>SNVD02006955.1:0-2663164 GCA_013180625.2 Boswellia sacra | reverse complement strand
ACAGCTGAAACATCTTCCCCCACACTTACTTTCTCATTTCTTTTTTACTTTCTTTTGCTGGTGCATAACTCCTTGAGACATTTTGTATAATGAGGTACTTGCTCGATAGCATCCAGAAGTGGTATATTTACCTCGATTTTGTGAGAAGTTTCCAGGATTTCTTGTTCTTGTTCCTCCTGAGAAGTCAGTGTTTTGTTCATAGTGGAAGTGGTGTCATCTTCTTCATCAGTTTGTGATTTCTTTGGCAGGACATCTAATTGCTCTCCATTTTGCAAAGTTATCGCACAAGAATTCTCTCTTGGATTGATCACCGTTTGACAAGATAATTTTTCTGAGCCTTGGCCCTCGAATTTGCTCATGCTAGTGGCCAATTGTCCCATTTGATTTGCCAGGTTTTGGATACTTGCCCCAGTTTTCCTGCTGGAATTGCATTGTGTTAGTGGCAAGTGCATTAACAATATCTTCGAGAGACATACCTGAGTTTTGCGAAGCTGGTTGCGGTGCTGGATGTGGCATTGGTGGTGGTTGCATTTGAAATGGTTGCTGCACTATAGGTTGATTGAAACTTTGTGCCGATTTGGTATCACATTTGGAGTGATTGGTTGATGATTCCAGTAACTGAAATTATGTTGATCTTCCCATCCAGCATTGTAAGTGCTAGAGAAAGGATCATACCATTGCCTCGTTTGTCCTGGAAATCCACCCATGGCATTGGCTTGTTCCATATATTCTTCTTGTAAAGTTGGATACATGTCGATTGGATGCTCCATCGTAGAATATATCCCACATTCATAAGATTTTTGCATATCTCCTACAGCCCATGTTTTCCACAAGAGAGGTTAGCTCAGAAAGTTGTTGTTCAATGTTCGGAGTGCTTACCTCATTTACTCTCCATGGTACTTGTGGCTCAAATCCGCTACTGATTTGATAGAAGTTTACTGCCATGTTGTCTAAACACAAACAATCAGAAAAGAAAAACAAAGAAAATATGAATCAACAATGAAAACAAAAATAACAAATCGATTAGAAAATCAATCCCCGGCAACGGCGCCAAAAACTTGATGCGTTCGAAACTAGCAAGTATACTAGTCGCACAAGTAATAAAGTGATGAGTGAGATATCGTTCCCACGAGGATTGATTCTAATTAAATTTGTTATTTTTCAGCAACAATAAACTAAATATGGGGGGTTTTGTTGAATGATTAATTAAAATGAATACGAAGGCAAATAAAGAATAACACAACACAATATTAAATGAATTGAAAATTCAATGAGAGACACTTGGTTAAGGGTTCTTTCTCTGCCACAAGATATGAATTTGTGAATTAACATAGAATTGTAATCCAATTACAGCATTGAAGTTATCAACCGTAGATAACAACAAGCTCTGTTATCCCAATCTTTCCTTACTTTGTTGTTAAATAAAACAAGCTCTTTATTTAATCTCTATCCATTAAACAACCTAGAACAAGCTCTCTGAGTTTAATTCAATGGAGCATTACGATGAGAAAGATAGGTTGATCTAAGCAATAATCACACAAGCTCGGATTATTTAACCTAGGTTGTATTTTCCAATTGCAATCTCTGATCACAATTTTGCTACTAATGATTGGAAATTCAAGACAATTACGGATCAAGATTTCTAATCTAGCAATAGACAACATCCAGATTATATTCAGTTGGCCACCCAAATACAATCAGCAAGCAATCATAAGCATTAGATATGGGAAAATACAAGCAACTTCAATTAGAGAATTGGATAACAACTTCTTGCACAATCAACTTACAAAAACCATATCAGGGGCTTTGAAATCACCCTCAACCAATTCAGATTCAGTTACACATGTTTAAGAACGTGGTAAATACAATACAACATGGAGACATTCCAGAAAATGAAAGGGAAGGGAAAAACTTAGCAAATTTGATGTAATTCTCTTTGGATTGTAGTTCTTCCTCTTTCCAAGCTTCCTTTCTCCTTCAAGAACTCCAAGAGATGAAAGAATTCCAGAGCTGCAGCCTCCACCACGTTCTCCCCTCTTCAAGTTATCAAAATAAAACCCTAAAATGTGTTTAAATACTCTGCTACAGTAACTTGCTACAGTGTCCCGTATTATACATGCTACAGTGACTTGTGGAATTACATTTCTATACTTCTCACACTGTTTTGATTACAACTTTTGGTACACTGAATGGATTTATAAACCGTAAATTTCTCCAGAAAATAGACTTCGAGAGCTTTCCAACGGTATATAATATGTCGTCGGGTTCATTGTATATCAATACAATTAAATCCGAGAAGATCACTGACTAGCAGAGGTGAAAATGAAGGGTTTTACTCCATTTTTGTGCAAGTTGCTCCAAAACTCCTACAAACATCAAAACCACACAAAAACATAAAAATACCAAGGAATATAGCAAAGAAACATGGACGAATTGATATGAAAATGATATATAAATAGACACTTATCAATAATTCTTATAACATTATTCATCCATAAAGGAGCTTAAATTCAGTGAGTGGATTATATTTTGAGAATTTCATATTATATTAAAGTGTATTAAATTTAAGTTTTTTTCATATGATTTAAGTTATTAGTTTGATTAATTGAGTTATTAAATGTTTTTAGGACAGATAATGATGATGTATGTATTTGAAAATAAATACGTGTAAATTATTAATTGTGGATAAGAGAGAAAGTTATGAGTAGTGCTAATAGATTAGTTTTTGAATATATATATATATATATAGTATGTGTAGTTTTGAAAAGTTTGAGTACATTAAAATAAATAAATAAATTTAAAGTGAAAGATGTAGAATGAATGTATGTTATAAATAAATGTGTAGTTTTGAAAAGTTTAAGATGATTGAAAAAGAGATAATTATAATTGAATGAATTTGTAGAGAAAAATTGAAGTATTTAGTTATTTTCTTTAAATAAATACATATGTGGAAGAAATGATATTTTGATTTACATAATGATGAGTGATCTTATATTCAAAATAATAGCAAATTAAAAAGAAAAAGTTTTGGAAATTGGAATTTAATTCTGTAGGGGTGATAATGTCAAATTTTAAAACTGCCCAACGACAGGGGCTGATTTGTAAATTTAGAAAACTATTTCAAAATTTATAGAGACCTAAATGCAGATTCTAGAAAATATAGGATAGTCATAAATATTTCAGTTAAAGCATGATATTTAAGAATTTAGAAATCTTTGAAATTCTGAATTAAAATACTTGAGAAATTAGTTAAATTTTGAAGTATAATTTTATGAAATGATGTTATATAGTATGTTATATGGAAAGTATGAGATTTTGATATAAAAATATAAACTATGGTTTATAGTGAGATGAAAAATATTTTATTTTATGAATATTTTAGAAAGTCTTAGAAAGAATAGAAGATTTATTTTTTTGGATAATTAGAAATATGTTTTAGTGTTTACTTAGTGATGTTTATTTAGCATTTTATAGAATTTATGAGAATTTTAGTGAATTTAGAAGAATTCAAGTTAGTTTCTTTTGTATTTCTCGAGGGTAAATAAACTCATTTATTATACTTGTTTCAATTATTAAGATGTTTTAAAATTAGTTTTCAAAATAGTTACAGACATAAATTTTAGTTTCAAAGTTAGTTTTGAACAAAGATACAACAGTTTTAAAAAAAGATTCATAATTTATATATATATATATATATATATATATATATATATATATATATATATATATATTGTTTTCTATATTATTATAGATGCATATTCTATCATTTTATAAAAAGTGTAAGGGCATAATAATTACGATCATTTTTTTATAGTAATTTGATTTTGATGATTTCTTAAAATATTTGCAATTATTCTTTTAAATATTTATCATAGATTTTCAAGGATTCAGACTTACATAAGTTTTACAGATTTTGATAAATCTGCTTGAGAAGCAATGATTTAGCATATGAAGCATGTTTCGAAAAGAAATCAATTTTGGCAAAAATAAGAAAGTTTAGTTATATTATACTAAGTTAGTACCCAACTCACTTAGACAGTGAGCCAACAAATTTCAAACAGAAAGTTATAAAGATAGAGGCCTTTAGGGCCCGTTCAGACACACATAGAGGCTTTGGGCCGTGTGATCTAGATGCTTTAGCCCTTTGGAGGCAGCTCTACGCATGCGTATGACCAGATAGCAGGCCTGTACGATGTTATATCTCGCCAGGTACAGGTAGCTCTGCCTGCGGGATGTAGATCTCACCAGGTATGAGGAAATTCATATAGATTTACCTGTGCGATGTTAGATCTCGCCAGGTACAGATAGCTCTGCCTACGTGATGTAGATCTCATCAAGTATGAGGAAATATAGATAGCTCTGCCTGTGCGATGTTATATCTCGCCAAGCAAGATCAGACAATTTCAAGGGTACTTGTTTAGTATAATAAAAAGAGTTTTAAATACATTTATATGAGTTAGTTTGAGAAAGAAGCATTATTCGTTAAAGTTTCTTTTGCAATAAGATTTTAAAAAAATTATGTTTTGTTTATTAAATAACTGAAATGATTATTTTAGCACATCATCGTGAGTTTTATTTTATAAGAATGAGAAAATATGCATTCTTTTTACTGCTTTTAAAGAGTATAGAATCAAGCAATTTTATTTGAAGATTTTAATCAAAAGTTATTTGTTTTGAAACTTCTATAAGAGATTTGATGATATTTTGACAAGTACGATAGATTTTTCTTAAGTATAAATATGATATGAGTTTTCTAGTTAGAAATGTATTATATAATTTTATTATGAGATAGTCATAATCATGCAATTTATGATTTGTTTAGAGAATAAATTTAGCAAGTGATTGAGTATATAATGAGATGAATGTTATTTAAAAGTTCTATGTTATTTTATTTCTTTTAGTATCTGTTTATACATTTATTTAGAAAAGAAAGAGATATAGTAATATATTTTGTAGTGTATACGAGATTAAATCAGAGTGGTTCAAAGTAAAGGTGCTACAGGTTTGGTGCTAAGTTATCTCTGATGCTAGGGAAGGCCACACGATGTATAATAATTTTTCATGCATTGAAAGTATTTCATTTTTTTTATGTATCGTATAAGCTTTTAAATATTAAGTATGTTGAATATGATTTATTTATCTTTTAGTATGTTGTGGTTGATAAGGACGAAAGTCCCAAAAGAAGTTGGGAGGAGGAATAGTTTAGAAGTGTATAAATATGTGTTTTTGCAGGGGGTTTTCTTCAAATTATAGGGGAACTCTGCCGGTTTTTCATTAAAATTTTCGGAGCATTTTTTTTAGTATTTTACATAAAAGATCTGAATTATAAGTAATTTTTTTATAAATAGTTTTATCAAAGTGGAAAAGCAAAAAGTGTAGAAAAATAGTTAATTAATGATCGTTCTCTTAGTGAACAGTTTTAGGCATGATTTGCCCGTATAACTAGGGGCGGGTCATGTCAGTAAGTATATGTACAAAGTTAATTTAACGCTATTAATTTAATGTCATATGAATTATCAATATTTATTATATTAACAACTCATATTAATATTTTTATTTATTCGATAACACATCAATTTCATATATATACTTTATAAGTGTAACATTATAAATAGAATTATTAAGTATATGTTATTTGAAAACTCAACATATATTAAGAATTATTAGAAAAGTAAATAAACGTCGAGTAAATTATCTGGTTGTCTAGTTTGCTAACTCAACGATTCGATGGTTTATTTGGATTATAAGAAACACAATTCAAGTTTATTTAAAACTCACAACACTTTTTTTTTTTTGGCATTTTTAGAAAAAAAAAAAGTATAATACGAGGGATAAGAATAATGCATGTTGAGCTAGAGGGGAACCCCGTTTGAAAAAATAATCGTTGAAATTGACTTTATCGACTTTCCAACAAAAAGATTTGGTCCACCATTCAACCTGGAGCACCCCCAAGGGCTTTTCTTGTAAAAGTTGGGCTCAAACCAAAACAAT
Source organism: Boswellia sacra (assembly GCA_013180625.2). Classification (NCBI taxonomy): domain Eukaryota; kingdom Viridiplantae; phylum Streptophyta; class Magnoliopsida; order Sapindales; family Burseraceae; genus Boswellia; species Boswellia sacra. The sequence goes on along the minus strand of SNVD02006955.1, from coordinate 2,657,173 downwards.
CAAAAGTTGGGCCATTTTAGGTGCTCTTTTATACGATCTTTCTGCTACTATGGTAGGTGTCACAGGACTTTTTGTTGATAAGCGGAATGCCCTGCGATAGCGCTAAGCCACGCTCAGCCAGCTACTCTTTAAACCGCTTTGGAGGTTCACCCGAAGGTATGTGTAACTCAACTCGCAATTTTTTTCGAATGCACACAAAGGATTTACGGAAGTCCCCACTTCCAACTTTTCTTTTTATTGCCTCAAAGAAAAGAATACAATCCGCCCCAAGATTTGTGTGCTGGAAACACTCACACTAACACCCACACTAGCTACTCCGTTCGCTTAGTGTTTGCCCCTCTCAAGTAAGGCTACTCGTGTCTAATGTCTCTCCCCTTGTGTCTTATGTCAAGTGTCTTTCCAGCCCACCATCTTGGTACAATTTATAGGAAAAGTGCCAACCAACATCCCTGGTTGCTAGGTCCTATTTCCATGGGCAAAGTGCCACATGGTCCATGTAGTTGACATCCCCAACTACTAGGCTAAGGGGCGCGCTCCTACACTGCCACATATCTCCTCCACTCTCCATGAGTGGAGATCATGGAAGTTAACTACCCGTAACTTCCCACTTCCTCTCATAGGCATAACTACCCATGATTGAAGATCATGGCATGGAAGTAACTCCCGCCGAGTAACTTCCCACTTCCCGGAAATAACCACCTCGAGTAACTTCCCACTCCGGAAGTAACCACCCGAATAACTTCCCACTTCTCTCATGAGCATAACCACCCATGAGTGGGATCATGGCATGGGATATGGGAATTAACTTCCCAAATAACCACCCACTTTCTTCCTACCTTCAAGGACATGGTTGAGCTCTCTCAACCGCCATGTTAGTGGGGAAGTTACATTTCCTACACCTTCGGAAATAACTTCCTGCCCACTATCTCCTTAATTCTCGGAGCCACAATCCTCTTGGACATGTGCCATGATTGAAACCCACTAACACACCCATGTGCACCATGAACTGCTGTTATGCGCCATGTCGCTCGATGCCATGCGCCATGTCGCCATTTTGTGGCGCGCTACCCGTGCGCGTGCTTGCTACCCCGCAAGCGTCCCAGCCCGCATGCGTGCATGTGCTAGTGTCAATGCGCTACGTTGCCCCCAACGTGCGCGTAGCATCATGGTGTCGCGCACACCTCCCTTGTGCGCTCCACACATCACGCCCACTACCCGTGTGTGCGTGTCATCCCACCTTGCTTAAGCGCTCACCCGTGCGCTTCTCATGGGCGTGCATCCTGGCCGCCCCATCCAGCCTTGGCATAGCGCAAGGCAAGCTATGCCAAGCATGCGCAAGTATCAAGGGTGTAACAAACCACCCCCACCAGAAGAGCCCGACGTCCTCGTCGGAAGGGTGTCAAGATACTCCTTCACTTGCCTCTCGAATTGCCATAGTGTAACCTCCTTTTCCCAAGTAGCATCCACCACGCTACCCCTTTCCATTGAACCAGATACTCCGTTCTCCGATTCTTTTTACTTTGCCCCAAAGTTCTATGATCAAGGATTTTCTCCACTTCCTTGTCGAACTGTTTCCGAATCACCGGAGGAGCTCGTTTGGCTTGTTGGCGCCTAACATCAGCCAAATCTTCGTGAAAAGGCTTTAGGAAGCTCACATGAAAGGTTGGATGAACCTTTAACCTCTCCGGTAGCTTAAGCCTATAAGCTACACGACCCACCCTTTTGACCACCTCAAAAGGGCCATCAAATCTCGGAATCAGGCCTCGATGTACCGCTTTGCTACTAATTTTCTTCCATATCTGAGGCGTCAGTTTTAGCAAAACTTTGTCTCCCACATTGAACTCCAGTGGCCGCCTACCAGCATCCGCATATTTCTTCATGCGTCGAGATGCCTTAGCCAAGCTATCCATAGCTTGCTCAATCATCTCTTGCTTGTTGCACGCAAACCTGTGCGCTGCGGGACACCTCCCCTCAGTGTCACGCAAAGCCACCTCATGGGGAGTCAATGGCTGTTGCCCCATCACCAACTCCGCTGGACTCATTCCCGTTGCTGAGGAACGATGGATATTGTAGCAAAACTGTGCCGCATCAAGTAAACTCACCCAGTTTGCCTGACTAGCTGTCACATAGTGTCGCAGATATTCCTCTAATAGCGCATTCACCCTCTCAGTCTGCCCGTCAGTCTGAGGATGATTTGCAGTCGAGAACTTCAACTCCGTCCCCATGGTGTTGAAGAGCGCTGTCCAGAATCTGCCCGTGAACCTAGCATCACGGTCACTAATAATGTCTTCCGGTAGACCAAAGTATTTCACCACATTTTTGAAAAATAGCTCAGCCGCCACATCAGCTGTGCATGAATGTGGTGCAGCCATAAACACTGCATACTTTGAAAATCGATCCACAACCACTAGAATCGATCCCAAACCATCAACCTTCGTTAAACCCGAAATAAAATCCATAGAAACTGACTGCCATGGTCTCTCTGGACTCGGTAAAGGTTGAAGAAGCCCCGCTGGCTTTGCCCTCTCCGTCTTGTCTTGTTGACACACAAGACAAATTCGGACATATGCCTCTATGTCCTCCATCATCTTGGGCCAGTAATACGAACGTTCCAACAACGCCGCCATCCTATCAACCCCCGGATGTCCTGCCCAATGAGGGTCATGTGTCTCCCTCAATAACTGTTTTCGTAAGTCCCCCCCCATAGGAACATACAACCGATTGCCACGTGCATAAATAAGCTCATCCTCGAGCCAATATCTCCGCACAAGCCCCTGCTTGATCTCATTACGGAGTTTGCAATAAGCAGAATCCTCATCTACTTGTTGCCTCACTTTGTCAAGAAAATCCGATTCTACCAATGTTAAGGCTGCAACATAGGCCTCAACATCCTTGCGACTGAGAGCATCCGCTACCTGGTTTTGCCGCCCAGGTTTGTGTACCCACACAAAATCAAACTCAGCAAGGAATTCCTGCCACCTTGCTTGTTTTGGAGTCAACTTCCGCTGCGTCTTAAAATAAGTGTTAGCCACATTATCAGTAAACACAGTGAATTTCGTACCTAGCAAGTAATGTCGCCACATAGTAAGGCAATGCACTACCGCTGTCATCTCCTTCTCATGTGTTGAGTACCGTTGTTCCGCATCTTTCAACTTTCGACTCTCGAAAGCTATCGGATGACCATCTTGGACTAGCACACCCCCAATGGCTCTATCGGATGCATCCGTGTGTACCTCAAATGGCTTCCCAAAATCAGGTAGCTTCAACACCGGTTCCGATGCCACTGCCTTCTTTATTTTCTCGAAAGCATATTGTTGTGTCCCCGTCCATTCCCACTTGTGATCTTTCTTTAGCAAATCCGTGAGAGCACTCACCTTCTTCGAGTATCCCTCAATGAATCTTCGGTAGTAGTTAGCCAACCCCAAGAAAGATCTCAACTCGGTCACCTTTGTTGGTGCGGGCCAGTCAAGTATTGCCTTGACCTTCCTCTCATCCATGCGAATTCTGCCTTGGCTCACCCCTGAGTTCACCGCTTTTACTTGACATGGTGAGCTCACTATACCAAGCTCTAGTCGATCAACTTCCTTCAATGCTAGGAAGTTGTGTGTAGCACCCGTGTCGAGCATAGTGTGCAACCCTTGCCCGTCGATATATACCATAACATACATGAGCCCCGTAGTGTCACACATGCCATAGATATTATTCAACAATTGCAAGGAATTCATACGAGTAGGAACTACCTCTTTCTCGTTCTCCTTGTGCTCACTATCCGTCACCAAAGCATTAAGCCGACTTCGTTTTGGACAATCCTTTGCCCTATGAGGTCCATCGCATATGAAGCACCCCATACCTCCGCTTTTCTTTTTGTGCGAATCTCCTTGCTTGGCTTTGCTGGACTCGGCTTCCCTCTTTTTGCTATCATGCTTGGAAGCTCCAGACTTTTTCTTTCCATCGGACTTCTTGGGTGGAGAAGGAGACCCAAGTTTGAAGTCCACCAAGCCATCCGCAGCAGCGATTGCATTGGGTAAATCTTTTACCCCTTGCCTACGCAACTCAGCTTGCGCCCATGGCTGCAATCCCGACATGAAATTGAAAAGCTTATCCTCATCCGACATGTTCTTGATGTCCAACATCAAAGAACTGAACTCCTTTACGTACTCTCGCACAGAACCCGTGTGCTTGAGCTTTTTCAAGCTCTCCCTTGCTAGCCATCCCGCATTGCAAGGTAGGAATTGACCCTTCAATTCCCGTTTGAGTGTTTCCCATGTCTCAATAGTTGGTCGTGTTGCATCGGCATCCTCTTGGATACGAGTGCGCCACCAAAGTTTCGCATCACCAGCCAAGTACATGCTTGTGATGGTCACTTTCTCGGCCTCGGGCACTCTAGCAGCTTTGAAGTACTGCTCCATATCCCACAAGAAATTTTCAAGCTCTTTGGCGTTCCTCACCCCGCCAAAGGTTTTCGGCTCCGGCACCTTAATCTTGGAAGTGACCGTCTCACTTGCCCCAGGTGCATTACTCACTGCTTGTTTGAGTATTTTCACCTCATCGTCTACACTCATAAGACTCCGCTTGAATGTATCCGTCAAAGCAGCAATGTCCTCCGAAATAGAGTCAAATCTCTCATGTACCTCACGTATGAACTCCTCTAGAGTTCCACGTAGAGTTGCAACCTCAGACATGAGCATCTCAGATTGCTCCTCTAGGCTCCCAACGTTTTCAGCCTGAGGTGAACCGACCAACACCTCCAACCGTGCCACTCGATCCTTGAGTGTCTCACCAGACATGTTCGAAAATTGAATAGAATGTGAGTAGAAAGAAATGAGTTACACGCACAGTTTCCTTAACCGCGCTCTGATACCACTTGTCACAGGACTTTTTGTTGATAAGCGGAATGCCCTGCGATAGCGCTAAGCCACGCTCAGCCAGCTACTCTTTAAACCGCTTTGGAGGTTCACCCGAAGGTATGTGTAACTCAACTCGCAATTTTTTTCGAATGCACACAAAGGATTTACGGAAGTCCCCACTTCCAACTTTTCTTTTTATTGCCTCAAAGAAAAGAATACAATCCGCCCCAAGATTTGTGTGCTGGAAACACTCACACTAACACCCACACTAGCTACTCCGTTCGCTTAGTGTTTGCCCCTCTCAAGTAAGGCTACTCGTGTCTAATGTCTCTCCCCTTGTGTCTTATGTCAAGTGTCTTTCCAGCCCACCATCTTGGTACAATTTATAGGAAAAGTGCCAACCAACATCCCTGGTTGCTAGGTCCTATTTCCATGGGCAAAGTGCCACATGGTCCATGTAGTTGACATCCCCAACTACTAGGCTAAGTGGCGCGCTCCTACACTGCCACATATCTCCTCCACTCTCCATGAGTGGAGATCATGGAAGTTAACTACCCGTAACTTCCCACTTCCTCTCATAGGCATAACTACCCATGATTGAAGATCATGGCATGGAAGTAACTCCCGCCGAGTAACTTCCCACTTCCCGGAAATAACCACCTCGAGTAACTTCCCACTCCGGAAGTAACCACCCGAATAACTTCCCACTTCTCTCATGAGCATAACCACCCATGAGTGGGATCATGGCATGGGATATGGGAATTAACTTCCCAAATAACCACCCACTTTCTTCCTACCTTCAAGGACATGGTTGAGCTCTCTCAACCGCCATGTTAGTGGGGAAGTTACATTTCCTACACCTTCGGAAATAACTTCCTGCCCACTATCTCCTTAATTCTCGGAGCCACAATCCTCTTGGACATGTGCCATGATTGAAACCCACTAACACACCCATGTGCACCATGAACTGCTGTTATGCGCCATGTCGCTCGATGCCATGCGCCATGTCGCCATTTTGTGGCGCGCTACCCGTGCGCGTGCTTGCTACCCCGCAAGCGTCCCAGCCCGCATGCGTGCATGTGCTAGTGTCAATGCGCTACGTTGCCCCCAACGTGCGCGTAGCATCATGGTGTCGCGCACACCTCCCTTGTGCGCTCCACACATCACGCCCACTACCCGTGTGTGCGTGTCATCCCACCTTGCTTAAGCGCTCACCCGTGCGCTTCTCATGGGCGTGCATCCTGGCCGCCCCATCCAGCCTTGGCATAGCGCAAGGCAAGCTATGCCAAGCATGCGCAAGTATCAAGGGTGTAACAGTAGGCCTAAACCAAACTTTAAAAGTTCCGAGACTTTCTGTCAAACAGAAATTATTCTCTTTCTTTCCTGCTCAAAATTTAAAAATATTTACGAAAATATATCTAGATCCGTCAATTTTTTATACGATCTGTTAATATGATATAAATTTATTTGATAAAAGCAAATATTAATAAACTTAGATAGTATTGATTAAAAGTATTAATTTTGGATAATATATTAAATTAACACTTAAATTTGATTTTTTAAAATTAAACTTAATAAATTAATGAATCAAATTTGAATTAGTAAATTTTAGCACGACACGAGAACGAATCGACATGAATTCGATCTAACACAAGGTGTTACTAGATCTAGACATATCTAACCATTCGTATTTCGTCTTATGAGTTATGACTTATGTTTGGTAACAATTAAAATTTTAATTATTTTCAATTATCACCTCTAACTTTGTTTCATCTTCCTTATATTTGCAAACAGGTCCTTCTTATTAAGCAAAATCTAAGCAGTATTCTATCACGTCAATAAATAAAAATTGTTGAAAAGACGTGTTTTAGGAAATTTCTGTTGTCTGGATGGAAAATTTTTGTTGTTTGATCGCCCATACATAACTTTCCGTATTATTTTATATAATAATGTTGATTTCACATCTCAACTTTGCATAATTTTTTTATGTTTCATGAAAAAGAAGCAACAACAGTTACAGAATAAAATAAAAAATATTGGTTCAATTTAATAATGAGGCGTCAGGACAATGGAGATACGGTAGCCAATTATACCGCTCTAATTTATTGGCAATGAGTTGTCTTGGTGGTTCTACAATCAACTCCAATATTAAAAGATGAAAATTGGGGCTTTCACGTCCAGTGAAACGTCAAAATAAACGCTTAGCAAACCATGCACATGAAACATAAAAAAGGTTCGGAGCAAATTTGATGGACAATTTTGATCATAAAATAAGCAAGCAAAAACATAAACAAAGAAATAAGATTGGTTGGTAAATGGTAAGGAGAAGAGAACCAAGAGATAGAGAATTCATTCAAGATTTAACTGGTCTTGAGGATGAGTGTGGCATTATAGAGTTTCAAGCACTTTTGAAATAAATAAATAAAAAGTGGTTTCAAAAAGTGTTTTTGAATGGCTGCATGCTTTATTCAGAAGGCGTGGGAGGGTGAGCTGGGGGAGAGAAACACATGCTTTCTTGCAACCCCATCATCAAACATCATCATGCTTTCACTCTCAACATTGCCTTTGCCTTTGCTTTTCTCTTTCATCACTTCTTCTTATTCAACTTTGGCCTACTATTACTGCCCATTTGCCAGAGTATAAAGTTGCCCGCATCATTGCTTTTGCCTCAATACAATCTGCCTCTCCCAGCCCTTGCCTGTCTTCATTGAATTAGACCCAATTCATCTGCGAATACAAGGTAGACACCTGTACTTGTTGCCCTTGTTTAATTTTTTCACAAACCCAATTCATGGCAACTGCTAGAATAAAGAAATTGGATAATTGCAGAATGTATGTATGCAAATGTAATTGAGCAGTAATTGAAAAAGTGTTGAAAAGTTAATGTGGCCAGAGCAATATTATACTTATAATTCATTTATAATTAACTCTTTCTATAATATAAACTAATAAAATTTTATGAAAAATAAAATTATCATATCATACATATAATTTCTCTTATTCATTTTTTTCTCTTTATTAAATTTTGCCAAGTTAAATTTTTAAAGAGTTATTTATAAAATTTGATTGTCCACGAATGGTTCAACTTAAATGAATGAAATTGAAGGGGCATTATTTGAGAGGGTGGGGATGTTAATTCTTACTGTTAACGCAATCACAACCCCACCAAAATCTGACCCAATCATTAATATCAGTACATTTGACTCATAACTATTATTCCTTATCATAATTAAATTAATTATCATAATTCATAACGTTACCTCTCATTATGCAAATATCTAAATCAACCAAGACTTTTATTTCATAATTTATTAATAAATGATTATTATTTCTTAAGTTACAACAATCCAAATGAACGCTCAAACTACCATAAAAGGGGTTATGTATAGAAGTCAAATTCAATAAATGAATGGCCAAGTAGTCCACTGGTACCTTAACATTGGGGATGTTGAGAGAGTGACCTGGGACCATTAACAAGCTTGTAGCGCCATAGAAACTGGATTTGGGTCATTTGCTTATCTGCTAGCTTAGGTAACCTTGCATTCAGGGCAATCAATCGAATCATTACTAGCAGTCATGCTATACACAATTTATCATATGATCATTTCGCCTCTCTTTAAAGCGAATTTATATGTGAAAGGCTGCCAATTTTGCAGAAGTGTTAAGCTGAAATTGCTGCATTAATGTGCATTTCGTAACAGAAAATTGAAATTTTGAAATATTAGCTCTAGAAGTCTTTTCAATGGGGCAACTTTAAAGAAGAACAGAAAAGCTGGGTCTCGTTATATTGACTTTTAAGATGCTTTTAGTTTGCAAGATTTAAGGCTAATATCTTATATCCATTCAATTACGAGATGCGGCCATGGCCACGGGCATCCACCTACACATGGAGCTATAATTCAGATTACAAAGACTTTTCTATTTCTCAGATCATAAAGCAAATTCCTCTAATGATGAGAACAGCACCCATTTAGGCCTCAGAAAGCTTTTAGAGATTAGATTTTTATTTTATTTTTTTTCGAAAAATAAAAAGCCCTCATTATCGTTTCTATTGTAAATTGATTTGATGTAACCAATCTACAAATAATTGAACACAACTAACTGGTCCAATCCCACAAAGGGTTATAAACAATAGTTTTCATTTCTGCCATAAGAGAAGTAAAAGTGCTTTTGTTGTTGTTATTATTATCAAATTTCTCAGTTGGCTTCCCTTAGAGGTAAAGAGGAAGGAATATGGATGAGTTATAAAATTATTAATCACGGTAGCTTTTACTAAAGAAAGAACCTTCATAATTTTGTTGACTTTGATTGTGGAATCTTGAAAATTTCCAACCTAAGTAGATGGTGTTTTAATGTCATTGTTGGTGATAGAAGATTTAAGACTTGAACTTGCCCATTTGATTTTGACTATTTCTTCACCTAATGGCATCAATATGGTCCCTCACACTTACAATTAATTTCTATGTACATTCCTAATCCACGCATAATTTCGCATATGTATATTCATTTCATCAATATAATTTGTACAACAACTCAAGTCTTTTCCATTATTTGCAAGATCATAAATGTCAAACTTTGACTAGCTTTCAATGGGACCATATAAAATTTCATCGAAAACCAACCCAAAACACCTCGTTATAAATTTAGCAAAAACTATTATTGACAATTGGAGTATTTGTATCAACATCGAACAAGTCAATTTCAATGGAGTTGTTCGTATATATGCTTAGCGTTGAAGAGTGTTTTATGCATTAAAAAATACATTTACAATCCATCATCTCTAGTATTTATTAAATAATAGTATTAAACTTATAACTCAAATACAATCAAAAGTTTATAATATGATGCGGTTGTTTAAATAAAAAAATTCATCAGAGAAGAAAAAAACTAGCGAAATTATATCTCTAATAGAATTTTGTCACTTAAATTTTCACATCATTTCTTAAACTCTGAATTATATTTAAGTTGTACGTCTAACATTATTGTTTATTAAATATTATTATAATAAACTTTAATGAATAGCCTTTCCTTTGATAGTAATTAAAATATATCATATCTTATCATATATAGAAATTTTTTTATCTTGATCTTGATCAAAAGTTTCTAATGTTTACCAAATAATCGATTAATCTTATACCTTGATATACATACAGAAGTGCAAATTTCGTTAGATACAATTACAATTTTATTGATAATTATAATAAAGAGGACGGCCCAAATAAGAAAAATGATTAGAAGAAAGTTGAGTTTTGTTGTTGGGTTCTACACCTAATGCCAAGCAAAGAGTAATAAAACCGGTAAACAACTTCAACAACAACCACTTCGAGTCAAGAACATAGCCATCCCTTGATTAAATTATGCCAACTCGAGATCGGACGGTCACAATCTTCCTCATGTGAAGCTGTGGGTCCTTAAATCATAACATTGTTTTCATAATATTTTTTCTTGTTAAAAATCTGGGTTTAAAATCAGGCTTTGACTTGGTCTTAATCTGTACAAAACAAGGAAAAAGAAAATCAAAATTCTTCTTCGGTTTCAAAATGTTGAAAAGAATAAATTAAAGAAGGGCAAAAGGGTATTTTTAGAGGGAAATTAATGCAATTAAAGCCTCCGGCTTGCTTAGTAACTAATATAATAATGATTAGGAATTAAATAATAATTAATTATATAAAAGTTGAAAAGATAAACCACTATAAGGGAATTTTTCAAAATCCACATTTTTCTCAAACTGACCCGCGTTTTCTCTTCACCCGCCACCCGCCACCCACCACCATCGTCACCACCGGCTACAATCCGACCACCCAAACGCACCGTTTGACTTCATAAAAAACCACCCAGAACAACACTGTACTCTCCCTACAAAACAAACAAACACACGTAAACTCGTCTCTCTTCTTCTCTCAGCAAAGCATGGGAAACTGCAACGCTTGCGTGAGACCTTCAGAGGCTACAAACGAGGACTCCAAGCACCACCACCAACAGCAGAAGCAGGAGCAGCGCCGCAAGAAGAGAGCCAAAGAGGGCAAGCCGAACCCGTATGCGTCCAGTCCAGCCACCCCGATCCTTTCCCCTGCCCCGATCCGCGTCCTCAAAGACGTCATCCCGCTCAGCCACCGCACGCGCATCACCGACAAGTACATCCTTGGCCGCGAACTGGGTCGCGGGGAATTCGGCATCACTTACCTCTGTACCGACCGCGAGACAAAAGAAGACCTTGCATGCAAGTCGATATCGAAGCGGAAGCTGCGGACGGCGATAGATATCGAAGACGTGAGACGGGAAGTGATGATAATGTCAACGCTGCCGGATCATCCGAACGTGATCAAGCTGAGAGCGACGTACGAGGACTCCGAGAATGTTCACTTGGTTATGGAGTTGTGCGAGGGTGGAGAGCTCTTTGATAGAATCGTAGCGAGGGGACGTTACAGTGAGAGAGCAGCTGCTGCAGTGGCGCGGACGATAATGGAAGTGGTGAGAATGTGTCATGAGAATGGAGTGATGCATAGAGACTTGAAGCCTGAGAACTTTTTGTTTGCTAATAAGAAGGAGAGTTCGCCGCTTAAAGCTATTGATTTTGGCCTTTCCGTCACTTTTAAGCCTGGTATGTTATGTGGCCGCTCTCGTTGTCGTTGAAAGTTTAATTAATTTTTGGTGTTTTTTTTTAAATGAATTTATTTTTGGGTTTTGAATAATTAGAAAGTTTCTGCCTTTATCTATCCTGTCAGTTTGTGGTTTTTTTTTTTTTTTTTACGAAGACTGTTGATGTGTTCTTGATTAGTAGTTAGGTGAGCGCGGTTTGACATTTCAGTTTTCAACTGTTCATGGGATTTTGTGTCCAATGGTTTTTGCTTGCTTGATTATTTGATTTATTTTTGAGTTTTGGTTTCAGGGGAGAGATTCTCAGAAATTGTGGGTAGTCCATACTATATGGCGCCGGAGGTGTTGAAAAGGAATTATGGGCCGGAAGTTGATGTATGGAGTGCTGGAGTGATTCTTTATATTTTGTTATGTGGGGTCCCTCCATTTTGGGCAGGTAAGTTGTTGATTTATTTGGTTTGGCTTCTTGTTGAGGTTTTTTGGCTATAACCATTGGTTGAACTAAATGGTAAAATTGATCCTTTGATCTCTTTTTTCGGGCAGAGACTGAACAGGGTGTTGCACTAGCAATTTTGAGGGGAGTGATTGATTTTAAGAGGGAGCCATGGCCTCAGATTTCAGAGAGTGCTAAGAGTCTTGTTCGTCAGATGTTAGAACAGGATCCCAGAAAGCGGTTGACTGCTAAAGAGGTGCTTGGTAAGTTTTTTTTTTTTTAATTTTCTTTTTGTGCTGAACTTCCACTGAACTTGCTTGCTACGTTCATATAGATTCATTTTTGCATAGATGAGTTGTCTTAGCAATTTGGGTGACATAGTTAGTATCGGTATTGCACTCTTGGTTGAAGGAGCTGCAGCACATGGTACATGTTAGTAGAATGACTGAGATATTTAAACCTCTATCTGAGCCTCTGCTTTCTTGAACTTTTTGTCCTGCTTCGAGGGATTTTGAGTACACTTCTTAATTTTCTGCCCTCTTTATCTGTCATTTGCTACCTTGCCTTGGTAAGCCAAAACTTGATTTTTAGGTAGCACAATTACTTTTGTCCTTCGTGCCTCCTAGTACGCAGGAAACTAATGGAGTTAGACGCTCATCTTGAGTCTTAACAGGTTAAAAGAATATGGGCATTATTATTTCTACAGATTTTATGATTGCATCAAAGTTACTTGTCACCAACTGTTCTAAAGGAAGTTTCTGGAGTCTGGAAGAGAAGAGGGGAGGATGGAAAAGGAACTGGCTGTTGTTGTTCATAGTCCATTGCCCTTGTTCGTCTTTTTGGCTTCTTATCAGTCAGAGTGAAATCAATTTTTTTTTCTCGAAGTGATTTTTTTATAATTGACATTAGAATAGAAAAAAAGGCTCACATTTGCATTGATTGACAGAAGTTAGAGATTTGTGGGATCATACAATCACAGTTTGCCCGCTTTGTTCAAGCATACTGACATAACAACTCCCTCCCATAGTGGCATTGAGTTGGATGTTTAATTTATAACTTCCGTCAACATCTAAATTTGGTATTATTATTTGTTGAATAAGTTGTATTAATTTTGCTCTTCTTCTTTTTTGGTAGAACACCCCTGGTTACAAAATGCAAAGAAAGCTTCAAATGTCCCATTAGGAGATATTGTCAGGACCAGGCTCAAGCAATTCTCTGTTATGAATAGATTTAAAAAGAAAGCCTTACGGGTGAGCATATATGATGGATTTATGTTTAAGATTTTGTTCTAAGTTCTATATTAATGTGGGCAATTCAGTTATATGCAAGTGATTTATTCTATTCTTTCAAATGCTGTAGGTGATTGCTGAACACTTAACTGTTGAAGAGGTAGAAGTAATTAGAGATATGTTTAAGTTGATGGACACAGATAATGATGGGAAAATAACATATGAGGAGCTGAAGGCGGGGCTTCGGAAAGTGGGTTCACAGTTGGCTGAACCGGAGATGAAGATGTTGATGGAAGTGGTAAAATCACTGGTTACTTAAATTCACAATCCAGATTGGAAACTTCTTCATTTTTGGTCATCGATTTAATGCTTGATTGCAGTATCTACATGTGTAAATTTATATCATTGTTTATTCATTTTTTGCTGCTTTTGTATTCATTATCCTGATACATGCCTCTTTAGTAGCGGACAGCAGCATGACTCTATAATATCTGTGTTAGAACTGAGTTTAGACCCTCATTTTATTTCTGGTGAAGTGACAATACTTTACAAGTTGGTGACATTAGGTACCATTTGCTTTGTGGGTTGCCTACTGCTGTACAGTGCAGCTTCAAGCACAAAATGGATCTTGCTTTAGATATTATTCAAAAGAGATGTCTCTCTGTTGATCAGAACTTGGAGGATTTTCCATATAAGTTCAGGCTAAACTTCACAACTAATTATAAAATGAATTCCATGGCTATAAATAACTCATCTTTATTCTCTTTTAAAATTGATTCATTATAAATATTCTTATGGCCAATCTGTATTACGGTTATTTGCTAAACTTATTTCTGAATTTCCTTTTTAATGTTCTTTTAACTTTTAGTAATATTACTCTGTGTTCTTTATTTAGGCTGATGTTGATGGGAATGGAGTACTGGACTATGGAGAGTTTGTAGCAGTAACCATTCACTTGCAGAAGATGGAGAACGATGAGCATTTCCGCAGAGCATTCATGTTTTTTGACAAAGATGGGAGTGGATATATCGAGTTAGATGAGTTGCGGGAGGCCTTAGCTGATGAGTCGGGTCATACTGATACTGATGTATTAAATGACATCATGCGTGAAGTTGACACTGACAAGGTTTGACTTCTAAGCTTAAATTTCTTCATGGTCAAGTCTTTCCACACCCACTGCGTTTCCATGTAGTTCCAATTTAACAAACAAGGCTTTTAAGAGCATGTTAGGTAGCAAGGAAGATTGGAAATTTCTATCAAAATACTGCAATTTTCTGTCAGGACAGAATGGAACTTTTGTATAACGGCTCAAAATGGAAGTACGCTGATAATTGAAAAGTTTCTGTATATTGCACCTTGTCATCTCCTTCTCAATGTATCTTCTGTTTGTGTGTGCATGCACATACTCCACTTCTTTCTTTAAAAAGATGCTAAAAAAATTTGATTACTCAGTTGATCAACCTTTTCTATTCTAATTGCAAGAAAATTCTTTGTATTTTTAAAATGTCTTTGGTGGGATACTTAACCCTTCTTTTCTTTCTCTCTTCAGGATGGGTGTATCAGTTATGAGGAGTTTGTTGCAATGATGAAAACTGGAACTGATTGGAGAAAGGCATCTCGCCAGTATTCGAGGGAGAGATTTAAGAGTTTGAGTCTTAACTTGATGAAAGATGGTTCACTTCAGCTGCACGACGCAGCTACTGGTCAAGCAGTTGCTGTCTGACTTAGGGTGTTGATGATATAGTTCTATTTCTTTCCTTCAAATGTTAATGGGAGCTATTCTTGAAAAGTATGGCATGCGGGGTTTTCAGAAAATGTGAGTTTGAAGTTGAAGAAATCAGTGTGGAGGCATAGGTATATGAAAGATTCTTTAGTGACACTTGCACCAATCGGATTTTGGTTGGGTTTTTGGCTGCTTAAAGCATGCCTGAGCTGAGATGACTGCGTATTGGTTAGGCTTGTCATTGCTGGAAGATAAAAGCAGTTCTTGTTGTGGAATTCATGTCCCAGTATTCTCCTTTTCTTGTATATATGTCAGTCACTGGAGATTGGTGATTTATTTTTATTATTTTTCTGATAGGTGGTTTGGTGATTTTACTTAGTTTTTTTCGACCTCTGTATTTTTTTTGCTATTATTTATTGACTAAGTGAACTTGAGGGAAATTTCAATTGTCTAAAACACTCTTGCAGGATTTTGATTTGACTTTCAACTCTTTACTTGTCAACTTCATATTTTGGGTCAAACTACCTACGGTACTGTTGTTGATGTATTAGTACATCAGTTTTCAATTTTATGTAAAAGTTATAAATAAACGTGTAAATATTGTAAATAAGTTGTAAATACAATTTTTATACGTTTAGTTACAATTTTTTTTAAATGAGTGCAAAAATTGTAAATGAGTTTGTAAAAGTTGTAAATGAGTGTAAATGTTATAAATGAATATGTAAAAGTTGTAACTATAATTTTACACGTTCATTTATAATTTTCACATATTTATTTATTATTTTTACACATATATTTATAATTTTTACACAATTTAAAAAAGTGCAGCATTGGTACATCAGGTGTATCGTAGCCAAACCCCATCCTCCCCATCCTTTTCTACCAATCCAATCGTTGCAAGATGACTGGTATGATTTGTAACTCCTACACTACATTGCACTATTTAATTAGTTATAAATTATAATTGTAATGAAGCAAGTCACTCAAGAATTAGTGATGAGATCAAAGGAATAACCGTTATTATTATTATTATAGCCATTTTCCATAAATTTTTTATAATTCCGGAGAACAAGTTTGCAAACCAAGTCAAAACCCAGAGTGAAATGATTCTATCAAAGGCCAGCAAAGTGTAATAAGAATGGGCCTGGCCCATTATCGAAGGCAGTTAGTTTCCGCCACGTTTGTGAATCTTGGGACCCACGAAAAAAAAAGCAAAAAAGGATTTCGTCCTTCAAACACGTCTTAAAATATCCCAGCTTTACGACTTCTCTTCCTCGTAACCGTCAGATCCTTTCCTCATTTGCCCTTTTCCGTTACTCATCCAACGGTCATTATTCCCGCCTCTTCCCTCCCTCCGGCCACCACCTTAGAACACCATCACCACACACCACCACCACAACAACAACAAGAAGAACGAGAGAAGAAGAAGAAGAAGAAGATGGGCGTGGATTATTACAACATATTAAAAGTGAATCGAAACGCCAACGACGATGACTTGAAAAAGGCGTACAAGAGACTCGCCATGATATGGCACCCCGACAAGAACCCTTCTCACAAACGAAGCGAAGCTGAAGCCAAGTTCAAGCGAATCTCCGAAGCCTACGATGTCCTCAGCGATCCCCAGAAGCGGCAGATCTACGATTTGTATGGCGAGGAGGGTTTGAAATCGGGACAGGGGGCAGGGGCTCCACCGCCTACCACGTCTGCACGTGGAGGACACCATTATCAACAGCAGCAACAACATTATTACCAGCGCCAACATCCCAATCCTTCTTTTCGGTTTAACCCCCGAGACGCGGAGGACATCTACGAGGAGATGTTTGGATCTGAGAGTAGTAATAGTGGAGGGCAAAGAGGGAATAGAGCCAATAGAGAAGGGTATTTTAGGAACGGTAATACTAGCGGCTCTGACCTCAAGAAAGCTTTGCCTGTGGAGAATGTTTTGCCCTGTAGCTTGGAGGATATTTATAAAGGTGCCAAGAAGAAGATGCGGATTTCCCGCAATGTCTATGATGCTTCTGGGTATGTTCACTTTCTCTTTTCTTCATCTCATTGTTACTGTTTTATTGATATAATTCTTAGAAGGTTGCGAACTGGAAAAGTTTGCTTGCTGGACTATGCTACTCAAGTTTATTTTATTTTATTTTCTTTTAGCTTATCTTTTTTATTTTATGTTATTTTAGATTAATGATTCTAAGATTCTCTTGATTATTTTTGGTAGAAGTAGCTATTTTTCTTAACTTGCTCATGATTCCGAAATGTTGATGGTGCCTCTGTTACCTAGAATGACCATGCTACTAGAGATATTGTGGAATGTCAGGATCCTATTCATTTAGGCTTATAAGAGTTGATCATTATGATTAGCTTATAGCCATTTTCGTCCGGTGATATGAATTGTTTGTTGTTTGTTTTAATTTCGTAAGCATCTGTATAAACAACTTTTGTCCATCTGGGGATTCCTTTCTTGGTACGATCATAAAACATGGATTTCCGGTCAACTGGTACATAGAGTTATTATTTTATCTTCTTTCTTTTTTGCACTTGATAGTCAATCATTCATTTTGCTCATGGGAAAGCTTTTTGATATAGGACATAATTTTAAATGAAATTTTCACTGATGCTTCATCCTGGTTAGAGAGGCATCAAGTTCTTCATGTAAAATTAAGGATTTTAACAGTGCACTGCTTGGTTTCCTTGTGAAGGTATTCTTATTTGGTTGTCGTACTATTATGTCTATGTATGTCTTGGTGTTCACTCTTAACACCAAAATATTAGTTTTGGTTTCCTTTTCTCCTTAACAAGTAATATTCATCTTTAACCAAACAAATGGCAAGACTTAAAGAAGCAAGATTAGAAAGAAGAAAATAGTTGACTTGTGGACTAAATTGGGAGAAGTGCCTAAATTTTGCAATAGTGGATAGATGTTTGAGAGAGAAATCATCTTGAGACATACACAAAATTTAAATGGAACCCACCTCCTTGGATTAAATTTGATGGATTATTATTAACAGTAATAGATTATCTCTGCACCTTTGGACATGAGAATAAGTAAAGTTGGAGGAGAATGCAATAGGGAGAAGGGAAAGATAAAGAAAAGTGCCAAGCATAACAAATATGAGATATTTTGTTAAAGTTTCATTTATGAGCAGTTTGAGTCCAAGCTCTAACGGCCACCTTGCTCTATTCGAAACGATTTGAAAGCATGAGCAGTATAGTATAAGGTAATTGAAATACAAGGAGTAAGCAGCCACTTCTGAAGTGCCAAATGTGGCCAAAAAGTTGCTTTTTCTTTCATTAGTCATGGAATGAAGTGTGCTTTCTGTCTTGCTGCAAGATTTGCTTCAACAGTTAGATCAAATTTTAGATTGAGTGCACCTTTGTATTAGCAGTCGATGAAAATTTCTGGAACATTTTTGCTTGTGAGTATGACCCAGACCAAGCATATTGCAGTATAAAATCTAGATGCTGATGATTTTTATGTCAAGAGAATTGAATTTACTAATCAATACTAATGCACTCTTTGGCCTTTAGACTTAAGTAATACAGATCAGATAGAAGATATTTTCCACGGTGACCAAGATGGAATTGTTCTGCCTGTTTTTAGAAGCATCAAGCAAGCAATATTGACTAAAGGCTCAAAGCTACTTTTCCTGTAAGGTGACTTGGAAGAGGAGAGTTTGTCATGTTGAAATGTTCAATATTAAGGATTTTGTTCATTTCTACTTTTCTTCATGGTTGGATGCATGTAAGATAAGATGAAGAAGCAAATTTATTAGTTTTTTTAATTTAATTAAATAAGTTTTTAATTACTGGTTATACTCTTATTAATATGATTTCATCTATGATTTTCTATGGCTATAGTTGTTGATTAAACATGTTACTTTTTCTTGTGGGCAAATGCTAAATGTTTTTTGTTTCTAGTTGTTGATTAATCATGCTGCTGTTTCAATCCATTTTCACATTTTTTGAATCTCAAGTAATTGTTCCTATATTTGTTGTGCAATTGATGTGGCATCTTACAACTTATTAGGGCACGAGCCTCTGTTTTTCCTGGTCTGTTATATTAAACATTGATGGTTATTTATCAGCAAGTCCAAAAGATTTTCATAATTTTCTTAAAAACTGCAAAGAAGATTATCGCAAGAGGTACTCTAGCTTTCATAATTTAAAATATAAAGAGGAATGTATGACTTTTGATATTAACATCATGAACATGAGATAAAATTCTTCTGCAATTGATTTCTTTTTATTTTTTACTGTTGTAGTGATACTAAGTTTTATGTCTTCCATTTCTTGACATTGACGTGATCCATTCTCTCCTCCTTTTTTTTTTTTTTTGGGGCAGCAAGTTAAGGACTGTGGAAGAGATATTGACCATTGAGATAAAACCTGGCTGGAAGAAGGGCACAAAGGTAACATTCCCTGAGAAGGGTAACCAGGAGCCTGGTCTTATTCCAGCAGATCTTATCTTTGTGTTAGATGAGAAGCCACATGCTCTTTATAAGAGGGATGGTAATGACCTGGTAGTAAACCAGGAGATATCACTGCTGGAATCACTCACAGGTAAGACCCTTAACCTTCCTACCCTGGACGGGAGGGATCTTATGATCCCACTGACAGATATCATCAAACCTGGTGCTGAAGTGGTTGTACCAGACGAAGGAATGCCAATTTCCAAAGAACCAGGGAAGAAGGGTAATTTGAGAATCAAAATCAATGTCAAGTATCCTTCTAGGCTCACACCTGAACAGAAATCTGATTTAATAAGAGTTCTGGGAGGAGTTTCATAGTGATTAGTCAATTCAGAATGGATTGCTGAAGTAATTCTAGTAGATCTTGTGGCTACTATGGATGTAAATAGGTTGTATGCTTTTATAGAATGTGAATGCTAGGCAGTTTTCGTTGGTGGGATGGTGTAGTAGCTAAGAGCTGGTTTCAGTCTAATTGGAAGGAATAGGTGGGTAAATTCTACCTAGGCTTCTGTCATTTTTTTTTCCTATAATATTTTACCTGTGATCTGGATGCTGAAATGCTATAGATTTAAGGGACGCTTGTCCATTGGATTTTAAACTGATACCGGAGTGACCTGTTCAGTTTTGAACGTTGAGAAATATCATATTTAATTTATTGGTTTTTAAAGATTCTACCCAACTGCACTTTCTGTTTATCAGGTTCTCTGGAAGCACCATTTTTCTGCTCACAAAAAGGCTTCTTAATGTTGTAGAAAATAATAATAATAATAATCTGTGATCTCGGTATTAGAAGTGAACCTTTTCTGTCAAAACATTTGAAAGCAGTAGCCACCGATTTGCAGGAACTCGTGGTTTCTTCACTGTTCTTGCCTAATGTAAAAGGCAAAAACTTGTAGAGGTTTTGAAATGTGCCAATGCAGAGTTGGCACTAGAGGGCTTTCTTTATGCTGGTGGTTAGAACATTATGGACTTCCGGAGTCTAATCTCCATCATCATTTTAACCACCCAAATCATCATTTTAAGTGAAAGGTTCATACTTCTTGGAGGAAAACCATAAATATCTAAAGTGATCTCATTCACCAACTAAAGGTTGGATAATAGCTGCATGTGGACATTTATGTTATTGTAAGGGCTGGCGGTAACCTCCATTCTTTTAGGAGAAATTTACTGTATTCTCCCGGAGCAAGGCATTTCTAGTCTAAGGTCTAACCATATTTCTCTCGTGGCCTCCTTGTTTTCTCTGACAGAAGTTAGGAGGCTCCTGGCAGCTTACCGAGCC
This sequence comes from Boswellia sacra, assembly GCA_013180625.2. Classification (NCBI taxonomy): domain Eukaryota; kingdom Viridiplantae; phylum Streptophyta; class Magnoliopsida; order Sapindales; family Burseraceae; genus Boswellia; species Boswellia sacra. The sequence continues at coordinate 2,636,593 of SNVD02006955.1, read as the reverse complement.
CAAGTTGGGGCATATTATTTTGACAATTTACCAAGCACGGAGATAATTAGGATGTCAGTCATGTTTACTACTATACTAGAATCCAATCATATATAATCAAATTACTCGGGTCGGCACTCGATATTTTAATCTATCTAGAGTGTACATAGATGTCATAGAATCAGAAGATTCCCAAATAGATTGAACTTGGACCCAAACCTTCCATCATAAAACAAGCCGAGGAGGCATGTGCCATTGTGAGCCCGTGAAGCAAATTGCATCAACTCTGGTACGGACCCATTCGATAACTTGGGAGCATAGTTATTTCAATGCTGGACTAGAGATGGGAAGTTTTATTTAATTCCTACTTTTTAACTCTTTAGTCTCCATTTTTTATCTTTTAAATTTTTATCTGAAAATGAAATTATTAAAAAGAAAAAAATTATAAATCCACACTCTATAATATTCTGGTTTAATTTTATGGTTTTCTCTCAATTATATCTAAAACAATCTAATATATCAAATCATTCAATTTTTTATTTGAAAATTAAAAAAATCTTTTTTTATTAATTTAGAAATTAAGATTTAATGCATTATAAAGCTTCAGATATGGTTGAGAGAAAGTCAATAGATTGAGATTGAGTATTTCAAGTGTGTATTTATAATTTTTTATTCTCTTTAATAATTTTACTTTATGTAAAGTTGTTTAAAAATTTGAAAAAAAAAATGGAGCTGAAGATCTAAAAATTGGGTTGGATAGAACACCTCGAAAAAAAATTTGTGATGATAGGCAACTTTAAGTAGACATTTTAAGCAAATCGACCCAAACCACAAACACAACAGAAACTGAGAGCAAAGTTGCAAAACTTCAACTGCAACATGATAGAATTGATAGCTTGAAAGTTACAAAAGTGGTCCTTTCACTTCCCACTTTCTTCTTGTCTCCTTCTTTTTGATTTTTAGTTGAGGAGTTAATAAAAATTGGCTTATATGTGGTCATGGAAACAAGGGGACAGCTAAACAAATACAAGGGCTAGCTTGAAACTTGTAATTTTTAATAGGAATCGGTACTCCCATGCAAGTGTTGGATAGTGCATGATATGCATTAAAAAATATAAGACTAGCAATCACAATTCACAAACACCTGAATAACACAAATTTGCAGCTCAATCAAGATTCCTTAGGCTATGACAGAACACAGAAAAGGGAATTTGCACATGCCCTCCACCACTGCAAGGTGTCTTTGCTAAAGCTTCTTTGTTTTGTCTTTGAGCTTTCATTTCTCTGTCCATTGATTCCTTTGTTATATCTTATCATCAACACATAACCAAAAGAGACTCAGAGGCAGATGAAAATTTCTGCTCAATAAAAAATTCTCATAAAACAGAGATAAAGATATTTTCTGAAACCAATGAAGATAGATAGGTATGGTAATAATCTGACAGTGATGAAATTAATGGCAATACTTTGTTTAAAAAAAAAACAAGTGCAAAAGTGATGTGTGCCTAAAAGTATCATCTTTATGTATTATTATGATCCAATTATCAATCAATGCTAAAGTTTCTTAAATTCTAGCACAGCTTTGCTTTCTTTCAATGAGATTAAAGTACTGATAAAGTTGAAAAGATTAAGAGTACTGAAAAAAGTAAGATAGGAAAATGAAAGGTGGGATAGGACTATTCTATGGACCAGAATCCACTTTCTTGATAAAGCCATTCACCCCCCACCTTGAATCAACCAACAGTTCAATTCCCACTACCATACTCTTTGCTGCTTTTGTCCCAATCAAAACCCACTTATTTTTACTTCAAATCAAACTTTAATTGGTTGCTCAATAGTCTGAAAAAGATTAACCAATAGAAAACATTAGAAAGATTTTTAATTGATAAAAAATACTTTCCAAAAAGTAAGTTTAAAGTATCTTCGTATGTATGCTAGGCAAGCTTTTAGCTTTGCATGCTGATATATCAATATGCTCTCGGCGGTTGGTTCAAGTGGTAAAGCTTCGGACCTAACATTAAGGCGCGTAAGGTATTTCCGTGGGATTAGTCAGGGAGGGGTCAAAATCGGTATATAAATACATACACTTGTATAATATGAGAGAAGAAGAATATCTAACATATCTGAAGCAAAACATGTGGACGTGCTGGGTAGCATTAAATTTGAAGTTCTAGGGAAATAAATACATGGGGACCATGCCTAGTCAGTGTGCCATTTTGCAGCCGACTCTTTGTATTAACAATAGAAATGGACAGCACAAACTCAATCCATATTCAATTTTCAAGCCTTATAGCATTCCATTCATCATCCCAATAAAACGACCCATGCCCATGGACACGTAACATGTATCTCAATTATTGTGCTTTTTATTTTCTCTAGCTACACTACAAGCTACATGTATACATAATTATTGTTTTAACCCTTTTATATATCTGTATGTGTTTGAAATCATATATAATTATATATATATATATATTAAATATTTGAGTCAGCCATGTGAAGTGGTTTGAAATTTTGGTTCTTCTTAGTTGTTTTTTAATTAAAAAAATCACAGACAAACTGCTTTCTTAATGGTCAATAAGAGAATATTAATGGATGATTTCTGAACCACATGAAGAGATTTTATAGTATATGTGATTCTTTCTTTTTCTTTTTTTCTTTTTTTTCTTTTTGGGTTATATTTTGTAGTACATTGTATATGAATAAAATTATGGTTCAAATGGATTGGTGTTGGTCCATTAGAGTCGGAGTTTGGGAGCAATAGTATGGAGATGCCTTCTGCTAAACATTGTTCCCCTTCTTTAGGCAGGTTGAGGATAAAATCCTCTTCAGCCACATAATCTACAATCTATATATCAACCCCATGTGGGTTTTCATTTCATTTTCATTATCAATAAACTATTGGGTCCATTTATATACATACACTTCGCTTTTCTTGATTGGTTAACATTTGATATGAAATACTATAAATTGTCAATACATATATTGTACGAGTAATATTACATCAACAATCTGAGTTGATAAAATAGTAATGGATAAATGATTATCATGTCATATAATTTAAGCTTTTTAATTTATTTTTATGTTTTACTTTTTTAGTGATGTTTACTCGGTTAGTAAAAAGGACAGGTTATAGATGAATTAGATGTGTAGCATTACTCATATTCTAATCGGTTCCAATTAAAAGAATGAAGAGAGAGATGACTATAAAAGAAAAAGATAGAAGCAACTTTTTCTCTTATAGTGGAGGAAAAAAAAAAACAAAAAGATGATATTCTTAAAAAAAAAATACAACTATCATTGATATATTTTTTTTACAATAATATTAGACTTAAAACTTATATACAATTCAAACTCTACAACTTAACATGACAGTTTATATGATAAAATCATATTAAAAATGTAACTTCTCTCATTTATTTTCTCTTATATATACTATTATATCATATTAAATAATTTAAATTATAAAATTATAAAATTTAAATTATATATAAATTATAAGTCTAATATTTATATATATATATATTCTTTTTTATGTTTATAGTATAGTTAGCGAGGTCCAAAAATAATTAAGAAAAGCAATAAATAAAAAAAAAAAACTTTACAGCAGAAATGACGTGGGATGTGAGGATAATAAGACAAATTGGCATTATTTGTCTGACTCTAAAAGAAAATAGCGTAGACCCACTTCAATTAAAATTTACTCATCAATTTTCCAAAAGTAAAAAGCGAGAATTTATTTGTCTTTGACTGAAGCAAAATAAAAGTGATCCAACGGAGGAGATTGAAGGACTAAAAGAATCAAAAGGTGGTGGGGGAGTATGAAAATGATTTTTTTTTTTTTTCGACCAAAAGGAAAGAAAAAGGGAGGGAAAAAGGAACACAATGCGGTGTTACGGATTGGTACGGAATGTACCCTGGGTTATAGGACAAATCTCCTTTGATTGGATTTACGTTTTGTTATCTTTATCGAATCCGACACGTGCCACATGGGCTGTGGGTCCCCATCATGTCTCACCCCACCATCATACTTCACGCTTTCATGCACATGCACTCTCTGTCTGTACGCCCTCTTTCCTTTTTTTTTTAATAATAAATAAATAATAACCCAAAATTAAAAAAAAAAAATCCATTAACCACCGCTAAGCCTAACGGCCGCCTATTATGACGGTTACTTTGTTTCTCTTCGAAATAATTTTATCATTTTATTTTCTAACAGTAGGCTTACAATTTTATATAATTTAAACTCTATAATCTTATATAATAATCTATATTTTAAAAATTTATTAGAAAAATAAAATATAATAAGAGAAGTTACTTTTTCATAAAGATTTTATTATTTACACTGTCCTCACATAGTAGACTTTAGATTGTATAAAGGTTATAATTGGCATTACTATATTTTTTATCGAAACAATCAAATCAAATTCTATAATTAACTTCTTATAATTTTAGTTGACAAAAATTTACTTAATAAAAAAACAAAAATAGATATAAAAATCACAATACATAATATGATAATTATATCTCTAGTAAGGTTTTGTCTATTTAAGTGGTAAAGAGAGTTAACTGTAAATGGATTGTAAATTTAATATTATTCTTTTTTATTTTACTTTTGGTTTTGGGTGTAGCTCATTTTATTGCCTTTTTTTTTTTCTTTTAAGCTCATGGAGATATCACGTTGTAGTAGGTATTTATTTGACAGAAAGTTCTATGGGGTAATGGGATGAAGTAGGTGTTTATTTGATAGAAAGTTCTATGTGGTAATACGATTACATTGAATTTTTTACATGTTAAGGGTTCAACACCTAATAATTTGTCATTGAACTTAAATTAATTAAAAAAAACAAAGATTTCTTTAGCTGTTGAGTTAGGTTACTAATATAATAATAATTATAAGAACAAAAAAAAAAATGAATAGGAAGTGAAAAGAAGAAAAAGATAAATCCCAAGTTTGGTAAGTCTAAGTCTTTCTGGTGTTTTTCATGGACAAAGTTGAATTTTCACACCTACTTTTTTTTTTTCTTCTTCGTCTTAGGAAATAATTAAAGATTTTGACTTAATTAACCTTATAGAAAGTCCAGTCGTCCATGCAAAAATCCTTGTAATTACTTCTAGAAACAAAATAACATTCTTTCTATATTTAGTCAAATCAAATGTGTTTGTTACTTGATATCCAAATTATTGAAACCAAATCTTGTTTTCTCAAAAATGATATTTAAGTCAAAAATTGACGATAATTCTCTGACATTAATTAACATACCCTAATATGCTTTTTCTCTGTATAGTAATCACGTAAAACGAATCGTTTTAACTCTTCATATATAATTGACATTATAGTAATATTAAATGACCCGTAAGAGCGTCACCCATTTGATATTTTTATTACGGCTTGTTTTGGCGAAGACAAGCTTCCGATATTCGTATACGATGTTTGAGTCAAAGCAACACATTTATTTTAAAAATTAGTTTTTTGCTTTCAAGAAACAGCTGAAATAGAAAATATGCATTCAATGGAGACGTTGAATTGATTTTTCACCTACAATTGACCACGGCGTCGTGTGGACAATAATTCAGAAATAAAAATATGAAATATTATAATCACAAAATAACGCAAACTCGGTGTGACCATTGGCAGAGCTGGCCAAGATTATTTTGGGTTAAAATATGAAATATAAAAATCGAAACGTAGAGAAGAGATGGAGTTGTTGATGGGCTGGTGAACAACGAAAGCTAACAAGATAGGTTTCAACAAAAGTTTGAAAAGGACCGTAAAATATATAAATAAATAAATATTTCTTTATTATTACTATTATTATTATTTTAAAATTATCATGGATAATCGCATGCGTGAATCCTTCCTCGGAGTGCGAGTAACCTATCGTAAGGTGACAATAGTAATTTCCTAGCAGAGAATCGAGTGGATTGGTGGTCGGTCAAGTCATTTCTCGATCACGTGTCCTCGTAATGATCACTCCAATTGTAATATATATTGCAAACGTATACTTTTATTAATATAATATTTCAATTAAAAATAAAGGATTAATTTTAAATTATTTTTAATTTTAAAAAAGATATGTATTTGAGATTGAATAAAAATTATATTAAAAAATATATCACATATAAAATATGATTTTAAGATTTTAAGATAAAATAAATAAATTTTTTGCTAGACATAATACAATAATTAAAAAGTAAATAAATTATTAATAGAATAAAATTAATAAATATCTTTAAATTTTAATTTAATTTTAAATAGAGAATGGTTATATATTTTTTAATCAATCATATTTTTTAAGTTATTTTTTTATCAAATCACATATTTGAAAATGGTTAATTAAGAGATAAAAATGATGATTTTAATACAAATTTAAGAGTGTGATGGACTAAAATAATATAAAGATAGTTATTGTTATTACCTTAATTATTAATTTTTAAGCTTTTAGGGGTCAAACGAGATTTAATGAAAACTTATTGAAAGGTTAGTGAATTTAACAGCGGAGGAGAAAGAAGGGAAAGCGAAGGAGGTAAGTGAAACGGAGACTTTAAAAGCAGAAGTGAGCTTTGAATGGAGTTGAAATCAAAATGAGAAATAGACTCCAAATATCTTTTTCTACTTTTTCCTTTTTTTCTTAATTTCTTTAATGAAAAAGGCTAAGATAGCGGAGGACTTTCATGTACATCGTTTACTCCCTTCTATCACTCTAATTATTTGTCCTATTTGCATTATTTCCCCCCTCGTCTTTTCCCCGCTCATTCTCATTTTCTATTATTTTGTTTTCTATTTATCAAAGAGATAATATCTATAAATATCTTTAAATTTTAATTTAATTTTAATCGAAAAATGATATGACATTTTTCATTAATTATCCTCTAAAATTTTTTATTGTTTATCAATTACAATTCTAAAAATTATGATTTAAGAGGTGACAATATAATTTTAATACAAGTATAAGGGTGTGATTGATTAAAAGAACATAATCATTACATTATCTACTTAAATTAAATCAAAATTTGAGGATATTTATTGATATTGTCCCATTTATTAATTGTTACTATTATTTTTTGGTAATCTACTTAATTATTTATAGACTTATGGTACAAACCTTTCAATAAACAAAAATATTTGAGTTTGTTGATAAATGCGACTTGTGGGTTTCAATACTTCGTTTTCATACGATTGATTATTGTGCTAGAATGGTTAAAAAAAAATTAGTTGGTAAGAGATCTTGATCTAACCTTCAATTAGACTTAGTAGGTTAGGCAATTGTCATTTTAACCAACGCCAATTTTTTGTCCATTCCATTTAATATCTTCAAATATATATTTCAAGCCATGTTTCATCTTGTATAAGGCATAACATCTATTTGCTCATTATTTAAATCAAACACATAGATTTTGATCATAACCAAATTTCTTTCTAACTTGGGCAATTAATCAGTATATGACCTCACGATTGGTCATTCACTTAATGCATGTATCAAGTTTATATTGAAGATAAGCACAAGAGAGAGTTCGGTTTCATTTCATCAGCCTTAAAGTGAGCATAAAGATATAATAATGAAGACATTTGTTGATACTTAATTGTAATTTATTGATCACGAAAGTGGGAAAAAACAAACAGAAAAATTGGTAAGTGGTAGCAATGAATGACAAAGCTTTTAATAAAGTACCAACTATTAGGCATTAACTACAAAACTTTTAATTTTATTTTCCATTTCTGTAACGTAAAAGCCATTGCCAAAGCCAAACACAACAAATATAAGTAGTTAAAGGTTTGTGGACAAGACTATCAATAATCCTAGTTTACTTTAAAATTATCAATTATATATGCACAATTGGAAGGGTAAGAATAATTGGTGATGTGATGTTTAATAATGGAGAGTACATGCCCTTTTCTTGTACCAAGAACAAGTCCAAGAGAAAAAAAAAATTCAGATACTCGAGATTTTATTGAAAAAATATAATAAATGGAGGTGCATGTGGAATTTATTGTTATTGGCATTGGTGGGTCTTCTCATCTTTGAAATTATTATTATTATTATTATTTTTTTTTGAAGTTGTGACAAAATTTACCAAGTCTACGGAAAATATACGAGAATGGGTAACAAAGTACAATCTTCTCGGCACAGGATTCAAAGCGATTAATATAAATATAAATGGAGAGGTAATGCAAGAAGCCGGAGGAAGTGGGGACGATTTCCAAATAGAAGTTTTTAAGAGGGTGGTTTTGGGATATTTATTGGAAAGGAAAAGATTGTGGACTGTTACTGGGATACTACTGCCACTACTCTTAGCGGTTCCTCTTCTGGTTGGCTCAGCTCTTATCACACAAACTCACAAATTTGGTGTTTCTGGTCTGTTCTCATTTTGCTCTAGGAACACTTTTCTGTGCTCACAATACTGTCTTTGTAAGTGGGTATAGCTGATTTTTATCTCATTTTTGATTTGTTGGTGGTTTTGATGGTGGTTGGCTAATGTGTTTTGATCTTTTTTCTTTTTTTTTTTTTTGGCAGGGAGAAAAAAGTTGAGAATTTGAGTGTTTGAGAGTGAAGATGGGGGAGAAAGGTGAAGTCTTGGAGGCTGTGTTGAAGGAAACTGTGGATTTGGTAATAGATCTGAATGACCTTTGGACTTGTTTTTCCTTTCTGTTGTTGTGAGACTTTATGTTTTTGTTTCTGTTGGTGTTTTTGGTGTTAGAGGTTTGAGTTCTGTTGGTTCTGTGCAGGAAAACATACCCATTGAGGAAGTGCTGGAGAATCTGAGATGTAGCAGAGAAGGTCTGAGTAGCGAGGCAGCCGAGGAAAGACTGGCCATTTTTGGGCACAACAAGCTTGAAGAGAAAAAGGTATATATATATATATATATATTTCTGTTCTTCTTTGTTCATTTTGATTATTAAACCATCTGTGTTCTCAAATTTATTTATTTTTTTTTTATTGCTGTTCTTTAGGAGAGCAAATTTTTGAAGTTTTTGGGGTTCATGTGGAATCCTCTCTCTTGGGTTATGGAAGCTGCAGCAATTATGGCTATTGCTCTTGCAAATGGAGGAGTAAGTGATTATTTGTTGTGTTATTGTAGCTTTCATTGGACAGTTGTTTTTATTTAATATTATTTTATTTGTTTTGGCTCTCAATGAATTATCTTGTTCATGTTATGCAGGGGAAGCCTCCGGATTGGCAAGATTTTGTGGGTATCATTACTCTGCTTTTCATTAACTCGACCATCAGTTTTATAGAGGAGAATAATGCTGGTAATGCTGCTGCTGCTCTGATGGCGCGTCTTGCTCCAAAAGCCAAGGTACAGATTCTTGCACCCGGTTTTTGACTTAAAAATGGGAATCATCTTCAAACTTGAGCTTATTTTCTGTATGTATTTTAATATTTACAGAGTTAAGCAATGTATGAGTGACACGTGGTTTGAATTCCTGCATTGAATCATTTTAAATGAAATCTTTGAAATAGGTTCTTCGAGATGGAAGGTGGAGTGAGCAAGATGCCGCTGTTTTAGTTCCTGGTGACATAATCAGTATCAAACTAGGAGATATTATTCCAGCCGATGCTCGTCTTCTTGAGGGTGATCCATTGAAAATTGACCAGGTGGGTTATCTCTAACCATTATTTTCAAACTATAGTTCTGCTAAATTGATTTTTTCTTTTTGTTTATATTTTTTTGGGCTATTCGCAGTCTGCACTTACAGGTGAGTCTCTTCCTGTAACAAAAGGCCCTGGAGATGGTGTGTACTCAGGTTCTACCTGCAAGCAGGGAGAGATAGAAGCAGTGGTTATTGCTACTGGTGTCCATACCTTTTTTGGGAAGGCTGCTCACCTTGTTGATACCACGAACCAAGTTGGGCACTTCCAAAAGGTAGGGAGATAAGTATATACTATCCCTTTCTGGACTTAATTCACAGTTCATATATCGTGATTCTGATTCCATATGTTTCATGTTGTTGGGCATGTAGGTCTTGACTGCAATAGGAAATTTCTGCATTTGCTCGATTGCTGTAGGAATGATAATAGAAATTATAGTCATGTACCCAATTCAAGATCGGCAATATCGCCCTGGAATTGACAATCTTCTTGTGCTTCTTATCGGTGGAATTCCAATTGCCATGCCAACTGTTCTGTCAGTCACAATGGCTATTGGTTCTCATAGGTTATCTCAGCAGGTTGGTTAGGTTTCTAGAGATGTTTCAATTGATATTGTTTTTTTTTTTTTCTTGGATATAGTAATGGAACATATAAATGGTAATTGCAGGGGGCTATCACTAAGAGAATGACTGCAATTGAAGAGATGGCAGGCATGGATGTGCTTTGCAGTGATAAGACTGGAACACTGACACTGAACAAGCTTACTGTTGACAAAAATCTTATTGAGGTTGGTGGCTATTGTGCTGTTGCTTGCCAATTTTCTTTTTCATGCTTGTGGATCATAATTACTTAGTTTGTCGCTGTCTCAGGTTTTTGCAAAAGGGGTAGATGCGGATACTGTTGTTCTAATGGCAGCTCGGGCATCTAGGACTGAGAACCAGGACGCAATAGATTCTGCTATAGTTGGGATGCTGGCTGATCCAAAAGAGGTAACTAATTAATATCCCGCTATTGTTTCTTGAATAAAGTACTTTGTTATTCAAATGTCCACTCAACCGATTAAGGTGGTTTTCTATGTCTTTTTTGCTGCCAAAAGGCACGTGCTGGTATTCAGGAGGTACATTTCCTTCCTTTCAATCCCACAGATAAGCGAACAGCTCTAACTTACATTGACAGTGAAGGTAAAATGCATAGAGTCAGCAAAGGGGCACCGGAGCAGGTAATTGTCCTCACTAACTTGCCTGTGTAGTTATCCCTTGCTTCTCCATACTTCATTCTAACTCCTGGCTGCAATAAATGATTATTAGATTCTAAGTCTTGCACACAACAAATCAGACATTGAGCGAAGAGTTCATGCTGTCATAGATAAGTTTGCAGAGCGAGGCCTACGATCTCTTGCTGTGGCCTATCAGGTGATTCAATTCTCTTTCCTTGCTAACCTTGATTAACATCTAATGTTTAGTTATTACTCTTCAATTTTTATATTAATTTTATTAAGTTCTATTTCATCCATGAATGCAGGAAGTTCCTGAAGGAAGAAAAGAAAGTCCTGGAGGCGCATGGCAATTTATTGGTCTAATGCCTCTCTTTGATCCACCTAGGCATGATAGTGCGGAGACCATAAGGAGGGCTTTGAATCTTGGTGTAAATGTTAAGATGATTACCGGTGAGTTCTATTGTATGATTGAATGGGTACTGTGTTACTGCCTAGGAACCAAAATGATGGAGTGAACCAAAATGATGGTAATAACATAGTGCATGTTTTGCTAAGTTTACAAAAATCCAAGTCCGTAAGTTTTGTTTGACATGGCTTAGAATAAGTAGAATTCTTTAACTCTTCATTCTTATGTTGCTTCGCGAAATGATGAATCTATTCTTTGAATTAAACGTGCTGAAGACTGCAATAATGGCTTTATTCTTTTCATGTTGATCTTCTTGGAGTTCAGTGTTTGTTCAAATTAATTTTAGGGAACTAGGTAACTTGTGGAATCTATGAGCTACAATTTTGTCCTGGCCACTTTGATAGTTGGATCCAAAATATTTAATCACATTCTCAAATTTCACCTTCATCGATTTGCAAAGTTTAGCTGTCCTATTGCAGAATATTGTGACTTTATCTTTGAGTGGTGGTATGTTTGTGTTGCTTAACCTTGTGAGTCTTTCAGGAGATCAACTGGCAATAGGAAAGGAAACTGGACGTCGTTTGGGAATGGGAACCAATATGTATCCTTCATCTGCTTTGCTAGGACAGGACAAGGATGAGTCTATTGCCGCTTTGCCAATTGATGAACTAATAGAAAAAGCTGATGGCTTTGCTGGTGTCTTCCCTGGTACTTTTTTCTTTAATTTTACTTCAACTTTTTACTTTTCTTTATTATTTTTGTACTGATTGTTTGCATTTGATGCACGCTTGATGTCAAAGTTTTCTTGTTATGGTTAAGTTTCCAGACTTGGCTCTTAGTTGGCCTGACATTGATTGACTTGATATATATCTATATCTATATATATATATATATATATATATATATATATATTGGTGCAGAACACAAATATGAGATAGTAAAACGTTTGCAAGCTAGGAAACATATCTGTGGGATGACTGGTGATGGAGTGAATGATGCTCCTGCTCTTAAGAAGGCTGATATTGGGATAGCTGTTGCTGATGCAACTGATGCAGCTCGTAGTGCTTCTGACATTGTCCTTACTGAACCTGGTCTTAGTGTTATCATTAGTGCTGTCTTGACCAGTCGAGCTATCTTCCAGCGGATGAAAAACTATACCGTAAGTATTGACCGGTGACTCTGGTGTAGTGTCAATAGTTTTTGGCGGTCATATTAAGTTTTTCTTACATACAGGTTGAGCCTAAATTGGCAATGTATTTGTGCTTCTATCTGTTTACTTATATTGATTTTTTTCTTTCTCAGATTTATGCGGTATCCATTACAATCCGTATTGTGGTAAGAGTTTCTTCTATTTTGGGAGCGAACCAGCTCTTGAAGCACTAGTGTTTCTTTGTCACTTTGCATGTAGTTAGTTAATAAGACAAATTTGCATGTTTGCTATGATGTCAGCTTGGTTTCATGCTGCTGGCGCTGATTTGGAAGTTTGACTTTCCTCCGTTTATGGTGCTTATTATTGCCATCCTCAATGATGGTTTGTTCTCTCTCTCTCTCTCTCTGTCTGTCTGTCTGTCTGTCTCCCTCCTTCCTTTCCCTGCATAGATCACTGACTAATTTAATGTGTAAAATATTTAACCACTTTATTAGTTAAAAAACAAGTTCTTTTTGTTTTTGGTTCACTTTTGCATGCCCAATTTTAACTGTTTAGTGTTTGTAATCCATGATCCTTTTTGTTCTGGTCGATTATCTACTTTTTTGATTTTAGTCTGGTTAAAACATGCCTTGACTTCTTAATAACCTAGTATCACAATGGAATTTCAGGTACCATTATGACCATATCAAAAGATAGGGTGAAACCATCTCCTCTGCCAGACAGCTGGAAGCTAGCTGAAATTTTCACAACTGGCATTGTTCTGGGTAGTTACTTGGCAGTGATGACTGTTATTTTCTTTTGGGCGGCATACAAAACAAACTTCTTTCCGGTAAGACGACATGCCTTCCTTGACATAACAAAAGCATACTCTCACAGACTAGATTGACAATGTTCAAAGGAAAGTTAGAACTCATGAACTCATGGAGACTCTGGTTATCCAATTGTTCACATTTTTATGACATGGCTATTTATTGGGTTTAATACATCTTCAGTTTTTCTATCATTGTGATAATGGGTGCTTTTAAGAGAACCTTGCGGACTTTTCATGGATACCTTGAAATGATATACTTGCCTTCTAAATTTCCAGCGGGTATTTGGGGTCTCAACCCTTGAGAAAACAGCGCATAATGACTTCCGTAAGCTTGCCTCAGCAGTGTATCTGCAAGTGAGCATCATCAGTCAGGCACTGATATTTGTAACGAGGTCCCGAAGTTGGTCTTTTGTCGAGCGACCTGGTCTATTGCTTGTGGTGGCTTTTGTGGCTGCTCAACTGGTTAGTCAATTGCTGTCTATTTAATTGCAAGTCCTAACTAGTAGGCTATGAAGAATGAGAAGCACTAATAATTATTTTTTATTTTGATCAGATTGCTACTCTGATTGCTGTCTATGCAAATTGGAGCTTTGCTGCAATTGAAGGGATTGGATGGGGTTGGGCTGGCGTGATCTGGCTTTATAACATCATCTTTTACATACCGCTTGATTTCATTAAGTTCTTCATTCGCTATGCTCTGAGTGGGAGGGCGTGGGATCTTGTTATTGAGCAGAGGGTATGAATCACAATGGTTTGCTGAAAGTTCTTTGCAAGAAGGATTTCAAATTTATTGTATTTTGATCTATTTTCTTCTCTGAAATGTAGATTGCCTTCACAAGGCAAAAGGATTTTGGTAAGGAACAACGCGAGCTTCAATGGGCGCATGCACAAAGAACATTGCATGGGTTGCAAGCACCTGATACCAAGATGTTCACTGAGAGAGCTCATTTCACGGAACTCAATCAGATGGCTGAAGAAGCCAAAAGGAGAGCTGAAATTGCCAGGTGGACTTTCACTCTTAAAGAGTGTTTTAGCTTGAGTCATATCATGATACCACTATGGGTTGCCTGCTGACAGATTATATCTTATGCCTTGATAGAGTTGGATTGTCCTTTACTACGATTATTTTGGTTCATCTAAGCCTGCTTTTTCCGCCTCTGATATAAATTTATTCTCTTTTGATGTTTCCTTTCAGGTTGAGGGAACTCCATACTCTGAAAGGTCATGTCGAATCAGTGGTGAGATTGAAGGGTCTTGACATAGACACAATCCAGCAAGCTTATACAGTCTAAGGAGACCACCTATTGACATACACATTTATTAAGAGCCATTTACTGGTGCTGAGATTAAAGGCATGTAATTTTACATGTTGCGAGTTCGCCATCCGACTATTAATTTAAGCTACTATGCTTTCCATTCCATCACTTAAAAATGCCGTGATCAGCTTTTCTGTTTGTTTCCTCTCGGCTCTTAAAATGAGGCATCCGATGCCCACAATATAAGTCATGGCAATTAATGTTTATATTATAAAGGTTTTTAAGGCCAGTTTTCCCTTTATTCCGCTGTATTAGGGACAAACTTTGGATAGTTAGATCATTACTTTGGTTGTTGATAGTTTGCAATAAGAGCTCAAAAATTATATTAGATGCCCGCATTCCTGCTCATATACGTTGTTCAATCGATGAACTTTGTATTTGGTGATGTCCAAAATTCATTGAAAATGTTTAATGAATAAAACTTGAAGTTTTGATGAGAATCGTCCCAACTCTCTAACTAGCATATAACATAAATTACCTGGCTTGTGAAACTCTAAAATTCAAGTAGTACTAAGAATGTCATTTTATAAGTTTTATGGGAGAGTATCCTTGAAATTGCACGGAGAGTTGAAGTCAGAATATTCTTTTCAGTCCATTCCAGTATCTAGATCCATTCAGTCAGCCCAAATCAGATGCATATATTTTCTTTGAAATTCGTGAACACTTTGACTTTGCGCCGCCAAAGTTGAGGAAAACGGTTGTTTGCTATTCAACATTGAAATGATTATTTACTACAATAAAATAGTCTCACAGTGTAGGCTTCTCTATGCGTCTAGTGCAACATCTGATTACCCTACCAAGAATGAAGAATTATTATTGATAAGCTCTCCCTCACCCTCATAATGTTAAACTTATATGACAAATAAAATCTAAAATCTATAACTTAAGTGACAATCTTGTCACATCTGGTTGTAATGTTTTTGTTGTATTTGAACTATATAAGTCTAACAATATTATCCTCGTCATCGAACCATCTCCGAAGGGATTTTTATTGTCAACCATTAATAAAGTTACATCTAGGAACATGATCATTAAGCTAAAGATTTATCTGATTGCTTTGTCTCTCCATTGGCATCAATGGCACCGCTGCCAGTCTCTTTGTACCTGTACCACCTAGAGCATACTAAAAAGTAGCAAAAATTCAAAGTCCCCAAACCAGCAATCATGTAATAGAAATAATCCAATCTTCCCTTGTTAAGATCTTCAGGTAACCAATTCCCAGTTGCAGCTCCTTTTGTCGTTTGGTGAACTATAGTTATTAAGAGACCACTCAAATAACTTGAACCTGCCAAACCACAATAGAAGAGAGACCCTGCAATGCTTCTCATGTTCTCCGGGAATTGCTTGTAGTAGAATTCTACTTGTCCAATGTTAGCGAAAGCCTCTCCGAGTCCAGCTAGTGCAAGCTGGGGGACCAACCACAAACCAGACATTGATGAAATGGCGCCTCTTCTCGGTTGAATTCCGAGCGTTGGCTTGGTAAGAGCTATAGTCCTTCGGTGCTCTTCAACAATAGCAGATATTATCATGTATATTATGGAAAGAGCAAAGCCAGTTCCCACTCTTTGGAGCAGCGTGATGCCTTCTTCTTTTCCTGTGATTCTTCGCAAAAATGGGACAGCAATTCTGTCATAAATAGGTATCCAAAGAGTCATGCTCAGCATGAAGAAGACAACGTAAGATGCAGCTGGGATCTTGAAGCTGCTATTCCCAAGACGTCTATCACTTTGCTGGGCTTGGAAGACTACATAAGTTTGTTGTTGAACAGTGGCAACATGGTACACAAGAGCTGAAACCCATATTGGGAGGACTCTCAATATGCATTTCAATTCTTCTACTTGCTGCATGCTGCAAAGTTTCCAAGGATTTGCTGGTGACCCATCTGGATTTATTTGGTCTTCGGGGGTTACTATTGCTGCTTTGTCAAAAAATCTGATAAATAAAACCAATAATTAATTGTTAATTTGGTTAGTGTCGTCCATTTACACACATCTCTCATGATACTAACTAATACAATATAGTAAAAGTAATATAGATGTGTCAATTACCTGAACTGTTCTGTATAAGGGAGCTTGGAGTTGATAGAAGAGGAAGGAATAAAATTAAATAGAGAGAGCCAAGGTTGATCCGGTTGCTTTAGTCTTCTTTTCTTGATTGCAGCTACTATCACGTGTGCCACGCTAGTCATTGGACTACCAGTAGCTTTCACCTTCACATATATTTTCGACCCCATGAAGAAGAGAGCCACCGCTATCAACATTAGCATGGCTGGAATGGCTAACCCAATGGACCAACTCACGTTTGATTGCACGTAAACAATCAGGGTCAATGAAACCATTTGGGCAAAAGTGTAGGTGAAGAAGTACCAGTTGAAGAAGCTATTGATACCCCTCTTTCCTGATTCAGTATTAGGATTGAATTGATCTGCTCCAAATGCCAGATTACATGGTCGGACTCCTCCGGCTCCTATTATCATTAGTCCAAATCCGCACAACAGAAATGCCATCTGCCCTGCTGTTGGCCCTTTGCATGTGGCACTCTCCGCTGCACAGTGGGGAGGATGCAATTTGGGGAATGCTGCCGTCAGTTGAATCACTTGCAACCCCTTCAGAATAGAAAATGAAACAGATCTAAGCATTAGATTCACATAAATTTTTGTAGTGCAAATAACATACTAATGATGTTAAAGGCAATTAATATGTTAAGAACATAATCAATACACTTATTAAATGTTCATAAGAGTCTAATTTTATGGTTTATGTTGACTCATTCAAGTTCCGATTTTTTTTTCTTTTGTTCTTTTGTCTGGCTCTGTTTTTCTTTGTTGTTGGTATCTGTAAACATGTAATAGATCTCAACTTGGCAAAATTCCAAAATTATGTCATGTACAGCATCATTTTCCTTTAAAAAATCTATAATAAAAGTGGAGAGTACCAAGAAAGAAGCAATTGTAGCGAATCCCAAGGTCTTGTAGCGACCAAAGAAAGTGTCGCAAAGAAAAGCTCCGACCATGGTACCGAAATTGGTGGTGCCATTGAAGATGTTGATAATTGTTGCAGCAGTAATATTCTTCATGTTGAAGACAGTAGTGAGATAGATCAAGAGGTTGGCTAAGGTGCCAATAGCTCCCAGCTTCTCAAACGTTTCATTTCCTGAAAATTTATCCAAATTTCTCACTCAAAACGAATAAAACATATAAACAAACAAACAAAGAAGCATGAAACAAAATAATTAAAAAACAGCAGACTCCCTTCACCTATGATGAAGGGCATGGCTTTCCATCCTCTGTAATTAATCTTAGGCTCATCATTAACACCTTTCCCATCGACCGCCATGGTTCCATTACTCTCACTAGTACTCTTCTCTAACTTTCCATTCTCCTTCTTATCCATACTTTCTCTCTCACTCTTCTCCGTGGCTTCTCTCTGCTCAGTTCCTCTCTCCTGCGTTCACTGCGAGCCTTGATATTCCTAGTATTAATAATAATATTATTGGCAGTCAGTAACGTTTGAAAGGAAGACTATGGACTACTTAGTTTAGCCAAGAAATTGATGTCCTTCCTAACTCTACCTGACCTCAATTTCCCCTAATAAGTCTTCGCTTTGTCTGAATCCTGGGCAGAGTTTTATTACTGTAGTGGTGATGCACGTCATTCCTGACCTCAAGTCCACAGATAATGCAGGTGGGTCAACAAGAGGCCGATACTTGTTTGGGACTTAATAAGAGACGAGTTTGAGTTTTTTTTTTTTTTTTCATGCCAATCAAAGAAGAAACAAAAAAGTTAATTGGGAATCCTGTCACATTGAATCGGGTAAAATGCACTATCTTTCCTAGAACAGTGATTGGGCAGTTCTGTATACTGCCTTAAGTATACTTTTTTTTCTTTGGACTGATATTTAAGTACATTTAGTAGATTTTTTTTTATACACATGAAATCTGTAAAAATTTGAGTATATTACTTTTCTTTTTTCAATGTAAGGTAGATTTCTTTGTTACTAAAGAAAAAAATAGAAACATAATATTAAAAATTAATTTTTAAGTTAGAGAAAAAGAGATAGTGAAATATTTATTATAATTTTTTTTGGTAAAGTGACATTCGATAATTATATTTTGTACCAAAATAATATAATGAAAAAAGGATATACAAAAAGGTTTTCCTTTAAAATAGTATCACAACTTATACACTTTATTTTTATTTTTCCGTATATTCATTCATGCTTTTTCTTACATGGGGTTGGCCCTGGGCTATACATATGAGAACTTTCCTTTTAAATTGTGTGAAGATAACAATTTTTTATATGAAACTTGTTTTGGCCATATTTTCCATATGGAATCCAATCAAAGTTTGATGTTGATATTTTGCATGATATGACATATCTAATAGTCAATTTAGATCAAAGTCTTTGTTTTCCCACCTTTTTACACGCAACTAATTCTGAGAAAGGGACAAAGCCTGATGCTTCAATGCTGTGTCACTCGTTCTAGTAGGTTTTCCTCTATCACAGCTAGTTTTTAGGTTGAGAAGTAATTTTTTTTACTAGTTATAGAGATCTGGGCGATCTAGAAAGTGATCGAACAAAATATAAAATAAATTAGATTGTCTCTGCATGTGATCCAATTCCTGTTAAATAATCAAATTGTTTGAAATTATTCCGTTAGGTTGGCTCATTTGATCTAAGTGTTGTGTAGTACAGCACATAATTAACCTAGAAGCAGTATTATATCACCCTGTAAGAGGATTAATGGGCTATGATTATATGGTTAAAAGTTCTTGCTTCCAATAGTGCAAAAGTTACTTTAAAAAAGCCAGTGAGGGTCTGCAGAATTGCTATTCAACATGTGTAATTATGGTCATAGCCCTTTTGACCCGACCCATGTAAGATTGGTAGGTTTTCTGACAACCAATATTTTAGCATTAAAGACAAACAGTGGTGACCCGCCACTAGGTGAGTGGCCTACCTGTTTGACCCTCCACTACATTTCTGATCATGCAAAAAGTCATCGTGATTGGTACTTGGACGCCGTGTTGACTAAAGTAGTGGGTTGATGTTGAACTAGAAAATTTTCGACTCTGGACGATTTGAGTCACTTTTGCAGCTAATAAAGCGCTTTGAGGGGATTATAATGAAGATGGTAATTCTACTTAGCTAATTTATTGTGCAGATTAAGATTAAGAAACGAACGTTCTAGAGATAAAGATCAGTTTAATTGTTCTTTTCAAGCATATTCATTATCTATTTTGAAGTACTTTTTGTTACAAAACCAAAAAGTTTGCCAATTTGAGGATAAAATTTAAATAAAAAGACCAATGTGAACCACGCACAGTCTAGTTGTAATAATACTCTAAGATATTGACAACAGCCAACCAAATCTGTCATAGAAGGTATGCCAATCAAAAGATAACAAAACACTTCTCACATACGTCAATCAGGAGTATACAATGGCTGAGGATAGGAACTATTCTAGTACACATTCAACGGATTCATCGTACAGCAAGTAAAATTCATTACTCAGATATAGTCCTCCTTTCTTCCTCCTTCCCACCTTTTTCCTGTTTAGGTCATGAAAAAAAAAATAAAGTCTATCAGTCATCTGATATACCATCTTTTTGAATTTGAGCCTTGGATCTCCTATTTATCATGTATTACTTCTCATTTATTCGTACGAAAAGACAGATTATTACAAATTTTCTCATTACTTCTATTTTTGATAGATTGAGGATTAAATTTAATAAATGATGAATATTCAGGCAGAAAAGAATAGTATGTACAAATGGCTGATGGTGCCCAAGATGTTAATCATCAGACAGTAGTCAAATATATCAAGAGGTTGGAAGAGGTACCGGTAGTCCCCAGCTTCTCAAAGGTTTCATTTCCTGTAACATATAAGTACTTAATTGAAGTTCATATTTGGCAGAATTAAGAAGAGAAATATACAAGAAGAATTACTGAAAAGGTATTGGCCAAAAAAAGAGCTCTCTGTTTTCTTACCTATAACAAATGGCATAGATTTCCACCCTCTATAGTTGAGCTGAGGCTCAACAGTTGAAGCTGCCTTCTCATCCCTCTCCATAGCTTCTAGGAAACAAATCTATCTAGCTGGTTCTGTTTTCTAGTAACATTCAAATCCAGAGTTCACGTTCTGGAGAGAATAGAAGTGTGCTAAAAGATACAAATAATGAAGCTTGAGTAGTAGAACGATATATATCGAACCGGACTTAAAGCTTTATATTGGACTTGGAGAAAGCTTAATAATTGAAAAGCAAGCATTAATAATTGAAAAGCAAGCATTCATCCCAATTTGTCAGGATATGGTAAGATATTTAATCCTATAGTATGGCGAGCTTACCAAAAGTCAAAACCTGCAAGTCATACTAGGCTCAGATTAATATGCTATGTTTGCCATCCTATTGCCTTGCCTTGTCCCACCACATTTGATGCTTATTTCGTAATCTGCAGAAAAAACAAGCTAGATATGGGAAAACCGACTTCCTCTCTGGTGGAATAATAATACTAAATTGATGAAAAAAGTTTATTAATTAATAAGAAATCTGTCGACATCTTGCATGAATACATTACTTAATATTATATTAGATTATTTATTTTACAATTAATATGTTTCTATATTCAGAAATCAAAATATGACACATGAAGGTGGAGTAGGAGCTCATCAATATATAGCATTTAACACAGTATGTAATGAGTTGTATGGTCGCGAATATTGCATCCTGCTAGAGATTTGAAGCTGCTGCGCATACGCTATTGTAATAGTTCCTGTGGTTTTTTATCAAACGTTACAGAGAGAATAAATTTTGTTTTTAATTATGTATAGACCAGTCATAACGTTTACTTTTACTTAGTCTTATCGTTTTAGCAGCAAGAAAAAATTTATGTGCACACATGTAAATACTAGGAAAGTAAAATTTTTATTACATCTTTTTTGTTTTTCTAAATAGAGAACTTTTATATAATACATATTTTTACATGTTTATTTTTTTAATATGGATTCTTAGACCATATATCTATTAAGAGCACGAAAAATTAACCAAGCATAACCTTTTTTTTTTTAAAAAAAAGAAGTTGTTGTCCATGATTTTATGCACTGATGAAATCAGAATTGAATTCCTAGCTAGAGAGGTTGAAAAGAAATTTGAAAGAATATCATCTATTAATGAATATATGCTAAATTATTTTTACATATTCTCTTTCTGTCTAGAGAAAAATATACTCAAATATACGTAATAATATCATCTGCCTCCACAAATTGTCAAAGTTCATACTTATATCCTAATGAATACATTTGTCTATACTTATATAGCTATGACCCTCCCTACTTCTAGCTAATGTGGGACTTTGGTAGCATACCTAACAATTCTCCCCGCGTCTCCTCTCTTCATCGTGTTGGGTCAAGACACGCCTCCACAAATTGAACTGGATTTTTATTCTAAGATATATTGAGATAGAAATCTGCTTGTCCATCTGTGACCTCCTAGAAAATCATCCAACGTAAGATTTACGATATGTTAAGTCATTAGCGTTTTGATGCTGATACAGGCACAAAAGGTCAAGGTCTTTTAGTCTGTCTCCAAAGTTGTGAACATTGAATGAGTGCGGAATATTGTCAATGAAAGTTTTCTTGTGAAATATATTCCTACATATTTTCACTCTAGGAAAATAGGAAATTCAAAACTTACTTAAAAACATTTTTCATC
Organism: Boswellia sacra; assembly: GCA_013180625.2. Lineage (NCBI taxonomy): Eukaryota > Viridiplantae > Streptophyta > Magnoliopsida > Sapindales > Burseraceae > Boswellia > Boswellia sacra. Next base: position 2,614,411 of record SNVD02006955.1, on the reverse strand, counting down.
GAGATAACAAATGGGTCATATAATTAAAATAACTTTTTAATAAATTAATCATAAGTAGAATAATAATATATAATATAACACGAAAAAAGCACTTTGCCTTTTTACATTCTTACGGTAATGCATCTGGTTAGAATATTATTTTGGAAAAGATTTTTTTTTTTTTTTGGGTGCTAGGCATGGTGTGTCTAGGAAAATATTTTTCAACCCATTCTTGGTTGCAATGAAGGTGTTTTCCCATTTACTATATGTTCCTATTTTTAAAGGTAAACCTAAGGGTTTTCAATTTCAATCATTGTTAATAACGTAGTATGGTAAACATCTTGACTGCTTGATTTGCTTTGCATCGCTATAGTTTACTTGGACAGGCTGAACATAGATACAATTAATAACTATTCTTTCCGTATTCTTCACTAAATAATTAATTATAGCATATTTTTTGTAATAGGATAATTAAGTTATTACTATTAGAGAATAAAATACTAAAGTTAAGCTCACATCTATAAGCATAAATGCGTTATTACTATTAAAGAATAAAATACTAAACTTAAATCCGCATCTATAAGCATAAGCATTTAAAAAAGTGACAAACTTAACATAGTATCAAAGCTGTCATGACTAAACGATGGCAAGTTCAAATTCCTTGTGAGACGCTGAGGCGTGTGGGCTCGATTTGGTCCACGTTGCAAGTGCACGAGTCTTTGCACGTCTATATCTGTAAGATTAAACTTTTAAAAAAGTGGTAAACTTAATAATTACAAACTCATAGAACATTCACATAGTAAGCAATAATTAATTAAATAATGGACATAAAATTTTTTAAAGAAAAATATATATAAAACAGATCATAATATGACAAATTCTTCTAGCCAATGCAATGTGAGACTTTGATCACACACCTAACAATTCGCCTTGAGCCTTCCTTCTTCATCGTGTTGGGGTACCTTTGTTTGACATTTTGATAATTTTATTCCGAGAATTTCCAATCAGGGCATGACTCTGATACCGATTTTGAATTTGCTTTTGGACTCTATCCAAAATGTCTTATACTAATGAAGATATTTGTCCATACTTATACACCCATGAATCCCTCCCACTTTGAGCAAATGTAGGCCTTGGTCGCACACCTAATTAAATCTTTATTTGAAGTAGAATGTAGCTTTCTTTATTTAGTTAAAGTTAAAAAAATAATAATTTAATTAATTAAGCAAGATTAAATTATCAATTTTATCCACATAGTAATATAGTTATACGAAAGATATAGGGGCGAAAAAAAAAATCCAATACTTCTACATCTTATTATTATGATATGATATTTGAGCAAATTTAATATATATTTCTTTTAGGTGTGATTTTATGTGCTTCAATAAATCATATGATTACATTTAGAAGGGTTAAATTTGATGATGAACGATGAATAACGTTTGTGGTCATTGAATCATCATTTTTTGGAGAGTATATAATTAAATAAGAATAATACTACATCTACATTCAAATCCTACAACTAATTGCTTACAATTTGAATTGACAAAGTTCTACTAAACATATAACTTCCTTTTCATTTTGTTTTTTGTTTTTTTTTTTACTCTAGTGAATTTTTGTCAACTCAATTTGTAAGCAATTAGCTAGTTATAGGATTTGATTGTAGGTATAACATTGTCTAATAAATAGTATACTTTATATGATTCTCATTGTATATAATATTCAGATAAATATAACGGAGAGTAGACGAAAGATAAATTCTTATTAGCTAACTACCGTAAGACTTTTCTCATATTATTTTGACTTTCTAAGAGTAAGTATAGATCGAAATGATTTGAAAGGGAAATATTAAAAAACGAAAAAAGGGTAATTTTAAACGCTAGATACAAAATCATTTCGAAACATTCAACGCTAGATATCATAATCTAGAGCTTCAATTTTGAAACTTATGTAATCTTTGGATTATAAAATTCAAAGTATTAATTTTTCATGTTAATGATTCGCGTACATATGCTACCACTTTTCGTTGGTCGCGAAACCTAGCCTAGAGTATACCTTTCCACACTCGGAACATGAGAACTGATCATCCAGAATTTCATCTATTCTAATTGCTTAGATACATCTTCTTTTGTATATTCCAATTTGAGATCATGACACAGACAGAAACCAATTGAAGTGTGCTAGAAATAGCTTTTCAAGAAACTTGCGTCTTGGATGGATATTAATTTTCTTGCTCAGAAGTCAGAAGAATTAATCGTTGAAATTAGTTTCTTAATATCAATAAGATGTCCGCGGAGTGATGCCAGAGAAATGAAATGACATCTCAACGTATGCCACATGCAATGAACGACTATAATTAACTACACATTTAATTATAGTCTAGAGTAATTTCGAACCCCGTGCAAAACGATTGACGCCACATTTAATGTTAAACAAACAGAACTTGACTTCCCATTGTTGACTACCAGAAGTACACGATTTCGGCCCCGAGCTAGCTAATTTGCTATCAAACAATTAATGGTCAGCCTAATCCTATGCCTCAGCCTGGATACCAACAGCCTGTTCCCAAGTCTCAACAGATGCAAAGTTCAAGCGGTTGAGCTCCATGTCTTTTTGTGCTTAAAGATCATCAGTGATCAGTTATTGTTTTATTGTCAGAATTCATATATAAACGAAGAAACGGGTCAACTCTAACTTCCTGGATAACGCAATTACTCGGTACTGACTTTCAACTTGCCTTGCTTTGCGGGTCCTCAATTATCGTATCCTTGTTTCATTTTTCTTCCTTTTAATATCTTTTCTTTATTCGGAAATCGTTCCTATTATCATCTCAAACTGCCAATTGAACTAAGCAAAATTTGGTTGCATACCTATATAAGCATCTTGGTAGTATTCTGTAAACCGCACGTACCTGCTGCCAAAGGTTGAAAATAGTTGGCAAATATTTCCACTGCCTTGGCCTCAAACCCAAAGATGCATGCACGATAGTATTAATTATCTGTGACTATTATATATCCGACGATGTTAGGTCAAATTCACGTGAAAAGACTGCTATACTCGGCAATTTTTTAATTGTTAGTATACTAGTGAAGTAAACAAGTTTGTTTCTTATGGAATCTAATCATCTATATATAGTTCTTACATGAACCACATTAATCTTTCAACACCATCTATTAGCAAGTTGTACAAGTCTTCTGGTTACTGATTACTTGATGAATCATGACATTTGCTCAACCTTACCAACTTCAGTGGAGAAGATTTTTTTGGTACAAAATTTATCCGTGGGTATTGGGTTTTGCTACTGTATATCTCATGTATCAGTACATAAAAAATTATATAAAAGTTAAATAAGTGTATAAGAATTATAAATGAATGTAAAAGTTATATATAAGTATATAAATAAATGAGAATATAAATTATATACTCATGTATAATTTTTATACCACTTTTAATTTATATTTGATATACTAGTACATCAGTTGCATCGTAATATAACTTGTTGGTATTAATTTTTGCACAAATAATTAATACTCATTAACAATAACTTACATTTAATGAGTGAGGAAATGTGTTTTATTATCACAAATGTCGGATATTTCAGATGCTGTGTATTAACTGCACCTCAAATCTCTTATCTCCGTGAATAAGCTTCTCCTTACGCAGGTTAATTTCGCCAATTAATTAACCACTAATTAAATTACCTTCTTTCTTCTACTTCCAGCCCCAGAATTGCTAAATAATGGCCATCTTTTTGGATAAATTAAAAATTGTCCTCTTTTGAGTGCCTGCTTGAAACTTGTTGCGGTTAAGAAATAAGAATTATTTTAATTTATTTTGGATCAGGATGATCAGTTATTGTTACATTATATACAAATATTAATATTTATTAAACTCTGATTTGACATCCAGCCTACCTATGATGTATATGCATGATAATTACGTAAACGCTAGTTATGTTCCCACTGGCATGGACGAACTTTTTGACGTTTGACTTTCGACCAATAATCTTCATGGGCTTGCAATTCGAGGAAGAGGCCTAAGTGAACTGGGCCAATTCATAGTTTGATTCAATTTCGTGCGTTGGATTGGATACCGAAAACTTTCCGAAAATTTTCCTTCAGTCGTGGTGTCCCAACGCCAAGCATGGTGTTGGATTCCATTTTATGTATTGAGAACGTTACAAGCCACAAGGCCACAAAATCTCCACTGAAAGGCTTGCTCCAAGACGAGAATTAATTATATCATAATCTCTCATGTACCACTAGAAATTTCTCCTGATCTATAATAATATCTCTGTCTCTTTCGGTGAGGGTATCACACACACACACACACACACACACACATATATATATGGTAGACAAGACTCTAAATTATTGATTACAGTTTGTGTCCTCACCAACTTGTTGGCTCCGGGGGCATTTTGGACTCTTGGATCGGATATGTCCTATTTTGAAAGTTTCAAGAAGACAAATATCGATAGTACATGTATTTGACAAGCTTCTATATAACTCTACCGGGTGAGACAGTAATTGCCATTCTTGGAATATTGAATGGACCAATTTTTATTTCATAAAAAAAAATTTACAACAAGATATTTAAAAAATGAGAAAAAAAATACCCATGATATTTTCATATTTATGCTTATTATTTTCTCATCTTTTTATGAAAGAAATAGGTCCATAATGGCTGCATTATGACATGACCATCTCCGAAGGCTTCTCTGGATTATAAGTTATGAATTTATGAAAAAGATGAGATGACTGATGCTGGATATGCTAACTATTATCGCTATATAGCGATGAGTATCTCTAGGAAAACGGAAAACCTATCAATATTGTATCATTTACAACAAGATTATAAGAAAAGACACAATAGTAATTTGACAGATTAACCCACAATGCTGCACCTATCAATTTCTTAATTTAATTAATTACAGTGTCTCGACGCTCTTGAATGGACCATCTACTTTGTACTTTGGCGAGAATGGGGTGAATTGTCTGTTAGTATTGTTTGTGTTAGTCGAATAATCGATTAGGAATCAATCAACCCCTGATGTCATCTGATGGCATGTAATTTATATTTATCTGCAGCATTTGACAAGCTAGCTCAGGCATTTACAAAAATATGGAAGTGTGGTTGGCTCTTGTTGTAGGGGCTTTGCCAGTATTGGGATGGGCATTGTGGTGGTGGAACGAGCTATGTTATGCGTGTTCAGATATTGTGGCCAAACCGGAACCAGAAGCAGGCTACCACCTGGTCATATGGGCTTTCCATTTTTCGGAGAAATGATCACCTTTCTTTGGTACTTCAAGGTTCTCCGTCGTCCAGATGAATTCATAAATTCTAAACGACGAAAGTAAGCCATCATATTAGTTTCAAACATGTACATGTGCATACATACATTTCGATAATCATATATATGGATGACTTTAATGCATACATACATACACACAGAGATACACAGAGATATCTATATGTGTATGTGTGTGTGTGATTGATTGCTTCTAAGATATATAGGCATGCAGGTTTGGCAATAGTATCATTTGAAGGATGCGGGAGCATGATCGAATTTCATTTCGTTCAAAATCTCTATTCTCAACATATGGTTAATTAGTACCTGCGGAAGATTCATACTCTATAATCTTATAACATAACGCATTTGTTTGAGTTTCTCTACCGAGCTTTTTATGTCAAAAGCACTTTTAAAATTTTTTTGTGTCGTTTGGCTGCCACCTAAAAGTGTTTATGAATGATTAAAAAAGTTGTTTTACGTCTATTGGGGGAAACCCAAAATTGACGCTTTTAGAAAAAACTCTTTTTGAGTTTTTTTTAAAGTTTTGAAATGTCAAATATACTCTCATTTAATTTTAAATATTTTACTTTATTTTTTCTTTATAACAAAACTCTATTTAGTAATTTAATTATAATAATTACTTTTATATTTATTTTATCTAACAATCAATAATTTTTTAATAAAAGCTATTATTTTAGAAGCTCTACTCCAAAAAGATCTACTTCAATAAACTCTACTTGAAGAAGTCAAAACAAATAGACCCGTACTTATATAGAACAATTGTAGTCTTACAAACTTTTTAAACAAACGACAAACTGATGTGTTATGAGGTAACTAGAGAAATAAATATACAAAATCTGCTTATTTAATGAAGAGTGATGATGTGCGAATAAATGAGTAATGTTACATCTGTTTGTATACAAAGTTTTTAATAGTAGCACAACTTCTCTCTGTGTATATATGTTCTTGATTTTTTTAAAATAGTTAATTGTATAAGTGTTACTTATGTATGCTGACGAACTGCTTAGTCCGAGGTGAGATTATTATATTATCAGTAATACTAGGTATACAACTAAGTTGTACAACCTAACTCATATAACCTAATATGGTATAAATTCATTGGATATGTGTCTCTCATTTTATCTATTAAAAATTAGTTAATTTATTTTTTATTTGTACCCACCCAATGAATTTGTGTTATGTCAAATTGTATGAGTTAGGTTGTACAACTTGGTCGTATACCTAACATTACTCTTATACTACATATGATTCTCTTCTATGTTTTTTTAATATATGATTTTTTAGAATGTTATGCACACACATGAAAATTATTATATTATACGTATGGAGAACGTAGACAATATATTTACTAATATCTTAATTCTTTGTCAGTCATTAAAAAACACCGTTTTTTATTTCCCCAATATCTAGATAAGTCTAGCAATTTGTTCTCCTTAAATCTTCCTTTTGAAACTACGATGATCATCAGAAATTATAGCCAAATAAAAAATTGTGACACACAGACTTCCACATGATAAAAAAATTTGTAGGCTAAACAAATATCTTTTTTTTTTTTATCCTGTAATTTTGTTTGTCTAATTTTCTCCTATCTTTGTTTCCCCTCTTCGGGCATGATCTATAGATGTTGTAGAGAATTGGACAGAACACAATAAGAAATCATAAATTGTGACTGATTATTGTATTCAACACAAAATTTAAGTAGAATATGTTATGTGCTAAAGCTCAATATGAAATATTATTGAACCGGAGTTTGCGTTTGATGATGACAAGAGTTGTCACCAATAAACACATCGTAAGAATAATGATGATCACTCAAGTCTTCGGTGATCATATATATATATAGCTAGCTCGCACAACGTCCGTGACGTATAAACAATTCTGATTATAATTGATCAGGTACGGTGATGGAGTAGGAATGTACAGAACCCACCTTTTCGGATCGCCATCGATCATAGCATGCCTCCCGACGATCAATAAATTTGTCTTTCGATCGGACGACATCTTTATTCTTGAATGGCCCGCCGTTGACTTAGTGGGCCGTTCTTCACTTGTAGCTGTTCACGGAAATGCACATGCCAGGCTCAGAAGCTACGTCTCCAATGCCATTAATCGCCCTGATGCTCTCAGGCGTATCACTGCTCTTGTACAACCTCGTATGGTAGCTGCACTGCAGTCCTGGGCCGAGAAGGGTAAAGTCAAAATGTATGACGAAGCAAAGAAGGTAAAAATATAAATGAAATCACCATTTAGTTTTGACCTACGGCTAGATAAGTGTTGACTTATACAAAGTGATTAATATCTAATATTGCTTACAGGTGACTTTCGAGAACATTGGAAAATTATTCGTAAGCTTTGAACCTGGCCCTCTTTTGGAAACCATGGATAAGTTGTTTGACGGATTGGTCAAAGGAATTAGAGCTCAGCCATTCAACTTTCCTGGAACTGCTTATCGCCATGCCATTAAGGTTTCATTATATATAGTGTACACACATATAATCTCTAATTATATATGGAGAACTTAATAGAGGAGTTATATTCTTATCATTGCAGTATATTCAAGTAATGATCTTTTAAATTCAAGTTATTTGACAATTTTTTACCGTAAGTAGTTAGTGTGACGGGACGCTTTGTTTTGTTTCTATCTACCCCTTAATTAAAGAATATTTATGTGAGACAAATGTAGCATATGTTATTATATATATTAAGGTTAACTCTTTTGCTATTAAATGATTAAAAAAACAACGAATAACAAGTCTTTGTTGCTTAGAATGAGTAGTTGATCAAAAAAACTTACTTGAAATTGGAGTTAGGTTCGAAGGAGATTTATGATGAATTGGTATCATGATATGTTGTTAATATATCCATGAACTGCAGTGTAGGAAGAAGCTGGAGGCAATTTTTAGGGCGGAGCTAGAGCAGAAGAAGAAGAATCAAAATGAAGTTGATCAGACAACTAATGATCTGATGGATGGATTGATGCAAATTAAAGATGATGAAGGAAAAAAACTAAGCGATCAAGAGGTTCTAGACAATATTATTAGCCTTGTTGTTGCTGGATACGAATCTACTTCTCTTGCATCAATGTGGGCTATCTATTATCTTGCCAAGTTTCCTAATGTTCTTAAAAAGCTACGGGTATAACAATCTCTTAATTCTGTAAAAAATACACAGAAGATACAATATTATCAATTATATATCTCTTCCTGGATCAACTTTAGTGCCTTAATTCTACGGAAATTATAGGAAGAGAACATGGCCATCCACAAAAGCAATAAAGGGGAGTACATTACAAGTGATGATGTCTCAAAAATGAAATACACCAACAAGGTATATAAACTTGTGTACGTATTTTAGAGATCTTATTACTTTCCTTCACCAGTGATCAGGCTTCTTGAACAGATGATGATACTTATTTTCATTACAGGTGGTGGAAGAAACAATAAGAATGGCCAACTTAGCCGCGGTTGTTTTCCGATTGGCTACCAGGGAAGTAGAATTTGAGGGTACAATTCTGACTTATAATTTAAGATGGGTGGAAATCATTGTTATTCTGATCAGTGCCAAAATCTGGCAATATTGCTTCTAACCAGTTGCCATGTCAAGTTGAAGTCCTAGTTAATTGACTGTTGTAGTATGTATAAACTCGGATTGATGTAGGTTATACAATACCAAAGGGCTGGAAAGTGATTCTGTGGATTCGATACTTGCACACTAATTCGGAAAACTTTGAGGATCCCATGTGCTTCAATCCTGATAGATGGAATGTAAGCCTCAATATCCCTTTTAAGTGCCTTATCAAGTTACATATAATGTGTGTCCGACCAATGCGTGCTGTTTTTATTCTCTTGTTTTTCTAGGAACCGGCAAAGCCTGGTACATACCAAGTTTTTGGTGGTGGATCTAGAATCTGTGCTGGAAATATGCTTGCTCGGTTACAACTTGCGCTGCTTCTTCACCATTTGTCTGTAGGATACAAGTAAAAAAATCAGATACTGTCCATATCAATTTTCTAAAATTTAACCGAATTCGAAAATTTCTCATTAAAATTACTATGACTTTCAGGTGGGAACTACTCAATCCGGCTGCACAGATTATTTATCTATCACATCCAACGCCTGTTGACGGGGTTGAGGTCAAGATCAACAAAATCTAGGACACTGCCTTCATTCTAGTTCTAGTAGTGAATAATAATTACTGCTTTGTAATTTATGAGCGTTACCTATGGCTTCGTTTGCTAATTATAAGCATAAGTTCTGTCTCAATTTGTATTCTGAAATCTTGGAGTGATGCAACTTTTGGAATATGGTCATAGAGGGACAACCATGGTTGCTGTGGTATTAATTTCAGTTGACTCTTCTTGATTGCAGCTATGATTACCTGAATTATGCTCCTATACGATGTTTTTCATGAGCGTACTAGGCATATAGAGACTGATTATCGTTTTACATATCAAACATATAGCTTATATTGCAAATTTATGCAACTCATTTCTGTCTTCTCTATTGATCAACCGGCCGATATATCTTTTCTAAGGGCCAAGCTGAAGTTAGTTTTCAAATGGCTAACCTGTGTTTGAGGAGCACGTTACCATATATAACTCTCATTTAGTTTGGGTATATAATCAATCAATCATATAATCATTATAGAGAATATTTACTTTTTTTTTCTTTGTATATTTATTGCTTACTTTCCTTGCCGGTATAATGGATCAGCCTATATATTGGGTTTGTCATTATATCTTGTAAACGCACAATTATATCAATACAATCCGTTCATTACATTCACAAAGACAATGGTGAAATATAGACGCCAACAAGCTAGGTAGGTACCAGTAGTAGTGAAAAAGTTCCATTCCCGTAACTTATATTTAATAAAGCTCATGTGCGTCAGGATATATATATAGGATAGAAATAAGAAGACTTAATGAAGAGCTATATATGAGCCAAAAAGCTCCCTCTCTTACCTATAACAAATGGCATAGATTTCCAACCTCTGTAGTTAAGCTAAAGTGAGCATCAGTCGAAACGATCTTCTCATCCTTCTTTATATATAGTTTTCTAGCAAAGAACTCTACCTAGCTCTAATTCAAACAGACAGATAGATTCTAATGTGGCTTATTCACATCCAGGCTTGATGTTAAGTTAGAGACCAAAAGTACGATAAAAATTATTTATTTTACAATCGTAATATTTTTCAATCGGAAATTAATCTATATGACATGCATGCTGGAGGGGGAAGAACTTATCAGTAATATTTAGCAAGCATGTAATGAGTTGTATGGTCACGAACTTTGCATCTTGCGAGAGAGTTAAACTTGCCTGTAATAATATGTTTTAATAGCTCCTGCATGTCTGAAATTAATGACGCTTCGGATAGACGAAGTTCTCTAATTAATAATTCTGCGCCGACGGTAGATCAAGTGGGACCAAGTGTGTTTGGTTTATTTTTGACATTTAGTCCCATGTGTACATGTGCACGTGCTAGCTGCAAATGCTACGGAAACAAAATTTTACGAGTAATTTAATCATTTTTTAAATAGAGAACATTATTATTATAATCTAAATTTTTGATGGGATGGGATGATCACATTTTTGAAGTATATATACATAATATATTGATACACACAGGTGACAGGACTGTGACAGGATAAGAACCGAATAAAAATTAATATCATATCCTATACATGCCAACTACTAGACTAGAATATGATAATTAAAATCGCTATAGCAATAAATATTATTTATCGGAATTAAAACATATAAATATTGTATCGATCATATAGAACAAGACTTCAAGATATATACATTGTAATCCTTCTGGAAGCTGTCCTAAACTAATTAATTAATATTGCAAAATTATTAACCCAAAATATTCTCCACGTACCCCATCTCTTATTTTAATTAATTAGTGCCCATGCTCCCACATGCAGCTTCAGTCAATCAGTACCTTAGCGAGGATGGATAAATTGCCTGCTACTCTAGGAATTAGACGAAAAATCCCCTCGGAATCAATCAAAATCTCTTCAAGGCATGTGTAACTACGAATGTAAAAATCACTTTCAAGCACGTACATTTCTTTAATCATATGCATGACTTTCATGTGTCTGTTATGTAGCATTACCAGTTGAAGAATGTCATGAGCAGAGAACGAACTGATGATCATTTTGTAAATCTCTACTGAACATGGTTAATCTCTACTCAGCTAATCATAAATTTCTTTTAAATGCAGGCAGGCTCGACAGAGAGTTACTATAGATAATAGATTGGTATATATCTTGACATGTTGTTTATATGTCCATGAATTGCAGTGTAGAAAGAAGCTCGAGGCGATTTTTAGGTTGAAGATAGAGCAGAAGAAGAAGAATCGAAATAAAGTTGAAAAAGCTAATTATCTGAGGGGTGGATTGATGCATATTGAAGATGAAGGGGAAAAATTAACTATTCAAGAGGTTCTAGACCATTTTGTCAGCCTTGGTTTTGGTTGCTCTTGCATCAATGTGCGCTCTCTATTATCTTGCCAGGTTTCCTAATGTTCTTGAAAAGCTAGGGGTATAACAATATGTTAATTATATTCTATAAAGAAACCACAGAAAATATAATTATCTATTCCTGCCTCATCTTTAGCGTCTTAATTCTGCGCAAATTGCAGGAAGAGAATATGGCTTCAAAAGAACAAGAAAGGGGATTATATTACAAGTGAAGATGTCTGAAAAATGTTATACACCAACAAGGTACGCATAAGTGCGTTTTAAAATTGTTAGTTATCATATAGTTTTCCTTCACCATGTAGCTCAAAATAATTTTCTTGAAGTGATGACGATATTTTCTTACAGGTGGTGGAAGAAACAATAAGAATGGCCAACGTATCAGCAACCGTTATGCTGAACGGCCACCAGGAAGTAGAAGTTGAAGGCAAAATTATAATTTATAATTTAACATGGCTTCAAATCATTATTATTCTTATAAGTGGCAAAATCTAAGTATACTGCTTCTAACCCATAATTAAGCAACTTCAAGTTGAAGTACTCAAGTATTAGTTAATTGTTATAGCCTGTATGTATATAATTCGCATCAATAACGCAGCTTATACCATCTCAAAGGGCTGGAGAGTGATTCTGCGGCTTCGATATCTGCATACAGATCCGGGAAACTTTGATGATCCCTTGTGCTTACACCCAATATCCCATGAAGTGCATAATTAGCTATTTAGCTAGTCAATTATTTTATAATGTATAACTAATGAGTGGTGTTTTTGTTGGGGATGCAATGCAAATTCATAACAGAATTTGGGAGAAAATTGACTTGTATTAACAGAGAAAATCAATATACAAGATTTACACAAAAACTCCCCTAAATTTCCTGGAGCTCTCCTGGCTCTCTCACTCCTAAACTCTCTGGTTTAGTTACTCTCTGGGATGATTACAACTTTACAGGACGTCCTCTATTTATAGAGGAGTCTGCATTACATTGTCAATGGGGTAGGTGAGGTTGGTCACCTAACCTTGCCTACCCTTAGACTTTCCTTTGGTTGGTCACCTACCTTACCAAGGGAGGTGCCAACCTTTGACACAATCACACATGGGAGGAAGACTTTCAACAATTCTCCCCCTTCATCCCATGTGAAAGGGAATAAGTACAAAAGTAATCAGACAGCTTCTAGTCCAACTATGTCTCTGCATAGTTCTAGCTTGTCTCTTGTGACTACCTTTGTTAACATGTCGGCTGGATTCTCTTTAGTATGGATCTTCACCAGTTTCAACAGTTGCTTGTCCATCACCTCGCGTATCCAATGATAGCGAATGTCGATATGCTTCGTTCGAGAATGGTACACTGAATTCTTGCTCAAATCCAGAGTACTTTGACTGTCACAGTGTACTTTATACTCCTTTTGCTCGATCCCAAGTTCTTGGAGAAACCTCTTCAACCACAACATTTCTTTTCCAGCTTCCGCTGCGGCAATGTATTATGCCTCTGTCGTGGATAGCGCAACACACTTCTGTAGTCTTGACTGCCATGACACAGCTCCACCTACAAAAGTGTAAACAAAACCTGATGTAGATTTCCTACTGTCAGGATCTCCGGCCATATCTGAATCTGTATAGCCTTCCAAGATTGGATCAGCTCCCTCGTAACACAAGCATATCTTCGAGGTACCTTTTAGGTATCTGAGAATCCACTTGACTGCCTCTCAATGTTCTTTCCCTGGATTGGAAAGAAATCTGCTCACGACTCCTACAGCATGAGCAATATCTGGCCTTGTACACACCATGGCATACATCAAACTTCCTACAGAAGAAGAATAGGGCACCGACGCCATGTCCTCTATCTCTTTCTTGGATGAGGGACATGATCTCTTGCTCAGCTTGAAGTGATTAGCCAGTGGTACACTAACTGGCTTGGCACCATCCATGTTGAACTTTTGAATCATCCGTTCAGCATATTTCTCCTGAGACAGCCATAATTTCTTCTGTTTCCTATCTCGACAAATGTGCATCCCCAAGATTTGCTGAGCTGGTCCCAAGTCCTTCATATCGAAGGTTTTTGAAAGTTCCTTCTTCAGCTGCTTTATTCTTGTTGCATCCTTCCCGACGATCAACATGTCGTCCACATATAACATGAGTGCAACAAAATCTCTACCTGAAAGTTTCTCGAAGTAGACACACTGATCTGCAGCGGTTCTTTTGTACCCATGACTCACCATGAAAGAGTCAAACTTCTTGTACCATTGTCTTGGTGCTTGCTTAAGGCCATACAAGCTCTTTTTGAGCTTGCACACGAGGTGTTCTTTTCTTTGAACCTCGAATTCTTCTGGCTGCTCCATATAGATTTCTTCATGCAAGTCTCCATGAAGAAATGCTGTCTTCACATCCATCTATTCAAGCTCCAAATCAAGACTTACGGTCAATCCGAGGATGACGCGGATTGAGGACATTTTTACTACCGGTAAGAAGATTTCATCGAAGTCAATTCCTTTCTGCTGAAGGAATCCTTTTACCACCAATCAGGCTTTGTGCTTCATCACCTTTCCTGTTCCATCTTTCTTGAGCTTGAATACCCACTTGTTCTTCAGTGCCTTCTTTCCATCTGGGAGCTCGACCAGTTCATAGGTTTTATTCTTCTCTAGAGAATTCATCTCATCTTGCGTTACATGCAGCCATCGTTCTTTGTCTGGATGAGATAAAGCTTCATGAAAGCTTTCTGGCTCCCCCTCATCAGTAAGCAGTGTATACTCTGATTCCGGATATCTCCTCGATGGAATCCGACCTCGCTCAGATCGTCGTAGCTGAGGTTCTTCATTTTCAGGAGGTACCGCAGCTTCTATAGGTGATTGTGGCTCCCCCGGTTCAACAATCTCTTCATTTTCCTCCTCCTGATCTGCTTCTGGAATTTCTTCTGGTACTTCATCATTTCTTGTGGCATTTGGTGTTGAATCTGCAACAATATCTGGGGCACTGCTAGTGGAATTTGTAGATATTGTTGTCTTTTCAGCGTCTTCAAATGTTTGGTCTTCATGGAACACCACATCTCTGCTGCGGATGACTTTCTTTTCTTTTGAGTCTCATAATCTGTATCCGAATTCTTCATCTCCAAAACCGATGAAGATACATGGAACAGTTCTTGCATCGAGCTTCTGTCTGAGCTCTTTGGATACATGTACGAAGGCTAAACAACCAAACACTTTCAAATGATTGTATGAGGGTTTTTTATTAGACCATACCTTTTTTGGAATCCTGAAGTTCAGTGGTACTTATGGAGTTCTGTTGATTAAGTAACAGGCGGTATGAACTGCCTCCCCCCAGAATGGCTTGGGTAACTTAGCCAATCTGAGCATGCTCCTGACCCATTCCATGATGGTTCGATTCATCCTCTCGGCCACTCCATTGTGCTGTGGTATGCGTAGGACCGTTCTTTCATGTCGAATACCATATCTCCGACAGTAAGCATTGAACTCTCTGGAGGTATACTCGCCTCCATTATCTGATCGGAGGCATTTTAATTTTTTGCCTGTTTCACGTTCTAACATGACGTGAAACTCCTTGAACTTCTCCAGAACTTCATCCTTCGTCCTGAGGAAATACACCCACACTTTCCGAGATGCATCATCAATAAAGGTCAAGAAATACCTGTTACCGCCTAGGCTCTCCACTTCGAGAGGTCCGCATACATCGCTGTGTACTAGCTCTAACAACTTTGATTTCTTTCACTGATGAGGAGCTGAATGACACCCTCCGTTGTTTCCCTTACAAACAATAGTTGCAAGGATGAGACGTTGCATCCTTGTAAACAGTGATCAGCTTCTTCTTCTGAAGGATTGATAAACCCTTCTCACCTATGTGACCGAGCATTTTATGCCACAAATCTTGAGGTACCATGTGCTCTGCTACATGAAGGCTCTCTCCGTTTATCTTTACATGGGTTCTGTAAAGATTATCACATAATTTACCTCGAGCAACCACCATGACCCCCTTCAACATCTTCCATGTACCATTGGTGAAGCAGCTCTCATAGCCTTGCTGATCAAAGGCTTTTACCGATAGCAAGTTGAGTCGAAGATCTGGCACATGACGAACGTCCTTCCATAATTTTGGCGGTGCTGTTGTTTCCCATCTTCATTATCCCAAAGTCTGATGCTTTGTACGTGGTGAAGTTCTCTCTGCAAGGAGTGACGTGGCAGGAAGCTGCTATGTCTATTACCCATTCTACTCCTTGGTCTGCTGTGTGGAAGCACGTCTCTTCTGCACAAATAGTCACATCTTCTACCACTGTAACTCGTGGCTCTTCATTACTATGTGCCTGTGAGCTCTCCTGGTTCTGCTTCTGAAGACTGCGACAATTTTTCTTCATGTGACCCTCTTTGCCACAGTGATAGTATTTGTAGGTGGGTCTCTGCCCATCTGTTGACCTGCCCCTTCTGTTTGTCGATCTACCTCTGCTTTTGCTTCTACCTCTTCTCCAGTCTTCACCTCGAGACTATCTTCCTCGATTCTCCATGATGTAAGCTTCATCTTGACTAGCGCCTGCATCTTTTCTTCTCGCCTCCTCGTTCATCAAGGCATCCTTAACCATTGACAAGGTAAGTTTGCCTCCAGGTGCTGAATTACTGATGGAGACCACTAACGTCTCCCATGAATCTGGAAGGGAACTGAGAAGTAGAAGGGCTTGTTCTTCATCTCCAAGCTGTAACTCGACTGCTGTCAACTGATTCACCAAGTTCTGGAACTCACTTGTGTGTTCTGCTACGGGAGTTCCACTTCGCAACTTCAAGTTTACAAGCCGTCTCATCAGGATGGCTTTGTTCCGTGCTGACTTGGCTTGATACATACTCTCTAATTTTGTCCATAGAGAATATGCATCTGTTTCCTTGGCTACATGGTGGAAGACACTGTGGTCGATCCATTGTCGAATCTGACCGATGCATTTTCTGTTAATTTTCTTCCACTCTGCCTCTTTTTTTGTCTCAGGTCTCTGCCCTTGAAATTCTATAGGATCATATAGATCCTTACAACTAAGGAGATCCTCCATCCTAGGTCTCCATAGTGTGTAATTGGTAGCAGTCAATTTAATCATGGCTCCGGATGATTCTTCTATTTTAGAATAATTAATTCACTAAAATGGGAATTGAATTTCAAAAATCTGACCCACCGTTGCGTCCGAAACGGTCAAAAATGGTGGAATAGCCTCTTCCGGGGCTTAAAAATTCTTTTTATGTAATAAATACTAAGCTTGAAAATTCTAAGGACTAAACTGAAATTTCTTAAGGGCTAAACTGAAATTTCAGAAACTGAGGGGGGCATAATGTTATTAACCAGAATTACAGGGGCCAAACTGAAATTTTCTAAGGACTGAAATGTAAATTTTAGAAATTTAGAGGGTCATAATGTAATTATCTAGAAATACAGGGGCCAAACATAATTTTAGAAAGATATGCTGACGTGGCAGCGGTTGAACACGTGTTGCTGACGTGGCTGATGACGTGGCCTGATGTGGCTCTGCTAACGTGGCAAAGTACGCTGATGTGGCGGATGACGTGGCGTTGACATGGGTCGTCTTCTTCCTTGAGACGCGCGTGCAGCACGTGAGGCGAGTGAATCCCACTCGTAGTGCAGGCTGGTGGCGCCTGCGGCTTCTCTGGACGTCGGATCGATCGCTGAAAAATTACAAAATGATCAGCACGATGTCACGAACACACTGGACACTTCAAATTCGGAATTCGAACACTTTCCGAAAATTCGAAATTTTCCAAAAACAGGGGACGAATTTTCTCTGAATTTTTTCCCTCTGTTCTGACGTTCCAGGAGCTCAACGAGGCTCTGATACCACTTGTTGGGGATGCAATACAAACTCAGAACAGAATTTGGGAGAAAATTGACTTGTATTAACAGAGAAAATCAATATACAAGATTTACACAAAAACTCCCCTAAATTTCCTGGAGCTCTCCTGGCTCTCTCACTCCTAAACTCTCTGGTTTAGTTCCTCTCTGAGATGATTACAACTTTGCAGGATACCCTCTATTTATAGAGGAGTCTGCATTACATTGTCAATGGGGTAGGTGAGGTTGGTCATCTAACCTTGCCTACCCTTAGACTTTCCTTTGGTTGGTCACCTACCTCACCAAGGGAGGTGCCAACCTTTGACACAATCACACATGGGAGGAAGACTTTCAACAGTTTTTGTTAGTGATTTTTTGTTTGTATAGGAACCAGTAAAGCCTGGTACATACCCAGTTTTGGTAGTGGCCCCAGAATCTGTGCTGAAAACATGTTTGCTTGGTTACAGACTGCTCTACTTATTCACCCTTTGTTTGGAGGATACAAGCAAAGGATCGAATTTTTTATTTTTCTCTAACGTTTATTTAATTTTCTAAAATTGAATCTAATTGGAACCTTTCTTTATTTAATTCGGGCCCTAATTATCTACACATCCAAAGTTTGTTGATGTGGTTGAGAATCTTGAGATCAAGTAGTAAACTGTCCCCAGGTTTCAGAAATCATCAAGCGCATGGCAATTTTTGCACTTTTTGTCGACTACCATATAAACGTTTCCAAAAACTCATCAATTACACTCCAGATTTACAGAATCTGTTAGATCCCGTTAATCTATCCTGATAATACATTCACAATGACTTTGTTACCCCTAATTTCAGTTCTTTGAATATTAGAGTTAAAAGATAAAACAAATTTAACTTGTATAATAACCAAACAACCCTACCATGTAACCTTCCTACGTTAATTTTGTTAGAATTGTGGCTCTTTAGCCATTGTGTGTGTGTACAAGGATCCCACATGGAGTGAGAGTCTTTGTGTTGGAGAGACTTGGGCTTATAAATTAAAGCCAAGTCTTCTCATTTTGTTGTCTCATTAGAAATTCTCCTCCACCCCTAAGGTCACACATATATGACCTCATAGTTTAAGGGCCTTTCATTAAGGACCTTAAAAGTTTGTAATATTTCTTTTTTCTCCTTTGTTTTGGGTATTTGTAGTATTACCCAATTGTTTGGATAATTACAGTTTGGCCCAACTATTTGGATAATTACAGTTTCACCCAATAGTTGTGGTATTTGTATTGTGACCCAAAAGTTTGTAATTCTCTTTGAAGATAGTGGAAGGTTTCTTCAGCGGCGCCCGAGGACGTAGGTATTTATACCGAACCTCGTTAAATCTTGGTGTTCTTTCTATTTTTACATTGTGGTTGATTGATTGCCTCTTTAGTTGCTATTATGTTCAATTATCTAGCATAGTTTGTGGTTGTGCATTTGGTTATTCTTTTGGTTATCACTTCCGTCGTGCATAACAATTGGTATCAGAGCCGAAGGTTTTGGGTAGTTAGTGGCTATTTCATTGAAGCACTTGCTACTATTCTGGGCTGTTGATTTTGGATTGCTAGTTATTGAATATAATAGTTTGTTTGGAGCTCGGTTATTGGTGATTTGTGTATCAAGCTTATTTGTGAGAGGTAGTAATGGCTTCATCGTCAACTGTACCTGAGAAGACAGTGACTGTGACAAATGCAAAAATAGATGTTGAAAAATTTGATGGCCGAAATAATTTCGGCTTATGGCAGAGTGAGGTGTTGGACGGATTGTATCAGCAAGATTTGGATATTGTTCTGGAAGAAACAAAACCAGAAGTTATCAGTGCAAGAGATTGGGACAGGCTGAATATAAAAGCTTGTGGGTTGATTCGCTCTTGCTTGTGTAGAGAACAAAAGTATCCGTTCACTAATGAGACATCTGCAAACAAATTGTGGAAGGCGCTGGAAAACAAATAGATGAAGAAAAACAATGAGAATCAGCGGTACCCATTGAAGAGATTGTTCCGTCTCCAGTTGAAATCAGGTACAAGCATCAGTTCTCATATTGATGAGTTTAATAAGTTAATTGCTGATTTGTTAAACTTAGATGAAGCCTTCAAAGATGAAATTAAGGCTATGCTATTGATTGGCTCACTTCCGGATGAATTAGATCATTTGTGCATTACTCTTATCCTTGGGAAAGATAAACTATCTTTTGAAGAAGTCTGTTCTGCTTTGTTGAATTATGAAATTCGTAAGAAAGATCAAAGGGAACATAGGGATGAGTCAGTAGATGCATTGATAGTGAGAGGGCGTAGTCAAAGTAGGAAACTAGGAAAAAGGAGAAAATCTTGGTCGAGGGGTAGATTAGGAAAAGATGAGTGTGCCTTTTGTCGTGAGAAAGGGCATTGGAAGAAAGATTGTCCTAAATTGAAAAAGAAAGATAAGGGCAAGGCTATTTCTGATGCATGTGTTGTTGAGCGTGAGGATGATAGTGAGTCAGATATATGTCTAGCTGGTCACCCATCCACTTCTGGTTCTGATGAGTGGATTATAGATTGGGTGTACTTATCCTATGTGTCAACATAGGGAATGGTTCTTTTCAGTTTGAGAGTTGGTGGAATTGTGGGTACATGGGCAACGATACTGTATGGGATAGGTTGACGATTGAGGAATCATGATGGGATGACTAGAGTTCTGACAGATGTTCGGTATGTACCGAAGTTGAAGAAAGAATCTCATCTCTTTGGGAGCCTTAGAATCTAAAGGCTGTGCTGTATCTATTCGAGATGGTATTCTAAGGGTCACTTCAGGTGCTCTTGTGGTATTGAAAGGCACTAGGAGGAACAACTTGTATTACTATACTAGTAATACGGTTATAAGATCAGCGGCTATGTTTTCTGATAATGATGCAGATTCAGAGATCACTAGACTGTGACATATGCGTTTGGGACATGCAGGTGAGAAAGCCTTATTCAGTTTAGTGAAACGAGGCTTATTGAAAGGTGCAAAGACCTGCAAGCTGGATTTCTGTGAGCATTGTGTTCTGGGAAAGCAGAAGAGAGTTATTGAAAGGTGCAAAGACCTGCAAAGACCTGCAAGATATCGTTCCCACGAGGATTGATTCTAATTGAATTTGTTATTTCCAGCAACAATAAACTAAACAGGGGGGGATTTTTGTTGAATGCTTTACTAAATGAAATAAGAATGCAAGTAAAGAATAACAAAACAGAAAATAAATTTGAATGAAAAATCAATGGGAGAAAGCTGGTTAAGGGATCCTTCTCTACCACAAGATATGGATTTGTGAATTAATTGTAGAATTGTCATCCAATTACACCATTGAAATTATCAACCGTAGATAACAACAAGCTCTGTTATCCTAATCTTTCCTTACTTTGTTGTTAAACAAAACAGGATCTTTATTTAATCTCTATCCATTAAACAACCTAGAACAAGCTCTCTAAATTTAAATCAATGGAAGCATTACGATAAGAAAGATAGGTTGATCTAAGCAATAAACACACAAGCTCGGATTATTTAACTTAGTTTGTATTCTCCAATTGCAATCTCTGATCACAATTTTGCTACTAAGGATTAGAAATTCAAGACAATTACGGATCAAGATTTCTACTCTAGCAATAGACAACTACCAGATTATATTCAGTTGGCCATTCCAAATACAATCAGCAAGCAATCATAAGCATTAGATATGGGAAAATACAAGCAACTTCAATTAGAGAATTGGATAACAACTTCTTGCACAATTAACTCACAAAAACCATATCAGGGCCTTTGAAATCACCCTCAACCAATTCAGATTCAGTTACACATGTTTAAGAACGTGGTAAATACAATACAACATGGAGACATTCCAGAAAATGAAAGGGAAGGGAAAAACTTAGCAAATTTATGTAATTCTCTTTGGATTGTAGTTCTTCCTCTTTCCAAGCTTCCTTTCTCCTTCAAGAACTCCAAGAGATGAAAGAATTCCAGAGCTTCAGCCTCCACCACGTTCTCCCCCCTTCAATTTATGAAAATAAAACCCTAAAATGTGTTTAAATACTCTGCTACAGTAACCTGCTACAGTGTCCCGTATTATACATGCTACAGTGATTTGTGGAATTACATTTCTATACTTCTCACACTGTTTTGATTACAACTTTGGTACACTGAATGGATTTATAAACCGTAAATTTCTCCAGAAAATAGACTTCGAGAGCTTTTCTACGGTATATAATATGTCGTCGGGTTCATTGTATATCAATACAATTAAATCCGAGAAGATCACTGACTAGCAGAGGTGAAAATGAAGGGTTTTACTCCATTTTTGTGCAAGTTGCTCCAAAACTCCTACAAACATAAAAACACACAAAAACATAAAAATACCACGGAATATAGCAAAGAAACATGGACAAATTGATATGAAAATGATATATAAATAGACACTTATCAAATTCCCCCACACTTAGACTTTGCTAGTCCTCGAGCAACTACGACAATGTGAAATAAAACTAAACCGAAACAGATCAACAAAAAATTAAAACACACAAATGCTTCATCTTGCAAATAGGCCTCAAAGATTGTACTTAATTATAACCCCAGGAAAACTTCAAAATAATGCACTTGATCAAGAATTTCATCTCAAAGATTAGTTTCGCTTCACTTCAATTCCTCAATTGTGTGTGTGTGGAGCCATTCTCACCTAATCACTTGTAACCCAGATGAGTTTATGCATAAAAATGAATCCTATTTAATATTGAAGATGTATGTATAAACGAACTCCATAGGCCTGCTTTTCAAGTCACTCTCCACTAATGTAGACATGCACAACACTAAGGATCAAGTAGGACTTTATTAAGCTTGTAACGTTTGGCTTGGGTAAAGGTATGATAAAGGATAATAATTTGGCTCAAATCACCCACAAACACATAAATCATTCAAGATTATGTAGAGCTCAACCCTATAACACAACATTTCAATTCACCAGGTTACTCCCCCATACTTATTTAGGACACTCAATCTTTTTTTTTTTTTTTTGCAGAAAACAAAAGAAAACTACACCCCCACACTTTGTTGCTTCATTATTTTCAAGAACACTTAAGGGTATAGATCTCTTATTCTTCTTCTTTTGTTCTCTTTTTTTTTCTTTTTTCTTTTGTTCTCTTTTTTTCTTTTTTTTATTACACTTCCCCTCCCCCACACTTAAACAACACATTGTCCTCAATGTGTAAGTACGTGGACGATAAGTACAGATTGGCTTTTTTTTTTTACCAACACAATAGGACTCACTTGCATTGCTCACGACACATCCCAACCTCCTCTAACTTCCCAAAACCAGAACATAGCTTAGAATTTAATTATGAATGATCTACATGCTCATAGGTAAGGGATAAACTGTTTGGAACAAATTCATTTGAGGTTAGGACATCTTTTAGTGAGTTAACAAAGAAAAAGGCTTACAAAGGCTCAAAGGGGTAACTAGGGATCAATTTCAGTCAAGGTTGGCTATTAAGGCTCAAACGGTCCAAAGATGGCCTAAATCATTTCCCCAATGTTGTACAGCCTAGGATTTCGCCTTGAGTGACCATCAAACAAGTTCTAGAATTCATTGAAGTCTGACGAAACATTTAAATTACATAAACTTTCTCTAAGTGAACAAATAACTCAGTGATAATAGCTCAGTGCTCAATGTTGCGCAAGGAATCAAAAGCACAGCGAAAACCAATAAACATTTCAAGCACACAGATCCATGCATCATTTATCATTTTCCAAGAGTTATTCTTAATTCAATCATTATCTTATCATCGACCCACAAAATGCAAGAAAAGAGGTACGTGGCGTTGTTACACCTGAGTCAAGATTGTATATTTCAACAATCCTTAGGACCAGTAGCCCGCAGACTTAAGGTTTCCAGCCTATATACCTTTATTATGAAAGAACAAAACAAGAAACAAGACACTTCAAATAACATGAAATAAACAAACTACAGATTTATTTAGAGAGAATGCGTTTCAAGGGTTAAAGAAACCCCATATTCTGCCATTCTCAGGTTTTTCCACAATTGTTTTTTTTTAAATCAAAACTGATAAAGATAAAAACACATAACAACTCTAAATTACGCAAAACTAAACTCACTCATAAAATAACAAAGTTCAACAAGTCAGCAAACAAAAACAAGTTAGTTAGAATGGGTCTACAAAGTTTAGAAGTTAGCCTCCTTATTCAGCCATTATGGATTGAAGAGATCCAGAATGCGTTTCAAGAGAACTTGAACTTTTTAAGCCACCACTCTAAAAACCGAGATTAGAAAATATTACCTGGGACGAAAGAAATAACCTGAAAAAGCTCAAAAGAAACGACATGAAAAATCTCAAATAAACACACTAAAAAGAAAGCAAACAAAAACGAAGCAAACCAGCAAATAGAGATTACAGATGGAGGGTTAAATCCAGTTGACGCCTTTTGTTGCCTTCTCCAAACCAATTTATCCGAGCCATTGTTGGATCAGGTGAATAGACGAATTCTTGTAGTTTGTCAATTAAATCTCCTGCAGTTGAAGCTGTAACCAGCATTTGCCTTGCTGACAGTGAGATGAAATTTTTTTCTACAGCTTGATCAAGAAAGGACAACAAACCATCCAAAAAATTATTAACATTCAACAAACCAATGGGTTTCTGATGGATGTTTAGCTGTGCCCAAGAGGTGATTGAAATATCTCCTCTAATGTACCATAACCACCCGGCAAAGCTATAAATGCATCGGACTTAACAACCATATGTGCAATACGCTCATGCATACTAGAGACCTGTAACTCTTCCCCGATTGTGTTGCCTACGATATCTCGTACAGCTAATGGTTTAGGGATAATGCCGAGAACTTGCTCCCTCCTAGGGATGCAGCTGTTGACACACACCCCATTAACCCAAGACTACCCCCTCCATAAATCAAATTAATACCCCTCGCAGCTAATGTCCTACCAAGATCAAGAGCTGCTGTGGTAAACTCTCCATCTTTACCAAATTGCGATCCGCAAAATACGCATATATTACGGAATCGCCGAATTGGTGTTTTCTCCATTTCTACAGTGCTCTAATCTTGTGTAAGACACGTTAGATATTATGCTTTTCAATTGCAAGACAGGTTATGGAATGACATATGAAAATATGCAGAATGTATATATACACCCATAAAACTCTCAAATTTTGACACATGGGGACATACTTTCGGTGGGGGTTGCTCGATGCAGATTTATCGCCCCAAGATTTGAAAAAATGAGATATGCTTTCGGCAAGGTTTAACAAAACCTACACACTTGTCTCCCACGTGAAGCATGGAAAATGGAGATACACTTTCGGTAGGGGTTGACAAAACCCCCACACTTGTCTCCCACGTGTACTTATGCCATAGGGTAGTCATATGGTTTGTCAAAAAGAAAACTTGAAATTAAAACCAACAAAATCAACAAACTACAACAACACAAAAACAACATTGATAATCAGATCAAACGAAACAAGAAAAAAAAAATTCTACAACAACAACACACATTCAAATATACAAGTAGTTGTGATTGTGGCTCACATCTTCCTCTGGTTTTACGTCCAGTAACGGCTGAAAACGCCTTCTATGAGTCGGGGATTTGCTTCCCATCCAGTTTTCTTATAAACTGGCAAACAGGGTCGTTTTTAGTCAGATGCCCTAGACTATAACACTGCACTTCATCACGAAATTGTGTCCATAGATTAAGCAATTCACGCTGAACAAGTCCACAAGAATGTGCCTCGAGAGTTAACAAAACATTATCCAGCGACTCATTACTCAAACCATTCTTAATAAATGAAAGTTTATCTTCTCTATTCCTGGACGCAAAACCTAATGAACGACAAGTCCTGTTACAATTCCATCTATCACATTTATAACATACTTGTAACCTTTTCGCTCTTCGCCTCTTGGCGTAGGAGCTCTTTCCTAGACCAGGCATGTATTTTGCGAGATTAATGTCCGGCTCACCGGACAATCTCACCTTGGCTTCGATAAGCCATCGGATATCAGCAGGCACATTTAGGAGAATCAAAGCCCAAAGTCTAGTCATCCGTACTTTATAAATTTTAAACACAGCATTTTGAGGAAGTGAAGGGAAATATTTACGAAGGTTCGATAGAAAGATATCAGCATCCATTGAAGAGAAGAAATGGAGAGATATTACCGATAATGCGATTGATTTTGTTCTTCTCCCAGATATGCACGTTTCAAACCTTCGAGCAATGACTTCAGCTCCCGCTTGAATGTTTCCTCAAGCTGTTGCACAAATGAATTCGAAGTGCGGAATAATCAAATTAAACAAAAGGAAGGAAAAGAAAAGAGCAGAAACGAAACTAAAGACACATAAAAGAGATAACAACACAAGAGCAAACAAAAGTCAAAAACAAGTAAAAGAAATATAAAAACAAATAAGACAGATGGCAAAGAGAGATAAAACCTTATCAATTTGATGGCCTACGAAAGGAATCTCCTCGAGACACAAAAATCGATCATTATTACCTCATTTTATTTTTCTTTTCTTTTTTTTTTTTAATTTTCAAAAACATTGGGTTGCCTCCCAATAAGCGCTTGGTTTAACGTCCTCAGCTCGACGTTGGTTCCATCATGGAAGGGTCCAATCTCCGCTGTGCTTCTCTAGTGGGCTTGGATCCTTTTTCCAACAAGAATTGGTGCATGCATATGGCTGGGCCTTGGATGTTAGCAATCTTCCACCCAATAGCTTTTTTGTGGTCTGTAAGTATTCAGACGAGTTTCTCTTCTTGTATTCGTGCAAGGCCCATTTCTATTATAATTGGCCAAGGATCATTCTCACTCAAGAATCCATGCCTCAAATGATCTGGAAGAAGCTTAAGCTCCAAGGCAGGGGCTGTCATCACAGAAGGAAGAATTTTCTCATTAGATAAAGGAAATTGAATGTATGAAACATCATACCTATTTGTGGTTATTGCTATGGTCTCATCTACGCTTGCCACAGCTTCCTCCATTTCTTTGGACACTTGTATCAAAATTCCTGACTCATTGGAATTTTCTGTCCCTATATGCTCACTAATAGCTACATCCAATCCATTCTTGCGAGTTAACTCAAAATATTGTTGTGCAAAGAATCAACAACATCAACTGCAAAAACAGAATGTAAGTCACTAGAGTACCTCATTGCCTCAAAAATATTGAAACATATCACCTTGCCATCAAACTCTATGATGAGAGTGCCATCATGAACATCACTCTTGGTTCTAACAGTTTTCGAGAATGGTCTCCCTAAAAGAATCGGAGTTTGATTAGGAGATGTCTCATCCTCTATTTCAAGGACATAGAAGTTTGCCGGGAAAACCAATTGATTCACCTGCACAAGCACATCTTCCACAACTCTTTTGGGATATGCATTAAAATGATCAGCGAGTTGAATGGTAATACCAGTTTTCATAAAAGGTCCAAGATTTAAGGAAGCATAAATAGAATATGGTATGACATTAATAGATGCTTCTAAATCTAACATAGCTCTTTCAAACTTGGTTTTACCAATGGTGCATGGAATGGTGATCGTACCTGGATTATTGCATTTCGGAGGAATTTTCCTTTGTAATACAGCTGGAACATCTTCCCCCACACTTACTTTCTCATTTCTTTTTAACTTTCTTTTGCTGGTGCATAACTCCTTGAGACATTTTGTATAATGAGGTACTTGCTCGATAGCATCCAAAAGTGGTATATTTTCCTCGATTTTGTGAGAAGTTTCCAGGATTTCTTGTTCTTGTTCCTCCTTCGATTTTGTAAATCTACTGGGAAAAAGTGGAGGAGAAACATATGAAGGAATGGGAGTTATAGGATTTACCTGAGAAGTCAGTGTTTTGTTCATGGTGGAAGTGGTGTCATCTCCTTCATCAGTTTGTGATTTCTTTGCCAGGTTTTGGATACTTGCCCCTGTTTCCATTTGCTCTTCACTTCGAATTTGCTCTTCACTTCGCAAAGTTATCACACAAGCATTCTCTCTTGGATTGATCAACGTTTGAGAAGATAATTTTGCTGAGCATTGGCCCTCAAATTTGCTCATGCTAGTAGCCAATTGTCCCATTTGATTTGCGAGGTTTTGGATACTTGCCCCAGTTTCCTGCTGGAATTGCATTGTGTTAGTGGCAAGTGCATTAATAATATCTTCGAGAGACATACCTGAGTTTTGCGAAGCTGGTTGCGATGCTGGATGTGGCATTGGTGGTGGTTGCATTTGAAATGGTTGCTACACTCTAGGTTGATTGAAACTTTGTGGCCGATTTGGTATCACATTTGGAGTGATTGGTTGATGATTCCAGTAACTTAAATTATGTTGATCTTCCCATCCAGCATTGTAAGTGCTAGAGAAAGGATCATAACATTGCCTCGTTTGTCTTGGAAATCCACCCATGGCATTGGCTTGTTCCATATATTCTTCTTGTAAAGTTGGATACATGTCGATTGGATGCTTCATCGTAGAATATATCCCGCATTCATAAGATTTTGCATATCTCCTACAGCCATGTTTTCCACAAGAGAGGTTAGCTCAGAAAGTTGCTGTTCAATGTTCGGAGTGCTTACCTCATTTACTCTCCATGGTACTTGTTGCTCAAATCCGCTACTGAATTGATAGAAGTTTACTGCCATGTTGTCTAAACACAAACAATCAGAAAAGAAAAACAAAGAAAATATGAATCAACAATGAAAACAAAATAACAAATCGATTAAAAAATCAATCCCCGGCAACGGCGCCAAAAACTTGATGCGTTCGAAACTAGCAAGTATACTAGTCGCACAAGTAATATAGTGATAAGTAAGATATCTTTCCCACGAGGATTGATTCTAATTGAATTTGTTATTTCCAGCAACAATAAGCTAAACAGGGGGGATTTTTGTTGAATGATTTACTAAATGAAATAAGAATGCAAGTAAAGAATAACATAACAGAAAGTAAATTTGAATGAAAAATCAATGGGAGAAAGCTGGTTAAGGGATCCTTCTCTACCACAAGATATGGATTTGCGAATTAATTGTATAATTGTCATCCAATTACACCATTGAAATTATCAACCGTAGATAACAACAAGCTCTGTTATCCCAATCTTTCCTTACTTTGTTGTTAAATAAAACAGGCTCTTTATTTAATCTCTATCCATTAAAAAACCTAGAACAAGCTCTCTAAATTTAATTCAATGGATGCATTACGATAAGAAAGATAGGTTGATCTAAGCAATAAACACCCAAGCTCGGATTATTTAACTTAGGTTATATTCTCCAATTGTAATCTCTGATCACAATTTTGCTACTAATGATTAGAAATTCAAGACAATTACGGATCAAGATTTCTAGTCTAGCAATAAATCACAACCAGATTATATTCAGTTGGCCACTCAAATACAATCAGCAAGCAATCATAAGCATTAAATATGGGAGAATACAAGCAACTTCAATTAGAGAATTGGATAACAATTCCTTACACAATCAACTTACAAAAACCATATCAGGGGCTTTGAAATCACCCTCAACCAATTCAGATTCAGTTACACATGTTAAGAACTTGGTAAATACAATACAACATGGAGACATTCCAGAAAATGAAAGGGAAGGGAAAAACTTAGCAAATTTGATGTAATTCTCTTTGGATTGTAGTTCTTCCTCTTTCCAAGCTTCCTTTCTCCTTCAAGAACTCCAGGAGATGAAAGAATTCCAGAGCTGCAGCCTCCACCACGTTCTCCCCTCTTCAAGTTATCAAAATAAAACCCTAAAATGTGTTTAAATACTCTGCTACAGTGACTTGCTACAGTGCCCCGTATTATACATGCTACAGTGACTTGTGGAATTATATTTCTATACATCTCACACTGTTTTGATTACAACTTTTGGTACACTGAATGGATTTATAAACCGTAAATTTCTCCAGAAAATAGACTTCGAGAGCTTTCCAACGGTATATAATATGTCATCGGGTTCATTGTATATCAATACAATTAAATCCGAGAAGATGGTTGACTAGCAGAGGTGAAAATGAAGGGTTTTACTCCATTTTTGTGCAAGTTGCTCCAAAACTCCTACAAACATCAAAACCACACAAAAACATAAAAATACCAAGGAATATAGCAAAGAAACATGGACGAATTAATATAAAAATGATATATAAATAGACACTTATCATTTATGATAGGTCAGAGATACACAAGAAGCAAATGTGATAATTGTGTGTATTTTCGGAGGCTACATGATGGTTCTTTCATTTATCTACTCTTGTATGTTGATGATATGTTGATAGCTTTGACGAATGTCGAAGAAATTGCAAAGTTGAAGACTCAGTTGAATTGAGAGTTTGAGATGAAAGATTTGGGAGAAGCTAAGAAGATACTAGGCATGGAGATTAGCAGAGTTAGAGGGAGAAGCAAGATTTGTTTGACTCAGAAGCAGTATCTGAAGAAGGTATTACAGCGGTTTGGCATTACAGAGCAGTCAAAACCTGTAAGTACCACACTTGCTCCTTATATGAAGCTAATACATCTTTATCTCCTAATACAAATGAGGAACGAGGGTATATGTCTCGAGTTCCGTATGCTAATGCATTTGGTAGCCTGATGTATGCTATGGTGTGTACAAGACCCGACATTTCACATGCAGTTGGAGTTGTGAGCAGGTACATGCATAATCCTGATAAAAGACATTGGCAAGCAGTGAAATAGATTCTGCGGTATTTGTTGAAAACCATAGATGTTGGCTTTGTCTTTGAGAGGGATGATACATGTGGTCAGTATGCTATTGGTTATGTTAATTCAGATTATGCTGGTGATTTGGATAAACGTCGATCGACAATCGGTTATGTGTTTACTCTTGCAAGAGCACCAGTGATTTGGAAGTCTACTTTACAGTCTACAGTGGCTTTGTCTACTACGGAGGCAGAGTATATGGCTATGACAGAGGCTGTGAAGGAAGCTATTTGGTTACAGGGATTGCTGGATGAATTGGGAATTGGGCAGAAGAAGATCATTCTTTATTCTGACAGTCAGAGTGCTATTCACTTAGCGAAGAATCCAGTGTTCCATGTTCGTACCAAGCATATTGATGCTCGGTATCATTTTGTGCGGGAGATCATTGATGAAGGGAGAATCTTACTTCAGAAGATTGAGACTGCCGAGAATCCCGTAGATATGTTGACTAAGATTGTGACAGCTGGTTACGCCCAAAATATACCGCGGTTATTGTAGTATACGTTGAGGTGTCGAATCCACAAGGAGGCCTTTGATAAAAGAGGTTAGTAAAACAAAAAATATAAAAGATAATAAAGATATAAATTTTAACTTTGAAGTGATTGGTTCTAAAGAAAATACAATGTTTAATAATTGGAAACAATCGATGGTAATTAAGAAGTAAGGCATCGAGAATCACTTATATGTTTTGTAAATCTAATCCCCACTTTGATTTAATAATTATAACTCAATTGAAAGTTTCACATCCAAAACAATCAATCGGAAAATATGTATAGTATAGCATAAATGATAAACACATGTATTTGATATGCATAAACTCTTTACAAGCAATATTTACCAACAACATTCATCCTTACCAGTTATCCAAGAGCGACAATATATCACATGACAATATTGTAGTAAAGGATTAACTCATAAAACGAAACTACCAGTAACAATTATAATTCAACATGAATCACATAAAGAAAGTATGACTGAATTTATATGAAATTGAGAATTATAATTTCTGGATTAAAAAGAAATCATCAGATGAGAAAGAGTTTAACACATAAACAAACATACAATCTTTATAGCCCTTGAGGTAGAATGAAAGTGGAGAAATAGATAAACTACACATACAAGTTCATCTCTAGCCTTACCAAGAGTTCTAGCATAACTTACAATTCATTCTTATCATTTCTAAAGAGAAAATACAAGAGAGAATTGTAATATACAATGATAAAATGTGAACTCAAATGATTTTTTTCTCTCCCCCCATTCAATTCCTCAAGTTGTCCTTAAATAGGTGATGAAATGGAACTATTACACCAAACTTCCACCAATTTTTCCACAATGTCGGCCACCAAATTGCAGCTGATTTTTGACCACCAAATGGACTGAATTGGGCTTTGTGGAAAACATAAAAGTTGTAGGATTTTGTCTCAGCTTTCCAGGGCCACTAGATTCATGTAATTTGGATAAGTATTCTCTAAGATATGGCCCAAATACTGGACATGGGTCAGGCTGAGAAACAACTACAATTTGGTTTTGTTGTGTCTCAATTTCGGCCCATCAAATGTTGGATTTGGGCTTTTGATTGTTCTTCAACTTTGTGTAAAATTGAGACATGTTGCTCCAGGTTCATTAATCTCTCCATTTTGATCTATAGATTGAGAGTTGTGTCCATTTTATTAAACCTGAAAAAATGATTTTCGTTAATCACAATTTAATGACAATACTTTATTTCAAGATAAAGACTAAAGAAAATGCAAAAGAAATGAAACAAATGTAAAAGAGGCTTACGCAAAATAATTATGCTAAAATATCATAAAAGCTTTATAATACTGTCTAATTAGCATTAATTATTTATGCTTAAGAGTGTACTTTCATGCGTTTATCACAATTCCCAGCCAGCTTATTGCTAGTCCCTAGCAATTCAAGCGTAAATGAAGCATGAAGAACTACTTCAGCATTTCAAACAAAAAGTCAGTTCAAGATCACAATTGCTATAAAGGTTATTTCAATCATAACTTCCAAAACTGAGCACATGTGAATCAAGCCAAACCTTCTTACCACGAACCACAACACATATAGCCTTGAAAATTACTCTATGTAAAAGCCTCAACTCCATATCCTCACAGGTGAACGACTGTTTAAAAAGGCTATGATTTCTCTCATGGAGTTGGAAAATAGAATAAACACTCAAGGAAATGTCACATTTAAGGACAGACAGACAACTAACATTGATCCAAAGATAGGAAAATCCAATGTTTAGAATCAAACCATTCTTGCAACATGCTACCTTTAGGACTTCATTTATCTTGAGTGAATCAATACAGCTTGATGAGAAAAGACTGCTTCATAAAACTTCTATATTCTAAAATTGAATGAAGACATTATTGAATCGAACTAACTTCTTCTCTTTTTTTTTCTCTTTTTTTTCTTTTTTTTATGTTTTTTTTTTCACAAGAATTGAAATTTCATCTTGAATCGTCCCTTAGCTCAATTCGAGTAATGACATTCTAAACAAGGATTAATCAATTCAAAGGATCAATGAAAGTTCGTAAGCTGTTTTCTCAACCTCTCCACTCACTCACAAAAGATGTGTGAGATTAAAAAAAATGTGAACTTAAACATGAGAATTCTCTTGGCTATATACATTGAATCATCCATCTTACCACAAGGCTTAACATTGTGCTCAAAATAATTTCAGAAATCATTCTTTGATAACCTAAATAGAAAAGATGACTCAAACCAATAATTTTGAAATCATACCTAGATAGAAAAACAAACCCATTTAGACAAGAATTACCGAGAAAACATGCAATAAGCAGCTGTGCATGAAATATAATTCAAAAATAAAAAACAAATCAACTAGTTAGAATGCGTTTCAAGAGGTCAAAACTATACTCCCTACTCTGCCATTCTGGATCTAATAGATCCAGAATGCGTCTCAAGAGATAATGAACTCTTTACACTGCCATTCTCAGACCAATAGATTTTTTTTTTTTGAAATGCAATGCAAAACATATGCCTCCTATCTACCCCCAACCAGAACGAAACATTGCCCTCAATGTTTAAATGTAGAAAGAGAAAGTATAGGAGACATCACCTGAAGCTTCAGTTATTCAAGAGAAACAAACCTGAAAAACACTTAATAAAATATTGTGAACAAAGCCAAAAGTAAGAAAAGTTACAAACGAAGTGTCAGATCCAATTTTCTCTTATTGCTCATTTCCACTGACCAATTAATTTGAGATGCTTCAGGGTCTGGTTCATAAACAAAAGCTTGCAATTTATCAATTAGTTCATCAGCAGTTGAGGCAGAGACAAGGATCCGTTGTGCTGATTGTGAGATAAACCTTTGTTCCACAGCTTGATTAACAAAACACAATAAACAATCAAAGAAATTATTGACATTCAACAAACCTATGGGTTTCTGGTGGATATTGAGTTGGGCCCAAGAGACAACTTGAAAGATTTCTTCCATTGTTCCAAAACCTCCTGGTAAAGCAATAAAGGCATCTGCATTTACAATCATACGAGCTATGCGTTCATGCATGGATGAGACCTGTAATTCCTCTCCAACTGTTTTCCCAGCAACGTTAACTAAAGCTTTAGGAATAATGCCTAAAACTTGACTTCCTCTTGAGTATGCAGTTGTTGACACACACCCCATTAACCCACGGTTACCTCCCGCATAAATTAAATGAAGTTTTCTCTCAGCTAGAACCTTACCAAGATTATGAGCTACTTCTAAAAAAGCTATATCATTACCAGGCTGAGATCCACAAAATACACAAATATTTCAGAATCGACGAGCTGAGGTTCCCTCCATTTTGATACAACTCACTAACTATGTATATGCAAATGAAGAACATGAGATGTATTTATAGAATGCAAAAAGGTGGTACAATAATGACATCTATATAGGTAGCTCAACTGTTTGTCTGACAAACGTTGAAAATAAAAAAAATAGAAACTCAAAAATAACAGCAAGAGTGCATATGTACAGGTAGTTGTGATTGTGGCTCACATCTTCCTCTGGTTTTACGTCCAGTAACGGCTGAAACACCTTCTATGAGTTGGGGATATGCTTCCCATCCAATTTTCTTATAAATTGGCAAACAGGGTCGTTTTGAGTCAGATTCCCGAGACTATAGCGTTCTTGCTCTTCCCGAAATTGTGTCCATAATCTTAAAATCTCTCGATGCACAAGTCCACAAGGATGCGTCTCAAGAGTCAACAAGATATTATCTAGAGACTCCTTACTCAGTCCATCCTTAATGAACTGAATCTTATCTTCTCGATTGACAGACACATATCCTAAAGAGCGACATCGCTTGTTACAGGTCCATCGTGCATATTTGTGACAAACTTGTAATTTATTTCCTCTTCGCTTTTTTGCGTAAGAGCTTTTACCCAAACCAGGCATGAAAGAAACAAAGGCTTTTGAACATTCACCAGATAATCGAACTTTGGCTTCAATTAACCATCGTATATCAACAGGTAAACCCATGAGCATTAGCAATTTTAACCTTGCAAACCGTGCTTTGTAAATTTTGAGCAATGCATTTGGAGGAAGAAAAGGAAAATGTCTACGAAGGTTTGAAAGAATCGTATCCATTTTGAAAGGTAAAAGAATGCACGATTTTTGTTTGGGTTACAGTTTTTAGGGAACTGAAAAACCGACTTAATTAGTCACGGAGTACCGTATCCGCCACTTAACCGGGAAGTAAAATAAAACATGCAAAAAAAAATAAAAGCAAAAACAGAAAATAAAGTAAAAATTATAGGACAAACATATAATAAAAGCAAGACAATGAGATAAAGAAAGCAAAAATAAAGTCAAGATATGGTACAAATAGATGATAGAAACAAAGATAAAGTCAAGATATGGGGTAGAAAAATAATAAAAGCAAGGACTACCAAATAATAAAAACAAAAATAAAATCAAGATATGGTACAAAAGTCAAGATATGGTATAGATAGATGAGACAGATAGAACCTGATTAATTAGGATAGACAGGAGGCTCAAGAGAGATCTCCTCGAGACACATAAACTGACTTTCCCTTTCCACATAATTTTTCAACCGTTGCCCATTAACTTTGAAAATTCGCCCATCAGTGGGGTCCTCAATCTCCACCGCTCCATTTGAAAAAATGTGCTTTACGACAAATGGTCCAGTCCATCGAGATCTCAACTTTCCAGGGTGTAAATGCAATCGAGAATCATAAAGATAAACTCGTTGATTTAGCTCAAAGTTTTTCCTCAAGATTTGTTTGTCGTGAGCCGCTTTCATCTTAGCCTTGTAAATCTTGGAGTTGTCATAGGCATCATTCCGCAATTCTTCTATTTCAGACAATTGTAACTTTCTTTGAAGACCTGCAACACTCAAATCAAAGTTAAGGGCTTTGACAGCCCAATAAGCTTTATGTTCTAGCTCAACAGGTAAATGACAAGCTTTTCCATAGACAAGGCGATAAGGAGACATCCCTAGAATAGTTTTATAAGC
Organism: Boswellia sacra; assembly: GCA_013180625.2. Lineage (NCBI taxonomy): Eukaryota > Viridiplantae > Streptophyta > Magnoliopsida > Sapindales > Burseraceae > Boswellia > Boswellia sacra. Next base: position 2,578,574 of record SNVD02006955.1, on the reverse strand, counting down.
AGTGCGGTAAGCCCATAATGCATCAGAAAGGTGTAAAGACCAGTCTTTGCGATTCGGATTAACAGTCTTTTCTAGAATCTGCTTGACCTCCCTATTTGCGAGTTCAGCTTGCCCATTTGTCTGTGGATGGTATGCGGTTGAAATCTTATGAAGAACACCATACCTGCGCATCAAAGCTTCAAAAGAACGGTTACAAAAATGTGTCCCTTGGTCACTGATGATGACACGTGGCGTACCATACCTAGACAACACGTTTTCTTTTAAGAATTTTACCACGGTTGTGTTATCATTAGTACGACAAGCCATAGCCTCCACCCATTTGGACACATAATCAACAACTAGAAGAATATAAAGATAACCAAAAGATGGAGGAAAAGGTCCCATAAAGTCAATACCCCAACAGTCAAATATCTCAATAACAAGAATAGGGCTAAGAGGCATCATATGACGGCGAGATAAAGCCCCCAACTTTTGACATCTTTCACATGAACGATAAAAATTGTTAGTATCTTTAAACAAAGTGGGCCAATAGAGTCCACACTGTAAAATTTTTGCAGCAGTCTTTTTTATTGAGAAATGACCACCACAAGCAGTGCCATGGCAAAAGTTTAAGACACTAGCAATTTCACTATCAGGAATGCAACGTCGCATAATTTGGTCAGCGCAATATTTGAAAAGATAAGGATCATCCCAATAAAAATTACGCACCTCAACCAAGAACTTACGCTTATCTTGTACACTCCAGTCAGATGGAACTTCTCCGCAAACCAAGTAATTTACAATATGGGCATACCAAGGTACTTGGCTTATAGTGAAAAGATGTTCATCAGGGAAATCATCCTGAATGGGTTGGACATTAGTGGAATCATGGAACTCAAGACGGGACAAATGATCTGCTACAATATTTTCGACGCCCTTCTTGTCCTTAATGGTTAGATCAAATTCCTGCAAAAGAAGAATCCATCTAATTAGACGGGCCTTAGTATCCTTTTTAGAAAAAAGGTACTTCAGAGCTGCATGGTCAGTAAACACAGTAATAGGTGAACCAATTAAATAAGAACGAAATTTGTCCAAGGCAAAACCAACAGCTAATAGTTCCTTTTCAGTAGTAGAATAATTCATTTGAGCATCATTTAAAGTTCTACTAGCATAGTAAACAACAAAGGGTTTGCCCTCCCTTCTTTGACCAAGGACTGCTCCTACAGCATAGTTACTGGCATCACACATAATCTCAAATGGAAGGCTCCAATCAGGTGACTGCATAATAGGGGCAGTGGTGAGTTTGGCAATTAATGTCTGAAATGCGTCCTCACAAGCTTGAGTCCACACAAATTCAGCATCTTTCAATAAGAGGTTACACAATGGTCTAGATATAGAAGAAAAATTTTGTATAAACCTCTTATAAAAACCAGCATGCCCTAGAAAAGATCGGACATCTTTTATCGTTTTAGGTGTAGGTAATTTAGAGATCAACTCGATCTTAGCCTTGTCAACCTCCATTCCTCTTTCTGGAATAATGTGTCCCAAAACAATCCCAGAAGACACCATGAAATGACATTTTTCCCAATTAAGCACAAGTCCTTTTTCTTCACACCTACTCAAAACAGATTTTAAGTTAAGTAGACATGAATCAAAAGAGTTACCAAAAACAGTCAAATCATCCATAAAAACCTCCATGCATTTTTCAACCATGTCTGAGAAAATACTAAGCATGCAACGTTGAAAAGTAGCTGGTGCATTACATAATCCAAATGGCATCCTACGAAAAGCATAAGTACCAAAAAGGCATGTGAAGGTAGTCTTATCCTGATCCTCTAGAGCTATCTCTATCTGGTAATATCCTGAGTACCCCTCGAGAAAGCAATAAAAGGGATGACCAGCTACACGTTCCAAAATTTGGTCAATAAAAGGCAATGGAAAGTAGTCTTTTCGGATGGCTGTATTTAATTTCCTATAATCAATGCACATCCGCCATTCGGTTACTACTCTAGTTGGAACAGACACTCCTTTATCATTTTGAACCACAGTTACTCCAGATTTCTTAGGCACTACCTGTGTTGGACTTACCCATTGACTATCAGATATTGGATAGATCATACCTGCATCTAATAGTTTTAAGACTTCTTTCTTTACCATTTCTTTCATTGTTGGATTAAGTCTTCTTTGAGGGTCTCTACGAGGTTGTGTACCTTCCTCTAGATGGATTCTATGGGAGCATATTAATGGAGAAATACCTTTAATATCAGCTATAGTCCATCCTAGTGCAGACTTATGTTCTTTTAACAAGTTTATCAATTTTTCATCTTGTTCAACACTAAGTTCTGAAGAAATAATAACAGGAAAGGTATCACCTGCTCCCAAGAAAACGTGCTTCAAACCTTTGGGCAATGGAGAAAGTTCAACTTTTGGAGCCTCTAAGTTAGAGGGTTTTGGCTTCTCTCTTCCACGAGGCAATTCTTCAAAGCGTGGTTGCCAAAATCGAGTCCTTTTATCCTGTGAGTTAAAAACACCAAACACATTAGTCGTATCATCAGGATAAAATAAATCTTCAAATTCAGAATCAAGAAGGTAGTCTAAAGAGTCAAAATCCTGTTTTCTATAAGCCTCTTCTGAGATAAGTGTGTCTATCATATTTGAATGGTAGCAATCGTCCTCCTCTCATGGTTGCTTTCCAATATGGAAAATATTCACCTCAAGAGTCATATTACCAAATGATAATTTCATGAGACCGTTCCTGCAATTAATAAAAGCATTAGCAGTGGCAAGAAAAGGTTTCCCTAAAATAAGAGGAATTTTGGACTCCATATTAACCACAGACTGAGTATCCAAAACAAGAAAATCAACAGGATAATAAAATTTATCAATCTGTAATAAAACATCTTCCACTATTCCCCGTGGTTTCTTGACTGATCGGTCGGCCAATTGTAGAACTACGGATGTGTGTTTGATCTCTCCAAGTCCTAATTGTAAGTAAACCGAATAGGGCATGAGATTGACACTTGCTCCCAAGTCTAACAATGCTTGACTGATTTCATGTGTCCCAATCTGGCAGAAAATTATAGGACACCCTGGATCTTTGTACTTGGGTGGGGTTTTCTGTTCAATGACTGCACTTACCTGTTCCTTCAAGAATGCAGTCTTCTTGACATGGTGCTTTCTTTTGATGGTGCATAGATCCTTGATAACTTTGGCGTTAGCCGGAACCTGTTTGATTACATGCAACAAGGGAAGATTAATCTTAACTTGTTTTAAGTGTTCTAGAATCTCACCTTGAACTTTCGAGTTTTTCCCATTAGATCTGAGAGCTTGGGGAAAAGGCACTGGAATCGAAAATTTATTTTCAAGTTCTTTCTCAAAAATGTCCTCCTTTTGTGGGAGAACATCTTTGTTTTCCATGGTAGTGTTGATTGGCAATGTAGGCTCGTTTAAGATCTTACCACTTCGAGTAGTGATGGTATTTACCTCTTGGAGATTTTGTGTGTCAGAAGTAGAGGCTTGTGCCATGTGTTGCCCTTTTGGATTAGATTGAGTTTGAGATGGAAACTTACCTCGCTCTTGTATGGTCAAAGCACTAGTTAGCTTAGTGATTTGACTTTTGATCTCCTTGTTCTCTTCCACCACTTATGTAAGAACTGTTTCAAATTTTTGGTTCGTCTTATTTTGGGCCTCCATAAATGCTTGTAAGGTGTCCTCTAAGGAATTCCTAACTTGTGGTGCATTGTATTGAGGTGCTTGATAAGACTTGGGTGGTTGTTGTTCCTGTTTCCATTGGTTATTGTTTTGGGGGTTAGATTTCCAACTAAAGTTTGGGTGGTTTCTCCAGCTAGGGTTATAGGTTTCAGAATATGGTGAATAAGGCTTTTTGTACATCCCTAAGGCGTTACATTGTTCCTCGTACACCCCTCTTATTTCACTGTAAGTTGGACAATCCTGAGCTAAGTGTTCCACCCCTCCACAAATAAAACATGGATCTTGTGATTCAACTTTAACAACTGTATGGGTGACCTTCCTATCTTTGGTTTTCAAGACTTCCAATTCCCTAGTTAAGACTTCTAATTGGGCTTTAAGGTTGTCCTCTTCCCTAAGATGGTAAATTCCACTAGATCGTGACCTATTTGTGCTATCTGTAGCACTGGGTCCAGTCCATGTGTGTGCTTTTTCAGCTAAGTCTTTGAGGAATTCTAAGGCTTCCTCAGGGTCTTTTTGAAGAAACTCCCCGTTGCACATCATCTCAACAAATTGGCGCTCCATAATTGTGAGTTCCTCATAGAAGTAACTAACCAAGCGCCAATTTTCATACCCATGATGAGGACACATGTTTAACAACTCTTTAAATCTCTCCCAAGTTTGGTACAAGGTTTCACTATCTTTTTGGGAGAAAGAGGAAATTTGTCTTTTCAGGCCGTTAGTCTTATGTTGTGAAAAATATTTGTTAAAAAACACTTGGGTCATTTTTGTCCAAGTTCCTATGGATCTCGGCCTTAAAGAGTATAGCCAACTCTTTGCCCTGTCTTTTAGAGAAAAAGGGAAAAAATTTAACCTGACAGAATCTATGGCATTGGCCTGACTATGAAAGGTGCCCACTACTTCTTCAAATTCTCTAACATGCACATACAGGTTTTCACTATCTAAACCATGAAAAGTTGGTAAAAGATGTATCATCCCAGGGTGAAAGTCCAATTTTGTGTATTAGGTGGAAATATGATACATGATGGTGTGGCTGTGCGGGTAGGATGCAAGTAATCTTTTAGAGTTTTAACGGGGTTGTCCTCATGTTGGCTCATTGTATCAGAATTAGAAGATGAAGATGAATCAAGAATTGATTTTTCTTCGGTTACAAAATCTTGTTGTGGTTCTAGTTCTGATTTTTTCATAAATATCCCTCGTTTGTCTCTAGATTGCTTCATACATCACTCACAATTTGTCTCTCTTTTTATTTTTTTTTTTGTTTTTACACAAGAAAGTTCTCAAATAAAGTCAAAAAGCAATAAGATAACAAAAGTTAGAGAGAATAATAACAACAATAATAATAAAACAAACAAGGTGACAAAGCCAACCTTTGACAAGTATATATAGAAGAAAAAAAAATTAAAACAAATAACAAGTAAAGGCGGCAAAGCCGACCTTTAACAAGTAAAATAATAATAACAATAATAATAATAAAACAAATAAGGTGGCAAAGCCAACCTTTGACAAGTGTATATATAAAAGATAAAAAAAATTAAAACAAATAACATGTAAAAGAAATAAGGCGGCAAAGCCGACATTTAACAAGTAATAACAATAATAATAATAATAAAACAAACAAGGTGGCAAAGCCGACCTTTAACAAGTAAAAGAAATAAGGCGGCAAAGCCGACCTTTAACAAATAAAAGAAATAAGGCGGCAAAGCCGACCTTTAACAAGTAATAACAATAATAATAATAATAAAACAAACAAGGTGGCAAAGCCGACCTTTAACAAGTAAAAGAAATAAGGTGGCAAAGCCGACCTTTAACAAGTAAAAGAAATAAGGCGGCAAAGCCAACCTTTAACAAGTAAAAGAAATAAGGCGGCAAAGCCGACCTTTGAAAAGTAAAAGAGCAAGGCGGCAAAGCCGACCTTTAAAAAGTAAAAGAGCAAGGCGGCAAAGCCGACCTTTGAAAAGTAAAAGAGCAAGATAATAATAATAAAACAAATAAGGCGGCAAAGCCGACCTTTGAAAAGTAAAAAGAGCAAGACGGCAAAGCCGACCTTTGAAAAGTAAAAGAGCAAGGCGGCAAAGCCGACCTTTGAAAAGTAAAAGGAATAAGGTTAGTCAAAGTTATAAAAATTAGGCAAATTAGTCAAAGTTAGGAAAATTAGGCAAATTAGTCAAAGTTAGGAAAATTAGGCAAATTAGTCAAAGTTAGGAAAATTAGGCAAATTATTCCAAGTTAGGCCAAAAAAAAGAAAAGGAAATAAAAAATACAAACCGTCTTTCGTCCATTTTACCTCCCCGGCAACGGCGCCAATTTTTGGTTACGCCCAAAATATACCACGGTTATTGTAGTATACGTTGAGGTGTCGAATCCACAAGGAGGCCTTTGATAAAAGAGGTTAGTAAAACAAAAAATATAAAAGATAATAAAGATATAAAATTTAACTTTGAAGTGATTAGTTCTAAAGAAAATACAATGTTTAATAATTGGAAACAATCGATGGTAATTAAGAAGTAAGGCATCGAGAATCACTTATATGTTTTGTAAATCTAATCCTCACTTTGATTTACTAATTATAACTCAATTGAAAGTTTCACATCCCAAACAATCAATCGGAAAATATGTATAGTATAGCATAAATGATAAACACATGTATTTGATATGCATAAACTCTTTACAAGCAATATTTACCAACAACATTCATCTTTACAAGTTATCCAAGAGCGACAATATATCACATGACAATATTGTAGTAAAGGATTAACTCATAAAACGAAACTACCAGTAACAATTATAATTCAACGTGAATCACATAAAGAAAGTATGACTGAATTTATATGAAATTGAGAATTATAATTTCTGGATTAAAAAGAAATCACAAGATGAGAAAGAGTTTAACACATAAACAAACATACAATCTTTATAGCCCTTGAGGTAGAATGAAAGTGGAGAAATAGATAAACTACAGATACAAGTTCATCTCTAGCCTTACCAAGAGTTCTAGCCTAACTTACAATTCATTCTTATCATTTCTAAAGAGAAAATACAAGAGAGAATTGCAATATACAATGATAAAATGTGAACTCAAATGATTTTTTCTCTCCCCCATTCAATTCCTCAAGTTGTCCTTAAATAGGTGATGAAATGGAACTATTACACCAAACTTCCACCAATTTTTCCACAATATCGACCACCAACTTGCAGCTGATTTTTGACCACCAAATGGACTGAATTGGGCTTTGTGGAAAACATGAAAGTTGTAGGATTTTGTCTCAGCTTTCCAGGGCCACCAGATTCATGCAATTTGGATAAGTATTCTCTGAGATATGGCCCAAATACTGGACATGGGTCGGGCTGAGAAACAACTACAATTTGGTTTTGTTGTGTCTCAATTTCGGCCCATTAAATGTTGGATTTGGGCTTTTGATTGTTCTTTAACTTTGTGTAAAATTGAGACATGTTGCTCCGGGTTCAATAATCTCTCCATTTTGATCTATAGATTGAGAGTTGTGTCCATTTTATTAAACCTGAAAAAATGATTTCCATTAATCACAATTTAAGGACAATACTTTATTTCAAGATAAAAACTAAAGAAAATGCAAAAGAAATGAAACAAATTTAAAAGAGGCATAAGTAAAATAATTATGCTAAAATATCATAAAAGCTTTATAATACTGTCCAATTAGTATTAATTATTTATGCTTAAGAGTGTACTTTCATGCATTTATCAACAGCGATCAAGTTCAGTCATTGTTTGGACTTGATCAATATTGTACGAGTTTGACTGCGCTATTGGGCGCATTTGGAGGTGTTGCAGTTATGATAGAGAATGTGGAAAAAAGAAGAGTCTTGTGGTAGAATGGCTAAATCGCCAAGGTAGAGAATTATTAGAATTGTGGCTCTTTAGCCATTGTGTGTGTGTGCAAGGATCCCACATGGAGTGGAAGTCTTTGTGTTGGAGAGACTTGGGCTTATAAATTAAAGCCAAGTCTTCTCATTTTGTTGTCTCATTAGAAATTCTCCTCCACCCCTTCTGTTTGTAAGGTCACACATATATGACCTCATAGTTTAAGGGTCTTTCATTAAGAACCTTAAAAGTTTGTAATATTTCTTTTTCCCCCTTTGTTTTGGGTATTTGTAGTATTGCCCAATTGTTTGGATAATTACGGTTTGACCCAACTATTTGGATAATTGCAGTTTGACCCAATAGTTGTGATATTTTATTGTGGCCCAAAAGTTTGTAATTCTCTTTGAAGATAGTGGAAGGTTTCTTCGGCGGCGCCCGAGGACATAGGTATTTATACCGAACCTCGTTAAATCTTGGTATTCTTTCTATTTCTGTATTGTGGTTGATTGGTTGCCTCTTTAGTTGCTATTATGTTCAATTATCTAGCATAGTCTGTGGTTGTATATTTGATTGTTCTTTTGGTTATCACTTCCGTCGTGCATAACAAATTTTACTACAAATCGACGCAATACCCCATGTTTTGATTTTAAACTTCCAAAATCTGTTTGACAAAAGCTTGAAGGAGATTAGACAGTGTACGTTTTATAATTCTCAATAAATAATGAAACTCAAATTCCACGAACCCCACTTCTAAAATGGTTGTTCATTTTGGGTTTTGACGGTTGGCATGAGCAAATGGTGGTTGCTAGCTTGACGTACGTTCACCTGATGAAAGTGATGGTGGTGCTTGATATGTGGCTTGGTGTTGGTGATTGGTGTAGCAAATTCGCTTCTTTGGTGATGGTGGATGGCGGTAGCAGATGTGGCGGTGTGGTGGCTTCATGATGATGATATGGCATCTTGATCAGGGAGGGTATAGCTGGTCACGGTTTTGGTCGAGAGGCCTCGTGGGAGGCAGTATTTGGAAAGAGCTAGTGATCGTGGGTCAAAAGACAAAAAAATGGCCCAAGGAAGTGAGAGGAAGTTAACCATTAATGATGAAGACAATCAAATTACATAATTATCCTCATATTGTCCCATAAAGCTACGTCTTTTCCTATTTGGGATGCCATTCATGAATTTTTGAAACCAATCGGATGACTATTGACAACAAGTGCAATTGTTAACACGCACTTAACAAAAATACTGATTTTGGATAATTTATGCTTGACTTTCTTTCCTAAAACTCTAATTGTAACATCGACGAAGTCCCATTCATTCTCTCCTATGTGATGCTACATCGATCATTTCTCTAAGATCTTTTAAACTATTTTTGGGGTTAATGATAACAAGAACCGTTGTCAACATATCTCAATGCCCCACCCCCAAAAAAAAAAAAATTTCAAGAATCACCTGAGGAAAAAGGAACATGAGAAGCCAATCAAACCGTGCCCGAAATAGAGTGCTTTACCAATCTTCAGGTAGGTAATAGGGATGGCGTATCCGACCGGGTCCGGGTACTCGGCTCTTCGGTCCGGAAATGTCCGAGGAATTACCCGGAATTCTGGGGATTCAAGCCAGGGACGGGGATGAATTTTCCAGGGAAGGGTCGGGGCCGGGCCGGGGCTGGATATCATGCTCCTTGACCCGACCCCGGCCCGGAATTAATTAAATAAATAATTATTTATAATTTATATTCAATTTATATATAATTTAGGCCCACATCCACTAATATCACAACTACCCAAGCCCAACAACTATAAACTATATCCAATCCAATTTACTAATTTCATAACTAGTCTAATAACCAACAAATGCAAATTAAGCCCAACCCAATTAAATTGTTATTTACTAAAAAATTTGGAGAGCGCAAATCAGATGGCTTGAACCTGGGTGCTTGAGGAAGGCAACACGCCAACACACCATCAGGCTAAGCCTTACACTTGAAAAATATGCCCAACCTAATTTATTTATCAATTACTGTCTAATTCATTATTTTAAAAAACATGAAGCCAAGCAAACGCAGTCGAAGGGGTTTGAACCCAAGTGCTCAAAGGAGACAACTTACAGACATACAACTAGGCTACACATAAATATTATGCAAGACTTGGAAATCAACAGAAAATACTCTAATTACATACAGAAAATTAAAAAAAAAAAAAGAAAACCGGGTACATATCTGAATTCAATTTCCTGGCCCTGAGATTAAATTCCCCGGCCCCAGAATTTCAGGCGAATTTTTCGGGGACGGGGATAAAAATTTCTCCTGGGGCCGGGGCCAGGGATTGAGGTCCCCGGCCCGACCCGGGTTTTTGCCACTCCTAGTAGGTAATAATCAATATATACCAGAAGGAGTTGAAATTTTCATTGTGAGATATTTATTAGAAATGTATTCGTAAAAGTAATTTTAACCAAAAGTGTATTCTTAAACACGCCTTTCCTTCCTACAATTAAAGTGTCTAAGAATCTGTCCATTACATGCATAGATGTCAAGCCATCTATTCACCACCCCCCACCCCATCCGAAAGAAATGACCATTTATAATCAATACCTTTCAGACGATAAAAGGTTTGCCACCATGTAACTACCATTGCTTGTAATATAAGCATATCCATGGACCATGCAGAAAGCCAGTCATGATTTCTGGTGTGGAATATATGGCATTGAGTATATATAGAGTAAAGGGAAAAGTGCCCTTTCTGTCTTCGGTGGTTCCAAATTCAAATCAGAGCTGGTGAACTACTATCATCTCCAATTTGACCCAAATGGCATCATAAACAAACTCAAGACTGATTTTAGTAGTTATCCATCATGACATATTTGAGTCAATTGAATATATGGCATAATTTTTGGGGTCAATTTAGTACTGAATCGAAACCTACTACCCCTTTTCCAGATCGAGTTCAGCTCAAATTTTGAACTTAAGCTTTCAAATTTTCTTTTTATTGAACAGTACAAAGCAAATTATTAAAAAAAAAAAAGGTCCATATCAGGTTGTTAATGCTAATCATGTTTCTAATATTGTTATGGTCGTAGACAAGATATGTAAGCTTATGAATACGTACGAGCCAAGATTGATTTAACCTAACAGATTATGAAACATATGGGACATACTAGAAATTAGCAAAGCAACTCCTATATCTTGAAAATCTGAGAGAGGTCAGATGCGTTTCAATGCAGTCTCTGACTTTTTTTTTTTTTTACGTAAAAGCCAAACGAGTAGCTGCAAAGGCTACTTTGCGGATGTAGTGAATGCTCATTGTCATTTATATATACATACACTCTCCACAGTTTTTTACACATTCTGAGCATATTTATCTCATTGTAAAAAAAGTGGCTATAAGAAAATCGAAAATGGATTTTGTTTGTCATCTCAAGCGAGTACAGCCATTTCCCTACCAGTGAGAGTAATGGGTTAGCCAATGTGTTTGAATTTCATTGGACAACGGCTACTTCTTTTCCGCACAACTTTCCATACAAAATTTTAAAAGCCTGTCTTTCGCTCCTTATTAAAAATAGGAAAAAAAACGAACTCTTTCGCTCTTAGTGCTTCAAATAATCATTAGTTTTATTGATGGTAGTTCGCACTATCATCACACACTCTACTCCGAGTTATCATCACTCACAGCTTAACATCTCTCTCTCCCTCAGTCTCTTTACTCATTGTACAGTGCAGAATAGTCCGCCAAGAAGAAGCCCTTTTGTGAGGACGGGTGAAAATGGGCATGTTGGTTTTTGTTCTTTCAGTGGTTTCTGCAGCAACCCTTTTCAGCTGTTGCTCTTTTGCTCTCACTCAAGATGGTAAAAAAGTCTCATTTGATTCCATTCTTCTATTTGCGAAAAGAAAAGAACGCAAAGTTTTTATCTTTGATTTTTCATGTTTTATTTAGTAATCTAAACGGGATGCTTTTTTCTGGAATCAAATGGGGTTAAAAGAGATTTAGAAAAGAAAAAGTTAGGATTTTCTTTTGATGATATAATCTTGGTTTTGCAGGTATTACATTGTTAGAAATCAAGAACAGTTTGAATGACAGTAGAAACTTGCTTGGGAACTGGCAAGTTACAGATGAGTCACCTTGCACATGGACTGGCATTTCTTGCTATCCCGATGACCAACGGGTCCGCTCTATGTACGACACTCCCATACTGCTCTTGTTTCAAATTACTCTTAAACTTTCATTTTTGTTTTTCAAAAAATTAATTTTAATTACTGTTGCATTTTTTTCCCCTCAGAAACCTGCCGTATATGCAATTAGGAGGTATTATATCTCCCAGCATCGGTAAACTCAGTAGGTTGCGAAGACTGTGAGTTCATTATCCTTTTAATTTTTTCCGATCCTCTCTTTTCTTTTTGAAAAAATATTTCTGCTAGAAACATAAAAGAATGGACTAAACATACCTAACTGTAATTTTTGTTTTAATATGAAACAGGGCACTTCACCAAAACAGTTTGCATGGGTTCATTCCTAATGAGATTACGAATTGTACTGAGCTCAGAGCCTTGTGAGTGAATATAGTATGTAGATGTAGCTAATTTAAAAATTTCCCTTCATTTATGTTTTACTAAATGCAACTAACATCACTTGGGGTAAATTGGCCATTCCTGTAGGTACTTGAGGGCAAATTATCTCGAGGGAGGCATACCGGCAAATATTGGAAACCTTTCTTTTCTCACTATATTGTAAGATCTTTGGTTTCCTTTGTGTTGTTGGATGCTAAAACCTGAATTCTGATTTTGTTTACATTCTTTCTCTGACACTGGTTGTTTATTGATACTGGAATGTTGAATTTAGGGATTTGTCAAGCAATTTACTAAAAGGTGCTATACCTTCATCTCTTGGCCGTCTCACGCACTTGCATTCCCTGTAAGTTTAAGTGGATTTACAGTTGCCTTTGTGAACTCTGTTTAAAGGTTCCAATTAAGATTGGTTATAAACAATTTGGAGAAATTGTAGTGATCTTGTGTATTCTGGTGCTCCTGCTTGCAGAAATTTGTCCACAAACTTTTTCTCTGGTGAAATCCCAGATTTTGGAACCATGAGCACTTTTGGCAACAAGTCGTGAGTGACATTGTGCTTCTTTCTCTTAACATTTAATGTCTATGCTTGGATAGATATTAGGCTAAAATGCTAACATTTGATAATTTGACGAAAATACATTCGATGATGATGGAGGATGTAACTCTTTATTGCACCACTTGCTAATTATGTCTTTTTATAGAATTTATTTGTGACACTGTTAATGTTAATTGACTTGCTTCTTATTTATTGATCATTATTGATAAATTTTCAAATAAATAATTTACTATCATCACCCATACAATGACTGGCAAAATTTTAATGTGATTAAAAGATTTTTGCTTTGAAGTTCATCCACTATGCTTATTGTGCATACTTTCTTGCTTATGGTTAGGTTCATTGGAAATTTAGATCTCTGTGGTCGACAAGTGCACAAACCATGCCGAACCTCAATGGGGTTTCCTGCAGTGCTACCACATGCAGCAAGTGATGAAGCTGCAGGCAAGTGTTAATAGTATGTTAGATTTACATTCGATAAGAATGTCCAAAATAGCTCTAGTTGCTGTTTTTACTTCTGTATCAAATCTGCTTCTAAAAGAAGGTATGGACATGCTAATGCTTGATTGTTAACCGTGTAATTTTTGCAGGTCCTACAAAAAGATCCTCTCATTACATGAAAGGCGTGCTGATTGGTGCAATGTCCACAATGGGGCTTGCTCTTATTTTGCTTCTCATCTTCCTCTGGATTTGTTTACTATCAAAGAAGGAAAGGGCTGCAAAGAAATACACAGAAGTGACAAAACAAGTCCATAAAGAAGAAAGTAAGACTGTAAGAGGGACATTTATCATATGTTACTGTCTTTACTGTTCTACAATTTTATGTTGCCACTAACATTAAATTCTTCAATAGGTACAAAGCTTATTACTTTTCATGGAGATATGCCCTACCCATCATCTGAGATTATTGAAAAGCTGGAGTCCCTTGATGAGGAGGATATTGTAGGATCAGGAGGATTTGGTACTGTATACCGGATGGTCATGAATGATTGTGGAACATTTGCTGTCAAAAGAATTGACAGAAGTCGTGAAGGATCTGATCAAGTGTTTGAAAGGGAGCTAGAGGTCTTGGGTAGCATCAAGCACATAAATTTGGTTAATCTGCGAGGTTACTGCAGGCTCCCTGCCTCAAAGCTTCTTATCTATGATTATCTGTCTATGGGCAGCTTAGACGATTTCTTGCACGGTAAGTGTCATTATTTATAATTATATTGGGCCCGCTCTGCATATATGGGTAGTTGTCAGGCAAATAGAATCATTGAGATGGGTGTTTGAGACTTGAGCCCTGCACTTAATTTCCCCACTTTAACATGATTATAATTAAAACTAAATCATATATATAATACATAGAAGAAAAGAATTAAAAGCAGGCAGGACTTGAAAGGACTAGATTACCAATGAACTGCATTATTCCAACTAATTAGAACCAATAAATTTTAGAATCAATGGGGAGTATTTTAGTTTTTCAAATTAATTATTTCCTGCTTCTAGAAACTGGCAAAATACTGAAACTGAATGAGGTTGTATCTGATGGATGAACTGTCTTGCTCGTATTAGATTATTTCCATCATGAAATTTATAAAATGTGGAATTCAATCCTCTTTAGTGTTGTTGCATTGTTTTCCCATTTCATGTTTTTGACTTTTCAGAACGTAGCCAAGGAGATCGATTGTTAAAATGGAGTGATCGCTTGAGAATAGCCCTTGGTTCTGCTAGGGGGTTGGCATACTTGCACCAAGACTGCTCTCCAAAGATAATTCATCGTGACATAAAATCCAGCAACATTCTTCTGGATGAAAACTTGGAGCCCCATGTTGCTGACTTTGGTCTTGCCAAGCTTTTGGTAGATGAGGATGCCCATGTAACAACTGTAGTTGCTGGAACTTTTGGCTATTTGGCACCAGGTTCGTGTTTGTTCTATTGTATAAATAACTCCATGTTTTAGCGTTGTTTGACACATTGTCTCTGATCAATTCAGGATTGAAATATGTGTTTGTCATAATTCAAATTTTCCCTTTGGTTTTTTGGATGGGATCTTGTGATTTGACATGTTAGGTTGCACTTGAAGTTCAATGTGTTAGCCTTTCCGGCAACAAACACAATTTTCCTTCAGAAGGGCGTGGTTTTTTTCAATAACATTTAGACCAGATGACTTATTGATTGTTTCTCTACTTTAAAACAGAGTATCTGCAAAGTGGTAGAGCTACTGAGAAGACAGATGTGTACAGCTTTGGAGTTCTCTTGCTTGAGCTTGTAACTGGGAAAAGACCTACTGATCCATGTTTTGTAAAAAGAGGCTTAAATGTTGTTGGTTGGGTAAGCTTCATGTGCCCCATTTGTTGGTTATATAGAATTCATAATTTTTGTCATAAATAAGATCAGTTACTTAAATAGTGAATGTTTTCTACAGATGAATACCCTATTAAAAGAGAATCGATTGGAAGATGTAGTTGATAAATGCTGCACTGATGCTGATCTAGAAACTGTGGAAGCAATTCTTGAAATAGCTGCAAGGTGCACAGATGCAAACCCTGATGATCGGCCATCAATGAACCAGGTATTACAGCTGCTAGAGCAAGAGGTGATGTCACCTTGCGCGAGTGATTTTTACGAGTCCCATTCAGATTATTGTTAGAGTGATACAAAGCATTCAGCGACTATCCATCCGGCTGATGATCTATGCATTCTGCTAGAGTGTAATTTACTTCCTCAACCTGTTCTGAAGTTTTTTCCCCCGTTCTTGGGGACCTGTATATTAATGCTTATCTGCTACTACTGCATGTGTATGCCACTGTGCACCTGCGAAAATCACTAGACTTATTTGTTTTGTCCTAAAGATTGAACCAATCCAACAATTATTTAGCTTAGATCGAGCAACAGTGTACTCAAGTTTGGATGTTCTGGAGCTTATTTATATATTTACAGTAAAGGAATGGCGGTTGATGAACCTTACTTGTGAATGTAAAATTGATAGCATTTTGGGTTATGGAGAAGGAATTTTATCTTCTAGCATTGGATTTGCAATAGTCAAAAAGTTTAATTTGTTTTTCCCTTTTCTTTCAGTTTTAAAACGCCTCAATTTCGATCTCAGCTAGAACTTGGTCTCAATCTCTTAATTTGTAAGACAAGACTTTTAACGAACGAATAAAACGTACTGCAAGAGACACCGCATATGAGTTTGAATGTCATTTTGAACAAATAAAACATACTGCAAGAGACAAACAAACAAGCGCCCGTTACGTTAATAAAGAGACCTTCTGAGGCTAGAGCAGGCCAATTTGAATAGGACAAGATACACGGGATGATTTGAACTGTTACTTAAATCAATATTTATTCATGGTTGATTGGTTCTGCTGTCAGTTGTCAATGTTGCAGCTCGATTCCTGATCAAAGCTAGGTAAAATAATGAACACTCATACGAAATGGTTTTAGTACCGGACGGTAATATACCTATCCTTAACTATCCTTGGATCGGCGGCACGCACAAAGGTTGATCGTGTAATTGCGCCTGCAAAATCAGTACTATAATAGTGCTTTTCAAAAAAATTTACACAATTTTTTAATATTTAAGACAACTTAAAACCACTCTAAATATATTATTACTTTTAAATTTTTAATCTCATAATTAAGTAATACATAACAATCAAATGATGTGAGTGATGATGTTTTGCTGACAACAAACAAAACAACGGTATAAATATAGGATTTATCAAACAGAAACCAAATTGGAGATTCTGCAATTCTATCCGTCCAATAAGCAAAATCCAAAATGCCTATAAGCTGAAGCTTTGACTCTTTTATTATAAGCACACTTAACCATTCATGCTACTGTAGAACTCGAGAGAGAAAAATGGCAGATATCAACACGACATGCAAGAAGAAGCTTCAGGGCAAGGTGGCGATCATCACCGGAGGCGCCAGTGGCATAGGTGAAGCAACAGCTTATCACTTCATCAACCACGGCGCAGAAGCAGTGGTGATAGCGGACGTCCAGGATGAAAAAGGCAAAGAACTCGCCGAATCCATCGGCCTCGACCGCTGTATCTACATGCATTGCGACGTCTCCGACGAGGAGCAGATCAAAACCCTCGTCGAAACAACAACCAAAACTTACGGGCACCTCGACATCATGTTCTGTAATGCCGGCATCGTCAGCAAATCCAAACAAACCATCCTAGACTTCGACCTGTCCGACTACCAGAAGCTCTTCGCCGTTAACGTAACGGGCGTGATCGCGAGCGTGAAACAAGCTGCGCGTGCGATGGTGGAGGGGAAGACAAAGGGCAGCATCATATGCACCGCGAGTGTAGCGGCAGGGAATGTGGGAAGTCCGATACATACGGATTACTGCGTATCAAAGCACGCGGTTTTGGGAGTGATGAAGTGTGCCAGTAGGCAGTTAGGAGAGCATGGAATTCGGGTGAACTGCGTGTCGCCGGGAGCGGTGGCGACACCGCTGCTTTGTGGGATGCTTGGGTTGGGAGTGGAGGAGACGGAGAAGGCTTTTGAGTCGTCTTGTTACCTGGATGGAGTCTTGAAATTAAAGCACGTGGCGGATGCTGTGTTGTTTCTCGCTAGTGATGAGTCTGAGTTCGTTACTGGTCTCAACTTGGTGGTTGATGGTGTCTCAAAATTGGGGTGATCGTCATTTCACAAGATCTCAACATGTAATTATTTGTTTAAAGTTATGTGGGTAATTAAATTAATTAGCTTTAAGGGGTAGATTTTTGAATGGTAAGATAATATCTAACAAGCATTAAGATGCCGAACGTGGTCATGATATCTAATTCTTTAATATCTAATTTATGTTCAAAGCATCTTTTATTTTTAATGTGAATCATAACTATATCGTAAAATATGATCAATTATAAATAGAGAGCATAAATTATATTATAGAAATAAAGATAAAACAATATAAGCAGGCGGCCCAAATAAAATTTCGGCTTCCATCCGTGTAGTTTTCTAGTTATAATACCTGCATTTGCAAGCTGCTTGTGACGTTAAATGAGAAATATTTTATCTATGCATTAATGATCTTTCAACTTCGGACCTTCTCCTTGCCGTCAACGTCCATGGCATGGCTGCGTGCGTGAAACATGCGGTACGCGCGATAGTTGAAAGGGGCATGAGGGGATGCATCGTGTGCTTCGCCACGGTGACAAGTAGTTAGCCACGCGTGGTGGTTCAAGGATCATTGATGAAAGTTATAATATAGGGTTTTTAACAATTTACTCCCCCCCCCCACCACCGAGGTTAAGTGAAATACAAATTATCTCTTGTAAGATTTAAAATTACAAATTACTTATTGGTTTTTGAATTCTGCCGTTAAGTTAAATGAAGTAGGGGTATTATTGAAAATCAAACTCGTGAGATACAAATAAAGGATATTAATAATTTACCCCCTGAGATTAAACGAAAATAGAAATTCCCCCCTCCCGAGGATAAAAATAATTAAAAAAAAGGATGAAAACAATAATAATAATTAAAAACAATAATAATTAAAAATATTTAAAACTTTATTGAATAAATAATAAAAAGTAAATTTGAATCAAATTGAACTCATCCCTTAATCCGAGCTTTAATTAACAAACCAAAATTGGGTGGCGGCGAGTTCTGGTAGAGGAAAGAGAGGAGAAATTGGTGATGGGAGCAATTTCGCGAATGAAGAGAAGGAAACGACGATTGTAGAGGTGTTAATTCATTTCATGTGTGTCGACCTATTTAATTGTTCTTGTGGAGACATGAAACGCGGATTTAACAAGGTTATTAAATGTGTCGTCCACATGTTGTAATCGTGTCATATTTAATTAACATAATTTATTTAATTATTTAACCTAATTATGCATAGTATATCATATTCTATATATTTATATCAATTAAAATTATTATTAGAATATAAATAATTGTTAGTATTAAAAATTATTAAAATCATTACAATTTACTATATAATAAAAAAAAATTTCAGTTTTATAATATATATGTTGTAAGTAATTAGAGAAGGAGGCGGAGGAAGAAAGAAATGTAAGTGTATTTAGGTAATTTTGAAAAAGTGAGTGAAAGTGTTTGTATTTATATAAGGACATTTTGGTCGAATAGTATATATTATCCTCTCTCTCATCTTTTTTCATTTAATTTAATGTTGAAATTAAAAAATAAGGGGATAATTTGCAATTTCAAAATGTGTAGGGGGAACTTGTATTTTTGCTTAATCTCAGGGGGTAAATTGTTAATATCAAATGGCGAACATAAGGTTATTTTAGTAAAATTGTGAATTATTTTTTCTCTCTCCTCTTTTTCCGTTTAACTTAACGGTAGAATTCAAAAACCAGGGGCAATTTGTAATTTCAAATCTTACAGGGGTAATTATATTTTTACTTAACCTCATGGAGTAAATTGTTAATAACCCTATAATATAATTACTTATTGATTTCAAAAGAGTAAGAGTTTCGTTTTTGGAATGAAGTTATATGATACGGTTTTGATTATTATTTGAATATTAAGTTTACTCAAGAGTTGCCCGACGAATCCATAGATTCTGAATCGTGGGATGGGTCGATGTCAAATGTCAAATATGATGAATTGATTTCTTTTTCTACCCCTGTCACCCTATTGTTGTTTGTTGTTAGTACCCTCTAGAATGATTGATGAATAAAAAACTTTCAATTGAACTTATTCTTTCAATTGGTATGGTAATTTTGCTTATTCTCGTATATTTTAAAAGTTGAAACTTAAGGAAGTGCTTTATAAACATATGTAGGGCTACATTACATGGGGAATGATCGACGTGTTCGATAGTTTAGCATAATCTTAAAGTCCATTATTATTATTTTGATTTATATTTTGTAACGACCGATCCCACGCTCGGGCTTACTGCAGCATCGGGACCTTACGGTTGTCCTCGATCGTACAACAATCGGTATTGTCCGCTTTAGGGAACGGGGCCTCAATGGACACCCTCTATTACCCACACGGTTTTGTTCCTGTTAAGCCCACAAGCCCCAGGACGCGTCCCCTTCATTCGAACCCGAGACCTCAAAGGCACCCGAAGTTCAAACTTGGTACCATTTGGGCATGCCCGAATGGTACTCATGTTGAACGCCAAGGACCTTTGAGGTCTTGGGTTCGAATGGGGGAGGCGCCACAAGAGTAAAAGAGGGTGTCCTATAAGGCTCCGTTCCCGGAGTGGACAAAGCCGTGCCGGACCTGTGGGGCTCAAAGCGGACAATACCGGACTGTGTCCATCCGAGGACAACCGTAAGATCCCAGTGCTGCTGTGCGCCCGGGCGGGGGACCGGATGTGACATATTTACTGTCAATTTCTTTTAAATGTGTTATATTAATCCTCCTTGTGTAATTGATATAAGCAAATGTATGAGTATTTTGATACGGCTTTAGTTTATAAACACTTTTATAACTTAAAACATATGCATCCAAATGTAGTATTTTCACAAAATGTTCAAAACACTTTTGAGTCGAGCCATTCTTTGCATTCTCATTTCCTCTCCTAGCTAGCTAGTTACATGCTCTCTCAGTCTCCAACTCATTTTCTATTTCCTCTCGCTCGTCATCTCCTTTAAAAATGATATTAGATTTTTTTAATATATTTATTAACTATTATGTTATGATTATTACTTTATAGCTAAATGTACAACAAGCCGGCCGTCGCACCCAAAAGCTCTGCTGACTTGTAAATATATGATGAAGATATTCCATCCTTTCTAAGGTGTAGATTATTTTGCGGAAAATTTGACAATATGTTTCGACTTGTTCAATCATGCCTTCTGACAAGGTATATATGGACAGAAGAAATAGTTGAAAAAAAGAAGAAGAAGAAAGGATTGTAATGCGTTAGGTTGACCCTCCCCATGATCAATATATAAAATATATCATATAGGAGGATCCTAATTCAATTATAATCTCTGTAAAACTAATAAAACTATTTTGATCAATTATGCAATTAGAGAAACGTTATAGTATTAATGATTTTAGAAGTACACATATATTGTTAACCAATTGTTGATTAGAAATGTCCACACACAAAGTGAGCAAGAGCGACCGTATTTGATACAAGTAGGTGGAGATATAATAGTTAAATATATATGGACAAGCACAAGTCTTAAAAGCAGCAATGAGCAACAGTTACACAACATCTACTTGGTTGGAAAAATTCTAAGATGCCAAAATCAAAGTCAACCAAATCATTTTGACACATGATTTTTACTATAACCTTCGTACCATGAATGTTATTTTGATTTATGATTTATATACTCTTATTCTCCTTCCTTTTTACCTCTTATGGTCTGGGTCTGAAGCCAATTGGCAAAAAACCCACTTTTTCTTATCTGGTTGAAAAGGGAAAACTAATTTCAAAACCATTTTCGGACAGTTATTAGTTGTGTTCAATTATTTGACTATTGGTTATATTAAATCATTTTACAATAGAATTGGGCAAATTAAATGTGAGGTGTACAACCAAAATCCCATATTTGTTAGACATGGGAGGATCATAAGCATATAAGTAAAGATAAGATATTCATTAGTATAAGGTCTTTTGGGTAGAATTTAAAAACAAATCCCTCATATACACAATGACTAATGACCGGTAGAGATCTAGTGCTCAATAGAGAACTTAAGATCAGATGCACAACCTGACAAGATCTCCATTAGTAATGAGACCTTGATATCATACCCTTGATATCATAAGATTTTTTTTTTTTTAAAGAAGAAAATCTATAAGTTCTTTTAGCGCCTAAATGCAATTATTGTTTCATGAATTTCTTTGCCTTATAGTTTGAGCAATGGAAAAGTCTGTCTAATCTGAACTATAAGTCCTCGCGTTGGTGGAGATGCCAGTACATAGCCGCATCGATCTTATAAAGTATAAGCCTTGAATCTTGCAGCTAGCGTAAAAGCATCTTGAAAATCAATATCGAAAACACTTCCGGATATAACTTTCTAAGGGTGTGTAATTTGTTTTCGTATATGCAAATGCGAAAAGACCTCCATAGGTAACTTTCAAGTTTTTTGGATGCAAATGCGAGCCACCTTAATTAAACGCAAATATATTCAATTATTCCTTTTCGCAAACCACAACCCAGTTTGACGGCGGGCAATGGTAGCAACCACTTCAGATATCATTTATTTCTTTATAATGTTTGCCCCCAATCGTTTCGCAATAGACTACTTGGTTGGGTAGCTTTTAGTACGAGAAAAGGATTTGTTAGGTGTTTTAGTTTTCTGATAATACTCCTCGCGTAATAATTTTAATTCATTCTTCAATTTAAAACAACTCAACACTCGACAATCCATTATTGATTCTTTGATTCACGTAATTCTATTTTCGCTCTCAACTTACGTAAGAGGCAGGCATGCCTACTATTAAAATGTTAACTACACGTAAAACATGCTGCGTTACGTTGGTTCGATAAGCAAGTTTGCAGCTTTTGCTGTTGTATGGGACGAGGGCTCAACTGCATGCTAATTCACGTGTTATATCATATTAAGATTACTTAATTCTCTACCTCCAATTATAATTGTTTTTCTTTAGTGATAAATCCATTACGATTAGCATATATTGTTATCAATTAGGTCAGAACCAGGCCAGACGATTCTGATCGCTTAAAATATCGATAAAGAAATATTCAATAATCTGCATTCGGCGGATCAGCTCTAGCCCAATTATTATCGGCTGAATTTCGATGATTTCACGTGAATGTGGAGCTGGATATCACTTGAGGGGTAGGTCTCGATCGGTCCCTAGCTACCATTTTCCAGCTTGTGTGGGCTCGTTGTTATAAGTAGCCAGCTAGAGAGTAATATTAATGGTGCATGAATGCAATCAGAGCCCCTATATATCTTCTATCATTGATTCCTCTATTTAACAAATTTGTCGGTTTTCTTTCGGTATTGAATTTAATTATTCTTCCTGAAATTAAAAAAACACAGAGCGGAGCAACAAAATCATAGTCCATGGTGAAGGGAAAGCAATTGGAAGGCAAAGTTGCCATAGTCACAGGTGGCGCCAGTGGAATTGGGGAGGCTACTGCACGTGTTTTCGCTGATCACGGCGTTTGTGTGGTCGTGATAGCTGATATTCAAGACGATCTTGGCCAGCAAGTAGCCACGTCAATTGGCACAGATAACTGCAAGTACATGCACTGCGACGTTACAAAAGAAGACCAAGTCAAAGCATTAGTTGATTCAACAGTCCAGGATTATGGTCAGCTAGACATCATGTTCAGTAATGCTGGAATCATGAGTTGCTCCATGCAGACAGTCCTCGATCTTGATCTCACAGACTTTGACCACCTTTTTGCCATCAATGTCTGTGGCATGGCTGCATGCGTGAAACATGCTGCACGTGCGATGGTTGAGAAGCGTGTGAGGGGGAGCATCGTGTGCACGGCTAGTGTGACAGGCAGCCGTGGTGGCTCAAGGATGACTGACTATTATATGTCAAAGCATGCTGTGATAGGTCTGGTCAGATCAGCAAGCACGCAGCTTGGAGTGCATGGGATAAGAGTGAACTGCGTCTCACCATACGGAGTTGCAACACCGGCTCTGTGCAGGTTTCTTGGTAAGGAAGGCAATGTTGAGGAAGTTGAGAAGATTTATGAACCATATCCAAGCCTAAAAGGGATTGTACTCAAACCCAAGCATGTAGCAGATGCTGTGTTGTTTCTCGCCTCGGATAATTCTGCATTTCTGAGTGGTCATGACCTTGTGGTCGATGGTGGCGTATTATCAAAACTCATTTAATTGATCACTATTAATTTAGTGGTTGAAGGAACCTTGGGTTATATATGTTCTACTGCATTAATTGTTTAATAAATTGTACGTTGTACAATCAAGAATTGATCATGGCGTTCTGATTGCTAATTAGATGTATCTGAGCGCAAATATATTAGCTAATTGTAGTCGTTCATTTATTAGCATAATAATTAAATTTATGTCTCTTTGTTAACAGTGATCTTATTTTTTCAAAATGAATCTCAAAATTAGGATCCAAAGTTATGTGACAGTGAAACTAATTGATTAATGCATATTCATAGGTACATTTAGCTATGCGCTAACTTCAAATCATTATCATATCTGCACATCATTTAGAATATACTTTTAACATCGGTTTTGAGATGGATAATAATGATAATTATTTACTGATTAACAATTAATTTCTACAACCAGATCCCATTCATTCGCTCCCTGTCATTGCAATGCATTGCCAACTCAATAGAGTAGGTGATAACTGATATCTCTCTCCAGCCTCCTTGCCGAATTAATAAAGAAAAATTGTATCTACACCAGATTTTATCAAATGCAATTTGAATGAGTGCATAAGTGCTTCTACCCAACATCAGATTCGTACATAAATGAGATGGGGCATGGGCCCAACATGCATTAAAATAAATTTTGTATGCTTTTGGGTTTGTGGCCCCAAGAATTTGGGGTTTTGGTGTTTGTATTGATAATAATTGAAATTAAATTTGATTCTCCTACCGTCCATTCTATGTACCCTGGTCCTTTCTGACTTCTGTATGTGAATCGGATCGACCAGAAAAACAAGTGTTAAAAAGATAAAAATTTGAATTTATTAAAAAACATTTTAAAGAATTAAAGACAAACATAACAAATATTAAGATAGATAAATGTGCTTATTGATTGAGAGAGCTGTAAATTTTTTAAAAACGATTTTCACATATAATCTTAAAAATTAATTTAAAATTAAAGAAAAGGTATTCTCAAAGTCAAAGATAATGCAGCAGATGCTGCATTTTTTTATTGCATGTGAAAGATTTTCAGCTTGAGAATCAAAAATGATTTTACGTCTCTAGATTGACCATTTTGTTGCGATCGGATCAAGAAGATTTAGAGCCATAATCTTTTCAATGTGTTACATTACGTAAATGCTTACTAACACCATATATAATTTAAAGTTATAAACTTAATATGGTTAGTGTGAACATGTCCCACAAAAAACTTTCCTCCATTTTAATTGCATCACAACAATCACATTTCTAATTAGAAGCAAATTGTCTCTGAAAAAACATGCTTAAAGGTAACAAATACTTTCTGAACTTAGCTAGCTTAAGTCGTAATTAGAGGGCGCAGCAGCCCCTGCGTGAATTGATTTATAGTGACTGGATTTGATTTACACATTGCAGAAACATGTGCGTGGATGGTTAGGTGAACCGGACCTCAAATTGGCCCACAAGTTGGCATCAAATTAATAGTTCGTCAATCTGTTATATATGTGGCATATATGCTTAAGACAAAAACAAAATGAAGTTTTCAAATACCTAATCTGCTGTCTTTGTAATTGTGTGTAATAGCTAATGGCACTTGTAGAATCTTCAACAATGCGCGAGAACAAACTTGAAGGGAAAGTAGCTATAATCACCGGTGGAGCAAGCGGCATTGGAGAAGCCACTGCTCGTCTATTTGCCGATAATGGTGTCCGTACGATTGTTATTGCCGACATCCAGGATGAATTAGGGCAACAAGTTGCCATATCTATCGGCACAAACAGGTGCAAGTACATGCACTGTGATGTCACCAACGAGGAAGAAGTCAAAGCTTTAGTTGATTCAACGGCCCAAAGTTATGGCCAGCTGGATATCATGTTTAGCAATGCCGGGATTATAAGCAGCCTTGATCAGACGCTGCTTGAGCTCGACTTTTCAGCATTTGATCGATTGTTCGCAGTCAACGTGCGTGGCATGGCTGCTTGTGTAAAGCATGCAGCACGAGCGATGGTGGAGGGGCACGTGAGAGGGAGTATAGTGTGCACGGGCAGCGTAGCGGCTAGCCGGGGCGGCAAAAGGCGCACGGATTATCATATGTCGAAGCATGCAGTGCTGGGATTGGTTCGGTCAGCGAGTCTACAGCTGGGGGAACATGGGATCAGGGTGAACTGCGTTTCGCCATCTGGGGTGGCCACGCCATTGACATGCCACGCTTATGGGATGTCTGTGGAGGAAGTTGAGAAGCTTTATGAGCCACACAAGCCCTTGAAAGGAGTCGCGGTCAGAGCGAAACACGTAGCGGATGCCGTGTTGTTCCTTGCATGTGATGACTCTCAGCTGATCACTGGCCATGACCTGCCTGTCGACGGTGGCTTCGGAAATCGTTAAATACTCTTACATTGTGTCTGTAGCTACTGGTAATTAAAGAATTAGTTTGTGTGGCTGTCCAATGCCAGCTCCTAATCGGAAAGTGGACACTTTTTTAATGGAGCAATAAATTTGGATTTGATAAATTTTTACCAGTTTCGTTTTGGATTTATATGAGTATTTGAAGTAGAAAATGAAAGCAATCGATCTAAATGATTAGTTGGTGTGTAAAAACTATCGTGGGTAGTTCTAGAAATGTCTATATGTGGATGCAACTTCGCTAGAGCCATGATACAAAGGACAAAATGCGATGCCAACCCATGATTCAATAATTGAACTAAAAACAAGGAACCCACAAGTCGTTTTGAATGGAGTCTGGGAGGACTTTACTTTTTGGGCTTTGAGCCTGGTTAAAGTTACTTGGGTTTCATAGATAGAAACCCACAATTATTGTCTAATGGCTATAAAGGCATCGAAGAGCCATGTTCTGTTGGAAATCAAATATATAATGATTTAAATAATTAACACTGTCATAGAATATGCGAAGAATCTCCTCACAAATGGCCTAGTTAACGTTGCTAAAGCTTTTATATTTACATTTTATTTCTCTGCTTCTCTTTGGTATAGTCACAATATCTATGTCACACATGACTTGTAATTGCTTCTTGCATAATAAGACCAAAGCAAAAGTCAATTTGTTTGATGGCCAAGCCTCCAGTCCCCACTCTCCCACTAGAGTATTAAATGCTATTCTATCCATCAAAAGAGGTTGATTAAAGAGAGACCATTACATAAAGGAACGGTTGGGAAATTTTAGGGGAAGCACCTGGCGACCCAAATTGCGTCTTTGAAACTGAAGGCGTCAACTTTTGGTAAGCTACAGAACAACTCTGTCGGCAACTGGCTATGTTATTATTAATCCTCAAATTAAGAACACCAACAAACAACACCTCCACTCTCTCAAGGGTTTATACTCCTCGCTAATAGCAACTTGCTAGGTTAACCCTTTGTTGGATTGAAGGGCTCCGAAAAGATGTTTTGAGTAACGAGCCAATGTCATGGTTGACTCTTTCAACTCCCGCAAGTTGCAGTGTAACAAGGACATTCAAAGTTGTGAAAATCAAACAATGTGAGGATGAAATTGGAAACCAGTCAGACAGTAATTTCTCTAAATTAAAGGAATTTATTATCATCCAATTCACAATGGTAGAGATGCCTTGACTTTTAGTAAGCGGGGCGTACCGTTTCAACTTTTCTGAACTATAAGTGCATCAAAATTTGAAAGTGGTAGCAGCCAGACTATTTACTGTCAAATTATAATCGATCAAAGCAGAAATTCTTTTCGATTCATCTTCTGACGTCGATGAAATTAAATTCCAAAGCAGCCATTTCTACTACCAGAGGGTCATCAAACACTTCTTTTTTTTTTTTTTTCTTTCCTTGGAAGAGGTACCTGAGCATGCAAGTGTTAAAATCAATGTTAGCCTTTGAAACTTATTCGCATGTGAAGACGAAAAACATGGTTAGTTTTTAGTTTCCAATTATATTATATTAATATATAAAAAGCCGAAGAAAACCAGTGGAGAATAGCGTCTGAGCTGGACGCCCTTATCCAATGCCCTTTCGACGTCTCCAAAAGCCCACAGTTACTCAATTTCCCCAGCTCAGCGCCTCAGCCTCAGCAGTCCTCTCCCTCTTTGTATGCAACATTTTTTAATCTGGCATTAGATAGGGAAGGAAAATATCCTCCATAAACCTGGACTGAAACTGAGGTGTTCTGTTACGTTGTATCAATCTGACAAATGGGCACCCAACTCAGGGCAAGTATTTATCATCATAATAGTTGTTGTACTATACCCTCTTTAATGTCAACACAAGCTACATCATTCCATTCCAACCCGTCATCAATTTTGTCAAAATTCAATAACTCTTTCGATAGAAACAAGGGATTAGTTTTAGAAAGATCTCTTAGTTTCAGTTTTACTAAGGAGAGAAACGCAATTAGGAGAGGCAGAGGAAGAAAGAGTTTTCATCATGGAATTTTGGCATCAAGCAACGTGGCTGCACCACTCTGGGATAGTTGGAAACCACAAAAGGGTACTACGGACCTTTCTCTCAGCGACATCCTTTGGCCTTCCGCAGGTTAGATAGACTATGCCTGACTTAGCTAAAAAGTTATGATTATGGTATTAGTATCCTTGAAAATGTATGTATGGTTGCACAATGTATAGATATGTAGTTTTCGGTTTTCACAATCAATTTTTGTATTTAACATGTAGATTGTTTTTCATTACTGATATGTGTTACCGAACAGGAGCATTTGCGGCAATGGCAATATTGGGAAAGATGGATCAAATACTGGCTCCAAAAGGACTTTCAATGACAATTGCTCCGCTAGGAGCTGTTTGTGCAGTGCTTTTCGCAACTCCTTCCACCCCTGCTGCTCGGGTACTATCCCTATCTCTTATCTTACATTCTGAATGAGTCAATAATGGGCTCCGCAAATGTTGCACTTACATATTCACTCAACGCATATTAAAAGCACATTGAATTCCTTATCCTCTGTTAAGAAGCAAGTTCACTTGTTATTCATAATTGTACTGGTTAATATAATTGATCTCTTCCACCTCTACTCTACTCCAGACTGGGCGGAATTAATGACAATTCTAATTATCATACTTTTACTAGTATACTACATTTGCTTGTTTAAGTTTATATGCAGTGCTTTGAAATGCTTTAATTTGGTTACTTCACATGGTAACGTCCAACATGTGGAAGGCCGTAATATAGGTGAATTTACTAACACAGTATCGTAGCAAAGCTAAAGATAGGGTTTTAACTTTTAAGACAAGGCCAAAGAATTCTCTGCTTTCTATTCATTCTAATCGGTGGTCATTGGAGTAATATCACAACTCAAGTCTCAGGGCATCTCTATCAAGAAAAAAAAGTGTTCATGAAGCCCCCGCCACAAGTGGATCAACTAATCGTTAAACATCTGACCCATTGAAAATTTTGGAGCTTCTGATGCTTTTCATGTGGCCACATTGACTTCTAAACTAGCACTTGTTAGAAAAAAAAAGAAAAATGAAAAAAATAGAGTTTTGGACGCAACTTGAATCTCCAACCAGGAAAACTATATCAACGCATTTATTTTTCCATTCAATCTTCTCTTTTATCAAAAGCAATTCTAGTTTTTAATATTAATGTTTCTTTCTAAGTAAATATTATGCAAATTCTTATATCAAATCTTATATTTCTGAAGTAGATATGAATGATGAGATATTGTTATAATTATTGATATATATAGAATAATTTCATACATATAACTAACTTATACACCTAATGTTATATAATATGGTTGATGCAAATTTATTAGATTGATATCGTTTATTATAGTTTTCTTTATTTATTATTATCTTTTATTCATCCTGTGATATATTTTGCTATTGTAGGTGGTGTAAAATTAGTTGTATAAGTTGGTTATATGTATAGTATTTCTCATATATATAGTTAGGAGGCATGCTAACAAGGGCTATCTCAGGCATTCTCTTTATCACTCTTTACTTGTTTGTCTTGACATGTGTTCGCAAAAATCTAATCGTAGATGATTTAATGGTGGTTATTATGTAACAATAATTCTACACTTACAAAGTTTCTATTTAAAGATAATGTGACATCAAGTGAATGGAAAAATTAATATGAGCTGTTAATGTAATCAATGCTGATGAGTCATGTGATATTAAATTAGTGGTGCTACCATCAACTTTGTATACAGAGATTTTTTAAGTATAAAATTACTTATTATATAAATATATGAAAGTTAATTATGCGGACAAGTGGTGACAATATACCATGTAAAGAGTGCCGAAGAAAATGCACAAGAGAGTATTGCCGACATTTCTTATATATCTATATATTCTAAGAATTTAATTAGCACCTCAATTGAGATACATAACTTAGGATAAAAAGTCAAAATATGTAGTATTGCTCTTATATAAGGTTAATGTATTATTGGATGAACGTACAAATAGAGTGGTTCGTATAAATCGTAGTTTTTCTTGTATTAGAGCATTACTGAAAGTATTTGATTGGTCAACAACATTGTGTAAGACTTGAAAAAAGAGACTTTTTTTTTTTTGGCTCTATCCATCTTATGCTAGAAAGAGACTTTACTGTCTTGCTTAACACTTCTGTCAAAAAAAATTAGTGACAATTGCTTTCAGGGAACTTAGTTTCTTTCCAATCAAGACAAGTGGCTTGTAACAGGTATCCTATAAGAGATTATTGATTTTGATCAAATTTGATACTTATTAGTCTATGGTAGGCTGTTAATTGTTTGATTGGTCGATAACATTGTGTACGACTTAAAAAAGAGATTTTTTCTTTTTTTTTTTTTTCGGCTCTATCAATCTTATGCTAGAAAGAGACTTTACTGTCTTGCTTAACACTTCTGTCAAAAAAATTAGTGACAATTGCTTTTAGGGAACTTAGTCTCTTTCCAATCAAGACAAGTGGTTCGTAACAGGTATCCTATAAGAGATTATTGATTTTGATCAAATTTGATACCTATTAGTCTATGGTAGGCTGTTGATTAACTCTATGATTTTTGTTTCCTTGGGATGAACTTGCATTCTAACTAAACTGTCCCCTCAATTGTGCAGAAGTACAATATGTTCATGGCTCAGATTGGTTGTGCATTTATTGGTGTTCTCGCATTCTCTATTTTTGGACCTGGTTGGCTTGCTAGGAGCGCCGGCCTTGCTGCTTCTATCGCCTTCATGATCTATGCTCGTGCTGCACATCCTCCAGGTTGCACCCATTAACAGTTTTTCTAGCCTTGGTACTTTCGATTCAATAAATATTTTCCCTAGACAAATGAAAGTTATAATTATCATATATCATGTATTAACGTGCATTTGTATTGATGTTATAGCTGCAAGCTTGCCAATTCTGTTCATTGATGGGGTTAAGCTCCACCACTTGAACTTCTGGTACGCATTGTTTCCTGGCGCTGCTGGTTGCATCCTCCTTTGCTTGATTGTAAGTTCCTCTGCTTCTGCTTCTCAACAAAATTCAATTTCACTGCAATTAGATGTCAAAAGAAAAGAGTATATTAAAATTGGAAGTAGTTGTTAAAACTTTAAAATTAAGGTTATCTGTCATTGGTTGATTTTAATATGGGACACTATCAATAATTATCCCTGAGTTTTGGCTTAATTTCAATCAAAAAATGATTATGCGTTTATCAATTATACCCTTGAAATTGTTCGTTTTTTATTAATCACATATCTAAAAACGATGATTTGAGGGATGAAAATGATGATTTGTGATTAAAAATACATGGTCGTTCTTCGCTTTAAATTAAGCCAACACTCAAGATACTTATTGATATTGTCCAATTTTAATATGTTAAAACTGATCCTGTTACATTAGAGGATTAATGCGATTTCAATGAATATTATTTTATTAATAACTAAGATGTCTCTCTTTATTTGAATTGCTGCAGCAAGAAGTGGTATCCTACTTGAAGGACAATTTGAAATTCTGATCTTTAAAGAATTTCGTTACATAAAGTCATAAATGAAATGCATTGCTTTCTTCCCAAAGCTCATTTTCAGAAGTTTGTTGGGAGGCGATTAGCTCATTCCAAGCATAAAGTTCAACATTTTATTTTAAAGGAAGCACTTGCCTAGCACCAACTTATGAGGTTGTCTGAAGGCCAAAGAGACTGCAAACAAGATCAAGTGTGGGTTGAGACTCGAGATTTGATGAAGTCGTCTATTAGAGAGTGATTTCTGGTGCTATCTTTCTCTTAGGCCTAGCAGAGATTATTTGTTTTTACATCATGTGTTCGAGCAGCGAACCAAAAAAAAAAAAAATAAACCATATGTACTTTGAAAGGAGGTTTTGTTTAGTCATGCTGCAGTCCTACTCTCTTTTTGAAGTATTTTTCATTATATAATGATCATAGTTTACCAAATGGATCTATTCATATTTATTCAATTAATAATAGAATGATTATGCATTCTGATTAACTAAAATGTGAGAAATAAATACAACAGTTCGTTGATGGAAAAAACAACCACCTGTTGTGATGAGGCGGATTTGACAGCATCTTGCATGATATTCTAAAACTGATCTCAGCTATAAAAAATTTAGACAAACAAAAATGCCCCACTTCTTGATTCTGATAGAAATGATGATGGTCATTACAAACAGAGTCAAAATTCTTAGCAAATTTAGCATCAACATTCAAACAAATACTTACAGTACTTGAGATCTGCTACTCTTGATTAACAAAAAAAAATAAATAAATAAAGGGGGTTGTGCTTGTGGCTGTGGACTTAGAATCCATGAAATGAATACTACAATATAGCATGAGAATATTTTGATATTTTAGGGGGTCACGGTCCAGTAACCGCTTTTGCGCCTCGTTTTGATGCTGGAAATGAGTGGTCTTTCCGAATAAAAAAAGTTCAATTGACTGGAGTTACTTTTGCAGAAAACGTGGTGCAATTGTCGATTTTATCGGTGAAAATGAGTAGCATTCCCAGCACATGGACCCAAATATTTACTGTAATAACAAAAGCGCTACTGGTGTTTTCAACGAAAAACATGTTTAAATCCTTTTCAAAACCTCTTTTTTAATGCCTCAGTAACTTCAGAAACCTCACCTCCATCTCCAATATCCACAGTCTTTGCTTTGCATTACTATATTGATATCTGTGCAGAAATTTTGTTGGATTATCTCGTAGGGATACCAAATTCTTGTATTAAAATTTATTTAAGAATCTGCGATTAAAATCTCGATTTTTTTTATCAATAACTAGTTAGCTGCTTTGCTTTTGATCGACAACTATTTTAAAGCTTCACCAATCACTACCTAAAGCCTTAGAATATATAATACGTTGAAAAGGTCATGTGCATGTGGGGACATTAAAAAGTTAATTGGACCATTAATGCCAAAGAAAAGATACTGTTCACTCCATTTGCAACACTACAAACTACCCAAGTGCCCACCAACTACCAAGCCATTGCCATCTCAAGCCAAGAACAAGAACAATAGCAGTTAAATCATCTCAACCTTCTCCTTAACAAGTTGAAGAATAATCTAAGTTCTAATTTAAGAAACGCAAAAAAAAAAAAAAAGGTTAAGCTTTTAAGTTAAGATGGAGATGCAGACGCAGGATGGCTAGTACAAGCCTTTTTTTTCTTGGGGGGTCAAAAAACTTTTTTTCCAAAATTTCTGATGGCCCTACGACATCGACACCTGATAAGCACGTGTAGTGTGGGCCCAAGTGAAAGGTACTCCACGTGTGACATCATCTCCATAGAAGACACGACAAGTCCGTGGTGTCGCTCTCAGCTGCGCCTTGAGCTGTGGGTCCCGCACTCCATCTCCCAGACGCTAATGCTTATCTGTATCAATCTCCCCTCCCTTCTCCCCCCCCTCTTGCAAGAGAACAAAACTTTTTTGACAGATCCAATAAAATATTATAAATCTTTTTATAAATTTATATATATAAAATAAACGTCAGTGGTGGGTCCCAACTCTTTTGTTGACCTGATCATCAGCCTCTATGCGTTCACAGATCACTTGCCACGTTGCACTCCATGTCCACGTCGCGTGGGGCCCGGAACAGTCGGAGATTCCATTGGAGTTGCTTGGTGGACGCTGTCTTGATGGCGATGCTTCTTTGACGACAATAGGCTTTCGTTGTCTCATCTCGGTCGTACACGTGGATGGCATCCCTCGAAACCCCATCAATGTGGGTTTTAGATGGTCGGTAGGAAATCTGAAAAAGAGCCCCGTGCTTCGAGAAGAACGGACACTTGGCGCTCTTTCACTGGACTGCCCACTAATTGTGCCGTAAAGGGGAAGTTGCCCAGCAAAGATCCCCCCATTTTTTTCCTTCGCCCTTTTTAAATTTTTACAAGCAAGAAGTACTAATTGGTTAAAGAGATCACACATCAATTCATCTAAATTAGGTGAAATCAACACTCTAAATTCGAATAAATTAATTTAGATTTCAATTTCAGACCAACTCATTTCGTAGTCAAATTTATACATTTTGAAATAATGGATATATTAAAAATAAATCTAATCCTATCATGAGCAATTCTAACGTGTAATATTTATTAAATAAACTAATATCTAGATTTTATTTTATTGTACTTCTTAAAATTATATTTTTAATTATACATCATAAATAATATGATCTTAATTTAAAATCGTTACATAAATTTATTGTATCATTATATTTAAGTATAAAACTAATATTAAACTAAACACTTACTAGCTTGAATCTCTTATTCCAAATTAAAAAATAATAATAATGACCCATATAAAAAACTCAAAAGAGATTGTGAGGCATAGTCGACGTGCAAGAAAATATAAAGCTTATAAAGCCTGTGTATGTTTGTAGAATACGAATTCACATTTGGTTTATTATTTGATAAATTTTCAATTTGAGATAGGAAGCTTATGTTTATCATAAAGTTAGCGTTGAAATGCTGCAGAGATATCATCATTGAAGCTTGACAATGAGTTCACACCAAATGTAATGCAGACGTTTGCTACAGCAAGGCTTTCGTATGCAAATTAAACATGGAATGGAATAAATAGTGTCGTATTTACATTGTGACTTGGCCAAACATTCCCAAGGTTGAGCAGCTTGCCATTGGAGATCATGTCTTGCTTCCTCTAATGTGCTACAAGGCGAGGTTGAATACAATTTAACAAACTGTAAAAAAGAAAAAACCAATTGGTTAAAAACTTCTTCTATTCAGTGCTAGCTACCACAATCTAAAATTTCTTTCCATTGTTCTGATCCACTCTATTATGTATTATCGGCATGATCTTTTAAGTATTGCCTTGTTTGCTTCTACTTCGCTATCATTAATGTCTCAAGTTTTTGCCAAGGAAGTTACTCCAATTGTGGCTAAGATCGAAGTTCTCTGAAAAGACAACGAAACCATCACCATCAACATCCGCTGGATGGGCCTGCCTTGTAAATTGATCTCATCTTGCCGAATCGGACCCCCCCGCGCCATGTTTGATTGGTGTATATGACAATCTCTATTGATGAAATCAAAACATTATTAAAATTAATATATCAAAACATTAATATGAACCTTTCATTGACAACAAGCAAGCATTTCATCTCCGAAAGGAATCAAGATCCTCACCTAATCTTAATTTCATCTTAGTTTTTATAGATTTTATACCCCATAAATTTTATTAACTTTAAATAATTACGATTTATTATTTTCTCCCTCTTATCTTATTTATTATATATTAACCATTGATATTTATATTTTACTAAACTGAACATCACGTTAAAGAGAGACACCTGATCCCTCTGGAAGTTATCTCTACTGCAGGCTTGGAAAAGCATATATATATTAATACAGGATTTGATTATTAAGGTGTGGTAACAAATTTGTATTCCCACGGTTGAGAGATTATATATATATATATATATATATATATATATATATATTAAAAATCAAACAAACAGACAAACACACAAGAAAACAATAGATTTTGTTTCCTGGAAATAGAAGATATTATTTAATTACAATACTCCGAACAGAAGAAGTTTGATTCAACTCTTAAGCACCCCAACAAGAACAAAATTACAAACGGGGGAAGACCAACATTTCTCCCAAGTACAATCAGGACTGCAGCAATGGGTGCCATTGACTGGATTTATTGATTATTTATAGTTACCAGAAGTGTAACATGGTTTGGACAAGAGCAAGAGGAAGGAAACACATGGAATGAAAGATACACATGCCAAGGATATATATATATATATATGTATGATAACTTAGTATGACCAGGTCCAGAAGGCTTGATCTTCAATTGGGAATCCAAAGTTACAGGAACTTGGGGGCGGGTCTGAGTAGTCAGCTTCTTCAAGCTTTGGGAAGATGTATGGGGGCAAGAAGTTCTTGCTCAAGTTATCATCTTCATCTTGTGATAGATCGGATTGGTCGGGTTCAAAAACATAAGATGAATCACCGGCCTCTAAGAGGGAAGAATGAACCCCATCAGTGTAATGTGGGCTATCAGAGTCAAATATATCACTTCTTGTTGAACTGATATCTTCTTGTTTACAAGCCACAACTGAAACTTTAGATACTTCACCCTCAGATGCAGAATCAGCGATAGGCTTTTGTGGTGGTTCTTGTGATGACAATGTTGTGTTGTTTACACCGGACGATTCTGTATTTCCACTCTCTTTCTCGTTTTGGTGCAGCTTATCTGTGAGGAGAAGAACCTGAAGAAATAATTTATGATCACATCATAAGTATAATCAAATTAAATAAAACCTGATTAATGTATGCAACTCTCCAGGAAAAATTTATGCATACCTCAGATTTCAGTTTATCCTTCTCTTTAAGGAGACTGTCATAGTCGGATTTAAGGTTATTATAGCTAGTTTGCAAGACCTCAAAATCCTTCTCTAATTGTTTTGTCTTCCACCGAGCCCGTCGGTTTTGAAACCAAATTGCAACCTGCCTAGGCTGCAAGCCAAGGTCCTTAGCGAGCTGGATTTTCCTTTCAGGTTCGAGCTTGTTCTCCACCTCGAAACTTTTCTCAAGAAACTGGACTTGATCGACTGTGAGCCGTCTTTTCTTTTCAGGTTGGTGAAAGTACTCATCGAAGTCCTCATCCCCATTTTCATCATGGTCAAATGGGCGGAAAAATGGCCTATTGGATCCGTTTGCTATACGAACATCTTCAAAACTCACCATAGATCTTGAACCTGAATTGAAGAAATTAAACTAACGACCTTAGCAAACCATGCATCTTTTTTTTGAACTGATAAACAAAATAGTCTATTAATCTGTTAATATTGCCTTTTTTCATATTATCGAATTAAAAGAATCCAACTGACTTGTTACCCAGATTAATACATAATTTGATTGTGATTACTGGGACATGTTATATAATTTTTGTTCATTTTCTTTCAGTTGCTTATTGATCCGAAAAATTTTCTTTTGGTGTATATATTTATAGAGCCCATCCGATGCTATGCCATCTCTGCAGGCATTGAACTCAGAGCAAAGTAACAACAGAGTTGCAGAGAAAAACAGTTAAGGTCACACCAACAGGTCAGCGATTGGAAGTATGAAGAAAAGAAAGCCATCACAAGAAAAGAGTTTTCAAAGGATTAAGCCAAAGAAGGGAAAAAAAAATGTAGACATGAAAAAAAAAAAAAACCAGAAGATAACAAAATAGCGAAATAAGTTGTAAAAGGACAATCCTTGCTCTCAAAAGCATCATCAAAATAATTACTTTCAACAGAAAATTTTTGTACAAAAGCAGGCAGAGGCTGGTGGGAAACTGGTTAATGAAAATAAACTTGAACATTCGGAATAAAAACAAATGAAACAAGTAGCATAACCAATTAAGAAGGAATCATGTCAGAGGATCTCCATAGTAGTCAGCGCAGAGACTGTAATCAAGGCGAGAAAAATAGAGAAAGAGTAAGCTAGAAAGTATACCGAGAAAAGGAGAAGGAGAGGAGCCAGAGAGGAATGGAGAATCAAGAGGCTGATGAGAAGAGCAAACACCCTTTTGGCTTTGAATCAAGACAGACAGACTGGAAGCATCACCACCACCACCACCACCACTACCACTACAACTACTATTATTATACATCCTCCCAGCCGCCATTTAAGTCAAACTAATGATCACCCTCTCAAGCTGCCTGCTGGCATGATGGCCACATGCAGCGTGTTGTGTTTATAAGATGAGAGATGATCCAACAGTCAATAACCCAAGTGGGGAATCTAAGGCTTGTGACGGAAGAAGCTGGTGATGATGATCTCGGTTATGTGAGAAGTATGGGAACAGCGCCTGCTCATACCCATCACTCAGAAGAAGAAAATTTTTTTAGAATTCTTCTTCAAATTGTTTTCAGAAGAAGTGGTGGAAGTAACGAAGAAGAGATAAAGTGAAGAAGAAGCCGGAGAAGGAGAAGAAGTGGATAGGGAGAGAAAATAGAAAGATTAGAGAGACTTCTCTTTCTCTTTGGTAAGAAGAACTTGCTGGGTTATAATGAGTGCAGCATATGTGCACGTAAGCTTAGCTTAGCTTAGATCTACTTTACTTTCATGCCCTTACTTCATTGTACCCTCAAAATATCTAACCTAATTATGGTAAAAGCTTCTTTTTTTTTTTTTAATAAATTCATTGCCCAATTGCCCAATTTGATCCTACATCTTTAAAATCAAATCTTTGTAAATTATCAATTAGGACTTGTAATTTGTTTGTTAATAATCTTATCTACAATTTGTAATGATTTCAGTCCTACAATATTCAATCAAACTTTAGTGATCTAAAAAGAAGATTTCTTTTAAAAATTTACGTATCTTTTATATATTTTGGATTTATTCAATTAATACTCAAAGTGGACACTCTAAGTGCTGTAGATGTGTGTTAGCTTTTTTAATAATGTGTTATCGTTATAAACTATGTATATAAACTAACGTAATATTACTCGTTTATTCGTATATGAACACATAATATCACTCGTTTATTCGTATATCAACACTTTTTATTAAATAGATTGATTTTATATATTTATAATTTTAATTATCTTATAAGATATCATTTTATATATAAAATTTGTTTATAAAATTTATAAGATAATATGTTTTTTTTAATTTTAAATTTGTAAAGTAGAATACTTAAATGAAAATGAAAATTAAGGTGGGTTTGGGAAATAAAGAGGAGGGAAGAAAGGGGTAAAATAGTAAGTAAAGATAAGGAAAGATGACAACGAGGCAAGCAAAAGAATCATGTACAAAGGGTCGCTTTCTTTGGGGTGGCGAGCTCGAAATTTAAGGGCGAGCCAGTTGATTGACCTGCTCAGACCCACCACTCACGCAGCATGGTGTCCTACACGTCTGGGCTTCATTGGCCCACGTCAATGTGCTGTGGGCCCATTTTATGTCGTTTTTTAATTTTT
This sequence comes from Boswellia sacra, assembly GCA_013180625.2. NCBI lineage: Eukaryota > Viridiplantae > Streptophyta > Magnoliopsida > Sapindales > Burseraceae > Boswellia > Boswellia sacra. Next base: position 2,539,837 of record SNVD02006955.1, on the reverse strand, counting down.
ATTTTTAAATCGTACTATCTCTCTTGGATACTCTGTCTGTCCATTGGATCTGTGCGTTTCCATCCTCCATTTTCCAATCATTATTTCACAAATTATATTTTTTTTCCTGAACTCAATTCAATTTCCCTAATTGTAATCACATTTAATAATTTATTAATCATTATCCCATTACGTAACACATTACTCGAATTAATAGAACAGAACCAGCAACCCCAAAAATTAAAAAAAAAAAAAATTTAACTATGATTTATGTCAACATCGGCAAAGGTTTGTCACCATAATGTACAGTTAATCCCACTTATCTAATTAACAATATCCGAAAATGAAGGCAAAGAAGCTGAAATTCTACCTTGTTACAGCACCTGTTTAAATTGACTATGACGGCAAAATTCTAATTGGTTGACAAAAATTAAAACTTTAGTAAATGCCTAAGTTCACAGTTAGCATAGTGCAACGTTTTCGATTCCTCAGCTCCTTCAACGTTCATCTCATCTGCTAGCAACCAGATGCAGTATAAGAGATGGAAAATGGGCCAATCATGCTTAGTTTTGTTGCACTTGTTTCTGGCAACCCAGCCTGTATGTTGAAAGCCGCTTGTGGCCTCCTCATCTAAATGGCTGTTTTGTTCATTACTGTCGATAAATGAAGTTGCTTTAGGCACATAACATCTGGAATCGGTTAGGCCTCAGTTGCTTCCAGGCTTCAGCTTGCGCCACTCAAAGCTAGCCTACTGCCAGCCATGCTTAATTTCAAGTTTGCAAGACAAAAACTTGATCGGTTTCACCTCTGTCTCAAGTGACCGTCTACATCAACCCGTTTTGCAATATAAATGAAACTACTTTTCACCAATTCCATTCAGTTGCGACTTCATTGTTCTGACTCTGAGCGCATTCTTGACGGGGGGTTGAGTTATGAATGACAGATGGTGACAATGAGATTGTAACTGTCGTAATGGACAATGTTTCCGAGGCCATAAAATATCCAATTTGGTCCCCTCATTATTGGCCGTACAAGTGGCCCGTGGCTTCAAGTGTATGAACCCAAAGCCTTGTTTCGATTTGTTTCCTGCCTCTTAACTATCAATGTGGTGCATATGGTCCATAGATTCCACAGATATTTTGGGCTTCTGTCTTGGTGTTGTGCACTTCAGCTGCACACAAGGCCCTAACTGAACTGCAGAGATTGGGCTTTGAACCCCACAAGGGATTTTTGGGCTAAAGCCCATAGAATTTTAAGAGGGTGAGTAAAATATCGATGCATAGCTGGTAGCAATTGTTTTAGATTTCAGATACAAATAACAGATACAATGATTTTATTTTTCTGTAATAGTTGCCATTTATCTCTGCCTACGTAAAAGCACTGCTAATAGTAAATTTCTTGTTGATTTATTCCCACTTATAAAGTCCAATGTCCACACAATTTGCATGAAAATGCGTCCTCCAATCTCCATTATGTTAAGTGGACTTGGACGGGTTTTGTTGGGTCAAAAGCGTGGACTGTGGGTCGAATGTTCGTAAGCTATTGGCTTGTTAAAAATTTCCTGAATGGGTATTAAAAATTTCCTGAATGGGTATGTGAGCCATGTACACATGAGCCAGTAAATGTGTTGCATCTGTTATTCTCGTGTTGATTCCAATTCCCTAGAAGAAAGTTCAAAACAGCATTTGTATTTGTGCCTTACGCGGAGCACATTCACAAGTCACAAGGGAGCACAAAGAATGGATGACAAATTTCTTTCAGTCATTTCGTGGTTGCTGACTATCAATCATTGCCAAACCTTGCCTTTGTGGGTAACCGAAACAATCTGGTATGCATTATTGGTTGCTATTTTTAGTTGATGGTCATAATCTGCCAAACGTGATCATGATACTCAGGACCTGCATGATTGCACATGGATGCTGCCGTAGACAGAGTTTACAAGGCATGATGCCGATTGATTCCCTGATTGGCCGGCCACTAGTTACACACATTGAAAGCTTAATTGATTTGTTTCACTTCCAAATCTTACTTAAAATTGTCAATTGTTCGATGAGACGCTACCTGTCATTTACAATGAAAAGTTCGCAATTATAAGGCACCACTAAATGTATAAAATTTTGTAATCAATCTGCGGATTTTCTAAATAGTAGCTTTCTTTATGTTTTTGCGTAATTCCAAAATGAGTAAAGCCATCATAAAGCCTTGTATGATGATACATGTTTAGAAATAAGATTTTGAGTTGAGATCCAGTTGAAACTTGAAGACAGAAGTTACAGGGTCACTGTCCGTTGGTAAAAGCACTAGTTTAACAAAGTACTGGCATGACTTGACCTTAGTCGCTCAAATTGTTTGGGGTTTGCAAAACAATAAAAATTATAGAAGATTTTGAGAAATAACTTCTTTTTTTCAAAAAAAAAAAATAAATGCTATAATCACATATCTATAGTTAGATATTTTTTTCAAATGTCGGGCGCTCAAGCTCAATATCTTAAAATATTTTTTTGGGCTATGAAACTTGTAAACATGATTTTTAGACCCCTTATTAGAGGATGAGAATGCTCTTGATATTAAAGATGACGTTTCATGGAAAGTATGTGAAGTGAAGCTCAAGTCACGAAGGTATCTACCTGACCTATAGGTGCCTAACCGAGCAAGCCAAATAGCAATTATTTAGTTTCAGAATTTATAAGCAAAAAAAAGTATTCATAGTCCGTTATCATTTTGCCACGTGATAGCGTTCCATCACCTCGAAATCAGGATTTTATTACATCAAAAAATATTTCAAAGACCCTTCCCACTTACTAAGATCTTGCCATCTCGTCACATTGGATGGTCAAGATCTAGGTTAAGCTTGAAATCACACATATAAGGAAAAAGAAACAAAGGATAAAGGAGATATCTCATTAGACGTGAGAATTTGGATTCGTTGGTCGTGTTCGTGTCGTGTCGAGCTATGATACGATAGAGATTAGTCTAACCCGAACCCAACTCGTTTATTATTCGTGTCAAGAAGACTCAACTCGAACACGACCCGATTATTAAACGAGTGACCCGCGGGTGACATGACACGATATACGAAATAATAAATTGGTCATTTTTGTGTTAGACACGAATATGACTCGTTTAACATGATTAACATGAAAATGACCCGTTTACCACGTTTATGACATGTTTAAATATTTGACACATTTATGACACGTTTTACAGGCACGATTAAAACACGTTTAAATGATTAACATAATTATGACACGATTAAACATTTCAATTTCCAATCTATTTTAGTTTTTTTAAATTAAAAAATAAATAATAAGAAAATATTCAAAATTCATCCACAATACAATAAAAAGTCTACTAAATATCAAGTTCCATACAAACTTGAAATGCAATTTAGCTTCAAAAAAAAAATCTATTGCATCTTTTTAGCTCTTAAGTAACCTATAAAAAAATATGTAAAAAAAATTAATGGTAGTTCAAGATCATATCAAAATTAATAATAATATAATATTAATATTAATAAAAATACAATCTTAAATTTAAATATCTAAGAAACATATAATGAATTTTAAAATTAACTTGTATTTATAATTATGTCACTATAAAAATAATCGTGTCAATCCGTGTTAGTCGTGTTATCATGTTTTGTTAGTGTTAATCATGTCATAAATGGATTTGTGTCATAAACGGGTTCGTGTCACCCACGGGTGCAATCCCTCAACCCAAAAACGACCCAATTATTAAAAGGGTTGAAAATTTCAACCCGAACACGACCCAAACACGATTAAGATAAACTCAAACCCGCTAATTTCTGGGTCGGGTCGGGTTCGCGGGTTGGGTTGAAAATTCCCACCCCTATGTCTCATATATAATTCTTCTCTCTCTAGTAGCCTTATAGATTCTTTAAGTTTTGTGCTCTATCCTCTTTCTCTATCTAGCATTTACTGCACCATTAAACATTGTACATAAGCCCCTTCCACGAAATCCATGCATAAACACTTGCATTCGTCCTGATTTCTCACAAAAAATAGTGACCCCCTTGCTGACTTGAGCATCAGAAGGTTTACGCCAGTGAGAAATCTGATGACCCTTAACGTTGTTTCTCTATTTTCCAGTTATCTGAGCGTTCAACCATTTCTCTCAGTTCCTGTACCTGCCATAGAAGCTGCTTAAGCTCGCTGGGGAAGAAGGAAGACGTCCAACATCCATCGCTTTCATCTGCCAGAAGTTGTCCCATTACCGCCAAACAACTTTAGAAGCTGGTTTCCTTTGTAGCTGTACTTCCACATCAACTTGCAGGTCGAGACTACTGTTCAACTTCATCATAAGACACTCACTAACCCCCAAAAACTTCAGAGCAAGGGTATTTCCATCATTCATAGTCCACATCTGGACAAGTGTAACAAAATTAATGCTAACCATTTTTTGCCATCAACAAAACTGTTAAATTCTATAACTCAAAAGTGTTGTAAAACTGTTGATTTATCAAGCTGTGATCATAGTATCTAAATTTTTTAAGATAATGATTTTTTTTCAATAACTCCTTTGTAATTTTGATTTTTTTTTTTTTTTTAATTTGGCTGAAAGTTTCTCAAATTGATAAGCCTTCGCCAGCTAAAAGAAAAAGAATGCTTGTATACTATAAGCATGCGACTAAGGGAACTCATGTCTCAGCAAGAACGCTTGTATTATAAGCATGCAACTTAGGGAAATCATATCTCAACTTTCAGGAATATAAAGTTTTCCAATATTCTTAATTCTATCCAACAGGGTCATCTGGGAGATTCTATAAGGAGAATCAGAATATAACCTGCCTCAAAAACGAAATCATCTAGAGCTCAGCTTTAAGAAAATATATAAGATTCTGTTCAAGGGCTCTAATAATCTTTCAGGAATATATATCAACTGTTAGCAACTCGAAACCTACAGAATTGTTCCATGATTCCATCATTTCAATATGGTACAGTAACAACCCATTTTAGCCCCATCCATACGCTTCAACCATTTATCTGCTGTACACACCTGTTTACTTTCATGATAGCATGGTTTTGCATGCCACCGCCCCACGAGCCCATGACAATGACAAGTGACAAAAACTATATGCTGCTTCTTTTTAAGTTTTAATACATCTCATTTACCCTAAATTTCTGAGAAATCTCTTTTAACTACGGAAACATGGAGGTAAATTTCTCTGAAATTTTGTGTAAGGTGTAAGATCATATATAAAATAATAAAGTTTGTTTTTACTTTTATTTTAAGGGATTTCGATAAGAATAATATTCCTTTTGCTATATTCTTCTTATCTGAAATAATATTAAAATTTCCATTTTGATATCAGGGTTCTCTCCTGGTTTGAAATGAACTGTAGGGGAACTACCATAGGGACTAGGTTGGCAATGCGTGGAAGTAAATGCTGGGTTAGTAGGACCAACTATTCAAAGAATCTTAGCCACTCAATTTGGATCCAAATCTATCTGGAGCGTCATCTTCAGATGTTTCAATGAAAAGGGAAGCAAGAATTAACTTGCAGGTGGACCAGAAAGGATGCGACTGCGGGGGCAACAGCATATGTAGAAGGAATGGACGATTTACTCAGACCATGATTGTAGTAGCGATATATATAATGCAATTAATGCAATCAATATTAAAGCACAGCAATAACGTGATGAATGGATATAAACTGAGAGAATGAAGTCAAAATCCTCCTCTTCTTATTTGAACTTTCCTGAACTTTTATTAAGGATATTGTTCTGAATAGTTAAAATTTGCTTTTATCTTTTATCTTTATTTTACATTTTCTTTAATCATCAATCACATTCTTGTAATATACTCAAGTAAAGATAAAAGCTGAGGAGCGTTTGTGATGCGAAAATAAATAAAATATATGATACACTGGAAAAAGGGTCAAGATGGAATGAATGCAGGCAAATCTACATAATTAGGGGCGAGCCCATATCAGGATTATAACGGAAAAACAGGCATGTGTCTATGTTAGGAAAGGTCAGAATAGGATAATACAGAGATAGTGCATGTAGACAAAGCATTGATCTCTTGATCACCTTAACTTTAACACCCAGTGCTCTTGCCACTACTGAGGTTGAGTGATAGTTGATAGTGTGTGCCTGTGTGTGGGGTATGAATGAAAAGCTAGAAGCTTTACCTTCCAATCTTCGAACACAAAGGCATACCATTATGGCCTCATTTAATCTAGTCCACTTGTTTCTTTAAATTTATATCTCATTTTGTCATGACTCTTTAGATTTGTTGTCATGCACATATTGCATGTATATCCAGAAAACCATCTAACGCCACATTTCCCTTACACAAAATATAAAATAATCTTCCTACACCACAATCATTACCCACATTTCAAGTGAAACTAAAACTCCAAAAGGTGAAAAATCATAATGTTTTGATAAACATTTATTCTATATATTTAATCTCCTAACTTGTAAAAGGATCTGAACAATTTTCCTTGTTTTGCATTTTGTTTATATATGTGTAAGAATTTGATCCAAGCGTGGGGTCCTAAATATATAAGAACATTAGGACAATACCCTACATACGTACAAACTGTCGTGCTTTAAAATTTTAATGCGGGAAAATGAATAGTCAATTTCATTGAGTCTAGACTTTTCTCTATTGGTCGGGCCACCATTTTGCCATTCTATATATAAGACTCCACATGCTACTACCTTACAGGTTCAAGATATCCTTTACAAAGTCCTCTCTGCAACCTGAGCTTCCATACAAGTTACAAAAATTATATGGCAATGGTAGGATACTGGCGTTTCTCTGTTCTGATGTGTATTTGCATTTTTTTGGTTTACGTCTTGTTTTGATCTCAACTTAATTTGAGTCTTATATATCAGTCTTTGTATCATGTTTTTAGGAAGAGTTACACCAATTGAGAACGTGGGAAGGATATGTAGACTGGAGGAACAAACCAGCCTTAAGAGGCCTTCACGGCGGCATGCTTGCCGCCTCCTTTGTCCTGGGTAAGTATATATAACTTTATATCTGCGGCACATTTTCCCTTTTTTTTCTTTTTATATGCTCTGCATAACATTTAACTTTTATCTTAAAAGAGTTACTATATATAGATTTACGTGTGATACTTATTTGGGAAATTTAATTTGCTGTACTTCAATAACTTAATCAGTTGTGGAGGTACTGGAGAACCTAGCATTCCTGGCCAACGCTAGCAATCTTGTGCTTTACCTCTCGAAGTTCATGCATTTTTCTCCATCCAGCGCTGCGAACACCGTAACCAATTTCATGGGCACAGCCTTCCTGCTCGCTCTCCTTGGTGGCTTTCTAGCAGATTCTTTCTTTACCACCTACCGCATCTATTTGATAAGTGCTGCAGTAGAATTCATGGTAATTAAGATTCTTACAAGTTACAACGATTAAGCTTCTGAAAGGTTTTTGTGTTTTTCTTCAGTTTTACATAGTAAGCTGGATTTGTCCTTTGTTGAATTATTATCTACACAATTGTGAACACAAATGCCAGGACGGCAATTTAACGTGATCATCAAATTTGGCAGTAGCGATCACCAACTAGCACTAGAAGTTCAGTAAGAAAGCACCCTATTGGTTCTGCCAAGTCCCCTTAGAGGACACCATCAATGACAGCGACAAAAGGTGGGCAGGACTCGCCACCATGGCGTCTCTTGGGACCTCCTTCACACAATGACTAGCCCATCCTGGGGCATGTGGAAATCTTGTGGCCACCATGTTGAATAACTATTTATATGGTATTTATCCAGGCCCACCGTAGTGTTTGGATGGAAAAAGAAAGTATCAGTGTCTTCAGAATAACATGACTTTTGTCACCAATAGCAACATCGAAAAGCTACCCAACAATAATATATGAAGGGAAATGAAAGGAAGGAAAAAAAAAAAAAAAACTGTAGATTAAAAATGTTTGAATTGTCGGTATTAGCATTGTCGAGTCCTTCATCTTGACCTGGCTAGGTCCCACAGATTCGGTCCGTCATTGAATTTTTTTCTGAAGTCGTTGAAAGGAAACAAATTTCCTTAATGAATGCCTAATATGAGCAACTTCTAATAACTGTAAATCATATTGCATGCGATATTCTCTCAATTGAGTAGATCAATTTGCCTGAAATTAAAATAAACTCCTAAAAATAAACAGCTATATCCTAATTATTGCATAATAAATATTCTTTACAATGGATAATAAATTTATTCTTCACAAATATCAAAAGTTCTAGACAGTTTTAGTATTCTATATATTTTCTACCTTCTGCATCGTCTGAATTTAGCTAACTTTTAAGCATTGAAATAGGGTCTCCTATTGCTAACAGTCCAAGCTCAAGTGCCTTCCCTGAAACCACAAAACTGTGCTTTAGCGGACACCACCACTGCATGCCAGGAAGCTGAAGGTGGTAAGGCAGTGATGTTGTTTGCGGGTCTGTATCTTGTGGCGCTAGGTGTCGGAGGAATAAAAGGTTCACTTCCTCCACATGGAGCTGAACAATTTGATGAGATCACTCAGCAGGGAAGGAAGCAGAGATCAGCATTCTTCAACTACTATGTGTTCTGCCTCTCTTGCGGGGCTCTAATTGCAGTCACTTTTGTGGTCTGGATTGAAGACAACAAGGGCTGGCAGTGGGGTTTTGGGATCTCTACTGCTACAATCCTGCTCTCCATCCCAATCTTCCTCCTTGGCTCTCCTTTCTACAGAAACAAAGTTCCTACAGGAAGCCCCATCACCACCATCTTCAAGGTAGAGTTCGGATAAATCAGTTTTTACAAAACTAAAATTTACAAAGCTAGCTACCAGCTAAACGCGAGCTAACTAACCCCTTTTTCATTCCTCTCCAACAGGTTCTGACAGCGGCGACTTTCAACAGCTGCAAGTCTAAGAACAATTCTATCATGGGAGTGCACTCAAGGCCATCAGGTAGTGAAACCAGGGAGGAAGAAAATAATAATATAGAAAAGAAGTTGCCAAGTCAAATTCCAACAGAATCTGATGTCAAGTTTCTTAATAGAGCATTGGTCAACAACCCCGCCCTTCCGTTTTTACATTGTACTCAAAAGGAGGTAGAAGAGGTGAAAATAGTTGTGAAAATTTTCCCCATCTTCGCTTCCGCGATAATGTTAAACTGCTGTCTTGCTCAACTCTCAACCTTTTCTGTCCAACAAGCAGCAACCATGAATACCAGGCTTGGCTCTCTAAAAGTTCCACCAGCTTCTCTCCCAGTCTACCCTGTCGTCTTCATCATGGTGCTTGCGCCACTCTATATTCATGTCATCACTCCACTTGCCAGAAAAGCTACCAAAACCGAGATGGGGATTACTCATCTGCAACGGATTGGGATAGGGCTAGTACTCTGTATCGTAGCCATGGCTGTGGCAGCTTTGGTGGAAATTAAACGAAAGAAAGTGGCACTTGATTCGGGCCTACTTGATTCTACTCAACCACTGCCCATATCATTCCTTTGGGTGGCCTTGCAGTACTTGTTCCTTGGCTCAGCCGACCTTTTCACATTAGCTGGCATGATGGAATTCTTCTTCACAGAGGCCCCATTAAGTATGAGATCTTTGGCTACATCTCTCTCTTGGGCTTCACTGGCAATGGGGTACTACTTCAGTTCAGTGCTTGTATCATTTGTCAATGAGATCACCAGTACTTATCGGCACACTCCATGGCTCGTTGGCAGCAACTTGAATCACTATCACCTTGAGAGGTTTTACTGGCTGATGTGCGTTCTAAGTGGCCTTAACTTCCTGCTTTATCTTTTCTGGACAAGTCGCTACAAGTACAGGTCAACAGAACCTTGATAAGCAATGATGCATGATTCGACGTGACATTCCAACTACAAATACGTTGCTAGAACTCTTTGTATGAGTCTAGATTAGCTACCAGCAAGGTTATAATCTCGAATAATTCCTAATCGTTTCTTGCACTAGTATGAGTTAGAATTACAGTCACATGTATACGTATTTGCTATATATCGCTATATATTCTTATATTCACACTGTAGTATCAATGTTGTATCCCAGTACCTAAATTTGAAATCATTTTCAATTATAATAATTTATTAAAGTAACAATGGTATAACAATTGCAGAATCTCATAATCATTGCAATATTTAGTTGAGGAACTTCCAAGAAATTAATTTGTTATCAATGATTCTCCAGACTCTCACATTCACTTGTCGCTACATTTCTACTTCTAAAATATCAGCAAGAGGATATATGCTGCCAAGCTTAGGCTTGCCAACCATTATCATTTTACTTTACTAGCGTTACCACAAAAGCTGCCGGAGAAGTTTAAGCAGAACTTGCCATTCTACTGGTTCTTGAATGATAGCTGAGAATCAAGAGATGGAAACTCTCTGATCGATGCCAAATTGAGCAAAAGAGAGAACAGATAAATTTTTAAAAAGTCTCATCACTCATCAATGCACGAATAACATAAAATGCATGCTGGGCATCCTCCTATTCTTCTTACAAACAAAAAATTCCTTTCCACATATTTCATGTACTTGGCAAACAAATCGAGAGCAAACTACTCATGCCTGATTTTCTCTGTGTTGAGCTCAATAAAAGATAATAATAATAATAATAATTGCAAACATTCTACAACAAAGGACCAGACTTTGTTCTCGTTTTGGATACATATCGACCAAGAAGTGTATATGATCCGAGCTTTACTATAGCTCTTGCAGATTTTGTTTCACATGAATTTTATTATCTATAGTGGTCGGTGAAGCTCAGATCCTTCCTGATTCTCAATGCAATTAAATCCTCCGCCAAATTAGCGAAAAATCATCATAAATGTGGAAATGGGGAAGAGCGAAAATGAAAGAGTAAGATCTTCATTTATACAACCAAATTAGAACCATTGTTACTCAGATTCTTTAATCGAAACAAAACGCAACAAGGCACAAAAGGTTATTATTCTTCCTCTCCCTCGCTAATTTACAAACTTTCAACTAACCCCAATAAAAAATTTTGGGAAAAAAATCAGTCAGCTTCTTGTAGGCCATCTAGCAAAACAGAGCTAACATACAAACCAGCAGCACCAACCCCAAGAGCACCAGCCACAAGAGCCTGCAGCGCCACCAATCCTACGGAGTCATCCGGAATCAACACAATCGCCAGCACCGCCGCCAAAAATATCGGCAAGGATAAAGAGGCGAGAGTGGAAGGTGAGACACTGGCCACCTTCTCCAACAAACTCAACAAACCCAACTCCTCTGCTTTAGAGAAAACGCCTAGCTTCTCTATAGACGATAGAGTCAAACCAAGGTCCTCGGCTTTGGATAAAAGTCCCGCTTTTTCAACGTTGCTCAACACTTTACGTTTCTCGAGTTTCTTGAACACGTCCACTTCGATCTCTTCGCTTCCTTCATAGAAGATTCCCGCCCCAAACCATTGCTTCTCCCAGTTTTCATCGTACTTGTTCACCTGTTATGTTAAAGAATTCAATCATACATGTCTGCATGCGTTTGTTTGCTGCGACTCAGAAAACGAAAGTAAGCCAACAGATAGTATTACAAATGATGCTGATGAAATCGATTATTGAAGTACCTTCTTTTTGGATGCCATGGCAACCATTTTTGATTCTGAGGCATGTTTGTGAGGAAAGAGAGGGTTGAACATAAAGCGAGAGTTCGAGGAGAGGAGGCTGTTGGGTGTGTGAAGATGAGCGAGGGAAGTTGGTGCAGAGAGAGCCATTGATGACGGAGGATTTTGCAGAGACAACAGACTCAGCAGATATTCACCCAGGAGTTTTCGCGGTTGATATTGAGGATACTGATACCAACTGCCACGTCGGATTTTCGGTTTAATCTCCACCAATCAAATTGCTGATTGCTTTATCTTTTCCCGGGGAATCATGTTTTCTCACCAACAAGTATTTACTCTGTGGAATCGACTCTTACGTGCACAAATATCTTAACCAAAAGTTGAAGCTTCAAAGTTAATCTTTTTTTTTTCTTCTTTTCTTTTTTCAATTACCAATCCTAATTTGTTTAAATTTTTTATTTTTTTCTATGCAGTTTTCTGAATTAAATTCTATTTTCTTATGCTTCCATGATGATGATATATCAAATTTTAATTTGATGCCTCATAAAATCTGTAAAATAATGTAAAAAGTTTTATTTGTACAAAAAAATATCATCTTTTTTAAGTGCCAATAGACGCATTGCCACATTAGCTTAACTATGACTTTTCAATTTTTTGAAACTAAATCTCACCTTAGCTTAAAATCTGTAAAATAAGACTCTCTTGTTCTGAATTTAGAAAAGGATTTAGTAAAAAATATTGATTAATTAATACTATTACATTATAATAAGTAAATAGTTATCAAAATAAGATTTTAACTGAGAATGTCAGTAGGAACAAGAGAAACAAATCAATATTAAAAAAATATATTAAAATTAAAGGGTAATACTTAACAAATTATATTATATAATTTCATGTGAGGCAATATAATTCTTATATGCTCTATATTTTAATTAATCTTATATAATTTTAAAAATCTACTCTTCTAATCCTATAGGAGTAAGTTTATTATAAAAAAGGTTTGTAAAAATGTAATATTATTTAAGAAATAGTAGAATTACGAAAGTACAAGCAATTAAACATACTATCTTTAGGTCGGTTTGTTTCAGTTTTTTTAAGTAGAGCTTATCAATTTATATCTTTTTGGAGTAGAATTTATAAAAGTAGAGTTTTTATTAAAAAGTCATTGATTGTATGATATAAAAAATATAAAAGTATTTATTATAATTAAATTATCAAAATAGAGTTATGTTATAAGGATAAAATAAAGTAAAATATTTAAAACTTAATAAAGGTATATTTAACATTTCAAAACTTAAAAAAAAAAAAACTCAAAAAGAGTTTTTCTCAAAAGCCTCTTAGATGACAATTCATAAAATAACTTTTTTAATCATTCATAAGTTATTCTTAGATGGCAACAAAACGACACAAAATAAAATTAAAAGAGTTTTTAACATGAAAAAAAAATTTTAACCAGTAGAGAAGCCTAAACAAAGGTGATATATCTCTAAATATTTATTGAAGTTTAGTATAGTAAAAAGTATCTAAAAAAAATTCAATAGAGAAACAATAATAAAATAAAAATAAGAAGGAAAAATTCTATATCATGTAAAATTGGTATACGAAAAGTTAATATTTCCAAATCAGTATACAAATATGTGGGATTAATTTAATTAGAAAAACAATCCACTTGTCATTTTCTCCAGTCTCCACACCAACACCGCAACCACTAGTTCCCAGGTGAAGGATAATGGCCTTGTCATGAGCATTATTGATATAAGCCAATTTGATTTGCTTGGATAAATTCGAAAACTAATTATTTACCTATCATAATTATAATAACAAAGCAAGAAAGGAAGTAGATAAATATTAATTATAATATTTTCCTCGTCATTGACATTGCTATTTGAGAATTTTCTACTAGCCTTCACAACTTACTTCCAAATTACTCGGTTTAGGAATCATCGAACAGAGAATAAAGACCTGTACGGTTGATTAAAATTTTATTATGTGCTTTTCTAATATTTATAATTAATTTATATCATTTTACTTTACTTTAGAAAACTATTACATAGGAAAAAATGGTTTTATGTATAAAATAAAAAACTCAAAATTTAAAAACTTCCAATAAATTATTTTAATCATTTAATTTTAACTAATCAGATATCAATGAATTATTTATTTATAGAAAGAGTAATACTATTTATATAAAATTCTTCTAATGAATATAGCATCACTTACCTAGAAAATGCTATTAATTTAAATGCTATTAATTTATTGATGTGATAAATTCGAATGATTGTGACATATCAAAATCCAATAAATCATCAAGTGTAATCCCAAAGCCACGAATACTCTAATCGTTATCATTGTTAAGATGACTAGGAAATAAATCATAATGGAAAGGAATTTAAGCCAATTATAGAATCAAAATCTTGAATCAATACGCTGCTATTAATTTAGTAAATTTACTTTATATTTATATTAGATTTTACGAATTTTATTAATTTTACTTTGGACGTTTTTAGTTAGGTTTCTGTATTAATTAAAAGAGTTTTTTTTAATGTCAATTTTTTTTAATTTTTATATCATTTGATTGCCATATGAAAAAAACTTATGAATAATTAAAAAAGTTATTTTACGTCTATTAAAAGGAGTTCAAAATTGATGCTTTTGAAAAAACTTATTTTTGAGCTTTTTTTTAAGATTATAAAATGTCTTAAATATCCTTATATTATTCTTGAAATTTTACTGTTTTATTTTATTTAATAAAACCTTAATACGAAAAAATCAACTATAGCCACCCTATCAAAAAAAATTGAACGGCAATCAACTCATCAAATTTGAGTTAAACTTCCTTTCAACTGTAAGTTTTTCTTTTCTTTTTTTTTGGTTAATTAATTCTTTTTTCATGCAATCCTAACAGTAATTTTATTGTTAGAAAGTTCTTTTTAATTATTTATAATCAAACTATCTATTAATTTTAAAAAACTTTTATAATTAACAATCAAATAACTATCATCTTATCTCTACTTTTAAAAGAATTATCTCAATAAGTTCTATTCGGATAAATCCAACCAAACATGCCCTTCTGTTAACCTGCGCATAAAATAGTGAAAGGAGTAGAATTACTTTTATAGCAAGAGTCGAATATAAGCTAAGGTTAATCAAATAGGTAGTGATTACCATCTCAGACTAAAACACAACCGTCACAAAGTTCTCCCAATTTGACCTGAACTGAACTGAACAGGGGACACGCATTATTTGTTTCTGTTTTGAGTTGCCCACAGTTTCACCTTGTTTTGCGTGGATTCCAACCTGCAGTTTCTTTCTCTTTTCCCTCAGCTTTTTGGCGTTACCAACTTTGCATGCGAAGAATTGGAAGGTAAGTTTCCTCTCCTTTCAATTACAATTTCATTTTCATTAGCATCTCTGAGGCGTTGCCTGCTTCTGATTACTCGATGATTTATCTAAAAAATATTATTACTTACTTTGTTCACTCCTTGGACTTGGACGGCTTCTTTTGTTTTATCAAAAGACAATATGCATATGCCGCTTTAGTTCATGTAACTTCTGTTTTGGTTCACATAACTTTTGTTTTCGAATACTGCTAATGACGTGATTTTTTAGGATTTATTTATTTATTTATTATTTTTGTGTGTGTGTATATATATATATATACACATATATATTTAACGTTTAACAGAATTCAAACAAAACGTTTCAATCTCGTTATTATAGATTAGGCCGAGGGGTTCTTTTCACGTGGTGAAAGCTTCGTAGACCCTTCGTCACCGGCTTTGTTCTGCTCTGTTTATTAAAGTTGTTGTAGACTTACCTCGGTTGTATACTGAAATTGCACAGAACTTACTTTTATCTTCTTTGCGTAATTTACAAATATAGAATTACAGGTTGTGTATTTTCGTATATAATTCGCAGCAATTTTGGTGAGTTTTCCTAGGCTAAACTTTTCTTTTAATGTATATTTAAGTCCCTTATTCGGGGTTTGTTACTTGTACCTTTCTCACTCGCTTCGTTGCTTCCTCTGGACTTGAGTTGTTCATTGATTTGTAAGTCTCCTCTGTCGTTTTGTAACTTTGTTTTGGCTATATTTCTTTTATCGTGTTAGTGTTGATCTTGCTCTGTTTTAGGACCCCAACTGAGTTCCTGATAGATAATTTCACGGTTCATGCTTTATGTATGTAGTCTTATTAAATTGAGTCAATTTTAACATTGAAACTTGGCCTAAACAATAATGTAGTTTGAGAATTTTTATCGCTTTAGGACCCTTATTGTGTCGTCAATTTGTGTTACAGTTTTCTCTGACATTGAATTGTGCTTTTTTTTTTTCTTTTTCTTTTCCTTTTTAGCAAATTAGACTGTAAGAAGATGGGAAATCTGTTCTGCTGTGTACAAGTTGACCAGTCCACTGTAGCTATTAAGGAGAAATTTGGGAAGTTTGATAATGTCCTTGAACCTGGATGCCATTGCCTACCATGGGTTCTTGGACATCAGCTTGCTGGCCACCTGTCTCTGAGGTTGCAGCAGTTAGATGTGCGTTGTGAAACCAAGACAAAGGTTTGTCTATGAAATCATTTGTAAATGTGTTTCAGATTTTGTATCATCTCTATTCGCCTCTCTCTTTGGAGGCTGAGTAGAGTGAAGCTGCTACAGCCAGCTGAGATACTAACTTTTGTTGGTTATTTAACAGGACAATGTCTTCGTCAATGTTGTTGCATCAGTTCAATATCGTGCCCTGGCAGATAAAGCAAACGATGCTTTCTATAAACTTAGCAACACTAGATCCCAGATTCAGGCATATGTATTCGATGGTACAAAATAAATATTTCATGTTTTCACTCATATGCATACCAGCTAATATACAGACTCACCTAGATGTTCAATTTAGGATATTTATAACATCTTCTGCTCTCTGTTCAGTGATTAGGGCAAGTGTTCCAAAGCTAAATCTGGATGATGCTTTTGAGCAAAAAAATGATATTGCCAAAGCTGTTGAAGAGGAACTTGAAAAGGTAATCGATCAAATGACCACTTAGAGGGCTTTTATTGTGAAAGCCACACTCTATACCTGAGTATAAGATCCATGGTTGCTTTTGTGATACGTTTGTAAAGTTTGTTCTTTTTTATTTTTTATTTTTAATTTATAGGCTATGTCTGCATATGGGTACGAGATAGTTCAAACACTCATTGTTGACATTGAACCAGATGAGCATGTGAAGCGGGCAATGAATGAAATTAATGCTGGTAAGTATTAATATCTCACCACCGAGTTGATGAGCACAGAACTTCCTTTATTCACCCTTGCTTAGGATGGGAGAGGCTGCTACAACATAGCAGCTTTATGCTTTTGTATTCTGCATTTTAGCATATGATTTTTTTTTTTTTTCCTTGGAGAAATTGGATTCTCCTTCTGACATTTTCCTCAACAGAAGTTTCTAATTGTTTTTTACTCTCCCAGCTGCAAGACTGAGGGTGGCGGCTAATGAGAAGGCAGAGGCAGAAAAAATTTTACAAATCAAACGAGCTGAAGGGGAAGCGGAGTCTAAATATCTGTCAGGGCTTGGTATTGCACGCCAGCGACAAGCTATTGTAGATGGGCTGAGAGACAGTGTGCTGGGGTTCTCCATTAATGTGCCAGGAACCACTGCAAAGGATGTCATGGACATGGTTCTGGTTACCCAATACTTTGATACCATGAAGGAAATTGGCGCTGCTTCTAAATCATCCGCTGTCTTCATTCCCCATGGACCTGGAGCTGTTCGTGATGTAGCTACCCAGATCCGGGATGGCCTTCTTCAGGCTTCTGCTCAACAGTAATTTGACGGTTATCAAGGACTCGTATAGCTTTTGACTTTTGTTTAGATAAGCGGTGTGAACTTGCTTCCTTAATTTCTCTCATCTGGTCTTTTTGGTTAATTCTGATTGTCAATTTGTCTGTCATTACAATTACCGTGCATATTATGTTGGGCAAAATATTATATGTGCGCTTTATGAAGATTTTCATGTTTGATTATATAGCAAGTCAAACTCAAGCAATTGATAGGAGCAGATCAAGTCTTGATTTATACAAAGAGTTTTTATTCGTTACTATTTATCATTGTTTTTCAAGAAACCTGTGTACATATTTTGCTCACTTTTCCCAGAGGCAGAACCTCTTGACTTATAGAAATAGGAAAATAATATTCACCCATTAAACGGTTGATTGAATATATTCTGGTAAGATAATCTGGCACCGGCGAAATTACTGGAAAGCCATATCCACTAGATGATCGATGTTATTTTTATGTTGTGAAATTGAAAGCCTTATGTATTCAATTATTCTAGGGCCTAAGAGACATAGAAAAGCCAAGCTTGGGAGCTGCGCAATGGTCATTTAAATCAACCTCTCCAGCAATAGCTACGAACAATTTTTGGCAGAAACCTTGCTGAACAACACCACCCACCTTGCCATCGGTGTCCATACGAACCTTTAATAATGTTGAAGGAAACAACGCATGCTGGGCACCCGCTGTGAACGTGGTTGTCCTGTCAATAAAAAAGCTGTGCTTCATCTCTGCGGCAATGGCTGTCCTGGTCGGAGGGTTCAGTGCCTTATAAAACGAAGCTTTTAAGGTGTCAAGTTTTTCGTTCCTGCATCATTAGAAAAGCTTAACATCATTCTCTTCACAATCAGCTGACCAATTTTAACAAATCTTGTTTTTCAATCTGATTTTTCTCCGACTTTAAATAGAATTGCTCACATGGTCAAGGAAGCAACAAGGTAGTCAGTGTTGATGCCCAAACCGGCATTGTATTTGGCGAATGTGCCTGATGATATGTCAAATGCAACGTCTGCTCCAAGGGAGAAAAGAGTGCTTCCAACGACACCTGAAAAGTTGATCATAGGATCGAGTCCTATGTTGTTGGAGGGGTTTGCTATCAGTCTAGTGCCTGCTGTAATCCCAACATAGTCGTGCAAGTATCGAAGTTCTACCTGAAATTAATTGTGGATACGTGTGACACTTCAATACAATAATTAAAGGGTCATCTATGCTTTCAAATTTCACCAATATGTTGGCCAAACCATGGCCGGAAATCATCGAAACTCAAAGTCGTTCGTGTCATACCTTGCCAGAATCAGGGACCATAAATCTAAATGCCGTTTGCAGTCCAGGGACAATATCTTCAACTGTAAAAGTCCAAATCCAAATTATCACTACTTTGACGAATGTATATAGTTCCTACATAAAACAAATGAACATAATAAAAAAAAATTACGTTGACAGGAGAGATCAATGTTAAAGTCGAAGCTTTGGTAATGAAAGTTGAGTGGTGGCAGTTGTTGAGCATAATCCTTGTAAAGAAGATCTAACAAAGATGTGAACAATTATGCATCAGAAAATATGATAAATAATTTAAAGTAGGAATCAAAAACATTAAAATATTCTAATTAGAGAAATGAGAAGATTTAAATTAATAACAAATTAAAGATAAATTAACCTCGGGCTTTTTTGCCAATGTGGAGGAATAAACCGGGACTCTGGCTCATTTGATGTGTTTCAACTTTAAACTTATAAACAGTGGAATCCAAATGAACTTCTATTTTAACCTATTCTGATAGGCTGGCAACAAGAGTTCATTTATTGAGAATGGACTATAGGAGAAGCCGAAGAGGAAGTTTCCTGATGTAGGACGATTTGTATAAAGCGAAATTTCCCAAGATCCATTCAACTTCAGTGAAATAGCCCATCAAGCCACATCATAGAATTTCTTCTAAATGAACCACCATTTTCAACATAGTGAAGATAACAAGAATTAAGCTTGGAATATTCTCCGTTAAAGTTGTACAAAGAGTTTAGGTACAAAGGACTTGGGTTGTCTGCTGTATTCTCAATTTACTGCACCAAATTCACGTACAATCTTGCCACGGTAGCCTGACGATATCATGAATTAAGGTTATTTTGAGTGGTTAAGAATGTTTCCGTATGTAAGGGCAGGGGACCAAGGGGTCAAAATTGATCTAATTAGCCAATTACAGTTTTTACTCCATTTCATTTGTTGTACTTCAAGCAACTTTCTTTTGATTTAACATATTAATGTTTATTTTTTAATTTCCAGGCTTCTAATTCTGGTTGTAGAATTTGATTTTTTACTCGAAATCAAAGTCAAAATACGTACTTTTCCAATAAATGCTCACACATAAAAGATGCAAGTCTGAGGAACTGAACATATATTGTAGAGTACATAACAATCCAAAGTCAAAAAGCCAGAATTAATGATTAGATAATTTAATATGACAATTAGCCTTGTTCATAACACATATATACCCTTGTTCATTGCATAATTTCAGGAAAAAAACACCAAAAGGGAGCAATTCTCTTTGCCTGGTCTTTTTTTGAGAAACTTCTTACCATGATAAACTTGTATCAGCTAGTGATGTGTATATATATGTTAATTATCCTCCTCGATCAAGAAATTTGCAACTGTGAACGTACGTCACTATGTAATCGAATCGAATTCCTCGTTATCCAAAATATTCTCTTCTAATCAAGCTGACATTAGTGGTGTATGTAACATGCGAAAACCATGAAAAATGAGGCAAGCATGCACCTTTTGATGGGAGTCGTTAATCCATTCCTGATGAGTGGAGCAAGATTAATTGTGTCCCTTTGCTGTCAAGAGTACACATAAGAGGGGATAAGGCTGACATAGCCAGCATATATGGAATGGATATTGTTTCCTTGCTCGACCCTTTTCAAATTTTCTTCCCTTTGCAAATTATTTGAATCAAAGCACGTTTGTCAAAGTGAGGAAGGATGCATGGTAATGGCAATTATAATGTTTGGAATGAAGGTTGGTCGAGGATCATTGCATGCAGTTGATCTTCTCTCTATACTTGCATGCACTGCTCCCGGACCAGGCTTCATTCCTCACATGATTAGTTATATATTTATATATCGAATTATCATGTATACAAGTTTCTCATATTTTGTTAATTTTACAAACTACTTGCATCGTGATCATTTTATTTACGTTAATAACTGTCTACATTTGTAAAGTTTATGCAAAGATCTGCATAAACATAAATACATATACATATATATATTTTGACATTATAGATGTACATCAAATTCCTTATTTGCAACACTATATATCCTACAATCAACACCACAGCTTTTGCGTCATTACACAACAAGGATAACCTGCAGGGAGCATAGCGGAGGCCAGAAACATATTTCATCCGTTTGGATTTGAGGGGGTGTTT
This sequence comes from Boswellia sacra, assembly GCA_013180625.2. Lineage (NCBI taxonomy): Eukaryota > Viridiplantae > Streptophyta > Magnoliopsida > Sapindales > Burseraceae > Boswellia > Boswellia sacra. The sequence goes on along the minus strand of SNVD02006955.1, from coordinate 2,519,055 downwards.
TGAACTTCATTGATGAGTTTCAAAATCTCTTCTTTCTTTATGGCGAGTGCCTGCATCTTGGATTCGATTTTTTGAAGCTTAGCGTTTAGTTTCTCTGGATCTTTTTTATCTTCTGTGTTCTTCTTCTTCTTCTCCTTTCCACCATCTTCTTTATTCTCCTTATCCTTACATTCCTTGTCCTTCTCCTTCTTCTTATTGTCTTTACTTGTTTTCTCTTCATCGTCTCCTTTCTTCTGTGTCTTTTCCTGCTTCTCAACCTCGTGTTTCTCTTTTTTTTCATGCTTGTTCTTCTCTTCAACGACATTGCTGCTATTCTTTTCTGATTTTTCTGGACTCTCTCCCATATTTTATCTAAATTCCACCCAGTACTGCGTTATTGAGCTTCTTCTGAAAACCAAATAACAAACAAATTAATTCAATTTAACTCCATTTCTGTGAATGTTATGATCAATTAATTAGCAATTAACAATGTTAGTAAAGTCGATACTGTTTTGGTCAAACTTTTTTTTTTTTTTTTTTGGGTTTTTTTCATTGAACTAAATTTGACTCTAAGCCAAATCGGGTCACCTTCTTTCGAAGCTGACCCACAAAGGTAAATAACTTTTCTTATCCACCGACCCATAAAAAATGATAAGTTCTAGACTTGGAATTCTTTTAACAATATTGATATTATGATAGTTTTTATTGATGTTTGTTATGTAACAGGAGAGTTTGAGACCTGGAATGGAAGAAATTAAAGAGAAGAAAATATGGAATTACAGTATAGACCTGGAAACTCAACGGGATCTGGCGTTGTGGACGACTTGGGATGTGGTTATTTCCAAGCCTGGTTGTTTTATGTCGCAAGAAATGCAATCCTTTTCTCTCTTTTTATTTGTAAATCTCATCCTATTTTTTCAATGTCCAATATTCAAAACACTAAACTGATGGCTAAGGCTGGCTGCGTATGTTTCTGCGAGAATTGTGAATGTCCACACGCGACTTAGTGTTTTCAGCCTCAGGAAGGACACACTGCGTTTCTTAAATTGAGACATGTTATAGTGGTTAAAATGAACAACGTAATTAATAATTAAATATATTATATAAAAGATATTTCTAATTTATTGTAGGATTACGTAATAATATAGTAGAAATAGAATTCCCTTTATCTCTTCAGACCTAAAGGGCCAATTCATTAATTTGGAATTTAGTTCATCTAAGTGATAAACTAAAGGGAAAATTGAGAAAATAGACAAAATTAGGAACCCTTGTTGAAATTTAGACACGTTCTCAAAAATTTTTATGTCATATACACTTTCTTAATAAAAAGACTTAATTACCCTTATTTTTCAATTTTTTTCCAAAGGCTCATTTCCGAAACCCATCTCCCTCTCTTAGTTCCTTTTACAATTAGTGTCGAGTGTTTTCGAGTGGTGAAATATCGAGTGTCGAGTGTTTTCGAGTGGTGAAATGTCGAGTTTCGAGTGTTGTCGAGTGGTGAAATGTCGAGTTTCGAGTGTTTTCGAATGGTGAAATGTCGAGGTAAAATGTCGAGTTTCGAGTGTTTTCGAGTGGTGAAATGTCGAGTTTCGAGTGTTTTCGAGTGGTGAAATGTCGAGTTTCGAGTTTGTCGAATGGTGAAATGTCGAGTTTCGAGTGTTTTTGAGTGGTGAAATGTCGAGTTTCGAGTGTTTTCGAGTGGTGAAATGTCGAGTTTCGAGTTTGTCGAATGGTGAAATGTCGAGTTTCGAGTGTTGTCGAGTGGTGAAATGTCGAGTTTCGAGTGTTTTCGAGTGGTGAAATGTCGAGGTGAAATGTCGAGTTTCGAGTGTTTTCGAGTGGTGAAATGTCGAGTTTCGAGTTTTTCGAGTGGTGAAATGTCGAGTTTCGAGTTTGTCGAATGGTGAAATGTCGAGTTTCGAGTGTTTTCGAGTGGTGAAATGTCGAGTTTCGAGTGTTTTCGAGTGGTGAAATGTCGAGTTTCGAGTTTGTCGAATGGTGAAATGTCGAGTTTCGAGTGTTTTCGAGTGGTGAAATGTCGAGTTTCGAGTGTTTTCGAGTGGTGAAATGTTGAGTTTCGAGTGTTTTCGAGTGATGAAATGTCGAGTTTCGAGTGTTTTCGAGTGGTGAAATGTCGAGTTTCGAGTTTGTCGATTTGTGAAATGTCGAGTGTCGAGTGTTTTCGAGTGGTGAAATATCGAGTGTCGAGTTGTGTCGAGTGTCGTCTCCGCGTGATATAATTTCTTTTAATTTCTTTTTAGTCCCCATAGTTTGTAATTTAACAATTTCATCCTCAAAAAGAGTGTCGGATGCAAGTAATCACATGCAAGTAATTTCAAAGGGTATTTTAGTCTTTTTGTCAAGAAAGTGTCTATGACATGAAAATTTTTGAGAACGTGTCCATTTTTCAATGAGACCCCCTAATTTTGTCTATTTTCTCAATTTTCCGTAAACTAAACTAACTATCATCCTTTTAATATTGTTAAGGCCCAAGACAAGAATTTCTGAATTTAGAGTAAAGCCAAGCTTAGCAGCCTAATAAAATTTATTTTTCAGCTGAGTATGGTCTTTAAAATTAAAAAAGATTGGCGTTAAGGGGTGGCTAGCTACTGAGACTTAAAATGGTAGTCGACGTTTAAGACAATTATTTCTGGTTTTTTTTAAATATTATATTATTTTGTATCCGGCACTCTGGCAGAGCAACACGAACGATTGCATGATATTCCTTTAAGTCAAAATTTTCTTTAACGCTGCAAAGTGCTGGCCGTACACCTTAAACAGTTTTGGCCTATAAAATCACATCCATCCCACACGATAAAATGTCCAACAGCTGTGAAGAAGATTCGAGATAATTAAAAACGGATACTAATAAATAATTTTGGTAAACAGAAGTAAGATAGTGTATGATGATATAAAATACTTCAATGCATTTTATACGTTAGAAAGCAATTCAACGTTTCAGAACTTTTTCATGAAATGGTTACAGTAATTAATCTCACCCCTTTCAACCTCACCACTCAAATTTCTTTGTGATGTGGCCAAACTCCCTCTGCCCATATCTTCCTTTCTCTTATTTAAAGTTTTCGATAGTCAGCCAAGTGAATTCCAATACAAAAAAATAACAAAAAAGGACAATAATGACAACTTGCCACTTTTCCTCCCTTTTTCACTCCTTACAATGTTATCAAGGGACAACTTTTCAACACGTAACAGCAAAATGTGCTCCACCACACAGCAGATGGACATGGTGCCTAAAATTTACTATTTCTAATCATCTCTACTCTTCAACTCAACTCAACTCAACTCTACATCAGTCGGTCCGCTAAGCTGGGAAGCCGCCGGAAGAAGTTCAAGCTAGCCGGTGGCATGGGGTCTCTGAACATGGGATGCCTTAAATAGTAAAATCCTAGAGCCACAGCAACCATTTTGGGTGGCACCATATAGAGTACCAAAGTAATTACTAAGCAAACCCCAATAAAAAGTTTAGTAGCCCTTGGATCTCTCCAACTTACCAAAGCTTGAACACGCTCTCCTTGGGTCGCAATATCACCCAAAACTGTTTGGACCCTTGCGGCCAAGATTCGCAACCGATCATACCTCATTCTAATGATTTCGGGTGGTTTTGAACTGGGTATTGCATCAAATTCCTCGTCAAGCTCATCTACATCAACCGACTCCGCTTGTGACAATCTTGTGTCCATACCTGACGGTATCTTGGGCCTGAACCTATAATACCAAATCCCAATCAAAACAATGTACAAAAACCCAGTTGGCACTATCAAATCTGGATACCAAACCAGAACCAGATACAACACATGCACTAGAACTGTTGTTACCGGATTTTTCCACCTTCTAATACCATGCAACCATCTAGCCAACCCCACGGCCCAAGCCAGAACCCCAACAATCCGATACCAATTAGCTTTACTCTTCCGCATGCTCCATGTATGAGAATCCGCATCCAACATGTAGCGCACAACCTCAGGCCCCAGTGGAGGCTCGGACCGAGCCAGCCATGCGGCAACCATCTTGGTTGCAGCCCCACGCAATGCCTCCTGCTGGGCCACCCCTAAGGGTTTTAAGTAATGCATTCTTGGAAGCAGTGGTTGACCGTAAATGGAACAAGTGTCGGGTAACATTGAGGGGCAAGCAAAGCGAATGGCAAGCTCAATCTCGCCCATTTTCCTCAATCCGAAACGTGACAGTACCAACAACGGATATGAAGTAGTGTAGACTTTGTTGTTCTCGAGGGTCGATACGCGAATGCGAATCTTCCCGATACGTTGGTCGTATGTCCCGTCAGAGATGTCAAACATTCGCCAGTTGTCAAAAACACCGATGGTGATGACGGTACACGGGTCGTAGACCTGCCACGTGTATTGCTCATTCCAGCGTGGATCAATGCTGTCAGGTATGGTTCTAGTCCGGACCCACTTTTTACCATACTTGGCCACGCAATAAGCATTGATTTTGCCACCGTTCTTGGGACCTAATGGCATCAACCCACGAGCGCCTAAAATCCCCAGCTCCAAAATCCCAATAGCCGGCTTCCAGAGCTGCTTAGCCGTGGGTGTAAAATCACTGCACACGTGCGCCGCTTCGTCAAGCACGTGATATCCACCCTCCAGACATAATCTTACCTTAAGTCTTCCACAGTAGTGCCCATGCCCATCGCCGTGACAACCGCTTACATCACCTCTGCATTCCAGTGGCAGCCATCTACTCGCCACCTGTCGCTCGTCGATTCTTTGTTCAATTGCGCTCACGGGAATGGCGGCTCGTCCGAGGGGTATCGCCTCCTTGTTTGTAGAGTCCACCATGGACAAATTCAGCATTTCCTCGAACGGCTCGCTCGCCACGAAGATTAAGTCGTCGTTCCACTGAAACGAGGAACTGTGACTGTTCATGAACCCACGCTTTGTACGAAGTGACTGAAACCCTAACTCTACAATGACTCTGATCTGTGGCGCCGTTAACGGAGGTAAATTGTGAGCAATGCGAAGTTCCTGAGCTTCAATCACCGTTACTCTCAAATACCATAACTTCGGTGATTGGTAAACCTTCGACCGTGTGTGCGCCACGGAAGGCGCGTCCGTGCTCCACGCTTCAGCGAAGGCGTCATCAGCTTGGGTCCCAATCCACACGGCGAGCTGAAGGTCACCGGATATTCTACTGCCTTGATCGGGAGCTCCGCCCTCCAGGCGATACCATTGTGGGGCCAAGGGACTGTCCGGTGGGTCCCGGACGGGAACATCGGAGAGATCGAAACAAACACCGCCGAGGAAATTATCGGAGTGGGAGTCCCACAAGGAAATCTCCAAAGTCGCGTTGGGAGCGTCATTCTTATTATAAGGGAGTGAAAAAACGTGGTTCCACTCGGGCGAGTGGGTTGGCTCACCGGGTTGATGAACCGCCGTCTTGGTTCTTCCCTCTTGGCTGGAGGCTCTGATTTGCACAAAAGGAGCCTCGTTAGGAGCTAAGCCACGCGCTTTCACGATTTTGACAAACAAAAACGTCATCGGGTCGACCAGATCGTACGGACGGATCCTCTCTGTTGTTGTCGTCGCGCCTTCTCTGCTGTCTTTGCATTTATTAATCACTCTCGGTGAATACTCTCCGTTTGGCTTTGTGAAAACCCTTTCACCCCTTGCAGTGTGCATCCTGGCCGCATGAATCGCCACGTCCGCCGGAGGATGATGATGCGGATCCTCTTGTACGTTCACCACTTGCGGTGGATGTTCATCGACAATGCCGACCGGCGGTGTCTGGCCGTGGTAGTGATCGCGAACTGGACGGCAAATTTCCACGTGTCCTGGAACCTCAAACACTCGGCCTTCCTCAACGACCAAAACCGGCGGTGGCTGTTGCTGCGACGGTTCTTCCGGAGGAGGCATGTCTGTTGGCGGCTGCGCCGGAGACGGCTCTTCCTCGACGACCTCATCGTAATAATAAATCCTCAAACCAATCTCTCCTCGAATCCAGCTGAAAACACTTTTTTTTTCCAAGGGGAAATACACCAATCCTTCCTCTCCTCGCTTAGAAAACTGTGAGCCGTACAACTTTACCCTTCCCAAGAAGTGGTTTTTACGGCCACTGCCATTGCAGTACTTCTTATCGTTGTACACTTCGATTTCCAGCTCCTCGTAGTCCATATTTTTGGGGTCTGAAACGATGAACTCGAGTGGCTCGTTCCACACTGGGTTAAGCTCACGATACTTCGTGGAGGTTCTCTTTTTCTGGCCGTCGAAGTCAGCGACGACGTAAGGGCTGGAACTCCCCTGCCCATCCTTGGGAAGCAGGTCACGTGCATCCACCACTTCCACGACAAGCTTGCGGATGGTGTTTGGTGGGTTAGGCGGCGTCGTCATGGTATCATCTCATTTTCCTCTTCTTTTTTTTTTTTTCGTGTGTGTGTGTGTGTGTTTGTGGAGGGAGAGGGAGAGGGAGAGAGAGAAGAGGGCGTGCGTTGATAGCGGAAGAGACGGTAAATATCTGGGTTTCCCTTTTTGAAATTAATTTTTGTTATTTTTATTTTTGTGTTTTGAGATTTTGCATCTTCTTTTATTTTCTTCTGTCTATGCGTATGCGTGTGTGTGATGGTTGTAAATTGTAGGCAGGTTGAGAGAAAGGGAGGGAAAGAATGTTTCGATATTCCATCCCCTCTCGTCAAGTTTTAAGTTTTTTATTGTCATTTTTTTCATCTTCCCTACTTTACGGTTTCCTTTGTTCGTTATCCACCTCAGCTTCTTTACTTACATTATTATGATTATTTAAACTTGATCATCTGTCACGCATGCAAATGCAATGTTCATCGTCAGATTATGACTATGCTAACAGTGCTACTTAATCAACACACCACACTAGTGTAGCTGTAGATGCAGTGAGCAGCGAGAGCATATAGGAAGATCAGGTGGGGATGGAGGTGGGGGTGAGGTTAGATGCGCCTGCAAGGCACATGATTCCACCTCTCAGGTCCCAGCTGTGGCCCTCCCTTTTTGTCAAAAGCAACCACATTTTTAATAAAGTACAAAAGCAGCCCTTTATTTGTTGTTTGTGGCCTCTTATTCTCCTCTTGTGTGTCCCCTTGTCAACAAAATCGAACCCCTTTTTCTACTATGCGCATCACATCTGTGTTCTCGAAGCCGTTTTTCATTTTACCAATTTACTTCCCTCTCCCTCATCTCCTGTATATACTTACACTACTAATTGGTTTATACGTACATAATTAATTACATCAAATCACATTAATGGTCTAAAACTAAATGGTGTTGAATAATCAATAAACTCTTCCAATTGTAATGAAGTTTCCTTACCTCAACTAGACTAAAAATTGTGGTCAGTTTGGGACCATATATTAAAATCATCTCACTGTCACGTATTCCAAAGAAGCTTCTCCCCTCTCACGTCAGTTAGGTTGGTTTTGGTTTTATGACCTTTTTGAAATGGTGGAGTTGGAGGTGGACTACTTCGAGAATCTGATCCTTCCCATACGATAAAGTGTAAATATTTGATCCGATGCCAGCTCTTTTGTGTTTGGCATATTTTTGGTTGTTACATGTATGTATATATAAATCAATACTATGCAGAAGCTTCATAATCACCCAAGAATATTAGCCATTACATAGAAAGATAGATGCCCTTCTTTTTATTTTATCTATTTAGCATCCAATCACTTAATCTCATTTCCATACTATTGCGGTGCAGTTGACACCTCAAACCCTGCATCATGCTATATATGCTTCGCAATCTTTAATCTTTTATGTTGTTCGGATACCTATGGCACCGCCTCAATGCGACTTTTAGCTTTTAATTGTTGATATACTCACATTTAACTATTCTTTTGTTTTAATTTATATGTACTAGCTAGCTTCCTTCATGAAAACTTCGAACAATTGTCGCCTTTAAAGTTGAAATTAAAATGAGTGTAGTATTCTATGCACGTTATTTATTTATGAAATTTCTTTTTCTATATGGATGGGGCATGGTCGTGAGGTCAACTTATTACAATTTTCATCGAATGTCATTTCCATTTTCAATAACGTCTAGTATATACTTTTATTTTGAAGATTCAAGAGATTTTCTATGCAAAAGAATTTCCTATACAAAAATATTGATGAACATGATGATATTTGTAGGCTTAATTTTCTCGATTCCCATCTACGTATATACTCAGCTTTCCATGCATTATTAAAATTTATAAATCAATGTGTTTCTATCAAGAAAATCTTTGTCATAAAAACCATCGTTACTCGATGAATCATTAGATGTACTTTGGCACATATAATAAATATATGGAGAGAAATTTATTCGGTCTATGTCTCACTCCTTCGGCCCCTAACTATCAAGTTGTTTTCTTTATTCTGATTCACATTCATACTTGGTGGTCCTATAATTTTTTTTTTTAAATAAATTTGACCTTATTATTTTGATCACTGAATGAACAGCATAAAGGGAACATTGATGGATTTGATTAATTATTTGAGATTTCTGATCATGACAATTAGCTAGGAATATTTTTATTCAATTAATACACATTTCATATACTAAATATATCCTGATGTAAACATCGTTCGATGCCATGAATGTATTTAATTAATTGATTAATTTAAATTTAATATCAAATTAAATGGGGCATTGCTGATCAGGTCCAGAAGCAGATGATCCAAAGTTGCGAGATATGATGACCCCAAATGAAAAGGCTACGATGGCAGTAACAACAATACCCTTGTTTCTCTTAAGTATGTTGATTGCCCAATCCATACCCATCCGACTTGCCTCTCTTCCCCACTTCTCTACCAATTCTCCACTGAAACTATCTACCTTTGAATTCTTATCTTTCTTGTCACCAAAAGATTCACAAGAATCACAACCCAGCAGCTGCCCGTGCTCATCATCCACTCTTGTTGCATTTTCATCTTTATTATTGTCATCATGATGTGTATCATTGCCTCTGATGGTCTCCTCCTCTTCTTCTCCTGCCTTCTTTGGCACTCTAACATAGAGAATCCCACCTTCAAAATTACCCGATGTCTCCTCAGCGTCTGAATTTGATGGCAAATCAAATGTCTGCTCGAACCGAATTATCTTTGTTTTATCACTTACCAATCTTTCTCCACTTACCGTAATTGTATTCTCCGATACGTTAACTTGAAGCTTCAACTCATTCTTTTCAAAATCTGAAAAATAATAAATAAATATATGACTCACAAACATTAATATCATCGTCGTTCTAGCTGTAACCTTTCGCAAAAAAAAAAAAATATATATATATATATATATATATATAATTAAATTAATTGCCCACCTTAACCGTACGGACTTGTTAATTTACTTTCACAAAATCGGATTAAAGTACGTAGGCAGCTCATTGTGTAATATATAGGGAAATTGTACACATATAGATTACGAGGACTTCATGCAAGCAGAGATAATCCAGAGTTTTCTTTTTTAATTTTTAGTGATATTATTGAACCAAAATTTGTTATAGTAATAAGTCATTAGATACATATCCTAATATCTAAATACAATTAAATGCCATCATTTTTTTTTGTAGTTTATGTTAATTATTTCATCTAGCTTTATGTACAAATTAAATTTGCGTGCACCTCTCCAGTTATCTTTTTTACTTTATTTCACTATCTTGCGTTATATATAATTTTCTCAGGAAAAACGATCGCAAAATGAATAATAAGGAAAAGAAAGGGAGTTTAGTAAATTTAGACATCAATATCGATCTTGCTTGATCATTAGAGTATAAAAATTAAAATAATAATAATAGTAGTAGTAGTAATATAAACATTCAGAAGTTAAATATAGATAATGCAGAAAATACGTTTACCCGGAACATCCACAAGGAGATAATGGTTCTTGTCGTCGTCAGTCCAAGCTGAAGAAGGAACAATCTCAGTAACGACAGGCTTATGCGAGAATGCTCTTTCTCCATTGGTTCGTCTTCCTCCAACGTTCGCCATTGATGTTTGGCAATAGATTGAGCTACGATATATTTCAACTTTCACAGAGAGGTGTGTGTGTCAAGTAATTATAAAAATGATGCAATTGTGATTATATCGGGTTCTGAATATTATTATTTATAGGCACGTATGGTAAGGTAATTCTGTTTTGGGTCTTTAACACGATCAAGTTCATAGGGCAGGTAGCTTTTCTGATGGTTCACTTATTCTAAACTTTTCTTGAAATGCTTCAAGTTTTAATGAGCTATGCAAGTATGCATATTGCAATTCCAACACAAGGAAAGGAAAGAAAGTGACTATTCTTTGCTTGTCTTGCGTACCAAAAGATTTCGGTGGAGTGAGTACTAGAAATCAAATTGAATCAAATAGATGGAATCTGCCACCGCCACGACATATAGAGTTTGAGAATGTTTGAAGCACAAGGTTAATTTTGAATGTATACAAACATTTTACAAGAAATCTACAAGCAAATTAATTAATTAGGCTTTTCAATTATTTTTAAATTAAGTTAACTTGATAATTAAGTAACATTTATCAATGTTATCAATATTAGAATATAATTTGTGTTATATGTTTGTAAAATTTTTAATTGATGTCATATTTTTAGTCTAAATTTGTTTTTCTGAAAAGTTAGATCTAGCGCTTAGCTAGAGCATACTATTTATATGATATTGAAAGAAAATTAATATGTAGATTACCAATTTTGAAAAAAAAAAAAGAAAAGATATATATTTATTGTTTAACATGTAAATATCATATGGATGGTGAATTAATGTAGTAAGCAACATCGGTTTCTAAATTATAATTGGAACAATATCAATAAACACTATCAAGTTTTGGTTCAATTTCAAATGGAGAATGATTATGTATTTCTTATCAATTCCGCCCACACCACACTCCCCCCAAAACAAGAAAAAAAAAGTTGTTAGTTTTTCATTAATCACACCCCAGATTTGAGGGATGAAAATGATGATTTGAAGACAACTTCAAGGATATGATTGATTAGAAATGTATCATCGTTTTTCGCTTGAAATTAAGTCAAAATTCGAGGGTACTTATCGAATTATCCCAATTATAATTATAAAATCACTTAGAAATTGAAATTCTAAATTAACTTAGGATATAACTTGAAATAAGGTATATATGAAGAAGCATATTAATGCTTATGTTTACGAGAGACTTGATGTTTGATCAAATTGATCCAAAACTCTTTACTCCAAACTCTATTTACGCAAATGTTGACTTTTTTTTGGCCTTTTGTTATCCAATAAAAAGTTAACTTCTTATGATGAGGATTTCATGGGTATAATAGAGAGCAGAACACTTGGCCAAAAGCAAGAGATATGACGAAGTTGACTTATGGTGCACCGAGGTGAATATTTATGCATCTATCTATATATATCTCACGTTGTAAATATCGCAAATGGACCAAGAAAATAAAGGACTAACATTAATTTGACTGTTATGGTGAAGCAAGTGGCTCCCCTCCCTTCCCTCCCAACGTCTAATTTAATTTATTTTCTTAATTTAGATTATTTCGTTCTTATTATTTAATCTCCCTTAGAGTCTAACGCAAAACACGTCTCAAAACAATTGCTTGTTTAATTATCTCTTCATGCATGCAACGGCAGAAGCCGGGCAAACTCTAGTTTAATTAATTTTGCATCGTAGGTAAAGCAAAAATTGCAGAACGTACATATAGTGAAAGGCTAATTAATAGCTTACCAAGAAATTAAGTCACTTCGGGGAAAGAAATTAAACGATTGCAGTAAGTATGAGAACTTCTAAGGCAGGATTGTTGACTTTATTTGCTTTGTTTGTGATATTCCCGACCCTGGAGGCCAACAGTCAGGATTTGGACGATGAGTTGTGGCAGAAACGAGCTGACGAAGCCAAGAAGGCTTCTCGCAAGGCTTATAATCCAAATCCTCACGAGGTCACCGAGAAATTGAACATGGACGTCCACAAGTATGGTCATCCATTCTCTCATTAGTTTCATCGTTGACAATGATATATAGCCATTAATCATTTTTTACTTTGCAAAGTTATTATTATAGTATGATACTTTTTAGTGTGTGTATATATATATATATATATATGGTGGCATGCATGCACACTCTTGGCGCGCACAATGTACGTATTAATTTTCTATAATGTTATGGTATGCATGCTATGAATATATAGTTTAGCTGTTATGAGTTTACCAATCCTTGTTGAGTTAGTTAACGTGTATGCAAACTCTCGTTCTTCTTCTCCATAGGGCTTTGGACGAGGCCAAAGCTACAAGGAGGGCTTTGGAAGGTCCCAAGGGCATGAAGAAGAAGCCAAAGAAAAACGGGGGCAAGTGCTTAGCCACAAACCCGATCGACCGGTGCTGGAGATGTGATCCAGATTGGGCTAAGAACCGAAAAAAGCTAGCTGATTGTGCCTTAGGATTTGGACGTGGCACCACAGGAGGCCAAGCTGGAGATTTCTATGTGGTAACTAGTAATGCTGACGATGACCTTGTGAACCCAAAACCAGGTACACTGCGCCATGCTGTAATTCAGGACAGGCCCCTCTGGATCACCTTCGCACATGACATGGTGATAAGGCTAAGCCAAGAACTGATTATGACGGATGATAAGACTATCGATGGGCGTGGTGCTCATGTCTTAATCAAAGATGGAGCTCAGATTACCATTCAATATGTGAAGAATATTATCATTCATAACATCCACATTCGTGGGAGTAAAGCTGGCAACGGCGGGATGATTAGAGACTCAGTTCACCACTATGGCTATCGTGGGACTAGTGATGGAGATGGAATCTCAATCTTTGGATCCTCACGTATATGGATTGATCATGTGTCCATCTCTGATTGCAAAGATGGGCTAATTGATGCCGTCATGGGATCCACTGCAATTACTATTTCTAATTGCCATTTCACCCATCACAACGATGTGATGTTGTTTGGTGCAAGTGACAAATATTCAGAAGATGCAGTGATGCAAATAACAGTTGCTTTCAACCATTTTGGTCAGGGATTGATACAGCGAATGCCAAGATGCCGATGGGGGTTTGTCCATGTTGTCAATAATGACTACACTCACTGGCTCATGTATGCCATTGGTGGTAGCAAACATCCTACCATCCTCAGCCAGGGTAACCGATTCATTGCTCCTCCCAATGTAGCTTCTAAAGAGGTACACAAATTACTCTATATTTCTATACTTGCAATGCATATTTCATTTAATTTTATTTCATTTATCATTTCTGCATAACCATATATTAACTATATATATGTCTTCTTGTGGGGGGATGAATGAAGGTAACCAAGAGGGAATATTCACCAGAGAGTGAGTGGAAGTCATGGTCATGGAGATCAGAGAAAGATTTGATGATGAACGGAGCCTTCTTTGTTCAATCTGGGCCCCCAATTAAAAATTTGGACAAGAAGGATGTGATCACTGCTAAGCCTGGGACGTATGTGAGCAGGCTGACCCGTTTTGCTGGTCCCCTTGGCTGCCGTGTGAATAAGCCATGTTAATATTCTATTTATTAACCTTAATTGCTATATGTGTATACTGTATAGATATAAAGACTTTGAGTTTGAACCCTGTCTGTGGTCAGAACAGAGGTTTTGGTAGGCAAATAGTAAATTGTCGACCCTTATACTATAGAAGATTTTCAAATACTCGATCAACCTCAGATTGAATGGGGTTGTGCAACCGATGTTCATCATGTACACTTGTTGGTTCTTTGGAAAAGAAAAAAGTTCATATGTATTAAAATGTATATGTATTCTGTAATTAGCTCTTCCATTAATTTTCTTCCTGTTATTATATTAATAATTTCACAAGAAAGAGTGAAAAGTAAATGCAAACCTTGAAAGATATACATTAGGTCAGATTTTAAATGGAAAATAATTACAAAAACCTCACAAGCTTAATCCACTGCAATCTATATAAATGAAGGAATCATACACATTCACTCACCAAATCAATAATTAATAGGAAAGTGTTATTTTCAGTACATGGGTAATGATTAAGCTGGAAAACCTGCTGGCCATCCCTTCCCCTATCTATATATAACAACTTATAAAACAGATGAATTGTTGCTGTTGAATCTTTTGATATATGTTACTATTTCTGCTGCTACTTATTTTAATATTCCCAGAGAAGACCTCCAACCCAAATCATGGTCCGAAATTTGTTTCTAATGTGCTCTATAGTAGGAGGGACAACAAACAAGTGACTTAACCAATCTGTGTGGACTGCCATCTGTAAGCCAGAACTAATTCTCCTCACTCCTGGAAAAAATAAATGTGCTTTCGGGACATTGTTCTTAATCCTGGTGCTGGAACGCTAACTGTTGTGTGCAGCCAAGCAATCAAGAAATGTATTAAATTCTTTTGTAAAGTAAGTTATTCACTCTTTATTTGGAGAAAACATCCAAGGAGAAGAAAAATAGGAGAATCTATCTTCGTAGTATTCATAAAAACTATAAATCATCAGTAGCAATACTAACCTTTTCAGTTCAATTCCCAATTTCTCAATTTTTGACTGCAAAGGCACCTCAAGTTTAAGTAACTTTGTGAACTGCGGGAGCAATCAAAACGAATAAGAATGACAAGAGGTAAATTGCCCTACAATGCTAGCTTGTGCATGATGCAAAGTGATAGGCCTGTGGCAGACTTTAAGATTCTTCAACCAAACACAACCTCCAATACCTGAGATGTCTTGAGTTCGAGCTCCTCCCATTCTAAAGATGGATTGCTTCCTTCTACTATCCCTGTTCCAGCATAGATTAAAGCGCCATGGCCCTAGGTTGTAGACTGATCAGAACTAAGATTTTGGCAATTGGATGATTACAGAATGATGTGGTAGTTATATCAACCACATCAAGTTAAGCTACATAGTTCCATAATGTTTAGATGATGAAGTAATTCTTACTGAGCAGCAAATTTAGTAGTCAATAAGAGTATTAGCGCACCTTTTCAACCAATGCTGATCTGATGCCAACAGCAAATTCACTCTCTCCTCCTCCAAACCAACCAACAGGCCCAGCATACATTCCTCGATCAAATACTTCTGAATAACATATTTGAAAATATTTAACTTTGTGACACACGTAACAAGCTAGCAATCAAAATCCAGTTAAAGGATTCAGCTGTTAGCGAAGTATTGCACAGGCTAACAAATGATAAGGAATCCACAAATATTGAGTTCTGATCAATGTAAGAAAAACTACAACAATTATATTGAGTACCAATCTGCCATACATTAAGCTACAGATGCTGATACAATAAGGTTTCCTATGCAATACACAAATATAAAAATTCAGTTTTTTCAGTTATTGCATTAGGTCAATAACTCATCAGAGCATGATAGGAACCATAACAGCAGACCGGAAAATGTGAAAAGATATATGCATGTACCAGTCTCTGCAATTAAAAGCCGTGCCTCTTCCGTTGGAAATCCACAGACTGCTGGAGTTGGCTGAAGAGAAGCCAAGATGTCAAACTGAAAGAGCAAGAGAAAGGTCAAATAGAAGAATTTTATGAAGGTTATAGGAAAACAAGTATTCACGTACGCTACAAATTACCAAACAATATCTTAAAAGTTCAGAAAGAACTTACTTGGTCCTCGGGATTTAATTTTAGAAACAGCGGGTTAAATAACAGTGTGATACATATTGATCACAATATAAGAAGCACAAATATGTATCATCTTTACCTCATCATCTTCACTTCGTAGTCTGCCTGCCAACTGGGCATACAAATGCTGGACTCTTGGCAGTTTCCTTATAGCTTTCTTGGGTTCAACTACTACCCTATCACATACAGCCTGCAAAAGCAAACAGAAATAAACAATTATTTCTTTTATTAGTATCTATTTTCCCTGTAAAACTGATTCAGCGGTAAGTGCACACCAGAAGGCTTCCTGGTCAGCAATTGCCAAGAGCAACATCTACCCTTTTCCCAAATTTCAAAGCTACAGATCTTAATATAATTGATTGCTTTGCATATTATTAAAAGCATTCTTTTTGAGAAGGAAAACCATAGATTTGAATGATGATGGTACTTGAAATAAACTTGCCTCTAATTTGCTTCGAATGCTCTCACGTACTATAGTAAACTCAAGGTGGTCTTTTGGACTGCAAGATGTGTAAAATTACATGATACAGTTGATTATTAGAGGATCACAAAAGATTGAAGCAACTTTTAGCGAAAAACATAAGAGCATACCCAGATAATAATACTTATAACTAGTTTGAAAAATTAAAACAAACCTGGAAAGTAGGTCATGTTCTATTTGAAGATCCAAAGCAGTTGATCCACCTCTAGCACGTGTCCCAGCCAATGCCTCACTACTTATATTAAGCCATTTTCTGTGAAATAGTTGCTCTGGCTATTCGTAAAGTTTGTATAAGTCAAAGTGAACAGAACATTGATCTCAGAATTAGTCATGAACAGATTGTAAAAGAAGACATAAATACTTATATTGCTAGTTATAATTTCATACACCTGCAATCCTTCAATCCTTTCTTCTCTTTTGCCGATGAAAAATTTAGGGTAGGCTGGTGTCACTTCCAACCCCGACTAAGCCTAAGGGTGCAGAATGAGAACCCAAAAAGTGAGCAGGGGAGGACAAATGTGTTGTGACTGAAGCCCCTACTGCAGTGGTGAAGCTTTGTGCTTCTTAGGGACATAAAATAGGGCCTAATTGTCTAGGACACCAAGGGAATTCCCATAACACCCAAGCATAATTCCAAACAGCAAAAGCATTAAGTCTAAGACCTCTAAAGTGAAAATGACTCTCAATGATTGCTGTTTAGCACTGACAATGGATTTTACAAAACCCTAACTGACATAATCTAAACCTTCAGTCATGGTATATCTAACTGATTCCCATCTCAAGATCAATTTCATTAGCAAAGATTTTATAAATCTGCAGCGCAGGAGAAAAATAAAGATGATAAGGGAGATTACACAAGAATGAAGTGAATGGAAAGCACAAGATTCTATAATAGAACTCGTAAAATCACTTACCGTGTTTCCAATAAATGCTGGCGCATCAGGTGGCTGAAGACAAAACTGGTAAGCATTTTCGCCTTCGGCCTGCTGAAGCATACTCAAATAATTGTAATTACGCATTTTTCAAAAATGTTTAACCAAAAAATCAGTAAAGTAAGAAACGAATACCTTGAGACAAGCTAACCATGTTATAGGATCAATATCCCTTGCAGTTACAACTCTACTGCTTCGTGCCAGAACAACCTAAATTTCCAGGTCCAATTAGATTCATAAAAAACGTAGTGAATATAATGTCTGGTTATGCTTATTCAATACCTTAGTAAGTGGTGTGCTGCTTCTGTTTATTATCCGCAATGCCCTCTTAACAGCAAGATTCCAATGTGACTTACAGGGACAATGGTTGTTGCTGAGAATGAATGTCTTAGAATCTTCTTTCCGTGACATTACAACGTTGGAAGAAACCTGCATAAGTAAGTATACATGTAAAACAGGATGGTGCATGAAAGAAAACTTTTAAGAATTAATTGATAGTTGAATAACCAATATTTTTAATTGGGAAAATCCAACTCAATCCAGTTGTATAGACCTGGCGCATTGCAGATTCAAGTGTGTAAATGGCCTTATCCCATGTCCATGAAAGGGCATCGTCCCATGCAACAGTAACAGCAAGCATTGAACTTTCTTCAAGCTCATCAAACTCAACCTGTCGTTAATATCTAGCAACAGATCGTATAAATACAAAAAATAAATAAATAAAAACAAATAAATTAAAAGATTCCCTGTAGGCATAAGAAGTTAGGAATGGAAACAATTCCTCTACCTGAGGAACCATAAAGTAAAATGAACCAAAATCTTCCCATTCAGATGATATGGTAGCCCTCGCATCAAATCGGATTGCCCCATAAGCACGAATCAAAGGGCATTCTCTAGAGAGAAACCTTCAATCAAATGAGTGAAGCATTAGCAAACAATTTAAAAGCTCTTCGTAAATGACTTGAAATTGGCAACTAGTAAAATATATATGGTTTACCTTTTAATAGACCTCCAATCATTGTATGAGAATGGATGGAGATGCCGAAAGAAGACCACAGAGCCCACACCGGCCACACTGACAAAATTACGGCTAGCAGAGGCGTGGCCATTCCCATTAGTATAGTCTAGGAAAATATTAGAAAGGTTTTTCAGGCTTCGATTTCGACCGGAGAAGAAACAGCGAGGAAGTAGCTGGTGTTGAGAATGAAGCCAATCAATTGCTCCAATTCGTTCTTGAATCGGCACCTTCAATCGTAGTAGAATAAACGAAAACAAAAATTAGTTAAAATACAGTTACTTAAAGCAAAAAGCGGGAAAATTAGAATTCGCCACAAAATTTTTTTTATGCCATTCGATTATGAAGTATTCGTAATTTGACCCCAGTCTTGTTGGCCTTGTGCTCGACACGTCTGTCTTTTATGACTATTGGATTTAAAAAAAAAGAAATGAGTTATTAATACAACTTTCACATTTACATCGAATGGTTTGCCTAGCTACATTTGAGATATGGTAATATTAAAATAAGAGTACTATTATATTTATAATTATTTTTTATATAATTTAAGATAATAAATTATCATTGAATGAATAAAAAATATTAAATTGAATAATATGATAATTACTCATCTAATAATGTCTTAGTAGCTCAAATATTATAAAATCGTGATTGTAAATAAATTATAGGTTTAATATTATTCTTAAAATAAATTATATAAAATTTATAAATAAATATATAAAATTTAAAACAACTGCTTTTGTTTTTGATATATTTATATTTCCTATGTACTGTAATATGAGTCGTATACCACGACTGATTTTTCTCTATTGGTAACAATCGTACCAGTGATTATGCAGGATAAGGAAAAAAAGAATCAGGGCAACCAGTGGAAAGGAACCACGTGTCACGAGCACATTTCCCCTTCCATCAGGCGATTACAGATAAAGAAAGTAATCCGCATCAAAGGTGAGAAACGACAGGGTTTTAACACTGAACTTCACTTAGTTGTTGTGGCTTACCTGGAGCCTTATAATGCCAGAGGTTAATGGAGGGGGCTTGGATTTCAACTCGAAAATGGCAGAGTTGAGGATGTCCATGGCCAACGCAGGAGAGGGAACTGCAGGAAGTGTACGAGTTTGTATTGTACCAATAGGGAGTCGAGGGTCTCCTTGGCAGCCATTCATGGACAATGAACACGACTGATATCTCTGTTGCAAGTTAATTGAATTTAGTAAAAGATTCGGGCAACGCAAGCAACGGAATATGTATCACATTATTTATAAGAAAGAAGGAAAAAAAAAAAAGACCCACGTTGTGAAAACTATGGATGGATTGCCTTGGTTGGATTTGAGCACACATAATAATGCTTTTCGTAGATTCTACATCATGGAAGCGCGCAAGGCAGTGCGAGTGCCCAGCAGCGGCAGCCATGAATGAAAATAAAAGAGAGCACAAGAAACAAAGTAAAGAAAGAGCTCTCAGTTATGCAGACTACCGATAAGAGAAGGATACCTATAAAGAAAAACAATATACTATGTAACAATATACAAATTGCCAAATCCTACATCCTACAGGCTATAAATGCTATTATCTACTAAGGTATTGGCCATGATTGTGACACGTTATATCGTATCACCAAACTCCCGCTTTCTTATTCTTGGACTGTTAACAATTATTCTTGGACTGTTAATGATTTGAATTTCATAATATTGCGATATTGGCTTCATCACATTTAGGCCAATCCGTGTTAATGATTAGAATTTTATAATATTATGATATTGACTTCATCACATTTAGGCTAATCAGGGTTGGGTTAGGATAAGTTCACTTCCACAATCAAGATGGAGATGAAAACGATTATCATTCTGTAACATTTAAAGAGCTCGAAAAATCCAGAATCACCCGATTACCATTATATTTATAAATTAGCTTTGACCATTGGGAATAATCCAGATCCAGAACCACTCAGCCTAAGGGGCTAAACCATGCTCTTAAGAAACCACTGTAATCTAATTAGCAAACTACTTCTCTAATAACAGAAAAGATAAGAGTCTGTTGGTTTTTGCACCAATCAGGGATGACGGAAGCCAATAATTTCAATAGCTGATGATGAAGACTGGAAATGGTATAAAAATGTCATCTAGCCATCACTTCACAAGAAAAAAAATGTTACCACAGAAAAGATTGTAATCATCAAAAAACCGTTTAATTTCTCTACCAACTGCACAACATTCTGACCACTCTTACACAATTGTACAAAAAGTGAGTAATTTCAATGACAATATTGGCCTAATTGCGCATTACCCTTCGTAAAAAAATAAGGGTACGACCACGTTCTGGGTTCCACCCGAGGAAGACGGTGAGCTGCCCGTACTTTGAAGCCTGCCAAGAAGGTACCCCAGCAAACAAAATACAATGACTGAGCCATCATATCTTTCTTTCATGGACCAATCAATACTTCCAATTTAAAAGTTGAATGGCCCCCGCCCCCCGCCCACCCCACCCCCAAGAATAAAATAATATCAACACAAGGCTTTAAGCGAAAAAATTTTACAAGCTTCTGTCTATGACTGCTCCTCCTCCAAATCAAGTCCGCCAATGCGTTGTCGCCTCCTGTCGAAAACAGCTTTGAAGGACTCGCGCTCTGCACGAAGACACTCTTGGAACGTGCTTTGCTTCTTTGACTTGCCAGTACTATGAATTGATGATGGACTCTCTTCTTCAGGTAATGGGTTGGACTTCTGCAAGAGTTGGTAGCATAAAACAAGATGAAAAGGTTGGGCTAGTTTTCGAGGGTAAACATCAGGTGAAATTTTTCAGCTCATAACAGAAACTAAACTCAAGAACCCTAAAAAGCAGGCGTCGCCATTTCACTGGCTCCTGAGAATAGCAAGACGTCTAACAAAAACGAAAAGAACAAACAGCTAGGTACATATTTTTCAAAACTATCCAAAGAGAACAATAAGAAAAAATGACCATTGGAGATTAAAAATTTATAATTATAGGCAACTATGGTAACTGCATGACTAACCAGGTTGTATCCAGCACCCGGACCAATCACTAATGACATCGTATTGGCCTTCTTGGCAGCGACTATTGAAAAACCAGTATCACCAACCTGGAAGAAAATTTTTAATAAAATTAAAATTTTTCATCATTACGTTAATTATGACCAGAAGATTTAGTGAAAAACAGTCACAAGAGAAAAAGAGGAGTTTTAGCAAAAGGCACTACTGCAATATACTTTCTAAACATGCAAATTATAAAATTTAATCGTTTCTTATGAAAGAAGATACATATCCATTGAAACAGACTAGGCAAGACTATAGTTCTCAACAACTTATAATCATCTTTGAGGGGAGGAATCTCGTTTATATATGTGTATGATTGTGGGTATGTGTCTGAGTGTGTGCATACCCTACTTTTAAGCTTCATCACCAATTTACGATGTCTCTAGGCTTCCAATGACAAAAATAGTTAGGAACAAGCTAGACATCAGCATTATACAAGCACATCAAGTAGATACCTGGTCGCCCCAACGCACAGATTTGCTTTCCCTCCCATACGTTTGGAACAGCCCAGAAAGAGCATTTAAATTACCCTTCGTAACCTCAGATCGGTTGGCATCATCTTCATCTAAATCATCCGACCACTTACTCCTGCCTAAGCACTTCACTACTTCGGTTCTATTGTCCCCTTCGGCACCCCATCTCTGCCCATCTTTTGGAGAATCTAAAGCTCAAGTAATAATGTAAAGTATCAAAAAATAAGATAAAATAAATGGGAGAAACATTAAAATTTTGAAAAGAAAATCTGTTTCTTCTGATTAAAAGACAAAATTTTCAGCATGCAATAAATGGACAAAAATTGTGTATGTATAACTTTGCTTTGTAGGAGCAATGTGGAAAGAGGTGTAATAGTTTGATACTTGGGCGTTTGCACAAATATCAAGCTATAAGAGCACTTTAGAAGTTATAACAATTGTGACAAAAGAAAAAAAGAAAAAAGGAATTTGGAGGATATTCAATGCAATTTTTTTTTTCTTTCATTAACACATTTTAAATCAAGTTGGATAGCCTTGGCTTTTTATTTTATCCATACACGCACCTAATAATGTTAATATAACCATTGAAATGTGGTCTTTCTAAACATTATTGGAAAATAGAAGCTGCAGCCACCTGTTCTAGAAATTCAAAATTAATGCAATTTTTATGGCAAATACAAACAACTTAACCACAACATGTGTGATAACTAATTTAAAGCTATTCAAAAAAGACTTAAATATACCAGAGCGTGCATCATTCTCAATTACAGATACTTTGATATTGCTGGGATCTCTTTCTTGCTGTGCAGATCCATCAAAATCTTCATCCTCCATATCCATGTCTACCTATATAATTTTAACAAGATAAAGAAATTAAGATGAGCTAATTCGAACACAAACACCAAGATCCCATGCTCATTAGGCAATTAATGAATAAAACATTTGTGGAACAAACAAAATAGTGTAATGCTGAGATGCAGTTTGGCAAAGTTTACTGACATCAACATTGATTGTAACTTAAATTCTAACTTTTCCCCTAAAGTTCACTCTTACTTTCAGCAATATCTATATTTCCTCATATAGAGCTAATCATAGCAACTACTATTAAAATTAAGAGATAAATAGAAAGCTTCAGTTTCTGAGGACTAACACACAAATACTCAAACGCACCTCTTGGAGGAAAGAAGTGGAAGAACTAAATAATTAGTCAATGACAACTACAAAGAAAACCATAACGAATCTTTCAACAGGGTACTTGACATAACTTTTGCAAACAAACTTCTGAACAGCGAAGCATTTACATAAAACTTATTTATCCAAAGCGTTTGATTGGCCATTCCCATGGATTCGGATCATGATCCCAACACACTCACATGCCAGATATTTGGATTAAGTAAATTCAAACCAAATGGATTCGTAAATCTTCATGAGAAGAGATACAAAAATTTCCATGGTTTAACAATCACTAAAAGAGGAGGCAAGGGCCAAGTTTGGGTCTCCATAGGCTAGGCCAGACTTCAATAAAATCGAATCTAGTTGTCATAGGCATTTATCTTACTCTATTCCTAAAAAGTGTAATTCTTTTTACAATTTAAAAAAAAAATGTTGAACTAAGCAAACTATATATGTATAATTACCTCTTTAATCCCGCTTTTCTTCAAGTCATCTCCATGGAATAAAGACTGTCATCCCAGTGAAATTAAAGCATTTAGAAACACGGAAGAAGTTAAAAGTGAGTAGAAAGGTTACCAATTTTCTTAAAAGCTCAGAATGCATCACAAATCCAATTATAGCATTTCCCCTTTCATCATGGAAGTTTTGACTTTAGTCAAACTTATATTTGCACTTTTTCTACCTAGGAACAATCATTTACTTTGAAATTCCAGCACTTTGACCAAAATTAAGAACTAGAAGTATGTAATAGCAACCTTGATATCCAATTGCAAGTACAAAGATGGAGCTTCTTCCCATTGTCCAGCCATCTTCTCAATATCATCAAGGGTAAAACCATGCACATTCCTAGCTGCACAGCCCTGAAATTCCACTAAATTATTAGCGTCCTGACACAATCAAGTTAAAGGAAGTCCTACCTCATTATGTTAAACTTACACTCCCTTTTAATATAGATCCCTCAACTATAATTTCTGTAATAGGAAAAATCAAAACCAGATATTTAAGAGAATAATTCTTTAATAAGTATAATAACAATTACAATATCTAAACTCACCGCTGGGTCCTTATACGTAGCTTCTAAAATATAGACTTCATAACCCGATCTCTGACAAGAAAACAACAAACAAATGAGCAAAGCAAACAACTAACAAGAGAACCCAAAACAATCTGTTCATGCAAATCATCATCAGCAACTACCATAAGTGGAAAGGGTATTAGTCTACAATTAAATACGTCAATTAGAAAATTCTTAATATTGTGAATAATGACTCATCTTTCATACTTTAGCCATCTCATTTCAGAAAAGAGAGAATGTGCTATAAGCTTTCCACTAACTCACCATTTACAAGATAAAAACTAAATGTGCCATTAGTGCACCTAAATTCAGTAATTTCATGTAACGGGTCCAGCAAATTAAAATTCAAAATGAGTGGCAGAAATGCACCAAAAGCTGACCAAAATGAGGCTAGATAATCTTGAGTAGGTTAAATTCTTTGTAGGCAAATAAATAAAAGATTTAGCCTTTTTAGTATTTCTTGGCAGCATTTCCATTTTTCACATAACTTTAACGTGAATATGCTAGGAAGCACGACAAACCGGTTAACAACCGAAGTTTCCAAGACTGCCAAAAGTCCCAACAAATAATTCAGTCAAAACATCTACATCTTAGGGGTTTCAGACCAAGGCCCATACAGCTTTGAGAAAAATAACTATCCACTACGCTATAAACAATTATATTAAAAACAATCTACCACATGAAAAGTCCATAAAAGTATATGCAGGAACAGAAATAAAATAATGAAAAAGAAGATAAAGAAGAACAACCAATCAACTGATCAAGTGTAACATTGCCCGTCTTATGTAAATAATAAAATAAGTATAAAGGGCATGAATGCAAAAACTCAGAACATATGGAACAAAATTTTAAAGAGAGAAAAGCTTTTATTAATGCTTAAAAGCATTCCCAAAACTGAATGCCAAAACAATGTTGCACCTGGCCGTTATATAGGCATTTGAATCTGAAACAATGGCCAATCACACAAATTTCCCACTTCTTACTCATTACTGCATATACGATTAGAAGTTCTGCAGCTTCAGAATTTTTTTGTCCCAATATGCCTTGCAATTATTTAGATAAGGGTAATGAGTAGGATGAGTGGCATATGTGTAGAGAGTGGGAAAGGCTACTGGTGGAAAACTCTTTATTCAGTCGTGCGTTACTTTCACACATCCACACAACTCATATATGGTCCG
The DNA here is from genome assembly GCA_013180625.2 of Boswellia sacra. Lineage (NCBI taxonomy): Eukaryota > Viridiplantae > Streptophyta > Magnoliopsida > Sapindales > Burseraceae > Boswellia > Boswellia sacra. The sequence continues at coordinate 2,494,087 of SNVD02006955.1, read as the reverse complement.
CCACTTCTACACAGTTTTATCTCCACAAGTTAACCCAATGGCTTGGCAGCTTGGCTTGTGGAATTTGGGCAGAGTAGAATGAGAGAAGGTAATCGGTAGTGTGCAAAGAGTAGATGAGTGGTGGAACTCCACACCACATACAAACGCATTGTGATGCATGAATGTGGAGCTCCACCAGAGAAGTTATTCCCCCTTCCTACTCAAATGCCACAACCTACACCAACTTGTGTTACACTGCTAGCTTCTTTGCAACCTTGTGCCTACTCTAATACTACAAGACAAAATACACTCGAGTGGAATTACAAAGGAAACAAGAAATGAAAATCTGCTGGAGCAAGGAGTATGTATAGATTGACTAATTTGGTCACATTCATAGGAGGAGCTGGCTGTATGGTGTCGAATTGGGGTCGCGAAGACTTGCTTTTTGAAAGCTTGATTTGATTGGCCATGCGGCTATTGTGTAGGATTCAAAAGCCTATATAAACGCACCATATGTTTAGTAAACTGTATCCCATTCACATGCTTATCAAAACATAATAAAGTTTCATCCTCTCTCACGTTTCATCCTTATATTTTGAAGTCTTTTGTTTATACCCTTCATACAATTTTACTATTACTTACATAACACAATATATATCTCACAAGCGACCCAGCTGCGTAGAACATATTTTACAGTTAGAAATGTAACAATTCATCAACACCTACCTCTGAGTAAAGGTTATACTAGTTAACTTCATAGCACTGACAAGAAAAACATAAAGTAACAAGTCTAACTCACATAATAGAGTTTGATACAAGCTTCTTCTTCTTCTTCTTTATTTATGTATTTATTATTATTCTTATTTTCAAATCCAACTTAACATATAGTATATAAGACTACCACTCACATTCCAAAAATAGTAGCTGCACATGCAAAATTAAATATGTTAGAACACACACCAATATTTCTCATCATGCCTCTAGATTACATGTACAACAAGTATGAATCATATCCAAGACATAAAAGAGTAAGTTCCCAAAATACAATCATCCTGTCCTAAAGGATGAATTAATCTTGAGTACTTAATACACCCTCTAACCTATTTTCCTTTGCCAGTTGGCAGAAAGTCTAGAGATAAAGACCTAAACCCTGAAAAGGGGAAGGAAAAAAGCCAATAGAGATAAGAACTTTGAAGTCCTAATGTAGAAGAATTCTCATGAGTATTTCCCTCGTACACCAACTCATCAAATTAAGTAACGACGTTGTACACTAACATTTCATCTAAAAATGTTGACTTTGTGCTTTATAAAACAGAATCAAAGCAAAATCTAATTAGTTCGAAAGTCATAAAATAGCAGCAAATAAATGAACCACAACAATATTATTAGTTTCTGACTTCAAATAAGACCTAACCCACACATCATTATGTACACCCGGAGACCTTAACTATTTCCAGGAACTGAAAAAATGACAACATATATACTCACAGATGTTGGGAGAAATAAAGAATTAAGGGTATACCTTTGCAAATGCCCAAAACTGAGCAAAATCAGCTACCCGCAGATTGCGGTCATCCACTAAGACGAGGCACACATACGAGCAACAAAAGGGTCAATTGCCGAACAAAACTGCAACCGTGGTTAGTGAAAATGCAAGCAGTGCACGAGCACTGCATCATCCTTAATCTATAACCCATTAAATTATTGAAGTTGTTGAATGCTGAAAGCAGCCAGTATAACTAGCAGAAGAACGTTTCCTTGCTTTTTATCTTATTATTATGGCTACAGTTCAAAAATTTTTTCAAAAAGGAAAACAGGGGGAGGAACCATCTTCAATTTCCTAACCACATCCATAATTCAGGCAGGTTCACATGAACCCATATCCAGGAGGAGAATAAGATCTCCAACCTGTCGCCAGGATTAGAAACAAATTTCAGAAATCGACCAAATATAGACAATGCCTCGACATCATGTGACCAGCAGAAATAATTCACCAAATTAGAACAAAATTTTCAACAGAACACAATGTTTCCATATTAGAAAAGTGACGGTCTCAATATTGCCAATACCATTAAAGTGGCCAGAACAAAAGATATAAAACAACCAGGAGCCAAAAAAAAAAAAAAACGCATGTTTTCAATTGAGATGGATTTACAAAAGATCTCATACCAATTACAAAAGTGAAATTCCCCTCCTCAAGAGTCCTCTTAAATGCTTTCAGCATGCTTGACCGATAAGCCTGTTGCACATAAACTTAGTCAATGTTCAAGAAAATTAAAACATAGTTGCCAATATATTAATTTTAACTAAAAACTGTTGAACCTTGTATTTTAGAGGAAATTTAAATCCTATATGGATCATGGAAGAGAAACTGAATTTAGAGAATCCCAAACATAGGTCACAATTTTAAATTTCTTTAGGAGATTTCTTTTTTTTTTTTTTTTTTTTTTGAATAAGAAACTGTAAGTACCATATTAATGTAAAGTATATAGTAACAAAGATGGTAACAAAGTGGACTAGCTGACCACTAAGAATGTCAAAAAAATAGAACCTAGGGAAGGGCATCCACCCTATATAAAGACGATAGAAACCCCCCTTCCCTAAACCACCACTACCTATACAAACATCATCCCAAAACACTTTCCCAATTAACATGTAAAAATAAAAAAAAATAAAAAAAAAAAAGAGAGGGAAGACTATTGCAATTCTTTTGTAGTTGAAGCCCACAAGGAAGCATAAAAATGAGCTCTCTCCTACAACCATCCAATGTCTTCTTTTTTGTCCTCAAATATTCAGTTGTAAACTCCTGTTATTCACTTCTTATGGAGAATTTTGTTTGCTTTTGGGAAAGGGAAAAACCCTCCCCACCCAACGTCTGCAAATTCTCCACTTGGAGAAGTAAATTCTCCAAATTTAAAGAAAAGTTATTTACATCAATGCGCTATAACTATGCCAATCAGTGAGGCATTGCTTTATTCAGTCTTTCTCAATAAGGTATGCTGAGCACAATCGCCAAATTCCAACAAGCCCAAGTATGCTAAGTCTAGTAAAGTTGAGTTGATATGCTCAGGGAGGACTGAGGTGGAGAACATGCCAGACTGATTTGCAGTCCTTGTTCTATGTTTCCAAGAAACTAATTGAGGACTATAAACTTCTACAGAAATCTCAACCAGAAAATCTCACACACAATTTTAAAGTCAGAAATATGCAAAATCATACCATGAGATATGGTCGTCAAAGATAAATTCTCAGAATTCTGGATTAAATAACTAACATTACCATCTCCATTTCAGGTTCATAGCAATACTCCATCACTGTCTTAGTTATTGGTTTCTTGCTTCTAATCGAACTTGAAGATTTTGAAACATCACCCTCCTCAACCTTCAGATAGAAGAGAAAATGTTTATTAAAACATTTAAAACATTAAATTCTTACTTGGAATAACATGAAATATCCCTCTTTGAGTTATTGTGTGCCTAGAGGGGTATGCAAGGAAAGGACCATCTACCCTGCACACACATGTGACCATGCCCATATGTGACAGGACATGAAATAAAACTTCTTTTTAACAGCAAGTAAAGACACCATATAAACATAAAACAGCAATAAACCAAATGCCAACCTTTTCAACTTCAGCCATGAAATAGTCATCCATAGAATGAATTCTTGGAGCATCACCACCATTTTCAACCTCAAGGTCACGCAACATCTTTGCCAAGTAGCTTTTTCCACTACCTGTATACGAAAAATATACAATTAAAGTTCCAAAAATGGTCATAAAACCAATTAGAATGTATGCTTAGCAAAAGCATGGACCAAACTTGTATGCATTTCCCTCTTCTCACAAAATGCATTAAGAAAATATAAATGTGGAAAGCAAATAAAAATGCAAAGCCCATAAAATATCAATGCATGTCAGCTACATGTCAAGAGTTGTCAACGGTAGTCCTCACACATAGTTCCATAGGTGATCTTGTAGCGGCCAAAGATAAAATAAAACTTTAGAACACCAACCAAATCTCCTCACGTAACATGTACCATTTTTTGGTCAAAGTCCCCATAGGTGAAGTGATACTAGAAACTCAGTGAAGTGCCAAAATTCCAACAAGCCTGAGAAATAATAGTACCTAATACCACTAACCATGAATAGACAAGTAATAGCCGATAGCATAAAGTGATGCACATAGGTTGATACCAAGCTAAAACCACTTATAGCCAGAGTTGATTTCTATATTACAACTTATCAGCATACTAACTCATGAAGCATTATTTCAACTCAAGTTAAGAAAAAAATAATGGTTATGATTAGAGAAATAGAACAAATTCAAATTTCATCTATACTTTTTCCAGTATGCAATTTCTACCTGGAAGCCCACGAAGGATTATAACGAAATGATCAGGGCGAGTAGCTCGATGAGGCTTCTTAAACAAATGAATAGCATTCACAACTTTAGGTTTCTCTGGTGACAATTGCTTCAGGGGAAACGATTGGCTCTCCCCTAGATACTGCATTGGCAATGTCCTAGATTCCTTTTGTTAAAAACACAAAAGAACTTGAATTTAAAAACACAATGGCTCAATCAAAACATAGAAATATGAAGCAACAATATGACAAGAAAAAGTTACCTTAGCAATAAATTCAGTAGAGGCATTTGGAATTGCAGGATATGAGGAAGGCACACTCAAAGGTACTGGAAACAAAGAAGTTTTCTGCTGAGCCGGGGGCGGTGGTGGTGGTGGTGGTGGCGTGGGGTAAACTTTAAACTCTGACGGATGCGGCAGCGGAGGCTCTACTGGCAGAGGCGGTGGAGGAGAAGTAGGAAGAGGAGGCTGCCCCATGCTACTGCTAGGGTAATGTGATAAATAACCTCCTTGTACATCCAAATTCCCATTACCACTACAATAATTCTGTTGCTGCCACCCATGTTGTGTTGACGGCGGCGGAGGTGGATTGCTAGGACCATAACTTTGCCAATCATTGACATGGACTGAATTATTAGCAACATTATTTTCAATAGAATAAAAACCGTTCCTATCCAAAAACGCAGCGTTTCCAGAGACGCCACCGTGATCATGAATAAGCTTCAATCTGCGTTGGTCGTCAGATGAAATCCGGAAATTACTCTCATCAATTCTCATACGCTTGTTGTAATTCCTATCACATTCACCAGCAAAAGCATTACCTCCACAGTAGGCAGGATGAATGGGATTTTGTCTATCAAAATTAGGGTTTATACCATGCCAAGGGTATCCGGGAGGGGACGGAAATCGAGGGCTTTGGTGAGTGTAAGGCAGCTGAGGGGGAGGGCAAAACGGGAAATGAGAAATTGAACACATCGGGCAGATGCCGTTGGGTTGGGCTTGTGGCGGGGGCAGTGGTGGCGTTGGCGGTAGCGGTGGCGGCCTGAGATGCCATTGATGATGATGATCCATGATGGGGGGGTCAATTTCAAAAGATTTTTTTTTTTTTATTTTAGACGAGCGGAAGTTGGTTGAGACTGCAGAGAAAGTGCGCGGGGGAGGGACTGTTAAGTGCATTTTATTTTATTTTCCTAATTATTTATTTAGGACCATGAGTTTTTTTACAATTTTAACCCTGTTGCCAGAGTATTTTCGTCATGAAAGTTGTAATTTTACCCTTTCCTTCTAAAAATCAATGTTTAATTTTATAATTAATTAATTTTTGTCGAATTAAATTATTAATATAAACAATCATATCTGGTAATAGTCATGTCTAAATTTAAAACTTATTAACTATAAATTAGTGTAAAATCAATAAACAACAAATAATATAATATCAATAAAAATATTAAAAAAACAAAAATGAGAGTTATAGAATCTGGATTAAGATATTAGACTTGAGATAGTTTCATATATGAATGAATATGCTTTAAGTTTACGAACAAATTAAAAAAAAAGATTGTTGGTGATGTGATTAATATGATAATTCTGTATTGATATTCATAATTGATAAATTTTTTTACACAAATTCGTAATTATTTTTTTTTTATTATTTATCTAGGATTGTGATTTTATTTTACAATTTTAACCCTTTTTGCGAGAGTCTTTTTGTTTTATAAATTGTAATTTTACCCTTTCCCAAAAAAAGTAAATGATTTAATTGTATCGTTCAAAATTTAAATCGATTTTTTTAAGTAAAATGGTTTAAGTATCCCTTATTTTAAATTAACCGTAGAGTATAAGGTATACCAAAAATTAGATTAGGAAACTAACATTAATCCGAATCCGTATGGTATAAGGTTATTATTCCATGTTCAATTAGGAAACTCACAAATCTATAAATTCCTATGCTCGCCCTTTAGAAAAAACACAGTTTCACTTTTGACTTCACTCTTAAGCTCTCGTCTCTGAACATCTCTTGTTAGCCCTCTTAAGCCCTCGTCTCTGAACATCTCTTGTTAGCCCTCTTAAGCCCTCGTCTCTGAACATCTCTTGCTAGCTAACAGTAACATGGCAGCTCCTACCAGAAACCTGTCAAGGCTATCAAGCTACTCATTTATCGATCATCTAGCTCCTACCAGAAACCTGTCAAGGCTATCAAGCTACTCATTTATCGATCTAGCTCCTACCAGAAACCTGCTATCAAGTTTCTGTCTCCTTAGCTTTCAAATACGCGAAGTTGTTCAAGTTTGGACGATGGATTGGAGGGGACGGCACCTCGTTTCCAATGTTCCACCAAGAACAAGAGTGACAACCCGGTCTCTGATTTTGTCAATACCTGATATTCTGCGCTCGAACTATGATAATCGAGCTACAGCCAACTTGTCCATGCGTCTCTCTTCTTTGCAGCTTCCAGTGTCCCTGCAATTAGAAATCATAGCGCGCGTCAGGAATTTGATTGTGTCTGGTTACGTACGTGACACTGGAACGTCGGTTAATGTGACTGTACATGCCATTACAAATACAACATTGCATCAACCCATTGAAAACGAGTATGAAGTAAGTGGGATTGATGATTCCATGATCTATGATGCCATTGAAACGGATGAGGATGATCATCACTGGGGATTCGGGGCAGTCCCTGCAACAGAATCTTGCATTGAATCACTGGAGAAAGTGAGATTTGAAGAATCAGAATCAGAATCAAAGCAGACACAGTGCAGCATTTGTCTGGAAGAGTTTGAGGGTGGGTCGGAAGTCACTCGCTTGCCATGCTTACATGTTTACCATGGAGATTGCATCACTCGATGGTTGGAAAAGAGTCACAAGTGCCCACTGTGTCGCTTTTCATTGCCTCGGAAATCTTGAATGTTTTGTTTCCTTTTTTTCCATTTTCTTCTTGAATGGGTTTGTTCCACGAGCTAGCCCACGAATGAACTGTAAAATTTCACCACTATTTTTTAATTAATTTTTCAGTTTCATTACTGTTGATTAATCGGGGTTTAATTGATGTACCGTTTGTGACAAAAGAAATCAATGTTAAGTATTTCTAATCTTCGATGTCTCAATACAATCTGTCGAATGGTCATTTTCAATAGCCTCTAAAGTCAAAATTTTTTGAATTCATAAACTAAATATGTAAATGTAACTCTACTATCATGCATTATTTCAGCTGAAATTAAAGAAATTTCTCTATATAAGTAAAATATTAAACATTTTGAAGGAATTTAAAAAATAAGTTAAATTAAATATTGACTTTAAAGGAAATTTAAAACGATTTTAAAAATATGCGAGTACGTATATTTACACAGAATAATATTAATAAATATTCTTGAATTTTGATTTAATTTTAAACCAAAAATAATTATATATTTTTAATAATTCATATTTTTTATTTTTTATTAAAATTATCATTTTTACTATTAAAATGATTGGAGGGCTGCTGTTGATAAAAAATAAATCACTTCATAATATGGCTGATGAAATTCATGACCTTCCTCTTCGCCCGTTTAAAATTGAGCCAAAATTCGGGGCGGCTTATTATTGATATGTATATATTAGCCAAAGAAAAGAAAGGAGCCCCAGAGGTCTTACGTGCCTTGTTTCCGTCTGAACCAGAGCTTCCTACCATTAATTCGTTTGATACAAATGGCGACAACAAAGGAAAAACAAGACCCAGAAGACTTAGTTTCAAAGAGAAGCAAAGTCAAAGAGAACAAGAAAGGGATGGTTATAGAAGGTTACAAAGTGGAGGGGTTGTCCATCGCTGGGCATGAAACTTGCATAATTTTCCCATCTCTCGATTTATCTTTCGATATTGGACGATGCCCAGATCGCGCTATCTCTCAAGATTTTCTCTTTATTTCCCACGCCCACATGGATCACATTGTCTGTTTCTTCTTCTTCTTTTTCCTTTGCCCTGTGATTGCTGCATTATTTGTATTAAAAAAGTTAATTGTTTGGAGTAACTGAACGATTTATCAAATGTTTACAGCTTTATTGCCTCTAAATTTGTAAGAAGAAAATAATCTAGTATTGCATGACTTTAAGAAATAAATTGTTGTAAAATTGATAAATTAGCATCTTTTTTTTTTCTAGCTTTGTTTATTGATGTTTATTCTGTAAAAATGTTTTTAATGTCAGTTTTGCTGGGTTGCTTCTTATTAAATAAGTTAATGTTTGTTAGGGAGGATTGCCCATGTATGTTGCAACCAGAGGCTTGTACCGAATGAAGCCTCCAACAATCATTGTTCCAACTTGTATAAAAGAAGATGTGGAGATGCTGTTTGAGGTTCATAGAAGAATGGACCATTCTGAGCTGAATCATAATCTGGTTGGTTTGGATGTGGGTAATGTCCAGCTTTTTTCAACTTGTCTTGGAATGAAAAAAATTATATATTCTCCCTTATTTGTGGCATATCTTTGTGCCTTTGTTTAGTTAGTGAAACTTGTGTTTGCAGGAGAAGAGTTTTGCTTGAGAAAGGACCTTAAAGTAAAAGCTTTTAAGACTTACCATGTTATACCGAGTCAGGTAAGCCTTGTTCTCTTGAAAAATTTTCTTCTTCTGGGTTCCTATTGACAGTTTCATTTGAGGTAATTATTTATATATATAATTTCCATCTACTTTGAGATATTTTAGGGTATTAACTTGCGTTGGACATGGTATACGGCAGGGTTATGTTGTTTACTCTGTAAAACAAAAGCTTAAGCAGGAGTACCTCGGCCTTCCTGGTGATGAGATTAAGAAACTGAAGTTGTCAGGCACGGAGGTCTTTGTTGGCAATCATAATAGTAAATTATTGCATAAACGTTTTGTGGGCATTTTCTTGTTTACTTTTGTTGATGATCCTGTGATATGGTAGTTGTTTGTGCACCTCCTTCCTTGGTACTAATCATTTGTTCTTTGTTAATTTTTAAAAGGAAAATGTTAAATATCATTATTATTATTATTATTATTTAATTAAGTTATGGTGTTACAAAGTTATTTTCTAATATTACCTTTAGAACATATCTGGCAGACTTTTATTTTTTTTTAAGGTTAAATTTTGTTCTTATGACTAAAGCTTTATTATTCTTCATAAGTTCTTTTTATGGCTGTTTTATTTTGTGTTCTGTACGTCCTTTTCTTTCCACTTTATTGCTTGTGTTTGACAAGGTTGAGTTTTCTTGTGGCAGATTACAAATACTGTGACAACACCTGAAGTCGCTTTTACAGGAGACACAATGTCTGACTTCATTGTTGATGAAAATAATATTGATGTTTTGAGGGCAAAGATTTTAGTTATGGAGGTGCATCCTAAAACTTGTTGCTATATATATTAAATTGGTCCTTGAAGATAAAATGGTTTTGACTTATCTTGCTCTTCAGAGGAAGGGGTAAATTTAGTGTAGACATGAAGAAATTCAAACTCAAGCTTGTCACTATAAATCTCCTAATCATCAATGGGTTAATTAAGTTGTGGCAAAGGACCCTGCTGAGTAGCTTAGCTGGCCTTTGTTTCTCTTTTTATCTGCTATTGTGGGAAGTTGATTACCTTTTTGTCTTTTAAAAGATAATGACTATGGGCAAAATGAAGTGGTAAAGGAAAGGTTATCATTTGCTGTCATCAATGCCTTCACTGTCAAAATACTTGGCTTACTGTTTTATGCGAAAAAAGGGATTCATTGGTCGGTTTCTACACCATTTGGTTGGAGACATCCTCAAAAAGAATTTTCACTCAAATTAATAGGGAACAAAGGAAACCACATTTAGCTCTAAATTGCTCAGACTTGTCAAATTTAACATGTCATCCTGTTTCTTGACCTTCCTGCAGAGCACCTATGTTGATAACTCGGCTACAGTGGAGCAGGCAAGAGATTATGGACACATTCATCTGTCTGAGGTATTGTCACCAATGTCTAAGAATCTTATGTTGCATGTTAGGATCAATGTGCAGCTCTAACTCTTTGTTTTAATTTCATTGATGAACTTCCAGATCGTTAATCATGCAGACAAGTTTGAGAACAAAGCAATTCTTCTGATTCACTTTTCAGCTCGTCATACATTAGAGGTAAGTTTCTGATGTTTTGCCTTATTCATTGTGGTGTACGTAGTGTTGTTAGCATCTATGATCCCTGGATATTAAAGAAAGTTGCAATTAAGTACAAGTTCATACTGAAGGATGGTAGTAGTTATTTTTTTAAAAGCCCCATCTCTTCAGCAGCAGTTTTGTTCATTAAATAAACCTTAAACTGCTGAGAGCTTATGCACTGCATGTTTTAATGTTCAATTGTTGTCATAGGTACGACGAGTCATGTTAGGTATCCATACCTTCTTTTGGTCTGCCATTGGACTCTCTTCTATTCAAAAAAATATGTTAAATTTTAAAGGACCAGAGCAATGGTATTCTAAGCATTTGCAATGATTTACATTGTGGGATTTTATGTGTGCCATATTTCTATGTACCCCTTATAATACTTCCTCCAAATGTTTTTTTTTTCTTAATAACTAGATGCTTACTTTGTACTCTTTGTTTATCAGGAAATACAAGCAGCTGTCTCTGGAGTTCCTCCACCTTTGGCTGGCCGAGTTTTTTCACTTACTGAGGGTTTTGAACGGGAGTGAACTTGAGAATTGAAGTTTTGTCATTTATGGATTTTGCACTGTAGTGAACCATCCTAGCAGCTGCTTTATATAAATCTATTGCTTTAAGCAAAGTACAGTAGGAAGAAAGATTTAATGCAAGCAATGGATTGTGTAGTCGTTTCCACACAATTTTGAGTAAAGAGATGCACGGACATGTGATTGGAAGCCATTTAGTCATCGTTCATATTCGAGTTCATTCAAGAAATAATATATGGTATATTTTTTTGTTCAATCGGAATGGCTCTGAGTTTGATAACAGTTGAACATGATCCGACATGAAGTGCAAGGCCTTATAATGACTTATAGCTTATCTGGTAATGGCCAATCTTAAGTGACTACACTTACAGCCAATCTTATAAGCTTATCTGGTGATGTCAGATTTGCCAAAGCCACAAACGCCACTTCAATCCCCCACCCAGAAAGCCAACATCATATGAAGGGGGAAAGGAACTGAATATAGATGGATTCATGAGGCAGCAAGATCACATTGCTTAGCATAAAATTGGATCTTAACATTAGTTTCTAGGGCTGGTTCATCAGAAGGCATTAAAACTTTAACAACCCAAAACCTTCATAACTAGAAAGTAAAATTAACAACACAGCATAAGCATTACAGAAAGGGAACAAGAAAAAAAAATCAAAACAAGAACTTAGAAGAAACATTTAAAAGTGCTTCAATTCCATTCCCTAATAAATCAGAATTACACTCTTAATAAAATTTAGACAAAATTTTGGAAGAGTAATGTCAAAGATGACAATCGTACAACAATGTACCTCCTAATTCTGCATGCCTTCATTTTCAATTCCCAAATTCTTAACTACGGTGGCTATGGAACAACAAAATCTTGCTTCCAAGGTCAGGGAACCCACGACTCCCTCTATAGATTTCAGCTCCTCCTGAAACTCTTGGTGCAACACCAATGAAGAGAAGTTTTCATCCAACACCAAGCCAAGACATTTAACGACAACTTCAAGCTTAGGAACCCAATCACAAGCACTTATACCCAACAAATACGATGCTTCAGGACATGGAGCTGCCTGTGGGAACCTCTCAAACTTCTTCAACCATTTCCCCAAGTACCGAATCAAACTCATCATCTCTTTACCATTTAACTTACTGATTGAAGATGATAGTATCACTTCATCAACATTAGCTGATGCTAGCAAATAATGCAAACAAAGCTCAGAAACAGAAAACCCATCATGCGCAACCATTAGTAAAATAGCAGCCTCCTTTGCTACACATAATTTCTTCCTAGAGAGTTTGTCATCACTTGCCTTGTCAATGGCAAGCAACGCTTGACTCTCCCATTCCTTCCTCACACTCAACATACTTGCATAAGCATCTTTATGTGGACAAAGGAAGTACTTCAAAATGCAAAGCAACTCAGATGAGCCAAGATCTGGAGCATACCTCACACAAAGACAAAGCAGATCCGACCTCTTCTCTGTTGCGAGTTTCATGACCAAATTTGAATAACATGAATGATCAACCAGGCCGCTAACTATCAAAGCCTCCACCAAGTCCCAAACTTTCAAGCATACACATGCTTCCAAAACCAAAGCTGCCACATCTCGTCCCATCAAAAATCCAATCTTTTCAATCAAAAACCGGGTTTGTCCATTGTTAGACACATCAGCACCACTCGAAAATCCGACATGCTCACTAATTTTCACAAGAAACGGATACAAAATCTGAATAAACTCGTTCTTATCAAAGTTATTAGTATTTTTGAGCTTCCGCTTAAGCTTTGCATAGAATTTCTTGCCAGAATCAATAAGTTGGGCATCAATTTGAGAAATTTTCCAGCCAGAAACAGGACTCACAAGTGATGCTGGACTAGGGTTTTCATGCTCTGGCTTCAAGTTAAGGAAAATATCACCTGGGTTGAGAATGATGGGATGATCGAGTTGGGATTCTGCCAGGTCGTGATTGGCAGTGGCCTTCGTTATAACTTCCAGCAGTGTCATGATGAAAGATTTTCTGTTTCAAACAAGAAAAAGAAAAACCTAATAATCAGAACATGAAATTTAAAAAAAAAAAAAAACTTGACTTAAATTTAACAAATCAACAAATTTCTTATCGCGAAACAAGGCAGATAATCAGAAAAAAATGAATAGAAATTAGAACGGAACGGGATATGGGCGGCGGAAAGCCAATAACCTAGATGAATTAATACGGGTAAGTTCAGGCGTGAAAATATTGAAGACAAACCTTGGCTCGCAGATGTCCAAGCTGCTGGGTCGACTCAGATTAATATAAAAGCAAAGAGATTGATCGCAAAATCACAGCTTTCGTAGTGTTGTTCACTCAAACTGCAATGTCCACACATAGACCCTAGAGTGATGGAAAGAGGCGATCTCTGCTTCGGCAACACTTAACAAAGGGTTTTAGCGCAGCTAGGCAAGGCTTTTACTTTGACAATGGGGTCAAAGGAAAGATTTTCTTTGTTAATTATTTATTTTAATAACCGAAATTATTAATTGAAGAGGTATTAATTTGAAACCAAGTTAAATTACCAAGCTATATTCCATGTGAATATATAGATCCATTTAAAATTAAATAAATCAATGTATAAGATTGAAATTCAATTATAATTTGTTTAATATTTACAATTAAAATTAGCATTGATGGCAGTTCCTTGAAAGTATACACGATAAAGTATCAAGTCTACCATGTAATGCAAGTCCTTTAAAATCAATAAATTAGTAAAATAAAATTAATAGCTGATAAATATAATTTTCTCTGTTAATATCTGTTTAAAAGGACAAAATTTCTTATTTTATAGTAAAAACAAACGAAGAGAAGGACCAAGAAAAGAGAAACTAGGCTGCTATCAAATGTATTATTCATCTAAAAACTCTCTCTCTCCGTCTGTTGAATTTGATAATCTTCTAATCACTGCGAATCCTCAAGTAGATGGTGGAACCTCCCAGTGCTTTGGCACTGGACCCAAATCGTAAATGATTTCTCTGTGGCAAGACCAAACAAGTCTTATTGCTTCTGGGGTTCCAATTCCTGCACCCCTGGGGTCTCCAGACGGTCCAAACCTGTCATCACAAAACATTTTTTTTATTCGTTCAGAAAACACTAAACAATCTTCTTATGAAGCCTGGGAACAGAAATGTAATATAATTTTCTACCCACCAGTGATTTTGCGGAGCTCCAGTTGTTCGTGCTCTTAAGCCAGCATACGTGGTACCATTAACTGATTTCCCAATAATTTCCTGCAAGTTGACAAATTCAGAATTAATAAGCTGAAACTCTATATAAAATACATGCATAATGCGTTCATATTAGGACTTTGAATATTCTCCTGCATCGCCAAGGACACAGGCTCCAGATTGAGTACTTTCTAAGGGACTGTATTTGTAACTCTGCAAAGCCAATCATTTATCATGGTGGGAAAGTGCCCAAAGTACAACCTGCACCCGAGCAGAGTTTTAGGCAAGAGGGTTGAAGTGCGGTTGAACGAGGTAATACAGATGTATGGCTAGTGTCAAACTTAAAGTTTTGGAACTGTGAAGAATTACATAACAGAATCAAGTATTTGGTGGTTCTCTAAATATCTTCCCCGACTCCAACTAGCATTCACAGTTTTGTCGCAAAACAGTATAACTATCAACATAAAGATCATCCAACTCTTCAAGGTTGAAGCTTGAGAGAAAGAGAATAGTTGAATCTTGCCTGTAAAAAGAGATGATCATTTGAAACCACTGCAGCTGTTAAATGAGCATGCATCTTCTCCAAAGCATCCAAAACCAATGGGAGTTGATCTTGCTTATACTCGGTAATAATCTATAAACAAATGCTACTGTCAGTATGGTTAATCTTCAACTTACACAAATATTTATTTAAACAATAAGAATAAAAGTGAATGTGCCGGCCTCTCTGTATGGTATTTTTCTTTTGTTGGCTTTTGTGTGATAAATGATATCTATATTTTTACTAACCTGAAATGGCCCAAAAATTTCTCTCGTCACAAGCTCATAATTGTTGTCTTTCACAATTTCCTCAATTGGAACATAGATGGCCGTTGGTTTAATAGCACCATATATGGGTGGAATGGAGTGGTTCTGCAAAGCTTCACCACCGAAGAGCAATTTTGAGCCTGGTATCTGAAGCAATTTATTCATGTGCTCAAGCATTGCTTCGGTTGTAAACTGCACCAACAATGTAAATGAGAGCTGAGATATTGTAAAAAGTTAATGGGTCAAACCAAGAATGACAAGCATTCTATTTGTCCTACTAGAACTTGTGTACAATTTTTTATGGTGCAGCAGCATTACAATTTCTCAAATATCCATAGACAATAATGAAATTTAAGACTCAATTCAAAAAATAGATAGTTCAATCTTTAATGTATAACTTTAAAAATATAATGGTTGTATCCAGCTATGGGTTTTGGACTATGGCTTTCTGATCCCCCAGTTTAATCTTAATCCAACTGGTTTAGCCAGAAGCCCTTCCAGGTATTCAAGGAGTACCCACAAAAGCCCATGAAATGCCCTATTTGCTCATAATAAATATTCATCAAATCTGACATCATTTAATATACTTCATCAAGGATTTTTCTTTTTTCTTTCTTTTTTGAAAAATAAAATTTTGAACAATTTGCTCCAATTAAATGCCAGAATTCCAGAATCCCTGAATGCAGCATTGGATTTTATAGATGGTGGCTTATAAACAATATACTTTAAAGAATATTAAAAAAAGTAGAAAAATTAGCAAATTGCCACACTTACAGTGAGAACTGGACCAATAGTTAAATCTTCCAACTTTCTTCTATTGGCAAGATCTTTCAGTTTGGATATAAGTGAAGTTGAAGACCAATTCTGCAAAGGATACCAATATATAATAAAAAGGTCCAAAACTATTTAAGAAATAAAAAATAAAAAGCCAACACACGAAATTTCCAATATTGAATATTGTCAAGCAGTAAGAACCTCTAAACAAACAACCATAAAGCATTGATATAAATATAATAGACTAAAAGTGCAAAAATCAAGAACCTCTAAACAAACAACCATAAAGCATTGATATAAATATAATAGACTAAAAGTACAAAAATCAAAATGAAGCAGCTAACCTCATGCATGAATAGTATTGATTGTGCGGAACACTTCTGACCACTGCATGCATATGCATCCTGATCACAAACCCATGCAACATAATCCACCTAGCGCACAAAAATCAATAAGACGGAAGTCAAAAGCATTCTTAATTTTGCAAGAACAAAATTGCATGATCGAAAAGAATAATTTTTTGGCAAGAAACCTCCTGAGCATCAGGTCCCAAAATCTTCCAGTCAAATCCTGCATCTTCCAATTTAATGCGACCCTTCAGGTCAACAGCCAATTTATCTGCCACTCTTGAGCTGCCGGTAAAGAGTGTCATTCGAGGATTCGCCTGTAGTAGCAACATAAAGTTAAAATAACATTTTTATTGGTGTACATGCAAACAGAATCATGATAATTGCAAACATGCGGTCAGAGTAATGAAAAATGCCATCAAATACATGATAAATTTGAATATGTTCTCAAAGATCACCTATTCATAAGTAAAGGCTTTGTCTTGTACAAGAAAACAAACTACAGATCAAATTTTTACAAGACGTCCAACTCTTTTTAAAACCATTATGCACAATTTTTATCATAACCTAAAGAAAACCAGAGTCTCATACTGTCGGCCGACATTACTGTCACAGCCATCATAATGCCAACCTTCACTTCCACCAACTAATGGAATATGGTACAACAGACAGATAAAGAAGTGGTGGTTGAATTAGAACACATAATTATTCTAGTACTGTGGAAGATTCTCAACCGCCCGAAAAGTATTAAAAACATTTCATTATGAGCTCAAATATAAATTAACAAGTAAAAACAAACAAGTCATAGCAAAAGGAAAAACCTGAAAAGCATATCATTAAGAAGGGGCTATGGAAAAATGAATGAAAGACATTGAAAACCAAAAGGAGTTCATGCAACGAAACAAGGTTATTATTAAGGAAAAAGAGATTGAAATTGTAATAGTGGCGATAAAGCTGCAGAGTTTGTGAAACATAGGATATACCTAACAGACCTGAAGTTGAAAGTGAGACAAAACTTGCCATTAAAAGAAATCATTGAAGCATGATACTTGAAGAATGGTATACAAGTATGAAACCTGAAATGCAAAAAAAAAAAAAAAAGGTTTTAAGATAATAAACCTCCTTCAACAGTTTGTTCATGGTTTTCCCATCAGAATTTATGAAATCAACATCTTCCACAGGTAACCCACAAGAATGAAGTAAACGCATCATCTGATCCATAACAATGCTGACCTATAAAATATGTACCAAGTCATAATCAGCAAAGGAATTATTTCAGTGACAACAATAAAACAAAAGTGGAGTTCATTCAACATGAACAAATGTTAAACAATATAATAAAATCTCTGTACTAAAATGTAATGAACATGTGTCTATCGGCTTGATTACTAGTCATGCACATAAATATTCTTTCTCCTCCCCAGCCACTTCAATTGAACACCCATGGATCTTTGTCCCGAAACAAATTGTATGTTCCTTTTCCTAATATGCGATGACTCTCCAAACCCATTGAACACCAGTGATACATCTTCGAAAACAATAAGAATAATCTTTTCGAGGTTGACTATAATAACTAATCAATATGCATCACAAAAGCAACTAAATGATATTGTAGTTCTACAACGCTAATATAGCTAATAATATCAAATTGCACTAATCAATATGATGTCAGGAAACCATAAATACAAGCCCCAAAAGTACTTAACTAATAACATACCTTGCTATCAACTTTAAGAATCGGCTTATTACCCATATAGAGTGCACCCATCAACTGAAGTACAGGAATCTCTAGTGGAAAATTGAAGGGAGTAATAATTGCAACCTGCAGATACATACACTCTTTTACATTCAGAAACAAAGAAAACTAATACATCTAAAACACAAAATTTTATGAAGAATAATGCAGCTATAACATGGGGACTATATACATTTAAGATGAATAACAATGCTTAAAGCATCTCACTGCTCAGTAAGGCAGTAATAGAAGATAGCATGTGCATACACCTTTACACATGGTAAGTATATATTTCATAATATGAAACCGAATGCCAAATTGGTATGACATCATAGACCAAAAACAATGCCTTCTTATACTGCATGGAACCATCTAAGGGAAGTATAGCACTTGGGATCTGAGCGCTTCTTCAAGCAAAAATAGTAGTAAAATCATTAATTTTGCTTCATCTGAAGTGCATAATTGAACAAACTCTAGAATTTTAGGAAATAATATCTTACAGGACCATAAGGCCAACGAAAACCGTGGCTCTGTTGTCCAAGATGATTCCCAGGAACAGCAAAAGACCTTGCCAGGAAACGAACCTGCCAGATATATACAAAGAAAAAGGTTAAAAGTAAATTCGTAGAACTTGTTCGGCAACTAATCAGAGATATCAAACTAAAAACAAAAAAAAAACAATCAGATTATTAAATATGTGTTTCTAGTGTGGAAAAGCATAGAAAAGATACAGCACATTGTGATGATTGAAATTGAATTGATCAATAAACAAGAACACAGTAGGGATAATAAAAATAAAAATCAAAAAAAGGTTGCTGAACACCAATGTAACCCTTTTTGAAGGAATTTTTTTTGCTTTTCTTTTAATTTTTCAAACCAAAACTGCTCAACAGGGCTGGTCTTGATGTACCTGATCACCACAGAAATTCTCTAGGAATTTTTGTGTAACCTGAACCTCACCAAGTGCCTGCTGATAACTCTTAGGAGAAACCCTTTGTATTAACCTAGCAAAGAAATCAGAGACCTGAAAGTAATATGAAATAAAAAAGTGTCATTCAGAAGCCTGCAAAAGACCACAAGTAAAATTACAGAATTCTTAGATGTAAAATAATCTCTGCTGCAGAATATACTACCTTCGGCAGAGAAAGCATGTGAGCTGCCTTGGCAGATATGTCTCCATATAATAGATACCTGCCAAAATGCTACATTATCAAACTTTCTCTGATTTATACAAGAAAACAGCTTCTTGGGATGCTCATATATATTCCCAAAGTCAAAGGTACAGGAATAAAAGAAAGGGACACAAACCTCTCAGGTGATTTAAAGGGATTGTGTAGACCATGTTTAGGACACATGGACAAGCTCTCTACAAATGGCTGCAAACAAATTATTATGAGGAAAAACTTTAGTTTGGATGCAAGCCGAGTACATAAAAAAATTAAAGTTTTGACCAGTTGAAGTTGGGTAAGAAAATTGAAGGACATCATAACAATATACTTGTTGAAAGAGTGGGGCTGAAGCCTATCCTAGGTAAGCTACAACATGCACCGTACTCTCAACTGTTTGCAAATGGCCATTCTACATAACAATCAAAAGGAAGTACCTGAATTCCCCTTTCATCTACTTCAGCAACTTTAATGAAAGGTTCTCCATTTAGAGGATCTACAATTGTGTTCCAACTTGATGATCCTGTCCACTTACCCTGCACTGAAATAATGTTTTTGCTTGTGAGGCTTTACAAACAACAAGTTCAGAGCCAAACTGGAATCTCGAACAAAGGTAAGGCATATATATGTTTATAGAAATGCTGATTAATCAAAAGTCCACAAGTATACTAATATGGATAATAAAAATAGGAACAGAAAAATAACTAAATGGTTACCACAGAGAACTTCACCGACACCTACCCAAGTTGTATACTTCAGCAGGTTGCGAGCCTGATATTCCTTCTGCTTCGACTGTTGCAAAAGGCAAAGAATGGGCAGATCTGCTATGCAGGGAAATTTATAAAATTAAAAAAGAAATTTAAACGAAGAAGCTTTTTTTTTTTTTTTTTTTGGTGAAAGCCATTAAAATAAACACGGAAACATAAACCTCCAACTACAAGTCTCCAACCAACAACAATTAATGGATAAGAATTCATTCAACCAATCGCATTAGCATAACAAAAGCTTAATCATCGAATGACCAAATCCAAAATGCCATCCTACAGAAAACACCCAAGATTCCAAAAACAAGCATTAAAAAAAAAAAATCTAATATGATTTACAATCGCTCCATCCCAATCATTTATAGCCAGCTAAAAAATCTTATATCACCAATAACGCCAATGAATTAAAAGCAATCTCACAAATCAATAGAAACCCAGATAGCTAGATTACCTTGAAAAATTCAAAGAACTGAGCCAACTTAACGCCTGCTGGGGAGCTCTGGCTCTGAATTCTCTGGAAACAACAACTCTATACATGCTGACAGAAAGATGAAGCAGCGAATAGAGTAGATTGATCCTTGTACAAGGGTGGCCTTTGAATACTTATATGAAGCTTTAAAGACAGAAAGTACAGAGCCTAAACACGTGGGCAGTTACGGTTGGACCAAGCGTCGCTATCTTATAATTGAACTACTCAAAACTCAATTCTTCTTATATTACTTAGACTGTGCTGCCATCTCACATCCGAATAACTTTACTTACCTTCAAGTACTAAGAGATAAATGATTCAGTGATGACAAACTTTGGTTTTCAAGTGCACCGTCAGCTCAGCTGTAACATTTGAGAGTCGTGAATGAACCGGTGTTAATCTGTGTTGTGTTATCTTGCAATATAGGATGATTATTATCATAATTATTGGGTTCGCCATGGACCGTTAACGATGATGCTTATTGGACATGACAAGACAACGATGACATGAGTGGAAAGAGCATAAAGTGGGGACCACGAGGTGATGAGTCAGCCTCTAAGTGCGCGATAAGAATGGAGAAGCAGACAACTCAGTTTGACGCAATAGATTTTCATATCCCGCTATTATTCGTTTGTTGCCATACAAAGTTCGTAACTTTTATATTAAATAAATTGCTAGGTCTATTCAAACCCCTCTAAATGTAAGTATTTACCGCATATTTGTACCAAAATAATCACGATAATTATTCTCCAGTTTGATAAAGATTCAAGTAAAAAATATTATATATTTTTTATTAATTATATCTTTAATATTATTTTGAAATTACTATTTTTATTCTTTAAATCGTCAATTTCAATGATGCAATTAAGAAAAAACGTATAATTATTTTCTATTTAAAATTAAGTCATAACTCGAGAATATTTATTGATTTATCCTTATTTGTATTCCATATGTGCTCTTAAATATTGTCAATAAAGTCAATTTAAAAAAAATATATATGCCAGTGAAATTCTATTCTCAAATTATCAAGTTTACGGATATTGAGAAAATAGATTCTATTGCATGAGTTAGTAATACTTGCATGAGCATATATAAAGAAAAAATTTATTTGACAATCATGATTTGGTTTTGTTTGAATTAGTGTTTTAGGAATCGGTTGTGTAAATCAAGCATACATGGCAAGTTTGTTTTGTCTAGGAAATATGAAAATATAAAAATGTAGACTTTTGGTGGTTGAAATGGAAACAAATTAATTATAAGTAATAAATTCTGCTTGAAAAGGAAACAAACAAGCAAGTCAATAAATTCTAACCCAAACAAATTTGTTAATTAATTAATGCTGACCTTTAATATACGTAATAAGTACCTCAAAACTATTTTATTCTATTACTTCATCAAATACTAAAATAAACATACTATTTTAAAAATTATAATATTATTGTTATTGAATTAGGCCTGGAGTATAATAAGCTTTAAAAAATGGGGTTAAATATAATTATTCAGATAAATAATGTAAATTAAAAAAAAAAGGTGGTTCACTGGACTAGCCCACTTCTGATAAAGTTTTGTTGGTCAAAACACTAAGGTTCTGGCCCACTATTAACTATACTCATAACGTTTCCAAGGCCCATATGTTTCACTTAAGGCCTTTAACTTGGGCCTCCTTAACTTAGTATCGAGACCGACTTGTCAGGGATATGCCCAGAACTCAGAGAGTAACAATAACAAGATAACAAGTTGTTTCACTATTACTAGAGCGCCCGTTTCCAAGTTGTATATAAAAGTTGGAATCATGCGTATGAAAGATGAGAATCCTACATATATATATATATATATATATATATATATATATACTTTCTTGACTTTTGTATGTGTTAGTGATCGGTGAAGTAGGCCACCACGAGGTGTCATTGGTTTAAGCCTAGAGCTATTGAGAGCTGGTCTCCGGGTGCCTTTTGATAACTATGTTCGCCGTATACTCGATGCTATGGGCATTGCCCATACCCAACTGTCGGCCAATGGGTGGAGACTTCTGATAGCTTTCCAAAGTTTATTTAGAAGCGCCCGCCTTGGTGACCCTACGACCAACAATGTTAAACATATTTTTGCCATTCACCCACCGAATGGAGAGAAAAAGGGTTACTACTATATATCCCAGCGAGGAAAGACGGATGACCCCAACCGCCTTTTTGGCATTCCCTCCCATGTGAAAGAATGGAAGTATAAGCAATTCTGGTGTGGTGGTGGTTGGAAGTATCAAGAAGGTGCTCGTCCAGAGGGGAGAAGTTGAGGATCAGGAGGCGTTTTGGTTTTTGTGGTACCTTATTATAATGACTCCCTATCCGCCTTTGTTATGAAAACTCTTGATCAACTGACATTCTTTTCTGTTTTTATTGCAACCCCTTGGACCAAACGTCCGCTGTTATCTCAGAAAGAGAGAGACGATTTGCAAGTGGTACTCAAGCTACCCGTGGACTCAAAGAACGTGCATAACCTCACTGATCGAGAGCAATTGGTCCGTCTTGGCTTATCACCTCCCATTCCTCCGGAAGGTAAGCCTGATCATTACTTTCCGATCTTACTTCATCAAACATGTGCTTATTGTCTTACCAGTTTTATCTTCGCGCAGGACTATTTCCTTTACATCTTACCAAAAAGCAATTTGCTCAACTCGTAGCCAAGATGCCGCTTAAGCCCTTCACTCATGACAGGCCTAGTTCTTCCCAGAAGAAACGGAGTGGAAGTCCTCCAACTCTTGGGCCTTCGAAGAGGAAAGCCAGTGGTCACAAAGAGGTTCCCGTACGGAAGCCGGTTCCTGATAGGTCAACCTCCGTCCAGCCTGCGGATAAGGGAACAGCCACGAAGCCTACTGGGAACAAGTTACCCTCAGCCTCTCAACTACCCAAGCGTTTTACCTTTGACAGTACGGGCTCTCAGAGTGGCTCAACATGTGGAGACTACCTTCGAGAATTGTCTCAAAGTGTTGCACGCCTCATGCCTACCAATGTCTTTCCAGAGAATGTAAAACTCACATACTTTGATGCGATCGCTGTCGGGATGGGCATCATACTTCAGGTTAAGCTTTACTGAGACCCTTCCTTCCCTTTTTTTTTTTATACTTTTGAAAGTCATGCCTTAACTCCTTCCCTCTCTTTGCCTTTCTTTCTATAGGCGACAGGGCCCTTAGATCAAGGAGAGTCTACCAACACCAACCTCCTCAAGGAGGTTAACCATCTCACTTCTGAGTTTGACTATTGGAAGGCGAAACATCTAGTCTGCCTCGACAACTTAACCGAAACGGAAAGAAAAATGGTAGAGATGAAGGAACAGATGGGCAGAATGAAGGCAGACTTGTCCGAAGCCAAGAAGGAGGTAGCTATCCAACATAAGAGGGCCAATGATTTTGGCCGAGAGCTTCGAGAGAAAGCTGCTGCTGAGCAAAGTAGGATTGACAAAGCAGTCGCTCGCTTCCGTAGGGGTCGTATCTACCAGCAATCTATGGAACGCTCCTATATTGACGGAGTCAATGGGGTGCGTAGATGGTTCCATGACCTCTACCCAGAGATTGATCAGTCACCCATAGCCGAGGAGTTAAACTTAGTGGAAGAGTCTATCCCTACAGCAGACTCCGATCCCGAGCAATTCTGCCGCCTCATCCTTAAAGATGAGGATTATGAGTCAACTTTGGACACAGCAGCCTGGGAGGCCAAGCAAGGCGAATCCACCTCATCGTCTTCAGACGAGGAAGGAGATGATGAGGCCACTTCTTAGAGTTAATTGGAATTCTTCCAACTAGGTAGATGCTCATTCATAGGGAATAATCATATTAAGGCTACTCTCCAGGCCTTGACTTTACCTTTTACTGTCTTTACTTTCAGTTCAATGTACTAGGTGAGGATGTGTGACATCCCTCAACCAACTTTGAAGTAATAAGAACACTAAGAAATTTTTTTCTTTCTGGTGTTGTGTTCTTTTACTCTTTTCATCTTATAGATACCCATCACGGCTTTGAAGTCATAAAGTGATGGCCGACCAAGGATGGCGTTATAAACTCCTGGATGATCCACCACAAGAAAACTCACCATCCTGGTTGTCTGTAGGGAGCCTTCTCCCAAGGTTACTGGTAACGAAATCACTCCCTCAGGAATGACTTTTCCTCAAGAGGATATCACTAAAGCTCTCCCTGTATCAACTACCCTTCGGCGTCGGGGAGGCGCTTCAACCTCGATTTCTTCGTCAACCTCTAGGGAGGTTGAGTGTTGGGATTCGTGACTCATGATGAGTTTGAGTACGTTTGGATAGGAGCAACAACTAAAGAGGCTTAGATTGTTGTTCCCACAGACGGCGCCAACTGTTGATGCACGGTTTCCGGACGGCCGGGATACGGGTCGGAACTCGGGTGGTACGTCGGGTCCAGTCCTGCGAGCAAAGAAAAACAGTCAGGGGTGCTAGCGGTGGTGCCGGCGAGGATCTTCTGACGCTCAAGTCAGTTTCCGGCACTCCAGAATTTTCTGGAAGAATTTCCTAGAGAGAGAAGCTCTCAAAAGTGAAGGAAATCTAGAAAGAGAGTAAGTTCAGAAAAGTGTGCATACCTTGAGCAATAATCCGGAGGGTTTATATAGGAGTCAGGATGGGTCATTGTGAGACCCAGATAACGGGCCCAGATAATGCGCTACAGTAATGGGCTTACTGTATTAGAAATGATTGAGTCAGGATGGGTCATTGTGAGACCCAGACAATGGGCCCAAATAATAGGCTATAGTAATGGGCTTACTGTATTAAAAATAATTGAGCCCAATTTTGTTATGGCCATAACAGTATGAATATCGGAAGTTTGAAATGTACGTTTCCACTTTTATATAATTTTCTTGATTTTTATATAAAATATAAAAATGGGTGCATTAAAGCATCAAATGCGTTGCAGCTAAAGCCAACAAATTATATTTTGCAAGAAGTACAAAATTTTAAGGCTATGATCCATATCATGAAACTTGAACAATTGGATTGATTTGTTTCTTTATGAAATCCTGTACAATGCTCTTGCAGGTATCTTTAATAATTTATTAACCATTACAGTGGCAAACCTACGTTTGGGCTTCAGGGGGTTCGGGCCCCTCCAGCCCAAACTCTAGGTCTTTAATGGTGATAAAGAAAAACCTTATTTATTATCACATATATTGAAATTTCGAAGGAAGTTATAATTCTACATATTAATCCACTAAATGCTCCATATTTATATAAATATAATGAATTATTAAGTGCCACATTTATGATTCATATTATGAATATCTTTTATTATTTTCATTATCGAACTATTTAGCAAAAATTTGCCATTTTATATTGAGCTTTCTTATTTTGAATTCCTCAAACTTTTATTGCAAAAAGAAATTCCACCATTTATTCGTTTCTTCTATTTTATCATGACTTGTTTCTTCAATATATAAAATGCAAAATTTCTAATGAAATTTCTTTCTACTTTTTTTTTTTCATATATACGTTATTTAAGTTATAGATTTATTCACTTTATTTTGTTGATTTAAATTAATAGATATGTAATTTTATTACTTCATTTTCAAAATTTGTACAAGAGTTTATTTTTAGTCAATGTTTGTAACCTTAATGTTAATCAATCAATATATACTTTTCTCATATTTGAATTTATAATATAATTTTATTTTTGCCACAGCACCGCACCATCATATTCAAACGAAATAGTTCCTCTAATTATATGATTAAACAATGAAATATAGAGTTTATTTATGCACGGGATTTGCATCTCTTTTTGACATGAAGGATTTTGTAACTCTAATAAAAGTTATGAAGTCGTTATAAGTGTAATCATGTTATTGAACATCAATAATAAACTCAATTAGCAAATTAAAACTCCATGTATATATCAAGTAATAGATTTTGTTTGACAAAAAAAAAAAAAACAATCTTGCCTTATTAGTTACATGATAATTGTTATTTAATTAGTTGATGACTCCTTAGCCAATGTCCATCTCAATGAAGGAAATAAGAAGAGTATTTTTGCAAATATACTTACAGAAACGTATATAATCTATCAAATGGAATACATTAATTTTTTATAATTGTAGCTTGAGCTTGTCGTATATATGAAATCCGAATTAATTTAAAAAAAAAATAGAAGCATTCATTGACATTTGATAAGTCAATTGATAACTTGCATCACCTACATGTTCTACACTTAATACAATATAAAGTAATCTCTAGTGGGAAGCTTCAGAAAGTTGACTCATTCATGGCAGATCGATCAACAAAATTTTTACTTGTATAGGTTGCCTTCATGTGCAGGATCGATGTTACTCTTTGTTTCAGTTGGATCCTTTTTTTTTTTTTTTTTTTTTGCTAGGGCTTTGCATTTATTTAATTTCACTATAGATTTTTCGTTTTAAATTCTCTTGATTCTTTGATTTTTCCTGGAAGTAGCTAGCCTGCAGGTTTTCCCCCGCGTGCGATTCATGTCGATAAACATTTTCAAAAGTAATTACTTTTGGGATATAAACTCTGACCATGAGGAATAACGAAATTAAATTAAACGGAAAAACACATAAGATATTGAACAATTGAAAGTTGACAATATATATATATATATATTGAATTTCTTTGGTCATATTCGTGAATCATGATTCATCAATTAAGCACAGTCTTCGCACTTATACATTTGTTTTTAATTAGAAATTAATGACATCTTGTAGGTATTCAATAAGACACAGAAAGAACTGTTACATTACATGTACATGCATCGTGTATATATTTCATGATTTTACAAAACGACTCATAGCCACAACCTTTCAATCATTAATATTCCATTGCATAGAAATATTATATATGTAGATAACATAAGTTATATATGAACATGCTAATTGTCATAAATGCAAGTTTGTGAATTGAGAGAATAACTACTCGAGAACAAATCCTTCAATCATTAATATTCCTAGCCACACTAAACTATTATGAGATAAGTGTATAACATGTATATATAAGATCAGGAACCATCAACCTTGAGAAGGAAGGACAGTTCGGTATTGAAGTGCTTCATACGACATATCGTGGTACTACACTAGTGTTTATAATAACCTAAATGCACATTAATTTCCATATATACCAATAAAGATGGTGTAATTGCAATATTAAAATACTTATAATACATTACACACACACACACACACATTTGTATATATGTATATTATACACACACATATAATAATGCTAAACTTATAATCCAAATACAATCCAAAGTTCTACAACTTGATGTGACAGTCTAAGTGGTTAATTCTTTTTTCTCTGGTGAATTCTATACTTACGTACCCAACTCTAGAATTGCACCAAATACTACTATATAACACAAAATTTAACTTTTCTCTAGCCTATTATATCTTATGTCATAAGCAGCTCCACACTCCTCTCCCATCTTATTCGGTCTCTCTCTCTCTCTCTCTCTCTCTGATCTAGGTACGACTTACTTTTGATTTAAACATATAAATAAATGTCATGAGCAATGCAAGGACGACATTGGATTTTTGGCATACGAAATTTCCTAACAGTTCATCCTTTTCATCCTACCATCATCACTAGAAGAGAAAAAGTCCATATATCAATTATTATTAATAAATTAAGTACTTACAATACTAATTTAATCGTGTTTATCCTGGAGTTGCAACCGGCGACCAAGCAACGTGCAATAGTTGGTAGGAGTATGTTAGATAAGCAAATAATTGAAATGAGTTTTGCGTAAGCAGATGAATTTACAATAATGTAGAAAGTTGAAAATTGTTTGTATGAAGAAATTCATTGTATTGTGTAGGTTGGTGAATGATGAATGCATATATGATGATGGTATTGAAAATTTTTTTCCACTGCCACCTAAAAAACCCTAGCTAGCTCAACGCCGCAATCCCGTAACCCAATGCGTTTACTGAGGGTCGCCAACCCAATTTGGTAGAAACCAGCTGACCTTTGGCGACGACTAAGGATTTACTGTTTACAGTTTACTCTCGGACGCACAGATTGGCGATGATGAATATTAATTTCTTAGCTCTTGCATGCCTGCTTTCGTTGAATTTACTGAATGCTGATCCTTATCATTATTTGACAAATGGCTCTAGTTAATCATGACTTCCCTAATATGACAATTGAACTGTCCTTTCTTTTCCAGGAAACTGTGAGGTTTTAGGTTTCCATTTTCTGAAGTTGTTTGAGTCATCAATAGAGTGAGAACAAATTAGTATGGGGGCCAGTTGAAGCAAAAGTTACACTACTATGATTCGAGAAATTCCTAATAACTCGGAGTTCAGCTACTAGTGGCCTCTGAGGCATCCAAGAGCAAAATCTTAAAAGATCGATTTGAAAGTGAGTTCATTAAAAAAGGTAGAAACAATGTATATCCTGTTTATAAATAAATATCTATCCAATTGGTTGATTGGAACCGTTGACCTTTCAGTTATAGAATATAAAATATCTGCACTAGAATTTAGTTTAACAAAATAATCCATCAAAGTCTCAAGGTTTGTGAGATTTTTTAATTAAACTGTGATTATTCCTATCGTCATAAGATGCATTTAGAGCTGCTACCCGGCACTTTAAGTAATTATTTTGTCAATTTTCCAATTGGTTGATTGTTTAATGGAGCTTGTACTACATATGAATGCTTGGATACTTGAATTTCCTTGGATCAATTCTATATTAAATAAACTAAACAATTTGTGAAATTAAATATCTACAACTTAGACCAAGATAAAGCTTCTAAACCATCACAAGAAAGAATAAGTTACAAAGCATTGACATATATAATAAGGAGGTTAAAGACTTCAATTAAATTAATCAAGATGATACTGATATATTACTTGCATGTTGTTAGCTATCTTTTATCTCTAACGTTTAAGTTTTATTTAATGTATGTGTGAACTGATGGGCATCGGGTGATATATATATATACACTCATGTCTGTGTAGTATGCGTGTCAATGTCATCATCTAATATATAATTAGCTAAAGTCTAAGCCCTAATTAAAAGTATATAATTTGATGTATTAATAATATAAATTGGCATGCGTACATGCCTGTACGAATACGCTTTATATGCAAATATATATATATATATAACAATGATATTAGTATAATATACTCTACCTATTGAAGAATTGACCATTTCATAGATGTGCTTGGACGTTAAAGTCTTTGTTTATATAAGAAACAAAATTTAGGTCAAAGGTTCCATACGTCTCTCATTCACCAAGTGGATTGCCTTAGAATTTGACAAAAACCCTTTTCACACATGGCGTATACTTACTAAAAACATGCATACATGGAGACCATCTGACTCTTCACCATTTTTATTCTCCATCTTCTTCAACAAATATGGCTGCTGCTGCCCTGCGTGGCTTGAAGAAGCGATGTTGCACCGGACCCATGATGTCAAACGCTTGGATGAAAGTTAACGAATAAGGAAATTGAACCATGCACCTATTCTTATATATATCCTAGCCCAGTTAAATTAAATCTTAAGAATGTGATCGATCAGAGAGAGGGTTCCATGCATATATATTGTTTTCCCAATAACGAATACATTTTTTTGTACCTGTTTTCTATTTAGACAGTATTTTTGTGAGGCTTATATGAGGTTTTTACATGTATTATTGTACTATAAATCAAATTCCATGAATCAATAAGCATTAGTGAAATGGGACCTTCGAAGGAAAGCGAGATGAGATAAGACTAATATTTCATCGCAAATTGCATCTGTGAGTTATTATCACATTTGGAGCGTCAAGACAAAAAAGTCAATAATCTCAGTTTTTATATGGTCATCCATCCATGGTTTTTGAATCATGATAGCTCCTTCTGTAAAGGTATT
Organism: Boswellia sacra; assembly: GCA_013180625.2. NCBI lineage: Eukaryota > Viridiplantae > Streptophyta > Magnoliopsida > Sapindales > Burseraceae > Boswellia > Boswellia sacra. Next base: position 2,463,979 of record SNVD02006955.1, on the reverse strand, counting down.
GGCTTGGTTCCTCCGGACTCAATCTTTAAATATTAATTCTCTAGCCTCTTGCGTGTAAAAATGTTATTACAATTGTTAATATTGTTGTTAATATTACTCCTAGTGTTATTTTTATATGTTTGCCTAGCTATTACTGTTATCAGCATCACCTCATCCGCTAGTCTCATGCACATATAATTAAAAGAAGATAGACAGAATTCAGGTATATATGTGTAAAAATATCCAGTTTATTATTAGTCTTAGCAAACTGCTGCAGTCAAATAAATGAATTAAACCCCACCAAACACATGACATAAACGAGCTAGCTCAATGACTTTGAATATGTTACGAAATCTTAATTGAAAGATTACCGTTGTCTTAATTTTTTAAGTAATTAGTAATTGATTAAAATTGACTAAAATTGATTAAAATTGACATAAACGAGCTATATTTCGGACAATGCATCGTGTAAATACATATATATACTTTCCATGTAACTTACTATGTGTTACCTGTTAATCATTTATTGCTAACTAGACGCTGAAAGTATAAAACTAATGCTGTCACCTTTTCTGACCTACTTAAAGCCGGTGAAATTTGGCGTAATTTGAATAACAACTTACGCACATTTTCATAATTTATTGTGGACAGAAACTTTCAGATCATCAACTTTCACCACCAATAATTTAACCCTAGTCAAAAAGGTGAGAAGAGAATCTGAATACTAATAATCTTATATTTTCCCATCTTCCAATGAAAAGAAAAATAATAGTAGAGATATTAAAGTGGATCAAGATCAATTATAGGGCGTCAACGGGCTTGATCCCGAGATTGTCTGATTATGGTGCTGCCACAACCGAGTCTTGTGCTTATGGAGTGGCTTATTTGCACTTAATAAATAGAATATGTGGGCACGCATCCAGGACGACATTAATTATTCCCTTAAAATAATAATAATAATAATAATAAATATTAGTTTATATTCTACTAGGGTTTTTATCCTTAGACATAAATTTTCATTTATTCATAATCATATATTCATTCACCACTCTTCTTTTGGAAGAGGATAGGTGCACCATATAGTGCTTTCGAGTGATGGACATATACCGCATCAAGTAAGATTTGGAGTTGCTTTTTCAACTCCGCAAGCTCAGGTAGCGCCATGCGATAAGGCGCCATAGCTGAAGACTTAACACCGGACTCTAACTCGATTTGGTGGTCAATCTCTCGTCGTGGTGACAACTTCTTTGAAAGTTCTCGAGGCGTGACTTCCTTGTATTCGTATGTAATTCATATATATAGGAATATCCAATTACATCTACCAAAACAGAAAAGTCGAAAGAAGTACATATGCATGCATACAAGGGAATTGAATTGAAATTACCATAAATGGCGTGCGTAATTTTTGGATTACTCTGCGGATGTGTCTTGATCTTCTCCCTTGACACGGCGCCAAACAGTGGAATTCCAGGCCTTCTCTCTGTCTAGTTATGAAGAAGTGGACAATCTCATTTTGACAAATTTGAAAATAAAAAATTCATAAAATACCAACAAGCTGGCTGAAGAAGACACGTTTTGGCATCAAACTCTTTACAACTTTAAAAGAAGAATATAATATTGTGGTTTGGGCGCTACGGTCTTCAGTTTGAAAGCAGAAAAGGACAATATGGATAGGTTTCAGATTTTTTTTTCTTCACTTGAGATTGTAAGTTTTGGATAAATTTGGACTTTGATAGAAAATTGCATATGAAGCCAAAGAAATGTTATAGATCCATATATGTGAATATATACATGTGAGTCGTTGATTTGGACATTTTTCATAACCCACCAATTTAAGCAATCCTGTACCATTTGTCCAATAAGATTCTTTCCAATTAAAAAGGGTCCTCGCTGTTCTTTTACTCGGATATTTTATTGATAACTTTGACTTGTCTCTCCCACCTTTATTCCCACCTTGTTAACGAAAAGTGATAGATTTTATAACAAGTTCTTTTTCAAACTATATATGTGTAACTAGCTATCAAGTTATTTTGGAAAATAAAAAAAAAATTAATTAATTTGTAGCTGATGAAAAAATAAATAAAAAGAAAACAAGTCAGGGTGTAGTAAACTTAGGAAAAAAAATAAAAAAGCCTAACAAAAAATTTCCACATTGGAACCAATAAGAGACAAAAGGATCTTGAGAACAATGTTTTGGCAAATTCCAAGCATCCTCATGGACGGCTTTTTCAATCATCAGCAGCGGAGTACTCTACCATTTTAATTTACTATATATATAACAACAACCAAGACCAAAATTAGTCAAAGTATCGGCAATTGAATTCTTCCTCTCTAGAAGTAATACATTGAAGCTTCATTTTTTTTTTTTTGGGGGGGAAGATAGGAGCGATACAATTTAACCACCGGGACTGTAACGCATATGAAACAAAGCAGAGCAACAAACAAAAATAAATAAAATGTCGGAATTCCGCTATGCTATATTTACGAAAAAAAATTCTAGATACAATATTGAAATTCACATCACTATTTATACAAGATAAGTCTAAAAATATATACCAATATTTTTTATATTATTTTATTTATTTTTAGAATCAATATGATTGATATATTATACATACAAATGACATAAGACATGTAGTAAGGTAGACTCTATATATATACCCATTGTTTGGTGGGACTTCCTTGGGTCAGTTTCTTTTTTAAATAAAAACAAAAAGATGACGCTAACAAGTAATAGAAAAAATGGATTTGATTAATAATTTTATGATAATCAATCTTATATATTATGTAATTAATAAGGTCAATTCATGGACGAATGAGCAACCGTCCTTAATCCTATGTATTGACCTTAAAGTTGCCCTAAAACTCTCCAAAACCCTAACCCCTGATGGATATACGAGAAACTCCGGTCACCGCATGGTAATACTATTAGAAAAAGACGGCATTAAAAAGTTTGACCAGAGAACCAATGGCCATGTGACTTTTGTCATTCAAGGAAACTTCAAAGATGGTGGCAGTATTAGGTGGGGTCCGTGCATTGCGGCTTTGTACGCTCTTAATCTATGACATGTATCCAAAGAGTTGAAGTTGAATTCTTCTGGTTTTGTTTACTAGAGCAAATAAAATAATATAATATATGGTTCCAACAGTAATTATCTAGTGCAATTGGATTGGGCTGTTGACAATGTGAATCTGTGCATTGAATGTTTTTAAAAATGAGTCAAATACTGGAGGCTCTTTATAAAAGAAAGAGTTTTGAGACAGCTTAAAGAAGAGAAATTGAAAGAACGGAGGAAAAAGCTATGGAGGATATTTTGAGAAGATCCGGCCACAGAGTTGTCGGCGAGGAAGAGAAAAGAGTCGATTCTGTTGTTGATCATAAAGAAGAGATTGTTTCTAAGGTGAAGCTTTTTGTTTTTCTCTTGGAGGAATAATTCTCTTTTTCGGTTTTGATGAAGTTGTTTTACAAAATCGAACTAAACAAGATGAAAACTTACCATAATGATTTCCTGAAGATTATGTATATACTACATATATCTCCTCACTAATCTCGTAGTTTAATTTGATCCATTAATTGCATATTTGATTTTTTTTTTTTTTTTTTTTTTTGCATACACACACACATATATATATGTAGGTTGCATGCCAAAAGAAAATTTTTATCGGCTATAGCTAAAATCATTTATGTGAAGGTCTTAGAGGCCAATCAATAAGGAAAACATTTCTTGAAATTTTTTGTTTCATAATAATTTGTTTTATTTTCCAAGAATATCACTCCTTCTTCGGAAGTAGTAGATCTTGTTTTTGACTCTCTTGGCAAGTTAATTTCACAACGTGATCTACAGATTGCTTCTTTTCATGAATTCTGTGATAATTAATTAATATAAACATCTTCCTCTCTTTTCGTTTTATTCTCTAAACCTTTCTTACATATATGATATGTGACTTCGCATCTGAAAGATAAGGTTGTGTGCAATCAGAACAGTGATACACGAAGCTGTTCTCACCCAAACAATGATCATCGAAAATAATTGGAATAATATAATGAAAGCATACTATATATGTTTATATACAATATCTCTAGAAATGAATTGGCTATACAACAACTTAGTAGTGTCCATGAAATAATAATTCTTTATTTTAAAATTTTATACTAGAATTTAACTATACGTAGATCACCCTTTTACTTGATATATATGTGAGTGCCAAGAGCTATACTTTTTGTTTTTCAGATAAAAAATCAATATATGAAATGCTCAGAAAAATTATATGATCAGGAGGAATTTCAGTTAGAAGTAGTTTGTGCAATCAAGATCACATGAATGCACATATATTAACATGCATTGCACATGCATGCACATAAATTAACATATACTGCAGATGCTTCCATTAATAAAAGAAAAGCACATGTATGGATAGGACGGTACCAACAAGAGGGGATAGAAAAATCGTTGGACCTCATGAATCTTGTATTGATTGGATTGGAAATCTAGTGGTCCAAAAGTCAAATAAGTAGACCTACATGTCTAACAGTTTTAATTGTCTCCAAACCTCATTGGCTTAGCATAATTGTGACCGTCATTATGAGCCTGCCGAGATATCAACATCGGATTGATTTCCCGTGGTCCCTATAATCACACAAATGACAAACCAAATTAAGCAACAGAAAGATTGAACTAAGTTTTAATCTTCTTATTCAACTTTTACCTATATGTTGTGCTCGATTTTGTGTAGGCCGCTTTTCGGTTATTGTTAGTATCTTCATTGTGTTCTGATGGTTTTTTCTATTCAACTTATAATGCAGGAACCCGCTCTAACAAACATGGAGGGATCCTCTTCGGGACATGACTTAAAAGCATCTTCTTCAAGTCTAAAAAAAGAGGTTAGAACGCATTTCCATGATCTGGAAATATTCATATTAATTTCTCATCTGGTTATAATGTTTAAAATTTGTTCTCCACATATGTATGTATTACATCTCAATGAACCTCGGGGTGTGTGTGCATATTAAGTTAATTTGTCTTGCAGCTCTTGCTAATAAAAATACAAGTGGTCATCAGGGTCACGAATATTGAAAAAAACTTAAGGATTTGTCGCTCTAATTATAGGATATAAGATGAATACAGTAATTTATAGATAAAATTCGTAAAGTGTGCTTAGCTTCGATTATGTTTTATCCATAAAATATACATAGAAAAGTGATTTTTTTTTCTTTTAAGTTACGATTCTTACTTTCTGTGGACATTTTCATAGGATGATCAGCTTGAATCTGCCAGAGCCGAAATGGGTGAGGTGAGAGAGGAAAATCAAAGGCTCAAGATGTACTTAGATCGAGTAATGAAGGATTACCAGACCCTCCAAATGCGATTCTATGACGTTGTTCAGCAAGAAGCAAAGAAATCTAAAGACGCGTCTAATGATCACCAAGAAGTCGAAGAACCGCTTGTTTCTCTAAGCCTTGGAAGAATATTTTCAAGTGATTCAAAAAATGATGAGAAGAGCAAATCATCTAGTCAAGGAAAAGAGGAAGAGCAAATTAAGGAAGACTTGTCCCTTGGACTCGATTGCAAATTTGAAGTGTCCAAATCAGAAGGTAACGAACCTTTGCCAAACCCGAGCCCCGCAAACAGTTCTGAAGAACAAAAGGAATTAGAACCTGGGGAAACCTGGCCTCCTAGTAAAGTCGCCAAGACAATGAGAAGTGGAGACGAAGAAATTTTGCAACAAAATCCACTAAAGAAAGCTAGGGTTTCCGTGAGAGCTAGATGTGATACTCCTACGGTTAGTATTTATCATTATATTGCATCAAACTAATTTCCCAGTTGCACTTAATTAATTAGGTTCAGATTGTATAATCTTGTTACACTAGAGATATTTTATTTCTTTGGATATTATGAATTTCACTAACAGTAGGCTAAAAAACAACTTTGTTTTTTCTAGATGAATGATGGTTGCCAATGGAGGAAATATGGACAAAAGATTGCCAAAGGAAACCCATGTCCCCGAGCATACTATCGCTGCACTGTTGCACCTTCATGCCCAGTTAGAAAACAGGTATATTAATCATAAATTAAATTAATTAACCAATTATCTATGATTAAAAATCAAGAAAGCTTTACTAATTTATCTTTTCACAATGCATGTATACTTTTTTTTTTCAACTCTCTTTAACGTCTTTCTTTGGAACTTCAGGTGCAAAGATGTGCTGAGGACATGTCCATCTTAACCACCACTTATGAAGGAACTCACAACCACCCGCTTCCCGTGTCAGCCACTGCCATTGCTTCCACAACTTCTGCAGCTGCTTCCATGCTATTGTCTGGCTCGTCGTCAAGCTCCCGACCAGGCACCAGCGCACCATCCACGATAACTGCAGCTAATAGTAATCTCCATGGCCTAAACTTTTATCTAACCGATAACTCGAAGACAAAGCAATTCTATTTGCCCAACCCTTCACTATCATCTTCACCTTCATACCCAACAATCACTCTTGACCTCACTACAGCACCAAATTCTTCATCGTCTCATTTCAGTAGGTTCAGTACTTCAAATTATCCCTCATCTACAAGATATGCTTCCACAAGTCTGAGTTTCAGTTCTTCGGAGTCCAACTCAATGTCATGGGGTAATGGATCACTTAGCTATGTAAGCACTCAGCCCTACATCAAAAATCAAATTGGGGCTTTAAACCTTGGAAGACAGCCTTTAGAGAACATCTATGAATCCTATATGCAAAAGAATAACGCTACTAGTACTTCTCAACACACTTTAGCAGCAGATACTATAGCTGCCGCAACCAAAGCAATTACTGCAGACCCGAGTTTCCAATCTGCTTTAGCGGCTGCTCTCACATCAATCATTGGAACAGCTGGCAATAGTGGTGGTGCAAGTCAGGTTGGCGGAGGAGATAATTTTGTACAGAAACTTAAGTGGGGTGAGCATTTTCCTGTGACTTCTAGTTACTCAGAAACAGTGAAAGGCAGTGGTTGCGCCCCAAGCTACTTGAACAAATCATCTACGACAACTTCTGATCAGGCGGGAAGCTTGATTTTCCTTCCACCTTCATTACCATTGTCCACCTCCAAAAGTGCGTCTCTTTCTCCTGGTGATAATAGAGAGCATAATAATTGAAGGTTCCGAACACTCTTTACGATGATCTTGGTAGATCTTATTCATTTTCGTCCTTTATGTTGTATGATAAGGATATGTGTACATGTGCGAATGCTGCATGCATGACAGCAAGCTGTGCAAGTTAAATAAGGATTTTTTTTTTGGTTTTTTAGTTACCTTGTTTTTTTGTACATATTCTTCTCTCTTTTAACCTAATGAAAGTCATTTGAGAATTGACAAATATAATCAACTCAGAAATTCACATAAGATATATATATGGAAAGTTTGTACTTCTGATCGATCTTCTCTCGTAGTTAGGTAAGTTGATATCATTGACAATGAAAAAGGGTTTTCGCTTGTCAAAATGCACTGCATGTCTGCATCCAAGGGCGGATCCAGTTATGAAAATTTACAAAAATACCCCTCATATCATTAATATAATATATTTCATATTATTCTTAAAAATATTTTTTTATTATAATAATATGAAATTTCACTCATATCAATACATGAAATTTTATTTGGAGTTTAAATAATTAAATACCAATAAATATATAATTATTATATCTGCACAAAATATACTATATGAAGCGTTGAAAATATGATCACCATCTCATTTTTCGATTCCGTACATCTCTCCGCAGTTCCTCTTTTCCACTTCTATTTCACTTAATTCTCTCTTAACCCACCTTCCTGTATCTCATTTGTCTCATTTCCAAGTTCCAATATATTATATAATCATTTTATATTATATTAGTTAATTGCTGAATGAAGTTAATCACCAATCAATTTTATTTTATTTTGTTACACTTAAATCACAACATCTACCAAATTGTTTACTCATCTTCAAGCTTCAATAGGCTCATCAGCCTAGCCAGTTAATTAATTTTTCTCTTCATTTTTTATCTATCAAATTTCTATCTTTCACTTCAATTATCTTTTAGCAATCAAACTAAAAAAATTTGGGCATTCAAAGGTTATCTCTTAGCACTATGTTTCAAGGTAATTAGTTTACTTTTAAGTAAATAGTTTGATATTAATTTATGAGTTTTAAGATTAATGTAGTTGTTTTTAATGTGTTTAGATAAATTAATATTGTATATATGTTGTGTAACATATTAGAGGATAATTATTTTTTGGGTATTCAATCTGAAGTATATTTTTGTTGTAGAGTTGATTTATGGGTTTTAGAATTAGTATTAATGTTTTGTTTCATAATTAATTGGTTAGAAGTATATTATATAAGAATGAGAATATTAAAAGTTTAATTAAATCGCCAACAAAAACATATTTTAGATAGATTTTATGGTATGGACTATAGAATATATTATAGAATTAGACTGATTCTAGAGAGTGTGAGTGGCTTCGCAATGAAATAATGTAGTGGTGTAGGTCTATATTATATACATAGGTCCTGTATCATAATATAATAGTGTGATAAATATTATTTGAATTAAATAAATTTACAAATAAATTAGTAAATATACAACATAATTCACTATTAATCTCTTTAATTTTTAGGGATAAAGCTCCTTATGTCTCCTTTTATCGATGTAAAATTTTAATTTTTTATTAATAAAATTTTCTTGTACCATCAAGACTTTTTCCAATTAAATTTCAATTTGGGTCAGAAAAAATTTTTGGATCTGCTCATATCAGCATCTTTTCATTCAATGGTTGATTTAATTACCGATATATACATGGTCAAAAAAGAAAAGAGAAGAACGAAGTAAAATTGTAAAATGAAGGAGCGCATGGACGATCGAAGTCATCGTGTGGGCAACAAATGCCAAATTTATATACGTAAATATTCATATACAAAACCCTTTATCGTAAAACCAAAAGTCATTGAATCACCGATCCCGACTCCGGAGTATATTTGTGATTAATATGATTTCCTCTCTCAACTGTCATTGGGATTCGTAGCCTTAATGGCAGGTTCAATAATATAATATTATTTCTTTTCTCTTTTTCCTGTGAAGCGTCACGTGTGTGTTTACGCTGAGTATGAAAAGAAATTTTCAACATTTTCCACGGTAGCCTTTGTAAGGTTGAATACTCGATTAGATAGGCGATCCTTTTCACACTGAGAAGGTTTATATAATCACTTTCAACGGCCTTAATTAATCAGGGTGAAAGACTTTTTTGTAGCAGATATTCTACGTGACTGGATTGATATGATGTATCAGTCTAATAAAAAATTAAAAAATAAAAAATAAGAACTGTAAAATTTACTGTTCATCCCATTTTTCTAACTTTCTATTCACGAATGCACCATATCAGTTCAACCACGTAATACATCTGCTGTAGGAAAGATTTTCTCTTAATTAGGGGGTTCATGAATGTTCATCATTTGTAAATTATAATTTGTATTGACAATTTGCTAGCTAGATCGGGCTGATGATAATCAAACTCTAGGTGTACATTCAACTTCGATTTCTAGCAAATATATGAGTGTGTGATTCTGTGAAAGAAGCAGTAGTGCCTATATATGTGATGTGTATATATAAGCAACGATTTAAGAATATGATAACCTGATAATATCCAAAAGCAAAAATTATTATGAAATGAATATGCCATCTTTATCTCCCATAAATGCATCAATTCTTTTGTTAAAATGCGAAGTAGTGAGACTAGCGGCTCTGAGGTGTTTTATTTATTTATTTATTTTTTAATAATACTAGATATACAATCAAGTTATACAATATTACTTATAAAACATAACATGACACAAATTCATTGGATAGATAAGAATAAAAAATAAATTAACTAATTTTTAATAAATAAAATATGACTCATACATCCAATAAATTCATATCATGTCAGGTTATATGTATTAGATTGTACAACTTGATTGTATATACAATATTATTATTATTATTATTATTTTTTAAAGGAATTATAAGCAGAGAAGTGCTCCATGCTCCATGTTTGTTAATTATTACCATTAACGGAAAAATCTCCCAATCATCGCACTGCAAAGTGATTTTAGGATCCGAAAGCAATCGATTGTCAAGTGGGGATGTAGCTCAAATGGTAGAGCGCTCGCTTTGCATGCGAGAGGTACAGGGTTCGATCCCCTGCATCTCCAACACTTTTTGGCCTTTTACTTGTTTGAATCGAGCCATAAATGCAGACTTTCAGCCACAACACAGAGGTCAAATGGTCAAAATTGACATGATGCATGTGTCCTAAACTGGCAGTAATGTTTTACCTGCATTCGTCTCAAGCCGCCATGAATATGATGATGAGATGAAATGAACTTTATATAGGATGGAAAATAGATAAGAAGGAATAAAATGACACATAATAAAGTGACACATGTCTACGCGTCCGCAAGAGCCGGTTGTTCAATCCCCATCACAAACACTACTACGCTTGTGATATTGCTATTAAGTGGCTAGTATGGCAAAGTTTTTAGCCCAATCAAACATTTATTTTTGGACATCCTATTCCTACATACATACGCTATGCTACTACTTCCCGTTTGATTTGACATAAACGTGTTAACAATAACTTGGATTGACAAATGATTGCATATTTTGTAGCAAAATTTGGAGGATTCTCAACGCTGATTATTTGAAGGGTTAAAGTTTATTGTCTTCATAGCTTAAGCGTACCCTTTGGATTAACAGGGAAAAACAGGAGCAACAAACAGAGCAAAAACACAACACAGAGCGGTAGTGGGGACAAGCCAATCACATCCCAACAATGACATAAAAACAGCTCTATTCTTCTTCTTTTTTCTCTCTCTGGGGTTATAGATTCTCTCTTCCTCTTTTCCTCTCCACTCATCGTCTCCATTTTCATCAACTCCCTTTTTGTGGGTTATATAAATTCCTAAAAACTTGAAACCCTAGCTCCCTCTCTGTGGTTTCCCAGGTTCTGATATCATCTACTTAGAGGTTAGGAACTTTATCTATTTCATTTTTTTTAAGTTTTTACCTTTTTTGTATTTTATTTTAAGCTTATTTGATTGTTGGGTTAGATCGGATTAGGCAGAGGAAAGATCTAATTTTTAATTGTTACGCCAATGAAAGACAGAATTTTTTATACTGTTTTAGATGCTTGGAATCTCTGGTTTTTATTCGTACAAGGAATTGCTTGCACCCAGTTAGTGCCTGTGTTGAATTGAAATGAAAATTTCATTTTCGTTAGTTTGGTGGCTATAGTCATAGAATTAGAATGAGAAATGGAAAGAAAGATAAGAGTTCTGTTTCGTTTCGTTTCGTTCCTCAAGTAGAGAACAAATCTTTGCTTCATTGAGCTAAATTACGTGATCTTGTAATGCATAATTGCTTCTTCTTTTTTTTTTTTTTCATGATTCCTGCAGAGGGTTGTGAATAGTGATTGCTCTTAAAGTTATTTATCTGGAAAGATGAATTGGGTTTTGTCTCAAATATTGACTGCTTGAAGTTTGTAGGTGGTGCCAATGTCGACGCCTGCAAGGAAGAGGCTAATGAGAGATTTTAAGCGATTGCAGCAAGACCCACCTGCGGGCATCAGTGGGGCACCCCAAGACAACAATATAATGCTCTGGAATGCTGTGATCTTTGGGTGAGTTTCGAACAGAAAGTGTAACCAAAATGTATTTCGGTTTGCTTATGTTGTTTATTTTATTTCTTTTCATTTATCAGTATATTTGAATATGGTTGGATAAGCAGTTTCTGGTTTCTTGTCTGATTTGGATTGCAGTCCTGATGATACTCCATGGGATGGAGGTGAGCAATCCTGCTACTGAATTGATTACTGGAAGAGAATGTATTGAATTGTTTATCCAATTTTACCTTGCAATGTCTGCATATGCTCTTGGAATTTGAGTTTGAAAATTTAGAGGCACTTTGTATTACCTTCTCGATCTTCTTTTAAATGATTCTAGTTTGCTTGTACTTTTCTAAGTATATCTCATGAAGGTTATTTCAATTGGAGTATTCACAGGACATATATGATTAACTTCATTATTGCTATTTCATGATGGTATTTTTCTTGTGATTGTTCCTATGAGGACCCAATTAATACTCAGTGGAACAAAATCTTCATCAACTGTCATGAGTACGTCTTACTGTATTGATTTGGTTTATTTATGTTGTACAAACTTTGTAATCATTGAAATCTTCATCAATGGGCATGATATTTCCTTTTTACTTGGTACTTGTGTCTTTTAATGGTGATTGCATTGCTAAATGGCATAATCACAATGATGTTTGCATATTCATGAAAGGGAATTTTGTCTTCTTGAGTTCTTCAGGCACGTTCAAGCTGACTCTTCAGTTTACAGAGGATTATCCAAACAAACCACCAACAGTGCGGTTTGTTTCTCGAATGTTTCACCCCAATAGTGAGTGAAAGTGGAATTTGTCTTCTTGTTACTTTTTACATCCCTATAGATACTACTCTCCTCATGAAAATATAACCTGTTGGCTCTGTTCAGTTTATGCTGATGGAAGTATTTGTTTGGACATTTTACAAAATCAGTGGAGTCCTATATATGATGTAGCGGCTATACTCACATCTATTCAGGTCTGTGGAATGCTTTGTTTCTGTGGATAAGGTTGCTTTTTGTTTATCTTATAGCTAGCTAAGCCGGCAGACATGCTGTGTATTCATTTCTATGAGGCATTATGTTACAACTTTTACACTTTGATGCTTTGAGAGAGAATGGATCAGTGCCTGCTTTTAATGTTAGACTGTCATCTTATCAAAAAGAATAAGTTTTCATATCTAGCATTTTGGTCACTATTCACCGATCACCCAGTTACCAAAATATCTAGCATTTCGGTATATTTGGATTGAAACATTGTCATTATAGAGGGGATCCCTTTGATGATTCGCCTGTCCATTTTGTGTTACAGTCATTGCTCTGTGATCCCAACCCAAACTCCCCTGCAAATTCAGAAGCTGCTCGGATGTTTAGCGAGAACAAACGTGAGTACAACCGAAGAGTAAGGGAAGTGGTGGAGCATAGCTGGACAGCAGACTAGCTTTATCTTTGTCCAGTGGGAGGTAAATCGTCTGAAGGCTTCTCAGCATGTTTAAGTAGCACTGCGATTTCATGACCGAATGTTCGGGTTATTGAATTTATCCTGTATTTTTCATGTCATCCTTTCATAACAAGAGTGTTAGAGCTATTTGATCCATATTGTAGTATGACGTTCAGTGTGCTGTATCTTTGAGCTTGTGTAAAACAGAATTTTATGTATCGATTTGCATTGAGTTCTTATGAACTGCCATGCTTTGATATAAAAGAAGTCTGTTTGGTTGCAAATTAAAGGAATTGTCAAACCTTCTACTTCTACTAGAAGGAAGAAGCTGTTCATTCTCGGGGCGTTGTTTCATGCTAGTTCGTTGATTTTGATTATCTGTTGATATTTGAAGAAATATTCATAGAATTTCAAAGAATTTTTCGGGGTTAAAATCCATTAAATAATGTGAATAGAGGCAAATACTAATTTTTAACCGTCTATCTATTACATTATATTATGGATGCAGGGGGTTACCAAGTTGTCATTTATAATTAGCATGATTTGATTTTTATTTCAAGCCATTAAATCAAAGATCAATAATCAATAAAAATTTGAATTAAACTTATCAAAAAATAATATAAATATCTCAACTTAATATATTTATATGGTAATTGAGATTATGCTTTAGTTCTATTTGAACTTAAATTGGATAAAATTACTTTCTTAGTGTTTTTTTGTTTCGGTTTCTTCAAGTAGAGTTTATCAAAGTAGTTCTTATTGGAGTAGAGTCAAGTAGAGCTTATCAAAATAGATTTTATTGGAGTAGAGTTTGTAAAAATAGAGCTTTTATAAAAAAGTTGATAGTTGTTTGGAAAGGAAGAGTAATGTAAATCTTTTAAAGTATAATAAGAGAATATTTGATAGTTTACAAATTTAAAAAATCTCAAAAAGAGTTTTTTTCAAAAGCTTCAATCTAAAGCTATTTTGAAAAACATAAAAACAACTTTTTTAATTACGCATAAACTTTTCTTAGTTGCCGCCAAACAACCTAAAAAACCTTTAGAACAGCTTCAAGCATTACAAAAGCTCTTTTGAGCAACAGTGAAGTCGAAACAAACGCTCTCTTAGTTATGATCAAGTTGTCTTTCGATCATCTATTTAATGATTATTTAAAATACATGCAATCTTGACATGAGGTTTGGAATATATATGTTTTGAAGACTTCAAACTTTAATCAATTATGCCTCCGCTTGATGATAATTATCACTCATTTGCATACAAGTCATTTTTCTCAATTGGATACAAATTTATTCAGACTAACGGTACAATTAGTAATCCACTACTGCTTGCTGAGGAGTCGATATAATAAGTGAAGGTAGGAAAAACAAGTTTCTATATATAAATGTTTAAAAATTAAAAAAAAAAAGAAAAAGAAAGAAACTTTGTGTTTTCTTTATATGGAGTACTCCGGCATTCAAATCCTTTTCCGATTGAATGGTATGCAATGATTAACTGTCGTCTTTTCCATTATAAGCAGATTTTGTATTTATATTTTCGATACTTATCTATTAATAAATAGTGAACTCTACAGCCTTCTAACTTTAGCAATGCTTTGAAAGAAAGAAATAATTACTACATAAAATCGTAAACGAGATTTTAAGAAAACATTTAAGAAATTAATTAGCTAAATTAACAATTTAATTTACGTTTTTTTAAATAATTGGTTTCCACAATCTGTGGCCAAGTGAAAATGACGTTTAATATGATTAATTCAGGACAAGTAAAAAGAAGGGCAGAAAATTGGAAGTTGATAATCAAAAAATACACGGATGAGTGGGTCGAGTGGAGGCGAGTGAAGTCTTATTACATCAAACCATGGATGTCCAGACAGGATTCCCTCTACTCAGCCAACAATTCAATGCACTATTCAAGAAAAATTACATGCTTGCATGGAGAAACAATCTTGCAACTATGATGCAATTTGTGGCTTCTTTTATCTTCAGCTTCATATTGTTTTGCATTAACAAGCCCATGAGTGACAAAAAATCCGTAAAGAACGATGACAGCATTATGGATCCAAAACCAATCATCTCACCACCAATTCCTCCCTGTGAAGATAAACTCTACGTCAAGAGACCCTGTTACGATTTCGTGTGGTCGGGAGCCGGGAACCAAAGAATCGAAAAGATTGTTAAAGGCATTATGGAGAACAATCGTGGGAGAAAGATCCCTTCATCAAAGGTAACTACATATATTATATATTTCATCATCAATTTCACATTGTTAATATAAGGTCTGATAATTAGGCTTATAAAAACTTTATTACCCTTTTCTTATAAGCAGATTTTTATTTTTAAGGGTAAGTTCTGCCCGATACGAACGTAACAATTGATATCAGAGTAGCCACCAATCCTTCGTCGCCCTTCCCTTAACAAGCCCCCCATTTTAAGAGTAAGTTTTACTAACATTGATGATCGTGAATGTGCTGCTAAAGGTGAACTAGGCAAGGGAACCAAGCAATTAGAAGATTCTACAATCAAGTTTCAAATCCCACTTCAGATTGCTGCAGAGCGTGAAATTGCTAGAAATCTTATTAGAGGTATTAATTAAATTAAATAAATTAAAGCTCAACAATTAATTTCAACCATGCACCCTGCAGCACCCTTTATAATATGTGTTTGATCTAATCGTTTCTTCATTCGATTAAACATAACATAATTTACCATATTATATATATATATATATATATATATATATATATATATATATATATATATATATTATAATATAAGTATGCGTATAATGTTGCTTGCTGCTTAGATCCAAACTTCAAATGGGTTGCACGAGCAGCAGCGGAAGTTGATGATCACAAATCAAAAGATGATGTCTGAATAGGCCGTGAAATTAATGGCATCGCACCAACATTTTTCCTCGCCATTGCCATGTTCGATTTTATGCTCCAAATCAGTTCTTTGGTCACGGAAAAAGAACTTCAACCGCGCCAGGTATATATTTAAATTAAATTAACTGATCTCTTTCATTTCAATTACCATTTACTGGCTTCCACTTGCTCAATTATTATCCACACACATGTTGCATTGATTGTGCGTTGACAGGCAATGAGTATAATTAATGGGTCTTTATGATGAGAAATACTTGCATGCACCCGGTATACCTACTCATTTTACTTATGTGGTATGTCCAACAAATCATTAATTACCATGTGGCGCCACCTAACCGTTAATTTAAACCATGTCGTCAACAATTTAATTGCTTCCTTAAATTTTAATTTCTTTCAATTATCCTGCCCAATTTATTTTAAAGAATCTTGTGGTCCTTTTAAAATCTTTCTCTTTCTTATTTTGAAATTTAAAGCAGTTTCTCTCACTATAAATAATCCACCAAAATATCCTCGTAAAGTAATCTTCAATCTTCACACTATTATTTTTCTCTTCCGTAATTGCAAAAGGAAAGTAATGCACCAAATTCATGCTAGAGTTTCTTCTTGTCGAAAAGATTTCTAACCTTGCTAGTTTTGCTCGACTTCAAATATCATGAAACTTTTCTTTTTCTACCGCCAACTAAAACTTTTCTTTTTCTGCCCTAAGTTGGATAAATTATATCTAGCCAGTTTGTAAAATTTTGTTGTTGTTTATATTTAGACTAGCTTATTTTTAAAAATACCAGACCATCGAGAAGGGTTTAACAGATTTAATATTATAAAAGCATGAAAACATTTTATCTAGTTAAAATTGAAAGCCATTAGAAAGAAAACGATACGTTTAGCAAACTCAAGAAATGACTGCAAGACAAAATAAAACATTAATGGCTATATATTGTAACAATACCTTTGTTGGTACGATATCCTACTATATGGCTGGTGATATGTTCTATTAACATGTAATTAAAATTCCTCCCTGTGAAGATAGAACTCTACGTCAAGAGACCCTGTTACGATTTCGTGTGGTTGGGAGCCGGGAACCAAAGAATCGAAAAGATTGTTAAAGGCATTATGGAGAACAATCCTGGGAGAAAGATCATTTCATCAAAGGTAATTACATATTATATATTTCATCATCAATTTCACATTGTTAATGTGACGTCTGATAATTGGGTTTATAAATATTTTGGTACCCTTCCCTTACAAGCCAATTTTTGAGAGTAAGTTCTGTCCAATGTGAGCGTAACAATTGGTATCAAGAGTAGGCACCATACTAGAAGTCCTTCGTCGCCCTTCCCTTACAAGGCCCCCCTTTTTAAGGGTAAGTTTTACCTAATATGTGTGTAACATTGATGATCGTCGTCAATGTGTGTGTCTATATATATGTGTATATATATAAACAAGTGGTACTAAAGGTGAACTAGGCAAGGCAACCAAGCAATTCGAAGATCCTACAATCAAGTTTCGAATCCCACTTCAGATTGCTGCAGAGCGTGAAATTGCTAGAAATCTTATTGAAGGTATTAATTAAAATAAATAAATTAAAGCTCAACAATTAATTTCAACCATGCACCCTGCAGCACCCTTATAATATGTATTTGATTTAATCATTTCTTCATTCGATCAAACATAACATAATTTACCGTATATATATTATAATATAAGTAGACGTATAATGTTGCTTGCTGCTTAGATCCAAACTTCAAATGGAATGTAAGCCTGAAGGAATTTGCACGCCCAGCAGCGGAAGTTTATTATCATAAATCAAAAGGCCATGTTAGAAAAGGCCGTGAAATTAATGGTATCCCACCAACATTATTCCTCGCAATTGCCATGTTCGGTTTTATGTTCCAAATCAGTTCTTTGGTCACGGAAAAAGAACTTAAACTGCGCCAGGTATATATTAAAATTAAATTAACTGATCTCTTTCATTTCAATTACCATTTACTGGCTTCCACCTGCTCAATTATTATCTACATACATGTTGCATTGATTGTGCATGGACAGGCAATTAGTATAATGAGTCTTTATGATTCTGCCTATTGGTTGTCGTGGCTTACATGGGAGGGGATTATGACGCTTGCTTCATGACTCTGCGTGGTTATTTTCGGAATGATGTTCCAGTTTGATATGTTAATTAACAACAGTTTTGCTCTTGCATTCATTCTATTACTCCTTTTCCAACTACATATGGTAAGACTATACATATGTATAGATATACACATATACAATTATTACTTTTTATGTGTGTGTGCATATATACACATATAAGTTTACCACTCTTCTAAAAGCTTAAACTTGTGAAGAGGACTTAAAGTAATACACCCCCTCATGCGCATGCAAGAACCCCGTGCACTTGCAACGTGGACAGAATCGAATCAAATCTCATATACCTTAGGGGGTCTTACAAGATAGCCTTATGGTGTATAGTTGTGTTTTTCATTATTCCCAAGTTAAGTTAATTTATGCGATTTCTCATGGATGTGCTACTTAACATACTTGCTCAGATTGCATCTTTACAGTCCGTTACCCCTCACGGACTCAAGGTTCATGAGGTTTTTGAATCAAAGTCATGCTTTTTTCTAGGTTTCAAAAGTGTCTATTCTGTCTTGAGGATAATGGACTGTATTCCGAAGGACCAAACTTGAAAATTTTAGGCTATGGAAGTTTCGATCTCGCTATCAATCTATTTTTGATTTAAAAAAAAAAATCCTCAACTCTTAAAAGTAAAAAAAAAAAAAAAAAAGAATGAGTCCATGAGGCGTTTCATTCCTTTTCATTCTTTTGAGTTTTGGAATGAAAAGTTCTTTTCACAGGCGTCTCAACTCTCAACTTTTACCTCTCAATCGCATACTAAGAAGAAGCTTAGTGGTAGCCTCGTCGAGTTAGAAGAGGAATTCCTAATTCTTACATGGATGAGATTGATCACACCTGATCAATGAAAAATTTTGACACCAATCATTTACAAGTGAGTACGCCTTAATTAAAAGGAAAAAAAAAATTGTCATCCCCATTAATGTTATAAGCGGGCACTGATTTCGCAAAACTAACAAAAAAACAAAGAAGAAGGAGAAAGAGAACAACCTCTTCTCTTAGGGAGCACGAAGAAAAAAGTTAATTGACAAATAAATGTTAGTCCTGTTTTAAAAATAAAACTTTTCCTCAGGAAAGCCCCAAGTTAGAAGGCCTTTTCGAGAATAACTCGAGCTATAATACGAAGGAACTACCACGTGATATTCAGTTTTCTAGTAGTTTGAAATGAGTTGAGAGATAAACCTTAAATGCGAAGATAGACTTCAATTTATTGTGTCTTTACAGTTGTTTATCAAATGTAAAACTGATATGTTGTACTTATTAGTAATTTTATGTTAGCTTAAAATCGTCAAAATAAATAACAAGAAAAATGAGGGTAGAAGAATTAATGAATGGGGTTGAAGAGAATAACTTTTTTTAAATAACATGAAGGGAACAGTTGAATCATTGCTATTTTATATTAAGTTTGTTGCTTTTCTAAAAGCTTAAACTTGTAGATGTAGACTTAATATCAATACTTTAACACCTCTAATATACATATATAATTTTATATTATTTCAAAGATTGAATGAGTCAATGAATTTGATAATTTTTGGTGATGTGATGTTAATGCAGGTACCTATGGGCGCAAAGTTTGTTGGGATTCCGGGAACAGAAACTCCAGAAAATCCTGGAGGTCTCATGGTTGAAATATACTGGGAGGCAGCAGATGATTCTGGTGGTCTATGCGTTTCTGGCCACTCTGCAGAAACTCCAGTGCCTCCTAACGTTCAAATTTCGTCTCCACCCCCGTTCTCTAACAATTCTTTAAGCTCCAATCATCAGATTCATGGAATTGTAATTGATCCTAAACAAATTAGCACCTCTAGTTTTAAATACAAATACAGGTGATTGATATAAATGAACAGAATTGTAAAGTAGTGTTCGCTTTCTTTCAAATCTACGTAAGGTTATGGCAGGTCAATGATATTTAACAATTTTTTGAATTACTTCTCTCGATGGTAGTGAAAATCTTTTTCAGGAAAAAAAACACGTGTATAACCAAAAAATTTCAACCATAACCAAAACAGATAGATTCAATGTGAAGTGAAACACTGAAAGCTCTAATGCTTTTGGCTGTTGCGTAACTTTGACTACAAATTGGTGTTTCAAATATTTCTCATCATAGTTGTTTTATTGGCAACTTAAATTTCATAGTTTAGATGCATGCCATTTGCTACCTGTATGCAAGAGACTTCTTTTCCACACTGAAAGTTTGAAACAGCAGAAGCACAATATTTTCATTGTAACCGCTTCGCCTTTAAAGTCATAACACAACATATCTAAATATCTAAATAAAAATGCCGTTAAACAAATTCAAACTTGGGATCAAAACTTTATCCATCCAAAGATATTAATACTGGAAAGAGAAAAAAAAAAGTTATATGATTCAATAATATTGTATCACCAGTAATGTATAACTAGACACACCACAATTCCAGTTTTGACAACCAAAGACAAAACAAATTAAAAAATCCTTCTTCACACTGGACTGAACGCAATCAGTTTAAGACTTCCTATACAAATGAAACCACCGACAACCAAACACTGAAGAAACCTAAAAAATGTATGCAATGATATGATTCGGCGTTTCAGGATCAAAATGTCTGCCTACACCACTTTTAGTCAGACAGAGATCTCTTCCATTGGTGCCGAGTCCTACGGAAAAATAGAATAAAAATTATCAGAAGATATCACGGCAATAATGACAGCTTCTATTTACTTGTGTGTTACTAATTACTTTACCATGTTTTCTTTGTTTTCTTCAACTTTGCACTCTTTAGGTGAAGTACTGAGACCGAGCGGACCTGTACATATAATCACTTCTTTAAAATTTTTGGGTCACCTTCAAAATAAATTACTAATATTGTGCAAGAAAATGAGAGTGGATACTTACCTTCTTCTTTAGCAGATGTTCTTCCCTGCTTAGTCCTGTCCCTTCCTCTATTTGGCTCTTGTTTAGTTGGCTTCTGGGGTTTCTTTTGTATCTTAGCATACCCAGTCTCTGGAACAGTTCTTGCATTTGCAGAACTCTTATTCAAAGATGCCCTTGTCCTTGTTCCAGGATTGTTCTTTGGAGAAGTCTCCTTGACTGATGCAGTGACTGAGGAAACTCGACCAGCATCAGTGTTCAAGGACTTGGGCTTCAGTTTTCTAGTTCCCATTGTAGAAGAAGAGCTGTGAACTTCATCATCAGATGAGCGAGCTCCCTCTTCTGGCACCTGAGAACAGGTTTCAGAGACCTGCAAAGGCTCTGAAGTTTCTGATATGTTGTAGCTCTCAAATAGATCTTTGACATGTTCTGCTAGTTCACTAAGGTTGTGGCGACAGGCATATGATTTGAGTTCGTCACGCATTCGCTGAAGAGGCTGGATTTAATGTTAACCATAAACAAGGGACAAAAACCAAATGATCAAAACCTCTAATAAAACAGAACTTTAGTGAGCAGATTAAGTCATGTAAGAGCATGAATTTCAACGTATATTGTGCAAGAAACATAAGAGCAATATTCCAATTGGACCCCAAATTTTTTTGAGAAATTAAATTTGATTTGACAATTGACACACCTCACACCCAGCATCCAAGGCAAGTTTGAAAAATCCAAGTGAAATAGAGTGCTTAGCAGCAGATTCAGATAGCTTAATCTGCGACAGCCAATATGATGCCGAGGACAGAGCACTGAATTTCTTTCTGCTTGAAGCTCTGGAAACATCCGAAAGAGGTGTTTCACTTTTCCCCTGAGTATTAGCCAACCTCTTAGCTCTAGTCTCAGCAATTGGAGTGATGTTGCCAACAGATTTTGGAGTTGAATTTACTGTTGACTTGGTCGGAATAGAAAGCCTTCTAGGTGGCTTAGCAGATTTTTCCTTGGCAGAGAGATCTAGAACACTCACACTTCTACTTACAGTCGATGCAGTTCTCCCCCTGAAAAATACAGCAGATATATATTAATAAGCCAACTGCCTCTTTCTTTCTCACAACACAACTTATTCAATCACCTCTCATCACGATTAGTTGCTTATTCTACAACCATCTTTCTATTGCCCTCGAGTAGAAACTAAAATTCAAACATACCTGAAATTAATTGCTATACCAAATAAATTTAGGTTCTAAATCAGATTAAAGACTTCTTCAAAATTGACCGCGTATTCACAATCATTTCAATTTTGGTGATCCAAATTTGAGAATGTCCAAAAAATTTTTTTGGAGTATTATAAACCCCAATCTAAACGTAATTTCTCCCAAACGTGTACAATATAATTGCAACAGTACAACAAAATTCAGATGTATCACATACACCACAGAAGCATTTTCCCTGACCTAATTTTTTTTTTAATTTTTACCGAACTACATGCAACTATTTTATTTCTTCACCATAAATGCGCATATATAAAAGAACTGGACGGAAAAGAGTGAGCAAACGAAACAAACCTCCTAGATGCGGAAGAATTTGAAGATTCAACCACCGGCGCCTTCTCCTCCTTTGATTTGGTCGCCGATCGGAGCGGATACCTCAACTTCGATTTCGCTGAATTCACTGTAACGTTTCGATTTCAATTTAATTTCCAAAAAAGAAAAAAGAAAAGGTAGAAAAGTAAATTCTAATATAACTTCTTACCAGAAGGTACAGCAGATTCTTCTGTAATGGTCTCGGCCATGATTTTTTATTTAGCTTTTGATTCCAAACAGCTCTTGAAAAAATTGTAATGACTTTGAGGACTAAGAGAGAAGAGTAGAATTTATAGGACGAGAGAGGAGTGGCTGTTGTTTTGCCGTTTGTCAATCGGGCGGGAAAATTTAGGAACCACCTCATCCTTAACAAAACTCAAAAACGTTTAGTTGCCACTCAGCTTACCTACCTCCGTGTGTTAAGATCTCTACTCGCTTCGAATAACTGACACGTTTCCTATTCGTGTTACTCTACAGTGAAGTGTATTACATGCTATTGACGTGTAATAATCTGATTTGTTATCAATTGTGTGTGACTATGAGGGCGGGGTTTGGAGGTTTGAATCTCCCATGTCCAGCAGATGGAATAAAGAACGGTCGCTGATGATAATAGAGAGGATCTTTGAACGGCTAGGCGCTTCATGGGACCTACTTATGACCTGCAAACGCTCGCTAATTTAAATTTTGAATTTCAAATCTTCAGCCGTTAAAACTGCTTTACGGTTGTGATGATATGATGGGACGGATTTTGGAATTATAGACTTTTCATCGGCATGGAATTTGTCTGCATCTTACCAAAAAAAAAAAATGTTTCAATGGTGACTCTTTGGGCTACCACTTGAATGGTTCTCAAGGCCCATGAGGGCCCGATCCATGGAATGATGGGCCCGATGATTCCTCTACTTTTTTTTATCTATTTCGTTTACGAGTAATGTTACACCTACAACTTATTTACAACTAAGAAACTGTTTGTTTTATCTACTTATATCTGAAACCATTCAGATTTAAGAGACCTATAAAATTTAGGTTATTTGTTTTGCAGTTTAATCACTTATTTTCAGATAAAATTATATGAGTACAAAAAGTGAAATTTTATAACTTTTTCTCATTCCCATGTCGAAAAATTGAGAAATAACTAAACTACCCTTCTATGATCAAAATTATGTCAGCAATTTCTGCCGCTCCCAACCCCACTCTCGCAATCAACTTCTCATATCCCCTTCGTGTAAATGTAAAAAGTAAATGTAAATATAAATGTGAAGGAACGTGGAAGACTCGGGCTTTGTATGCTAATTGATTTACTTGCACTCTTAACTATACCTATTTATTTATTGCATTATTTTATAATAAAAAGCTAAACTAGAGAGAGAAGAAAAAGTGAAGAGAGAAACGATAGAGAGGGAAGAAAATTATGCACAAATAGGGGAGGGGTTTCGTAGGAGAGAGGAAAATATTTTTTAAATTTTAATTAGAGATAAAAAATCATTTAAAATTGATGAAGAAACAAATAAATAAGAAGAGATAATTTTAGTTAAAATAACTAATTGGAGGAAAAGTTTGGTTAATGATTGAGAAAGTATAAATTTAAATAAAATAAAATTAATTAGAAATTTAAAATAAAATTAATAATTTAAAAATATATTTCATAAATATTAAATGTATAATAATTGATAATTTTGTTTACTTTTATTAACTATCAAATTTTGAAAGAATTATAACAAATATAATATAAACATTTTATATTTTTTATTACAAGAGTAAAAAAGTTACCTTAAACTTAAATATTTTATTACTACTTTTTTTAAGTGGTATCTAAAAGAACAAACAAACATCTTATTAAGTGATGTAAATTAAATTCTATTAAGTGTTTAGATCTAAAAAGTATTAAGTGATTGAAACAAACACTACCTAACTCTTTTTACTATATGAATTGACAAAAATTTACTTAATGAAAAAAAAAAAGAATATGGGTAAAGTTGCATGGAGAGTTAGTTACAAATAGGTTATAGATATAATATAATTCTTCGTTTATATAAATTTTGTATTTTATTTTAAAAATTTGAGTATCAAAATGATAAAAAATTATGTAATTTTATGAAAAATAAGTGATAATGAAATATTTAGTTGTTATTAAATAAGAGAATACTTTAGAAAAGAAGAGTGAACAAGAGAGAATTGAGAAAACAATATTTATTGTTTCTCATAAAATAAAACTCTTTTGAACATAATATATTATTAAGCTCATAGCTTATGTACATTTATTTTTTCTATTTTCAAATAAAGACACTTATTCAGACAAGTTTTACACATTTTACTAGACACTCAAACTAAAATAAAAACAATAAAATAATATAAATAACTATTAAAACCAAGCTTATTACACTTTCAACTCTATTAATCGTTTCACCTACCATTTTATTTTCAACTCTATTAAATTATACATGTTTGATACGGATTTTCAAGCCTCTAAAGCAATTGCATGAGAATGTAAACAAGAGGCCTGAGGAGCCTAGGAGGATTTAATCGAAGAAACAAACCAGGCCTACCTCGTTTCAAAGTCCGCAATAGGACTTAATCAACACTCACAGCATGTGCAAAGATATCACATGGCAACTTAACCCATTTCTCAAATCATAATCCCAACAAAATAGGGAAGTGGGCATGATCTTACGTGAAAACACACTATATGCCTGTATGAGCGGATTTCTGCACACATTCGACTGGGCTCGATCGCTTCCTCCGAGTGTGTTGTTAGACCGGGTGAAGGGTGAAACGGGCCAGTTAGGCTTGTAATTTTAATTGGCCGGGGACTCGTCTTTCATCTGTATAAGGTGTAGCTTCCATCTTCGTCAGAGGGTGTTGGTACCTCCAAAGGCACTAAACTGCCTAAGTCAGAAATCGATTGTGTGTTTGAGTTTAGCAAGATAATGAATAGATTGAAATCAATGGTAATATGAAGAGAAACGGTAGAATATAAAGATTTTAGGCAAAGATAGTTATTGGAGATCTTAGGCTGATTATTATGTGCCTCTTGTTAGCTTATCTTCGTCTCCATTTATTATTTCCAATAATCCTTTACTTTTCTCTAGTTCTGACATAATGATTATCCATGTTCCCTTTTTCCTTTTCCTATTTTCCAAACCCGATGCATTTAATAGCTAACTAACATTAGGGGTGTGTATATGGTGTAGTATCACTATACCATTCCCATATCTTATTTAGGTCGGGTTTTGGATTTTTGTACCATACCATACCATTCTGGAATACAATATCATACCACATCCCCGCATGGTAGGGTAAGGGCGGATATGATATGATATTTTTCGGGTGGTTGACCAAATTGACTAGAATTTGGACAATATTTTACCATGTCTTTTTAATGATTTTAAAGTTTATTTATAGCTTTTTTTTCAAGATTTTGACACTTTGAGTTCTTATTTTGACATTGTTTAATATTATGATCCATAAAGTTTGTACTAAATAAAAAAATCAAGCAATTACATATCCTTAACAATACAAATAATCAAGTAACTATATATTCTATAATAACACAAATAATCAAGTAACATCGTATCTTTAACAATACAAAAATATCATGTAACTACATATTCTATGACAACATGAATACTCAAGCAATTACATTATTTACTACTTCAAAATTCAAGCAAAATGATAGAAAAATGATAGAGGTTTAGGGATTTAGGGTTACTCTTTTCATTATATACTCTATTAGTGTATATAACACTCACACATACAAATTATACATAACCAATTATAAATTGACATGTGGCATAATTCTTATTTAAAAAAAAAGGGGAAAATTGAGAAAATAGACAAAATTAGGAACCCTTGTTGAAATTTAGACACGTTCTCAAAAATTTTTATGCCATAGACACTTTCTTGATAAAAAGACCCAATTACCCTAATTTTTCAATTTTTTTCCAAAGGCTCATTTCCGAAACCCATCTCCCGCGAAGAAGAAGATACTCGACACTCGAAAACAACCTGTCGAGTCATGTCGAGTTATGTAATATCGAGTGTCGAGTATTTTCGAGTGGTGAAATGTCGAGTGTCGAGTGTTTTCGAGTGGTGAAATGTCGAGTTTCGAGTGTTGTCGAGTGGTGAAATGTCGAGTTTCGAGTGTTTTCGAATGGTGAAATGTCGAGGTGAAATGTCGAGTTTCGAGTGTTTTCGAGTGGTGAAATGTCGAGTTTCGAGTTTGTCGAATGGTGAAATGTCGAGTTTCGAGTGTTTTCGAGTGGTGAAATGTCGAGTTTCGAGTGTTTTCGAGTGGTGAAATGTCGAGTTTCGAGTTTGTCGAATGGTGAAATGTCGAGTGTCGAGTGTTTTCGAGTGGTGAAATGTCGAGTGTCGAGTTGTGTCGAGTGTCGTCTCCGCGTGATATAATGCTCTAAATTTCTTTTTAGTCCCCATAGTTTGTAATTTAACAATTTCATCCCCAAAAAGAGTGTCGGATGCAAGTAATTTCAAAGGGTATTTTAGTCTTTTTATCAAGAAAGTGTCTATGACATGAAAATTTTTGAGAACGTGTCCATTTTTCAATGAGACCCCCTAATTTTGTCTATTTTCTCAATTTTCCCAAAAAAAAGTATGGTATGGTATGGTATTTTCGGGTTTTTGCAAAAATACCCGCTACCATACCATACCATGGAGGGTTTTTAAAATATTTATCATACCACACCCTATATTTTTTTTATACCCTACCCTACCTCCATCATACTATGGCAGGTATGTCGGGTTCGGACGGATGGGCGGGTACCATGCACACCCCTAGCTAACATAACCGCCCGTGCTTATTTTCTCCTTTCCCAATCTGACACACACAGCCACTTAACCTCTCTGTCCAAGCCTAACACTATTAATAACCTTAATTTCCAGAGGCTCTATCTAATTTACCCTTTGGGTTGGACTATTGAGCTTCATGTTTTGCAGAGCTTGGGTCAATTAGGCTTGGATCAACCTGTGAGACATATTCAGTCCCTTCAATTCCCCACCACATCAACCTAAGCATAACTAACAGACAATTGATGCTCTAGCTAATGTTAAGTGGTAATTACCAGCCACTTTCTTCCAAAAAGTGACAACCAAAAACCATATACTCTATAAATACTACTTCTTAGGGAAATTGGTGATAAGAGTTGAGAACTCTACTACTTTCCAACTCATTTTTTAGCTTATTCATGCTCTGAGAATTGCTAACCATCGAATCGGAGTGGACATGGCAACCAATCTCGCTAACACCACTAAAGAGAGATACTTTTGGTGATTATAAGAAAACAAGCATCAATCAACATTCTTTCCATTATCATCATAAATTTGGGCTTCCAAACTTCGGCACAAATAATACGTATTGTTGCTAATAGGACGAGAAAGTATGGAAAATGTATATGCATGTTATGCACAACTGTAAAGGATGATAAATTAAAGGTGAAGGCAAAGAAAAAGTATCTCAAGTTGTCTTTTCCT
Organism: Boswellia sacra; assembly: GCA_013180625.2. Lineage (NCBI taxonomy): Eukaryota > Viridiplantae > Streptophyta > Magnoliopsida > Sapindales > Burseraceae > Boswellia > Boswellia sacra. The sequence continues at coordinate 2,435,977 of SNVD02006955.1, read as the reverse complement.
CGTAAAGATTGCTTTTGTTTGTGGGAATAATAGTGCATACAAGATAAGACGCTCTCAATTCACATCCGCCACCTGTTTTATGGTCAATTAATTTAGGAATAAATTCCCTCTTTTGGTTAAAGGCATAATTGAGAGACAAATAATGAACTAGATTTCACCATCTTATCGTATTATAATCCTAAATTCATGTTGTCGCCCTTTATTTTGATCATCTACACGCTCTCTATTTATTTTATTTTTTCATTGAATTGATTGCCACTGATTTTTGACAAAATATTAGAAGAAAAATTTCCATTACTTTATAGATTAACTAGGATGTGGGACACACGTCTACATTAAACCTTTTGATAGTGAAGTATGGTCTTGTCATCGTCATTTAGATTTTGATCCCATACAGAATTGTTTTGCACGGATAAATAATTTAAATAACAAAAAAAAGGTTAGAATAAAGGAAAATTGTTAATGGGTTTTTAACAGATTTGAAAAAAAAAGGGGACTCCAAATGTATATCTTAATTTCATGTTTGTCGTTATTTTGCAGTGATCTTATTAGAAATTAATTGGTTGGTGTGAAGTAACTTCATTTAATCGAAAGTGTCCATTTCATGGAATTTAATTTATATCTAACTCACTGTTACAAACAATATCGCAGAATGATGAAGAGTATGTTGCCTTGAAGCATGAAGTTAACGTTTGGTTGGAGTTCATATCATACTTAAATTCCAATGCAACCGAGTTATACGAAGCTAGAGTGAGAAATAATATTAATTTATTGCAGGGTAATTTTATTAAATATTACATTAATACACATTTCACTACATTTTATTTTATTTTATAAATGGTGTTTAACTTCCCTAAATGACAAAATTTTATTAAATACTTTCATTTAACATGACTGTTAAGACACATGTTAAGGTAACTATTTTATTAATTATTTTGCCCATACTCATTTTGATGAGGGTTCAAATTTACAGGGCTTATATGAAGAATGTTGAAATAAAAAAAAGGAAACACGTATCTACATAAGTTGATTGGCAATGAATAAATAATTCATAGGATAACATTAATAAGTATCGTTGAATTTTGAATTAATTTTAATCGGATAATGACTATATATTTTAAATCAATCATACCTCTGAACTTGTATAAAAATATAATTTATAGCCTTCAAATCATTATTTTTAGAGATGTATTTTATAAAAAATAAATAACATTAAAGGTATGATTGATAAAAAATGTATAGTTGTATTTCCATTAAAATTTATCCAAAATAGAAGGTACTTATTTATATTATTCTATTAATTAATAAACATTTATAATTAGAAGTCCCTTACATGGCATGTCTTGCCTTATTCATCAAACTATTAATTTGGTTTATAACTATGATTTTTAGTCATAAATATAGTTGGGTGATTTTGATTTGCGTTAGTTGAGAATTGGCAACAACTCCCATCGTATCGCTCAATTAGTCAACTTGATTTCTAAATTTGTGATGAAAGAACTTTTATTATTATTACTTAAAGTGAGTAATAACAATCTAATTTATGTTAAAATTATTTTGGGTAAGGTGGCAGATATGGAAATGACGATGGTGGTCATCATGAGATCGGGTTCAACCCGGTCCCCATTGCGCATTTTGACAGCAGTCTTTTTACTCTCGTTTGTCTCACTGCAGCACTGACTCCTCAGTGTCACTTATGCACTACCTCATTTCCCAACAATCACGCGCGCTCCTGTCGCCGTTGTCCGTGACTCTGCCGTCACAGATCAACGGATACAAACTTACACGCGTTCACCCGCGTGTCCCCTTTTATTTTCCCGTAAGAGGTTAGGATGGTAATTGCACGAAGCGTCTGCTTAAAATAAAGAAACTGGACACTTGTACTCGAAGTAACTGCCATTGGGACACCCAACACCACTCACTTTAACTCAGTACTATTATTCCATGCACTCGACTTCACTAGAACCTGTTTATCAATTATCTAAAAATCGATAATCATAAAGAGTATTCGAATCAAGTGGCGGTCTCTAACAGATGACTTTTTTTATCATGGAGCCGTTTTCAGCATAACATTTACTATTTGTTTATCTAAAATTTCAAATTCTGGCAAATTTTTGCACTACCAGTACAGAGTACACAGAGCAGGCAAAGCAAAGCCAAAAAAAAAAAAAAAACATCGATGAGACTTTATTTGGCACTTACTTGATTCGTAAGCTCACTGACTCGGGCACTCACTCATGGTACATTGCCTTCGCTTTTTCTCTATAAATATTTTTTCTACGATCTCATCCTCACATTCTTCATCCAATTCATGCATTTGTTTTTATTTTTTTTTAAGTTTCTCTTTTTTCTGATGGTTTAATTTTTGAGTACAGGAATGGTAGATTTGGAGTTGAGAAGAACTACATTTGTCAGGTAACCGTCAGATCTAGCGCAAATCCGCCTCATTCGTGTTAATTTGATGATCGCTTGCTTTTGTTTTCGTGTGGCATTTTGTGATTTCTCTCACTTGTAGTAGATCATGAATTTAGGCCTTCGAGAGTTTCTAATTCGTGCTTGAATTCTGAGATTGTGCTTTCAGCTTGTCAGTTAATAAAGTTATCGTGTTGAATCGATTGGATCGCTGTTTTTTACATAATCGCTTGTTCAAATCTGATAATGTTGCTTCACCACACCCATGTTGCCGCCATTTTAAAACTTAGATCAATTTTGTCAAGGAATTACTTTGCAAATTATTTACTTCATCACATTAGCAAATTTAGTCAGAATCAAGGTAAAGTATGCTTTTATAGCATTTAGGTTTTCGAATTTTGGTGTAATGAGTAATATTGCATCTTCCTGTTATTTACCCCATATATTAAGGCATCTCTTTGTGCTGTTGGCCTCACAAGAAGGGAGGCAAAAGTTTTAGTCACTAATCTTGCGTTTCTTGCCCAAACTATATCACAATTAATGATGTTGAATTTGAATATCTTTCCCAAAGTATAGCATCCCAGGCGATAATTTCTTCCATTTATATCAAGACGTAAGCCTTAAGCTTGTTCCTCACCAACTTTGGACTTGAGGAATCTTCTAAATTTCTCGCTCTTAGAACTATAGGATTGGCTATCTTAACAGTTTTGAGTACACACTTGAAGTTGATGGTATGCATACAAACATGAGTTCAGACTTAAGCAACTTCTTACTACATTAAGGTAGGTAAAATACCCTAAAAATATTGTATGTCTTGTTAGTATTCCCACCAAACTAAACTGTGGGAAAAGAAACAGTAAAAAAATTGGATTAACTTTTTCTTTTTAGGCAACCTCTGTTGTTTTGTTACTGTTGTTACCATCCTAATATATACTTATGCAGCACCATCACACCCAGAGAAAACAAGGGAAAAAAAAAGAAAAGAAAAAGAAATTACCTTCCCATGCATCCGTTTTAGCTTAGGGAGAACAACACAAATGACTGTTCTGCTCATGCATGGTTCTGGTGTGGTGTTCCCTATTGAATTTTATTTCCTTGTATTTTTATATTGTTTTGGTTTTAGATGATTTCTTCAATTTGCTTTTGATGAGTATGCAAGACCTATCACATGGAATGATGCAGGAAGTGGAATTCTGGTTTGTGCAATTACAAGTTATCATCTTCCAGCTATGGGAAAATCACCAGGGAAATGGATCAAGAATGTACTTTTTGGCAAGAAGTCTTCCAAATCTCATGCATCAAAAGGAAGGGAGGTAATACTAATCTGCAAATAATCCTTATTTAACAGTATTCTAAATTATCTATCTAACTATAAATTCTGGTTAAAAACTTATTATTTGTGATATGGATATCTCCGCTCTAGTCATTATCTTAAACTTCTACGAGACTGTTGGTTTTTATTTTCTAGAATAATGCTAGATATTAAGATAACAATATATGTATACACATACATAATATATTGTTATCACCACTGTGAGTATTATTCAATTTTGGTAATATATTGTTTTGTAGAAAGTGGCAAATGAAAAAGAGATGTTGTTTTCTGTTAAGGCATCAGAAGCTGATGCTACTCTAAATCTTCCCTTGGCTTCACATCCAACCACCAATAACACTCATACTGATGAAAGGAAGGTAGCTTTGGGAAACAAGGAAGCTGCAGATATATCGGATAATGAAGCAATATCATTGCCAGGGAGTCATGCTGCAGATTTACAAAATTTTGCACCCAAAGATGCACCATATGATCCTGAGAAAGTCAGACAAGAGAAAGCTGCAACAAAGGCACAGGCTGCCTTTAGGGGTTACTTGGTAATCTTCACTTTGTGGATATATTCTGGGATGCTCATACACTGGCTGTGTTTTCTGACTTTACACACTGTAGACTCTTCAAAGTATATGGTTTTGACCTTGTGCAATATGTTTGCATTTGTTTGATGTGTAATTTGTTAAATTATGCTTTTGATACTGTCCATACACTGATACAAGCTTATGATCCGAAGGCTCGCCGAGCCTTTCGGGCTCTCAAAGGCATAATAAGGCTGCAGGCACTTATTCGTGGACACCTGGTGAGGAGACAAGCTGTTGCTACTCTGTACTCTATGATGGTGATTGTGAAATTACAGGCACTTGCTCGTGGTGGAAAGGTTAGGCGTTCTGATGTTGGACTTGAAGTGCAAAAAAAGTGCAATCTAGCGAAACTTTCGGTAATTTCTATAGGGCTCGAGGAAATTGGCAACTTTAAAATAATAGCTCATTTTTTCATACTTGCAATTAAAGTCCTCTTTTAATTATTTATTTGTCTAGCGGTAATTGATTTTATCATTTGTAATTACTCTTTTGTACTTTTGCAATCTGGTTGGGTGGCAGCACATTCAGACTAATAGGGGCCCACAACATGATGGTCCCTATTCATATTCATTCCATTATCAGTACACAAATACGTACCCATTTCATTCTCAATGTCTTGCTTAGGAAGATGTATTGCTTATCTGTTGCTTTAATCCTTGGGCTTTGTGAGTTGCTTGTCCCAAGCCCAAAATTTTGGTGGTCTTCATTAGTCATGCAATTGACATACATATTTGAGACGTTAAACCGCTGAATTTCTACATGCCCTATTTTAACTCTAATAATTTTCTTTTTCTTTTACATGGATCTGTCCAACAGCAGGGCAAGTGTGGGGATTCTGTTGGAGTTAATTTCTCTATACGAATAACAAAGCGGTCAGCTAATGCTTTTGTCTGTAAGGTATGCTTAGAACCATGTCTTGCCTCTGTATGAGGTTATGGTATTTATTTCTTTCAAATAAGCTAATATATTGAGCTACCACGATTGTTTGTTGTATCATTCAAGACAAACCTAAAATGTGCCTTCTAGCTTACTAATGCACTAGAGAGCCTGTAGAATCAAACTTTTACGAAGACAAACCAACATCTAGTTTGACTGTGGAATCTATTCTATTGGGGGTCTGGACCTGTATATTGAACTAACAATCATCTGCGACCAAATTGAGAAATTAGGTGTAATTTAACATTTGATCTCTTTCCATGGTTTATCTTCGTATGCTGGCAAAGTGACTGCGAATTTATTGCTTTAGCTTCTTGCTTCATCACCTACTGTGATGCCTTTGCGCCTCCAATATGATCCTGAGGAACCAAATTCAGTCTCAAACTGGTTAAAACGCTGGTCAGTATCTCGTTTCTGGAAACCAGTTCCTCAACCAAAGAAACCATCAGATTCAAAATCTCAGAAGAAGCAAGTTAATACCTCGACTACTGAAGTTGAGACTGGCCGACCAAAACGAACCTTCCGGAGGGTTCCTGCTACAAATACAGAGAGTATCTCATTGCAATCAACCCCTGAATTTGAGAAATCCAAACGTAGTCTCAAGAAAGTTTCTAGCCATCCAGCAGAGCCAGTGAGTGAAAATCCACAAAATGAACTTGAAAAGGTTAAGCGTAGCCTGAGAAAGGTTCATAACCCTGTTGTAGAGAGTTCTGTTTCTGTGCCGTCAGAGGTTGAATTTGAGAAGCCAAAGGTCAGTTTGGAAAAGGGATCAAGCGCTTTAGGTCATGAAATTTTAGACCAGAGCGTCAGTACTTCAGGTGAAAAGATAAAGGAGACAAGTTTGACTCCATCAAAACTACCTGGTGTAGAAACTACTCCAGAACCTGTTGAAATGAAGGAGACGTCAGACTTATCCCCTGGTGATCAAATTGAAGTTGAGTCAAGGCCTTTGATAGAGGATAATGGTAAAGTTGAGTCTACTCCAGTAACAAACGGTGAGTTCAACCCAAAGGAGGATTTGACAAATAATGAGGGTCATAAATCAAGTAAGAAAGCTTCTACTCTGGCAAAGCAAGAGCGTGCAGACAATGGACTGCAAAGCAGTCCAGCACTGCCCAGCTATATGGCAGCTACTGAATCCGCAAAGGCAAAATTGAGACTACAAGGCTCCCCAAGATCTGGTCAAGATGGGGCTGACAAGAGTAGTGCCACTCGGCGTCAGTCATTGCCATCTTCAGCAAATAGCAAAATCAGCTCACAGTCACCAAGGACGCAGAGGCTTTCTCATGCTGGTGGAAAAGGTGGTAATAAAGGTGACAAAAACCATTTGTCATCCAGAGATGGAAACGGTATGAAACGTTGACTCATATTTGAATTACTAGATTTTTGTTTTCTTAAGTACTGACCAAGAATGTGCATATTTTACTTTAAGTAGAGAGCCTCTTAATCCAATAGTAGTATAAACTTTGAGAACATTTGCCATGTTTCCGTAAAATAGTACTTACTGAGCTCTATCTAGATTAAAACCTCATATTAGTTCGTTCTTAAACATTACTAACTACTTTGGTTATTGTTGGATTTTGCAGCAAAAGTAAACCAATTAGAATGGAGAAGGTGATATTTGAAATATCTGGTTTTCAGGGGTTAGTGTACGGAGGTTGACAGTTTTTCATGATTAATCTGTGGTGTAAGATTATGTTGTAGAACTGAGACTGGGTCTAATCGATATGTGTGTGCCGGCCGAGAGCCTTTACATAATTTCTGCGTTTGGGGTGTTTCTGATTGTTGTACATCATAGGTTTTGAAGTTTTTTCTGCTGCAACTATACATTAATTCCGAACTCTGGTTGGAACTTGATTGACTTGATATCTGTTTGTTCATAGTGTGATTATATAGTACCTCCATTTTCAAGTTCACATTTGTTCTTATTTTTCCTTCGTGTGGCTGAGTTTACTGATATTTGTTAATCCAAACTTGGAATTGGACCTCTTGGTATCGTTTCTAAAACCTAGTTTTTAGTACTGTAAATATGAACAGGACTGGTAAAACACAATAATAGTTTCAAGTGTTTAAACTCGAGATTGAATTAATATTTTTATGAATGAAAACAAGATTTTGAGATACAAAGAACTCCCTTTTTTATCTTTTTTTTTTTTTTTTCTTACTAAATTTCTTTAGAAACTCTTTCTGATACCATTATTAGCCTTGCTTCTGTTATTGAAAAATTGTTTTCTTAAATGTGTTACAAAATGTATTATCAATTTTAAAGCTTTTTAAATGATATTTCAAAATAATCGTAAACTACATGGCCTCTTGGAAAATTTGAAAAAAAAAAAATACTAAACATCCTAATGAATTACAATAGACTCACCAATTGAAAAATAAAACCCATAATTTCAACATTTTAGATTGAAGTTTCAAGTTTCAACTCAGTCCACTTTGCTTACGAATAATAACTCGTATGCTTAATATACAATAGATCAAGAAATAATATACATGAGGAGAAAAATTCTCTATACTTCTCTGTTAGATCGGAGATTAATTTCTATTCTAGAAATTCTATAAGTCACCAGGGAATTTCTCTTAATTGTAAAGTGACTCTTGACGGAGAATATTTGAAAGAAAAGCCCTTGTGTAATCAAAATATATGCATGAATACCAAAGCATACATGAAAGCCATATGTTTTGGTTATCATTGAAAAATACTTATTAAAAAATAGTCAATTCTGCACAAGCAACCAAAAAAAAAAAAAGAAAGATAAATACTGAATATCGTTGAAGTGCCAAACCTTACATGGATTTGGAAGTAAGCCAATAAATTACAAAACACTGTCCAAGATATCTATCAATTGTATTTATATTATCTAGAGGTGCAGATTTGTTTAGGATCAATTACAATTCCATGAATCTGTCCGTCAGATCCCAAAGAATTTTTACGAAAAGAAGGTGGAGAAGAAATTTGAACACTAGGAGGTAGTGGAGTTTCAGCAGAGTGGCCAGAAACGTAGAGACCACCAGAGTCATCTGCCTCCCAGTATACTTCAATCATGAGACCTCCAGGATTTTCCGGAGCTTCTGTTCCCGGAATCCCAACAAACTTTGCTCTTATGGGTATCTGCATTAAGATCACATCACCACAAATCATCAAATTCATTGACTCACTCAATCTTTGAAATAATGTGAAATTATATACAAATACTTTGAAAGAATGAATTAATCACCAAAATGGACAGCCCAGGTGACAAGGTCAAAGGAACCAACTTCCCTTCCGCGTGGAATTTTCTACCTCTGCTTGGGCAGCAATGTTCAAGAAAACTTCTCCAGAGTTGTAAAACTGAGTTGAATATCTGCTATACCATATTCTCTTTCTCTATACTCGAGCTCAGCGAAAAAATCCTGTTCAATATTATCATTAATTAATTACTAATACGCCAAAGTTCTAATAATATTTGTATCATTCAAATACCATTCAGGATTGTGAGAGAGTGCTTACTGCTAATGGGTGCTCTCTATCACGAGGAATGACAAAAGTCAGGAAGGAGTTGCTCTCCTCATTAGGCGCTGCGTCCAAATGCAGTAAAAAATATATAATTCCCAGATGAAGTGATTAGAAACCAAGTGTTTGTAAATCATTAACCAGATAAGTAACCTAATAAATATATCCATTGAGGAGAAGTAGCAATTGCATATCCAATGAAAGCACATTGTCCGTATCCAACATGATTGACGGTTCCAGTTCCAATGAAACTAACGTTAACAATGTTACCAGTGCCAAACTTTGATTGTAATCTGATAGAGGTTCCAATACAGCGGAGTCTACCCTTTGCCATGATTCCAATGCGGTCACTTAAAACATCAGCTTCTTCCATTGAATGTGTAGTTAGGATGATGGCGCGTCCTGTCTTTGGATTTTCTATTATGTCCCACACATGCTTTCTTGTTATTGGATCCGCACTGTTTCATGCATAAAATAAGATAACCAACCCCCTTCAAAAATATTACAAAATTTAAAAATATTGATTCATTGAGTCATGGCCATGCTTACCGGTTCATCCAAAATGACCAACTTAGGATCACCAATGAGAGCTATTGCAACACTAAGGCGGCGCTTCATTCCTCCACTACAACTTCCAGCTCTAACCTTGGCTTGCCTACCAAGTTTCACCTCTGCCATAGTATTCTCCCCAACCTGTATGCAAACATTTTCATTAGTTCTTTTGCCTAAATACTAACGGGAAGGAGACATGAAACCAAAGAGTCTTTAAGTACTTGAAATTTGATAAAGCTATGTGAAATTAGTTGATTCAAATATATAGCACATATCGATTGGACTGAAGCTCGAGGAAGGCCTTCAATATTTGCAAAGAGGAAGAGGTGCTCTTCACCAGTCAGTGCATCCCAAAGGGTATCAAACTGTAATAATAATAATAATAATCATAAAATCAGTCTCTCTCTGCAACGGAAATGGGAATCACATATTAACAACATACAAAAACGCGGGTAGAGAGGCAAATATATCTGATGACAAACACCAATTATTCTACGGATGTTTGACAGGCCTACAGAGCTTCGGATTGAATGCCCATAAATCAATGCTGTTATATATATCAGAGGACATGTATAGTTTATGTTGCTATTTAGTTATACATTCCTTATGAAATTATGATAGATACATGAAAGTTAACCACGCAAGGAAAAGTATAGAAATTTGATTAGTTACCATCTCCCGCAGTCACGGGTACAATTCCTGTTAAAGAACCGATACTTGTAGTTTTTCCAGCTCCATTTGGCCCGAGAAGACAGAATAATTGACTCTTCTCAATGTTCAACCATTGGCCCCGAAAGGTAATGATATATATTGGTCAATAAGCATGGCATGGCGTTCAGTTTCAGGAAAACTTTACCAAGCACTGCATATGAATACATTTTTGATGTGTGTAGGAACTACTGAAAATTAATTAAGAACATACGTAACTCTCTGACTTAATATTTTACCTTAACAGCATGGAAAGGTAGAGTCTTCTTGCATTTGTAGCCGCATCGAGCCACAATACATTGGGTCGTCTCAGGATATGTCTTCACAAGGTCACGTAGCTGAACTCCAATATTGGGATCCATGGTACCTTCTTTGCTAATATGTTGTTTAACGACGGTTTCCTCCTGAACGACATCTTCATAATCCGGTGTAATAGGCTCCAATGGCGGGATTGAGCCTGTGCAGCTACAAATGACACCTTCTGTTGAAGAGAAATTATAGAAGATTGTCGTTAGTTAGCTAGCCACATTGATTGTATTTATAATTGTAGCTAGTACACTACGTTACCTTCCACCCTGCTGCCACCGTTCCCTGTCCAATAAGCTGGATACAAGAAGTAAAAGACCGATTTCTGACACCTGCTGCGTTCGGAATGATACTGTCGAAGTGAAGAGTCAAAAGAATCCACAGAAAAAATGTTCCCGTGGGCCATATGTAGATATCATGCTGTTCATGAGAATGAGAAATTGAAATTATTGGCCATGGTCCAAGTACTGATAAATAAATAGAGGGCAAGGTTGATAGATTCTGAATTACAAGTGTGATGACACATATGTATCGGATCCTCGGGTAGACATTTAGCTCGATTAGCCCATGTAATCCCTTCTTTAGGATTGGAAGTAAGCAGCATTATTCCTTGAGAAAGAAGATTAGGTGGAAAAAACGACCACATGATTCGATATTTCTTATAAAAAATTGCAGTACAAGGAAATCCAGCTCCAGTAACAAGCTACAATGAAAACCAAATTAATATGTTAATTACACCAGAGAATAGATTAATTATCTAAGGAAACTATATTTAAATGCCGGAGGTCTTTGGTATCTAGCTCTATAATTGCCTGTGTTAGAAAGCCAACTATGAACACACAGAATCACACAGTTGTGGTTGACGATGACTTGCTGACAAAGGTTGACAACATGAAGGCAAAGCAGTCTGCAATCAAAGACATCAGTAATTAAATTGGATTGATCAATTATTCAATATATATGATCATGTCATGGCTGAGCATATATAAATTCTTATACTTACATATTCAGTTGGAAAAGGAGGAATAGAAGGAATAGAAGTGCAAAATGTTTTTAATGAAGAAATCAAAGTGGAACATCATACCAAAAATAACTACGCAGAGTGATGAAGCAAGGGCCATAATTCCCTCCCATGTAAGCCAAGACAACCAATAAGCAGAATCATAAACACCCATTATACTCATTGCCTGTCCATGCACAAGCAATGCAATATATATGTAGTTAATAATTCATCAAATGGAAGCCGATAAATGCTAATCAAAATGAAAGAGATCGGTTAATTTATTTGAATATATGCACAAGTATACCTGGCGCAGTTTAAGTTCTTTCTCCGAGACCAAATAACTGATTTGGAGCACAAAACCAAACATCGCAATTGCAAGAAAAAATGTTTGTGCTAAATAATTAATTTCACTGCTTTCTTTATCGTCGTTTGATTTATCATCTATTTCCCCTGCCGGGTGTGCAAATTCCTTCAGGCTCACATCCCATTTGAAGTTTGGATCTGAAGCAGCAACCAATATACGTATAATTATATTATACGTATGGTAAATTATGTCAATCAATTATTAATCATATGCATATAAGGGTGCTGCAGGGTGCAGCGCTGGAATTAATGATTGAGCTTTATTTATTTTAATTAATACCTCCAATAAGATTTCTGGCAATTTCACGCTCTGCGGCAATCTGAAGTGGGATTTGAAACTTGAATGTAGGATCTTCAAATTGCTTGGTTACCATGCCTAGTTCACTTCGAGTAGGACTCGTCTCGTCTGTATGCCACAGCTTGTTACGTTGTCACTTCTTTCTACAAAAGGCAGAGCTCCTGGACACGACATTGGATTCTTGGCAAACCATTTATCTACTTCGTCCTTTGTTTTAAATGACTTAACCTATGTATATAATACATTCACGACCCATCAACTTTTGCTATATTTATAAACATATATATATTAACATTGAAACTGATGATTAATCATGTAAAATAATTACCTTCTCTGAAGGGATTTTTATCCCAGGATTGTTCTCCATGATGCCTTTAACAATCTTTTCAATTCTTTGGTTCCCGGCTCCCAACCACAAGAATTCATAACAGAGTCTCTTGACGTAAAGTTTATCTTCACCGGGAGGAATAGGTGGTGAGATTATTGGTTTTGGATCGGTAATGCTATGATTATTCTTTACGAATATTTTGTCACTCATGGATCTGTCAATGCAAAACAGGATGAAGATGGAGATAAAAGCAGCCACAAATTGCATAATTGTTGCACGCTTGTTTCTCCATGCAAGTGTGTAATTTTTCTTGAATGGTGCAGTGAATTGTTGGCCGGGCAGACGGAATCCTGTCTGGACATCCATGGTTTGATGTAATAAGACTTGAGTTGAGTCTACTGACTCAACTCAAAAGAGTTTGCATTAATTTGTTTGAACTTCCAATTCTTTACTCTTCTCTTTCTGTATGCAAAATTCTGATTACCTGAATCAAACATGTTAACTGTCATTTTCACTCGGCGACAAATTTTGGAAATTAATTGCAGGGAGCTCACTATAAAGGGTAAAATAATCTGCCACTCTGGCTAGTAAATCTCCTATATCTGTTTTATTAAAATCTCTTTTATTTCGTTATTTATCAATTATAATACAATAGTATTTTTTTCTTTTAAATGAATTGCAAAAGAGGGAAAATCATATAAGGGTCTCTCTCCTTCTTCTTCTAATGTACCATTTATTAATATTTAAGTATACAGAACGCAAATTTTGCTTATACTAAAATAGCTTTTTCTATATTTTAAAAAAATAAAATAAATATAACAGAGAGTCTTTTACGCTAAAACAAAGCAGAATGTCCAATAAATAAAACAGCCAGCCTGGAGATGGCCTCCACTGCTGCACTGCAATTGGTCCTTGCTACTCTAATATAAATCTCATTGAGTTGATACCTTATTGATAATACTTGAAAAAATTTACAAATTGTTATTATTATGTAAATGGAAGTAAATTTATGCTCTATTGTATTTTAATTGTAACACATGTATAAAGCTAGCCACTGGTAGTCTTACTTAATTGTACAAAAATACCATGTATACATCAATTATCGTTGATCAAGTTGACATTACAATCTGACTTGGATCAATCACAAGTCCAAGTACTGGTCCTTTCCGCCCTAAGAAATTTCTCATGGAAGTTGATGCTGACGAAGCCAGAAACTGAACATGAGGAGGTACAGGAGTCTCGGGAGAGTGACCGGAAATGCAGACGGCACCGAAATCATCTTGCTGCCAGTATACTTCAACCATCACGCCCCTAGGATTCTCTTCAGATTCTGATCCTGGAATTCCCACAAACCTTGCTCCTGGAGGTATCTGCATTATCATTTAAGAAAATTAAAAAGATATTAATCAAATCACGACTTGAATTTTCTAGCATTTATTAAAGGATAATGACAATTATGAAATGAATTGCACTCACCTGAACAGAGGCCCCAGATGATAAGTTCAGAGTGACCAACCTCCTCTCAGCAGCAGCTGTTTCCATTTCAGCTTGTTTTGCAATATTCAAGAAAACTTCTTCAAGTGATGAAAGACTCAGTTGAATATCTGCTATACCAAACTCTCTTTCTCTATCTTGGAGCTCCGCAATAAAATTCTGCTCAAATTCATTGAGCCATGCAACTGCAATTCCATGTGAAGGAAACTACGTAAAATTGTGAGAAATGCTTACCACCAAAAGCTCCTCCCTATCATGAGGAATGATATAGGTCAAGAATGCCTTGTTCTCCTCTTTTGGTAAGACATCCAAATGCTGTCAATATAATACCCAAGTAAGATCCAAATCTCTCTTAAGTTAAAAAAAAAAAAAAAAATTTAAGGTCTTTGTATTTATTCACCATACATATTTAAAGAACTGCTTCACTGCATCATAATGAGGTGTTGCAACTGGATCCGGTCCATTAGAAGGACTTAGTCCAACATCGCTTCCAGTGAAACTGACATTAGCGATGAAACCAGTACCAAAACGAGACTTTAATCTGATTGAGGTTCCGATACAGCGGAGCCTACCCTTTGCCATGATGCCTATGCGGTCACTTAAAATGTCAGCTTCTTCCATTGAGTGTGTTGTCAGGATTATGGCACGCCCCTTCTTCGCATCCTGTATTATGTCCCACACATGCCTCCTCGTTACTGGATCCATCCCAGTAGTCTGCCGATCAAACATATTAAAAAAATGAGAAAACCCTACACATAAATAGATTGATTATTACACATGATGAAAGAAAGTACTCTAATCTGCTTACCGGCTCATCCAGAATGACCAACTTCGGATCACCAATAAGAGCTATTGCAACACTGAGGCGACGCTTCATTCCTCCACTGTAACTTCCAGCTCTTACTTTGGCTGCCTTTGTGAGTCTCACTTCAGCTAGTGACTTCTTGGCAACCTACATTTGAGTAAAAACATTTGTTCTTGGTAAAAGTGATAGTGAAATGAGTCATTTATATTCAAATGAACTCGTCAAGTAGGGGCATGTAAAATTAGTTAATACTGTTGAACATCCTCAAGGATATATATAGATGGATAGCTAGTTTGGATTGCAAGGAAATTTTGGTCTTCACTCATGGCAACCAGAAAAGCAGCTTTCCAGGTTTGCATAGCACGTACCGATTTAATTGAATCTGGAGGTAGGCCTTTGATGCTAGCAAAAAGATGGAGATGCTCTTGACCAGATAATTCATTCCAAAGAATATTAAACTTCATAGAGATAAAAAAAATTCAAACAAAGGTTAGTTTCATATTTGATATGGGAAGCTACAAATAGTGCAAATCATGCCCACCCATAGATGAAAATAAGCATAATCAAAGACAGAGACAGGGAGTCACCTGGGGACAAACTCCTATGATCTTTCTAATGGTCGACAGCCCAACAGAGCTTCTAATGGAATTTCCATAAATCAGTGCTGATAAAATATTAGTTTCTATTATTAATAATCCACTTGATTTCATCATAATCCCAATGAAACTGTGATCGAGGAAAATACAAAAACACACTCTCAAAGAAGATTTTTACCATCTCCACCAGTCACTGGTGTTACACCAGTCAAACAGCTGATCGTCGTAGTTTTTCCAGCACCATTTGGTCCAAGAAGACAAAATAACTGATCCTTTGAAATGTTCATCCATAGGCCCTGAAAGATAAATTCAAATTGTCCAATAATTTATTTTATGGAAGTCAGGCATAAAATTAATTTGTACCACCAGCGGTATCATATCTGTCATCCTTTGCCTTATTTGATACTCAATAGTCACAGACAAAAAAATAGAGTATTTGAATGTGATGACATAAAAAGACACTAGTATTAAAAGAAGTATCCTTCCATGCACCTAGGGATTCAAGTGATTCTTCAGGAGGATCCTATTGGTCAACAATCAAGCAAATCAAACTGTTCTGCAGGAACACTAGTCACAACCAAACCACTAAAACTTTTCAGGATGAGATTTTGAAAGAAATTTGGGGTAAAACACAAAATCAAGTTCATTGAACAAATATTCACTTTCAGAAGAGTCTCCTCCATGGGAGACATATAGTGGTAGACCTTTGAATCAGTGCTAAATATAATAAATGTATTCCTCCACCTTCTCAACATAATTTAAAATTGAAATGAGATTCTTACCTTAACAGCATGGTAATGTGAAGTCTTCTTGCATCTACAACAACCTATTTTCCTGGTCCCAGGATATGTCTTTGCGAGGCCAAGTATTTGAACTGCTACGTTTGGCTCAAGAATACCTTCCTTAGTTTGTTGTTTAACAACGTTTTCCTCTTCAAGAACATCTTCGTCATCTGGAGTAATATGCTCCAATTGGGGCACTGAACCTATACAACTACAAATGCCACCCTCTTTGAAGCGAGGATTTAAAAAAAAAAAAGGACATTTTTATTAATGGTAGCAAAAATTTTAACCCAGAACTAACTAATACATTGGCAATAAGAAACTGTCAAGCATAGACTAAATTTCAAAATTGGTTACCTTCCGCTCTGTTTCCGCCTTTCCCCATCCAATACCAGGGCTTTAAAAAGTAAAACATTGATCTTCTCACACCAGCTGCATTTGGAATTATATTATCTAAGTAGATCGCCAATGCAATCCATACAAAAAAAGTTGCCACAAGCCATATGTAGATATCATTCTGTTAAAAACATGAGAAAAGCACAAATGTTGATAGATTGATCAATCTAGGACAGAAGTTTAAAATGACCCAAAAAAAAAAAGGCAGAAGTAACTTCTTGGCAACTAGCATGAAGTTTAGGATTTTGAGCTGCAAAGCATTTACATACTATTGTTATTACACACTCTGTATCATTTGGTGCACACTCTGCGCGTCTACTCCAGCTTATGCCAATATCTCCAGGTGATTCAGTTGCCCCTGCTAGCAGCTGTAGTGCTTCGGCAAGAAGACTTGGTGGGAAAAATGACCATATGATTCGATACGTGTTAGAGAAATCTTCAGAGTAGGGGAATCCAAATACCGTAACAAGCTGTAATGAAAAAGAAAGATCTATAACCACAACAGAACATGTAACTCCTGCACAAGAATTCTGACAGGGAAACTTGCCTGCAACAAAAACCCTACTATAAATATGGAGAAACCCACTGTTGTGGATGACGACGACTTGCGAATAAAGGCTGAAAACATGAAGGCATAGCCAATCTAGAATCCAGAGTCACAAGAAACAGATCAAGGTTTAACATGTCAAGTTTATCTTTGCTCAACAGGAAAAGAGAACACCGTGAATGGACTTTTAAGGATCACTTAGAAATGTGCTTACCATATTGAGTTCGAAAAGGAAGAATAGAAGGAACAGAACAGCAAAACTATTGTTCAAGAAAAAATCAAACTGGAACATCATTCCAAAAAGAACTATGAAGAGTGATGAAATTAGTGTAACAATTGCCTCCCATGATATCCATGATAACCAATAGGCAGAATCATAAAGACCCATGATAGTCATTGCCTGTTAGAGAAAAAACAGAGTCACAGCGGAAGATTAACAGCTTTTTTAGGAGTTGGAAATGTTAAGCCTAATCAAACTTCAAACCATAAAACTTAAGTACCTCGCGAAGTTTTAACTCTTTCTCTAAGACCAAAGAACCGATTTGAAAAACAAAACCAAACATGGCAGCTGCAAGGAAAAAGGTTGGTCCTATTGCACCGACCACATTGAAAAACTCCCTTGCAGGATGTGCAAATTCCTTGAACCCTACAACCCAGCTAAAACTTGGATCTGCACATGCCCAGGAGCAGTAAAATAAGGAAAAATTTAGGCAACCTCAATTGACAAAAATTCTTGTTTTACATGCATGGAACAAATCAACCAATAATATACCTCCAATCAAAGACCTGGCAATTTCACGCTCAGCAGCAATCTGAAGAGGGATAAAAAACTTGAATGTGGGATCTTCATAATGCCCTCGGTTTTCAACTGGAGTGGAATTAGTCTGCACGCCATAGCTTAGCACAGTAGCGTTTCTTTCGAAAAAATGCAAAGCACCAGGGCATCTCATAGGATTATTCAAAAACCATTCATCTACTTCAGCTGTTGTTCTAAATGACATAACCTGCAGAGATGTGCAAAGAAGTGTCCTAATGACATTTTAAACTCGCCCCAAAAAAAAAAAAAAAATTAAAACTTTATGAAGTTCGAAACAAGCCACAGGTTCTTATTTGTATTCTTACAAGCAAAATTGAATAAAAATTAAATCCCTTAAAGACAAAATTTTCCTTGAGTTTCTAAAGAATCAATAAAAGCGCCTATATGAATCTCTCATTTAGTAATAATCTAACAAAACACCCAAAGAAAAAAAAAATCAAAATTTCTTTTTTTTCTTCCCTTAATGTTCGTCCACTTTCTCTCATAATCAATCAACATTTCCACAGACTCACATCCCAGTTAAAGAAATTGATAAACCCAATATAAAATATGATCTTGATGGTGATTATTTCCATTCAAAAAACTCTCTAAAGAGTCTAAACATTCTCCGAAGTAGAGAAATTACGTGCAAATTACCCCATAATCAAATGTTTTAGATCAGAGAAAAAGTACCTTGCTTGAAGGAATGGCTCTACCAGGATTATTCTGCATGATACCATCAACAATTCTCTGGATTCTGACGCTCTCATTCCCGCTCCAGACGAAGTCAAAACAAGGTGACTTGACGTAGTACTTGTCTTCACAGGGAGGGATAGAGGGAGAGACGAGAGGTTTGGGGTCGAGAACGTTGGAGAACTCGGAGGTGGTGGAGAGGCGAGACTTGATGGCCTCCTGGATTATGAACATGAGGAAGATGAAGAAGAGAGAAGAGAAGAGTTGAAGCAACGTAGCAGTCTTGTGTTTCCATGATAGCAAAAAGTTCTTCCTGAATAATGCTTTGAACTGTTGGAGGAGTAGAGGGAATCCTGAAAGTAAATTCATGCTTTCTTCTTCTGACGATGAATTCTATTCTCTAGGCTCGGGCTGAAGTTGAACTGGGTTTTGCTTTGCTCTGTTTTTTATATGTAAATGTAATTTAGCGTTTAAAAGAAAAAAAGAAAGAAAAAGAAAAAACCGCGGTTTCTTTCACCTCTTCTCTTCTGGTGATGTTGGAACGACGCAAACTCCCAACTTTTCTTGGTGACTGCAGTTCTCATACAAGTCAACACTTATTTGGCTTCATTTTTTAAAAAATAAAAATTATAGAGATGTTTAACCTATAATTACGATTTTAAAGAATTTTAGTATCATTACCATAACAACAAAAATATCTTGCAAATCATTAATTATTTAGTAAAAAAAATTATTTATAATCCGTAATCATAATATTTAAATTTTTTAAAAATTTTGATTTTTTTAAAATACACTTATAATTTTATTTTTTTTTCATAATTTTATCTTTTTATAAAAAGAGTATGACCTTATAATTATACCATCTATAGGTGATGCAAAATATAACTAAACAAGCAAAAGTTTATTATATATTAAAAAATATGATAATTTTATTAGTATTTTTAAGTTTTGACTTAATTTTACAGAAAAAAACTATATATTTTTTATCAGTCACACCCTTTGAGATTATCTTCGAATCATTAACCCTTTAAATTATTATTTTCAATGGCGTAACTAATAAAATGGAATAACTTAAGTTAAAACTCGAGAATACTTACTATATTATCTTATTAAAAAATCATATCATCCAGTTGTTTGCATATTTGGCTCATATTTGTAGAATTATTCAAAGAGATTTGGTGCGTTATCAGCACATTTATTGTTAAGATAGTAAATTCACGAAAACCAATTTCAAATTGACAATGAAATGATGTTATATTAACGTTTCCTTTACGTATATAATGGAAATATTCTATGCGCACAATAGCCAGTAAAGAATTTTTCTATTTTGTGAAACAGTGCTTTCAATCGGAAGGGCGATTCGGTCAATTTAGAGCCAAAGGGTAAAGGGCAAATTGGTCATTCTACTAGTTGTTAGAAGGGAGATTAGCATAGTTGATTTCTAGAGTCAAAGTGTACGAGAAATAACTCGGCAAGTGCACGTGTTTAAATTAAGTTGAAAAATGATCCAATAATAATTCATTGACTCTGCCGTTACTTGAACTGGAAGGCTACCCCACTCCATGAAAGCAATTGCATGCTTTCAAATTTCAATATTCTTCCTTTTTTTTGCCAAAGTTATGTGTGGTTAATGAAAATTAAAAAACATGTTTTTTTCAATATGTTAGTTTTTTTTTTTGAAAATTAAAAAAAGCGTTCAATTTTCAATATTCATATTTTTTTTCACTATGTTAGTTTTTTTTTTAAATTAAAGTCAGCTACACGTCAAAATAAAGCTAACATATTGCTTTTGATTACGTGGAGCATATCGAAACATGCATAAGATTATGGATGTTCATATTAATTAGTCAACGAAAAATATGGATGTTCATATTAATTAGTCAACGAAATTAATATTAATAATTAATAGCAGAAACAAAAACAAGCTTACGAAAATAATTAATGTTATCTTAATTATCCTATGTATCGTTTCGTGAGAACTAAGAAAACATGGAGCTCCAATGGCTTATAAAACTAACAATTAACGCAACGTGTGGCTCTTGGATGATGATTTTATACTTGACCGTATCTAATCTCGATTAAAAAAAAGTATACTGATTCGATACCTTATTGAGCTAGGCCCATGATATATTATATTTTGTTGAAATTAACAATCAAAATAATATCCATATTATTTGACCAAATTAATTTATATTATTCATTTTGGATTTCTGTTATCTTTTCTTAGAAGTAGTGCTCGCTAATCTCCTAAATCTTACTGGATATTAATATATCCAACGAGTCATAAACTTAGTTTTGGTCGAGGAAACATAGGCCAAATCTTGAACCTTGTTAGTTATTTTGTTTCATACATATACATATATAATTTTTGACACAAACGAGTGATGTTACAGTATAATTATTATTATACCTATATAATAACTGTGTATTTTATATAAAAATTGTAAATGTATATATAAAAGGAATAAACGAATTAAAAAAAATATTTATGATTTTTACATATTTTTTATTTACGATTTTTTACAAACAATTTTTATCTATTTATTTAATATTTTTATAATATATTTACGATTTTTTATATAAAATATATAATTACTGTATACCCGCAACAATTATATCGTAAGTCGATCGTCTCTTGTTTAAATAATTAAATCCCTTTGTACTTTTTTATTAGGAAAATTGAGAAAATAGACACAATTAGGAGGCTTTGTTGAAAAATAGACACATTCTGAAAAATTTTCATATCATAGACACTTTCTTAACAAAAAGACTCAAATACCTTTTGAAATTACTTGCATCTGATTACTTGCTTCCGATACTCTTCTCGGAGATGAAATGGTAAAATTAAAACTATGGGGATGAACGATTCGTTTGTGGCAGAAGCCCTAAGGTAATCAAGCACACGAAAGCTCTAATTAAGTGTCAGTTCTTTCTTCGAAGCACTGCTACGATTCATGAGAAGTTGCCGTTCTTAATTTCTGCGCAATTAATAATGTATATATACAGCAGTAAGCAATCCTTACATATCTGAAAGGAAGGGTCAATAATATGCAATTTACATAGATATATATTTTACTCTTATCATGTCCAATTTTTTTTTTTTATTGTTAGTTTTTGGTTGTAAAATTTCGAGGAAATTTACTCTTTAAGCATTCTATTGTTTTCAAGAGAATATTTGGATATCTTTGACTCCAATTCTATTATAATATTTTCTTTACACCTGAATTTAATTTATTTCTACCTCGAACAATTGTTCCACTTGTCTAATACTCTATGTACTTTCATATTCTTCCACAAATATAAAAAGAAAAAATTATCACGTAAACTACTCAGAAGTTTCATTAGATTTTCAACAGACAAAATGATATTATTTATTAATTGAGTTTCAGTTTCAAAACTTCCTTAGCGATCAAGGCATGCAACAAGACAACATCAAATTACAAACAAAAAATAATTTCCTTTCAAAATATTAAATTGGTCACCGCTGGGTGTTCTTGGTTTTGACGATAATAATATGACGAAAACACTTTGTTTAAAGTTCATATAACCTTGACCAGAAATTAGTAGTAATAAAGATTCCATTACATTGCAATTGCATCATCGATGGACTTTGACTATTATATTTATAATGGGTTTCTGATAGAAGACAACAAATCACTACGCGCTTAACTAACTATCTTACATTTCAGGAGATGCCAAGATGGTCAATGTCAATGAGATCACAATTTGTTGTTATCTTCGCTCTCTAATCGGGCTCTTTCTTAAATATAAAATACCTTGACGAGGAAAACAACGTAATATTTATTTGTTTAATAATATTAGATTTATAATTTATATATAATTTAAACTCTACAATATGATATAACAGATCATATCATGTGATAAAATTTTATTTAAGATTTAACTTTTCTCATTTTTTATTTTTTTCTTCAATAAATTTTTGTCATATAGATTATTATTTTTAATTATAAAACTTAAATTATATATAGATTATAAACCTAACAATATTATTATTATTTATTTTTATTTTTTATAACCCAAAAAAAGGGTTATTTTTAATGTTACTTTATAATTTTGAACATAGATCGATACAACAGTGGGAAAAACGTGTGAAGGGTACCATAGTACTTTTACCAAGGGCATTATAGGTATTGAATATTTACACCATCTGCTGTTGCCGTTCCCGGAAGTCAAGCATAACATCAGGATCTTTCCCGGGAAATTTAAATTCAATAAATAAATAATTAAATAAATTCTTAAAAGTTTGGAGTTTCTATAACAATTGTTATGATTTAAATTTAGTATATATTTTTAATTAAACAAAAATAGACAAAGATAATCAATTGAAAATCTATTCTATGAGTATTCATACATGAATCAAAATTTGTTTTTTTTTTTTTTTTGTTTTTAAAAGGATGATGCGAGTCAGTTTATCTTAACGCGTGGAACCCACATTAGTAGAAGAATAATTAAACTTGATAGTGAAAGGCAGAAGCATATAAGAAAGGAGAAGGCGCTTCTGCTTCAACGTAAACAGAAAAACAGACAACAAAAGCGAAGAGAGAGTCAGGGGAGGTAAATCAGAAGCCTTCAAGCTCTGAATTGTGAACCCGATAAAATACAATTTTGGCGGGCAATTTCAATCCCCGCCAGAGCTTATGTATTTTAGGGGACGGAAGAGAAGAGAAGAGAAGAGAAGAGAAGAGAGGACTTAGACTACATTCATGGCGAGTCCATCTGCCGGTGCTTCCAGCTTCGGCACTCAAGCCGATGCTTTACTCAGAAAGAATCTAACTTACCAGGTTTTGCTTTGAATCTGAATTACGAAACTGTTGGAAAAATTTAATATTTTTTTGATAGAATTGATAAAAATTTGATTTTGATTGGAATTTGAATATGACGGGGTGTGTTTGGCATGGCAGAAACGAAATGTGTGTGCAAATGTTCGGCTAATATTATTCCCAGTTGTGCTGTGTATACTGATTTCTTCGCTGCAAACGCTGTTGGATAATCTGATTGATAATCGGGCGGATAGCAAGTGTGGGTGTACTTGTCTTAAAAAGGATGGAAATAAATGTGTGGAGGAAAAATGTGGGATTGAGTACTCCTCCTCTTTGAAACAAGCAATTCTTTGTCCCATTCCGAACCCTATAGAGTGGCCTCCAGTGTTGCAAGTACCAGTTATTGAATATACTGCTGTCAAAAGTGATGTTATTACACAGACAGATTTGCCAAATGAATCTTGCAGGCTTGATGGTTCCTGTCCATCCGTTTCCCTTCTAACCGGAGCTAATCGTTCTTTTGGAGAATGTATACCCCTCTCTCCCCTTTTTTTAAATTTTCATTTTGATTGTTATAGTGTTTATTTTGTGGTAACTTCAATTTCAATGTCAACATTTTGACAGTGTTGGGTAAGAATATGTTTCCGGGGGCTATAAAAATAAATCTCTCTAATCCTATGGGTAGTTTGGCTGGTGCTGTCACTGTAAGTTTTTTTTTTTTTTTAATAATAGGTTACTTTTATTCTTGGAAACAACATAATATCTATATGATCAACGGTTTAAGCTTTTACTGTTAATGTGATCTTTCAAAATGCCTCAGGGTTCAGGTGCCCCGCCTTCAGAAACTCACTATCTTGATCCTGCTTTTGCTTCCGAGTTTCCACTCTATAGTATTCAAAGTCAATGCAAACTAAATTCTAAAACTGTTTTTCCATTGCCATTTCCACCAAATTCCACGAAAGGTATAAGTTTTTTACCCTTAATATCTTCTGAACATGATGGCCGAAAACTATTCAATTTCTCTGATAATTTCTGATCATTTGTTTTTCCTCTTGGATCTAGAAATAACATGTGTTCAAGGTTTAAATTTGTGGCGCAATAGTCCTTCTGAGATAAACGATGAGCTATACAAAGGTTACAGAAAAGGGAACTCAAAAGAAAAGATTAATGAGATAACTGCAGGTTGGTATACTCTTTTTTTTAAAATAAATTATTTTTTATTTTCAGAATCTTACTGATTAAAATAATATGATGATACTGAGGGTTTAACTTTTTTGCAGCCTATGACTTCTTAAACTCTGACCTGAAAAAATTTAATGTGAGCATCTGGTACAATTCAACATATAAGAATGACACAGGGAATTCTCCAATTTCATTGACACGGGTTCCACGCTCTGTTAATCTGGTATGTGTAGAAACTTGCTTACTCGTTACTCATGGAATGCATTTGTCTTATAACTTTGTGAATTTATTGGGCCTGACTCATGGAAGCTTCTACACTTCATATTTTTGCATGGTTCAGATTGTCCGAGAATTAAATCTCTATGAATGCTTGAGAATGGACTCCATGATATGTACTCATTATTATTTTCTTTTACGAAAAAATTATTTTTTAATATATGTTTACTTTAATGCTAAGGATATCATAACAATTACAGTTTAGTTTTAAAACAATTTAAAATGTTCTTGTATCAACTTTGTTGCAGATTGGCCTTTTGCATTACATTTTTTTCACCATGTTTTTTGCCTGGTGTGGCATGATTTTGGTTTATATGTGATCATAAAGAACAGGAGTATTGTACTATAGTCTGCATGATCATTGTGGTTTTCTTATTCCTCCTACACTTCTATCCTCACTTGAGGGTTCATTTTATTTTGTATTTTGGTACTCATTTGCTTAAAATGATGAAATATAAACATTAACATTTGAGATTCTTCCATTCTAGGCATCCAATGCCTACCTTCAGGCTTTGCTAGGGCCTGATGCACAGATTCTGTTTGACTTTGCCAAAGAAATACCCAAAGCTAGTACCAAGTTTGGTATTGATCTTTCATCTTTGATTGGCGCACTGTTCTTTACTTGGGTTGTCCTACAGCTATTGCCTGTAAGTATGTGAACTGTAGTTCATTTGTATTTGCACTATTTTATTTTATTTTTAGCGAACATAAATAGTTAAGGCTTGCACTTTTTTAATTTCTATTAGTGTACTGATTCATTACTCCTATATTATATTAGTCTTGACTGTTGTGTTTAAAAGCAGTTTTCGGTAGCATTGCTGAAAGAGTATAATTCATTGTCATGTTCAAAGAGTTCAAAACACAATTATAAATATAGTGATAAACTCAAACTTGACTTATTATATTCAGTTGATAACAAAGGGTTTCAACGTAGGGTTATTTGGTCAACCTTCCTCTGATACGGTTTTAAATTATCATTCTACCCCAGTAAGGGCCGGACAATAAATTTTAGTATTAATAATTCTCAAAGGTCTCCATGTTACAGCATTTTATATGTCTAAGAAGCTGAATTCAATTACATCATCTTATATGTGTGGAGAATGTTGTGTCTGATGGTTTCCCAAGTTTTAAACACTCAAATATATTTTCTCTTCCTGTAGGTAGTATTGACAGCTTTGGTGTATGAGAAACAGCAGAGATTGAGAATCATGATGGAGATGCATGGACTTGGTCATGGACCATATTGGTTGATTTCATATACTTATTTCCTTGTCATATGTTCAATGTACATGCTACTTTTTGTGGTGTTCGGCTCAGCCATAGGTAACAATCTGGCTAGCAATTGCATTTCATGTTTTATATTGAATGAATTTAATTTCATGTGCTTCACTTGCAGGATTGAAATTCTTCACACTCAATTCCTACTCCATCCAGTTTGTGTTTTATTTTATCTTTATAAACCTTCAAATTGCTATGGCATTTCTATTAGCTGCACTGTTTTCAAATGTCAAGACTGCTGCAGGTTTGATACAAAACTTTCTAGTTGGTTTAGTAATGGGTAAATTCTTATTTTCTGTAATGATCTGTAAACTGCCTTTCATGCAATGACTGAAACATGAATTTGTACAGTGGTTGGTTACATATTGATCTTTGGAACTGGCCTCTTGGGTGCCTTTCTGTTTCAGATCTTTGTTGAAAATCAATCATTTCCAAGTAAGTTCAAATGTGAAAATGTATTAATTTATTGTTCTTGTTCTTGCTCCTGTTATTATTTCTCACAACATTAACTAGTATTACTCATCATAAGTTTTTTATGTCACCGTAGGAATCTGGCTAATTTTAATGGAGTTGTATCCTGGATTCTCTTTATTTCGTGGCTTATATGAGCTAGGACAATATAGCTCCAGGGGCAGCATCATGGGTACTTCTGGGATGAATTGGACAGATCTGGCTGACAGTGGAAATGGGATGAAAGAGATCTTGATTATCATGCCTATAGAGTGGTTTGTGCTGCTTGCTGTTGCTTATTATTTAGATAAAATCATATCTTCTGGAGGTGCAAAAGGTCCTCTATTTTTCTTGCAAAGCTTTCGGAAGAAGCCTCCTTCATCTTTTCAGAGGCCTAGTTTGGGGAGGCAGGGATCTAAAGTCTGTATTGAAATGGACAAACCTGATGTCATTCAGGAGGTAGCTTTTTCTTGTTTCTAGTTTGCATGGTTTCTTTTAATGGTTTAGTTTTTCAAAAAGCGATGATTAGTCCTCAATCTATAAAGTAGGAAATTGGTGTGTCATACAACAATGGTTTATCTTATTCACCCACTTGGTGGTACATATTGTTTGAACTGGTTATCTATCAGGTTGAAATGTAAAACAGTTAAAACTATCTGCATTCTCATTAAAGAAACTTTTTTTTTTTTTGCCTGTTTCCATTCTTAGGGCATTATACCTCACCGGATGCTTTCTCTCTTGAATAGTGACGGGAATGTAATAACAGCATTATTTGTTATAGAAGGAGAAAATTTTTTGCTGGGCTTGTGAATGATATTCTACAGCTTGTGCTGTACACTGATGCCTGTAATGAGGGTTTTTCTGGTTGTTTAACCTATATCTAACCCAGTTTTATCTATAATTTTAATTTTTGTTAATCTTTTGCTCTCCAGAGAGAGAAGGTTGAGCAGTTGCTGCTTGAACCAGGTGCTAGTCTTCCAGTCATCAGTGATAACCTTAGAAAGATATATCCACCAAGGGATGGTAATCCTGAGAAAATAGCTGTAAAAGGTTTATCTCTTGCTTTGCCTTCAGGGGAGTGCTTTGGTATGCTTGGTCCCAATGGTGCTGGCAAAACGTCTTTTATTTGTATGGTAAGTAACATATTCTTTAGTTCCCAGAAAAACATAATTGAAGGTTCACTCTTCTTGTTTTTGGGTACCAATAGACAGCAAGGCTAAAATCTCTCAAAACAAGAAGAAGGGTAAAGTGCAGAAAACTAAGAATGAGCTTCTGTTTTTAAGCATATAATTTTTCTGGTTCTTTTGCATATCTGTATTGAAAAGATTCTAGCTATTATCATTGTTAAAATGTTTTCACTTTAACTTCTGCTTGTTTTGGGCTCATCTTGCAACATCAGAAATCACGTATCTGCTCTGCTTTCTGCAAAATTTATGACTTTATTCTGTTAACAGATGGTTGGGATCACAAAACCTACCTCTGGGACGGCATTTGTTAATGGTTTGGACATACAGACTGATATGGATAAGATATATACCAGTATTGGTGTATGCCCTCAGGAGGAGTAAGCCAAAATTCTTTTCCATCTATGCCAAGAGAACATCTTTTTCTGAATGCATATGCTGAAATAGATTTTCATTTCATTTTGTTTGTTGGAAAATTTTAGCTTGCTGTGGGAAACCTTAACAGGAAGGGAGCACTTACTATTTTACGGCAGACTTAAGAACCTGAAAGGTCCTGCCTTGACACAAGTAGGTCAATATTATCTTTTACTTTTAGCATTTTCTATTGAACTGGTCAACTATTTTAATGAACAACTGATACTTGTTGCAGGATATGTAGTTGGAGATTTAACATAGGCCTGTTAACTTTCTTCTTTTTCTTGTGCTTTCCAAAAAATTGAATAATTTAAAAATAATTTATAAGTGGTACAATTTAGAAACAAAATACGAAGTATACCACGATAAATTTGTGCTGTAGAAATAAGAGGGAGCTAATCTGAAGGTAAACATGCACTGTTGTATATATGCTACTCTGGTGAATATTTAATTCAAAGCTCAATCTTAAGTTGGAAAGGAGAGTGGGAGTCTGGAAAATAATAAGTACTACGTATTTGCTGGGTACTTTACCAGGGTTCCTTTTTTTATTTCTTTCTTCCCTTTTCGCTTTAGGCAGTAGAAGAATCCCTCAAGAGCGTCAACCTGTTTAATGGAGGGGTTGCTGACAAAGCAGCTGGGAAATATAGTGGAGGTATGAAGAGGAGGCTGAGTGTTGCCATTTCACTGATTGGGGATCCCAAAGTATGTCTGATCTCTGGAATGTGTTTTTGCATAGAGAAATCTTGGATAGTTATATCCTGCAATTTTCCTTATGGCTAATCCACAGAAATCTTGCAAGGTTGTTTATATGGACGAGCCTAGTACTGGATTAGATCCAGCTTCAAGAAATAATTTATGGAATGTTGTAAAGAATGCAAAACGAGGCCGGGCAATTGTTCTAACCAGTACTCTCTCTCACTTTTCCTTCTCCCCCAACACACACACCAACCATCAACCAAATATTTTTATTTTCCACTCAGTATCACTGACAAAGCTTATTTTTCTGTTTTTCAGCCCATTCTATGGAGGAGGCAGAGGCCCTTTGTGATCGATTAGGAATTTTTGTAGATGGTAGCTTGCAGTGCATCGGAAATCCAAAAGAGGTAAAGTAAAAAGTGGTATTATTGCATTGTATTGCACAACTCATAGACTCTGTACATGTCTTTTGCATGATCAGATGACTTACAGAAATGGAAACTTTTTCAATATACTCTCTAATTATTATGTCATGACTATTATAAATCTGATGATCTTCTATTATGCAGACTTCTGTGTCGAATTGATTAGTTTCAATGGCTAAATCTTGTACCTCTATCACCCTTTGTGTGCAATGCATTGAATTTTTGCTCTCATAGTCTTTATGGTACCATAAATTTCATATCTCTGGTTGTAACTCACCATGGCATGAAGTTGGATGTACTGAAAGTAAGCAGTTCCGGTATGGCTTGGCACAGAAGCTTCAAGATAGTCTTCTCATTTGTAAAATAGTGCTTTTTTACTTAAATGGTTAAATATATAGTTTTGTGCATAGCACTTACTTCAAATATGGTGATTGACAGTTAAAGGCTAGATATGGAGGGTCTTATGTGTTCACAATAACAACATCTGAGGATCACGAGGTAGAAGTGGAGAGTATGATACGGCATCTCTCACCAAATGCTACTAAGATATACCAGATTTCTGGAACCCAAAAATTTGAGCTACCGAAACATGAGGTTCGAATAGCAAGTGTATTCCAAGCTGTTGAGGATGCAAAGAGGAGGTTCACAGTTTTTGCATGGGGTTTGGCTGATACAACTCTAGAGGATGTATTCATCAAGGTCGCACGGGGGGCCGAGGCATTCAGCGATTTGTCATGAATGTCAGATATGTTCGTTATACTTGTATATGCATGTTGCTTCTACATTTTAATCAATTTTTGGATTGATAGATAAACCCCACCCCACAAGGCTCTGGACGTTCTTCAGTCTTCAGATAGTCTTTAGGGATGAAATAAAACATATGTGGCAATTGCAGGCCATATTTTTGTCAAGTTCCCAAATTTCCATTTATTTTGTCAACATGTTAGTTTCATCATCTAAGTATTTCCCAGCCACCTTTCTGGGAAATTTTTGAAGTTTTAGTTTTTTTGGAGACTGCAATACAGTATTGAGTTAAATGTACTTATTTGAGATTAATTAGAACTAAAATTTATATGGACTACAGAAAATTCATTTATTGATTTTTTTTTTTTTAACCTACTTCCAACTAATTAAAATACACTGCATTTGATACCATCTATATATGCTAGCGGAAAAATTAAAAAAATGACCCAAATTAAGCGGTCCCTTTGAAAAATGACCTACTCTCCATATATTTGTATGCCATGATCCTTTTGGTTGCAAAATGACTTCTATTTCCTTAACAATTCAACTAATTCATTTTCATTTTCTTTTCTCCATAACTAATATCCATCATCAAATCGTTCTAATTTC
Organism: Boswellia sacra; assembly: GCA_013180625.2. Classification (NCBI taxonomy): domain Eukaryota; kingdom Viridiplantae; phylum Streptophyta; class Magnoliopsida; order Sapindales; family Burseraceae; genus Boswellia; species Boswellia sacra. Next base: position 2,405,519 of record SNVD02006955.1, on the reverse strand, counting down.
AAGCCCCTTCAGTGATGTATACGCAGATTGACTTTATGTTTTAAAAGTTACTTATAGTTGTATATTGTTTTCAGAGTGTTTTTAATGAATTATTTGAAGCTTAAGATGTGCAAAAATTGTGGTTTTGAAGTCGATGGATATGAAGGTAGACGATGACGAGTGTCGATCTAGTTTCGTGCTCGACACTCGATAAGCCTAAAAGAACATATGTCGAGCGTCGGATTACATGTAACTGACACTTGATGATAAGGGTTGTCGAGTGTTGGTTACAAGCAATCCAACACTCAATTCTTGGTTTCTCTGTCTGATTATGTGCTCAATGCTCGACATCATCTGTCAAGTTCTATCGATCATGTAAATCCGACAATATCCGACTCCTCTTTTTCATTATCAAATGGTGTCTGACAATGTGCTCGACACTCGACATCATGTGTTGAGTTTTGTGAATCATGTAAATCTGATAGACACCTCTCTCACTGTCAAATGGCGTCCGACAGTGTGCTCGACACTCGACAATGACAAAAAACATTGTCGAACTGTCATCGTTCTCATCAAAGAACCCAGAGTTTCTCAAAACAATTCTAGTTTTTTTCATTAAACTATTTGGATCACTTCAACCTAACTTAGTTCATTTTTCTAAGCTAATATCGTGTTTTTTAGACAATAAATATATGATAAACTGTGTATAAAATATCATGTATTATATAAAACAGTGGTGTGTAAAGAGATTTTATCTAAGAATGAAAAAGGAAGAAAGAAAGAGAGGGTATTGAGGTCATTTCACAGTCAAAAGGGTCATGGCATGCAAATATATGGAGAGTGGTTTACTTTTCAAAGGAGTCCCTTAATTTAAGTCATTTTTTACATTTTTCCGCTGCTATAATTGGACTAAATTTCAATTGTTGATAGATATAAGACTCCATTAAGTTTGCAGAGACTAAGAATTGAATTGAAAATTTAATATGTTTAAATTTTGTGGAATAAGTACAAATTTTTTATCATTATTATTATTCATCTATTAAAAACTCATTATTCACAGAAATTGGAACGAATATGCGGAAAATGGTTCAATTCATGGCCTTTTATTTCCATCAGCCTCTTGTTACTGCCATTCTAATCTACCAATTATGTTTAACCCAAAATTCAGCTGCACCCTCATCCAATTTGTGGAGCTCTTCCAGTATTGTACTGAACCAGGCTTTGCTTTGCTTTAGGCCTTTCGGATTAACGAATTTTCTCAAACTTCAAAGGGAAATAAATAAATTATCCAACCCAATATAAATAGATGCCTGCACCTGTTGCAACCATGAGATTATGAGAATTCTAATACACTCTCTAACTCCAAAAGACTGTCAACCTTGTGTATAAAAGTAATACATCACCTTATGAATTGCATGTATTTCTGTCTGTCCTATCAGTTGATTGAGGTGGATTCTATGACAAAGAAGTTTTAAGGTCCTTCAAACCACTCTTCAAAGTTGCCTTCCAGAGGTAAGAAGTTCCTTAATATCAAATCGTCAAATGAAGACTAAAGATATACGATTGTTCAATCAGATGATGCTTTGACAATTATGCAGCACATGCTTCTCGAGATCACCATAAATTCTTGTTGAAGTTTCAACTTCCACACCCAGACAATATGAAAATCTCTCCTCGTGGTCTCATGTTGCTGCTTTAATACGTAATGGACATCCCAAGTTGAACCAAATACAATGCTTCACTGTATTTATGTTTTGACGTTATAACACTCAAGATCCAAAGTAATTAGATGGATAAACGAAGAAAAGAGTGTCAGAACTGATCAGAATCCTAAATTATCTGGATGAAAGTGTTTGCTTGCTGCCGCACTTCCCTTCTTAAATAAGAACAATATAATCCTCCAAGCTGTCTATGCTAGTTATTTGGATATCTTTTTATTTCTTTCCATTTAAACCTCACTTTCATGTTTAATAAAATATATCATCCTAACATGCTTTAGATTTGATTAAAAATTGGAATGCGGGTTTTTTGGATAATTTATAATATTAATAGCAAAGAATAAATGATAGGTAGAACAGCAAAAGAGACAAAAAAGAAAGGGCATCATTATTAATTAAGCAATTTATTGGTCCTACAATATAATCTTAATCCTTTTGAGGTGGTTCAGTTTACATTTGATTGGTACATCTTTCTAAGCAAATTAAAAGACTTTATAGTCGGCACACTGGCAGTTTGACACATTTTGTGTTTACCTTTTCAAAAGGTAGCATATATCAGCATCTATATCACAACAGAAGAGTCATATTTTGTTTAGAGATCTTCTCTGTCTTATCTTTTCTCTGTTAATTACATCCTTATCCTGTTCTTGAATCAAAACTCGAAACCCCCTTCTTTCCCACTATTTATTTGCTCATTTACAAGTCTCTTACTGTCAGTCATTGTTGTTTGATCAAATCCATAATGGCCAGAATAACTTTGTTATGTTGTTTTATTTTACTGGCTCTGTCATTTGGTAACGCAAAAAGTTGTGAAGATAAAATTGGTGTCTATGAACTCAAGAGAGGAGATTTCTCCTTGAAGTTCACAAACTATGGTGCTACAATGCTATCTGTCATCCTTCCTGATAAAAACGGTCTGTTTTTTTTTTTGGGTTATATTTTTGTATTCCACAACATCAAAATTCAATATATTGGATTGTAAAAATTATGTTAGTCTTGCATCAATTCATCTCTTTTTCATTTTTTATGTGTCAGGAAAATTAGCAGATGTTGCTCTTGCCTATGAATCACTTAGCGACTACAAGGTGTGTACTGTTGAACCCTTTTTTGCTTGCATTATTTCTTGATTCTCACTTATTCTTGGATTATCACTTAAAAGTGATAAACTATGGAGTGAGATTGGAGCAGGTTTTTTAAGTTCATTTTATGCGGTAATTATATGCATAATCAATACAGAATGGTAATTAATTTGCAAATTTCAAGTGTTTATGAGGGATTTGCTTTGTACATATGTGTTGCAGAATGACACAAGCTACTTTGGAGCCATTGTTGGACGTGTAGCCAACAGGATTGGAAAAGCTCAATTTACTTTAAATGGCACGCGTTATCAATTAGTTAATAACGATGGAAATAATTTGCTTCATGGTATGTTTATTCCATCACTTGAAACTTTCCTGTCGAAGTTTTTATCATAAGATAAATACTCACTCCAATTTGATTACTTCCAGGTGGGCGCAGAGGATTTGCTGATGTTATATGGTCAGTAGAAAGTTACGACCAATATAGCCATATAAAATTCACTTATGAAAGCTTCGATGGTGAACAAGGTGAGATTTTAGTTAAAAAAATCAATCCAGGAACATGTCCTGTAAATGAACACTCTAAATCTAATTCTAAAAATTTATTTTTGATAAATTTTAACAGGCTTTCCTGGTGATGTTGCTGTCACTGTGACATACATGTTATTGGGGACAAACAAGTTGGCTGTAAACATGAAAGCTAAGGCACTTACCAAGCCCACTCCAGTGAATCTAGCCCTGCACACTTACTGGAATCTTGGTGGCCACAACAGTGGTGATATTTTCTCACACACAATCCAACTCTTTGGATCACATATCACCCCAGTTGATGATGAACTCATTCCAACTGGTGAGATTACTGCTGTCAAAGGAACTCCCTACGATTTCCTGGAGCCTCGTGAGATTGGCAGCAAGTTCAATGAGCTACCTAAAGGATATGACATTAACTATGTGCTAGACAATCCAAATCCTGGCCACTTGAAGAAGGTAGCTGTGGTGAGTGAAGGTGTATCAGGGAGGAAAATGGAGCTTTGGACCAACCAACCTGGCGTTCAGTTTTATACAAGTAATATGTTGGGCCATGTTAAGGGGAAAGATGGATTCGTTTACTCCAATTATGCAGGACTTTGTTTGGAGACTCAAGGGTTCCCAGATTCTGTGAACCACCCCAATTTCCCTAACCAAGTTATATATCCAGGAGAGACTTATGAGCATGTTATGGTTTACAGGTTCACTGCCAATTAGCATCTCTAAGTTAGGTATAGATTCCAATTGGAACAATTGTTTTTGCTCGAAGAATAGACTGATGTTACAGCTGTTTTGAATATTCGATGAATTAAAAGTTGCCCTTTAATACAAGTTCTGCTTTCATTAATATTAATTTCAGCAAAGATTATAACATTTTAATGGGTTTCTGCTCATTTATGCTAAAACTTAAGTGGGAAGAAAAGTTTTTGACGCCATCTTAATAGAAAAGCATGGGAGAGAACTAATATTCAGAGTAACTCTTGGTGGTTCGCAATGGGTCCCAAGGGCCAGACTTGTCTCAAAGAAAACCAAAACGTTTGGTGCCGGATATTATATTCAGTTGAATTAATGGAACTTCCTCTAGGTAAGTAATGATGCTCTGCTTTGATCAATTTTATTAATATTCTCATAAAAAATAGACCAAACTTGCACCAACTCTTGAACAACCTGTTCGTCGAAAAATTATGATTAGAATGGCAGCGACACGGCTGCAGCCTGAAAATTACTCAATCAAGTTATTACTACTTCTACTTCTTAATCGAAGAACTTCAGAATTTAAGAAAAGAAAGAACTACAACATTAACGTATATAACAAGTACAGATTTAAAGATAGCATTCTATCAACAAAAAAAAAAAAAAAAAAAACAATTCCAGCTAAGAACTGAACAGCTACGCTATCTGAAATCGACATAAAGGGCAAAGATTGCTTCTCCCCAACCAATTGACTATACAATCTTGATGGTACACATGAGAACAAGGCATGCGTGCAGCTTTTGACCCTACAAAAATCTCCTCCAAGCAAATAACACACGGCTTTGAACACCCTTTAACTCTAGTTTTCTCTAGTGCTTCAATGGAAGACCAACTCGCTGGAACCAGGTTGAGACCCTGTTCGTCGACGGACCGCCTAACTGCCTCAGAAGTCTCAGCTTCTTCATCATTCACTGCCTTGATATTCACAATCAAAGGAATAATAGTATTGCAGTTAATGTTATGACCTTGGTTGTTCACAACAGAACGTGCGCGGTCTATAATCTTGTGCATGATACGCGCATGCATGTTCATGGGCACGTTCATCTCTGAGAGCTTCCGAGTTATTGTAGACCAACAACTGCTGTTGTGTAATATTTGCTCTTGTAGCACCTTAAGGTTTCGATAAATGGTGGGGCTTTCTCTGTCTATTGTAAAGAAGAAATCTATGAAGAAAGCAGCTTTGGTTGTGTGCCGAGGTATGAAATATTCATGCTCATAAACATCACAGCGATAGTCATTCATAAGAGTTGCCATTCTTGAAGCTTGAAGGATCAGAGAACAAAAAGCCAATGAAGAGATTTGTTAATTTTAGGAGTGAGAAAATTGTTTTGTTGGGTGCAGGTTAATTATGTGTATTTATATTATATATCTACATAGTGATGAAGCATATGTATGTTGTAGCAGGAATTGGATTCGTTGGTGTATATCCAATTGGGTATTATAAGGAACAGAGTGACTTCGAAGCTAAATCGGAAATCCTTATCAACTGTTATTGATAGTTGACTGTGTTACCATAGGAGTCTTTTTCTCGAAGGACTTTAATAAATTTACGAGTTTGGGTGGGATTAGAATTTTGATGACTTTAAAAATTCCTATTATTGATGGGGTTACTATTTATTTATTCAGAATGACAAAGTTCTGCTCAATATTAAAGGATTAGACTATCGTAATCTAATCTCTTTTGCATAAATTTATAAACTCTTTAATTTTCGCTAATTTAATATCTTTGTTATATGTTTGTTTGGTTTATATGCTTTTAAGGGGAAAGATTATTGCCACAGTGGCCTTCATCTTCCTTTAAAAGATATTAAGTAGGATCATCATCCTTAATTAATTCAAAAGAGTGAACAACAATTTTTACATCCATGTTGTAGAAAATGCATATTGGTGTATCAAAAAATACAAACTAATGCATCCCAATCTTTCATAATAGAAAAAATTTACACTTTCTCGGCCGATTAACAACGAATCCACCAGGGAAAATAAATGAATACAAAACAGAAGCTCTTCCAAACAGATTGCTTTCAACTATCCCAAAATTTCTCAATTGATGACTTAATAGAAGGCACCATCATCCTTAGAGACAATTATTAAAAAGTCACTTGCTTATCCAACACCTTGTAACAAGTTCAAAATGAATCGAGTCTCTACACATCCAGGATAATACTTGCAAGCAAGTTCTTTTAAAACCTATACAATGAACAAAATTTACTCGTCCCGCTTTTTGAGCCATTGAACAATGCAATCAAGGACTTAGTATGGCTTGTGAATCCAACAGAAGCTCTTCCTAACAAATTGCACAGGTTTCCTTCGATGCTTCAACTTTAACCATCTTTAACTTCTCAGTTGACATTTGATGATTTTTGCAGGCATCATCATGATCTACTTGCATCTGGAGAAGATAATATTGTTCACCATGCCTCTAGCAAATTAATGTCAATTTTTTGTCTAACATGAAGGTTTCCACATCCGTAGCAGAAAGCCCACCTTCTGTGTATGCTATATAGCAAAGGTTGCTTTGTTGTTGGCTGATGCTAATCCTAGTTTACAAAATGACTTGCCTCAATGGAACTACTACCAGGGTATCGGTTAATCATTCCACTAACTTTCATCTCATTCCTAACTTCCCTGGCTATTTCCCATTGTGAGACAGTGGCATATAAATTCGACAAGAGTATATAGTCCTCATTACTCTTTTGACCAACTTCATTTAAATAGTTCATAACTCGATTTGCAAGATTGATGTCACCTTGATCTTGGCATGCCCTTAGCAAAATTCTCAATACAATTGCATCTGGTTTAACTGCCATATTAAATATAAATTCAAAAGCCTCGTTAATCAAGCCACTTCTACATAGAAGATCTACCATGCACCCATAATGCTCCGGCCAAGGTTCCAAATGATAATCTTTCACCATTGAATCAAAGCATTTTTGCCCCTCGTCTACCAACCCTGCATGGCTACATGCAGATAAGATGCTTAGGAAGACGATGCCATCTGGTTCAAACCCTTCCCTTTGCATTTGGCAGAACCGAACCAGAGCTGAAATCCCATGACCATGAACTGCTAGGCCATGTATAATACTAGTCCAAGACACTAGAGTTTTCTCTGAAATCTCATAAAAAATTTGACAAGCTTTTTTGATGTTGCCACATTTGGCATGCATGTCAATGAGAGCATTTGCTATAGAAAGACTCTCTCTGGCAAAGCCACTCTTCTCAACATAATGGTCAATCCACTCTCCAAGCTCGAAACTTCCCAATTTTGAGCACATTGAAACAACGCTTAACATTGTGACCTCATCTGGTTTCACATTTTCTGACTCCATTTCTTTGAACAAAGCCAATGCCTCATCCGGGTAATTGTTATCACTATAACCATTGATCATCGAAGTCCACGAAACCACATTCCTTGTCGGCATCAATTCAAAAATCCGGAGAGCATATGGCAGATTCCCACATTTTGAATACATACCAATCAAAGCATTGTACAGAAAAACATCCAAGTTAACAAAATTTCTAACCACATAACAATGAACAACTTTCCCCTCCTTTAACAGCTTCAAAGATGAGAAAGCAGAAAGAACACTGACAACAGTCAATTCATTTGGTCTCAAACCGCCATTAATCATAGCACGTAAAAGTTCAAGCACCTTAAAAGGACAGCTTTGATGGACATATGCGGTAATAAGTGAATTCCATGTAACTCTGTCTCTGTGAGGCATTTCGTCGAATACTTGTTGCATGGCACTAAGCTCACCGAACAAGCCGTACACGTGGAGCAAAGCTGTTTGAATCATAAGCTCGTATGCAAAACCCAGTTTGCAAATCTGGGCATGTATCTGTTCTCCTTCAAGAATCGTTAACATAAGGCCACACGATTTCGTAACAAACATAACTGTATAAGAGTCGACTTTCAAGGCTTTTTTTCTTATGTGAGAGTAAACCAAAATTGCTTCTTTAGGTTTATTTCCCTCCAAATAACCCCTAATAATGGTATTCCACGTGTAAGAATCAAGCCCGTTGACTTGATCAGCAATTGAGTGGGCAGTAGAAGTTGCGCCTAGGTGGGTACTTAAGGCAAATGATGCAACAAGTTTGCTTGCTAAAGGAGGGTAGCGAATAAGGCCTGTTGTCATCATTTGGGCATGGACTTGATTGAGTTGGTACTTCTCTTTGCACTTCTGCAAGAGAGTCGGGACATCGAGACATTGGCATTGTGGGGTTAAGATAGTTTGCGGCACTTGGGTTAGCTTGGGCTTGATTTGGTGATGAATCGTTTTGATGGTATTGGCATTGAAAAGGTTCGTGTTTGGAAGATGAGGCATGAAGTTATTCGCATAATGGGAAACCAACAATCTTGCATTAAATACTATCCCTCAGAGCTCATAAGCGGCGATAAGGTTTCGAGAACAATATCATAAAACTTCTCACTCGTGCCCAACTTTTCACATGACTCGGGATTCCATTAAAAACTCAATAAATTTCATATCATTTTACCGAACATGATCAGTAAATTTAAGGTCGATTTCTAATCATCCGAGCCTGATCAACCTAGGTAAGTAAGGTTAGCACGGTTCGTTGCTTTTCCATTAATGTTTTGCTTCGTTTTGAGCCGTAATCACAATGCTAAAACGTGACCAACTAGTTGATCTTGGTTATCGGATTAGGACAAGTATTCAATCTATACCTAAAATTCTTTTCAGTTATCCGTTAGTATTCGACCTGCATCCAAACTTCTCTGCCTTACTTGCATCGAGCATCTTCTTAAGATTGCTCAAACATCTATCACTTTATTAAGATTGCACAAACAACGAAAGAAATGTACAATAATTATGTATACGAGGACTACATCAAATTCTAAGAAAGCCTCAAAGGAAAGTCATCCAGAAATTGTCCTTGGCTAATCATAACAAACCACCACCGGACTTAACAGAACCATAGAATAACAGGCATCACGAACTAATTAATAATGGTGAAATCAATCAAAAAGTAAACAACTAATTCCAAGTTTTGTGATTAATGGGCAGAGTGAGTTGTGGTGGTCTTCTTAAAATCAATCTTGTCAACTTTGACCTCCCCATCAATGAGTTCATAAACGTAGACCACAACACGTAGGCCATCAATGTCCATGAGGACAAAACTAGGGTTAACATCATAGGTGATGCTGCTGTAAGCACCTGTAGCAGACCCTGGGTTTATGACAACACCTCCCTCGTGTTTGTAAGCAGTAAACTGATGAGTGTGACCGGTCACAAGTATGTCTACATCCAGCTGCCTCTGAAGCATGGCTAGTGAGTCCAGGTCCCCCCATGGAATAACCTTCAGAAAACCAAGCACTGAAACTGATTGCTATTGACATAAATTTAAAAGCTAGATACATGAAGAACATATTATTGAAATGAACAAAAAAAAAAAAAAAAAAAAACCATTGACCTCGGGCAGCAGAAAATACAATATTAACACCATTTTCCAATAAGTAGAGATTAAAGATGTTTTCCTCCTCTATTTATTTTGATGACTGGTAAGGAGCCACAAAGAGAAATGCACAAATGGAAAAATAACTTCTGTTTTGCTATCATTTCTCCTCATTATGGACAAGAAAAGGAAATGGCACTTTGGTTTTACACCCCTGTGGGTGAAATCATACCTGATGACCATGACATAGCCCCAACTTGAATTGACCGATGGTTAGTGTTTTGGTCTCCGGATATCTTGTCTCTTCGTCATATTCACCTCGAGTAATATGCAAGTCAGGACAGATAGTCTTCAAGTAGTCATGAACTTCCTGAAATTATTGTTAGAATGCTTAGGCAGTGATACACATTTCATTTGGAGACATAGATATTGTTAGAGAGTCACAATCCTCATAGCAAAATTTAAACACAAAATCGTCAAGAGCAACGTAAATGGGGTTATTTTTTGTTTTGAAGCTAAAATTTGAATCTAAGCCCAGTTCAAACACACCCTTTACCCATGGAACCTAATGACCAAGGACCAGTAAGGTTTTTTTGCAACTAAGAGCATGAATTTAAGAACAAATAGGTGAAAAGGATAGTTTGTCAAATTAACAAGAAAAAAAGCAGTTAACAGGCCAAATCCAGAAAAGAACATGTCTAGTCTAGCAAACAAACTGCATCAAGATGACCCATACCATCCGGCAGATAATTGCATTCACACAAGGATTGAACTTCAGCTATCATACACGGAGATTAAATAAGCAATATGAGGGAAGTGATCATTTGCTAAAAAGAAATTTCCAGTTACCCTCTCAACAATCATACAAGGGCAATGCAAAGAATTCCATGCTACCATCAAACTATTACAATGTAGTTGAGTGAAAACTTAAGAAGTAATAAACAAAAAGAGGATGTAACAGCAAAAATTATAGATTTTCAATGGTTAGGGAGTAGAACTAGTCTAACTAAGTTCATAGGCAACCTTCCACAACTGAATCTACGAAAATAATTCCCACATTACAATACAATATCGCCTCTACATTGCACAAATTGTTTTTTGAAACATTAATTGGAATCAAATGGTGAAAACAACCGAGCAAAATTCAGTCTAGAATCAACACCAAATTCGTGAAAGACAAGTACCCAATTGAGCTTAGCTGAGAAAGCATAGACAAAGAAGAAGGGCAAAAACACCAAACATTCAAATATTCGTAACAGCAAGAGCAGAGAAAGATCCGATAGAAACCCAGAAAAACAGAGAATAGTAAAACAATAAAAACCCAAAAAGGAATGAAAAAGATGTAAGCAAAAAGCATACTTTAATGCAGAGATTTCCAGTGCAAATGATGTGTTGGATCTTGCCAGGGACAAGCATGGACTTGAACTTCGCAGGCAAATCAGGTGCTCTATGAGGCACATGTAAATCACCCAACGCTAAGACCAGCACCATGTTCAACGTTCGAAAATATTAAAATCCCGATAAAAAATTATCTACGCACAAAACATACGAGTAAATATCAACGTCGTTTCTCCGGGACATGCGTGATTGTTTTGTTCGTGTTTTACTTACGAAAAAAAAAAAAAAAAAAAAGAAGATTGATTATAAGGCTAAGTAGCAGAGTGCATACATTACAAAGGAGATTTGTTTGATTCCAAGAAGATGACGACGACGCCGCCCATCGAAAACACGTCTTTGCGTGATGGTTGACGTTAACTCTCTTGATTCTCTGTTGTGTTATTAAGGTTGTTTTTAATGTTCAGTGAATGTGTTAATTAAGCTTAACGACGTCGTTTATGGTGGCGTCTGAGTATTCACTTTCGAGTCAATGATGTTGCAACCTGGCCAGTCTAACTACTAGTCTTTGTTTAATGAGGATGCTGGTAGTCAAAGCCTATGGAGGAATGGTCGTTAATCTCAACTCTTAAATTGTGCAACTACAAATTTACAATCCAGCATAGCAAAGAAACAAAATAATTATCAATAATTAGTTCTACAAAAATAGGAGATATGAACTTCACTATCTCATTGTTGAAATTAATGAAAAATGAAGCCAACCCATGTGAAAGAAAAGAAAGAAAAGTCTTAAGCTCATTCACTTTTGGTCATAGGACTTCTGAAAAGGCCAAAGCCTACTCATTCATATTTTCAATAAAAGGACAGTAGTGATTAAACTAGAAAACAAAAAGCAATTCCATTCACATAAGCCAAAAATGAGTTCCCCTAATATAATCTTGAATCTAAATTAGAGGACGTTTGACAATGTTGCTATCTTGGTGACTAGTATAACAATGTCAAATGCGGATAATGATGATGACCAAATTGTTGGCGAGGCCAGGGACGTTATACTCTTTCCATGCTATCAAATTATCTATCTATGGGCTTGCTCGATTGAAACCATGCAAAAGAATCTTCAAGTAACTGTCAGTACTATATAAAGAATGTACGGAAGGGGGCTAGAGGAGAAAGACGGATGAACATTGAACTTGAGATGACCAGCTGAAATGGAAAATCAGAGCCTCTTCATTGTCCCAGCGGAGACTTCTCAGCAGGTTCACTTCTATAGGGTGGCACTCGGGGGGTGGCTCTGGGGGACTTAGCCACCGGTGAAGATGAAACATCATGTTCTGGGAATGGCAACTTCCGGTCATACAAGTTAGTGCTTGGGGAATTTTGCTGAGCACTGGAGCCTAGCGATGATTGAGCAGAGCTGTGTACTGCAGGGAGTCGTTCTAGAGCTGCTAAAACTACAACCATTTCGGGCCGGTCTTGTGGCTCGGCTACACAATCTCCTGCAAGCAAGGACAGGATATAAGCTGCTTTCTTGGGGTACCGGTCCCTTAACTTGATGTCCATCATGGCGGATACCCTGCGCATGTCACCCAAATAAAGTTGTACCCAATTCAGTAGATTCTTCTCTCTACCAACTTTAGTTCCATCAAACGCACGGCGTCCTGTGAGCAGTTCGAACAACACAACCCCAAAGCTATAGACATCACACTTTGTAGTAAGATGACCTGTTCAACAGGGGATTAGTCCATTAGTCTACTGCTGCAAATACGATATATAAATTGAGCATGATACTTAATAGCTAAATGGCATTACACCAGCATAAGTCTAGTATTGGAAAATATGTGTTTTTGGAGAATCTAAGGATCTGATGATGGTTTCAGAACCAGTAAGATAAGCACCACGACTCCTGATAATTAAAGAGGTCTTATTGAAGACAAAATGTAAGTATTTTTTAAGCTTAGTCCATCTCTGCATGTCTGTGTGCGTTAGCTGAAAGACTGCTTCATTTATCAACCTCCATGCTCTTATTTTATCATTATTTCTTTCTGTAGAGCCAATATTAGGAAAATCCTTTTATAAATGCTACAAATGAAAAATGTACAACTATAAATTTGTCAGCAAGTGAAAAAACATCAGCAAACTGGGTACTTATATTACAGAACTAATTATAGTCTCCACAACAACTGGACCCAACTCAAGGAGTTGATTCAATTACCAATTTGATAGTATACACTTGAAGAGCACAGTCGGCAAAAATCTCAGCAAAAGCTAAACAAGCAAACCTGTCTCGAAGTACTCAGGAGCGGTATAACCACGAGTTCCGATAACTTGAGTGGAAACATGAGAACGATCACCAGTGGGACCTGGTTTTGCATAGCCAAAATCTGAAAGCTTTGCATTATATTCCTGCATCGATAATCGAGAATATATAATCAACTCTGAACCACTAGCATGATAATAGTAAAATGAACTGCAACACTTGAACCAACCATTGCTGGTTAAAGGGGCTCAAGAAATTAATACTGAAAAATGACGTATGTCAACCAGGACTGACTAGGAGCAGAAAACAATAAAAGAAGATAACTTTAACCCACTTTAGGCCTTCATTTTTTTTTTAAGGTTTTTCTTCTTCAATATTTCAATTGGAATTTACCAGTTTTGGAGGTCTTAAATTTCTTGAAACACGTGAGCCATTATGCTCACTATAGAAAGGAACTCCTATTGACTAACATACTTATTCTAATAGGATATTTGAAGAAATCAACATACAGAATCTAGTAGGATATTTCCGGTTTTGAAATCCCGAAATATAACTGGCTGTTCAGAGCTATGCAAGAAGGCGAGGCCTCGAGCAGCATCAGTAGCAATTTTGATCCTTCGTTCCCAGGAAAGATCAAAGCCACGCCCTGCAAATAAGATGTTTTTGATTTAATGAATAAAGATTTATCTCTTCATAGGACTAGGACCAAAATCAAATGTTGTCCAAAATATTGCTCGACAGATATCTGATTTTAGCATCGTGCTAGCAGAAAACATTTGACTTACTGCTGAAAAGATAATTCTCCAGGCTGCCTTTAGCCATATACTCATAGACCAAAAGCCGATTTTCCCCTTCCATGCAGAATCCAAAAAGTTTTACCAGATTTTGATGCTTAAGTTGGCTAAGATAATCCACTTCAGCCTACAACCAATAAGCAATGATTAAATGAACCATGCCAAATACATAAATAATCAAAGGAGAAGGATAAAGAAAAACATACCAGCCACTCCTTATGACCCTGATAACTTTCAGGTTTAAGCTTCTTGACTGCGACAACCATTCCAGATTCTGGCTCTACAGGCCTCAGGGTTTGCTCATCAATCCATCCCTTGTAGACAAAACCAAACCCTCCGTCCCCAATGAGGCAGTCACCGCGGAAATTCTTAGTGGCAGTGCTAAGCTCACCATATGTAAAGGCCTTTAGATTTGGGGATGACAGTATCTCATGTTCAGTTCTTGAAGCAGTGAAATTTCCTTTGTCTGTTTTTAAATTGGAAGCAGATGAAAAAAAAAAGTTATTATATCTACTCAGAATTAGAAGACGGGAATTGATAATAAAGTACAATGTAATCCAAGCACCTGGAAAAATAAGCACATAGACATGATTGAAGAATTAATATCCAGAATTACTGAAAGCATAGCAAATGGCATGCTATGTAAGACGGTTAAGAGAAGTAAGAGATGAAAAGATACTGCCTAACTTCCTGCCTTTTTCATTTCATGCATTTTTTCAACGATTAAATGGGGCAGGTTTTAGCACAATCAACTTTAAATTTTTGAAAGCTTTCGTTAATTAAAATTTATTTCAAACATCAAGAATTTTGAATATTCTGGATATATATCACAAAATACTAAGTCGCAAACCTCTAACTTCATTCTTTATTTTGCAATATCAGTAGTGTAACATAGAAATTAAGATAAACAATCTTTTGATTTTCTTAAGAGGACCAGATGTAAATTGAATGGTCACATATAAAAATTGGAATTTGTATCAAGATGGCAAAGCAACAATCGATAAATTTGGCATTGGGACGCAGAGGGTAAATTCAAGAACAACTTAATATATTCAAATAATTGGCTTTGCATGATATGAACTTATAAATCCTTAAAATTATCTCTTCACATCCATATAAAACAACAGAACCCCGTAAAGGAGTATGAAGGAATTAAATACTCAAAGTTTACAACGGTAAATAGATGAAGCCATGAATTCAAAGAACTGCATACAATTGAGAAATAAAATGAGAAAAAAACAAACACTAGATAAGGCCAATGAAGGCATTTACATCCAATTCACAGTAGTGACACCAGTCCAACACAAGAAAAAGTTGTCGTCAGTGATAGATACAGAGCATCCGAAACACATTAAGATGAAATCGAGTACATAGCTGAAATGGAATACAAAACTCCCGCTTCGTTTCTGTGTTTAATCATTCTTCGTAGAGAAAAAGATTGCCATTAACTCCAAAAGACTAAGTCTTGAATGATAATAAAACAAGAACGATATCAACAACCACCACAGGCACAGCTACCAGACATACAATTCTTATACACCCACATAAGAAATCTTTACTTCTAAACATTAGGCAGAACCACATTTTGCTTAAACCTCACAAAAACATTGACTTGAGGCGAAAAGATATCAAAACTAATAAAAGAAAATAAAAATATGGTGAAATGTTACCAGAAGTTGCATGAGAGCTCCCTTTCTTGCTCTCACCAGTGCCCGTAAAGCAATTGCCCATTGGAACTGTCTCTCCTCAAAATTAACTAAACTAAACCCAAATAAGAAAAAGATATTTTATTACCAGTTTGGTAAGCAAAATTATCTCTAATCAAGCTCTACTACGTATATTTCATTTCTTGGCTCTTCTTGCCACTGTTTTGGACTGGGAGAGTGGAAGACGAAGCTGAGAAAACGCAGCATTTATATTTTTCGGTTGAAGGGATACGCCGTTATGTGATCCGTTATCTTCTTAGCGAAATGTCACGACCGCCCCCCAAAGGTTCTTCAAAAGCCAATGACTCCAAAATTTGGCAAAACTGCGAGAATACCGCTAAAGAAATAATGAATTTGATGAATTTTAATTGATATATGCTTTATAATCTAAGGGTCTGATTGGATCGCTATGCAGTGAAAAATTGTTATGAAAAAATATTGTAGAAAAAATTTGTTATTGATTGTGCTGTCTGTTTCAAAAAGTTTAGAACGTTTGATAAAATAGCTGTTCAAAATTGTTATACTATCCAAAAATTATAAATATATAATCGATAAACTTGATTTTTTAAACTAATTTTTAATAAAAAGACTAAAAAATACTATATTTTTAAAATATATATACTTTTTAATTTTATATTTATTTAAAATTATAATATTGAAATAATTAAATATATGAATTAATTTATTATTTAAAAATATAATTTCTAAAAAATAAAACAGATGTTCTTGAAGGAAGTCGTCGCTGTTGTCGGCTGCTGGTGGTGTAGCGCATTCGGAAACACTTTCGTCACCACCATGTTCATCATCGTGCACTCTATCAAAATACGTCGACTTCATCATCATTCAAGTCTCCGGTAAATAGGATTGGACAATTAAAATTTCGATGACGAAATTTTTAATTTTTGATATCCGTTCATTAGTAAAATAAATGACGACACATAATCTAAAAGCTGTTATGCAATAGCATGGCTAAATGCACACTAAATTTGTAATAATTAATTCAGCATAAAGAAAATATTACTGATAAAAATCTATTAAACTAGTTAAACTTTAAGGGAGATTTTCATAATTTTGTCAAATATTTGGGGTTCCTGTGTCTAACAAAAATTTGCAGGGTGGTTATACCGTCAAGGAATGATCGAGTTTATCTAATGTTAAGTAGTAAGTACTATTATTAGTACACAATTTTATTTTATTTTTTCTCGCTTAAATATATTTGTATAAAGTTGGTGCTGCTCGCTGTGATAGAGCTGTAGATAGTCGAGCTGAGAAGAGGTAAAAGAAGTTGAGATGGTGGGACTATATTTCAAATGGTCACAGTACAGAACAAGGAAATGATTAATCTCCTAGGAGCTGTTTTATTGCGTATTTATTGGATTCATCTAATGCAGATAACAACTCAAGCAACAAATTATGATGCTTAATTGCAGTTTTGAAAATTGTTGGCGAGGCCAGTGATGTTGTACTCTTTCTATGCTATCAAATAAACCATCTATCTACGGGCTTGCTCAATTGAAAACCCGGAAAAGAATCTCCTAGGAGCTGTCAGGACTAGATAAGATAAAGAATGTACGGAAGGGGGCTAGAGGACAAAGAAGGATGTACATCGAACTTGAGATGACCAGCTGAAATGGAAAGTCAGAGCCTATTCATTGTTCCCGCGGACACTTCACAGTAGGTTTGATCATACGCTGTGGTATTGGTGGGGTAGCTCTGGGGGACATAGTCACAGGTGGCGAAGAAGCATAGTCTTTTGGAAATGGGATCTCCCCCTCAGACAAGTTGGTTCTTGGGGACTTTTGCCCAGGACTGGAGCGTGGCGATTGTTGAGTACTGGAGCTGTCTATTGCAGGGAGTTGTTCTAGAGCTGCTAAAACTTCAACAATTTCGGGCCGGTATTGTGGATCGCTTACACATTCTGCTGCAAGCGAGAACAGGATATAAGCTGCTTTCCTGGGGTACTGGCCCATTAACTTTTTATCCATTATCGAGGTTATCCTGCGTTTATCATCCAAATAAGGTTTTATCCACCACACGAGATTCCTGTCTCTACCACTTTTAGTTCTATCAATCGCACGGCGTCCTGTGAGCAGTTCGAACAACACAACCCCAAGGCTATAGACATCACACTTTGTAGTAAGATGACCTGTTCAACAGAGGATTATTCTATTAGTCTGCAGCTGCATGCAATCACAATGAATAAATTGAACACGATACTTAATATCTAGATGGCATGACACCAGCACAAGTCAATTATTAGAAGACATGTATTCTTGGAGAATTGTAACTAATACATAGTCTAAGCATCTGATGAGGGTTTGTGTTTGCATGTTTGTGTGCGTTAGCAGAGTGACTGCTTCATTTATCAACCTCAATGCTCTTTATTTATCAATATTCTTCCCTTCTGGAAGGTCAATATTAGGAAAAATCCTTTTCTAAATGCTACAAATGCAAAATGTACAACTATAAATTCGTGTCAGAAGCTAAAAAAACATTAGCAAACCAGGTGCTTATATTACAAAACTAGTTATAATCTCCACAACCATTGAACCCAACTCAAGAAGTTGATTCAATTACCAATTTGATGGTATAAACTTGAAGAGCACAGTAAGCAAAATCTCATCGAAGCTAGCAAACCTGTATCCATGTACTCAGGAGCGGCATAACCTTCAGTTCCTAACACTCTAGTGGAAACATGAGAACGATCACCAGTGGGACCTGCTCTTGCGTAGCCAAAATCTGAAAGCTTTGCATTATATTCCTGCATCGATAATCGAGAATATATAATCAACTCTGAAAGCATTAGCGTGAAAAGAATCAAATGAACTGCAATACTTGAACCAATCATTGACTATTAGAGGGGCTCAAGAAATTGATATTGAAAAATGATGCATGCCAACGAGGACCAACTTTGAGCAGAAAACAACAAAAGAAGATAACTCTAGACCACTTTAACCCATCATTTTTTTTTTCTTCTTTAGTCTTTGAATTGGAAGTTACCAGTTTTAGAAGTCCTAAACTTATTGAACACTTTGGGCTATTATGCTTACTATATAAAGGAACTACTATTGACTGAAATACTTATTTCACTAGGATATTTGGAGAAATCAACATACAGAATCTAGTAGGATATTTGCAGCTTTGAAATCCCGAAATATAACTGGCTGTTCAAAGCTGTGCAAGTAGGCGAGGCCTCGAGCAGCATCAGTAGCAACTTTGATCCTTCGTTCCCAAGAAAGTTCAAAACCACGCCCTGCAAATAAGATGTTTTTTATTTAATGAATAAAGGTACATCTCTTTATAGCTAATCAAATGCTGTCCAAAGAATTGCTTGGTAGATATCTCTATTGATTTAAACATTGTGCTAACAAATCAAAACATTCGACTTACTGGTGAAAAGATTATTCTCCAGGCTGCCTTTAGGCATATACTCATAGACCAAAAGCCGATTTTCTCCCTCCATGCAGAATCCAATAAGTTTGACCAGATTTTGATGCTGAAGTTGGCCAAGATAATCTACTTCAGCCTGAAACCATTAAGCAATTTTTAAATGAACCATTCCAATTATATAAATAATCAAAGTAGATGGATAAAGAAAAGCATACCAGCCACTCCGTGTGACCCTGATAACCATAAGGTTTAAGTTGCTTGACTGCAATAACCATTCCAGAATCTGGCTCCGCAGGACTAAGAGTTTGCTCATCAATCCATCCTTTGTAGACATAACCAAACCCTCCTTCCCCAATGAGCCAGTCAGCGCGGAAATTCTTGGTGGCAGTGATAAGCTCACTATATACAAAGGCCTTTAGATTTGGGGATGACAATATCTCCTGTTCAGTTCTCGAAGCAGTGAAATTTGCTTTATCTGTTTTTATATTTGAAGCAGATGAAGAAAAATAAAACAAGATTTATGGTATGTACTCATAATTAGTAAACATGAATTGATAAGAGAAACAAGTTTTTTATTTTCTTGAGAGGATCAGATGTAAATTGAATGGTCACATATAAACTTTGGACTTTGTATCAAGATGGCAAAGCAACAATCGATGAATGTGATTGGGGAACAGAGAGTAAATTCAAGAACAACTTAATATATTCAAATTGGCTTTGCATGACATGTATGAACTTATAAATCGTTAAAATTATCTCTTCACATCCATATAAAACAACAGAACCCCGAAAAGGAGTAGGATGTAATTAAATACCCAAAGTTTACAACAGTAAATAGATAAAGCCATGAATTCAAAGAGCTTCATACAATTGAGAAATAAATGTGAAACAAGAAACACTAAATAAGGCCAAAATATTTCATAGTGTCGACGCCAGTCTAACACCAGCAAAAGTTGTCGTCTGCAGGCTTGCAAATACAGAGCATCGGAAACACATTAACAAGAAATGGAGTACACAGCTGAAATGGAATACAAAATCCCCGCTTCTGTGTTGAATCATTCTTCGTAAAGAAAAGATTGCCATTAACTCCAAAAGACTAAGTCTTGAACGATAATAAAACAGGAACGATATCAACAACCACCAGAGATACAACGCATACAATTCCCACACATCTACACAAGAATCTTAACTTCTAAACGTTAGGAAGAACCACATTTTGCTTAAGCCCTACAAAAACGTTGATTTTGATGCAAAAAACATATCAAAACCAATAAAAGAAACAAGAAAACAAAGCGAAGCAAAGCAAAACAAAACAAAACAAATATAGCATGCATATAAGAATGAACAACGTCCCATTTTGCAAACAAGAATGAACGCTACAAACAAAAGAAGAAAAACACAAGAAGCAATCCAGAAGAACGTAAAAAGATGGTGAAATGGCACCAGAAGTTGCATGAGAGCTCTCTTTCTTGTTCCCGCCAGCACCCGAATAGCAATTGCCCATTGGAAGTGTCTCTCCTCAGAATTAACTATTAACTAAGCTAAACTCGAATAAGAAAAAGATATTGTATTACCAGCTTGGTAAGCAAAAATATCTCTAATGTAACTCTACTACGTATATTTCATTTCTTGGCTGTTCTTGCCACCGTTTGAGAGTGAAAGAGTGGAAGATGAAACTAAGAAAAATGCAGTATTTATATTTATTGGTAGAAGAGATACGCCGTTATCTGATCCGTTATTTTCTTGAAACCTCACAAACCCCCCAAGGTTCGTACCAAAGGACTCCAAATTTTGGAAAAATTACAAGAATACCACTAAAGAAGTAATGAATTTGACAAATTGTCATTGATATATATATATATATATATATATATATATATATATATATAATTATAGTCTAAGTTTTTAAGAACTAGTTCACCATAAATATAATATTACTAATATTACTAATTAGTTAAAGAGTAATTAACACTGACCTCCTTATGGTTTGGTCAAAGTAACACTGACCTCCCAACCTTTGGCAAAGTCACATTAAAATCCTTGTTATTCAACTTCCGTTACGTCCTCTGTTATCTGAATCTAAATGTTAAGGGTCAATTGGTCATTTAAAGTCTTATACCTTTTTCAACAGGCTAAACATTAAAAGATTTAGTTTTTCACAAAAACTTACCGTTCTTTGTCTGGCTCTTCAAACTGTTGGTTTCTTGAACTTGCCATCGATGTAACGAAAAAACTCTCAGCCAACACCAAACAACACTCTCTTTGTTTGATTTCCAGATCAAAAAACAAAAAAGGAAAAAAGAATCAGAGCCATTAATCAAAGTGCTCTCCGGCATTTATCACCATCGGTGTTTCCTGGGTTTGGGTTTTTTGCTGGGTGATTTCCATGGGTTTCTACTAGCAGTGATGTTTGATTTGTTTCAATCGAAATGGAATTGGATTTTAGTTGGAGTCTCAAGCTATGCCATGGAGGATGTCTTTCTTTGAGCATGCCGTGGAAGAACTACAATGATGCTGCCTTGGCTGGAAGTTAGAAATGAAATCAAATTTCTCTTTTGCTTGCTGGCTAGAACTTAGAATATGATTAGAGGATTTTATCATGATCTGTATCTACAGTGAAGTGACTGAAGGAGAAGAGAGGAGAATTGAAGAAGAGATGGAGAGAAATGGATGGGGAGAGAAGAAGACGAGAGAAAAGGTATAAGGGTTGGTGGACAGTGGTTTACAGACTTCAAAATCCCAGACAACAACTAAGACTTTAAATGACCAATTGACCCCTAATATTTTAAATGACCAATTGACCCCTAACATTTAGATTCGGATAACAGAGGATGTAACGGAAGTTGAATAACAAGGATTTTAATGTGACTTTACCAAAAGTTGGGAGGTCAGTGTTACTTTTGCTAAACCATAAGGAGGTCAGTGTTAATTACTCATTAGTTAAACTTTAAGGGAGATTATTGTAGTTTTGTCAAACTCTTGGGGTGTGTCGAGAAAAGCTCAGGTTGGGTAGTTACAAGTTATTCTTTCTTTTATGTGTTGCGCCGTTGGAACTAGGAAGCATCTTGGCGTTTGTTACTCAAATCCCCTCGTGTCCTAACTGAATTTTGAAGGTTACTTATACCGTTAAGGAATGATTGGGTTTGTCTAATGTTAATTACTACTTTATTAGTACACAATTAACAATTTTATTGTATTTTTTCTCACTTAAATATATTTGTATTATATTGGTACTCGTTGTGATATACGAGTAGCAATATGTGAGAAGACAATAACGGGTCATAAAAGAACGAGATAATTAATCACAATTTTTTATATTTTAACATTTTTTTAATGTTTTATTGCGTATTTATTGGATTCAACTAATGCAAACAATAACTCAAGCAATAAATTAAAATTATAATGCTTCCAATTTTGAAAAGTAGTTTTTGTTTTTCATATTGTCATGAGAAGTGAGGACACCATCAACGTAGGCCATGGTTGCTCTGGACGCATCCAAACCGACACATTAGCCTACTGAAATCGTCAGAGTCCTAGTCTCAGACAGGCCATTTTGGGCTCCAAGCAGATGATGCTTTCTTTTTTGGGACCCAATTTGTGGCCTTTCGTCTACGTTGAATTCGCCCATGTGCCTGAATGCAACCTGGCCACATGGCTGAAGCCCCATTAATTCGGAGCAAATAAAGCTTCAATTGAATGGGGATTGTGGACCTCGCTTTGATTAAAGGTCATGGGTCAACTATGAAAGGAGAAAGTGTTTTAAGTTCCTCTAGAAGTTATTATAAATGACTTAGTAGATATTGTCTATTTTGATACTATCAGTCCTCACGATTTTGCTTCTAGGCTTTAGGCTCAAAACACGTATACCAAGTGAAGGGTTATAGCCCCTTTTAAACAACACCGCTCCATTGCACAAGAGCAATGTGAGATCTCAACCCCCAACCCCCGCCCAACCAACACACACACACAAAAACACCTCCCAGCCCAATCACGATCATGTTGATAACGTGTTATAAATAGCTTAATAGATATTATCCGCTTTGACAATATCGAGCCTCACAGTTTTAGTCTACAGGCTTCAGACTCAATACGCGTCGATTAAGTGAAAATCTATAGCCTCATTTAAACCGCACCGCTTCGTCAAGCGATACCGAGATCTCATCACAAAAAAAAACCTCTTTTTTGAGAAACCAAAAAAAAACTATGTTTTTTGTTTCTTTTAAAGAAAAGTATTATCTCAAATCTTATTACTACTTAGTCAAGTTCAATACAATATAAGTGATGAATATGCTCCTATTTATTCTTTTTAAAGTGTAGACATCAATACTTAACCTTAATCTATATATCATTGTCTAACAAAAGTTGCTCAACAATTTGGTAATTCATATTAAACAAATGTCTGCTATTTTCTCTACAAGCTATTCACATACATGATAAATATTAGCATGCTCGATGACAAACGTCTACTACTTTCTCTACAAGCTTTTAACATACCTTATAAATATGAGCATGCTTGACAACAAACGTATGGTGAGTTGTCTTAATGGCGTCACAAATATCTTAATAGATGGGGTTTATTCTTGTTTTTAATATTGAGTTTATCTAAATTAATAAAAAAAAAAGGTTATATCATTTTTTAAAAACATCAAGGGTCAATTATGAAAGGAGAAAGTATTTTAAGCCCCTCTATAAATTGTTATAAATGACTTAGTAGATATTGTCCACTTTGACACTATCAACCCTCACAGTTTTGTTCCTGCTTCAGGCCCAAAATACATCTACTATGTGAAGGCCTCTAGCACCACCGGTTCATCGCCCAAGAGCGATGTGGGTTCTTATCACAATCCCTATACCCCCCACACCCACCGCGCCCACCCCCCACAAAAAAAAAAAAAAACCAATCGTGGTCGTGCTAATAACGTGTTATAAATAGCTTAGTAAATATTATCGGTTTTGACACTACCAGGCCTCACGGTTTTATTCAACAGGCATTAGACTCAAAATGTGTCGATTAAGTGAAAGTCCATAGCCCTATTTAAACCGCACCACTCTGTCGCATGAGAGCAATATGAGATATCATCACAACAAAAACCTCTTTTTGGAGAAACAAAAAAAAAGCTATTTTTTTTTTCTTTTAAAGAAAAGTATTATCCCAAATCTTATTACTACTTAGTCAAGTTCAATACAATATAAGTGATGAATATGCTCCTTTTTTTTTAAAGTGTAGACATCAATACTTATCCTTAATCTATATATCATTTTCTAACAAAACTTGCTCGACAATTTGATAATTTATATAGATGTGGAACCAATCCCCATGGGGATGGAGCCCCGCAATTCCCCAACCCGTTTGGGCCGGGGATGGGGACCTAAAAATGGGGAATGGGGTGGGGATGGGGATAAAAACTTTACCTGAAATTAGATGGGGATGGGGATGGGGATTATGCTCCAAGCCCAGCCCGGCCCGCTCCCCGAAATTAAAATAAGATAATATATATATATATATATTTTTAGTAATCTAATATTTAAACCCTTGTTATCTTCCCTCTTATAAAACTTAATGTCCCGCCTACTTTAATAAAACTCAAGCCCAACCTAGCCCACCTTTGTTTGCCTAAAGATTTATTTTAAGGATGTTGATTGTCTAAAGATTTATTAATATTTATTTGTAGGTATGTTGCTTAAGATTTATAGTTGTAATTTAAAATATGTTTTATTTCAAAGTATAAATTTTTAATAAATAAATGGGGTTGGGGATGGGGATGGGGTTGCGTTTTGGCTTTGGGGATTCCCCATCCCCATCCCCGCTTTAAAAAATTGGGGATTAACAGGGGATGGAGATTGATATTTTAATTGGGGATGGGGATGGGGATGGCATCCCCACCCCCAACCCGGCCCGATTCCACCTCTAAATTTATATCAAACAAATGTCTGTTATTTTCTCTACAAGCTTTTCACATACCTGATAGACATTAGCATGCTTGACGACAAACATCTACTATTTTCTCTACAAGCTTTTAACATAACTCATAAATATTAGCATGCTTGACAACAAACGTCGGGTGAGTTGTCGTAATGGCGTCACAAATATCTTAATAGATGGGATTTATTCTCGTTTTTTAATATTGAGTTTATCTAAATTAATTAAAAAAAAGGTTATATCAATTTTTAAAAAGTTTCATCTTTTTGGAATTTTTCCTTATTTTTGATAAATTGAAATGGATGAATGGTTGAAGTGTTAAAATTACTGTAACTATAAACTCACACATATGTAAACTCAGCATAAAATAAGTTACACCAGTAAACAAATAAATATTTTCAATCGAGGTTAGGTTCATTTGAACATGATAGTTAATATCGATCCTCATCGAGGATCCCTTATTAGCCCAAATATTCTTTGATAACGTTGGTTACATTCAGAAAGTCAAAATTAAACTATCTATAGTTACAGAAAATGAAGTGATGGAAGGCTCATCTCGCAATATTATTGTGATTTATCCTGGCCTGGACATGCCCGGCCTGTTTGAAATTGCATTATAAATCTTAGTGGAGGACAAAGATCTCAAAGTCAATGCTGCTTATCCCCTTGCAGCTTTTTCTTTGAAGCTGAACCATAACCAGAACTGCCCATACCCCCAACAAGCATCATATAACCCCATACTCCCAACACATATATTGAGACCAGCTTCTTTCCTTTGATGTAACAGTTACTTCTGTCCTTTCTTCGCCGTGGGGTGGGTTGAAAACGATAGTCTAGTGCCCCGACTCGAGTCTCAAACTCTGAGCTGATCGAGTTTTTCAGATTAATTTATAGTTATTGAAAGATGAAATTATTGTTAAGTCCACACTTACTAGCTTAAGTTTTTAGGTTAAATGACAGAACTTAATTATCATAGTAAACTAAACCATCTATAAATCATTAATTATATATTCTGTAACTAATGCATGGAAACACTATAACTAGATAGTTACTAGTGTATTGGAATGGCAAAACTTCACGAGTACCGATGAAAACTTACATTGTACTTACAAGTAATAACGGAGTGTAAATTGAATTTAGTGAGGCAAACTCAATCGAGATATTGCAGTTCTTATTTAATTGATTAATACTTTATTTCTCTTTCTTTTAGATGATTAATTAATTGATTCAGACTGTCAATTAATATTATATTTAATTTGTTAATACTTTAACCATTAAAGATTCCTTTGCAAACCCATAACTCACTAGATGAGCTGCTGGGGTTCAAAATATATAATCCCTTTCTTCTTATCTTTTTGCTTTTCATGCCACAATCTAGTCAATTAACCAATCTAGGATTATTCTCCTTATTAAGGAAAAAGCTATAGCGCTTTTGATATGCATGCAAATTATGCATTAAAGCCAATTTATGAAAGAATGCTTTTAGTAAATTAACGCTTTGAAATTAATTAAGACTTCACCTCAATATATAATATGCAGATTATTAATTGAGAAAGGACTTTTGAGCGAAAAGTGATTATTTTATTGTACTCGTTACATAAACACAGCTTTGCAAGAAAAGATTTTCTAATCATTCAACTGCAACTACATTCATACTTAACTACTAGTCTAACAAGAAAAAGGAACTAAAGGGGAGAAAGAAGTACAGAAGAAGAAGAAGAAACAGAGGCACGGTTGCCTAATATCGCGTAGATGAAAACCTAATTGATCATCCTCAAATAACTCGGCTCTATTCTATGAGTAAATTCCGGATTATTGCAGCTTGAGCAGTGTCAGTTGTTGCCAATAGCTCAGAGAGTCGCTCGCTAAGATCATCAACCTCTCTGTGCAAGTTTCTAATGTAGTTGCATGTATCTTGTAATACTTTGGCGGCCGAAACCTGCATTTAATTAACTATATAATCAATTTTCATTTGGCAATGAGAATTCCAATTAATTGTGATTGAGTGGAAATCCTTTTTCTTCCATTAAATTGATATTGTCAATACTAAATTCAATATAGACAGTTATGATACTCATTAAACACCTGTAATAGCATCTCTCAAGATGTGCTTGGTACCAAGTCATAGGCAAGTAATTGTATTTATGTCTTCTCTTCAAACCTTGCATCCTTGTTGAAGAATTAAAGCTTATATATCATAATTACATAGACGAAAATTACCTTTTTAATGGTAGAAATTTAATTGCTTCAAATAGGGGGAAACAAAACAAGAATAATGGAGATGGGAAAGCCAAGGAATATAATATTATAGATGTTACAGATTAGAAAGTTAAAAATTAGGGCGAAGCTAGCGAAGACCTGGCTATATTCGGAAAGCCTAAATGGAAGAATTGAATAACATGGTCAGAAGCTGCAGGTGGCTAGAAGAGATAAGTTATACCTTGTCAGAGCGGCTATTGCGAAGCTCTGGAAGAAGTTGTTGTAACTTGGAAACAAGATCATTGATCTGATCATCAGTGATCCTTGAAGCTCCTGACTGCCTTGATCGTGACCTTCTGTTAGACATCTTTACTGTTTTATTTAAGAAACAAAGAAGAAAGCTAAAGAGCTCCGGGAGAGAGACAAATGGGAAGTTAAATTATTGATATTGTCAGTTGAAGTATCTATAAGGAAAATGAAAGCACAAGTCGTTAAAAGAAAAGTAAAGTGAGAGACAAATAAGTTATGGAGAAATGAGAGAGAGAACAAACACAAGTAGTGGTGTTGGGGAGTGGAGAAGACAATTGCATGGGAGAAAGGAGAAAGCTAAGATGGTATTTATATAGGGTTTTGGAGAGAGAAGAGGAGAGCAAAAAAAAAAAAAAAAGAATCAACTCTCTAGAGATACGCCATACTGTCTTCTTTGTGTTGTGTTCCCAATTAAGCACAGAAGCAAGCAATAGCTAGTTGCAGAAGGGTTTTCTTTGATTTGATCTCAACTCCACTCCAAGACTATAAAAACATTAATTAAGATGTGCTTATTTTTGAGCCAGCGAGTGTGGTGTCAGATCAGTCACCCACACGCAATATCATGCATCTTAATTAATTAATTGATATTTATTTCCCAACAATATATATATAATATTCTTCTTCTTATTATGATATATTTAAATCAAATACGAGAAAAATCTCACCCCTTCAGTACCGATCAGTTTTGTTTTGACTAGTCAAAAGTTTATATAACAACACACCATGTTCTTCCCCCAACCGGATCCATACCCTCAAACGTGGCATCTCGGCTGCCCAAGCGTTACACTGAGTCACCGACCCAGTTCCGGGGCAAAGGCTAGCTTTTTACTTAATTATTCTATTATTACCATTACTCATATAGTAACCAGTCCCCATCATGAGATCGTATTTACACTTACAGTGAATATCACTACAGTGATGATGCTAACTTTTTGAAGTTTCTGGTACGCCATTGATTAGGCAGTCTCCTCCTTAAGCTTGAATTCTTTGAAAACGATCAACGTCAACCCCTACCTTGTCAGTGGTTGCTGCATGCCTTCATATATAGTTGCATGAAGCATAATATAGTCAGTCAGGATGGGATGATAAATTAATAAGAAAAGATAATCAAGATGAAGCAGCCATGATCAATGATGCATACACAGAAGAAGTTTAATAATTAATTCGCAAGCAAAAGGACATTACGATGTTTAGATCGGATACATATTTTAACATCAAAATCTAAAGCTAGCTGAATATGTAGCTGATGAATTGAAGTAGGTGATATCATCAACAAAACCGGATCAATAATTTGTTCAATTTCGACAATGGATTGATAGTTATATGCTACAGCTACTGTTGTAAATTTTTCAATCAAGGGAATGAATTATTCTATACCTTTAAATATATTTAGCAGAGGAGAAGCTTTGGTTAACTAATTAACTCATGTCATGACAAAGGCATCTACATAATTATTCTTAGTTTTATTTGTATATATTCTTGACATGACAGTGACACCTAATAATATATAACCATCTTAATTTAAAATTCTTAAAAATTCTTCTTATGTAGAATGAGGGTATCTATAAGATCTTTGATGGTCATCTTGGGCATGCTCTCCTGTATGAACAGTTGCTTGGAAATCTAAATATCGCTGACAACAAATTAAACAAGTTGGCATATTAACATGGCATGCAACATTGCAACTAGATGATCAGATTGTTCTCATGTGAGATTGATCTAATTAATTTCGATTAAACCAAGCTTGTTATTATTCTTCCAGAGTCAACTAATTTACGAGACAACCTGAACATGATATTTCATAGAACACGTGCTTATGATCCGTCCAATGGTTGAAAGGACGGAGATTTGATTTATCAAATATAAATGATATTATTAATTAGATTTGCATTTGATTAAAAAAATTGAAATAAGCATGGTCATTTCCAAGCAATTTAATTAACTTCAAACTTTCCATACCCTCTCAACTTCAATGTGCAAGATAAACTATAATTTGCAATCTCAGTAAAAGAACTCTCAAACTTTATGCATAGACTGAGCTAGTAAGCTATCTATAGCTACTGGGTTTAATTTCTTTTATTCATTACATGCATTATTTATAATAGATTAATGGTTTCTTTAACATTAGATGAGTAAGAAAGTTGATCCAGTAAATTCAAAATACCCTTTCTCGAAACTACAGATTTATATACAAAACAACATATCTTTTCGAAATCTGATCAGTATTTATAAGTGTTTTCATATAATTTATATGGGATTTTCTGCAATTTCTAGAATGGAAATAACGCTATCAATATTTCTGATATCAATGTCTTATAGATAATATAACTGACGACTCCATCAACTGTGGCTGAGTCTAAGGTGATTCATAGTCGATGAATACAATAATAAAGAGTCGTATGGATGATGCAGCAGAACCAAGATTCCGAAGTAAATAAAAAGGAAGATGTTACAGTTGATTAAGGGCTCAGTTGCAATCGAAAATGGAAGGTGGTCAGCGTGCATCTCGGGCACATGAGGTTCATCCAATGGACAGCGAGGACTGTGCTCACAGTCACGAGGAAGCCTCATTTGTTTATTAGTTTCAAATCCAGTGGGCTGGTTTCATTCAGAAAATGAAGTTATATATTATACAATCATGATCAATTTTTTGAAACTCCAAGAAAGATATATAAATGATCTGCTTACCATATGCTTTGTACCATATTTAATAGTTTTATTATAAACAAATATTGCTCTGTGCTCTCTCCTTCATCATGTCTTCATATGACCAAGTATTAATGCAACGAGATGCCCCTCTTTCTCTTTCATCTACTCTTTCTTGCTCTCCCAAAGTCGGTGAATGAAGAGATCGAAGACCTCAATGGCCGAGCTTAGCTTTAATAAACAAGCTTTATATAATTAATTTTACCCTCAAAATTTACTGTCGTTATTAACACCGATCATATATGATCAAGGAGGGTGAAAATTTTAAGCTTTTACGAGAAGAGCGAGAACCTAAAACCTTGATATAGCTGAATGTGTCAAGAATAAATATTAATCAACCGACAAAAACTTCTCTACTATTGTAACTAATGATGTCAAAAATAGAGCAAGTAAATGGATACATAATATAGATAGAGTTGTTTCTGATCGCATTGTCTCTGATTGATTCAGGTTTTTATTCTTTCCCTTTTACTGACAATTTAAACAATTAATACTCTGATCATAGATTTCCAAATTGGAATCTGCAGCTAGACAAGAAAGTATAAAGTACGTAGAAGTTGATACTAAAAATATGATTTTGTAAATAGTTAATATGCATATACGAGGGATTGACTAACTAGCTAGCTAGCTAATTAATAATTAATAGGTAATTAGATCAACGTATACGATAATTATATATATTATCGAAGTGTAATACTAGCTAATAGTATATTAAAGGAATTGAAATACTAGGTTAGCTAGGGGGAGGTTAGTTTTTTGGCCGTTGAAGTTAACGAGATGAGGTTTCGAATGCCAAGCAGATTAAGAGTTGAAAAACCAGTGCACGTGTAGAGCTTGAAAGCACCAATTAACTTCTCTTCCTTCCATGCATTGATAGAATAAAACTACGATAAAACTAACAAAGACAAAAACACAAAGAAGTTTACTATATATTGATGATTCCATTCCATCGATCAAGCTGCAGCCAAAACAAACAAAACTGGAAAGTCAATTTGATCCAGTTAAGTGACAGGTTTATATATATATATATACATATGTGGTGAGGTACTGGAGCCATTTATACTATACTGATCACTTTTTACTTTCTTTCTTTTTTTTTAATTTCTTTTTATGTTTTATATTTTTGGCAAATTCTCCTACGGTATCGCATGCAGGGATTTGAAAGTTGTCAAATGAATTGGCTAGGATCTGCCAGCGACTTTCTTTATCTAATTATTAATTTCCTTTTAATTAATTAAGACGTCTAAATTGTTGTATCAAGGGTCAGAAACAAAAGAAAAATAATTACAACTTGTTGATGATTGGAGGATTAAATATTATTAGTGGAGAATTAAGCAGGTAAATTTATATATATAAAGCTGATGATTGAATTGCAACTTGCATTAATTCTAATAGTGACTGAGAATCTGATAATGGGATTGGCTCTTCCAGATCTCGTATTCGTCCCGCCAGAGAGTTTGTGAATAAGCTACTAGATTGATTCGTGCCTGGAGACATTCATGTTCCATCGCCAGCAACAAACGACATACTATTTATAGCTCTATATACATTTAAAAAAAAATTAATATTTTCGAACACATTAAAGGGAATCTTAGTATTCCTGGATTATTTAAAAAAAAAAACTTGAAAAAGGATCAGAAATGTCATAAAGGATAATAATTAATTAATTAACTCAAACCACAGAATAATTATTTTTCAAATGCAATATATCACTGATTCTATTCCTTCAATACAATCTCTAATCTTGAAATTGTGAAAAGCTAAAACATTTTTGCCAAAGTCGAGTGCCCTTTTAAACTTCATACAAGACAAATCTCTGTGCTCTAATTAACTTAAGTTGAATTTTTTTGTTCTCTCTGTTAGCTTGATATCATCAATGATCGATTGGTGCATCCCAAATTTGTTGGGCTTATAAAAATATTCATTTGAAACCAAGTCCAAACCCCCATATGTCGATATAGAAATGAAACCCATCAACCATTGGGCTGTGTGGGCCCAGTTCTTTGTCCTATTCAAACCCCATTAGCAAGTTTGTTCGCAAGTTTCTTGGAGTTGCCCATGCAAATTATATATTACGTAGTAGAAATGCTTGTCCAGTTTCGAGCTAGAAATTGTATAGATTTTGAAATTGCAAGTTTATGGCAAAAGATGCATGCATAAAAGATAGATAATGAGTATTAGATTTAGAGTGCGTTTGTTTGGATTTTTCTACTAGTTAAAAGAGCTTTTTTAATATAAAAAACTCTTTTAAAATTTTTTTGTGTTATTTGACTGTCATCTAAGAAGAGCTTATATATGATTAAAAAAATCTTTCTACGTCTACTGAGAGAAGCTCAAAATTGAGACTTTTAAGAAAAGAGCTTTTTTAAAGTTTTGAAATATCAAAGATACTCTCATTTAATTTTAAATATTTTACTTTATTCTTTCCTTATAATAAAACTTTATTTTAATAATTTAGTTATAACAAGTGTTTTTATATTTATCTTATCAAGCAATCAAATAACTTTTACTATATTTATAGAAGCTCTATTCTAAAAAGATCTACTTTAATAAGCTATGTTTGAAAAAACTGAAATAAACATGCGCTTAGATTAATGAAATTGGCACTAGACTTTGCAACTCACTTTAATTAGTAAACAAAAATGAGATTGAGGCTTATTAACTGATAATATATTATTATAAACATGTAATATGCTCAAATGAAATAGTGTAGGAATCATCACTTTTGAAAAAGTACAGCTTCTTATCTCTTATAATAACAGGAACATTTACGTCCAATCTTATTTGTGAAAAGCTAATTAATTCTTTATATATATACATAGAGGTTCTAGAAAGGCAAAGCTAGTGGCGAATATAAGGAATTGAAAGGAAAGAAAGAAATCACGATCAAACTTGTACCATCAAAACACTATAATTAGCAGCTGTACGTCCTTTATATTTCTTTAATTGGTTCTCTCTGGAGATTAAATCAAATTCAACCGTCCATTTAATATCCACTTCTCTGTACTTATTCTCTAATCCATTTACGCTTTAATTCGTTTTTCTATTGACAAACAAACCCTCCCATTTGCTTGCATGCACATAACTGATATGGATGCTGATGCAATCCCATCTTATTTATATACATTTATGTACATGCACTCATGCATTCATACAACTTTTTTTTTCCATGTATATGTATATATGAGATCGCAATCGGAAATTATGTATAATTAATATTACTTAGTAGTCGATGTATTATTAGTCGTTGATATGGAGATGCAAGTAATTTTAAAGCAATACGTACATATATAGATGGTTGCTGGCATGCATGCTAATGCGCACGATGGCGTGTATTAATATTTAAGCTGCATAAATAAATCAATAGATGTTTGGCAACAAATCCATCTTCAGTAATGTTTTGATTGCATTAATAACGAGGGCTACTTGAATACATTAATGAATTCTCAGATTACGCACGTTTCTGACTCTCTCATTATATTGAAATGAAAACGATATGATGTGCCAACCAGGTCAATTAAAGACCCTATATTTGCCAACTATTATAAATTTTTTTAATCTCCTTTTTG
Source organism: Boswellia sacra (assembly GCA_013180625.2). Taxonomy (NCBI): domain Eukaryota; kingdom Viridiplantae; phylum Streptophyta; class Magnoliopsida; order Sapindales; family Burseraceae; genus Boswellia; species Boswellia sacra. The sequence continues at coordinate 2,371,859 of SNVD02006955.1, read as the reverse complement.
ATGAAGTATCAATTTTATGGATTTTTTTAATGTTATTAAACAGTGCGCATGTTAATTAGAACAAAAGATATCCTTTATCACAAAGCATATAGCTTTATATAAAGCAGTAGCTAGCTCCCAGATGTAATTTCCAATTACAAAAACAAAAAGTTAAATCTTTTTTATGATATATATCCAATATTAATACTATATTTATAAATTTGTTTACAAACTATTGTAAATAGAAGATGAATATATATATATATATATAATCAATGTGATAAATATTGATAAGTAATGTGACATTAAATAAGTGATGAGATTAAACCTCAACTATTATCTTAATAGCCTTAAGATTTGTATTAGAAAGTAAATGTATAAATTGACAACATTAAGTTTCAGGATTAATTTGTTGGGTAGAATTATTTAATATGGTTAGTTGGCAGTTGATTTGATGGAGCAACAAACATCCTGATTAGCTATAACTGGAACTGCCATGTTTTCGGAAACCTAATTAATTTCGCTGCCACCAATTTATATATATAAATCAACCTGACATCACTTGTGTTCAGTTCAAAACTTCAAAGTGCAAACCTATATGTGTGTGTGTGTGTGTGTGTGTGTGTGTGTGTTGAGTATAGAAATTGAATAATCGGTTTCAGAAATATCTTAAATGATCACTAGTACTGATTACATGATGATATGCCTTTCCTACGTGTTTAGTTTGTCGAATGCATTTGTCCACATTTATAGATGTTTTATTACTAGTACAATAATTGAAAACGATCAAACACAATGGATATGGCTAATATAATTAAGTGTTTAATTAAAAACTAAAGTAAGACTAGCTAGGAGTATGTATAATAATTAATTAGTGAGTTATATAATTTAATTAAAGATGATAATGATGGAGTTAAGATTTGTAAATTACGTGGTGGAAATTAAAGGGTTTAGTTATATTATGAGATTTCCCTATCATGATCATTAAGAGAGATTAATGGAATCCGATCCATACATGTTTTAAACGAATAAAGGTTTTAGTCTTTGATATATTAGGTTGGGTTTGTCAGCTTCTTCTGTGAATAATTAATAATAATATAATTGCAACTGTTAAATAATAATTTGGTTAATTAAAGGGAATAGATGTGGCTACGTGAAAGAAAGAAAGAAAATAATAATAATGTTCATGAAATTCTTAGAGAAGAAATATTAAATTAAGGGACCACTCGTTGAATTGCCGGTTCGTATCTTTTTATATTTCAGATTTTATTGAATTTTAATTTGTTTCTGCACAGAGAATTGAATGTCTCGATAATGGATATCTAGGGCCACAGCAGGAGCTAGCATATGACAAAAGCTGGTTTATCTGAGAGATTACCGATGCCCAACTGATTGGATGTGCCACTTCCTCTGCTATTGTTTGACATCGATTAGCTTAGACAAATATACCAAACAGATATTTCACATTAGTCTCTTTTACGTCTCTAAATGAAACAAAGATTTCCATCAATGTTCAATAGTATTTCTTGTTTATTTTACATAGAAATGTTCATTCACCAACTATACATAGTACTTCTAATAAATATATGTACATGTGGAGTAAAATAAATTTGTTTCTTGTATATACATCGAGATATCTAGCTAGCTAGGGTACGTTTTTGCATGGTTGAAGTTGATAATATTTGAATATTAATGGTAAAGGGTGTGTCATTGATTGAATTTTCATGTTATCGACCAAACAAACATTGAAGAGACTACTAGTTTTGGCGAAGCATAGACATATGTTAAGTTGCATAACTGAAAGGCTCATATGAATATGCATGATGCCTTGAAAAATTATGAGTAACATTCATGAATGTACAAGAAATGTTGAAAGCTATACATAAGTCATAAACGTTAAAGCAGAGCATATGAAGATCGAATACATCAAACTACCCCAACACACGACATAACTGATTCTCGTTTATTAGAGTAATAATACGTACATGTTAAATTATACAATTAGGTCACATATAATATTAACATAATCCCAATTAATATATATACACAAATGGATTATGATCAGGCTTCAGCTTACTAATTGAATATATATATAACAACTGTCGTTAACAAACTAATTAACATCATTGATAAGTATTAATGGGAGGGGAAAATGGAAATGATGTAACACAACATCATTGATCACTTATGCATATTTTATTAACAGGGAAAGCTAGTACTTTTTGACCCATAAATGAATTTTCAATGTTTTTTAACTATCTGTTTACAGAATTATGGGTAAGTTAATTTACTCAACCCTATCCCATTACCCAGAGTAGAAAATGAGTGTTGTTAATGAGATCATCTCTTGCCATAAATATTGTTTATCAATTAATCAATCAATTATTATAAGCATGTTCATACTAAGTAGCACGCAAACAAGTAGGTGTCCACCCACAGCATAAGCAAATATCATTGTGTCGAAATCTTAAACTTTTCCATGCAAAAAAATAGAAGATTCTGAAGAAGATAGTGGTTGCGTTTTGGAAACCCTATTTGTGAGATATGCTTTTATTCGATCTCAATGATGGTTTTTTTTGCCTTTCTTTCTTTATAGCTTTAACAACACATATTCTATTATATTTGTCTTCTCTTCTTATTATTATGTTAGTCAATATCATACATGAAATTAAATAATTGTGCGAATGTTATCTATGAAGCAATTCAAAAGGAAATTGATGCCCGTGTGGCTAGGCTATTTCCACGTAGCCTTCTGTCCTCTCCTCTCTTTTAAAATGATTAGTCGTCATTTTCATTTCAGATAAGAATTTTTAATTGCTTTAAACCAATCATTAAACCAATCATGTCATTTGTAATAATTGATTTTAATTTTACCTCTAATCCACTCGAGTCTATGCCGCTTTCACAAAGCCGCAAAGGTCGCCTGCCGCCCTTTAACTTTTCATCAAAGACGGTCCAATAGTAATTAAAAGATAAACAAAACGTTCTTTCGATAACTACAAGCTTTTGCTTCAACTGAAAAATGTACGAGTAAAAGAATTATGTTAAAAAGTTTTAAAACAGTAGATATGTAGTGCAATTTTATAATTAAAAGAGTCAAATTCATCTGTTTAATTAGATAAAAGGGTATCCTGAACGCCTATAAAAATTTTATATTTTTATTATTTAACAATTATTAATTAATCTACTTTCAAAATTATGTTAAATTAATTATTTTTCTATTACAATAATTTTTTAAAGTAGATTAAAATAATGAGAATACACGATTATTGAGATCTTATCATATTCTACAACAAAATGAAGAACTTGGAACTGTATTGGGTCCAAGTTTTTTGAAACGAATGCTTTAACTAATGTAAACAAAGAAAAATGATGATGTCACTTGTTCTATTTATTCTTGTATTTAAATGGATAAGCTTCAGGGTCGTCTTAAAAATGTATACTAATTAATGAAAAAAAGTGATCTCATTTAGATTCTTGAAACTTTTGTGTACATTTGGATTCTCATTATTACTATGTAATTACCCTTTATATATATAGATGTAATCTTTTTAACTTAAATTTTTTTTAATATAAGATCAAACATAAATTATGTCATTGATCTCATATTATCCAATAATCAAAAATAAAAATAAAAAATAGTCAACTCATCAAACATCTCAATCATTGGATAAATCCAATCAATGACATGATAAATGTTTAGTCTTAAATAAAAAAATTTTAAATTAAAATACCTTAAAAAATGGTGTTTCTTTATTATAAAAGTTGTTGAATTGAGTAAAGTGACATAATTTTTTTTTTTAATTTCAATTTTCACATAGATCAATGATTGAAAAATAATACGGTATACCATTTTTGAGCTCTTATCATCTATCCTATACATTTTAAGACTACCAAAAAACTTATATATGTTTGTCCGTAGTTATAAGATTAAATAGAACAATTAAAATGTGTTATTAATATTATTATCGTCATCATCTTCTTTGCTTGCTCTAGCTAAAGCATACGTTAATGAAAAATTTGGACAGAAAACTACATAGCCCTTAGTTCTTCCCATTGCTAGTTATGATAAACTATATATACTCGAATAATACTACATCTATAATCCATTTACAATCAACTCTCTTTATAATCCAAGTTAGCAAAATCCTATTGCAAATATAATTTTTCTTTTTTTATTTTTTATTTTTTCTCTCTCGGTGAATTTTTGCCAACTCAGATTATAAAGAGAGTTGTTTGTAAATAAGTTATAGGTATAGTATTACTCTGTACACTCCAGTTTGAGAATCCAAACGTACACAAATGTTACAAGAATCTAAACGTAATTTGTAACTTTCTTATTTCGTTACTCCTCTACTTTCTGCTCCCAGTTGTAGTTTGTTTCTATCTCATTTCGTAACTCCTCTCTACTTTCAGCATCCAATCGTTATTTGTTTCTATCTCATTTCATAACTCCTCTACTTTCAGTCTCCAAATGTACACATTTGTGTTGAGCATCTAATTGTATCTATCTTTTCTCTACCACTCCACTTTCTGATTCCAAATGTACACTTAATTTTCACACAGGTCTCACTAGTCTTCCAAATGTGTACATATATATACATAATATTTAACGCACGTTACACTTCTTCTATTATATTTTTTTTAAATTGTTTCTCTCCGAAGCTGACTGCATACATAATTTCTAAGTGGATTTAAGAGATTTATTGAGTGATAAATATGTCATTAATTGCAGAGAGCCCCAATAAATTAAAAGACCTAAAAATAGAACATAAGAGTAAATGATGACGGCCCAGAAAAGAAATTAATAAATTTGAGTAAATGGAAGCGAGACAGAAGAGAAATGAATTTGAATAAGAAAGTGACAAACCCCACCGATGCATAATTCCAAAATAGCTTTGCTATTTTGCATGTGTAGATGCATTTGCAGTTAACAAAATATGCCAACAAGCTGACCGTTTCTTTTCTATGTTTTCTTGATTTCTGTAATTTCCAAAAATTAAATAAGTATTATTTAGAAATTTAATGATAATTATGAGAGAGAGAATCACCTTTCATTTATGTTTTTCATTTCATTTACAACTACTCTTTTGTCTGCTTACTTGAATCTGCGTGGGAACACTCTTTAATTCAAAGTACAATTTATTTTTATTCATTTGTTTTAAAACGTTGTGTGTATTTTATAGGTTGGAGCTTTAAGTTTAATTGATACACGATATCGTTTAATAAAGGACAAAAAAAAAAAAAAAGAAGAAGAAGAAGAAGAAGTCAGGTATATGATACTATTATTTGTTGTTGATGTTGATAGAAAATATCAAATCAATTGTTGTACGGATGTTTGATCTGCAAATGAAATAATATAATGTATAAATAGTTTATTTAGGGCTAAAATTTGAAAGTTCAAGAGAGATGCTGTGTGTTTCTTTCTTTTTTAGTTCTAATTAAGTTTCTTACCTTGTTTGTGATATGATTTAATTAGGAAACATTTTGTTTCCATTTTTGTTGAAATTTAATTTTCTAAATTTATTTCCTACTAGGCTTGTTTGTCCTTGATTTCTCTCTCTCTTTTTCGGAAATTATTATCACCATCAGTAGTAAACTAGTAATCTACGAAGACTATGAAATTAGCTTGAAATTAGAAACTACAAACAAATACTTTTGAATGGATTTGTTTTCTTATTTTCTTTTAATCTTTACACTAACTTCTTTGTTATTTTTATTTAAAGACAGTATCACGGATTAAAAAAAAAAAAACAAAACTTGCTAGAGAAAGGTAAATAATTACAAATCATTATGCAATCCAAAAATCGAAGAAATCATAAAATTAAGAGTAACGCTACTCATACAAATTATTTATACAAACTGATGTGGCATCCTTATATAATCGCTACATCATCCATGTTAATTAACGTCATTTATTATTAATATATATTTATTAAATCACTGCATTTATTTATCAAATCACATTATGCCACGTCAGTTTGTATGAGTGAGTTTGTATAAGTAGTTTGTAAGAGTAGCATTACTCTTTTCCTAATTTCATCTTGATGGACTAATATTAGGTCTCATGCACTTAACCTAAATATCAAAATATGATTCATACCTGAGTAAAATTAACATGTTGAGAACAAACGTTCGAAATCAGTTGATGGAAAAACCCTGACCTAAATAGAAGAGTCACGCTCGAAGAACTGGCCTTGGTTTGCCGTCTAGGATTAGAGGAGGCGGCGACAGAGGCATTAGCCCTAAACATACCCGAGTCGATAATTTCTTGTGACTGAAAAAAAAGAGTGACTTCGAAGAACGAGAGAAGAAAGAAGAAGATATATATAGGATCGAAAGCAATGACACTGCATATGAGGATTTGCATAAGACAAAAATGATCAAAAATACTTATAGTTATTTAATGATTCATTTATTATAAAGTGAAAAATTTCGTCCAAGTTTTAAGAAACCATAATTATATTTAATACCAATATCATAGAAACAATTTAGATAGCACAATTTTAAAATCTTAGGGTGTGTTCTTTTATGAATCTAGTATTTTTGTTTTCAATTGAATTTAGGAATATGTGGTTGATTTTGAATTATTTTAAATTTTGAAAAGAATATGTGATTGAAATTGAATATAAATTATATTGAAAAATGTACAATAAAGAAAATATGATTTGAAAATAAGAAAAAACAGAGTCTTAGCATCTTCTTATTTATCGAAGTATTTATTCTCAAATTACAGACGCGATAATTGTAAATGAAACTGTAACGCTTAAGATTGGTGACATTCATATACTAAAAATAAATCAGATTTTCCATAAATAAACAAAATGTCCATTTTTAGTGAATTGAAGGTTTTAGATCGTAAATGTTGAATTCAGATTTGAGTATCATAAATGTATTCCACTAATGCTAAAATTAAGAAATAAAGAAGCAGGCAGACGTGATGGACTTGAAGACTAAAGAAAGAGAAGAGGAATCTGGTTTTGAAAAAGTAAAAAGAAATTATTGACTTATCATTTAAAAAAAAGAAAAAAGAAATAAAAAAAGAACAAAAAGCCAAAACTACACACGCACAACATGTACAAAGGAAGTTATAGTCCCCGGGGTGCAGTAGCAACACGTGCAGAAACGGCCGTTAGCGGTTTCGGTTTCGCTTGTATAAATGTGACTACAATCTGATACGGCGGAACGCACCACAACCGCTCCATGCACCCGCAGACGTAGCGGGACCCACATCGACTACTTTTAATTAAAAAAAGAAATTATAAAATAACATTTATCTCACACTATAAAAGCCCATGTAAGCCCAGAGGGAAAAAAAATATTATACTCTCTTGAGCGAATATAACCAGAAGAAGAGAGAAACAGAGTGTGGGGGAGAGGGAGAGAGAATCTAGAAAGAGAAACTGAAACTCTCTTCACAGAGAGTGAGTGAAACAGTAATCTGGGTTCTGTTGTCTTTACAATTCAACGCTTCAACACCATTTCTTGTTTAAACTGTGAGTGAGTTTTTTTTTTCTTTTTCTCTTTGTTTCATGTTTGACATGTTTTTCTTAAAGCTGTGTTTTTTATAGCTGTTGTCATGGCGGGTTTTTTTTCCTTTTCTTTTTTGTTGTTTTGGAGGAGCTTTATCATTGCTGGCATGGCAGGTGAGAGGCTGAGAAGGGTTCGTCGCGGATTGGTTTTGTTTCTACCATTTGCAGATCTTCTCTTTGTTTACTGTGTGTTTAGAGGGAAATTTCTAAACGAATTAGATTGGGTCCACTGTTGCTATGTTCATTCAACTTGGTTTCTTTTTCACTGCTGATGGATTTTTCTTTGTTTTCTTCATGTTTTGCTGCAAATGGAGATCTAATATCGGCAATTCTCGTTTCTCATTCACCGGGCTTTTTAATGTCTTTCTTTTATATGAATGTTTAACTTGTCATCGGTTTCGTTTGCCAAATTCTTTTGTTTTTGTATGGTTTTGATGCTGATAGATAAAGGTAATGATCCATTATAATGTGAATGTTTGCATTGTTTGTGTTTTGGTTTTCTATTTTATGTGAATTTTGCCAAATTTTGATTGATGACGTGGTTCAGAGGTGTTGTTTTTCTTGTTTTCGTTTCCTTTTGGATGTGCACTTTGAGGAATTGCTGCTGCATGTGAAATTCAATGTTGCAATTGCTGTAAAGATCATTTATTTTGCTGAATAACTATGTTTCTTGTTATGAATCAACTATACACGCAATTTCTATGCTTTATGAAATGTATGTTACTGGTTTATTGATTCTTTAATTAAATGCATATTTAATTGAATTTATATGCTCTTGCATGTGGAATTAATGGGGATATGATTGTTGTTTTTTTTTTTCCTTTCTCATAGACTGATTGGTTTTTCATTTCTTTATGATGAGGAAGACAGAAAACTCTTGTAGAAGCCCTACAACATGTTGGAGGCTCCATCCTATCTCATCTCCAGGGAGTTGCCTACCTTGTGCGAGCAAAAGCGCAAGTGGATGTATAACTCGGTTTCTGTAGTAGAGCTCGCAAACAACAAGCGTCCACTGGAGGATGGAGAAAATCCTGCTGCAAGAAAGGCTGCCAAACCATTAGAGACCTGTGAGAAAGAAGAAACAGTGAAGGGAATGCATGACCTTTCTCTTTACCAAACAGAGCAGGCAGATGGCCAGAAGCGCATAGGTGATCAGTTGGACTCATGTTCACTCATTGTCCCACTTGGCCGAGACATGTCAATCAACTGTCTCCTTCATTGCTCGAGGTCTGACTATGGCGTAATTGCGTCATTGAACAAAGAATTTCGATCTCTTGTTCGAAGTGGTGAACTGTATAGGTTGAGGCGGAAAATGGGCATTGTTGAGCATTGGGTTTACTTCTCTTGCAACCTGTTGGAATGGGAGGCCTTTGATCCAATTAGCAAGAGATGGATGTATTTGCCGCGAATGAGCTCAAATGAATGCTTCATGTGTTCCGACAAGGAGTCATTGGCCGTTGGTACGGAACTCCTTGTTTTTGGAAAGGAAATATTGTCTCATGTCATTTATAAATATAGTATCTTAACCAACACGTGGTCATCTGGCATGAGTATGAATACGCCTAGGTGCTTGTTTGGATCTGCCAGCCTAGGGGAAATCGCAATCCTAGCCGGTGGTTGTGATCCAAATGGCACTATTTTGGACTCAGCCGAGCTCTATAATTCAGTAACTAGCACGTGGGTGACTATTCCAAGCATGAAAAAGGCAAGGAAAATGTGTTCTGGGGTATTTATGGATGGCAAGTTTTATGTTATTGGTGGGATTGGGACAGGCACTCCGAAGATGCTTACGTGTGGGGAGGTGTATGATTTAAAGACGAAGACTTGGACTGAGATTCCCGACATGTTCCCGGCACGAAATGCAGGGGCTGGGGTATCTGAGACTCTTGCTGCAGCTGAGGCACCGCCATTGGTTGCTGTTGTAAATAATGAGCTGTACGCAGCTGACTATGCACAGCAGGAGGTGAGGAAGTATGACAAAGTGAGGAATGTGTGGGTCACACTTGGGAGATTGCCTGAGCAAGTATTTTCCATGAATGGATGGGGACTTGCTTTTAGGGCATGTGGAGACCGTCTTATTGTTGTGGGTGGACCTAGGAATTTAGGTGGAGGGATGATTGAGATCAACGCTTGGGCTCCAAGTGAAGGCCCTCCAGGATGGAACTTGCTTGCGGCAAAGCCTTCTGGCAGTTTTGTGTACAATTGTGCAGTGATGGGATGCTGAAGTTCTAGCTTTGGTTACACCACGTGTGCCATAGAAGTCCTTATGATTGGAAGTTGCACACTGGCATTTCAAGGAGATGGGGTTCTGGACAGTGGGTAATGCTCTGTTTCCTTTGTGAGGAAAATTTCAGGTTTAATATAGAATTGTAATCACAGTTTTAGAAGGGGTTTGGAGTGTTTCTTACCTTTTAATTTTCTTTTCTTTAATTAAGTTATGTCCTTTTTTTTTTTTTCTGGGTGAGAGGAGAGGGGGGAAAGGGAGCTAGCATGAGAGCTTTTCAAAAGGTTGGCAAATATGTAGAACAGGTACAGGTGAATAAATAAAAGTCTGGGTACATTGTAGTTGTTCCATATATCTATAGAAGTTTTCTTTAGCATCTCATACATAGTGCAATGTTTTTCATAATTCTCAGTTGTTTTTACTTGAAGACAAAGGAAATATCAAAACTGGATTTGTATGCCTCTATGGTTCAGTAAGCTCAAATAGTTAACAAATTTATTGGGACAATTGAGTCTCAAAGTATTACTAGATACAGAAAAGTTATAAAAGTACATGGTAAAACAAATAAATTAAGTAAACCAAATTTGATGTGTATCCCTCGTGATCTGAGGCTATGAATGGCATCACTGATGGTTTCTTGGCTCCTTTCTTTTATTTTTATTTTTTTTTTATGCACACCTACTAGCAAGGCCTCTGCATAATCTTTGTAACATTGAGGAAGTTCAAAACTGTCTTGCTTTGAGGCAAGCCTCTGAATTCTTTTATAAGTATGCTTATCTTGGTTCTTGGCTACAGTGGCAATGATATGTAAGGAACTTGAAGCTTTCATTTTTCATCTTTCTCGTTACATACTGTGCCTGATATAGATTCAGAGGTATTTTGAAATTTGTTAGCTTAATTCCTAAAATGTGGTTTCTCAGTTTATACTAACAAGTTGTTAGTTGATTTCCATATGTGCATAATTTGATTTCTTTTCCTATAAGCATCGATAGGACTTCTTTCTGTCATGCTTAACAGGTTCAATAAAAAATGTGTCCTATTTTAGCTCTATTTTTTTGTCTGCCGCTAAAAATTGTTCATTAGTTTATAAATTTTCCAGCAGTCATATGAGCCTCTAAAGTGATATCTTTATCATCAGCCTCTCTAATTAGGTAGGTTGGACATTTTATTAGGTTTTACTCCTCACAGTTCAGTTTATGCTGACTCTCAGTATCCTGATTTCAGTCATTGATTTTTCTTTTTGGCCCTAAATTTAAATTATGTAATTGATGAATCACCTAGTTTTTATCCTTCCTAAATTGCTTGCAAATTTACAGATTAAATGACCGTAGACTTGTACAATGTTTTTGTCAGTTGAAGATATTTATCTTTAAGAAAATTTGGAGCTGGATGATCATATTCGCATTTCGTAGCTAAGTATAATATTGCTGTTAGCTTGCACTATAATCAATATGCCCATCTTTCGACATTTCCATTTTTTTCTTGCAGTTAAGCTTTTGTTGGGTGCTATATATTTGCAGTCAAGTAATGAAAAACTTCTGTCACAAATTTTAGTTTATGACTGGATCATATATTCATACTTGTTTGCACGATATTATCAGTAGGCATTTAGTCACAAATGGATACTTTTGCTTCTTGTTTCTTTGTATAATTGCGCGACCGTATCAGTGATATCTTAGGTGTTTGACTTCTTCAGCAATAATGCTTTCTAATTTAGTAAAATGAGAAAAATATTTCCTCAAAGAACTTGTTGAGATAGAGAATTGAATGGATAGTAGTTATTTTGTTTCTGCTTTTACAGATTCAGAGCCGAGGATTGGATGCAGACAGCAAAGAGGCACCGGATACGTTTCTATTCTTCAGATTTGATCAGAAACACCAAGCGCATATTTAGCGACGAAATTTTGAAGAAAGTAAAGAGGCTAGAACCAGTCTCTTTTGAATCTCTATTGTGGAATGTAACTGAAGACTATTGAAAAAAGTGAGAGAGGTGGCATGTTGACCTGTACGTCACAAGCAGGACTGTCAAATTTTCCGTTTCTTATGATTTGCGTATTTAAGTAATGACATCAGATACACACAAGAACAAGAACAACAGTGGAAAGCTTGGGGCATATTTATATCTGACTGGTGGGGATGGAGATGGATTGTAGTGAACATGTGCAGACAAAAAGCCAAATAGGAGGCTGCCCTGCTTTGTTTTCTTCTGTGTTGAATTTTCTTTGCTGGGTCATTTCTTTTCTTTGTAATAAATATGAAGCATCAAAATCAAACATCTTCATACACAGTTTCTGTTTCTCAGTAAATATTTGTTGATGAATTGATCACATGATAGACATAGATAGGCCTATTTTTTTTTTTCACAGTTGAACAAGTAGCATATAGGGCAAGCAATCTGAAGCAAGCTTTTTATTATTGCGTGTAGCTGGAAAGTTTGGTCCTTTTTTCATGTTCACAAACATATGTAAGTACAAAATTGTACAAAGGAGAACCAATTCTTAAATTAGTTGTGGACAGGGGCCACCAGTAATAAGTCACAGTGCTCACGTGGGTCGAACACCATGCATTTAATGTCTCTCTCTGTCTCTCTCTCTCTCTCTCGCTCCAGCTTTTCATTCCTGAATATACCTCAAAAAAAAAAAAAAATTCTATGCAATAAAGTTAGAGGGGTCTTAATGTAATTTAAAATAAAATGTAGGGATTAAAATGAGCTAAGTGAAAGTTTGTTTTTTGTTAGCTAAACTAGGAGTGGGGAAATGGGCATTTCATTTCTATGCAAAAAGATTGGTTTGAGGATCATTAGACAGAGACTTATATTGTTCAAGTACTTCACGTTCTCCATGCTACATTGATTAAAGGTGAACAGATAATTTTTAATATCCAGAACCAATCCATATCCAATCCATAGTGGCTTTGTTTTGTAATTGTAGATTACAAGATCATGTGTGGAAAACAAATAGAATATTATAATTAATAGAAAAGTTCCAAGTGTTCCTGGCTGTAAAGCCTAAACTTTTGGATTTTGGCGTTGAAATGTTGGAAATGGTGCCGGCACCGGAAGTTTTCTTCTGTTTTTAATTTTCGATTTTGGGAAAGAAGAGGCTAACAGTACCAGTACGGGATCGTTCAGCATTGCATTTCAGACACAAGAATGTTTTTAATATTATTAAAATAAAAATAAAAATAATTAAATATTTTTCGATTGTTAAAAAAGTGAGCGTTTGAACAGTAGATGCACAGGTGGTTAACTTGTGTTTTGTGGTGGTCATGGGTTTCCGCAAAAGCACTTTTATTTGGATAAAACAGAATTTTAAGGTATTCAACTTCAACACATCAGCTTCAGCTTGACATTACTTTTTAACTAAACGTCACATGAAGGAAGGAAGATGAGAACCCAATTGGACAGTTTCGAGTTGAAAAGTATCAAATCGGTCATATCATTTGCTTATGTGTATGTTTCTTTTAAATAGAAAAAATAATAAGAAGAAGAAGATGAAGACGAAGACTCGGTTGAAAATGAAAGAAAGCTTTTGAAATTGACTTCTAACTACAAACAGCAAAAATTGACATGTCTGAGAGACTGAGACTACCGATTTTCCATCAACATTGTAAATTATTATTTTGGCATGCAATGCAATCGAGTTCAACCAATTGTCATGACATATCTTTTTTATTATTAAACAATCCATTCAAGTATTTATAAGCTTTTTTTTTCAATTTTAATTTTACGTTTATACCCACAATTAAAATAAAATTTATTTTAATTGGAATTTATGAGTTATTCCAGTTTATTTATCTGAATTTACATAATAATTACATGATTATTTTAACCCAAATCTGATTAATCTATGAATATAAAATTTATTAAAAGAATGTGTAATATTAAAACAAAAAAAAACAAGTAAAATAACTTAAACATCTAAATAATATCTTAGAATACCAGCAAATAACATGAATATTTTGATTCGCTTACCTTCGATGTTCTTTGGGCCCAACTAAAATGTCCAGATCCTTCCCAAGGACCAAAGTAGGCCCAATGAACAAAACCTGAATTCGTATCGGATCAGCCCAAGTACTTAAGTGGGCCCAATTAATAAAACTGAGATTCGGGTCGTATCATATGCCATTGCTCCGAGTTTCCACTCTGACTCAGTTATCGTTCCATAGAAGCGAAGCAGAAGATCGGATCTCCCGATTTCTGGTTCATACGACAGATCGTCTGCTCAAATACTAAAATACCCTCGCTCCTCGCTGAAATTTACCCGATGACCTGAGGTTTCCATGGATTCAATCCAAACCTTGCCTCCACCTTCTACGCTCTCCTCCTCAGCCTTCTCCTTTGCCAACGATAACCTCACCACCGATCAATTTTCCACACGCGCCACGCGCATCGCAGTTGAGCTCGAAACGAAGTGCCGCGACTTGGATCAAAACTTGATCAACCTCAATCGCAACCTTCAGTCGAAGCTCATCGCTTACTCTTCCTTCTTCGGTCGACTCAATAGTCTCTTCGATCACGTCAATGTTAAATTCACCGATCTGGCTTCCGTCTCTCGATCTCCAAGCTCCGTTTCTGGTTCGTTCAGCTTCCTCTCTCTATATATATATATACGAATATGCGTGAAATTTGGATATAGATATACGTATGCTTAAGCATGATGTGACTGTGTGATAGTTGGAGACTCTGAAATTTGAAGAATTCTGGTTCAATTGTGTGTTTGTTATTGATTGATTGATTTATTTATTTTTTTTAAATTTGTGTGTACAGATGGAGGTGGGAGAGATGGCCAGATATTGTGGGAGGAGCTGTCAGTGCTGGCCAAGGAGGTGGCAAGGGTGGAGGCCGTTCGAGCCTATGCTGGTGAGTGTTTTTCGTTAGTTGCCGTTGAGAATTATTTACGAAGGCTCTTGCCACAAGAATTGGATCTCCATGGAAGGAGAAACGGTAAATTTTGTCATTGTTGAGAATCTTAGAGACGAAGTAGAAATATTAGGTTTGAAATTATCATTAAAAGTTTTGATTTGGCTCTGGAATTTCTGGTTTTTGAGGTGCTGTTACATATTTTTTTTAATATTTATTGTATCAGAGATATTAAAGCTACGATTTTCTTTGGTGCCTTTTTTTATTTTTTATGTGGGGTGTTTATGTTTTTACATCTGTTCATGGATTTGCTTGCCTGCTGCTCAAATAACATTGACTCCTAATGTAATCCATATAGGATTGTTCAGGGATATGTCATTTTTGGAGTTCTTATTTTCTTGTAGTGTAACGTAGGCTTTATACCTAGTTGGTACTTATACATTGTCACCTTTCTTCTCGTTCATGGATTTGCTGCGGTGCTAGTTTATTAATTACTTTGTTTTGGTGGGGTTGTTGGGGATGAGTGGGGCTGTGACCTTTGGGTTTTTAATTGGTGGAATAAGTGCTTCCTAATTCCTTGGTAGCACCGATTATGCTGCCATTGTTTAAGTTTTACAAATTTATCTTTCTTAGATATTATCACTTCAAAATGCTTGCTATCTCAGCTATTGTGTGACACAAGTCTTTAAAATTTTTGTCTCTCTTTCAGAGACTGCTCTGAAGCTTGACACTTTGGTTGGTGATATTGAAGATGCTGTAACTTCTTCCATGAACAGAAACACAAGGAAGTACCAATCTACCCAGAATTCAGAAGTGAGAACCTGTGATATGGAACTAATTGCAGTTGCAAATATAATTTTTAATTCGTTCTCCATTTTCTTTCTAAAGTTCTTAGTTATTGCAGGATGTTCGTTTGCTTGCTATAAGAAAACTTAAACAGACAGAAGAAGTTTTAAGTTCAGTTACAAAAGCACGCCCGCAATGGACATGTCTTATGGCAGCAGTTGATCACAGAGTTGATCGAGCTCTAGCAATATTAAGGCCCCAGGCAATTGCTGATCACCGGGCTCTTCTTACTTCCCTGGGATGGCCACCCCAACTTTCCAATTTGACTTCCTCTGGTCCAGCTACAAAGACATCATCTGGAGTCCCAAATCCTCTTTTTACAATGAAAGGGGACCTCAAACACCAATACTGTGAAAACTTTCTTGCCTTGTGTAGTCTTCAGGGGCTGCAGAGACAAAGGAAATCTAGGCAACTTGAAGGCCATAATCGAGAAGCTGCTCTTCATCAGCCACTTTGGGCAATTGAAGAGCTAGCCAACCCTATATCAGTTGCATCACAACGCCATTTCTCAAAGTGGATTGATAAACCAGAGTTCATTTTTGCTCTTGTATATAAGATTACCAGGGATTATGTTGATTCTATGGATGAGTTACTGCAACCACTAGTGGATGAAGCAATGCTGGTTGGTTACAGTTGCAGAGAAGAATGGATCTCAGCCATGGTGACCACATTGTCGACATATTTGGCAAAGGAGATATTTCCAGTTTACATTGGTCAGTTGGAGGAAGAGAGTGTTACTGGTATTCAATCACAGGCTAGGATATCATGGCTTAACCTTGTTGACTTGATGATCTCTTTTGATAAACGAATCAAGTCTCTGGTAGAACAGTCTGGAATTTTGCTTTCCCTTCAAGAAGATGGGGACTTGCCGAAGATTTCATCTCTATCTGTCTTCTGTGACCGAGCTGACTGGCTTGATTTATGGGCAGAAACAGAGCTTGCTGACACCCTAGAGAAGCTAAAACCTGAGACTGATGATGAAAGGAATTGGAAAATGAAAGTTCAGGGGCCTGCTCTTTTGTTTGGTCCTGAAGATTACAAATCTCCTGCAGTTTCCAGCGCCTTTCTTCAGCGTCTATCATCAATGGTTGACCGATGTCGATCATTACCCACCATATCTTCAAGGTCGAGGTTTTTGAGATTAGCTGGTGCACCAATAATACAAAAGTTTTTGGATTGCTTACTTCTAAGGTGCCAAGAAGCTGAAGGATTGACTGCTTTAACAGAGGATGATGCCCTAATAAAAGTAGCTAACACAGTTAATGCTGCTCGCTTTTTTGAATCTGTCCTGAACGAATGGTGCGAGGATGTGTTTTTTCTTGAGATGGGGTCAGGTCAGGATGAAACATGCTTTAGTAATAATGTTGATACTGAGAAGACAATTGAAGGATCAAGAACTGGAATTTTTGACAAGGAGATCAGGAAGTTGGAGGAATTCAGAATGGAATGGGTTGAAAAAGTATCAGCTGTTGTTTTGCGGGGATTTGATGCTGAATGTCGAGATTATGTGAAAAATAGGAAACAGTGGCAAGTAAAGAATGAAGAAGGTTTGACTGTTTCCAAAACTTTAGTTGGAGCTCTGGACTTTTTACAAGGAAAAATGTCAATCATAGAAGAGAGCTTGAATAGAATGGATTTTGTTGAGGTTTGGAGAAGTTTGGCAGCTGGAGTGGATCGGCTGCTATTTAATGGTATTCTTTTGAGCAATGTAAAATTTTATGATGGTGGTGTTGAGAGGTTTGCTAGTGATTTGGAGGTTTTATTTGGGGTTTTTGGTGCTTGGTGTCTGAGGCCTGAAGGCTTCTTCCCTAAAGCAAGTGAAGGTTTGAAGTTACTGAAGATGGGGGAGGAAGGACTTCAAACTAGAAGGGTTGGAGGGGAGAAATGGATGAAGGAGAACGGAATCAGGCATTTAAGTGTTGCTGAGGCAGAAAAAATTGCGAGAAATAGAGTATTTATGAGTTGAAGGCCTTTTAAAGTCAATCCCTTTTCCATTTTTGTTCTTGTTCAATGAAGTGCACGGTCTTGTATGTAAAACTGAGGTTAGCTTTGAGTTTATGATACAGTTGTAGGATTTTCATGGACGTCTCTACGCGCTGGATTCACTATTTGTTTCTTCAAGAGGAATAAATAAGAAAAAATGAATCAAGTTATTTTGCATACGGTGGAAATTATTCTATTTACTGTAATGTATCCTAGAATCTAGAATCTAATTATTTTATTCATGGTGGAAGTGGAACTTATTCTATTTATTCTAATTTTCTTCTTATTACCCTTTTAACCGTTTCTGTTTTGCTTTGCATCAGAGATGCGCCTACTGTTGGCCTTAAAAATCCCGTCAGTTGCGGATATCAACGGATGATTAAACTTCTGATTGCTCCCTTTGTGCTATCCTTTTTGCCACTGTACTGCAAATGGCATAACCAATTTATGCTCTGGACACTGTGGAGCTATTTTCAGAGCTATTTTAGTCTATTAATAAGAGGGCGACCAGAGAAAAGATTAGACTGACAGCTTGTATATAGCATAGATGGCAAATCTCTCTCTTCCTCGGTGAGCTTATGCATGCATAACTATGCCCATTTCTCGAGCACATAGATTCCTTTACCCAGAACATATCCTGAATTTCAGGGCTCGATCTTCAAGGCTGATGATACACCATGCACGTCTATTTGCCATTGTCTAATGCCTGAAATTAGTATTATTGTTATGTATTTATAAAGAAAAGGTGTTTAGAAGAATTCACTATTATTTTTGTAGTATTTTTTCACGAACCACCCATCAAGTTTGTTCATGCGAATACTAATCAAGTTTAGTCATTTTAGAGCACAACATGAAAAGGCAGATGGACCAGAGATGGTACCTACACCACACACCACCCTCCTCCTCGAGACACGGCTCTGCCTTCTGGGAAAGATCTAAAGGACTATTTGACAGAAGCAGGTATACCATACAAAATATTTTCCTTCCTTTTTCGCCTGACAACGCTGATGTGTATTGATCATTTCCACTAGCAGCTTCTCGAGATGTATACACAGTACAATCAGGAACTCAATCAATGTTTCAAGATTACTATTGATTGAAGGCAACTCAACAAGTTATAAAGCCACGTACACTTATAATTGTACTAATGTACACAGCTGATACACCAAACAATGAATGATAATTAACAAGACGCAAAAAAAAGACAACAAAATATATGGTTTTTGGCTTCTTGTGGTGGCCTGGCACCCATGTACAGGACCTTTCAACCCAGTACTGATGCTAGAACATGGCATTACAAGTGTCTTACAAAGTGATTCAACTCTTATCTCTCGATCAATCTTAGTTACTTCTGTGTAATCATAAGCTGAAACTATCAAGCATGTTTGCATCCAACAATCTGTCAAAATCGAGGTTCCAAATTACGCACAGTAGAGTGGAAACAACTTGGGGTCCGAGGGCAAAGACAATCCTGCGTGAAATTTTATGGAGCTATCTCTACGTCACAAAGCAATGCATGATGTGTCTACGCATGTCTATTTACCATTTCTAGTACTGACATTTGGCCTAACAGACAAATACCATTTATACAAAAAAATAACATCAGCCACCAGAAATTAGGGGCCAAATTAAGAGGGTTGGTAAATGATGCCAAAATACCTTATTATTTGCTCTGCCAATCGATACGCCGGTCACTAGTCACCCACTCTAATGCCATTTTCATGAACATGTCTAAACAGTTGAGTCATTCAATTTCTTGCATGCATGGTCACATCACACTCTCAGCTTTAATTTCTTGAATTGCATTGCACCAGAAAGGACGAACTGACTAGTAATTGATTGAACATTACCAACTATAAACGAAAACTTACATCATTATGGTTCAGTAACACTGTAGTTCTCTATTGCTTCCAAACAGAAATCACATGGCTCTATAGTGTATATAGATGTACTGGATTCATCTTTTTCTTATCAGCTACAATATCAACGGAGTTGAAGATTTGCATTAGATTGAGTACAATGAAGATTTGCATTAGATTGAGTACAATGAAGATTTGCATTAGATTGAGTACAATAATAAGGTTCTTCAATCACAAACAGTTCTGTAGTTCTTTCTGCAATTTTTTAAATTTAGATTAGATTTTGATGGGCCACCTAGGCTTCTAGATATAGTTATGGCATTAACAACCAGGTGCAGAGTGAACCTAAAACAAATCTTTAGATAGACAAAGAGGGGGCTGTGCACCTAGTTTCCATTACACAAACAAGAAACAAAGCATCATTTCGGTAGGACGTAAATGTCTAGAATAAAATTGCCAAAATTCAACATAAAACTAGACACGTGTCCCACTAGGGGAGAGTTTGCACCAAGTTTTGTAAGAAAAAATGAAGGAAAAGTTGGCCCATCTACATAGTTAACGAGGCCCCAGCTAAATATACAGGCCCATGTGATGCAAAATTGTCGGACAAATGCAAATACTACATGATTGAACTTATCATAAAATCACAAATGTCTTTGTTAATGTTGTTTTCAGCTAACTGGCGTCCATTTGCCACCCTTCACTCTCTTTATAAGCTGCCCATGCCTCCAATATTGCCCAATGCAACTTACCCACTAGCTACTTCTATAACGAGGAGAGCAAAAACTAGAGCAAGCACCGAGCTCCGGTTATGTCTAGCAAAAGGTCAACCGCTTCACAACTCACAGAAGATGAAATCAATCATCTCCTTGCGAAGCTACAACCCTTGCTGCCACAGCTTAGTCAAAGAAGAAATGGAACGGTAATTTAGTACATCAGTCAAGGGAAAAATACTTGAAACAAATAAATTATGATTTGTCTACTTCGAAATCTTTTGGTGTTTGAGTTTGACTGGCCAAAGTGCAAACACAAGTTAAATATACTAATTAAACACCCACAATAACACATTAAGAGGACAAAGCTGGAGCTTTTGACTAAGAAATTTCATTTATATTATCAATTGAGTTTGCATACATGCATCTATAGTGTATTGATTCCTAACCATTGTCTTTTTTCTCTTGTAAAATTTGTGTACATATATATGTAGGTATCGGTATCCAAGGTTTTGAAGGAAACATGCAGCTACATCAAGAGGTTGCATTGCGAAATCGATGAGTTGAGTGAAAGATTATCTCAACTGCTGAATTCTAGTGGTGTTGATAATAGATGATGCTTAGCAAATTACTGCAGCATCAGAGCCGTCTCTATATCTCTTATGCTTGTAACTTCCAAATAAATGGGCTGTAACAATGTTTGGGGCTGAAAAACGAAATAAAAACTATGGTTAATAAATGAGTAGTTCTATTCAGTCCCTATTTTTTATCTCATTAACTCTCACATCTTATTTAATAAAAGTAAATTTATAATTTAGATAATTTATCATCAAACTCAAATTTAATTTTAGATATATTTATAATAAGTTTAATTAAATTTTCATTTAATATTCAATTAACTTCCTTTTTTTATCTCATCTGCTTCTTATTTGATAAAAAATTAATTAAATTATCATTTAATTTTTGTTAAATTATTATTTAATCTTAATAGTTTTTTTTTCAATCTTTGTTTACTATCAATGATACATAAAAAAAAGTGATGGTCTTAATATTAATCAATTTTTTATCATATATTATTAATTCTTCAAGCTCATATAAAAAAATCAATCAAATATTTCATAGGGAGAGAGAGAAAAAATAGATGATTTGATATCCATTAGATCATTGATTGGAATTTAAAAAGAAATAAATAAAAATAAATTTTAATAAATTTCAGAAGAAAAAATATAAAAATGGAAGAGAGAGAGAGATGGATGGCGTGTGTGAGAGATAGTGGGTGAGGTTGGTCATTGTCACTGATTATGATAGAGAGATAAAAAAATGATATAGATATATAATGAAGAATTAAGAGTTTTTGTTAAATTCGTAAACTCAATATTAATTATCTTATGTATTATATTTTTATTATAATTATGTTATTATTTAATGTTAAGGTAGGGGTTAATGAGATAAAAAATGAGGACCGAATAAAACTACTCTTAAGATATAAAACACGATAGATTAATGCCAACTCAATTTAGATTCACATTCCATTGAATTTAATATGGTGTAGGATATGTTCCTAACTAGTTAATAGTAAATATGCTTGAGGATGCATACATCACCCTCCAATTTGGAAACAAACCACTTTCCTTTCTCATCTCAACAAATATAAAACAAATAAATATAATAAGAGTAATACTACTCTTACAAACTACTTATACAAACTGACGTGGCATAATATGATTTGATAAATAAATACAGTGATTTTATAAATATATATTAATAATAAATGACATTAATTAACATAGGTGATGTGACGATTATATAGGGATACCACGTCAGTTTGTATTTGTGAGTTTGTAAAAATAGTTTATATTAATAATATTACTCATATAATAATTGAGTGACTATAATTGGCGACTTTCACATCCAAGTATCTTAAAATTAGTATTTCATTGTTATATTTGTATTATCTCTATGTAATTGTATAATGTTTGGTTTGGTTTTGATAGAAGAAGTAAATCTTTTTTATTATTCAAATCAACCTATTGATACAATTTGGAGCTATTGTTACATTTAACTAATTGAGTGTAATGGGGAAAAAATCATTGGATTAGAGTTAGAGTAGGCCACTTAAAAAACATAATCTTCAATACAAAAATTAAAATTTTTTTAGTTATACACTTATCAATCATTTATAAGTACAATCAATACTCATAATATATAAAACAAAATAATTACATGAAAAAATAAAAATAAAAAAGAAAATTTCTGAAATTCAATGCATAGTGAGACCAAATTTGCTGAGAAGAGTGTGGATATGGGCAATGATAGCCAACGTGTTGCTTAACAATTCCTTTGACTTTTGCATCTTACTTTTGACTTCGTCAAGAAGCTTGAATCCCATCTCCTCCAGCCCATCCAAGCAAGTATATTGATCAGTCATGGCGGCGCTGATCCACGTCTGGATATCGTTGACTTTCCTGTCCGTCAACATCTTGTCTCCAGAGGCCACCTCCATCTCGGAAATCGAGTCGTTGAGACGGGCAATTGCGTCGTCAAACTGGGTCATGCAATCACGCAAAGCAGGAGCTGCATCGGGGTGAACATCATTTAGACTCTTGAAGGAAGAAGAGAGATTCGAGAGCTCTGAGATGGTGAGCTGGAGAGATAGGTTGAAGATGATTTCTGGGTCGGGGTGATTTGCTGCGATGTTGAGAGAAGATAGGGAGGTGAAGCATGAATCCGGGTATTGAGTGACGGCGCAGACTGTTTTGATGATGGAGTTGGAGGAGAGAGCAGGTGAATCGTCTGATGATGAGTGGGGTGGTTGGGTGGTGTTTGATTCATGAATCAGGCCTGCAAGAATTGAGCAGATGATGAAGGTGGAGAAGAGGATGCCGAAGATGATGATGGTGGTGGCAGCGAGGCGTTTCTGGGTGGTAGATTTTTTATTTTCAAGGTGGGGGTGAGGGTTTGGGTTTACTTTGTCGTAGCCTTTGATGAAGTTGATGGAATCCATGTCTCCAATATGCGTCTTCTTGTGATGTTTTATTTGATATTTTATTTAGGCTAATCCTGAATTTGTATAGGTCAGAGGATATTAAATTTATAAAAATACCCTTAAAAAGGGGGCTCTTTAAAAATGAATTAAAAAAAAAATTATATGTTATGTTATGACATTGTTCGACAGTGCCTAACACAAATATGTCCAATAATATTTAACAACATTCGGTAATGGTGTTCGATGGAGCATGCCACGGTGTATGATAGTGTTCAACATTCGACAGACAGAAGATTATGTCATACAAATTTTTAATGACATAATCATTTTATAATTCATACTTAAATTTGGAGCAACAATACTAGATCTATAACTCAAATACAATTAAAAGTTAATAACATGATGTAATAGTATACATGATAAAAATTTAATAAGAAAAAAAAAGAGAATAAAGAAAGTTATATCTTTAATAGGACTTTACTCCTCATATTGTCAAATCAAATTATATATTTTAGATTATAAGTCTAATATTATTATATATATTATGGTTTAAAATTAAAAACTTGTTGAGATGTTAAAAATGGAAAGTGCAAGTACAACCAAGTGAAATGAAACTATTAGTAAATCTACATTGTAGCTTTTTTCTCTACAAGTAAAACACTAAACAAACTTCCTACCATGAAATTAGTTTAGGCATTTAGCTAGCGACCCCTTTGTTGTTACACATATTTACGAGAGCTGTCGGTGGGCGAAGAAGACGATGATTAGGTGAGGGTTTCCAATGTTTGCTGGTAATGGAATAGAATCAATACTGTCTCGTCTAATTTCAGGCTAGTTTTGGATTACCATGTATAATTTATTCTTTCTGACTAGTTTTTGTGCATTTCTGTCGTTTTCTTTTCCTGACATATCAAGGTATATTTTGGCTTTGTTTAGCACATTAGAAACCTGATTTTGCGTTGATTATAAAAAATATGGGCCATCGCAGAATGTCCAACGTATATAAATGTAATATACAATATATATTGATGTCTTCATTCATTAAGGAAATTTTGGATGCTCTTACAAATCAGCAAAGAAATAATTGAAATCAGACAATCCAAATGCAGATTTCAGTGGAAATTAATTACAATACGATTGGATTTTGGACTGTTCCATACTCGGAATAGATTTACCAGTACACGACATCTCGGACGAGGAAGTAATACCCGATTTAGTAACCGACGACAATTTAGTTTCATCATTTTTAAAGATTTGATTTAATACGCTACCTGCTTGCACACTTTAACCAGGGAGGTAAATGGTGAACGCAACGAACACAATTCTGAATCAAACCATAGAACTTGGGTTAAACAAAATTGTAAACTGGGGGCGTTGATTGATTTTGAAAACCAAATAAATAAACAAAATCGTAAAACGGGAGCTATTGTTTCCTTTAGAGAAATTTGTAAAAATACTCCAAATTGAGTAATGCTAAACTTACAACTTTCATACAACTCAAACTCCACAATCTGATATTTTACATAAAAAAATCCTATTACAAATGTAATTTTTATCATTCTTTTTTCTTCTCTAATTAATTTTTTTTATATAAACTGTCATCTCTTATTATAAAGTTGGAATTATATTTATTCTTTTATGAATCCAGTATTTTTGTTTTTAATTGAATTTAGAAATATATAGTTGATTTTGAATTATTTTGAATTTTGAAAAAGATATTTGGTTGATATTAAGCGTAAAATATATTAAAAAATATATAGTACATAAAATAAGATTTAGATTCATAAAGGAACAGAGTGTATAAATCCATGACTACTTTTATTATTAAATCCAAAGCCTAAGAAACAAATTTCCAAAATTAGTGAAAACTTGAAGGCCTAGCCCAGTTTCAACTGTAGCCCAAATGAATATGAACTTTTATAATGGGCCGAGGCCCAGCTACCAATAATATGAAAAGAATTTGGTGGGGCTAATCCCATAAAAGATCTCGACAGTTTCAGAAATCTTATAACAAAAGTTAAGTTAATAGACATCCAGAAGCAGAAATTAGCAAAGATTGCAGGTAAAGAAACTGAAGAAGCTTCGTCTGACTTCACGTGGGAAGCCAAGCTCTGAAACTGAATGCTAAGAAGGATCCATCACATGTGAAAAGGTTGCGATGCTGCATCTAAACTAATGAATATCAATCTGATTATATCAAATCTGCGAAAAGATATTCTATTCTAAGCATGAGCCACTTACAAGCAACTCCCTCAAATTATATTACCATAAAAATAAAAAAAAATTATCAATTAAGTGCAGTCTAGTGAGGTTCATCAACAAAGATATGTTAAATCATTGCCAGAATTCTATCACAAACTATTATAGTCTTGAAAGGCTTTAAGTCTAAGTCAGTCAACATCTTCAACACACTGATATTTTAGTACAACCCTAAAATAAACGTTCGTTTTTTTAAATTCTTGATTTTGATAATTATCTCCTAATTATTAGGACCTTAATTAAGTAATATTTAGTGGAGGATTATTATTATGCTTAATATCTAATTTCTTTTTAGTCTTCAGAAACTGTTACGAGGTTTTAATTATTTTATTTTATTTTATTTTATCCATCATTTAAATTCTCATCCCCACTTGCCGCTATTCCTCAAAAAAAAAAAATTTTTTTTTTGTTTGGTTAAAATAAAATGAATGAACGTTAAAAATAAAAATAAAAACCGCAGTTTCAGAGGGCCGGTGCCAGCTTTTTCCCTATATTTGTCTGCTTTCTTTCGGTTTCTTCTTCTTGTTGTTTTTTCTCCGAATGCTCTCTTGATCACCGAAAAACATTTCTCTGAGAATTTGATTTGGAAGAAATGGCAATGAATATAGGGATGATGGACAGTGCATATTTTGTTGGAAGGAATGAGTTACTGACTTGGATCAACAACAGGCTTCAGCTTAATCTCACCCGTATTGAAGAGGTAGATGCATGGTTAAATACCCTTTTGCCTTCTTTTTCCAGATGTTTCTTTAAATTTGTCTTTTTAATGTTGTTGGGATTCAAAGTTATTTTTTTTTGTTTTGTTTTTAGTTTGTTGTAGAGATGGGTAAAAATGAATGTTTTCGAAGAATCATTGCAATTGTTGTTGTTTTCTGTTTGATTATGATGGGTTCATTCGTTTTTGGGAACAATGAGACTGTTTTTTAAAATTCCGTTGCTTTTGTTTTTCTTAAAAAAATCCTTGCTTGTTTAATAGAGTGTAATGGGGAAAGCTCTGAAATGTTCTCTTTTGAATATTTGGCTTGCAATTTGTGATATTGATACTGAATGGGTGGATAATTATATCGAACTTTGGATGATATGGTGAAAGATGGGTCTGTCTGTAGTTGCCTGGATAGTGAAGATTGGAGGTGGGGTGCGAGTTGTACGGATTTCTCTTTGTTTACGTGGTTTGAGCTTTTAGATGTTGATCTCTTTCATTTTTCTTTGTATGAGCCACTGTGGCCAGGCTGCATCTGGTGCGGTGCAGTGTCAAATGATGGACATGACCTACCCAGGAGTTGTTCCAATGCACAAGGTGACAATAGTGATGCTACGTTACTTTTTGATTTCACCTTTTTCTTTTATTTACTCATAGAACTTTTTCTTCACTCATTTCTTTTTTAAGGTAAATTTTGATGCCAAGACTGAGTACGATATGATCCAAAATTACAAGGTCCTGCAGGATGTATTCAATAAGTTGAAAATTGAGAAGGTAATTGCATATCTTTTTTACCAGGCTAATATGTTTCTTCGCTGGTAACATTTGAAATTTTTTCTGTAATATCATCAGCAGATGCACTTGATCTTTGATTCTTTGTATTCTTGGGTTTGATTAAAATTCAGGGAGTATATAACAAATTTGAGGATGTATGTATATACGCATTGCATTCCATCATGCGTTCTTTGAGTCTGCATGTGAAGATAAAATCTCAGTCTTAGCATAATTGCGCAAGAAGCATTTTTTTATTGTGATAAACATGGAAGAAGCAATAGGCTTCCAATTAAGGACTGGAGAGGATCTTTTAAAGATCTGGGTTATCAATGGCCTATTATGAGGTGAAAACAATTTCTTTCCCTTGACTGAATTATCTTAATCCAAAAACTTCTTAATAGTTCCTCCAATGCAGGAATTTAGTAGCATATGTTTGATATAGTAAAATCTGACTCAATTTATGTCGACAAGGCGTTGTAAAAATAAGTTACAGTCACTAAGTGGCTCATTTTCTGCTGATCTATGTTTTCTGGTTTAACTTTATTTGTTGGATTGTAGGACATCAATTCGTTTGGAATTTGATTAGACGAGTAAGCTAATCTTTATGGATAAGCTACTTAGTTCTGCTTATGGTTGCAATTATAGATATCCATTATATATTAGAATATTCCCGTTTTTCTTTTGAAGTTAATGGGGAATGCTTTTGGCTGAAATATAATTGAAATCACTCTTTTGATAGTTGTGTTTTGTGAATTTTAATCTTTATTTGTAAATGAGACAAAGAACTTGTTGTCACTTTAATTGATATTCTAATTAATATGTTGAGATGTGTTCAATAAGCAATCTGATTGCTGCCAAGCCGGAAATTAATCTGAAATCTGATACTTGATCCCTTAACTTTGGACTGTTGTGCATTATATGCTGGCATGTGAACTGCAGGTGTTTCTGTTGTTTGATAGTTTTATTGTCTTATATAAGTATTCTCTTTCCATTTATATTTCAAGCTTAGGGGTTTTACTTCTCATGCTAGTAGCCAGATGCTTGCATTGACACTCCTGGTAATTTTTTTTTTTTTTTTTTTATGGCCAGCATATAGAAGTCAACAAGCTTGTTAAAGGCCGACCTTTGGACAACTTGGAGTTCTTACAGTGGCTTAAGCGCTACTGTGATTCTGTAAATGGTGGCATTATGAATGAGTATGCTACTTTCTCCTTCCATTTCCACTCCTACAGTATCTTTGGACTCTTTGGATAAAGTTATATTTGCATTACCTTGTTTCTTTTGGGAATTTTTGGTAATATTATCAAATTGTTGGTTCTTTCCATAGGAACTACAATCCTGTGGAGCGAAGAAGTAAGGGTGGGAAGGAACGAGGTTCTAAGGGTTCTCAGAAGATTTCAAAGTCACTGCAAGCAAACAATATGCATAACCCTGGCTCTGGCGACTTAGTTGGCCACAATAAAACTCCTGGTTACCTTGATACACTGTTTTCTTGTGTGGTTGCACCTCATAGTTTTTCTTTAGTCCTGTAAATTCTTATCGATGCTTTTTGATGCATCCTGTTACAGGTCCCAGGCAAGGAAAGATAAATGGGGCAACCGGTGGACCAAATATTTCAGAAGAGGTTCAGGCTTTATCCAAGGAGGTATTAGCATTACTTTTTTCTTGTTTTTTAATCCAAGTATGATTTAAATTTGATTTGCCGCATTTTTAGTGATAATGATAGTGGTAGAAGAATCCATTCTCCTTTTCCCAATTAGCAGGGAGATATATACAATAGGATTACAAATTTGATTGCGGAGTGACCTATTGGTGTATTGGTTCCATTTATCTAAAAGATTTAGGACTTTTAGAACTTCTCTTCTGGCTTGGTCAGTTTCAGGAATACATATATGCTATGTTACATTGTACATGATATTGCTGATGAAACTTACATTGCCTTATGTTTGGGGCCTTATGAAATGAACAACAATTTCTGTGGTCCAGTTTGTTTAGCAGCAATTATTCTTGCTGGGTTTTGAAAATATTTGTTTTATGCTTCTGTTATATATCTGTGATACAGATTACAGATCTCAAGCTTTCAGTGGACGTGTTGGAAAAAGAGAGAGACTTTTACTTTGCGAAACTCCGGGATATAGAAATACTTTGTCAGACTCCCGAATTGGAGAAACTTCCTGTAAGAGTTTCTCAGCTTTGTTATTTATTTGAAATTGAATTTTGATTAAAATTGTAGATATCTTTTTGGGCCAAAATTATTTCCGTTTTGCCTCTTGACTGAAATCTTTAAAGAGATTGAAATTTCAAGTTTTGCTACAAACTGTACATTATAACTCTGGTATGTTTAGTCTATTCTGTTGAACTCGTTGTCCTGTTTCTAATCTGCTTGGTTTTACATAAAAGATCAAAGGTGAGAAATCAACCATAAAGAATCCGTGTTTCTACTGTTTTTTTATGCTGCAATTGGAAAATAATATTACATGGTTATTAACATGATCTTGGTTACTTTTGTGATTTTTTTTTTCCCTCTTAAAGTTGTAAACCTAAATATGTTTTTATATAACATTAATGCAGGTGGCAGTTGCAATCAAGATGATATTGTATGCTGCTGATGCAAAGGAGTCAGCACTAGCCGAAGCTCAGGAGTACCTTGCTCAGTCTATAGATGCTGCTGAAAATGAAGAAAATGAAGAAGAAGATGAATGATTTTGACTAATAATGGAGTCCCTTGCAACTGAAATAAAAAACCTTCAGTGCCTTTGTTTAACGAGCTTAGGGCTTCCTTCGATCACAAGATTTGAGAGAGGCTTTCACCATGCTCACTACTCCAAATACTATTTCAATGTAGGCTTCTTTTTTTTTTTTTCTTCTTCTTCTTGTGCATGATAAATTATTGTGAAGTAATAATTAATTTATTGGTGGTAAAAACTTCTGCTGTACTATTACTCCTATATTAGAAATATCTTGGGAAGCTGTGACTGAAAAATTGCTTCATTTTCTTGTCTGCCACAGCTGCATTCATTATTTCACTACATACCCTTTACAAGTGTGATATGAACTTCGGTTTCTGGATCTTTACCAGCCTGTTGACAGGCTGCTTCGTTGCTTGTAGAATCACGTGTGCCTTGAGTTCCTCCCAAGATAACACTGGATCCCACACTGCAAATATATTATCTATGGATGGACTTGTTAAATTTATTTCTCTGCTTGCCATGAGCTTGGATGTAGCTATTTTAAGCTGGGGTGTTTCATCCTTTATAGACACAGTGGCTCCCAAATTTGATCTCACCTTATGAAAACCTGAACCTGAAATCAGAATTTGGATACTACATCACGAACATTCGCACCAAGTAAAAGATGCATTTGATGCATGCATGTGAGCAACACTTTCGAGGAACGCCCACCATCCAAGATAGAAGCAACACATGTAATAACCGAGGAGCTTTAGAAATTGAGAGAACATAGAGCTCAGGGAAGGGATGCTTGGTGCATCACAGTCGTAGGACAGTTTCACCGTTTTAGATTCAATGAAATTCCAAATTTCAACTAGCAAGCAGGAAGAAAAATGATGTCGATGTGTATACAAAATGAGGATAGACGTCAAAATATTCAACTTAGGAAGGAAGGAGTAGATGATTATCTTTTAATAATGGTAGATTTATAATTCAAATACAATTTAAAATGTACAATCTGATGCGGTAGCCTAAATGGTAAAATGCTACCAGAGATGTAACTTTTCTTGTTCTTTTTTTTTTCTCTCCTTTCAGTGAGTTTTTATTATGTAAATTGTCGCATTAAGTTATATACTTTTGATTATATTTTAATTGTAAATCTAGTATTACCATCTATTATCTTTTGTATTTTTAATTTTTAATTTTCTTTTAGGAGTTTAAGAACAAAATATTCCAAAATCAATATGCTTAAATAAAAAACCCAAATGCCTGAACCAATGAGTTACGAAATTAAAAGCTTCAGCAGCAGTGGGCCTTGGCTTCGCCGGTAGAGTCCCTTGGACTTTTCAGTAAAAGATTCAATCCAAAACAGTCGGCAGGAACTCAGGGAGCGAATCCTCAGCATTCCTTTCCCTCTCCAAAAGCCAATGGAGGATAAGTTTACAATTCAGACTATCTGCATTCTACATTTTTGTCGACTTACACACCTCTCATCCAATTTTTTCTTTTCTTTCCATGTTGGCATTTCCTTAACTTCACTTGAGGGCTGTGTTGCAAGTACTCGTACCTTCAACTCCACCGGATAAGCATAAATAATTTTATATTTCTTTCCTTTTAAAACTCAAAAATAGAACTGTAACCCACTATGGGTCAGAACAACCGGTGAAGACATGCTCTAGTGTAGACGAGGTCTTAAATTCGAGTCAAACTAATACCTTTTTCTCTTGTGGACCTATAGTGGCATATTGAATCCCTTTGATAAGCCCATATTCAAGTGGAGGACTCTGGTGATGGATTGCTGGACTTGTTTGGTGGTTGGGCTTTGCTAAATAAGGATTCTCCGTGATAAAAAAAAAAAAAGAACTGTAGAGTTGAGTTGTCTAGCAGCTGGCTATGCATTTAAATTTTTGAAATTTTTTTTTTATTTTTTTATTTTTAAACAACCTCCAATAATTTGATTACTATTTTGGAGATTCACTTCCTTCTTTCTTCTGGACACTGGAACTGAGAAATTGTCTTCATTCTTGCTGTTGTGGCTTCAACACCTTCTCTTCTCTCTGCCAACCTTTCCTCAGCTTGGTAGTTGTTACTTGCTAAAGTATATCACATGGGACTGGAAAAAAGGACACAGTGCAGATGCAATAACTTGGACAGTAGTGACATGGTAGCAGAGCAGTGTAGACACAGTAGTTACTCTATCAAATTTATTTGGGCTACATCTTTATCAGGCATTCCCCTTTTTTTAGAGGAAATTAGCCTGAAACAGCAGGTAATATTAACAATATTTTCTCTACTCAAAATAGTAGAAATGAGATATCTAAAGTAACTTATAGAATTTCCGTATGGTCTCCAAATTAAAGCCAATTAATTACTGTATCACGTGAGGAGGTTGATGAGCTGATCCTGTTTGTGCATAATTTCTTATGTGAACTATAGTAAAACAATGTAGTAAAACAAGACTTAGCAAATCACTAACTTGACTATAAAATTAGAAAACCCTTCTTGATTTCCATGCATTATATATCTCATTCTTTAAGCCTAACGTTCAAGTCACGAGGAGACAAAGAATAGAGAGGAAAGAAGAAAATGGGTAAGTAATAGAGTGCTAATGATCTCTCTTTTTAAAATAATTCACCAAAAGAAGAGTTTAAAGAAGAAAAACAAAAAATAGTTGCTGAAGTAAGAAAATTGGCAAGCATAGAGAGATAATCTTTTTACTATTTTTCTCTGAGAAGAGTTTGAATCTAAAGTGTTAAAGAGATTCTATTCTCATAAACACGACTGTAATTGTAAATTCTATATATTACCGTGTTATGTTTCCCCAGGATCTTTCCTACAGAGTAAAGAGGATCAAATAAGACATCAGTGTACTATCTGTCAATGCCTTACTTAAATTTTTTAGTGAGGATATTACAATATTTTTAGCCTTTCATTTGCCAAGGGCTGGCAAAAGCATAATGCAGATGGATTTTTCCATCAGGTGTTTACCGTTATAGATAGCTTTTGTTAGAAAAGCATGTACATATTCTATAGGAAACAATAAAGCTTCGGTTCAAATTTTAATTTTTAAAGATCAACTTCAAATCTCAGAGCAAGGAGTTCCAGCTAACTTATTTACCAATTACAATCAGTAGTTACAAATGAATAAAAAAGGAGCAGAACATCTTACCTAAAGCTGAATCCATCTCAGGCAGTTGCCTCCTCCTGGCAAAGAGGAAAGACTTTTGTACATGCCATGTTCGTATTAACTGCCCATTCTAATTTTTCAGTTGATTCCTTATTTTGGTTGGACAAAACTGGAACAACTATATTGCCATTAGACTTATCTCACAATTTGTTGGGCCAAATAGCTCTCAGTTGTGCCGGCAGTATGCACATGGGCCTGATTTTCTGTCTGTAGTTGACTGTCCAGGTGTTCTTTCTACCATGTCCTTCAACTGCCAAAGAATTGAACCAGCAAATGAACATCAAATGTACACTTGAGCTACAACCGAAGAATCTTCGATATGAAGTAGAACAATGAATATTATTAAAATCTTAATATTTGCATCAAATTGTGTCAAGATATGTGATAACCCATACAAATTCTCACCTCTGTCTCCATCATAGTTCTATCAAAACTATTTTGCCTTGCTATATTAGCGGTGTATTTCTTAGTTTTCTATGTAGTCACGGCTAGGAATAAAAATTGCGAGATCTTAAAAATAACCGGTAGCCAGGTCGTATCATCTCAAGTCTTGCGAACTTGCTTAGTTTGAGAAAGTGTTTCGCCATTTATGTGCACATGAATTGTGTCCCAGATAAAGGAATTCCAAGTTATTTAGAAGCTATACATGCATGCATTATGCAAAGAAGGTTGTTTTTCCTGATCAGACAGGGGTAGATTTTCCATTCAGCAAAAGTATATTGTTTGATGTTGATTCTCTGAAAATACAACTGAAATTGAATGGAGATACATGCATTTATAGAGGATAGTGGGACAGTGATCTTGTCTTTAATATTGGGATTTTTCATAGTTTGTTCAGTTTGCTCTTTCATTTGGTCTCTGTTGCTGTCCTTTGGTGTCTCGATTGTCCATAGCTTTGTCTTGTTTGAACTTGTTAATTCTTTGTATTTATATTGGTTGAAGAGAAGCACGTTAAAAATTAGTAGATCATCATCAACAAAACTCTCTCAGCAAAATGAAGTAATAAAATTATAAAATACAGGAAATAAAATAAGAGAAGTGTAAGATTAGTTGATCTCATGCAGCCACGGCAGACTTCATAAAATCATGGACTGGTGATTTTTTTATTTTATATTTCTCACCCTGATCTGATCCTCATTAATTTCCCAATGCCTTGACCACTTTAACAGCCTATGGCTCCCAAAATTAGACTCTGGCGTGACATCACTCAAATGCATGATTGGGAACTGTGAAGTGAGCCGATTTTCAGAAAAGTTTAAGTTCAAAATGAAAATGCAGGATTAACCAAGAATAGTAACTCTCACCTGTGCGGTTAGAGATCTGATCACTTCCTGTGCTGCCCTGTTTTTTTCAGCTTCCTTCTGTGCTACTACGGATGTATCTTTCAATTGCTTTGACGTCCTTTCAAGTTCCACTTCTAGGAATCTGGACTTGCAAGTAAGATTGTCCACCTGCATGTTAAAGTAACATTAGTTCTTGGATTTCCTGTCGTGCCATGGGAATGTTCATATATTCTGAAGTATTAAGTTTGCTCTGGATGCTCGATGAGAGAGTCATTATTGCGAAAATTGCTTCAACCAGTCAACAACAGTCAAGAGGCATCCAAAATTTTCTCATAGGACAAGAGGGAGCCATTTTAGTTAACCTCTTGTTTCAATATATGAAAGATACAAAGAAAATGACTGGATAAGAGTAAACAGATAAACTCAGGTGATGGCCAGCAGATAAACAGATAAACAGATCCAAAGAAAATGACTGGATTTGTAACCGGTTTAGGAGTCTGAGCTATCTGCTACAGTGCATTCATCATTTATTTTGCATTGTACTCTTCTAAGGGTTGATCCTTAATATTCTTTGATGAGCAAGGACGATGAAGTTAACCAATAGTTTGTGAGATAATTTCACAAGCTTGATTAAGGTGATCTATAAATTGAGATTTGGAAAGTGAAACTATTTTTTCGACCGTTCAAATTCTATATGTTTTGCTTCTACAGTTACGGAACAATGGAAGTAGTATATCCAGTAGACTTCATGTCTATCAATAAACAGCATGCTTCTAATATTTGTGAGGTCTGAGTATATCAATAGAGAATGATTTTGAAGAAAAAAGCATGGAGATCTGGAAAAGCAGATGACACCACTTCCGTGGTTATGCTTAGATTTACCATTGCCCTTAATATAGCCGTTTCTTGATTGGGGCTGTCATTTTGTTTCAAGTCATCAAACGTGATATCTGGATTTGCAGGATCAGTAACAGCTGAAGTCATTGTCATGGAACGAGCTGGACTTGACTTTGTTGAGATGGGAGATGGTGGTCGAGTAACCATCCTTGAAGTGAAAAGAGAAGGAGATAATTTGTTTGAATGCCTAAATGCAGTGGCTGATTCCCATTGGAATCTTCCATTCATAGACCGAGAGCCATAACAACTGTTCCTTTTGGGTTTATATTCTCCATTCTTAGCCTTTTTGAATGAATCAAAGGAGGAAAGCCTCAAAAATGGACCAGAAGATCTAGAACTAGTGTTATCTTTGTCAGCTCCCTCAGATCCACTTGAATTCCTAGGAAACCGTGAACTTGATGCAGATTCTAAGGCTTTATTCAATTTAATGAAACAACCATCACAAACACGATAAGGCTTGTTAATGTCCGGAGCCAAAGCAGCTTTTAGAGATCTTTTACTGCTGCATACTTTACAAAAAACTAGCCCGCAGTTGTAGCAGTTATGACGCTTTCTTCTGAAATTAAATGGATTACGACAACCAGAACATATAGAATGATCAGCCATGGATA
Source organism: Boswellia sacra (assembly GCA_013180625.2). NCBI lineage: Eukaryota > Viridiplantae > Streptophyta > Magnoliopsida > Sapindales > Burseraceae > Boswellia > Boswellia sacra. Next base: position 2,336,496 of record SNVD02006955.1, on the reverse strand, counting down.
CGGAATTATGAAGACAAATGGCAGCTGTAAAACTGGAACCACAAACCACGCTCTTCACTTGTTTGTATCTCAAAGCTTCAACAAGTTTAGGAGTGTTTCTGTTCTTATTGTCTCCATGACCTAACTGACCATTGGATCCCTTTCCCCAAGTGTAAACCTCAGCTTTTGAACTAAGAACTGCAATGTGACAAGAACCACAAGCTATGTCGTCAATGTGAATGTTTCCAATGTTGCCTTCCACGCAAGTGGGAAGCTTGCCGATACTTCCTGGACTCCCAAGTTGTCCATATTCAGCACTTCCCATGGAATATACTTTTCCTGAGGCCGTTAAAGCAATAGTGATACTGTGACCACAGGCCACTTTACAAAAGCTTGTGTCTTCTGAAAGTGATACGCAGTACGGAACTAGTCTAGGTTCTTCATCGCCATGTCCAAGCTGGCCTTCAGCCCCATCCCCCCAGGTGAAGAGCTTTTTAGATGAAAGTTCAGTGTTAATGGTAACTTCAACAACTGCAGCAGTGTGCCAAACACCGCAAGAGGCTATCACCGTTTTTTGTTCTCTCAGCATTTCGACTTCTCTAGGCACACTGGTGCTACTACGATCTCCATGGCCCAAGGCTCCAAAAGTGCCATCACCAAATGTAAATAACTTACCGTCTGATGTAACAGCCGCTGTGTGCCAAGGTCCACAGGAGATATATGATACATGCAAACCTTCCATCTGACCAGTTACCTTTCTAGGGGTCCATCGACTGACTTCACTAACATGCCCAAGAAGACCAACATTGTAAGTGCCATCACCCCACGTATAAAGGTCCCCTGAAACTGTAACTGCACAGGTGTGAAATTCCCCACATGCCACTAAATGAATGTTTGAACCATTGAGAGCATCGATCAGCTTTGGGCAAGAAACATCATCTTCCACTCCATGTCCAAGCCTGCCACCAGATCCCTCGCCCCAACTAAAGATCTGCCCCTGTTTGGTGACCAACACAGCATGCTCACTGCCGCAAGCGACATTTTGTGTATCAAGGACCACAGATGAATTGAGGACCTTAGGCAAAAGTGCATCCCTCGTGGCAGCTGAGGAAATTCCAAACCCATTCACACCACCACCACCTAATGGCCCATTACCGAGTCCTTCTCCCCAGATGAAAACATCAATCAAAGAACCAGAATCTTCATAAGAAGATCCCTGGCTGGAGGAACTAACTCTATATGGATCAACAGTTGGGCTAGGGCTACAAAAGTTTGTATCATCTAAACTGCCAGAAGATGCAAAGCTAAGCGACTTGGCAATTGAATCATCACGTGCATAAGCCTTGGCTGCTGCTGTATATGACAAAACGTCGGAAAAGGCTTTTCCCAATCGGTTCTGTGGAGTGTTCTCGAAAGCAACCAGAGTCGGTTGGGTGTATTTAGAATCCTGGTTAGGACAAAACAAGTAGTCAAAATTAACTTGGAAGAGAGCAGCGAGGAATGGATAATGTGTTTTTCCTTAAGACTTAAAGATCATGCAGAAAACCTTAAAAATTTTATCGACGCTAGTAGATGAAGAATTCTTTTGGGTTTGGCCACGTAAACATTGGCCATCTGATGATATGGTAATGGTATCATTTCTCGAACCAAGAATTCTCGCTCTGGGGAAGCCACCCTGCGAAACTAACGTTCTAAGAGCAGTAAACCAGAGCTCGGCTTCATCCTTGTCCTTGCATATCTGACCAATCGTTAGTTAGACAAGGTATAAGGAACTAATAAATATCATATAACTGCAAAACCATGTCTAATATTTAATATTTATAATTTAATCCATGCACAGTTCACAGGAAACCATGCGAAGGCGAAATATCTACCAAATCCAAGGACCTGTTACTGTATAGAAGAGAAAATGATTGATATTCCTTCTCAGGCTGAGGATAACGCTGGAATATTGCCTGGAAAGTCACGCCAGAGTACATCTATTATTTGTCTCGTGGAGATAAAATCATTGCTCTGTAGAAGAAGATTAGAAACCCCGGATTACAAAAATCCGATTTACTCCAAGAAAAGCACAAACTTACAGTGCGCTGTCCAGGTATAATCTTTGAAACATGGCTCAATTTAAGTCGTTTTTCGTCTTTGCCAGCGTACCAAATCAACAATGTCTCATCCTAAAGCACCAACAAAAGGACTTCAGCATGCAGAAATTGACTTTATACGCAATACAGTACAAAATATTTCTGGATCTGGCACAGCACAGCACTGTTCAGTATAATCTTAAATGCTGTTTTAGACATGTCCACTAGAATTAGGTTCTTTGCCTAAGTCATAGTCTAAATCACAAATTTTTCAACACCAAAGTTGTTGGTTATTCACAATTAGTTCTTAATGGTGACAGCAGTACAAAGTACAAAGACGATAAATCTAGTTTTTACTTGATTTATCCACTAATGATGCAAGCACTGGTATATTTTTTAAGACCTCCAAAATTAATTAGAAAAAACTATATTAAACAATGGAGGATAAACAGACTTGGACATAAATGAGCTAATTTATTCTTTCAAATTAAAATGCAAGAAAACATACAGTAGAAAGCTTGAATGGACAAAATTTGGGCTTTCCCCGGCGCCCATACTTCAGCAGATATGTCCCCTTCTTAAGGACTTGAATGGCCTGCAGAGATGAAAAGTATAAGCATCCTATATTTGGAAAACAAACGGAGCTAAATCTGCCAAAATTGACTGAAGTGAAAATTTTATAGTGGCTGCATTAAGAACCAGAGGCAGAACGGATTGGAGTATTCAGAGTACAATTAGGAGATGAAACATCAAAACGGACATGGATATCAAGGTTTTTTTCAAGAAATTACCTGAGAATTTAAATTGAATACCTAGCAAACTTAAGCTGAATATACAAGTTCTAAGGGAGGTATATAAGCTAGCAGTATAATTTTGACAGTTTAATAAGTATGCTTTTCCCTCTTAGTGAGTTGTAATATGCTAATAAATGAAATAACTGACATTCTAATAAGCTGAGAAATTAATATTAAAAAAAAAAACTGATATTGAGGAAAACATACAACCTGCTCAATGTCCCTCTCCACAAGAATATTCTGCTGTAAATTGTCCATTCAGGTTGCAATATTGAGTCCAGGCCTTGCAACGAATAGCGGCGAGGCAATGCCCAAAGTCTCCCCATATAAAAGACCCCTAAAAAAATTCAACAATCACAACTACAACGTCGAAATCATCTATTCCATTTACATCACCATATCCCCTTTAACAAAATCCATTCCTCACGGACCATTCCTGGTTGAGAAATATCAATCGGATTATATTCAAGACATACAAAATTGTGCATCAATTTGTGTCAACATATATATCATCCATCACAAGACAAAATGTAGCATTATAAAATCACATCACATCACGTCAAATAACTAGCTAGTGATCACAAACGCTTTTAACTTTGATATATGAAAAGAAAATAATCAGCTCGAGTGAGGTTTGGCAACTTCTAAAACCTTGAAGTTTCTTATCATCGTCAAATCTGCTTTGTGAATGTGTTGTGTTATATTACTATATATTTTCCTTTAAGCCAAACACAAACACAAACACAGAAAATGTGAATGTGTTGTATTATTTTCTAGGTAATCAAACAAGAAATAGATGTTGATAGTTGATCAATTTTCTCACCTGAATTATTGATTTTAATCAACCAGAGAAAATCTGAAACGCATTTCGCCCCCAAAATCCTATATCTTAATGAACTTAACAAAGAGCTTATCACGAGATTATCATTTCTTAAAATTAACCCGCGCTTCAATCTCCATTTTACAAATCATACCTTCTTTTTCTTTGTTTTAAAAAAAATAATAACAAAAATCCTTCCTCAAGATTTCTCTCCTCCTTTCTCCTTCCTCAAGATTTAACTTTTTTTTTTTGTCAAATTAAAAAATGTTGAGCATGAAGATGAATCTTGGACGTAGGATGGATCCGACTTCCTGAAAGAAAATTGAATATTCTCTTACGAGATTCATTCATATCACATTGTCACACGTTAACTTGGAATAATAATTAACGTATTTGCAGAGAGCCCCGAAGCTGGGCCGCAGGATCCCGGCCCATCAGAGGAGGTTTTCGACAAACAGATATTCGGCCCGAGGACACCGGCCCATATTATAAATTATAAAATTATAAATAATTTCATTTCACCCCACCTTTTATTTAATAAAGATAAAATTGTAAATTAAAATTTAGTTTCACTTAATTATAAATAATTAAATTAATATTTAATAAAGACAATCTTTTGTTACACTTAATATTTAGTTTCAAATCCATTTATAATAAATTTAATTAATTATTATTTGATTTTAATGGTTTCTAACATTTTTTTTCCTTCGATTTAACCTTTACTTAAATTATAATTTGATCTTAATGGTGTATGACTTTTTTTTTGAGTTGCATTTGTATATTTGTATTCATAAATTTAAATACTAATATCCTATACATAAGATTTTTTTTAAAGGTTTTAACATTAATCAATTATTTCTCTTTATATTATTAAATTTTTCAAATTTATATGAACAAAATAATCAATCAAATATTTCTTAGTTTTGATATTTGAAAAAGAGAAAAAAAAGATGATTTAATACTTAAATCTAAGATTGTATGATTCGTTGAAATTTAAATAGAAAGAAAAATAAATGGATTATAATTTATTCAGGATTAAAAAAAAACACAAATATTGGAGAGAGATGATAAAATTCACATAAAATTACAAGGAAAATAGAGAAAAAGATTAAAGATACATAAGAAAAATGAGAGTTTTTGTTTAATCTCTCACTCAATATGAATTATCCTATTTATTATATTTTTATTACAATTTTGCTATTTAATTTTGAAATAGTGGCTAATTACATAGAAAGTGTAATTCTGAAATAGTGGCAAATTAAATAGAAAGTGGAGACTGAATGGATCAACTCTAAATTTATTTATAAGATTACATCACATTGAATTATATAGACTTTGATCCTATACATCAGTTATATTAGGGGTGACAATTCGTGTTCGCGAGTCGTGTCGAGCTGTGACACGATAAGAATTAACCCAACACGAACACGACCCGTTTATTATTCATGTCACTGTGACACGACACGAACACGACACGATTATTAAACGGGTAACACGACACGACACGCTAACACGAATAATAAACGGGTCGTAATCGTGTTAGACACAAACACGACCCGTTTAACACGATTAAGACACGTTTACATTATTGACACGATTATGACCTGTTAACACGATTATGACCCGTTAACACAATTATGACACGGTACAGAATTAGATTTCTAATTTTTGTTAAATAACAAAAATATCCTAAGTTTTAAAATTTATTAGGTTTTTAAAATTCTGTTTTTATTTTAAAATTTGGTTATATATAGGAATTAAAATGTCTAAAAATTTTAGTATTTTTAAATTTAATATGTAATCGTGTCAATATTCGTGTTAATCGTGTTATCGTGTCAATCGTGTATAATATGTATTCGTGTTACTCGTGTCATAATCGTGTTCCTGTCAATATTCGTGTTAATCGTGTTATCGTGTCAATCGTGTATAATATGTATTCGTGTTATTCGTGTTACTCGTGTTCGTGTCATAATCGTATCGTGTCATAATCGTGTTCGCGTGTTAAAAACTCTCAACCCGAGCACGACACGATTATTAAACGGGTTGAAATCTTCGACACGAACACGACACGAACACGAATATGTCAAAACCCAAACCCGCTTAAACCCGTGTCGTGTAAAGTCGTGTTCGCGTATCGTGTCAAAAATTGCCACCCCTAAGTTATATATACACTATTACTCTAAATTTGTTGGTTGATCATACCATCTCATTATTATGTTAAGATTTTAAGCTGCTTTTTAGAAATTCATAAGAGGCATTCAATTAAGGTTAGGAAAGATATAGTCCAGTTTGATAGAGCCAAGGAAATGATTCCCTTCTATAGGAAGAATATTGATTCCTTCACTATTCCCTAAACAACTAGGAAAAATTAGATGGACTAATTCCGTGAAATGCAACACAAAAACCCATAATAATTACACCATTTAATGTTTGCAGCTAACAACAGGAGAAAAACTATCAACAACAAAAGGCTTCAGCAATAGACTAATAACAAAGAAAGTACTCCCTTTTTTTGTTTTTTCCCCAAGTACTAGGTTACAGTCAACATGAAAACAGCTATAAAGCTCAATACCGACTGTTGTCATAGTCATAGTCGAAGAGAGGGTGATCGTCATTCCTCCTGGATTTGTCCTGGATAATAAGAGAAAATATGTTAAGCAAGTTCCGAGAAAACATCAGTTTTTCAATAGCATGCATTGCAAATATTAATTCATCATCCAATACACATTCAGATCCGCGAATGCTATCAAATAGGTACAACATACTTGTCCTATTCAAAGATTAAATTGTTATCAGCACAGTAATGTTAAGGACTCGGGTTCACGATCAGTGTATTGAAAAAATTTATGGTGGGTGGCATACCCTGTGGATCAGCTTCTCAAATGCCTCGGTGCCATTCTCTTCCATGAATTTCTCTGCGGCGGTGAGAATATCATCTCGCTTACCGAAGATGTCCTTACTCCTTGGGACATACCAGATGTTAATGGTCTGAGGGTTGAGAAATAAAGGTCTTAAATAATGCTCATAAACATATGCCGCGCCACTGAAGTATGGTATGACTAGCCAGCAGGTAAAAATTAGCTTTGCATATGACCAAATAGGAATCCTGCCACATACATTTAGAAAATTTCAATAAGAACAAAGTAGACTCTAATTTCACACAAATACTGCAGAGACAATCAGCGAAATTAGTACTGTTGTAAACAAAGAAGCTCTATCTGTCCCGAAAAGAGAAAGTTTGCTGCCACATGTATGTGAATTTGGGAAGGATTACATTGTCATTCAGAATTCATCTGATTAAAATGAGCACATTAAGAACCCATACCAATCATCCACGAGTGTCTCTCTGAGGAAAAGAAAATCACTTCAACCAAAGCATATAGTTCCCAACTAAAGATGATCAAAAGGTCGCAGTTTGGATTACAACTGAGATTATATTAAGTGTCAATCATCCAAGCTTACCACCAGTTTTTTTATAAGTTGGCAGACTGAAAGAAGGATTTCTGATGACAAACGATTTTCAAATAACAAATCACACACTAAAGTGGAAGTGAGATAATTCATTTGCCTAAGTGGGTATCTATTTGTGTATACAAGCAATTGTATTTCAGAAGCATATTACTAAATCTCCAAGGTAAAAATATGAGAAAAAAAAAATTGGTGGATACAAGATAAAAAAACTCAAGTCTCTCAACTGGGGTATGGATACATTCAATGCTAGAAACAGTTACCACTCGATGACTTTGGCAAAGGTGAGCTCAATGAGAGTCAGCATAGAATAGAGAATCCAGTAACTAAGCCATTGCTTATCATCAGCTGTAGATTTGGTTTCAATTGCATTAAAGGAGGCATATCTGTGCAAAGGACCCAAAACACAAAACCATCGTATTAAGCTAATCTCAATCTCAAATAAATTAAAATAAAACATTTCAAAGTAAAGAAAATTACAACCAAAATACAAAAAATTTCGCTATAAAAAAAGAAGTATAAAGAAGTAGAACCGCACTCACAGTGGGTAAACAAGGCTAACCACCGGCCTGCAGATGAAACCCATAAATTAAATTAGAACATTCATGCTGAAAAATCACAACATTGACCACATTAATAAATAAAAAGCATTACAAAAACCCATCAGTTAAAAAAAAAAGTGCTTTTGGGTGAAAATATTCAACTTTATAGCTTACCTAACTTCAATAGCTTGACACTGACGCTAAAAAATCTGTTGTTATTATACTTATTCACTCGCTTTAGCTTATTGAACCAATTTGGTAAAGTTGGGACAGAGGAGGCAGAAAAATTATATACCTAGGAAAAAAATCAATTTTTTTTGAAAACTTTCTCAATCTTACCGGTATCCTAAATGCGTTGTCATTAGACTCAAAAATCTGTTAGTAAAACCATCTTTAAGGCGATTATAGAACAAATTTGGTAAATTAGCAACATTGGAGAGAGCAAAATATACGTACCCAGCAAGAACATCGAAGTTCTTGAGTACAACCTTCAGGAAACTTCCAGCCCCGGATCCCATCTCTGATCTTCAAAGCGTTTTCTACCCCTGGAATTGCTGGTTCTGATCTCTAAATAAACGGCCAAGCTGAGGTTGCTTCTTTTTTTATTTTTTTTGTTAGTTGCTGAGTGTGTAGTTGTGCCTAAGCGGTATCGGGCAAGGCAGAGCAGACAAGTGCTTAAAAAGCAGAAATAAAGAAAACGTGGAAGTTGCCAAAAGCTGGTTATCCAGTGCTTCGCGGAGATGCTCAACGTAATTGTAGAGTGTGGACAAAGCTGAGTTGTCAAAGTTATGTTGCGAGATAGCAAATGCTAATTTCAAAGGTCTTGTGAAATTGACTAGAAGGGAGTGGGGAAGGATTTTGTTGATGTCTTAGAGAAGTTTTATTCGTGAAGCGGTGGGGTTTGGTTCAACAAATCATTATGAAATCCTTGAAAGGCACCCTCTCTTTCAGTGAAATTATTAATGTACCACCATGACGTCCATCTAGTAGATTCCAAGGCACAACGGACCCCACAAAAAGAAATAAAAAATTTAAACAGAATCAATTTTAATTAGCCTTTTTTGTAACCCATATTTATATCAATTTTGGACCAATCAACGATAGGTGATACAGGCAACTAATCATAGTTTAATCTAAAACTATTTTGCCCTTAAAAGTAACTATAACTGCCTTCGACCATGACTGATTAATGATTTCTTCAATTTAATCAGCACATTTGAACTAACATAAAGGTTTCACCTTAAAAGAAAACACCCTAAACAAATAGCCAGCTAAAAAGTTTTTCTTCGAGTGTGCTGCTGGATTCTCAATCAGCCAATGTTTGGTTAAATATATTGATACTTTTGTCACATTTTGAGGCTTACTAGACTCGCTAGTTTTATTACCCAAACGGAACAAACAATCACTGCGCAAAAAAACACTGCCAAAACTACGATTATCCATCTTGCAATATACAAACTCTAGCCGATTGACTAATAAATTAGCTGAAGAATGATAGCTACAAATTGCTAGAATGACTAATATTCATAAGTTATTTGGAGCCTCGTTCCCACTACTGCAAATACCCCCACCAAGTAGCTGGGAAGACCACGAATCTGTAGAGGTGGGATACCTAGCATGCGGTTTGCTTACATTTGGGGCAGGTTTAGATGTGAGTTGAGCAGAATCAGTTGTTGAATAAGCTTGGAGACTGGGATGGACGGGGAGAACAAGGACAGCGGAAGCTTGCTGCAGAGCTGCGTCTACAGCAGGCAATCCATAACCATCTCTCGGAAATTGTGATGTCATTTCTGGTTGCGGAAATTCAGGCGGTGGTACATTCAAGTCAACTTTAGAATGTGTCACTCTTGCTTCTATCTCGCTTTGCAGTTTCTCAATCTGAGATTCTAGGGCAGAATTCTCCTCCCTCAGTTCATTTTTCTCAAGAGTCACCTGCCCAACATTTCAAGCAACTTAGATGCAGTGGGGCTGAAGAGATTGTTGAAGTACTAAATACATTGGTTTCTTCTCTGCAGACAGTAAATAAACCAAGTCCCACCATGCTAGACACTTGGGGGAAAGCTGTAGCGAAAAAGTTCAAAGTCCTTACATAATGAGATTCAGACAACAAAGATGCGTGCTCCTTTTTGAGTGAATCAATCTGGCCGAACAAGTCCTTCAGCAGTCGAGTCGCTTCACACAATACAGAGGCCTTCCCGCTGTTCTGCTGAGACAGTTCTGTACAAGGAAGTCCTTAAGTAAGATAATCTGTCACCATTCCAAATGACCTTGTCTATAGAATTAAAAAAACAAAAAAGCCAGTCATGAGGAACGAAAACTGGTTTAGACTTTGGATAATTATGTTGACAGTGAATAGAATGGGATGGTGAAGAAGATCATGCATGGAAATTACCAAGAGCATTGGCTAGTTCAAGAAATAGCTCATTCAAATGCTCACGCTTCATTTTCTCCCTCTCAGCCTTGTGAACTCTTTTAGGAACTTTACCCTGATTCTTTTTGGTTGGACGAGGCCTGCAACATAAACAGCTTCAGACCCAAGTAAAATATACAACTTTTCTCTACCTAATCTGCATATCATGCGAAGCCACTCAATCTACGTTAAACTCAAAAACTCTATACATATTGCTAGATACTTCTGGTAGTATGATGAAAGAGTGTACTATGTATTGGCTTCGTGATATTGTACAAAGTTCTCCATAAGTGATGTCCATTTATGTTTAATATCATAACAATCTCTATACTAGTTGACAACAAGATAACTAAGATAACTAAAATAATGAAGGGAAATAGCAATAACCAATTGCTTGTAAGTTATAAATCATTCAACTAGAAACTAATAAGCTTGTCTACACTCTTTGGACGCTCTAAGAGAAGGTCAGATTTGTCAGAGAAGTTTCATGCAACATGCAATTGTGAAAACTACAAGTTGTAACATCACGACATACTGATTATTAAGATGAGTCCCAAGCATTACAAGATATAAGGCAACTAAAACAATTAGAAAGCATCCAAAATTAATTAAAATTAAAGGGTATAATCACTAACCCGACTGCAGTTGCATCCACCTGCACATTGGCTTGATCACCCAAGGTAGCAGAAGCCTCTGAACTACCCATGCCTATCTCAACTGGGCTGAATCCCTATCAAAATAACCCTATTAATCAATAAAATACCTAACCAACCTTTCTTGTGCAAAAACAAAACAAACAAATTCATCAAATAAAATTAAAAAAAGAACTCTGTAAGTAGCAAAACCTAGATCAGTGCATAAAGACTATAAACAAAATTAGAATTTTTTCTTTTTTACTTTATCTAAGAAGCTCGACAATCTAATTACTAAACTGAAGCAAAAAGAAACTGAGCAAGACTAAATTGATTTTCGTTTCATGTTTAACAAGAAATTTTACAAGATTTGATTCAAATTTCATTTGCCAACAACTTCCATAGCTTCATCAGCAACCAAATTAATCAGTCAAATTCAGAAATTTAATCACAAAAATTACCAGATAACCAAACCAAAACCCTAGATCACAGCAGGATCAAAACAATAACCGTAAAAATGTACCTTTTAGGTAAATTGGTTACTACGCAACCAAGACAAGTCTCTTCGTTTCCCGATATAACAAAAAACCGAACAACCTTAAAAAGGAAAAAGAGCAGAGTTAAGTTCGAAGGCGAGAAATTTACGGAAATGAAACGAAACCTGAAGTTGGGTTAGACAAGACAAGTAGACCTTGCGTTGCTGAAAGGTGTCGAGTGTGTGGCGGGAGAATCCAATACACAGGAAGGCGCGTGGCAACAACGGGACACTTAGTTCATTGAACCAGGACACGTGAGCCGGACACGTGCTTTCTCATTTTGATTTTTTTCTTATTTATTTATTCAAGTTATATTAGTGTTGCAAGCGGCGTGGCTGCCTCTGCCTCTGCCTCCTCCTGTGCCAAACGCCAATGCCATTCTCTTCTCTTCCTACATTGTTTACGCCTTACACGTCATTCCATCCACCCAGGCCCAGCGTCGCCTTGCCAAAGCCAGATCAGATTCGGGAAAAATCTAAAATTTATTTCGCCTTTTTAACATAATCTTAATTTATTTTAATCGATTTCTAATTTTAATTTTAGTTTTTCAAATAAATAAATGTGATCTCATCTAAAATAACTTGACATAACATTATATCCTAAGTTTAAATGTCTAATTATGGTATTGAATTAATTTGTTTGATAACTTCATATTTTACTCAACAAATTAATATTTAATTAAATGATAAAATAACAAAAAAGTTAAAATTTTATTAATATTTTTCTGCCATATCCTCCTAATGAATTATTCTTCTTGGCAGAAATTATCAGAATTATTTGCATAAAAGAGAGTGACCAAATTGTCACGTGTTTAGAGAAGGCGTGTGGCGTCCACGGTGAGGCGTACGTACAATCGAAATCGAAGGAAAACAGAAACGCAAAAGCAATATTTAATCCACAAAGAGGCCGGTGGCCACCACCACATGCATACTCATTTAAAATAACATTAATATCTAATGGAAAAATAAAAGACTTCGAAGAAATTAATAAAAATTTATCAGTTATTGGATGCTAGTCTGTACAAAGATCACTTTCATTTCACATCTCGATTGAAAAATCATTCAAATTACAGATTTAGGCTTAGCAGAAGTCTTTTAAGTCAAAGATGATGCAGACTGCAGACTAGTCTGGAACAGTGGAGTTAGAAGCACATTAGAAATAGTAAAATGTGCTTCTATTTGTGCTTGTGATCTCCGGAATCTCCAGGTCTTGAGCATCCAAGAGGGAACTTGCGAGCCTTCATTCTTCCGTCCAAGGCTAGGGCTAACACATCATATTCTTCTACATACCATAGCTCAGACACCTTTGCCTGCATTCATATGCCATCATCGTGAGCTATATATGAGCATCATTAGTGGATGACAAAGATATACATGCAAACCGCAAAGGAGTTCCGATAAACTTTGGAAAAAAAAAAAGTTGTGAGTTATAAAATATTTCAGTCACAATCACACCGCCTTCAGTCCCATTCTTTCATATGATTGTGCACTGCATCACGCAACGGTGGCACTCAAAATTAACAACTTACCTCAAATCCACGGATTTGATTGTTTAGACGAGCAACTAGCTCATGGAAGAATCCGAGTTGATCTTTGTTATGAGGATCCTGCATATGACAAACAGAGAGTGTGTAAAGTAGGGAACTATTTAGATACAAGAATATAAAAATGGATAAATGTATTGTTATATATTTGTTAGCCACTAATTTGGAATTAGGATATTAAAAATGTCAAATTTCCCAGGGTATTCAGCAAATATTCTAGCTAATTGTCACGCCCCGCATAACACACACACGGTTTTGCGCTAAACTTGTTCGGAAGTGCACCAAAGATTGGGATTTTGGGACAAGTGTTATAGTGATTTGGGATCCTTGTGTCGAGGAGGATTCAATGGCGCAAAGAATAGGCGTGGTGTTCCGGAAGGTTCTAGAAAGTTTCGCAACGTTCCGGAACATTCCGGAAGGATCCGGAAGAATCTGGAAGGCATGAGATGCATGCGGAAGACTCAAGAAGGTTCCGAAAGAATCTAGAAGGTGGCGGAAGATGATGGAAGGCCGCGAAAGATTCCGGAAGCTTGGGCAAATATCTTGAGTCTAGAATTCTCTAGAGATGTCTAGGGTAGTGTAGACTTGTCTTGTATTATCTAGAGTTGTATGGATATCTCTAGAGTTACTTGGCCAACCAGTAAGCTTGTAAATATCTAGGAAGTGTCTAGAATAGGAATGTTCTAGGTACTTGGTTGGCCAATTGGGAAGTGAGATGTGGCGTAATGTTAGCCACACGTTGAGGAGGTGCTTGCCTATAAATAGGGATGAGCACTCATTGATAAGTCATGAAAAGTTAGGGGATTCATGCTAGACTCAAGTGTTCAAGAGTCTTGCGAGCCTTGTAAACTACTTAGTGTATAGTAAACATTTCTTCACCCAAATCTCTCGTGTCCTTGTTCTCTTTCGCTCGAACCTCTCTTAAAGCGGAATAAAGCTTACTTAGGTGCACTTTGGAGTGTGTTAGCGCCTAAAGCCGCACGGTCTCCGCTTGTGAAACAATAAGGCCGTGACAGTTGGTATCAGAGCCCAGGTTTGGCCGAGGTTTAGTTGAGGTTCGATTGTGGGGTGTTGAGAACGAGTTTGGGGTGACACGGTGGCAGAGATTCCGGTCGTGAGTGAGGAAAGTAGGGGGCGTGGGGAAGCTCTCGTTGGAGGGAAGAAGACTCGTGGCCAAGAGAAGTCTCGTGACGTCATGAGCGCTATGGAGACCCGGATGGTCAAGGTGGAGCTAGCCATGGCCGATACACTAGAGAGGCTAGATAGGCTAGAGCAAGGCATGGAGGAGCTCAATGGCAAGATGGAAAGCCAAGGTAATGAGCTCAAGGAATTCATGCAAAGTTCCGAGGCCGCCACCGAAGCGCTACGTCAAGAGGTTCATGCCTTCCAAGCAAGGGTGTTGGAGGTCTTGGCTAAGGTCAAAACTCAGATGGACGAGTTAAGTAAGGGCTTGGATGAGACAAAGGCTGAGGTAGCCACGCTCAAGAGGTCGGTAGCAAGTGGCGTTGTGGTAGCGTCACCCACCCTTGCTATCCCTAGGATTGAGGCACCTAAACCCAAAGAGTATAGTGGCAAAAGGGATGCCAAGGAATTGGATAACTTCCTTTGGCACATGGAGAGGTATTTCGACGCGTTGGGGATCCTTGATGAGAGGGCCAAGGTAAACACTGCAACCCTTTATCTCACGGATCTTGCAGCTAGTTGGTGGCGTCGAAAGTATGCGGAAATTAAGAATGGCATTTGCGTCATAAACACATGGGCGGATCTACAAAGGGAGTTGAAACGCCAATTCTATCCAGAGAATGTGTCATTTGATGCAAGAAGACGCATGAAGGAGTTGAGGCATACGCGCTCGATTTGCGACTACGTGGAGGAATTTTCGGGGTTGATGCTCCAAATCAATGACATGAGCGAGGCAGATCTTCTCTTCAACTTCATGGATGGCTTGCAACCATGGGCGTACCAAGAATTGCAAAGGCGGGGAGTGAAGGACGTCGCTACTGCACTCACAGTTGCGGAGACGCTTGTCGACTACCATAAAGGTAAGTCTTCGAGACACATTGAAACTCCCTATGACCATGATAGTAGTGAAGAGGAGGATAGATCCCCGCGTCATCAACGTCCCCACAATGGTAGAGATAGGAGACGTGATGACCATCGTAGGAAGAACAACAAGAAGGAGTTATCGCCCAACTTGAAGTGCTTCTTGTGTGATGGTCCACATTGGGCGCGGGATTACTCAAAGAGACACAAATTGAATGCCATGCTCCAAGAATGTGAGGAGGCACAGGAGCCAGCGTGCATGGGTGCTATGCAAGTCCTCAATTCCTTGACGCAAACCTCCATACCTCCCAAGCCACTAGACCGATCATTGATGCACTTGGAGGCACGCATCAATGGTAAGACCACAAGGTTGTTGGTCGATACGGGTGCCACGCATAACTTCATCGGTACTAGCGAGGCCAAGAGGTTAGGCCTTCGACTCGAGAAGGGGCGAGCACGGATCAAGGCGGCGAATGCGGAAGCCATACCCCTTGATGGAGTCGCTCGTGAGGTTGAGCTGCAATTGGGTCCTTGGAGAGGTAAGGTCGATCTCTCCGCAGCTCCCTTGAATACTTCAGATGTGGTGTTAGGCATGGACTTTTTGAGGCGCTATGATGTGATGATATGGCCTCGATGCAACGCGGTTTGCATCTCGGAGGGTGGTCCATGCATGCTTTCCACCGTAGCCGCGCCAAGCTCCGACACCATGCATCTAGGGGTGATGCAATTACAAGAGGATGGTAAAGGAGTGCGCGTAGAGGGAGGCTACACGAAGGGAGGCAAGATGGCGAATGAGGTTGCCAAGTACACGGGTAGACAGGGGAAGGCAACCAAGAGGCAACGTAAGCATGCGAGGAGAACGCGGCAACATGGAGGAAAGACCGCTTGCTCGCGAACGTTGGTGCATCCTAGAAGACGCGACGAGGGCGTCGCGCAATCGGGTGGGGGAGGATGTCACGCCCCGCGTAACACACACACGGTTTTGCGCCAAACTTATTCGGAAGTGCACCAAAGATTGGGATTTTGGGACAAGTGTTATGGTGATTTGGGATCCTTGTGTCGAGGAGGATTCAATGGCGCAAAGAATGGGCGTGGTGTTCCAGAAGGTTCTAGAAAGTTTCGCAACATTCCGGAAGGATCCGGAAGAATCCGGAAGGCATGAGATGCATGCGGAAGACTCAAGAAGGTTCCGAAAGAATCTAGAAGGTGGCGGAAGATAATGGAAGGCCGCGAAAGATTCCGGAAGCTTGGGCAAATATCTTGAGTCTAGAATTCTCTAGAGATGTCTAGAATAGTGTAGACTTGTCTTGTATTATCTAGAGTTGTATGGATATCTCTAGAGTTACTTGGCCATCAAGTAAGCTTGTAAATATCTAGGAAGTGTCTAGAATAGGAATGTTCTAGGTACTTGGTTGGCCAATTGGGAAGTGAGATGTGGCGTAATGTTAGCCACACGTTGAGGAGGTGCTTGCCTATAAATAGGGATGAGCACTCATTGATAAGTCATGAAAAGTTAGGGGATTCATGCTAGACTCAAGTGTTCAAGAGTCTTGCGAGCCTTGTAAACTACTTAGTGTATAGTGAACATTTCCTCACCCAAATCTCTCGTGTCCTTGTTCTCTTTCGCTTGAACCTCTCTTAAAGCGGAATAAGGCTTACTTAGGTGCACTTTGGAGTGTGTTAGCGCCTAAGGCCGCACGGTCTCCGCTTGTGAAACAATAAGGCCGTGATATAAGGGTATACACCCATGTTACAGCTTAAAAACCCAAATACAACAGCTCACAATTTCCCACTTGATTGCGTTAGCAATAATCCTCAAGCAATGTCAATCAGAGAACTGTGGAAGACAACTCAATGCAACACGGGGAATAGTATTTTGTAGTACTACCGTGGGTGAAGCTGTAGGGTGACCCAAAAGCCTTGCAAAGGATGTGTGAAGAATAGCAGCATCATACTGCAGCAGAAAGAAGATTAGTGAGAGCTTTGAGGATAGCTGTTTTGCTGATTGAAATAGAAGAAAGCAATATTTACTTTCCACAGAAAAGTTATTTTTACATTAAACAAGATCATATAAGGTTCTTACAAGCTGCTTTTCAGGTGCACGGGGAAGTGCAGTTCTCAGTTTAGCACGAATGGTTATAGGATCACTTCCTGAGATCACCTACAACAAGAAGAAAAAAAAAAAAAAGTGAAAATATTGAAGTACATTTATAAATAAATAATAATAATAATAAATTTAACATTTTCCTTCTCAAGGCAAGAATGCAAACTTCAATATGTATGACTGACTAAATTTTAATAAGGGTCTTGAATTTCTAAGAATCTTACATTATACTCACTCCTAAACACAATAGAACTAGAACAATTACCAGAAATTGAAAAATGAAGAAATAATGTCAATGTTTCTGTTTCCGTTTTTGAATGTGTTAAAAAAGCTTAGATACTCCAGCATCTAGAGGAATTGCTTCAACCTTATAACAAAGAAAGAGGACCAGGAAGGTAATTCCAATAGGATCTAAGTCATAATTTCCACTCGAGCTACAGAAAAGAAAAACTACTGTGACAGTGCAACATATAGAATGGAGAATCACAATTCACATACAGAGATGTAATTTTCACAATGGAGATCATACCATGTTTGTTCATTACGTGGGTGGTGATGTGTGAGAGAGAGAGAAGTAGGAGAAGGGAAGGATGGATAGAGTAAGGGAGGGCAGGGGAGGAAATAACCTGCCAGCAACCCAAAAGCACACCAGTTGAAGTTAAAACCACCCTATCTAGGACAATTTTTAAAGGGCAGAGGCTTTCTGCCACAGCTCTAACAGCTGCCGCTTCAGCTTCAATCTAACAAAACAGAAAAGATCAAAACCCCAGCCGTAAGAGCTAAAGAGAGATATCAGTGTTAGCTTAAACGGGTAATGTACCTCATCTTTAGTGGCAGGAGCAGGTGAAATATGATGTGAGGCATGAAACATACTGAAATGGTACAAACTAGAATTCTGGAACCAGATCGCTATCAAAGATATTCGTAAGCAATCCAAAAATGAGGCAACAAATAATAGAAATTGAAATTTCTAAAAGGAAATGAAGGGACATAATTCCAAGGTATAGCTGAGAACACGTAAGCTATATAATGGTTCACCTTTATCAAAGTGTGGACTGAATATACGTCTTACAGCCTCTCTGCAACAACAGTATGGATATCTGATTTAGGCATCAAACTTTCACCATGAAGAGATTTTCTTTTTCTAAAAGAAGGAATGGATATTTGTTGCAAAATACAGGTAGTTTAGCATTTGCATATGCACTCACACATCATATTAGGCCTTTGTTCATTCAGAATGAAATGATCACAACTGTAGATCTGTATCATCCGGACCTACAGTAGTTAATATCAATGATTTGGCTAACAAATCAAGACAAGGGGGATGTATCTTATGCATTTCAGGGAGCAATTAGGTATCCAAGAAACCATAGTATAGTTGCATGAGCTTTGCTTTCCTTTCAATCACTATTATAGCCCAGATGACAACTTCTCTATGATATTGTATTCATCTTACATTCATATCAACAGACAGTTTATGATGCATCCGCAATTACATCATATAGATCAATGAATACAGGCTTAATTGGCTAGTTAATATACTATCTCTCAATTTAATTTCAAAAACTGGGCTCCAATGCATTTCCTCAACTCATTGTCAAACAACCAGAAACCTTAGACTATGCAACTATATGGTTTCCAAGAAACAAGTGGGATATTTCTTCTGCCATTTAACTGCCAGAGCCCACATATTCTTTAAAATCACATTGTATGGATCATGCTCAGAAAGAGACATAATAAATGAAAATAGCGAGATAAACAAATAATGCTTACGAGATGTGCAACGAGTATTCTGTGCTCAGATACAGAATATTAGCTCGTACAGGAGGGTTTGCTGCCTGCGAAACAGAAGAGAATCCATCACTCACTAACAAAATATCAAGAAAGTAACCATGTGATTAAGCTTGTAGCTGAATTTACTTGTATGTTACCTTAAGCACAGGTGTTACAACTCCATCCTTGAGATTGAAGATGTCTGAAAGTGACAATGACTGAGATGTTTCTCCATGCTTCAAGAAAGCCGCTCCATGCTCATCTAAATCCTTTGCCAACTTATCATACAATTTCACCCTTCGCTCCTCATTTGAATTGTCAGAACCTTATACAAACCAACCTGAAGTTAGAATCACTGTTACAGTGCAGATACATGAAAGTGAAACTCCTTAATATGCACTCCAGATTGAACTCATGTTTTATTAAAAAATATAAAAATTAGGAAATTCAAGTTCGCAAACGAAGGCCTCCAGTCAGATTATTAATTAACAAATTTCCGGATCTGGCAGAATTAAAATCTAAATTCCTCATAAAGTGCTGTATTTTAGCATGTTTTTAAAAGGGTCATTATAAAATCTAATCAATCCCCTGAAAAACGAAAATCTCTAGTGATTGCTCGCCAGCTCTGATCAATTTCCATGTCAACAAGCACATCAAACATGAATATAGCACATGGGTTAACCACACTTTCAAACAAGATTAATCCTTTATTCGACAGCTAAAAACCCTTTATTGATCTAATCAGTAATCAGTCACAGCAAGGATCATTTAAGCTTTTAAACAAAGAAATTTTATTAATTTCTCAAAGAAGTTCTCGGAAGCCACAAGGAAGAAGAAGAAGAGCGATTACCTGACAACGAAGGAGGGTCATTCTGGGATGAATTACGGAGGGCCATGTTGAACAAAGAGTAGAACAAGATTAGAGAGATGATCCAGATTAAAGTTACAGTCTTGGAATGGCTCCACGAGTATCTAACACTTGCCATCCCCATGTAATTTTTTGTTTAAATTTTTTATGTTTTAAAACTCGTAATGTTGTTGCGTTTCGAATGGGACACCAGACAGAACAGAATCAATAGTATTAATCTTACTCACACTTTCACATCCCAAAAATCTAACTTTAAATGTTACTTTTATTTTCAATTTTTTTTTTTAAATATCCATTCGAAAAAAAAAACTCCACTTGTAGATATTTATATTTTAATAAAAATAAAATTAACTTTTGTAAATTAATAATAAGAAATTAATCCATTATTTGTTTTTTCCTTTGCTTACAATTCAATAAACGATAGTTATCATGAAGGAGAGTCTGAAAAAGACTCAACCTAAGAGACATCCCATTTATGACAGTACACGAGCTGTCCCCCATTGTTACAAAAGCCAGAGACCAACAATTGTTTCTTCGCCATTAGATTATTAAAAGTTACAGTCTTGTTCTAAAATCAAATGTTACCCAGAGAATTCAGTTTTCTGAATACTAATTGAATGTTAGTTTGACTACTTGACTTGTTTAGTTTATTTCGAAATTTGATGGATGCCTAGCCTACTCTATATGTGCAGATAGATAGATGGTCATGGTCTACTTGGACCACTGTCTGAAAAATATATTACACAACCATAAACATTAGAAGTTCTATTTGCTGTTATATTTAAGCTTACTTCATTTGTGTTTTCTAAGCTCTTTTAGTATTTAGTTGGGAATTGGGCGTTGAGTTAGATAATGATAAGACCTCAAATTCATTTCAATGCCCATCAAGGCTACTGTGTCTCATCAATCATGATGTTGTGAAATGAAATCTATAGGTCTATTACCCTCAAACAATCTCCGATTATTACTAGAAATACAAGAAATGTCGTTCAGAAGTTTGATTAACAAGTAGAACTACCTTTGCATTTTCAATAACAAGGTTGAGTTATGGGTTGTCATTGTATTATATTTTGGCCTTAATTAAGAAGAGTTAAGAAGATACCATTGTTGAGGAAAGTGGATAAATAGAGGCTAAAGTCAATCTCTCACTATATCTCTCGTACTTCGGGTTACTAAATTGGTACCCAACATCACACATGCCAAGTTCACAAAAGCCAGCACTTTATGCAAACTTTACTGTGTTGTACACTGTTAGATCATGTGCATGGGTGTTGTGGAGTTTTGAGGTGTCACTGGCTTTGTAATTGTATGGACGTTACATTCTCCACAGATATTCATCAGAATCATCACTATCTGGTGAAAGAGAGAAAAGATCGCAATGGTTAAGAAAAGGAAAAGTGGTCAGTAATAATGTAAAAGGAGAAAACAAAAATTCTGAGCATTGATTCCTTTTTAGGCTGAATTTATCTGGGCCTAGATAGAGGCACTTGAAGATGTTATTGATAGATATTTAGATAGCAATTAGCAAACTAGATAGATATTTATTATAATGTGCATTGCCAGGCAAGTGGAAGAGTTAAAGGGGTTTGGTTCATTAATTGTCTGGCTTGAGAATTTATGCAGAAACCATAAAATGAAAGCGCCACATCCAGATGGAAATGTCACAAACCAGTGTAAATAATTGAAAGACAGGTTGAAGCTGTCTCGTACACAAAAACAATTTGGTGGGTTTATTGGTGGGTCTCTTGACTCTTAGCTAGAGTCTCCTGAGCTAGCTAATAAGCAATGACATGTCTGTGCTTCCACCAACTTGCAGGCGAAACTGCAAGTAGATAGGCACATCACGCATGTTGTGTATCAATGATTTTGAATCATCGTCATCATCATCATCAAGAATTCAGGGGGATTAATAGATCTCCGGGGCCCAAATCAAGAGTTCTAAGTGGCATTAAGAGATTTTTCTGGGCCAAATTAATGGAATCTTCCGAGTCTTACAATCTAATAAGCAACACTTTTAGTTTCAAAACCGATACCGACTTGTTTGTTCAACCTCCATATGTTCTCATGGTTGAGATAGTCTAATCAATGCTATCTTAGAGATACAAGATTGTCTTTGGGGGACCAATTTTGTACCAAATGGGTTCGCTTCCATGTGCATTAAGCGTACGAGAGGCAGACCAGTTTCAATTCTGCGATGATGGTGTGACACCAATTTCCCCCCCACGTACACTTAAAGCTAATAAATGCCAAAACATGTGATATTAAATCGGATTAACTACTTAAAAGATATGACTTATCACTGTGCCACGTTTCTCTCTTCCTGGACCATTTTGATTACTCATTGAAAAAATTTGCTAAACATGAATCTAGAATTTAATCGCCGAGTTATGAATTGATGACCAAAACCTATAACAAAAAGAAAATAAAATCTAAAAATAACAAATGAGAAACTCGAACAAGCAATTATTCAATACTAAACCAACAATCTGTCTCAATAATTCATTCAATATATTAATTAAAACAATTAAGTCGGAGACAAAATAATAAATAGCTTATATTTATACTTGTCTAACCCTAATGACACATAAGAAAGATAAATTGGAAAATATTAGGAACTTGAGTTAAATTAAAAAAAGTCAAAATTTTTACACTGACGATTTCCTAAATCAGAGTATACATAATCGACCAAATTATCAATAGATAAAAAGACGATGCTACATCAATTGGGTAGTTTAGATTAGAGACATAGTGGATGCACTTGGAGAAAGACCAATTATGAAGGAGAAAATAAAAGCATGCATGCCCCAAAAGAAAATAAATGAATTGAATAATGAAGTAAGGTTCATAATTGTTCTCTTCCCAAAGTTGCATGTGGTAAATTTATTGGTTTGAATTGGTGCATGAGTTTATTTACAAATTAACCTTAAATTATCAATCGTGTATAAGCTTTCCAACCTTTCAAATTATTCATAATTTCGAACTAGTTGTCAAATCCCACAACAAACACCAAAAAATTTTGAATTCCCATCTTCACATGGTGAATATTTTGTCTTGCTTGCATGATTGTGCATTAGCGACGCCAAATCAATGTAACTTTTTCATTCAATTTCTTCCTTTATGTACTGTTTTTGGACAATTCCTTGAAAGAGAATGCAAAGGCAAATCGCATTACAGTTTAGTGTTGTACAACACACGAAGATATTCATTTGAATTTGACAGTGTCGGTGATGCTACAAATTTATGCAATGTCCATGAATTACTATGTTATTCACTAAAATTAAGATGAAAATGTGAAGATAAAAGTGAAGGTTTATGAAAGAGTGGGGGGTGTAGAAGCAGAGCTAACATTTTGCCAAGTGAAAAGGTATATGAATTGAATTGAAAAATAGTTGATTGATTGAAGAACAAGTTGCAGTTGGGTTGAGGGCATGAAACTCCAGATTCCACATTTTTCTCACCGAGACCCAATCATTCAATGTGCCCATCAAAACCTGGCCCACCCCAATGAACGGCAGAGATTAATGAGGCTGATGGGCCACATTCAGTAGCTGTAGGGTCATTAAAACCCACCACAGATCTCTAAATGGTGCCAGTAAAGAGCAAACAACTCAGGAGAGAGAGTTTACAGAATTGAAAAGAAAAGGAGAAATAATAATAATAAAAATAAATAAACAAATAAAAAGAGCGAGAGGAGGAATGATCCACCTGTTTGTCAGTGACATTGTACATTGGTTCGGGCAATGAGCAGCAGCTGGGACCCATTACCTGAGCCAATACCTGGAACTGATAAGGGTTTGGACCCCACAGTCCTATTAACCCCATTTCTCTGAAGAAACTTAATCATTGATGCAGTAAACCTTGAGATTCATGACAGAGATTAGAATCAGAAACCCCAAAAGCAAAGTTGTAAAAATTACATAAATGCAGACTACTTAGTCGCTATTACTGTTTCATCTGTTTCTTTCTTTCACTACTACACAAACTTTGTTGCTTTTTCACCGTCAACACCCGCAACAACAATAACAACAACAGAAGAAGAAGAAGAGAGAAGAAGGTGTAAGTAAGAGAGAGAGATAGATGAAATGAGAACACAAAAAAAAAAAAAAAAAATCCAATGCTGGCTCGGAAGGAGACTTACCATATGCCATCATCATAAAGTCAATTTTCTCCATTACAAAGCATATAAATGATAAGAAAGAAAGATTACACAAAAGTAGTAATAGGCTTAATTTTGGAAGCAAAAAATTAAAAACAAAATAACAATGATGACCAGATATTGTGTGAAATTAAAAATGAAAACCCCAAATGAGAAGCAGTACCAGGCAAAGGCAATACCATATATGTTAAAATTAAAGTGTTTTCTGATTTTTCCCTTCAAACCCAACCCTAAGAACCACCCAATACTAACCACACACCACAAAAAATAGTTGGAATTGGAATTACAAAAGCTCAAATTTATGCAGCGAGCGAGCTAGCTGTGCTGCTGCTGCCGGGCAATCAAACCTCACGTGTGTTACACATCAAACTACACACAAAAGTAATTAAAAGGGATTATATGAAATGATCTTATGAGTGATGACTTGTTGTATCGTGTCGATCATCCCCTCCACCGTGATGTGAATGTGATCCACTTGCTTGCGATTCCGATATGCCTGAAACCTGTCTATAAGGATTCAATCCAGCTAGCATATTCAACTGCCCTTCATTCATGTTACCTGCGCTACTCCCTCCTCCTCCGCCACTGCTTATACTTGATCCTAATTGTTGACTAGGCAACAACGCCAAAGGGGTTGAAAAATTCATAAAATGTAACCCACTAGACATGGTGCCTCTATACAAAGCAGCAGCACTGTTATTAACTGAAGGGAACGTCCATACTGGGTCACCACTCATAACTGGATTATTAGAATTAGTAACCATCCAAAAATTCGCCGGAATTTGACCATGACCGTGACCATGCCCGTGCCCATGACTTGCCGGAATCGTACCTGTGCTTGATTGCAGCAAGTAATTCCCCATTTGATGATGCTGCTGCGGTGATAGCTCTTGTTCAGGCCTTCGCTTCCTCCCTAAACTCTCCTCCGTCTCTGATAACTCCAACGAATTATTACTGTCTCGCAATTCTTGCTTCGCTTGCAGCATAGCATTCAAATTACTGGACTGGAAATTGAGGAATGTTGGCGTCGTGTTGTCCAGTCCAATACCAGGAAACAAACTCCGACGTTGTTGCATAGAGAAGTTGGAGTTGTAATTTACCGATCTTAACTGGGACGGAACCGACATGCTTGACCCAGAGCTACGTAAAGATATATTAAGCGACGTGAAGTTAGCAGGGATTGTGCCTGTCCCCGTGGCGGCGATCACTGCGGGCTCAGCTTGTTGAAGCAGCCACTCGATGGTTTCACCGTCAGATTTGTGACCAAGCTCACGAGTAAGCTGAAAAACCCTAGCTGCACAGAGAGCAGGCATGCGAATTCTGCGGCCGCGTCCATCAACTTTGGTGTGTCTATCCTTGGTGGAGGTTCTCTTAGGAGGAGGCTTCTTGGATGACTCCGGAGAGATTTGGAGACTAGAAATGGAACGATTTGTCGTTGTTGTTGTCGCGTTAGGTTGTTCAGTAGAGATAGGAAGTGAAGAAGCATAAGCTGACGAAGATGAACATGGTTGCTCTTCCTCTTTCTTTTCAAGTAACTGGAATGGAAAGTTGTGACGGTGGTGGAGTTGATGATCGTCACTGCCTCCTCCTTCCATGATAGCATGAAAGTAGTAGGTTGTTTCTCTAATGGCTTTTATTTTATTTATTTATTTATTTTTTCTGGGGGGGTGGGGGTAATGAGAGAGTGTGAGTGAGTAAAAAAAGCTTTTAATTTAAACTGTTTGTGGGTCTCTCTCTTTCTGGTTGCATAGAGAATGAATCTGTTTAGAGAGCAGTCTTATATTATTTGTGCTGGGAAATGTTAAGAGTAAGATCGAAATGGGAATTGAATTGATGTGTATGTGTGTTGGTATGTATGTAGGTCAAGCTAAGAGAGTAGAGAGGATAAGGGGGAAGAAAAGGGGCAAGCAAGCAAGCTTTAAGCAACAAAGATAATGAGTGGGAATTATATGGGTGAGCTTTAAAAAGCAAATTTTTTAGGAAAAGAAATTGCTTTGTTGATGTTTGTGTTTTATTTTATTTTATTTTTAATTAAAAATAAAAAATATAATAAAAATCAGGGTTTTTATTCATAATTTTTATTAAATAAAAAAAACGAAAGAAAGAAAGAAAAGAAATTTATGAATCCTGGGGTTCCTTTTTATTGTGGTTGGACAGCCCCTTTGGTTCAGACTCCACGTGAGGTGCTCTTTTTATCATTCAATCCATAAAGACAATGGTGGCCGAGGTGGGACCCAATCCCAAGTCAAAAAATTGAGAGACTTAGAAAGGAAAGATTATCATGTGGGTCCCATCTCATTCAAGTAATCATTTCATTTTGCCTTTGGCCTTTGCCTTTGTTCTGCAACTTTGCTGGGAGACTTTGGGATTCCTCCCAGTAGTGAGAAATTTTTCCCCTTTGCCCCTTTCCCTTCCCATCCCACCTTTAGTTTACACTTACGCTTTGCTGCCTAGCCCTAGGGTTACCTTAGCTAGGGTCACTCCTACACTTACACCTAGACTTGGCCACACCACACCACACTACACCAGGCCAGGCCAGGTCAGCCCAGGGTTAAGCTAAGCTTAGCCTTCCTTACAAATTACAGTGCACTCATCGGCTCTTCATCTTCACATATTCATCATCTTCTCATTCTATTATTCGGGTAATATTCAGAATCCGGTTTTGTTTGTTGGGTGTAATTTTGATAATATTCCTGCTACTTCATTCTTCGAAGATATTTATTATTATTAATCAAAAAGCTGATGTCAAACTAATTAAAGCAATTATTAATTTGGCCAAAAAATGGAGGGAATCACAAATACCAGGTTTCTCTTTAATTATTATTGTGCTAAACTCTTTAGGCCTTGACTTGCGTACTTGTCAGCCTTGAACAGTTGCTCATGTTTCCATTCAATTTATTTCGAATGCACAAAAGCAAAAGAGATCATCATCCATTCTTCATATGTCTATTCCGTTATACAAATATCTCTATAGAGGCTATAGTTAATTTCTAATCATGCACCTTAAATTGGCTTTATTCAAATTCTTCTCCACTATGCAGACACACTCAAATTATTTATCTTCACCATCATAATCAAAATACAATAAAATAAACTTAAATAATTCTTAAAGTGATCCTGTTATGTTGAATTTTTGATATCCTAACAGGGATTGAATAATGTGAAAATGGTTTTAATTTTTTTCACTCATTCATGAAAATCAATGTATATATAGAAGTTTGTCATTAGACTATGTTATTATTATAATTAAGGTGAATCCCAGCCAAAAGCTTGATTAAAGAAGCAAGCTACAGCTGATGATATTATTAAATTTCACTTTTCAAAGCCTGGATTCGTGCACTACCTATTAAGAATTAGAAAGTTTGAAGCATGCCATACATCGGCTGAAAAGTGATAAAAGCTAAGGACAAGATCTCGAAGGTTTGAGAGATGTGATGCTCTAGTAGTGAGCTAGCTAGACGCCATTTCGGCCTCTCCCTTCAGATACTTTCAAGTAAATGATTAATCATGAGGCTTAATTACCATAATTTTGGCCAAATAGAAATGTGAAAATCAGTGAAACTTGTAGCTTCTCTATTCCATTATCAAAAGAAATATTGCTTTTCCGTATAAGAATACCTTTGTTTCATTAGTGTTTTTTAAGAGAAAATTTATTCGAAGTCTTCATCAGTTCATCTCTATAGATTAGTGACTATATATAGTGGGGCAAACATTTTCTTTTACTTGTTACTAAGCACAGTACATCATGTACTTAAAAGTTTCACAACGCAATCTAGTGTTCAAATAAGGGAGTTGGAAGTAGTGAAACTTTTCTTGAAAAACCTAATAATTTAGACAATATCTGTATATTTTCTGCATTAATGAACATGTAAAGCTGTGCATTGGGATCACGATTAAAGAGTTTTTGCGCGCGGCTTAATTCATGGAGTAAACTTGCCTCCTTTACTATCATCTCTCCGTACAACGACCGCGATGATTTTCCCTAGCTAGCTAATTGAGTCGTTAATAAGAATGTCATATGCGATGCCCAAAACATTTATTTCTTTTGTTCCCTCTCTTCTTCTTTATTGCCTGCAGGTAAGAAATTTTCCATTGAAATGTGAAAATGACTTGAGCTTCATTCCAGGGAAAAGAATCAAAATTTATTATTGCAATGAATGGCTGTCAGATTGAACAGTTCCTCCCATATGGAACTCAAAGTTTAACCTGAGTCCTGTACTTTTCCCATTTCGCAGATAGTATATATGGTTATATAGATTACTTGTGCAAATAGGAGTTTCTTATTATGTGAGTATATTGTGGCCGCCTTGGCTATTTCTTCAGTTTATTAAGTACTTGCAAATTGAGTTTTCGGCTTATAATCACCTCCTTCCGATAAAGAACATGTTGCGGTTAAAAATTCCTTTCAGTTGAAAGTGGAAACTTTGTTCATTTTTGTTACACTATCGGTTCACAGTTTATATTTGCTTCTCTTGTTAATATCAAGTTAATTTCTACTTCGCGTCCTCTGATTGTTTTTACATGTATATATGGTTCATGATCATGTACACCTAAATGCAAAAGAGCATCCACGTAGCCCCTCAAAGTTGGAATGCAAACATATAGCTTTTTAGATTTTAATTAACCAATTGGTGTGTGCTCCTCTGCATGTCTTTCCTCGAAGAGGAAAAAAGATAGCAAGAGTTACCAAGAAAATAGTAAAGATCTAAGTGCTTAAATCTAGGTGTACAGCTACAGCATCTCATGACAGCCACAAGTGACCCCCATCTTTGCATAAACTTGTTGATCTTGGTTTTGTTCAGTAGTGTTACACAAGTGGAAGTCTTATATATATACATATGTGATTTTGAGGAGACATAAACCATGTTCAAGGATGTGCATGTGTGCATCTGATGGGTTGGAAGGTGCCAGCACGGACTGATAGTTTCTGTTTTGCTGTCCTATGCATGACTACTACAATGTGGACCAGTTTGCCGAGAGATGTGGACGATGGATCCTCTTAAATATTTGTTGCCTTTTCTGAGACCACATCTCTTGCACTTATGTATCACAATAAGCCATTGAAGAAGACAGCTTACCATCCAATTTAGCTAACACTCCTTATTATAATATCTGGCCTGCTTCTGCTCATGCTCCTGCTCCTCATTTTGCATGCCAATCACCAAATTTCTTGCATAATAGGACCAACACACGTTACATGGGATAGAAAAGAAAGTTGGGTTGTTTTGTAATTGATAAAGATGGTTCCAATAATTTCTACATATTGGACACTATTTCCTATCCAAATTACTATTCCTGGTTAAACCATGCAAGCATTAATGGTATTGGTTGGTGCGCAACTCAAATTTGACTGGCAGCAATCTGTGAATTTACAAGATGCCAAGCTTAGTAGGTCCAATATCCCTCGATGACGACTCATCTGCAAATCCTGCAATTGTGATTAGTCAATTAATCTACATCAATCTACACTACACTACACTACACTACACACGCCTCCAGCTATATAATCAAATTTGGTTCCTCCATCCAGCTAATTTCATGCATGGCTATAATGGTAGCTGAATATGCACTAAAAAGTTGAAGCCTTAATGTCAATGAAAAGTAGAAATTCAACTAATTTAGAATTTTCTTAGAAAAGATGAAGAAAATTTTTACTGACATTTCGTTCAGTCCAACTATCACATCAAATAAATTCCCAAAAATTATAATATTTATATAATAATATAATAAATACCAACATTGGACTATGAATTGGGCTAACCAATCTGAGCCCATTATATAATAAGTTGGGACTAGTGAATGCCATTTGATTCAATCATTGTTTTCGACCAAAATCGAAACTACTCAAAATAATATGTATGCATGTTACATTGGGCTCTTGGAGGGTTTTAGCTAGCTTACACAAATAAAAAGTTATTATTATCAATATCATAAGTGTCAAATAGTAGAATAACTATGTTATTTATTCGATGATTTTATAAAATTAATGTTAGTTACTTATTAAATTAACCTTAGCTATCATTGCTTATCCATTTTACTGCTAATTAAATAATTACTAATGTAACGTTCAATACTTCACCCAAATAGTCAAATTGACTTTTTTTTCTTAAAAAAGAAAAAAGTGAGAGAGAGAATAATTGGTGGGTGACACATCAAAGTATGGACAGTTGTTATCTTTGCATTGGTGAGCTAGGGCTGACGTCATAGATAACATAACACGTTGCTGAGTCACATCAATTCACTTGACATATTTTTGTCTGCCAACTAGGCCAAGGATATAAGAGCTCAACTCATCCACTCGCGTCAACCTTTTCGTGGCAACCACTTCCCAATGCTAATCACTTTCTGTCAAGCAACACGTGACGTGAATTTCGTGTTTTTGATGACGCTCCTAAATGTTTGGATGTGACCCCTCACCTCAAACCCTAAATTAGTCAATTCCACTAATTTCCATTTTAATTCATTCATATCCAAAACTTTTCTCAAATTATTGTCCCCTTTTTTTTAAAAATTTTTTATATTTCCCACTTCAATATGTTAATTTTTAAATGAAATTTGGGCCAAGAAGATACGATAAGAGGGACTTTTGTGGTATTTGTTTGTAGTTTTAATTCTTCAAAGGGGGACCATACCGCATTCATAGATTTTAAGATTTTTTTTTTTTTTCTTTTGAAAAATTCAAATTGGGTGTCTTTGGTTGCATTGCATGATATCTAAAAGAAATTGAATCAGGACATATATATACGTTTCTGGAAAAGCAATAATAATCCATATTTGATTTCTCCCACTTTTTATCGCTTATATCTAGATATGGCATGAAAATGTTGATGTTGTGATAAGATTTAAAAAAAAAAATTGGACTTCCGACATCGATTTCATTTTATTTTTGAAAATAATATGTGAGACTTATTTTTTTTTTAATTAGAGTTGTGAAGTAAATTTAAAAAGGAAAACATAGGACTAAAGAGTGGAATTAAAAGATATTGGAGGAAGATTTAAGGCATGTGATAATAAGTTTCATGCATTGTCCTCTTATTGAATGTTGGTTGTGGATATGTTATCCAAAACAATCTTGTTCATGTCCAATCAAAATACACCAAGTAAGCATAACAACACAGCCAATCTAAATCTCCTAAAACAGGAGCTCAATTTGGGACATGCCCTTAAGTGAATATTAGTTGGACCACAACTACTAGTGTCTCATTTTTGTCTTAGAATATCATATTGAAATGGACCCATATAATTTTATTTTTTTTAAAATTTGTCTGTATTTTATGAATTAATTCTGAGAGATGAAACAAACAAAAGCTAATTCTGCCCAAGAATTGCGTAGCTTTACTTTTCCCAAAGCGCTACCTAGATCCAAAATCAGAGTTATCAGAGTTTACTGTCTTAGGGCATCTCCACTTTTCAGATAAGGAAACCGAGACTGACTGATCCATATTGAGATTCGCAAATTCTTCATCTTTTTATATTTGTACTTGTTTGGATATTGATTTTGAAAACGAGACAGACTTTAACAACTCATTTATTGGTGTCTTTTACAGTATAAATTTTAATGTTATGATCGATCATAATCCATTCATTCTTATATAATATACCCACTTTTTCCTTTTTCTTTTTAAATTTCAATCCTTTTTAAATTGCTACTTCTTTTCACAACCAGAATTCTGAAAAATTCCCAGTTTTGCTTTCTTTAATTTGTCCACTGTATGTTCCTTCTTTTCAAATACCATCCAATTAATTCTTTTCCATTTTCCATCTGCTGTCTACTCTCGGCATCTTTGTATTATATAACACATCATAACTTTAGCACGTGGCATTGTCTATTTATACGTTTGACAACTTTGTTTTCTTCACGATCAGAGCTGGTCACATCATCAAGAACTTGTCATTTCGTAGCAACATGCGCTAGCATTGGCAATTGATACGTTTTGGCTTATAATTCTGCAACTAGGCCTGTAAAAAGATGCCAAAATCACCCACTCAAGCTCAGCTCAATAATCTCATAGTACACATTTTCATTCAATCTTGTCATTAATCTTCTTGGGTTGTTCAAGACTTCAAGGTCATCCCATTCATGCTTCCTTGAAATTGAAAACAATAACAAGTTAAAGCTGTTACATATTCTAACCGATTAGCGAAAACTATTTCACATTCAAGGACAATAACTTTTGTGTGTGTTCTTGACAAGATTCAATAATATTTAAATTAAGGACGTGTAGCAATTTCTTTCCTCTATTCTCTGTATATTCAACAATATTGTGTAAAAGATGTGATAAAACAATTACATTTGTTTTTTCAATTAATGGCTCTCCCTCTACTGATTTCAATCATCTTCATCTTATTCGCTTATGGAGACTTCATCATTGGCTGAGATATAAGCTCCCGCCTGGTCCATATCCATGGCCAATCCTGGGAAACCTTCACCAGGTTAAACTAAATGGATGCTAGTGTTATTCTGAGTGGTTACAAATTTTTGGGTCCAATCATATCTGTCTCGATTGGATCAGAGTTCGAGGTGATTGTGTCAAATTCAGAATTGGCAAAAGAAGTGCCAAAAGACAATGACCATAAATCGGCGAATAGGTACAGAACCAGTAGCTACTGTTTGCAAAAATGGTCAGGACCTTATATGGGCTGACTATGGCCCTCACTATGTTAAGGTAAGAAAATAATGTGCCCTTGACCTCTTTTCACCTAAAAGCATGGAAGCCCTTAGACCTGTGTGGGAGGATGAAGTTAGAGCCATGATCGAATCAATTTTCAAAGACTGCACTGACCCCGATCATAATTATGGTAAAGGTTTGGTTCTGAGAAGTTATTTGGGTTCGCTAGCATTTAACAGCATTACAAGACAAGTTTTTGGGAAGAGATTTGTGAGTAAAGAAGGCATAATGGACGCCCAAGGATTAGAGTTTCAGGCAATTGTAGCTAACGAGTTCAAGCAAGGAACACCACCGGCTATAATCGAACACATCAGCCGGCTGAGGTGGATCTTATGGCCCCAAAATGACGAGGAGCTTTCCAAGCATTTGGCGCGTAAAGAAAGATTAATCGGAGCTATCATAGAAGGGCACAAGGCTATAGAAGCACGAAGGGTGGTGGTGTCAAGCAGCATTTCGTGGATGCATTGTTTAGCCTCCAAGAAGAATATGATCTCAGTGAAAACACGATTATGGGACTACTTTGGAACATGATCACTGCAGGCATGGACACAGTGGCTATCACAGTTGTATGGGCCATGGCCGAATTGGTCAAGAACCCATGTGCTCAACACAAAGCTCAAGAGGAGCTGGACCGGTTTATCGGGTCAAACCGTGTGATGAAGGAGTCCGACATCTTGAGCCTCCCTTACCTAAAATGCGTTGCCAAGGAGGCACTAAGGTTGGACCCTCCAACCCCATCGATGCTGCCCCATAGAGCCAGTGCCAATATTAAAATTGGTGGATATATCATTGCAAAGGATACAATAGTTAACGCAAAAGTTTGGACCATAGCTCCTGACCCCCTAGTGTGGAATATTGACGCACTAGAGTTCAAGGCCGAGCGGTTCTTGAACAATGACATTGATATGAAGGGTCACGATTTTCGGCTGCTACCATTTGGAGCAGGCAGGCGTATATGCCCAGATGCGCAGCTTGCCACCAACTGGGTCACATCCATGCTTGGTCATCTATTGCATCACTTCAAATGGTCACCACCTGAAGCTGTCCGGCTAGAGGAGATTGATATATCAGAGAACCCTGGACTGGTCCGCTTCATGCGAACGCCATTGCAAGCCATCCCTTCAGTGAGGTTGGCTGCACACTTGTACGAATGTTCGAATTAGTCATGAGACAAGTTCATCAAAGTACGAATTTGTAATTTTAAGTTGAGATACATCAGATAACATATTTATTTTATTTTATCTAATTAAAATCTTGATATCAAGTGCTTTGCGTTACTGTTATTATTTTGCCTTTTCATATTATTCAGGGTACAAGTGCCAAGTGACTGCCTAGAACAAGACAACTATCTCCAAGCTGAACGACATGATCTGCAATAACTTTATGATGAATCAAATGAACATTTACTGATTGATACAGATGGCATGCATAGATAAGCTTATATAATGTAATCACTGCTTAATCTAGAATTTACGCGCAACTTATCGTCCCCGTGAGGGGGATGATATAATGAGGTAATGGAATTCATATTTAGCCATTATAGCCTAGGAAGTGATTGCATAGTGTTTTATGGTGATTAGATCCTCAGGATTAGAAGGTGGGTGAGTCCTGTTTCTCATCCTCAAGTGTAGATACTCCTTGTAAAAGAACCCTCTATACTTGGGTGGCTCTTTAATCTCCTTGGTGAATTGGGGCAATGGTTCAACCCACTTGTCACCACTTATGTTATAGAAGAAGGCCAATGAGTGACGATGTCTTCCCGGTTGTCTAACCACCTGGTGAGTTGCACTTTTGAATTTCTCGTTGCCCAATACCTCAACAAATGTTAAATTGTGAAGAAAGATTAGATTGCATAAAATTGCTGTAGAAATAGATAAACATGTATTGACTAACAGAACAACTTATTAAAAGGTTCAATTTAGCCATAAAAGTCGATTCAGGAAAATGTCAAATGTCTAGAATTAAGGCTATTCTTCACAAAAGCTGCCCAGGAAAACAAGAAAGGTTTAGTTAGTACCTGGATAACATCTCCTACATTAACAACAAGCGCGTCAGCCATGGGAGTTACTGGTATCCATTCCCCATTCCTTTCTACCTCCAGTCCTCCAACTTCATCCTGGAACACAAAGGTGATGCAATTAGCATCGTTGTGTGGACGCACTCCCCTGTTCTCAGTTTCTGTAGCAGGAAAATAACGATAAGCTATCATGAGATCCCAGTTCCTGTCACTGTTGTATTCCTTGAGGAAGTTTGGTGGCAGCCCCAACCAATCATTTATGATGCTCTCTATGATGGATGCTGTCTTCACAAAGTATGAGAATACCTCGTTTAATGCTTCCCTGATCAGATTATATATACCAAAAAGATATAACTATTTCAATTCACTCTCAGTTGAAAAATATGAAGGATATCACTTCAAGTAATATAAAGTCTTTCGAGAATGAAATGGTGTCCGAGGTCCAAAAACATACCTGTATCCAATAGGGCTACTAGGATATACATTGAAGAGTGATCCTGGCGGAAACATCATCAAGAATTCATTCTTGTCAGCTGAGAGCTCGGCCTGCCTATATCCAGCTGGAAGAGGTGCGCCAGGTTGAGGACTTGATTTGAGTTTTTCCTCATCTGGGTACTCAAAAAAAGTTTTAGATAGGTCAAGAGCTCGATGCAATAACTCAACAGGCACACCATGATTAACAATTTGGAAAAAGCCATACTCAGCACATGCATGCGCAATCATGCTGATGACCTTTTTCTTAGTTTCTTCATCTTCTTCAACGAAGAAGGGAGAGAGATCTACGGTTGGTATGCCTGAGTTGACCATTTTGAGTTCTGCTTATCGCTCGCCTTAGTCTCTGCAATACCTGAGATCATGAATGTATATATGGGCATTAAAATTAACGGAAAGTAATTGCTGAAAACCTTTGTTTTTTACCTTGTCAACTTGCCAATAGATTCTAACAATATTTCAAAACAAAATAATAAGATTAATAGTGTTGGATAGAGAAAGAGCTGACTTTTTTGGAAAATGGAATCAAAAGACGGGATGTGTACTGGTTCGGCCTCCAAGGGTAATCAAATATTTTTCAGCACATGACCCCGGATATTAAAATGACCAGAGTGCCCTCATATAACCATTCAACCTTTCAAAATAAAAAATCATCATCAACTCCTTCCCGCCAATGCAAAAACGCCCCTGCCCGATTACAATGCCATTCCAAAAACCGTTCATCTTCTCTTCACTTCTAATCCTACATTTTGAGAGAGAGAAAGAGGATTGAATAGAAGAACGCAAGAGGTGAGGCGTCGTTTGAATAGAGAGGAAGAGGAAGAGTCATCGACACCCACGGTTAGAGAAAGAAGTGAAGAAAACAAGAAAGCCCATCCATGGTATGAACTCATTTGACTTCCTTTTGTGCTTTAAAATAGATTTTGACATGTTTTTTTACTTGATTATGGCGGAATGAGATCGCATTTTGGATTTTTTATAGAGAGACTGATTTAAGGGTAAACATGATGATTTCGGGATTTTTAGAAATGTTTAGGTATTATTATTGTGTTGGAAATAGTGAATGGTTGATAATTTGTGTTGATTTGAGATTATTTGGTGCAATAGGTCGTTTCATGGTGTTAGTGTTGAGAGTTAGTTACAGTTTGTTAATGAAGAGTGACAGGTAAGCAGAGTGTTAGTTAGAGAGTGACAAGTCAGCAAGGTTGTTAACATTGTACATAAACGTGACTCTTGTGTGTCTTGCAAGTTAATGAAAATCAGTCTTAA
Source organism: Boswellia sacra (assembly GCA_013180625.2). NCBI lineage: Eukaryota > Viridiplantae > Streptophyta > Magnoliopsida > Sapindales > Burseraceae > Boswellia > Boswellia sacra. Next base: position 2,300,303 of record SNVD02006955.1, on the reverse strand, counting down.
AACTTCCATATTTTCATCATGGTATCAGAGCCAACACGTTGAAAGTCATGGCTAACCAAACAGAAAATTTTCCTAGCAATTCAAATTTTCCAAGAAACTCTTTTCCTGATCTTACAAACACAGATCCTTTTCATCATGGAGGCGGTGTTACTAGCTCACCTTAGAATCAAGAAACAACAAGCTCAACTTCTATTCCACTGGTGAATCTTCCTTCTACTCTTCCTTCTCTGTCGATCAAGCTTCATCGTGGAAATTATAGTACTGAAGGTCACAAGTGCTGCCAACTTTGGAGGCTTATGATCTTGAAGGCTATATCAATGGAGATAAGCAGTGTCCTTCTCCTATTATAACTTTGAATTTTGTTGCTACTAATAATGATGCTGTCACTCAACCTAATCCTGCGTTTATAATATGGAAAAGAATTGATAAATTCATTCTGAGCTGGTTGCTATCATCAATTACAGAGTCTATGTTTGGATATGTTGTCCGATGTCAGTCTTCAATGCATCTCTAGAGTACTCTGGAAAAACTGTTTTATACTGAATCTAGAGCAAGATCTATGCATCTTAAGCATGAATTATAAACTACTAAAAAAGGATCTATGTCAGTAGCAGATTACTTTCTTAAGATGAAAGGCATTGCTAATACATTGTTTGCTATCGGTTCTGAAATCACAAATTCAGACTTGTTGTTGCATGTGTTAGATGGTCTGGGACCTGAGTTTGATGTTATAGTTGTGAATATTACCTCAAAGATTGGACATATATCACTAGAAGAAGTTCAATATCAGCTATAGAGCTATGAATTGAGGCTTGCTCAGCATAATACATCTAACATAATTCATGGTAATCACAGTGCATTGTTGACTAGAAACATTGGATCATCTCAGAACTATGGTCCAAGTTCTCAAAATTTCAAGCATTCTTTTCAAAACTTTCGAGGAAGAGGCAGAGGTAGAACACCAGGTGGAAGAAATTTTGGTAGATGAGGATACTCAGTAATACAGGAACTGGAAATGGTCGAGCAGTGTGTCAGTTATGTGGCAAGATGGGACATATTGCTTTAAAATGTTATCATCGGTTTGATATAAGTTTTCAGGGTCCTCAAAGCTACAACAATGCATTAGGAAAGTCATTAAACAGTGGAGTTCAGTATCAAAATCAGTCTAATTCTCAGGCATATGTTGCTTCAAATGCTGCATCTCAGGATACTGTAACTGATCCCTCTTGGTATCTGGACACTGGGGCTACATATCACATTACTTCTAGTCTCAATAATCTGACCATAAAAGAGGAGTATAATGTTTCAGAAAAAATTCAAGTGGGAAATGGTAATTTCATTCCCATTCTACACATTGGTTCTGCAGCACTTAGTACCACTCATCACAATCAGATTTTGAAGTTGAAAAAAGTTTTACATGCACCTCTTATAACAAAAAATTTGATAAGCATCTCTAGGTTGATTCATGATAATTCAGTAATGGTAGAATTTCATTCCTCTGTTTGTTATGTCAAGGACAAGGACACACAGCTCATTCTACTAGAGGGACAACATGATCATGGATTATACAAGGTTTCTCCTCAGCTCCAAACTCTCACAAAATCATCATCAGTACTAGCAGATTTCAGTTACTCGAAGCAATCATCATGTTTCATCTCTACATCTTCAAATGCCAGTCCAATGTCTTTGTTTGCTTGTATAATCAATAAATGTTCCATACAAAAACCAGTGACATCCGTAGTGTTATGGCACCAGAGATTAGGACATCCTGGTATTTCAGTACTAGCTCAAGTTGCCAAACAAAATGGTTATTTCACATGTTCCATCAATAATGTTCTGACATGTGACTCATGTAAACTTGGCAAGCAATGCAATACTCATTATCCATTGTCTAATTCTACAGTTACTGGACCTTTAGAAATAGTTTCTGCTGATGTTTAGGGACCAGAACCTGTCACTTCCATGGATGGTTACAAATATTATCTCTTATTTGTAGATCACTATAGCAGGTATTGTTGGATCTATCCAATGCATACTAAAGGTGAGGTTTCCAATATTTTTCCATCATTCTTGCAACTAGTTGAGAGGCAGTTTGGTACTAAACTAAAGTGCTTGCAGTCAGATTGGGGTTGAGAGTTTAGGCCACTTGTGTCTCTGCTTAATAAGCTTGTTATCATATTCAGACATCCTTGTCCGCATGCACATCAACAAAATGGAACTGTGGAGAGAAGACATAGGACAGTAGTTGAAATTGGGCTCACTTTATTGGCACAAAGCTCTTTACCTTTAGGTTTTTGGTGGCGTGCCTTTCACACTGCCACATTCTTACTCAATCAACTACCAACTCCAGTACTCTCACAAGTTTCTCCATTTCAGAAACTTTATAACCAAATACCAGATGTCAATATGTTGAAAGTGTTTGGCTGTGCATGTTTTTCACATCTCAGAGCTTACAATCGCCATAAATTTTCCTTTCACACTTCTAAATGTGTGTTTCTATGCTATAGCAACAAACATAAAGGCTATCTCTGTCTACATGCATCAGGTAGAATTTATATATCAGAAAGAGTCTCTTTTCATTAGACTGAATTTCCTTTTACTGCTGGACAGTTTTTACAGACTAATGCTGAGTTCACTTCACCAGTCATCATGTGTGATAGTTATAAATGGTGGTTACCTGTTTTTGTAAATCATTTATCTACTCCCTCAGAGTCAACCACTCCTTCATCAGTTCAATCACATTCTATTCCATCATCTCCGGTTAAACAAAATTCACCTGCTTACACTGAACCCACTGGAGCTTTTACTCCAGTTGCTGAACCAACTTCTAGGTCCTCTTCTAATCCTCATTCATGTGCTTCTTCAAAATCATTACCACCCCTTTCAAATGTTGTTGCTCATCCATTAAACATCCATCATATGATCACTAGAGCTAAAGCAGGAATTTTCAAACCAAACGTGTATTCAACTGACAGTCTATCATACACTGAACCTTCATCAGTATCTCAAGCTCTTTCTAATTATCATTGGAAGACAGCCATGGAATCAGAATACAATGCTTTAATGGCTAACAGCACCTGGACATTGGTCAAGCCAAAAGAAGCCTTCCATGTTGTTGACAATAAGTGGATTTTTCGAATCAAATACAATGCAGATGGCACTATACAAAGATACAAAGCCAGACTAGTGGCCAAAGGTTTTCAACAAGCCCCTAGAATTGATTACTTTGAAACCTTTAGTCCAGTGATCAAACCTTCAACTATCCGTGTGGTTTTCTCCCTTGCTGTCACATTCAACTGGTCCATCCAACATATTGACATCAATAATGCTTTTCTAAATGGTGACTTACCAGCATGCATCAGCCTGAAGGTTTTGTGGATTCCAATCACCCTGATTATATTTGCAAATTGCACGAATACAAGAAGATAAACTCGTCCGAATACTTACAGATCACAAAATAGCTATTGAGTGGACAATTGTTGAAATCCAAGGCCCATCCATATGCATTGACCGTATCTTGTTAGAAGAGGGATCCAAGCCCATTAGAGAAGCACAACAGAAATTGGATCCTCCCATGATGGAACCAACGTCGGGCTGAGGACGTTAAACCAAGCGCTTATTGGGAGGCAACCCAATGTTTTTGAAAAATAAAAAAAAAGAAGAAAAGAAAAATAAAATGAGGTAATAATGATCGATTTTTGTGTCTCAAGGAGATTCCTTTCGTAGGCCATCAAATTGATCAGGTTTTATCTCTCTTTGCCATCTGTCTCATTTGTTTTTATATTTTTTACTTGTTTTTGACTTTTGTTTGCTATTGTGTTGTTATCTCTTTTATGTGTCTTTAGTTTCGTTTTTGCTCTTTTCTTTTCCTTTCTTTTGTTTAATTTGATTACTCTGTGCTTTGAGCTCATTTGTGCAGCAGCTTGTGGAAACATCCAAACGGAAGTTGAAGTCATTCGCCAAAGGTTTGAAACGTGCATATCTTGAAGAAAAACAAACCCGATCGCATTATCGGTAATATCTCTTCTTTTCTCCTCTTCAATGGATGCCGATATCTTTTGTCGAACCTTCGTAAATATTTCCTTCACTTCCTCAAAATGCTGTGTTTAAAATTTATAAAGTACGGATGACTAGACTTTGGGCGTTGATGCTCCTAAATGTGCCTGCTGATATCCGATGGCTTATCGAAGCCAAGGTGAGATTGTCCGGTGAGCCGGACATTAATCTCGCAAAATACATGCCTGGTCTAGGAAGAGCTACTACGCCAAGAGGCGAAGAGCGAAAAGGTTACAAGTATGTTATAAATGTGCTAGATGGAATTGTAACCAGACTTGTCGTTCATTAGGTTTTGCGTCCAGGAATAGAGAAGATAAACTTTCATTTATTAAGAATGGTTTGAGTAATGAGTCGCTGATAATGTTTTGTTAACTCTCGAGTCACATTCTTGTGGACTTGTTCAGCGTGAATTGCTTAATCTATGGACACAATTTCGTGATGAATTGCAGTGTTATAGTCTAGGGAATTGACTAAAAACGACCCTGTTTGCCAGTTTATAAGAAAACTGGATGGGAAGCAAATCCCCGACTCATAGAAGGCGTTTCAGCCGTTTCTGGACGTAAAAACAGAGGAAGATGTGAGCCACAATCACAACTACTTGTATATTTGAATGTGTGTTGTTGTTGTCGAATTTTATTTCTTTCTTGTTTCGTTTGATCTGATTATCAATGTTGTTTTTGTGTTGTTGTTGTTTGTTGATTTTGTTTGTTTTAATTTCAAGTTTTCTTTTTGACAAACCAGATGACTACCCCATGATATAAGCACACGTGGAAGACAAGTGTGGAGATTTTTTCAACCTCCGCCGAAAGTATATCTTTACTTTTCATGCTTCACGTGGGAGACAAGTGTGGCGGTTTTTTTCAAACCCCACCGAAAGTTTATCTCCATTTTTCATGCACACGTGGGCGACAAGTGTGGAGGTGTTGTCAAACCCCACCGAAAGCATATCTATTTTTTCAAATCTCGGGGCGATAAATCTGCATCGAGCAACCCCCACCAAAATTATGTCCCCATGTGTCAAATTTGAGAGTTTACGTGTGTATATATCCATGCTGCATATTTTGAAATGTCATTTCATAACCTGTCTTGCACTTGAATCGCATAATACCTAACGTGCATCATTGTCTTACACAAGTTTAGAGCACTTGTAGAAATGGAGAAAACACCAATCGGCGATTCCAAAATATATGCGTATTTTGTGGATCGCAATTTGGTAAAGATGGAGAGTTTACAACAGCAGCTCTTGATCTTGGTAGGACATTAGTTGCGAGGGGTATTCATTTGATTTACGGAGGGGGTAGTCTTGGGTTAATGGGGTGTGTGTCGCCAGCTGCATCCTTAGGAGGAAGCAAAGTTCTCGGCATTATCCCTAAACCATTAGCTGTACGAGATATCGTAGGCAATACCATGGGGGAAGAGTTACAGGTTTCTAGTATGCATGAGCGTATTGCACATATGATCATTAAATCTGATGCATTTATATCTTTGCCCGGTGGTTATGGTACATTAGAGGAGATATTTCAAATCACCTCTTGGGCACAGCTAAACATCCATCGAAAACCCATTGGTTTTGTTAAATGTCAATAATTTTTTTGATGGTTTGTTGTCCTTTCTTGATCAAGCAGTAGAAAAAAACTTCATCTCACAGTCAGCGAGGCAAATCCTGGTCACAGCTTCAACTGCAGGGGAGTAAATTGACAAATTACAAGAATTCGTCTATTCGCCTGATTCAACAATGGCTCGGATAGATTGGTTTGGAGAAGGCAATAAGAGGCGTAAACTGGATTTAACACTCCATCTGTAATCCCTATCTGCTGGTTTGCTTCATTTTCGTTTGCTTTCTCTTTATTGTGTTTATTTGAGTTGAGTTTTTTTTTTCTGGTTGTTTCTTTCATCCCAGGTAATATTTTCTAATCTCGGTTTTTAGAGTGGTGGCTTAAAAAGTTCAATTCCTCTTGAAACGCATTCTGGATCTCTTCAATCCATAATGGCTGAATAAGGAGGCTAACTTCTAAACTTTTTAGACCTATTCTAACTGCCTTGTTTGTGTTTACTGATTTGTTGGACTTTATTATTTTCTGAGTAAGTTTAGTTTTATGTAATTTGGAGTTGTTGTGTGTTTTTTTCTTTATCAGTTTCGATTCGAAAAAAAAAAACATTGTGAAAAAACCTGAGAATGGCAGAATATGGGGTTTTCTTAACTCTTGAAACGCATTCTCTCTCAATAAATCTGTAGTTGTTTATTTCATGTTGTTTGAAGTGTCTTGTTTCTTGTTTTGTTCTTTCATAATAAAGGTATATAGGCTGGAAACCTTAAGTCTGCGGGCTACTGGTCCTAAGGATTGTTGAAATATACAATCTTGACTCAGGTGTAACAACGCCACGTACCTCTTTTCTTGCATTTTGTGGGTCGATGATAAGATAATGATTGAATTAAGAATAACTCTTGAAAATGATAATGATGCATGGATCTGTGTGCTTGAAATGTCTATTGGTTTTCGCTTTGCTTTTGATTCCTTACGCAACATTGAGCACTGAGCTATTATCACTGAGTTATTTGTTCACTTAGAGAAAGTTTATGTAATTTAAATGCTTCTTCAGATTTCAATGAATTCTAGAACTTGTTTGATGGTCACTCGAGGCGAAATCCTAGACTGTGCAACATTGGGGAAATGATTTAGGCCATCTTTGGACCGTTTGAGCCTTAATAGCCAACCTTGACTGAAATTGATCCCTAGTTACCCCTTTGAGCCTTTGTAAGCCTTTTTCTTTGTTAACTCACTAAAAGATTTCCTAACCTCAAATGAATTTGTTCCAAACAGTTTATCCCTTACCTATGAGCATGTAGATCATTCACAATTAAATTCTGAGCTATGTTCTGGTTTTGGGAAGTTAGAGGAGGTTGGGATGTGTCATGAGCAATGCAAGTGAGTCTATTGTGTTTGTAAAAAAAAAAAAAAAGAAAAAAAAATCTGTACTTATCTTCCACGTACTTAAACATTGAGGACAATGTATTGTTTAAGTGTGGGGGAGTGGAATTGCAGTTAAAAAAAAGAAAAAAAAGAAAAAAAAGAAGTTCTATACCCTTGGGTGTTCTTAAAAAGAATGAAACATGGGTGTAGTTTCTTTTGTTTTCTAAAAAAAAAAAAGAAGAAAAAAAAAGAAAAAAAGAAGATTGAGTGTTCTAAATAAGTTTGGGGGAGTAACTGGTGAATTAAAATAAAGTTGTGTTATAGGGTTGAGCTCTACATAATCTTGAATGATTTATGTGTTTGTGGGTGATTTGAGCCAAATTATTATCCTTGATCATACCTTCACCCAAGCCAAACGTTACAAGCTTAATAAAGTCCTACTTGATCCTTGGTGTTGTGCATGTCTACATTAGTGGAGAGTGACTTGAAAAGCAGGCCTATGGAGTTCATTTATACACACATCTTCAATATTAAATATGATTCATTTTTATGCATAAACTCATCCGGGTTACAAGTGATTAGGTGAGAATGGCTCTACACACACACACTTGAGGAATTGAAGTGAAGCGAAACTAATCTTTGAGATAAAATTCTTGATCAAGTGCATTATTTTGAAGTTTTCCTTGGGTTATAATTAAGTACAATCTTTGAGGCCTATTTGCAAGTTGAAGCATTTGTGTGTTTTAATTTTTCTCTGATTCTGTTTCGGTTTAGTTTTGTTTCGTATCATTTTAGTTGCTCGAGGACTAGCAAAGTCTAAGTGTGGGGGAATTTGATAGGTGTCTATTTATGTATTACTTTTATATCAATTCGTCCATGTTTCTTTGCTATATTCCTTGGTATTTTTATGTTTTTGTGTGGTTTTGATGTTTGTAGGAGTTTTGGAGCAACTTGCACAAAAATGGAGTAAAACCCTTCATTTTCACCTCTGCTAGTCAGTGATCTTCTCGGATTTAATTGTATTGATATACAATGAACCCGATGACATGTTATATACCGTTGGAAAGCTCTCGAAGTCTATTTTCTGGAGAAATTTACGGTTTATAAATCCATTCAGTGTACCAAAAGTTGTAATCAAAACAGTGTGAGATGTATAGAAATATAATTCCACAAGCACTGTAGCATGTATAATACGGGGCACTGTAGCAAGTCACTGTAGCAGAGTATTTAAACACATTTTAGGGTTTTATTTTCATAACTTGAAGAGGGGAGAACGTGGTGGAGGCTGCAGCTCTGGAATTCTTTCATCTCTTGGAGTTCTTGAAGGAGAAAGGAAGCTTGGAAAGAGGAAGAACTACAATCCAAAGAGAATTACATCAAATTTGCTAAGTTTTTCCCTTCCCTTTCATTTTCTGGAATGTCTCCATGTTGTATTGTATTTACCACGTTCTTAAACATGTGTAACTGAATCTGAATTGGTTGAGGGTGATTTCAAAGCCCCTGATATGGTTTTTGTAAGTTGATTGTGTAAGGAATTGTTATCCAATTCTCTAATTGAAGTTGCTTGTATTCTCCCATATTTAATGCTTATGATTGCTTGCTGATTGTATTTGAGTGGCCAACTGAATATAATCTGGTTGTGATTTATTGCTAGACTAGAAATCTTGATCCGTAATTGTCTTGAATTTCTAATCATTAGTAGCAAAATTGTGATCAGAGATTACAATTGGAGAATATAACCTAAGTTAAATAATCCGAGCTTGTGTGTTTATTGCTTAGATCAACCTATCTTTCTTATCATAATGCATCCATTGAATTAAACTCAGAGAGCTTGTTCTAGGTTGTTTAATGGATAGAGATTAAATAAAGAGCTTGTTTTATTTAACAACAAAGTAAGGAAAGATTGGGGTAATAGAGCTTGTTATTATCTACGGTTGATAACTTCAATGCTGTAATTAGATGACAATTCTACAATTAATTCGCAAATCCATATCTTGTGGTAGAGAAGGATCCCTTAACCAGCTTTCTCCCATTGATTTTTCATTCAAATTTACTTTCTGTTTTGTTATTCTTTACTTGCATTCTTATTTCATTTAGTAAAGCATTCAACAAAAATCCCCCCTGTTTAGTTTATTGTTGCTGGAAATAACAAATTCAATTAGAATCAATCCTCGTGGGAACGATATCTTACTTATCACTTTATTACTTGTGCGACTAGTATACTTGCTAGTTTCGAACGCATCAATCCCTTTATGGCTTGAGCAGGCACCTAGAGCTTGGTTTGATAAGCTCAAAGGTGCACTACTTCAGTGGGGATTTCAGATGTCCAGAGCTGATAGTTTATTTGTCTATAAAGCTAAAGACAAAGTTACTTTACTGTTGCTATATGTTGATGACATTTTGGTGACAGGCAGTGATCATGATCAAGTTCAGCAAGTCATCAATGACTTAAACAAACATTTTTCACTTAAAACATTGGGTGAAGTTCATTACTTCCCTGGGTTCGAAGTGTACAGACAAAACAATGCCCTATTGTTGTCACAAAAGAAATATGCAGAAGACTTGTTAAGGAAATTCAATATGCTGGAAGCCAAGTGTACTCAAACACCTATGGTCACTAATCTGAAACTGTCATCCAATGATAATGGGAGCCTTGCAATATTTAGCTATGTCCAGACCTGATATTTCCTTTGCTGTTAACAAACTAAGTCAATTTTCAGTCACCAACACAAGCTCAATAGTAAGCTTGTAAACGTTTACTGAGATATGTGAAAGGAACTGCTGATTATTGTCTTGTATTCAAGCCTATGAATACAATGAAGCTGGCTGGATTCAGTGATGCAGATTGGGCGAGTTCAGTTGATGACAGGAGATCAACATTAGGCTGTTGTGTATACATTAGAAGCAATCTCATTTACTGGTCTACCAACAAGCAAAAAGTAGTAGCTAGATCATCTACAGAGTCAGAATATAGAGCTCTGGCTCAAGTAGCTACTGAAATTCTGTGGCTGCAAAGTCTGATGAGTGAACTTGAAATTAAACTGAGTGGAGTTCCTGTGATCTGGTGTGATAACAAGGGAGCTGAATCTCTTACTGCCAATCCGGTGTTCCATGCAAGAACGAAGCACATTGAGGTTGATGTACATTTTATTAGAGAAAAGGTATTGTCTGAACAACTGGAAGTTAAGCATGTGTCCACTGAATTTCAAACTGCAGATATCCTAACAAAGCCATTAGCAGGGGTTCGGTTTGAGATGCTTAGAGAAAAACTTGGCATTGTTTCAAGACAAAGCTACTTGGAACAAGTGCAAAATGTGTCAAGCTTCAACTCTCCTGGAAAGAAACCTCCCAGTTCGACTTGAGGGGGAGTGTTAGTGTTGAGAGTTAGTTACAGTTTGTTAATGAAGAGTGACAGGTCAGCAGAGTGTTAGTTAGAGAGTGACAAGTCAGCAAGGTTGTTAACATTGTATATAAACGTGACTCTTGTGTGTCTTGCAATTTAATGAAAATCAGTCTTAAAACTTCCATATTTTCATCACATGGAAGATTGTCGAAGGTTGAAGATGAGGTTCGATAGGTGAACACAGAGTCATCAAACCTCAACTATTAAACTGTTGAATTCATATCGAACCCTCAAATCCCATGTAAATGCATCAAACTGTTGTCGAACCCTAGTTTATAATTGTTGAAATGCATTATACCTAGGGGTGAAAATTTTTGACACGACACGCGAACACGACTTGACACGACACGGGTTTAAGCGGGTTTGGGTTTTGGCATATTCGTGTTCGTGTCGAAGATGTCAACGCGTTTAATAATCGTGTTGTGTTCGGGTTAAGAGTCTTCAACACGCGAACACGATTATGACACGACATGATTATGACACGAGTAACACGATTAACACAATAACACGATTAACACGAATATTGACACGAACACGATTATGACACGAGTAACACGAATACATATTATACACGATTGACACGATAACACGATTAACACGAATATTGACATGATTACATATTAAATTTAAAAATACTAAATTTTTTAGACATTTTAGTCCCTATATATATCCAAATTTTAAAATAAAAATAGAATTTTAAAAACCTAATAAATTTTAAGACTTAGGATATTTTTGTCATTTAACAAAAGTTGGAAACCTTCTGTAACGTGTCATAATCGTGTCAATCGGGTCGTGTCAATAATGTAAACGTGTCTTAATCGTGTTAGACGGGTCGTGTTAGTGTCTAACACGATTACGACCTATTTATTATTCGTGTTAGTGTATCGTGTCATGTTATCCGTTTAATAATCGTGTCGTGTTCGTGTTGGGTCAATCTTTATCGTGTCACAGCTCAACACGACACGAACACGACCCGTGAACACGAATTGCCACCCCTAATTATACCATTGTCGAACCATTGAATTTTCAAGTTTGACAGTTTGCTATGCATTATGTCGAACTTTCGATTTTTTGATAGAATTGCTTTTTCCCTTTTTTTTGGGCATCATTTTAGGTATTAACAGTTCTTATTTGATATTTAAGGTTGAGACATAGACCTACGCAGCCTAAGGTTACTTTTGACCTAAAAACACCTAAATCTAAGCACTATAATATAATAGTGACGAATATGACAAGTATTGAATGTAATAAGTGGATATATAGGTCACTTACCCAACAATAGTTGGAGCTCTTCAAGGAGAACATAGGTTTTAGGTAGTTTTGAACATTCATGACATGACTTTTCCGAGGAAACTAGTCAACAACTTGCCATTGCACAAGGTGCAAGCATATGATATAGAGGAACAAGAGTTGTGATATCTTGTATACAGTATTGGGGGCAGGTATTGAACACATCATTCACTCTTTTTAAGATTGAATCTTTTCCATATATGGATACCTTTAATATCACTTGTTCTTCAAATGTTGTAGATGTACCCGCAGTACACGAACCTAACAGAGTTAGAATATGGTTGGATAAAGGCAATTATGCGTCATCATTGTCAATACCATCTCTAACACCACGCTAATCAACATATTAGACCATCATCATTATCAACATCTTTATCCTCATCATAGTCTTCTAATTTTGACAACTCTTCAAATTCTTTTGATGCTATCAAGGTGGTGAACATCATCATTTGTAACTTTAATACCATTGCCTCCAAGGTCACCATCACCTTCAAGGTTACCATCACCTCCAAGGTCACCATAAAAATTGCATTTGTTGACATTCTTGGATGTTCAAATGTCTCCTTTGTTGTAGCTAGTTTCACCAAAAATCAATGGTTGCTAGTCTTTGTGTTCATTTTACACGTTGCTCAATTTCAACAGTTATTAGTGTGTATATGGATGGATGAGATAAACTGTCTTCTATCAGAAAATTGAAGTCATCCTCACTAAGAATGGAAGCGACCTAATACATCCAGTATGGAAGCATTGAGCACTCAATCTTATCTTTGATCAACAATCATCTAAATCAAGCTTGGAACATATGAATGGGACAAAGTCTTGGAAAAACATCTCCCTTGGCATCAAAATTGACCTTGTCTCTCCACCCATGTAAAAATAACTATCATTAGCTTACATCTCCCAATTCTTACCATAAAAGAGTGCAATTCTGATGCAATTCATTTGTGCATTCAAACATGTCTCGAAATTAGTGAAAAATACATTGAAAAGCAAAAAATGCGTCGAAGAGCCCAAAAAAAAGTGAAAAAGTTTGACAATTCTACACCCACGTTGTCAAACTATCGAATCCAATTCGATGATAATTCAACAGTTCGATGTCGAAGTTCGATGGTTCAACAAGGGTTCGATAATGATTCGACAGCTCGATAGTAGTTTAACGATGATTTGATAACTCGATAGTAGTTCGATGATGATTTAATAGCTCGACAGTAGTTCGAGTTGATTCAACAGCTCGACAGTAGTTCAATGATGATTTTGATAATTCAACTGTCTAACCATAGAATTGTCGAAACCCTATTAAATTGTCGAATTTCAACAAAATCCAAGCTCGTCCCGCCTTCGACTTCCAGTGCAAAACACGCGACAAAAAATTGCTAAAATTATCTATCTAACGTCTATTCCAACCTTTATTCATCTATTTCTACATATACGAGATGAAATTAAATATTCAAATCATGCTAAAAACTACAAGCAAGGATGTGGAGATGAATTAGAGAAGCACATTACCTTCCAACCAATTTTATGCCTTTTCAAAGCTTCCAAACTCAAATTTCTTTTCCTTTCTTTGATGTTTAAATTGTAAAATTTATTTTTTTTTTAATTCGAGTTTGATTAGCCTTTATTGTTATTGGGAAATTATGAAGTTAGTTAGAGAGTTACTTAGGGAGAGTTATGAGCTAGAGGTTGAAGAAGGGGTAGGATGGTCATTTAACTGTTTGGAGGTCATGTGCTCAAAATTTTACGACCATGGAGTTATTTCAAAAAGCCTAGTCTTGAAAATTTCCCTTAATTTTTATCTTGTCAACTTGCCAATAGGTTCTAAGAACATTTCAAAACAAAATGGGATTAAAATAGTATTGGATAGAAAGAGCTGACTTTTTTGGAAATGGAATCAATAGAGAGTGCGTACTGGTTAGGCGTTTAACGGCAATCGCATAATTTTGGTTGTCGTTTCTGTTGAACACTTGTGGTTGCCAATCTCTCCCATTACTATTTTTCTTGGTAAACAGCGTCAAGTTGTTTATATTATTAAAGCACACATGTGAAGTGGCCGAATGTGAACATATACGTGTGTGGATGAGTGAGAAATGTAAAACATTTATACCCAGAAACAATTTATAGTCTAAAGCTCCAGAATCAACCTGCAGCCATAGTTACACAAAATGAAAAATAAAAGCTCTTTTTGGAAAGGACGACCTTATCAACGGAACCATCAATTTCATTACCTGTCAAATTGGCACAAAACGAATCTCATCAGGAATCAATTTATCTGTCAGTCACAGAGCTAATAAGGAAATGATTGATTGATCCCCTTTGTGCAAAATTTAATAAACAAATTCCACCATTTTGGCGCATGAATCAGTCCAAGAAATGGCCTGGACACAGCCATTGTGCACAAACTCTAATGTTTGATTTCTGCAAACTTTTAAATGATACCAAACCTATGTTTTGTCTTTAATAATGCCTATGTATCTTCCCGAGCAATAACTTGGTTTTCCCTAAGCATAAAATTGTTCACCAGACCTTTTAATTGATCAAGAATTTCCATGGCAAGTAAGAGACGATTAAAACTAACTGGATTAATTTAGAACAGAACAGCCGGATGCATGGCTTTTAATTAATTAAAAGTAAAACGTAAGCTGATTAATGTTTTTATGTAATTGGCAGTATGTTTAAGAAAATCTCTATCTCATTATTATTAATCTTTTTTTTTTTTTTAATTCAAGCCGATTCGATTTATGTTGTTAGTTGGTCCCGACTTCTGAAAACAGCAGCTTAACAAAAGGGAGAGGATTAAAATAGACAATGTATTAGGTATGTAAATTCATAGTTTATTTATTTATTTATTTTTTTAATCTTCCATGAAGTCAAATAGCAGGCTGAGCTTCTCTATTCTTCTGCAACCCAACTTATGGATAAGTCTGGTTGGAGACGCATTATATAGAATTATATTTAAAAACTGAAATTGATACCCAGTCCTACTGACAAACATCTCATTAAACATTACTTGATTGTCAGAAACAAAAACTAAATCCCAGAAAATTAAGAAACTGCAGAGACAATCACATGCATCTTGTTTTTACAAATAGCTAACTAGTTAGTGATGGCATAGTGGGTTATGTGAATTACATCCTCAGGTCTGGCAGGTGGATGTGTCTTGTTTCTCATTCTTAATGCCTGGTACTCCTTGTATAAGAATCCTTTATACCTTGGTGGCTCTCCAATCTCTGTAGTGAACTGTGGAAATGGCTCTACCCATTTCTCTCCTAGCAAGTTATAAAAGAATGCATACGAGTATCGGCTTTTTCCTTTCCGTCTCACCACTCTGTGAGTTACACTTTTTAGTTTGTTGTTGCTCAGTACCTTCTCCAAATGTTCCAGGGCCAAAATTAACATTAGAAAGTGGAAAAACTAAACACACTATAAACAGTAGAATAAACAACTTAGCGGAAGCATATAATATTCTTTATAAACAGAAGAGAAGCGGGGTGAGTTTGACTCTACCTGAATAACGTCGCCAACGTTAACCACTATTGTGTCTTGAGCAGGAGTTACCGGTACCCACTCACCGTTCTTCCTAACTTCTAGGCCTCCAACTTCATCTTGGAACACAAATGTAATACAATTCCCATCTTCATGTTCAGATATTCCATTATTTTCAGCTTCAGTAGCTGGGAAGTAACGCAAAGCTACCAGGAAATCCCAGCTCCTGTCATGATTGTATTCTTTGAGGAAGTTCGGAGGGAGACCTAAACACTCGTTCAAAATGCTCTCTATGAGCACACCTGTCTTTGTCAAGCGGGAGAAAGTGTCTTCTAATACATCCCTAGCAAAATCAACCAAATATATACACTTCATTATTTTCAACAGGGTATCAGTATGCACTGAAAACGGGAATCACTGCTTAGGATGATCATTAGCCAATTCCTGTGATAATGTAAAAATAATAGAAGTTGTGGAGATGAAAATATATAGTTAAAACATACTTGAATTCGGGTGGGTTTTCAGGATAGACATTGAAGCTTGACGCCGGTGGAAACACCAGCACATACTCGTTCTTGTCAGGGGAGTGATGAGGTTGCCTGCTGTAACCAGCTGGAAGGGGTGCATCAGTTCTAGGTCTAGCTTTGAGTTTCTCTTCATCCGAATACCCGAAAAATGTCTTGGAGAGCTCCAGTGCTCGGCATAACAAACCTGGGGGAACCCCATGATTCACAATTTGGAAGAATCCACAAGTGGAACAAGCTTGGCTTATCACCTCCATGGCTTTCTTCTTGCCCTCCTCATCATCTTCTACAAAGAAGGGTGAGAGATCAACAGTGGGAATGGAGCAAGTCATATCAAGGCTCGGGTTAATTTGGAGTTTCAGTTTCGTTCTAGCTATTAATTCTAATTCTTACAGAGTTGGACCTGACAAGCCAAACAATGATTCATCAACTGGACAGGCATCTTGACTTCTGAACATAACCATATGTAATTGTCGCGAATATTGGTCAGTAATTAATTGACCAGGACAGAGAACAAGACAAAGTGATTGACGTATTGAGCTAATATCTTAACAATAATCGGCCCTCATCAATTGAACTGGTTTGTGATTTGACAACTCGACCTGACACGTTACCAACGGACGTCTCTAACTAAAAATGATGCTGGATACGATAATATTCTAAATAACCAATCACATCATCACTACCAGATAAGAAATCAATTATGCACTTAAAATTACAGTGTCAAACAAAAAAAAATTTGTCAAACAGAAAAAATTAAAATAAACAAAAAAAAATATAAAAGTTATCGGGAAAGATTGGACTATCACGAATGGATTTCTACAAATTATTACCAACAGACGAGAAATTCTGCCATACATCTGCTGCACTGCAACAGATGCAACCACAGGCCGTCACGTAGACGCCACATCAGCATAAAGTACCTACGTGATACATTCCAAGCCGTCCGCTGCAATGCAGCGAATGGACCAGCGAATTTCTCCCAACGGACGTCTCTAACTAAAAATGATGCTGGATACAATAATATTCTAAATAACCAATCACATTATCACTACGAGATAAGAACCCAATTATGCACTTAAAATTACATTGTCAAACAATGTCAATATTTAATTCTGATAACAAACACCAAAGAGGAACTAGGTTTTTCACTCCTCCAAATAAAAAAAAACTAAAATAAACAAAAAATATATAAAAGTTATCGGGAAAGATTGGACTATCACGAATCCATTTCTACAAATTGTTTTCCTCCAATTAATGCCTTGCTTGCCCTTCTTCCTGATTAGAAAGGCTGAAAATGATTGACAAATACGAATTTGTTATAGACCGTACAGCATCAAACAGTGAATGGAACTTTACTAGAAGTGGGATCCTGACCAAGTCATTAAGTATATTAGTCAAAGTGTAATCTTACAAGTAGATCTACATTTACGACAAATTTGCTTGCCTTGTAAAACTTGACCAGCGACTAAAGTAACAAAAGGCAGCGGACTTCAGTCACAAAGACGAATGAATGTTTATGTTATGATTGTGTAAGTTGTTTGAGGATAACAGATCGATGGAAAAAGAGCCATCTCCACTGCCGAAAATGTCATCATTCAAAAAACCAATATAACGAACCATTGCACGGCAAGACCAAAACGAAAGACACGGAACCTAAGATTCTAATATATATAGGATGCTCAAACAACTTTACACCCCATCGGATAATTGTGCTTTTTTCCTCGTTGGTGAAGTTCGAAACAAAAGCAAAAATGAAAAGCCACATAACATTATATCTAAAAAGCATCTCTGGGAGGCAACCGACAAAAATAAACCCAGACAAAACGCGATAAGAAGGGCCTTTTCAGTAAAAATAAAGAGTCAGAACTAGCTCGCCGATGATAGCTGTTGCTTACACACTAGAGAAAACTATCATGAAAGAGTCAAGGTTGTCACCCTCCCCATCATCTTACTAAAGAAACCACTAGAGACAACTTTACACCACGTTGATACCAAAGCAGAGAAAGCTAACATAAGTGAACATCCGGACAAAGAGACCTCAGTTGCCATCCTCATCACCATCTTCGTCGTCATCATCTTCTTGATCATCCTCATCATCTTCAGAGTCATCATCTTCTTTTCCCTGTCAATTGATGGAATCCAGGAACAATACAACAGTATAAGCAAATTTTTGTGTGCAACTTACATGGCTCCCCTAAAAAATCTAAAATGCAAATTTTTCCTTTAAGAAGCAACTTCCTTCTGGATAGACATCTTCTAATGGAAATTTAGCACAAAAGAAATTGCTTAATCATCTTAGAATGCCAAAATGAAGACCCCTTCATTTACCTCTTCATCACCTTCATCCCCTTCAAACTCTTCATCAGCTTCCTACAAAGACGTCAATTGCCATTAGAGAGAGAAATTTCATGCCAATATTCAGACTTTAGAATGCAATAATGGGAAATGGGAGAGAAGTCCAACAGAAGGTACATTGTTAAAATAAGTGAGAGGATTCGGCCATAAATCCTCCTTGATAATCTCTGCAATCTGCAATTTTTCAAGCAAACACAACCTCAGTACAAGAAAAGAAAAGAAAAAAAAAAAATCCCCCAACATAGAGCACGAGTCTCTCATTCAATCTGTGCACAGAACCATAGAACTTACATCATCGTGGATGCCATCTATGGTATCCTTCTCTTGAGAATCACTAAACCAGCTAAAGAAACTGCAGTCATAGTTGCAATATTAAATGTCAGATGATGGGTACAAATGTGATATCTTGATAAAATTAGAATGGAAAAGATAAATATCAATAATATTGATGAACTGTATATTAGACAGAAAGCAAGTTGACTATGCACAATTTAGCTATATGAAATCCACGCTTTTGAAGCCACAACAGAAAAGTACTTTGGAACAGCTTTGGAATGAGAACTGAGAACTGATTCATATTTTTTAACTCAGAAAATATAAATACCCAAATCAATAAAATGAGGAAGAATAAAGAGAGAAGCAAAGTTGTTGACATAAAATTATTAATGAGGGATCCACAATGTTTGGTTAACAGAGGAACAAACCTAATCAAAATACTATAGCCTTAATATCAAATCATGTTCATCCAAGATTGAGCCCGTACAAAAGCAATATTTGTTTGAACTGACAAACATAAAACCTAATCCAACCATTATCTGAAGGTATTAAAACCCCAATCAAAACATGCTCAGCTACAGGAAAACAGGGCTAAAATCTTCGACAACTATGAATCAGCAGAGTGACCTTCAGCTTCCTAAGTTCATCTCTGAAATTAATTTTAGGTCAGTACCTCAGTCCTGGGATTAAATTCATATTGCAGAAAAAATTAAAGGATCATTAAAAAGCAAGTGAATAATGATACAAAAGCCAACCTTTCTTCAGTTAATGGCCGTTTGTTTCCTTTCTTCTCATGATTAACTCCATTTGGTAAGCCCTACATGCATAAGGAATGTAATTAAATCAAATCCATTGAAAAAAAAGGAAAGTGTACAGAAAAGAAAAATCCCATACCATTCCCTCTTTCCACTTGATTGATGTGGCAGTAATTTTCATTGAGCCTTCATCGTCAAGGAAGGTGAAAGTCTTTGTAAGTTTGGCATCCTCAAAATAAGGATTGGGGTTGAAGTTCTGAAAAACCAAAAGAAACCGATTTAAATTATTTTTATTGAAAAAAAGTACATTCATCAGCCAAGAAAGAGCGAGTAATAATGTTGCTGCCATTAAAGCAAAGTCCGTAAAAATAAGTGAAAGTGAACCTTTAATTGTTCACTGAACTAAGAAATAACAGAAATAAACTCACAAATGTAATGGAGTATCCTGATTTCACATCTTTAAAATCCTCCACTTCCAGAGAGCTCAAGTACCTGAATATCTATTAAGGTAAAAGAAGAGAAGATGAAGAGTGAGTCATTACACAGACAAACAACTCAATTGAAAAAAGGGGCAACCACATATCTCTTGTCATGGTTAATTGCTAATTGAAACATTCAAGATTAAAAAAGTAATAGCAGTTTAGATTCCAAATATAATACAAAAGAAATGCTGCAAAATAAATAACTGTCAAAAGTCAACATCAACTCATGTGAAAACATCATGCAAACCTTTTGATCCTCTTCACTCAAAAGTTCACCGAGTGCAGGATGACTAATAAACTGCAAAAAGTGCACATAAGTCAATCCAAAGTAGATCTCCCATCATTATAGCTCATTGATTGCAGTTTTCACAAGTAAACATATAAGAGGAGATTACTAACAGCAGTTAACCAGAAGTCAGGAATGGATTTAATGATGTCATTCCGCTTATCATAGACTGGCTTGCGAATCTCACTATATTTCTGCTCCACTTCTAAGACTTTCTCACTTGCCTCTTCATTGATCTAGAAAATTACCAGAAAAATAAGCATATATGAAAACCAACTGTTTACTCAGTAAAATTGACTAGTAGTTTCATAGCTGAATATTGTCCGTACTCAGATTCACTCTTGTAGCAATGAAAGTAATCACAAACAAAGCACATGTATATAAAATCATTCTGAACGGTGAGAAATACAAGAAGAAAGTTCAAATTCAAGCAGTAAAGAATAGTACAGTAGCTAAGTCTTTTATATGTGCGCACGCTCGCACACACGAACACCACACGTGTTGTTTGTGAATAATAAACATGAACCAATCAAGGTATTTCCGAGAAACCCAACTTTTGAGTGCTGTCCATATTTTGGTTCATCCCTCCAATGACAAAAATCTAATCAAACTATAGCGTAAAACACAACAATTTCAAGATCACGCATTCAAGCATCATTGCTAAACTCGGCACTGCCACCCTATATGTCTACTCAGGTTTATTTAACTGATCGTCCTTGAAAAAGTCCGACTTAAATGGTTATGCAATTCAAAAGCTTAAAAAAGATGCAGTTTCGAAGTCGTTCAATATGGCAGTCTTAATGAGGTTCACTGTAGCAGTTCCGATGGGTTGAAAAGAGAATTTCCTTACAAAATCAATGAAAACCCAACCCAAAAAGAACCAACATAAATTCGACTGAAAACAGTGAAAAAACTAAAACATCAACATATTCGAACAAAATTTGAACCAAAATTGTGAGGGAAAAAAAATCTTTCCTAGCAATTTGTAATGATCTCTATCTGGGAATCAGAATTTCTGACTTTGAAACACAAATAACTCTCCCGTTTGCTTACCGATAATATTTACGAACCAAAAACAACATCCAATTATTAATTCATCCATTCTATTTTTACCACCCAATTAAACTAAATCTCCATCAGAGCATCACCTAGCGTAAAAACCAAAACTTATCTGCTTCAGTTCCCTCAATTTTCTCAGGAAACAAACAGAATGCATGTCAAAACTAAATAAAATTACATAAACACAAACAGAAGCAAAAGCACAAACATATAACCTATTTACATGAAAATATAACCTTTTCAAGCTCATCCTGGATCTCCTGTAGCTTCTCAATGGAGAGAACGAGTTCTGAGTCGATTGGCTCCGCGTTTTCTTCTTCTACCTTAGTCTTCTTGCCCTTATCTGCCACCATTTTTCTCACTGGTAGCTGCACGAAGAACCCTAACCCTAACCCTAAAAAAATCTCACCTTTCTTCCTCCCCTCCTCTCTCTCGGTGAGTCTCTCTAAAACCCTAGTGGCCTTTCTTCACTTTACTCTCTCTTTTGTATGAGGTGGATTGAGAAAGCTTTGTCAAAACAAATGGGTTAGGGTTTTGCGAGTTTATTTACCATATGTTAAAGTTTTCGGCATGTTCAGATATTCTTCCAATCAATACGTGACAGCTGGAATGCGAGGGTCGTATTGTCATTAAGGATTCCACTACAGGGGTAGTTTAGATATTTAGGTTTTTTAGATTCTTTCCCTCGTGGGTTTTGATAGCGGATGGTATATTCTGATCGCTTGGGCTGCACTACATCGTATAATGAAGTCTAATCAGGCAATCAGCAAGATATTTTGCAAGTTTTCGTAAACTGTTACATTGAACCCCCTTTATATTTTATTTTGACTAATTAACCCATTTCCATTCTTGCTTTTGTGTTTGTGGATTTTAGCTAAGCCTAGGATCTGGGATCCAACGTTTTTGGGTTGTGAGAATTGTCAACTTGGGCTTAACGGAGATCTGACTAGAATTTTAATTTTTTCCGATAAGTTCTATTCGATTTTCATATTATTACCCTTGTTATCATACATATTCTATTTGATGCAATCACATGAATCAAACTTATGGAAACCAAAGAATCATAAATAATAAGAATAGTTCGGACATTATTTGTCCAATTCCTCTTGTTCAGTTTCATGTGTGTTTATCTTTTACATCAGTGACAACACTTCTTATCACAACACAGCATTCAAATAGCGAAGACGACATGCAATTGCAAGCCAGTTGTTGGAAATTGCTATTTCATATTAGTTAAAAGCTTGAAAAAATTCTAATAACACTTCCGGTTTATTACTTAATTTATACTTCTCTTGCTAGGGTTAAAAAGAAAACAAAAAAACCTAAGAAACATGAGGTTGGTTGGGAGATGAGACAATGTAAGAACAATTAGGGTATGTTTGGTGCATAAACTGAATAGTATACTATAGAATTACATTGTATAACATTGCATTAACTAGTACAAAAAATATTGTTACGTTAAAGTTATATTATGTTTGGTGTACTTATGTATTGTATTAATTTATACAAGAAGTAATAATTTTTCAAAAAAATATATTCAAAAAATAAAAATATTTTTATTTTATTTTATAAAACTAGTTACTTATTAACTTTTTGGAATAGATCGAGAGACCCCCGTAACTGCCAATTGTCGAAAAAAAATTTCGGCTCGTCTGAAGACACTGTCATGCTAACGATCATCATGTGATGATCTATACAATGACATAACTTTCATCGTCTTAAAAAGACTACTTTTAGCGGGAGAAGGAGACTAAAAATCCGACTTTGAAACTTTAATTGTCAGATATCCGACGATCAACAACTCAAACAACGAGATAGCTACGGATCCTCATATAGCAAATGTTGGCGAGCATCATGGTGGTGGTGGTGACACGCCATCCCACCAATGGTCGGCCATGGTGGTGACTCCCTCCGACAAGCTCTTCTTAATTTTCGAAAAATAAATTCTGAATAAATTTAATCTTATAACTAAATAAATGATTAATTATTTTTAAAGTTTTAAAAATAAAGGATATTGTTGGAAATATATATTTTTATAAAAATAATTTTGTTATTTTTGAATCAATGCTATAAATTGTCATACTAATGTTATATATTAACTCTATATAACTTAATACAATAACTATACATCTAAGACTTGTACTTCGTATAAATTAATATTATATTAAGTTACAATCAAATATATGTATAATACTGTTTAATATAATATGGTAAAATAGTGCTATGCAATGTCACGTACCAAACATAATCTTGAGATGTTATTTATAAATTTTATTTTTGGTTTTCTTAAAATTAAAAGCCATAAGGGGAGTCTAACAAAATGATGAACAGAGGTTGAAGGGACCCTTTCCAAGAACTTGGGCTTGCTTAAATTAGGTCCAGAAGCCGGTAGGGCACACGATTGGAGACTTTGGTGGGTTCAATCAATGGTACCAAGCAAGAGACTGGAAAGAAAATCCGGATACGAATTGTCGCATTGCTTGCTGCTTGTTTTTCTCATGTCCTGTTAGTGTTAGGTGATGCAAGGTTTGGAAGAAACGTTGTTCTCGTACATGAACCAACTTTTGCACATGCATGGAATTGTAATGTGGAAGTATAGTGATAAGTCTTTTATTAGAAGGCCCTGGAGATATAGGTTAGACTTTGTAGAATAAGGGATTATGGCCGTCGCTATCAGTTAAAAGCTTAAAAGTAATAGAGATAAAAAGTTCCGGCCAGACAAGACTTCTTAGTCCCTTCAAGAGAAGTTATAATCAACTTTTCTGATGTAAGATTATCTTAGAATTTCTTTTTCTTTTTTCTTTTTAAATGGAATCGAATAACATCATCTATATATATATGGGTATCGCTTATGGTTCATTCTAATTCCAATTCTTATTTTCAGAAACAGAATAAAGCTGGAGGGTGGCATGCTCCATGCACAGCGCATCAGAAATAACAAAAATGTTAGATATTTGTTGAAACAAAAACAATCCTGAAAACGTGGCTTTTTTATCTACTTTGCTCTAAATGGCCGACTACCCCTTTTTACAGGTGTTCTGCTTTTTAGACTGATGATGATGTTAAAATGAGATGAAAATAGTGGGTTTTGAACTTATCTTTCCGGCTTTTAGTAGTGGACCCTTTTCAATTGATTATGCATATTGCATACTCCTCTCTTGAGCAAGATTATTCTTCTGAGTAATTGCTTGTTACAGACATACCATAGTTCATCAATGGCTGCTTTTTCAAAGTGGTCCGTGACAACTATTACATTCAATGCCTAATTAAAGAATTTATTTGGTTTCAAACCAACCTTATTGGTCCTTTCAAAACATTCTACTCGGAGGAATTGTGGCTTAATTTATTAGAGTATTTCACTCTCTACAAACCCGAGACCCCAGCCCTTAATCCATTGTGGGGTTCAACCAATAATGTATAATGTTAGACTTACAATATTTATATAAAATAAATTCTATAACGTAATATGACTGCTTAAGTAATATAATCCTATTGGAGATATAATTTCTCTCATCTATTTTTATTTTTTTCTCCTCCAGTAAATTTTCGTCATGTAGAGTACCAAGTTATGATATAGAATTTAAGATGTATGAATATTATGAATATAGTATTATTCGGGGTTCAACAATAGTTATGGACATGTATCCATCTTAAAGTTCGATGCAATGGGTAGCCTCTCACTCTCATTTGCACTGATGTCTCAATTGCTTTCGCTAGCATTTCCACTTCATCCCATCAGGCACATGGCCGCCTTTCTCTATTATCTTTTGTTCTTTTCCCAAAGTAACTATTTGATATGCAATAATTCTTTGCACAATGAAGATTGAAGACTAAAAGTCTTTATTTACGTACATATGTAAGTCTTTTATGAACAGATTCTTGCAATTGAAATGACATTACCTTAGAACATGCAGGACGTCCTGTGCATGACTTTTCAAAGCCATTAGCTGATAAATTATTTCGGATTCTAATACCAGCTCAAAGGCTCTTCAAGTTGGAAACTGTAGCAGCTCTTTGGTAATGTTTTCATAAGTCATTTTGTTACCGTCACAACACATTGCAGATTGCAGCATACAAGATAGTGTTAAGTAACTTTATTATTTTAGGTCTACAAGCTTGCGCAGAGATTTAACATTCTTTTACACCATAATTATTTGTGTCTTACTATAGGATTGGATTTGACTTGGCACATATCATGTTTATTTGATTCTCAAGGCTTGGTTTCTGTGGAGGGAAAAAGAGAGAAGAGAGAACATGGGATCCACCGTGGCTGTAAGATGGCTACGGAATTTAATGCAGAAACCCAACTTGCTCATGGACATGTACTGTAATGTGCTGAATATATGTCATTGTGGACAACATTCCTTAACAGTTCCCATCATTTTAGTTATAACAATGTTGAAAGTTCCCATCCTTCATTAAATCACCAAGAGAGGAGAAACCTAGCTAGAATTCTCAACTTACAGTTGAGCTTGTGGTGCTTATCCTACCCATTTGCGGTCACATGAAGGTTGTTGTTTGTATGCAGGATTATTCCTCTTTTAAATGCCACAATCTTGGATGGGGAATATGCTCCATCTTTTCTCTACAAATATAAATGCACATACCGGCCCTTATAGTTGCAGTTGCTCATTGATATTTTCACAGCTGTTAGTGGGCAATTATGCTTGTTGTAAGATATATACTTAGTTTTACATGCGGCTGTCGGTTGCATTATGGATCAATAACACTAAACCTTAGGAAGAAAGAGCTATGGATTAGAGTTGTGTGTGTGTGCGTGTGTGTGTGTGTGTGTGTGTGTTACATTCTGAAGCACATATGCATCTCAATTAAGACCTTTTACTTGCCGACCAAAGTTCAAGATTTGTAGCCTCACAAGTGAGGCAAAGAAGATTGTGAAAAGCAACTTTCAGTTAAAAAGTCGAAAAGAAATTCCAAAAACATGGATGACCCTCCAGTTGTAAATCAAGAGAACAAGAATAAAATTTCGATGTTATGAACTAAGGAACGAAGGGAATTATTAGTTGGACAAGGGTGGTCAGCCAATGTGGTCTTTAGTGCTCTTTTGGGTCCAATTGAATAGATAATTCCAGACTCTCTTTTATGTTTTCAATCTGTTTTGTTTTCCGATGGCATAAAAGTCATGGACAACGGTGTGAGATACTCTTAGTTTCATCACTCCAAAAGGAATAATAGCAAGCGAAAATTTATCTAATATTAAGGAAAAATACATAATTAAGTGAAAATTGATCATATTAAAACCAAACATTTTTAGCAGTGTTTTTCCCAGATCATCACCTTCCATTACACATGTGCTGCTTTATGTGGACAGACAGTATCGCTTGTAAGAAAAAATGGCAAGACAGTTCCTGAGGCAAAAGCATGTTTTGCCGATGGGAAAAATCAAATCCTTTCTCCACTTTCGGCTTGTAGCTTCCTCATCGGCATGGGGGCAACTGCTCTCTGAGGCTGTTGTTGTTGAGACTTTGCCTTGTCATTCGTTCTATATGCATCTTCAGCAACTCTAACTGCTTTATGACTCTTGCACCCGAGTAGTTTGCTTGAACGGCTGCTTTGCACATCTTTGTGATCAACTATGGATTTGGTTTTGGCAACTCTAGTACTAACTGCTGCATTTGAGCCAGGATTTTTGGTATTAATCTCTGTCGGTTTTCTTTCCTCGTAGTCTGACATAGCTGAGAAATCTGCAGCACTGGCAGTAACAACACTCCACTCAATGCTGGTCTCGCTTGGGGGATAAGGGGTAGGAGTCATGCAGCCTGACATGCCATCAGATGTTTGCCTTGTGAACAATGGCTGCACTCCACTGCCGGATATGTTTTCTATTTCAAATAAATCAGAGCTAGCATCACTCTCTATATCATCATACACTTGGCTCCTCACAGAAGAGGTTGGGAGGTTTGGAGTTTTAGGAATTGCATCCCAAGTTAGCATGGATAATTTCTTCTCTAGATTCACTGCTATCACATCCTTGTTCAGCGTATGTGAACCAAAAACTTCCAGTGACATCCTTGACTCCTCTTCTTCTATCACATCCTCTTTTTCCAATTGTCTTTTAACAGCCAGATTTTGTTGACCAGATTTTGCAACTGGAATTGGAAAAAACTGCTCTTTATTTGATTCAGTAGTAGTACTCATCTTTTCAGCACTTTGCTTATGAATAAACTTGTCTTTCACCTTGAATCTTGGTTGATGCTGCTTTCTTCCGTCCAACATTGTAGAACCGCCAGTGACTTGGATGGCTTCCTTTCTGTAATCCCTCCCACCAGTTGCCCCTCCTTGCTGAGCATTTGGATTAGCATAAACAGATTTCTTATCCGAACAAGATCCGCTGCAGCTGAGGCCAGAGAAAAAGCTCTTTCCACCTACCTTTTTTCGCTCACTTTGATGAGATAGGTCTCTCTGATATAATGGTAGCAAAGCAGTTTGGCTATTCCAACTTGCTTCAGAACCTACACTTGGAGTTCCTGGCCTGCTTTTGGTTTTGTTGCGAAGCAGCTCAACCTGGTTTGATTTCTTGTATCCACCATGGTTAGTTGCAGTATCAATAATCATTGGACCATCATCCAATTTCATGTTGTAGTACTTTTCAGCACCAAAAACGCCAATTTCACCTGCCCTGGACTTGGTTCTTTCTAAGCGTATTGAAGAGGGAAATTCATGTTCCGGGCTTGAAGGAATGGAATGTTGCGGGTACTGAACTGATTCTGTAAGCTTCTGTATGTATTTCTCTTCTGCTGTACCAAGGTAACAAGAAAATGAGACTTCACCAAGATTGTTACTGTTCCTCCCACTGTCCATCGGTTGCAAGCAAAAGCCTAGTATTGTGTGATGGCTAACAAACTTGAGAATTCTGTCTGGAAAGCTTATGGGATGAGATAAGTTGAATGACACACAAAGTTGAAAACGAAGATTGGATGTCGAGAGAAACTAAAGATGGCAAGAAAGAGTAGGAGAGAGCACAAATTGGACAGGCGACCTTTGAAATGATATTGGAGAGTTTGGTGAGTAATCTGGCCAGGACAAACTCAAAAAGGTATGCAAGAAGCATATATATACATATAACATAAAGCTTTTGATATTGAGAGAGGGGTTGGAGATCACTTTGCTTCCTAAGAACCGTTCCATACAAGTTATAAGGTTGAATTGTATATAATAGAAGTGTGAGGTCCTACCTGCTTGGACTTAATTGACAGTTAGTCATTTTTTCCCCCCACTAGATGAGGCCCCATGTGGTCTTCATTTTCTAACTAATTTTGATTACAAGGAGTTATCATGTTTAATTTTCCAACGTTATGCTCAATATGAACACTACTTGAAATCAGGATGGACTTAACTATATGGATAGTGTGTCGACAAATGGCTTGCAGTAGCACTGTGATATCCCTGCCATTCATTTGTTGCTTTGTGAGGGCAACAGTCCAAATCAATGCGAATTGATGGTCTAGTCTAGATGTTGTTTAACACATTGCCATTATGTCAAAAGTCAAGAATTCAAATGGCTGTGATTGCCTAAGCTGATTGAATATCATTCACCTAATAAAAGATAATAAATAATTAGTCTGCTAAATTCAGGAACCCTGCCACACTCCAACACATGGTTGCTTGCATTGCTTGTCTTCCTCTGCGAGGTTTTGCACCATTTGTTGGCCAATAAATGGGGTCTTCTATTATGGAATACAAGGTTGAATCCTAGTGGGATCTTAGTCTTGGAGAAACAAGCAAAAAAATCCAATTTTCAAGCGTATGAATAGCAAATTATGCTAACAGTTTTGATCCCTCTGACAGATATATAAAATACAAGATATAAGCTTAAAATGAAACCTCAAGCCATTTAGTAGCTGAAAAAGCCCTTTCACAGACAGAATTTTAAGTTCCGGAAACCATGAATAATGAAAAGATTGTTAAATACTTGATATATCTATAAAACATTGGCTATAAACATTTTTCTTGTCCATGATAAATCTACAGCTGATAATTACAGAATACAACAATGAACAAACAATTAATATTATGGAATTGAAAGAATGAAGGACATTAGCAAAAACCTCAGAGTACCATGAACAGGATATGCTTGCCAAGCCTGAACCTAAACAGCTGTTAGGTACTCAAAGAGAGAGAAAATTCATCTAGTTAAAAAATAAAATAAAATAAAAAGGAAAAAGAGGAAAAGAAAACAGTACCATGAATCTTTA
Organism: Boswellia sacra; assembly: GCA_013180625.2. Taxonomy (NCBI): domain Eukaryota; kingdom Viridiplantae; phylum Streptophyta; class Magnoliopsida; order Sapindales; family Burseraceae; genus Boswellia; species Boswellia sacra. The sequence continues at coordinate 2,271,203 of SNVD02006955.1, read as the reverse complement.
TGAATTAAAATATGCTCTCTATATTCTCTATCTACCTCAACGAACATGACTGGTCAATATTAAATATGGTAGAAGCCATGTTTCTGGTTGCTACTTGCCGAGACACCTATGGTTGACAACAGGAAATGATATTTCGTGATGGAACCATACCAAGAGGTCCCCATCTCATTCATTTCCCATTCACTGCGATGATGTTGTATTGTTTTCTCCGGCGACCCAATACTGCTTGACAGCAAACAAAATCTTTTCTGAGAAAAGAGGACCATCCTCATGATCAACCATTTTTGTCTTCCACCTCATTCCTCCCACTATTTTCTTCACCTTAGTTAGTACATCCTCTTGGTCTCGAAATATGACAGCTCCTTCAGGCCTCAATATACGATCCATTTCCAGAAGAATCTCTTCTGCATCACAACTGCATTGGTTGCATATATAGTATGAGAACCTTTAAGATAGTTAATTAGCTAACAATAAATAAACTAATTGTTGGGTGTGCAACCAAAGTCCCACATTGGCTAGACATGGGAAAAATCATGGGTATATAAATGTGGACAAGCATTCCATTGGTATGAGGCCTTTTGGGTAGAATCCAAAAGCAAATCCATGAGGGCTTGGGCCCAAAGTGGACAATATCATACCAATGTGGAGTTTTGGGCTGTCCTTGGAAACCCAACAAGTGGTATCAGAGCCTAGGCCCAGACTTAGCCAGGAGAATACGTGATGAAAATTCTCAGACCCAAACAAAAGGTGGTGAGCCCCCGGATCCGTGGTTGAGCTCTATTTGGAGACAAAGATAGAAGCAAGCTCTCGAGGTAGGAAGGCAGCCTCGATGAAGCAGGCGGATGGCTCTCGAGGTAGACAAAGGCCTCGATGAAGCATACAAATGAATAATCATTTGTGGGGAGGCTCGGGAAGAAAAAAATGGTCCTTTGTTTGAGGGGGGATTGTTGGGTGTGCAACCAAAGTCCCACATTGGCTAGACATGGGAAAAATCATGGGTATATAAATGTGGGCAAGCATTCCATTGGTATGAGGCCTTTTGGGTAGAATCCAAAAGCAAATCCATGAGGGCTTGGGCCCAAAGTGGACAATATCATACCAATGTGGAGTTTTGGGCTGTCCATGGAAACCCAACACTAATGAACTCTTGAAAAGTAATTTTGTCTATAGCAAAGAAGTCCACGAAAATCTGAAAGCCCATCTAGGGGACATCAGTCTGATTTTAGCCATTTTAAACCTCATAAAAGTTGTAGTTTTTTCTAAGTTCATGCATCTCTTAACCTCTTTGTGCTATACCAATATGACTTGAAAATGAAACGATCTAACTTCAACTTCTAATATCATATTATGGTTGAAAGTGATTTACTTTCTATCAGAAAAGAGTAGCCAACAAAGACTTACTAATTATCTCTATACAAGCTGAAAATTCCATTTGCGTGAATAAGGTCATATGTCCTGGGGTAGGTCGAGAACGCTTCACACCTGTCAAAAAATGGGAGAAATTATGTCTCAAAGAAAAGCATTAAATATAGAATGAAAAAGTATATGTGAAAAAGAAGTAACATGGAAAAAAGACTAGCTCTATTCTTTTCCTTTCCCGAATTTCTTCCAGTGTATCGCATAGAAGAATCACAGAAAAATAACTAAATAAGAAATGTCAACTATTAGAACGGCATTAATCAAGGAGAACCGATTACCATTAGCAGGACCTCAAGTTATTTCCTAGTGGTGTGCAGCATACAGAGTAAACTGTTACCTATTTATTTTATTGATGAAGGCAGAAGGGCTAAATAAAGAAAGAGCCATAAGTGGAGGCCAATAACCCAAATGTAACAACAGTGAAAACATGAAGGTAAATTTTCTCCTGTCAAGGTTACTGGAGTAGAAATACAACGAGTTCAAGGTAGGCCGATAACCAGCAGGGAGAAGAACTTGATCAATGATAAGATGAATTATCCACAGGGAAAGAAAGTGATAGAAAAAAACAATTTCAAACCATGAGAAGCAGGGAAAGGTCATATTAAAGTTCCAAAATAATGTGCCAGCCCCACATTTTGATGTTCATGGATCTTATCCTTGGAGGCTCAGGTGAAAATCCATCAGAGTGGAAGTAATCTTTTCCAAGTGAAAGACACTAAAAAGAAACCTGGGTTGAGGTAGATGCAAAGTGAGGGAAGGACCAACATGGAATGGTTGTTGAGAAAGATTTGCATGCTTACAATTTGATTACAACTTGACCTTTGATAGAGGCTGAATAGTAAGACAGGACTATTCTTCTATTCGCCACGAAAAAGTATGGATGAAGGCTCAGACGATTTCAATCTTAGAACTGCTCTTAGAAGAATAGTTGGAAACACAACTTAAAAAAGCTGACGCATAAAGAAAACTGACAGTAGAGAGTTACCAGTCATGATATATGCCAATAAATCCACGCTCATAAATAACACCTAGAGTGTCTTTCTCAGCTATTGTAGGCATAACATTCATAACCCACAATTTGGGAGACTCAATGGCAGCCGCAAAACTTCCCAACCCAGCATTCATATCCATTATGTTGCGATACCTCCCCGAATCAAGAAGTTTGTTAATCCTCTTATAAGCATTCACATGCTTCTTCCACAACCGGTTATCTTCTTGGTATATCTCAGCAGATACTCCTGCGATGGATCCACTAGATATTCTGAAAGGAACAGCATTTAGTCTTTCTCTAAATGGTATCCATTCTCCACCAGCAACTTCATCTGGTCCATTAGTCTCAGGGTAACGAGTCACACAGGGCTCCATCTTCTGGTACCTATGCACCAGCAGAAGATACATATTTTACATCGAAATAAAAAGATACAGTTAAACAGGCAAATAAACATTTGCACAAAAGAAAACTTTGGTCAAGAAACACCCAAAAGGCAAATGAACTAATATACCAGATATTTTCTACATCGGTGGAAGGACACATGGTAGGTTGAGAATCTTTCTCACGACAATCCTCATAATTTTTTCTTTTCTGCCAGACGGCAGTTTCACCCTTCTCATGCTTCTTTTCCCAGCAGAGAAGTTCTGCAATCTCTTCAATTTTTCTCTGTTCTTCCTCAAGATCCTTCTTGGGTCGTTTCCATGCACGGTAATTAGTCCTCCAGTTAATGGGAGGACCAGAAAGCACCCAGTAACCACCTGGTCTAAGAACTCGATCAATTTCCATCATGTACATTCCATCTGCAAAATCAATTCCCACCTATGGTGTTATAATCACTTACAGCTTGTGTTGGTTAGGAACTGCCTTGCATATTATATTAATAATCCAAATCTACACAAGAAACTGTACTCACCTCTTGCAGCCCATGGGATTGAGCATCGAGAACAGTGAGCCATGTCAAAAGCTCTGGCGGGATAGGGTAGCTTTACAGTTCCAAGAACACCGATAATAGCTGGCACACCTCTTTCCAAAGCAAATTGAACCTGTGCTTCATGAGAGTCTCTTGGTGCAAATGACATCGTTACTACATTCTTTTTAAACAGGTATGCTCCCCAACTTGCAACCTAATCATGAACAATAACACACTACAATTAAATGAGGAAGCCTCTGCTCTAGTATTTTAACTCCATAAAATAAAAACAGCGTAAAAGATGAAATTGTATTACGAGAATAAATTCTACGATCAGGAAAGCATTCAAAAAAGCAAAAAAAAAAAAAAATTTACACAAAAAATGATCAACATTTCAAAGAATTGAACTTACCCCACATCCAGCATCCAATGCTGTTCTAACCATCCCATTGTCCATTGGAATCAGGGATGCAAGTTCATCTATATATGCATCTGCGCCATGAGGAAACTGTGTTCCTCCACCTGGAAATCTAAACACATTGCCTTCATACAGAATCCAGTTCTGAGCAGCCTTCTCAACTGTCAAGCTCTTGTAAGGTGCATTTGCATAGGGCACATAGTCACGACTCTTTGGCCAAGGAAATGGCGTTGCGTATCCTGGTGGGGCGGGAATAAGACACTGCAGCTTCTCTTCTTGAAGAGGGCAATGTCGTTCCCTGTGGTTCATATGCTCCCGGGGGAAGAGCATTGCCCTCATCTCATCATGACAGGGCGTGTAATCGATATAACGATCATCACATGGCTTAAATTCCCGGACTATTGAGTGGGAATCATCAGTTGTAGCAACGTCACCACCATGATGGCTCTCATAATTCAGATTTTTGAGGATACCACAATCAGTCTGCTTGGTGATGTCTATAGCTATTTTGTCTCCTTTCCCAAATCCACTTCGTTGCCATGCACCCAAGATATAGAAGAAACAGCATAAACCAAAGACAATGAACAATGACACTGAACCCCTCGTCCTATTCTCGCCTGAGTTCCCTTTTGTTGCCATGATGCACCTGCAATTTTTTTAATCACAATTTAAATATTATTACAGATAAGAAATGAAATTGACGATACAAGTAAGTACAAAAATTTGAAGTTTTAAAATTCTGTCAGAGAAATTATCAAGATTCATCATGAATCTGAAGATTATACAGAAAAAGCTCTATCATTATTATTTTTCTTTGACAAACTCAAAACATCAACCCACATCCGTTTTGGAGCAGTCACCACAAATGATCACCACCAGAGTTTCAAGCTTGTCAAAAAAAATTCCTTTCGTATATGGTCACTAAAAAACAAAAAAAAATCTAAACTATATAATAAAAGATAATAATGCTCCTCCTTTATTTATTTTATCAATCAACATGAATTCCAACACCAAAAAATTACTCATGTTTTCAGAATGCAGGCAAGCTTAAGCGTTTGCATGTCCTCCTGAGACCAGGGATCTTACACTTACGGTTACAGGTAATAAAATTGAGAAGGGTCGAAAGTATTATGTTTCGTCGAGTGATGAAACACGAAATTGAAACAAGGAAAAAAAAAAAGAAATAAGAAGAATGGTTATTACCAGAGAATGAAATTGAAAATGAAGATGAAGATGATGGAAGCAGAGGATTTATTGAAGATGGATCGAGCAGAGTAATGCAATAGATCTAAAGATGAAGAAATGAAAAGGGTTACTTGGTTAGGGAGAAATCGCATCAAATGAAAGACATGGTGATGAATCGAAATTCACGCGCGAAGCAGAGTTGTGATGTAAGTTTCGGTCGGTGTTTGGAACTGTTTTCCGCTTACACTGTTTGTAATGTAATGGGATGAAGAGTACGATGTTTATGTCTGTTCCAATCACCACCCGCCACCTTTTAGCTATTAGTTAGGATTTGGACGTATTTGGATTTGAAATAAATAAATAAATAAATGGAAACTAACAGCGCCCCCCTTATATGCCAAAATTCCAAGAAATCCTCGAACTTTTCGGAAACTCACTCGGAACCCTCAATACATTGTAAAATATAGAAGCTGTTTTAAACAAATGAAAAAGTTTTTCCAAATGATCGCACCTTTCAAGCTTACCTTGCTGATTTTATAAGATGTTGTAGTTATTCCACGTATAGTGGACTACTATACATCATTTTTTAGCTAAATTATTTATTAGTTCATATCAAACATTAGAGAGTATATTATTAGACTTATTGGTTTATCATTACTATTTGATAATGAGTTATTTTGGTTTGTCCAAAACTGAAGTAGAATGATTAAAATCAAGTATAATTCAATCAATATGATTTATTGTAAACATATTTTAAAAGGGTTATTGTTGTAAACTAATGTTATGTAAGAAGTTTTACCCCACTCATATATATGTGTGTGAAATAGTTCATTTCATTTTACACTTTTGAACCAAATGGCTGGGGATAAAAAATTTCTCAGCTTTTCTTTTTACACGTAGAAACCGTGACCCACCTCCAAAACCCATTTCAATTAAGTTCCTCGTCATATACAAAAGCAAAATAATATCACTAACACTCGACATAGATATTGCATATTAAAACTTGAAGCAGAGTTTATATTCTGGAAAAGGATTGTTTCGAAACCAACATTAAATTGTTAAAACCAAAAATTAGGCAAAAAAAAATCTAAAATCAACACCTCAATCACACAATCCACGTTGTTAGTCAAAGCCGCCACCGTTGGACCCATCATTGGCAAAAATTTGGAACCAAAAACCAATCTCCACCAGCATTGGAATGGTCATGCGGTAATTCGAAAGCGTTGACCACCACCATCAATGCCATGGCCGCGCACCCAAGCACCGATTGCCACACACCCAAGCGCCGATTGCCACTCCCAAAGCATCGAATCCCACCCTTAAAGCCATGGCCACACACCCCAGTTGCAATCGATGTACACCCAAGCTTCGATCGCTCCAAACTCGTTTACGTTCTATTTTTTCTTTTGAGTGGGGGCTTTCATCTATTTAATTCACCATACACCATCTCTCCTCCTTTAAATTTTATTTAATTGTAGTGGTTCACTCTGGAAATTGGGATGGGTTGAATTTGTTGAAGTTCCTCAAACCAAATTAAAAATATTAAAAAAATTAATTTAAAATAAATCCAATTGTGGAGAGTGGGATTTGAACCCACGCCCTTTCGGACCAGAACCTTAATCTGGCGCCTTAGACCAACTCGGCCATCTCCACATTTGCTGTTATTGTTTTCAAATACATTTTCTTGGATTTTCTTCCCTCTATTTTTAAATTGCCGTACATTTTAAAGCACCTTATGGAGCTTCATGAATGCAATTCTCTTTCAAGGCATTCAGTGATCACCTTCAATTGATTTATCATATTAATCTTTTATGTGCTGCATTAAGTAAAAAGATCACCTAGATTCTGGATCAACTTCAAGTTTCTGAGAAAGAAAACCTGAATCCTCACTTGCATCTTTTGGTTTACTCAGAAAGTCTTAGGGGTTGTCACATAAACCCTGGTTCTCGAATTGCTCCTCATGTAAGAATTCTTTCTTTTACAAAATCATTCTTTTGTTTCCTCATCCTCCATCCACATGGCAAGCACAACCACAACCAACACAACAAAAAGCATTTAACAGTCTCCTAACTCAACTCCCATAAGTTCAGAAATTCCTACCTAGCAGGTACCCCATTTTTGCAAAATGAAATTGAAGACTTTATAGCTGTAAATCTCTTGGTTGATTATAGATACATTATTATAGCAAATAAGCATCTGTTTAACCTTATACTCATTTAATTCCATCTCTTTAAAACAAAATGAAACAAGACTTCTCCTGTTGCTTGACCCACTGTAAACTTGTGCTTACATGATGCCTTCAAATAACAAACCCCAGTGACCCAAGGGGAAAAAAAAAGTTAGGCAAGCATCAGATATCAAAAGTCCTTGGAAGTTTATAGTAGTCTAGAGAATATTCAACATCATCTTCCAAATGCACATATGCAGTTCTGACTTCTATTACTGGATTAAATGCTGCATCTCATTGTTCTCATGCTGAACCCTTCCAGTTATCTCCAAGCATAAGCCATTGGGAAGGCACCTATTCATCTGTTTTTCCTTATCAGGTTTCTTCCTACCAAATCCTGGGTCTATAAACACTGGCTGTACAGCAAGAGTTGGATTTGGTTTAATTCGGTTCACTTCTCTTTCATCTGGTGGCCGTAATAAAATTCTGCTCTCTGATTCCATTTCAGAAACTTCATCTTCATTCAACATGACCTGCAAAAATTTACATACTGAATATTAGAAGAAAGCAGACACCTATTAAGCAAGAATATAATTGCCAAACATTTGAACAAAAAGACCAAGTGGTCAGAGTGACATAGAAGTATTGTCTTAAAGAAAGCAGGTGAGAAGTGTTAAATATCTATGTCATAAGTGAAGGATAATGGATACAGAAAAGTTTTCTTCCATATATGTTGGAAGTATAGGTAGATTTATGTGATCCAAATGGCTAGCAAGAATAAGGCAGAGGGGGAAATTATCATGAGCAAAGAATAATAAACTCTAGAAGAATCTATGACAAAAACAATGAAGAAGAAAAAGACAAAATATTCTAAGAACTTCATCAGGGATATGGGGTGATAAAGATTCTGCATCTCTGCATCTGCCTATAGCCGGATCGTTACATTTTACACAGAAGTTAAAAAAAATTTATGCAGAAAGTCGTGGACATTTAGCAAATATTGATACCTTGCGGCCAACCAAGTCAAAAGTAACAACCACTTTACTTCGTTTGGCCCGTTCAGCTTCCTCAATCTCCTCCTGTTTCTTCTTTAAGAGTTCCTTCTCCTGGGGCCAGAAAATCAATCACAACTGTAAGCACATTTACTTATAAAAAAAAAAAAAGCTTGCAACCATTAGCTAACAACTAGATACCTCTTTTGACAGCCAGCTGTTTCCCTCAATCTCATAGTAGTCACTTTGGTCATCAATTACTGTTGTACGAGCAGCAGCATTTCGATCATAATCAACAAGCCTTTTTGCATAAGCCTCAGCTGCCGCTTCAGCATCTGATACAGGTGCCAAACTTTCTTCCAAACCAGCATATGTGCTACCTTCCTTCAGCACAAGGGCACCACAAAACTGGCAAGGTCCCTTACCCTCTTGTTCACAAACTACCTTGCCACAGGACAAACAATTGCTAATCAATCTGTGCTGACGTGCTTGGCAAGAGCATGGCTTCCCCTGTTGGAATACAATAGACCCTTTTGCAGCCTCTGCAAGTGAAACAACTTTTCCAGCTTTCTTCTTTTTGCTATTACTTTGGTTCCCTTTACTCATGGTTCTTGACTCAGTGCTCTCAGTTGCGACATGGTTTTCATGATACCTGGGAACAGCACCCTTTTTTAGTTCAACTTGATAGCTCGGAACCATAACACTTTTAGGTTCAGACTGATAACTAGGGCCTGCAACCTCTTTTGAAGTTTTAGATGCTTTCTTGAATCCGCTAGTAGCACCCCCATCTGAGCGTGGTTTGACATAGGCTTGTAATTTTGAAGTTCTAACATCTGAGGCACTGCTGGGAATATCTGAGTGACCTCTCCGTCGAAGATATTCCTCAATCACACTTCTTCCAACCTGTTGCCCAATAATATTCTGCAAAAGCAAATGATAACATACATAATTTTTATTTTTTATTTTTAATTTCACAGCTGCAAAACTTCCATTGAGAAAACTGATTATGATCCATCCATGAATTTTATTCATGCACTAAAAATCTGTTTATAGAACTTAATGTGGTCTCTGTGACTTCACTAAACCTAACTTTTGGAACCAGAAAAACTATCACTCAAGAAGCAATGATACTGTTAGACTGAGATGACTCTTAACAATTATGAAATCTTTCATATCAAGTGGGACAATAATCCAAAATTTCATCGCCAGTTTTAGAATTAAAGCAAAAAAAAAAAATGTTAAACAGAGAGAAATAGAGAATTACGTCGAGGTACTCTTTGGCGTCAAGTGGCTGAGCGAGTTCACAATAAGAGACTAAACCCGATATGATCTCTTTATCCAAATCCAAACCCGTCTCTATTCTCTTGCACAGGTCCACCAAAGCCTTCTCCAACCATTCTCCGGCCGTCTCCATCCTCTACAAATGAATTGAATGCCAAATCAACCCCGCTCTCTTTCTTGTTTTTTTTTCCAGTTTTTGCGGGACGAGGTGCGCCTTTGTAATTCTAATTTTCGCGACGACTCTGATGTCTAAAGAACCCAAATATTTTGTCAACTTACAATAACCTCCTCCGTCCACTGTTAATTAACTGTAAAATCTAATTGATTTGGCGTTGATTAATTTATTTTTTAACTTTGACCGTTAGATTTAATAACCCAGAGCAGGGGCGTTATTTGCATTTTCCAAACATTTGGGGCTTGTAGAGTAAAACTTCGGGTCGGTCACTTCAATTGCCCTGTGAGTGATGACGTGGACACCTAGGAGCTGTTGATTGGACCAAGTGCTTCTGCTCTCGACTGCAGAAATAATTTTTCCCCTACATTCAAAACCCTAGAGAAAAACCCTCGGATTTGCAAAATTTTCGGCCGATCCCAATATCTTCAGCGATGCGTTTCAGTTCTGTGACTGTTATTTGAGGTAAAGATTTACATACAGTTGCTGACTAAAAGACAGAAATTTGAAGTCCATTTATCCTTTTTTAGTGGTTTTCAATTAATCATTTATTTTTTTTCATTTTCATACTCTTTTTTAGCTTCAAATAAGTGAATGTTTCGATTATGGGGTTCTGTAGTGTGGTTTCAGGATACCTAGCTAGGGCCTGAAGCATGTAGAAGAAATTGTTAAACAATAAACAGCTGGAAGACTGAACTGGGTTTGATGGTTTTGATGAAATTATGAACTATTAGCTTTGTAGTTTGGTAATGAGTCCTTCATTACTTCCTAAACATGTAGCTTCCGTTGTAAAACACCAAAAGGACCCTTTAAAGGCACTTGAAATGTTCAATTCGGTGAAGAAAGAAGATGGATTCAAACATACATTGTCAACTTATAAATGCATGATTGATAAACTTGGTTTTCATGGTAATTTCAAGGAAATGGAAGATTTGCTTCTAGAGTTGAGAATGAATGTTGATAATAGGATGCTAGAGGGTGTGTACATTGGAGTCATGAGGAACTATAGTCGCAAAGGGAAGGTTCAAGAGGCTGTTGATGTGTTTGAGAGGATGGATTTTTATAATTGTGAAGCAACAGTTGTATCTTATAATGCAATCATGAATATATTGGTTGAGTATGGTTATTATGATCAAGTGCATAAAGTATATATGAGAATGAGGGATAAAGGGATTTTGCCTGATGTCTACACATTCACAATTCGAATCAAGTCTTTCTGCAGAACAAGGAGGCCTGATGCTGCTCTGAGGCTTCTTAGGAACATGCCTTCTCAAGGCTGTGAGGTTAATGCAGTTGCATATTGTACAGTTATCGGTGGATTTTATGAGCAGAACCTTCATGTTGAGGCATATGAATTGTTTAATGAGATGCTTACTTCACGGATTTGCCCTAATATTGCTACATTTAATAAGCTTATACATACTCTTTGCAAAGTAGGTGATGTCCGGGAAAGTGAAAAGCTGCTTGATAAGGTTCTGAAGAGGGGGATTTCTCCAAATTTGTTTACACACAATATTTTTATCCAAGGGCTTTGCAAAAAAGGTGCACTTGGTGAGGCTGTTAGTTTGTTGGACATCCTTGGAAGGGAAGATTTAGCCCCTGATGTTGTCACTTATAACATATTAATCTGTGGATTATCTAAGAACTTTAAGGTTGTAGAAGCCGAGTACTATCTGCATAAAATGGTAAATGAAGGGTTAGAGCCTGATGGTTTTACTTACAATGTTATTATAAATGGATATTGCAAGTTGGGTATGATTCAAAATGCAGATAAGATACTCAATCATGCTGTCTTCAAAGGATTTGTGCCTGATGAGTTCACATGTTGCTCTCTAATTAATGGTTTCTGTCAGGATGGTGACATCGAGCGTGCAATGGCTCTATTTAAAAAGGCTCTGGGAAAAGAAATAAAGCCTAATATTGTTCTATATAACACACTAGTCAAAGGGTTGTGTCAGCAGGGACTTATTCTTCAGGCATTGCAGATGATGAATGAGATGTCAGAAAATGGTTGTTACCCCAATATATGGACTTACAATATAGTTATAAATGGATTATGCAAAATGGGTTGCGTCTCTGATGCCAATAATCTTGTGAATGATGCAATTGCCAGAGGCTTCATTCCTGACATTTTTACCTTTAATACTCTGATTGATGGTTACTGTAAGCAGCTGAAACTGGAGAATGCAATTGAGATTCTGAATACAATGTGGAGTAATCGTGTTACTCCTGATGTCATCACATATAATTCTTTGTTGAATGGCCTATGCAAGGCTGCAAAATCTGATGATGTGATGGAAACTTTTAAAACAATGGTGGAGAAGGGCTGTGTTCCTAACATTATAACTTACAACACACTAATAGAGAGCCAGTGCAAAGCTCATAAAGTGTCTGAAGCTTTGAACTTACTTGAGGAAATAGAAAGCAAGGGTTTGACTCCCGATATTGTTAGTTTTGCGACACTAATTAATGGGTTTTGCAATAATGGGGACTTGAATGGTGCCTACCAGCTATTTAGAAGAATGGAACAACAATACAAGATTGCTCATACAACAGCAACCTACAATATTATGATCAATGCTTTTTCTGAAAAGTTAAACATTAATATGACAAAAAAGCTTTTCTGTGAGATGGATGCCAAAGGCTGTTGTCCAGACAATTACACTTATCGTGTCATGATTGATGGGTTCTGCAAAACAGGAAACACTAATTCTGGTTACAGTTTTCTACTGGAAAACATTGAGAAAGGGTTTATTCCTTCACTGTCAACAATTGGTCGGGTCATAAACTGTCTTTGTGTGGATCATAGGGTTCGTGAGGCAGTTGGTATCATCCACCTTATGGTGCGGAAAGCAATTGTCCCTGAGGTTGTGCACACAATTTTTGAAGCTGATAAAAAGGAGGTAGCAGCTCCCAAGATTGTTGTGGAAGACTTGTTGAAGAAAAGTAATATAACTTATTATGCCTATGAACTTCTATTTGATGGCATTAGAGATAAAAAGCTGGTAAAAAAGAAAGCTTCTAAGTAAGGATTCTGAAGCTCTGTGAAAGTGGTCATGTTATATCAATAAATTGGTATTTTCTGTTGAAGGTGAAAATGCGCACCTTTGGCAGTTGACTAATCCAAAGATGCCAGGATAATCTGTTGCACAGCCAAATAGCTGCGCCTGTTAGCCTTTCACAGGTATTTACGGCAGAATGCCTTTTAGTTTGAGTCCACCTTTCAGCTCTTATCTGATTTGTTGTATACTGTTCTTGTTTGTTCCAGGGTTAAGCAGGATCAATACAGACTCAATTAAGCAAAAAAGATGGCGGTTTTTTTTGTCATTTATCTACAATGTATATGATTTTTCTGTTTTTCATCTGTATATGTAGTAAAAATTTATTAGGGATTGTGAATGAACTCAATAATGTTAAATTTGTTTGTTTATTATTTTTTCTTTTTTCAGGTTGAAGATGGCAAATTTTCATGAGAGAATGCCTCACAGATCGAGAGTATTCCGAGTCTAGGCTCTGTGCCAGTCTAATATTCACGAGATTTTCTCTTAACAGCCACTAAAAAGTGGCGTTAACTCTTTGTTGCACAGCCATGCATTATTGTTGTAATTTAAGTGTTAGATATTATATGGGAAGGTTAGCATGACCGAGAATATTTCTAACACTTTTATGAATATTGCAATTGCATGTTTGCAGGTAAAAGATGACTTTTCTATTGTTCACGAATTGTTTAGTAGCAATTCATTCCTGACCTATTTGTAAAATGTTTATTTGATTGAAGGGGCATATGATTTGACTTTGTCATCTATCAATTGAACAGCATGAAATCAAAAGGATTATCAGTTGTTTTAACCATGAGCACTGGTAAGAAATTGCGTGCTCTTAGAGAGAGGAATGGATTTTGTAAATTTGCTGGATTTATTAATTGCTGGAAGATGTAGTTTGTTTCCTCAAATAATAAGTCTAAGACAGCAAAACAGGTAAGCAGATGGAAGGAATATACTGCTATGGGTATTGAATTAGCTATATTCACGTAAACCGTAACCTAGTTGAAATGTACAAGTATGGCGCCTAGCACGATGGATCTATTATATGCATGGTGTATTGAGTGGAGCTCCAATCCTGATGGTGATGGAGTTTACTTTTCCGCTAAAACAATGCTTACTCGACTTGAGAAAAGTAGTACCAGAACGACCTTGCCAAAAGACGAGTTAAAAGACTAGTTAAAATCCAAGGTAACAAATGTGCTTCTGTATTCAATATGTTGAAAAAAGACACAGAGCACTTGTGAGATTAACTATTCACTGACATACAGTACAAGGAAGGTGAAAGCTTAATATCATTTCCATTGAAAACAAGTAAACAGGGTTATAAAGTATCAAACAACTAGGTGAACAAGACGGAAAATCTAAGACGGGCACCGTCATCCCTCGTAAAATGCAGTTTTTCCAAATAAACTCGTGTCAAAAGATCATACAACAAATTGCGAGCTTTTGTATGAAAGAATAAACAAAAGAAAACAAAGTTTGAATTGTTTTCAAGGGCTACTAAGTTTTACCGAGCTGCCGGTTCCAAGAGTCGATAATATTTGGATAAATTGGGATTCTTTCCTCTCTGCATTACTAACCAATAGTCAATATCCAGTCTGTTGGGTTCCTGATCACTCTGTGAGCAGTTCTCTCTGATTCAATGGGAAAATCAATTGCATTTTCAGTTGACTGATTGTTCTGCAAGTATTTGCCAAACTACCAAATTGAGAAGCAAGAAATTTTTAAGCTAAATTTCGTAGATTAAGTCAGTAAACTATAACAGTGAATATACAGAATATAAAATGTCACCCATCACCTCTAACTAAAAGCATATTTACCAAAATTTAAATATTCATAGTTCATGTATCAAATGACACCACAGAATCCTATCCGTATCATTCACATTATACAAATTGAATTGATCCCTCCCAATAGTTGGCATAAGGGGATTTGATCTCTAAACATCTTGCTAGTTTTGCAAGAGATCAAATAAACTAGACTATCACTTTTTGCTTCTGCACTAATTTTTTCCTATATTCCTGTAAGGTCATAAATTCACGAGAACAACCTTGTGAAGTTAGCAGATTTACCAAAGAATACCCATCAATTCGTAGCTGTATTTCACATAAAACTCCAACCAGCTTCCTTTTCAACCCCAATTCCCCTCATCTGGCTTCTGACCTCCAGGACTTCTTCCCAGTGGCCAACATCTGCACAGAGATTTGACCATGAAACATAAGCTCCAGCATGGTATGGATCTAACTTCATAACCTTTTCAGTAGCTAGCCTTCCAATCTCAATATCCCCATGCACTTTACAAGCAGCAAGAAGCGTTCCCCATACCAAAGCATCAGGTTCTATAGGCATGCTTTTTATGAACTTCTCAGCCTCTTTTAATCTGCCTGACCGACCAAGAAGATCAACCATACAGGCATAGTGACGATTATTGGGCTCAATTCCATAGTCTTTGGCCATTGAATTAAAATGGGAGTATCCCTCTTCAACCAAACCATTATGGCTACAAGCAGATAACACTGCAACAAAAGTCACTGAATCAGGTCTGTTTCCTTCACTCTTCATAAGCTCGTAAACTCTCAAAGCCTCTGCACCTTTTCCATTTTGAGCATAGCTCATTATTAAAGCTGTCCAAGCGATCAAGTCAGGGTCAACAATCTTTTCAAATGCTTTACAGCAATCTTCAACACTTCCACATTTTGAGTACATTGTAACAAGTGCACTTCCAACAGAAATTTCAGACTCCAAAGCAATTTTCATGATAAGACCATGCAGTTGAGTCCCAAGACCTAATCCGTCTAGGAGAGAAATAGCTCTAAGAACAGAAGAAAGTACAAAGGAGTCGATTTCTAAATCAGCCATCAGCATCTCATGGAACAATAAGACTGCCTCCTCAATTAACCCATTTTGGGCATATCCTGAAATTAAGGATGAGCATGAAACCTGATCTTTTTGAGGTAGAATGTCAAACACCCTCCTAGCCAACTTTAGCGCTCTGCATTTTGCATACATGGTTACAACTGCACCACCAATAAGTGTGTCTTTGTCAATTCCAGCACGAAGCATGTACCCATGAACTTCCTTGCCCTTATTCAAAGAAGGAATAGCATAACAAGCTTTAAGAATTGCAGCCAGAGTCATTTGATCAGGTATTGTTTCTTCAAATAGCATGTCTCTGAATAGTTCACAAGCTAAATATGCAAAGCCATGTTCCACAAACCCGGCAATCATTGACGCCCATAAAGCATTGTCTCTGAAAGGAATTTGCTCAAACACTTTATAAGACTCCTCTAAACTGCCCCACTTGGAGTACATCGTCAAAAGAGAACAACCAACAGAAAGATCATAAATAAATGCAGCTTTAAGAGCAGAGCAGTGGATTTGTCTCCCCAAATCTAAAGAGTCTATACCACTTAAGATGCAAGAAGTACAAAAGTTATCTGGTCTCAGACCCTCCCTTAACATTCTTTGTAACAATTCGATAGCCTTATGAGAATTCTGATTCTGGACAAAAGAAGATATCATAACTGTCCATGTACTTGGGTCCACTATATCTTCCATCTCTCTAAACACCTTCTCGGCTAAACTGATGGCTCCCATTTTCGCATACATATTGATCAATACAGACTCCACCACTGGATCCAAATAGAACCCAGATTTTATAATCCAGGAATGTATTTCTTTTCCCTCTTCAATCATATATGGTTTTGCACAAGCGGTAAGCACACTAGTAATAGTATATATGTTGATTTCCACCCTTTCTTTCCTCATTTCTTTGAAGAAATTGAGGGCAGAGAGGTAATCACCCTTCTGCACAAAACCGGAGATGATAGCAGTCCAAGAAACTACATTGCGGACTGGCATTTGCAAGAATTCCTTTTCAGCTTCTTCTATGTCTCCACATTTAGCATATAAATCAACAATAGCAGTCCCCAGGAAAACATCATGCGCACCACACTTGATTACCCTTCCTTGAACTTCTTTCCCCAGCTCAAGTTCCCCAAGTGCAGTACAAGCAGACAAAACACTCGAAAATGTAAAACTGCTTGGCACTAAAGACCTATGACCCATTTGGCGAAACAGATCCCAAGCCACCCAATACTCTCCATTCCTCACAGCTCCAGCTATAACAGAATTCCAACAAACCACATTCTCACATGAAACATCAGAAAACACCCTCAAAGCATCCTCAAAAGTAGAAGTCTTTGCAAACAAATCTATCAGCCCAGCCCTTACATAGCCACTTGAAAAGAACCCTTTTTTCATTGCCAATGAATAAACTTGCATGCCAAACATGGTAGCTTGCATTCCTTTACAAGCAGAAAGAACACTTCCATAGGTGACCTCATCGGGTTCAAAACCCAAAAAGAGCATCCTACAAAAAAACCTCAAAGAATGCTCAAATGAAGAAACATTATTGTAGCCTGAAATCATAGTATTCCAGGAAATAACATTTAATTGAGGAATTGTATCAAATAACTTAAGTGCGTTAACCATAGAAGAGGACTTGCAATACCAATCCAGCAAAGAATTCGAGAAATAGATATTGGATTGTAGTAAATCTGATTTAAGCAAATGGGTGTGTATAATTTTTGCATTTTTGATGGTGTAGTGCTTTGTTTTACTGTCGTAAGTGAAGAAACGAAAAGGGTCAAAAGCAGTGACGTCTTGCTCATGTTTACTAGTATTAACTGATGAGTTTTCAATAACAGCGAGTGAAGATATAAGTTTGCGCAAGGGAAGTGAGACTTTGGTTGGTTGGTTTTGGTTGATGAGACAACTCATCTGGTTCATAAACATTTGGCTTTTGACGAGCGCGGGAACAAATTAAAGGTACTCAACGGTCTCTAATATATTTGGGGGGTTAATGTTATAACAGCTAAGTAGAGGGGCTCTGCAGTTTTTTAATTGCTGAACCAATTTTATTCATTTAAAAAAAAAAAAGGTGAAAACAACCTTATCTACAAGTTATTGCAGGCAATTAACTGAAACACATATTTGACGAACGATTTGCTCGTCAACTCATTTAAACGGCTGTTCATTTATGTTTGTTAGATTATTATGTTTTGACAAGCAGGGCTTTAACAAATTATTTTTCGCTTTAGAATGAAAAAAAAAACAATATTGATTATTCATTTTACAACTATAATTATTATGCAAAATACTAGAAGAAATTATAGGTAATCTGGGAATAAGGGAAGGGAGATGGGCCATGCAGATACTTTTAATATGGATTGAAGTAGATGACATGTTTTGATATAATGTTTTAGATAGATAGTATGAAACATTTGACCAAGCCTTTCGTGGTAAACAAGAATACAGATTATATATTAATTTGGACGGAGAATTCATGGATTTTTAGTATATATTTCCTAAATAAACAATTAACTTATCTTCCTCAAAAACACTACTGTTTAGCGGATGACTCATCTAATGATAAGAAAATAAAAGAAGATAACATAAACCCTTTTATCTATTTAAAGGTTTCTCAAGCATGGACTGATCAAAAGTCTAGCTGAAAGCCTGAAACTAAGCAAAAGAGTTAGATGGCAGAAGAAAACAGAGTAAAACTACATGGGACGTGGATTAGTACTTACTCTAAGAGGGTTGAACTGGCTCTTAGACTTAAAGGCATTCCCTATGAGTACATATAAGAAGATTTGAGCAACAAGAGCCAATTGCTGCTTCAGTACAATCCTGTTCACAAAAAGGTCCCTGTACTTGTCCATAGTGGAAAACCCTTAGCCAAGTCATATGTAATCCTAGAGTATATTGACGAGACTTGGAACCATGCTCCTCGCTTCATCCCGGAAGATCCTTATAGAAGAGCTCAAATTCGTTTTTGGGCAGCTTTCATCCAACAGGTAAAAGCATCTTGGCTTATTGTGCTGTATAATGTGTAAGCTATCATGGTAAGCAGTAACATTTGTAGAATCTTGTCGTTTGTGCAGGTGTTTGAGGCTATAATTAAAGTATTCACAACTTCCGGGGAATCACAAGAAAAGGCAATTGAGGATGCCTATGAGAAAATTAATGTGCTGGAAAATGGAATGAAAGGATTCTTTGCTGAGAGTCCTCCAAAAGTGGATGACCACGATTTTGGACTATTAGACATTTTGGTGGGTTCTGCATTTGGTATAGACAGAGTTTCTGAAGAAGTCATGGGAGTGAAAGTGTTGGATCCAGAGAAAAATCCGTTCATCTTCTCATGGGTTGAAAGGTTTAACGAGCACCCTGTGGTTAAAGAGATATGCCCTCCTCGTGACAAGATCATCAGTTTTCTTCAGTTTCTCAGGGAAAATGCTCTCAAGGCTTCCGGTTAATAAGCCCTGTGCAATGTCTGCGTTTGCTCTTTCAAGGAGTTCCTTTTTTTTTCCCCTGCTTTCCCGATCACTGGTTTGGCGTTCTAATAAAGGGCCTAGAGGGACCCTGAGTTTCTGTAATTGTTCCTAGCTGCAATAAATATTTGCTGGAAAAGGTACATGATTTGAAACAATAATGAGAAAGTTAATTCAATCTGTTCAACGAACATATCAATCTCTATTCCTACATGTTATCCACATAATTTCCCTTCCGGATATATGGAGTTGCTTTTGTTCATCAAAGGTGTAATTTCTGAAGGAATGGTCGAATACGAGAAAGCAAGCATGATAATGTAATAATTTTGACCTGATCATATATTTGACCTGACTTTGATGCCAACAGGGACACTGGATTCAATCTTTAATCATGTTGAATAAGAGAACTAAAACTCCATTGTTAATCCATTATCAATTAGGTAGATAATGTTCACTTCCATATGCTGCAATCTGAAGTTGGAAGAGAATAGGCCATGGGGAGCAGAAAGTGAATTTACTTTGTTTTGGCGACTTCTAAGGCGTCAAATTAGCCCTCAGAATCAAAAGAAAACGCTGCCTCTAGGGATCGGTTACGTAGTCAAAGAGGAAGGAGCATGGGCGAAGGTGTTGCAAAACATTCTCAGATCAAGCACAGCTCCAATAAAATTTTCAACCCCATTTTGAAAATTTGTCTTATGTAGCTCAAGAATCTTTAGTTTAAGAGACTGATAAATATTGAAGCTTGCTTTGACCAATGAGTTGTGTAGTTTTTAGTAACATTCAAGATTTTCTTTTCAAGTTCTAAGAGCAACTAGTATAGTCATCCAAATACCATCAGAATCATAGTGGGAAGAATATTTATTAAAGTTTCACTAGATAATCCAAACCCCGGTAATGTTTATACTTTTCGTAATGTATATATGCACAAAACTACTCCTTGGGTAACAAGAAACTGATCAGTTGCTTATCAAAAAGGCTATTTTATATAATATCTTTCTGCAGAAAAGAAAATGTAGTATTAATGCTAAAGGTTATTTGCCTGAGATTTCTGACCAAATCTTTCTTCGAGACCATGCACTTAGATTTGGTAGTGTTAAGTTTGTCATTTTACTTAAAAGCTTAAACTGGTAAATGTGGGTTTAAACCCCACACATGTAAAGTCTTATGTTTTTTTGCACGTGGACTAGGACAGCCTCACAACCTATTTTGGGTTAGTATAAATTTTTTTTTTTTAATTTGCAGTTGAGAAATGACTCTGATACCATATTAAATTTATCACCTAAAACTTAAATTAGTAGGTGTGAGCTTAACATTAGTCTTATACTTCAATAGATAGTAAGTCAAATCTTTGATAAAAATTTTTGCTATCTTAAAACATAAATACCATTCTAGATAAGTTGGTAGAGATATTGAAATATATATTTGCAGAACGGTTTGTTCATCAATTGTTTGAACACTTCTCTTAGTAACCTTTTGATTTATGTTTGTTAGATCATCATGTTTGACTAGCATGGCTTTGACAAACCAATATTCTTTTTTTCAGAATGAATCAAAAAAAAAACATTAATTATTCATTTCATGCCTATTATTATCTTTACATGAAATATGTTAAATGTAATTAATGGGTTTAATTAGTTATAAAGCAATAAAATTTTCAAACACAAAGGATGTTAGAGGCTAAAATACTAGTGCTTATCATATGCAACAGAAAAGAAGAAATTAGATAGTCTGGGAATAGGGGAAGGGAAGGAGATGGACATGTTTTAAATTCGAAAATATAGCAGAATGACACATTTGATCAATTTTATAGATAGATGCTATGAGATATTTGAGTTTCGACCACGCCTTTCGTGGGAAACAAGAAAAACAGATTAGATATTATATTCATTGGGTCAAAGAATTCGTGAGATTTTATTGTGTATTTAGTAAATTATTAATTACCTTATCTAATCTACCTCAACAACACTCTTATGTAGTGGATGACCAAAGGATTATCTAATTAAATATTTTTCATCAAAAATCATATGCATTTGACTATTGACAAAGAAAGCCACCTAATGATAAGAAAATAAACGGAAGATGATACACAAACCATTTTATCTATTTCAATGCTTCTTAAGCATGGACTAATCAAAAGCCATGTTCAAAGACTGAAACTAAGCAGGAGAGTGAAATGGCAGGAGAAAACATTGTAAAGCTGCATGGGATGTGGATTAGTACTTACTCGAAGAGGGTTGAACCCTCAGACTTAAAAGCATTCCCTATGAGTATACAGAAGAAGATTTGAGTAACAAGAGCCAATTGCTGCTTCAGTGCAATCCTGATGAGGAACGGGGTTCCTCAAGTTAAGAGAAAGGGAGGGAGATGTAGACAGAGGAAAGGGGAGAAATAATAGAAGAAATTTGGGGAAGAAGTAGAGTGAAAATTGAGGGAGAAATAATCTTTTTACTAAAAGATCAAAAAACAATAACAACCAAATCTGAAAATAACATAACTAAAGGTTCCTATTTATAGGACCTTAAAGTCTAGTTCTACTAGTAAATAAAATCCTATTAGGAAATAGAATCATAATCCTAGTTTAACTAGAAAATACCAAAATTAAATCCTAAATAAAATAGTAAACTATTAATTAGGAAAATAACTCAAATTAGGATTACTCCCAATTTAGGAAGTCAAAATCCCTAATAATAGTCAAAATCCCTAATTTATTAAAATCCCTAAAATCAAAATTAAAATCCCTAATTTATTCCTAATTTGTCCTACATCAATTCTCTCCCTCTTGAAAAAAACACGACTCCTGGCGAGTTGTCAAGGAGAAAATTGTCAATACACAAGGAAACGCCACGTCTTATCTTGCACAATCATTGGAAAGTCGTCAATCCAAATCTTCGCTTCATGACGGTCCAATATTGGAAGCACACATAATAGAAAAATTATTGATGCTTCAGCAGCCTTCAATATTGGTAGAGAAACAATAATCCCCATGGAAGACTTGACCGTTGACTTGGTAGAAGACGTCACCATTGACCCAATAATAAAAGTAGGTGAATCTAAATATGACTCACAACCTATGAAATCAATTTCTTGAATGATTTCATGAGATTCTTCTTCACATATGGATTCAACTTCACATGTAGGCTCTACATCATTTTTCAAATTCGTTTCGCCCTTGACTTCAATAGAACTGTTAGATTCATGCTCATCTGCAAGATCAATATCACTTACTTCCTCATCTCCACTAAAATCATCACACTCAACCTCATGGTTCTTAGGAGTTGCACCCAAAATCCCTTGATTCTGATGTTTGGTGGAGGACTCCAAATTACGGCCTTGTATTTTAAGAAAGGAAGCTTGTAAGGCTTTTACAGTTATCAATATTTCTGCAATTTTATCTTCCATGGCATCCATTCTACTCTCCAGAGCATCAATTCTGACGTTTGTCCTATTTTCTGAGGCTTGTATCATTGAGAGTATTGAAGTTTGTAATGAAGAACACATTGTAGATATTGACAAGAACAATATGATGGTGTCGCGAAAAACAGTAACTTCGGTGAATAGTACCCGCGATGAACAGTAACTCACGTGAACAATACCATGTGAACAGTAAGTTCGGTGAACAGTAACTTCGGTGAAGAGTGACTTTTTTTTTTTTGGTTTTTTGTTTTGTAGGGGTGATGGAAGATGAAATTGGGGTAAAGTAAATTGATGGTAGTGGGAGATTTTAGGGTTAATGGGTTGAACAAAATTAAAGGATAAATAGTATAAGAGGGGATCAAAACCACGCTCTGATACCAATTGATGAGGAACGGGGTTCCTCAAGTTAAGAGAAAGGGAGAGAGATGTAGACAGAGGAAAGGAGAGAAATAATAGAAGAAATTTGGGGAAGAAGTAGAGTGAAAATTGAGGGAGAAATAATCTTTTTACTAAAAGATCAAAAAACAATAACAACCAAATCTGAAAATAACATAACTAAAGGTTCCTATTTATAGGACCTTAAAGCCTAGTTCTACTAGGAAATAAAATCCTATTAGGAAATAGAATCATAATCCTAGTTCAACTAGAAAATACCAAAATAAAATCCTAAATAAAATAGTAAACTATTAATTAGGAAAATAACTCAAATTAGGATTACTCCCAATTTAGAAAGTCAAAATCCATAATAATAGTCAAAATCCCTAATTTATTAAAATCCCTAAAATCAAAATTAAAATCCCTAATTTATTTCTAATTTGTCTTTCATCAAATCCTATCCACAAAAAGGTTCCAGTACTTGTCCATAATGGAAAACCCTTAGCCGAGTCATATGTGATCCTAGAGTATATTGATGAGACTTGGAAACATGCTCCTCGCTTCCTCCCAGAAGATCCTTATAGAAGAGCTCAAATTCGTTTTTGGGCTGCTTTTATCCAACAGGTAAGAGCATCTTGGCTTGTTATATCACATATGTAGCTAACATGGTACGCTGTAACAGTGTAAATGTTATCGTTTCTGCAGGTGTTTGAGGCTATGGGTAGAGCATTCACAACTTCCGGGGAAGCACAAGAAAAGGCAATTGAGGAAGCCTATGAGAAACTTAGTGTGCTGGAAAGTGGAATGAAAGAGTTCTTTGCTGAGGGCCCTCCAAAAGTGGATGACCAGAATTTCGGACTATTAGACATTTTGGTAGGTTCAGTATTGGGTACATACAAAGCTTCTGAAGAAGTCCTGGGTGTGCAAGTGTTGGATCCAGAGAAAAATCCGTTCATCCTCTCATGCGTTGAAAGGTTTAACGAGCACCCTGTAGTTAAAGAGATTCGCCCTCCTCACGACAAGATCGTCAGTTTTCTTCAGTTTCTCAGGGAAAATGCTCTCAAGGCTTCCGGTTAATTAGCCTCGTGGAATGTCTGCGTTTGCTCTTTCAAGGAGTTTCTGTTTTTTCTCTGTTTTCCCGATTGTTGTGGCGTTGTAATAAGTCCCACAGGGACATTGACTCTTGCTGTGATTGTTTTTAGCCGCAATGAAAGGAAAATAACTTGAAACAATTAATAAATAGGGAAGCAATTCAAACTTGAAAAAATTAATGACTAGAGAAGTAATTATCAATCTCTATTCCTTGCACATGGTATCTACAAATTGCCCTCTTGGATATAAGGACTTGCGATTGTTCATTAAAAGTGGAAAATTGTGAAGGAATGGTTAAATATGGAGAAAGACATCATAATAATGTAAAAATATATTTGACCTTGACTTTTATGCCAACTGGGAAAACTAATACTCCATCATCACTCCATTATAAAATAATAGATAATATGTTACACTCCATACACTGCAATCTGAAGCCGCTGGAGAATTAGAATAAGAGGGGAAGACAAAGTGAACTTACTTTGTGCTTTGGCGACTTCTAAGGGGTTAAATTTGCCCTCAGAATTAGAGAAAGCGCTGCCTATATGGATTTTAGGGATCTAGACAAATTCTCAATTAGAAAGTTAACAAACGCTTCAATGTTACAGTGTATAATATTAAGCTCCACCTTTCTTCAGTAAAGGAGGGAGGAGCAAAGGCCAGGTGTTGCAAACAAACTTTTTTAGATCAAGCAGCAGCTCCAATAAGTTTAATTTGCAGCCCCATTTTGGAAAAATTTTGTTTTACAAAGGTTAATGCATGGTTTAAGAGACTGCTAAATATGAAGCTTAGATTGAGCAATGAATTGTAGTTTAGTAATATATGAAATTTTCTTCTCATCTAAGAGCGCAATTATTATACTCATTCAAACACCATCAGAATCACAGTGGGATGAATGAGATCATGATTCATGTGAAACTCAAAAAATTTATTATTCCTTAGTTAATTCAAACCCCAGTAATGTCTATACTTTTAATAATGTATATACTGAACAAGACAAATTCTAGAGTAGCAAGAAACTGATCCATTGCTTATGTCAAACAGTTATTTTATATAATATCTTTCTGCGTGAAGGAAAAGTTTAGGATGAAAGCTAAAGGTTATTTGTATCAGATATTTGACCAGGGTTTTCTTGGGGACAAAACAATTGGATTTGGTAGCGAGTCAATATATCTGACAAAGATTTCGTGATGTTATTGTTTTTTTTTTTTTTTTTGCGTGTGTGTGTTGTCACGTGCCTTATTTCCTCAACAGACACGGCTACATTTCTTCGGTCACCATAATTAATGTTCAATTAAATATGCTTCAGTCCAGTATGACTTTGAGAAAAAGTAACCCAACTAGCTAGAAGATTAAATAATGGCATAAAAAATGCCAACTCTATCTATTTAAAGGTTTTACAAAGTATGAAGTAATCAAAAATCAGGAGAAACTAAGCCAGAGATTAAGATGGCAGAAGAAAACAAAGTCAAGCTCCATGGAATGTGGGCTAGTTCTTACTCTAAGAGGGTTGAACTGGCCCTCACCCTCAGAGTTAAAGGCATACCCTATGAGTACATAGAAGAGGATTTGAGCAACAAGAGCCCACAGCTTCTTCAATACAATCCTGTCCACAAGAAAATCCCTCTTCTTGTTCACAATGAAACGCCTTTAGCGGAGTTAAATATCATCCTGGAATATATTGACGAGACCTGGAAACATGCTCCTCGACTCCTTCCGGATGATCACTATAAAAGAGCTCAAATTCGATTTTGGGCTAGTTTCATCAACTAACATGTAACATGTTAGCTAGCTGATAATATAAACTATATCTGTCAAGAGTTTAAGAAGTGATTTTGCATAGAAACCAGCTAACATTAATGTAGTCGTGCAGTTGTTTGAGGCTATGAAGAAAATGATCACAATTGAGGGGGAAGCACAAGAAAGAGCAGAAGAAGAAGTGTTTGAGTAGATGGATGTGTTGGAGAAAGGACTGAAAGAACTCTTCTCAGAGGGTACTTAATGAGCAATCTGCTCTAGTAACTTAGGGTACAATGAGCAATCTGCTCCATTAACTTAGGGTCAACTATCCCTTTAATTCTCTATTAATATAATTGTGTATATATAATAGTTATTACATATCCTATTCAATATCATTGTACTGTATATAAATAGCTGAGAACATTTCAATGAAGAATACAAGACAAATTACACAAATTCTTTACCTTTATATGGTATCAGAGCCACTATCTCCAACGAGAAGTTTTTTTTTCAATCATGGCTGAAGCATCTTCCTCCTCTATATTACAAACATTCCCTCTCGGCTCTCTACAATCCATCAATGAAATTATTGTCATAAACTCCTCCACCCAACTACCCCTAAAATTAACACCTACAAATTTCTCTTCCTGGAAATCACAATTTGAAACTCTAATGCTAGGTTATGATCTAGATGGATATCTAGATGGCTCCTTTCCTTGCCCACCAAAATTCATAACACAAAACAATGAAAGAGTAGCTAACCCAGATTTTCGAAAATGGCTCCGTCAAGATGCTCTCATCAGACACGCCATGTTCTCTTCATCAACCATTGCGGTTCAACCTGTTAGTCCTAAGGCTACATTATAATTTTGATGATAACAATACACATTGATTCATTGTAATTTACTAACATGTTTATTTATGTGCAAGAGTAATATCATTGAAATAATTATAAAATCAAGAAGAGGCTTATTAAAATGAAGTGTTGAAGCTAAAGAGAAGACTGCATGTTAAAGGCACCAAAGTTTAAAAACAAGGTTTGATTCAAGGAATATGACATATGAGTAATGATCAATCAATTGGTCATATATTTCTCTACAGATGTCCAAATGACATGATTCTTAAGCCTTTGGAAAGCTTACTCAATTTATAACATTTCATATGTTTTAAAGAAATTTAAATTTCAAGTGTAAGGTTGTCCAAATTATCATGAAAGTTGAAAGATAAATAGAAGTAGCTGACATGATCACCGAATACTCTCTTGGACATATCTTGAGCTAGAAAAATCAAAATGACTTGATTCTTATGGAATTGGAAAGAGGACATAATGAGGCACATTTCATATGTTTTGAAGAAATTCAAATTTCAAATGGAAGGCTAACATAATTGACATGCAATTCGGTGGACTGACACAAGGAAGAAAAATCAACTCACATGAGCACCGAATGGTGTTTTGGCCATATCTTAAGATAGAGATATCCAAATTCTTTGATTCTTAATGTTTTGGAAAGCTTATTCAAATATGCAGATCTTTTATGTTTTGATAAAATTCAAATTTCAAACGGAATACTGACAGAATTATCATTCAATTCGGTGGACTGACACAAGGAAGAAAAATCAGGTCACATGAGCACCAAATGGTATTTTGGATATATCTTGAGCTACAGATATCCAAATGACTTGATTCTTGATGCATTGGAAAGCTTATTCAAATGTGCAGATCTTTTATGTTTTGCATATTTTCAAATTTCAAATGGAACATTGACAAAAATGGCAGACAAGATTACGATTTTTATGGTAGGCAGAAAATTTGGAGATGGTGTCTTCACTTGATTAAGTTCATCCTATTTGCCTGTAAAAGGAGCCCTTCTCCCATGCATGCATTCAGAAAGACAAGAGCAAGAGAAGCATTTTATCAAGCAAAAAATAAGAGATATATCAAGTCTAGAGAGTTTTATATTCTTTATCTACTCTTTGAAGAGAGTTGTACTTTTATTGTAAAAATTTACTTTGTTCTTGTATTGTGGTGAGAGTGAGATCTTCTTGTAAAGGATAAAAGTTATCCTTAAGAGAACTCTTTCCTTGGTGAGGTTGTTCATCAAAAAGAACTCTTGGTGTGGTGTTATCAAGAGTTGAAGTAAGTTTCCTTGGTGAGATTGATCATCAAGAAGAACTCTTGGTATGGTGTTATCAAGAGTTGAAGAAAGTTGTCTTGGTGAGGTTGTTCATCAAGAAGAACTCTTGGTGTGGTGTTATCAAGGGTTGAACGAAAAAGTCTTGGTGAGGTTGTTCATCAAACAAGTTGTAAAGATTTCTACAACTCAGTGGAAAGCTTAGCTCGTGGAGCTAGGAGCCCGTAGACGTAGGCAAGGTTTGCCGAACCACGTAAATTGAGTTTGCACTCTCTCTATCCCTTTCCTCTTTATATTTACTTGTACTTATGATTGTTCTCTATTTGACATTCTATTTTCATCTTCTTCACCTTTGTTCTCAAAGAAAGATTTAAATAATTTTGATCTTTCAAGAAAAGTTTTCTAAATCCGTTTTTATAAATAAAAACCCAATTCACTCCCCCTCTTGGGTTGCCATACCTGGGTCAACAAGTGGTATCAGAGCAAGGTTGCTCAATTTTTTAAATCTTAATCGATTTTTGAGCTATGGCAACTTTTAATTCAACTTCATATGTTGAGGGACTTTCTATCTCTAGACCTCCATTTTTTAATGGAAGTGATTACTCTTATTGGAAAACTAGAATGAGTATTTTCTTGAAATCTTTTGATTATGATTTGTGGTCTATTGTTTTGGAAGGACCTTTTGTTTCTACCAAAATTAAAAATAGGGAATTCATGGTTAAAGAACCTAAAGAGTTTAGTGAAGATGATAAAAAGAAATTGAGTTTGAATGCTAAAGCTATGAATGTGTTATATTGTGCTCTAGATAGAAATGAGTTTAATAGAATATCTACTTGTTCTACGGCACAAGAAATATGGCACACACTTGAAGTAACTCATGAAGGAACTAGTCAAGTTAAAGAATCCAAAATTAGTATGCTAGTTCATAGTTATAAGCTTTTTAAGATGAAATCGGATGAATCAATTTCTGAAATGTTTACTAGATTTACGGATATTATTCAATAGTTTGAAATCTCTTGGTAAATCTTATTCTAATGTTGAAATGGTGAGAAAGATTCTTAGGTGTCTACCAAAATCTTGGGAGCCAAAGGTGACGGCAATTCAAGAAGCAAAGGACCTCACCAAACTACCATTAGAAGAACTTATGGGTTCTCTCATAACTCATGAAATCATCTTAAAGGAGAATGAAGAAGAAGATTGTGAAATGGCAAACATGTGCTTCATGGCTTTAAGTGAAGATGATGTAAGTATTCTAAACTATGATCCTAAGCTTTCATATGATGAATTACTTGAAGCATTCCAAATTTACATGTGCAAGTTGATAAACAAAATTCAAAAATCAATGCTTTAAAAAAGAAGTCAAAAATCATGTTATCTCAATTAGAAGAGTTGGTGGAAATAAATGAAGCTTTAGAAAATGAAAATGAAATTTTAAAGCAAAAAGATTTTGAAAGTTTGGAAAATCAAATACATTTATTAAAAACTGAAAATGAGATTTTAAAACAAAAGGATTTTGATAAATTAGAGAAAGAAAATGTTATTTTGAAAAAGGAAAATAATGACTTAAGAAATATTGTTGATAGTTTTACAAAAAGCACAAAAAATTTGAATTCTATGTTACAAAACCAAAGGTGTGTTTTTGATAAAAGAGGGTTAGGATATAAAAGTCATAAAAATCAAAAGTATTTTAAAAACTATTTTGTTCATGCATTTTCTAGGAAT
The DNA here is from genome assembly GCA_013180625.2 of Boswellia sacra. NCBI lineage: Eukaryota > Viridiplantae > Streptophyta > Magnoliopsida > Sapindales > Burseraceae > Boswellia > Boswellia sacra. The sequence goes on along the minus strand of SNVD02006955.1, from coordinate 2,241,814 downwards.
AATCCTAATCATTCATGTAATTATTGTGGAAGAAAAGGACAAAAAATGCATTCTTGTTACATTAAGAGAAATCCTAATTTGAAACAAATATGGATTCCAAAAAGGACCATAACTAACCCCCAAGGACCCAAGAACATTTGGGTACCAAAAAGTCGCTCTTTGAATGTTGATTGTAGAAACAAAGGAGTGGCAAACACAAGTGATACTTAGATAGTGGATGCTTAAGGCATATGACCGGAGATGCCTCCAAGTTCTCAAGATTAATCATGAAGAAAGGAGGATATGTGACCTTCGGTGATAATGCCAAAGGAAGGGTAATTGAACATGCTGATATTGGTAACCCTTCTTCACTTATTATTGAAAATATTTTGTTTGTTAATGGTTTGAAACATGATTTGATTAGCATTAGTTAATTGTGTGATAAGGGATATTTTGTTACTTTTGAGCATAATAGATGTGTGATTAAGGATATTAGTAACAATAAGACATTATTTGTTGGTAATAGATGTGGTAATATTTATACAATTGATAATGATGTTAATGATCATGTAGAAAATTGTTTCATTGTTAATCATGATGCTTGGTTATGGCATAGAAGGTTAGGTCATGCTAGCATGGACACAATTTCAAAAATTTCTAACAATGATTTAGTTGATGGTCTTCCAAAAATAAAATTTGAAAAGGATAATATTTGTGATGCTTGTCAATTTGGAAAACAAGTGAGAACTTCTTTTAAACAAAAGAAATTTATTTCAACAAATAAACCTCTACAATTACTTCATTTGGATTTATTTGGACCATCAAGAACTCAAAGCCTTGGTGGAAAGTATTATGTTTTTGTTAATGTGGATGATTATTCAAGATTCACTTGGGTATTATTCTTGAAAACTAAAAATGAGACCATACAAGCTTTTTCAAAATTTGCAAAAATAGTCCAAAATCAAAAAGGTTATTCTATTGTGTCCATTAGGAGTGATCATGGTGGTGAAGTAGACAATGTTGCATTTGAAAATCTTTGTGATGAAAATGGTTTTGAGCATAATTTTTCCTCACCTAGAACTCCACAACAAAATGGTGTTGTTGAGAGGAAAATAGGACTATCCAAGAAATGGCTAGGACCATGTTACTTGAAAATAATTTGTCAAAATATTTTTGGGTCGAAGCCATTAATACCGCATGCTTTATAATCAATAGAGTCCATATTAGATCTTTAATAAAGAAAACTCCTTATGAACTTTGGAAAGGAAGAAAACCCAACATTGGATTTTTTAAAGTTTTTGGATGTAAATGTTTTATTTTAAACACCAAGGATAACCTTGGAAAATTTGATGCAAAAGTCGATGTTGGAATTTTTGTTGGCTACTCCAACCATAGTAAAGCATATAGAGTTTTTAACAAAAAGACTCTTACTATTGAAGAATCTATGCATGTTGAATTTGATGAAACTAATGTTATTTCTTCAAAGAATTTAGATGATGATATTGTTGAGGTAGAAAGGCAAATCAAGGAATCAAGGCTTGATGAAAAGAGCCAAGATGAATTACAACTTCAACAAGAAAAGCTTGTGGAAGTAAATGATTCTTCCCAAGAATTACCAAAAGAATGGAGGTATGCAAAAGCTCACCCTAAAGATCTCATTATTGGTGAACCATCACAAGGTATGAAAACTAGATCTTCTTTTAAGAATTTTTGTAATCATTTTGCTTTTGTCTCTCAATTTGAACCAAAATCTTTTAAAGAAGCCGAAAATGACGAAAGTTGAATTTTGGCTATGCAAGAAGAATTGAATCAATTTGAGAGAAATCAAGTTTGGGAATTAGTCCCTAGACCCAAAAGTCAGTCTATTATAGACACTAAATGGATTTTTAGAAATAAAGTAGATGAAAATGGCACCATTATTAGAAACAAAGTTAGACTTGTTGCTCAAGGATACAATCAAGAAGAAGGTATTGATTATGAGGAAACCTTTGCACCGGTTGCTAGATTAGAATCAATTAGAATGTTGTGTGCATTTGCATGTTATAAAAATTTTATATTATATCAAAAGGATGTCAAAAGTGCATTTTTAAATGGTTACATTATGGAGGAAGTATATGTAGAGCAACCTCTTGGTTTTCAAAATCATGATTTTCCAAACCATGTTTTCAAACTCAAAAAGGCACTTTATAGCTTGAAACAAGCACCAAGAGTATGGTATGATAGATTGAGCAAATTTCTCATTGATAATGGTTTCGAAATGAAAAAAGTTGATGCTACTCTTTTTGTTAAAACAAAAAATGATGATTTATTAATTGTTCAAATCTATGTTGATGATATTATATTTGGTGCTACTAATGTCTCTATGTGTGAGGAATTTTCCAAGTGCATGCAACAAGAATTTGAAATGAGCTTAATGGGAGAATTAAAATTCTTCCTTGGACTTCAAATCAAGCAATCAATAGATGGGATCTTCATTAATCAAGCTAAATACACAAGAGATCGTCTCAAGAAGTTTGGCATGGATAATTCAAGGACATATAACACATCTATGGGTACATTAACCAAGCTTGACAAAGATGAGAAAGTAAAAGATGTTAAGGTAACAAAATATCGAGGTATGATTGACTCTCTTTTGTATTTAACTGCTAGTAGACCTGATATTATGTTTAGTGTGTGTATGTGTGCTAGATTTCAATCTTGTCCAAAAGAATCTCACCTTCAGGCTGTCAAAAGGATATTTAGATATCTTCTTGGAACCATAAATCTAGGTCTTTGGTATCCTAAGTGTGATAATTTTGACCTAATTAGTTATTCCGATGCGGACTTTGCTAGAAGTCTTCTTGATAGAAAAAGCACTAGTGGCTCTTGCCATTTTCTAGGACATGCATTAGTCTCATGGTTTAGTAGAAAACAAAATTCTGTTGCCTTATCAACCGCGGAAGCCGAGAATATTGCAGTAGGAAGTTGTTATGCACAATCTCTTTGGATGAAACAAATTTTAAAAGATTATGGTGTGGTATTTGATCATATTCCCATCAAATGTGACAATACAAGTGCCATCAACATTTCAAAAAATCCCATACAACACTCTAGGACTAAGCATATAGAGATTAGACATCATTTTATTAGAGATTATGTGCAAAAAGATAATATTTCTTTAGAATTTATTCCCACCGATAAACAATTAGCCGATATATTTACTAAACCCCTTAGTCAAGATAGATTTAGCATAATTAGAAGAGAATTAGGCATGTTGAATATGTCTTAATTTTGCTTTAATATGATAATCTTTGAATGGTAGCATATATTAAGGGGGAGAATATATTTAGGGAGAGTAGTTAATTTGATTACATCTTTTTGATGATAACAAAAGGGGGAGAAATAGTTGGATTGCTTATATTCATAACAAGTGTCATTTTTTTGTTTATTCTTGATTTTATTTTCATTCTAGATTTTAGATATTATTTTAAAGCAATCAATGGTTTGTCATCATCAAAAAGGGGGAGATTGTTAGCCCTAAGGCTACATGATAATTTTGATGATAACAATACACATTGATTCATTGAGATTTACTAACATGTTTATTTATGTGCAAGAGTAATATCATTGAAATAATTGTAAAATCAAGAAGAGGCTTATTAAAATGAAGTGTTGAAGCTAAGGAGAAGACTACATGTTAAAGGCACCAAAGTTTAAGAACAAGGTTGATTCAAGGAATGTGACACATGAGCAATGTTCAATCAATTAGTCATATATTTCTCTACAGATGTCCAAATGATGTGATTCTTGAGCCTTTGGAAAGCTTACTCAATTTATAACATTTCATATGTTTTAAATAAATTTAAATTTCAAGTGTAAGGTTGTCCAAATCATCATGCAAGTTGAAAGACAAATAGAAGCAGCTGACATGAGCACTGAATACTCTTTTGGACATATTTTGAGCTAGAAAAATCAAAATGACTTGATTCTTATGAAATTAGAAAGAGGACATAATGAGTCACATTTCATATGTTTTGAAGAAATTCAAATTTCAAATGGAAAGCTGACATAATTGACATGTAATTCGGTGGACTGACACAAGGAAGAAAAATCAACTCACATGAGCACCGAATGGTGTTTTAGCCATATCTTAAGATAGAGATATCCAAATTCTTTGATTCTTAATGGTTTGGAAAGCTTATTCAAATATACAGATCTTTTATGTTTTGAGGAAATTCAAATTTCAAACGGAATACTGACAGAATTATCATTCAATTCGGTGGACTGACACAAGGAAGAAAAATCAGGTCACATGAGCACCGAATGGTTTTTTGGATATATCTTGAGCTACAGATATCCAAATGACTTGATTCTTGATGCGTTAGAAAGCTTATTCAAATGTACAGATCTTTTATGTTTTTCAGATTTTCAAATCTCAAATGGAACATTGACAAAAATGGCAGACAAGATTATGGTTTTTATGGTAGGCAGAAAATTTGGAGATGGTGTCTTCACTTGATTAAGTTCATCCTATTTGCCTATAAAAGGAACCCTTCTCCCATGCATGCATTCAGAAAGACAAGAGCAAGAGAAGCATTTTATCAAGCAAAAAAATAAGAGATATATCAAGTCTAGAGAGTTTTATATTTTTTATCTACTCTTTGAAGAGAGTTGTACTTTTATTGTAAAAATTTACTTTGTTCTTGTATTGTGGTGAGAGTGAGATCTTCTTGTAAAGGATAAAAGTTATCCTTGAGAGAACTCTTTCCTTGGTGAGGTTGTTCATCAAGAAGAACTCTTGGTGTGGTGTTATCAAGAGTTGAAGGAAGTTGCCTTGGTGAGGTTGTTCATCAAGAAGAACTCTTGGTGTGGTGTTATCAAGAGTTGAAGGAAGTTGCCTTGGTGAGGTTGTTCATCAAGAAGAACTCTTGGTGTGGTGTTATCAAGAGTTGAAGGAAGTTGCCTTGGTGAGGTTGTTCATCAAGAAGAACTCTTGGTGTGATGTTATCAAGGGTTGAACGAAAAAGTCTTGGTTAGGTTGTTCATCAAGCAAGTTGTAAAAATTTCTACAACTTAGTGGAAAGCTTAGCTCGTGGAGCTAGGAGCCCGTGGACGTAGGCAAGGTTTGCCGAACCACTTAAATTGAGTTTGTACTCTCTCTATCCCTTTCCTCTTTATATTTACTTGTACTTATGATTGTTCTTTATTTGACATTCTCTTGATTGCATTCTATTTTCATCTTCTTCACCTTTGTTCTCAAAGAAAGATTTAAATAATTTTGATCTTTCAAGAAAAGTTTTCTAAATCCGTTTTTATAAATAAAAACCCAATTCACTCCCCCTCTTGGGTTGCCATACCTGGGTCAACATAACCTTCTCTCAGTGGTGTTGCAACAGCAGCTCAAGCTTGGCAAAAACTCAATGAAACTTGTGCAAATCGATCAAGGACTCGCTATCTCACTCTTCGAGATGTTCTGACAAACATAAGCAAAGAAGGTAAATCTGTTTCTAAATACATGCAACTTATTAAGAGTGTTACTAATGATTTGGCTTTGATTAGTTATCCATTTACCGAGGATGAGATTGTTCATCATGTGTTGAGGGGACTCAACCATGATTTCAAAGAGATCAGTGCAGGAATTCGGGCCAGATCTGAACACATTTCTTTTGAGGAGCTTTATGACAAACTTGCAGATCATGAGATGTTTTTCTCAAACTTGATGATGCCCGAAAAGATCCAAACCTATTTACTGCTCAATATGCACAACGAAACAGTAGTAATCACAACAATGGTGGCAGAAAATTCAACAATCAAAACAATAAGAATCTGCCAAATCAGTCCAACAAAAACTTTCATCAAGGAGGCCAAATGTAGAATACATACCGTACTCAACATAACTTTCAAAGCAGCAACAACAATTCCTGCAATCAAGGCAGCCAAAACAATCAGTTTTGGTCAGGACACAACAATAGTCGTTTCCATCAATCCAAACCAGTGTGCCAATTCTGTAACAAGCATGGTCATATAGCCAAATTTTGCAGATCTCTACCACAAGCAAACTTTACCTCTCGAGAAAACTCATTTCCAACTGAACCTAACTGGATTACGGATTCTGGTGCTTCCCTCCATGTGACATCAGATCTTAAGAACCTAGTAATACATTTAGATTATGATGGATCAGATGGCATTATCATTGGAAATGGCTCAGGTATTCCTATCACCCATATCGGCTCTACTACTCTATCATCTTTTAAATCAAATTTTCAACTGAATAATGTTTTGTGTGCACCCATGATTAAAAGGAACCTAATCTCAGTTTCTCAATTTTGCAAGCATAATAATGCCTCCATCGAATTTTTTTCTAACCATTTTATGTAAAGGACCTCACCACGGGAGCACCTCTCATCAAAGGGCGGAATAATGGTAACATCTACGAGTGGCCTAAACTCTCTCCATCACCAAAGCTCTTCCTATCTACAAAAGGATCTCATCACCAATGGCATCGTCGCTTGGGACATCCCTCATATCGTATTCTTCACAAACTCATCTCCAATCATGCTCTTAATATCTCTAGTAAATCTCCATCTACTTTTTGCAATTCTTGTTTTTGCAATAAAAGTCAACGTCTACCTTTTGGATTTAATACTTTATCTAGTACTAAACCTCTTGAATTAATATATTCTGATGTTTGGGGCCCTGCTCCTATCACTGGTTTTGACAATTCTCGTTACTATATTATTTTTGTGGACCATTTTACTAAGTATACGTGACTGTACTTATTAAAAACAAAATCTAAAGTTCCTACCTTGTTCCATCATTTTAAAAATTTAATTGAAAATTATTTTCAAACTAAAATTATTACCTTATATACTGATGGTGGAACGGAATATTATGGAGTTCACAAAATTGCTCAAAACTGTGGTATCCAACATCTTATATCACCACCATACACTCCGCAAATCATAGGTACTGCTGAACGACGTCACTGCCATATTGTTGAAACTGGTCTCACACTTCTCCATCAAGCCTCTCTACCTTTATCTCTCTGGCCTGCCGCCTTTCTCACCTCAGTTTATCTTATTAATCGGCTTCCTACACCATTCCTCACCTTTCTTTCCTTTTTTGACAAGCTTTTCAATATATCTCCAAACTACCATAAACTTCGGGTCTTCGGATGTCTCTGTTATCCCTGGTTACAGCCTTACAATCAACACAAATTGCAACCCAAATCAACTCCTTACATCTTCATTGGTTACTCTACCACTCATAATGCCTATAAATGTTATGACCCAAAAACAACGAAGACTTACCTCTCTCGGCATGTAGTGTTTATAGAAGATCACTTTTCTTTTCCTAAATCTATCTCCGCTGCATTCTCTCTCACAGATACTCTTCTTCAACAATGGACTTCATCTCCCATCCTTCTATAATCGGACAACCCATCTGAAATTTTAGGACACTCACCTTCCCCTGAGTCTTTCTCCCACATTGAGCATGACTTGTCGCCTCTTCCCCAACTCCCTTAACTCCACCGTGTCCCTCCTATGACAGGCCACTCCGATGATGCACCATTGCTGATGCCCCTGCAATAAAATTCTTCCAATCCTGACTTATCGCAACAGAACAGTTCTGACAAATCCATGACACCTACTACATCCAATTCTTCTCTTCCCTCATACCCAGTCTCAAACACCTCACTTACCTCTAAAGACAGTCCTCACCCAAAATAATACCACCTCGATACCCATGTACTTTGACCCACAATCCAATCCAAATGATCCTAACACATCTCATCAAGGCCCATCCACTCCTAATAATAATACTTCTATCATTTCACCAACCCACCATCCCCATCCAATGGTTACCTGATCTCATCATAATATTTTCAAACCAAATCCTCGCTTATCTGACTACCATCTCTTTCTCACCACAAATACCGTTGAGTTCCATGAACCAACCACTTTTTGTCAAGCCCAAAAACGTCATGCCATGACTGATGAATTTCATGCTCTAACCAGCAATAACACTTGGGAACTGGTTCCTTATAATCACACATAAAATATTATTGGTTATAAATGGGTTTATAGGATTAAGAGAAAAGCATATGGGACTATTGATCGGTTCAAGGCTCGATTAGTTGCTAAAGGCTTTCATCAACGACCTGGTGTTGATTTCCATTCTACCTTCAGTCCAGTGGTCAAACCAGCTACTGTGTGCATCATACTCACCATTGCGCTTCATTTTGGTTTGCCCATTCGCCAATTAGATATCAATAATGCCTTTTTACAAGGACATCTTGAAGATGATGTTTACATGGCTCAACCACCAGGATTTATTCACTCTGATTATCCCACGCATGTTTGTAAGTTGCGCAAAGCGATCTATGGCCTCTGCCAAGCTCCACGGGCTTGGTACATGGAATTGAGTTCCTTTCTTATTGCTCAAGGCTTCAAAAATTCCAAGTCAAACACTTCATTATTCATATTAATCAACATGGTCTCACTCTCTATCTTCTTGTCTATGTTAATGATATCATTATCATAGGCTCGTCTCTCGCTCTCGTCAATGCATTTATTCAACGATTGGCTGCTCGTTTTTTCCTTAAAGATCTTGGTGATCTTCATTATTTCCTTGGTATCGAAGCTCATTCAACATCCTCTGGTTTGTTTCTCTCTCAATGAAAATACATCCAGGACCTTCTCTCAAAAAATAACATGCTCGACTGCAAACCTGTATCCACTCCACTGTCTACCACCAAGCCTCTCTCATTACATGATAATAGCAGTCCTATTGATGTTGAGCCATTTCGTCAGACCGTTGGTGCTCTGCAATATCTGTCTCTTACTCGACCAGATATTTGTTTTGCAGTTAACAAACTTTCTCAATTCATGCATCGACCAACCGAAAATCACTCGCGTGCTATGAAGCGTGTGCTTCGTTATCTCAATGGAACTATATCCCATGGCCTCCTTTTGCATCGGTTTGCTCCACTAACACTTCATGCCTTCTCTGATGCTGACTGGGCTGGTAATCCTAAAAATCGTTGCTCCACATCCGCCTATATTACCTTTCTTGGTCCAAATCGTATAAGTTGGAGTTCCAAAAAACAACAAACAATTGCTCACTCGTTTACCGAGGCTGAATATCGAGCTGTTGCTTCTACTGCTGCTGAAATCAATTGGATTCAACATTTTCTTCTAGAACTCCACATCAAGCCCACTATCACTCCCACCATCTACTGTGATAATCTTGGTGCAACGTATCTTGCTACTAATCCAGTTTTTCACTCTCGCATGAAGCATATTGCACTTGATTACCATTTTGTTTAGGGTCAACTATCCCTTTAATTCTCCATTAATATAATTGATCAATTATAGAGATTATGTATATATAATAGTTATTACATTTCCTATTCAATATCATTGTACTGTGTATAAATAGCTGAGAACATTTCAATGAAGAATACAAGACAAATTACACAAATTCTTTACCTTTATAGTACTTCGAAACCATTTGTGCAAAATTTGGGCCTTCTAGACATTTTGATGGTTGCAACATTCAGTCCCTACAGAGCCAATGAAGAAGTGTTTGGTATAAAAATTATGGATCCAGAGAGGTATCCATTCATGTTTTCATGGGTTCAAAAGTTGAACGAGCTACCTCTGGTGAAAGAGTTGCTGCCTCCGCAAGACAAGCTCGTTGCTATTCTTCAGTTTGTTAAACAAAATGGTCTTCGAAGGCCTTCTAACTAGTTACTTCACTTGTGTACCCTTTGCTCTTCTCCACCAATCCTGTAATAAAGCCCTATGGCCATCTTGACTTTCATTGAAGGCAAATTTGGGAAAAAAATTGTAATTTTGAGGAAAACTGATTGGAAAGTGTTATTTTGAGTGGCTAATGACTTAAAATTATAATTTTTCAATAACTCTATTTTTCATGTTCTTTTAATACATATGAAAGATTAATTTTACGCAAGATAAAGTTCAACTATAAAAGATAAATTTTATCCAGATGCATCCTTCTCATCACTTTTCTCTTGGCACGGCTTCGTAAAGCCACCTTGACTTAATTTTAATCTAATCCCGCTGAAAATAACCTAAGTAAATATATATTTGCTAGATATATAGAGATTTTTTTTTTCTTTTCTTAGATATCTATCAATCTCTCTCTTTTCAACAACTACTCCACAATAATAGTGCTTTCAGGCATTTGGCCCAAGTATTTGAATACTTGTAGAAATGGTTGATATGGTATCGTTGAATTATTTTTAATAAAAGGAGCCCACTAATGACAATACAAAGATTATTCAATTGACAAAGTATTCTGGGCGAATAATATTATACTTACAATATACTTATAATCAATTTTTTCTACACTTTTAAGTTAACAAAATATTGGTAAATGAATAATGAATAATTACCATAAAATTTAACTACTTTTGCTTACCTTTGTTTTTTTACTTATCGATGATAATTTGCTAACTCAAACTATAAGAAAGGTTAGTGATAGATTAGACTAATATTAAATCTACAATTTATTTATAACCAATTTATTTTATAATCTGAATTGACAAATTATTATTAATAATTATCATATTATATAATTTAATATTTTTCGTTTACTTTTATCTTTTACTCATTCAGTGATAGTTTATCATCTCAAATTATAAGAAAGGTTGATCGTAGATAAATTATAAATCTAGTATTACTCGTAGATTAAGCATTGCTCTTTTTAGATATATATTCTCCACCTGGCCCGTTTAACAAACGCTGGTTAAAATTGAAGAGTTGATCAAAGTGTTTGATTGACCAACTGTTACGCACGAAATTGGACGAAGCAGTACGGTAGTTGAAGGTACTAAATATAAGGGGGTTGTTAGCAACTTCTCAAATAATCTTGTGAAGGGGTGTGCTGTGCAGTTGTGGAGGCTCAGAATGGATTCAAAATTGTGCTTTGCTTTAGTGAAGATGTAAAATCACCAGCAATTTGCATGGTTTGATTGTTTTTTTGTACAGTTTAATTTTGCAAGGCGGTAAGGATGTCAACTTTGGATGATTCGCACGGTTGGAGTCATTAATTATGAGTAGGATCGTGATCTTGAAAGCTACAGTTAGGGATTGTAAACTGTAAGTATAGATCGAGTACTCGTAGAAGTTTTCTCTGTTAGTCTTTCCTTAGAAACATATATCGAAGATGGGTAATTATCTTGTCGATATACAAAAGAAAGCTATAAGGCTAAATCCTTGTTATTGCCGTAGATATTCTTGTAATTCTTCAACAAAGTGATATCAGGTTAAGTCAAATTCTAACAAAGTGTTTGATCATATACCAACTGGATAACAAGCTAGGTAGTCTTTTAATAAACCTTGTTTTTTAGCTTGTCACTTGTAACCAAGAGAATCAAAAACCCATTAGCACACTTCTTTATAATTAATTTGATAGCCAATGGCAAAATGTTCCATTTTGGATCCTGAAATCTGAAGTCATTGATGTTGTTGACAACCAACTCTGCTTATAAAAGTAAAAATGTTGAAGAATTCATCACCACGAGCTTAAAAGTCAAGCAATACAAATAATTAACTAAGGAGAGAACTAAGACTTGAGATGCAATGAGGAAAATAAAGTACTCAAGTTGGAATTTTAAGGTATATATACACTTCATCTCCATATATGCAGAAGAGAATATGATCAAGTCCAAGGGCTGCCTTTGTGGATTGTGATATCAGTATATTTTATTGATCTCATGAAAGTTAACAAATGCGCTTAATTTGGTGTCTAATATCAACCTTCCATTTTCTTCAAGGAGTACTTCAAGTGTTGCAAACAAACTGAAGCAATTGCAACAATAACTTTGCACAAAATATGGATGCCATTGAAGTTGACTTTGACATCTAAATTGTCTAGTTATTGGAACATACCAAATTCAATTTTCCTTCGGCCATTCAATCTGCTGAAATAGAGTCACATGAGCATGTGTCATATGAAGCTCAAGAGATTTATACGATAATATTAAGAAGTTGATCCATTACTTAGTCAATGGCCTTATCCTCGCTGCATACGAAATACATTTTCTTGTGTAGTATATACCTTTTGCATAGGCTAAAACTTTTTTGTCTGAAACTGAAATACACTTGACCAAGTCCTTCTGGGCACGCATGCAATGCACCAAGTTATCTGCCAAGTCGTAGTTTTTGGTTCATATTAATGTTTTATGTTATTGATTACTTTATTGCCGTAATACCACTTAGTTTATTGGGTGAAATACCAATACCGTGTATGACTAACTCAACTATTAAAACAATAAATAATGGCAAAGAACAGCCAAGCTAAACACTGTCTATTTAAGGGTTTCAAAAGCATGGAGTGATCAGACTCAAGTAGAAACTGAGCTACGAGAAAGAGAGTGAGAGTATGGCAGGAGAAAGCAAAGTTACGCTGCATGGGTTTTGGGCTAGTCCTTTCGCTAAGAGGGTTGAACTGGCCCTCAAAGTGAAAGGCATACCCTATGAGTATGTAGAAGAAGATTTGCAAAATAAGAGCATCTTGCTTCTTAAACATAATCCTATTCACAAGAAGGTCCCAGTCCTTGTTCACAATGGAAAACCCCTAGCCGAGTCATATGTTATCTTAGAATATATTGATGAGACCTGGAAACAAGGTCCTCGGTTGCTCCCTGAGGATCCCTATGAAAGAGCTCAGATTCGATTCTGGGCTAACTACATCATTCAGGTAAAAGCGTGCGTGCCTCGCATGCATGTTAGCTTTTATGGTAATATACCACTAATCGTGTTGTAGCACTAGTACTGATCGTGATGCAACCTTTTCACCGTTTTTCATTTGTGTTAATTTATTCTGTTTTTTGGATTGTTTACATAACCAGCTAATACTTTGAAATCATTTGCATCCATGCAGTTGTTTGAATCTATGAGGGGATTGATGGCAGGCAATGAGAAATTAATGGTAGAAATTTTTGAGAAAATGACCGTGTTGGAAAATGGAATGAAAGAGCTTGGATATCCCAAGTTTGAAGGCCAGAACTTGGGACTTCTAGACATTTTAATCAGTGGAAGCCTCAGTCCCCACAAAGCCTATGTAGAGGCCTTTGGTGCAGTAATTTTGGATCAAGAGAAGTACCCAGTGATATACTCATGGGTTGAAAAGCTGAACGAGCACCCTGTAGTGAAAGAAGTAGTCCCTCCTCATGACAAGCTCGTTGCTTTTCTTAAGTTTATAATACACGCTCACAAGTCCTCTACATAGGTGCCGAATGCCGTACTATTGCTCTTATTCAGGTCTTCTGTGTTTCCTCTTATATTTCCAGCGCTGTTTCATTTTCTAATGAGGCCTGTGGGCATCACTTGATGTACTTGTTTTCAGCTACAATAAATATGACCATGTTTGTTTTTGTTGTAACAGATTATTAAATATTTTCACCACCTTTGATCTCTTCTAAATAACATGTTTTTGTTTTTGTTGTTCTCTTGTTTACTCTCTTACTTTCTTCACTCACGGACTCTTCCTTTTAACTCTTGGTCCCACTTATTTTATTAACCACTCACATATCCAACTCACTTCCATGCATTATATAATTTCCTTCGCCTAAATCACTTACACTGTTGATTAATACCTCACGTCTTTCGTTCAACTTTATTAATTTAATTTTTCGGTATTCCTTATACTTATATGGTAACAATTTTTATATTAAGCATATGCAATGAAAATAATAAGTAACTGGATTATCTAAAAGTTTAATTGATACCACCTTTATAGACTATGAATACCAGATTAGCTTTAAGAGTTCTTTTGTAGTTTCATTTGAGCAATTCCAGCTTATAGGATTGGGTCAAATTCCTCGCCGTCTGTTGTCTTAGTCTAACCATGAAAAAAGAAAACATTAGATTTCACATCAAATGGTGACGAAAATATCAACCAAAACCAAATGCTCACTCATGTTTAAACAAACAGCTCAAAATACCATTCTACATAATTCATATCAGTCAAAATTTCATTAAAGTAAAGCTGAAAAACAAAGTTGATGTCTCATTTTAACTCTTTGAAGCCTGCTTTTCTTTTGCCTTTTGAATCTTCAGCACCTTCTTCACAATCTTCTGCTCTTCCACCAAAAAGGCACGGATAATCCTACATAACCATTATAATTTTCAAAAACTTGCATCAATAAGTTACCAAACAAATACACAATATCAAGGATACTTCCAAAAGATATCAGCTTAAAAGAGTAAGTGGAAAAAGATTGAAAGCAACCTCTCCCTGACAGCACTTCCAGATAACACACCCCCATAGGCTCGGTTTACAGTCCTCCTATTCCGAGATAGTCTAGACCTCTTATATTCAGCAGGTCTCAAGTGTGGAATCTGCAGACATGGCAACAATAAAAGAGTATCGGTACATATGGTTCATATCATGCTGCAAGTAATCTTAACTTATAAATCAAAGAAACACAAGCACAATACATGAAGCCAGGCATTTTATAAATAATCTTAACCGTTAACAAAAGAAACACAAGCATAATCATGTATACAAGTATAGGTAATAGGATATCTACTAAAAAAAAAACTGATGCAACGTCCACGATACCATAAAATGGGAATACAACATCAATCACATAAGACTGATTGACACCAAACCAGTAACAAGTGAAGAAACACCTTCCATGAAATTGAAAAATCATAATCAGATGAAACCTTGAATTCCTAGGAGTTTATATAAAAATAAATAAATTAAAAGGCAGATTAGTTCACTTTAATTGAAGAACAGATTTTGGAGAACGCATTGAACTAAATACAGAAATGAATACAACATAGACTTTCCAAACTACTTCACACCTAACCAAAAGAAGCATAAGCTTAAACTACTAATAAATTCAATATCAGATCAGCTTGATGGCCATTGCTTCCATTCAGTGACATTCTAAGCTAATGATATCTTAATTAGCAGATCATCAGTTTAAGCTACAAACTTCAATCTAAATACAATATAAGATCAGCTTAATGGCCACTGCTTCCCTTCTGTGACATTCTAAGCCTTACACAAATAAGCCCTCAAACGAAAAGCCCCTTCATTCTGAAAACTTAGCTTGTGTGTTTTATATACAACAAAAAGTTCATACAATTTGATTACACCAAACGAACAACGATAGAAATATGAAAAGAAAACATACCCCTTGGATCCTTTTGCCAGTGACAGGACACTTAGGTCCACTAGCTCTCTTCTTTGTGGTCTGGTATACCAGCTTCCCACCTTCAATTCAATTCACAGAATAAGCGAAAAACCCCGTGAGGGAGACATTAAATCAAACATGTTCAATTCAAAAAAAAAAAAAGCCTACACGTAGAGAGATGGATGGATGGATGAATGAGGATGAGGAATTGTTACCAGGGGTTTTGACAACCCGGTGCTGGTTGGACTTGGTGGCGTAGCTGTGGCGCTTGCGGTATGTCAGACGCTGAACCATTTTGCTTTCTCTCCTCCTCCTCCACTACGTCTACCACAACCGAGAGAGGGTTTTGTGTCTTATGTTTAAGCCCATTTGCCCTAGATCTAACGGCTTCCCTTTCTTGTTGTTTAACGGTTCAGATCGCTTCCTCTCCTGGACCGAATCCGACCCTTTTTGTGACCCGTTAGTTATTCAATTGTCTTTTTTTATTATATATTATTAATACTAATTTGTTATCTTTTTACTATTATTTTTTTGTATTAATAAAATACGAAAATTAATATATGGCATAAAAATATGTGACATCATTTAAGAAATTATGATTTATATTTGGGTAAAAAGTGTGTTACACCACTTAAAGTAAGTGACAAATTTGAAAAAAAAAAAATTAAGTCACTTAAATCTTAACCCGTTTAGAACTTTTAAGTAATAATTACAAAATAAAAAAAATCCCTAAAACTAATTAATTTTGAATGAATTAATATAAGAATCATAATATTAGTTTCAAAAATATTTAAGTCTGGTTTTATTTATCTCAAATCTCAATGGTTTCAATGTAAATTAAGACCATAACATACAGTGGAGCTGTTCTATCCAAACTATCTAGATAAACATAAAGCTATAAGATAAGAAGCAATTTTCGATGATCCAGTAAGATGATAAAATAAAATTCAATCACATGACAATGCGAGTGTTGCGTGGGATGTCGTCCTCCATACGAAACAGGAAACTACATGTCGTACGTTGATTCGTTTTCATAGTACTACACTCTAGGTTTGGTCACAAATTAACATGGACCTCCCCTACATTTAAAGGATGCTAACCACATATGAAAAATACAACTATACTAAACTAAACAAATTAGGAAACTTGAGTTATAAAGTTGATTTACATTCACATTGCAAACATGCAGTTCAAGGTTTAATATTGCATGTTGCAGAACGATCCATCAAACATACAAAATGTTTTATTTATTTATATTATTTATTACGATATTGTATTATTACTTTGATAAATTAAATTATTTAATATAATTACGGGGCATTGTCCTTAACCAATTAGGAAACTATACTAACCTAAGCCAATTAGGAAACTATATACTAAGTTACTAACCTAAACCAATCAGGAAACTTAAGTGTCACGGTCGCCTATATACAGGTAAAGAAATAGAAACATTTGTTAATTTGATTCCTGATCATCAAAATAAAGTATGGTTGTTGTTACGAGGGATCTGCGTGTTGCGAAGAAGCAGTGTAATGGGTCATCTCTAGGCGCATTGGGGTCATGTTCCAGGATGTTTTCATCATCTTCGGAGGAGGATGCATGCACTCATCCGACTATTCTTTACGGTGAGTGCGTTGCTTGTAGAGAAAGTATGGATGATGATTACGGTTTGTGTTTTGATTATGTTCTGCCAGGTTTACGTTATAGCCATGAACAAGTGGCTCGTTTGAAGAAGAGAAACTCTAAGAAAGTGTTGGGGGAGGGAAAACTACACCTTGTTCTTGACTTGGATCACACGCTACTGCATTCTAGGGCAGTTGGGAAGTTAACGCCAGAAGAGAAAATTTTGGAGAAACAAGCAGATAGCAGTGGCTGTGGTGATCTTTTTACTGTAGATGGTGGCAGCTTTCTGACGAAGTTGAGGCCGTATATGCGGACATTCCTGGAAGAAGCAAGCACCATGTATGAGATGTGGGTATGCACAATGGGTTCGCGTGACTATGCGGCTGATGTTGCTAGGATAATTGATCCTGATTTCAAGTACTTCAATTCCAGGATAATTTCACGTGAGGATTTCAACCAAAGGGAGAGTAAGAATCTGAACTTGGTGTTGGGACAGGAGAGTGCCATTGTTATCCTGGATGATACAGAAAGCGTGTGGAAGGAGTATAGACAGAACTTGATGCTCGTTGAAAGGTACGACTACTTCAGAAATCCTTATGTGGACTCTGAGTCTTATGCAGAGAAGAAGATAGATGAGAGTGAGAATGATGGGACGCTAGCAAACATGCTTAGAGTTCTGAAAACAATCCATGGCTCGTTCTTTGATGATTGCGGCTGCAGAGATGTTAGGATATTTTTGGCGAGAACTCAAAGAAGTATTCTAAGGGGGTGTGTCATACTCTTTAGCGAAGATGTTTGTGAGGATTATCCTCTGATTTGGGAGAGGGCAGAGGAGATGGGAGCTTCATGCACAACTGTTATTGACTCATCGGTTACCCATGTGGTTTCATCAACCATGGATTGTCAATGGGCAGAGAAAGAAGACATAGTCGTTGTACAACCATGGTGGATCAATGATGCATATTATCTATGGCGCAGACGATCTGAAGAGGAGTATTTGCTAGTATAGATAGTAATATTGTTTTTCCAAATGCACAGGAATTTATTGCTGTATAATGTTTTCGGGCTTTTGATGATCTTTCCCACTTCAATTTATGCTTATTATTTTCAGTTTTATTGCTTGTAATGAGGAGATGCGGCTTTTGAAATTCAAGTCTCATCAATATTATTATATCGAGGTTATTCAAAGTAGTGGCTGTTTAATCTTTCTTTACCCTATTTTTGTTCAATTAGCAGACATTTCTGAAGTGAAAAGAATTAATACGTATCATGTGATTTACAATGAGATATATCATTCTTTAATTTGAAAACCTGCAGGTTTGGCATCCCTAGTTATAAGGTTTTATCCACACTGCAAACAGGCAGGTTAAGGTTTATTGCATGTTGCCCTGCCTGTTGCAGAACAATCCATCAAACATACAAAATGATGATAAGAAGAGGAAAAATTAAGCATGCTCAATTTCCCAATTAACCATAATATATAAGAGAGGAAGAAAAGAACTTAAATTCAAACAAGTTTCTCTACAGGTTCCAATCATTCCATACTTTTGTCCAACGGGAGGCAAGTGGCTGTCTCTCGCAAGTCAATGGGTGGTAGTATACGGCACCACTGTGGTCCCTATCCTTCCATTTCAAGCCATTGTTATTCCTGTAATATAAAACTTCACAACAAAACAAAGTTATTACCTTCCTCCCTGCAATACACATCAATTGACTCCAAAGCAATTAAGAATTTATTAATGACAGAAGTAATAACATACAAAGGTGGACAATTTCATCTCGTCATAAGCAATAATAGCACTGTACAAAAAATTACAAGCACATCATCATCTTATATTCACCCTTTCAAATGCAACTTTATAAGAAACTCAGAAACCTCTACAAACATGTAATAATCTATTCCAATAGCGTCTTCATTATTCCCCAATATTGTTGTATTCAAAATCATCAGTAAAATGAAACAAGGGTATATTTTGAAAAATAAACGGCAGTCTCTCAGTAATCCCAACAAACTAACCAAAACCAACCCATCCAATATTGCTGCAAAAGAATGCTCCAGAATGACCACCAACCGTCATGCATACGATAAATCAGGACCATTTGTCTTCATTCAACTCCATAATTTGCTTTTGGTCCAGGAAACCCTCGGTCTCTGTCTTGGAACCGAGAACCATGTATATGCTATTTGGTAGCCTTCAGGAAACCAGCAATCCAGAAAGATTTATTTTTCTTCACTATTTTATTGTCAAGCATTTCCATTCTTTCTACTTTCATGGATAGAACCCTCCCTCAGAGCTGCCTGCGCCTCGTTTTCCCTTCCCAATACAAAAAGTGCGGCAGCTTGTAAGTAGGCTGCAATATGCCAAACGGGAGATATTACTTGGGCTTGCGATGCATCATTCAGGGCTTCTTGTGGCATGTCACTCATGAGGTAAGAAAGACTTCGACGTGCAAAAACCGTTGGTGAAACCATTGTTCCAACATCAATGAACTGCACATATAACAAACTGTCAGCTCGATGTTGGAATAATTAAAAATAATAATAATAACAATGATGTAACATTTAAAGAAAATGTAGTAGTGCCTTGCAAATGGAAAACGAAATTTATTAACATCCACAGAACAAAGAACACGGGTTCTCAAAAGATCCTAGAGCCTTTTCAGGACACTGATACTTTCTCTTCAATTCTTTTTTAATTCAAGGGAAAAGGTCGACTTTCCTCCACCTTATGACTGACAAAAGATGTAACAAAAAACTCCACTTCAACAAGTTGTGCAAGAAACAAGAGCAGGATGATAAAGAATGGTGCAATTATTGGAGGGGCAGTTCATCAGCAGCTTGTGAAATAAATGTTTGATACAGTTCTGCCCACCTAACTCATTATGGTGCATAAAGATTGTATTTTAAGCATGACAATAGAAGGAACTGGTTGATTTGTAACTTTACTAACTAACAAGGTATGCAATCAATTGTAAGGTATTTAGAGAAAAGAACACAAATAATCTAACCTGGGTATAGCATTCAATGGCAGCTCTAAAATCTTTATGCCTAAAGGCAACATCACCCTTTTTCTTTGAATTCAAAGTCTCCTGCATTTGGTTGGTCCACATCTGGAAAGAAAGCTGAAAAAGCAGCAGAACAGTAAGAAGACAAGAAAGTGGAATAAGGTTCATATGACACCAGAAATCAATGACATATATGAACAAACTGAGTTACAGCTCATATTGAATATACAGAATAAGGTATCAAGACCATATGAGACAATCAACATGGTGCAAGTCAATTGGTGTAATGTGCTCAAATTGAATATGGCAGAAGTCATAGCTACTTCAACCAGAAGGCTGCCCCCTATTATAACCAAAAACAGTACCCCATCTTATTTATGACATGTTGGAGCTGGCTACGAACTAATATGAGAGTTTGATTTTCTCTCATGTTTCTGACAGCAGCACAACCAATGCAAAACAGAACCCGCCACAAGTTATGGATCAATATATAAAGTCAAATGAAGTAAACAACGAAATGCACAAACAAGGTTAATGTCTTAACATCTTAAACTGTGACTGAAGCCATTTTAATTCGGCAAAAGTAAATATTAGACTTAAGACTTCAAAGATCATTTACAGAACTAGGTTGATTTACATAATGAAATACCAAAAACATTTCAATGCCTAATTGTTGAACAAGTACTCGAAGCCCTTATCATGCATTTGGTTACTATTTGGCTTTCATAGATCAGAAACAAACCTCTGTAGCAGCACCCTCATCATCTTTATACCCAAGCTTTTCCAAGATCTCATGAATGGCAGTCAAATCCATTCTTAAGCAAGCTTCACCAAGTGGTGATAGAGGTAAAGCTGCAGCACCATGTGGTATACCCATCAATACATGAGAAGGAACCTGCAGAGTGAACATTCCAGTAAAAGGAAAAGTATCATTCAACTCCAATTGACCCATGCAAACAGAGACTGGCAAATTACATTACCAGTTTTTAGGTACAGAAATATAATTTAGAGCCACCACAAAACTTACAACATTGACCAACTTCAAAGGCTAGCTAATACATACTCTACAAGCAGATATTACTCATACATCAATGTTACTAATTGAAGTCGATCATAAGCTTTTCATAACTAATGGCTATACTTCATAATTCTAGTCGTTTTAATGGCTTTAAGAAACAGAAAGTTTAGTAGGTCATGTTACTTGGTAGGATGACAAAATCTTAAGTTGTATAAAGAAATAATGTCTACTGACTTCACAGGCGACATAACCAACCTCAGTATCTTTCTGAAGAGGAACCAAAGCAGCAACTAAGGACCTTGGGTTTGGCCGTTCTCGGGGCTCATACTGTAAACATCGTGAGGCTAAACGCACCAACTCAGTACCCTCATCGTTAGAAAATTGGCCTTCCAAACAAGAATCAGTCAGCATCTGAATGTTCCTGTCCCGTATTAGGTCCAATGCCTAAATAAAAAAAATATTGGGGACGTTATATGTGCAATCTTATGTAGTCCATATGTAGTCCTTTATACTAAGATGATAAGACAAACAACAAAATAAACAACAAATTCAAGCTCTGGACTTTAGAGGCTATTGTCAGGAGTCCCATCAGAGTTGACGGTTTCAGATGAATTTGTTATCACACTACATTCAAATTGATACCAATTCTAATTAGTCATTTTAAGTACTTCTTTGACCCCTGACATGGAACCAGAATATTATTCTTGTATCGCAAGACATTCTCTTTATGCAGATGATGCCAGATACACCTTTGGTGCTAATTTCTTCCTGCTTCCCTCTTTCTCTCCCTAACAATAAGCTTTTCTCCATCCCAAAGCCAAAAGAGAAAAGAAAAAAGAAAAAACTCAGATTGGAAGCACTTAAGCGTAATTGTTAAAAGAAAATAAAGCACTTTTCTTTGACCATAAAATGTTTTCAATAGGTGATATAAGATAAAATCTAGATCCAGGATGAAGCTAGGAGTCCAAATTCCAAAATAAGAAAAGACAACACATCAAATATTAGGAAATTTCATCTGGTGATCATTAATTTGCATAACATTTTATTGGGGAAAAACATAACGAGTCCATGAGCAGCTAAAAATTGATAAATCAGCTTGTAAACATACAACTATCTGAAGCTAAAAATCAGCTTGCCCATAGCCAGATTGGAAACAACTGAATTACAAACAGATTATGTGCTCTGTTCTTTTGAACATGATACTATAAAATATTTTTATAACTGTTTGGCATTTAGTTGTTTGTGATACATTTATCCACTTCTCTCTGTAAAATTAACTAGAGAAAAGAAATTATATATTTTTGTAATTTCCAAATAAATGTTCATGCTCAAAAGTTCAAGTAAAATATTTAAAAAGAGGTCTCTCTTCTTATTCATTACATTCAGTTATATAAAGGTATAGCTCCAGCCTTATAAAATATCATCTCCAAATGCCATTCCAAATTCACCCTAGGGCACCAAAATAGACCAAAAAAAAAAAACTAAAGAAAATCACATTTCTCACACTCAAAATTTTAATAGGCGAAATAATTCATGAAATATAAAATGATAAAAAAAGTAAAATGCCTTCTACAGCCACTACAAGACATATGCATAAAGAGAGAGAGAGAGAGAGAGAGAGAGAGACCAGATTGTATTAAGGTTTACCATCTAATGTCTTGAAAAGAAAATAACTTACGTGGCTGGGAGGAATATGCTTTCCGCTAAGAAGGTCAAGCAAAAGGGTTCCAAAGCTATACATCACACTTTCTGGTGTTACTCTTCCTACATAAGAGTGGAGATAGTGATTAGGCACAATAAATGGGACATGATCAAGACTGTTACAAAGATATGAGATTGGATAAGCACAAAGCTTCCACCAAATTGCATGCAGCAAAAATATTAGAAAAGCTACAGAATCAACAAAAGTAAAATAATCACTGATATAGTATACAGAGCTTGTCCATAACCAAGATATCAAGAAGCCCGACACTACCAATACCAGGAAATATTAACTAACAGATTTTGCCTTAAAGATCATATAGGTTTTACAAAAACCAAATGGACGCCGAAAAATGGCCACAAAGGTGGCTGAGGCAGAAAAATTCAACAACTTGAATACTCGATCAGCAGATACAGAAACTAGTAGTCCACAGCCAATAATCCATATATATATATATATATATATACACACCAAAAAGTCCAACTAGGTCATGACTAAACAAAAAAGATTGTGCACTTTCAATGCTTACCTGTTCGCAGGTACTCTGGAGGAGTAAAAGCCAAATTTGTGCTGTAACTTCTTCCATCTCTACTGTTCTTCATCAAACCAAAGCATGACAATCTAGGGTTGCCATCCTGAGAAATCAAATAAAATAAGCTAAATTCTAACTACAAAATTGGATGATATATGGTGAATGCAAAAACTTACATCATCAAAAACAATCCTATAAGCATTTAGATCATGATATAAGGCACGCCCTCTGCTGGTACAATATTCTAAAGCTTGTGCAAGATGTAAAGCCACCCTTAGTCGCATAGCCCATTTCATAGGTTGAGTTTCCCCTAAATAATATGTAATTGAATGTCAGCAATAAATGTCAAACAATATAACTCATCTGATTGTTCAACTAAACAAATTGAAAAGTAAAGGAAAAAAACAGCATGTGACATCAAAGCCCAAACAGACATTGCAATAACTTACTAGTTTCCTGCACACATATTAGACTGATCCAACAAAATTCAGAAATGCACCTAAAACTCTATATCATGCGTAAACAAGAAGAACTGCAAGATGTAACTGAAAAACAATGTGCGACTGTTGTGAGTCAAAACATCAGAACAAGTTTTTTTTTTCCATTTTAAGAAGAGTCAATTTGTTCATCTTCATGTGTGGCAGAAATAGAAACTTATCAGTAAATGACAAAAAAAGCATTAGAAGTAGTTGCTTTATAAAACAAAACAACTATACATTAACTGAGACTAACAAAGCTTTGATTACTGCCAAATCATATAAGATACAAAGTCCAATTAAAAAAAATGAGCTCAAACAAAACTCAAATTGGTTAGAGAAGGAAAATAAAGCTTAACTTACAATGAAATAGGTGCTTTGCTAGTGTTTCATTGGGCATAAATTCTGCAACAAGTAACCGTTCATCACCTTCACAGCAACAACCAAGTAAATTTGCCAACCTATAGCTTCGAAGCTGACCAACAGCTTTCGCTTCCTCCTAGAGTAAAAGAGAGTAAGAGTTGTAAAGATAATTAATTCTTGTTGCAAAAAGGTTTCCATATTATGTGATAGATGGAACCAACTAATGCCAGGGATTTGAAAGTTTTTCAATGGACAACAACACTTATAAAACCCATAAGATTTCCTGTTAGTCTAAAAAATTTATCAATTCCATCAAATAATCAAAAGAACAATAGTACTCAAATGAAATGTAGTGAGACTCTATCCAGCAACGCAATAGAGTTGGGAATAAGACTTAGTTCAGAAACTTTTAAGTGTAATCAAAATCCCGTTAAATTCAACATTGACTCTTTCAGATGTAATTTGCCTAAAATGTTGAAATAAATACAGACAGGCACTAATCAATGGGTAACGAGAAAGGCAGAAGTAATGTAATATTAAAATTCTAGACAGCAGGAAAATATACTTTACCAGAAACTGTCGAGCATCAGGCCATGCTGACCTATTAAATCGTTTAACAGCAATCCGTCTTTGATTCTCCAACTTCCCCTTATAAACAACATTTGGAGCCTTTTCTCCATGTTCAGAAACAATGTTTTCTACCGCAAATCCAGATGTGGCCATCCTAAGGGTCTCAATAGAGTATTCACAAAATGCGGACACATTATCAACTTCATCCTTCTCTTCGCTTTCTGCCAAACCACCAAAAGATTCAAACATCACATTCACTTCCCATATGGCAAAAAGCAAACAGACAGAAACCCAATTCCCTTACCTTCATTGTGAGCCTCAGGCACTGCTCCACCGTACTCCGAACCCCAACAAGCTGTAGAGAGTTTCGAGCACTCACAGCCCATCCCAATTCCAAAAATTCAACAGCAAATGTCTTAACAACTTCAGAACTTCAAATAAGGCAGTTCTTCTCAATCTCTAAAATATCAATAACCGAAACTAGATTTGCGAACCAGCTGCCAAATGCCATTTAAAGCAACCCCAATTGACCTGTGAAAATAGAAATCGATTCACATACTTCAATTTACAGCTATACAAATCTACAAGAAGATAACAGTAGCGAGAATAATTCATGCCGCGTCATTTGCTGCTCTAATAGAGCTAAAACCCAGAATCAAACTAAACTTCATCAAATCAAATCAATACGACGACTATATCACTTTATTCAGCTGAATTTCCCATCTCATTTCATCAAATCACAAAAAAAATTAAAAACAAAAACAAAAACACGTAACAAAAGAATCAAAACTCTACTTTCTTATCTTTTCCTCAACTTTCTCGGCCACCAAACACCCAGAAAACTTCAAGTCAACTCACAAGCTGGTCAAACAAACACGCTTATCTCTCTTCTCTCTCTCTTCCACAGCAGCTTCAAGCAATTATTTCACTCCAATCAAAAGAAATTAAGCACCAAAAGAAGAAGAAGGGAAAAAAAAACAGAGGCAGAGCAAGCAAGAGTATATACAGAGAATAAGCAGAGAAAAAAATAAAAATTCTGAGAACCTGAAATGAACCAAAGCGATTCCTCGTGGTCGATTCGGTCAAAAGAAGAAAAAAAAAATTAAAAGTGAGACTTCTTTTATTTTAATTTTAATTTTTTATTTTTTTTCTCGTTTTGTGTTTTTTGTGTTTTCGCTTTTGGTTGGTTTTGGAACGAGGGAAGTGTTTCTGAAAACCCAACTTTTTTTCTTCTTATTTTATTTGTAAAGAGAAGAAAGAGAGCGTTTGATTGAGATTTGGAATTTCCTTTCTTTTAATATGCAACAATTTTTTTGTTCTTACTATATTATATTCATAGATTGATTGATATGGATATATAAATTACATAAAATAAAAAAAATCAAACGAAATTAAATAAATAAAAATAAATTAAAGAGATTTCCCTATCTTTATAGTAGTATGTGCATGGGTGTCTGTGTCTAGTTCTGCTGTGTATTTTTTTTTCTTTTCTTTATTATTATTATTTTTTTTTTAACCCTCCACCGGCATTGCTTCCTTCTCCTTCCCATTGCCATTTCCCATCCTTTTTTTAATTATTTCTATCAATTTTTTATATTTTATACAAAACCCATATTTAATTTTTTCATTTATCATTTTAAAAACAAATCAACCCCATTTCTTTTTTTCTTTTTTTGGGGTACAAAATATTACTGAATGGGTTCACTTCACCTTAGAAACAATCGTTTTTCACTTGTTTACTGTGGGAAAATGGGGAGAGGGGCCAGACGTGCAGAAGGGTGTGTCCTATCATTTGAGCATCTAAACATGCATAGACAAAGCGAGACAAATGGGCACTAGCAACTCCATAATTGAAGCAACAAGAATGTTTACATGAACAAGGCAACCCACCAACCATTCAATTCAATCCTTTGCTTTGCAACCATTTTCAATACCATTATTGTTGTTTCACTGGTTTAACTAGTAATTTGTCCGGGTTCTTTTCAATTCTACTCTAAATCTTATTACTATTCTGTTGGGTCCTCACCCCACACTTCAAATCTATGAGAAAATCGATAAATTATAACAGTTGTTTTTATCCTTTTGGCTCTTGTTGTTGTATTTTTGTTCACACAATCGTGCGGGCAACTTTGGGGTTGCTTTCAGGGTCTGGAAGTGGAAGGAAAATTGTCAAATCGGATTGAAGTCTAGGGCAGTAGAGCAATCAAACTAAAACAAGACAAAGAGGGCTTTGCCAAATAGTGATTTGTAGGTTAACAATTAATATAGAATATGTTTCCATAATGAGCCAATCACGGAAGCTCTCAACATTGTAATCACATATGGCATCTTGTCATCGTTTTCTCTTTATGTATTGCTACAAATTTGGTCACAGCTCACCAACTATTGTCCTCTTAATTAGTTGCCAATAACAATGTCAATACTTCACATCATACAACTTACAACACACCATCACAAATTCAAAATATAAGATTTAGATACGGATTTTTTTTTATCGGATGTCTGAATTTAACTTATTATTAAACTTTAAATCTTTTATAGTATTTTTTTAATTTAAAACTTATTCTAATACTTTTTTCATCTGAATGGAAATAGATAAAAATTTTAGATTTTATTTGAACGCGAATGTCTGAATCATTTATTTAAATACTTTTATAAAATTTGTCTATGATTAATTTGTACATAACCTAATTTTTAAATTTTAAAAAATTATTATTTTTTCTAATTTTATGTCTATGATTCTTTATATATTTTTTAAATTATTTTATGATCATTTAGTTAATTTGTACATCAAATTCTTAAAAAAAATAACTTCCTTACCCAATTATATATATTTAAATAAATTAATTTTATAATAAATTTCAGTTTTACATATTTTTGTTATGTAAAATAAAATCACAAATGAAAATAATATATATATATAATGGTATATGTGTAAAATATTTAGTTTTCAGTCATTTCAATTCCGATATTAAACCCATTATGAAATATCTGAGTAGGTCTGAATATAGAAATTTGAATGATATGCATTTTTATTATAATATATAAGTTGAAACATCTAAAAACTATTGATTTTACATATTTATTCGTATTTAAATATATTATTTTCACTTTGTGATTTTAGTTCACATAACAAAAATTTTTGCATATCAAAATTTTTATGAATTTAATATATTTAAAGGTGTATAATTGAGTAAATAAGCTTTTTCTTTCTTAAAATAATTTGATCTATAAATAATTTTAAAAATATTTAGAGAATCATAACATAAAATTAGATTAAATAATAATGTTTCAAAATTAAAATATTAAGCTATATACAAATTAGTCATAAATGAACTTTTAGAAATGCATTTAAGAAAAATAGAAGAGTAATAAATTATTAAACATTTGCACTCATATAAAAGCTAAAATTATCAGCTTTTTCCATTTAGAACAAAAAAAAATCTTATATTAAACTGAAAATCTGAATAGGTATAAAAATAAATATCATGAAAATATATGAAGCTTGAGAATAAGTTAAATTCATATTTTACAAAAAAAAAAACACAATCAGCTCCAGTTTAAATTAAATCCTTCCCAGCTATTACAAATAAAACTCATTTACCACATCTAAATAGAGTATCAATATACATGTGGTAGTTCTTGTGGGAAACCTCATATTTTATTTTAATGTGAAAAGGAAATGGTGTTTTACAAAATGATTAATTTTAGTCTTATTACTTCAAAAGTTGTAAAAAAAAATTGATTTTTTTAACTCATTTTTTATCATGAAATTAAATCAAAGCATGCAAGTACTCGGTGGAATACATATAAAATGTTATCCTCTAAA
Source organism: Boswellia sacra (assembly GCA_013180625.2). Classification (NCBI taxonomy): domain Eukaryota; kingdom Viridiplantae; phylum Streptophyta; class Magnoliopsida; order Sapindales; family Burseraceae; genus Boswellia; species Boswellia sacra. The sequence continues at coordinate 2,213,559 of SNVD02006955.1, read as the reverse complement.
ACAATATATCTAATGATTTTCCTAAATAATTAATTAAGTGTTATAAAATGTAAGTGGATTTACTACCACTTGCATATTAGTGGAGTTACCACTTGGATATTAGTGGAGTTACCACTTGCATGTTAGTGGAGTTACCACTTATGTGTGTGTGCCCATGTGAGAAATATGTTTTCATTTTTAATTAGGTACAATTACATTAATGACCATTCATACTTCTCTATAAATAGGCATCCAACATTGTAATGTAAATGATGAAGAATAATAGAACAAGAAAATCCTCTCATTTCTCCTTCTTTCTTCTTTCTTTATTTCTACCATTATGTTACTTTGCATTCTAGGAGTAATTCACATTTCCTTCACCTCCTTTTGTTACTTATATTACATATAAGTAACATTCATTATACCACTTATATTAATCCATACCCTTATTCACTTAAATTATAAAACGTTATCAGCACGAATTATTTTTCCAAAGGTATGTTGTTTATCTTACCATATTCTTTCAATTATTATTCGATCAATTTTTCTTAATTTGTTCTTGTTAATATTAAATAAATGTTAACTACCTTATGAGTATGCTCTGTGGTTGCCATTATATTGGATCTTCCACATCAGAAAATAAGGCTAGTTTTATAATATTAAAATCATCTTATTATCCATCTTACTTTATTATGTTCATATTCTTGTTGTATTATTTGTGTCATCATTTATGTTTCAAATTTATTTGTTTATAGCCGCGACTTAAAGTTTTCTGGCCTAAATTCATTTGGTCGTGACTTTAAGTCTTTTGGCAATTAATTTACATTACTTGTGTTATTATTTAAACTATCAATATTAATCCAACTCAGAACCTGAAGTTCTAATTCCTAATGATTAAATTTGTTCATTTTGATTAGATAATGGCAAATTTCGAAAAATTGATGTTTGAGCCATTGTTGCATAATGGAGACAATTATTCAGATTGGGCTGATGATGTTGTACTTTACTTGAATTCCATGGGTATCGGACACACCATAACAAATGAAAATACTGCATCCCTGCAGGATCAGTCTAAGGCCATGATATTATTGCGTCATCATTTAAGTAAAGGCCTGAAATCCGAATATACAACTATAACTGATCCATTAGCTCTTTGGAACAATTTGAAAGAAAGATTTGATCAGCAAAGAACAATAATATTGCCAAGGGCCCGATTCCAATGGCAGAATTTGAGACTTCAAGATTTCAAAACAATAAGCGAATATAACTCAGCCATGTTCAGAATTGTATCTCAATTGAGGTACTGTGGGCAAACTGTTACTGAAGAGGAGATGTTAGAGAAAACACTATCTACATTTCATCCCTCCAACATGATCCTGATGCAACAATATCGAGAGCGCAAATTTAAGAAATACACTGAGTTGATATCATGTCTTTTGGTTGCTGAGCAAAACAATGAAATCCTATTGAAAAATCATCAATTACGTCCCACTGGATCTACAGCATTTCCTGAAGTGAATGCTATGTCATTTAATAAACGAGGTGGCAAGAGTGGTCGTGGTTTTGGCAGAAAAATGTTCCAACCTAGAGGTGGAAATTTTAAGAAATTTAAACCAAACCACCAGAAGTGGAACAAAAATGACTCGACATATGACAAAGAAAAGGTTCATCAACTCAAACCACAAAGAAGTAATGAAAGTACTTGCTACAAGATGTGGCGCAAAGGGCCATTGGTCACGTACTTGCCGTACACCAAAGCATTTAGTGGATCTGTATCAGGCTTCCATAAAGAATAAGGGAAAGAATGTTGAGACAAATTATATAGATGACCCAGTGGGTGACACTGATTTTGATATCTCGGATTTCTTTCCTAGTTCAGATGAAGCTATTGGCCAGATAATGATTACTGAAAATGCCCCAGCCAACTGAATAACTATTACTTTCTCGCTTTTGTTATATTTTGTAATGATGTCCTATTTTAATTTTTTTTTGTGTTTTGATCTATCTTTTATGTACTTTCTTTATAAATAGTCTTGATATGCTTTTGTTTAGCATAAAATCATATCTAATGTAAACTTTTGTAATGAAAGGGAATGGACATCAAGACTTTATCTTTGCCTAAAAATGATGGAAATCTATGCCTAGTTGATAGTGCAACCACACATACAATTCTTAAAGATAAAAAATATTTCATAAATTTAACCTTTTTGGAAGTAAAGGTTAACACTATATCAGGGTCCGTAAACATGATTGAGGGCTCTGGAAGAGCCATAATAATGCTGACAAATGGTACTCAGTTGAATATTAATAATGCCTTATATTCAAGCAAATCCAGAAGAAATTTGCTCAGTTTCAAAGATATAAGACATAATGGATATCATATTGAGACATGTTGTGAAAATAATATTGAATTCCTTTGTATTACCTCAAATGTCTCAGGACAGAAATTAATATTAGAGAAGCTTGAAGCTTTCTCTTCTGGGTTATATTACACATATATAAGGTCTATTCAAACATACGCAGTTATGAAACAGAGGTTTAATGATCCTAAGACTTTTATGTTATGGCATGACCGTCTTGGTCACCCAGGATCATCAATGATGCGTAGAATTGTTGAGAATACAAATGGACACCCACTAAAGAGTCAGAAAATTTTTCTGTCCAATGAAACTACTTGTACCGCTTGTTCGCAAGGAAAATTGATTGTTAGACCATCTCTCTCTAAGATTGGTCAAAAATTCCCATCATTTTTACAAAGAATCCAGGGGGATATATGTGGACCTATTCATCCACCGAGTGGACCTTTTCGCTATTTTATGGTTCTAATTGATGCTTCTGCACGGTGGTCTCATGTATGTTTGTTATCAACAAGAAATATTGCATTTGCAAAGCTACTTGCTCAAATTATAAAATTACGGACACGTTTTCCAGATTATCCTATTAGGTCCATACGTTTGGATAATGCTGGTGAGTTTACATCAAAAGTTTTTGATGATTATTGTATGTCCGTTGGAATTGATATTGAGCATCCTGTCCCATATGTCCATACCCAAAATGGTTTGGCAGAATCACTTATAAAGCGACTGCAGATAATTGCACGAACTTTATTATTGAGAACACAGTTGCCAACCTCTGTCTGGGGCCATGCTATTTTACATGCTGCATCATTGATCAGATTAAGGCCCACTGCTTATCATGAATATTCACCAATACAACTTGTACTTGGCCAACAACCCAATATATCCCATCTAAGAATTTTTGGTTGTGCCGTACATGTCCCCATTGCTCCCCCGAAGCGGACAAAAATGGGGCCTCAACGCAGGTTAGGGATATATGTAGGTTATAATTCTCCATCTATTATCAGATATTTGGAACCCATGACGGGTGATATCTTTACTGCACGATTTGCAGATTGTCATTTTGATGAGACAGTTTTCCCACCTTTAGGAAAAAAGAAAATGCCTCTCGAAGTTGGGCATGTGCCTCCTGAAAGAAATCCAGAACTTTCTTGGAATGTGAAAACATTGTCTCATCTTGATCCTCGCACATCTTAATGTGAAAATGAAGTGCAAAGGATGATATATCTTCAGACTATCGCTAATCAGATGCCAGATGCATTTCCTGATGCAGCCAAGATAACAAAATCACATATACATGCTGTAAATACACCAGCTCGAATTGAGATTCCTGTTGAGCAAACCCCTAAAGCAACAATGAATAATCAAACTGTTGCACGCCAGAAGCGTGGCAGACCCCTTGGATCAAAAGATGCTATCCCTCGAAAAAGAAAATTGATTAATAATGGTCCTGATATAAATAATGATCGAGCTAAAGAATCCACATTCTCTAATTTGTCTCTTGAAATGACAAATGTTCCTAAAGAGACACCTGCCACTGAAGAGGCACAAATCGTTGATGAAATGCATGTTCCTGAAGTAACAGCTGAATTTAAAAATGAGGAAATTTCTATTAATTATGCTTATACTAGAGAAATGTGGAAACGTGATGAAATTGTCATTGACGATGTATTTTCATTTGCAATAGCCACGAATATTATGAATGATGACTTTGAACCACACACAGTGGATGAATATAGACAAAGGCATGACTGGCCTAAATGGAAAGAAGCAATTCAAACAGAATTATCTTCTTTGGCCAAACGTGAAGTCTTTGGACCTGTAGTCCAAACGCCTAAAGATGTCAAACCCGTTGGATATAAATGGGTATTTACTAGAAAACGAAATGAGAATAATGAGATTGCTAGGTATAAAGCCCGGCTAGTAGCTCAAGGTTTTTCTCAGAGACCGGGTATTGATTTTGATGAAACTTATGCTCCAGTAATGGATATTATCACTTTTAGATATTTGATCAGTTTGGCAGTCTCGGAAAAACTTCACATGCGCCTTATGGATGTGGTAACTGCTTACTTGTATGGTAAATTAGATTCTGATATATATATGAAACTCCCTGAAGGATTTAAATTGCCTGAAGCAATTAAAACACAACCAAGGAGTATGTATTCACTTAAGTTGCAGAGGTCCTTATATGGATTGAAACAATATGGGAGAATGTGGTACAATCATCTTAGTGAATACTTGATTAAAGAAGGGTACATTAATGATCCCATATGCCCTTGTGTGTTTATAAAAAGATCAGAATCTGGTTTTGCTATTATAGCAGTATATGTTGATGACATGAATTTAATTGGAACCCCTGAAGAAATCCAAAATGCGACTGAATATTTGATGAGAGAATTTGAAATGAAAGATTTAGGAAAAACAAAATATTGTCTCGGCCTGCAGATCGAGCATAACTCTGACGGTATATTTATTTACCAATCAGCATATACAGAAAAGCTTTTGAAACGGTTTAATATGGATAAGGCTCATCCATTGAGTACCCCAATGGTTGTTAGATCTCTTGATCCTAAAAAGGATCCATTCCGTCCTAAAGAGGATGACGAACAGTTACTTGATCCTGAAGTACCATATTTGAACGCTATAGGTGCATTAATGTATTTAGTGCAATGTACTAGACCTGATATTGCATTTGCAGTTAATTTATTAGCAAGGTTTAGTTCCGTACCCACTAGATGGCATTGGAACGGGATCAAACATATTTTTCGTTATCTTCAATGAACTATTGATCTAGGATTATTTTTCCCATACGAGCCTTCTGAAAATCCTGGATTGGTCGGATATGCTGATGCTGGTTATTTATCTGATCCCCATAAAGCTCGATCACAAACGGGATATGTTTTCACTTATAATAGGACCGTAATTTCATGGCGATCTACTAAACAGAGTTTGGTTGCTACTTCTTCTAACCACTCTGAAATACTTGCATTGCATGAGGCCAGCCGAAAATGTATATGGTTACGTTCTGTTATTCAACACATCCAGAATTCGTGCAAATTATCTCCTACTATAAATCTTCCAACAATCATATATGAAGATAATGCAGCATGTATTGCTCAAGTCCGAGGAGGATATATTAAAGGAGACAAAACAAAGCACATTTCACCGAAGTTCTTCTACACGTATGAACTTCAAGAAAGTCAAAAGATCGATGTGAAGCAGATACGTTCAAATGACAATCTTGCAGATTTGTTCACTAAAACTTTACCAACATCAACATTTGAGAAGCTAGTATACAAAATCGGTATGCGGCGGCCCAACAAGCAATCAATTTGACAAGAGATCTTCTACCATGATCAGGGGAAGCATTGTGGACACATGTGTACTGTACTCTTTTTTCCTTCGATCGGGTTTTGTCCCACTGGGTTTTCCCGACAAGGTTTTTAATGAGGCAGTAAAACACGTTCAACACCACTTCATAATTTGTTGTATAATTGTATTTCTTTATTTTGGTTTTTATCCCATTGGGTTTTTCCTTAGTAAAGTCAAATACAATTAAGTGGTAGAATCCAAGGGGAAGTGTTATAAAATGTAAGTGGATTTACTACCACTTGCATATTAGTGGAGTTACCACTTGGATATTAGTGGAGTTACCACTTGGATATTAGTGGAGTTACCACTTGCATGTTAGTGGAGTTACCACTTATGTGTGTGTGCCCATGTGAGAAATATGTTTTCATTTTTAATTAGGTACAATTACATTAATGACCATTCATACTTCTCTATAAATAGGCATCCAACATTGTAATGTAAATGATGAAGAATAATAGAACAAGGAAATCCTCTCATTTCTCCTTCTTTCTTCTTTCTTTATTTCTACCATTATTTTGCTTTGTATTCTAGGAGTAATTCACATTTCCTTCACCTCCTTTTGTTACTTATATTACATATAAGTAACCTTCATTATACCACTTATATTAATCCATACCCTTATTCACTTAAATTATAAAATTAAGCACTTCTCACGCTTCTTGGAAATTTTATTCTCAAAACATTAAAATAAACCAACAAAAAGAATGCTCTACCCTTTTTTTTTAACTCGTACCAAACCCATGAGCTTACTTGCTAAGTAAATGAATGAATAGTCAACCACGCAATGGAATGGCCTATCTATATAAAATAGATAGAGTTATTTGGTGGACACGACTCACATCCACTCACTAACCCTTTGCTTTTATCAGTGGAATCTCAATAGATGATTAGAGACTAAAGCAAAGCCATTAACACAATTTGTTCATAGTATAGCCAATTAGAAGGAGATTATTAATAATTTATTAATTCATCGTCTTTTGCATTATATTCATATTATATTTTTCACGTTACTAGCGATGTTTGGCACGTAATAGGCTTCCATTAGGTGTTCTATTACTAAAAGATGATCAAACATTGAATTATATGCTAAAATTAGATTTCGATGGCATAAGGGGTTTTTTTTTTTATTATTTGATATCATGAGAATTTTGACAATTGGGTAAAAAATAACAATTATTACAATCTCAATGTTGAATGAAAATTACAATATAATCGTTCATAAAAAGAAAAATGGAGCATGAGAATACAATCAAAATTTCGTTTTTAACAATACTATAAGGTGAGTTGAGTAATCGATGTGTTAATAATTTAATACCTACGTTATTATTTCTTAGCCTATGGTAAATTTTATGTACCGGATCAAGATTATGTTTGAAATGATGACATTCTAACTCTATATTTGTATTTTTTTTTTGGTGCAAAAATATACGTGTAGACTATATATTAGGAAGTCGCCACTTTAAGTGCGACAAAAAAGCTATTATTTCTTACTATAAACTAAATTATGTATTGAATTACAATAATGATTAAATGGTAAACATTAAATTATATATTTGTGTTTTTTGATGTACAAAATAAAAGTTTTGACTATACTAACAATTTACACTTTTTTAAGTGCAATGAAATGATATGCACACGCAACAAAAAGCAATCGCTTTTTGCCCTCTACCAAATTTTGTGTATTAGGTTAAGAGATTCATAGTTTAATGAAAGAGTGTAAGTTTTGACAAAATAAAAAATTTGTCATTTCAAGTGTGATAAAAGGTCGTGCACGTCTGACAAAAAGAAATAATTTCTTAACTAGGCTAGGTTTTTTTCTTTATTAATTAAAAACAAAAAAGAAAAAGATAGGTTATGTTTAAAAGTTAAATATTCTAATTATATTTATCCATTTAATTTAAAATTAATTAAACAAAATTTTATTAGCAAATAATCAACATCCAATCACAACCCATCAAAAGATTCAAAACAATCATGAACGAGAGAAGCGATCCCATCCGTCCATCCAAGTCAACCAATCCCCTTGGTTGCATCAGATATTTCTCACTAGCTGACACGTCCGCACCATATCCAGGTACTGAGGTTTCTTCAACTACCTCAACGGCCAGACGCGCGTGACCGAATAGCAAAATCATAACCGTCCGTTTTACTTTGCACCCTCCATCCATCGATGGAAAACGCGAGTGAAGTCAAAACGTCGCGTGAGATCCCGACGAACCCGTGTCCCGATTCACACGGCGGAAGAGACCAATGATACGAAACACGATTAGATCCGTTCCGAGGGGCTCATTAAACCTAGAAACGGAAGCTGTACCATTATCGTAAATAATTTCCATTTTCTGACCTAAATATCCAGTCCTCAATATGTATAAATAAACAAAAAGAAAAATTTCCACATTTACATTTTGTTTCTTTATAACAAACTATCCCACGAAGCAAACAGAGTCACTCAAAACTCTCTTTATACAACAAAACAAAGGTACGCCTAAAACCCTAGAATTCTCATTATTTTTAATCTTCTGAATATTTACTGGTATAGTTGGAAATAAGTAGATGTTGAATCAGAGTAGATAGATTTTGTTTGCTTGTGGTGGTGTCAATGGGGAAGGGAAGAACAAGTAGAGCTGTGTTAGGGCAGAATTTGAGTGTGTTATCAACGACAAAATCAGGATCATTGAACATTCCATCTGCGCCTGTGTATTATCCAACTGAAGACGAGTTTAAGAACCCGTTAGAGTATGTTTATAAGATTAGAGAAGAGGCTGAACCGTATGGGATTTGTAGGATTGTTCCACCTAAAGATTGGAAACCCCCATTTGCATTGGATTTAAGTTCCTTTACATTCCCAACTAAGACACAGGCAATTCATCAGTTGCAAGCGCGGCCGGCTGCTTGCGATTCCGAGACTTTTGAGTTAGAGTATAGTAGGTTTTTGGTGGAACATTGTGGAAAGAAGCTCAAGAAGAAGGTGTTGTTTGAAGGGGAGGAGTTAGATTTGTGTAAGTTATTTAATGCAGTTAAGAGGTTTGGAGGGTATGATAAGGTTGTGAAGGAGAAGAAATGGGGGGAGGCTTTTAGGTTTGTGAGGTCGAATAAGAAGATTTCAGAGTGTGCTAAGCATGTCTTGTGTCAATTATACCACAAGCATTTGTATGATTATGAAAAATATTGCAATAAGTTGAATAAAGAGGTAGCAAAAGTTTGCAAGAGGGGATTGAATGAGGGTGTAGAGAGTGAAGATAAAGGTGAGTTTTTGAGCCGTAAAAGGAGGCGAAGGAATAACAGTGAGTGCGAGAGAGTTAAGGTTTGTGATAAGGTTGAGAACGAGGAGCTTGATCAGATTTGTGAGCAATGCAGAAGTGGGTTGCATGGGGAAGTGATGCTTTTGTGTGATAGGTGTAATAAGGGATGGCACATTTATTGTTTATCACCGCCGTTGAAGCAGGTTCCCCCTGGTAATTGGTATTGCTTAGAGTGCTTGAACTCTGATAAGGATAGTTTTGGTTTTGTGCCGGGAAAGAAGTTTACACTGGAATCTTTCAGGCGTGTGGCTGAGCGGGCCAAAAGGAAGTGGTTTGGGTCAGGATCTGCTTCAAGGGTTCAGTTGGAGAAAAAGTTTTGGGAAATTGTGGGGGGATCAGCCGGTGAGGTTGAAGTTATGTATGGGAGTGACTTGGACACTTCCGTTTATGGAAGTGGTTTTCCACGTCTAAATGACCAGAGACCAGAATCCATTGACCCCAACATATGGGATGAATATTGTGGTTCTCCTTGGAATCTCAATAACCTGCCAAAATTGAAAGGATCAATGCTTAGAATGGTTCACCAAAATATTACTGGAGTTATGGTGCCCTGGCTTTATGTTGGAATGTTGTTCTCGGCTTTTTGCTGGCATTTTGAAGATCACTGTTTCTACTCTATGAATTATCTTCACTGGTATGTATGCTATTGTATCTTACAAAATTTTTGTATATAGTTTTCGGGCCTATGCATTTTGGTTCTGTCTTTTTGTTTTATTTTTATTTTTATTTTACCTTTTTCCAATCTTAAAAAAATGGATCTATACAGGATAAACTGAGGTTGCACTTACAGTTAGGATACATTTGAATTTTTATCGAAAGATGTTGATGCTTGTACAAATAATTTGGGAATTTCTTTGTGAATGTTGATTTAAGATATGTGAAAATGGTTAACAACAAAAAGATCATTCTATCTCCCTCCTGATATTGACATGTGATAGACAGAATTTTGAGAGCAATTTGTCAACCTTCATTCGTGGCCCTCAATATGATAACCTTCAATTGCATATGTCTCATGACAATTTAACAAAGTGGCTGGACTTCTTTCTTCCTGTCCGTGATCTTTCAACATGAAATGTCATCATTGTTTTGTGCTGCATTTTGCATGAATTTTGTTGGTTTAAGTTAGGCACTCAAAACTTGGCCTAGTGTGAAATATAATTCGATTTTATTTATCTTATACTTCATATGTTCAGAGCAATTTTTTTAATACTATATGAGGTACTGTTAGATTATTCTTTATCAATTTTATAAGAAAATTGATGATCTTTCCTTCTCTCATGTTCTTAGGGGAGATCCAAAATGTTGGTATAGTGTCCCTGGTAGCGAAGCAAATGCTTTTGAGAAGGTAGTTCTTCATATTTGTTTTAAATTTTAAATCCTCTGATTTTTGTTGGATCTGCTTTGTCTTTCTTGATTTTGTGGCATTTTCCATATTTTAGCTTTCTCTTTTTTGGCTAAAAGTTGAGATGAGTGGGGGAGTTTCCACTGTGTTGGTTCAGCTCAGTATACATGTGATTTCTTGATTATTCTCTGATGTCCATAATGATTTAACATTAATCTGTTTATGGCTAGCACTCAGGCATTTTACAATAGTGGTGACAGTTTTTCTTATCAAGAAAACTTGATCATGACTGAAGTTCCCTTTATTATTAGGTGATGAGGAATAGCCTTCCAGATCTTTTTGATGCACAACCAGATCTGCTGTTTCAGCTTGTCACCATGTTAAATCCATCAGTCCTGCAAGAAAATGGAGTTCCAGTCTATAGTGTACTACAGGTTGGATATGCAATGAAATTGTTACTTTTGATCTCAAATTATTATTATTTTTTAATTTTAATTTTTATGATTGGAAAACTTTGAAATCATAATTCATATGGAGCAAATAGAATGGACGGTTTTTAAAATCTTCCTGGAAGGTTAGTTATGGAAATTAGAAAAATATACTATAACGGTTCTTTTGTTGGCTCAAGTTATAATTTGATGGAAGATGGATAAGGTTATTGCATATATGAGTAAGATCACTGTGTGTATATGTGCTGCTCTGTTGATTTCTCTGCCAATGTCTGGTTCAAAAGTTCTTGTGTGGTTGTTTTCCCTGTTAACTTTAAAAGTGGATGCTTCTAATACCTTCCAATTTGCATTCTCTTTTGGTGGTTGTTAGTGCCATTTCGCCTATTTAATCTGTTTGTATATAGTTGACGTGATTCTTTTGTGCCTGCTTTTTGCCAGGAGCCGGGAAACTTCGTCATCACATTTCCCAGATCTTACCATGCAGGATTTAATTTTGGTATGCCTTAATGCTTTTCTCGATAATGGTAATCCTTTTGAAGGGGGACATTTATTGATACAGAATTTGCCTTGGATAACACTTTTGGTTATTTGGTCTTTTAAGGTTTAAATTGTGCTGAGGCTGTCAATTTTGCTCCTGCTGACTGGCTACCTCATGGTGGTTCTGGAGCAGAACTGTATCAGCTGTATCATAAAGCTGCTGTTTTATCACATGAGGAGCTCCTTTGTGTTGTAGCCAAGGTTATAAATTTTCTGACTTATTAACCTATGCTTTGATTAGTATGACTATTGAAGAGTACAGTGATGTCTCTGGATGTACACTAGAGGCAGGAAAATGATGGTAGCCCCACAAGAATATAATGCAATGAATGACTCACTGTGAAGCCGCCTTCAAACTGTACTTGTAGTCGATATTTCGACTTATGTTGCTGCTTGCAATTGTTATGATAAATGTTGGCAGTATCAGGTTCTTTTTCATGAAATGTCAAATGCAGATTGAAAATTTAATGTAGATGTAGATGTAGATGTAGAATGCAAGCACGATGGTGGGGGTCCTAATGTAGGACCTCTGATTTGATTATTGTGTTAAGTGACTACAAATGCTGCAAGCTTATCACATTTGAATTTTATATTCTTTGGTAAATTTTGTATCTGCTAGTCGTTTTGTTTTTAGCTATATGACAAATATTATCTTTCAAGCAGGGTGATCATGATAGCAAAGCATCTCCGTACTTGAGAAGAGAATTGTTTAGAATATATACCAAAGAAAAAACGTGGAGAGAGGGGCTATGGAGAAAAGGCATTATCAAGTCAAGTCTCATGTGTCCTCGGAAATGTCCAGAGTATGTAGGCACTGAAGAGGTAATATGATAATTCTTTTACCCAATTTTTGGTTTTGGCTCTATGCAGTTTTCTGTCATGATCAGTCTTTTCAAATGGCTTTTGTAGGATCCAACCTGTATTATATGTCAACAGTATTTGTATCTCAGTGCCGTTGCTTGCCGTTGCAGGCCATCTGCTTTTGTATGTTTGGAGGTAGGCAAACTTTTGGTTGTTACAACTTGTATGATAAATTTTATTTTATTTTTGATAAGAAACTGTAAGCACTATATGATAATTTTATTATCTTCTAGCAATGAAGATTATAGGAAGTAGTCTGGATCTAATTGAACATCTCTGTTCTTAAAAAGTTATGAACTTTTTGTTGTTGAAATGCCTCATCTGCAATTACTGATTATCGTGCCTTTACATCCAGCACTGGGAACACCTTTGTGAATGCAAGTCCAGAAAGCTTTGTCTACTTTATCGCTATACCCTGGCAGAATTGTATGACTTGCTTCTTACAATTGATGGATACAATTTTGAGGACAAATCAGAAAGTAATAGTTTAAGGCGGCAAATCTTATCTTCCAATCAAAACACTTCGTTGAGTAAAAAGGTTTAACTATGACTTTCCACCCTCTCTTTCTCTTTATTTCTTTATCTCTACTGCTGAATTGAGTAGGACACTACGACTTTTCTTGTTGAACTTCTTAGCAAATATATATTATGTTGATATTAGTAATATACATATTAGTGAAGTTATGTTTGCCGTTTGCCTACAATGTGGAATATATTATGATGTAATATTTGGATCACTCATATGGACGAAATTGCTGAACAGTCATTTTCAATTAATAATATGTAATGATTGTAGGTTAAAGGTGTCCGAGTGACTTTGTCTCAACTTGCAGAACAGTGGCTTTCACGTTCACGTAAGATTTTCCATAGTCCATTTTCTTGTGACGCTTATGCTGCTCTGTTGAAGGAAGCTGAACAATTTCTTTGGGCTGGTTCTGATATGGATCCAGTGAGCTTTGAGCCCTCATCTGTTTCATACTTTTCTGCTCGTGACTTTGCACTTTATGACAATGGTTTTCCAACTAAATAACTTTTCTCATTTTGTAAACATAGGTCAGGGAAATGGTGAAGAAATTGATTGAAGCTCAGAGGTGGGCGGAAGGCATAAGAGGTTGCCTTGATAAAGCAGAGAACTGGTCAAACCATTCTGGCTCAAATATGGAAAAAGTGTGCTTGGAATTTGTTAATGAATTGCTGGGGTTTGATCCTGTCCCCTGTAATGAGCCCGCGCATTCAAAATTGAAGGTTATCTTTATTGGAGGCTGTAAATTTTATTGTTGCCATGCAGATGTAGGATCAGGAGTTTGAGGGAAAAAATGGTTTCTTTATCATAAACATAAAGCTGGGATTTTTTTTTTTTTTTAAATTTTAGTTTATCATAAGATTTTAATGATATTGTCTTGGAAACCCTCCTTTCTGCATCATCTACTTTTGATCTTTCATTTACTCTTATTGTTTGATTATTTAATCAGGTATATGTAGATGAGGCTAGGTTGTTGATACAGGAAATTGATGCTGCTCTGTCAACATGGTCAAAGGTAATCAAATACCTATTTTGTAACATCTTACTCTACTGATTAATATCATGTGTATCTCTTTGTGTGTTTATGATGGAAACTTTTGTTTGTCTGACAACTGAAAGTTCTAAGCCAATCATGTTCTGATGTTCTGTTCTGTTGTTATTTTATTAAATATTCTTTATGCTTTACTTATTAAATATGCTTATTCTTTAATTTTGTCATTCCAGATATCTGAGTTGGAGTCGTTGTATTCAAGAGCTTGTGGCTTACCCATCTATATAAAAGAAAGTGAGAAGCTATCAAAAAGAATTTCTTGTGCAAAGGTATATTTAGTTGGCATATTTGGACTTTGCTATGGTGTTTTAATATTTTAACAAATTTTCTTTAATACTAAAGCTACTTGGGCTTTTATTATTCATTTATTTACACTTTTTTTTATTATTATTTTTCATAGATATAAATGCTGAGTCTTTTGGTTGAGTTTTGGTGGTATGTATTTTCATTGCTATTCTGATTTTGTTGCCAATATCCACTAGGGCTGGATAGACAATGTGAGAAAATGCTTCTCAGGTAAATCTCACGCGGCAATTGAGGTTGAAATGCTTTTCAAGTTAAAGTCGGAGGTGATTCTAATTTCTTGTTTTGTATGATAATTGTGTCTTCTTTTTATCACTTTTTAGAACCTTGGTTCTAATATTTTACCATTATGTTGAAAAGATATCAGATCTTCAAGTCCAACTTCCAGAAATGGACATGCTTTTGGATCTGATAGCACAATCTGAATCATGTCAGGCCCGATGTAGTGAAATATTGAATGGTTCTATGAGTCGAAAGGTAAAGTGGTGTTTGTGTTTGTATTTTGAGTTTTTGTTTTCAAAATTTGGTAGGAATATGTGGTTGGTTTTAAATTTTTTTGAATTTTAAAAATGATATGTGGTTGATATTGATTTAAATGCATTGTTAAATGTGAGTTTTCTGGAAACAGTTTTTGGAATACAGAAATGAACAAGTCCCTTTGATGTTTATTTTGCTTGTCTACTCTTTTTTGGTGTTCTCTAGATTTTCTTTGAGAAAGGGGTTTCTGCAAATTTCAGAAAATATGAGTAAATAACCAATCTGGAGAAGCTGTTTTGAGTTTTAGCAAAACAGCTTCTCCAATGATGTATATGCCTTTCCAAATAAGTTGTTAGAGGTATTGATAGAAAATGTTGCTCAGATCTATTGAGCTGATGAGTGTTGCGCGTTAGAGATGCTAAGCTGATGAGTGTCAATTGTCAAAGATGTTTAGTTGACAAGTGCTGCTCATTTGAGATGCCGAGTTCATGAGCGTCACTTGTCAGTTCAATAACTATGCATTTTGGTGCCTTGTGGCAACTTATCTAGAAGATTAATTTTGTCTTTTAAGGTTGAACTTAGCTAGGTAATTAAAAAAAATTACGGTTTTACTGAAAATTAGATGAGCTTACTCGACTTGGCCATTATAGCAATTTAATGCATTTTTCTACTTTTCATTGTTACAGAATGTTGAAGTGCTTCTTCAAGAAGTAGATGGTTTTATTGTTAATGTACCAGAACTGAAGCTTCTAAAGCAATACCATAGTGATGTTGTTTCTTGGATTACCCGCTTCAATGATATTATGGTGAACATTCATGAACGGAAGGATCAACACAATGTAATTGAAGAATTGAATCGCATTTTGAAAGACGGAACATCTTTGAGAATTCAAGGTTTCTTACCTGGAATACGGAATTTCCTTCTTCAGTAATGTTATCATGAAGTTGTTGGAGATCCTTATGTTTGCTGTTGTTTTGTTTTTTTGGTTTCCACTTCATATTTCATTGATTCTTTTTTTTTTTCCCCAACAGTTGATGAGTTGCCTCTTGTCGAGGTTGAGGTTAAGAAGGCTCATTGCAGAGAGAAGGCGCTAAAGGTAAGTTTATCGTATTGCTCCTCTTTCAGCTTCTGTTTGCTGCTAAACGTTTCTTACAGTATTGGTGTTAATGATGTTTATAGCTTTTATAGTCTTATTCTGCTTACAGACCTTTATTGTTCTGCTAGTAGGAGGCCAATGAAGATTTTTTTTTTTTAAATAATTAATGTGATGCATCTCTGTTAGTTACATTCATCTGTACACACACACTCTTTTAGAAAATTTTCATTTAATTTAACTTTTGAATTTAAATTGTATGAATTCATAAAATATATTTGGATACTGTTACAGGCATGTGATACTAAAGTGACTCTGGACCGCATTCAGCAAATAATGAAAGATGCTGTCATGTATGTTTTCTTGCCTTGATTTTTTCTCACAAACTGATTTTGGCCTCTCATATCAGTTTTGCTTGGAACTTCTCTTTTGTACCAGGTTACAGATTGAGAGAGAGAAATTGTTTATTGATATGTCTGAAGTACTTGATGCTGCCATGTGCTGGGAGCAAAGAGCAATTGATACTCTTTCACACAAGGCTCAGATGTCTGAATTTGAGCATATTATAAGGTTTTGACTGTGCCTTATAAATGATTTTAAATTTTCCTTATATTTCATTTTAAACAATTGAGTTCTATGGCTAACTTTCTTTCCTGGCCGTAATGATTTAAATCTTTCAGGACGTCACAAGAAATATTTGTGCTTCTACCTTCTATTCAAGATGTTCTAGATGCAGTATCTGTGGCTAAAACCTGGCTAAAGAATTCAATGCCATTTTTAGCCTCTCCTTTTGATGTGCCACCTGCCTCTTGTTCTTTGCTGAAACTTGAGGTCCTGAAGGTTTGTGTTGTCCCCTTAATGCTGTTCCCTGGCTAAAATTTGAGGAGTATAAGTTATCACAAATTGTTTTAAAGTTTTGCAGGAGTTGGTTTCTCAGTCAAAGTTTCTTAAGATATCATTGGAAGAGCAAGGAATGCTTGAAACAGTTCTAAAGAATTGTGAGGATTGGCAACATCATGCATCTTCTCTACTAGAAGATGCTGGGTGCCTGCTTGATACAAGTGATAATGGTGGTCTGAGCAGTGAACTTACTTCAAAATTCGAACATTTAGTTAACTCTCTTGAATCCATTACAAAAGCTGGTTTACATCTTGGTTTTGACTTTCATGAGATTCCGAAACTCCGAAGTGCATGTTCTATGCTTCAATGGTGCAATAAAGCTCTATCTTTTGGTTCTGTCGTTCCTTCTGAGGTGACCATTTGTTTTTTTTTTTTTTTTTTTTTAAATTATTTGCAGTCTCTGTGATATTGATGCTTTGTTTTGGAAAGCTTATCGTATCTTTTCTTTTACTATAACGTCTACAATTAAGCATTATTGTGCTTTTCTATATAAATTAAATCAAGTTGATATAACATCATTTATCGCTGTCTGTCTGGAGCAAAGGCTTTTTCACTTGTGGAATACTTTTTGGTAGGAGGGGGAGTTCTTCCTTCTCTTTTATTTTGTGCAGAATTAACAACAACTATATTGTGATGACAAATTCTGTATTAAGTGGAGCATGCATTCTTTTGTAGTATCCACCCATCTTTTCTCCTTGCTAGAAGCCCTACTTTTTTGGACAGCAGAATGTATTTAATTTTTCATATTTATTGAATGTATATAGAATCCAATAGTCGACAATAAACCACCTAAGTTAACACAGAAATTTTTTACGTTTTTCCTTGTTCTAATTTGTTGGCTTAGCGTTGGATTTAAGTATTCCAATTCTTCCCCTTTGTTTTCTATGGTGTATGGTGCTTACTCTGTTCTTCTTCTAGGATGTGGAGAGCTTGATAGAGGCTGCAGATGGCCTTTCTAATATATTCCCCTCTAGTAATTTGTGGAACTCATTGGTTCATGGGGTTAAATGGCTTAAGAGAGCTTCAGAAGTTACTTCTGCTCCCTGCAAGTTCAGAAAATTCAAGTTGAGTGATATTGAGGAAGTTCTTGCTGAGTATCAGGTAATAAAATTTTACAATCTGGTGCTTTGTGGTGTATTGCCTGTTCATATCTGGAAGAACATGCAGGTTTTGCTTAAAACACTGAAGAGGTACTGTTCTATTTGTTAGAGCAATCAAATAGCTTGCAGGACTTACTCCCAGGATTTTGTGGTTTCAGGGTATTAACGTCTCCTTTCCAGTGGTGGTGGGTGAACTTATGAACGCTATTCAGAAACATAAGTGAGTTCTCTAATTGTTCAGTATAGCTTTTCTTGTTTTGTTATTCCATCATTCTGAGCTGATAAAATATCCTGATGTGTACATTGAACATCCATCAATCTTATTCTGGATTTTGTGTTTGGTTTTTGTATAGGAATTGTAGCTTGATGCATATCTCAACAATTTTTGTGATATATATCATGTATAAATAAATATCATTATACAAGAATATTTGAATACTGACTACAGAATTTTAGTCAGATTATTAGATCTGTGGTGCTGCTGCTATTTTGGTTAAGCATTTAATGGATAAATAGTTACTTCCCTATACCTCATCAATATGGAAAGTTTTATTGGCATGTGGGACAATGTTTTGTTTGTGCTCCTCAACTTTTCATTTTCAATGTGTCAAAACCATTAATTATTAGAATTAAAGTTCAGATGTATTTTGTTTTTAAACAAAAAAATTATACTTGCATTCAGTATCAGGGGAAAGAAACGATTCAAACTAATATATCTAGATTTATTAAGATTTCAGTTAAGTTAAGAATTATCCATATTTCAGACACTGGAAACTCAGCCTTGCACCACCCTGCCGCCCCTGCGCCCGCGTTTCGTTTTAAATTTTCCTTCCATTTTTCTTACCTTGTTGAAGCTGTTACGGCAATGTAGTAAATGCGAAGTTTAGTTGTATTATGCTTTACCCTATGATTTTTTATTTTTGCATTCTGTCTTGACCTGTGAAAATATATATTTAACTAGTTCTCAATATTTATTATTTAGAACCTTAGCGAGGCTGCTTTGGCAGATGTCCACATGTCTACTCAGATCATAATTTTCCACGAAATTGTGTGGGAAATGGATTTAAACTTCCCTTCTTCTTTGTGAATGTGAAAGATAAATGTGGCTATTCTATGTCATGTCCGACTAAGTGGGCATGGTATATAAGTACTCAAGTTTTTTGGTTACTGATGGGGTTCCCTCTTCTTGAATCTGCACAAACAGTTGAAAGTTAGGAGTCATATATTAGTATTACGCTTAAAAACTCAAGCTTGTTGCTTATTGACATATTACTAAGTTCTAGTATTCTGGTGTGGTCTCTTGATTATTATTGATGTCATTGTTGCTTTGTTGCTTATTATTTAATGGTGTATGTAGGACGTGGCAAGAACGTGTGGATCAGTTTTTTAATCTCAAGTTTGAGCAGCGATCTTGGTCTCAATTGTTACAGCTTAAGGTATGCTGTGTCTTGTCGCTGGGTAAAGTTTGATCCCTTATCTTATGTTTCATTACTTTTTTTTTTTTTGTATCTTTCCTTTTGCATAAAGTTTCTTTCAAAATCTCATCTATCCTGCGTTTATCTATTTTGAGCCCTGGTTCCTGCCAAAAAGTCAAGGGTCCAAATCACCTGAGTAGTTGGGAAATAATTATTTCCTAAAGATTTTTTTGGTAGAGTAAGGTTGTGGGGTCTAAAAGCACCCCTCTGTTTAAAACTTAGTGAACAAAAATGTTCAAGGGTTTTTTTGGTATTCCAAAAATGAAGCAAGTCGTCTGCTTAAACCTCAGTGAACTAAAAAGTTTGAGGGATTTTAGGGTATCTCTGGAAAGAAAGACGTTTTGCTCTGTAAATGGTGCTTGTCCTTCTCGCTTTTACACTATCACCATATGTAATGCTTGAACAAGACATTGTGTAGCCATGTTTTATTTGCTCTTGGAGATTCTCGGATCAGCATTTACTTGGTGGTTATAGATGTGTTGTATAGCTCATGCTAGTTACATCGATTCTTTCTGCAGAATTACCATGGAACTTTTAAGAGAACATGTTTCAACGGGAAATTCTTGTGGAGAAAATGAGAATTAATTTTCTTCCACACCTTTTCTTGCCCAATCCATTATTGTACCTGAAAATCTCTTTTTTTTTTCTTTTTTAATAATTTTTATTGTTCTAAATAAATAAAGATACTGAAGGAATTTATGATATCTCTGTTGAACTAGAGAAATTTGGGTAAACCATTTGCAATACAATGCTTTTATGCTAATTTGATGTTTTCTTTACGTTGAGCTTAAATGCACTATTGGACTTTTATCTATGTACTTGAACCCTTTGGTTTAGTAGTAATTGAACAATAAATCTGGTGAGTTCAACCAAAAGATGTGCTCTTAACTCCTGATGTTGCTTCGTTATATATAAACTTAAGATTTGTGTTTTCTTGATTTTAATGGTAACTCAATAATTGGTGTATGACATTTGCATTATTGGCTAACAGTTTATTTATTAACAGGAACTTGGGGAAGCTACTGCTTTTGATTGTTCAGAGCTAGAGATGGTTGCATGTGAAGTTGATAAGATTGGTAACTGGAAGCAACGCTGCATAGATATTATGGGGACTTCTATTGGAGATATGAATACACTTTTTGATGCTCTACAAAAGGTTTCAATTAGATGATCATTTCTATTTTCAGATTATATGATCATCATTTCAGTTAATCATGCTTAGTGAGAAGTTTTTATTTTTTATTTTAATATCTTTGATATTGTGCAGCTCAAACAGTCTCTGGATAGATCTTTGTATATATATAACAAGTCATGGGGCTCAGTGTCAATAAAGTTCTGTATGTGCTGTGCCAATGATTCTGAGCAACAGAAGTTCTTACATTGTTCGGTCTGCAAAGACTGGTAAGGTATCTTTCCATGTTAATTGTCATTACTAAATTGGGTAAATTTCTCTGACCTCCCTTGAGGTTATCTTACGGACTAGTTTATGGGTTTTTCTATCCAGCAAAATGCTCAGCATTCCTTTTTTCAGAGTTTGCTTATTGTCGGTATTTTGAAAATTGAGGTTTGTACTATACATGCAGTATAATTTCTAAAAATAAGCCATTTAGTCAACAAAAATTCAGTAGATCAATGTATGATGATGAATTTTTGCTGACAGCATGAGTTTTTTTTTTTTTTAATTTGGAATTTTCAATTTTGATGGTGCATAAGTAAAGATCTAACCTTCAAAATTTAATAGTGGGTATACTTTAAAAATGGGTAAAAGAGCTTTTTATCGAGTCATTGGACACACCCTTCTTTTACTTTTTATCAACGACCTTGTAGGTGGGTCTATGGGAAAACCTAGAGAAGTTCTAATGACTTTCAGAAATGGTCTCAAATTAACTTAAAATATTAAGGGAAAGCTTTTTTTTTTTTTTAATAAAATTGAAGCAATACAGTTATAGTTGTATTTTGCCAGGGAGGTTAATAAAATTTACCCTTCCTAAATTTTCTTCTGATGTTAGCTACTATTTCAATTCAAAGCTTTGGCTTGTTATCGTTTAGGCTTTTTTAAGCTTATTATTTAGTGCTATAATCAGATTGATTTTGTATAGGTTATTGCAGCAATTTTTCTTGGATATACATAATATTTTTATCACTTGTTTTCTTACAATCATTGTGTTATTTTTGTTGAATTTACGTGAAACGTTAAAGACATGTTTTTAAAATCTTTCATATGGCAGCTATCATTTGCAATGTGTTGGACCCAAGGCAGCTGGTGCAAATCATCCAGAAGTGTATATATGTCCCTATTGTCGATTTTTTGAGGGTGGATCTATCTCTCTAAATGGATGCAGCCCTCTGGTGTGACAATTTCCTTCCCCACTCTCTCTTCAACCTCTCTTCTGGTGTAATCTGTAGCAGAGCCTTGTATATCTGTTTATGTTTTCCTTTGCTTGTGCAGACATATGTGGGGAAGCGCTCTGACTTGAGACTATTGATTGAACTTCTTTCAGATTCTGAAAAATTCTGTGTTAGGTAAGCTGCACTGTGATATCTATTTTCTATTTAGCATCCCGTATCAAATCTATGTTTGATTTTTAAGAGTAATTTTAGTTCATTCCTAGCTTGCCTTAGCAGGTAGTGGTAGTTGTGGTAAGAAATATTCAAGGAATTCAGAAATTACAGAACGACCATATTTCATTATTTTTCTTTGCTAATGAAATATTTGTGTATGTCCAAAATCTTTTAAAACTGCAAGGGAAAATTAGCAGATGTTTTTATGCTGTATTGTTCTCCAACTAAAGTTAGAAGTTAAGTGTGATTATGGATTTGTGAAATTGTTGCGTGTGGATCAATGTTTGTTTCTGCTTGATTTTGGGGGACAAAATGAGAATGGCATTGACTTGATAACACGTAAGAAAATATGGCAAAGATTTTGCATTTGCTTAATTTTTTGGTGCTTCTAATAAATTTCCCCATTGATCTGCATATCTATTTGTTATTTTTATTGAAGATTTTAATTATTATTATTATTTTTAATTTCCATTTGAAAATTCTTATATTAAAATTGAATATCTGATTTAACGATAAGTGTTGCTGTCTTTACAGGATTAAAGAAATAGATTTACTACAAGTAGTTGTGGATGAAGCTCTTGCTTGCAAGACCTACTTAACCGATATAGTGAAGTTTGAATTTTCTTATTTGGATAAAGACCTCTTCATCATTTCCAATAAACTAACTGTTGCTTTAAAGGTACTTATTACTAATATCTGTGCCAGTTGTTTGCTTTTTAGGAGGTGACTTTATATTATTATATTATATTATATTTTTTTGTTTAATGCTGGTTAACAATTTCTCTTATCTGCTCAGTTTGGACTCCTTCTATCATTGGAGGTGGTGCCAACCTGCATCAAATAAAATATTTTGTAACCTCAAACTAGCATGATTGTCCTGATTATGAGTAATTTGGCTGCACAGGCAAGAGAAGTTGCAGGAGTATATGATCATCAAAGTAATAGAGCGCTTGACCTGGCTTTAACAAAAAACTCATGGAGAATTAGAGTTAATAAATTATTAGAGGATTTAAAAAAACCCATAATCCAACAGATACAACATTATTTGAAAGAGGTACGTACCCTTGGCTTTCAAAAGCATTGTACATAACAAGATGAACTTCTTGTAATAGAATCCTCTCGTGTATACTGGTAAGTGTTTCAATTGTAAAAGCATCATGGTTTCACATGGAAAAACATTGACTAATAGGGTACAAATTGAAAATTCTTTTTTAAAAAATTGATTTGAGAGATGAAAAATAACCTCACTCCTACCGGGTTAATTCAATGCCTATTAATAAAAGACAGTATGGAAATGATATTATATTTATAAGTCTCTATCTCTTAGCTTCTATATGGATGTGGGATGACAATTAGCATGCACATGGACAGTCATGCGTGAAGCCATGCAAACGCATCCATCTTTTCTAAATTCATGGTGGTTGAATCTTGGGGGCTAAGTTTCCATATTTATTTTTTGTGTTTCATCCCTACTTGTGCCAGTGAATTATTTTTTATTTATTTTTGATTGACTGACCCAGAATGCATGAGATGGGGCTTGAGCTTGACCAAAACATGGACACTTCCATTTTTCATTCAAAAATTCTCTCTCTCTCTCTCTCTCTCTCTCTCTCTCTCATGCATATTTATTGACTAAGCTTATCTGTGATATCTGATATTTGAAAGTACTTAATTTACTTGGGATGATGGTCTAAAGGGGGAGTGCTAATATATGTTATGGATGCTACACTTACCAAAGATTATGGAGTTGTTATTGTAATGGAAGGAGAAGAGAAAAGTAATGTAGTTTGTTAGGTACTTTGAACATTATATTTGGTCTAGGTTCGTGCGGACTGATTCTCGTTCACCCTTCTATTTCTCATCTGGTGTGCTGATTAAGTTCAGGTTATTGGTGGTTACTGGTTAGGGTAGGTACTGACTTTGATCTGGTAGAGATCTTTGCCTTTTATTTGTCCCATTCCAGGAAAGTTATGCATGTTGACAACTTTCTTTTTGGCCTCTTTTTGGCAATATGAACACCAAATGATACTTCATCTAATGCATTCTTTCATGTTAGTATGTCAAATGCCCATTTGTGCTAAGTTCAGTAACATAATTTGGCAGGGAATTGCTATGAACATATCACCTAAAGATCATTTCAGACAGAAACTAACAGAGCTGAATCACATTGGCTTGCAGTGGGCAGAGCGGGCTAAGAAGGTTCAGAGTGTTTTACTTGATAAAATCTCACTCTCATATAAGTTTTTCTGTCTTGTTGATTTGGTTTTGTTGTTTTCCTTCTTGCAGGTTGCAGTGGATTCTGGGGCTCTAAGCTTAGATAAAGTCTTTGAACTTATTATAGAGGGAGAAAATTTGCCTGTTTACTTGGAGGCAGAACTTAAGGTACCTAGTTTCATTATTGTACTACTGAATCCACATGCATTTTCATTAATCATATTTTTTACTTGGTGGGTGCAGTCATTAAGAGCTCGAAGCATGCTTTACTGCATATGTCGGAAGCCCTATGATGAGAGGGCAATGATTGCTTGTGATATATGTGATGAGTGGTATCACATTGATTGTGTTAAGTTACTCTCTCTGCCAAAGGTCTACATCTGTGCTGCATGTAAACCTCAAGTAGAAGAGTTATCTACTTCACAAATGATGGATGATAACGAGAGGTAAGTACAACAGTGCTTATGGATGGTTTATGTTATCATGTTAGTGCATGTTGTTGCTGTTTCCTCGAGGCTACAGACTTACATCAGAGGCCTGTTGGGAATAATTTTGATTCTGATAAATGACAAATATGGGATAAAGCTTGTGTTTCTCTGAACTGTGTTAGGACACCACAGAAGATCTCTTTTTACACGGTGCATATTTAGGAAGAAACCATGAAGGGGCATGATTCTTATGTCTATTGAATTATCATCCAAATTTACTGTTCATCTGTTTAATTGTCAATTATCATGTATTTGGTCCTTTTTCTAACAATGTGTTTTTTTTTTTTTTTTAAATGTGGCAGATCGAGCGCCAAATTTCTGGAGCCGAAAACACCCTCACCCAAACACACACAAACAAGAAAGAAACAGAAAAAGGCGGAGCCAAGTTTGACTCAGAAGATGTTGGCAATTACTACTAACAGTAGTATAATTAACCGTTCTAGTGGTATTGATAGTTTGTGGTGGCGGAATCGAAAGCCTTTCAGAAGGGCAGCTAAAAAGCGTGCCAAGCTAGAAAGTCTTTTGCCATTTATTTATACGAAATAATGAACATGTATACAAATAGTGCTCAATCATTCAATTCATTCTTATTATGGTTTTAGCTCAGTTATGTTAGGCCACAGGTCCATTTTTAATGAAAATTCTTTCTTTTCTTTGCATTTGCATCGATCATGGTGCTTGCTTGCTTCTGAATTTTTAATTTTAGGGCTGTTTCTTTATCCATGTCTTGGCAGACGTCTCGTCGCCTTAGGAGAACAATTAGCCTTCCAAACCCTACTTTACTTCTCCAGGAAAGCGGCCATTTTAACATGTGCATTTTTCATGGTATTTGGTTAAAAATAACACTCAAGACACAGGCAAAGGCAGGCCAATTGCTATTCCGTTGAACTGAAATTATATTTCGGCACTATGCTTAGAAGGTATCATTGAATCTGCTATTATCTAAAAGAAGGTAAAAAATTGAGAAAATAAATCAAATTGGGGGCTTTTTTATAAATGATTTTATTCTTAAAAATGTCTATGTTATGATTTTATCTTTGTTCGATCCTCTATAAGTGTTTGATAGTGTACGGTATGTAAATTTTAGGGATATGATTATTTTTATAATTCATATTTAAATTTAAGATATTTTTTTAATTTTCTCAAAAAAGAAAAAAAAGTTTATAAACATGCACCATATAATAATTTTGTGTACAATTTATATTGATGAAGAGGCTTAGCTCGATAACGCCGCCTGAAATAAGGGTAATCTTCACTTCTGTTGTGACTTGTATTCTAATGGTATATGTTAAGTTATTAAAGGTTATGTAAATTTATTTAAAATTTGTGTATTTGATAATTTTTACATAATTTTTTAGATAGTTTATAATTTTTTGAGAGAATAGATATAACCTTTAAAGAATTTATATAATTTTTTAGAATTTAAAATATATATAACTTTTAAAAGAATTTACGTAATGTTTTACTTTATAGAATTTAAGATATACTGTCATAGAACTCTAACGCTGCAAACCCAAATTTACACATTTCAAATTTCTATCCTCATGGGTGCAGTTGTTCAAGGGTGTTCTGAAGAGTAAAGCGTTAGAACGACCTCGTTTACTTGGTTTGGACGTGGGTGATAAGCTTTAGCTGTTTCAGACCCCGATAATAAGATTGCTTCACCATTGAGGTATGGTATGAGATTATAAATGAATGAAATGTGCTCTGCATTAATAAATATATAAGGGGTTTTGTGTTGAACCACGTTTTTGAAGCCCAGTAATTCAGGAGATGTGGGTTAGCTCGTTAGTGTAGGATTTCTTCAAGTGAGGAAACTGGAACTTGTGATTTCCTAAGTGTATTGTATTATTGTTTTTCAATCTAAAAGTATGTGTTCTAGGAGTCTCACATCACATGATTGCCCTCAATGCCCTATAAGGTTTAAGTTTCATACTTTTGACATTTGGAATGGAACCACATTTGTTTTGTTTTGGTTCCAGTAGTAGTTTATGTTTTATGTTTTTGCTGATGTAATGTTGATTTTTGTTTTTTAAATGTTGCAGTTTTTTGCATAGGAGGAAGACAGATATTGATTCGATGGCAAGTGATTTTCAACGTCTGGTAAAGTTTGTTAATATCCTAAATTCTCTAAGTTTGTTTTTTCTTTTCTTTTATCAATTACCCTTCCTTGAAATTTTCCCATTTCTTAGAAAGTTTAGAGTTGTATGTGGTAATGATTATTGCCGAGTTTAATGTTGAAATTTTGAATGACCACCCAAACTATACTAGGATCACAGACGTGTTTTTGTTCATTTTGAATCTGCTCTTGGCTGGTCTTTCCATCAAGTAGATTGGGTAATATCAAATGGGTTTATCACAGGATGAGGAAACGACTCCTGCCTTATTAATCCATAGTGTTTTTCTTCATATTGGATTATGGTCTTAACTATAAAGATATTAATTTTAATACAATAAATATAAAATTAAACTTAAAAATTAAGGTCTACTTAATTATATTAGACCCAATTGACATTTATAGTTGTTGTTGAATTAGCTAATTATTATTAATATTTCTTTATGCAGGTCTCGGAGTATAATCTGGCAGGCTTCACTGTTGGCTATCCTTTGAACAGACAGCAGATTGCTCCTGATGTGAGTGGGAAGTAATCTCTTATGTGCTCTGATTTCCTTGAATTCTTTTCCTTCTTTAATTATTTATGAATAGGATAAGCACGTGAAGGTTTTCATTGATGACCTCTGTAACACGGGAAAACTTGAAGGCTTAGCATATACATATTGGGATGAGTGCTTTATAACAAGGGTGAGTGTATAAAACAACACAAAAATTTGGTTATAAGTTGATTGATGGGTGATATAGAAAATTGAGAGAAGTTTCAACGCCTAAAGGGTAGGTTTAATTGTATATATTTATGTTAATCATAGAGCCTGCATTAAATCTGCCTTAGTAATCTTTACATATGGAATCTCACTGTTTGTATATTTCACAGAATGTGGAATTCCTATTAAAACCTTTGAATATTCATCAGTCAAAGATAGTGTTTGACAAGTTTGCTGCTGTTGGAATACTTCAGGTAACTGGTTTTGTACTAATCAATAGTTTGGATTTTAAGGAAACATTTTTTTGATGTGGAGAATTTTATTTATGGGTTTCTACATTTTAAAGTTTCAAATCGGGTAAATCCCAATCGCCAGGAAATGTTGAACTTCTGGTTTTTTTTTTTAATTAAAAAAAATGGTCAGTAGCACTTTGGTTTCAAATTCACTTGTTATTTGATGGGTTCTTGAATTCACTTATGATGTTTTACCCAAAAACATAAGAAGTTTTTTTTTTTTTAAATATACCCATTAACACAGCAAAACAGCACCTCCCACATGTTATACACACCAAAACAGACGATAAAATTTGCTTACCTGTCACCCTAGATGACGCCTTCAACTGGTTTCAATAGCGTTTCTTGAAGTAGAAGGCAACTGGGAGGTCACGTACATGACGCGGGAAGGAAAACAGTCGAGAGAGAAAGGGAGGGTTAAGGGAAATCGACAGAGAAAGTTGGGTGGGGTGGGGTTTGGGCATTAAAAAATTTTTTGACTTCCTTTTATACTGCTGAGTGTGTTGGATGAAATGACTACATTACCCCTCTAATTGCAACATATTTACAAAACTTAACAGGAGAATTAATAGAAGGGAGGTATGTGATGAGTTTTTAAAAACATAGGGACTAAATTTATGAAAAAATGCAAACAGTTCATTTTGATGAAATAAGTCCAAAAGGTATGGGAGGTCTATGACAATAACCCATACAATATTCGACTATTTATAATTTCTTAAGAAAGTAGCTTGAACCTGAACTTTGCACATTTTAAAGCAAGGGGCTCTATGATCCTATCAAAACAATCGTGTGAGTTTATGATGGAAAACATAGGTTTTAAAAAATATTCCCAAAAATTACGAAGTATACATGTGCAACTTGTAAACTTTTTTAGTTGTGAAATTGTTTACCGTAACAGAAATGTAACTATATATTATCTTATATCTAATGTGATTTGATCAATTTCAATTACATTATTGATTGGCAGTAGAGTCCAGAGTTATTTAATGTTCTATAAACACTAGATAAAAATCTTATTAGGTTGAGATAGCAAAAAGTGTCATAGAACTGACATAAGTAAGGAGTCATTAGATTATATAGTTGTATAAATCTATGCATGTCTGTAATTTCCAAGAAAATGATGTTAGTAATTATAATTTGTATGAGAACATGTTTTATCTTAAAGACCATTTATTTCTTGTCTTGAAATTTTCAGAAAGAAAACGACATAGGAAAATTTTGCAGTAATCATTTAGTCAGAATAACCATCTACAAAATGTCCAACTAGACAATTCCACTAAACATATCATTAAAAATGGAAAAAGAAATTACTTGTGTAGAATTGTACAATAGTTAACGATGTAAGGACAAAAAAAAAACATAATAATGTAAATATCAAATAAAAACTAAACAAAGTAAAGAAGCTTCACCTGCTGATGTAATTGTATATAAAAAAGAATTTTGTAACTTTGGAGTAAGTTTCTATTGCATGTCTCAAACCATTTTGTCAACTACAATACATGTGTGGGGTTTTTAATAATTCCATATAAGAGAACAGAATATTGACATAAAAACATTTCATTATTATAACATTGACTTCAAAATCCAAGGCAAGATTTTAACAATCAAGTTTTTAAATAATCAATTTACTCATAAAATTCAGATTCTGATAACAGAGGATGTAACGGCAGTTGAATAATGGAGATCTTCATGTCACTTTGTCAAAGGTTTGGAGGTCAATTTTACTTTAGCCAGGCCAGGGGGATGCCAATAATTACTCTATTTCAATATCATGTCCATCTATAAAATAACAGGAGGGTCATTTGAAGCTATTTCCTAAATGCGGGAGTCATTTCTATCCATTTAAAAGACAAAGGGTTATTTGAGTTTCTGCCAGTTCAAAAAAAAAAAAAAAAAAAAAAGAGGAAGAAGAAGATGTTATTCATGACATTAAGTTATATCCTCAGGTTATTTGTGAAATTCCATTTTTCTTTGGTAGTTGGTTATTGAAGAGATAAACATACTCACGTATGCCTTACTACACCTGATTCTTCCCACCCATTAAAGCAACCCTAATCCAAAAAGTGCGGGTCACTCAACTCCGCCCACCAGTTTAGTGGACTGGCACCGGCGAAAGGTCTTCAAACTGCGACGCCTCATTATCATTCTTTCTTTCTTCTTCTAGCTTTGCCAGTTGCAACCAGCCCTCACTAACACGCCCTTTTCCCTCATCTCTCATCTCTCACTGTCACAGCCTCTCTCAGCGTAGCCCTAACCTGTCGCTTCCCCTATCAAGAACAAAGCAATAAAATTTGATTAGGTTATTTTTACTTTTAAGTATACTTTCTAAGTTTTTTTAGTAGCATAGCTTAAACTGTTAAATTAAATTAAATGATGAAATTTTTTCTTATATAGATGAAGTACGTGAAGCCCTTGCAGTTGTTCAAGGATGTACTGAAGAGGAAAGCGTCAGGACGACCTCGTTTACTTGGTTTGGACGTGGGTGATAAGTATATTGGGTTGGCTGTTTCAGACCCGAATAATAAGATTGCTTCACCTGTGAGGTATGGTATGAGATTATTTATGAACGAAATGAGTTCTGCATAACGTAATATAATATAATATATGGGGGTTGTGTTGAACCAAGTTTTTGAAGCCCACTAATTCAAGTGATGTGGGTTAGCTTGTTAGGTTAGGATTTCTTCAAGTGAGGAAACTGAAACTTGTGATTTCCTAAGTGTATTGTATTATGTTTTTCAATCTAAAAGCATGTGTTCTTGGAGTCTCACATTACATGATTGCCTTTAATACCCTTTAAAGTTGAAGGTTCATACTTTTGACATTTGGAATGGAATCACATTTTTTTGGGTTCTAGTAGTAGTTTATGTTTTATGTTTTTGCAGGTGTAATTTTGATTTTTGTTTTCTTGAATGTTGCAGTTTTTTGCATAGGAAGAGGGCAAATATTGATTTGATGGCAAGTAATTTTCAACGTCTGGTAAAGCTTGTTAATACCCTAAATTCTCTAAATTTGTTTTTTCTTTTCTTTTATCAATTTCCCTTCCTTAGAAATTTTCCCTTTCTTAGAAAGTTTAGATTTGTATGTGGTAATGATCATTGTTGAGTTTAATGTTGAAATTTTGAATGACTACCCAAACTATAGTAGGATCACAGACGTGTTTTTGTTCATTTTGAATCTGCTCTTGGCTAGTCTTTTGTCTTTGTTGGCCTTTGCATCAAGTAGATTGGGTAATATCAAATGGGTATATCACAAAATGAGGAAACTATTCCTGCATTATTAATCCATAATGTTTTTCTTCATATTGAATTATAGTCTTTCCATTGTAGATCGGGTGATGTCAAATGGGTCATTATTAATTTTAATACGGTAAATATAATTCTAAACTTAAAAAACAAGGTCTCCTTAATTATATTAGACCCAATTGACACCCAATTGACAAATATAGTTGTTGGTGGATTCGCTAATTATTAATAATATTTCTTATGCAGGTCTCGGAGTATAATCTGGCGGGCGTCATTGTTGGCTATCCTTTGAACAGACAGCAGATTGCTCGTGATGTGTGTGGGATGTAATTTCTCATTTGCTCTGGTTTCATTGAATTCTTTTTCTTATTGAATTATTTATGAATAGGCTGTACAAGTGAAGGTTTTCGTTGATGAACTCTGTAATACGGGAAGACTTGAGGGCTTAGCGTATACGTATTGGGATGAGTGCTTTACAACAAGGGTGAGTGTATAAAACAACACAAAAAATTTGGTTGTAAGTTGATTGATGGGTGATATAGAAAATTGAGAGATGTTTCAAGACCCAAAGGGTAGGTTTAATTGTATATTTTAATGTTAATTATAGAACCTGCATTAAGTCTCCCTTAGTAATCTTTAAATATGGAATCTCACTGTTTGTATATTTCACAGAATGTGGAATTCCTATTAAAACCTTTGAATTTGCATCAGTTAAAGATAATGCTTGACAAGTTTGCTGCTGTTGGAATACTTCAGGTAACTGGTTTTGTTCTAATCAATAGTTTGAATTTTAAGGAAACGATTTTGTGATGTGGAGAATTTTATTTATTGGTTTCTACATTTTAAAAGTTCCTAATTGGGTACATCCCAATGGCCAGGAAATGTTAAACCTCTGGGTTTTTTTTTTTTTTTTTCCCTAAATAAAAAAGGGTCAGCAGCCACTTTGGTTTCAAGTTCACTAGTTATTTGAAGGGTACTTGAATTCACTTTTGATGTCTTACTTTGATAATTTTCAGGCGTACCTAGATTCTGTTAACAAGCTGGTGAAATTGGAAGCAGAGGAGCAAACAAATGTAGGTAGTTTTAATGAAGTTGTTAGTCAATTCAATTGTATCACAGAGCCGTTTGAAGCTGAAGGAAAAAGAAAACTCTAAAGCCGAAATGAGGTCTACTTTAAGGCCATTTCATGAATCCATTCCTGAGCTCATGATATTCAAATCTGATGTATTAGTGAGTTTATTTATGAAATATAATTTCATTATCCGCTTGGCTGGTTGGCTCTTGAACTCAAACTTTGATAATTGCCCCTGCGAGTCAATGGTCCAAGCATCTTTATTCCATTAGAGTACTGAAAGTGACAGCCATGGCAACATATCAAGACAAAGACAAATTCTTTTCACCAAATCAAAAGTGATTACTCAGAAAGGTGACACGATAGATGACCTTATTTTCTTCAAGTTGCTTAATAGGTCGATGAAACAGCACATACGTTTTCCAACCGTGCATCATTGTTATTCTCTTATTCATCAATCATCATTCCTATGCAATGAAAAGAATATATGCTTGCGGCAACAGATAGATTATTTTGCGGCCTGCATTTTGTGGCCTGCAGGTTATGTTAATGTGGTTGGATAACATACATGAGCAGTAATAATGAGCTTCAACTTGAAAATTAATTACAGCTAGTCCTAAAATGTTGCTGACCAGTATGGAAGATTTTTCATAAACTATAAAAAAATTGGTAGATTTTTTTGCAGAATTCTTTCGTTATGTTACTATTTTATCATTCATTTAATCGAAAGCGGGCTTACCAAGAGAAAATGTGGGGCTTCTGTACCATTACTCTACTGTTAATCATCCTCAAATGGGTAACCCGATCCAACCCAGTTAGCCTAAAACTTAGGTGGGCCAAAAGAAACACAAATTGGACCCATTAGGATTTGGGTATCTGTGAATACTGTATCCAAGTCAATCTCATTCTTATACAGTTATGCTACAAAAATTAAACAGTTATAAGTTGTTACTGTTATTGTAATGGTAGCGTTAACATAAATCATCAAATAATAGATATAGATTTTGCTTGTTAAATCCCATCACAGGTCACTCCCTTACTCAGAATTCTGCTTTTGAGCTCATCACTTCATCAGAGAGTACACAAGAATAGTAGTAGCAAGACCAGAAGCAGCAAAAGTTGTCTAAACAAAGTCACGAAGAAAAGAAAGTTACTCCTCTCCCAAACCTAAAAACTGGCAATTTCTGACAAGGACATGGTATTGCACTGTAGGGTTTTATTAGCTTACTTTAGTGGACCCCTCCAATCTGTGTCTTCCAATACCTTCAATTGCTCAGTCACTTGACACTATATAGACTTGGAAAATTTTTGTTTTTTAAGTTGTGACACACTTACATTTTCCCTTCTCTGACTACTACTAGCGAGTGGCTACTTGACAATAAAGAAACAAAAAAGAGGTCTTCACCTTCACACTTTAATTCAAAAGCTCTTTATTTTTCAATTCATTTTTCTCTCTGTCTTTTCTTTCTCTCTCTCTTTTTCTTTTCCTAGCTCCTCAACCTGCATTTTTTTTCAAAACGCTAGATTTTAAATCTAGGGTTTTGTTTTGTTTTTGTTTTTCTCTCTTCGATGAGCTTAGGCATGCTGCTAGAGCTGCTCTCTTGCTGAGTTTCGCTTTGCCTTCTTCTTGCTGCTTTTGTTTCATGCATTCTTGGTTCTGTTATGGCTCCCTGAAGAGTGAAGACTTAAATGTACACCCTTTAACTGTATTTTCGTCTGGTTATGTGGGTTAAGCTTAAATTTTTGTGGGGTTGTTAGATTTTCTTCATTTTCAAGAAAAACCCCGGTAAAACCCTGTTGATGTTTTCAAATTATGCAAAGTTTGTATTTTTCCATGATTAAGGGTTAAAAAGGGATTCTCTTTTCTTTTCTTTTGTCTAAATTTTTGTTTAGGAATTTATATATCTGTTGTTGTTGTTTTAAGATTTCCCCTGTTTGGATTAAAATCCTTTCTATGAAGTCTCCTTTTGAGTCTTTACTTGTTCCGGTGATATTAGAATCTTTTTCTTATTTTAGGAGTTTGTGATTATAGTTATAAACACTCATTTTCTTGCTACCCAAAAAATAAAAACTTTTTTTTAATCTACAATTTCCTTTAGTAAATGCATGGATGGAAGAGAAGCCATGGTTGTGTCTGGTGGCTCAGCTCCCTATTACTTTCAACATAGAGGAGTAGCTGGTGGAGCTCAGTCAGCTCCACAAACTGGTGCAGCATTACACACACCACCTGGGTTCAGAAACTCATCAAACCCTAGCTTTTCAACTCAACCACATGTGGGATCAACATTTGCAGTGGAGTCCAGACATTCCAATCTTGTCCATAATGCTGGTGTGCCTTCAGGTGTGTCACTGAGTGAGCCAGTGAAGAAGAAGAGAGGTAGGCCCCGGAAATATGCGCCTGCTGGACAGGTTTCTCTTGGACTTTCGCCTTTGCCGGCTAAGCCTAAGCCTTCATCAGCATCAGATTCTCAGACATTGAAGCGGGGGAGAGGCCGGCCTCCTGGTACTGGGAGGAAACAGCAATTGGCGAGTCTTGGTATGTCTGTGACTGGATTTTGATACGATTTCGATGTCGCAACTATAATGTAGCTTAGATTTTTAGCCTCAAAGCGTGTATGTGTCAAAACATTTTATCTGCATATTGATAAATCATAATATATTTTCAGCCTTGTAATGTAGCATCATCCAGTGATAAGTTACGGCGGCAACAGTTAATAAGGGCTTTTTCTTCTATATTGTCTTATTAATTGTTGCAAGATATCTATTGATGCGAAACACTTTGTGATGTTTTCAAAGAGAATCTAATGCATAAGTAGTATTTCCTAATCCAATTTTTCAGGCCACTTCTTTCGCTTCTAGGTTCCATCTACCCTTGCTATTGAATGTTTTAAATGACTGTATCATCCTCATTGACAAAGGGCCAAAAACTATCACATTTGTGTTCAATCATATTAAGAAGTTGCAAATTCTCAGGTGATTTTTTAAGGAACGGAGAAGTCACAATTTGTGTAGTTGGTCTTGTTTGATGTTTGCACCACAGATTTCTGCTCTAGTCTTTGATTTCGTTTCTGTTGTGGAAATACTCTGAGGAAAAGGGTTCACGAAATTTTAAATTTATTCTGATTAAATACTCTGCCCTCATGTATTTGGAAATGGAAATTCAAAATTAAATTCATTATAGGGCTTTTTTATGTCTTTTAGAAGATGCTGTCCCGCTACTTGGACTCGAACCAAGATGCTTTAGCACTGCTTCCTAAGAGCAGCGTCTCTACCGATTTCGCTATTGCGGCTTGCTTGAAATTATAATAACCTATTTTTATTCAATCGTCAATAGATTGACCTATAGATTCACACCTGATATCTCTCTATACATAGTGATAGTATCAACTCGTATGGCCATGTTCTAGTTGTTAAAAGTTAAATAGAAATTGCCTTTCGGAGAGATGGCGGAGTGGTTGATAGCTCCGGTCTTGAAAACAGGTATAGTTCGGAACAAAGAACTATTGAGGGTTTGAATCCCTCTCTCTCCTTTTGCTCAGTGCATGTCAGTAAGTCTCCTGGATATTTTGATAGCTATTTGTTTTTAGGATATGCTATTTGAGTGTTGTTGAACCTTGTTTTCTCCTTCTTTAAGTCTAATTTTAACTGTTTCTGTCAGGCGAATGGATGAACAATTCAGCAGGACTGGCTTTTGCACCACATGTGCTTGCCGTTGGACTTGGAGAGGTACGCTACACTCAATCCAGTTCTAAACTCTATTAAAAAATGAAGCTTTTGCACTTTGTATTTAGTGCTTCCTTTTTGAGTTCGAGGTTGGATGATTTTACAAACACATCTATCTGATACACTAGAATAGGGTTTTATTTTTATTTTTTTTATTTATACTTTTTAGCTTCTTATATACCACTATAAGTTAGTGCTTTGTTTAGCTTATACAGATGGCTATGGTATATGCAGTTATTTGATTCCAAGACATCCATATCTTGGGAACTTATGTAACGATAGCATATTAAGCAGAGAGAATAACACTACATATGCATATATGTGAATCCACTGCTTTTTCCTCAGTTGGGTTTGACAAAGTCCCTTAGTAAGAATGTAATGTCATATTTCAAGATTTGAACTCAGTTTTGTGTAAATTTAGTGTCAAAAAATCCATGGTAAGAACCTCATCTATCAAAAAGATCCTTCACGGGATAGGATGATGTCAGAATTATTGGTTCATACATTTTTAACTTGAAATGTTTTGTCATAGGAGCTAATTGTTTCATCTTCTGCAGGACATTGTGGCAAAAGTATTGTCGTTCTCACAACAAAGGCCAAGGGCTGTCTGCATCTTGTCAGGCAGTGGTACTGTTTCCTCAGTAACACTTCGTCAGCCTGCTTCTTCGATCCCCACTGTCACATATGAGGTTCAAGCACTCTATAGTATTTTTCTTTCTTTCTTTCTTTATTCACAATAAACCATTTTACTTAAATACTATTCAGTCTCTATTATGGAATTTGTGTTCAGCAATTAGAATATGAAGGTGTCACATGTTTTCTTTCTGCTTTAAGACATTTCTAGCAAATCAATATGAGCCCCCCAATTACATTTTTCTTTTTTTATCTTATATTTTTGGTATAAATGTGTTGGCGGGCTGCATCAGATTTAAGTGACTTGCCAATTATAGTGATTACTTTTCTCAACAATTTTCAACTAAATTCCATATGTTTCTCTTCCTTATTGGCATTTGTTTTTCCTGTTACCCTTTCTTTGATGACGATGTTTAGGTCAGTTTGGAGGAACTTATATGATTTGTAAATTATGTAGGGTCGTTTCCAGATATTATGCCTATCAGGGTCTTACTTGGTTGCTGAAGATGGCAGTCCTCGCAATAGAACTGGTGGTGTAAGTGCTTCTCTTTCTAGTCCTGATGGTCATGTTTTTGGGGGTGGGGTTGCAGAGCTTATTGCAGCAAGCCCAGTTCAGGTACTTTTATTACTCTTTATTGTATTCTTCATTGCATTATGCCTAGTTACAATCTTTAAACTTTTCATCCATTTATTTGCATTCCATCGACATTTCATGTCTGCTATGCTCATCTCAATCTCTGTCATGGTGAACTAGTTTTCCTTGCAACTGGGACCATCAATTTGAAGGGGTTCAACCAAGAACCAACATTTTCATTTTATGGTTGAGTTGCATGCAGGCCTACAAGAATGTATTTGTGCATGTGCCATGTGTTTTGCTGTTCATCACATAATTTCATATTGCTTGATTCTAAGTGGACAGTACTGGTTATGCATCTGTACATTTTCGGCTTCTTCGTTGCATGACTGCTTTGTAGGATGGTTAAGTTTGCACAGGGAGTGTGATATTATTGGGGTTGTGCAAGTATCAGAGGTCGATGTTAGCAAGTGATTAGTTAATGTGTATTCACGTATCTAGAGTTGGATGTTACTTGCAGGTTGGGGATCTCAATCTTACATATTACTGCTTACTGCAGGTGGTTGTATGCAGTTTTGTATATGGTGGTCCTAAAACCAAGAACAAACAAGTAGCTGCGCCTGCAAGTGATAAGAATTTTACACCCCAGCCAAGTAACAAGTCAGCTACCCCAGCTTGTGGACCTGCCTCTCATAATTTCTCACATCCTGCAATAAGTGCCTGGCCTGGCTCGCGACCAGTTGATCTGAGAAACCCCCATACTGAGATTGACTTGACGCGTGGATGATAATTTGCTACAACAGACATGATGATTTGTACATACATGGTGTTGTAAATTTACTGAATCCGTCAAAATGCTGAACATCTGAAATCTACTCTATATGCTCCACTGGGGCATGGGGTTTATGCTAACTTAGTTTGTAACAGTCATCATCTTGAGGTTCTCAAAATAACAGTGGGAACTGGTTGAAAATTTTTCGAGTTTGCAGTTAAGATATGCTAGGGAGGAAACATCTGTTGTCTCTAAGGTTAACTACGTTCCAAGAAAATGTTCTTTTAAGCCTTCAGATTCTGTTGTAATTTTTTTCTAATTTTTATTTCATTGAAGTAGTTGGCAGAGCTGCTGCCACAATCTTGGTTCTCAGAAGGTAGGATTTGCGATTACAAAATGATTTTTTGTAGAAAAAGCTGGCATTTGCATGAAACTGAGCCTGTTTGTTATGTTTACTATAAGTCTGACGGATATCTTGCAGATGTAGTCTGGATAACAGTCCAAGTTGCGAAGGCAATTGTGCAAAATTCTGAGTACTGCAAAAGAGAATTCTCGGTCGAGATAATATAATAACTGTTATACGGAAATAAAAAGCTTCTATGCGGACGAGTTTATAATAAAAAACATGTGATCATGCCATAACAAAGCATTTGTTGGCACACTGCTACCCAGGGGCCAGGACCAAGGTTGGTAAACCTTGTCGGCATCTTGATTGGTTCAATCCGTACCCTTACATAACTGAAGCGGAGAATCCCAACCAGCATGCTGGATTTACGAGGACTGAGGTTCTTTCACTGGTGGTTCAGGTAAAGGTCTATGCAACCAGACACAGTCCACTCAGTACAACTACATCCCCTTGTTGTTCTACTGATAAAAAAATCCCGTATGGCGCGTGAGTATTCCCTGGTGGATCCTCTGATATCTTCGGAAAACAACGTTTGAATACCATAAAAGCTAAATACAAAAATATGAAAATTCTCTTTAAACAATAAGTTTGCCTAATGTTAAAAACTGATGTAAAGATATGTTACTAGTGTTTTGATGTTGAATTTTGAAAAGAATAATTATTGAAATTGATTTAAAATATATTGATAGATGTGTAAAATATGAAAATGATTTTAAAAAACATAAACAAAGTAAACATGTAAACCATCTAGTCCCGGCCAGTATAATTGATAGTATTGAAACCCCTTTTCCTCTGTAGCCATTGAAATTCAAGCAACTGTGAAACGATACGTCGTCTATGTTTACTGCCGATGACGACGTGTCGTCTTTATTTTCAGTATCGTTATTTTATTTTATTTTTTTGACTCTTCTATTCTCTAATGAATTTGTACGTTCTGTTCCTTGGGGGATCTATTGTTCGATGTTGATGAGGTTGCTAACTAACTAAAGAAGTTAAACCTGAGAAATGAGTTATCAACGCCACACGAGCAGAAACAGAAGTGCCAACACGTGCAAACAGTCAACAGTTACAAATGCCAAAAGGCATGCTTTATGCTTTGCTTTAATGTTTCACTGTGTTTCCTCAACTGTGGTTCTGGTGCTCTCTCTGCTCCGTTTCCTTCTCTCTATCTCAACAGTGCTGATTACAGGATGACAAGCCAATTAGTACAGAACCCAGAATCAATTTATGACTTCACTGTCAAGGTATGTTTCCTGTTTTCTCATCAAAATCTTTAATTTCGTCCTTTCAGTTCTTGTTTGTGACTTACTTTCACATGGCCGTACACCTGCACACGATTTCTATTATTTAATTTGTTGTTTCAGTCACAGTGTAAGGCCAATCCATGGGATGGGAGAAGCTTGTTTTGTTGTGGTTCTGTTAATTCATATGTGATCTTATGTTATATATATATATATATATATAGTTTAGCAAGTGCCACCTTTGTCGTCAGAAATATTTTTTTCTTTTTCTATTTTTTGTTGGGTATGCTTGGTGTTGGAGATTGAAGCCTCCATGAGTAACAGGGAGTAGTTCAACTAATATGTTAGTCTATCTATTGGTTGTACATTGATATTCTTTTCAACTTGAGCAGGATGCGAAAGGTCATGATGTGAATCTTAGCAAATACAAAGGAGAAGTCCTACTGATGGTTAACGTGGCTTCAAAATGGTATTCCTCGTCTGCTTTGCTTGTGATTGTTGTTTTATTTTGATTCTTGTAGCTCAGGAGATTATGTTACTGATTTCTCTTCTGCCAGCTGTACGATCTAGGCAATCAATTTGTTCTCTTTTTTCTTTTTGCTACCCATGCATTTAATCACTTTCAATTTTCTTGTCCATTTTCTTTTGCGTTTTGATTGTTGCAGTGGAATGACCAACTCGAATTATACTGAGCTGAATCAATTATATGAAAAGTACAAAGATCAAGGTTTGTATTTTTAACTTGAAGTTACATTTGATTCTTTTGCAATATCATATTTACAGACAGGTCTTTTCATTTGTCTTGGAACAGGCCTAGAGATTCTGGCATTTCCATGCAATCAATTTGGTGAGGAGGAACCGGGAAGTAATGATCAGATCAGAGAGTTTGTCTGCACTCGCTTTAAATCAGAATTTCCAATTTTTGAGAAGGTATGCTCGTATTTAAGATAACTAACGACTTGATGATAAAAGAAAAAAGAATGGTCAGTTATGTGAATTTCAGCTAATTTATAGACCAGAAGTCAGACGTTAATCTTATGAAAATGACTTGTAAATGTCAGCTTAATGTTTTGCTTCTTGGCACTAGCCATCATTCCAGCACTTAACAATGTTATACGAATTCTTGTTGTATATGCTTAACTGTCTCCTTGTTGCTTCGACATCAGATTGATGTGAATGGTTAGTATGCTTCTCCACTGTACAAGTTCTTGAAGTCGGGCAAATGGGGTATTTTCGGGGATGATATCCAGTGGAACTTTGCCAAGTTTTTGGTTGACAAGAATGGCCAAATTGTTGAACGTTATTACCCTACAACTTCTCCTCTTAGCCTTGAGGTAAATCCTAGTCCCGTAATTTATCTGATTCTTAGAAGTTGATTTACAATGCACGTAATCACCAACGCTGGTGTCGTGTAATTTCTTAACTTTTATAAATGTTGCAGCATGACATTCGGAAGCTACTGTGCGTCTCATGAGTGCTGAGACGAGGGTTGGTTAGGGTTGCAGCAAAACTCAAGAATAAGATGTTCGCTTATCCTTTTTACATTGAAATGCCAAGTTACAAACACTATAACCGGAAACGTTACTTATGAATATGAGGAGATGGAGATCCAAACTCCTGTTTGCGCTTGCTGTATATCGAAGTTAAAAAGTTATGCTGAGAAGAGCCGTGCAATCCACGAAGCATAATTAGAGTTGCTTGTGCTCAAGTTACCAGGTGTTCTGTCATTGTCATGGACATTTCCTTCCAAAATACTAAAATACTGGAACTAATTTAGAACCTTAATATTGTAGCATAAATTATTTTCATTTTCTAAATGGCTGCAACCATATGAGAAACTAACATGGATTCATGATAATTCAAATCAAGCACTCACAAATAAAATAGTAAAACCGGGTATTTCATTACAACAAACAGATTATAAATTACATTATTAACTGAAACTTCAACACAAGTCTATATGGAAGGAAACAAAAATCAGAAATATATTTCTGAAATTTCTTATTTATCATAACATACTTCATTTACTCCCTCATATCTACCCAGTGTGCTAATGCAGCAATCAGCAGCACTTAAGCAATTCCCAACTGTTTCTTTACATCTTTCTGCCAAGAATAACAAACATAAACAAGGGTTCTATAAGTTAATAAGATCTAAAACACAGTCAAGATTATCCCTAAATTTGGAACTTGATGGTCACAGCGAAGTGGCATTACCTCAATGCTAAGAGGGGAAGTGGTGGGGGCATAGCGATCAACTACATTCCCATCCTTATCAACCAAGAACTTGGAAAAGTTCCACTTGATATTGCTGCCAAAAAGTCCGCCTTTGGCCGATTTCAGGTGCTTGTATATAGGAGCAGCATTCTCACCATTCACATCAACCTGTATCAAAAGAATAAGGCTTGATATCGACAGTACTTCATCCACTCTTTGAAATCTATGTAGATGTAAAAGCTAAAACTAATTCACTTTATTTACGGATAAAAAAACAATCCTGTTGAAACCTTGGGGCCAAGGCCAAAAAAAAAAAGAAAAAGAGATGCATTTTCACTGATGACTTATTAAATTGCAGAATAAGTACCTTATCAAATATGGGATACTCAGCCTTAAAGCGTGTGCAAGCAAATTCTACAATCTGTTCATTGGTTCCTGGTTCCTGGGAGCCAAACTGATTACATGGAAACGCCAGAATTTCCAAGCCTGCATAATATAAAATGGCATTCAGGGGAAACACGAAGTAGAATTAATTAATTATCAAAGAAAAATAAAACTTGTTAGAAATATTCAAGTGATACCATCATTGACTTTGTGAAGAATAAAATTGAAAGCTTCATGTGTATAAGCATCAGAATTCCATTAGTCAGGAAGGTACTATAAGCTCACCCTGATCTTTGTATTTCTGGTACAACTGACTCAGCTCTGTGTAGTTGGAATTGGTCAAGCCACTGCATACAAAATCAAAGGGATGAATTACTGACATAGAAAGAGCTATGATGCAAAAGGAGCCACCATTATGATGCAAAACTTAAATAGGCTACTAGAAATCCCCACTATGTAACAGGTTCTGTAATAGGTTATGTTTTACACAGAAAAACCTTGCTGTATCCCCCCGAATTGTGTCAAGGAATGCACTAAAGCTATTCATATATTATAAATTTGATTTCAAAGAAACCAGTTCAGGAACATATCTGATAATACAACAAAATTATTAATCTAATGAAGGCATTATCATTTGATGCAAATTAGTGATTAAAAGCAGGAGTTATGACATACCATTGTGATGCAACATTTACAATCAAGAGGACCTTTCCCTTGTAAATGCTAAGATCAACGTCATTTCCCTTGGCGTCCTGTGAGTAAGAGAACAAAA
Organism: Boswellia sacra; assembly: GCA_013180625.2. NCBI lineage: Eukaryota > Viridiplantae > Streptophyta > Magnoliopsida > Sapindales > Burseraceae > Boswellia > Boswellia sacra. Next base: position 2,171,025 of record SNVD02006955.1, on the reverse strand, counting down.
CATAACAAAATTATATATCAAATGCCCAATTAAACAAACAAACAAATAAAAAGATCACAACATATAAAATCATCTTTAGGGAAATAAAGAAAACACTGAGATTATTGAATATTGTTTCTTTTTATTGGACTTAGCCCACCATAGAAAACAACAGACCAAATAGAACAAGAGAAGCCAAGTCTCTCTTATGAGTTATGACCAGTTCACCACTCACCAGCACCTTACATAGTTTAAGTTAAAAAAAGTCAAGAATCTAAGACCAGAGGAATTGACTGCGAAGAATTGCTTTTGGAAGTCGATTAAAAGAAACTCCAACAAAGGTTTTGAATTGTGATAACATTCAATTTCTATCTTGTCTCAAACGTCCTAAAAATATATGAGAAAATCAGTTTTAGGAGTCTCCTTTCACAATTGACTAATCAATCTTTCATTTTTTTTTCTATGGAAAGCGAATGTAGAAAAAATAAAAATAAAAAACTAGAATCACAAGACGATTTTAGAAAAAGAAAAGAAGCTAATTTAAAAGTTCCATTTCATTTTCCCATTAGAGTCCATAACGAAAGAACGACAAACTTTATTTGTTGTTCGGTAGATGACAAAATACAATAACTGAAAAAAAAAACCATTTTAAAAGCCAAAGCATTTCAAATTCTCAGGAATCTAAAACAAGCAAAGACAAAGCTTCAATTTTTAATCTTCTGAGCACAACAACAAAGGAGTTATCTTTTGAAAACGCAGGAATGGGTAATATTAAACAAACACTAACCCATTTCTCATCAGAGAAAAACACAAAAGCCCATTTGTCGAAAACTCAAAAGAAACAAAACCAAGCACGCGCCTTTACAGCAATCAAGCCCGTAAGATTCGAAGTAAGAGCAGACAAAAAGAACCCCAGAAAAACTGACCTTAACGGTGAAGTCATGAACTGACGTCTTGGAGCTTGCCATAGTATGATCAGATCTTAAAGTGAATAACGCAGGCTTTAAAATCTCTCTTTGGTTTGATCGATAACTCGAAAACGGTGGCTTACTTTGCGGAGGTATCAAAAGGGTTCTCTTAGAATTTGAAGCAAAATGATTGTTTAAAAGAAGAGAAGCAGATATCGTTGCGATTCTGAGATTTCGTTGGACGAGAAGACGAGTTGGAGAACAGAGCATCGACGAATTTATAGCATTCATTTGGTCCAAATTTTAGCTTCGACTTATGTGGGTGTACAGGTTGTGAAGACGTGTCTTACACGTGGAGGGTTATAAAAGTTACACGTGAAAGACAGTTTGCTGACGTGTCAATCTAGAAGGCTTTTGGATTGCTCTATTGTTACATCAGATATTACGTAGCCTTTCATAGTTCCTGTCATCTTGTGCCGTGAATGCGACATTTTTTAGCTTTGGGCTCTATATGGTGAGCAAGTTTTGGCTTCTAGAAAATATAACAGCACGTTCTTTTTATGATTACGTGTTTTTATTTTTAAGTAGTTTTAAGGATGTAGGATTAATTTTAAATTATTTTAAATTTTAAAAATAATATATAATTGATATTATAGATAAAATATATTAAAAAATATGAAGCATACAAACTAGAATTTAAATAATAAAAAATACACCCTAAGTTTGCATTTTTGGGGACTTCAGTTCTCATTTGCATTTCTGGGGACTTTTGGACTTTTGGGTTCATAGCTAGTAAGCAATATTTGCTTTCTAGAAAAAGTCCATGTTCATATTTGTCTTTGCAGTTCAATTCAATTCAGTCTCTCGCACAGAGTACCTATCTTGTTTCTTCATATTTTGGACAGACCATGATAAGGCTTGCAAGGAGTTTCAGTGAGACAAAACTTTAGTTTTAATGGATCCATAAAGTGTGAGTGTATTTATGCTTCTGTCTGGCAATGATTGACACCATTCTATTATATATTATATTGTACAGATATTTCTATCTTTGTTTGTTGGAGCATAAAGGAATGCCTATGTCTTGCTTTAATAGTGTTTAATCAGGATTTCTGCTATCACAAATCCTATACTCGTAGTTTTTGAATTCTTTACAGCAGAATGAACATGATGACTTGTTTTAGTTGCTAATTGCGCTTTATTTCTTATCCCATTAGTCAACCATCCAGATTCCTTTTTGGTGGCGTTTCATATTTCAGAACTTTATGAACAAGATTTGCTAATTTGACCACAGCCAAGCCATTTCTATTACAGGAGTTTGGATGGCTGGCTGGATCCCATAGAGATTAATTCTCAACTACCTACAATTTTTTCAAAATATATAACCAAACATATTTCTTTCCGCAAAAAGTTGTAAACAATCTTTCGATTTTCATAACAGAAACACAAAATGTATAATCAAAAGCCGCATTGCATTTTCACAACTGCTTAGCTGTATCTTATTTTCTGCAATATAATCTGCCAGTCTTAAACGTACAAATTAAGCAAAGCATTCAATAAGTCAAGCAAACAGCCAGTGCTTGATTTTATTCACATCTCTCTCATTGCTCAAGAAATCCCCAACAGCTTCTTTATGTTACCCTGCAACGATGTCACTTGTTAAATGGGATGATAATCCTTTATTGAACAACAAATAGGCAGCTTAACTCAAATCAACTTTGAGAAATACCTCAATGGTAAGTGGGGAAGTTGTGGGGTAGTAACGATCAGCAACCTTTCCATCCTTATCAACAAGGAACTTGGCAAAGTTCCACTGAATGTCATCCTCAAAGATCATCCATTTGCCAGCTTTTAAGAACTTATACACTGGAGAAGTATTTTCTCCATTTACCTCAATCTAATACATTAAAAAAGCAATTATAGTGGTCAAAACAGGATCCTGCATAACTCAGTTGAATGATTTTATTTCAAACCATCACAAAAATCAGCCGAGTGTAGAAAATTTATGTATGGGAAACTCTATACTGGACTTTGCGGGTTGATTTTGAAGTTACAGATTCATAATATGAGTTACGTCAAAGTATTGGACAGAACAAAGACAGTGCAGCTACTACCTTATCGAATATGGGAAACTCGGCCTTAAAGCGAGTGCAAGCAAACTCTAAGATCTGTTCATTGTTCCCGGGCTCCTGGGCTCCAAATTGGTTGCAAGGAAATGCCAGAATTTCCAAACCTGTGATAAAAAGAATCAGCAAATGCTTGGAACGTCCAATTACTTGGTTTCTCCATTGGAATTCATTAAAAAAGAAATCAGTAAGTCCAAGAGGCTTAAGATAGAATGGGAATATGAGAATTTAACTAGCCTTGGTCTTTATATTTTTCATATAACTGATTCAGCTCTGTGTAGTTCGAATTAGTCAAGCCACTGCATCAAACATAGAGAAATTGAAGAATAAATGAGTTGTAGAATTCCCAGAAGAAAGTAAAAATACAAGTGTCTGCAAAAGAGAGTTGGAAGGTGAAGAATCCTGACAGCGTGTGTTTCTTCGCCTGCTCTGTTTGGTATTGTGTACAAGACAGTATCCGGGAAAATCCTAAATTACACAAGTTATGAATCAACGAATGACAGAGAAAATGAGAAGCTGTGGTTTACCATTGAGACGCAATGTTGACAATCAGTAGAACCTTTCCCTTGTAAATACTGAGATTAACATCATTTCCCTTGGCATCCTGCAAGCAAGAGATATGAAATATACTACAAAATTATCATTTTAGCACTGATCAGTTTATAAAACCACAAACCTATTGCAGTAACCAAAATTATCTCAAATTTCAAGTTTGATCTTCAGAGACTAACCTTAACAGTTAAATCATAGATAGATCCATCATTCGCTTGGCTAGCCATCTTATGATCCTATGTTGAAACACACAGCACAGACCTTGAAATCCTTGATATGAGCAAGATATAGTGGCTTAGAAGTATCTTTAGTGGTTTAGTTTTGGTATTATTGGGGTTTGGTGAAAGTTGCATGTTGTAGTTTTGTTGATTTTTTTAATAGCTTGGCCGCATCAAATTGGGCTCACAATGTGTCAGCATTGTCGCAGCTTGTAGAACATTTTCATCGATGATGATGTATGTCAATAAAGTTCTCTTGAATTTTGCTATATTTTTTTTTCAGAAGGTGATAAATGTGAATGCAAAAAGAATTGGAATATTCGAGCAGAAAGTGGGAAATGAAACTAATAAGAAGACGAGCAAAACAAGCAAATTAAAAACAAAAGTTTGACAACTCCGAAAATATATTAAACTAGTTAACCTCAAATAAGTTAATATTTCGGATTACTCCCTTATGGATGATGGCTACATTAATTTTGTTTTAAAACCTGAACATTAGTTTCATATACAATGATCATAATTCATAAAATTGTTTCTTTTGACAGAGCAATGCTACATGTGTTGTAAAAAAAAAAAAAAAAAAAAAAACAGATAACAAGTGAGAAAAGAATGCGAACTCCTGTATAATTTAATCCAGTCTTTTGAATCTCTCAAGCAGACCATTCATGGTAATGGAGAATGCATCTTGAAACTTCTCAAGCTGAGAATTTGAATCTCCATATAGCAATCCCGGTAATAACTCATATACTATATAACTCCTCATATTCTCCCTTTCCTTCGCTGGAACTTTCATGAGCTTCTCTACCACATTCACCTTCATTTGCCTCACCTCTTCTTGGTCTATGAACACCGAGTATTTACCATGATCCGCAGGTAAATGCCATGGATATTGATAATATGCTGTGAAAGGATCAAACAGTACAGGAATGCAACCCGAAACAAGTGAATCAAATACTGATTTTCTCGTTGGACTATCCCCAGGAGGCTGCAGGCAGAACTCGGACTCCATGAACAGCTCAATGACCGACTTGGGCTGATTACACTTACCTGAACTACAATTTAGAAACCTGCACGTCCCATTTTCTGAAGAAGTGCACTGATTGATCAATATTGACCTTATGTTCCCTGGAGCACCAGGCCGTGCTCCGCCGGCAAAACTAACTAGGCTCTTGCGTTGTGATCGGATTATCTTTAGTTGCCAAGTGATAATATCATCGTCTGAATGAGGATGGAAGTAGGTAGGATGAGGAATGCCAATGTCATTTACGTGCCACGGTTGCCTTTCAATCAAGAGCTTAATCGGATTTTGCATTTGATCGAGCTCCAACAATCTTGTCCCCCATGAAGAGTCTCTCCTTCTGAAATCCCAGGAAATTTTGCCCAAAACAAATACATGATCTTTACCAGAATTTTGAATCCATGGCTTCCTGGATTCAAGCCATTTCATCAATTCCAATGACAAACTATCTTTAACATCATTGGAGACATTTTTGAAATGCCATCTCAATATATCTAAGCCACCATAATATGGAACATAGAAAAGTTTGGCTTCATTTTCGTTGTAAACCCTGCATGGATGCTTCAAAACTCTTGCATGAAAAATTGGCTCCAAGGAATATTGATGAGTGTGGTACCATCCTTCACCAAGCTCTGCAATGGCCTCACCGAACGCATCATTGTTGAAAAAATTGCAAAAATTTGCCCATGGCATCATTTCTCCACATTGACCTATTAAGTCCTTGTTGAACTTAGTTGGCAAATCATACACATATATTCCCCTCCCCTCACAAGTGGCACCATTAATCTTGTCTGACATCCAGGATCTTTGCTCTTGTAGAACTTTTTCAACAACCTTCTTAGCGTTTTCAACCTCTTCATCTCTAGCATTCTCAACATTGGTTCTAATAATTGGATCCGCATCATCTTGAACAACATTGACAGCATCGTTGAAGCTGGCACTGATGCTGCTGCTGGTGGATTGATTGTTGACACTAGGAACTGGAATTCCAAAGTTTGGTTGGGTTCCTGCGGAAAGGCAGTAAAGATTGTTGAGCTTCCGTGATGATACACAAACATGAACAACTTTGCCTGAGATGATGGTGGTAGAGAATGACCATAGGAAGACTAGGATCAAAAGGAAAATTGCAGCGGGAATTCGATGTAGAATTTTGAACAAAGAAGAATAACAGGAACAACATTGTTTTGTTTCTGCCTTTTTTGATGGCTTGGATCTCTTTTTGGACATGGAAAATGCCATTCTTGGATGCTATGATCTTTGTGCATGGCTTGGTCCCTCAGGTTTTCTAGTGGAGGAAGGTTGCATCTACTTTTCTGCATATCTTTGAACATGGTTGCACGTTACGATTCTTGAAGCTCAAGAATTTGATATGCACGTTCATCTTAAAGTTGGTACATTCATAAGCTGAGCAATTACAAACATTTATTCTCCCACGAATTGGGTGGAGATTAAACTGCACGACGCTTGAGAGGTCAAATATGATATGTCAATGATTGCCTTAACTACTAAGCGTACAGCTAATGTCAACAGTCATGGCAACATTTATGGAAACAGGAACCAGGAAGATAACAATTCAATATATGAAGCTTTGTTTATATTTTATTATCTCAAAAGGTCAGCTTTCGTTTATTCTGTTTCGTTAAACTCTTATTGGAGTAGCAAGAATATAATACACGTCTTTTTAAGTTCAATCCACATCAAATCATTAATATAAGAATGAATAATATTATATTTATCAAATTAATTTGAATACATAATTTTGTACATGAAAATGTCACCGCACTTTATATCTACCCCTTTCAACCGACAGTCGTTGGGTCACACCATATTGATAACTTATTATGCATTGGTCTGATACACTGATAACGAGTACATTGACGACAACAGTATACAGATATATTGTAATTCACATCAATTCAAGAATTTTTATCCATGCAGTCAATTCTTGTTGATTGTAATCAACCAGTGGAGCTAAGTTGGACGAATTGTGAGTCACTTGAATGGGAGGATATTGTAAAAATTTGTCCAAAATGGCTAACTAAAATATGTCAGTTTGCCGTATAAATTACCGTTGAAGAAGAACGTCTTCTTCAAAACTGGAAGAAATTAACACTCATTAGTGATGACAAGCCTGCCTCGCCTAGTTAGAGACCCAAGTCAAGGATTTTCTTCACTTCAACTCGACGGCTAAGGTCAAATTGAGAGAGAGGGAGAGCACGCACCACAGGATTTGAACAGATAAATTCTAGGCCCACGATAGTCGTGAAACTTGGTATTGTAAACATAACCCCTCGGAAGTGACAGGGAACTGAAATCCCAGAATTGATACTCCGTTGTATCACTTTCTGACTCCAGCATAAGGGGACTTCTGAAGCCACCGGTTCGACATGTATAGATAAAGTAAAAGTGAAAGAGACAAAAAAATTTTCAGTTCGAGACTCACTTAGCTGTTTGAATATGCAAGAAACATCAGCTAACAAAACCTATCTCAGGATCCTTATAATGTTTGTGGGCTTTCCCATGTCCAGGATTACTGTTATGGAACAATACATCTTCGCCAATGCATACATAAGCTGCAGAAATGCAATTTTTTTAACAACTTATTATTGTAATAATTCACGGCCAAAGCAAATAACAAAAGGCTAACTTATTCATGGTCTATCCAAGCAACAACTGGCACGACCATGAGATCTTACTAAACATGAAATGCAGAGGGAAACAACAGTAGTTAAGAACTCGGCCGAAGCACTATAAGTTCTGATAATCCAGGCAAAAACTATCCAGTATTCAATTTACAACATACTATCTGTCCTAGCGGGCAGGCGACGGAAGAAGTTAATAGGAACAGAAGGCAACCTGCGGCGAAACCTTGGATGCCTCATAAACCAGAACCCTGCCAGCGCTGCTATCACCTGAAACGGAGTTACAAACAAGACCAGCGCTGCTACAAGGCAGAACGTAACAAAGACGGCAGTGGCACGTGGGTCTCGCCAGCTTAACAATGCCTGAAACCTTTCTCCTTGTGTTGCCACATCACCAACAACAGTTTGAATTCTACCAGCCACACTCCTCAATCGATCATACCTCATTCTCACTAGCTCAGGGCTTCGGCTGGTGGGAAATGTGTCAAATTCCTCGTCAAGCTCATCAGGATGCACTGCCTCAGCTTGTGAGATCTTTGTGTTCATGTGAGGAGGGTACCTTGGCCGGTACCGGAAGTTCCATATGCCTATTAGAAACATGTAAAGGAAAATTGTGGGTAGAATCAACTCGGGGAAGCAAGCAAGCATAAGATAGAGGACATGCACAAGTACTGTTGTGATAGGATTTCTCCACATGCAAATATCTCCAAGCCATCTCCCAACAGCAAATAATCCTGAGAAAACTTGCATAAGCCTGAAGAAATTTGCCTTGCTTCGGCGCATACTCCAGAGGTGCGAGTCCACATCAGACATGTACTCCACCACCTCCTTCCGCAGTGGGGGTTCTGCCCGACCTAATCTTGCAGCCACTATGTTTACAGCTTGGTGGCGTAGCATGTCTTGCTGCATTATAGTGAAGGGCCTCACATAGTGCATTTTTGGCAGAAGTGGCCGTGAGTATGTATAGAGCATGTTTACAAAAGATGTGCATGAAAATCGTAAGGCTAAATGCAATTCCCCCATCTTTTTAACTCCAGCAGGATGAAGAACGAGCAACGGATAAGAGTGAGTATAAATGCGGCCAGTTTCTAGTGTGGAGATGCGAATCCGAACCTTTCCAATCTTCAGGTCCTTGTGACCACTTGAACCCTTTTCCCCAAGTTGGCTGTTGTCAAATACACCAACAGTGAGAACTGTAGCTGGATCAAAAACCTCCCATGTGTACTGCTCGTTATATTTTGGACACAAGTTGTCAACAAGGGTTCGTGTCCTCACCCATTTGTGACCATATTTTGCCACACAGTATGTATCTGAAGTTCCCCTCCCATCTCGTGTTTTCATGGGGTGAAGTCCCACAGCATTCAGAATGCCAAGCTCTAAGACCCCAATTGATGGCCTCCAAAGCTGTTTTGCTGTTGGACGAAGATCACTGCTATAGTGAGTTGATTCATCAAGAACATGATAGCCTCCATCTAGACAGACTCTGAGATGGATCCTGCTTGAGAACTTCTCTTTCTTCAACTGATCTACATCCACAGCAACTGGCTTTTCTAAGTTAAACCAACGAGAATGGATTATTCTATCATCAGCACGTTTCTCTACAGCACTCAATGGTATAATGACCCTCCCAATTATTTCATCCTTGCCAGGACCCACACGATCCTCAACTGAGAGAACCAGATGATCTTCAAAAGGTTCAGCAGCAACAAATAATAAATCCTCATTCCAAATAGCATTCAGTGTCCGTGCCTGGCATGCCTTAGTTTTCAGGACCTGATTTCCTATTTGGCCCTTAACATAAACATCTGGGAAACGGTTCTTCTCTGTTGGAACCAAGTCTTGTGCCTCAACAACATTAACACGCACATACCACAACCTAGGTGCATGATAGACTTTTGAACGTAACACTGCAGAGATAGCTGGTGTGCTATCAACAGGTGTAGCTGCATCAGAGTGCCATGCATCAGAAAAGGCCTCATCTGCTTGAGTGCCAATCCAAACCGCAAGCATCAACTCACCCTTTATCTTCTCTCCCTTCTTATCCTCAAGTCGGTACCACTCGGGAGCTAAAGGACTATCTGGTGGGACTCGCAATGGAACCTCATTGATGTCAAACCTTACAATGCCTACAAAGTCATCTTTTACTAGATCCTTGTCCTTAATTACAACTTCTAGCGTAGAAGCTTGCATCCGATCTCTAGAAAAGGCAAAAACCTGGTTCCACTCTGGATTTTGCTTTTTCTCAAAATGTTTTGTGATTCCTTTGTAATTTCCAATTCTCACCTCAACAAATGGATCAATGCTCCCAGTAATGTCCATGGCAGGAAGCTCACGAGCCTTAACAACTCTAACATAGAGAAAATACATTCGTTCAACAAGATCATAAGTGCTTGCAGTCTTGTCTCCACGTACAACACGACCCCCAACTACTCTTCCACCACCAAGGTAAGGGCTTGTCTCTTTAAGTGCATAGTCAACAGGTTGTGCTGTTGCAACTGAGTGCATACGAACTAGCTTTGGAGGTTGTGGTTCAGATTTCATCTCATCAACCTCATGCTTTGGTACATAGTGGTTAACTACTGAAGCAGGAGGATGATGCTGATGTTCATGCTGAGATTGTTGAGTTGAGTGAGTTGGGTTAGGGAGGTGGTGAAATGTGTGTCTTGACTCAACTTTGTTGGTGGTGACTGGATTTGGAACCGTTCGGGCATGTCCATGAGGTAAACTGGGATCCTCAGATGAGGAGAATTCAGCTGATGGAAGTGGGGTAGAAGACTTTATGGAAGGGTCATCAGTTATATAGACTTTTAGGCCAAGCTCTCCCCTTACATGTGAGAAGATGCCACGCTTTTCCAGAGGATAGTGCAAGACAACAGCGTCAGAGTGGGGAACAAAAGAATTACCAGTTAGGCAAACCTTCCCAAGGAATGACCTGGAGTTGGTAGCTTTAATATTATTGTAGACATAAACATCAAGAGTTAGATAATGGAGGTTAGAGGCATCAGATATATTGAAGTAAAAGCTCTCATTCCAAACAGGGTTGAGATCCTTTTCTTTAATAGTGGTACGGAACTTCTGACCATCGAAATGGAGCTCCACAAAGGCACTGGATGAACCTTGTCCATCTTTAGGCAGAAGATTGTGAGCACTAACTACTTCTACCCCTAGCTTAAGGTTTCTCATGATAAATACGCACAGGTGAGCTTGTTGAAGGACTTGAGCAACCTTGGAGAGGTTAAAAATAACTGCAGGTATCTGAAAAGAAAGAAGGGAACAATTAAAAAATTTACCACTGTTAAAAACCAAGAAAGTCAGACCAATAAAACTTTTTATTAAAACGAATTAGTAGAAGTAATTTACTGATGAAAGAGAAAATTAACCGAACAATACATTAACTGTACCTAGTAAATAAGACATACAGAGAACAGTTACAGAAAGGTTATGAATACAAATGCATGCTTGTATACAGATGGGCACACAAAAGAACTTTTAGCTTGAAATATCAAAGCTTTACACAAGTAAAAATATTGACAGGAATATAACATGATTGCATTAGCCCTTCCTACATTCTTAAGTCCATTATGAACAAAGCAGATGGACATATAAAGCAAGGAATACTTAACCAAATCAAGTCACTAAGAGAATAAATATAATAAAGTTTAAACATTCGATAAAATCGTTCTCTTAAGAATATCTAGAGAGATTTTAAGACACTAACTCTGTAACTTTGGTCATGCAACTTTCCCCACTCAACTTTTTACAATTGAGCTAAATATAGGTAGCGGCAGATCGTAGACAAGTGTTGGGATCTAATGCCCAAAAAAAAAAAAAACATATTTTGGCAGTCACAGTTGGCCGGCGTAGGATTAAAGCGAATTCCAGGTAAAGCATGAAAGTTCACCAACATTTGCCCAGAAGAGATCATAACATGCAATATACTATTCAAATCAAGAAAAATACTATAAAGAACAGACAAATAGTGCCGCAAATAAACTATCCGGATCTACCGTAGACCCAAAATTTTTTTGCCTCCGTAGAGCTCTTTCAAAATGAAAACTTAGGATAGAAACTACCAAATGCTTTTGTGATTTTAATCAGAACTGGAGCATAGCCCTTGTTGATAGTTAATTCACAAGAAGTTTTATGTTAAGAGAGGATAATACAGGAGATGGAAGTGTTTACAGATCAGATTGGTATGTAAGCTTTATCAATGGACTGGAACTAGATAACATGATATATAAATTTTAAGGTGGAACTAGTTAAGCAAATGCTGAAACTGATGAACATTAACAATCTGATCAATAATGCATGATTTTATTTATCAAATGCTTAACATATTTCCCAGCGTTATGTCACAGTGCTAACAAAAATTTTACTCCTCAAGTGCCAATAAATTGATGATAACATATTTTATAAGAATTAAATGCACCAAATTTTCACTAAACCTCAAGTATAACAACAACACTATTAATAATGTGGAGAGAAAAAAAAAAGAGATATATAATGAGCAGAGAACACTGAAACAGACAGCACATGTAATGCTCATTGCTCCAGACTACATCCGCTGTAATGGTGAAGTATAGATACGTTCTTATTTGAAGATTTTAGAACACAAGGTTCTGTTATGAAAAATACAAAAAAAAGGAAAAAAGAAAAAAGAAAAACAATAACAATAAATAAAATCATTTGGTAGATAGAGGGGTCACTCACGGCTCACAGACAAGCAAGAGCAAAGTAGTAGCACGTTGCTCTTTAGCAACTCAGCAAGATAATATCAATCCACCAAGCAACCGGGACGAGGGACACAATCTCTACTCAAATTATTATAGTAGGAAATAAAACGAAAACATTCACAATTTAATGTACATACAATCGTCAATATCAAAGCATACAGGCACCAATTACTGATTAGGCGTCAGTAAACAACCCATTCATCAAATAAACAAAATACCTACCAGAATCCGAAGAAATGTTATCGTTACATCTATTACTACTCAGGAATTTTTTTTTTGAAACAATTATCAGTTTAAAAGTTTAAAAGCGAACTAAAAGCAAAGAACTAACTTAAACTTCCAAAAAGTAAAGTCTAAAAAGAATTATATTTTAACCTCGAATTAAGAAAGCAAAAAGGGTCAACACATTCTATCAAAAGCATGTGCTAAGAGTCCCGCGTAAAAAGATCTGAACACATATCTAAAAGTAATATTAAATTAAATAATAATAACCATATGATACTTCCATGCTTTATGCTGAAGATCCTTAAAGCACGCTCAAGACACGTGAGGTGAGCTTCTTCCCCAGATGATTCCACAGAATATAATACAAACACTAAAGATCTACACATTGTCTTCTTCTCGTAAAAGAAAGAGTTAAGTAAATAATAATAATAAATTTAAAAAAAAATAAAAAGCTATGACGCAGTGATATCTTCCAGCAAATAATTTGGTTGCCTAGAAACAGGTCGGAAAGTAACAACTTTTTTCCTGAGAAAAAAAGGACTCTGCAGCCTCTATCGTCGTCGATTTTTTCTCAGCAACCAAACAAAAGCTTAATGATATCCTATTTAACTGAAACTTGGCTTTAGTTTAAACATTCACGGTAAAAATGTCACTAAATCTAGGAAGATTAACAGATTTGGAGAGCAAAAACTTCATTTCAACAGATCATTTCGTAAATTACCAAATCTCTCACCAACTTTCGGATTTACCAACCGATACAAAGAATCCAGAGCCTGTAAGCTCATGTATCGCCGTTTCCACTTAGCTTTCATACAAAACGACCACATTTTACGTCAAAAATGAAAACGTTTCATTTTTCAACGTCCAAAACTCAAACACAAACGTTCAGCTCAAAAACACAAGGCGAACTCATCTTTCAGAAGCTTAAATCTCCAGCAAAAACGAGATGTGAAACGGTAAAATACACAGAAAGACAAAATTTCACCTCTTTTGAAAGCAAATCTTCAGATTCCAGTCATCTTCCGGAAAGAGAGCGTGAGATGAGCTCTGCGCAGTTAGCGCACTGTGCACCACCACCAACACACAGAAAGAAAGAGCATTTATGTTCAACAAGAAGAGAGAGAGAGTGAGAGAGAGATGGCAGAATCAGAATGGCGAGCTGAGACTGGGCACGACTAACGACGAGAGGAAAAAAATAAAAAAATAAAAACAAATTTGAGAAAGAGATAATAAACAGGAAAACAGGAAAAGGAAACAAAATGGTTTTTATAACAACAATGCCATTGCCCTTACTAGTAGTACTACTGGCTCTGTGTTTCTTGTCTTGCTACCGGAAACAAACGTCCTTTTCACTTCTGATTCTCCCCTTCCCTCTCTCTGTGTTTTTCAGTTTTCGCTTTTTCTCATAAAGAAGAGTAATTATACTATGCGACCCAGTTGCACACTATGTTATCAACGTTTTTCGCGTTTGGATGGAGATCAACGATTCTCATTTATTTATTTATTTTTTTAATATTGAAAACATCGAGTGATGAGGCCACATGCCTTGTTGCCTGCTTGGATTAAAATGTAAATGTAAGATGGCAAATGTTGGTTTTGATTCAAATGGAAATCATTAAATAGAGCTCAGGAACCATGAAGTAAACACGTCTTTTATTTATTTCATAATTAATCGTATTAAAATTTCAAGAATTTTACCCTTTTCAATTTACCTTTTTTATTATTAATTGTATATGGTAATTAATTTAGGATTATTTAATATACGCTGTGATATCTTGAAATTAATTGTTACATTACATCAGTCAAATACAAACTGACGATGATAACAGTACCCAACATAATTCAATAGGTACATTCAAGTAATAAATTCTTTTTTAATGCTTTTGGGATATTTTACCAGTCAAATTATTGAAAAATTTTATACTATTTGATATGTCTATACGTATAAAATAGATGAGGAGACGTGGATGGACAGAGTAGCATACATCTCATGTACAACACATGGCATTGTGACTCTCACGGTCCCGCCTCTCCGTCTCGATAAAAAATAATGTGAACATTAAACACGGTCATCAGTCATTAGTCATCATGATTGACGGATGGGGAACGTTAGAGCAGCCATGGGTATGGTGGCCTCCCGATCTAGATATTAATCGACTCTAATATAATTTAATGTAATTTTTAATTCAACATAGTAAATGAATGAGAGTGAGTGGTCATGTCATGAGTCATAAATCAAGATTTGATCATTGACTGAGACAGAGTCCGTACCACAGCGAGAGCGCTTTGATTTGAGGATTTAAGAGACTGAGGCCCACACCACCAGAGTCCACAGGCGGAGCTGAGCTTCAGCCACCTCTTGGACCGAGGCGCCTTAATTTGGCTTTGGCAGGCTGGCTGGGTTCTTCTGGACTGGTAAAGCAAGGGAAGGCTAGTTGAAGACAAAAGGCTACGTGACAAAATCTGCAAACGCTGTCGGTTTATAACCTATCATTGTTCCTTTCTTCTTGGCTTGCATTTGCATGCATTATATTCACCGCCCATCTTCTCTTCTGAGCCATTACGTTTATTGCAAAAGGGCTCATCATGACACCTTTTATTTTTTAAATTTAAATTTAAAATCACCCACAATGGTTAACAAAGTCGAACAAGAGAGTGCAAGACTTGACCAATATGAGTTTTCACACACAAGAAGCCCAATTTATATCACAGTATGTATACCACTACGGAAGCCCAGCCCATCAGTGGACTGGACTGACTCATATGGTCCAATCTAGTAATTGGGGGATCCCGTCAAAGAGGGTTGAGTTTGTAGCATTTGAAAGTATTAGGAGATTTAAGATATTGCATAAACGTTGGGGATGATTTACATTAGTTTAAATGGGAGAGTGAGAAGAATAGAAAAGGACAAGGAAAATTTACAAGATTAGCCCCCGTTTCGAGGCTATTTGTTAGGCTTTATTTTAAAATAACCTTGTGCCCACAAAGTTTTATTGAGATAGTTTCTAAATGATCTCTTATTAAATAACAATCATACTATTTAGTTCGACGATAGCATATCTAAATTCGATAATAGTTCAATATAGTTTGAAGAGTGTTCGATATTGCATGACATAGGTTTTGATAGTTTGATGGACATTCAACGGTTCGACAAATGAATTCGATGACTCTCCAATCACCTATCGAATGCCTTTTTTAACCTTTGACAAGTCTTTATTTTTTAGAATAACCCAAAATCCCACATCAAAATTCAACTTTCCAATGCTAAAAATCATACAATCATACAATTTTAACTAAAGATTGAACAAAAAAAAAGGGAGATTTGAAGCTTACCCAATTCGTGTTCTCTCACGATCAAAGGCTTCAATCGGTTTCTCTCTTTACAACTTCTCTCTAAATCGGTTTTCAATCCTTTTTGCACGGAGTGGAATGAGCTTCAAAGTGCAGTGAGATTACACGGGATGCTTGAGAGGGGGTGAGAAGTGTGAGTTTGAGAGGGAATGGATGAGTTAAGGTTTTAGAGAGGGGGGATGATCAAGGGTATTTTTATCGAAAATTCAAATTATTGGAGGCTACTAGCGCTCTTTCTTATATTGGAGGCTACGGCGGAAAAAGTTTGCCCAGGAAGCTATATTTTAGGAGGCCCCAAAAATGGGGCTAATTCGGTAAATTTTCCAAGAGACAACTGACAAGCCGTGGATAAGCGTTAGTTGGGAAGTCGAGAGATGAAACTTGAAGACTTTGAGAAACGGAGCTGGTAGGGAAGATTAGAAAGACTACCTATCCTGACCAGCTTAGAGAAGAAATGAGGCTGAAAGTATATGCAGATCGAATGTCACAGCCGTCTCGTGCTGTTATTATCTTCTGCAAGTAATTCTTCTATGCAACTCTACTCTACCACCTATTTCATAATAAAAAAAGTATTAATTTCATTTCCTTTCTGTTTTATTCACACAGAGTAAATGGAATAGACTTTGAGGAGATTAAAATTGACTTATCAAAGCGTCAGCAACTCTCTCCTCAATTCGAAGGTATAACTATCTATTTGTTCGCCTTTGTCAATCAAACTTTCTAACTTGTTTTGTTACTGATGTTAATAAAGCGGAACTGGGTTAGCTGAAGTTATTCCCGTTAGATTAAAATAATAGATGAGATATTAAGTTGTTGACAATTAATTATGTGTTTAGGGGTTGAACAAAGAGCATGAAATATGCCAGCTTCACCAGCATCTTAGCGCTAGTGAACGTTGGAATACTCATCTGATTGCAGAAAGGAAGTTAGTATAGCAGAATTTATAAGTATTTACTAGTCACTAGATGTTAATTTACTTTCTTGGCCAAAATATTGCAATCAGATTTATTTAGTTTAGTGATTTGGTCGTTGATTACTATGTATTTAGCAAAATAAACTCGCTATTGGTGCTTATATATGAAGCTATTGATTTACACATTTCTATTAATATCAAGTAGTCAACTCACTCTGTTTTATCCATTTTCAATGCTGTTATTTCAGAAATAAACCCCATGAAAAAAGTACCGGCTATCGTCGATGGAAAATTCAAGCTGTTTGAGAGGTATGTACTGATTTTCTTTCCCTTCTTTTTTTGGCTTTATTAACTAACAATGTCTTGTAGCAGAGGGAGGGAAGGAGCGCAGAGTTATTGGTTTTACTTTTTAATTACCGACTTGGTTGTTATTATAACTTATGTAGTTTGTTATCAATATAGTTTTCTCCTATCACAAAAGACTTGTTTATACTTGGGTCAATGCATAAGTCCATGGTGTGCTACCATGGTGTTTTTTACCATATAGACTAGACCATCATGCATACATGCTCCATTCTATATTTGTTATGATATCTCTTTATTTGAGCAATGATGGTTGAACTGGCTCATTTCTTTTAGCCTTCACTTGATAAACATTATCTCGTTAATAAATGATTTGTTTATTAATGGCTGTTTGTAACATATAAATCAGTAATTTTTAAATTTGTTTCTCTGCAGTCATGCAATACTTATCTACCTGGCTTGTGCATTTCCGGGAGTAGCAGATCATTGGTAAGTAGTGGATCATCATTTTATTCCTAGGTACATTCTATGTTACATGAGCCTTTAAACCGGTCGTACATCTTGGACACGAAACAATAAGATGAACAATGTTCCATTAAGTTTTGCTGTTTCATTTTTGGAGCTATTAATTATACCTAAATGATCTGCTATATTCCATCTTCATTTCATATATATATGTGTGTGTGTATGTGTGTGTGTGCATTCTCTAGCCCAGTTGTAACAACTTTTCATATTTCTAGGTATCCAAATGATCTTTTCAAGAGGGCCAAGGTTAATTCAGTGTTGGATTGGCATCACTCTAATTTACGCTTTGGTGCAGGTACTTTGTTACAAACTCACAAGATATATATTTAATGCAAGTCTAATAAAATTTTTCAAACAATCATTTTAGATTTTAAAATATTCTTTGTATGTGATTAATGAGAAAATTTACTTTAAGCATTTATGCAGGAAATTGTATACCTGTATATCTTTAATTATTGGGTGCTTTTGTACAATCTTAATGAAAAAACCTATAAAATATATATATTTTTTTGGGTTAGCCATCACAAGCTTCAGATCTGTAGGTTTGCTTTGATGAACAGTGAATTGTCAAATATGAATATAAAATGGTCATTATTTAGCTATGGCATCCTCATAATCACTAAAAATGCCAGATTTTGTGTTTGTGTGTGTTTTAAATATATCAATGAGCTTTTCCAAGTCTTCCCTTTTCGGGTTCTTGTCAACTTGATATTTTTCCCTTCAGCCAAGTATGTTCTAAATACTGCACTAGCACCTGCGCTTGGCCTTCCACTGAATCCACAAGCAGCTGCTGAAGCTGAGAAAATTTTGTCGTCAGCTCTCTTGAAGATAGAGTCCTTTTGGCTCAAGGGGAATGGACGGTTCTTGGTTGGTAGCAATCAACCATCCATAGCAGATCTTAGCCTAGTGTGTGAAATAATGCAGCTGGAGGTATGTATTGACAGAATGCTTACATATGCTATGACTGCACTTTCCTTTTAAAAAGACAAATAATTCCAGTAACTTTTATATTTGGAAGTTGAATAATGGTTTTTGGTTAATTCTGATCTTGTATTAAAATCTACTTTTTGGTGTAGATTTTGGATGTGGAGGATCGGACTCGAATACTAGGTCCACACAAGAAAGTGCAACAGTGGATTGAGAGTACAAAGAATGCAACAAGACCTCACTTTGATGAAGTGCATAAAATCCTCTTCAAAGTCAAAGAGAAACTGCAACAACAGCGGTCAGTGGGAGCAAGCATCGAGTCTACATCTAACACTAAAACAACTCTGCATTCAAAAATGTGAGAGGTTTTTCCAGATATTTTTGGAGGATCTGTAAACCTTGGTTTTTGTTTCAACAAGCTTGGCTTGACCTGCTTGCATGATGGACATAACCCAAACAGTACAGTTGTGAATAATAAGATTGAGCCTAGCACAAAAAAGTTATTGTCCTTTTTTCATTTCTGGCATATTATAATAATAGCCTACCGAGGTAGGTATATTTCTGTAATTTCTTAGTTTACATGGTCGTATCATAAGAGGGTATAGATTCCTTCGACTTATATTTATCCTCGTTTCTTTTTTAAGTTTGCAAGAAACTATTACTTCCTGCTGAAAGCGATTAATAGTCCAATGCCTTCATTTCTGTGTAGTTCTGTAATGAAGGTATTAATCACTTATCTTTGCTGCTAAGGGACATCTCTGTTGTCTGGTTTATCAGTGCCGTTAATGTAAGATTAAAAGCATAAAGGAAAAACGAACCAATTCGTTTCTTTTCAAGCTATTACTAAATGCCTTCATTTGATCTTCACAAGATAAAAGAAACCCGACATCTGCCAACCATCAGAGAAATACTTATATTTACATAAAACTGCCAGCAAAACCTTGATCACCCATTTTAAAAATACTGGCTTAACTTATTGCCTACGAGAATTCTTTATCTGCACGTATACACACTAGCAGAATCAAAAGCCAAATCATCGATCATTCAATCATTATGCCACGTATCTCAAGATTGTTCAACTTCTTTGGCCTCTTGTAATTCTTCAACAAAAGAGAGCAACAAACAACACTGACTGAAGAGGCTGCCATGGCTGCTCCAGCAATCCATGGCGGTAAGCGGAATTTTGTAGGTGGGAAAAGCGCACCTGCAGCGATGGGAATGCCAAGGAGGTTGTAACCCAAGGCCCAAATATAGTTGAGACGAATGCGTGTAAAGGTTTTCCTTGATAAGTCAATGGCAGTTATCACATCCTCCAAGTTACTCTTCATGAGAACGATGTCAGCTGCTTCTATGGCAATGTCTGTGCCGGCACCAATTGCCATTCCAACATCTGCGGCCACAAGTGCTGGTGAATCATTAATACCATCTCCCACCATTGCGACGGTATATCCTGAAGCCTGTCAATGAGAAAAATGAAGTGAAATATTCAGGTAAAAGCTAAGACTTCGATGAAAGTGATGGGTCTGGTAGATGTAAATGTAAGCAACATATATATTTGACAAACCATTTTTCGAATGTATACCTGTAACTCCTTTATTTTTTCTGCCTTCTGCTCAGGCTTGGCTTCTGCAATGACAGTTTCAATTCCAACTTCGTTAGCGATGGATTTTGCAGTTCCCCAATTATCACCTGTCACCATGATGCTTCTCACTCCCATAGACTTGAGAATGGAAATGGCCTCATTTGCACCTGGTTTTAGCGGGTCAGATATGGCTAGAACTCCAGTTAATTTCCTGTCTATAGATACTAGAATTCCAGTTTGCGCCATCCCTTCAGTCTCTGTTAGCATTTCTTCAGCATCGGCTGGAATGACAATGTCATGGTCTATCATCAAGCTCTTGTTTCCCACTATTATTTCCTTGTTCTTCACCACAGCTTTCACTCCATGGCCAGTGACAGAGACAAAATCTTTCGCCTCTGGCCAGAAAGGATTCTCTTCATCTTCCTTAAATTTCTTGGCATACTCAACAACAGCTTTGGCTAATGGGTGCTCACTGTTCACCTAATAACTAACAATATCGTCAAAAGTCATTACAATATATGCAAAGTGTTCGGTTTGTTTCCATGCTTTTGGAGACAGTAAACACTTGACTTCTTGAAGTTCTCAAGAAATAAAAGATTTCCAAGCGGAGAAGCATACCTCAGCTCCGGCAATAAGTTCGTAGAAGTCTCGCAGTACCATATTTTTGTATAGTTTTGTGTTAACAACCACTGGCTTTCCCATTGTGAGAGTTCCTGTCTTGTCAAACACAATGCAGTTTACCTGCAAGATTGTCGGCCATAGCTTTAAGAAAATTCATTCTAGTCTTCAAATGAATATATAGCAAGTAGGAAAAACAACTTGAACGGCTATCCTGACCTTATGTGCACTTTCCAGTGCTTGGCCCCCTTTAATCAATACTCCTTGGGATGCACCAACTCCAGTGCCAACCATAACGGCAGTGGGAGTCGCTAGGCCCAGAGCACATGGGCAGGCGATGACCATTACAGAGATTCCAAACTGAAGTGCAAGCTCAAAGCTATCCATTGAAGATGGAATCCAGGATTCCGGGTAGCCATGGAACTTTCCAGCTAAAAACCAAGCAAGCCAGGTGGAAAATGAAAGGATGATAACCTGATAAAAGAAAAAGAAGAAAAAAAAAAGGTTCTCAGGTATTTTTTTGAACAGAACCCTGTGCATATCTAAAATATTATACAATTATTTCCAGAAAATATAGCTATCATGTTCAGAAGTGAACTAACCAAAGGCACAAAGTACTTGGAAATGCGATCAGCAAACTTCTGAACTGGAGCTTTAGCCATCTGGGCTGACTCAACAAGTCGGACAATTTGTGAAAGAGCACTCTCTGATCCAACCCTCGTTGCCTTTATATGTAACACTCCATTCTCATTCAAAGTGCCTCCAATCACTGGATCACCCTTCCTTTTTGCCACTGGCCTTGCCTCTCCCGTTATCATACTCTCATTCACATGACTTTGTCCCCACAAAACGTAACCATCTGATGCTACTTTTGCTCCAGGAATAATTTTAATCACATCATCCTTCTGTATCAACCGACTATCAATTTCTTCCTCATCTATAACATTGCCATCATCGTCCAAAGTTAACAACGTTGCAGTTTCGGGTGCTAAGTCCATAAGCTTGGCAATGGCTTCAGATGTCTTTCCCTTTGCCAGAACCTCGAGATATTTTCCAAGTAGAATAAAAGAGATCAGCATTGAACTAGTTTCAAAGAAATCCGTGCCCTCAAAATGTGGAGAATTAGCAGCTCTCAACACCGAGTAGACTGAATAAAAGTAAGCTGCATTTGTTCCCAGGGCAATCAAGACATCCATATTAGCAGAACCATGGCGCAATGCTTTGTAAGAACCTGTATAGAATCGTCGGCCTATAATGAATTGGACTGGAGTGGACAGCGCCCACCTCAGAGTCTCTCCAAAGTTAAGCATATTAACCACTTTGAACTCAAGTCCACGCTTCATTATAGGGATATACATGAAGACCATGGAGGTCAAAAAGACAGGAATTGTGAAAACCAAACTCCAAAGAAACGAATTGTGATATTGCTTAATTTCTTCCTTCTTATGATTCACTCTTCCCTCACCCTCAGGAAATATCCAGGCCTTGTAACGCCCAGAACCAGTTGATTCTATCACTTTAATAAAGTTTCTGGGTCCTGTCAGTTCTGGTTTGTAAGAAATAGAGATCTTCTGCAGTTCAGGATTCACAACAATGTCTTGAACTCCAGGAAGTGCTTGCAGAGAATTTTTAATCATTTTCATGGAATGATCATTTTTTATGCCATCAACTTGAAGATGAATCTTGTTGATGTCTTCCCCCGTACTGATAAGTATGGCTCCAAAGCCGGTGTCTTCAACCGCTTCCAATAGCTGGTTATAGTTCAAAATTTGAGGATCATATTGAACTTCTGCTTCTTCAGTTGCTAAGGCCACTTGGGCTTTTTGTACACCATGGATTGCTTGTAAAACTTCTTCAACAGTTGAAGAGCAAGAAGTGCAAGTCATTCCATTAATGCGTATTCGACATACTCGAGTGGATTTATCATTTATTTCATCCTGGATTGGTGTTGCTTCAAATCCAGCATCCTCAATGGTCTCACGAATTGTCTCCTCCTATAACGTATTAAAAGCATATTACAAATTTAATAAACCAGGCACAGTCAAAGATATCATAAGGGAAACAAGAAGAACCGCCATGCCAATCTGTCAATTAAAGTAGTTTAGTCCCAAGCTCTAAAACCCTCACCAAAAATCAAGCTATAAACCTTAAATTTAATATGAAAAGGTAGCACCAAGATGTTTAACATAGAGTGAGCAAGATGGATGACTATAACTTCAGTTCAGAATCCCACATTATCTTAAAGAAATCACTTATCTACACATGTAAAGGCTCCCCTAGGCTTTTAAGAAAACCTAAAACAAACCCTTACAGGCTCGACAGTACTTAAAGCAAACGTCATAGCATATAGAGTAATTGTTCACTATCTGAGCTTGACGTTCATTCGATAATTCAAGTTTGCCTAAGGCCTAGCCCAATACAAAACCTTACACCTAACCCATGCGGTGCGGTCAATGAAATGTAAATGCGAAAGTCATGGTGGTGATGATGATGGGAAACAAATGCATCTCTCAATCATCCTCAGCCAACTGCCCGGCAATATGGAGGGCACAAATTTTGCTTTACAGATAAGTCCAGAATACAACTTCTCTCCTAACCATTCATCGTCTTCGTTTTGTATATTACTACTTCATCTTAACAATCAATGATTGTAGATTTGGAAAAGGAAAAGAAAAAAGGAAAAAAGCTATATAACATTTGTACGATAGTCACTTGCATTTCGAACACTCATTTTTGCTTTAATCGACAAAGAGAATTATTATTATTATGATTATTATGATTATAATTATTGTTATTATTATTTATTAATTAGAGAAAAAAGAAAGAAAGAAACGCATATCTACTTTCTGTTGAGTGACTGGACAAGACAAATCTTCATTTCGTTCTCAAAACAGGAAATAAGACAGTGATAAAGATAATGCATTTAAGGCCCTTTTTATTAACCAGAGAGTTAGCTCAGCAACTCTCAACAAGGAAAATCAGGAAAAAAAAACTTTGTTTATAAACAAAAATAATGCAAAGTGATATATCAAGCTGCTCTTATATATATTTCTACTTGTTCAAAGATTAATTAAAAACATGTATAAATATATGATTAACAAGCTAGAATCATATGATAAATGAATAATAAAAAAAATAACGATAATATATGCTGAATTGTGACAATTAAAGATGTAAAATTTACGTACGTTAACAAAACTGGGGTAGAACAAGACTTGTGCTCGATTATTCATGACATCAACGACGGCTTCATGTATACCGGGAAGTCTTTTGACAGCCTTCTCAACGGAGGCAGCGCAGGCGGAGCAGGTCATTCCCATCACAGAAAACAACGCAGCAGCCTTGGGCTGTGAACTCTCGGCTTTGGTCTCCTGAGCGGAGACTCCTTTGGGGTACTTGGGCATGGAGGGATAGTGAGGCCTCGGCGACAAGTCTCCATAGCTGTCGTTGCGTATGCAGGCCAATGCCAAGAACTTGCTCGCCATATATTTTCAATGTATGATTAAGCAAATTCAGAGACAAAGAAACCTTTCATATATATTTGCTTGATTTCTAGAGTTAGAAGAGTTGACTTGAAGTTTGGTTTTGAATTCAAATATAATAGATAGGGCAAAAAGTTGGCGGAAACTATAACATGCGGAGAACTATTTATAGCAGGAAATGAAAGTTTAATAAATTAAACAAAATTCTCAAGCAAGTAATGATATCATGATCATGAAAGTGATAATATTATGTTTGACCAAAATAAAACCTAATATTTTTTATATAAAAATAATAATAAATGAATGAATAAGAGTGAGTTGTTGATGGGCCCATTTTCTTTATGTCTAAAATTATATAATGTTTCTAAATATTTAACAAAAATCAGGAAAATTCTATACATAACATTGTAAAATTAGAAGAAGACAGGACCTTAATTCATTAATTAATATATTATTATTATTATTATTATTATTATTATATAATAAGACATACATTTGGATCTAACTAATCTTAGGTCATGAGTGCCATATCTATGACATACGTGTAACCTCATATGCATAACACAAATGCATGACTTATTGAGGTTTAGGTTAGAAAATGACATGACATTGAGGACACAACTGCGTTGGAAACCATCTGTGACACGCAAAGGTTTTTATATATATATACGATTAGTGAAGGCATGCTTCATGCATATGCTCATGATTAGAAAATACATGATCTCTTGATGTTAATTATGTATTGTAAACCAACCCTTAATTCCCTTTTCTTTTATATACCAAATTGAATTCGGATAAGAAAGGCTATATACATATATATATATATATATATATGCCATCCAAATTAGCGAAGTAGTGAGATCAACTAACATTTATATATGAGGAAACCGATATAAATTGTAACTAGTAATATCAACAACCTAAATCTACAATTAAAATAATATTAGAATAATTCTATATCAATAACCTAAATCTACAATCAACTTCCTACAATCTGAGTTATCAAAATCTTACTAAATTAATAATTACTGTATCATACAATTTAACTTCATTTATTTATTTTTATTTTTTACTTCTTTAGTGAAATTTTGCTAAGTTCTTTAAAGGAGTTGGTTTATAAAAATTGATTGTAGATATATAATTACTCGTACATAACTATTAGCTAGAGAGAAACGTAATATGGGGGACTTTCACGTTTCAACGACAGTCGAGAGAAGTAAGATATAGAGAAAGAGAACCTTGATTAACTGAAGACTCTTAAACTCAGTTTCTGATCAAACAACCCGTGATCATAGTAACTTGAACAGCTAAATAATCAAACAAATATATTATTATTATATTTTATTCGTAAAAACTAAAACAGTTTTGCTTTGTCTGTCGACTTTTTTGATGCTCCATAAATAATCATTCAGCAAGGCCACCAAACCCGATATTAAACAATAAGAGTCTGCAACTAGTAATTAACATATATATCTCTACTTATGGACCTCGAAAGAAACATAAAGTAATATTTAAGCTAGACCAAGTTCGATCGTTATCTCCATCTATCAAGTTAAATCGTTATCTCAAATTGTCTACCACAAATAGAGTACTGTGCATCAAGTTAAATCGTTATCTCAAATATGGTCCAGGTCCACCATCCAGGCATCCATGGCCATCGAGTTAATTAGTTATATCGCTAATATATAAACCTTTTCTTACATTAAAACGTGCACGACAAGGAATTTATTGCATAAATAAATCACGATTTGAGTTTCTAGGGCAATAGAGAATAGAATCTCCTGTAGAAGAGACCTTCCCTTCTCAAAGAGACAATCAAAGAAACTTAATTAACTTACAAGAATAAATAATCAAGAAATATATAAGTGATCCATGTCATTGAATTTAAGTATAAGAGCAGCTAGCTCAATTGGCCTATTAATATAGCTTCTTCAACAAAAATAGTTCGAAAGAAAAAACCTCTGGGGGATCGAAACTCAATTCTTCTTGTTGATTCTACAGCCAGCTCATTTGGAGTCGTTCACCTTAATTAGGAAGGTGGGTAGCTAGATAGTTTTGCCGACTAATTGCAAGATTCGTGAAAGAAAAAATGTCGATATAATTTTGTTTAATTTCTACTCAATTTAGTCCAGCTTTCAAGCCAAGTAGCCAAGGGATATAGAAGACAACAAATTGACATATTTGTAGTACTGATGAGAGAAAGCTAGGCCGACTCTTGTCTATTTATCAAATACTATAATCGAGTAACAGAATAAATATGTAGGAAAAACACTAACTTGTTAGAATGTGAAATGGCATATTAATTAATTATAATATGTAATTCAATTTAATTTGACAAGAGATTTGATACATTTGATCAAATTTAAAACTACCGCCTACTTGTTCTAAGCTAATCAAATCATAACTCGTTCATAGTCACGACAAAATAATCAAATTCTTTTTGATATTAATCACATGGCCACTAAATTCCAGTCTTCGTCAAAGCGTTAAAGAAAAAGAGGAAAAAAGGTAGTTTGGGCCTCATACCATATCCTCACGTTTGACCATGGCAATTCTGATTTTTATAATAAAACAAGGCTCAATTATTCTCTGTCATGACCGCATTTTACGTCAAATGCGAAAGTTTTTATTTTCATTTTCACTTTCAACGTCGATTTTCCAGTCTTTTATCGTCGTCGTCGATTTTTTCTTAGCAACCAAACAAAGCTTAATGATAGCGTATTTAACTGAAACGTGTCTTTAGTTTAAACTTTTAGAGCGGAAATGTCATTATAAGCGGGGCTTTCATCCTACTCTAAGTGATTACGATCACGATACTATATATATGTCAAAGTCTGTTTCAAGAATTGAGGAACACAAATTAGCCATGGAGACTAATCTGGAGAAACTGACGGAGTTGTCACCAATTTTCTATTGGGATACAACGAATAGTGGTAATCCGATTCCTTGTTTAAGAACCTAAACTATTCTTATCTTTTTAAAGATGGATTTAGGAAGTTAGGTACAAGATTTTTACTAGCCCCAATGTGAATCTAGCCTCCACTAGGGTATATGAAATTAGAATGTCATGTTTTGTTGTTTTAGTCCATTTAATTGGTCTGTTTTAGCCATACACTTTGCCATTTTTATCTTATTTATCATGTGAGGTGAATAAAACAAAAGTAGTTATAACATCCAAAAAAAAAAAGAAGAGGAAAATAGAATTACATCCCTTATCAAATACGGGGGAATGGAGAGAGAATTACGTTCTTTGAAATAGATAATGCTTCAAAAAAGACGTAAAGTAAATGGATTAGAGACATAAAGTACAAAACTAAAAGCATGGAAGTAAAAACAAAGTAAACCTAACTATAACTTTAACACAAATCATGTCATGAAACAAGTAAAAGCAAGAAAAAGTAAAGCAAGAAAAAGGATAAAACACAACATATGGCAAATGAATCAAAGTTTGTGAATAGACAAAAACATCAGTTGTCATAATAATGAACGAACAATAAATAGGTCCCCAAACAAAATATTTTGCATAAGAGGAAAGTGGGGGAGAAAAGCACATTCGTTAATAAAAAAAAAAAAACAACATAAAAAACACGCAAAAAGATAAGAAAAAATATAGGAAGTAGAGGCGTGGGATAGAATAAAGGTCAGAAAGATGGAGTAAAGAATAAAAGCCTAAGAACATTAATTAAACGCATAAAAGAAAAGATACCAAGACGTGGATAAAGCAAGTACATAACCTGTAATATCTAAACTTTATTATAGTCGGTGTTACGTTAATTAAGTTGTAGTAAGGATATATATGTGTGTATATATGTAAATTTACTTATTTCCTATCAAGGTTACACTTATGCTTGTTTCCAATCAGGCCTAGTGTATAAGTCAGGCTATTGTATATAAATCAGTTTTAATCGACATCATTAAAATGCGTAACATCATTTGCATTTGCATTCAACTAGGTTTTTTAAACATTGTGGCTTTAGGGTTTTATGTGTAGGCGGCTGTGAAGGTAGCTCGATTTATGTAGCGTACTTAAGTTATGGTAAGTGAGAAGTCTGATTTTGTTAGATTGAATTAATGATTAGAGAAAATATTTTTAAGTTAGATTTTACTCTTATTGTGTATTGAAAGACTTTTCACGTTAAAGTAAAAGAGAGGAGTATTGATTAAAATACAAATTTCACTTTGATAGGAGGTAAGAGTTTCACTATGACTCTTTTTATTTGTACTTTAAGATATTATCAATGAGTCTACATTTTATTTTATGTTAGTAATCAGCTCCCTTTTATGTTGAAACATATTATATCGGCGTGATTGATTGTTATTTATGTTGCGATATTGATTAATATACTGTGAAGAGGGATTTGGTTAGAAGAGTCCATATAGATGTTGATTCCATGAATTTTAATCTATGATTATTTTATATATTTAAAGTTAATATTTTTATTATAGTTTTAAGAGATGAAATTAGATATCATAAATTTTTTCTATCTTAAAATCATTTACAAAAACTATTTTAGAAAGATTTTTTAAACTAGTTCCACATGCAAAAAAACTGAATTGTTTATAAAAACCATATTCGAATTCATGAATTTTACTACATATCAACTGACCTCCAAAAATTGTGAAATTTTACATGGTCGTTCATTTACATGTTTACAATGATTCTACAAATTTTCGTAATTTTATGTTGAGTAGTTAATTTTATAAAATTTTTTGAAGTAAACTAACTCATTGATTTGCACGGCTTAACAGTTTTTGGCATCTGAAAAATTAATTTAATTAAAATCCATTTTGCTCATAAAAGAATACAGAAAAATTCATAGAATAGCATATACATGTCTAGTATACATAGAAAAATTCATGGGATAGAATTTACATGTCTAGTATACATCTGTAAATTTTTAGAGTCATTGGTATAAGGAATTTAGAGATAAAATTCGTAGTCATTACTGTTTAGATTCCATGATTCAATCGATAGAATAGTTTTGGAGTCGAATTTATTGATATTATTGGTTTGATTATTTTCTAAGATTTTGTGATCATTTTAACATCTAGAATTACAGTTCTTTGATCTGGATTGAAGCTCAGTAATACTTATATTAGCGTATTATTTTGAAAAGTATGAAAATAATTATGATTTCGATATGAAAGATTTTACATATTCTTTTAGAAAATTAGAAACTATGTTACGTAATTATATTTTCAGACATCAAATTATATTTTCAGATTTCTTTACGGTAAGTGTTTTATAAAATAAATTATTTATTAAGAATAGCTTTTATAATTAAAATTATTGACAAATTTATAAACCATTTTATCTCTTGTTATCTCTAAATACGAAATGTTTTACTCCAATCTTTTTTCTAAAATTTCTTATAATTTATTTACGCTAAATTTTAATGTTTTGAATTTGATTTACTTATAATATGAATTTTACATCCACAATTATCATTATTTTAAGAATTATTTTATATTTGAACGTATTATTATTTATGAAGATTTTAAAACGAGCTTGGCATTATAAATTATGAATTTTTGGCTCAGTGTTCATGGCACTCAATATGTTATGCTATGTTATGACATGATATGGTTTCAACTCGATATATGTTTTGTTGTGCACGAATATGATATGATATGAATGATTGTGATTTGATCCTCTAATATGATAAGGTTGCGTGATATGAGCTGCTATTTCATTGTTTGTTCCTTTTTTTTAATGAATTTGTTTTGAAGGATCACTTTAATATGCTATGATGAGTTAAATTATGTTATAGTTAAGTTTTATGAAATTACTATGATATTATGAAAATAATTGTTATTTCTATGGTTTTGTTTGCATACTAATATACGTATTACTTATTGAGTTGACGGCTTACCCCTCATTATTAATATTTTTGTAGATTATGCCTCTTAGATATAAGACTTATTAGATTAAGTGTTAGAGCAACTTTTGGGAATTTTTGCTTTTAGCTTGAATAAGGCTGTTGCTAAATTGTATTTTTGGAACTCGAATTATTGTTTTAATTTTTGGTTTGTAATAATGAGATCGTTTTATCCCTAGATTTAAGGAATATATTTGGATAATTTGTAGTTTGATATTTGTAAGTAATAAAGGTAGTTGTTGCATTTCGATTTTGGTATGTGTATATCATGTGCCACATTTGGAGTGTTACATAACCTAAAGAGTATTAATACATAATTAGAGAGGCACGCATAAATAATTAAGGCATAAATTCATAAAATAGTCGAAAAACATGCATAAATAATTAAAGCATAAACATAAAAACATGGCATAAGAAAACTAATAAAATGAAAAGCAAAGAACATAAATAAAATAAACTTAAACAAAAAACCCATGATTAAGGGCATTTGCCTAAGTCGCCTTTAGAGGAATAATATGCCATGGACTAAGGTATATATTCCTCTTTCTAGGGATATATGCCTATTTCTTAAGCACATAGACTCCTCTGAGGGCTTTTCGAATTAACTACTTAAATAAAAGAAAAAGAAAATAAATAATAAAAGAAAGGTAGGAGAAGGAATATATGCATAAATAAAAGACCACAAAATAATAAAGGCAATATAAACAAATTAAAAGCATAAAATAAACATGCATAAGTAAAGAACATAAAATAAAGAGGCATAAAATGAATAATATAAAGAAAAACGAGAATATAAATAAAAACATGCATATAAAAACGAAGAAATAAACAAAACAAGGGTTGTCCCTTGAGTGGTTCCTATTACATGGGCACGTGTCCAGTCATCAAAACTTAACAAACAAAGAGAGAAGAAGTTGGAAAATTGCCCTTAGGATGCACCTTTTCTAGGTCTTTTAGCAAAGAAAGTGCCCGAACTTTATGAAATATTTTACTGGTAAATACTCAAAAGTATGCTCTCAAGCGTGTCATGGGATCTACCTAGGATGATCTGGGAAGGGTGCCTAGAAGGCCTTTAAATAGTTTCTCGTAGGAGTGAAAACTAGATGTCTAAACAATGAGGAATTCATCACAACAGCTGGCCAGCTGTTCTAGCCGTCAACAACCGACAATATCATAAAACCCTAGTTAAGCCTTGTGCAGTAAACCCTAAGTTACCTATGCTCTTTTATCCATAAATTTTCATAGACAACTCCAATTCATGAACCATAAAATTCTCCTAAAACTAGACTTCTAGATCTTTTCAACGGTATATAGCTCATCATCTGGTTCATTGTGGATCAGTAAATTTTATTATGAGAAATTAGCTATCTGTTCTTTAGTTTTTTAGCTATTTTTGGTGTTTTAACACTCTTTTTCACTTGAGGATTCATTCGGACATTCCTTTACTCAGCATCATCGATTATCATCATTAGGCTTTAAAACTGAAACAAAAATTCAATGCTTATAGTCATTAAAATTAAGGAAGATGATGAAATCCTTATTTTCTTTTTTTGCATTTTCTTTTTCTGTATCCATGATTATATGTGCCAATAATTTCTCCTTAATTTATTATTTTTTCTTTAATTGAAGATTTTATTTGTTTCCTTTTGCAATTAAACGAGACTTTATATATTGTAATGCCTTAAAGGCTTAACATTCAAGCAATAAAATATTAGCCATTATCAATTTGGAGGAAGATCCCTTCGAAGTGATCAAGCCTATTTACTTTCCATTACGTTTTTCTATCTGACAGCTTGACATCAAAACTCTGATCTAGTACTTACCCCCCACTCACAAACTAACCTATAGCAATATTCCATGACTACTTCGAGTTTAACTCAACTTATTATTGAGGCAAAACTGGAAGCAAAACATGAAGCAAAATTCGATCGAAAGTTGGAAGAACTTAAGGAATTGCTTAAGTTGATGACTGAAGCGATTGGTGAAATATTTAAACAAAATTGTTCAAAGTCAGATGGTAGGTCTAGTACAAATGTGGTGTAGCATAGGAAGTGAATCAACCCAAAAGCACAATAATAACGATCACAGAACTTTTGAATGAAAGCGGAATTTCATCATTAGGAAAATGGACCCAGTGGGATGGATATCTTGGGTAGACATTTTTTTTTTCCTTCTATAAAGCACCCGATTAATTGAAAGTTGAGTTAACTTCTATCAATTTGGATAGGGAAGCTATTCAATGGTACGATTGGTTCGAATCTTGTAATGGTGTTCCTACCTGGGATGAGATTGTTGAAGGCACGATTTCGTCCATCACAGTATGAGAATATAGATGACGAATTGGCAAAAATTAGGCAAACTACTACTATTTAGTATTAACAAAGTCGTTTTGAACATTTATTTAATCGGGCCAGAGATTAAATAGAGCACTAATTAGTGGACACTTTTAATAAAGGGCTTCATCCTAATATTCGATGTGAAGTTAAAGTGTACAAACCATAAAACACAAGGGTCGTTATCTTTTTTGCTAGAATGCAAGAAAAGCAGATTAGTGAAGAAAATTGTCGTTCATAAAAAACAAAAAACAAGAGTTTTGAATCAAATTGAACTGTTAGTCAAGGTAATCCAAAAATACTTACGGAATAAGAGCTTAAATAGTGAACAACAAAGGGGTTATGTTGGTATTGTGATGAAAAATGGCAATGAGGGCACTAATACAAACAAAAACAATTACTGATAATTGAACTTAGTAGAGATTCTAATGATAGCAATGATAAGCAAAATGATGATGATGGTAATGAGGTACATAACCATAGTTTGGAAGCTGATCAACTTGCCATTTGGTTTATGCTTTAGTGGGTTTTTCTTCACCTTAAACTATACGAGTAAAAGTTTATATTAAGAAGCAATATTTTACCATTTTGACTCTGGAAAGTATTGACAATGTTTTAGACATGAAATTTGCTAAGAAATTTATGCTTCCAATTATAAATTATGAGCAATTTGAAGTTAAAGTTGTAGATGAGAGATTATTCACTTGTTCAAGGAAGTGTTCAAATATGGCAATCTGTATGAAGGGTCAGATTGTGACTATTGACTTATTCTTGCTATCATTAGAGGGTCGCAACTTAGTTTTGGGCGCTCGATGGTTGAGAACACTTGGTGACATTACATAGAACTTCTCAGAACTTGTCGTGCAATTTTCTGTGAAGGGAAAGCAAATGATCATTCAAGGGAAGGATGTTGGAGAAGTGACTCTAGTAAGCACTCATTGAATGGAAAGGATTCTTAAAAAAAGAACTAGAAGTATCTTTGGCACAATTGCGAAAAATGAAAAATTTGGAGTCTACAAGGGTATAATTAAAAGACCTGAAGAAAATTCTTTCAAAATTTTCAAATGCATTTCATGTACCTATAAATTTGTCTCCTCAATGATCAAATGACCACAAGATACATTTACTTCCAAGAAGTGATCCAATGAACGTGCGCCTTTACCACTACGCACCCATATATTTGAAAGACAAAAATTGAAAAGATAGTTCAGGAAATGTTATTGGCAAGGATTATTCGGCCTAGTGTCAACCCTTTTGGTTATGTAATTTTGCAAGTATCCGATATCGAACATGCAATAAAGTGATGAATTAAGAGTATCGTCCCACAAAGATTGCACTACTAATTGCCAAGCTTAATCTAACTCTAATTTTATTTGAATAATGGTAAAAGAATGATGATTTAATGAGAAATAAACTAATAATGAAAATTAAACTGACAACTAACTAAAGAAAACAATAATAATGATGATTATGAAAATTCCAAATTATTAAAGGTCTAAAGTTTCAGATTTTACTAAGATTAATCAATGCTAGTTCTTTAATCCAATAAAACAATATTTATTTCCTATGTTGCCAACCAATTACACTTAAGCAATTGCTATTCTATCTTAAGCAATAAAAATGTATATTAATAAGTAAGATTTACATCTCTGTTAAACCTAATAACTTATCGATATTTATTAAGTACAAGCTGCACAAATCATGTAGATATCTTTATCCTACAACAATTTATGGTATTCCAATCAAGGATGAATATAAACATCACTTCTCAATATCAGTCCATATCCCAAATCATGCAAAAGTTAGCTAGACAATCATAAGTATTAAGCATATAATTGAAATACTCAACATAATTGGAACAAACATCAATATTGAATTAAAAGAAATAAAACATTCAAATTTGACTACATCTTAGCCCTAGAAAAGAAAACTTAGTTTATAATGAAAGTAAACAAAACACAAGCCATTGTTGTAGATATAAAGACAGAGAAAAGAGAAGAAAAACTAGTTTTATAGATGAACTCCAGCCTCTGGCCGCATCCCTTGACCCCTTAGAACCCTCAAACACGTTTTATGAATCCTATTTATATGTGTAGGGTTTTAGGACTCAAAATTTAAAAAAAAAAATCGTGCTTCCAAGACATCGTAGTGCTGCAGCGTAGAGGTAATTGCGTTAGGGCACTATGCTTACTGTTTTATGATATTTGTTTCAAATTTTCATAATTTCTACCATACACTACTTGCATTTTTTTTATCATAACTTTCAATTCACAACTCGAATTCAAAAACAGTAAAATTTTTCAGAAACTAAACTTCCAGACATTTTGAAAGGTATATGGCTCATAGTCTGGTCCATTGTAGATCAAAACAATTAATTCCGAGAAGTTGACTATTCAACAAAGGTGAAATTTGAACATTTTCAAATTTGCTCCAATCGCTTTCATTTGCTATCTACAACCAGAGAAATTGAAAAAAAAAACATAAAAAGAACAAGTTTATCTTGAAAACAAAACAATATATGAATAAAAGAGGTAATAATATGTATAATTGTTGAGCTATCACTTACTCTTCTCCTATTTTATTGATTCATAAAAAAGATGACTTTAGAGTGCGCATGAATTATCGAGCATTAAATAAAATCACAGTCATAAATACCCTATTCCAATTGTGGATAAGTTACTTGATGAATTAGGGGGTGCTCAATTAATTTTTTTCTAAATTGGATCTTTGGTTTGGATATCAACAAATCCGGGTACATGAAGAGGATATTCCAAAATAAGTTTTCAAGACCCGTAATGGCCATTATGAGTTCTTAGCAATGCTATTTAGGCTTACTAATGCTTTTTCAATATTTCAGAGCATGATGAATGATATTTTTTAACCCCATCATCGTAAGTCCATCTTGGTCTTCTTCGATGATATCTTTATTTGTAACTGTTATTTGGAAGATCATTTAAATCATTTGCATGCTACTTTAGTTTTTTTCGCGAGCGTTATTGATTTGCCAAACAGTCTAAATATAGCTTTGGTCAATTAAAGGTTGAATACCTAGGGCATATTATGTCTAAAGAAGGGGTAACAACGAGTCTTTGTAAGGTTAAGGCTATGATGGAATAGCCTACACCTACTCCTATTTAGGCATTACAAGGATTTCTAGGCCTGATAGGATATTACCTAAAGTTTGTAAAAGATTATGGTAAGATTAGCGCACTTGTGACAGCCTTGTTATGAAAAGATTCTTTCAAATAGGAACTATAAGCTGATGAGATGTTTATTTAGACCTGGCAATGGGTCGTGTTAGAGCGGTTTCGTATCGTTTCGTATTCGTGTCGTGTTAAATTATGTTAATCCAAATCCGACCCATTAACTTATTGGGTCTAAATCTATAAACCCAAACCCGACTGTTAACTTAACGTGTTACCCGAATCCAACATGTTTAACCCGTTTTTTTATTTTCAAGTTAGATAACAATGTGTAACATGATTTGTATAAATTCTAAACAAATAATAAAACCAATAGTTTATAAATTTAAAATTTAACAAATATTTTGAAATCTATCGAAATATCCAAATTTAATATAATACGAAAATATAAACAAAATTTTGTATCCAACATCATTTAAATATCCATCTAAAGTGTATTTAAGATAAATAATTGATAATGTCTAATTATTGAATGATTTCTGAAAATTAAATAGAACATTTTATAAGTTTCTTATTTATATTTCTCATCAAAATGTCATACTCATACACGCATAAAAAAAAGATAACGTAATTATATTAAAATAATTTTAATTAGGTTAAATATAGTTATAAATTAGTATTTGTTATATTTTATTATATTTTTTTATGTATCATAAATAAATTTACTATATTATCCTTAATATTAACGGGTTAAACGGGTGAAACGGTTTTTTATAGTATAAACCCAAACACGGTCCGATATCAAACGGATTTTATCGTGTTAACCCATTAACGACCCAATCCGATAATATTATATCCAAAACACGTTTTTATCGAATGGGTTCGTGTCGTGTTAACGGATCGTATAGAATTTGCCAGGCCTATGTTTATTAGACTAAAGAAAGTTATGACTATTGCACTGTTCTTGCCCTTTCTTGATTTCTCAAAACTTTTTTGTGATTGAGTATGATGCCTCAGGGGTAGGGATTAGTGGTGTTCTTATGCAAGAAGGTCGACTAATAGCCTTTACTAGCAAGGCTTTATCTTCGTTGCACCAATAATTATCGGTTTATAATAAGGAGATACTGGCCATTATACATGCTTTCACTGAATGGCAGCCTTATCTCACTGGGCTAGTGATTTCAAATTTGGACAGAACCATAAAAGCCTCAACTATATTCTTGAGCAAAGAATTTCGTCAATGGCGCAACAGAAAGGTGTATCCAAATTATTAGGTTATGACTATGAGATGGTTTACAAAAAAGGTATATATAATCTAGTAGTCGATGCTTTCTCTCGGTTGCCTGAACAAATGCAACTCATGGCTTTTTCTATTCCTATTTTCACAAGAATGGATCTAATTAGGAAAGAGTGGCTGTTGATATTAAGACACAAGAATTGATCAAGCATATTTACAACATGACACGAACATCTCATCAAAGTATACTTGGGATGGACGAGATCTTAGGTACAAAGGAAGAATTGTTCTTGCACCTACATTTGCTAAGAAGGCCATCTTACTCCAAGAATTCCATTCTTCACTTGCAGTTGGCCATTTAGACTTCTTTCGTGCTTATAAACATATTTCTCAAGGTTTTTATTTGAAAGGGATGAAGAATTAAATTAAAAAATTTGTTATCAAATGTGAGACTTGTTAACGTAATAAAGGTGAAGTTCTAGCTAACCTACGACTTTTTTAACTATCACCTATTTCAGAGAAAATTTAGCATGATATTTCTATGGATTTTGTAGAGGGTTTACCATAATCTCAAGGTACAACTACTATTTTTGTTGTTGTTGGTCGCTTACCAAGTATGCTCAATTGTGCGTAGTGTCTCATCACTATGCTACTCAAACAATTGCTCAAGTCTTTGTTGAAAATATTATTTCATGAGGTATCTACATCCATATTCAGTGATTGGGATAAGGTTTTTGCTAGCAATTTTTGGCAAGAGCTTTTTCACTTACAAGTCATACCATTGAACATGAGTACAACATATCACCCTTAAATAGATGGCCAAACAGAGGTGGTTAATCAGTTT
The DNA here is from genome assembly GCA_013180625.2 of Boswellia sacra. Taxonomy (NCBI): domain Eukaryota; kingdom Viridiplantae; phylum Streptophyta; class Magnoliopsida; order Sapindales; family Burseraceae; genus Boswellia; species Boswellia sacra. Next base: position 2,133,490 of record SNVD02006955.1, on the reverse strand, counting down.
TAAGAGAATTCCCTACGACGTTTCTCTAGTGATAGACCAAAAGAATGGGTGTGTTGGCTTCCTTAGGCACCATATACCACCTATCATTCCTCTATTAAGCTTATTCCTTTTGAAGCAATTTATAGTCGTGCTCCATTTATTATCACATCTTATTCAAATTGTTCTTCTAAAGTGCATCAGGTCGAAGTTAATTTATATCAACATGACCAAATCCTTCAACTCCTTAAAGGGAATTTAGAAGCTGCCAAGCTCGAATGAAGCTAACAAGCACCATAGTGAACGTGACTTTAGAGTTGGTGATTAGGTTTTCTTTCGACTTCAACCATACAGACAAGCCTTAATTATAGTGCATGCTTCAATAAAGCTTTCTTCCTGATTTCATAGGCCTTATGACGTGTTAGAGTGCATTGGACTAGTTGCTTATCGCCTTGATCTTCCTAGTCAATCTAAAATCCATCCTATTTTTTATGTTACCTATTTAAAGAAGAAGTTGGATGCAAATAATTTCCATCAGAGTTGTTTGCTTGACATCACTTCCAAGGGCGAGATTAAATTTCATCCACAGGTTATTTTAAACCGTAAGATAATGAAACATTATGACTGAGCTATCACTGAAGTCTTGTTACAGTAGACCAATTTGCCTATTGAAGATGCCACCTAGGAGTCCTATCATGATTTGATGAGAAGTTTTCAGATTTTGTTGGTTAGCCTTGCAGACAAGGCTAAATTTAAGGGCGATGGAATGACGAAATCCTTATTTTCCTTTTCTGCACCCATGATTATATTTGCCAATAATTTCTCCTTAATCTATATTTTTTATTTAATTGCTAATTTTATTTGTTTCCTTTTACAATTATGCTAGACTCTATATAGCTATTATCAATTTGGAGGAAGATCTCCCTCAAAGTGATCAAGCCCATTTACTTCCTATTACATTTTCCTATTGTTAGAACCTTAGGGTCCTAACAAAAGTCTAAAAAATTTGGAGTACAAAAACTTCTTTTCAACAAATCATTTTGTAAATTACCATAATCTCTCTTTTACCAACTTTCAGATTTACCAACCAATGCAAGGAATCCGAAGCCTCTAACCTCATGTATCATTATTTCCACTATCTTTCATACAAAACAACCACATTTTGCGTCAAAAATGAAAACTTTCATTTTTTAGCATTCAAAACTCAAACACAAACATTTAGCTAAAAACACAAGGTAAACTCTGTTAGCCCTAAGGCTACATGATAATTTTGATGATAACAATACAAATTGATTCATAAGGTGTTACTAATATGTTTATTTATGTGCAAGAATAAGATTTAATGAAATATTTGTAAAATCAAGAAGAGGCTATTTAAAATGAAGTGTTGAAGCTAAGGAGAAGACTATATATGAGCAATGTTCAATTAATTGGTCATATATTTCTCTACAAATGTCCAACTAATATGATTCTTAAGCCTTTAGAAAGCTTACTCAATTTATAACATTTCATATGTTTTAAAAAAAATTCAAATTTCAAGTGTAAGGTCGTCTAAATTATCATACAAATTGAAAGATAAATAGAAGCAGCTGACATGAGCACCGAATACTCTTTTAGACATATCTTGAGCTACAAATATCTAAATCATTTGATTCTTATGGCATTGGAAATATGACTTAATGAGACACATTTCATATGTTTTGGAGAAATTCAAATTTCAAATGGAAGGTTGACATAATTGACATGCAATTCAGTGGACTGACACAGAGAAGAAAAATCAACTCATATGAGTACCAAATAATGTTTTATCCATATCTTAAGATAGAGATATCTAAATGCTTTGATTCTTAATGTTTTGGAAAGCTTATTCAAATATACAGATCTTTTATGTTTTGAAGAAATTCAAATTTCAAACGGAAGGCTGACAGAATTATCATTCAATTCGGTGGACTGACACAAGGAAGAAAAATCAAGTCACATGAGCACCGAATGGTTTTTTGGCCATATCTTGAGCTAGATATATCCAAATGACTTGGTTCTTAATGTGTTGAAAAGCTTATTCAATTTTCCAGATTTTTTATGTTTTGCATATTTTCAAATTTCAAACGGAACATTGACAAAAATGGTAGACAAAATTACAGTTTTTATGGTGGGCAGAAAATTTGGAGTTGGTGTCTTCACTTGATTAAGTTCATCTCATTTGCCTATAAAAGGAGCCCTTCTCCCATGCATTCAGCAAGTGAAGAGAAGCATCTATCAAGCAAAAAACAAGAGAAATATCAAGTCTAGAGAGCTTTTATATTCTTTATCTACTCTTTGAAGTGAGTTATACATTTGTTGTAAAAATTATCTTTGTTCTTGAATTGTGGTGAGAGTGAGATTTTCTTGTAAAGGATAAAAGTTATCCTTTAGAGAACTATTTCCTTGGTGAGGTTGTTCATCAAGAAGAACTCTTGGTGTGGTGTTATCAAGAGTTGAAGGAAGTTGCCTTGGTGAGGTTGTTCATCAAGAAGAACTCTTGGTGTGGTGTTATCAAGAGTTGAAGGAAGTTGCCTTGGTGAGGTTGTTCATCAAGAAGAACTCTTGGTGTGGTGTTATCAAAAGTTGAAGGAAGTTGCCTTGGTGAGGTTGTTCATCAAGAAGAACTCTTCGTGTGGTGTTATCAAAAGTTGAAGGAAGTTGCCTTGGTGGGTTTGTTCATCAAGAAGAACTCTTGGTGTGGTGTTATCAAGAGTTGAAGGAATGCCTTGGTGAGGTTGTTCATCAAGAAGAACTCTTGGTGTGGTGTTATCAAGAGTTGAAGAAAGTTTCCTTGGTGAGGTTGTTCATCAAGAAGAACTCTTGGTGTGGTCTTATCAAGGGTTGAAGGAAGTTGCTTTGGTGAGGTTGTTCATCAAGAAGAACTCTTGGTGTGGTGTTATCAAGAGTTGAAGAGAGTTGCCTTGGTGAGGTTGTTCATCAAGAAGAACTCTTGGTGTGGTGTTATCAAGGGTTGAAGGAAAAAGTCTTGGTGAGGTTGTTCATCAAGCAAGTTGTAAAGATTTCTACAACTTAGTGGAAAGCTTAGCTCGTGGAGCTAGGAGCCCGTGGACATAGGTAAGGTTTGCCGAACCACGTAAATTGAGTTTGCACTCTCTCTATCCCTATCCTCTTTATGTTTACTTGCACTTGTGATTGTTCTTTATTGCTATTCTCTTGATTGCATTCTATTTTCATCTTCTTCATCTTTATTCTCAAAGAAAGAGTTAAATAATTTTGATCTTTCAAGAAACGTTTTCTAAATCCGTTTTTATAAATAAAAGCCCAATTCACCCCCCCTCTTGGGTTGTCATACCTGGGTCAACAAACTCAACTGAAGACTTGAATTTGACTACTATAAAAACCGCATGAGGATCGTTTTACAGCAAAGTTGCAAACCAAGTTGTACAGAACTCTGAAAGCTTCGAAATGATATATTATACGATCAAAATGGAAACCACATATGAAAGTTATGACCTCTGAAAGATTAACTGCACAATTTTCAGCTCAAAATCATTACAATCTTATATCAAAATTGTTTCTTCCGCATCTTAGGCTTTGGATAAATACTCATGCACCATCTGATCAACACTATCTCATAAATAAATGGTTTGTTTATTGAGGGCTATTTGTCACAGATACATTGGTTATATATGAATTTTTTGCTTTGTAATCACGCCATACTTATCTATCTTCCCTGAGCATTTCTGGGAGTCAAAGAATCATTGGTAAATAGTTGATTATCATTTTATTCCTAACTACATTACTTGTTACATGAGCCCGTAAACCGGCTAAACATATCTTGGACACTAAACAATTAAGGAAAACAATGTTCTACTAAGTTTTGTACTTTCATTTTAATTTAGAATTATTAACTACACTGAACAACTAAGAAAAAGAATGTTTAATTCTAACAACTTTCTATTGGACTTTGACTTTGACTTTATACCTTGACACCACTCTATTGAATAATTACTCAAGCAACATAAGAATATTATAACTTGAAGAAGAATTTTGCTTTGTAAACTCTTTTAACTTTTTTTTTCTTAATGAAATTGAAAAATTACAAAGACTTATTTTGAAGACTCAATTCTAATCGTATTCAAACTATGAACAATAGTACTATTTAAATAAACCAAATAATTAATCATAATCTAAGATAAATTAGGAATATTAAACCTTACTCTTAACATGACTTCTAATTTAATTAGGAATAATTAACTCTAATTCTATTTTAAAATGGACTTCTTAACTTTTAAGCTTTGTTTAAACTTTCAACATTTTCATGTTTCAAAGAATCCAAATGACCTTTTCAAGAGGACTAAGATAGATCAGTGTTTATTGGCATAATTCCAGTATCCTTTATACTTGAAGGTTCTGTAGCATCCCAAACTAGTAAGTGGCCATAACATTCTTTTGTTTTAGAATGCATGTATATTATTGCTTGTATGCACCTAAGTGTTATGATTATGAATATAAATGTTTAAGGGCATATTTGAAAGATTTATGAAATAGAGGCCCTAACTTGAAATATGTACACATGTTTATATATAAAAAGGGTGGGGGTTTAAGGCTAAGGCATTCTCTAGAAAACTCATTCCCCTTGTCAAAAAATCCCAACTCTCTCTCTATTGCAAAGAATTGGAGGAGAAGAAGAAGAATTTAGAAAAAAGAGAGGTAGAATTTATCTCCTTCTGCAAGTTTTAGTATTGATACATGAATTTTTGTCATGAATTGTTGTGTTATAAAGTTGTTTATGGTACTTTTATGTCATGTATGCTCTGAAACTTGCTAAAAATCATGATTTTTTATAAGTCATGAGAGATTCAAACGGTTTAGATGATGTTAGGAAGCCATAGGGGATGCTTGAATCCAAAACTCTACAAGGTCTTTTGCTAAGTAGCATATAATCTGAAAATTCACAGAACTTCTAAGGTTTCTTTCTGATATGAAATTTTTATATGTTAAACTAGACATATTCAAGATCATGTAGAATTTTGATTTACCTGGAAATTCGAAGTATTCAATTTTTGATGATTTTTTGAACCCTACTGAAACGAATTTGGAAATCCTTTGTTTTAAAATAGAGCATGGGAAATGAACTGTAGATAAGGAAACTTTCATTCATGAAAACCCTTGATTTTTGGTATGTGAAATCTTGAGCATATTTCCTTATAACTAGAAAGTTTCATGGTTTTTGAAGGTTCGTGGAAATTTTTATGATTTTTCAAAATTGTGTTAGTAAATATGAAATTTTTAATTTTTTGAACATAATAAGCAAAACAAATTGCTTTTGACAAACCTAAACTGAACAAACAGTCGCGATTTTTGGAGGGATAAATCTTATATATGTCTTTTACTAGAGTCGAGAATTTTGTAATGATTGGATTATTGTTGAAACTTTTATGAATTTTCAAAATCATACTGCTCAGTTTGAAAGGCCATTAGGCAAACATTGAAGTTGTGCAAAACTAAGTGGTTTTCCAGGTGTATATGACCTCATTTTGTTCTGATAATTTGCATGAAGAACCATATACATGTTTAATTGATCTCAGCAAGTTTTTGTGAGAATTGGGACAAGCATCATCTTTCTACAAATCATCCAATCAAGTGTGTGCAGTGTTAAGGTAGTGAATGGGTCGCTTAGAATTATTGTGTTTGATGATCCTTAAGGAAAATTTGATAATTTCTAGGTTGAAATAAGGATCTTGCTATGAAGCTTAATCAAGTAAGCAAGCTAGACTCCAAACTGAGGTCATAATGGATATTATTACTCTATGAGATGTGTATTCTTTTTTTCCATCTGCTTAGATAAATATGAAAATTATGTTTTGTTTAAAAGCTTGATTGTGATCCTGTGCATATGGATTGATATGTGATGGCATAAAATTTGTACATATGGATTTGATATGTGATGGCATATAATTTGTGCATATGGATTTGATATGTGATGGCATGAAATGAGGTAAAAATGATATGTGTTATGTTATGAAAGTGAAGATTCATGCCTAAAGCCTTGGGGACACCAAGCTCTCATTGAGTGATTGAATACATGGGGGATACCTCTTGAAATTATGTGGGGGTCACCTCTTGAAGGTTATCGAAATCACAAAGTATCACACACAATACAAAGTGTCACGTGCCAACTATTCTAATTGATTGCATAAGGGACACCTCTTGAAATTGTGTGGGGGTCACCTCTTGAAGGTTATAAAAACCACAAAGTGTCACACACAATAAAAAGTGTCATGTGCAAACCATTATGATTGATTGCATGAGAGGAGGTCTAGACCATGTGTTTCCTTGCGTAAGATTTGGTAGCATGAGTCCGGTATAACCTGGATTGATAGACTAGCCTCAATTTATGATAATAATTTATGCAAGTCCCTAAGGTTGTATTTGATATGTGCTAAGTATAATAAACATGTGTATGGGTGCCTAAAAAAGGAGTGGCCCAGTAGAGGCCTGTTAGAAAGAGATATGGTGTAGGAGCGCAGCATATCGCTGACTTTAATGTTCTAGACAGAAATCTTATGCAGGCGCGCAGCATGTGTGGCGTAGGAGCACACCCCTATGGTTTGTTAAATTGCACCGGATTAGAGACTTTACATAGGCGCGCAAGGTCCGTTACACAGGAGTTCCACTTTTATTGTTTGAAATTTGTTGGTATGGCTTGTGTAACAAGAAATTAGTTACTTATGTGACAAGCAACGGTTATAAATTATATTTTATGTTGGGTTTTCTTTATTAACAATTGTTAATGCATTAGCCTAGCGTACTTACTGAGTTATACTCATTAGTTTGTTGTGTACCTCAAGTGACTGATGATATGTAGCATTGTGGAGGATTTTTGGCATAATGACGATGGAGTTCCCTTGGCAACCATTTGTTCACTACACCACCATTGTTTTTGTTTATCATTTTTTTGATGTCTGAGCTACAGTTATATATGATACTGTACTATAGTTGACAATTATTGGGAACTCTAGTCTCTTAATAACATTAATGCTTTTATTTGTCATAGTTCTTAACTAAATACTATGAATGAATGTTATTAATTGCACTCAATATTCTTTAGGGTTTGGGGTGTTACAGGTTTACTAATGGTTTGTCATATCATTTGATCTTGTATTAAAAACTATTTTTGCGTATAGTAGTTTTGAACGTGAAGGATCCAACTCGAGTACTAGGTCCACACAAGAAATTGTAATAGTGGATTAAGAATACAAAAAATATGATAAGACCTAAATTTGATGAAGTGCATAAAATCCTCTTCAAAGTCAAAGAGAGACTGCAACAACAATGGTCAGTGGGAGAAAGCCTCGAGTCCACATCTGACACTAAAACAACATTGCATTCAAAATATATGAGAACTTTTTCCCCATATATATTTGGATGATCTGTAAAACCTTTGGTTTTCTTTGGACAAGCTTGGCTTGGCCCTTGCATTATGGACATTACCCATATAGTAGATTGAGCCTATCACATAACAAAATTTATCATCTTCTTTTCATTTCTGGTATCTGAGATGGATGCAGTCTCAAAACTTCAGAGTATATTTGGTCATATTAAGCTATGGTCGGGACTTATTTTCATCCTCATCTCCTTTTAAGTTTCGCAAGAAACTATTACTTCCTGGTGAAAGCGATTACTAGTTCAATGCCTTCATTTCTCTAATTCTCTAATTAAGATATTAAGCACCTTACTTTTGTAGTTAAGGGACATCTCTATTGTCTAGTATCTCAGTGTATATATGTGCACGTTATGAATTCTCCTAGGAAAAATATAAAGCAGTATGTTAACAAGGATGATCTTGGTTTTACTGGAGGTTTTGTGCAAGTATAAGTAGTATGATGCTTGGCAGATATATGATTTGTCTTATGTTCTTTTTTAACTATTATATAATGCCATCATTTGATGCTTATTATATAAAACAAATCATACATCTACCAGCCATCAAAAAGTACTTTTTATTTACATAAAAACAAATCATACATCTGCCAGCCATCATAGACTACTTTTTATTTACATAAATCAGCCAGTAAAACAAAACCAAGATCATCCTTGTTAACATGCTGGATTAATTTGTTTCCCAAGGGAATTCCTCTAACTGAATAAGAAGCGACGTCATAGATCATTCGATCATTAATCCATGTATCTCAAGATTGTTTCGCTTACCACCATGCATTGCTGGAGCAGCCATGGCAGCCTCTTCTATCAATAAAGTGAAAAAGTAAAGAAAGAGGTATTTTAAGGTATAAGGTCACTCTTTATACTCTTCATTCGAAACTAAAAAATATATTAGATATAATAAAAAATAAAAAATAGTAGTGATTCCTTTTTTTTTTAATAACCCATAAGTCCATCACCCTTTCTTTATCCCTAACAGGTTCTTTAAGGGGTTTAAAGTGGGGTTACGACCACACCCTATTAACTAGATAACTGATAAACTTATGAGACATATGATGTCCTAAGTAGGTGACCTAAAGGGAATTTGAACCCTTGACCTTAATGATAAGGCCGAGGGTTTCTTACCGTTCCCTCATTTTGCTCCATATTATATTGATTTAAAAATAACAAGAATTTTCTTTTTAAAATGAAGTTATATGATACGATTTTGATTATTATTTTAATATTTAGTTCACTAAAGAGTTGCCAAAGAATCCGTTGATTCTGAATCGTGGGATGGATGAATGTCAAATATGATGAACGCTCAAAGCTAAAGACAAATCACAGATCATTGGATCATTATTCCATATATCTCAAGATTGTTTTCTTTGGCCTCTTGTAATTCTTCAACAAGAGAGCGACAGACGACACTGAAAGAGAGGCTGCCATGGCTGCTCCAGCAATTCATGGTGGTGGTAAGCGGAATCCTGTAGAAGGGAAAAGCGCACCAGCAGCGATGGGAATGCCGGGAAGGTTGCAACCCAAACAGTAGATTGAGCCTACCACATAACAAAATTTATTGTCTTCTTTTCATTTCTGGCATATTATAATAGTCTGCAGAGATAGATGCGGTCTCAAAAATTCGGAGTACATGGTCGTACGAGGCTATGGTCGGGACTTATTTTCATCCTCATCTCCTTTTAAGTTTTGCAAGAAACTATTACTTCCTGGTGAAAGCGACTAATATAGAGTTCAATGCCTTCATTTCTCTAATTCTCTAATGAAGATATTAAGCACGTACTTTTGCAGTTAAGGGACATCTCTATTGTCTGGTATATCTGTGTATATATCCGCACGTAAGGAATTCTCCTAGGAAAAATATAAAGTGGTATGTTAACAAGGAAGATCTTGGTTTTGCTGGCGGTTTTATGCAAATATAAGTAGTTTGATGGTTGGCAGATGCATGATTTGTCTAATGTTCATTTTTAACTATTACACAATGCCTTCATTTAATGCTCACTATATAAAACAAATTATACATCTGCCAGCCATCAAAGACTACTTTTATTTACATAAAACAGCCAGCAAAACAAAACCAAGATCATGCTTGCTAATCAGCATGCTGGCTTAATTTATTTCCCAGGAGAATTCCTCACCTGCACATATGCACACTAACTGAATCAAAAGCGACGTCATAGATCATTCGACCACTATTCCATTTATCTCAAGATTGTTCAACTTCTTTGGCCTCTTGTAATTCTTCAACAAGAGAGAGCAACAGACAACACTGACCGAAGAAGCTGCCATGGCTGCTCCAGCAATCCATGGTGGCAAGCGGAAACCTGTAGATGGGAAAAGCGCTCCAGCGGCGATGGGAATTCCAAGAAGATTGTAACCCAAAGCCCAAATGTAGTTCAGACGAATGTGTGTAAAGGTTTTCCTTGATAAGTCTATGGCGGTTATCACATCCTCCAAGTTACTCTTCATGAGAACGATGTCAGCTGCTTCAATGGCAATGTCTGTGCCAGTACCAATTGCCATTCCAACGTCTGCCGCCGCAAGTGCTGGCGAATCATTAATACCATCTCCCACCATTGCCACGGTATATCCTGAAGCCTGTCAATGAGAAAAATGAAGAGAAATACTAAGCGGGTTTACCTAAAGTATCTTGATGTAAAAATCAAGACTTCGATAAAAGTGGTGGTTGTGGTGGATGTAAATTTAAGCAACACATATATTTGAAAAACCAGTTTTTGCATTTATACCTGTAACTCCTTTACTTTCTCTGCCTTCTGCTCAGGTTTGGCTTCTGCGATAACAGTTTCAATTCCAACTTCATCAGCGATGGATTTTGCAGTTCCCCAATTGTCACCTGTCACCATGATGCTCCTTACTTCCATAGACTTGAGAACGGAAATGGCCTCATACGCACCTCGTTTTAGCGGATCAGATATGGCTAGAACTCCACTTAATTCCCGATCTACGGATACTAGAATTCCAGTTTGTGCCTTCCTTTCAGTCTCTGTTAGCATTTCTTCAGCATTGGCTGGAATAACAATGTCATGGTCGAACATCAAGCTCTTGTTTCCCACTATTATTTCCTTGTTCTTCACAACAGCTTTCACTCCATGGCCAGTAACGGAGACGAAATCCTTCGCTTCTGGCCAGACAGGATTCTCTTCATCTTCTCTAAATTTCTTGGCATACTCGACAATAGCCTTGGCCAATGGGTGCTCACTATTCACCTAATAAGTAACAATAATATCGTCAAAAGTTATTACATAACATGCAAACTACTCACTTTGTTTCCATGTTTTGGAAACAGTAGAAACTAAAGACTTCCAGTTCTCAAGAAATGAAAGAGTTCCAAGCGGAGACGCATACCTCAGCTCCAGCAACAAGTTCGTAAAAGTCTCTTAGTACCATAGTTTTGAACAGTTTTGTGTCAGCAACCACTGGCTTTCCCATTGTGAGAGTTCCTGTCTTGTCAAACACAATGCAATTCACCTGCAAGATTGTGAGCCATCACTTTAAGAAAATTGATTCTAGTCTTCAAATTAATATATAGCAAATAGGAAAAACAACTTGAACAGCTATCCTGACCTTATGTGCACTTTCCAGTGCTTGGCCCCCTTTAATCAAAACTCCTTGGGATGCGCCAACTCCAGTGCCAACCATTACGGCAGTGGGAGTCGCTAGGCCCAGGGCACATGGGCAGGCAATGACCATGACAGAGATTCCAAACTGGAGTGCAAGCTCAAAGCTATCCATTGAAGATGGTATCCAGGATTCCGGGTAGCCATGGAACTTTCCAGCTAAAAACCAAGCAAGCCAGGTGGAAATTGAGAGGATGATGACCTGACAAAAGAAAAAGAAGAAAAAAAAAAATCTCAGCTATTTTTGTGGACAATACCCTGTGCATATCTAAAATATTTGACAATTATATCCAGAAAATAGAGCTATCATATTCAGAAGTGAACTAACCAAAGGCACAAAGTACTTGGAAATGCGATCAGCAAACTTCTGAACCGGAGCTTTAGCCATCTGGGCTGACTCAACAAGTCGAACAATTTGTGAAAGAGCACTCTCTGAGCCAACCCTTGTTGCCTTTATGTGTAACACCCCATTCTCATTCAAAGTGCCTCCAATCACCGGATCACCCTTTCTTTTTGCCACTGGCCTTGCCTCTCCCGTTATCATACCCTCATTCACATGGCTTTCTCCCCACAAAACGTAACCATCTGAGGCTACTTTTGCTCCAGGAATAACTTTGATGACATCGTTCTTCTGTATCAACCGACTATCAACATCTTCTTCGTCTATTACATTGCCATCACCGTCTAAAGTTAACAAGGTTGCAGTTTCCGGTGTTAAGTCCATAAGCTTGGCAATGGCCTGAGATGTCTTTCCCCTGGCCAAAACCTTTATATATTTCCCAAGTAGAATAAAAGAAATAAGCATTGCACTAGTTTCAAAGAAATCTGTGCCCTCAAAATCTGGAGAATTAGCAGCTCTCAACACCGAATAGACTGAATAAAAGTAAGCAGCATTTGTTCCCAGGGCAATCAAGACATCCATATTAGCAGAACCATGGCGCAATGCGTTGTAGGAACCAGTATAGAATCGTCGGCCTATGATGAATTGGACTGGAGTGGATAGCACCCACCTTATAGTCTCTCCAATGGTAAGCATATTAACCACTTTGGTATCAAGTCCATGCTTGATTCCAGGGACATTGTTGAAGACCATGGAGGTTAAAAATACAGGAATTGTAAAAACCAAACTCCACATAAATGATTTGTAATATTGCTTAATTTCTTCCTGTTTATGATTAACTTTTCCTTCTCCACCATCAGGAAATATCCTGGCCTTGTAACGCCCAGAACCGGTTGATTGTATAACTTTAATAAAGTTTCTGGGTCCTGTCATATCTGATTTGTAAGAAAGGGAGATGTTCTGCAGTTGAGGATTCACAACAATGCCTTGAACTCCGGGAAGTTCTTGAAGAGAATTTTCAATTATTCTCATGGAATGATCAGTTCTAACACCGTCAACTTGCAGACGAATCTTGTTGATGTCTTCCCCCGTGCTGATAAGTATGGCTTCAAAGCCGGTGTCTTCAACTGCTTCCAATAGCTGTTGATAGTTCAAAATTTTAGGATCATATTGAATTTCTGCTTCTTCAGTTGCTAAGGCCACTCGGGCTTTTTGTACACCTTGAATTGCTTGTAAAACTTCTTCAACAGTCGAAGAGCAAGAAGTGCAAGTCATTCCATTAATGTGTACTCGACATACTTGAGTGGATTTATCATTTGTTTCATCCTGGATTAGTGTTGCTCCAAATCCAGCAGCCTCAATGGTCTCGCGAATTGTCTCCTCCTATATCGTGTAAAAATTAATTAATTTAGCTCATTATAAATTTAGTAGAACCGCCCATTGTCATTGATATCATGGGCCATGGCTCATGAGATGGGCACACGAAAGAGAACCATGAAATCATCTCTGGATAGCCCAATTTCCTTTGTCTCATTTATAAATTAATTAATTAATACCTTTATCTAATTTAATTAATTGGTTAAAATCTCTACTTATTATAACAAAATTAATTAATTGGTTCGAATCCTTCCACGTTATTTAAAAATTGATAAATTAGTTTAATTGCTTCAAATCCCATCATAGCATTTAAAAATTAATTAATTGGCAAATTAGTGTTCTTAAAAATTAATGAAAATAGGTTACGTCGTTTGGCTACACTTAAGCTTCTAGGAGAAGTCACCTAACTGTATCCGAATAAATTGGTAAATTAATTAACTTTATTCCTTTATAAAATGATGAATTACTATTTGAGTCCTCATATTATTTAAAAATTATTTATTAGAACAAAAATAAACTCCATATCATTTAAAAATTTATTTTGTTGGTTTAATTTGGTCCACTTTTAACATTAACTACAAAATCAATTGGTCATCTTGGGTCCAATTATAAGATGTGGTGAGGTTTATGTGCAATAAGTACACATGAAGCCCTTGCAAGGGGGTAAAACATAACAAACTAACAATAATATTCTTAATGTAATAAGTAATTTTAAAAATAATTGGTTATGTTTGACCTATTTATAAGATCAGCTAACATTTATCTACAAAAAATGCATATAAAAAGATAATATTAAAGACTAATATTGTTATCATTGTATGTAAAAGTACATATTAAAGATTGAATATTCCTTAGCATTGGAGACTAATATTAAAACCCCGTATACATAAGATAATACATACATACATACATACGTGCGTGTGTGTAATAGACTAAATGTTAAAATGGGACCATAATATCACCTTAAATTATTTGGAAAGTGATTAACATAACTAAACATGTGGTGTGTGTGTTCCTTTTGTAACTCAAAATATTATTTTTTGTGTTGTATATTTTTCAATGTATTTTATATTTAAACAGTGGTGCTAGACTTATAACTCAAATATAATCTGATGTGATAGTCTACATGACAAAAATTTACTGGAGGAAAAACAAAATGAATTAGAGAAGTTATATCTCCGATATGATTTTGTTTTGTAGATTGTCACATCAGGTTGTAGACTTTAAGTCGTATTTGGATTATAAATTTAGGATTACTGATATTTAAAATCAATCATATATCCTATTTAAAATTCAAAATCAAAAATATATTTATTAATATTATTGAAAAAACAGACAAAAAGACAAAATCACAAAAAGAACAAGGAATCTCTAAATGCTAGCCAACTGCCAAGCAACATAATGTGCACAAATTTTTGCTTTATAGATGAGTCCAGAATACAACCGCTCTCCATGCCATTCATCATCTTTTTTTTAATATATTAATAATCAATAATTGTGGTGTTATATATAGTAAAAGGTCACTAAATTAATACAGTTAGGACGAAAAAAAAAATTATTTTATCAAAGTTATTTATTTATTAATAAATGAATAATTATTAATTTAAGAAGATTATTATGTTTTAATTATTTGTAATGTATTTTTTTTTATCAAGATTCATTTATATGTTATAAATAAAAATATAATGAATCAATATAGTCAAAAGTAAGTAGATTACATGAAACTATTTCTGCTCTATGCTATGAAATTGTAATTGATGTTGAGCATATCTTCATTTATCTTAATGAAAAATGATTGATGGAATCATTTACTAACAAAAGGTTACTGAAGGAGTATTAACTGATGAAATAACCACTTGCTATAATATAAAAAAACATATAACAAATATGATGCATGCTTAGCAAAAAAATAAATCAAGGATAATGTTGGGTTTATTTTAGATAGCAAGTGGTTTATTTTGCTATAATATAAAAAAACATATAAGAAATATGAAGCATGCTTAGCAAAAAAATCAAGGATAATGGTGTATTAAAAAAAATTTCAATGCATATTTTGAAAAAAGAGTATAATTAAAAAATATAAATTGTTAAGAAAAAATCAAATGCTATATATTATTTATACTATGCATTTAATCAATTATTTATTTATATTTTTGTTGAGTCTTAAAGGGTTTGAAAAAATCATTATATTATATATTTAGTGTTATTAATTTAATACATTAGTCTGAGTCGAGATTAGAGAATTTTATTATCTAGTTATTAATTTGATTACTAATTTATCAAATATTTATTTATTAAAGTTTTACTGAAGTAATAATTTTTTACTGACTTTACATTCCGCTTTACTCACTGTGCAGTAATGCGCACTCAGCTTTAGCGGACAAAGAGAATTCTTTTAAAAGGAAAAAAGAAAGAGTAATCCATTGTCTGTTTGGTGCGTGAGTGAGTGGACAAAACAGATCTTCTAGAACTTTGGTTCTCACAACAGGAAATTAGCCAGAGTTGATATGTGCGCTGGTAATTAAGTAACAAGATGATCTAGTAACCGTCCGGAAAGGAAAATCAAGAGGAGAGCTTTGTTTATAAACAAATATGCAGACTCACTACTTGTTCAATAATAAATTTAACAAAGAAAAAAGGCCAAAGTTTTCTCAAATTAATATAAAAATATGGGTAATTATTGTAAAGCGAAGCATCAGAAGGCAGGCAGGCAGCCAGAGTCGTCCAACAAAAGCAGTTAATTTGTTCTAGAAATAATGTGTAAAAAAAACTTACGTTAACAAAACTGGGGTAGAACAAGACTTGTGCTCGATTATTCCAGACATCAACGACGGCTTCATGTATTCCAGGAAGTCTTTTGACAGCCTTTTCCAGAGATCCAGCGCAGGCGGAGCAGGTCATTCCCATCACAGTAAACAACGCAGCCCTGGCTTTGGTCTCCTGAGCCGACACTCCTCCCTTTGGATACTTAGGCATGGAGTTCAATGCCAAGACTTCGGTCGCCATGAGTACGTATCTCTGTAAATTAAACAACAGAGATAAACAAAATTTTGATGGATAATAATCTTTCAATTCAAATGTAGAATGGCGAAGGTTGGCGATTAACTCTCTGGGGAGAACTATATTTGTAACAGTTAGTGGTGGTAAATACAGGCAAATTATTCTCAAGCCACCTAATCTAATGATGATCAAGTGATTGTATGTTCGAAAAGAAAAATTAATTTTTTCCTTGAAAACAAAAGAGTTAGTAGTTGAGGGGCCCTCCTCCTTAGTTAAAGTTGTCCTTTTTAGTTAAAGTTTGACTGTTTGAGCTCCATTGAACCTCGAGTTGAGTGTTATTTCCCCGCGAATAAGAATCTTGTATGTAATATATATAATGGGAAAAATTCAAAAATACCTTTCCATTAGAGAGAGTCTTTGAAAAATGACTCCATCCTAAAAAATGTATATACATAACTCATGTCTCACATACGTATCTAATAGTATCTGATACTTAATAGGTATCTAATAGTATCTGATATTTAATAGATAGTATTAGATAAAATCAATATTTTATAAAAAATCATGATATACAAATTTTTAAAAATATGGTTATTTTTATAATGCACAGTTAAAATTAGAGGTGGCAATTCGTGTTCACGGGTTATGTTCGTATCTTGTCGAGCTGTGACACGATAAAAATTGACATGACACAAACACAACCTGTTTATTATTCTTGTTACTAAAACTCAACACGAACACGATACGATTATTAAACGAGTAACACGACACGACACGCTAACACGAATAATAAACGGGTCGTGCTCGTGTTAGACACAAATACGACCCGTCTAACACGATTAAGAGATGTTTACACGATTACGACCCGTTAACACGATTATGACCTATTAATACGATTATGACATATTACAGAATTAGGTTTTAAATTTTTGTTAAATGACAAAAATATCCTAAGTTTTAAAATTTATTATGTTTTAAAATTCTATTTTTATTTTAAAATTTAGATACATGTATGGACTAAAATATCTAAAACTATAATATTAAGTTTATTCTTTTTAAATTTAATAATATTTTGTAATCGTGTCAATCGTGTATAATATGTATTCGTGTTACTCGTGTCATAAATGTGTTCGTGTCATAATCGTGTCGTGTCATAATCGTGTTCGCGTGTTGAAGACTCTCAATCCGAATACGACACGATTATTAAATGGGTTGACATCTCCGATACGAACACGAATATGTCAAAACCTAAACCCGCTTAAATCCGTGTCATGTCAAGTTGTATTTATGTGTCGTATAAAAAATTGACGTCCGTACTTACAATAATGGCTTGTTTTAAATTTTTCCAAATAAGGTAGGAAGAGAGGAAAGACGAGAACTTTCACAACTGTGGAGAGAAGTAAGAGAGAGAACCTTTGCTTGAAAGTTGGTAGACATAAAGAATGATCTGATTAGTTGGACACTCTAGTCTTATACGCAGTTTAGGAACAAACAACCCCTACATTTTTTATAACTTGAACACCCAAATAATCAGCAATAAAATTTTAAATAATCAAACAAATATAAAATATGTACAAGAGTTTTGCTTCGTGGAGTTTCTTATTCTTCATCATTATCGAAGCCACCGAACCTGCAACAAAATAATAAGAGATTTGCAGTAATGTCGCCATATGGATCTCCAAGAAATATAGAATAATATGGAGCTGGACCGAGCTCGATGGTTATTCAAATAAATTAACAAGAAAGTCTGGCATGCATTAAATTACTTGGTCATATTATATAGTTAGGATACGAACATTTTTCACCCAAGAAGGTTAGGTTGATGAAGGAACACTTAAAAGCTGTAAAATATAATACATATTTTGTTTAAGATTTTTCCTTGCACAAAATGTGATCGTCTTCTCCTTCTGTTAAAAAAAAAAGGGTGTATTGTTAACAGGGGTTTGGCTACAGTACATATGATGTACGGTACATTAATTTTTTAAAATTGTATAAAAGTGTAAAAGTTATAAATCAATATATAAAAGTTATAAATATAACTTTTCTTTAATAAACGTGTAAAAGTTATAAACCGATTTGTAAAGTTGTAAATGAGTGTGAAAATTGTAAATGAATATATAAAATTCATATTTATAACTTTTACATATTTATTTATAATTTTTACGTATTTATTTATAACTTTTATACATTCATTTATAACTTTTACATATTCTTTTATAATAGTTATACAAATTTAAAATTTAAAATACCCATACATACATTAGTAGTATTGTAGCCGAACCCTCGTCGTTAATGGGCATCGGTAAAAATTGCTAATGTAATTAATTCGAAGCTTATGTGAACAAAGTTGAAATGACGAATCACGAAAGTGACAGAAAATGACAATAAAGAATGTGCAACCCAGCTCCCTCTTTGGTGGCGTATTTATAATGGGTTCTTTGACCATGGTAACGACCAATTAGAGGTAGCTAAGACTCTCAATTAACATTTAATCATAATTAAGTTAAATAAAAATGAGTTAAAAATAGGCTTCTATATTTAATCATCATTCCTACGTCCGTTTATAGTATAGGAACAATACTCTTAGGTTTATAATTTTATATAATCTAAATTTTATAATTTGATATAATAATTTATATCAAAATTTTAATTAGAGATATAATTTTTTTTTATTTTTTTAATATTTTAATAAATTTTTATCATGCACACTCATTCAAACATTAAAATTTGGGTTGCCTGGGTTGGCTTCTGCTGATAACAGTTTCAATTCCAACTTCGCTAGCGATGGATTTTGCAGTTCCCCAATTGTCACCTGTGACCATGATGCTCCTCACTTCGATGGACTTGAAAATGGAAATGGCCTCATTTGCCCCTCGTTTTAGCGGGTCAGATATGGCTAGAACTCCAGTTAATTTCCTGTCTATAGATATTAGGGTTTTGTTCTTTCTTGTTTTCAAATCCTATTTTTTATGCCGCATATTTTTCAATACAATTTATATTCAATCTCAATCACATATTCTTTTCAAAATTTAAAATAATTCAAAATCAACCACATATTCCTAAATTCAATTGAAAACAAAAAAACTAGATTCATCAAATAACACACACCCTAGAATTCCAGTTTGTGCCGTCCCCTCCGTCTCTATTAGCATTTCTTCATCATCGGCTGGATAACAATGTCATGGCCTAACATCAAGCTCTTGTTTCCCACTATTATTTCCTTGTTCTTCGCGACAGCTTTCACTCCATGATTTTCTTTCGCCTCTGACCACATGATTTTCTTCGTCTTCTTTAAATTTCTTGGCATACTCAACAATAATCAAATTTCAAACTACCGCCCACAGGTTCTAAGCTAATCAAATGATGACTCGTTCAATGACGACAAAATAATCACTTTCCCTTTGGTATTAATCCTCACATGGCCACTAAACTCTAGTCTTTGTCAAAGCTTCAAAGAAGAAAAATAAAAAAAGTGGTTTGGGTCTCACATCATATCCTCATCTTTGACAATGGCAATTCTGATTTTTATAATATAACAAGGCTCAATTATTCTCTGTCATGACCACATTTTTTTGCCGAATATGAAGATCTATCTTACGTCAAATAGATTTTACGGAAAAAAAATCTAGCCTCTTTTGAGCCGACTCTTCAGATTTCAATTATCTTCTGGGGGAGAGCACGAGATGAGCTCTTAGGAGTAAAAATTGCCAAGTCCACACAAGAAAGTGCTGAAAGTGGATGAGAATCCTAAAATTGGGACAAGACCTCACTTTGATGAAGTGTACAGTGTCCTGTTCAAAGTCAAAGAAAGACTGCAAGTTCAAGGGTCAGTGGGGGCAAGAATCTAGTTTACACCTAACACTAGAGCAACATTGCATTAAAAAACGTGAGGCTTTTTCTCCAGATATTTTTGGATGATCTGTAAAGTACTAGTTTTCTTCGCAGTATGGACATTTCCGAAACAGTACTGGTTTGAATAATGAGATTGAGCCTAGCACATAACAAAACTTATTGTCGTCTTTCCATTTTTGGTATAGTTTAATAGAACGCCTAGGCCTAGATAACTGTAGTCCCAAAGTTTGCTTTATCAAATGAGGGTCTAGTTTGGACTTATTTTCATTCTCTTTTCCTTCTAAGTTTGGAACAAATTACTACTAATTTAGTGGTGAAACCGATTAATAGTCTATTGCATTCATCTCTAATTCTCAAGTGATTATATTAAGAGTAGATCTTAGCAGTTCAAGGGACATCTCTGTTGTCTAGTTAATCAGTGCCCTTAATATAAGATTAAAGCATGAGGAGGAAAAACTGAACGATTCGCTTCTTTTCTAAATATTACACAATATCTTCATTTGATATTCACAACATAAAACAAACCAAACATCTGCCAACCATCACACAACTACTTATGCTTACATAAAACCGCCAGCAAAACCAAAATCATCTTTGTTAACATACTGGCAAAATTTATCTCCTAGGAGAATTCCTCATCGGCACATACATACACTAACTGAATCAAAAGCCACAACATTGATCATTCGATCATTATGCCGCGTATCTCAAGATTGTTCAACTTCTTTGGCCTCTTGTAGTACTTCAATAAGAGAGAGCAACAGACAACACTGACAGAAGAGGCTGCCATGGCCGCTCCAGCAATCCATGGTGGTAAGCGGAATCCTGTAGATGGGAAAAGCGCTCCAGCGGCGATGGGAATGCCAAGAAGATTGTAACCCAAAGCCCAAATGTAGTTCAAACGAATGCGTGTAAAGGTTTTCCTTGATAAGTCTATAGCAGTTATCACATCCTCCAAGTTACTCTTCATGAGAACAATATCAGCTGCTTCTATGGCAATGTCAGTGCCAGCACCAATTGCCATACCAACATCTGCTGCCACAAGGGCTGGTGAATCGTTAATACCATCTCCCACCATTGCAACGGTATATCCTGAAGCCTGTCAACGTGAAGAATGAAGTGATATACTTAGGAAAAAACAAGACTTGGATAAACGTGGTGCTTCTGGTGGATTTAAACATAAGCAACATATAAATTTGAAAATAAAACCAGTTTTTGCGTATATACCTGTAACTCCTTTACATTCTCTGCCTTCTGCTCAGGTTTGGCTTCTGCGATAACAGTTTCAATTCCAACTTCATTAGCGATGGATTTTGCAGTTCCCCAATTGTCACCTGTCACCATGATGCTTCTCACTTCCATAGACTTCAGAATGGAAATGGCCTCATATGCACCTGGTTTTAGCGGATCAGATATGGCTAGAACTCCACTTAATTCCCGGTCTATAGATACTAGAATCCCAGTTTGCGCCATCCCTTCAGTCTCTGTTAGCATTTCTTCAGCATCGGCTGGAATGACAATGTCATGGTCTATCATCAAGCTCTTGTTTCCCACTATTATTTCCTTGTTCTTCACGACAGCTTTCACTCCATGGCCAGTCACAGAGACAAAGTCTTTTGCTTCTGGCCAGAGAGGATTCTCTTCATCTTCTCTAAATTTCTTGGCATACTCAACAATAGCCTTGGCTAATGGGTGCTCACTGTTCACCTAATAGACAACGATATCGTCGAAAGTCAATACAATATGCAAACTATTCTATTTGTTTCCATGTTTCGGAGACAGTAGAAACCAGAGTTCTTCAAGTTTTCAAGATATAAAAGAGTTCCAAGAGGAGAAGCATACCTCAGCTCCAGCAACAAGTTCGTAGAAGTCTCTTAGTACCATATTTTTGAATAGTTTTGTGTTAACAACCACTGGCTTTCCCATTGTGAGAGTTCCTGTCTTGTCAAACACAATGCAATTCACCTGGAAGATTGTCGGCCATCAGTTTTAAAATATTGTTACCAATCTTCAAATGTACAGCAAGTAAAAGAACAACATGAATAACATACACTAACCTTATGTGCGCTTTCCAGTGCTTGGCCCCCTTTAATCAGTACTCCTTGAGAGGCACCAACGCCAGTGCCAACCATTACAGCAGTGGGGGTTGCTAGGCCTAGAGCACATGGACAGGCAATGACCATAACAGAGATTCCAAACTGGAGTGCAAGCTGAAAGCTATCCATTGAAGATGGTATCCAGGACTTAGGGTAGCCATGGAATTTTCCAGCGAAAAACCAGGCAAGCCAGGTTGAAAATGAGAGGGTGATTACCTGAAAAAAGAAAAAATCTCAGATATTTTTGGGAATGAAAACCTGTGCATATCTAAAGGACTATACAGATATGTCCAGCAAAATAGAGAAATTATCTTGAGAACTTACCAAAGGCACAAAATATTTAGAGATGCGGTCAGCAAACTTCTGAACTGGAGCTTTAGCCATCTGAGCTGACTCAACAAGTCGAACAATTTGTGAAAGAGCACTCTCTGATCCAACCCTTGTCGCCTTTATATGTAACACTCCATTCTCATTCAAAGTGCCTCCAATCACTGGATCACCCTTCCTTTTGGCCACAGGCCTTGCCTCTCCTGTTATCATACTCTCATTCACATGGCTTTGTCCCCACAAAACGTAACCATCTGAGGCTACTTTTGCTCCAGGAATGATTTTAATTACATCATTCTTCTGTATCAACCGACTATCAATTTCTTCTTCGTTTATGACATTGCCATCATCATCCAAAGTTAACAATGTTGCTGTTTCGGGTGCTAAGTCCATAAGTTTGGCAATGGCCTCAGATGTCTTTCCCTTGGCCAAAACCTCCAGATATTTGCCAAGTAGAATAAACGAAATAAGCATTGAACTAGTTTCAAAGAAATCTGTGCCTTCAAAATGTGGAGAAGTAGCAGCTCTCATCACTGAGTAGACTGAATAAAGGTAAGCTGCATTTGTTCCCAGGGCAATCAAGACATCCATATTAGCAGAACCATGCCGCAATGCTTTGTAGGAACCAGTGTAGAATCGTCGGCCTATAATGAACTGGACAGGAGTGGATAGCACCCACCTTATAGTCTCTCCAACAGTAAGCATATTGACCACTTTGGTATCAAGTCCATCCTTGATTCCAGGGATATACATGAAGACCATGGAGGTTAAAAATACAGGAATTGTAAAAACCAAACTCCACAGAAATGATCTGTAGTATTGCTTGATTTCTTTCTGTTTATGATTTATTCTTCCTCCTCCACCTTCAGGAAATATCCTGGCCTTGTAACGCCCAGAACCTGTTGACTCTATCACTCTAATAAAGTTTCTGGGTCCTGTCATTTCTGATTTGTAAGAAAGGGAGATCTTCTGCAGTTCAGGATCCAAATCAATGCCTTGTACGCCAGGAAGTGCTTTGAGAGAATTTTCAATTATTCTCATGGAATGATCAGTTCTTACACCGTCAACTTTCAGATGAATCTTGTTCATGTCTTCCCCTGTACTGATAAGTATGGCTTCAAAGCCAGTATCTTTAATAGCATTCAAAAGCTGATTGTAGTCCAAAATTTTAGGATCATACTGAACTTCTGCTTCTTCAGTCGCCAAGGCCACTTGGGCTTTTTGTACACCATGAATTGCTTGCAAAGCGTCTTCCACAGTTGTGGAGCAAGAAGTGCAAGTCATTCCATTAATGCGTATTCGACATAATTGTATGGATTTATGACTTGTTTCATCCTGGATCAGTGTTGCTTCAAACCCAACATCCTCAATGGTCTCACGAATTGTCTCCTCCTATAATGTATTAAAAGCTTATTACATATTTAATAAACCAGCCGCAGTCAAAAACATCATAAGAACACAAAAGAGAACCATTAAATCATTCTTGAGAACTGATCAATATCCTTAATCATCAATTAAAGTAGTTTTCAGAAAATTTAAATTTGTTTGCTAAAAGTTTTTTTCTATTCAGGTCACGCTTAAACAAAGCTAAAATGATTCTTAAGTTTACTCAGATAACTGTCTCAAGCTCCAAACCCAGCCAAAAATGCCAAACCCTCACCAAAAATTAAGTTCTAAGCGTTAAATTGAACCTTGAATATACGATTCATGTATTCTAACATGTATGTGGTTGTGCTAGTCTATTGACTCAATTATTCTACGATCTGTCTACCGAGCAGCAGCATCTTTACATACTCATTGAATCCTTTCCTGCGAAAGTGTCACGTTTACTGTCTAAGGCTGAGGTCCATTCCATAATATAACGTTCAAGTTTGGTGTAAAGTTGAGCCCAATATAAAAGGCAACACATGACTCATGTGTTGTTGATGAAGGTAAATGGTAAATGTCATAGTCAAGGCGATGATGATGGGAAACATATCGTATCTCTCAAACATCCTCAGCCAACTGCCAAGCAACACAAAGGGCAAAAAGTTTTGCTTTACAGATGAGTCCAGAATATATACAACCGCTCCGGCCCTTTACCAATTACCATTCATTCATCGTCTTCATGTTATTGCTTTCATTCATCTTAATAATCAATAAATACAGATTTGAAGTTACGTGATTCACTAGCAATACCGCACACCCTTTTACAAAGAAAACGCGTTTAATAACCTAAATTTTACGAACCAGAGTTGATAAACGCTAATTGACAACAAGATCTTGTAACCTCAAGCAGGAAAATCAGGGAAAACAAAGAGCTTTGTTTTATAAACTCAATCTATCTTCACTTAAAAAATAAGTAAATAATTAAATAAAGAATATATCATAGCCAAGGTTTGAATTATTCTGCAATTAACATAAACGTGCATGTAAAGCGAAGCATCAGAGGGCACAGACAAAGTCGCGTCAAACAAAAGCAATCAATTTGTTCTTCAAGCAAGATTAAGAATTCCCAGAAAGATCAATAAATAATGAAAATACACTCTCAAAAAAAAAAGTAATGTAAAAACTTACGTTAACAAAACTGGGGTAGAACAAAACTTGTGCTCGATTATTCAAGACATCAACCACGGCTTCGTGTATTCCAGGAAGTCTTTTGACAGCCTTCTCGACGGAGCCAGCGCAGGCGGAGCACGTCATTCCCATCACAGAAAACAACGCAGCCTTGGGCTGTGAACTCTCGGCTGTGGTCTCCTGAGCCGAGACTCCCTTCGGATACTTAGGCATGGAGGGATAGTGAGGCCTCGGCGACAATCCTCCATAGCTGTCGTTGCGTATGCAGGTGGCCAATGCCAAGAATTTGCTCGCCATATTCAACGTACAGTACTCACTACGTTTACCAATACTAATATCTCTCTATGTGTAAAACAACAAAGAAGAAACAAACATTTATTTTTAGAGTTGAAGTTTGGCTCCGAATTCGAATTTAAAATGGCAAAAATTTGGCGATAACTAAATGGGCATCACTATTTATAACCGATGGTGGTGGTACAATTTTGCAAGTAAATTATCAAGCAAGTCATGATGATGCTCAAAGTGATGATGTTTGACCAAAAAATAATTCTTTTTAAATAAAAAAAGTAACGGCTGAGTGGCTGACGGGCCCTTAATAATTTCTCTTTATGTCAAAAGCTATAATGTTTATAAAAATTCTGAGCAGTGTCGTCCATTAGTGATTTCTCTGTAGTTTATTGGTCGAAGTTATAATTTTTTAATTTACAATAATATTATTATAATTATTATCAATGGCGTAATTAAGGATGGCCAATTTTTTGAAAAATTATAAATATAAAAATAAAAATAAGATATTTTAATATAATATATAAAGAAAGTTTAATACCTATACGCTATTCGAATTCAACTTTAAAAAAGACAAAAAATTTATGTGCAATAAATAATAAATTATATGGTGCAATTTGAAAGGAAAAAAAATCTTTATTTTTTTATTCCTTATATTATATTTTATAATAAAAGTTAATAATAAAATCTCACCCCACCAAAAAAAAAATTAGTATAGATTTTTTCTTTTTCTCCTCTTTTCAACTTAAATTAAAGTTTAATTCTATTTTTTCTTTAATAATAAAGAAGTACATCATATAATTTATCATACCATTCGTATAGAAAATTTTAACCCATTTAAAAAAAGAAAAAAGAAAAATCCAGTTTCGCCACTGCTGCTACTGATTATTATATAAATAGCTAGAGAACCGTAAAACGGAAGAGTTTCTACATACCACGGTCGATAGAGCTAGAAGTCAGAAGTAAGAGAGAAAGAGAATCTTAATTTGCTTGAAAGATACAAAGACTGATTATTAGAACACTCTTGATTCTCATACGAAGTTTATGAGCAAACATCCCCTGCATTTATAGTAACTTGAACCGCTAAGTAATCAATCAAATATTATTATATTTGTAAAACAGTTTTGCTTCGGACTTTTTTATGCTTCATCCTAATTCATCTCTGCCACCAAACCTGTGATAAAAT
This sequence comes from Boswellia sacra, assembly GCA_013180625.2. Taxonomy (NCBI): domain Eukaryota; kingdom Viridiplantae; phylum Streptophyta; class Magnoliopsida; order Sapindales; family Burseraceae; genus Boswellia; species Boswellia sacra. Next base: position 2,107,432 of record SNVD02006955.1, on the reverse strand, counting down.
AATAAGAGGTTTAATTTGCAGCTAAACAACATAAAATAATATTTTCGTCAGATAAGCCCGGTTGTCATCTCAAATAAATTAACAAGAAAGTCTGGTTAGCGTGTGTCGAGTTAATTAGTTAGTTAGCTAAGAACATAATTAACATTATTTTTACCTTAGAAGGTTAGGTTATGATTGATCAATGATCACTTAAGCCGTTAATTATTTTATATTATTTTATAACTACAGTAAACGTATATATACCCTTCATGGAATCGTGAGGAATCAGGATTTGAGTTTTGGGTCCAATAGATTAGAATTTGCGGCGGAAGATGCCTTCACAGATAAGAATCAAGGAAATTAAATAAACTCATAAAAATTAATAACCAAGAAACATAAACTGATGTCATTGAAACCAAAAAAAAGAAAAATTTCCAGATTGAGTTTTAGTAATTATGTTCTCACCCACCCCATAACCAGTAATGAAAAACGTTGTATAAATGTTCATAAGAAAGGAATTAGATTAATTTACGCATTAAAAAAAAAAAAAACGCCAGAGCATTGTAAGAATCGATTATGTTTAAAACTTAAAGTTGATGAAGATCGTGTTCCCGAGAAATCTAGTACGTAAATTCAAATGCAGTTTTAGAAATTAAAGAATAGTAGTGATGATGATTGTTTAAAACAATGAGGAAGAAATTAGCCTGTTTTGCGTCTTGGTGCATGCCTGCATACTGCAACGCATACCCAGTAATTGCTGCTGTACGTGTGCCCTAATTATCAAGTTTCGAATATTTAATACTTATTCCTTTGTGTATTGCAAAAACTATTTTAGAAAATACACATTTATTAATACACTAAAATGAATATTAATCACACATTACTTTTAAAATTTAAAAAAATAAAATAAAATCAACCACATATTCTTATCAAATTCTGAAAAAAAAAAAACCTCAAAATATACAAACAAATATTATATTCCAGTAAAATTGTTTACATGGTTATGCTATGTATACTTGCGTTGTTTGATTTTCTTCAAAGCTCAACTCGGTCTGTTATATTTATCTTCTTCAGTCAGAATAATAAGAAGAAGAAATATGATCTTGATCAAACTTTGTTCATGCATCGTCATTAGCTCTATAGCTAGCATATGTGGAGTGATTTTCATTTCTTGGAAAAGCGATTAGCTAGTTTTGTTCTCTAGTTTCAATATTTTTTGGAGAAAATTAAAACTTATCATGTATAGGATAGGTCCTTTATGCAGTGACTGTACTTACAATCGTTCAATTCTAGATTGGTATGTAAACACATGTAATTCTTTAGAATTAGACAATTACAAGCATATTGATATAGTGCTGTTCCATAAACTGATAAACACTATATATGGAGGACATTGAAGTTGTAATTGAGCAGTCATCATTAGCAAACAGGTTTCACGAGAAAACACCAAATCAAATAGTAATGTTAGGTATCAGCAAACATGCCACATTATAATATGCATATGCGGTTCAATTCCTTGCACTATATTCTACACATCACCAAACACCTACCAAACATTATACGTATGTGTGGAAAAGAATTAAGCCGTCAAAAGATTTTTAATTTAACATGTATAATTTTCCCTGCTATTCTTAAACTAAAAATTATTTTATTATATTTCCCTGGAAAACTGATAGAATGGATCAGAATACAATATATTCTTCAATTGAATTAGATATACAGCTGATTGACAGCTCCAAATTTTGATTTTCGCTCAATTTAGTCAAGCTATATCAGCCCAAGTAGCGAATAGAAATACATAGAAGACAACAAATTGACTTACTAATTTGCATTAGTGATAGTGATAAGAGAAAGGCTGACTTGGTTTACTTATAAATAATATAACGAATAATATATATATATATATATATATATTACGTGTTTGAAGGTTGAAATGGTATATATTATATATAATTCAATCGAATGAGAGATATTTGAAACATTTGATATCAAATTTAAAATTACCGGCCACAAGTTCTAAGCAGAACTCCAGGGCCAGACCGTTAGCTAAAATTAAATGTTAATATACGATGGCTACTACAATTGTGACAAAGTAATGACAGTAATGTTAGAGAAGACACGGACGCAACAACCGTTGGAACACTAGTCTTTGTCAAACAGTAGTCAATGGTATGTAGCTAGCTCTTGACAAAATATTATATTAAATAAAAAAATCTGGGGTTGGGCCTCTTGCTTACAACAGATCCACATCTGGCATTTCAGATTTGTATACTGAAACAAGGCCCAATTATTCTCTGCCATGCCCAATGCTTTTTTTGTTTGAATGTAAACGTTGGAGGGAGGGCGTTCATTGACTTTTGAGCTATTAAAAAATTTGGTTAAATTATTTAATCAACATTAATGAACAAGTCTTGCTTTATCTTGAAACTATGGTAAGATTTTGGGCCTAAGATGATCCATCGCTTAACCAATGGGACCCATCAAACAGAGTTTGTCAAGTGCAAGATAACCTTAGTTTATTCATGGTGATGGTAGAAGAAAGTTACCACTAATAAAATATCCTAAGTCATCTCTATTTTAACGGTGTAGAAAAATTAGGGTTATGTTGCTTGCTAAGAAAGTTTGGGCCTTACATCAGACCCTACATCATCTTTGTTATTGGGCAAATATGATAATCCAATAAGGCCCATCACCTCAAGCTCTTTTGTCCTAATCTGGGCCACAGCTGTGGAATAGGCTAAGGCCGAATTCATTGACTTTTGAACCATTAAAAAGTGAAAGAATTATGGAGATAGACCAACTTTATGGGGTGAATTGAGAAAATGGACTAAGTGCTGAAAGTTGTATACAATGAGCCTATCCAGTTCAACACAATGTCCAGTAGTTTGATAATGAGTGTCGACTATTGAAGAAAGTCATCATATAGAAATTTCAAAACCGATCCATTCAAAGAATCCCTCTAATTTAGGTTATTTTAAACAAAATTTCTTAAAATTATTAAGGATGCTCTTGTAGGTGGCAAATGTATTCGGTTAGGGCCGGGTACCGGAAACCCAGCCTGGTGTTGCCAGGGAATTTGATAGTCTAAACAGGCCACCCTCAACTCTTTTGTCTTAATTTGGGCCAAAGTAATGGAATATGCAGAGGCAAGATTCGTTGACTTTTGATCCATTGAAAAATTAGGATGATTTTTTTCTTACATACACAGTTTGGGCCTTACATCAGATACATCATCTTTGTTAATGGAAATTCGACTACCCAATAAGGCCCAATCGTGATTCCCAACCTCTTTTGTCTTAGAATGGGCCACGGCCGTGGGTTACCCCGAGGTCATATTCGTTGACTTTTAGACTCTTAAAGTAGTTTTTTTTTTTAAAGAAACAAATTGGGGGCTCTTTGATCCATTCAAAGAGTTATATTTGTTGTTGAATAAGTCTTTTTAGAAATCATTTAATTAGTAACAAGAGTTATATTTATTGGAGATTGGGCCTAACAAGAAAGGTCTAAAGGGGCTCAGTGCTTCCATTGATACCTTCCATTCAATGTTAAGTTAGAGTTTAGGCATAACAAGAAAGCCGAAAGATTAAAAGTAATGGAGTTTTGATTTGAAATTCCAATATTTGCATTTGTTGAACTTTAGGTGGCCTATCCCTATTTTGATTACATATGAGCTGGCTGACTTTGGAATCCATATCCAAATCATAAACTAATTTGGGCAAGTTGGGCGTTGGCCGGCATGTATAACCCATGTTAAGCCTTGTATTCCCTTGCGTGGTTGCAAAAGCCCCATGAGACTCATTTCAAGAAAATACACAAATTAAATAGGACAGAATGTCTTGTAGTTTTCAAGTGTGATTGATTTACAATCCCTTGCTTTTTGTATTAGACGTACAAGACCCAAAACATGTCTACTTAATTGAAGAATCCAAAGACTCGTAAACCAATCTAGAAGTTTATTTGTTAGTCATGCAAGATGTAAACGTTGACCCAGTTTTTTTTTACACTAGAAAGCAATAGACTAAAAACCTTACTTACAGTCTACAATTTCAGTTTTCAATTCTGGCAACATGAAAGGATAAATCATGAAAAAGATGGGTTTGTTTCCTTTGGTTGTAGTAAACGAACAAAAGATTGGTAGGCATCAACATCGAGAGGCCGAAGCCAATCCAATCTTCATCTTGGTCTTATCCAGAATTGGGAAGATCTTGTCTCTCTGTCTGCATGCCAAAAACGGGTTTGGCTTTGGCAACTACTCTGAAACAACCCATTCCCAGGCGTTGGCGTATTGCAAATTGCAATACACAGGCACGTCCTGCCCAGCTGAACCTCATTATATTGTGCGTAAGCGCTTACGTTTTTCAGGTTCAGTGAACTCTTCTGATGCTGATCCTCTCCGGCCCCAATGCCAACTGCACTTGCCCACTTGAAATTTCAACACATTCATAAAACGTATAAAATATTGGTAATATATGGTCGCCTTCAATTTCAAATCTCCGCGTACTTGTAGTTGAGAGTTCAACTAACTTTGACGTTGAAGCAAAGAGTTTTGAGTATGAAGCATGACCATACAATGACAACTCCAGGTGCCAGCATAACCTCCCTTGGGTTTGTAATCATAAATCGAAGCAACATCGTGAGTAGATGAGTTGATATTTTGTTGTTACATAATCAAAAACATGATGACACCATAATATTTTATTTCTATATTATAATAATAATAGTCTAGAATAAACACAGGAAACTTAAGCCCCGAGGAAATTGGAATGCCATTAAATTAAGATTGGCCACTCGTTGCTTTGATTTTCATTTAGAATACTACACGTGGATCCAAACTTCACATCATAATTTCTTCTGGTGTTTTCCGACATTGAGATGGCTAGTTTTATGATTTGGTTTTCTTCTGGTTTTTGAGTAAACATTATGTTGTGATGAGATTATTTATATTAAAAAAACCAACTGTTCTTTATCTCTATTATTTAGTAAAAATTATTATTAAAAAAATTTCATACAAAATTACTTATAGCTACGAACTTTTAGTCTTTTGAAACGGAGAAATTAAAAAAAAAAAAGAGCATACACCTTTTAAAGTCTTAACACGTTTATTCCCATGTTCACCGAATTCAACAACCCAACTTTTAGAAGAAAATTAATAAAGAATAAAAAACATTTTTCTTTCTGGTTTTACGCAGGCATCCGTATCTTCTCAAATCAATTATTCTCTCAAAAACGTAATGTCTATGAGATAATAATAATCTTTTAAACAAATATTACTTCATGATTCTTTATTATTTTTTGAAAAGATTTCCACGCATGCGCAGTTAACATTTCCCTACCATCTTTGGTTGATATAACAGGGAGTACAACTACAAATTCCACGTAATAACTTTTTCTTTTTCTTCTGCTGTCCAATCATAGATAGGCAATTTTAATACTATTCACCAATTAATCTACCGCAATCATTCTTCCACGTGTATCAACAATTGATGACAAGGCCTTGACATGGCATACTCACGAAAATTGGAGAGTCTTATATGCATCCGTTATACCAATACAATACAGAAAAGAATGGAATGCAACTAAAAGCTATTTTGGGTGCAGGTGTCATACAACAAATTAATGGGAATCATGGGATGCTACTAGAAAGAGAGTTTGGATGTATTTCATTAGCTTAATATACCACATCAATTGATTTACCACGTCAATTCAATTATACAATACAGCAGATGCATCAAAGACCCTCTAAGAGAAAACTAAAGACTGACAATCCATAAAAAACTATTAGCCACGTGGCACTCTTCATCTTCAATTCTTGCGCGCTCCCAACTCCCAAGACCGAGTTACTGCATAACAGCCATCCATAAAAACTTCCCTGCTTCAACACATACGCACAATCATTCGTCCATTCGCTGTTTATTTGATAACTTTGCACACACCCTTTCTACTTCACTTCGATTTGATTCAGAGAAAAAAAAATGGAGAATTTAACACTGACTGGATTGTTGAGGAAATCTGCTACCCAATTCCCAAATAAAAGAGCTCTCTCAGTTTCTGGAAAACTTGATTTAACGTATGCTCAATTGCAGGACCTCGTTGATGACGCTGCTTCTCTCCTTATCGCTGCTGGTATTAAGCCAGGAGATGACGTCGCTCTCTCCTTCCCAAACAGTGTCGAGGTAGGTACTTCTACTACTTCCTCTTTCTTTCTCTTTTTAACTTACGATTCTCTGTTTTGGATGATCAGAAAATATTTAGACGAAGAAAATCAACAATATTTCTTTTAAAAGAAAAAACTTGCGAGGTAAAACGTATCATTAATTATTTTCCTGGATACCAAACAGAGTGGACAAGTTTTGTACAGGGAAGAGTTTTACCACGACAGTCAATCAAACAGTTGCTCTCTAACAATAAGTTTTGATTTTTTTTTCTTTTTTTAAGTTGGTGATATTGTTTTTGGCGGTTGTACGGTGCCGAGCGACTGCCGTGCCTTTAAATACGGCATACACGGAGGAGGAGTTCGAGTTTTATCTCTCCGATTCAGAGTCAAAGCTTCTAATAACATCTAAAAAGGACGGCGTCCGATCGGCTCAAGCCGCGGCTTCCAAGCTCAAAATCCTTCAAATGACCGCCGCTTTCGACTCAAATTTCAAACTTGCGATCTCTCCATCATCATCCACCCAAGACAAGCCAGATCATGAGTTGGTCAATCAAATTGTTAATGAATCATCTGACGTGGCACTTTTCCTCCACACCTCCGGCACAACCAGCCGACCAAAAGGCGTTCCCTTGAGTCAGCTTAATCTAGCTTCCTCTGTTTTGAATATCGTATCGGTTTACAAACTCTCCGAGTCAGACTCCACTGTCCTTGTTTTACCATTGTTTCACGTGCATGGATTAATGGCCGGTTTACTCAGCTCGCTCGCAGCTGGAGCCGCCGTTACCATCCCAGCCGTTGGTCGTTTCTCCGCTTCCACATTTTGGTCAGACATGCGATCATACAACGCCACTTGGTTCACGGCAGTTCCCACAATCCACCAAATCCTACTAGATCGTCACGACAGCAAGCCTGAGCCTGGTTACCCCAAGCTGAGGTTTATTAGAAGCTGTAGTTCTTCGTTGGCGCCGAGTATAATGGCTCGGATGGAGGAGACGTTTGGGTCGCCAGTGCTGGAGGCTTATGCAATGACCGAGGCATCTCATTTGATGGCTTCGAACCCGTTACCAGAGGATGGCCCGCACAAGCCTGGTTCAGTGGGGAAACCGGTCGGACAGGAAATGGCTATTCTTGACGAGCATGGTGTATTGCAACCCGCAGGTGCTGCAGGGGAGGTTTGTATCAGGGGAAATAACGTTACTAAGGGTTATAAAAACAATCCTGAAGCTAACAAGGAAGCTTTTAGATTCGGATGGTTCCATACCGGAGATGTTGGCTTCTTTGATTCTGATGGGTACTTGCACCTGGTGGGACGGATCAAGGAGCTCATCAACCGTGGAGGTAAATTTTTGCTTATCACTTGCATTACGGAAATTAAATCTTTTGTTTAAGGAAGCCACGAGTAGAGTACTGTCATTTCAGGGATGTGAAAATAATACTGAAATGTTTTGTTGTTTTTTTTTTTTTTTCAGGAGAGAAGATATCACCCATCGAAGTAGATGCAGTTCTTCTGTCTCATCCAGATATAGTTCAAGGGGTTGCATTTGGAGTTCCTGATGATAAGTATGGTGAAGAGGTGAGCAATCAATTCTCAAAGCAAAACCCACACGGAAATATTTAGAATTATACTTGTGATTCTGAATTCCTAATTGGTTTTGTGTCTTACTTTGATGCAGATCAATTGTGCCGTGATTCTGAGGAAAGGAGCAAACTTAGATGAGGAAGAGGTGATTCAATTTTGTAAGAAGAACCTTGCTAGTTTCAAGGTCCCTAAGAAGGTGTTTATCACGGACAAGCTCCCAAAAACTGCTACTGGGAAGATCCAGCGCCGCATCCTGGCAGATCATTTCCTATCTTAAGTCTCTGCTGCCAAGGTTCCCGTCTCTCAAGTTTGGAGCTTGAGCAATCACCTTCAACGATTTTTATCTATCTATCCATATATAGATAGTTGGATCTACTTTATTAAGGGATATTTGTCATTAATTTGCTTATTCTTGAATCCTAATAATAAATGGATTCAGTGGGTGTTTTTCCCGTAAAAGAAATTATTGTACCTGTACATTTGATAAATAAAACATGGAATATGATATTATGATATTTCATGTGCCATTGCAAAATCAAATGGTTGAGTAAGTAAGATGATTTAGAACGATAACAATTAAAGAAATGAAATTAGTTAAGGATGGCTTTAATTATTGTAATTGTGTCTTAAATTCTTGAATTAAAATTTTGACATTAATTTTTAATTAATCATCTAATCAAATTTAATGATTGTTAGAGAGAAGTTACAATATAGTGTTTCTTTTTCGTGTCAACTCAACAATTTTTTTCACCATTGAATTGGATAAAGTGAATAATTATCAATTGGCGTCAAAATTTTAAGTTATAATAAACTATTCATTAAATAATCTACATACTCCACTCATCCAATATGGGTAGTACTTACAGGCCCATCATACAAGCTCGTGTATATATATATATATATATATATATATATATATATATATATATATATATATATATAATTCACTTATATAATATATATTTTAATCATATTTCATCACCTCAATTTGTACTATTTATCAATTTGTAAACATTCAACATATGTTGATCATATATAAACCATAAAAAGTTAAAAATTAATTTTCTTTAATCAAAATCCAATAAGATCATGGAAATATGCAATCTTTTGCTCATTGCTAACGCAAGTTCACTTCCTAGTTTTCTAGAATTGCATAGAATAATGAAAATATCATTGCCTAGAAAACTAGGCAGTACACACAAGCAATGCACTGCCCAATCTCCTGTACAAACTACACAATGTAACTCCAAAATCACTCCACAAATTTGCATAGTGTAATTGGCACAAATGCATTCTTGAGTGGAAGACAAAATCCTGTTAAAAAAATAGAAGAAAATATGATGGTTAATCTTGTTTGAATAAAGAGAAAAAAATCACATACATGATAGGAAGAAAATAATTAGCGTATTCGAGTTTTTTTATGGGTATACAAAGTAAATTAATAAAGAAGATAAACTAGAAACTACTAGAATCATCCTTAACTTCTATCTCTCAGGTCTTTAATTAGACTTTCCTTTTGGTTGGGTAACATCCCATCTTTTGTAACTTTCATACGTAATTTAAGGATTGGATTATGATACCTTCGCTGGTGGGCTCCGAGATTCTGTTGGAGATTTCCAATTACCCTGCTACTTTTTGATTGGGATTGATACGACGGGAGTGTAATCTTCCAGAAATATCTTGTGTGCGTTTCTTCCGTGGTCCAAGCTGCAGTCACGCACACAGAAGTGACGCCAACTTGCTTTACCAATCAACCGCTATCGTATTCCCACGTGTCCTAAATTGACAAGAAGGCTTCCCACACGGCACATTTAAACTGACAGCCTTCATCACTGCTAGCCACGTGGCACTCTTAACCTTCCTATTTGAACCCTCCCCCAGTTCCCCCTACATGGCCCTCCCCTATATTAGCGTCTCCGCTTTTCTTTCCTAAACAGGTTCACTCATTCGTACACTGTAATCTGATAAATTTGCATACTCAGAAACAATCTTTCCGTCATTCTGAAAGAAAAGATGGAGAATTTAACGTTGACTGGATTGTTGAAGAAGTCTGCTGCTCAATTTCCAAACAGGAGAGCTCTTTCTGTTTCTGGAAAACTTGATTTGACTCATGCTCAATTGCAGGACCTCATTGAGAACGCTGCTTCCATCCTTGTCGCTTCTGGCATTAAGCCAGGCGATGTTGTCGCTCTCTCCTTCCCCAACACCGTCGAGGTATTAACTCTTTTTCTTTCTAATTTTTGATGCTCTGTTTGAATAATCAGTAAATTTTTAGAAAGAATTAAGTTATTTTTTAGTAGTTGTTTTCTTGGTTACCGACCAATGTGAAGTTCTTATGTTATTTTAATTACTGGAAGAGTATTATCAATCACGAACGTCGATTAATTTATTAGTAATTTAAAGAATTTCTTTTTTAATTTTTTTTTGGGCAGTTTGTGGTAATGTTTTTGGCGGTTATACGTTGCCGCGCAACCGCTGCACCTCTAAACTCTACTTACACAGCCGAGGAGTTCGAGTTTTATTTATCGGACTCAGAATCAAAGCTTCTATTAACATCTAAAGAAGGCGTAAAATCGGCTCAAGCCGCCGCTTCCAAGCTCAACATCCCTCATATGACCACCATCCTCGACTCTAATTCCAAAATTGCACTCTCTTCATCAACTTCTACTCTAGCCAAGCCAAACCCCGAGTCGGTCAGTCAAATTGTCAATGACTCATCCGACGTGGCACTTTTCCTCCACACCTCCGGCACAACCAGTCGGCCGAAAGGCGTTCCTTTGACTCAGCTTAATCTAGCTTCCTCTGTTCTGAATATTATATCGGTTTATAAACTCTCCCAGTCAGACTCCACTGTGCTTGTTTTACCATTGTTTCACGTGCACGGGTTAATGGCCGGTTTACTAAGCTCGCTCGCTGCTGGAGCCGCCGTTACTCTTCCAGCCGCTGGTAGATTCTCGGCTTCGACGTTTTGGTCAGACATGCGATCATACAATGCCACTTGGTACACGGCAGTTCCCACAATACACCAAATTTTGCTAGATCGTCACGACAGCAAGCCCGAGCCTTCTTACCCCAAGCTGAGGTTTATTAGAAGCTGTAGTTCTTCACTGGCTCCGAGTATAATGGCTCGGATGGAGGAAACATTTGGCGCACCGGTGCTGGAGTCTTATGCAATGACCGAGGCATCTCATTTGATGGCTTCAAACCCGTTGCCAGAGGACGGCCCGCACAAGGCCGGCTCAGTTGGGAAGCCAATTGGACAGGAAATGGCTATTCTCGATGAGAATGGTGTAGTACAAGCGCCAGCTGTTTCAGGGGAAGTTTGTATCAGGGGAACCAACGTTACTGAGGGATATAAAAACAATCCTGGAGCTAATAAGGAAGCTTTTAAATTCGGATGGTTCCACACTGGAGATGTTGGGTTCTTTGATTCAGATGGGTACTTGCACCTGGTGGGACGGATCAAGGAGCTTATTAACCGTGGAGGTAACACATATTTCTTCACTCCTTTACATTGTGGAAAGCCTGTTCATCTGTAATATGCGACTGTTTATTTCAGATTCATGGATTAACTGGAATACCGATATTTGTACTTGATTTCTTCAGGGGAGAAGATATCACCAATCGAAGTAGATGCAGTTCTTTTGTCTCATCCAGATATCGCCCAAGCGGTTGCATTTGGAGTTCCTGATGATAAGTATGGTGAAGAGGTGAGCAACTAATTCACAAAAGCCTAAGTGCAACACAGAATCTTAGAATATATTTGTTATTGTGGATTGATAATTTGGTTACTTTCTCTGGTGCAGATCAATTGTGCGGTAATTCGGAGGGAAGGAGCAGAAATTGATGAGGAAAAGGTGAAGGAATTTTGTAAAAACAACCTTGCAAGTTTTAAGGTCCCCAAGAAGGTGTTTATCACGGACTCGCTACCAAAAACTGCTACTGGCAAGGTCCAGCGCCGCATTGTGGCAGAGCATTTCCTAGCTCAAATCTCCACTGCCAAGGTTCCCAAGTTTGGAGCTTAAGCGAGCCCTTCTTCAGTTCTCCAGCATTCTTTATACACACACACACGTATAATTGTTATGTATTTCATGGTTGATTCAAAATCATAATTTTGTAAGTGATTGTCATTCTTTTGTTCTTGAATCCTAATATGGATTTAAGGGGAGTTTTCCGAAAGGAGAAAACATTGTTGTATTTGTACATATATAAATAAATAAATTGCAGGACATTACATTATAACTTTCCTTTTCCATTGCAAATTCAAATGGTTGTTTTTTTGGAGTAACAAGCGTGCATTGGGAGAAAGAGGATAAGTCGGCGGATAAAGATTTCGTGGATGCATATATATCAGTAGGTGATAAATATTGGTGGGTTAAGACTTAAAGAGTAGTCAATAGCTGTTTTTTCAGGATTGACCGGCAATGGATCCTATCCAACCCAACTAACAAATTTCAACCACGCGTTGAGTGGTCTATTTAAATGCAATATTCATGCAACTTTCTCTCTCATTGTGTACATGATCAAGGAGAATCTATTTTCAATGCACAGTTGATTCATCTTCTACTCCACTGAGGATAAAGTCTGTGTTTCATGTGAAAGATAATTAAGTGGTCAACCCTATCCCTATGAAGCTTTCAGAGAAGCTCTCAGCTCACTGTTCTCGTAAATATCACCTCGTTGAGTTAACGATTGCAAATACTAATAAAAAGAAAAATAACATTAGTTAAGTATCGAACCTTATCCTTGTTAAAATCCGTGACTATGCAAATGACATTATTCAATTGTTTTATTCTATCATTATTTTATGATGGACTTTTTCCGGTGAATTTTTGCCAATCGTTCACTATCAAACTTGAGTTGAAGTCATGTATCCTGGAGAATTAATCAAACTCAAGTCGTGATCTAGTTAGGAGTTGTTATTTGGCTGGCACAACGGCGGCGTCTTTCCTTGTCTAACAAGATTCTCCCTGCTGAGATTGGCAGGGGATGGTTGATGGTGCAGTACAAAGCTTATCTTTAACCAAATTTATACTGTTAATTTATTTTATAATGTATTAAGATCAAATGAAACTTGTATTAGGTTCCCATTAATTCCGTAATTTGGGTATCCTTGATGAGGAGAATTTTGATCTGTTCTACGTTTTGGGGTAGGTGGGAATTAAATATGCAAGTTGAGCTTTTGGTTTGGGAAATTAAAGCATATGAGAATGGCTTTCTATACAATAATTTTTAATCCTGAATATGCCGGTGGCTTTGGATAGGACTATGGTGACTGTTCGCGTTTTCCGGATTACAGTTCACGCATCAAAAATAATACTGCGATTGGTTTCTTAGAAGATACGATAGACAGAGATTACAAATACATTAGAAATGTCCGTTTTCTGGAATACAGTTCACGCTTACGCATCAAAATTGTAACTGTGATAGTTTCTACTTTCTTAGTTGGCAGGATTAGGCTGCTAAAAGGTTTGTAACTTAGAGCAGATTTTTGCTGATCTTATTGCTTCTTAATGGTTGATGTTCTTGACCTCTTTAAATGTATCACCTGGTATTATTTTTCAAATCAAGTGAAGGGAGAGTGTTTGCATCGAAGATTTTACGGAAATAACTGCTGTGTAATTATCCTTAAGCACATAGAGTTACAGGCACATAACAAGTTATCCTACTGACACTTACGATTTTAATTTGCACCGTCTTGGATTTTTGGACTACTAATTTGCGAGATAAAATGATACCTCTTCATCATATTGATGGGTAATGTGGATTTCTGTCCATCTAACTTTCCCAAGTTTGATTTCAAGTACACGTGGAATGCTTAATTGCAAGCAATGACGTTTTCGTCCATTAGAGCGGTATTTGGTTGCAAGCAATGACGTTTTGGCCTATTTAGAGTTGTGCAGAATTTGGGATTGCTTTTGGAGTTTCCGCGAATGCAGAAATTTAGGTTGACTTTAACTGGTGATTTTTTAATGAGCAATTGCCTTTTATACTCAGCAATTGCATAACATAGAATTGCCATTTCGCGTTGTGCCACAGCTTCAGCTTTTACGTGTGGAAGGAAATTATCCCACAATGTGTGGACTTCACTTTAGTTACTCGTTTCGCATAGCTGAAAATCTTCTTCTGACTTGAGCTGTAACCTCTTCACATTTGACACTATTACTATATTCTCAAATTAAACCCACAATTACGAGTTTAAGTTTTATAGAATAAGGACAAACTTAAAAGTATACCAGAGACTTGATCAGATTTACTGAGGTATGTGCGACTCGATCGGTCCACCTTCCTGGCACAAAGATTTACGGGCAGGAAAGATCTGAAATTTCTACATGAATTTGACTGTAATGAAGTTTCCATGCGCGGGTGATCAGCAACTAAAGTCAATTCAACATGACTTTTACTTTTGATTTGGTTTATTGCTCAAGCCAAATAAAACATATTTTATTAGAAAAAAAATTGATTTACATGGAGGCCGAGTAACAAGCAGTCGGTGCCTGGTAGGATTACAGCACTGTCTGAGATCAACACGGTTGCTAGTGGGTCCAGCTTTTCTTGGAGATCTCCAATTGCTAATTTAATTTAATTTTTTTTTTTTTTTATAATTGAGATGATAGTATAACCATTATATTCCCTTCATTCCATGAAATATCTTGTTTGTTTCGTCCACGGTCCAAAAGTTGCACTCATGCAAAGTTAATGGTATTACGTAACACATCCAAATTAGCCGTCCCCAAATCATGATTCCATTTGTGCTAACAGTGACACCAAGGACTTTGCACACGGCATACCCAAACTGACTGTCCAATGTGTCCACCAGCATTAGCCACGTGGCAGGCTTCAGCTCTCTACTTGCATCCTTCGCTTTCCTGCTCGAACCCTCCCCCAGTTCTCCCTCCATAACCCTCCTCTATATAATCGTCTTTGCTTTCCTCTCTTCGACGCCTTCACTCATTCCTTCGTTCTTTATTTTATATATTTGCAGTCTCACGTACACACCTTTCTGGTTTGTTTCGATTCGGATTGATTCTTTCGCGATTCTTTCTTTGATTCAGAAATAAAAAAGAAAAACGATGGAGAATCTAACGCTTACTGGATTGTTGAAGAAGACTGCTGCTCAATTCCCTAACAAGAGAGCTCTGTCTGTTTCTGGAAAGCTTGATTTGACACATGCTCAATTGCATGTTCTCATTGAAGACGCTGCTGCTCTCCTTCTCGCTTCGGGTATTAGGCCCGGCGATGTTGTCGCTCTCTCCTTCCCTAACACCGTGGAGGTATTATTTCATTTATCGTGGCTCTGTTTAGATGATCCGAAAATATCTGGAAAACAAGAGAAAATGTCATTTTTTTTGAAAAAAAAAATAAATAAAGATTGAAAAAACATTTTTTTATAGCACAGCAAGAAGAATGTTGAAAAAATTTACCAATAAGGTTGAATTTATTATCATTAGTTTTCTTGGTTACGAAACCGAGTGCCCAAAAAACAATCGTTATATTATTTTAATGACGGAAAGAGTCTCAGCCACGAATTTTTCAAAATGATATCGATTATTTATTATTTTTGTGCAGTTTGTGATTATGTTTTTGGCGGTTATACGGTGCCGAGGAACCGCGGCGCCTCTCAATTCGACTTACACAGCGGAGGAGTTCGAGTTTTATTTCTCCGACTCCCAATCGAAGCTTCTATTAACATCTCCAGAAGGCGTCCGATCGGCTCAAGCCGCCGCCTCCAAGCTCAAAATCCCTCATGTGACCGCCACCCTCGACTCAGATTCCAAAATTGCGCTCTCTTCATCATCATCATCATCATCATTATCCATCCTAGGCAAGCCAAATCCTGAGTCGATCAATCAACTTGTCAATAAATCATCCGACGTGGCACTTTTCCTCCACACCTCCGGCACGACAAGCCGACCGAAAGGCGTTCCCTTGACTCAGCTTAATCTCGCTTCCTCTGTTTTGAATATTATAGCGGTTTATAAACTCTCTGAGTCAGACTCAACTGTGCTCGTTTTACCATTGTTTCACGTGCACGGCTTAATGACCGGTTTACTCAGCTCGCTGGCCGCTGGAGCCGCCGTTACTCTCCCTGCAGCTGGTAGATTCTCGGCTTCGACATTTTGGTCAGACATGCGATCATACAACGCCACTTGGTACACCGCTGTTCCCACAATACATCAAATTTTACTAGATCGTCACGACAGCAAGCCCGAGCCTTCTTACCCCAATCTGAGGTTTATTAGAAGCTGTAGTGCTTCGTTGGCGCCTATTATAATGGATAGGATGGAGGAGAACTTTGGCGCACCCGTGCTGGAGGCCTATGCAATGACAGAGGCATCTCATATGATGGCTTCCAACCCCTTACCCGAGGATGGCCCCCACAAGGCCGGTTCAGTTGGGAAACCAATTGGACAGGAAATGGCTATTCTCGATGAGAATGGTGTTGTACAAGGCCCAGGTGTTCCAGGAGAGGTTTGTATCAGGGGAGCTAACGTTACCAAGGGTTATAAAAATAATCCTGAAGCTAACAAGGAAGCTTTTAAATTCGGATGGTTCCACACCGGAGATGTTGGCTTCTTTGATTCTGATGGGTACTTGCACCTTGTGGGACGCATCAAGGAGCTTATTAACCGTGGAGGTGCATGTTTATTCTTCTTTGTTTTTAACCTCACCTTACATTACGGAAAGCCAAATAGCAAAGAAAAACTAGCTTTTTTTTTTTTTTTTAATAATTTCAGATTCTTTGATTAACTGGAACACTGAAATGTTTGTTAATGTTCTTTCAGGGGAGAAGATATCACCAATTGAAGTAGATGCAGTTCTGCTTTCTCATCCAGATGTTGCTCAAGCGGTTGCATTTGGCGTTCCTGATGATAAGTATGGTGAAGAGGTGAGTAACCAATCCTCAAAGCCAACCTCAACATATAAATTTAGAATTATGCCTAAGAAGTGCTAATATTTGTGTGTTTTGGTCATGCAGATCAACTGTGCTGTAATTCCTAGGGAAGAAGCAGACATAGATGAGGAAGAGGTGAAACAATTTTGTAAAAAGAATCTTGCGAGTTTCAAGGTCCCCAAGAAGGTGTTTATCACGGACTCGCTTCCGAAAACTGCTACCGGGAAAGTCCAACGTCGCATTGTGGCAGAGCATTTCCTGGCTCAAATCTCCACTGCCAAGGTTCCCAAGTTTGGAGCTTAAGCGAGCACTTCTTCGACAGTCATTATCTTATAACATTCATGGATTATTATCTTTTTTACATCCATGAATGATTCAAATTTATAATTTTATTAAATGATTGTCAAATTCTATTCTTGATCCTAAAATGGATTAAGTGGTTGTTGAAATAGAAGAGATTGTTCATTGCGTGCTTGTAAATACATAGATAAATAAATAAGTTATAGTTTATTATATAATAATTCTCCTTTCTCATTGTAAATTTGAATGGTTGCGTTACCGAGTAGCCGATGTGATGTGTGTTGGGCAGAAATCAGTGATTACTTTTGTGAGAGGCATGAAGTTTGAAGAGCAGGCCATAGCATCGAATCACAGATGAGCTTTGGAATGTGTGGTGCTAATTAAGCCTTCACTAGATGGTTGAGGACAGAACAGAAAGTGACAATTTGTGATGAGAGGAGAATGAGTCCGCAGATAAAGATTTTCTGAATGAATCTATTCTATTCTACCCATGCATCGTGTGATAGCGAACGATTAATCATAAGGTGGGCCTGTGGGGTAAAGAAAGATAACTATTAACTATGTGTGAGCGACCTGTTTGTTTCATATGTCTCGTAGATGTGAATGATTTGTCCGTTTCTCTCTAAATGTGCTTGCCAATGGCTCACCTTTCAACATAAGTTGATTCCTCTCTTCTCCAGAGACATAAAATTGGAACAATGTGGCAACTACAAACATCTAAATTTACTATTTGTCAGTGAGCCATACCAAAGTTGGATACAACTTACAAGTGATCAATGTCCACAAAAACAGACCCACAAGGCCCAAGAGGCCCACTCCCTGTCCCTAAACGGTCAGTCAATTTGCCGTTTAAGCTCTTTTATTTGCATCACGGAAAGTGAAGAAGAGCAACGCAAAACGAGGAACTGCTAGGCTGCTAGCATCATCGTCCTTTCATTCATCTGGTGGCTGGGATCCAAACCATTTCCAAACTTATGTGAGTTCATGTCTCAATTGTTATTTATTAATTATTATCTCCCCTTCTTTAATTCTGTAAAGATTTTTATAAAACAACTATAACTTCTTTTAAGAAACAACAGCATTAAGAGATCCAAGTAATCTTCACTTGATGATGAACTAGACATGGAAGTGAAGGAGCATAAGTATGCTGCTGATATCTCGTCCATAAAAGAAGCTCACGAACGTATCAACAATTACATACACAGAACTCCAGTTCTTTCTTCCGAATCTCTAAATGATTTATCTGGAAGGAAACTATTCTTCAAATGTGAATGTTTTCAGAAGGGGTAACACAATTTTTCGGTTTATGTAAAAAAATCCAATCTTTTATTACTTTTATACCAAATTTAAGAACCCTTTTCTTGTTTTCAATTGATAGTGGGGCCTTCAAATTCAGAGGTGCCTGCAATGCAGTGCTGTCGCTTGACAATGATCAGGCTGCTAAAGGGGTTGTAACTCACAGCAGGTTTTTTATGATCTTGTTACTGCTTTTTAATGGTTTATGTTCTCGACCAGTTTGAATATCCCCTGATCTTAGTTTTCAAATTTAGCGGTAATCATGCTGCAGCATTGGCTTTGGCTGCCAGACTACGGGGAATCCCTGCATATATAGTTATACCCAAAAATGCTCCTAAATGCAAAGTTGAGAATGTCATGCGATATGGTGGTCAGGTTATTTGGAGTGAGGTCACAATTCAGTCAAGGGAGAGTGTTGCATCCAGGGTTTTGCAAGAAACCGGTGCTGTTCTTCTTCATCCGTATAACGACAGGCGCGTTATTAGGTGCAATACTGACAATAACTATGATAATTTGCACCTCTGGGGATTTCTAGATGGTTCATTTTTGAGATGAAATGATAAATCTTCATCCTATTGATGGCTATTCAAAAATTCTAATTTTTGTGTCCATCTGATTTTCCCATTTTGATTTCAAGTATATCTTTGTATGTTGTGTTACTGCATTAGTGCATTTTTTTTCCCTTATTCTGGCCTTTCTTTCTTTCTCTTATAGAATTGAATGGCTAAAATCTTGAAAGTATAGATCTTGCTCGCAAGCAGTGACATTTGATCTATTAGAGCAGTATAGAACTTTGGGATTGTTTTCGGAGGTTTCACCACAAGTGACAGAAACTTAGGTTACATAAAAAGTGATTTTTTTTTTTTTTCATGACCAACTGCCTGTTATACTTGGCAATAGTATTTTTGGAATGTAAATATTGGTTGTGAGTGGATACAATCTGGAAATTATCCCTCTATGGGACCGTCATTTGATCAGTTGTATGGCTGAATTTCTTCTCTTAGATTGGAACTTCTAACAGTTTGCACTAGGAATTATGGGATGGGAAGATTTGGCATTTCTACCATGAATTTGTATATGTTATGGCGTTTTGATATTTGATTTTTTTTTTTTTTTTGGGTACAGTGGGCAGGGTACCATATCACTCGAGCTTCTGGAGCAAGTTCCTCATCTTGACTGCATTATAGTTCCCATAAGTGGTTTGTCTGACAACAATTTAGGGTCAATTCATCACTTTTACTTTCTTCTTTGGTTTATTGCTGAAGCCAAATTCAAAAAATTTGATTCTAGGTGGTGGCTTAATCTCTGGGGTGACATTGGCTGCTAAGTCCATCAACCCTGCCATTCGAATTTTGGCTGCTGAACCCACAGGAGCTAATGATGCAGCCCAGTCCAAAGCAGCTGGTAGGATTATAACACTGTCTGAAACCAACACTGTTGCTGATGGGCTCCGAGCTTTTCTTGGAGATCTTACTTGGTAAAAACAATCTCATTGTGGTTCATTGATGCATTGGGCATATATGTTGTTTGCAAGTGTTTATTTCTTGCCTGCTTAAGTCTAAAATTTGGTTCTGCAGTACTTTTATTGCATGTATTTGTTCATGGCCATCGTTACCTTCTTTTGTCAATTAATTTCAGTTCATGAAACTAACTTCCTTTGTATGCCTCTCTACTTTATGGTGCAGGCCTGTAATACGAGATCTTGTTGATCATGTTATCACTGTACAAGATAAGGAGATAATAGAAGCCATGAGACTATGTTATGAGATTCTGAAAGTTGCAATAGAACCTAGTGGAGCCATAGGCCTTGCTGCTGTCTTATCTGACAGTTTCAGAAAGAATCCTGATTGGCAAGATTGCAAAAACATAGGAATTATACTTTCAGGAGGTAATGTTGATCTAGCTGTGCTTTGGGATTCATACAGAAAGTGAAATCTTTCCCTTGGCAATGAAGCTTAATCTTTCCTGATGAAATCTAATTCTGTGGATAACTTTCCAATTGTGTCTTATTGTCTACTTATCTGAAGAATAAACTTGTAATTTCTATGTAAATCCATTTTTCACAATGTTGCTAACTTGTGAGATGCCTTTTATACTTTAAAATATAATATTTTTAGATGCTACAATGTCAGTTTCCTGTTTCTTGCCTTTACAATAAGCGACTGCGACCTTTTACCAGCAAGCAAATAGAAAAATGCTTGATTAGTCCATTGAAGAAACTTATACTTTCTTAGTTGGTAATCTACTTCGTACCAAACCACCAACCACTACCCAAGATTTTTTGTCCATGGTGCTTGAAGATGAGGAATGAATATTAGAGTAGGTTTGATATTGTTTTCAAGTTCTCTTTCCAGCTTTTAATTTTAGTAATTCCTACTCAAATTGTCACTTCTACTCCCTCATTAAAAAAAAAAATCCTTTTCAAATCTTAAAATTATGATACTAAAATATTGATTTCCAGTAGCAAAATAACTTTTCAAAATGAGGTTCTTAAAACTATCGAAGTGGCACTGAATTAGTCTCCGGCTTGAGTAGACTTTGCTTGGAAGGCAACCAAAATAAACCCTTTTTTATTTTGCAAATTGCAACTCACCACTAAGTAATGAAGTTGGAAAAACCTCCTAGTGTATTAATTTATACGGCTTAAGCCTATCAGGGTAAAGCCAAATGAGTTCTTATGAGAGATGACAAACATAAAGGGCACTTCAACACAAGTCCCCACAGAGATGTTAATGTGCACAACATAAGAAAAATGTGTAAGGAAATTAAACAAAATGTATTCTAGCAGCGGATCACTGACACAACGTAAGAAAAGCAGCACTCAAACCAGTACTCTATTAATTGTGGAGAACAAAATCTTAAATAAAAAGATGCACACCCAGAAGCAAGCAATGGACACTGCATCGAAAGCAACTCCACACAAGGAATTGGAAAAAGGAAAAAGAATTAATAAAGGGAAAAATCGAAGAAAAATTCCTTCATGTTCTACAGCACACCACGGCAGACTAAATTCCTTCTTCAAGCCTCTTCCTGATATCCCTCCTCATCCTCATACTCACCTTCCTCCTCTGCAGTAGCATCCTGGTATTGCTGGTATTCTGAAACCAAATCATTCATGTTGCTTTCAGCCTCTGTGAACTCCATCTCATCCATTCCTTCTCCGGTGTACCAATGCAAGAAAGCCTTCCTGCGGAACATAGCAGTGAACTGCTCACTAACCCTCCTGAACATTTCCTGGATTGATGTAGAGTTCCCAATGAATGTAGAAGCCATCTTCAAGCCTGTGGGAGGAATGTCACAAACAGTGGACTTGACATTGTTTGGGATCCATTCAACAAAGTATGATGAATTCTTGTTTTGCACATTGATCATCTGCTCATCCACTTCTTTAGTGCTCATCTTGCCACGGAACATGGCTGATGCTGTAAGGTATCGCCCATGACGAGGGTCAGCAGCACACATCATGTTCTTGGCATCCCACATTTGCTGGGTAAGTTCAGGGACAGTGAGGGCCCTGTATTGCTGGGAACCACGGGATGTCAGAGGTGCAAAGCCAACCATGAAGAAGTGAAGCCGTGGAAATGGGATGAGGTTTACAGCAAGCTTTCTAAGATCTGAGTTGAGCTGACCAGGGAACCTAAGGCAGCATGTAACACCACTCATAGTAGCAGAAATCAGGTGGTTCAGATCTCCAACTGATCAAACAAAAGCATTTAGTTAGTTGCTGTAGTAAAAAAAAAACACACACACACACACTTGTCTTGTACTGTTGCATCCTCTGATTCTTCTATTCCTTAAATGTATGCATCATAATATTCATTAATGACAGTACTTGCAACCATCTACATATCTAGTCAGTGAATATGTGCTTCATTAGCTTGTAAACAATAAACATACACCAAATTTTGTGCTAATGGTATGGCATAAGCTATTATCTAGGCATTTAGAAGTAACATAGTTCATGTCATATTCATTTAGAGGTGGGGATCCTGTGATACCCCAACTGTCAACGGTATATATGCATATGTAGAACAAATTGATCATGTGGATCATCATGCACATTCATAGTGCAAAAAACATGTAAATCTATGAACCATTTGTCAATCCTACGTGATAAGCACCACATACCAGAATAAGATAAAATAAGGGGTCTAATGACTCTAGTATATACTTTCTCAGACAAAAAGCTGAAGAAAGTGAGAGCCATGTGAAATCACAACTGTACTTAGCACAACGAAACAGAGATAAAGAAGAGAATATGGACATCGTAGCTAAACTACAGGGAAAGTACTTAGAATTCTCATCTATGTCAACATCACTAGCAACAAGAAATAATGGATCTCATAGAACACGAACAATCAGATCTAAACAGCTAAAAAAAACTAATAAAAACACAGCCAAACTCTTTTTTTTTTTTTTTGCTATTAGTCAAGTTTCAGCTTGTGTGATTAGAAACCTCGATTGTACTAAGACACAACCATTCACGTGATTGCCTTATTAGCGAAATAAAAGTGAAACTTACAACTGGGAGTGGTGAGCTTCAGAGTGCGGAAGCAGATATCATAGAGAGCCTCATTATCAAGAACCATACACTCATCAGCATTTTCTACAAGTTGGTGGACAGAGAGAGTTGCATTATAAGGCTCAACCACCGTATCAGATACTTTGGGTGAAGGAAACACGGAGAAAGTGAGCATCATCCGATCCGGATACTCTTCTCTAATCTTTGATATCAACAGCGTCCCCATTCCAGACCCCGTTCCTCCGCCCAAAGAGTGGCATACCTGAAACCCTGTAACAAAAATAAAAAACATAAACAAACAATTGCAATTGCAAAGATTAGAAAAAAAAAGATCGATTTTTAAAGATTTTCTCATTCATTTAAATCCTGAAACAGAGCATTGGGCCGTTACCTTGTAAGCAATCACAATTTTCAGCTTCTTTCCTGACAACATCAAGAACAGAGTCGATCAACTCTGCACCTTCCGTGTAGTGGCCTTTAGCCCAGTTATTCCCGGCCCCACTTTGTCCGAAAACAAAATTATCAGGCCTAAATATCGGACCATATGGCCCCGACCTGACGCTGTCCATTGTTCCGGGCTCTAAATCCATCAAAACAGCGCGAGGCACGAACCTTCCGCAACTGGCTTCATTGTAATAAACGTTGACACGCTCCAGCTGCAGCTCGTTGGTGCCCTGGTACCGCCCTGTTGAGTCTATCCCATGTTCTGCACACACCACTTCCCAGAACTTGGCTCCTATCTGGTTCCCGCATTGCCCACCTTGGATGTGGAGGATTTCTCTCATTTTTGTTGCTTGGTTGTTTTTTTCTGTTGGGTTTTCGTGTAAGTGAGGGGATGTTTGAGCGGAAAGCTTGGGGAGCGAGGGGGGTTTTATAACAAGAATCGGAAAGGTTGAAACTTGGTTTTTACTCTTGATGATCTGGTTGACAGAGGTGGCTCCCACGCAGAGTGGAAAGAAAATAGTAGCCAAAACAAAGATGTTAAATTGACAGCTAGCTGTGCAGGTGCAGAGAGTTCATCATGTGAGTGCAGACTTATCAATCAAAGGCAAGCCTTGGGAATAAAGCAAACTAAATATAGCCACCATTTCCACCATTTTGCTTCATTTGCTTTACTATCTATTTCTTCAGGTTATATATATATATATATATATAATTAAAGTTTTCAATAACTTCCCTGGATGAGGACGAGATATTCTAGAAATAAACGATAAACATGAAACTTAGAACATTGAGTAGGTGAAATTTATCATTTATTTAGTTTGAAAAACAAGGCAAAGTAATCATCTACTATAATTATTGTAGAACATTTACTTCTGCGAGGTATGTAACTGTTCTTGGACGTTTAGAAGCTTTGACATTATAAATGGTGGCGTATATGAATTATTACAGATGGGTAAATCAAACGGTTTTGTAGTTACAAAATTAGGGAGATGATTAGCTGGTACTTTTACTAAAATGCTGAAAAATATGTTGATGATTGTATGTATGGTCTTTTGGTTAGGCCATCTAATCTCCTAAATTTACTCCATTTTGTGACAATGAAATGCTATCTTACAACGATTGAACGTGCTGGTGACATTGGTCAATGGTAACAAATTAGACTAACAATTAATTGTAAATGCAAGTGGGCTAGCTAGCTAAGCTAATTAGCTAAAGCTTGTGACAACATTTTAGAATGATAGAACAGAACATTGCAAAAACAAACAGTAACCAAAATGGTAAAATTTGAATTGTCATATTAAACAAATTTTTGAACTAATTAAAAGCTGGCAAAATCGAATTTGTGGTTGTGGATGTTATCTGCCTAGAAAACCAAAGAGAAATCTCTCTAATTTGACCTTTAAATTCTGAAGTTCCCTAATAGATCGGCCCCCTTCAAATGTCCACCTCTCGTAGTCCCAAAATACAAGGATCTTCTTTCTCTTTTTTACTTGCATATTTCTCTTTTGTGTCTCTTGCCACTATTCCCTTTCCCTTCCTTCCTTTCACAATTCACAAGCCCCATCTCTCATTAGTGGCAAAATGGTATGTAAATTTTCTTTCCCTATTTTAACATAGGATAAAGAATCATCATTCATCGAAAACAATCATGAAGAAGCTTCGCATCATAATTGTAAATTGCAAATGGCATGTTAGTTAGTATAGTTAGTTGTATCAACCGTTTGTGTATTCATCATGAAGATGCCAATGAGTTAAAGCAACTTCCTTATTTGCATTAATATGTTCTGTTTTATGAAGAATTTGTCTCTTTCTGATAAAGATATGTATTTACACCCTTCGCCAAGCATGTTGGTAATCGAATATGATAAAATTATATCTCGTTATGCCTTGATTCCATTTAGTATCAATTGATTTCATGCATTTAACGCCTGAAGATTTGAGCTGCCAAAATAGGTTTGCATATTGTTTATTGTGCGGCCGTTGCAGCACTGTTGATGCCCATGTGACATGTGGACTTGAATTCGTCTTCAGGGGCCTCCCTATTAATTAAAGCAATTCTACACTTTATGTTGGTTGAATAGTTGATCAACTATGGAAAAACATGAAGGAACCAAGTAGGTTTGAATGTAAATTTCAATCTTTATCATAACCAATCGAATTGGTCCATTTTTAATCATTTTATGATCTTCTACATGTAACATGAATGTGATGCCAATGTGGGATAATTTGTAAGATTATGTTTGTCATGTCATGCATAGCAAGAGAAAGAAAATTGTTTGGAAGTTTTTGTTAATTTGTGATGGGGACAGGCAAATTCCTCATCTGGAATGGCTGTGCATGATGATTGTAAGCTCAAGTTCCTGGAACTGAAAGCAAAGAGGAGCTACAGGTTCATTGTGTTCAAAATAGAGGAAAAGATTCAACAAGTGACCGTTGAGAAGCTGGGAGAACCAGATGAAAGCTACGAGGATTTCACTGCCAGTTTGCCCACTAATGAATGTCGCTATGCTGTCTATGACTTTGATTTCACTACTGATGAGAATTGCCAAAAGAGCAAGATTTTCTTCATTTCATGGTAATCAAAATTGTTTCATGTCTTCTTCACTTCTCGTCCATGAATCTGGAGATACAAATAAATAAAATAATCCCATTTTTGCAGGTCTCCTGATACATCAAGAATAAGGAGTAAAATGTTGTATGCTAGTTCAAAGGATAGATTCAGAAGAGAATTGGATGGGGTCCAAGTTGAGTTGCAAGCCACTGATCCTAGCGAGATGAGCTTGGACATCGTTAAATCACGAGCCTTCTAAGCATACTCACTCTTAATTTGCCATCATGTCATGATATTTGTTACAATTCTTTTGTAAGTTTGAAGCCTTGTTCATCATGAGTTTGGAAAATTGGTAGAAGCTAGAGCCCTTTATGCAACTGCAAGAGGGATTTAACCATAACCATCCATCCATACTCGAAGCCGTTTTCAATTGTAGCACTTGCTTTTAACATGGGCTACTTTCCACTGTGTAATGCTTCATTCATTGTTAAAATACTCTTTGCCTTGATTTCAATTTTAACCAATTTTTCCCTATGAAGATATACATATATATAAAAAATGAAAATTTTCGTTTCACTTACGTGTAACTTTTGATGGATGATGATTTGTAATACTTTTATAGAAAGAAAATGGTCAGAAAATTTTTCATCTTTATTCCTTTAGTATTTCATTGTAGAATACTCCAAAAAATACTAAATTTATAATTAATACTCATATCTTTAATATCATCTATAAATTTTTCTGAACGATAAAAATATTGTAACTATCAGAAATGGAAGCAATTTTTTTAATTTTTTGATTAAAATTAAAAAAAAAGAGAAAGAAAACTATATGTATATGAAACGACGTCGTTACGACTCCCTACTAACTAATAGGTAATAGTATCGACCACGATGAAAACGACATCGTTCCCATATAACGTTTCTTTCCCACAAAATCTCAATTAGGGTTTAACAAAAGTGTATATATATATATTTTCCCCGTTTCCCTCTCCCGCCTCAGGCAAGCCATGGAGGATTCAACCCCGAAATCCAGCACGTGCTGGAGCAACATAGTGAAAACGCAAACGCCGCAAAGCGTCGAACCACGCAACCAAACGACGCCGTCAGCTGTAATCTTAGCACAAAGCTGCAAGTCCACAAAGGGAATAGCTGTTGCGGTGGTTGACGCCAATGCAGTCATTCAAGGCGGTCATACCCTTTCCAATATCTCAGACAAATTCGTCACGGTTCCTGAAGTTCTGGCCGAAATTCGCGACCCCGTCTCCCGCCACCGCCTCAATTTCATTCCTTTCTCCATTGATTCAATGGAGCCTTCTCCTGAATCCCTCAATAAAGGCAAGCAAGCAGCTTTTTTTGCTTTGATTTTATTTCTGGAATTTTTTTTGGTAGTGAAACAGATTGACGTAATTGTGATTGTGGATTGCGTGAATTTGAATGTCGTAAGAAATGTAGTTATCTGTGGCTTGCAGTGATAAAGTTTGCAAGGGCAACTGGTGACTTGCAGGCCCTTTCGGACGTTGATCTCAAACTCATTGCTTTGACTTACACTTTGGAGGGTCAGATGCACGGGACTAAGCATATCAGGGAGGCACCTCCCCCTGTTCATACGGTCAATGTGAAGAGATTGCCCGAGAAGGATTTGCCTGGTTGGGGGTCTAATGTTCCCAATTTGGAGGAGTGGGAAGCATTAGATAATGATTCTGACGATAAAGTAAACAACTCTGACTCGAGAATCCTTCCCCTGAAAGACTTGAATTTAAACATCATCCCTCCGGATAACTGTTCGGATAATGGTTCTGTGGGAGCTCATGGTGAAGCTTATTCTGAAAACCAAGCGGATGGTGAACATGGTTTGAGGAGACCAAGGAAATATTTACCACAGAAGAAAGAGATAAACATTGAAGGAAAGAAGATGGTGGCAGATGGAATTGATGCATCTCAAGGACAATGTGATGAAGATGCTGGTGATTGGATGCCTGCTGTCAGCAGAAGTACACATAGAAGATACCTTAGAAGGAAAGCTAGACGTGAATACTTTGAGGCTTTATCTGAAAAAGATAATGAGCAAGAGAGCAAGATGAATAATGATAACAACAATCTAAAGGACACTAGTAATGCTGATCAGCAGTTGCATCTGGGCTCTGAAGAAGCACGTGATAGAATTGGGGTTTCTGAGGAAAGCGAGATAACCGAGAAGACTGGTGACGAAGAACTCTCTTCCATTTTAAAACAAATGAGACTTGATGAAGAGGCTCTTCAGGAAGGGAAAGAAGCAGACATTTTGTCTTTTAGGCTGGATTCTAACAGTTCCCCAGGGGTGGAAGCTATATCTGATGTCAGTGCAAATGTAGTTGTTGAAGGAGATGAAGCTGATATTGATGAAGGTTTCGATCATTTGGAATTTTCAAGTCAGACCAATGGAACTGTGGATGCTTCATTTGTGGATGACAATAGCAGTGAACAGAGTTGGATGCTAAGATCCTTGTCTGAGTCCACTGTCGCTTGTGTAACTGGTGACTTTGCAATGCAAAATGTTCTTCTGCAAATGGGTTTACGCCTACTTGCACCTGGAGGGATGCAAATTCGCCAGCTTCATAGGTCAATAGTTGATGCATGTTTTAGTACCTGAACTGCAGATGATATCTTCGATTCTATGCTTCATCCTGTTAAAATCTTTCACATGAACATCCTGATTCTTCATGCATTCATTAAAGTTTTGCATTTTGATAAATTGTTGAAGACACATTATTACATGGGTTTTTAAATGGATGAATGAGAAAGTTGTCATTGGCTTGCAATATTTCTTTTGATATATACCTTTTTTCCTCGTTAGTTTATCTAATGTATGATGGTGAAATAATCATGTCATGTTGCATATGTTTATCTTTGAGATGTCTGTATCTGCAGGTGGATACTGAAATGCCATGCCTGCTACACGGTCACTGCTGAAATTGGTAGGATTTTCTGTCCAAAATGTGGAAATGGTGGCACTTTACGTAAGGTAGCTGTTACAGTTGGTGAAAATGGAATTGTTTTAGCAGCTCGTCGGCCACACATTACATTGCGTGGTACAAAAGTAAGTATATCTTTATGACCCACGAGCAATAGTCATCAAAGGTCCTTCGTAACTAGGTTCTGTTAATTTATTGAGTCAACTTGAGTTGCATGGACCTCATGTATCCTGGATACGATGTTGGTATGGTGTCATGATATTTTACATGAATCCATATTGGAAGAACATCAAACAATGTCAGGTTATCAGGGTCTTGATTGGTTTCCAGTTATGATTTGGAGGTTGTATCCCGTTTTGCTCTCTTCCGGTCTATTCTCTGTCTGTTTGAATGTGTGTACATGACAAATATTGAGTGGTCTGTGTAAGTAAATGAGTGCCTTTGTGCAGTGTGATGCTTTTGGCTTACATTTCTTTTGAAATCTTCACCTTCCTTATTTGTCTTGACATTTGTCTGTGTAGTTTTCTCTGCCTTTGCCCCAAGGTGGAAGAGATGCCATCACCAAGAACCTCATTCTACGTGAAGATCAACTTCCACAAAAGTTCCTCTACCCCAAGACAAAGAAGAAACAGAGCAAAGAGGTTTTTTTTATTTTTTATTTTTATTGTGGTTATTTTCTGTTTGAGCTCCTGGGTATTTGTTGCATCTCATTTTTTCAATTCTCCAAACCAAGTTTTTTGGTTGAATCAAACCTGACACTGAAATGTATTTCGTCGTCCAGGGAGATGACATCTTCACATCTGATGATATCTTCAGCCACCATGCCGATAAAAGAGCTCCTCATCAACCACCCGTAAGAAAGGCACTGGCGGTTTTCAGTGGAAAGCGGAATCCAAATGACAATCATTACTCCCGTACTAAACACTAGTGGTTTTTGCTTAAATTTTGTTGTTTATAGAACTCGGAAGTTGTGTCAAGTTCGCGTTGGCTAGTGGGTGGCGGCCACTGCCCAGCAGTTAATACTTTCTTGATTTTAATTGAGATCTGATGATATATTATCTCCAAATATAACCAGTTCTCTACATTTTCTCCCCTCACAATTGAGGACAGTTCCTGTTTGGTTTTTATTTTGTTTCTTGTTATATGCTAATAAATCAAACAAAGTGAACGGAAATTCTTGTGTTGCGGTTGCCAGGATGGCTGAAGGCATTAAATTTTCTATGAAAAATAGATTACCCAACTTCATGTGTGTCACTCTAATCCAGCCAACTTCTTCATTTTTATGTTTGACTTTGAATTCTTAGGAATTCTGCCGGTGAGACTGAGTTGGATTGCTATATCTCGCAGAATTAAAATGCTACTTGTGTTACATTATTGGGAAGTCTTTAACTTTATTTCCTGGTAATATCGTAGTAATTTCAGAGGTCGACTTTGACGACAATGATGACAATGGGGGCGCTTTAGATATGGCAAAAGGCGAAAAGAATGATCGGATATTCGTGGCAGAAAGTTGATTCTTGCAATGTTCAGGAAACCAAGATTAGAATCTGAGTATAGTCTTCCAAGATCAAGCAACAATACAAACTGCATAGTCATGAGCGACACTGTATTTAGAAGCTTTCCTGTCTCTACAAATAAATACATCTGGGACGGTTAAATCTTGTCCCACAAAAATTATTACATCACTTTTGACGGCGAATGTGGCTCATAATAACGAGTATCACAGAAGCACCAAAATACGCGGAACTTGACAAGGAATTATATAAAAAGTTCATATACTCTTCCTTAGCGAGGACCAAACTTACTATTTTCTGATTTCAGAACTTTACTAATTATCCCACGGTATAGAGTGAACTTTGTCATGTACGAAGCTCTGTTTCTTCTAACATGCAACATTTACAAGGATGACGGAGATATTGAAGGTAAAATAAAAACTAAAGATATTAGAAAGGAGGGGAAAAAAAAGTCATACAATTGTATATATCTAATCTACGGTTTGTTAGCTTCAACTCAATCATGATGAAAGCGCAAGCTCTGCCCAAGCTAAAGATGATGCCTTAAGCTCAACTGATATTGAGGTGTCAATTCTGCTCTCCAGCATGGTGCTTAATTCCTGCATGGATGGCCGCTTGCTGGGTTCTGGGTTGATACACAAGTTAACCACTTCACAGATGACTTTGAGGTCATCATAACTGAAATGTTTCAATTCTGGATCCACGACATAAGACATTACTTCTGGCAATTCAAGATAGTCCTTAGCCTGCAGCATTAGAGTTGTTTCAATTTTTTGTGGATGATTAGCATTTGTACTGGAACTTCATCCCTTCAAAATAACATTACAGAGTATAACAAATGTTTGGAATTTAAAAGTTGCCTACCCAATCTACCAAGCTCCCTTTGTCCTTGCAGTAAGGGGGTCTGCCACTGATAATTTCCAGTAAAAGTACACCGAAGGCATAAATGTTGCCTTGGACATCCAGATGGCGTTCCTCAAGAGAATTTGGAAGTACGCAGATAGCACCTTGGCTGAGTATAGCGCCTGAGTTCTTTTCTGATCTTGCAAGAATTGTCTTCCAACTTTCAAAATCAATCAACTACATAGGAGTTAAAAGATGTCCTTTAAAACCAGATGTTCAGGCAATTGAAAATGTCACTTTCTGACCTTGCATGAATTAAAGTTCTGAATAACCAGGAAAGAAAATGCACATAGCCAGTGAAACTTTTCAATCTTGATCAGAGAGTCACAGAATATGAGGAACAGAGAAATGATAAAAAGGCATTCCTCATGTCAAAAGCTTGGCTTTTCACATGTTAACAAAAACTTCACGCCTTCGATTCTCAACTTCCAAGTTGAAATTGCTGATCCAATTCTTTCACAATATGGGAGTGTTTTTGGTGTTTGGTTTTGGTGTGAATAAGTGACAACCTCAATTCAATTGTCCTTTTGATCATGTAGGAATCACAAGCTTTTTTATACTCGTAAGTTATAACTTAGAATAAGGCAAGAAAATACCTTAGGAGAAAAATCGTCTGTAAGATATATAGCACTAGAATTCAACTCTGATATAGTAAATGGTGGGTCAAGTTCCATGTGAAGATACTTCAGTCCATGAGCGATTCCAATTACAATTTTCATGCGCCTTGTCCAAGATAATTGGCATCCTTCACCATCTGCACCCATATTGATTTCTCAGGCATGAACCAGTAAGACATGAAGGACAAACTAATTTTAAAAAATGAAAAATAAAAATGACTTGCAACAAGAGACAAACTAATTTTAAAAAATAAAACATAAAAACATGACTTACAATGGAGATGCTCATACAGTGTCCCATTTGATGCATATTCAAAAACCAGCATTCTTGTAAATGGAGCACTCTCTCTACAATAGCCCAGTAACTTCCCCGTATTCTCATGATTTAATCTTGCCAAATCTGCAACCTGAAAACATATAACTGAAAAAATTTAGAAATTGACTGTTCTATGATTATCAACTTTCACGGTACTTTAGGTGTTTGGTACTCCCTTTTAGAAGCTTTATACTAAAATTTTGCTGCACTAAAAGATGCGTACTAACCTCTCTCTGGAAATAGAGCTCCAGATAACCTGTCCAGTGCTCTTCCTTAATGCAGAGGGATGTTACAGCAATCTCAGGCCCACCTTTCATAGTGCCTTTATAGACCAAACTGTCTGGTGAAGAGCCAATGATGTTGCTGAAGTCTTCACAGGCTACTTCAAGCTCCTGTCTGCTGAATCTCGCTACATCTTTCAAGATCTCAGAATCTGTAGAAAAACCCAACCATATTATCAAATTTATTGTCCCGAATACTGAAGTACTAAATTAGCACTGAAGCAGAGAAATTCAAAGCCAAATAAGAGGACCAACCTACATATACTGTCAGATGATCCTTTTCACTTCCCGATTTCTTCCAAGGGATTATAATGGAAGACTTGTTATTGCATCTCTGAAGTGCAGTTAGAAGAGCAATAAGAAAGAGGGATCCCACCATGGTTCCAGTCACTATTTCAAGGGCCAAAAGCCAGGTAGGTTTTGATGACGACTGATGCTGCTGATGCTTGGATACTTCATCGGCAGGTTGGTGTTTAGGGTTGAATCCTGGATGGTTTCTGGTGGGCGGAGCACCTACTACAAAAGGAATTTTGGTCACAATCACATGCTTCAACCAATATTGAATATCAAATTGAATACATAATCTAATCATTAACATGTATACATTCCATTAAAACTTATATTAGCATTTCAGCTCCTGCTGATGAGACTATATTACACAGTAGGATGTTTTAAAGTTGAGTCTCCTGTGCATATTATAAGCTCTTGTCCATGATTTTACAATTCTTAGTGATTGGTCCCATTCAGAACTGAATTCTTTGTGAAAATTAAAGTTTTCTACATGAATAAAATCAAACATACTGCATGAGTTAGTAGGACGCTGTTTGGGATCTTTGTTCTGTAGGCAATTCCAATGAAAGCTTGCACTGCATAGAAATAAATTGACAAAAGGTAAATTTACAGAAAAACAAAATTTAGAAAACCAGCATGACAAAGGCATAAAAACAGTACCGAGGAAGATGCTCCAAACACTTTGGTATGCTCCCAACAAAGAAGTTGTAGGAGAAATTTGCCACTTTTAACTGAGACGAGCGACACAGGCCAGTTATATTTGCACCTGAGGCATACCTAAGGCAGAAACAAATTATATGAAAAAATAATAATCAGAACTATTTATCCGACAAAGTTTAGTATGACGTTTTCCACCCTAGGATGAACCTTTGTAGGCCTTCAACCCTAATGTAACTGGTATAATTGCATTTACAGTGACATGTATTCAACTAATACCAATATATTTTACCAACAAAACATATCCATTACTAGATTCAGCGCCAAAACTGATACTGAGAAAATACAAAAATGAGCTAACAGTATGTTACAGTCGCCAAACCATGTTTAGAAACGCTGGTACCATGTACTTAGCAGCCTTTCACAGATCTAAACCATGTTTAGGTTATGAAGTTCAAGTTTCGAATTGACATGTTTACCAGAACTCAATTAAAAACTTCTAAAGCAAGTATCAACTACTCACATTCCATGTACGTTAGCTGTAAAATCTGAATAGCCACTAGCAGGGACAGTTCCTTGAAGCCTATTCCTGTCTAAACGAAGTTCCTGAAGATACTTCAAATTGCCTAGCTCAGGAGGCAGCCTCCCAGTCAAGCCATTTGACTGAAGGTTTCTGCAGAAAAAGTAAACTGACTAAGTAAGAATCAAGGAAAGCCAAACATAGGACACAATTCTTAGAAATATAATAATTTCATTTACATTTTCACCAAACTAGTTAAATTCCCAATCTCTGCCGGAATTGGTCCCGCGAATCGATTCATCCCCAAATCCAAGACTCTCAGCTGTTTCAACATGCCCAGTTCTTTCGGTATTGTCCCAATCAAATTGTTCCCATGCAGAATTCTACAAAAATGTAACACTTGATATTAAACTCCAATCGTCCACTAAAGAAATAATTAATAGTTCCACACACGATTAGAAAAGCGTACAGCTCTTGCAAGTAAGTGATTTGAGCCAATTCTGGTCCAAGGAAGCCCTTTAAAGATGATCCTGAGATGTTTCTGCAAAACAAAATTCCAATATAAATGGTAAGGCATAACTCTCCTAAATTAAACATAATTAAAAAATAAAATGACAATTAATGGATGGACAGAGTATCTTACATCTTCATAACATGATCTCTAGCCGGATAACAAGAAATGCCAGACCAATCACAAGGATCTGGATCTAGGGCATTCCAATTGGAGAAAACCTGATGGGGGTCTTCATATATATCTTCCTTAAATGTTCTAAGCGCCGAAACTAACGAAGGAAAGCCCAGAATTCCAAGTCAGGAAGAATTAATGAGCTCGTAAATTTTCAACAAGTGTCTAAACACGTGTTTAACAACAAAGTTCAAGATTAGCCCAGTAAGGAAAATTGTACTCCTCATTGATTCAAATACTAGATGATCATAAACAACTTCAATAACAATAATTGTACGGTTTGATTCCTAAGAAAACGATGAAAAAGGCAAAACAATGAATGGGAAGTTCAGAAAATGGTCAAACAGAATCCCCTGCTTAGTCTTATAAAAGTACATTCAGAAATAGCAGACAATACATGTTGAAAACATTTAAGCTTCTCATCTTTCACAGTCCCATTTTTTCTCAGCAACCAAACAGAACTTAAAAAGATCAAGATCTGAAAGGAACATTACCTTCATTAGCTGCAAAGGCATCACAAGTCAGAGAAAGAACTCCAGAGAGAAGAAGAAACAGAAGCTCAACTGAAGCAAATGATCTCATTTCCAGTTCAAGATTCTACGCTCTTTCACTCAGTTTTCATCAAGAAAACATCAAAGAAAAAAAACCCAAAAAGATTATAAAAAGAATAAAAGAAAAAGAAAAAAAGAATCAAATGAGTTGGAGATAAAGCTTTTTAAAGAAGAGAAAAAAGAAACTACAAAACTAAAGTTGAAACACTCCTACTGTAATCCAGTTCAAAAATGGGTTTTGAACTAGAAAGAAAGTACAAGCTAACAATCGAGAAAAGTTAAAAACTTTAATACAATACAAGTGAGTTTAAATCCAAGATTTGGCAACCACCCAGAAAAGCAAATGACTTGGAAGAGCAGACAAAAAATCTAACAGTGGTAGTAGTTGTGTGTGAGTGACTGAAACTTGGATTCAAAGAGAGGTTTTGTTTTTTTTTTTTTTTTTGTGTTAGTAAAGAGAGACCTTGTAATTCTAATTCTATTGTTAATGTTCGAGCACTGCACTGGATAGATAACCAATTAAGATCACAAAACTGCAAGAGAATGTTGTTTTGTTTCGTTTTCTCATTAAAAATGGCGGTTTTTCGTCTATTTTTTGCTCCCAGTTTTTAAGTTTACTGGAGCTTTACTTGCTAATCATGGCATTAACACAAGTCTAATTATGTTTCCTGAGATGAGATGATATGAGAATTTCATATCGTTTTCTGCTTCTGTGTGAGTTGGACCATATTTAATACCGTGGACTGCAGGAATTTTTTTTTAGATTTTTATTCCTTTTATTTTTTTTTAATTTTTATTTTTAGAGAAATTCATTGTTATGGGCTGGATCATCTTTAAAGAATGTGTATGTATACCATAGTCTACCATGCCACACGATGGTGGATGTGGAGGATAATTGATGTACAACAATGATTAGGGATAAATTATTATATAAAAAATTATAGTTAAAGATTTTTATAAGTAACATTATTCTTTTGAGATAAAATATTATCTTAAATTAATCATAAACAATTCGTTAAATAATATAATATCTATCACATGGATTATCAAGTATTATGTTTATCTTTTTATTATCATTTGACTTTTAGTTTATCCCAAAAATAAAATATCACCAAATTTTCCTTATCATGTAATTAATAAATGCATATTTATAACATTAATTGTTATAATAGTTAAATTAATTAGAAGTTGGTGGTCAAAGATATTAAACTACAAATAATTACTCATCAAATCTGATATATACATGAGTAAAATTGATTGGTAAACTTAACAAACTAATACAACATATTTAATAATGTGTTTAGTAACTTATCTCAAATAATATATTTGTCTCTTAAAATTAAATTTATTATAAAAAAATATAATTAAAAAAGCATTTAAATTTAAATTTTTTATTTTTTTTATTTATGAAGATTATATGATTAAATATGTTTAATATGAAAGATGATTTAATTGTAATCACAGAAAAATAAAATAAAATAAAATAAAATCTAAAAGTACTTTGGTCTTGCCTTGGCCCGTATGGGATAATGGGAAGCAAAGCAAGGGCAAGGGCCCTTCCGGCATTTACGCCGGCAATCAAGTGACCTTGCTGTAGCTCAGCTCTCTTAGTCTGGTCAGTATATCGCGTGATGAATCGTTAAACTATCGGGAGAGGAGATAATGAATCTTTCACTAAACGAAGCAGTTAGATAAACAGCTGTCGTTAGGTGGTTAAATTGATAATTGAATATGATTGACCAAATTGTCCCTGGCAAATATCAATTCTCTCCTCCGCTCTCTCGAGACCTAAGTATAAAAAATATCAATTTGTGTGATGAAGTGAAGACCAAAGAAAAGATGATGTGATTATAGTAAAGATTTTGCGAGTGAGACCATCTCACCTTTGAATTTGAATATACTTCTACTACGTCGTTTAGTGGCTCGATCAAATTGAAAGCACTGCTTCTTCAAAAAGGATCAAAATTTCCTCTCAAGTTCAACGTTTACAGTTGTTCTCCATCAAGTCCATGGATAAATGAATATGATAGATAGCTCCATGGCATGTGATCAATCCAAATATACATATTTAAATGTCTTGAATATATGCAAAGTGCACCCACCATTCTATTTGATATATTAATTTTAGTCAAGGGACGACCAAAAACTTAGAAAAACAAGTATATTATATACACATAACATACCCTTAAAGTTTGAGTTAACTAACGATAAATCTAGAGATTTTTGAAACTAAAACTTTGATCCTTTTTATAAGTACTAGTATTACTTTCTGTTAAAATCTTTCGGTCAAAGTGTTATTATTATGGTCTAGGGTTAATTTTAAAAATTTTTAAATCTATGCATTAGTTAGTTTGAATCTCGAGGGTATCGATGTAAATAACACACACACATATAATTAACAAAAAAAAATTATTGGCTTATAGCTTAGGTAATGCATGGAATATAATATAAATGCATATGATTAAAGAGACAAGTTGTTAATTAAGTGCAAGAATTTTTAATTGTTGTAATAATTTTAGGTTGGCTTTTATGGTTTGGCATGAACTGAATCTCCTTTTGTATATTGAAGAGGTGACAGAAAACATGAAGATTGTTTAAGCATGAAGGTTCCTCCTGACAATGCTTCCAAGCAAGATACACTACAAGTGAGTTGGAGTATTTTTAAAGGGAGGGGGAGCCTGAGATAATGATTTTCAATTCTCTACAATAATGATCAAAGAAGCTCAATCCTATTTGAGATTGTTAGGTGTCAATAACCTATTGAGTTGGAACATAGAAAGTCAAAAGTAAGGCAAAGCTTTAGTACCATTTTTGCTATTATGGAACCAATAAGGAATTGCCTCAAAATGAAGGCTACTTGTTCTTTAAAAGAAGCAAAAGACAAGGTAGTTGGGCCCTTGTGACGATGTCTTTCTACGGTTTGATTTCTAATTTCCTTTTTAAAGCCCGTCTATATTCATAACACTTCGCCAATGTGCTTGCTTTGATGAGGACCCACTATGTCTTTTACATAAATGAATATGAATCCCCTATTAAATTAAGGACAAGGGCTCCTCATTTTTCCCCCTTTTGTGTTGGGTTTCTGCATTTATTAATCCAATATTCCTCCCCCACCTCACATTAATTATAAATTCTTTTTCTTTTCATCTTTTAATTTCCTATCATCCTTCTATTGACTTCCCCTTTACATATTTAACATGTGAAAATCTTCTAATAAAATCAAATGTTCATACAAATTTTACTATGAAATTTGAAATTAGAAGATAATAGTAAATTATATTAAGGGAAATTTGTAAAAATGCACTTGTTTTAGAGGGGGCTTCGAAAAATGACTATTTTCCTAAAAAATTTGCATGTTGAACCTTGTCCGATGTTTTGACAACATCCGACGGTGTCCCACATATGTATCTGATGGTGTAATCTATACTTAAATTTGGGTGTTAATTATAAATTTCCTTATATCAATAAAGGGTAATCTTACGATTTTAAACTTTAAATTCTATTCAAAGTCATGCATAAATAGTATGCCATTAATTTAAAGCTAATATAATATTAATTGAATTATTACGTCATTCACTGAATCCTTGATTGTTTTAATATAATGTAAAATACAAAATTTGAATTTATAGTATCATTTTTATATTATATAAAACCCACAAAAAGTACCCTTTAAAAAAAATCTTATAATTTAATGCTATATATATCTTGATTGTGCATAGCACAGTACAAATTGTGTGGGCAATAATGTTTTTTTGCAGGCTTAATCCAAAGGGTTAGATAAGCTGTCTTATTCACCATCAAAGTGGATTCAAGAGCAAGAGCTCTAATGGCTTGGTTGAGCTTAACTTTAGCATATTTGAAAAGCAATTCCCCAAACTTTAGTAGGGACACAAGTAACGTATTCAAGTAGGTTGTGGGTTCCATCAATAAGCAACCCAAAATCTTTTGCATCAATGACACTTAAACCACAATTTGATGTAACAGATTCTGAATGTCCAAACCTACAATTGGAGAGCAGCCCGTATAACATGAAAAATCACTTACGTTTCCATTACATCAGATTAGAGCAATAATTGATCTACTCCAATTAAACCACCAAATTAAAATTTAATAATGCTAATATTGATAATAATGATGATTATATATATGTCAGCAATCATGATTTGTAATTCTAGTGAATTGGCAGAGTAATGAACATTCAACACACCACAACTAATAGAGGGTTAAGGTCAACCAAGGTCAACCTAACATTAACTTTGCTTTATTTCTTAATTATAAAGGGTTGGCATACCTAGCCATAATTAATCTCATATTACATTAAATTCGATAACCTACTGTGGGTTTTGGTGCAACATCAAAAAATTCTCAAACAATAGTATTTATCATGTCAAATCTTTGGTTGAAGTTAGTTAATGAGTTTCTTATCTAAAACTTGAAATATCTCAGTTGGTATCTCAAATTATACCTATATCTTATGTTATATCGAGATATTACTTCATGCATGGATGAACTCATAATTAACAATAAGTACGTAAATATTGTTTAAGCAGAGGCATCATTTATACAAAACTAGTTATAAAAGAAGATATCCCCTGAGATAATAAGACACTTATAAAGTAATAAATGTGAAGACTCATTAACTGTTTTGAATTCTGATCAATATTATTATTTTATTTTTTTATTTGTCAATATGCAAAGTTTGTAAATAATATTATACTTATAAAATTTGTATATAAAATTAACGTGATATCACTTATTTAATATAGTCTAACTTATTAATATTTATTATATTAATTTTGTATCAATTATTTTATTTATTTGATGTGACGTTAATTTTATAAATAAAATTTATATATAAGTATTGTAAATATAATATTATTGTTATCGTGTCGTGCAAAAAACGCATTTAATGATTTTTTTTGTTAAGAAATTCGTGTAGGTATATACGTCTCCTTTTATAGAAATGCTTAAGAATCTGTGAGCATATTAATTAGGGCATGGGATCGTACGGCCTATATATTTTTATCAATTTGAATATGTTGCGTCCCATTCGTGTTAAAGAAATTAATAGAATAGGCATGTAACACAGACAATGCAATTAATTTTACTGATACAGAAAAACTTATTATGCACTGGTGAGTGATGGGATCCTGAGATATCAATTTGGTCGAAGATTACAGAGGTTGTAAATGTGTGAATCTGCAACAGCAATTCGTGCAACTATCTGAAGAATTCTTCACTCTCCGTCCCCGTGAGTGCACCCAAAATCATGTCGGCATGGCCGCATGGTCAATTTGTATTATTGGTGGGATATGATACATTTTCATTAATTACTTTTACCCACTTCAAAAAAAAACAAAGTAACCAATCACTGTCTTCCACATCGGACTAAGGCGAGTCTTGTATTTCGTCAACGGTGACCACTCGCTTTACCCCTTTGGACAATAAGGTGATGAGCCGTCACCATCTTGCCGAGCCGTCACCATCTTGCCGCTGCACGGGCTTAGTAATTATGCACTTTGCTACCAACCATCACAACCATGAGTGCGCGCTCAGGCCGAGCGTCTTCAAATATCTATGTACTTTTAGAAGCCTCTCTCTACTTGAATCGTGGCTTCAAATGGACCATTACTTGCAATTGAGATTTGAAAACGATGATTGTAGATCAATGTATGAACTAAATTATATTTATTTTAATAGATGGGTTGCAGGTTGTAAGTTTCATGCTTAATTATATATGTATTTTTCACAAATATATATAAACTATGCATATATAATAGTAATATATACATGTGTCAATATTTATATATTCTCCCAATTCTGCGCTCGCCTTATTGCATCAAATTTTCTCCTATAGAAAGCCTTAAGAAATTTGGGGTCATAAAGAGGCATTGTGCATGGGTTTCCATTCGAAGGACTCTTGACCAACGATTCCATCATGAACTTCTTCTCCAACCCATTTGCCATGCAAGCCAGAGTCTCTGAGCATACCTCCACTGCTCCATCAGGTACTATCGGCTTGAACTTCAGAAGCTTAGCGTACTCATTTAACAAATGAAACATGTAATCATACACGTAATCCATTTTCAGCTCTTCTTGAATAAAATTGCTAGCCGCTTTCCCAATTTTTTGTGCCTGCCACGTCCATAAATTAGTTAATTTATAGTTGTGGCTCTATCAACAAATGATTTAACTATATATATACATGAAGTTGTTAGACAAATTAAGTTAACTTCTGTTTGTGGTGGTTACCCCACTCGACAGCAAACTTGATGGATTTGCATTTGTCCTCTGGGCTTATTGGCCAGTAGTGTTTCAGAGGCTGTAGATATCTTAAGAAGAAATCATAGTAACGTGGTTTTACAAGCAAAGTCATTGAGTCACAGGCTAGAATGTATTTCCCGCTAACGGACCATCCCCATCCTTCAATGTAGATTTTGTACCTAATCAAGTACAATATCTCCACATTGAGATCACCACGTGCGAATTATATCAATATTCTGCAATTAATTATAGTTTCATTTCTGAAACCATATTAATTTACCTGTGTGTGCATTGGTTTGCTAGGTCTGAGTGCTTGAAACCTTGCTGGATCTCAAGGGCCCAATTCTACAAAGTTAGACAAACATACACATATATCGAACAAATTTAGTCACCACATGTTAAATTATTAATGTTGAAAATATTAGGCATAACTTAACCTGGTTATAGATTCGAGCATTCCAGTCTTGTGTATCAGAGACATTGCATTTACGAAGATCCATTCTACCTCCCGATGTGTACCCTTCCAGTAAGCATATGGTTCCCTATCTAACCATTTGATCCTGTCGTTGGCTTCTTTCATCTCCCTTAACAAATTGTCCCAAGGCTTTACATTTACCTCAGCCCTACACAGGAAGCATATATATATATATATATTAGTCACTATTTATAATCATTTCCCTCGATACAAATAGCAAGCTAGGATTCTCGTATCTGATTTTTATTTGAGTAAAATTCACACTAAAATTTTTTTACAGTTAAAAAAGAATAAATTAAATATTAACCACGAATATGTTAATTAAACTTATGTTGTCGTCGAACAAATTTTAAAAACTCAGAAAAGTTCAGGTCAACAGAGGATCATAATTCATGCAGCTTATATGTACATGTAAAGTTGCAATAAGAAATGATGCGTGCACTATACCATCCCCAAAAGGACCAATCAGGGAACACGATTTCCATCGTCGACCTATTAACACAGTACCGAAACAATGGCGGTGGGCTTGTGGTCACGTTTGGTCCACGATAGTCGCTTGATCGGATGACTGGCTGATCATTAGAGTCAAACATCAGCTCCAAGTCTGGTAACCTTCCAGGATACCTCCTAAGAAGTTGCAAGATGCCCCATATGGTAAATACATCTCTTGTTTGAAACGAATTCCGGAACTTCTCTACACATACCTTATTGTTCACAATTATAAGGCGAAAATGAGCTGTTCGATTAGCTCTTTCCACCATGTCCCTGGTGATTCCTGTAATGTTCCATGGCTTCAGATCTTCGTGGATCCATCGAAAATAACCTGGGCATGTAGTTTTTGACGATGGATCCTTATGGTCTAGCGTCTTGAAAGTTGTAGGATAATTTGTTGGACAAGTTTGTGTTTGATTTGTACTACTGCATTGGGGTGGGAAAATGACTTCTTGTATTGGGTCTAGGAGCTTTCGGCCATCATCAAATAACTGCTAAAACAGAAAGAAAAAATTGGCTCAGTTTAAAAAACCGGTTCAATTAAAAAGATTTAAGTTAATAAATATTTAATTTTATACTTTCAGGATAATATTACATCTATAACTCATCTACAATTAATTTTTTTTTAATTACAATGAGTTAACAAAATATCGTTAGATAAGTAAAAAACAAAAACAAATGAAGAAGATTAAATTATATGACATGATAATTATTGATCTACTATCAATTTAGCTACTCCATTTATAAATTAAATAAGTTATAAATATGTTGTAGTATAATATTATTCAGACTTTTATTATGTCCTTCGTCTGTAAGATCTTACGTACACATGTACGTGAATGAAATCAATTTGACTACAATACTATGTAGGTATGAACCGAATTATTAACTATAATATGTAACTTTTAATATGTTTTTCATGAAAAACCAACAAAACTGAAGCATTATTAGACACACAAAAAATGCATATTATAAAAGAATTTTATGCTTACAATGCCAATATTCCACGAAAAAGAAATGAAAGCAACAATGAGAACAAGTACAAATAGTAGTATTGTTGTAGTTGCTGCATGGCACTTTTCCGAAGGGAGCGGCCGCCAGCTGATTAGCATCGCTTTGAATAACTCTAGTCAGTAACTCCAGACACGTCGTACAACAGTCTGCCGAAACCCTTTGGTTTGCTGAAGTCTTAAATTGGCGTCAGTGCCCTCGCCGGTGGAAGACTCAAATGTGCTTATCTGGAAATACTTGTTAGATTACTTTTGTGACTGGGCTAAAAAGGTTCGTAATAAATATGATTCTACCATTTAAAGATTATTTAACGTTTTTATGAAAATATTTCTATAAATGAGAGGGCGATATCCATAGTTTATTTATCGCCAACTTATTTACCATTTAAAACAATTAATACCATTTCAACTTTTATGCATGCTTTGTTTGGGCTTTTTCCAATAAAACTTTTAGACTTAGACCGTATTGAAAAGGTTTTAATAATAAAATTTTTATAAAAAAATAGATTATTGATTGTTTGATTGGATATATAAATATAAAAGTATTTTTGATAATCAAATTATTAAAATGGAGTTTTATTATAAGGAATTAGAATCGGGGATGTAACCAGAAAATTTTCTTTTGATGGACGAAATATTTTTTTTGGCTAATATTTGGTCTATAACTAAATTTTATCATGAAAAAAGTCTACATATATATTAAATATGCAAGGTAAGCAAAGTATATATATTTGTTTTTGTTTATATATTAAATTAAAAATTTAGAGGGAGAGAGGAGAAGAATAATGAAAAATTATAATTTGGTAAATTGAGATTTAAGTTATTAGATTCTACAACAGCACATAATAAAAGAGAACACAGATTAATAAAGAAAATTTTTATTTTAAATATGGTATAAGATTTAAAATGCATCTTTTCCATCAAAATCTTTCATTTTTATTAAGTTTGGGTGGGTTATAAGAAAAGAATTTTATTCTAAAATAAGGGAATAAGAGTTATAATTTGAACTTTTTGTATCAAAGTAAAATTTTTTGCAAAACTTGTCGGTTCTATCATGGGAAGAATATAGTGAAACTTTTAAATTATAATAATTTTAGATGTACAACCATCTTATATTATCAAACTTATACAATTTGACTGGACACAAAATTAATAAGTGTGTGTCTCACTTTATTTATTAAAAATTCTTTAATTATTTTTATTTTTTATCCACCGAATCGTGAAGTATATTAGAGCCATTGTTTGCTTGCAATGACTTTGAAATGTTTATCCTCTCCTGCAGGATTGTAGTCCGTACAGAAAAAACAAAAAAAATGATAATATTAGAAAAAATGGCCAAAAGAAAT
Organism: Boswellia sacra; assembly: GCA_013180625.2. Taxonomy (NCBI): domain Eukaryota; kingdom Viridiplantae; phylum Streptophyta; class Magnoliopsida; order Sapindales; family Burseraceae; genus Boswellia; species Boswellia sacra. The sequence continues at coordinate 2,062,836 of SNVD02006955.1, read as the reverse complement.
AAGGTAATGCAAATATAACTTTATCCAAAGTCCAAATTAAGATACTGTAGCAGTAGAAACGGAAGGAGAAAGTAGCACACTTATTCCTGATGCCACCGTTCACAGGATCACAGTAGCGCTCTAGCCACTGCAAGAACTCCAAGTTGTCCAAAGGTTGGCCTTTAACAAGCTTGACGCCTTCGATATGCTACTGCCTCGTGTGTATCCTACCATGGCAACTATGTTCCAAGTCAATTTAATTACTTTGGTACAATATTTTAGCAGCAATACAAATTGAGAAAAGATGGAGAGGTTGAAAATCCCACTTTCACAATATCAAAAGCATTTTAAAATAGTTTCAATTGTTTGTACATCTATTTTTTTAACACAAATTTTTTATACTTGGTAAAACAATAACCTTAATTAAATATATTTTATGAAAATTATTATTAAATTCCTAGTTCTTAATTGCTTTAATATCAAAAAATAACATTAGTTAAATATATTTAAATTCTTTCCATTTTCTTTTGTTTCATTCCATGATTCTATCAACATAACCTCATGTGTGATTTAAAACTTTTTAGTTTAATAAGCCAATCGACTATTAAAATAATAAACTCCAACCATGCAGGAACTTAAAGGGTTGAGTCCAAAAATATTAAAAATAATCCAAATATAAAAAATATTAAATGTAGCACAAAAATAATCCAAATGCCTTAAAAATATTAAAATATTAATTCCTAACACATAATGATATCATAATAATAAAATAATCTAAAAATAAAAGTAACTCAAATATAACGTAAATGTAACACAAAAATCTAAAATTTTAAATTAGCTGCCAAACTACAGTATTTTTAAATTTTTATAATTTCTTTTATGAACAACACGCGGACATGCAAAAAGTAAAAACCAAGAATCGTGCAAAGTATAGGAGAAAAGCACTAAAAAAGGTGATGAAATCTAACAATGAATACTATTTCAACTTTAACCCAGAAGTAGTTTCTGATGCCAATAAATGCTCCGGTACTTGACAAAATTGGCATATAAGCTACTCAAGAAATATTCGAAGAGCCTTAAGCTCTCATAGGTTTACCTGGTTTTCTTTGGTCAGGTTACGAATTGAATGACAAGCATAATCCATCTGCTTGGAATCTTGTTGTTGAAGCTTGCTGGGAAAGAATTCATTATTTGACGCCATGTGGGATGCTATTAAGTCTATGAGAAAGAGAATAGATTAGAGAAGGAGAGAGGAGGAAGAAGGGGATAGAGGAGAGAGAAGGATAAGAGACGGGGAGAAAGTGAGGCAGCAAGGACAAGTTAGGCTGAGGTAAGATGGCTGCTGTCTCTTGACTAGGGTGCACACGGGTCGGATCGAGTTTTGATAAACTCGATTAAAACTAATATCCTATTGGGTTGGAAAAAATGAACCCATTGTCGAGTTTTCAAAAGAATGGACCCCATACATACCCGCTCCCTCAGGTTGATCGGGTCGATCGGGTTGGTTAATCATCAAACAAAACAGAAAACATACGCACTTGTAAATCAATTCCTAATTATTTTTCTTTTTCAACTTTGAAGCAAGAAAATTAAAAATCATTCATTCACTGAAATAATAATCAAATATGAATCCACAAAATTTCTTGCGAATATTAATATACATTGATAAATCAAAGATTAACAAAACAAAAATTAATACACAAAACCAAAGAAATTGTAGAAATTTAACTTATAAAAACTATTGAAGGCGTGGACAGAGGAGGTTGAAACTGTGGATATGAGCTGCCGTAAAGGAGGCTAGAACCACCGTGTAAGGCCTGGATGTGATGCGTGGAAGGACGAAACCGCTATGTAAGGCCTAGACGAGAGGCATGGAAGGGCTGGGGAGGCGCAACTGCCGTGAGGTACGGAGGGCATGGTGAGGTGAGACGACTATGGAGCGTGGAAGGCCTCGCAAGGCGAGCATCCATGGAGCCTGAAAGGCCTGGCACTATTGCTGTGGAGAGACCGGTGAGGTGCAACAACTGTCGAGGAAGGCCTGGATGGCTGACGGCATACGCAAGAAGAGAAGTTGCAAGGGAGCTCAGAGAAGTCGTGGCAAAGGCAAGAGAGGACTTCAAATTATTTCGTTTTAGAGTTCAAATGGTAAAGCAATCTGTGTTTTAATTAGTTGATATTGTGTGAGTAAGTGTAGAATAGTAGGGTATATTCAACTAATCAGTATTTGACACATATAAATATAGTTTTTATAATTATAAACAATCTGGCCGGGTTAATTCGGGTTTTTTATTAAAAATTCGATTAGAACTCAAACACGAGAAAACTGAATTTTTAAACCCGAAATTGGGTTTTGCACTACAATAACCCGATCAAAACCCTTACAGATTGGGTAAACCCGATCGGGTTACATCAAGTCAGGTTTTGATGCACACCCCTACTCTTGACAACATGAAAAGAGGTAGTGTAGGTTAATGTATATTTGTAACGGTTGAAACCTAAGAGTCTCTTGACAAGATGAAAAGAGGTAGTGTAGATTAGTGTATATTGGTAACTGTTTGAAACGTAAGAGGGTATACCAAAATTCCAATTTTTCATAATTAACAACTAAAAAGTCATTTCACCGAGCATCAGCCAAGCAGAGCCATAAGCGAAAATAAAAACCTAAACGTCGTAAAAATATTAAAATATTAATTCTTAACACGAAATAATATTATAATAATAAAATAATCTAAAAATAAAAGTAGTTAAAATATAACCATAACCTAATGTAGCATAAAAATAGACTAAAATTAAGTCTAAACTAATTGAAACTGCAAGAATCACATTACATCAAGTCTTATGCGAACTTGAAGCAGAAGAGTCTGAAGCTTGCAAGAACCACTTTAACAAGAAGTCATATCTCAAGCTACATTGATATTTTTCTTTGTTAACGATTTTTCTTTTTTGAATTCAATCTTTTATTCTTTAATATTTTACAGGAAGAAGAGCTTAAATTGATTCGATGAGGATGGAGGAGAGATTATTAGCTGCTGACTCCATTAAAATGTAGCATCATATGTGTATGCAGCTTCATTTTCATGCTTCATTTTCATCTCTTGAAGACCAGCCAAGTATAGGACTTGATGTAAGGTCTTGATAAAGAAAAATCACAAAGCTTGAAACGTTTCTTTAAGAAACGAACACATAAAAGATTTATTAGAGAAGATCTTGCTCCAACTAAACTTGAGGAAGAAAGCTTTATTTAACGCAATCAAATGGCGAATTCTAAGAACACCGCCAATTTTTGGCAAACAAACTTTGCTCCATGCTTTAGTAACCTTTTTTGCAAGTATCAAGATCACCACCCCAAATAAAATTACGAGCATGCTTCGTAACTGGCCACTTGTAAACATGAAAGCTACGCAAAAACATAAGAGTTAAAAACTGAATGAACTAATTGAGTTTGACCTGTCAAAGAAAGAAGTTTGCCCTTCCAGCCTGCTAATTTAGGCCTAGCTTTATCAGCAAGAGGTTTTAAAAATTGTTTCCTTCGACTTCCACAAAAAATAGGAACACCTCAATAAGTGAAGGGAAGATTACCCTCTCTAAAATTCAGAATTCTCCTGATAATATCCTTCCTATGAGTGGAAGAGTTGCCCAGAAAAAAATGACTTTTTTTTTGTTGTTAATTACCTGACCCGAAACTTGTTCGTAAATTGGTAAGAATTGCATCAAATTTTTCAGTGAAAACGTATCTCCGCTGGTGAAGATAATTAAAAATATCATCAGCAAACATCACATGAGAAATAGCGAAGCAACTTCTTGGGGTGGTGGAAATGGGTTCAATGAAACCCTTGTACGGAAGCTTAGAAATGCCTCGGCACCATATATATGATCAGCAATAACATCCTCGTTATCAAAAAGAGCCCCATCAATATTTAAGCAGCTGATATTAGCTTGAGAAAATTTAATTTTAGCATAAGTATGAAAAAATCGACTATACTTATCACGATCATCGAGCCAAGAAAGCCTTTTTCCATCCCTCCAGAAAATATTTTGCATTTTAAGAGATTGCTTGAGCTCGCTTTTAGCTTGCTCTTCATAGTAAATCACTTGTGAATTGATAAAACATTTTACTTTATAATGAACAAAGAAAGTGATTGTTTCTTTTATTACTTTAGAGAGAATAGGAAAAAAAATCATTAATTAGAGGATACGAATATTATCTATTCAATGTGCATTAAATGATTATTTTAAAATTTATTTACCAAGTCATTGAATCTATGCCATTGATCTCTGTAAATCTAATAAAGACTCCTAGCAAACGGTGTAAATTAAAAGTAGTGTAATTTGGAAGGACAGATGTTCCTACCTCCTCTTTTAAATACTTCTAGATAAATCTCTTATTCTCCCTAAATACTTTGAGGAGGCTTTTTTTTAATCTTAATTAAACTGAAATTTTAATGAGTATGAATATGAAATTCTGAATGATATATTTGTTTTTTATTTAAATATTTGAATTAAAATGTTTAAAAACTAATGATTTATATATATATATATATATATATATATATATATATATATATATATATATATATATATCCTTATTTATATATATTATTTTTGCTTGTGATTTTATTTTATATGGTAAAAATATTTGCATACCAAAATTTATTATGAATATAGTTTATTTAAATGTGTAGAATTTGGTAAAGAAGTTATTTTTTCTAAAAGAATTTGATATATAAATAAGTTAAATAACCATAAAATAATTTTAAAAGTATATAGAGAATCATAATATAAAATTAGAAATAAATAATTATATTTTAAAATTAAAATATTAGGCTATTTACAAATTGGTCATGAGTGAATTTTATAAACATATTTAAGAGAATTTAAAGAAGTAATAAATGATTGAGACATTCACATTCAGATAAAAGTTAAAACTTTTAACTTTTTCTATTCAGATTAAAATTTCTTAGATGAAGTTTTAAAGAAAAAAATAAACATTATGAATAGATCTTGAAGTTAAGACTAAGTTAAATTCAGACTTCAAAAAAAAAAAAAAAATTCAACCCCTAATCTTAAAGTTATCCTCTTCCAACAAATCATAACATTAATATCCAAATATCAAGATATATATACTCATAATTAATATTTTCTTAGTTATTGCTTATCTTTGAAACTTTCCCAGTGTCTATTCTCCCAATTCTCCACTTGCCTTATAGCATTAAGTTTTCTCCTATAGAGAGCACCAAGAACGTTTGGTTCGTAAGGAGGAGGCATGTTGCATGGGCTTGTAATGGAAGGACCCGTGACCAAGGATTCCATCATAAACTTCTTCTCCAAACCATTTGCCATGCAAGCCATGGTCTCTGAGCAGACCTCCACAACTCCATCAGTTACTGCCGGCTTGAACTTCAAAAGCTTAGCATACTCATTTAACAAATGAAACATGTAATCATACACATAATCCATTTTCAGTTCTTCTTGAATGAAGTTGCTTGCAGCTCTACCAATTTCTTGTGCCTGCCAAGTCCACATGTATATATAATGTATAGTTGTGTCTCTGCCTATATTAACGAATCATTTAATTTAACTATATACGCTTATTGAAGTATAAAACTATTATTAAGACCACACCTATTAACTTAAGATTTTAGATAAAGTAACAAACTTAACATGGTATCAGAGTCTCACTGAAATTAAAAACAAATTAAATTGGCTAATGTAAAAAATCTAAAAGAGGTTGTAGACCTGATTACGAGGGGACGTATTGAAGTATAAAATTATTGTTAAACTCATAATTACTAACTTAAGCTGGCGTATTAAAATACTTTTAAGTAAAATAGCAAACTTAATATTAAGTATAGTAGTAAACTTAAAGAAACTGTTGTTGGAGCAGGCTAATTACCTTCCGTTTATGGTTGTTACCCCAGTCCACAGCAAATTTGATGGATTTACACTTGTCTACTTCCCTTACTGGCCAGTAGTGTTGCACAGGTTGTAGGTACCTTAGGAAGAAATCATAGAAACGGGGCTTTACAAGCAATGTGACAGAGTCACAGGCTAGAATGTATTTCTCACTAACTGACCAAGCCCATCCTTCGATGTAGATTTTGTACCTATGTTAAACAAACAGATATATATGTAATTGAAAGCGACTAATAAAGCTTAATTAATATATATTCTAAAAATGGGTTTGCACCCAAAATTACCTGTGCGTGCATTGGTTTGATAGATCTGATTGTTTAAAGCCTTGCTGGGATTCAAGGATCCAATCCTGTTGCGTACAAATACCAATCAAATAAAGGAATTGATGATCACCACATAATGGTCAATGATTGTTGACACCTGCAGGCTGCAGGCATTTATTTGTAAACACAATGTATAATTATATGTTACTTGAATTATATTACCTGGACATAGAGTCGAGCATTCCAATCCTGTTTATCAGAGACATTGCACGTTAGAAGGTCCTTTCTAGTATCAGCTACAAAAGGGTTGCCTTTCCAATAAGCATATGGTTCCCTATCCATCCATTTTTTCCTACTGTTGCCTTCTTTCATCTCCTTTAACAAACTGTTCCATGGTTTTATATTTATCTCAGCCCTACAAGATCCGCACAGTACGGCTTTCCGTTAGGATATTTGACAAGTCACTAATTTTTATTTTCTTTTTTAATTTGATTCTAATTCTAACACAGAACTGTCAGGTTTCTCACCAAATGAAAGTGTGATGCAAGAATCAACTGTTATTAAAAAAAAAAAATCCACAGAAATGTATCATCATCATAAAAAGACATAATTAATTAACCCCGGCCAGTACTATATATCAAAGAATCTCTCAAAATAAGACAAATGTTATGCCTTCAAAGATATCAATGGTTATAACTAAATACATCAAAACCTTAGTGTGAATGTTTACACAGATGTCAGCTGTCTGTCTTTTGCTTACACTATTACTGTAAGGAGAAATAAGCATGAATGGAAAAAATGATTGAAAAAAATTAGGTAAGGGGTAGTGGACAAGTTTGTGCTTTGAAACTAAGACGAAACCATCCATTATAATCTCACTTCGCTGCTGCAATTATGTTCAATAGCTTTGCACACAATCCAGCTGTTTGCACCACTAACGTCTTATCATAGGCTCCACAAAATGGTAGGTGGCATGTCACTTGTAGGACCATATTAACAAGCAAAATAAATCATCAACAAATGGCAACCAAATTCCAAGTCAATTAAATTACTTTGCACAATATTCTCGCAGCAACACATGTATCATAGTACTAAATTGCATTCAGAGTGGATTAGCCAAGTAGCATTGCATCTTTCAATTTGAAACACAATAACCAATAAGAAGAGGAAGCATATACGGGAAGCACACAGCCTGGCATACGTTCAGGAATTGATTAACCAAAACCTAGAATTCACCCCATCCGTTGCTTTCATGCAAAATTACACAATAACAAATAGTGAACAGAAAAGGAGGCATGCATGCTTCGGTACATTACCATCCCCAGAAGGACCAATCAGGGAACACAATGTCCATCGTCCACTTATCACCACAGTACCGAAACAACGGTGGCGGCCCCGTCAGGTTTCGTCCACGATAGTCACGTGATCGGACGACCGGCCGATCAGCACAGTCAAACATCAGCTCCAAGTCTGGTAACCTACCAGGATACTTCCTGAGAAGTTGCAGGATGCCCCATATAGTGAACACATCTCTTGTTTGTATAGATTTTTTGTACTTGTGGATGTATAGCTTATTGTTTACAATTATAAGGCGAAAATGAGCTGTTCGATTAGCTCTTTCCACCATGTCCCTGGTGATTCCTGTAACTTTCCATGGCTTTAGATCTTCATGGATCCATCGAAAGTAATCTGGGCATGTGGAGTTTGAATATGGGCCGTCATGATCTTGTGTTCGGAAAATTTTCGGGTAATTTGTTGGACAAGTTTGTGGTTGGTTTTTGAGGGTGCAATTGAGCGGGATTACGATCGGTTTAGGTGGATTTTGGTGCTTCTGGGAGACAATCACAGTGGTGCTTATTGAATTAACAACAGAAAACTTAGACTGCAAAATTTGAACAAAGATTCTCAATTAAACATATATTGGCTAAGACGTGGTAATTAATAAAAATAAATGAATAATCTCCTGAGACAAAAACTATGGTGAATTAGTATGTGAGATTAATTAGCATGAGAATTCTAATACTTACAGTTGCAGTGTCAAGCCATAAGGAAGAAATGAAAGCAGTAAAAATGAGCAGAAGTAGAAGTGCTGTAGTTTTTGCAAAACCGTTTTTCCAAGGAGGCGGTCGCCAAATTAGCAGTTCTGTAAAATGTGTGACCAGTCCAGACCCGGGCAACACACCGGGATATCTCTGCATGCTGTAATTTAATGAACAAAAACTCTTCTCTTCTTCACTCTAACAAATTTCCTGCTCTAACAGGCTTCAGGTAGCTTTTAGTGGAGAGATTGGTGGCAGTCTGCGCCTTGACTAGTTGACTTGACTTAGCGGCTATGTTCTGTGTTGAAACTTTCCCATTCAGAATAATCTTTTTTTACTCATTGTTATTTGTCAAGTTGTAGAAAGATGCTAATTAAGCAGCTTCTGCTACACACCTCTTTCTCTTTTCCCTTCTCAACGACTGTGGCAAACCTTTACAAGCTTAATTTGCATCTGTTACGTCAATGAAGAGGTGAATATATGAAGCCAAAAGAGGTGTCGGACAGAGAGACTACTCTGACAATTGTCCAGGATCTCTCCGTGAAACCCTCCAACGGTGTCTGCAGGCATGCATTATCTGGAGGAGCTTGTGCTATTATTGTAGTAGACTCAATACAAACATTGCACAAGTGGCAAGACTTCCACATGACATTGCCATCTGATTGAGGGCAAGCAGCGGGACCTTCTACCAGTTTCGGTTTACAACGTCTATAGTCTCAACTAACTTTCGCTAAGTTATAATACTTAAGCAAAAGGATGCTTATAATTGGGAGAACATATTTTGCATAAAAATATAATAATACATAACTTACTATTAAATACCAACTTACATTTAACAAAGACATCCTAATAATTACAATGAAATTGAATCATTGAATAATTTTTTTCCCCACATGACTTGAAATGATTCAAGATGAAAATATAAACCAATAGAGTTACATTATTGACTCCATAACTCAACAAAGTCAGCAAATGGCACCACAGGCCCTTTGGTGGTAGGGTAGTTGCAGAGCATTTCAAGTAGTAAATTCCAAAATTAAGTTCAGTGCGTATTCAGAGGGACCAAAACCAATGATCCACTAATTGCTACAAGTTGGTGTATGGTCTTTTGGACTGTACAAAAGGTTAACTGAAGATTTGCTTTTGCTCCAAATTTATTATTATTATTTTCCCTAAATGTTATAATTTGATAGCTGTTGGACCCGATGAAGTAACACGTTAAATTTGCAGCAAAAGGAAAGAGAATTTACTCGGAGAAAACACCATGAAATTGAATCCATGAAAAAGGCCTTTCGAAGTAGTGGAAAATCAACGTTGACTATGAGTTCTGCTGCTGACACCACTTATATAAACATTCATCCACCTAATTCGGCTCCATCTAAATACTTGTATTAACTCCCTTGTATCCATTACCAATTCGATACCTGAAATGGCTAAGGTAAAAGTAAAATCATGTCTCTCTCTCTCTGTTTTCTTCCTATTGTTTGCTATTTTTAATCGGTGGCATCATAACACAAGCTCCCCAGTAACAAGATTGTAAAATTTTGTTTTCGTTTTTGATATCTGCTTTTCAGAAGGTGATACTGAAGATAATGACAATGAATGATGAAAAGACCAAGCAGAAAGCCATCGAAGCTGTTGCTGACATTTATGGTAATTTTATCAATGGAACTCTTCACTTAGCTTAGTTTTTGGAATGAACTAAACTTTGTATTAAGGAAATTTTTCTAGTACCAAAAAAAAAGCATGAATCACCTTGTTTGAAGTTCTGTTTCAGGCAAAAAGTGATGTGGGATTGTAGTATATACTCAACCAATTTATTTCCAGTAAATGGTTACTCAGTACTCACATATGTGTAGAAGCAAACTAAGGTAACATTATTGTTATAATATTAATTAATTCAACTGAACTGCTATTGGGGTTTTAGTACTTACAGGAGTAGATTCAGTAGCAGCTGATCTAAAGGACCAGAAGCTGACAGTTATTGGAGAAATGGATACGGTTGCAGTAGCTAAAAAACTGAAGAAAATAGGGGAAATAGACAGAGTATCTGTTGGCCCTGCTAAAGAAGAAAACAAAGAGGAGAAAAAGGAGGCAAACAAAGATGAAAAGAATGATGCGACTGATATTTATATCCTTCAAATAGCTAAACATCTTCAGATTTAATTCTTTGAAACTTAAGCATATTGTTATTATATGTAAACATAAATCTAATTGATTGTTCATGTTTATATATCACAATAATATATTTCTATGGTTCTGACTTTTGCGTATAAATCCACACTGCTTTTGCAGGTATATATCCAGTGATCTATCATGTAATTTCTTGCAAAATATATTAAACAATCAGTTTTTAACTTTGAAAGGAGGACTGATTAACTGTGAAATAAAGCAGTTGTGCTTGGTAAACATCATCTGCTAACCGTTAATCTGTAATCACATTGCAGGCTAAAAATAATGACTGATCAGCTAATAAATTTACCTATAATTAAATATTCTTAATTAGTTAATTCCAGGAAGTCAAAACCTGAATCGCAGTCATCCACAACAAATATTACCTCCGTGCAAAGAATTGTATAAAACATGACCTTTACTTTGTTGGGCAATCGATATTTAAAAATGAAGCAGTAATTTAATCATTAGACTTGGCATTGCAACAATTTGATTGCTGGCCAAACGTAATATGTTACTGAGGTCATCATTGGACGTTTCCATGTACACTTGTTATAAAATTTAATGAGGCACGAAACTGGTTAAAAGAGAAAAATCCAAAAAGAAATCCAGAATTGATCAGAGGCCAATAAAGATATATAGAGTTCCTGAATTCTCTAGATATAAATAAACAGTATAATGTTCATGGAACGCATAGAGTGATAATAAGCTGCTTAGAAATTCAAAGTTTACAAGAGTTCTGAAGATGGTTAAGGTTGGAAAGCTAGAGCTTAACAAATGAAACACTTCTATGGCTGCGATAATCTGTCATTTATTTCCATCTTTCTGTTCACCTTTCTTTTCTTCTTTTGCTGGACCAACTGATACTAAATCTACTTTTCCAATTTTCTTCAGCTTTTTTACTATGGCAACTGTATCCACTTCTCCAATAATAGTCAGCTTCTGGTCCTTTGTATCAGCTGCTATAGAATCTACTCCTGTTATATGATAATAAAAAGATTAGAATGGTTCAACTAAGGAAGCAATAAGCTTAGTTGTTGAAACCAAATAATTAATAAGCTAAGGTGAAGAGAAAAATTTGTTAGTTAACGAGTACCATAAATGTCAGCAGCAGCTTCAATGGCTTTCTGCTTTGTCTTCTCATCATTCATTGTCATGATTTTGAGTACCACCTTCTGCAAAAACATTGACAAGCAAAGGATTACATTACAATCTTTTCAATTACATTGTTCAACTACCTCCTCAAAGAGAAACATTGAGAAAAATTACAAAATGAACAGAGAGAGTCTCCTACCTGCTGTGCCATTATTCAAGGTATAAGATTGGAAATGAAATAATGAATCTTTATGGAAAGAGACAAGAGAAAGATGAGTTGTTGCAAGTAAACAAATGCTGGGGGGTTTCGTTTTAATTCAAGATGTTAATAGAGAAGGCTGAAACTGAATATTCATATATATACTGAGTTGAGTTGTGGCCATGTTAGGCCCTGTAGCAGTCAACGTTGCTTCCTGCCCACCACCACTACTCATTGAAAGGCCTTTTTGCTTGCTTGTTTATGGATTATCTTCTCCCACTTTCTCAAGAATTTTCCTTAATCTGTTCAAAATCTTTGGTTGCAATAAAAACTTCTTAACTTAGTTTAAAAAAACAAATCACAGAGCAAAGTGCAGAATTATCTTTATATATAGTCTGACTCATGAGCATGTATATTAGAAAGGTGAACCTGATTGCTTGAAGGAATAATGATTATTTCGTAATTGCCTCGTAATCAATGAGCAGCACATGCAAATCACATATATAAGTAGAGCATTTCATCAATAATTGGTGTAGGAATTGTTACATTAAAGTGTTGTGTTGATCGAGAAGACCCTTTCAAGCAACTCAATTTTTTCACCAAAGAAATATATCTTCATAATTATAGGCGTGCACATTTAGGCATTTCATAGGAGGGTAGATGACTAGTCATTTTTGTTATGAAAAAGAAAACGACGAATCATTTGCATTTAATTGGCGAGGACGAGTTGTCTTTTATGTTGTAAACGCCAGCATGCGTCATATAGAACGTTAACGTTTAAAATATCTTGTTGTAATTACAAGGTTCACCTTATTAAGATTGATTAAAGGATGCGTACAAAATTAAGTATTTGAATTTGATTAGCCGCTTAACTAGCAACTACAATCATAATCTAGTTTAAGGTGATTCTTCGTTAAGAAATACATAATTTTATTATTCATTTATCCATCATATTTTAAAATTAATCAATTATAACAATAATTACTTGTATAGAACGAAGGGAAAGTACATAGATTAATTGTATGATTCCGCCTAAATTTTTCATTATTCATTAATGAACATGACACTTGCAAAAAAACTAATCAATCAAAAACCTGGAGGCTTGCAATTATCAAAGCCCCTTTTTTTTGTTATTGAAATGTAATAATGTTGTCAAATATATCAAATTTCAAGCTCTATCGAACCTTCTGTCAACTAATCGCAATTTTTCTTTTTACAGTCTACTTCTACTTATAAGTAATTATGTAACTTTGATTTTTGTTCTAAATTGACAAAGAAGTAAAACTATTGTTACATCAGATTAATTATTTAAAATTAAAAGAAAAAAAACTATCAGGTCACAGTCAAGATAAGTCAAGTAATTTGATTTCTCCAAAAAAAAAATTTTCTCTACAACTCGAGTTGAGTTGATGAAATCCTGTTCGAAATGTAACTTTTCTTATTTATTTGAGTTTTTTCTCATCTGATAAATTTTTGTCAATTCAAATAATAAAGAAAATTGATTATAAATTGGTTATAAGTAAAGCATTGCTCTTAAAAACCTATTTTGAGCTTTTCTTCTCTTCTCTGGTTGTTGAATATTTCTCAGCCTGATCACTAATTAGTTTATTCTCGAGCAATCATCGCTTTTAATCATTTAAATTAAACAACAATTAATTAAGCAGATAATTAATTACGTGCGTTAGGATTACTTTTTGTCTGCCAATAAGCTCTAGTATTAATTATGCTGGGCCTGGGTTGGTTAAATATTAAAGCACATAAAAACAACCCCACTTCACTAAATGATCATGGACAGTCTAGTGCAATGCACACCCACTTGTCCACTAAATTGAATTCTACTCTTTTGGGATACAAGAGGCAAGAGTACTGTAAAGAGAAAGTTGCAGAGGATTAGAGAGACGGTAAAGCTGATGCAGTGCTGGCAAATTAACATATACAAAAGTGAGTCCACTTTCATTATTCAATTTTTTTAGTCTTTGGGCTGTTGTGCATTTATATGAAGCAAGCTCTTCCAATATTAATTAAATTGAAGAGATGAATCACCCTCGTTTGTCATAACTTATACCAAGTTGATGCCATTCAGATACCAAAACAAATCGGATTCCTTCTCAGCTACCAATTACTCGGCAGTGGATTATCATGTGATCTCCTTTTAGTCTATAAATATAAAACTATCATTTCCCAGAAAGATATCATCAAGATACTCCTCTCTGCACTTCACTATTTGGGCAGGTTGAGTTGAACACTGGCCCATTGCAACGAGTCTAGTTAAGTCCAGTTCTAGTTCGTCTCGCCCATGGGTACGTGTGTGCCACTTTGTGTTGTTGACTGCAAATTTGCAATGATTATTACACAACTCCAAGATCAAAACCAGCCAGCCATGGCTGCATCCAAAATCAAACAAAATGACAGTATCCTGCATATTCATATTCATAGCTCTTTTTCTTTATGGGTTCGTGATCCTCTATTTAAAGAGACTATTGTTTTGAGTGGTGATTACTTGCACTACACAGACATGCAAATACTTGGCAAATAAATATTGTAGATAGATAACAATTAATTATATTGGGGTGGTATATAGCAGAAGCCAAAATTGTGTATTAATTATCATATCAATGCGCATGATTGTTGATGTGATCTTACATAAGCGGCGAAGGAGATGATGATCAAGGCTTTAATTTGAAGATCAACTTAAATATTGGTTGACTACTTTATATATGTGGGTCTGCTCAAAATAGTATTCAATTGACAAAAAGGGTCGATATTAATAATAGCTATTTTAGGTCTTAACAACGTGAATTCCACTCAATATTTATCTTGGTTTGAATATTGCTAAGACACAAATTAGATTAATTAATTATAAATTGTAGATTAAGTGATGTTTCTCTCTATTAATCTTTATCAGGGCAAGGGAATGAAGCTTGCAAATAAAATCTATTTTATTTTTAAGAAGTCAATGGTTTGAAAGTAGTGATTAATAATAAATAAATCAATACCATTCAAATTTTATATATTGGCAGTGTCGAGGGTGGGTCAAATTTGTTTTATTCAGCTCCTCTTATTATTTGTATATTAATGTTTTTCACTTGCTTTAAACTTTTTGTACTCAATCCTTAATATATAATAATACGCAAAAGAGATAATGAGAAATGGAAAGTGAAATAAAGTATATTTTGTGAGAGAGCTAGCTTATGTGGAGGATTAGACATTAAGCTCGTATCATCTAGATAAGGGATAATATAATTAGGAAGTCCAAATCAAAATAATTCAGTTTTTTTTTTTTTTTTTAAGGTTCTCGTAAGTTAATCTCTGATCAAAATGGCCCTGGCTTCATCAATTAATTAATATTTCGCATTTAAATTGATGCATATATAGCTTCACTTTAATTACTATGGATATTAATGAGTCAATAATGCACTTGATTCACTTTATCTTACGTGGGTTTAAGCTAGCAAGTAAACATAATGCTGACAATTAGGAGGCGGCCAAGAATAAGATACTATACCATGCATGCCTCTATCATCTCATCATCATCAACTTCAAATAAATGGCGATAATGTCACCAAGTTTTCAACAACTTCTTCACTATAGATATATGACATATTCATATGTAACTTATTCTCTTTTCCAGATCAGATTGACTCATCTATGCAACATATATATTATAGTTAAACCATGATAGCCTCAAGCACACATTTACTTCTATATAGACATATATGGAACCAAAAAGCTCCAAAAGGCACCGTGTTTAGTTAGCTAATTAGTTTCCTTCCGAAATCTATTCAGAGGAGAGAAGAATGAAGATAAACTGGTTAGCACTTATCTTCATTTGTTTATACAATGATTAGATGAAAAGATATAGTCACTAGCTAATCCTGTAAAGTTACAAATAAGGAAGAGATAAACACAAAGCAAATGGTACTGCTTGTGAGCTTGTCCCCTCTCTGCATGACATGATCAAAACACTAGAATAATTTGTTGCTTATTCAATTAAAGGAATTGTAAATAAAGAAATCCAAAATACTAGAACAAAGCAAGGGCTTGTTACTTCACATATCCACAAAAACGAAGAAAAAGGCACGCTTTAAACATGATTTAATTACATGTTAAACTACTTCTTCAGTTGACTTGCTCCTTTCTATCTTAATTTGTGCTTCTCCATATATTGATTATAATTTTAAAAAATTAGAAGATAAGATATATCATCGGTAGCTTTCTTGAAATTTTTATTATATAAAAGTCCTAACACAATATAATACTCTTAAAATCGATAGTACTCTAGCCACACTAAACCTAATTTGGAGAACTATAAATACAAAGTATGATCAATTGCTTGTTTCAGGAAATATATATACTTATTTTTATAAGTGTCATATACTTCAATAATTAATTCATATAAAAGTACAGCTTAATCCTGAAACTTGAATTCTTTTTTAATTTTTAATTTTTTTAAATTTATCTATATTTGCGAGCTATTATATTGGACTTTTCGACAGTCACATTATCTTATATTATATTTAATCAAATGGGAACTCGCACACCTCATTTCTAGGAACATAAATTAGCTGTCTTGCTTACAGACGATTTCCATAACTCCACCTTCAATATTCGTTGCTTTCAATGGCGAAAGTGTACCCTAAAGCACCCATATATTCTCCAAATTACATGACTTCTCAAAGAGAAACCTTCACCATATGGATGAAATCTCTTGTATGCCACACAAATGGCTGCACTGTCTTTGATTCTAATGGCCAGATTGCGTATCGCGTCGAAAACTATGACACGAAGTGCAGCAACGAAGTATTTCTCATGGATCTCCGCGGCGAAGTTCTCTTCACTATACGAAGAAAGGTAACCTATATATTAATATAAATAGATTAATTCAACGTAAAAAGTGGAACAGTAATCTAGTGTTTGCGATATTGTACGAAGAATTAATTTGTGACATTTTTTAGAACGAGTTTTAATTAATTAATGGGTTTAATTTTCTTGTTCTTAACTACATGTGTTTTGGTAGAAATCGCTAGTTTTTGGACGTTGGGATGGCTATAGGTGGAGCAGCTGTAGCATGAACAAGGAAAAGCCATGGTTTCGAGTGAAAAAGTATTGCAGGTTTGTAATGGGAGAATTAGCTTGTCAAGTTAGTGCAGGACACGATAGATATTGGATATTGAGGTCATCAGCTAGCAAAGCAGCATTTAGGATAGTAAACATCGATGGAGATGCAATTGCGGAGGTGAGCTGCCTTGGCAGTTTCTGTGTTTGATTTGATTATACATTTAAAGAAATTTATTAATTACGATGACTGAAGAATTAATACATATTTATATATGCTTTATTTTGAATTCATCTATTCAGGTAAATCAAAAGCAGTTATCTTCTGGAATCTTGTTGGGAGATGACGTATTGACTTTGAATGTGGAACCCCATGTTGATCATTCTTTTGTTGTGGCTCTCGTGACTGTCTACGGATTGATCAATCGAAAATTGTAAATTATTTTCTCAAGCCCAATTTTGCAGAGCAGGCCTAGGCTTCTTCTCATTTTTATGTGTATAGATATCTTTTTGCTGTCTCTCCTTTAGCAGGTTTTTTCTTATACTGAAAATCCTGAAAACTAGAGGCGCCGGATTGCATTGTAAAAGAAGAGAAAAGGATAAATAGAGATATATCAAACATGTATTCTTACACATTGTGTTCCATTAATTTTCTGCCGGCAACACCATACATGGCAAACCACTAACCGGCTGCAGCCAGGCGGCAACGAGCGGACAAATTTTATATACGGGCATAAAATTAATTCCTGGAAATTTCGGAAGTTTAAAAGTACTAGCCACAAACTATAATTGGGACTAAATGCGGAACGAGTTGAGACAGATATCATTAGAAAGAATAAAATTTAATTGTTGATTAAATCATCAATTAAGTTTTAGACTCAGAATAGAAATTATCTACATGACCTGTGTACATGTACATGTTTAATTTGTAGCAACCTCAATGGACACAACAATGAGAGAAGCTGCACTTCTTCTGGTGTGTGCCTTTGTATATACATGTATATGCAATTGGTGCATTAACAGTTTAATATATATGCATACATATAATATAAGCCTGCAGCTTGATCCATGTTTATCATTATTGCCAATTCTGTAATAAGTTTATGACTCTGTGATTTTGCTCTCACTGGTCTTTGGTTTCTCATGCAGTGTACTATTGTATTTACTCAGATTTGTATTTGGCAAGATATGTATGTTTGTTAACTAATAATTTCACGGGACTAGAAGAATATCAATTGCAAGCTCTTTAATTAATTAATTAAGTTTCCTCCATGACATATGTACATTGTACATATATGATCAGGATCGGGTAACATAATTTTAAATGAATAAAAATTAAAACAAATAAATAAAACACGCTTTGATTCTCGAATAAATGAAAGGGTTGCTTCCCTTCATCTTCCATTGTACTTGTGTTGTGTGATGATCAAACCAAAAGATACAAAGCAAGTCATACAAGTACTACTCCATAGTAAACTATATTTGTAAATATTATGAAATACGATATAGACAAACCGGCAAATATTGTGCTACCAGCAAATATTATATTTGAATAAACTATTAATGTAAATATTATGTACATTATTCTCTCTATATATATCCGTGTACATACATGTAGCGTGCACATGTGGTGGATCAGGTGTATATTGCCAACCTAATGAATGCCATTCGATCTGACATGCATTTTAATTTATTTATGAACGAATCTTTTTGTTTTCGATTTCTTGGTTTTATAATATAAAATCACCGAAACATGAATATGAATGTGGTGGCTAGCTCTTCCATATTTATTTATTTTCATTCATCATTAAGAAGTAATTATATGTATAAATGCAGATTGTGAATCGACATTATAACGCAACTTTATTCTTCCTGTCACTCACATGATATACTGCATATATAATTCTCAACTTCAAATTTTGTTGCCAAAAAAATTTTCAATAAATTAAGCATGGATTGAATATATATTTTAATTTGATATAGATATAATAGAAAACTATCGATTGCGTGAAGATTTAGACTTCTCTATTTGAATCAGTGATAAACATACATATATACATACATACATATAGCAAATCATATAATTTTACGAATTATTTGATGTATTTCTTTAATGAGTTGGCCTTCACCAAAGTCCCACCACCATGTCTCGAATAACTTAAGAATAATACTACAAGCAGAAGAGTTAAAAATTGGGTCAAATATAGCACACCCTGACGCACGGAAAAGTTTTCAAAAGGTAAATTTGCTGCAATCCAGAGAACTTGCCAGCAGCCGTCTGGCCCTCAATGAACAGAACCGACCACTATTAGAAGAGAAATGGCCATGCTCTACACCTGCGTCTATTATCTTAGCCTTTTGAAATTCATTAAAACCATGAAACACATGACATGACGATAACTCACATCGAATGATGTACATACATCGATAGAAGTTGGAATAATAAGAGATAGAATGATGACGATCAAGCAATTTAAATGATTAAATCTACAAAATAATGCCACTTCCTGTTCCCCTTGTCATCGATTATATCGAATATAATATCAATAATGAAACCCTAGCTCGTTTATCCCATTAAACTTGTTTTATATATAGTTTTTGGTGAAGAAGTCAAAAAAAAATTATATATAGAAAAATCAAAAATATGTATCTTGGCATACTTATCCAAGTTATGAAGTCAGCTAAATGAATCTTCATTTTCCCAATACTTACTTTTGCTTAACGATGTGCATGGCATAAACGTGATGAAACTCCATGTAAAAACTTAGGAAGTTAATTTCTATTGAAATCTCATGTAAAAGTTCGGAGGATTCATTAATTAGTGTAAAAATTGATATAAAACCTTGAATATATCTTTGAGACTCGCTAAATGTTTTCAGAAATTTTATAAACTATATATAGCAATGAAATTCCATGTAAAAACTAAAGAAGTTTATTTTCAAGTCTCATGTAAAAATTTGGAAAGTTTCTTTAGTTTAAAAAAAAAATCGATATAAAATGGGCATCGATCTTTTGAGACTCTTAAAATTCTTTGGCGCACAAACGTGTTGAAATTAATAGATCATCAGTCAAAAGTATAAATTGGAGGGTCTAACTCTAATATAATATTAATATAAAAACTTAACTTGTTTCTTAATACTAATAAAAATAATTAATTTTCATTTATATATATCAAACTCCCATGCATCATTCCTCTTTGTACGCACATCTCTATTTAAACTTGTCTTATTATCTCAACAATCATCTTGGTTCGCTCAGAAAAGCTGTCTTTATTCACAAAGGCAAAACATCTCTCTTCTCTAGCTAAATGGCCAAGGTTCATCCTCTAGATCCACCTGCAGCAGCTGCCGATGCTTCAAAGAGAGAATCATTCACCGTATGGATGAAATCCCTTGTCATGCATGGAAACGGATTCACTGTTTTCAATGAAAATGGTGAGATCGTATACCGTTTAGATAACTACGACAAGAAAGGCTGCAATGAAGTCTACCTCATGGATCTTCGTGGCAAAGTTCTCTACACAATCCGCCGAAGGTCATGGTTTTTAGGACGATACTGGGAGGGTTACAAAGGCGATGCTTCAAACTTGAAGAAGGAGAAACCAAGTTTTCAAGTATCCAAAAAGGGTCATGTTGCTTTGCAGTCTAACGGTGGTCAAGTTCAAGAAAGTTGGTATAAATTACAAGCCTTGGCAGCTGGTGGTAAATCAGAGTTGAAGATGGTAGACTGCCGTGGAGGAGTTGTTGCAGAAGCAAGGAGAAAGCAATTATCTTCCGGGTTGCTACTGGGAGATGATGTGTTGACTTTGGTGGTGGAGCCTCATGTTGATCAGTCTCTCGTCATGGCTCTTGTGACTGTGCATGGATTGATGCATCACAGATTGTAATTAATTGTAAAAAGCCTTCAAAAATTACTCCTTAGATGTCTCCAAGGCTGATTACAGAAGGGGCAGGCAAGAAGAGAGGTTTTGTTCTTGATTTTTGTTTTCCTAACATACTAATTAAACCAAAGAAACTTTAACTGATCTCCAGAATATTTTTGTGGGAATTTAAACCATTATATTGTACCTAATGAAATTGGATCTTATATGTAATCCAGACTGATACAAGTAATTTTTTTAATAATATAATTTTGTTATTTTTGAGCCTCCAATTAGTGCATCTGAATTTTTTGATGGATGTGTCATTATTTGATCAAATACTTTATCCATTTTCTTATTGTTTTCTTCGTGAATATGAATGTTCTGAATGCTGAAACAGAAGATTAAGCTTGGGATGTAGATGCATAAGCAGAGAAGTGCAGTGTGTAGTGTAGAGAAAAAGCAAAGAAGAGGGTAACATGTGGTTGAGGACATACTCAGTACCAATTAGCAACTGTAGATTTTTTTTCCCCTTTGTTTTAATAAAGCATATTGATATGGATGATTGCCTAATAGTAGTAGTTTTTCTTGACTGCAAATACCTGCAAAGAGCTGGAACTCTGAGTCTCTGAGTACCCTATATTTAATTGAGTTGTTTGAGCAAGCAGATAAGTGGAACACTTCCAGTATAATAAAAAAGTTTGGTCAATGAAAAACGAAACGAATTATGCAAGTCCCTCTTAATGATGGCAACTCCCTCTGCAAAACTCAAGGAAAAACTATTCTGTTATATTTGAAAGTTCTGATTCACCTTATCATTCTATAACGCTTTAAAATCTAAATAAATCTCATGGCTTAGTAAACTAATGTGACGGATAAGACAATACCAATCTAATTAATAAACAAATCTCTGGCACTAGATATTACGGATTTTTAACAGGATCAGACTTGCCTCTAAATATTATCAGATCTTTTTTTATTTTTTTTATCAAATACCCTCAAGGCCTCAAGCCAAGGGGTAGAATTCACTTCTTTCTTCTTGAAACTTTGATTGAAAAAAAAAATGGGCCATATCCATAGAGATCACTTGAACAAGAAGCTAACATCATTACAGGCAGCTTATGCTCTTTTTCTTTTCTTTTCTTTTCTTTGTGTGTGCGTGTGTGTTTGTGTCTGTAGACATCATTTCCCGCATCTGCCATAAGTTGGGAGCCCTCCAGCGGGCCCCCTGCCTTGATTAAAGACTAAAATGTTGAGCGTTCAGATTATATAGCTAGAGGAGAAACAAGGAAAATGTAAATTCTGCTAAGAGTCGGAAAATAATGGCTAGCTAGATTACATGATTTACCAAGAAAAATGAATGAATATAATAATAATAAAACTTAAAATCTCACATTACAATCTTTAAACATGAAAATAAGAAAGAAAAGGATTACAAATAAGAACATGAATCAGACACCGATGAACACGTATACCTACAAAAACTACTACTAAACTTGTATCAACTTTGTACAATTTAATTTATTCACTCTGATACAAACTGCCACATCTATGATTCCTGGACGAGCATGCGGCAGCTGCTACAACTATACATCTATATAGGTTTCTTTCAGTGTATAAGCAAACAGTTATCAGTACTTCCTGGAGTTCTTGAGGTTCCGCAAAGTCATCACAAGCTTTTGTCTTTCACCTTCTACCTCTGCAAACTTGAGGCTTATCTCTGAATATCTCTCTTGCATCTCCTTCAGCTCGCTTTCCATAGCTTCGTTTTTGTCCTTCAGTGATGCTAATTCGGTTAACAAATCATTAAGGTAGCCGTCTTTATTGTTGATGGTTGATGGTTTCGGTTCTTTCTCTGACAAAATACCATTACTGCAAAAGAGGAGAAGATTAATACTTGGAAAAAGAATGGAGCTATTTTTGCTCTCAAGATATTGTAGGCACCAGAAATAAGACAAGAGGTAAAACAATACTTTCATTCCTTAAGTTCATACCTTCTAATTCCATTTTCTTTGGAGTGGCAGGATGAACATCCCAGGAGCTCAGAAGGGCTTTTCACTTCTTCAGGCACATTAGCATTCAAAGTAAGGTGATTGTTATCTACAGCTACCTGCGTTCCAAGATGAACCATTGGGAAAGTAATGCCTATTATTAAATTTGTAGCATTAAAGAGCAAATATTTCAAATAATCTGAGACTTAGAGGAGAGTCTACTATAAATAATTAGAAGAGATGCTTTAGAGAGGAAATCGATCTACAGACGGTTATAAAGACTTAACAGGCCCCTCTAATCATGATGAAAGAACTGGGGAGGACACAATAGTTTGTTAAAATTTAAAATCATAATGACACAGAGCACGAGGTTAATAATAATCCAACCTTTTGAGATGATAATTTGCTGAAACTCATGCTATTCTGATTGAGTTCTTCCACTCTGCGCCCTAACTCTTCAATTTTATTCTGAAGATCCTTTTCCTTCTCTAAAAATGAATTTGATGAGGTTTCCAAAGCAGTCTCCTTCAACTTTATTTGTCCCTGAAAAAGAAAATGATCATCAGTGCCTATTTCCTTATGTCCATCACAACTACAAAAAACAAGTGCAGAAAAGAATTTCCATACAGCGGTAGATGTTATGAATAGGAATATCAGGAATATGCTTTATGATCGTAAGTAAAGATTGACAAACCAGTTAGTCCATTTGGTGGCTACCATCACAATTGAATCTATAGAGCTAACCTCCTGGTAGTTTTAGCCGCCAACACAAATTTAGTCTAACAGATTCTAATAAAAATTCAATTTCATATATCGGTACGAGCAGTATACTTGCCTCAAGCAATTTTATTCTCTCTCTCAAACTGGCAACCTCTTTGGACCCTTGAGGAACTGGAGCTGTTTTACTGTTTCTAAAAGTAGTTCTTGTTCCATCAGAAACTGATGGTCGTCTGCTGCCTTCCTTCAGCTTCTTCTCAAGGCTGGTGCATGCATCTTCCTTCTTCTTAAGGTCACCCTTTAACTGGAATACCTGCTTTCTGAGTTTTTCTTTCTCCAACTCATCCTCAACTAAAGAATGTTTCAAGTCATTGCATTGAGTTTTATGCATTTCAAGCTCCGATTTTAATAGTTTAATTGCTGCCTCCTTTTCGTCCTTGAGATGCCTTATTTTCAATAGCTCATCCAGTGACTTCTCTGCTTCCTTCTTAAGCAAGGCTATTGTACTCACTAGTTCATTTCTCTCCATATCCCTTCTTTGCATCAACAGTTCAGTTTCCTTAACTGATGTCTTCATTTGCTTCAATTCAACTTTCAAACTTTCTGTCTGTTCTGCTTTTTCAGAGAGAGATTTATTATTAATTCTAATTTTTTCAATCTCAGATTTTAGCTGCAGGATCTCTGTGGAGAGAGCCCCACTGACTTCTTCCTCATGCTTCTTTTGCTGTCCAAGCTGCTTGGACACTTCGTCAGTTTCCTGCAACATCTGTTCTATCTGATTCATTTTCATACTTAATTCATCAGAAAGCTTAGAGAGTTTTATCTCATATTCATCTCTTACTGACAGGAGCTGTTCACTAACTTTCTTGAGCATTTGCTCCAATTGGCTTTTCTGCATCCGCAGTTCACTAGCTTCAGCCATGGCTTTCACAGCCACCTTCTCATTTGCATCAAATGTAGAGGCCATCTGTGCAGAAAGCCGTCTAAATTCCTCCTGTAGCCTCTCAGCTGTATTAGCATTTTTCCATCTTGTCTTCCGCAAGGCTTCCTCTGCTTGAATTGCTCTTTGCTCCTGCTCAACTTTGGCACGTGTTACAGCTTCCAGATCAGCTTCATATACTAGCGCCTGCTGCTCCAAGTCTTCCTCCAAATTCTTGATATGGGCTTCTAGTTCTTTTATGGTGGCCAACGAATCAGAAAATTCTTTTGACTGCCTCCTAAGATCATTCTCCAGACTCTCAATTTTGCTCTCCAGTTCACTAGTATTAACAAAAGAAGACGAGCATTCACACTGCATCTTCAGTTGATCTTGCAGCTCACTCTGCTCCAATTTACATGACATATCATGATTTTCTTGCTTCAGTATCTCATAGTCAAGGGCGAGCTGCTCCATCTGCATCTGGAGCTCATCTTTATCTCTCCTATAGATCTCTATTTCACTTTGAAGGTCCATGATCTTTTGTTCAAGCAGGTGTGACTGCTTAGCATCTCTGTGTTCTTTAACCAGCTCTTCCAGGGCCTTTTGCTCTTCATCATCATCTGTCTCACTCCTGGAGTTTTTGTCCCTCGATTCTTCAGCATTCTCAAAGAATCCTGATTTGTTCGGATGATTGGATATCTCCTTATTTTTCTGCTCCAACATTTCATCGAGGTCTTGTACAGCAAGAAGCAACTCGGAATTTGATTCCTGTGTCTTCTGCAGTTGTAACCGAAGATTGGCATTCAGGTCCTTCTCATAAGTCAGTTCTTGTCTGATTTCCTCAAGAATAACCCATGGATCCCTACCCTCAAATTGCAACTTGTTTCTAACTCTAGCTTCATCCATACGCTTCTGAAATGTCTTGAGTTTCTCACATTCTGCAGTCATTGCATCTCTCTCCGCTTTCAAACTAATGACTTCTCTTGAGAGATCCTGCCCTCTTTTGCTTTCTTTCACAACTTGCTTTCTAAGTGTCTGTAATTCCAACTCTGACAAATCCACCTGCCTGGCCAAAGCAACAAGGTCAGACTTGAGTTTTTCAATCTCGCTATCTGAAGCCTGTTGAGTTCTTTCTCTTGTAAAAGTTTCCTGAAAACCATTTGAAGAGTCATCAGTGCTTATTCCATGATCAGATCCAGCTGACCACTCCCACTGTGATCTCTGATGTTCTTCATAGATTGTTGTTTGGGGTTTTCCTGCTGCTTTATGAGGTACTGCGGTATGGCTCAGGGATGAAAGAAAGCCATTAGCATCATGATCTCGCGGAGTATTGAGTCCAGAGTCACTCTCAGAACTTGACAATGTAATATCAGATCCACTAGATGCTCTGTAGTTACCATTTAGTTCAGCATTGAAGGCAGTTCTACTAGGCGTTCTATCCTGTGAAATAAAGAAAATGACAAAAGAAACATACTTTATCAGCCGCCTCCACCAGAAAATATAAAAGGAAAAAAGGGCCAAGTCCCAAGTTGTAGAATTATTGGCTTTTCAAAAATTTCAAATGCCATTGCTCTTATTTCCTCATCAAAACAAACAAACAATTTTCGAGCACTAATCCAAATCAAAACATTCACTTTTTAGAATAAATATCTTGGCACAAAAATAAACAAACAAATGAATCATAATCATGTTCTTTGGATAAACAGTACAGGTTGAAAGTCATGAAACCTTACTTCAGTAGAGTTGCTATCTTCTGCATCGCTGCTGCTTAACTGGGTCCTCAGGGTCCTATCTTGGGATATAACACTTGCATTTTCATTTTGTTCTATCTCTCTGAAAAAACTTTCAAACAAGTATTAAATTGCAATCATAATCTATAACCTAAAACTCCGAAAGTTAAGGTAATAAAAACTGTAACCACAATACCTTTGATCAACATTTTCTTGAATCCTTTGTATCGAAACCTAAGAAAAGAAAATGACAGGGTTCAGTTTTGCACTTAACCATTCAGTTTTAAGACTCAATCATGACAGCAAGCAGAGGTCTCATGAGAACTTTTTAAGGTTCAAAGAGGTATCTCCTGTGACAAATATAAATGAGAAAGAGACAGACGGTACTAACATGCAAAACTGCTTTGGAGCGTGAATTCTTCAAGGGAAGAGAGACCGTAGAAGCCTTAGTTGCTTCAGCATAGTCAGAAAAGTCAATTGAAACTTCACCAAGAAAACCAGCTTTTGAAGATCCCTACAACAACAAACAAAACCAAATCTCAAAAACAACCACTTGATAAGGAATCACACAATAAAACGTAAAACTGTGGCAACATTTCATACAGTTGAAACAATGAAATGGTATATTCTCTCACTGATCTTCCCCGTCTTCAGCTCCCTATTAAACTTCACAGTCTCATAGACCGGATTTCCCCATCGACAGCATCCATCTTGGATTATAGCCTTCTCTGATCTTACCGTTGGCCTGCCCACATCCCCAGGAACCACAGATATCATCAATGCATTTTCCCCAAGCGGTGCCACCTGATAATTCAAAAACCAAATTTCCTCATTATAATCACTTATTCACATTACATTCAAACGATTTATTCATTTACTTTCATCCACATTCTTCACAAGCCCTCACACAATTGCCAAGAAAAATCCAATCAAATTATACAGTACTGTTATCATTTGGGCCGTTGAAAATTTACTTTTTTACACAGTTGCTTTGTTGTTGTTAACGGGAAAAAAAAAAAAAAAAAAAAAAAGAGGGTTAACTTCTCACTACCCACTTGACGAAAA
The DNA here is from genome assembly GCA_013180625.2 of Boswellia sacra. NCBI lineage: Eukaryota > Viridiplantae > Streptophyta > Magnoliopsida > Sapindales > Burseraceae > Boswellia > Boswellia sacra. The sequence continues at coordinate 2,035,840 of SNVD02006955.1, read as the reverse complement.
AATCCAAAATTCATGATTCATAATTTCTTTTCCTTTTAGCTATATTTTCTCAGCAACCAAACAGAACTCAATTCAACTCATCTCCATTATCAGTTTTATTAAATACAAAAAAAAAAAATCCCATCTTTGAACAAGCTCCATAACTGAAACCAGAAAATACAACATTTAGTTGATTAAAAAAACAAAAATTTACACATGTAAAAACAGAGCACCTGAGTTGCATGAAACTGCAACTTGAAGACAGCTTTGATCTTGTTCTTGTCGGCCCTCCATAACGCCGACTTGAACATCTTGGCCGGAGCTCCACCGGAAAACCAGTCACTCACTGGAGCTCCGGCAAGGCTCGCGGGAAAACTACCATTAACACAATCACTCGATCCAATGCTTAACAATCACACAACTAAAGTACAGAACACAATGAAAAAACACACAATGCAGGGGATAAAAACCCGAGCTTTGAACTCAGCTGAGTCGGGGAGCGAGTTGAGAACAGGAACAGTAGCCAGTAAGATTAGTAAAAAGCTTGTTGAATGAGAAGATAACAAAAGAGCAGATCTAAAGAGAAGCTCTTGTGTTTCTCCTCTCTTCTTTATAGGTGACCAGAGTCCTTTGAAGAGAGCTGACATGTGTTTCGTTTTATTATATTATTCTTTTGGTAAAATTTTTAAAAGTAAATAAATAAATAAATATGAAAATTGAAGAAGAAGCTTCTTGCTTATTAATTTAATTAAATTGTAATTAAATGATTATATTGGGTGTAAGTAATTCCTAATGTTTTGGGTCCAGGGAACAGTGAAAGTCTGCTTTCAAATTTGACATATATACCCTTCCACTTATACAATTATTTTTTTTCCTTCAATACTTTATGTGGGATTTTAACAAAATTAATTATATTGTAATATCTTATATAATATATGAAAATGATCAATTTCACTGACTACTCTTAATACTTAATATTAGGCGAAAAAAGAGTTTAAAGAAAATCATCAATCTTCATTTTGACCTTTTCAAAAACTGTCCAACATTCTCATTAACAAATTTAATCAATTTTTTTATCAATGAAAATCAAAAATATTTTGATGGAGTTTGTCAATCAAGGTTTTTGACCATTTGTTTTGTTATTTATGTTATCACAGAATAATGTAAATGGCATTTTTAAAATGTTAAAATACGTTGTATAATATAAGATTTAGAGTTTACTTTCTAAATCCAACACGTGGTCCAGCTGTTTAAGAGAAAAAATGAGAAGAGGTCAGATTACCAAGAAAGAAGATGAGGTTAAATTACAAAAAACAAGGAGGAAAAAAAAACGTATAAGCATTACAATAATTTGAAGATTCCTTTTTATAGGAAGAAAATGACAAATTTTGGTTTTTAAATGTAAGCTATTGCTTGCACAAATTGGTAAGCTAACTTTGTTGTCATCGAGTGGTTAAGATAGCAATTTTGTCACTTAATTTATTGACCATTTTTTCACTATCTCCGATGGGTTAAAGTAGGGTTATTTAATAAATTTCAACATTGCATCATCGGGTGCTTTTAGAATGTAGTGGTAGTGTCATTGTCTTTGAGGACCCATCAACAAATAATGCATTTTTCTAATCATTTCTCCTCAAAATTCACCCGAGAATTCATAATAATAATTTCCACTGAAATCTTGTAAAAATAATGTGTGAAGTAAAAAAAAAAAAAATAGACGTTTGATATGTTGCAGTCAAACATGAATTTCCATGTAATTTTGGAAATTACAGAAAATCCCGGATAAGAAAATTATGGAAACAAGTGTGGCCATGTATCCAATAAAGAATTTAATTAGTATTAAGTGGTGGGTATCTAAGGGGCATTTCAGTCATTTAAATACAAAATCTTGATGAGTATAGTTGTGGGTGCCGACTGAAAGAAGAATTAAAAAAAGGATAACGGGAGGATAACGGTCAGTTAAGACTAATTAATAAAGGGTAATCTTTGGAAAATGACGTTTTAACCACAGAATTTATGCTTTAGTCTTCAGTCTCACCAAATTATTTGAGCTTCAATTTTACATATATTAAAATTAATTGTCTTCTTCTGTTCTTCACCAATACAATTGCTGATGTCCATGTAGATATATACGGGTGGTCATGACATCAAACAAGCAACTTAATTTTGACGGTATTAGCTCTTAGTTTACCATCAAATGTTGCCTAATTGTTTAAGTACCTAATTACTGTAACAATGTTGAATTTCTAACCACATTTACAGTATAATTAGAAGCATCTAGCTTATGGTCTTTCTAGTCTTTGGTTAATTAAGATATTAATTAAGAATATGGTCCAACTCCAAGCTATTGTTTGTTCCAGGAAAATCAGAATGCAGATCATTTTATTATTATCATAGAATATATATTTCCACATTAGCTGCAGAATGTACCTGCCGTTTGGTGCCGTATGTTTGGTGAGAGATATATAAGATATTTATACAAAGCATTAACGAGAAGTGCAGAAATGAAAAGGGTAGAGAATTGATCAGTTGGAGACTTAGATGAAGATTAAAGTTCACTACAAGTGTGGGATGGTATGAAATGGTACGTGGACATATTCAAAAGGGTTAGTACAGTTGCTGGCGTTTCTCCTTATTTCATATATTTCTTGGCTTTAAAGCCGGTCATGGGGTGGGCGTGAGGCGAGAAGTGAGTTTAATTAAACACAGCAACAGTACGTATCCAACAAGTCCACATGAGTCAAGGCTACCAATTCCAGAGTGTTTGATGAAATATATAGTCTTCAATTGGTGAGCCATTGTCAATCTATCCGAAGTTCACGAGAGTTCACAACTGCCAACCTAACTGTCCCTTCCAAATGGGGTCCATTACCGTCCTATCTAGTTTCAGAAGCCAAAAGTTCTTTGTTGGACCCCTCTTTCGGGTATTGTCTTCTGCAATAGTGGCACATTTTATCCCATCTACAGCAGGCTGCAGAAGAACCATGAACACATCCTTGAGATTGGACCCTTTGAGAGATTTGTGCCTTGGACAACAAAATCATGTGTTTTCAGGGCTCTATTGGTTGCCAACTAGATAAGCCATTTCCACTTTCATAAATTCTACCTAGCTACAGTCATTTCAAGGGCCAATCTCTTCATTGCTGAGGGCCACAACTCTGCCAATATTTCCCACTACCCACAAGATGTGGCCAACACATATACATAACATCTATAATATGTGTTTTATAGTTTCTCATCTTTAATCATGGCTTTTGTGTACCTATATGCATGTAAAATTGTGTAAGTTGGATTTACATTGTCAAATGAAATGAAAGTACAACAAATCTATTGTGTTTCATTTTACTCTAGCCAGAAAGATGGGCATTCGTTATCGAAACACCAACTTAATGCTTTAGAGGATCCGGAGATCGATTAATCTGAAAATTCTAGTGGAAGAAATTAGAATTGGTTGATATTGTACTAGGTAATCCTCAGTTAGTCTTGTCAACAACTTCAAACCCTAATTGTGATAAAAGAGAAGTTAACTAATGTTGGCAGCAATGAGTTGGAGACAAGGCTCCTTCTTAGAAGCAAAAGTGAGAACTAGAAAGATGTTGATATGTTTGGGACACATTATGTTTTGTGGGCAATTTAGCAAAAAGATAGCGGTGACCACCAGATGGTCCTGTTCAACCTTGCCAACTTACTTTTGAGAGAGACCCTTAATCCAATTACTCATCATTGCTTTCAGTGTCACGCTTTACCATGAATTACCTAAACTTTGTTTTATTGGCTCATTTCCTAAGGAAGTTTATGTCACTCAAATTGCAGAATAAAGGCCTTTTAGGCCTTATAATTGTGCTATCATACGAGGGCCAGCCATTACAGCTTTTTGGTTTCACCAAACCCTACTTAATTATAGAAAATACATAAATTAGCAAATATAAATTCTTCCATTTTGTGAAATCATAAACCTATGAACCTCCAACATAGGATTTAATGCAGGACTAAGACACTTTAATTTCTTTTTATTCACGTGAAGACAGCTTCTTTGCATTTTCACTTTAGCTTTATTTTTTTCGTTTTCAACATGATAGCATCGCAAATAAAGTTGAAAGTGTCCCCAAATTGCATCAAAATCATAGAGATAACAAAGGGAGGAAGATAGATAGATATATGGATAATAGATTAGACGGTCCAATAAAGCAATAAGGAAAGAAAGAGAGAGCTGAATGATGAGCATATTTGCACCACATGAGAGACAACAGAAAGTGCTCACGTGAAGGTGGGTCGACCCCATCAACCCAGATGTGATACAACCATATACATAAATATAAATATATTTTTACACAGTACATATTTAAGGGTCCCAAAACTTTCTAATCACGAGTTGACAGGCCATGATTTGTTATTGTTTTGCCCCGTTTTTTTCCTTCAGGTAGGTGATGATCTTGAGTTGAAAAAAGTAGAGGCAAGAATAGATGCAAAGTTATTTGTTGCATATGTCGAGAAAGGAGATCATTGCTCATGTGTAGAGGCACTAGAGACGAGCTAAAAAAGTCATACACATCTCACGTGAAGAAACAAATAACAAATCTACCTCCAGAGCGGAAACTGCTTGTGGCAATGGATCCACATCAACCCCCACATGCAGAAAGGGCAAATTTAACGTGTCGAAGCTTAGAGGACTGAACCCAAGGAGGAAAGTTTCATAACAAGGCCAGGTTCGGTCCTTGTGCAATACTAATTAGGCATAAGATTGGGCCAATCTGAATGTATCCATCACTTTCTAAATACACCCACTTCCTTTATACAAAGAACTTTGACCTTTTTCATACTGCAGCCCAGGAGGCCCAATTGACTAGAAGTGATGATTTGATTCCTCCCCTTTGCCAAGAGTTGGAAGTAATATTCATGACAATTCTGTTTATGACAACTGGTCTAACAAGAGTGATCTTTCATCCAATCAATTGCATTTATGCATATAAGCCACACAAACAGATGGCTTCAATTAAACTGTCTATTCCTTTTAAATTTCAGCTGTAATGTTGTTTACTATTTGTTCCTTTCTTAATTGCTTTCATTAATGTTGATCATAGATGTCTTGTAAAGGATCATATTACGTATAGAATATTTTCTAGCCCAATCGAATAAAATTTTGACTATGATTGTTTATATGCCATTGGCTTCTTAGACCAAACCTCTCGACACAAGCCATGCACAATTTATTATGAATTAACGCTAGCTATCAACCGAATTTATCAATTAATTATATAGAAAGTTTCGACCGAATCTCAACCGAACATTTTTTTGTTCAGAGGCTAAAGGGCTACTCATGTTAATGTATCATAAATATAATTAAATCAAGCCTATTAAACTATAATTTTAGTTTGTAGTTTGTTTCTTTGTTTGAACACGCCATGCTAAAGGAGTAGTTTGTCTTTAGGGACCTTTCAAAGTACAATCTAATTATTTGGACACTGTTTCAATTAAACATGACGTGGTGACAATGAACCATCTTGACTAACAATCACCAGATCAAAGAAGGAAATTGTAGAAAATTTCGGATTCATTTGATCTAACCAGTTTACGCGCACAACATTTGACACAGTTGAACTCGAAAATCGTAATATAATTTACTACCTAATTTAGGGCTAAAGAGGATTTTATATATAGAGTAATACTACTTTTTACAAACTATGTATAAAAGCTAATATGACATTACTCATTTATTCACACGTTATCATCCTTCGTTAATTTTATATATTTATTACTTCAATCACCTCATGACACATCCGTTTGTACACAAAAGTTTGTACAAAACATTTACAAGACTAGCATTATTTTTATATATATCTTGTACATCATATATATTAGATATATGCAAATGCAATTGCATATCCTATAATATTTTATTAATTCTTTATTGTTTGATTCCTATCTATATTGCTGTGGAGAGCTGTAATACTACTTAATTGCAATCATAATTAGCCAGGATCAAACACTCCATGAAATTCATAGTTGCATGATTTAATTACTTATAGCTTAATTCTCTTTTGCTTTTAGATTGATGAATGAATATGAATTCAGGTAATTTGTAAGGGTATGGCCAATTATATATTAATATGTTCTAAAATCTTTTGTCACTAATTGTAATCATCATATATATTAACTATTGCTATCTAATTTGACTCATGTAATGGTCTACAAATCCATATTACTGCAGCAGGAGATGTGATTAAACATCAAATAGTTAGGGTGCAATTAATAAATTAATAATGGCTATTGGAGTTTAGCCGGCCTAAGCATGCAGGCTGGCCGGCCACAGGCACCACCTCATTATTTCTTTATATACGCTTTTCTCTTTGACAATGGCTATAAGTACGTAATAAACCATCAATATTCTCCCAATTCGCACTCAACAATAATATCCCTTTATATTCATTCATCTGCTTCTTTCAATATATACTATATATATTTGCCCTAATCAAATCGAAACTTAACATCTCTTACGTACCAAATTAAATAAACAATACTTAGTTGAATAAGAGACAATTAGCGAGAAAGCGAAAACACAAGATGAGGCAAGCTGGAACGTATTCAGGATTGCTTTCAGCGAGCATGGCAGGGAGAATGGGGCCTCATTCATTGCCCTTGGCTAGGATCAAGAAGATCATGAAGAAGTCTGGTGATGACGTTAAGATGATATCTGGGGAGGCACCAATTGTGTTCTCGAAGGCTTGTGAGCTGTTCATTGAAGAGCTAACGAAAAGGTCCTGGACGATGACCGTGCAAGGCAAGCGAAAGACACTTCACAAAGAGGATGTTGCCTCTGCTGTTATAGAAACTGATATCTTTGATTTTCTTGTCAACTTGGTTTCTGAGTCCTCCGCTAACAACGAAGCTGATAAAACCTCAACAGAGATGGAAGCATTAATCCGTTCATGAGAGGCTCCTCTCTCACCCTCGACGGTATATATAAATATATTGCAAATGCAAAACACATCAATTATATATATATATATATATATATATATATATATATATATATATAACCGTAAGCATTTTCCATGTTCTCTCTGAGTACTAATTAAATGAAACTATATATTTTCTCTTCTTATTATATTAATAAATTGATTAAACTTCTCTTTTAATTATTTTCTTTTGGCGTTTAATTAGAATCATTTTATGTATTTGTTCTCATTATTTTTCCCGCATTAACTATATATATGTATCATTATTAATTTACGTGTCAGAACTACATATATATGATGATTATACTTAATATATTCTGCCTCAAATCATTAATCGATCCAAACTGACTTGAAAAATCGTTGATTAACTTGTTATTTCATATGGGGCTGTGTTGGAATCTAAATAAAGGTGAAGCATATATAAATGGATAGCTAGCTAGCTAGGTTAGGATTCAATAATTAAAAGATAGGTTTTATAGTTTGTTAAGCACTAATTGTCAATGAGTTGGCTTTTGATCATATATATTCTACTAAGAATAGTAGAATCTTTCTTAACAACGCAAAAACAAAAACAAAAAAGAAAATAAGATTTGTAGGCGCGAGACATCACTAGCAAAAATGGATGTCAATTGCATATAAATGCATATAATAATGATAGCGCGGCTGCGCACGCTACCCATAAATAATTAAAGGTAAATTAAGTCACGAAGTTAATAAATTAAGCCCATGGGGAAGCATATTTATGATGCGATTTATCAAATAAAATAAGGATTTTATTTTTCTTGGCTTCTGGGTTTTTAATTTTATCCATGGATTATTAATGTATAATGTTTTAATTAAAATAAACTAAATAAAGATATTATATATGTATATGTCACAACTTATTATTGATCTACTACAATTTAATATTATTCTATATGATGAATATTGAAATTATAAGCGTCTAGTTGGTGATCAATTTTATGAGTCGGATGTACATGGCAGTGCCAACGCAATAAGACTTGCCTGCTCGCAGTTTGTTAGTTGTGGAAGTGAATTAATAATGCACATTATTTTGTGTTTGTGCAATTGTCAGCTGACAACAAAACAATCAACAATAATATTGATGGTTGTATCCTGGGTGAAAAGATCGACCTCGTTCTAGAAAATTATGATCTCAACGTCTATCTATTATGCATCAGCTGTGACAAAAGAAATTTAGTTATATATGTATGATGTTCTCCTCTGTGTCTTTTTGGTTAAATTTTAAAGCTAGAATGTGGATTTCAATGGTACTGTAATATTGGTCAGCAATCGCGTTGGCATATTAAATGAAAATATCAAAATGCGAAATCCTGAAAGTGGAAGGCAAATATTAAGTGGCCATCTAATGCAGAACGCGTACGGCATTTACTGCACGCATGCTAGCTCTAATACGTACAAAGGCAAAAAATATATACATCATATATAATTAACTCTATTATTTAATTAATTTATATAAAACGGTTTATAACTAATGACAGAAGTTTATAACACTAGCTAGACACTCAACGTACGTAAAAGCCAAGATCTCGCACACCAAAACTGCAGTTTGGAGCTAGATTACACAACTACTATAGAGGACTTTGAAGTTTCAACGCAAGCATTACTCATAAGCCAATTACATAGATATCAAGCAGACAAGCAGCTAAACACTAGATTTTCACTAAGGCAATCAGAGACGACGAAATGATCACTCTTCTCTAGCCTGAATGCTGGCTGCAGGTGGGACTTGATATTCCTCTCCTTTTCAAATCTCTTACCTGAACTTTCTGCCCTTTGTGAACCTTTACCGCCAATGGCTGCAGCTACTTTCTTTTCAATCCTCCGCCGTGTAACATACTCTTCGGGAATGAATACATCCATTTATATATAATACTTGCCTGGCTATTGTATTTGTTCCCGAATATATAGTTTGAAAAAGCTAGCTCTGGTGAGTGAAAATATTGGAATAATAACGTCGAATATGTATTTTTCCTTAATAAGAGTGCGGCAAAAGCTGGAGTGGAGATTTATAGAAGAAGAAAGGTGGGATACCATGGGCGTCTGGTCCCCATGTCTTTCTGTAAACAGGCTGCAGTGCTTTCGGGTTATGGGGTTACCAATACCAAGGTGCTTTTGGTTTCGGGAAAGTTTTTGACTCTTGCATGTTGTGTAACGTTTGGAGAGAGAGAGCATGTGTAAACGCAACAAGCCCTTTTACTCGGAGTCTCGGACAAGTATGTGAAAACTGACCATGTATAGTCCAAGGGCTCGTTGTCCTACATCAGAATTTAGTTTAGTTCAGTGTTGTTTGGTGAGTTAATCTGTCCAAGGAAGATCCATTCTTTTGTAATGTTAATTTGTCTGAAATATGTTCTCTAGATATTTTATGTGTAATATGTTCAAATCTCCATAGATTTGACTAAAATATGCTCTCTACGTGACTACGTCTGTGTCACTAGGCATCGAGAGCTTCACTTTGGGAAAAAATAGATCGGAGATTGGAGAGTCCTGTAAGTGTAATCTCCTTTTATCCATTTGAGAGTCCTATTTTATCTTGTTACCTGAGTGAAGATAAGCTATTTTATTGCCGAAAGTTTAATCTTCTTTTACCCAAATTTTTAATGTTAAGACTGACATAATTAATGTCACAAATTAATACCAAAGCACGTGATATCAAGTGTGGTACAATAATCTTATCAGCTGATGACAGGATGAGATGAGCAAATTAATATTAGTCAAAAGCCAATTTCCTTGGTCGGTTATTCTGAATGTGATGTGTTTTACTGCCTTAATTTATAATTAATTACTGTCCACAGCAAAGGAAAGATAAAAGTGGGTTATTACACGAAAAAGCCATAGATTAAGGCTATTACTCAAATCATAGGTAAGAGTGCGGACAGGATTGGTAGAGACCAGCTATTTATGTATAAAATATTCAAGGAAATCTTCTCAAACGATGGATGCTCTTTCGGTGGGCTCCTTGTTTTGCTGTAGTATGGAATAGTATTGCCTATTGGCTATTGGGCATTTTTTTGTTCTTCCGAAATGGCAAAAGCAAATGTGAATTCTTGATTCTCGATCGACTTTAATATATATCATATTGGGGCTTTCCACCTCCACCATGTTTTCCAAAAACACAGACATGTTTTGTCTCTCATGACATCAAGGGCACAATAGTGGTAATCGATCCCCCATTGGAATTAGCTTGTATTACTTGTTAAAATTTGCCTAAGAAGGAAAATCAGTTCTTGAAATTAATGCTTCAAACGGATGAGAAGGTACACTATGCAAAGATGGTTGCCTACAATAATTTCACAAAACAAAAGCAAAGAAGTATAGAAACCTGAAATCAAATTTAAAATTCATAGGCTCTTTGAACTTTGTCTTTTGGTCTTCTCCTTTACAGCGAATCATCATTACTCTCCTTCAGTTTGTATAGTTCATTCATCTCGCAACTCAGAAGTTGATGCATCAAAGCAATTATCAGCCACCCACGTGTGCAAATACTTGAATGACCCGTCAGTTTGCAGTTGTCATAGTAATATGGACCTGATTAAACTGGCCCAGATTAGGGTCAAATTAAAATCTTGTACAATTAAACAGGGTGAATTGAGTGGAAGCTGAGAAGAGAAGGGGTTTCTCACCTTCGTCAAAGGGTGGCCTACAAGTGAAGAAAACCAACAATGACATGACACCACCTTGCGCTGCTGAGCACTGTAGTTGGCGGTTGTAAGTTGTACCACTTGGACGTGCAACAATGTTGTCCTGCTAGCTCCTATTCGTTTCATATCTTGTTGCTTTCCTGCTGTTCAACAACTCAAAGATTGATGATAACTTGTCATCTAATCTTTGTTATTTTTAACCTATACATGAAATTTCTGTTCTGTGTGGACATGGCCACTTTTCTTTTCGACTAAGAGACACATGAACTTGCTAGTTCAAACACACATGATGCCATGAGTTGAAATAGAATTGACTAAGGAGAGGTGAGCTATAGAAGTATTACCACTTTGAGTGACCCATATTAGTTAAGCTAAAACATCAATCATATGGGACCAATGTGTACTGGGTAAAGCATACAATTAGTGCTTTTTTCTAGGTGCTACATGCCTTTGGATTGTCGAATCAATTAATTCTTCATTGATGAGCAATAGCCCATTAATTGACCTTGGCACGGAAAAAAAGTTGGCTTCAAAGCAACTCTTTCCCAAGGCAAATAAGATCCATATGTAGACCATCTTGAACTGTTACTCTAGCTAGCAAATTAGCAACCCAAATGGGGGCTACATGTAAAGCCATAAATTTTTCGTGGTGGGACAACTTTGTATAAATTAATTTCCACATGGATGACAACTACAATACCTCCACTCTAAACCTTCAAAGAGAGGGCAATGCCAAGTATTTACAATCAATAAAATAACCAATTTTCGCCATCTTAATTAATGGTTTAAGACTAATTATCAAATTGATACTTAATTTCCTGGATAAAAATCAAACGTATGATGAGTCTACTTTCTCTAACTTATGATTACTAAATTAAGAAAAAAGAAAGCTGCGTAAAATAGAAGTTTGTGAATTGCGAAACAAAAGCAATCACTTTCTTTTGGAAAGTCCAAAGTGACCAAAATATATTGGAAAGCCTTGGCCGTCAAAATCCAAATCATACAAACGTTTGATAAATTTTTTTTTTTTTAACCTACCACCATCGCCGGCTGAGGAGTTTCCAGCGCCATTTACAAAGAGTTTCTGTGTCTTTTCTTCTCATTTGCCGTACTTGCATTCAGAGATATAAATCTTAGTGGGTTGTTTTCTCTGCAGTCTCACTGGCTAAGCTAAAAGAGTACGTTATGGGTGAGGAGGATTCCAAGGAACCTGAAACTGAAACTGGACCTGGACCATCATCTGTGGTCAAACCACCTGAAGACCATGACCATGCATCTGTTAAAGAGGAGAACCATTCACTTCACAACGACGTCCATCAAGAGAAGGTTTTGAACCCACCTGCTCAACGTATGAACGTCATCTCTTTCTCTCTAATTTCTCTTTTCTCTGTTTGTTTTCTAAGGAAACCCAGGGAAATATCAAATATGAAAGGAAAAGTCCTTTTTTTTTTCCTGAAGAATGAAGAGTTACATTTGGGACAATTACATGATATTTGTATTTTTTTTATTAGTTATTTTATGGAATCAAAATTAATTTTTGGTTTAATACATGATTACACGTCTAATTACAGAATTAATTAAGAGGATTTGATTGTTTTGCAGATCAGCCCATGTTTTTCTTTCATTTGGGTATTTAATAATGATTATTAGCTTGCTAAATATTTAATTATATACTATATTCAGAATCATAATTTGTCTACATATTCTGTGTCCTAATCTGTCTAATAATAGCCTTTACAGCTACTTTTGGGCTCTAAATTTTCTTATTTACCAAATTCAACCGATGATTTCAATGGTCAATCTTGTTTTACAGCTTAAATATTCTTGAGGGTATCTTCTAATTATTGAGGGCATTTATTTCGTAAGCATCTTATAGCACACACGGCCTAAGTCAACCCTCTGAGCTGGGTTTGTAATTTGTATAGGCAAATTAATAAAGGAATAAAATTTTGTCATTTTACAAAGTGCTTAATCAGATTCTGGACTATCCAGTAGCAAAAAAGCTGCAGCATGTTAGAAGTTTTGCTTCTATTTTAACATGTTCGTGTTATAATGCAGCAGAGGTTGCAGAGGCTGCCACTGAAAAAAATTCTGGGGATTCGGTTAACAGAGGTATATCTGGACGCTGATATTACGTCTTGTAAGTTTAGACTTTGATTTATTATTAAATAGATAATTAAATTAACTTTCTAATATTATTGTTTTTCAGATGCTGTACTTGCGCGAGTCGAGACGGAGAAAAGATTGGCTTTAATTAAAGCATGGGAAGAAAATGAAAAGGCAAAAGCAGATAACAGGTAACTGAATGGCTACCCTTTTGACTGATTTTTTTAACTCTTGCTAATTGTTCATGATTTTTAGTTGTTATAGAATAAATTGATTTATATTGTCCGATCACTCTATACTTTGATTTTTAAAATTATTTTATTTTACTATATAATATTTTACTATGATTCTTCTTGGAACTTGGAAGTGAAGAATTATCAAAATCTATAATTTGGTCCTTTAGTCTCTTTCATTCCCTTTTGCATTGTGAGCTCTTAGACTGATTAGACTAATTTCGAGAAGTTATAACCATTGAACAGGGCATATAAAAGGCTCTCTGCTATTGCATCTTGGGAGAATAGCAAGAAAGCACTGGTAGAGGCGCAGCTGAAAAAATATGAGGTAATAAACCTCATTGTTGGAACCTGGAAGCATTATACAAATATTCCATTTCCTCCTTTTGCTCCCTAAACTCACTGAAGCATCAACCGTAGCTAGGAATCACAAGCAATCTTTCTTTCTTCACTTTGTTGCATTACTTGCGACTTTAACACAGAGGATTATTGGCATGGTCTCATTCTAGTTACAATAACACAACACTTACAAACTCTTCATACAAACTCAATTATACAAACCGATGTCAGTTAGTTAATATAATCAGGTGTCAGTGGCATCTGAGTAACAAATTGTTCTTCTGTTAACTTACTCTTTTATTGTGATAGGAAAAATTGGAAAGGAAGAAGGCTGAATATGCTGAGGGAATGAAAAATAAGGTGGCAGAAATCCACAGGGCAGCTGAAGAGAAGAGAGCAATGATTGAAGCAAGACGAGGTGAAGATGTTCTCAAGGTCGAGGAGACCGCATCAAAATTCCGTGCAGCTGGCTATGCACCTTGGAAGTTCCTTGGCTGCTTTACCGGTTAAAGATGCTTCAGGGACAGATTGAAAAACAAGGATGTAGTTAGTTTAATTTGTTTTCTTCTCCAGCTTATTTGATTATTTGTTGTATAATGTGTTGTGCCATTATGTTTTTTTTAGTGATGTTTTTCAAGCGTCCTCGGGATGATTACAGATTGTGGGTGTGCATATGTGGGCAGCCCAGAGATAGCTTAAATTCAAGTTCTTTATGTTTATCCCTTTCCAAGCATAGTACGAGTAGAATCTTTTGGAGCTTTAAGTTCATTTAACACATACAGAGAAAATGTGGACAGCTTCTCTTTCTGTTATCTTTTTGTTTCTGCTAAGTGAAAATTAGTACTTTAGTCAAATCATTTTCTTTACATTACAAAATTCATTTCATAGTTCATACGCTCATTTCTGTGTAAGTCGGATTAGTTCTTCATTTTCTACTGAAAGTATTGGACTTCAAGTCTACTCTCGTATATTTTGAGGAAGAACATGGCAATTTGAAACATTCTAGATGGAAGCATTGAGTTGCATTTCAGGGGCAGCTCATGAAACCATCTCAATCAACTAATGTGGGTTCAAAACAGTTTTGATAGAAAGTTTCAGAGTTCTGTGATCATAATCCGAACCACATACGTAGGTCAAATGTTCTTGATTGCTAGCACCTTTAATGTAAAGAAAACTGTGGAAGAAAATACTGGAAAAGCATTGAACATTTAGATATTTATAAATACAGAAGTTATACACAATTCCAAATCCACAGCATAGTTGCAGCAAAACTCCCCAGAATGATAAAATCAGCATAGGCATAGCCTCCTTATTCAACGTCAAAGCACAAACACAAGCGATTAAACACACATAAAAGATGTTCCAGGCCATGCCCATACCCAAAAGAAATAATAAAATTAAAATTAAAAAACCCTGAAAATCCTTTCAGTTCTCCACTGCCTCATCTTCATATTCCTCTTCATCCTCTGCCGCAGCCTCTTGATATTGCTGATACTCAGACACCAAATCATTCATGTTACTCTCAGCCTCAGTAAACTCCATTTCATCCATGCCTTCTCCAGTGTACCAATGCAAAAAGGCCTTTCTTCTGAACATGACTGTGAATTGCTCCGAAACACGCCTAAACATTTCTTGAATGGATGTAGAGTTCCCCATAAATGTTGATGACATGGATAAACCAGTTGGGGGGATGTCACAAACACTTGATTTAACATTATTTGGAATCCACTCAACAAAGTATGAAGAGTTCTTGTTTTGTACATTGATCATTTGTTCATCAACTTCCTTAGTGCTCATTTTCCCACGGAACATAGCTGAGGCTGTTAAATACCTACCGTGGCGAGGGTCAGCAGCACACATCATATTTTTAGCATCCCACATTTGTTGAGTAAGCTCTGGAATTGTTAAGGCACGGTACTGCTGTGACCCTCGAGAGGTTAAGGGTGCAAAACCAACCATGAAAAAGTGCAGCCGAGGGAATGGAATTAGATTTACGGCTAATTTCCGGAGATCAGAGTTGAGCTGGCCAGGGAAGCGAAGGCAGCACGTTACTCCACTCATGGTTGTTGAGATTAAATGATTCAGGTCACCAACTACATCACATATATATATATTCACATATTAGAAGCAAAAGTTACATATATTTAGATCTTGCAAACACGAAAAAATCTATGGTATATCTATTGCACCAAATCAAGATGACATAATATATCTGTACAATCGTGGATTAACAAGTGGATTCCACTTTCTTAATAGATTGATTGATGAATTCCGCTTTAAATCTATGGATATATAAATAGACTATGTTATCATGCTGATATGGTAAAACAGATATGCCTAAACTTTGCAAATATAATATATATGTATAGAATTTTAGCAGTAATAAATAAGCTGCAGAAACCAAAATTTGGACTTACAGCTAGGATTTGTGAGCTTGAGAGTTCGGAAGCAGATGTCATAGAGAGCTTCATTGTCAAGTACCATACACTCGTCAGCATTTTCGACTAGCTGGTGCACTGAGAGAGTGGCATTGTAAGGCTCAACCACTGTATCCGAGACTTTAGGTGAGGGGAAGACTGAAAAAGTCAACATCATTCGATCAGGATATTCTTCCCTGATCTTTGATATCAGCAAGGTTCCCATTCCTGATCCAGTCCCACCTCCAAGTGAATGGCAAATCTGAAAGCCTATCAAGATCCATGACATATGAAATTAGTTAAGTTGATTATAAGTATATTCAATTAATGCACACGATCTTTTATAATTTAGCATACAGAAGCAGAAAATATGCAAGCAGTTACCTTGTAAGCAATCACAATTCTCAGCCTCCTTTCGAACAACATCGAGAACCGAATCGATCAATTCAGCTCCCTCGGTGTAATGCCCCTTAGCCCAATTGTTTCCAGCTCCATTCTGGCCAAAAACAAAGTTATCAGGTCTAAAAATATTCCCATAAGGTCCTGTGCGCAAGCTGTCCATGGTCCCTGGTTCAAGGTCCATCAACACCGCTCTAGGCACATACCGCCCACCACTAGCTTCATTGTAGTAAACGTTAACCCTCTCAAGTTGAACATGAGAATTGCCAACATAATTTCCAGTGGCATCAATACCATGTTCATCACAAACAACTTCCCAGAACTTGCCACCGATTTGGTTACCACATTGGCCAGCTTGAATGTGGAGAATTTCTCTCATTTTGGTATGGGATAGTGATGATTCTAATGGAAGCTGTTGGGTAGTGATTAATGGAAGCACTTGAGACAAAGCTGAAGAATTAGAAAGAGATATATAGCGCTAGGAATGTGGTATGGCTTTTGCAAGAGGATGAAAGCTGGAGATTGTGACAGTGATTTTTTTTTTTTTTTTTTTTGCTATAAAGGTGATAAATATAAACAAATTTTAATAAATTATATCATGTGTCTTTGTTGGGAGGAAGACATGTCAGAGTCCAACAAGAGTTGTGAGCTGGATGTGAAATGAAACAACGAGATGCTTGCTAGTTTCTTTGGTCTTATTCAAACTTTAATGACCAACCGATCCTACAATGTGATTTCCCATCTGTTAATTGGATTCCAAAAATACCCACTTTCTGTGATTGGATTAGTGTTTAATTACTACCCACTTTGCTTATGAAACTGCTTTTTTTTTATTTATGATGATTGGATGGGTTACTTTAATTTTCTTGTAATTAGTCATTCACTGTAATCAAAATTCTTGAGGTACATACTTCCCATATGCATAGACTCTATAATTTGTACTCTTCAATTCACATGTAAAGATATTTTCTCTCTTTGATTTCAGTGATTGACAGATAACATGTGACGATGCATTGGATAGGTTTTCCAGGAAGGATTGCTGATCAGGAAGAAAGTTTTCGGTTCCTTTAATGAAATATTGGAATAGAATTTTATTATATAGGCAGATAATCAATGGATATGTAATTGACAACTTTGTTGCAGTGATAAATTCGGATATGATTATTTTTTTAAAAAAGGAAAAAAGAAGAAAAATGGAAGAGTTGACGCAGATAATGTAGTTATACCATAAAAATCACTAAGAGATTGCATGCATAATTTAGAATCAAATTAGGTGGCTTACAATAACACAGGGTGAAGCTGCAGGGTGAGAGGTGGGAAGATTCAAATTCAATTATTGAAGGCATGAGAGCTGCTGTCTTGTCTGTCCTTTAAATAAGTATTGCTTTTGGCCCCTTTATCTACAACCCCGAACGAAGACTAGTTGGCTACGTGTGGAATCCAATGTCGATATACCTCCATGAAATCAGGGCTATCAAAAAAGGATCCAACTTCAGAAGCATTCTCTTTCTACCGTTCTTTTACTGCATGCATTTGAATGAGCTCTGCTCTGTCCAATAATAATGATTCTCTGTTACTTTGCCTTAACTAACTAGTAACTACAGGCTTGCATGCGAAAAACCATGAATGTATCAGATGTCTGTCACTTAATTTTATCCACTCTGCATCTCGAACATGATGGGTAAGTTAGAGCCAGTTTGACCAACTCGTATGATTAGATTATGCTATATTATGTTACATGCTGTTATATTAATAATTGCAATAGACAAAAAGGTGGAATAGGTAAGAAGGGTGAGAATGCAAATGCAAATGCAATGATTCATCGTGTTTTAGCTCGAGCATTGTTTTCAATCCAGCAAGGCCACCCGAAAGGTATGGCGAAGTATAGGATAAGATGTCCGTATCTAAATTATCACCACATGATGTTAGAATGTCCCCTTCATCTCGCCATCGCAACAACACAGCTATGACTCCAGCCAGGTGCACCTCCAACCCCATGCCTTCATCACATAAGATGAAATGGTGGTAGTATGATGAGGGATCAGCGTTGGAAGCACATGACACATGTTGGAGCCCATGTGGCCTAGACAATTGAACAAAACGAAGTGGACAAGACACTTTTTTACTACCCATTTCGAAGATTATAATGATACATAACGGACAAGAAAAGCCTAATTAAGCAAATGAATGAGTATACATAGCACCAGCTTCCTACCTAGAATGGCAGAATTGCATTATTGTGTTCCAAGCCAAGTGAACAATTATTTTCCACCATCCTTTTGCTTGATTGATGCCTCTATCAGGACCTACTACCGATCTTACGATTCTTGCCAATGACTTGCGCTCTACAATTCATTGAAAATGCACTAAAATTGTTAAACTGAAACCAGACCACATATTTTGGTTTAAAATATAGCAATTTCTCTTTTAGTCGGTCACAACCTGACACCCCCATAAGGACAGTCAGAAAAGACATGCAAAAATCAACAGTGCTAATGAACGACCATTATTGTTATTGTTAGATTTGCTCACTTATAATAATGCTTCACTAATTTTCACATTTCTGCGACAAAGCTGAGCAAAGCTTGATCTGGTTACATTGAATGAGTTACATGAGGATCGTCATGCCAAGAATTTTACACAACACCTTATTCCAGCCATTGTAAATTGGAAACAGTTTGGAAGAGACAGAAGGATTACACCCAGAATTCAACCGAAGATTACAAACAAGACATCACTAAACTTCCACAAGACTCTTATTCATCTTAATAGAGTAGCTCCTCAAAAACAGGATCCACGGATTGTCCCCACTTCCCATAGTACATCTCCAAAAGTTGTTCAGCGGGTGTTACACCTATTGCAAAATTATCATCCATCAGGGTCCGATATGTATTGTCCAATGACATGCCACAATTATCTAATTTTCAAAGCTAATAACACAAGAACTTTGATTTTTCTACATAGTAAATTTTCTACTCTAGAAAGAATTGAAGTGTATGGATATAGCTCTCCAACCCATATGGAATATAATCAAGGTATTTAAACTTCAACTTCAAACCAAAATTAATTAACAATAACAGACATTCCAGGGAGAAACAGATAAATCAGTGAATAAAATATAAGCTCTAGTCATTCACCTGTCCTAACTACCTCAGCCACCGCATTCAAGAACCCAGATTCTTTAAAGCCTCTACGTTCCAAACCGTCCTGCAGAAGAATGCATGTATAGTTTTAACATAACGGCAAGCTAAACTACATTAGCAGCACCAATAATCACAAATTACCTTTGCCAACTTTAAAACATCTTCAGCGACATGCTTCAGCAAACCATCCCGAAATGGTGTCTTCAAACCAGTCTTTGGGACCTACCAAGTAGATAATTAAAATTAGATATGCTATCATGAGCATGACCACACCAGAAAGATGTAAACTGGCAGTAACTAAATGTTATAAACTATGATTATGTAGCGCATCATCCATCCTGTAATTCAAACCACACGGGGTCATTTTCATGATGTCCAAACTCCAGACGAAGGAAATTAAAATCACAAAATGTAAAACCAAGAAAAAAGGATGCTGATTTGATCCACTTTAAGCATCAGCCCATCAGTTATCATAATCAAGTTTCGGAAGGTAAAAAAACAGCTGCAGACTTTGATTGGGAAAAACTTCAAATTTAGTACCTATTAAGTTAATTACAGAATCAGGATTTAATTTGCAAAGTTTGACATTTTTATCGCCTAGCTCGACATATATATAGTGGTTCCCTGTCCTATAGTATCCCAAAAAGCCAGACACTAAGACTTCGGGGCTAAAGAACTCTGTCTTCATCACCCTAATATGCATAGTGGTCGATTGAAATGATATGTTTAACTTCCAACCACTCACCCCCTGTTTCTCTGCCAACAGTGTTAACCACACGACGACTTGCCCCCAGATGCCTGTAGGGGGTGATCGACGTCTTATGCATTACGAGGAAAAATAAGAAGAAACAAAGTCTATTGTCACTTGCAATAGTATCAAGCATCATTACCTTATTCCTTAACATCTGTCTTTCTTCTGAGGTCCAATCAGCTGTCATGTCGAGAACATTTTGGAGCGAGACCTCATCATATAATAAACCAACCTGAGATTTGAAAGAAAATGGAAATTGAGCAAGTGTTGCTCAGACAAGGTTAACATAATCTACTAATCTACATAGTTGCTCAAACAAGAGAAAAAAAAGCATATGATAATTTAGATTTCATATCAGAAACTACAAAGTTAGAGTCGAAGAAAACAAGACACATAATATACATAACTGAAGTCTTGCAAATAAGTGAATGTTCATTATTAGAGCTTCATATATGAAGCAGGGACATTAATACATGAGTAATGTTACATGTCATAAATCATTACAAACCCTGTTCACTAAGAGACTACATTATCTCAACATTGGCTTTAAAACTACCAACATGTGACCAGCTACTGTTGAATAAACTGCATGATATCTTTTTAAGTCTCCCATTCTTCCTTCTAAGGAGTACTCAAGTTTGAGTCTTGACAATGTTACTAAAACAAAGCTGTTGATCCCATTCAGATTATTACAATTAATCATGCACAACAGACAGAAATTTTGCATAAACATATTAAAAAGACCAATTACCCATAATGCTGGCAAAGCACATAACCTCCTCCAAGGCCCTCCATCAGCACCTCTCATCTCCAAGTATCTCTTCAGCCTAACCTGAATGTAGATTCAACGTATAGATTGAATAAGGTAGAAAAATTGGGAAAATGATGATTTTTAGCAGATCAATCGCAGACGCATGCAATATACCTCTGGAAATATTGTTGTCAGGTGATTCTCCCAATCATTAAGAGTTGGCAATTCACCAGGAAGACAGGGAAGTTTTCCAGCCAAGAAATCCTGCAAAATGACCACTGTTATTGCCAAAAAAAAAAAAAAAAAAAAAAGCAGAGATACAATCTGATGATCAAGGTTAGCTAATAGGGGGAAGAAAATACTCAGGGTAAAGAAGACAATGGAGCAAAGAGAATGGCAATTGAAGAAGCCTTAGATTACAAGACTATTAAGGATAGATGGAAACCCGAAATGACATCCCAGTACAATCGATATACTTCTTCTTCCGATAAACAAAATACATTGGAACATCAAGAGCATAATCAACGTACTGCTCAAACCTGCATTCAAAATAACATAAAAAAGCCATATAATTCAATTGATTCAATGAAAGATGAAAGTGGACTTCAAGAAGAAAAGACCTTTTCTTTGTGAAAGATCAAAGAAATTTCCAAGTTAAATAGTTAAAAAAAAAAAAAAGGAACGGAGAAATAAACGGTGCTATTATCTCACACGTAACAGAATTTGAGCTTACCCAAAAGAGTCATCAAAAACAAAGGGAAGCATGCCCGTGCGATTATTATCAGTATCAGTCCAAATTTGGCTGTTCAAACAAAGAATAGTGAGTATGAAGCCTGTCAAGAAAAATAATGAGAAGAAGAATAGAAAGCTGAGAAGCCTAAAGTGACATCTGAAAACCTTCTCATGCTGAGATAACCATTTGGCTTTCCTTCGGTGAAAGGTGAATTCGCAAATAAGGCTGTTGCTATCTGTTTCAGAATCTACATCAATTAAATGCCTTCAAATAACAGATAACATCAATACAAGAAAGAGCAGTGAAGCTTCTAACCGGCTGCAATGCAAGACCAGCACGAAATTTACGGATCATGTCGGCTTCTGAACTGAAGTCCAGATTAACCTATCATAGTGAATTTTCAACACAAATAATCACAGTCAAGGCGAGATTAAATTGTGATAAATAGCTACCGCTAAACAATTGTAAGTTTAAACTCACCTGAACGGTGCATGTCCTAAACATCATATCAAGTCCAAGTGTGCCAACTTTAGGCATGTAATTCCTCATTATCTCATATCTTCCCTGAGCCCCAAAAAAAATAAAAATAAAAACATGTCATTTGTGCTAGTAATTGAAGTCTCTGAAAATAAACTGAAATACTAAACTAGCATTGATGAAATTCCAGGTTTTACAGGGGAAACCCATATAATAAACATGGTTAACATGCATCTTGGGCAAGCTGGGAAAAGAGATTCAGATAACAGAATTAAATAATTAGAATTGTAACGCAAGCTGCCAATGCAGACTCTGGAACCTTCCCCACCATAAAAAATTAAAAAAAAAAAATTGAATTGCAATCTAAGCAAAATGCAACTAGAGAGAAATTAAAAGAAAGTGATTAACAGTCTAGTCCCAAAAAAATATTACACTAGCAAAATTAGTTGACCCTTGAGAAATTGAAATCAATCAATAAAATTCTAAGAGGTTTGGTGAGTTTTGTAGAATGACAATCAATACCTTTGGCATAACTGGTATGTCTTTAAGTCCCCATTTGGGCTGAAAACCAATTCCTAAAAATCCAATTCCCATTTCCTCTGCAACAGCTTTCACCTGATAAATAGGATACAACGCTTAGCCACTACATATTCTGCATTAAATCCGATAGGGAAAGAAAAGAAATTGCGGAGTTCTTTTTATTGCATTCTTTTAAAGATGGCAATAGCAAACAGAACAACACCCCACAAATTAGCAAGACGACAACAACAACAAACTACAAAATATAAATATCTGATATGCATTTTGTCATAATATTATTTCATGGCATTAACATATTATACAGAATCTTGTTTTAACAATAAATAAATAAGGGACCACCATTTACCAATGGGCTCGAAGAAAAAAAGAAAAATATGCTAGAAGACTTTTACACCAAGCTTACTTATTCCTGCATAGCCAAAAGTATTTACGGATTCAACTAACCTGATAGAGGTGTGAATTAACCTCAGCACAAGTTTGATGCAATGTCTCAAGAGGTGCCCCACTAAGCTCGAACTGACCACCAGGTTCTAGGGATATACTTTGTTTCCCCTGGGAAATAAAAATGTTCAAAAATTTTCCACAAAGAAATAAAAATTTTAAAATATCTACATTCCGATCATTGTTCTAATGCAGATACATTCAGAAAACAGAAGTTTAGAATGACATCCGAGGGTATTAATAAGAGAATCGACTTACTTGTTTGAGTCCTATAATGTTGTCACCTTCCATTACTTTATCCCAATCAAATCTCTCAGCAATGCCGTTAAGCAATTCTGCTATCTGTTCATATTTCATAGGACGTAAAGTTCCGATTTCAAAACCAAACTTCTCATGTTCTGTACCAATTCTGCAAGAACCACACCATTAAATTACAAACCACAAGAGCAATTTACGATATGTAAAGGCCCAAAAATACTCTTACTTAACTAAAGAGTACCTCCATTTTTCCTTAGGCTTGCATCCAGAGGCTAGGTAACCTACAAGATCCTCTTTGGTCAGTGGCTCAGTGGCAATCACTGCATCCTCAGTAGGAGGGCTAGCAGCAACAATCGCTCGATGACCTCTTCGAGCTCCGAACCCTGCATTGTCTAGATGTAATCCTTGTGGTGTCTTGGCAGAATAGCAAGATGAAGAAGAGAAACTAACACAACTTTCTCTCATCCTAGATGCCTCTACGTTATTTGTCATGCTAAAAGCCCCATTTTGTCCAGTTGTACAGCGCGTCACATCAGTACGGACACAATATGCTGGGCCTGCCCGGGAAACTATTGCCATGTTGCTTCCCCTGTAAAATCAAAAACACATATTTCAAACTCCAAAAAGCATTCCCATCATCCAAATGGTATCCACCCTTGATAAAAAAGATAAAATAAAATAAAAACCAGTAAAATTCACTACAAAAAAGTATTCAGCTATAGCCAATTTATTCAAACGTCCATTCCATCTACAGTTTTATAAAGAAACCAGTTCAAATTTCATATTCTTTATTTTCAAATACCAATTTGATAAAAACATGAAACTGACAACAACAGAAAAAAAAAATGCAAGCAAAACATAACAACATACACTCTGGCCACACTCTCGCTATTACCATACTCAACAATTATAATCAAGCACAACAGCATAAAATTTCAATCTTTCATTTTAACAACCAAACAATTATTAATGTAACGTTAAGTACAAACATCAGCAAAAAGATTCAATCACAGTATAACACAAAAACGTAAATTCAAATCCTCACACGAAGCTGCTCGCAATCAAAGATATACGAATCCAAACGAAGAGAAAGCGAATTCCTTTACCTAAATTAAAGCTGAGCAAAACGAAAGTTTCGTATAGTAGAAACTAGGGTTCGAATAAGAGAATAAGCAGAAAAGGAGAAGATAAATATTTGGGATTTAGAAGAACAAGAGCCAGCGAGATTGAGCCAGCGAGATTGCGAGACACAGAGAGACGAGAGACTCGTTTACTTTATATAGTCTAGTCGTGACTTGGCTCCCTGGGGTGCGTTGCCTTTCCTTTTACGTACAAAAAATATTTAAAAAAATGTTTAACGTGCCTCTGCTGGGGCCGGGGATACGATAATGCGTGCGCCACCACACTGCTTTTTCATGATCTACTTTTGTGGGTTGCTGCCACGTCATCTACAAACGAAGATTCTCTTAGCATAATTATGTTCAACATTATTTCCATATGTATCCATCGATTCCAGTCCACTCTTCCACTTTTTTAAGATGCGAGTAGGACTCTGTTGTTGATTTTGATTTCTCCCACAAATTAATTAATTAATTTCACTCTTCGACATTGAACTTGATCAATCCTAAGTTTTGTACATTTTGAAAAATTATGAGATTTAGAGATTGACTCCAAGACCGTGATGTATGCCCTGACGAAGTAAGCATTATTATATCATAACATTCATAGGACCTAGTCCCCTGAATTATATCTTCACTATATTACAAATAAATAAATCAAGGAAGGTAAAAGATGATTGCCACGACGGCGATCTAATGACAACCGTCCATTAAAAGCAAAACAAATCATATGCAATGATTTACCATATTTATCAATTTTGGGTCCAAATGATTGGAGTGGGAGAGGACAGTAATAATATAGCATAACAATGCAATGCAACCACATATAGCATTTGGAAAATGATAGAGTGAGTAATTATTAATGGCATTACGTGCACGTCTTGACATCGCGCGAGCAAAGCAGCCACAAGACATGCACTGAGCTTGATTCTTGATGCATACATGCGAAGGCTAATAGGAACGGGCAAGCAACAGTGACGGAATTTTTGACCTTGTTTAGATGCTATGCGATTTTTAATTAATGGAATAACAAAACTTCGACGTCACTCGACTGGATGCCACGCCCAGCTGAGCTGCCCAACCAGCATTTGCGTTTCAAGTTTCCATAAGTGCACCTATCTAGTTTCTACGCTAAAACTAAACCAAATTGGACTTTGCTTTTGTGATGGGATGGATATTGGTCTTGTAAGAGTTGGACTCTTTTTTAGCCCATCAAAAACGCCATCATTGTGGGTTTGCTTTTAGGTGCACTATGAAACAATTACTGATGAACATACAAACACAATTGACAATCATCTGCTTTCACCAATGAAATGATATTTAGGTTATGGTTATAACTAAAAGTATTGGATTCAAAATCAAATTGTTATTTTCTCTACCTCTTCCTGTTACGTACAGTTGTGGATATATTTACCTAACTTACCATGATCCTCCTCCCCTGCTCCATCAAGAAATACAAAACCATCCAAATTGACAGAGGAACCAATGTTTCACTCTTTCCTGTTTCAACAACTTTCTGCATCGATGTCTGACCAGTTCCCTCACTCTTCAAAGAAAAAATGGCACAAGTATGTTAAATGAAGAATTTCTTTTGCTCACATATCAAAAACAAAACTAGAGCCTCGACTTAATGCAAAACCATCCTTTAGACTAGAGCCAAGGGAGAATATTGACTTCCGCAGTAATTTTATTTGAGGCTGAAGTATACAAGTTAAAGAATTAAGAAGTGATAACTGAGTCTGTCTACCGACACAAGAAGTGAAGATCAAATAGATTTTTATTTTTTTCTTCTTTTGACTACACATTGCGATCAACTGCATTTTCAGATCTTCTGCAAATAGTCTGTTGTTTGGGGAAGTTGAGTGAACTATTCACTTTAGAAATATATCAGTGCAATATCATAGAGCAAACTCAGTGCAGAACTAACACCTAACTAAGCTGAAGGCAGGATTCAGTAGTAAACTCTACAGCCAACCAGAAACTTTAACAAACCAGAGATGTTGCAAGAAATTTCTAGCAGAATGACTGCTCATAAAGGTTACTTCCACAAACTACTACAATAAAAACAGAAAAACTAAAGACTAATCTAACATGAAAGAATAAGACCTAATGTAATTTATACATCTTAACTCTACCTTCAAAGTTCTCAGGAAAATCATAGTATTAGTTAATATCCAAGGCGATGATCTTGTGAAAGCTCAACAAGTATACAAGTTATTTTCTTCTAACCTACACATGCAAGTCATCTTTCAATTTTCACTATCTGAACGAACCTAAATTTGAAAAAAGTTGGATGGAAACAGAAGCAACAATAGAGATTGAAAGTTCCAAACATATACATTGTACAATTACTACATACATGACATGATCATGGCAATCCAATGTGGACCACAATTTTCTTTTTCTATTCTTTTTCCTTTTTTTCCCCGCATTTTTTATTATACAAAGCAAGGCCACTGTAGGACTATTATATTCAAGAATCAGATGAACCACAAAGAAATCTGTACAATTTATATGATGTCACCAGAAAATATCATCAACCGCAGATGGAGAGGATGGATAATCTTCTTCCTCCTCAACCTCCAACTCTGGCTCCATAGATCCAAATTCAGCCGACTCAATATCAGCAAGGTGTTTCAGATCAACTACTGATAGCTCGTCTAAGCGCCGCACCACCAAATCTGCAGCCCCAAGCTCATACACAGGATGCTTGCTAGCAACAGCCACACACTTCATCCTTGCATCATGAGCAGCTTCCACTGTCTGATTAGAGTTACCAAACACAATGCAGCGTTCAGGTATGAAATTTAGAAGTTGAGCAGCATACACAAACATCTCAGGATCAGGCTTCCCCCTGTGAACATCTTCTGCAGCTACAATCACAGTGAAGTACTCTTCAATCCCTATGGTCACAATTGCAGCCTCCAGAGTTTTTCTAGGACGAGTTGAAACCAAAGCCATCGGTATCTTGTAATGCATCAGCACATTCACAAACTCTTTAGACCCATTTCTTAATCTACAAATCCCACCTTGTAGAGCTTGGTAAATTTCTTCCTTCCTCAAAGCCATTCTTCTCAATGCTGCAGAGTCTCTTGACCAGCACAGAACTTCAGATATGGCCTGTTCATTTTTCATCCCTTCTATTCTTTTAAGAATGAAAGCCGGGGGAGGAGATTTTCCTTCTTCTTGAGCAAGAGTCAGCCATGCCTGCTTCTCTAGTTCAGGATTGTCTTCGATTAAAACACCTTCCCACTCAAATATAGCACCTAACCAACCACAGCCCATTCTTTCTTGTCGAAGCAAGGGATTGTGCAGAGAAGGGTTGTCTGCTTTATTCTGTGGTGGCCACAAACCTGGTTTTCGATCAACACCAGTGTCAATTCGGTAGTTCCAATCCCCGGGTATCTTTTCTTCCTCTCTAAACGAATAAGTCTCTTTTGTCAGCTCCATCGCAAGTGCACTAATTGATGAACTAATCGACCTATCAACTTTAATCCTTGGAAAACTAACAACCTTTCTACCAACAAATTCAGTCGCAGGGATTCTGCAATTATCTGGAAATTTCCTTTTGCTGGAGACATCCTTAAGAGGTATTCGTCCATACATAGGCCGATGCCCTAGAAAAGATGTTGCTGCAATTGAATCCACCACCATATTTACTAAGAGACAATTACTCCAACCAACAGCGAGATGAGAAACCCCTTAGGCCACAAATCCTTCTGAGTTCCTGCCCAACGGAACACAATATCAACCCAAATTTGGCCTAATCACCTAAAAAGACTACCCATCTGATGATTCACAACCACAGTTCAAATTTTTATCGAAAGATATCACAATTAACACATAGAAATCTAAGATAACCTTTCAAATTAGCGAAAAGAACCAATCTTTTAACAAGAAAGCTGCATCAAATCCTGAAGTATTCTCTCTAACCCAAAAAGA
Source organism: Boswellia sacra (assembly GCA_013180625.2). Classification (NCBI taxonomy): domain Eukaryota; kingdom Viridiplantae; phylum Streptophyta; class Magnoliopsida; order Sapindales; family Burseraceae; genus Boswellia; species Boswellia sacra. The sequence continues at coordinate 2,007,592 of SNVD02006955.1, read as the reverse complement.
TAAAGAACAAACCAGCCTTGTCACGAAAATAATCCCAACTTAATTGTCAAGAAACCACCACCAAACATGACCTTGAAGCCAAACTAAGTATAACCAATTTCCCCCAACAATCTAAACCCCCAAATTAACAATCTAAAACAACTATAAAACCTGTAAAAGTCAACCCCAAAACCATAAAGTTAAAATTTAACAACAAATAACGAAATTAAAAGAACAGAAAAAATATAGTAACATATATTTACAGCTCTAAACAAGATTCCAAATCTACAAATTACTGTTCGAAGACTTACCCACTAAACAGAAACTAAATAATAATAATATTATTATTAATATTAACAACAATAAAAAATAAATAAACAGGAGTAAAAATCAACGATTACTTGTTAGATATATACAGGGAGGGAAAGCCAGAAAAAGAAAGGAAAAGGGGAATGAAAATGAAGAACCTGAAGAAGTGGGAAACCGTTGATGAAAGACTGCACAGTTATGATTGAAGATTGGTGAAGAAGGAGAGAAGGCTAGATTCTCGAGAAAAAGTTTGTTATGAATCCCCCTCTCTCTCTCTCTCTCTCTCTCTCCCCCCTTTTATTGGATTTTGAGGCTTGAAGGCGAAGGCGTGTGTGAGTCTGTTTTCTTATATTTTTTGTGGCACATAAAAGCCTTCAAGAGGTGAAAAGTGGTGCCGGCGTGCTGTAAGTACACGTGTCGGTCATCTCGTTTGGACTTTAACCCACCCCCAATTTTCATGCACAGTTTCATCTTAGCTTCCTTTTTCTTTTAATATGACCAAATTTACCATCTTCAATTTCATTTTTTAATATTTGGTAAAATATTCTTACAATATTTTTATAACTAAAAAAAAAAAACAGCTTTCTTGCGTATTTGAATCATATTGGAATGTGAATATTGTTCCCTTGAAGGAAATTTTCATTAATCATTGAAAATTTTCCACTGAAATTGCGCTAGATTTCAACATTGTGTTCACGATGGTTTGTTGACTTTAATTATTCCAAGACAATAGAAGATTGACGAGAGGAACTTTCCCTATGAAGGTGACATTAACATTATTAATGGATAATAATAAGATATATTGACAATTAAATTATAGAGATGTCAATAGTGATACAAACTATGAGACTATGTATCGTGCTTTATAATCATTATTATATGAGATCAACTTGTCTGATATTTATGAAGTTAATATGTGGATAATTTACAATAATACAACATGATTCTATGCATTGTCTTAGCACTATAAAATTAGCATTGGATTTAACCCAACTCAACATTTAATAATGAGGAAAGAACATGCTTTCTCATGTTCTACACATTATTATCCTTTGTTTTAGCTTGAGGTTGAACATGGACTAACGGATACATAACAACATTAATTTCATGTTCCCCTTATTGTTTGTCAAGCAGGGGCTTAAACACTATATTTAATCAATTGGAAAAGAAATTTTTTCATCAATGACGTTAATGAATCTAGAAGAATTGGTAGCGGAAATATGAATCAGATGTTGAATTGAAAGTAATCCAAACAATATATTATTATTATCGTCCTAAGATGTATCGTTGGAAACAGATTATTTGACTATGTTATATTTTATATAAATATATTTAATAATGCAAATCATACTAAAAATATATTCGATTACATCTTATTCGCCTTTAAAATTTATAAATTATATCGACTTAAAAACAAAAGTTGACAAAATTCAAAATAAATTTGAACTCTTCTGATATATTGAAATGATATAAATTTTTATCGTGTTATATAGTTTGGGTACACAGCGTTTAATGGTGGATGGGAATGTAGTGGGAGATGAGATGTTCCTTCTAGAAGGGAAGAGGAAGACCAGATTCTTCTTTGTGAAATTCAGAGTGATGTGGCAGGATTGTTAGCTGCACCAACAAAGTACGGTACAAAAGTTTCATACCATCCAGATTTGACCGCATCGTCAATACCACGTGGCAAGTTTTGGATTGCTTGGTCCGTTTCATTAAGGGGAAATTAACATTGTAACTCCTTTCTTTTAGTTAAAGTAATAGTCTGTCCTCTATTTTTGGATAAGTAACATAGACACCTCCAGATTTCATCTGCCGTTAGAGAATCTGTTAAGAAAATTACACTGTGACCCCTTTTTTTTTGCTGAAGTACAGTCTACCCCGCACTTTTAGATAAATAACATAGACACCCCCAGATTCCATCTGCCGTTAAAGAATCTGTTATCTTAGCTAGAATCTCTTGTGTAAAGACTTAATTATCCTTATTTGTCTTATTCATCAACAATTTTATATTGTGAAGTTTTCTATTGACGTAAATTAAAGAAGAAAAAAGTTGTTATTATGTCAGTAAGTAGAAAGAATAAGAATTAAAAAATCAAAAAGTATATTTTAGGGAAAATTGAGAAAATAGACAAAATTATGAACCCTTGTTGAAATTTAGACACGTTCTCAAAAATTTTTATGCCATAGACACTTTCTTGATAAAAAGACCCAATTACCCTTATTTTTCAATTTTTTTCCAAAGGCTCATTTCCGAAACTCATCTCCCTCTCTTAGTTCCTTTCATGTCTGTCTGTCTTTACGGTCTCTGCAGCAGCTAAACTAAGTGGAAAGCATGTCTGGTGCAAACTAATGTGATTTTTGTAGGTTAATGTGTGTGAAAGCCATTGAAACGAGTTATGAATTCAGTTTTATTTCTCTGTCTTCAGATGACCGAAACCCATCTCCCTCTCTTCAGATTTGATTTAATTTTTAGGAAATTTGAATTCGAGATTTGAGCTTCCGAAGGATTTGTGAACTTATTTAAGGATAAATAGAGTCTTATAATGTAATTTTTATAGGTTAATACGTGTGAAAACTGATGAAACGAGTTGTGAATCCAGCGTTATATCGCGAAAAAGAAGACACTTGACACTCGAAAACAACCTGTCGAGTCATGTCGAGTTATGTAATATCGAGTGTCGAGTGTTTTCGAGTGGTGAAATGTCGAGTTTCGAGTGTTGTCGAGTGGTAAAATGTCGAGTTTCGAGTGTTTTCGAGTGGTGAAATGTCGAGGTGAAATGTCGAGTTTCGAGTGTTTTCGAGTGGTGAAATATCAAATTTTGAGTGTTTTCGAGTGGTGAAATGTCGAGTTTCGAGTGTTTTCGAGTGGTGAAATGTCGAGTTTCGAGTTTGTCGAATGGTGAAATGTCGAGTTTCGAGTGTTTTCGAGTGGTGAAATGTCGAGTTTCGAGTTTGTCGAATGGTAAAATGTCGAGTGTCGAGTGTTTTCGAGTGGTGAAATATCGAGTGTCGAATTGTGTCGAGTGTCGTCCCCATAGTTTGTAATTTAACAATTTCATCCCCAAAAATAGTGTCAGATGCAAGTAATCACATGCAAGTAATTTCAAAGGGTATTTTAGTATTTTTATTAAGAAAGTGTCTATGACATGAAAATTTTTGAGAACGTGTCCATTTTTCAATGAGACCCCCTAATTTTGTCTATTTTCTCAATTTTCCTTATATTTTATTCAAAAACTAAAAATCTAATGAATAAAGTATACTTAATTTTAACATTGTATTAAATTGCATTACATAGAATTGAGTAAATTTTATACTGTATTTGGTTTGTCATTGCATTGTATATATGCTAAATAATACTGTGTTTAATAAAAGACTGTATTATAGTGTATTAATTTTTTATTCTAAATTAAAATAATTAACAACCAAAATCATATAAATTTTTAATTAAAAATAAAAATTCATAAATTCAAATTAATAATTATTCTAAACTTTAATAAATTTAAATTTTTATTTATAAAAAAGATTAAAAATATTTAACTAAATATGTAAACACATAAATATGCAATTAATTATTTTAATTATTTTTAATATTTAATTGTTTCAATTAAATTTTATTTAATGTAAATAATATATTTAATTTTATAATTTCTCTCTCTCTCTCTTTACTTTCCCTTTCTTTTTGTCTCTTGTTGCTTCAAGACTCAAGTTGCAGAGTCTTTACTTTCCCTCAACTGCTATATCACCATGCAGTTGAAGTTGATTTGAAAAAAAGAAATAGAAAAAAATATTTGTGTGCTGCTTATGTTTTTTGTTGATTAATCTACGATAGGTTGTTTCAGATATGGAAATGAGCTGCCATGTGAGAGCTTTGCTCGTTCTTGTGTTTGCAAATAAGATATATGAGCTCGTATTGACTTCTTTATTTATTAGATTTTTAATTTTTGTATAAAATATACTTTTTGATTTTTTAATTCTTATTTTTTCCACTTACTGACATCATAACAACTTTTTTCTTCTTTAATTTACGTTAATAGAAAGCTTCACAATATAAAATTATTGATAAATAAGACAAATAAAGGTAGTTAAGTCTTTACACAAGAGATTCTAGTTAAGATAACAGATTCTCTAACGACAGATGAAATCTAGAGGTGTCTATGTTAGGGATGGCAAAACCCGGGGCCGGGGCCGGGGCCGACGGTCCCCGGCCCCGGCCCCGGCCTTTAATTACAAGCTCCGGCCCCGGAAAATTCCCCAGAATTTTTTTCCTGGGGCCGGGGCCGGGGTACCCCGGGCGGAGCCGGGTTTTTCAATAACCTGGGATTAAAACCCGGGTTGTATAATTTTTTTGAAATTTTGATTCTTTTCAGTTATGGTTATATATGTGTTGCACGCTTTTATGGCTTAATGTGGGCTGCAGCCCAGTGGTCCACTGCTCAATGGTTGCAATGGGAACTCGGGTTCGAATCCCTTGTGTTGTAGATTTAGAACTCATTTAATTTATTTAGTAGAATAATAAAAGTATATTGCTTTTGTAAGTGCAAACTCGCCTGTAGCCCAGCGGTCCCTGCCTTAATCTTGTTTGATGAGGGAATGGGTTCAAATCCTCTTGGTTGCATTCCCTTAGAAATTATTTAATTTTTTTTAAAAAAGGTGGGCTGGGCTGGGGCTGGGCTTGGGCTTGGGCTTGGGTTAAAGTTGTTAGACCTATTAGAGTTATTTTAGTAAAATAGTTTATGGGCTTAAGGGGCTATATATAAGAATTGAAAATTAATGGATTAAATTGATATAATTTTTTATTTTAATTGTATACCCCGGGTTCAATCCCGGGTCCCCGGCCGCGACACCTTTACCCCGGCCCCGGCCGGGCAGAAAAATTTTACCCCGGCCCCGGCCAATTACCCCGGTTTTCCGGGTAATTCCCCGGCCCCGGATGACCGGGTTTTCCGGGTCCCCGGCCCCGGCCGGGTTGTTTTGCCATCCCTAGTCTATGTCATTTATCCAAAAGTGCAGGACAGAATATACTTCAGCTAAAAGAAGGGGGTCACAGTGTAATTTTCTTAACAGATTCTCTAACGACAGATGGAATCTAGGGGTGTCTATGTTACTTATCCAAAAGTGGGGGGCAGACTGTTGATTCAATCAAAAAAAGGGGGTCACAGTGTTAATTTCCCTTTCATTAAGCATCATATTGTAATTTTGCGTTTACAAGCAAAAAAATAATAAACTCCCCCGTTAACATTAAAATATTTTTAAAACTGATAGAATAACATTAAATACATGTTATTTATAAAATATCTTATGGCATTTTTTTTTACCAATTTTATAAATCTTTTGCATTTTAATTTTCAAACATGTGTCTCTTAAAATGTGTAATACGCGTTTGATTAATCATTTTTGTTTCAAAATAAATAAAACACTAAACTGAAATATAATACATGTAAAGCATAGTTTTCAAAAAATATGAAAACAAAAAAATATTTTTCTTTCTTTTTTCACTCTACCTAATTTGTCTTTTCTTTGTTTTTTAAATAATTTTTATTTGTCTATTATAAATTATATTACGCAATAAATATTATATTTTGTTATTATATAATGTTAAAAATAATATTTTTTAATTTTTTCAACTAACATTTGTTTTCAAACAAAAACACAAATTATACATAACTAAATATATTTTCACATAATTCAAATATCTCGTAAAACGTATAACCATATCTCATATTTTTATATTCAACTAAAAATTTTAGAAAGAAAAACACCTAATATGTAACCAATTTGCTTATGGCATATACGATTATTGGCAGGCAACAATTTTAAATATCTTTTAACATCCTTTTACAATATTTTTATAAAATAGTTATTTTTTAATATATCGATATTAATAGAGTACCGTTAAAAATAAATAAATTAAATTATACTTATAAAAGGGCTTTCAAAGAGTTTTGAGTGGGATCAAATACCATTACTTTCAGTGAAGTTGAACTAGACTCAAAGCCCAAATCATTTGAAACAAGGGTGAAGGTCAACCTAAATCTTAACAAGAAAACTAGAAGAAAATCAATAGCGTAGCGGAAGCATGACCGCATGAGCAAGGGAACTTAAGAAGGGTCGAAGTGAGTACGACACCAACTTTGCGATCAGCTACTATAAAACGCGCTCAACCAGAGAAGAGAAGTAGAAGAAGAAGCTAAACCGACAACCAAACCTTGCAAGACCATTTCGTGTAAGCTTCTACTCATTCTTTAGCTACGTTTTTTAGTAAAGTTTAGAAAAAGAAACCCTGAATTACAACAAAATTTGAATTTTTTTTAAGAATAATATTTACAAGTATTATTTAAGCAACAGTTGATTTTTTTTTTGAAATAGTTAGACAAAAATAATTTAACTGAAAACTTATAATAATTTTGGATCAGATATTTAAATTAATTAATTTATTAATTGTCTATATTACCGAATTTCCAATGGGACGCGAACGGCCGAAAGCTAACGTACAAAATAAATAATAAATGAATGAAATCGAGGGAGGGAGGGGATGGCAAAATGGTAGTTAATTCAAAGAACGGGACCATTTTGGCACCGCTAAGAATTGCTATAAACCACATTACACTTGGCGGGCTCTGGTCACATTTTCTATTTTTATTTTTATTTGTTTTTCTTCAGTGTGTAGGCAAGGCAAGTGAAATGGGGAACCGTCGTTTCGCTCAGGTCTCGACGGACGACGAAGACGACGACGTACCAGCGACGACTCGGTCGCGCAGATCAGAAGAGAACCAGCAATCGCGCCAAAGTAAGAGGAAGAGAATTAAGCTTCAGGAGGAAGAAGAGGAGGAAGAAGAGGTGAAAGGTAGAGAATCGAAGAGAGACAGAAAAGGAAAGGAGAAGGAGCGAGAAGCGGAGAAGTCTCGAAATGCAAACGTCGAAGAAGAAGAAGAAGAGGAGGAGGAGCCACCGCAGGAGGACGCCAAACCAGTCGGTGAGCCGGTTAGACTTTCCGGCAAAGGGAGGGGACGGAGGAGCCATTATGAAGCTTTTGAGTTTGATGGCAATAGATACGAACTCGTCAGTGCTCCTTAACAAATTGTTCACTTTCTGTCCTTGATTTTTTTGGATTTCGATTGCATTTGTTTATTTTAGGTTTTCTTTTTGTGAATTTTTCTGTTTGGCTGCTGAGAAACGATTTTTATGCCGAGTTTTGTTTAGAAGTGCTTTAGTGAGACAATTTTCTGTCGTGTAAGTCGGGAACTTAGGGTTTGGGAGAGCAATTGTTAGAACTAGAACTGGATTAACTTTATTATTATTTAATTTTTCTTCTCTGGTTGCTGTGCTGCAGGAGGATCCTGTGCTTTTAGTTCCCGAAGATAAAAATCAGAAGCCTTATGTGGCAATCATCAAGGTAACTGTCTTGGGAAGCTATCATATTTACTTCGCATTTCTGTGCTGCTGTTAATTCATACTAGATGCAGCTGCTCAATGAGCATATACAAATTCTTGCTGGTTGTAAGAAGTTTGTGTTTTGCTTAACAAGGATATCTTTGTCACTGTTTTATTGTTTAAGTAGATAATGAAATAAATTAGACTTGGGAACAAATATTAGAAGTTATCTTGTGCTATTACAGTTCCATATGTGGCTTCCTCTACCATTTTTAACTATATTCTTCAGAGTGGTACGTGATTGTCAATTTGGCACTACCAAAATTTTAAGCTTGATTGGCATCGCCCATAACAAATTGTTTTGGTCAACTTTTGTTCGGTAATTCCTGTGTTGTATTAATTAGATTGTTTTCTTCTTTTTTAATTGGATGTGCAAATGGTTGGTTTGTTTATAGGATATTGCTCAGACCAAAGATGGGAGCATGATGGTTACTGGACAGTGGTTCTACCGCCCTGAAGAGGCTGATAGAAAAGGTGGTGGAAATTGGCAATCCCGTGATACCCGTGAGCTGTTTTATAGTTTTCACCGTGATGAAGTCCCTGCTGAATCTGTGATGCACAAGTGTGTAGTGCATTTTGTCCCCATTCACAAGCAGCTTCCAAATCGTAAACAACACCCTGGCTTTATTGTGCAAAAGGTGTATGATACTGTGGAGCGGAAACTTTGGAAACTAACTGATAAAGACTATGAAGACAATAAGCAGCATGAGATTGATCTTCTTGTTCAAAAAACTCGAGTGCGTTTGGGAGAACTGCCTGACATTGAGCCTGAAGAAGCTGCTGCAGCTGCTGCTGCGGCTCCTCCTCCTCCAGAGCAGGAAGATCAATCAAAGACTAAGAGAACTCTCCGGAGAAAGAATATATCACCCCTTGATGTTTCAAGGGAGGAAGAAGCGACAACAACCAGGTCAGATCAACATCTTAAAGCTGAAACACCAGGAAGCTGTACAAGCAATACCTCGGAGTACTATGCAATTTTAACAAAGTTTAAGGCATTAACCGGAGAAACCCATCGTGACAAATGGTTGGAGAGGCTTCTTCAAGGGGTTCAGTATATGTGCAATGCTTCTGACAGCACGAATGGGGATGAGAATGGAGATGGTGCTCGTGAAGGGTTGGACCATGAAAAAGACAATAAACGTCTGGGAACTGCTAATGGATCTGAAGAAAAGAGTTTGAAGGTATATGGTTAGTTATTTGTAGACAATTTCATTTCTTGTATGATTATCTCCTTTTGTTAGTCCTGGTTATGTAAACTGTTATTGTGCATCAGAATTTGAGGATCAAATGGATACTGACTATGATTTTATTAATATATTGGTTTTTACAGGGTAGCAAGTCGTTCATCTGGCCAGATACTGCTGTTCCAGCGGTCACTGCTCTTGAAAAGGCTTCACATGATGCTCTTTCCTCGGATTTTCAGAAGTATAACCAAAAACTGCGGCAGCTGGTGTTCAATCTCAAGGTCAGAAGGATGGCTTTCAGCTTGTGCCTAAACAAGTAAAATGCACCCATTTTTAGATGCTTTCCTGCACGTATGAGTATAAATCATTTAATACATAGAAACTAGTTTACAAATTCTAAGATTTTTCTCATTGTTGAGAATGTATGGCGGAGAGTGGTACACTCTACGGGGTTCTAATATTTTCAAATGTCATGCTTAATAATGAAAGAAGATAAATAACAATATTCTACCGCTATTACCACTATATTCTTCCAATTATTTTTAGAAGAATGTAGATAGGTTATGATGATTGTGAATATGATGTCTTCTCGATTTACTTATGATTTGCTATGAATTCCATGATATTGTGTTAGTAATGTTAATTCTGATTTTTATTTATTTTTTTATTGTGTTCTTGGCAGAATACGGCACTCCTGGCCCGACGTCTACTAAATGGGGAGTTGGAACCCTCTAAAATACTCAACATGTCACCTAATGAGTTAAAGGTACTGCTTTATTATTGGTGGTTTCTCTGCGTTTGTTTCTTCTTTTGCATTTCAGATATAAATGATCTTGAGAGTCTAATGACTCCATGACATAGTCGATTTGCTTGGTCAGATATAACCAACAATGATGATGGTTGTCCTCTAATTCTACTCCTTTCTCAGGGAGTTAGTGAGTGGTAGGAATATTATGTTGATAGTTGTTTGTTGAACTCTGTTAGCGATGTTGATTGGACCGATTCATCTGAGGAATCATCCTAACCAACTTCTTTTCAATTTCACATAGTTCATCTAGTGGCTAAAATGTTTAAAATAAATCAAATCTATGTTACCATGTTGCATATTAGGACTTACATTGGAAGGCTGCATATCCAAATAAGAATCTTTCAATCACATGTAATGTATAGACAGCTGCTCAATCTCTTACTCTGCTATGTGAATACCTATGCAACCATATAATTTGCATTGTGTGACTCATTTAAATCAATTTTTGTCATCCATTTATGCTATTGGAACTAGATTGATGGTTTTGCCATCGATTTGCTATGTGTGAAATTCCTTAATATGCGCAATTAATTTGAAATTCTTTTGTAGGTTTTAGCTCCATCTTTGTTTGACATGGTATATTGTTTAATTTATTTCAAAAAGTTTGAATACTCGACACAAGGATGTAGCGGCCATGGCTTTGTGGCATTTGCTGATTGCGACAGTAAAGATCTGCAAAACTATGGATCTACACTTGCTTATTGGGCAAATTTCACTGTTGCCCAATTATGTTATGATATTCTATAAACATATGATATGTGATCAGCAGTCTCCTATGTTTCTATGATCTGGTTAAGTTGAAGTAGAGATATCTCACTTTATTTTTTTTTGTAGGAGGGTTTAACTGCAGAGGAGATAGCAACGAAAGAACCTGATGACTCAGAGCGAATGCAGGTCAGTTAACTTTTACCTTAGTTTGATTGAAATTTTAATAGTTGAATTAGTTTCTTGTTGTGCCTTAGGTATTTGCACCCAGTTCACATTTCTTGTTTGTTAAACAGATGACAGATGCTCGGTGCTCTAGGTGCAATGAACTTAAAGTGGGTGTGAGGGACATTATCCAAGCAGGACATGGAGACCGCTATCAGGTTCTTGCATTTTGTTGTCTTAACTTTTGTGTTTTCTGCATGATGGCTAATTTGATTGAGCAGCATTGGTTTGAATGTGCAAATTCGCACTTGAGAACAAGCATTTTGATATTCTAATTCCATCTTAAATTGTGGTTCAGTTTACATTGGTCTAACTTTCTGTGTTAAAATGTTTGCTTCAATGACTGAAACTCACTGGACAATTGTTGGAGAATGTATGCTTTCTACAATCTTAAGCTGGCATTTTTGAACTCTTATTAGTTATTCGGGCATTTTTTTCCAAGCCATTAGCAAACAGTTTCATGTCGTGAGTGAAAAAATACCAACTGCAACTATAATTGGCAGCTCAATAAAATATTTCCTTTTTGGTTACATTCCATCTACGATTTTGAGAATTCAATTTGTGGTACGTGAACATCTTTTATTAAATGGTTACTCATAAAACTTATTCCTTTTCATTATCTTTTAGGGTTTAGGGCCTTTTTTTTTTTGGTTACATAATTGCATAAAAACCAAAAATTTGGCTCTACTTTTGTGAGTTGAATTGGCTTGAGAAAAATTTATCTGTCAATAACTGTATTTGTTATTTGCCACTCACTTTTTTTTTTTTTTTTGACTGGTTTCAGTTGGAGTGTATTGCCTGTGGTTATTCATGGTATGCATCACGAGACGAGGCATCTACGCTTACAATCGATGGACCAAGTTCTGCAAAACATGTAGGCACGGCACCCTTGGCCACTACCAAATTCGAAAGTGTTGAAAAGAAGTTGTTGAGTCCCCGTGAGTCTGATAAGTCAGCGAATGATGTTCTAAAGAAATCAAGTGAAGCATACATGCCTGTCTTGGAAGCCCAGAGATCATTTGGCAAGTCAAAGAATGAAGAGAATCCTGAATCGACCAAAAAAGCAGAGTAAGTAGGAGTAGGAGATGTACAGGCCTTTAGGTCAGATTTGGGTTAACACTGTTTTCTGATGTAGTTGGGAATTAGCTGCCTTTTTGTATAGTTTCAACTTTAGGAGTTTGTTTTGCATAGTTTGTGTTTTCTTTTTTACCCTTAAGAGTCGAGCTAGGGTTTCTTCTACATAGTTTTAAAAGCTAAAAAGTTAATGCCTTGTATATTTCAGTACTGCAAATCTACTGCGAGATCTTTAACATGAATTGGTAGAATGTTTTTCTCATTTTTGTTCCTCTTGAATCTGTTTTCACATTTACAAAACCGAGAAATGGTATTCAGTTTTTCTCATGAAAGATGATGGCGGATATTATAATGTGTTCATGTTTTTACTCATCCAACAACTTAAAAAAAAAAGGGATTTCATGACTTTAAGTGGTGCTGAATCGTTGTGAAATCCGATTTCAGATTCACTCTTATACTTTCATGAACAATAGTTCGACGCGCGCCTCGTTTGATTCTGCATTGAAAATTCGAAGTCTTTGGATCTTTACAATGTTTGTACATGGTGATTCGATCGCAAAATAAAGGGAGAATAAATTAGATTATTAGATGGCGTAAGCGCGAGTGCCAGCTTAAAGTAGTAAGAGGATGAAGATTCCGTGGGTGAGATGTGACCGACTGCTCTCAGTTTTGCCACCTCCCGCCTAAGCCAATCCACATTCATTTGTACTTGCATTTACCATTTTCTCATTCAACATAGAGAATGCTGCACATCCTATTATTTGACATTAGCGCCCTTCTCCATGTTCTCCTCCCCCTTCACAAAAGGGGCAATCTTGTCGACTAGCATTTCCATGCCATAGCAGATCTGGGGAGTTTATAGTAATTACATTGGACCAGGAGGGATCCACAATTTATGTCATTAATTAAATGATTTTAATTATTGGACAGAGTTAACTTAAATGGTATGATTTGAGTCTGGCATTCCCAAAACCATAAGATTAATAATAATAATGATGTCAGTGATTTGGACACTCACCTTTTTTCGGTCAAAAGCACCCTGTGCCTCAAACCAAAAGACAACAATACCCATACATGAAAAACTGTGATTAATATTTTTGAAGGCTTGTTTTGTCCTTTCATGCAAAGAGGTAGGTGCTCTTGTTTTGTTTATGATTGTCCATATCAATAGACAAAAAAGTGTGACAAAAATAAAGAAAGAAACCCACAACGTAGCAGCTGCAGCATAGCATATGATGACTCGAATAAGATGGCTTTTTTACTAGACATGAGCAGCAGCTCAGCAGTTCCTTGTCTCTCCTTGTAACTTAGAGACAGAGAGAGTGAGATTGAGAGTGAGAGAGACATTGCCTCTGGATTGATTCATTTGTTCACCTCAACATTCACTCCATTAAACACACTTGACTTGAGCCTCAGGCATGCACTTCTCTCTCTACCGAAATCCCACTTTTTGTCTCTGTTAAGCTTAGCTTTACTGCCATTGGTCCTACCCTTGTTGTTTTTATTTTTATGCTTTCGCGTACTGTACTTTTGGGCCACAGCTGACCCTTCTTTTAACTTGGGGTTTTTCTTCTTCTTTCTCTTCAGTCTCATTGTAACACTTTAAGCTTAAGACATTGGAGGTTATGACTATCATTGCATCTATTCACTGTTTGTTAGCTTCTCTGAGATCTAGTGCTTAGTGGGGTACGGCTGTTTTCTCGAGCTGTTTTTGCTTTTCTTTGGCTTAGAATGCAAGTGAAACTAAAGTTGTTTTTTTTTTTTTATTAATTATTTTGTGTAGCCTTTAACTCTTATCACTTAGCTCATTTTTGGACGTTTAGAGAGGTCATAGGATTCTTTCATGGTTCAAGGCTTTCATACTTATGGGATCACATTGGCTCACTCTTATTTTGAGGTTTTTGTGATCTCAAAGTTTGGAATCATTTGATGGGGTGCATGCTTTTTCATACAATGGTTATTTGTAAAGTTAAGATCATTAATCCAGCACTTTATGTAAGAGTCTGTTTTTGCTTTAAATTTTATTATCTTTTGCGCTTAATTTCATGCATATTGGTTATGCATAAGGTTCAGTTTTGAGATTGTGATTGTATTATAAGTAGCAAGACAATTTCTTATTAGGGAGCTGAAGCTGATTTTCGAGATCTGATTCTTTTGTTCCCCCCAAGTCTCACTTCTTCTATCAAAGAGTTGCAAGCTGACATTTTAGTGTAAACCAGGTGTTTGTTTTTGTGTTTGTGTTTATTATAGCTTGTGGGAAGTTTTGGTTGGCTTCAAAATTTGGTGTTCAATTAAGCTTGTGTTGCTCCTCATTCTGTAGTTCCTTTAGAGACACAATTAGTTTGGAAATGTTTCAAATTTGACTTTTTTCTTTTTTTTTGGGCATATACTAATTGTTGCATGTTGTATAATTTTCTGTTCTCTATAATCGAAGTAAGATGTGCTGATTTTTTTTTTCAAATGAATTTACAGCAGAACTGTGGATCTAGCAATGGGACTAGAAATGGAGTCAGACTCAGACAAAAACAGTACAGGTCTGAGTCCTAACACTGTTCTTCCATCTCCTAGGCATTATTCAAACATTGAAAAGAGAAATGCAAAACTTAAAGCCACGCGTAGAGATGATCTATTGAGAGTAAAGGAGGGTTTCACAGAAATTAGCTTCCGTCGCTACCGCAGCGCCTCTGCTAAAAGCATTACATCCAGACCTCTTGGACTGGAAAGTAATATAGAGCTGAAACGGGGTTCAATATATCAATGCTCCAAAGAAGTAAGGAAGATGAAGACAACGGGAGCTATTGAGGGAAGGAAAAAAATGGAATTGTCGTGTTGTAGTGAGTCATCATTTTCCTTCAGAATTGTGGACTCTTTATGTAGTTTGGATGAGGAAGGCTCAATGAAGAGAACCTCAGTGATGTCTGTGAGCTCGAACTCTAAGTCTAATGCATCATCTGTTTGCAGACCTTCTATAGAACCGTGCCCGTCGGATGGCTTCATTGAATTCTGTCTGACTACAGATGACAGAGAAAAAGTATCTACTGAAACTGCAAGGAAAGATACAGTTGAAAGAGAAAAAATTTCTACTGAAACTGCAAGTAGAGATATAGTTGGGGATCTGAATTTCAGATGTGATGAAGTTATTGGTCCTTTAAATGATGGTAATGAGTTGCTTGAAAGAGACACAGTTTTGACATTTCAGAAGTCGCATTCTGCTAAAGTGGAGATGTGCTATTCACCTTCTCTATCGGGAAGTGGTCACTCCTCCAGAGGCAGCTCCAAGGCGCGATTTAGTCCTATTAGAAAGATGTTTGATCCATTCATGAAATCGAAGTCTCTGCGAAGCCCATTGGGTTATGTACTGCAACCTGATGAAGTAAAAACTACTGGGATGGAAAACATGAGAAAGGAAGGGACATTTTCGAAATCTTTGTTGCATGACTTTTCTCGTACATATGAGAAATCAGAATTCAATTCTCAGTTTCTCAAGAAAGATCAGCATCATTCAGTTGTGGCAAATTCACCGGTTCACCTACATGGCCTTCTCAAGTTGGAAAATAAGCAAGGGGTACCTTTCTTTGAGTTCTCTTTGAATTGTCCGGAAGAAGTAATTGTGGCCAGGACATGGAAAGAAGATAATGCTTTTAATTGGGTTTATACCTTTCACTCTGTTGACGGTAGAAAAATGAGCAATGCCAGTGGATGGGGATCAAGTGACAGCAACAAATATTGCTCAATGGTTGGACAAATGCAGGTTTCCTGTTATTTATGCTCTGAACTAAAAGATGATGGGGTTTTTGACAACTCTATGGTGACAGAGTTTGTGTTGTTCGATATACCACATGCAAGACAAAGTGTCATTTCTCAAGATTGCCTGAAGTGTTCCTCTGATGGTACACCTCCTAAGCATTCTAATCCAGGCTTTGTTGCGGGAAATCATGAGTTGAATAACGAATCTGATTTGGTGAAGTTCAAAGATCGACCAAGATATGCTTCTTCTAATAAATCAAATTTGTGCCCATGGCCATCTGGGGATTTGGGTCCAAACCTTGAAATTGCAGCTGTTGTTATTCAAGTGCCATTTGAGAAGAGAGAAAGCCTGAAATACAAGAGAGGGGAAAAAGTTAAGGATAAAATGCATTCCAATCTACTCAATTTCTCTACGGCTGGGCAGAGGCAAAGAGATCATCTTGAAAGCAAAATTTCTGAAAAGGTGCAGGTTGTAATTCCAACTGGTAACCATGGTTCGCCGACTGCTGAAAGCCGGGGCCCTTCTTCATTACTGGATCGATGGAGGTTGGGTGGAGGCTGTGACTGTGGTGGCTGGGACATGGCCTGCCCCCTTACTGTGTTTAGCAATCCCAATATTCAATGTGCCGGAGATAGACCAATCCTGGACAATCAGCAGCCTCTGGAACTTTTTGTTCAGGTAGGTTTTTGTTTGATGCCTTCTTAGCTTCGGCAACTGAAACTTGTTAGCATAAGGATTCCATATTATTTACAAGATAAAGAAACAAATGATTTGGTGTTGAAGGGTTGCACCTAAGAGATCTTGATGCCAACAAGGGTATGGAAATGTTGAATTTGGATACTCTTTGCCTGTAGCTTGGGCATTTAACTGGGTGGATTTAATCTGGCTGCATGTTATTTATCATGTTATATTGGGGCAAACAATAATATATTCCCGTAAATACTGATACAACTTCTGAACTTCCATAGGAATAGTTCATCTTGTTTTAGCGCTCTGCTTTTAAATACCCTGATTTCTTTCTTGCTGCACCATTTACTTCTTGTATGCTTATCTTATCTGAAAACAGAGTATGACATAAGAAAACATTAGATATTTGAGCGTGATTTTGATTGTTTAACTTAGTATTTATGTTAAACTCCACTTTAAGCAAATAATAGGTAGAGCTACAATTATCTTCATGTTCTTTCTTTTGCAACATTTAAATAAACCTTTATTAAGTAAGGAAAGGCTTGACAAATGTAAATGGCATTTTAGTATCCAGCCAGAAATAGGCCACTGGGAACTGGAAGGCATTTTACATGTTATTGGAAGTCATCTTCATGGTACATCCACATGATAACTCACTAAGTTCTTACTTGATTTTTAATTCGTACACAGGGAGCAAAAGAGAACACACCAGCATTAACCATGATAGTTCAAGAAGAGGGACAGTATGCAGTTCATTTCCATGCTCAGTTATCCTCTTTACAGGCATTTTCCATTTGTGTTGCAATACTACATGGGACAGAAGCCTCAATGGCTGCTGGGCAGGACAGAAGCATTCAGTTGCCGCATTGCAATTCATTGAAAGTGCTTATGGAAGAGGAAGTGAAATTCTTGATCGATGCAGTCACGCAGGAGGAGAAGAAAAAAGTCACTAAAAGAGTGGAACAGATCCCACCCACTTATGTGATTAACCCTCCTTTCTCTCCAATTGCTAGAGTATAGAATCCATAGACTTGATAATTGTCCACACTGGCTTCTATTGAGAATCCCCTAATAGTTTTTTTGATGAGCAGAACTGAAAAGGAATTGGTGGAAGAAGGCACTGGCAGTAGAAACTAGAAAGACTACAATAAGAGTGTCAATTCCTGCCATGTCCTTCAAGGGTTACCAAATTTTCAGCTTCAACAACATCAGTGTCTCAGTAAAGCTAAATCTTGATGGGGTTTGGTCAATTCATGCCACAAAATTTCGGGGTTCGGGGTTCGGGGTTCAACACTATAAATAGAATAGAACAGAAACACCATACTGTCCATATTGTAACATTATAGGGGGTGGGGGAGTACTAGATGAAGATATATAAGTTAGTCAAATGTCTTATACTATTTTCAATGTATTATATCTTGAGTATTTGGTGCTAAAGGGGAAAGTAGCTCTAGAAAAAGGGTATTGTAGGAGTTGTTACTGTTTTTGGAGCCAAGAAGTTCAAACATTGTTACTAGGAGAAGAATTTCTGGTTAAAATAATGAAAAGTGGCCTGCCTGCTTTATTATTTTCTCCTTTTTAATTTCTAGATAGATTGGTTCATTATTCGTATGCTTTATAATTTGTCAGTTCAATAATTGTACATAGGCAGAATTCAAACTTCATTTCAGATGTTGCTGACCTTTTCGGTTCTTCAAACTGTTAAATAAATAAAAATCTTAAAAGTATAAAAAAATAATCGCCGTTGCCGGGGATCGAACCCGGGTCGCCCGCGTGACAGGCGGGAATACTCACCACTATACTACAACGACTTTGTTGTGTCCTGTGTGTTTGCTAGCGATATCTATCAAAATGTAATATTTTTCACTCTATCCATTTGCTACTCCGGATACAACTTTTTTCGGAGTAAACTCCATAAATATGATTTATAGTTAATAAAAATATATTAAGAGAAAATTAATACAGAGATCTTAAGCACACGTGATAATAAAGTCAACGAGATATAAGATAGTGACTTATTTGTTTATGTATTCTAAAAATTGTATCAGAACACGCACAATTACCAATTTATTTAAATTAATATCAACTAAATATCTTTTTAAAATTTAAAAAATTAAAATCAACCGTATATTCTTATTAAATTTTGAAAATAAAAACTCAAATTACACAAATAAAAACCACCTTGAACGTTTAAGTGAAAATCAAATTAAAAGAAATCCTAATTATATGAGGTACATGAAGCTTTGTTAACACCAACTTACATCCAAAAGTTGAAAGAAATTATAATGCGAAATTTGCAAAAAAACTCAAGTATGATAAATGAATTCACTTCACATTTCGTTTTGTAAAAGAATCAAAGATACAATCAGATCAATGTTACAGCTCTTTTGTCATGCTGATACACTGCTGCTCACATAACTGGTGATTCTGTTTCATACTTCGGCTAACTACATTGCTTAAAATTGTCATCAACATAAAGGGACCCTAGGTTAATGGCATGGCAAACAATCATTGCTGCTGTATTAGTTTGTCAAAAAAAAAAAAAAGGGTTTGCATCAATTTCAAATCAAGAATAACCCCCACTTCGGATTCCTCAAATTTTAGCAACAAAGATATCATTAACAAAATTTTATAATCATGAGTGCAAACTGTGCAATCTTGGTTGCGCAGGTGTCAGTGCCGGAGCTGACCCTGACGGTGGTGAAGCTGCTGCATCATCTTCTTTATTCTGCTTGTGCTGGATTCTATGGGCATTAAGTTGTGGCACCTCTAAAGAAAATAATCGCTTGAAAAATTCATAAGACCCAAAGAAGAGTGCACCTTGAGACAGGTACATAACCAATCTGGGAATCAATCCCCTGACCACAAATAGATGAATCATATTATAACATCATAAATATTGGAAAACTGTATAGTTTTGTTCAAAATTGCAAAGGGAACACTTCACAACTAGGCAGAAGAAACATTCATAAAATGACTAACTCAGCTTTAAAATAATGAACAACTAAGTTGATTTGCAGTGTTATCTTGCCGTGCAAAAGTGTGAAGACATAAAATAGTACCTATAGAGACCTCTCAAACCTTCATGCTTGCCTATTTGTTGGAGGGCATGATACACACTATTGTATTGGCTCATAGATCCTGGGATCTGCGTAATGATCAATAACTAAATTGGACAAACAATCCATGACAATGAATAACAATAACCAGTGATGCTATAGATTTTGAAAATTACTGGGTAAAAGTTGCAAGATTTTGAAACCTTATGGAAAACATTAGAATTAAAGGCTTAGCAATATTTTAGCTCCAAGTAATTATCATTAAAATAAGTGAATAGAATTTTTTTAACAATTCCATTATCAGGTTTTATACATCTATCATACAACTTTGTCATAAAATTAGCACAAACGAAGGTTCTTCATATACATTTACTGCTCAACTACATAGTTTTAGTTCAACACATGAAAGACCTCCATGACAACAATCCATAAAGATTACAAACCTGCGTTTGTAATCTTGTTTTCACCACATCAAAAGGAGTTGTGAACAAAGCAGCAGTAGACCCAGCCAATCCTCCACAAACTAGCTGCAGGAGTAGATTAGCAAATCCTGCATAAGTGTTTTTCAAGATGGCTGATAAACAAGTAGCTCACAGCTGGCAGCTGTAGAAAAAGGATTATCATAAAATTCAGGAAATAGAGATAAACAAACCGTTTGTACTGTGTTGGGTTGAGCAGTAGGGTGTAGTGATGGCAACATGATTTGCTTCAAGCTTTCATATGTGTAGAACTACAAGCAATGATAAAGATAGATTCATAAATTGCAATTAAAAGATCCAAGAGAAAAAAAATGTTCCTAACAAAAAGCAACAGAAATCCAAAGTTAGAAGAGAGAGAAAAAAGTTGTTCATTGTAATGAAAATGGCAGGTAGTTATCAGTATTGATATGTTAAGCAATGGCCGTTTTAGTCTCTCTTGAAACTCCTGACAGACTTTATCAGAAATAACATCAGGTCCAGGCTTGAATTAACTAAGTCTCATTTTCTTTTAGCAGTTGTTAATCCATGCACAGCGTTTGGTGTAAACCAAACTATTACATGGTAAAACTAACGCATTGTATGTGTCTCTCTTGTTTAGCTCTGACAGTCATGTATTCAGAGAGACAGATTAGAGTGATAACCTTGATAATTGAGTGTGGAACGTTCCTGCAAAGTACAGCTCCCCATCCGGCATATAGTGAAGGCAAACCACCCTTTTTAACTATCCCAATCAATGCATTCCTGCAAAGGCAGATTGATAAGTAGCATGAACAAAAAGATCGTCAAACCATGAAACAAAAAATCAATCAAGGCTATACCAGCAGTTGTGATAGTGAGAACCAACTTGCATCTGCTGCTTTATCCGCTCACTGGGAGTAAAAATAAAAGAAGTAGCAACGCTTGCACAACCACCAGCCATGCAATGGGCTAAAGAGTGAAACTCCTGCATGCAAGAAATGGGTGAGAATTCTGTAAAACAAATATGCGCACTGTAAGAAATTGAGGGTTTCTCTATCCAACAACACTTCCCTGAATGTCTCCTTCTGCTCTGTAAGGACTATAACCATAAAACAAAAAAAAAAAAAAAAAATGGAGGACTAGAGTATCATACAAAGACGTGCATGCACACAGATCCAATTCAAACAGAGAAAAGGAGAAACTGCTCTAGGTAATGATAAAAAGTTCACTACCTTAGGGAAATGGGGAAGTAAAGCTCCTTTAACTGATTCATATGTGAAAGTATAAACCGCAGATATTGGAGCTGAAGATGCAATATTGCTTGCAATTCCACGATAAAGTCCAGTTAGACCTGAAAATAATATCACCATTAACTGCAGGATGGCCATTTTGGCAAGTTGCCTTTTTACTGTCAAAAGACAAAAATCAAGAAGTCCACTGGAGTTAAGCAAAACAAAATACCTCTTTCGGAAACAATTGATCTTCCAATGTAAGAGATAGACTTCTGCTCTGCACGACATGATTGGACAACTGTCTTAATTGTATCAACAGGATGCAGACAAAGGCTAACAAATATACCAGCAAATGCTCCTGCAAAAGCATGCCCTTGCTTAGCAAGGGCAAAATGAGGTTTCTCGCATTTTGGTGAGGGAAACTCTGTTATATTTTCATTCTCAACGACAAACTTTCCAGGATGTTTTCCTTTATTTTCAAGCAGTACATCACCCTCCGATTCACATGGGCCATTACATGAAGCTAAAGAGTTAATACTATAATCAGCATAAAGACTTGAACATGGTGTCCTTGAAATGCTACGATCCACCTTCAAATCACGAACATCCCTAAGGAAATTATCCGAAAACAGAGATCTGGTTGTTCCTGTATCCATCACCAATTTTGAGTCAATGAAAGATGATGGGTCGTTGGAGTTTATTAAATCTGAACTCCTTGAATCTTCGGTGGCCAGCGTACATACAGGACTATGGGTATTCCCTGAAACAAAGGCCCCCGCACAGCCAGTTCTATCTCCAGGAATGAAGTGTTCACCAGATGTCCTACTCTCACCCTCCGGGATTTCACCAGTATATTTATCCCCAGCAGGAACTGTTTCTGTCATCCATCGATAAATATTTCCCAAATCATACGATATTCCTCCACTTGCAAGTGGTCCACCACTAAAAGTTTCATTAGGCAATTTGGTGCCACCCTGTAGAAACCTCCGAAATGTTGACCGAATATACTTCTCACCAGAAGATTCAAACACTGACATCTTTTGGGTTATTTTGAGAAATTCTAGGTCTGGCTGCACCATAGGTGAATATCTGCCAGCACTTTTTACATCAGTGCCAAAGTATTTACTGTCAAGTGAAAGAGGAGCCCCACTATTTTCCTCCTTGTCTAGATTACCCAATATTTCCTGCTTGCAACCATCATAATTGTTAGATGAATTAACCTTAGGATGGAAAACAGCGAGCCGGTTAGCACAATCCCATATCTGGCCAACTGCTGAGATTAGCTCTGCGGTGCTCAATATCTTGTGGGACTTTGTTTCTGACTTTCTATTTATTTGCTTATCATCAGAGAGAGTGGGGCCATAATCTTCATGGACAAAGTCAGCAAGCTCAAAGGATGCCCCCTCAACTGGTTTTAACCTGTATTTGATTGAACTTTGATCGCTTCTAGGTTGTTTTTTATACCCAGCCATAGTTAAATCTTCTTATAATTTCCTTGAGAAAGCAGATAGCACAGCAACATGTTGATTGAAAAAGTAACTGCATGATTAAGAAAATTTCATTGCTGAATGAAAACTCACAATTTATACAAAGTTATTAAATCATGCAATATGCTAACCTGAAAGAGAGGGAAATTATCTCAGTGCAGAGAAACTAAGAATAGTAGCTAACGTGAACAACCTTGGTTAAGCAATTCACGATAATTACAAAGAGATACAATTGAAGAAGAACAGAGAGAGACGGTTCTGAAACAAAACATATTTGAGAAAAGACTCTAGCAAACCCGCAAATATAAGACATATTTTTTAATACAAAAACAAAGCTAGTAGGAACTTGCAACCAACAAAAAATTAAGAAAATCTTAACCTATATATGATTAACAACCTATTATTTAGAAACTTCCTTGATTTGGATATGAAGTTTAATAACTTCCAATGCCTTTACATCATTTCTTATAACAAAAGAACAGTCTATTAGAATGCATTTACACAGTCTCAAGGAATTTAACAACCATCATAGAATTTCTTTGAACAAGCATTTAAAAGATGAATGAAACAAAAATTGAACTCTTTGCTGGAAGTATAACATGCGATAGCAAAGGGAAATAATGTTACATGGTGAATGATGAAATTCATCTTATGTAGTAAAAACAGATATAAACTTTTAATCTTGACGGATGTGTGCATTAAGGGGAAAAAGGGAAACAGAAAGAGAAGATAAATCAAGAAATACAAAAAACAAAAAAAAAAAAAAGAAGAAGAAGATTTATTTTGATCTACACTGGATTGGAAAAATGAACATCTAGTATGCCACTAAGAATTAAACAACTTTATACTCTTAATTGAAGTTTTATCAAGCATAGATGAGGCCATAAATTATGAGTAAAAACGATGAAGATGCCTAGCATTTAATAAGAATCTCAAGCCAACCTTCCATATACCCACACTCCTTTCCACCACTCTCCTGGGCAGAAAAAATGAAGTAAAAAAAGAAAGAAAGAAAATTGCTTCGGAAAGGAAGACCCTTTTCAGCATTTTCTTTTTCCTTATTCAGAATTTCTTCTAAGAACGATATAAAGCCTAAAACTTCTTAAAAAAAATCTTTTCTTATACTACTAGGCCTCAACTTAACTAGTTAAAAATATGAAATCCTGTACATAAAATCCCAATCCCTGAAACTCAAACTGAAACTGGAGGTATATCATTGAATGCAAAATATGAACATAACTGAAACGCATCCAAAATGAATAAACTTACCAGCTAGTTTCGGCCCATTTTTTTATCCTCTGCAAATGCAGGCTTGCAGCTTCAACCCTTCCAAGTAATTGCCATTTAAAGATGCTTTCAGTGAGTGAAGTCTCTGGAGGTTTTTATTTTTTATTTAATTTTTTTTTCATGGACGGAGTACGGAGGGGTTTTGTTTGGGTTTAAGCCTTAGGGTGTTTGATTGTATTATTGTTCAAGTGTGCGTTGTTTATATAATGAAATTTTCCTTTTCGTGTGAGTGAACGAGCCAAGACTGGAAACTGCTTGGAAAGTTCGGCTAAGAGAGGCTGTACCGTACTGCTTTAATCACATGTAGGAAGGACGGATCGTGTGCTTGTATTCATATCTTGTGCAAAGTGCTGAACGGTGGATTTTGATTCCCATGGTGAAAAGAGGTTTCGATTCAGTGTTTGGAGAATTTTAGTTTGTCCGTGGGAAGCAGAGGATGACCTCTGGGCCTGTCAGTGAAATTTCCGAAAAGTAGACGATGAGTTCTGCCCCCTTTGGTGAAATTTCCAAAAAGATGCGGACTCGTTTGGGACCATACCAAATTTGGTTGTTGTGTCACTTGGATCTTGGGAGCGAAAACGGAAAATGAAAAAAAAAATATTAGCAAATGTCTGAGCCCGGGTTCGAACCGGGGACCTCTAGTGTGTGAGACTAGCGTGATAACCAACTACACCACCCAGACAACCGATGCTTTGGTGGGAGCCAATTCTTCCGGCTATAATAATTAATGTCGAAGCTTGGGTCTAACTCCACGAACAACCCTTCGTGAGATTGGAATTTTGTGACAGTGGAAATGCCGTAAAGCCTTGCATATATGTTTTTGAAATTGTTGCAAACTATAGTTACCATGACTCAAATAAATATTATGTATACTGTTATTTGATATTTATATTGGTCAATCTTACGTGATAAAATTCAAAAAATGCCCTTATTTTAAATATGAATTATAAAGATAACATTGTCCCTAAATATTTGTATGTCATAATCCTTATCGAGTGTCAGATACTATTTATCGACTCGTCGAACAGGTCACGACGTGCAAATTTTTGGATAAAAGGGTTGTTTTTCAAAGACCCCCTTAAAGTATTTATGAATTTTCCCATCTTATGTTCAGTGAATGAAGCAGTTACTTGATGTTTTAAATGACAATTGAGGTGGAATCTTAAACATAACTTAATTAATGGGGTTGGATTCAGACAAAATCACCTAAAATTACACAATATTACAAAATCATCTAAAATTACAAAATGATTTTAATGGCCTTAAAGTTACAAAGCATGTTTTCATTGATAATAAATTTAATTTATAAAATTTTATTAGTTTTTGCAATGTATGAATAGTCACAAACAATATAACTGAAAATAGTAAAGTAAATTGAAACAGCAAATCTTACTTATTTCGATTATAACCACCCTATATTCACAGGTAACAGGAGTTATAATTCACTATGTTATATGTGTTTACACGACTCAGGACCTTTATACTAATAGACTCCTCTTACTTACTAAATTAATCTATATAAACTAATCTATTTGCAATTACTACACTAATCTCACTTACACTCTTCTGTTACTGCTTTTTTTCTGTCATTATTCTCTTAATTATCCCCAATCTGTTTTTTTTTTTTTTGTCACTCTATTCTCTCAATTATCCCCAGTTAAGAATGAAACAACACCCTATCCTAGTTACAAACTTATGTGATTACTCAACTAGGTTGAGCTCACACAACCTATAACTATTACAAACTCATGCATGCACTCAAACCCTTATGCCTTACAAGATCTACTCTCAATTCAAAGCTCAATGCTCCAATCTCTCAACATGAACAATAAACAATGAAAGACGCACTCGAACTGATTCTTTCTTATTCTCCTCGATTGCCTTGAATGCCTTAAGTCCAGAAGTTATGAAAATAGCTATATTCTGTGTCTCCATTCAACAACAAAGCCTTTACCGATCCTGCACAATCTCATTGTAATGGTTAGGAAAGAATCTCAGTCTATAATCCACGTGAATGGAAATCAAATATAGATACTCCAAAGTGAAATAGGATAAAATGAACAATGTCCTAATGCACTATAGGATAATAAATGCAATGTTCCTTTTTTATAAGGACTTCAATTCCCCTATTTTGAAGCTGTTGCAATCTAGTTAACCACATAAATAGGAAAATAAACAAATTAAGAATATAATTACCGGAGTTTCTTCACATGTTGAAAAATCAAATTTTCACTTGAGCAATGCATGAAACGTGAAAACCAACAACTTTTTTTTCATAAAATTACGTTATATAATTCCTGAAATATACTTGTTTAGATATCTTAAAATGATTCTTTTTTTAATTACATCATTTTTTGACTACCTTATAAAATAAAAACCATATCAAATGACGCTTCCCCTCCATCTTTATCCACCTATCTTATAAATTAGATTAAATTCTACTCATGTTCTCTCTATTTAACATTTAACACTTCATATCATAAGGAAATTGTGCTCTCTCTTTTTATATAGTTTATATAGTTTTCTATTTTATATTTATTTAATAGATGAACATTAGTATACAATTTTAATTGATCTATGAAGAAAAAAGAAGTTATAAAATGAAGAATTTTGGGAGCTTATCATTTCCTGATCACCTATTGTTGGTTTGTGGTTTTACGGGTTATTCAAGACTTGGTTCTCTTTTTGAAAGTTTTCAAATTTTATAAAAGTGATGTTTACAATTATGCAGTTTATAATGAAATTAACAGACTTAATAAGAAAAGAATAAACAAATCACTCCCCAAACAGTCAATCCTGAGCTTTTTTATGTTAAAGTGACAAGATAAAAAGGAAGAAAGAAGAAACCAAAAACTTTTCTAGCCAGTCGGGCTGAAGCCTGATTTTTTATGTTAAAATGATAAGTTTATCTTAGTTCATGAATAGAAATCAAATAGAGAGAATAAAAATAAAAAAAAGGGGAGAAGAAACACTAGATATATAATAGATACGGTGAATCTCTTGTCAAGATATATAGTAGATCTGAATTAAACTGAAATACGAATCGGTTTTAATATAAGACTTTAAATAATATGTTTGTTTTTTATTTTTATTTTAACATTTGAATTGAAATGTTTGAAAATTAATGGTTTTACATATATATCTTTATTTATATATATTATTTTCATTTGGCATAGTAAAAATATTTGTATATCAATATTTATTATGAATTTAATTTATTAAAATATATATAATTGATTAAAGAAGTTACTTTTTTTTTAAGAATTTGATATATAAATAAGCTAAATGACCATTACATAATTTAAAAAATATATAAAGAACCATAATATAAAATTGAAAATAAATAATAATGTTCCAAAATTGAAATATATATATTAGGTTATATACATATTGGTCATAAATGAATTTTATAATAGCATTTGAGAGAATTGCATGAATAATAAATGATTCAGACATTTGCATTCATATAAAAGCTAAAATTTTTAGTTTTTTATATTCAGATCAAATTGTTTTAGAATCATACTTAAGTTCAAAAAATAAACATCGTAAAAATATCTGAAGTGTGAGAATAAGTTAAATTTAGACTTTAGACCAATAAATAATCGCCTCCTTAGTGATTATTTGGAAAAAAAATTGGGTTTTTAGTAATTTTAATCTAAAATGTTATTTAATTAAAAAAAGAAAAAATGGTGCTTAAACAAAGAAAATAATCGCTTGAAAAGTTCATAAAACCCAAAGAAGGGTGTACCTTGAGACACCTACATTACCAATCTGGAAATCAATCCCCTGACCACAAATATATGAATCATATTATCATATCATACGTATAGGAAAACTGTATAGTTTATTCAAAAATTGCAAAAGGGAACAATACTTCACGAGTAGGCAGAAGAAACATTCATAAAATTTCTAACTCAGCCTTAAAATAATGAAGCAACTCAGTTAATTGCAATATTCCACATCAGGTAGTGCAAAAGTGCAAAGGCATAAAGTTGTACCTATAGAGACCACTCAAACGTTCATGCTTGCCTATTTGTTGGAGGGCATGAGATACACTATTATATTGCCTATTAGATCCTGGGACCTGCATAATGATCAGTAAGTAAATTGACCAAATGATCCTTGATAATGAATCACGATAAGCAGTGATGCAATAGATTTTAAAAAATATTAAGGAGTAAAAGTTGCAACGGAATTCAACCTAACTATCCGTACTAATTGCATGTGACACAAACCAAAAGATTTTTGTCTTGAGAAATGTCTGTAATAGAAAATTAATATTTGGGCATTTATGTCTTTTTCATTTTATCAGGAGTTGAACTCTAGTCTTTTCAGTGAGCTTTTGTCACAATGCATCTTTAACTCCGAATGGTTGTTGAAGTGGTTTTTGCAAGAACCGCATGCTGCTTTCAAATTCTTATGCACATTGTTGCCATGAGACTCCACAGTTGCCGTTGATATAAACATCAAGGAATAGACGACACAGGGAAAAGACTTTGGCTCCGTCTTCTTCATCTTCTTCTCCGCCATCTGTGGAATAAATTTCCAAAAAGCCAAAAAGAAATTTAGAGATATAAAAGAAACAATAAAAGAACAAAGGAATAGATTGATTTACCTTTCAAATCGAGAGAAGAGAAGAAGAGATTGCCTGTGCCTTCCATATGGTGTTTGTGGCATGAGCTTAGATTGATTCCACATGTCAATATGTTGTTTGAGATATGTGTACGATTAGGCTTAATTTTATTTTATATATTTTAATGTTGTTTTCATGCCATATGGGGGTTATATTTTAGCTATTTTATTTGTGGGTTATTTTGTTATTATTATATTATTGGCTGCTAGGAGTAATATTTTAATATTTGTAGGATATTTGAATTTTTTTATTTGATATTACAAATTTCAAACACCATACAATTATACAAATTTGTCATATAGGAATGTCACATCAGTTTATATGTATGAGTTTATATAAGTAATTTGTATGAGTAGCATTACTATTAAATTTGTTGCGCTGCTCTATGTTGCAAAATGAATAAATAAATCAAAATGGTGCATTTCTTCGTTAAGTATCAAGTTTTTGTGTGGAACATTTGTTTCACAATGTTTAAAGAGCATTACTATTAAAGCAATAGTAGAACTTTTTGTTTAGAGTAATGCTACTCATACAAATTATTTAGACAAATTTATACATACAAACTGATGTGACATTCCTATATGATCACCACGTCATCCATGTTAATTAATGTCATTTATTATTAACATATATTTTTCAAATCATTGTATTTATTTATCAAATCATATCATGCTAGTCAGTTTGTATAGATGAGTGTGTATAAGTAGTTTGTAAGAGTAACATTACTCCAAATTTAAATGATTCATATGCTTTCCTGACTTGTTTGGGGATTTGAAGTCCAAGAAATAACTGGCTGTTAACAAGGAAGCTACATCGATTAATAAAATCACCAACCTCCATATGCACTGAAACACAAATGGGAAAAATCAAATGGATAATTTGGCCCTCTGTTTCTATCTTTGTTGTGTTGTTCAGGATCATCTATCCTTTGTATAATGAAATTGTTTACAATGTAATTCAAATATTAAGTATTATTTTCTTTGCATATGTTGCAGGTGGATTTCGGAACGAGTTTTGGATTATTATAGATTTTTTTTTAATTCAAATATAAGATTAATACTAGGTTAATATATATGTTGACAGCCATAAATTAAGATGGACTGGGCTAATATCAATGGCGAATATTTCATGGACTGGGCTTAACTCGCAAGAGTTAATATTAGCTATTAGGGCTTAGCTAAAGGGTTTATTTATTTTTTCCATTTTTAACTTAAGTCTAAATAGATTAAGACTTAAGTGCTAATTTTTTTATAGATTAGAATTTAAAATAAGTGATACAGAACTTAATTTAAAAAGTGAAGTTTTATCAATTTTTGCGGCAAATATTTTAATTGATTTATTTTAAAACACACTTATATTTTATATTGTAATAATTAATATAATATTAAAAAATTATATAATATTTGTTAATTATTTTTATTTATATTAATGAATCGAATAAAAATTAATTACATGTAATCGTCCTCCATCGTCGACCGTTGATGAACTTACTCTGACGATAGCAAGGTATACACTGAAATGATAGTCGTTTGATGATCTATTTAGACACATAAATTTTAATGGCTATTGATGCCGTAGGAGGCTGAAAAATATTCAAAAAAAAAATGAATGGTCATGGGGCTTTGATAGCCAAACCCCGTCTTATCCTCCAAAACTATCCGATAGACTTGTAGATCGAACGAAGCAGTCAAGGCAGTGTTGGAGGTCTCGTCGTACGGGCGACACCGACGACGGCTAGAGGCAGTTAGTGTGGTCGATGACGATTCTAATAGTTGTTCAAAATTTTTCAAATTTTATTATGTTTTAAATTTCATTAAAAATAAATAAATAAAAGATTTTTATTTATAAAATATCTATTTAATGCATCATGATATATTTACCATGTTAAAAAAGATATATATTTTTAGAACAGATAATTTTGTTATTAATATCTTAATTTAATTTTGTTAAGTATTTATTTAATTCATCATAATATATTTACCGATAGGAAAGAAGGTATGTATTTTTATAATAGGTAATTTTATTATTAATTATTGATTATGATTGTTATTGATATCTTAATTTAATTTTGTTAAATATTTAATTTTAAATGGATATACTATATTAAATATTAATACTAAAGGCAAACATGTCATATCAAAGTTAACTAATCAACTTAATACTTATTTGAAAATGGAAAACAAATATATCTTCTAAGTGACTAAAACTAAGTGCTAATAAGTGTTAATCGTTAAAAAACCTTATTAAATATTAAGTTAAAAAACCAAAAAGACAATTCTTATCTCCCGCCTGAGTTCGCAATTTCCTCCCAGACATCATCATCCAGTTCTGATCAATTGGCCATTGCAAGCACAGAGAGCCCATAAACCGAGAAGCAACACCACTTCATCGGTGCAATCTATATATCATCCCTATAGGACATTGAATTAGAATTCTAATGGGAGAAGGATTGTCCATTTCTTTGTAAACAGTGGATTAGATTGGAGCCCGAAATTTTGATTCTATAAGGAAAATTTATCTTATTCCAAAAGTGAATTAGGTTCAAACTGGAAATTTTATTTTATTTTATTTGAAATTTGAATCATTCTTTAAATATAAAATTTACCGAAAAGCGTAGCAAAGGCTTAAACGTGAGCAAGTATCAAAAACATTCACAACTTCGCTTATTGAATTACATATGTTGTTAAGTTGGTAGAAAAGTATCAAAGCCACTTGGTTTTGACTCAACTATCAAAATTTCGGAGAATTTCCAGATCTCCAGGACCGAAGAGGAAGGGTCTAAGGATTTGCCATCCCTTACCAGAACTCTAGTTGGAAATGGTAAAATTAAAAAATTGTCACTTTTGGCTATTTCTTCCCCGAAAGGATTACGATTTATTCAGTTAGATTACAGATACAGAGTGCAAACGTTTTCATTTGAAAACTACGAGCTTGGAAATCCCTATTTCCCACTTTTTTCTATGTTCTCTGGTCAAGAAAATTAAGAACAAAACGAATTTGAACAAATTAATAAAGACGAACAAAATGGTATAACCCTACCCATAACTCATAAGATTACACTACTAACTTTTTCTGAATATATTACAGAATGTTAAGTAAGCTTCCAATTACCCCTTCTATTACAACATATAGGACAGGTATGAGATAAATTGAAGGATTTGTTAGGGGTTACGAGCAAAATATAAAATTACAAACTACAAACTAAGTTCGGACTCGATCCCTTTGCCATCTAATTTGTTCATAATTTACTGCCATCGTTTCGGGAGCTTGTTTGAACCGCTAGCGGTTGGTTTCCTTGAACCTGACCAATATTATTAAGGAAAAAAATGAGAGTTGGATACAGGATAGTGAGTAAAGTGGTAAAGAACAAGGCAAGGAGGAGTTTGTATAGATTTAATTATAAATAAACTATAAGTAAACAATAGAACGACAGTCAATTGCAAAATATGTTCTTGAGTTGACATACTTGACGGAAACCCTGAGGAGGATCCCTTCGCCAATGAAAATCGAGACGGTTTTGTATGCAGCATCTTTGGCATGGGCTTCCGAAGTTTGGATGTCAAAACAGATCTGCACTCAATGAAACAAATAAATAAATAAATAAAAATAAACAGTAAGGTCAAATGAAAACATTTATAATGAAAAAAAAAAAAAAAACACAAGAAACTAGACTGTTGCTATTTGTCATTTTGGATCCCTTCACACCAAGATTGGAGAGAGATTCAATACAGTTTGTATTAGTGATTGGATGACAGAATATGAGATTAACTAAAATAATTTCTTTTGAAGGAAAAAAAAAAAAAAAAACCTTACTTCTCTGTGTTCTCCGATTTCTCAGCTGGTTTTGCAGATTCAGGGAAAAGAGTGAACTCTACAGCACTGTTAATCGAACCATCAGTTTCTGTTCCCATTGAAAGACCACTATCAGATATGTCACTTAATCTTTCCTCAGAATCTGCATTCCCAAAGGCCAAGAACTCAAAGTCTTCAGTTACATTCTGATTCAAATCCCTAAAAGCCTCCTTTGATTGTGAAGGAGATTCGTTCTGATGTCTGAATTCTCCCATCGAGTGATGAGACGCAGTATCAGAATGCTTATCACTGTACTCTGAGCAATTGTCCACATCAGAAGATGCCTTGCCAATTCGTCCCCGGCCTTTTCCTACTGACGGTCTTTGACTTATTCGAGGACGTAGTCGAGGACTCCCTGTTGATTTCCTTCTTGGCGATGGAGAGGAAGATGCATACCTTAGTGAGTTCATACCACGCCTTACACTGTTGATATTAGCCTTAACAGTCTGCAACCTCTCAATCTCTTCATCTTTCTTTGCCATTGCGTCCTTAAGAGATGCAACCTGCAGGACCAACCAAAAATTAGAAAACTGTAAACAGGGATTCAAAATTATATAATGAATGAGTACAGGGAAGTTTAGGCCAAAATTTTCCCACTGTACTTAATTCCAAAATCAGGCAAATTATATAGAACTCAATATGCATGCACAGCACACTGCCTATTAAATTTCCTGTTGTTTATTCAATATGAACAGGTGAAATGGCTTGATTTTAAGCCAAGATTATGGGTTATCCTTTTGCCTAGGAGGGCAAGCTAGTAGGTAATGCAAGACACTAAACTAAGAGTGACTATGCCAAATCTTCAGTTGAAAAATATTAAAAAGAAAAAAAAGACCTGCTCCATAAGTTCTCTAATGTCCCTTCCCTCTTTGTTGCTCTTAGCAGCACCTAATTCAACACCGGAAACTCTCTCAGCAAACTTCAAGGTACTTATGGTTTCAGAGTAGGAAGCCACATCAGGATTCAGCTGCACAAACATAAGGGTCTTTGCTTGACCACCTGCAATGTGAAATCAACAGGTAAAGAAACTACAGTCATTCATAAAGTTGGGTATTAATTGCAGAATTTTCTAACATTATAACAGATAAGATCATGAGCTTGCAATGAAAACAAAATGGAATTATTACCCAAAGAACTTTGAAGGACTTGAGTTAATTTGCTATTTCTGTATGGGACATGAGCACTTTTTTGCGCTAAAGCAAAGATTACATCACCAAGAGCTGATAGTGATTTGTTTATATGTTGGGCCTCCCTGAGTCTATCACCAGTTGCTTCAGAACGATCCACCCTTTCACTGCCAGCAAGATCAATCAAATGTAGATTACCACGCAAAGTAGCTCCAGTCTTGATATCCATGCCACGAACATGAACTGTGAGAACACTGTACAAGAGAATTAAATGATTAACTCGAAAAAAGAGAAAAGTAAAGCAGGGATATACGAAATAAATTGAGTGAAAAGAACCTGTGGGATCTGCTACTTCTTTCATTAAGCGCGGTGGCCCCTACAGCTCGATTCATCAATCCAATATTCATTAACTCCAAGACATCTGTAGTTGATTTAACGGAGTGCATACTGGCCTCAGGGACAGCTAAACCATTTGGTTGAGTGGTACTCCAAATCCCAAGTGTGTGCAAGTCAAAGGAAACAAGAATATCCTCCAATAACAAAGAAAACAAGAACAAAATTGCCCTGATAATCAACCAAGTGTAAATAATAAAGATACAAGAACCGGATACCGTGAGTTCTCATATATTTGTATGTGTATATACCGTGAAAGATCAATAGCCATAAATTGATTCAGAAGTCATGTCACAATTTGAGCAAAATTGAGGTGCCATTGATCTTAGATATATTTATAGTAGCAATTGCAAGAATGAAGGCACATCCAGATAATTATAACAAAGGATATCTTTTTTGTGGACCATCACTTGAGAGTAGATCACGAACTTGTTCATTATATATCTCAACCATCTGAACACCAACTTCATACAGAATGGAATTCTTCCTACTCTTGGAGATTTGGAAAAGATCATTCAGTGCTCGATAATTGACACCCCAATCTTCTATTGATGTCATACTAGGCCCACTCTGGTGAGAAAAAAAAAAAATAATAATGTATAAGAAAAAAGTATAAACAATCAATACTTTCTATACTGTTCATGTCAAAAAATAACGTACCATTGTATAGGTCTTTCCCGATCCAGTTTGTCCATAAGCAAATATACATACATTATATCCATCAAGAACAGACCTTATTAATGGTCGTGTATCCAAAAATACCTCCTCTAAACAGAAGATGTTTGAAGAATAAAAGTCAGAAAACTTTCCCAACAAGTAACAGCAAAATATAAAGTTGACAACATGCATAAATAAAGCCAACCATTCACCAGATAATATCAAGAAAATAATGACCTTGAGTGGCTTCTGGACCAAAAACCTTATTGAACTTGAAGAGCCGATGAGTTTCTTTCCCTTGTTTTGTGGGATTTGAAACCACCAATTCACCATTCTCACCAATATATTCCAAGGTTGTTTGCTTTTTACTTTGTCCTGGAAGGAACGGTCTTATCCGGCAATAGACTCTAATATTTCCTGCTCAGAAAAGAAGATATAAACATCACTCAGTCTCTAAGTAGAAGCAAAATGATTACAAGGTTGTGTACCTTTCAAGTCCTGAACTTCATTGTACAATCTCCGGTTTTCTGCCAGAACTGCATGATAATTCTCAGCAGCATCGATAAGCACCTTAAGTTTTAGTCCTATTCAAAATAGAAAGTACTTACCATGAGAAAATGCCTAACCCAGATTAAAATGCATATCTTGTCATAAACTAAATTGTACCAACACTAAATTAACAATCTTACCCAAGTAATTAAATTCCTCTGAGTAATTCCTTTTTGTCTTCAGGACTTCAGATTTTATGGACTCAAACGCTACCCTTAAATCCTAATCAATGTCATAATTGATGTTACACGAATCAGCATCAACATACTATAAGTGTTAGAGCTAACAGTAAAGACAAACCTTTATAGCCCCAAACTGATAATCTACAAAGCTTTGATAAGTGTGCTCCTTCTCCTTCCATCTTTGAGATTTAGATTCAGAAAATGATTCAAGATCTTTCACCTTCTTCTTTGAATCAATTAGAAGGCACTCAAGTTCCTTCAGTTTCTTCTCTGACTCAACTTTAGTTTCCTCAACCTGCTTTTCCAATTTCAAGGAATGCATTATATGTGTCCTTTTGGCGTTTTCTAATTCTTTTTTTAGTGTAGAAATCTCGATATTACTATTATCCTTCTCTTTTTTCAATTTAAGCAGACTCTGCTCTTCAAGCTTTTCCTTCTCCTCTATTTTGGTTTTTTCAATCTGCTAACAAGAGACAATGAAATGATTTGGCTTAAATAATACATAGTATGATCACCATAATACAAATGCTCAGGCAAGATAACCGAAGGATACATTATTTCATCTAAATAGGCTCCTAGCAAATCAGTGAAAGAAACAGGTATAACATCTATTGAAATTTTTGTTGATTCTACACTTCTATCATTTTTTACTTAATTTCATAAATTATGTGGTTCTCCACAAATTACCGAGTGAGACATAATGGCAAAACACATATTCACCTTCACAGTTATTCAAGATCAGCAGTCTAGTGAATAAGAGACTAAAATGGGATCGCACCTTTAGTTGCTCCAGTTGGTCTGCAACAACCTATATGAAGTTACAAAAAACAGGACACAGTCAAAATGAGTGAATAAATTAAGGGGGAAAAAGAAAGTTAAGGCAAACACCCCAAACTAAGTAAATACCTTATTCTCTTCAGTGGTCCCCATCGCTAGGGTCTCAAGCACTTTTATTCTTGATTGGTACTTCTCCTCAAGTTCCCTATAAAAAGTATTTTGCTGTAACGATGCACCAATATAAACATATATTATTCATGAGCAGTTTGCAATAAAATTTGATTTAAGAAAAATTCCTTCAAGCATTTTACATCTTTTAAATTCTGTGCTTGAATTGCAGTTCGCCTTTCAATCAGTTGCACAACTTCTCTCAACAGACATGCCACTTGCTGAAACGATAATACAGAGATAGAGGGAGAGGAACATTACTAATTAAAGATGCAAAACAGCATTTGCTCTAGAAATAATAAAGATATGTAAAATTCAAGCACACTTTAGATGTCATTGCCATACCTGAGATATATGCCCATTCTTTCTTTCAATGCGTTCATCCAAAATTCTATTCACAACAGTGAACAGTGATTTAGTCGAGACATTCTGTGTAAAGAAATCACAAACAAGCACCAAAACACATTAGACTTCAACTTATATGTAGAAAACCTAAAATTTTATGACATATGATGGTCCACAATAAA
This sequence comes from Boswellia sacra, assembly GCA_013180625.2. Classification (NCBI taxonomy): domain Eukaryota; kingdom Viridiplantae; phylum Streptophyta; class Magnoliopsida; order Sapindales; family Burseraceae; genus Boswellia; species Boswellia sacra. Next base: position 1,971,072 of record SNVD02006955.1, on the reverse strand, counting down.
AATTCATGGACACAAGGAGTTCAGGATCTTACATCTAAACTGCTTGCATCTGTAAGTTCCGAAATTTTAATATTAGAAACATCAGCGAGCACGTCAAACTTCTGAGTAAAACCACGAACTAAAGCAGGCAACTCTACAAGAAAATTATAATATAGAAAAAAAAATTTCAAATCATAAGCAATGTCATGACTATTGCTTGCTCAAAACTGTAACATAACAAATTTGGGAAACTAAATAATATCAGGTCCTCCATTTTCTACCACAAACATTGCCTACTCCCTATGTCAAATATCAGGTGTAATAAACTAGCAAATAATTTCAATATGGCGCCAGAAGAAAATTTATATCCATTTCATCTGAGTTGACTTATTCCATCATTTAAAAAGCAACAAAATACCTTCCACAAGAGGGCCACACGAACCATTACTGGATTTTCCATCTAAAGAATTCAATCGGCTCTCTTCTCTATCCATGGAGGAGCATTTTCCCATTGGTTCTTTATGCCCTTCAAACTGATCAGTTCCCTCTAAAGGATCTATCCTCGACACACTCCATCTTTTTCTCGAATGATTTGGAACACTGTCTTCCTCGTCATAAGAACTAAAACTTGCTCGAAGTGTTATAAGGCACTGAAAAACCGGCTTCATATTTCCCTGCATGATATATCAATAATCAAGTGAAATGAGCATGAAGGGAATCAAGAGTCACAACAGAAGAAGAGATAATAAAGGACTTTATGACCCAAAGCTTAATTTTTTAACCAAATAGAAGTGCACATCAACTTTGTCAATCCATAGAAACCCAAGAGCTGGTTCCATCATCCTACAAACAAACCCACCCAAAACAAAAATTTACCTTCAAACCTCTAACCAATCAGGTTGAGACTCGCTTGGAATTGCAGGTTTTTACCAAAACCTACAATCTACTGAAATGACACACCAAACAGTTAAGAAGGTGTCCTACGAAGATGTAATGTATTAAGGAATCTCTTCAATATGAATGTGCATGATCAAAGAAGTATAAAGATCATGTCTCAGCCAATAAATATGCCAAGGAATCAACCCAGAACTACCTTTGTCTTGGTTTACGACTAAACCAAACACACCCCACAATCAAGTTGGCGCATCATGCTATTCAAATTCAATCACTCCAACTCTAGTAACTGCTACTATGCACATTGAAATGCTATTTACACCAGAATTCTATACATTAAAAACCTTTCAGGTACCTGCTCTAGGTCTGACGGGTCAAAACTGGGCAAACCCAACTCATCCACAGCTGCCAGAAACCTCTTGACATTTTCAGGACCTGGCTCAGAACTTGTCCCCTATAAGAAACATAAATAAAATAAAGAAAGAGCGAATGCAAATTTAAGTACGGGGAAAAAAACTTTGAGAACGAAACTTCAACTTCAGATTAGTGCGATGAAACCTTAAAGAGAATTCAGTTAATACAGAATAATACAAAACTTCAACATAAAATCAAACCAACCATTTCAATTAAATCAGGACATAGTTTGTTCAAGATACGACAGAGTAGTGATCCATTAATCAAGCATGATCTCAATGTCTCCTCCGAAGCCTCCAATGGCAAACATAAACGAGGAATCATACCATTTAACCACTCAATTAGAGTCGCTAGCTGGTTACCTGCATTAAGTCAAAGCTCAAAGGTTTTCCTAAAGCGAATGGAAGAAGGTAGACAAGTGTGCACATGTGCAAAGACACATATATATATGTGAGTGAACACAGAGAGTATAACTTTCTTACCTTCAGCCATGCTCTCATGAGATCCTATATGTTCAAGATTTTCCCCTTGAGATCCATTTGAGTTGTCAAAAGCACCATTTTGCCTCAGTTCCATTCTAACTGAATGTTCATGAGGATGAATGTTTCTTGAAATGTTTGTTTCCAAAATTAACTATGGACACGGTGCTGCAAGAACCACAAATTTATCAATAACAGTCCATTCACATGATTGAGAACGAAATCTAGTAACACAGGCTTAACATTAAAAAAATTAAAAAACCAAAAAAGAGCACGGGAAGCCAGCCTCCCAGGTGCATCAATTTAATGCAAATAAAAAAAAGAATTATCCAATAAAAAGAGATGACAAACCATGCATGTTCTTCTCTTTTCTTAAACTTCCTCAAACTTTCAACAGACAACATCAAACACAAATATTTAGCTCAGCTAAGCCGAATTTTCAATTTCAGCGCCAGGAAAAGAAAATCCAGCATAAAGCATAAATCAAATCTTCTCAACTACTAAATAAAGCAAAATTCAAGGAAAAGAAAACAAAAGCCCCCAAAAAACTCCAACTTCATCTTCTAATCTACGAAATTCACAACCTACATTACAGATTCAAACACATCATTCAAGAAACTGAACCAAAAATTCAAAACATTCCACCACCAGATCCGCAGAAAACCCTAACTTTGAGCCTAAAACAATAGCTAGAACAAAAATGTGGTTGCCTGTAGGAACCTGAGAGACGATAGCACTAGATGCGCTGCGTCACCGATCTTGCAAAAGCCGAGAACCGACTCGATTCGAGATCGAAGAAATGGAATCCTCTTCAGACACTTATCGATAAAGTGCTTTAAAATAAATTCGATTCGGTTCGAAACGGAAATTGTTTTTATTTCTTAATACCACGATAAGGCCAGAATTTAAAAAACAAATAAAAAATGGAAATGTTTTGTTGTTGGGAGTGAGAATGGGAGTGAGCAATGGACGTGCGTGCGTGAAGGTGAAGGCTTTGTTTATTTTTTTTGTTTTTGTGTTGCGCTGTGTTATTAATTTTTGAGATAACAGAAAGTGTTTTTTTTTTTCTGTTTAATTTTGTATTTTAAGTTTTGGGCCCACCCCACCAATTTTGGAGTGGGGTTCCCGCCTTTAGATTTTGTTTCTCCTTTTTAACTTTTTCGTTTTTTTTTTCTTTTTTTTTTAAGATTTGAACTAGTAACAAGTAACAACTACCAGACAAACTAACCGGCTCACCATATTTACGAGTTTTTTACGTTTCTTAATTCTTCTATCGTTATTAATTATTTGTTTCATAAAAATGACATCAAGTTTTAATTAGTCATTGTTAACTAGAATAATATTAGACATTTATTCATAATTAAGATTTTATATAATTTAAATTAATTAAATATTAATGAATGAGTAATTATAATATTATTTAATTTAATATTTTTTATTTATTTTTATTTTTTATAAATTCAATGATAATTTATCAACTCAGGTTATATAAAAAATAGTTATAAATAAATTTTTGATATAGCTTTACCTTAATATATAGGTGTATCTCATGGCTTTTCGTTTGACAATTTCGAAAAGAAAGATATAGAGTCATGCTTAATTGATTTTATCTTTAAGTTAATGTCATTTAGGTTCATTATGTTTGACTTAATGCCACCAAGGTAACGGCAAAAAAATCCTCTAAACTTTTCATTTCTTACCTTCAACATATTTTTGGTACGTCTCGACAATAATTCTTGACTTTTTTAATTCAATAATCTAATCCTGTATTTTTAATTTTTTTATGAAATAATCAAGCTCTATTCATTCGTGGATTTTATATTTTTATTTTTAAAAATAATTTAAAGATATATGATTAATATTAAAATTTGGAAAAGGTACGTTGTTAATTAGAGATTGTAAGAATAATAAAATCTTTTAATGCCCTATGATTTTCTAGTCCGATACATTTTTTTATTACAGTGTTTTAAAAAAAATCCCCACATGCTAAAAAAATTTTAAAATTTGCCTTAAACTATTTTTTATTTATGGGATGACAAGATATTTTTTATAGTTAAATATTCTAATGACGAATTTTTAGTTTTCGATGACTTAGTAGAAGCTTTAACTAAAAAAAAAAAAATCTTATTTCAAGTGCGAAAAAGTATCCGACCTGCCAAAATCTTTTCGCTTATTTCCTTATTTTTAAGAGAAAATTGAAAAAATTGACACAATTAAGGGCCCTTAGTAAAATTTAGACACATCTTGAAATTTTTCATGCCATAGACACTTTTTGAACAGAAAGACTAAAATACCCTTATGTATTCAATTTATTCCTAAAGCTTTATTTCTCTCTTTCCGAAACCCCTCGACTCTTCATTTTTGAAACCCCTCGACTACACTCGAAACACAAATCGAGACGAGCATCCTCTGAGGATAGAAGCAAGACGACGCATAGTGATTTATTTTGTTGTTTTCTGTTTCGTTAGATTTGGGTTAGTTTTTAGGGAATTTGAATTAGAGATTTGAGTTTTCGTCGGACTTGTGAACTTATTATGTGTTTTTAGGGATAAATCTAGTATTATTATGTGATTTTTGTAGTTTGATGTGTATAAAAACTGTGGAAACCGACGAGCTTGGTCGCAAGATAGACGATAGTCGAGTGTACCATATATTAGCAGTAATCTAAAACAATGTTAGCAACTCAGCCTTTTGCCAAGAAGAAATTGCAGTACATGCCAAACTTTAAAAACAAGAAGAATTGAAAGGACAGGACGGGATAGGGATATCAGACACTCGACCATCGTCTACCTCGCGACCAAACCCGTCGGTTTTCACAGTTTTTATACACATTAAATCACAAAAATCATATAATAACATTAGATTTATCCCTAAAAACACTTTTATTCACAAATCCGGCGGAAACTCAAATCCTTATTTCAAATTTCATAAAAACTAACCAAAATCTAACGAAACATAAAACATAAAAGAAGCCAATAAATCATTCTGCGTCATCTTGCTTCTATCCTTAAAGGATACTTATCTCGGTTTACGTTTCGAGTGTAGTCGAGGGGTATCGAAAAAATGAAGAGTCGAGTGGTTTCGGGAAAAGGAAGATAAGGCTTTAGAAATAAATTGAATACATAGGGGTATTTATGGTCATTTTGTGAGTAAAGTGTTTATGAAATGAAAATTTTATATGATGTGTTTAAATTTCACTACAGACCTCTAATTATGTCTATTTTTTTAATTTTTCTTTTTTTATATAATATAAAATTTCATTTCTTACCTTACACGGTATTTTATGTTTGAGATGACAATAATGCTTCGTCGTTTTTTGAACTCAATATTCTAACATCAAATATGTAGTTATTAGTGAACCAAATTGTGGGAGTTTTGACTCAATTTAAAAAAAAAAAATCTCATTGTAAGTGCGGAAAGATTTCCATAAATGCCAATAAATGTTCATTAATTATGTGTTATGTATAAGTTAATAAGAATTCTTGATTTAAAAAAAAAAAAAAAATCAGTATTCTAGTGCTTTTGTCAAAAGAATAGAAGTTTTAACTCAATAAAAATTATTGGTTTTCAGGTCTCTCACGTATAAAATTTTTTTGTTTCTTGCTTTATGCTACATTTTATACATGGGTTGAGATGAATTGATGATTTTGTTTTTTGTTTAACAATCTACTATGAAATTTGTAATTTTAGGTAAAATATTAGAAGTTTTAACTCAATAAAAAATATTACCTTTTTAATTGGAAAATAAAATAAAATAAAAATCACTTGTTGCTCTGGGCCATATTATAATTTCTTAGGGAAACCAATCAAATAAAACACAAATCGAGAAGTGAGTTGACTCAGAATTCGCGCGAAATGGAGACGCAGCAGCAACAACCTCAGAACTCGGAAGCTCCGATCTTGGAACCAGATATGGATCCTCCGTCCACGTGTCCCGACACACCAATGGATTCTGATGGAGTTGACGGCTGCGAATCGAAACCACACATCCACCAGAAGGACATCGTGAAAGCACTCCAAGTGGTTGAAAGAGACTCCATTGCCATCGCTCATAGCTTCTCTACTCTCTTTGCTTCTCTCCGCTTGGCTCTTTCTGAGGTAACTTAGCTTTTCTTTTATTGATTTATTTATCTTCCTTAAAAAAAAAAAAAAGAAGAAGAAGAAGAATAAATTTTACCTCTTAATTTATTTAAGAATTTCTGGTTAATCCCTAAAATTGGCGATGCGATGCGTCTTGAAAATTTTGAGTATTATTGGAATTAATAATGATTGAATGTAATCCAAACTGCTGGAGATCATATAGGCTCTCTTTTTTCGATGAGAAAACTGTAGAGGAAATGAAAGAAAATAAAAATTATATCTAAATGTTTTCAAACTACTTAAAGGTTTTATATCAGCTGGATAATTTTTATTTATTTATTTGGGGGAAAGCTTGAAATGTAGGAGTGTTATAAGTGATTTATCTGATAGAGGAATGTGATGATTGTAGGTTACGAGTACCTCAGCTGATCATATGCAATGCTTTAGTGATGCTGCAGGCCGACTTCAGGAATCTGGTAAACGGATTGCTTATGTTGAATTCATAATGCCGTAACATTTATTATTTTCATATGATAAAAGCCTCATCACCATGGTTAGTTAAAACTATTGTTGTCTAGTTTGAAGAATATGATTGGTGTTTGAAACACATCCTATGCTCTCATTTTATAATGGATTTTATCGAGATGTTTTTCTCGATGTGGTGCGGACGATTCTGAAAATCTTCTTTCTATCCTCTAATTTAGTGTTGTGAGGCCATCCATTCATTTTCTCAAGCGCTGACAAGCTTAACTCGCCAGCATCTTGGGGAATTACTTTAGTGTTGCTTACTTCATGCTTTTGTGCAAATCATTTTGGGTCATTGGAAAGCATCAGGGGATCTCTTGCTATTGATTATATAAGCCAATTGCTTGTTGGATTATCTTTTTGATCTTCTGATATCGATATCACCCTTTTTGTCATCTCTTGCTCTGCAGTGCTTGATGCAGCAACAAAGGGAAATCGATATATAAATTCATGTCTCAGGTGTCTTTCTATTCCCTACTTTTTAAGTCTTTAGATTAATAAGTGTGGGGGAAAACTACTTCTTACATTTGAAAAATGTTGGAAATATAACTGAAATTGATTCAGAAAGTTAAAAAAAAAAAAAAAAAAAAAAAAGAAGGAAAAGCTGAAATGAATAGGTGACTTGTAAGATGTGAAGTTGTATAACAGGGTTTTTCTCTCATATCAATTATAGGTCTGAAATTTAGATCTAAATGTAACCTGTTGTACGGAGGATTTGTATGGCTCATTCTGAGTACTTTACTTTATTTAGATTGGGATTGATTTTAGGCAAGATCGCTTTCTTTGATTCTGCCACAGATGCAGATTCCCTTTAACCCTCAGTTAGTAGCGGCCCTCTAGCTTGCAACTTGCTCTTTTGTCTGATTTTCTCTTCACTTGTCAATGAAAATAGCAGACTATTAAATAATTGCCAGTATACTTTCCTCACGTGATGGTCGTGGTCATGGAGATGAGACATTGGATGGGGAAGGATTTTGACTCCCACTATGAAGTTGGGTTTGCCATGAATCTCTGCCCTCGGAGGGATTGATGATGGGAAAGCAACTGTTTGTATCTGTGTCATGAACCATGAAAAACAATTCCCAGCACGACTAGATAATTTATTTCCCAAAAACAACGACGACAAATAATTTGAATATTTTATCATCCTATAAAGACTGCACGTTAACGTATAAAAAAATACAATTGGGGATATTGAAATTTTTCTTTATATTTTTTATAAAGCATCTACAAAAAGTCTTGAACTACCTTTTGCCATCTCAGTGAGAAACTGTCTTGTAAAGTTCTCCTTTCCGTAAGAATGCAAAGGCCACGTAACACTCTGTTTTAGAAAAGAAAACTGCATGACACCCTGTTGCAGGAAAGAAAACAGTATACACCCTATTTTAGTAAAGAAATCTGCTGGCATTTAACACTCAGACTGAAACTAGGATTCTTAGCATAACTAGGGTGTCAGGCCATTGCCATGGTTTCTATTGCTAGCTTGGATGGGAAATTATACCACACCAATCACACACATGCTTACCTCTAAGAATAATTTTTGCATGTTGAATCTGGACTCACCCGTTTGCATTTGCAGATTAAACGAGGAAATGAAAGGCATCGACAATCTAGCTAGACAACTGTATCCTTCATCCTGGTTGTTTTATTGATGCTTTAAATTGGTTAGCTTTTTCCCTACACAGTTAAGCTGCCAATGAAGGACCCATGGACTCATCCTACTCTCCCCTTAAGCGTGGAGCAGCTGGATGCTCTGCATTGGTTGTTCAGAAAGAGTGGGAATAAACCTGTAACTGGGTTTTTCTCTAGATCTTTAAATATTAGTAGTATACCATCTTGGCTTATGTTGGCATTCTGGCATTTTGTTTCCTTAATGCTTGTAAAGAAAAATCCTGAGGAGAAATGTAGACACTCTCGACACAGCTGTGAACGGGCTTCTCCGTCTTCCATGATGTTCAGCTGCTCTTCTAATTGGTTACATCAATAACATGAATCTTTCCCCTTTTAACTTCCTCGGTAGTTATCTAGATCTGGTTTTATATGAAAAGTTGTATGGCATAGCCTCTTTGGAAATGCACTGAAACACCGCGATTTGTAAACATTTATATACTGTTTGCTGAGTCAACAAAGGGCAAATACCATGTCCCTTAACTGTTTTTAAGTACAGCATTCTGATAGCATCAGAGAACTGCTAAATCTTTTAACAGATCAAGTTTAAGTTTGCGTTCTCGGGTACTGGAATTGGGTTCCCGGAGTTGGATATCAAAACATTGATTCAAGTACAAATAAATTCACGACCAATCTCACTTTAAAAAAAATAATGCATATTTATGATATTTATTCAATTACAATGTCCTAATTACCTTTAGTTAGCTATGCACAAAAAATATAATAATTTGTATCTTTATATATAACATATTTATAATAAAAAATCTACAAAAGAGTGACTCAAGAGAGAGTTGGTAAGGTCAATAGAGAAGTCCACATGAGGTAAGCGGGAGATCGTGACAGTGGGTTGTGGTCGCACTAGTCTTTCTTGAGGATTAGTTGTGATACGCGTAAGCTGGTTCGAACACCTCGGTTACCAAAAAAAAAATATTTATAACAAAGTTTTTGATATTAAAGATAACTTACAATTCACACAACACGTAATATTCTAAATAACTCAACAAAAATATCAAAAACTTAAACCTACATTAGAATTAATTCTAAAATCACACAAATAATCATACACAAATAAAATAAATGTTCTGTAAAATAAAAAAAATTAACTCCATAAAAAATATGATCCACTTTTTCTTTTTTCTAAATCATCAATTAAATGAATTATTTTAGGTGTATTAATACTTAAGTAAATAAAATGTACAGCAAAAGTCACTGTGAAAAAGTGATTAATTGAAAATTTTATCACTGAAAAATACATCTAAAAAGCTTCAAATATATTATGGAAAGAAATGATCTATTAAATTTTTTATTCACTTTAGTTTTTATTAAATTTCTCATATTAGTAATTGACTCGTTGAGGTTAGTTTTTTTCACTTTTTCTATTGCTGCAAGATCGCTGTTGTTCTAAATCGACGATTCCTGCTCAAAACATTCTACTATCTAAAATTAATCATTAATAAATTATTTTGTGTAATACATAATTTACTTTTAGCAGTAAAATTATAAACGTTATTTTAATCAAAGCTTTTACATATACTCAATTTATATAATCATCTTATTCAAAAGTTGAAATAACGATAATTTTTTAATAGCTTAAAATATCATATATATTTTTAATGATTTGTTTTATTTTATTGGTTCCATGATAAACTATGAACCATCCATGGGTGACTTTAATCAATAAATTGACTCTTTATGATATATATGAATCGACATCACGGTCATCACCATAATTTAATGTCTCCTATAATTTTTTTGGTTAAATAATTTCCTTATTCCTTATGGTACAAATGGAAATCATCAATTAAAAATTGTTTTATTATTTGTCCGCAAATTCTTCTAATGTGTTTTATTATTCTGTTTTTTTTATTTTAGATTAAAGCGAGGTGGATGACTTATGTAAGAACAAAATTTTAGATCTTTTGATCTATTTATAAATTTATAATTCAAAATTAGATTGAGAGCAATTAATTATATTATTTTCTATAAATATTTTATTTATTTATTATTGTCATCTCTAAAGTATGGTTTGTTATTGTGATTAATAATTTATTATTTAGGGCTGTTAACATATATACTAATACTAACTCTTTTTTTTTCAAAGCGAAAACTAGTTTTGTTTCATTTATTGAATTATTGTAGAATTTCTCCACTACTGAGTTATTGTTTCAACGCCACTTGGAATTGTGCAGTTCTTTTAATTATCTTCTTGTAATTAATTATTGAATTCAAGCACGCTAGGCCGAAGGTTCAGCATCTGGAGATATTTATAACACCTTTTGATCTGGTCAAAGGTTGACTAGATTTTGATCCAAAGGTTCTCATTTATTAAACTTGTTTAAAAGTTGACTTTAAATGCTTTGACTTATTTGATTATCCAATATTCCCAATATATTTTTTTAAATTTTAATTTTAATAAAAGTTCACAGATGGTAGGTTTCGTATTTTATTCATAGTAAAACAACTTTTATATATATTCGTATACAATTTTTTCTCTTTTAGTTAATTTTCTTATTTCATTTAGAGGCTATTTTCCAACCTTATTTTCTTTAGCTTTCAAGTTAGGACGAAGGGATGTAGATTTAAAACGGCAGCATCAGCTGCATTCAGAGAAGAAGAATGAATCCTGTAATGATGTGATGGAAATGATGATAAATTTGATTTCTTTTGCTCTTATTAATGTTATCTTACTTTATTTTTAAGTAGTGAGCCCTTGATTTGATTTGATTACTGCGAAACCAGGAATCAAAATCAAAAGCATTGCAACATCAGTCACGGAAATATATTGTTTATTCAAGTGGGCATTGTTCTAACCGATCCATGATGCTTTTGCTACATGCAAATAGCTGTTTCTGGCCAGCCCTCCCCTCGTTCTCATCATCAGTTCATGGAAACTCAAAAGTCGTATCAAAAATAGTTTTAAAAATATTGCTGTTAATTGAAAAGGATAATATACTTAAAAGCCAATTGCACAGGTCAAGGCCTTTTCCAATTTCCGAAAGCCATCATTAATCACATTGTCGTGACCCTAATAAAGTGCGTAACGGATCAACTAATAATAAATTTAATATATCTTAGTGGCAACTGGACACTCAAGAGCCTCGATTTTCTCTATATAATTTCTCTACATGGCCCCATATTTTTATCAATTCAACTGCTACAACCATGTAAATGCTACACACGAACTGTTAATCTAACGTCTCTTCAGATTCGTCATCTCTATGTTCATTTCTTTATTACAATAAAAAACGAGACTGAGAAGAGCCTGCAGGTAGCTATTGTGCTATTAGAGCTTGCGGATGCGGTGGTGAATTGGTTGACTGATGTGAATTTGGTTACTAAATAGGGATGACCAAAAAAGCAACTTGAAGAAGTGAGAAACGTTGGACATTATCACGAGGAGAAGTCATAAGAATCCATAATTGGATTGGATACAAATTAAAAGGGGAGTTTTGGGAGGGAGTTTGTTGTATTTAGAAAAGGTCATTTATTGTTGTAGAGAATATCTATACTGAGATCGATGGGATTGGGATTTGGGATACCTGCAGCACCAATTGCGCGCGGTCCACCATCATTCACTTACCAAGCACAAGTGGGGGAGGGTGACGCAGTTTTTTCTCTTTTTTTTGAGAACTGCACCATCATTCAATATTTTTCTTTATTTGTTGCCACTTCAAGATAAGATATCATTTTTTTTTTTTCCTTTGATCGTGTTACACGGACACTTTTTCTTTATTTCCAAATCTAGATTATGGATCATAGTAATTGTTGATGTCTGAATACAGATAACTGAAGATGACAACACTTGGTTGTTTCAGAACCGTGTCTTGGATCGAAATAATACCATCAGTTTACACACATAAGTATCTATAATTTTGAAAAAACATAATTATCCTCGTATTAATATATGGTTTTCCATAAAATAACGTTAACTATAAATACGATGCATTCAATCTATTTGTAGATGTGTGTCTTTTATCAAAAGACATATGGGTAGTTAGTGTAAATAACTGCTAGATGGTTTACTAATAGTTGTAGCAGTTATGTAAGATAACGGTACATTGGTTGGTAAACAATATACTATTTTATGTCTACAAATTTTGCACTTTGTTCACTGTAAAGATTTGTCCAAAATTATATAACTTAATATTACTCAATTCTACATGTACCCAATAGCATAGCACCAACAGAGCTATCAAATCATTAAATAGTGATTGCGGAGGTGAGCATGAAGTCTTTGATACATTTTGGAAGCAGAGTGGGATTATACATAGTTATACCATGCCCTATAGCCCACAGCAAATTGGTATTACTAAAAGATATAATCGTACTCTCATGGATACGGTTCGATCTATGTTAACTTATTTTGATATGTCTTTTTCCTTTTGGGGAGAAGCTTTATCAACTGTCAATTATATCCTTAGTAAAGCTGAATCAAATGCTAAATCTTTTACACCTTATGAACATTGGACTGGTGCCAAACCAAATTTTTCCAGTTTCGAGCTTGGGGCTGTAAAGCTCATATACTTATTCCTAAACCACTTAGGGATAAGTTAGTCTCTAAAACTTAGGAACGTCGCTTCATTAATTTTTCACATAATAGGAGTGGGTATCGTTTCTATCGTTCTACTAAAAGATTAATTGAAAGTAGAGATGTTGTATTCTTTGAATCTTCTAGTTTGACCCCCTCACAATCTACCATTTTACTTGATGATATTACTCCTCTCCCTTCACCTACCCAAAATCTTAACAAGGATGATATTATTCCTCATATTGATTCACTTGATTCTTCACCACCTCTTGTCATTAATGGGAGCAAATGCAAGCGTGAACCTTCTCATAGGTTACGTGATTACTATGTCTTCAATTTTGAGGATATAAATCAACTCGGTAAGGATCCTAAGTCACATTATCAAGCAATGGCTTAATTAGATTATAACGAGTAGGAAAAAACCATGATAGATGAGTTAGAATCCATTGAGAAGAACAAAGTTTGGGAATTAATTGATTTACCTCATTATAGAACACCCGTAGGATGTAAATAGGCACTCAAAAAGAAATTGAAGGTAGATGGTAGCCTAGACAGGTATAAAGCTAGATTAGTAGCTACAGGCTATACTCAACAACCTGGTATAGACTTTGTTGATACCTATTTGCTACTGACAAAGTTTGCATCAATTAGGATTCTCATATCAATGGTTGCAAGAATGGATCTCGACTACATCAAATGGATGTGGAGTCAACTTTCTTGAATGGAGACTTGAAAGAAAATATCTATATGATTCAACCTGATGGTTTTGTGGTTGAAGGACATGAGAACTTAATCATACTTTTAAACGTAGGTCAAATATGTCTATTTGGCTGAAATCGCCAATTAAAATTAGGTACGGATTGTGTTCTTAGTTTAGAGAACTGATGTCATCTGATAAAGAATATTTAGATTCAATTAGAAATGGTTTAAACCATGTACACATGAATATCAAGAAACCATATTCTAATGATAGTTTGTTTATATAGTAATTGATCAAGTGGGAGATGGAGAAATATATTTATGATTATATTAATATATGGTAACATGTAGGTTTCCATGAGATAAGGTTCGCCATAAATATGATACACTCAATCTATTTAGGGATGTGTGTCTCCTATCAAGAGACATGTGGGTAGTTAGTGTAAATAACTGCTAGTTGGTTACTAGCAGTAGCATTAGTTATATAAGATAACAAGTAAAAATTGGTTGCTGAACAATATATTGTTTTATGTATATTATTGCACTTTGTTCACTGTAAAGATTTATCCAAAATTACATAACCCAATATTACCTAGGTCTACATGTATTCAATAGCCTAATATCAAGTTGTGTGATTTCTTTATAATTCTTCAAATATAGATAACATTGTCAAACTAGGTAGATTGACTATATTTTATCAGTAACTCTTCGATGTTCAAATCAGGATCTGGAGAGACGGAATTCTTTAAAGAGAGAGTCTTAACTTAAAATAAATAAAACTAAAGAAAATGAAGATGTAAATAATACATATCCTTGTAGTCGAAGATAAGTAAAAGGTTAATCTAGTCGAAGTTCACCTATGAACTTGATTTAGAAGCAAGCTATGACCAATTAAAACACATTTGTTGAGGTGGTTTTTATCATAAGGTGATAACATGGCATGGATGTTTGGAGAGTTATCTTTGTTCTCATGTCTGTGGTGATGGTCACCATATGGTAAAGATTCATAAAGTGATCTCCCGCCCTGTTCCGGGCGACCATATATAGCCCTGATTATTTTTATTTTCGCATTCTCATATCACATGGTCAAAGGGTAGCTTTAGAATTTATGAATATATATATATGTGTGTGTGTGTATAGTTCCTGGCTAGCATGTAAAAGTGACAACTGGAGTATGAGATATGGATGACAAGAAAAGGAAAGTGTGGCCTCAATAAATTTTGGAGATTTAACTCAGCATGTGATGCAATATGCCTCAGTCCAACCGCCAAAGCCAATGAATTTTCTGATTGAAACTCGTAGTGCTAGCATAATTGTAATGGACAAAAGCCAAAGACAATTGCACGTTTCTTACTTTCTTTTACCACTCATAATATGATCTGTTCTTGCATCAATCATTTTCATATTGTAATACATATACATATACATAGTGGTCCCTGATTCACTTTGACACAATTCAAAGTGCTCAATCATCAACTTTTGGTTACATTTTTGTTTGCCCATTAAAGTCCCAATATACCCATTGTGGGTTTGCTCTAATTACATCGTAAAACAGAGCTTGAACAAGTGAATAACATCTTTTATATATAAGTTGCCATTTTAGCATTTCCACAATCATAACAATAAATCCTCAAAATAGGAGTGGGAAGGAAATCTGGTGGTGAATCAAAGTCGATAGAAAATGGCCAGCAGTTCTACACTTAATTAATTTGAAGGCTTTTAAAAGTTTCGGAAATGTTGTTAAGTATGAACAGAGGCCTTGAAGCCGCCATGAAAACCAGTTTGACTAGTAGGTGGCTAATTTAATAAAGGACTACGTGACATGTACCACCAAATTTTATTTTTATATCTATTCAAGCCGGCTAGCCTATACATGAAACAAACAATAGCTGGCTGCTGAGCCGTAGTAATTTGTTGACAGCTTGTCCACATTTGACATACTAGAGATATCATTCGACACAATACCCTTCAAATTTATTTATTCACAAAATGCAAGTCATGAATATTTTTTTATTGTTGTCATTGATTATTTGATAACGTTGATTGTAGAACGGGTTACGTTTGGTGATCTTGGAGATATAAACCTATTAATTACAAGTTGAAAGAACCAAAACAACGTGGTACTTGCATGCGTGATACCTTCTATTATGCGTCTAATAAATATGAAGTGAATAATGATCGATCATATGACACCCTTTCTTCATCTATATATTTATAAATTAATGACTAATATTTATATGTTTATGTATGTGATTGTAGATTCACATGTAAAAGAATTTATATATATAGAAGGACCACACATGGCGTGACCATTTATCTTTTTTTTTTTAATTAAAGAAAATATATGAGATAAAGTGACCATTTATCTTTTATATATGTATATGTGCTTTTATTATTATTATTATTATTATCATCATATTTTGTTTTAACTATGAATTCCCACATGAAATGTATATATGTTTTTCGCAGCATAACGAGGTGACCCCATATGAATCTGCATAGATTTGAACTAGGTAATAAAGACAAGTAATTGAAGCTGTAAGTGTTGAGAGATCGATGAAAGCCGCCCAAAGGAACGAAAATAATTGATCTATATGTAATGAGGGGGTCCAATAATAGTCCCTCCTTGCATGAATTCAATTATCGCCTAATTTCTTTTGTCTCTTCGTAAGCTTCGATTTTTTAGGTATGATTCATGTTTATTCTGTTTTGTTGTCAGTAGTAGCGTATTGTTGTGACTCCTAGTTTAGATTAGTGTTTTATTTCGAGGATATTCCCTTGACAGTTTTATCCTTTTTGTTTACAAGAGTAATAAAACTTTGATGTTTTTTTTAAAAAAAAAATCACACAAATCACAAACTCAAGTTCTTTCAAACAAGACTACTGATTTCTTATTTTCATACAAACAATCACGAAATGTCTTCCTTGTGATGTGAATTTATTTGAAAAAAACAATAATATCTACAACAAAACGTCTGTATTTCTTTTCTTATTTTCAACTATTTACACTGCACAATGTGTAGAATAAAGTTTAATGAAGAATTTACTTCCATGCAATAATTGTCCATTCACCATTTCTATGTATACAAAATACAAAGTTGTTTGTTCACAAGTCCATAAATATGATGGCGACTTCGTCTTTGGGAATTATGAGCTGATAAATAATTCTTCAACACATACAACTACACCACGCTTCATTAATTTATTTTTCCAATATTGTTAGTTTGACAATCAATTCAACTTAGACTTTTTTGTTTCTTGCTTAAATCAAACAAACCAGGTGGCTCCATATATAGCTGTGTAATAACTTGGTTCATAAACCAACATATTCTTTTCACCAGAATAATTGATTTGTTTTATATACATAAATTAGTACAATGTTTTTCATATCTTTTGTGCCAAGAAAATTTTTAATCTTATACAATATTATATCTCTTGATTTCACACAGGTAATTATATTCAATTGGGTTAAGGTTTTTGCTTTCAACAAGCCAAAAAATTCATAAGTTGAGTCATATACGTGTCTTAACTTTTGATTAAGGTCAAATACCATACCTAACTTGTGTGAACAAATTAAAAAACTAAGTTAACCATAGACTTTGAACTCTACTAACTCTCATATGATATGAAAATTGCAGAGCAATTCATTCACCACCTAATTGAAAGTGATCTTCAACTAAGATTTTTATCAAATTGAGTTAAATGGTTATTTTGTCTCATATATTTTCTTTAATATCTATTTAACTTAACAGTGACAAAGTCAAGCAGGAGAGATCACTGGTGATCACTGAACTGCCATTAGAGTTTTCTTTTTGACTAGTTTGTGCATGGCATAAAGTTCTCACCAATAATAATTGAAAAAATCGACCATATAGCAAATTGTTTTCTCTTTCGTACTTCATATTCTGACAAATTATGAATGATACTCCGATCTGTCTCTGGGTTGTGGATTTGCCACAGTGAAAATGGAAGATATTATTCCTTCAAATATGATGCTTTTACCAAATTTAATTTGCATCTAAATTGTTGTTCTTGGTCAATCGCTAATCTAAAAAGGAAAAGAATCTAGCAGATAGTGATGATGATGGAAGGCACATCATCACTAAAATCTATCCAGAACTTTGTCAGGTTTCAGTAACCACATGCAGATTCCAGGCCTTGCTCAATGCTGATACTCATTTGGAGAAACTCCTTTGCAAGGGTCATCTTTTCTAGAGTCTAGCCTATTATAGAAATATTCTTTTCATTCCAACTCATTGATTATAATACAACAATTGAAGTCTCTGCTTTCTTAGGGGCACAGAATGAATTCTAGGACCACTCACTAGTCACTTCCCTCTCCATTTCCCCCTTCAATATTTTGAAGACTAATAATAAATAACAAACATTCTGCCATAAATGTTGCATGACATTTTTCATTTTTTTTTTTGGATTGATTCTCGTATTGAGAACAGAAGAACTTTGAGAATCACTATTCTAAAGTCCATACAGAACCCACAACCGGATTGTTACACTCTGCAGCTTGGCATTATTGCTAGTCATAGTTATCAAGCTTAGCTTTGGTTAGCCAAGCCGAAAAAATGATCATTGTAAAGACATCTGGAATGATGTTGACTGAGATTCTAGCCGTGCGCGTTTTGTTGGCTCACCACAATTTCTAAACATGTGATAGAGAGGCCGTCAATGTGCTTGCAATATCGATATAGGCTACCCATCTGATTAATATATTATACGTATATGAAAGTAATGTAGAGTTGTTTCTGTATGCATTAATAGTTATAATAACAATTGAGAACCTCTCAAATGCGTTTGTTATAGAATTATTAAGCATGGTTGAGTAGAATAGTAGTGTTAAGTGTTACATATTGCCCTTGCACAAACACATCACATTCTCATTGTTGTGGACATAATAATTATTCTTGTTTTCTTGCTTGTAATTCCTCACCAAATCCCACCACCCACCATGACCATTACACAGCTTAAATAATCATGTGACCCACTGTTATGTACCACCTCTATCTCTCTGTTGCATTCCTGTACAGCTTTAGATCAAAATAAGAGAATCTTTCTCAAATGCGGCCCGTCATAACCCTTTATTTTTTTTTTATTTGGTAGCTCAAAAAACTATGAAGAAATGAAAATTATTGCAACCACTTCACAGATACTGGTCTTTGTGGCTCTGCCAGTAGGACCAACTGTTTCTGCTTGTTGGGTCAGTGAAAGCTCAGATCTTTATTAGCCTCTCCCATCTGTTTTCTGTGTTTCATCTTTCCCCAGATTAAATTAAAAAGAGAGAGAGAGAGAGAGAGAGAGGCCCAATAAGATAAGTCATTTTGTATTTGTTGTGTTTCGGTGTTCCCCACTCTTCCTTGGTTTGCTTATAAGCTTTTAGTGATAAAGTTGGTGCCCATTTTTGAGAGTGAAACTAAGATATTACTATTTATTTTTTCTTCATCAAAGTGAGTGATCTGAGTCTGTACGCAACAGGAAATTAATTTCCTACTAGTCCACTCCATTAAGGGACTTGATCTTCTCTAGCTTTCAAGCTTCAAAACCACCCAAAGCACTCATCTTTCAGTTACCTTGAGGTGAAGCTCCTTAAGTGAGTCTGTCTCATTACTTCTTTTCTGGTTAGAGAAAGCCATGTCAGTTCTGGGCTCTTTTCTCTTTGTGGCTTTGGAACAAGGCCAAGTTGTGAGGAAATCTCAACAAAGTTTGTCGTTTTGGGACACAAGATCATAAAATTGAGCTAAAAAGACCTGTTTTTTGGATACTTGGACAGGAGTACTCCATAACCAAATAAGCGAGAACCCATTTGCATCTGATTCATTGGTGGATTGTTGCTAATGGCGACTGCAGTTCAGAACCAGGATAGACTGCCACAGAACCTGAAGAAACAGCTTGCTCTTGCCGTGAAAAGCATTCAGTGGAGCTATGCAATCTTCTGGTCCATTTCAGCTACACAGCGTGGGTACGGAAAAGTTCCATTTTTGGCTTATTTTTATTTCTCACTAAAAATATATTTTTCTTAAAAAGAACAAAAATAAATGATTTCTGGGTTAAAGTCTGCCAAAAAAAAATATTTCTTGTTCTCCCTGTTAAAATTCTCTTCTGGGTCTCCTTAAGTTGTGGTGCTTTTATGTAGAATGGGGAGTATGTACTTCTTGATTTAGTCACATTGTGCCGTTCAGAGGAAACGTTGACCTTTTCTGCATAATAGTGTCTCCATCTTCATTTTTTGTTTTTGTTTTAATTAATCTATTTTTTATTTACAAATTATTCATATTAGCTTTAAAGTTCAATTAATCTCCTGGACCTCTGCATTGCTTGTCATAGTTTTTAAGTGCAGTAGGAACTGATATTGATGTATGGACATCTTTCTAGTAGCTAGATTAGCTTAATACAATTTAAACTTCATTTTTTATTATTTCTAATATGAATTTCCTTGTCTGATGAGCTATAAAATTTATTTAGCTGTCTGACTTTTGAATCCATTAGAAATGTGATAACCCGGACCTTGACTGATTTTCTTCTGATTCAAAAATGCATGTTTCAACTTCTGATAATAACCACAAATTAGTTTCTTATCAAGAGCATCTATCTGACCAATGATACTCATGGTTCTAACTTCTTTTCCTG
This sequence comes from Boswellia sacra, assembly GCA_013180625.2. NCBI lineage: Eukaryota > Viridiplantae > Streptophyta > Magnoliopsida > Sapindales > Burseraceae > Boswellia > Boswellia sacra. The sequence goes on along the minus strand of SNVD02006955.1, from coordinate 1,951,167 downwards.
TTATAATTGGTTGCAATGTGCATGTTTTAGGGTCTTGGAGTGGGGCGATGGTTACTACAATGGAGATATTAAGACAAGGAAAACAGTTCAAGCAGTAGAACTTAATGCTGACCAATTGAGTTTTCAAAGGAGTGAGCAATTGCGAGAATTATATGAATCCCTTTCGGCTGGTGAGAGCAGTCCACAAGCCAGAAGACCATCGGCAGCATTATCCCCTGAAGATCTCACTGATACCGAATGGTATTTTTTGGTTTGCATGTCATTTGTATTCGACATTGGAGAAGGGTAATTTTACTGTTATATCTTTATACTCAACTATTCAATTTACATACACATATATCTCTATAGTTGATACGTTGTCCCCTGAATTGTTCTTAGGTTGCCAGGAAGGGCGTTAGCAAATGGTCAACCTATCTGGCTATGCAATGCTCATCATGCAGATAGCAAAGTGTTCAGTCGTTCTCTATTGGCAAAGGTTGAATGCTCTTTTCTTTTTTTTTTTCTTTTTTTAATTTTAAAGAATTGATCTCTTTTGTTAAATTTATATCAATGGGATGATATTATTCCTAATGACCAAAGAAACTAAACAGTTTTTCTTCTCATGTTTTTGTTTCATGACTGGGCTTTGTCACAACTTGCTTCCTCAGAGTGCATCTATCCAGGTACCAGCATGGCTTTTCTTTGCGCCTTTATTATTTCTGAGTATCTTTTGTATCAGATAAATATTCGGCTATATGAAATGAAGACTTTTGCAAAGAATTCTGCAAGTGTAAAAGAGGCATCAACTTAATTCTCATTTTTTCAATAACTTTACTTCAACTTGGTAACATCCCATGGAGATTTAAGAGAGTTCAGATATTTATCTCCTTCCAACTTGACCTGTTTACATCTCAAACTCTGGCTATTGTCTCAATTAAACACATTAAATAAGATATGAAACCTACTAAAACTAAAATCATAAAACTTTTGTAAGAGCTATAATGAATTGTATTTCTCCCGTTTTGATTTTCAGACGGTAGTATGCTTTCCATTTTTGCGAGGTGTGGTTGAATTGGGTGCAACTGATCTGGTAACTTTCCTTTAGATTACCATTTTGCTATAGTTATCCTGAAGTTCAAGCACACATTTGAATACCAATTAGCTCATGCAGCTCCTTCTATGTTTTCTTAAGGTTATGGAGGACCCTGGTTTCATTCAACACATTAAAACTTCATTCTTGGAGGTTCCATTTCCTATAGTTTCCAATAAGTCAAGCAGTGTCGGTGGAAACATGAGAAATGACAAAAATCTCACTTGTCCCGCACTTGATCCACAGATTCTTGATACCACAATGGTTCCACTTGTAGGTTGTGAAGTTTTAGAAATGGCTTCTCCTAACAACAGTTCAAATGGCATTGAGCCTAATCTACCGCCAGATGATTCATTTATGGTTGAAGGAATAAACGGGGGAGCTTCTCAAGTACAAAGCTGGCAGTTCATGGACGATGAGTTCAGTAATTGTATTCACCATTCAATGAATTCTAGTGACTGCATATCTCAAACAGTGGTAGATCCTGGAAAGGTTTTAGATGACAACACAATCAACAATTGTCTACAAGAAGTTCGAGAATGCAATAACACAAAACTTACTTCGTTGGATCCTCAGGGCAACGATATGCACTATCAAACTGTTCTTTCAGCTTTATTAAAGACCTCCAATCAGTTAATTATGGGGCCATATTTTCACAAGTGCAATCTGGAATCCAGCTTTATTAGTTGGAAGAAAGGTGGATTGATGAATTTTAAGAAACAAAGAGATGGAATTCCACAAAAGTTATTGAAGAAGATTTTGTTTGAGGTTCCCCGGATGAATAATAATAGATTACTTGAATCACCAGAAAATAATTGCACTAAAGATGATGTTTGGAGACCAGAGGCTGATGAAATTGCCACAAACCATGTGCTATCAGAGAAGATTCAAAGCGAAAAACTACAGGAAAGATTTATTATTTTGAAATCAATTGTCCCTTCAATTGGCAAGGTAGTTAAAACCCGATTCCTTATAGTTATTTGGTCACTGGTCATTCATCCCTTGATTATATTTCTGCTTTTTTGTGCAGTTTGACAGAGTATCTATACTAGATGACACAATTGAATACCTGCAAGAGCTTGAGAGAAGGGTTGAAGAACTGGGATCTCGCAGAGAGTTACCAGAGTTGGGAGCAAGAACAAAAGAGAAACACAAGGATACAGTTGAGAGGACATCTGATAATTATGGCAGCAACCATGTTAGTAATAAAAGGAAGCCATTGATAAACAAGAGAAAGGCTTGTGACATCGATGAAATGGAGCCAGAAAGTGAATACGTTTTAGTAAAAGATAGTTCAACCGATAATATAACTGTCAGTGTCAATGACACGGATGTTCTAATTGAAATTAGGTGTTCTTGGAGGGAAGGATTCTTGCTTGAGATCATGGATGCTTTAAGCAATCTCCATTTAGATTCTCACTCTGTTCAGTCATCCACCACTGATGGAATTCTCTCTGTCACAATCCAATCTAAGGTATGGACAGACATGAATTACACAATCAGTATGGCCATGGCTTCTTATTTTTTACTTTCATTTTAATGGACATAATCTTAAGCATGATTATAAGCTTTTAAAGAACTTTGTCAATTAAAATTTACAAACTACTGACTCTTTTCTGACTATTCATTTGCTGTGTCAATTGCAGTACAAGGGATCAACTGTGGCATCGGCAGTGCTGATCAAACAATCACTTCAAAGAGTTGCTTGGAAGTGTTGAATTGTGTTTCTGCGCATATATGTGCAACTGTTCGATCTATAATTCACGGCTTCAGTTGTTTGCTTCTATAGTGGAACAACGGTTCTGTTGATCATGATGCAGCAGTTACAGCTTACAAACACAAGATGTTCCAGGGTGTGGAGGAAATAAACTTAACTCTCCATAATGTAATTTTCTTCAAATCAAAGTATTATACTTCTACACGGGCACAACTTTTCCAATGACTCGAAAATGCCATCAATAGTACAACTGCAAGATCAAATACAAAATAAACAGGAGAATGAAGATAAATAAGAGCTATTGGGATACAACACAGTGATGCAAAGCCATATATTCATGTTGTCTTGAACATAGAGATTCATAAATGGAAAAAAAAAAAAAAAATTACCCTTCTTAGTAAGACTTCTCATTCAGAATCTACAATGTAAAACGTATTAGGTTCTCTTTGATATGCTCAAAATCAGGAAAACTGTACCATATACGGACAAGATATCATAGAAATCTGAGATCTGAAACCATGTGTTAGTTATTCTCTTTTCTTAAGTTAGAATCTGCACGTGCTTAAATTGAAGATAGTGTAAAAATATACAGTTGTTTAAACAATTAATTAACGAGCCAACCTGCCGTTTCCATATAAATTCGTGTAAACAAAAGGAAATCAAATGCATCACTCGGCTCTCTAAAGTCAAGGAAAGAAAGTGTTCTCGCTTGCCACTTTTAACGAGAGTGTGAATTGATTAGTAAGCGTTGTCAAAAAGGGGTGGAACAGAAAATGTGAAATAGACAAAACAAAATTTGATAGCACATACACATGGTAAAATTACAAGGCAAGCGCAAGTGTCAGGTTGGGTGGTCGGTTGTTAAATCTAGAACACATTAATCAAGTTCAAAGGGCAAGGAGCCTTGCTTCGCCGGAGCGGCAAGCCAGCAATTTAACTTTGAGCGAGCACGTGGTGAGACTTGAAAGGACCTTTGATTGACATTGCTCAGTATAAACATAATATGGTTTGCTTGGCTTTGGTTAATCCATTCTGCACCTTCCATGTTTCACGTTCTGACGAAAATGACTCACCAAATCTAGAAAGTAGAGCAGGACAAAAATGAAGCTTTTTTCGGTGGCAAACATAGCCGCATCTTTAAACTTCATAATTGAAAAGGTTAACAGTTGCAGCAACTAGCAATCAAGTGCACTTCAACTCGACCAAAAGTTCTTGAAACAAGGGAATTTAGAATAAAGTACCAATCATTAACTTTTCTCAAAAGTTTAAGCTTACATTATCTAAGGGAGTCTGAAGAATGCTATCAACTAACCCAAATTGGGTTTAGGGACTATAGGAAAATATGCATGGTTATGCCATGCAATTTGATCCTGACTTCTCCTTATCAATGAAGTTCCATTTTCAAAAGGGAATTTATCTTTTTCCAATTATAGCGCCTTTTCGAAGTGGGCATTGTCCCACCATCTTGGCATTTGGATGAGGGCACTTGACTTAGTTTTTTTGGGGTCTTGCAAATAAGGTTAGTTGTCACCTTTTAGTCAATTTTACTGTTCATAGATTTTTTGCAATCTAATTATATAGGTAGTGCTTAATGAATCACTAGATTTGAATTTATGCAAATTTTATTGTCTTAATCAAGGTAAATACAAAATTTTTCAGTTTGATTGTTCAAAGATTAATCACTCCACTAAAATTTAATCATGAAAAGAATTGTAAAATGCCAAGCAACTGGAAAATTCTAGTTTGTTCTTAATATTAGAAAATTTTAAATGCTTGTGAAATGGGCGTGACAATGGACTAGAGGCCCCATTCCATGCGTCAAAGTAATGAAGCGGAGACAAGAAAACAAGTGAAAAAGGAAAAGCCCATCAATCATAAATAATATCATACCCATTGACATCACACAAAAAGAAAAGTTTGAATTTCCAACTCCACTGTAGATTTGCCAACATCATAGCATACAATCCTTACAAACAACATACTGTTTATGCCAGTGTTTTTATCTTTTTATATTCTTATTAAAGGAGCAATATTCCCCGCAAATCAATCACATCTTGCCTTTTATGTTCTCATTGTCCCCCTTGAAGGTTAGGACACTCGCATTCACACCGTGTGAATACTATTACATCGCTATCACAATTAGAACTGTTGAACTACACTTGCCGTGTCATCCTTGCCAACAATGCAAAATCTTTGATCGTCCACAAATCACATCCTGATGGCTACTATGCATATGAGGCTGCAGTCTTAGTCCTTCAAATTCTTCTTGTTCTTCGTCTCCTACAGTATCGGCCTCTCTGGTGTCTGGTGGTTGTTAAGTTCTGCTTTAATAAAATCCCCTTCTGTTATGATTCTCTTGCAACATTTCACATTTCACAGTGAGATGGAGGAGAAAGACAACCAGCAGAAATATGCACATTAAAAAAAAAAAACCCATAATATAATACAGACGATATGCTATTAAAAGAAAATATTAGCAACTCATAACTCAACTGACCAATGAGCACATCAGGAAATGCCTTTACAAAGGTAAAAAGCCTGGTCCAGACGAAGCTATGAAATATGAAGAGTAGGCCTTAATGGTTGGCTCATGCACAAGAAGCAGCAAACCTGAGCTTGTAATTGCCATTTTTGACAGGGTTTAGGAACATCGGGTGCACTGTTTAGGGTTCAGATGCTTAAAATATAGAAAGGCTAGATCCTAAGAACGTACATAAAAATGTATAATTTAAAATTTTGAACTACGATCTCGTTAAGTCTTTTAGCATTGCTACTAATAATTGCAAAGATATGCATTTTGCAAGGATATCTGAACACCACCACATTATTGGATCAGCTAAGAAAAACAAGGCAATGGGATCGAGGATTGTGCTATCCTGATCAACACTTTTAAAGATGCATTTAAATCAAATTATACCATCGTAAGATGGTCGAGACCACAAGCCATATGCAACTACTGCCACCAACATAATTTGACGGTCAAGTCATGCCTTCAAACCAGCCCCACACTTCTCAAATATGATAGAGCTTAAGAAATCAGAAAATTACAATAGATTCACATAAATATAACAAAGTAAAAAAGACCCATAAATTGAAGACCAATGTGGCCATTACTACAGTAAAACAGTAAGTCAGCTTTGTATTTTCCATTCAAACGCTTAAGCTATTGATCCTACAAAATGTATAACCTTTTGAGACTTAAGGCAATACCGTCAATATGGGGACAAGCACAGACATCAAGCATCGTGAATTCCTGCTAGACTCCAATTTTCCTTCTTGACAACCTCACTTAATTATATCTGGGAAGAAATGTATAACCTTAATTCTATGGACCATAGAGCTTGTTACTTTCCATTAAGCCTTAAAGCATCCAACAGAGCATCATTCCCACTCAATTGTAGATGGAGGCTTTGATGTGATATCTTGAACAACTCGGTTTACACCCCGGACATTATTACAAATTTTTCTGGCCACATCGTCAAGGAATTTGTGTTCAAAATAGTACCTGGAATTTCACAGTTCCAAAAGAAGAAAATAGGATATGTAAGAGATATCTAGTTGCAGTTAGCACAGATAAAAAGCCTACATCAATGAAATTTGCAGAAAATAACAGCTAAACAGTAAATTCAGTTACAGATATAAGCTTGCACAGACCCTAGAAATGAAATAAAGAATAAATATTCAACATGTTAAACTTTGATTTTAATACAGTTTAGGGGTGACTCCGGATTTTCCACCAATTTAAGCGATGCTGCATTATGGAAATAATAGTGAACATAGGGTTACAATGGTCATAAAAAGGGAAAGAGAGGTAGAAAGCATTGGGCCTGAAAATCAACAAGCTTCTTCCTTGGAATAATGGGAAAATAGTCAAAACATGGCTACAGCCTACATCAGCATAATATGACAAAAATGAAATGATATCTCCCCATTAAAAGTCAGAGCCATAATGCAACAATGTTTGTCAGGCCAGAGTTCAGCATAAATGGTGCGGAATACTAGCTCCAGGATGTTCTCCATATGATAAGTTTCATCTCTTTCGCAGCTTCCCTCATCCTAGATAAACCTATTGCTTAAACAATGAACTCATTGCTAAAATTATTACAGAGGACTCAACTAGGTAAATTCATCCATATAAAATCTCCAGTAGGGCACACCAAATCTGCTTACCACAGGCTAATTCTTCAATCTGTAAACTCATGGCACTGTTATTACACTGACAAACTGAGCATTTGAATCCTAAAATATTCATCTTCCAAAAAATGACAAGGCCATTTTCGACATTTTACATGCAAGATTGCAAAACCAGGGGGAAACCAAATGAAGGCTTACCAATCTGCTGTCATTCCATCTTGACTTGTAACAGCTCTAAGAGCAACAACATGAGAATGCGTTCTTTGATCACCTTGAACTCCTACCGATCTTACAGGCAAAAACACTGCAAAAGCTTGCCAAATTGAATCATAGAGCCCAGCATCCTTGATTGATTGAATGAAAATTTCATCAACCTGAAAAAAGATATTAAAAAAAATCATGGAAAGCAATGCTAAACAAGAAAACAAAAACAGATGCAGTTCTCACTCTAACCTGACGGAGGATATCCAAGGCATTGCCTTCAGTTATGTCACCGAGGACTCGTACAGCAAGGCCAGGCCCAGGGAATGGATGGCGCTTTAGAAATGGCTCAGGAACATTCAAGATGCGTCCAAGTTGACGGACCTTCAGAATGAGAAAAAAGAAAACCAAACTACATCAGAAAATTCAGAAATGAAAAGAATATCATCTGTGTAAGGATGCAACAAACAACGAGAAAACTGAAACCAAAACCTCATCTTTAAATAGAAGCTTAAGTGGTTCAATGAGCTTTAATTTCATGTCTTTAGGAAGACCCCCAACATTATGATGGCTTTTGATTGTGTGGGAGTGAGTTCTTCCAGTTCCAGGTGGTGGACATGATTCAATTACATCAGGATACAAGGTTCCCTGGACCAAGTAAGCAGGTTTCTTTCCTAACTTCTGCTCCAAATCATGGGCAAAAGCATCAAATATGCAGATGAATTCTTTTCCAATAATTTTCCTTTTCATCTCAGGGTCTACCACACCTTTCAGCTTACTAAGAAACTGTTCTGTTGCATCAACACAAGTAACTGGAAGATGCAGATCCTTCTGAAAGGTTTCCATCACACGTTCTCTCTCTTTGTACCTACAGAAAACTAAAAAATTGTTAAAAATCTTATGAGAGAGAAACCAAAAGACAAACTATGAAAATTTGTAATGTAAATAAAATCCTTACACAATATTTATCAATCATAGTTGTCCAAGAAAACCATTATCTTTCACTCACCTTAACAAACCGTTGTCAACAAAAACACAGTGAAGTCTATCTCCTATTGCCTTATGAACAAGGGTAGCAGCAACTGTGGAATCTACACCACCTGATAGAGCACAGATGACATGCTCTACAGGCCCCACCTTGTCATTGATTATTTTAATTTCTTCATCCATTACATTTTCCATCTTCCAGTCTGCAGTAACTCCACAAACATCAAAGAGAAAATATCGTAGTGTTTCCATTCCTTCTGGTGAGTGTGTCACCTACACAACATTCAATAATCAAACTAATCAAGATAGACCTTTTACACACCAATAAAAAATTTCAATAGTTCAATCCATGAATCACATTCATAAAATAACACATTTCAAATGAGGGCAAGATGATCCTTCCCTAGATTCATTTCAAAATAAGTTTGACTATACTGCACATGTATAGTAACAGAAATGTAGCGATTGTTCCTCCAAATATTACATCTAGTTCCACATCTAGTTCACTCCGAATGATTCCAATTCTATAGATAGTCTCCAAAAAGACTCCACAATGACTTCACCCACCAACATAATCGTACAAAAGCAATACGTTCCACACGAATATAAACCTCAGTTTAATACTACCATAGAAAATCTACCAAATAGCAAAGCCTACAGTTTCCAATAACAATTTCGCTTCAAAATAGTTCAAAGAATGTAATACATAAAAATCTCACTTTAAACATCAACAGAGCATGAGCATCATTATTCAACAACTACAAAACCCAATTCAACAATCAAAACAGAAACGCAAAGCCAAATACCTCCGGATGATATTGAAGCCCAAAAAGCTTCTTTTCTCTATTCTCAACAGCAGCAACACCCCCCTGCTGGCTCCTAGCCACCACCTCAAACCCATCAGGCAACACAACCGCCTCGTCCCCATGGCTCATCCAAACTACCTGCCGATCACCCATCTTCTTATTCCCAAAAATTCCCGAATTACCCTCCACCACAATATCCATCCTCCCGTACTCCTGCTTCTCCCCAACCCTAACTTCACCTCCAAGCTTCTGCACCATCAACTGAAGCCCGTAACAGATACCCAGTACGTAGACGCCCTTAGACTGAGCCCACTCGAGGAAGCCGGTCGGAAAAGCGGGAGAGTCGGGCGAGTGAACGGAGTGGGGCCCTCCGGAGAGAATAACGACGCGTGGGTTGTGTGAGACGATGGTTTGGAGGGAGGAAGTGCCGGAGATGCAGAGGGAGAAGACATTGAGTGAACGAATTCGCCTAGTTATCAAATGGGTGTATTGAGAACCGTAGTCTAGAATCAAGACCAGCTCCTGCTTCTCCATTTTTGTTTGGTGGGTCTGGCTACAGCGAACGGCTAGGGTGTTGGCTATGGAGGGCTTAAGGCCTGAGAAGAAAATAAATTAGGGTTTTATTGTTTGGCGGGAAGCGTGGGGTTTCTCGAGTGCTAGGTGGGGTCCACGGAATCTTTTCCAAAATTCTTGTAAGCTGGGGTAATATCCTCGACCCCCCCCGACGTTTGCTTATGGGATGTCGGAATTCAATACGTTCACAGATTAACAATTACATCCTTATTCAATTAAAAAGATAGTAAAAATTTAATAAAATAAGAAATTCATTTCAAATGACTTAAAAAGTTCAGTATTTCACAAAATTAAGACTATAAAAATTTTTTTTATTAATTTCGAAAATTATTACTATTAAAAATATTTTAGATATTATTTGTTAGATTGATAGATTGATTCTTTTTCACGATATCTCGGAAAATAATAAGCTATTTTAGAGAGGGTTTTAGGAAGTTTTGAATTTTTGCAGTCTTGTCAAGTTAAAGATATTTAGGTTAAAAAAAAATCCCCCAATTGTTGACATGTGGACGTAATATGTCTCTTTAACAGGTTGACTTTGTGTTGACTCTCAATAGGATGTGTAATGGGCCCCTTGTGTATGGACTTTTGTTCAATTGTATTCGATTTAGTTGAGAAATTAAAAAAAAAAACCTAAATTGACTGAGTTTTATATAAAAATAAGAAAATTAATCATAATTTTTTTAATTTTTAAAAAATTCAATCTTTTTTAATTAATTAAGTTGCTAAATATATGTCCAAAATAAGATCAAATAAAACAAGCTTCGAAAAGATCATAATGAATCTTTTTAATTGATTATTTCAAGTAACCATTCTATACCGATACTTATTTAGGGCCTATTTGATTGGACCACTTATATCTGAATCTATTCAGATTTAAGAGGTATATAAAATTTTTTATGTTTGTTTTTTCATCTAATCACTTATTTTTAGATGAAATTGTCTGAATATAAAAAGTTAAAACTTATTACTTTTTTTTTTCAAAATGCCTGAAAAGTTTGAAATCTAAACTACCCTCTTATAACAATTTTTATTTCACAAATCCCTTTACATTCAATTAATAAAATTATATAATTAATTAAAATATATAATATTAAAAATGACAAATATATAATATTGATATTTATTTATTATAAATTATGGAAACTGGTAGATCGATTCGCTAGAGCTCTAGTTTTTCTGTCTGTCATCGGTGTCACATGTTTCAAACACCGCATACACCATCATGACCCATCGAATATTTCTCAGCTTTTTACGGCTAAGCGGTATGATTTCTTGCAAAAGTAATCAGATGACTGTGTAGATCGGTTAGATTCAATGATGATGGTATATACCGTGTCAGGAAATGCACGATAACAACGGCAGACTGTGACGGCCAGTGGCGGACGACTGCATAGAAACTATAGCTTCGACATTATGATTTTCAATTTTTTTATTTTTTAAAATAAAATATTTATGTAATGTAATATTATTTACTTGATTTGAAATTTCAATTTTAATTTAAAAATTAAATTATTTTTATTTATGATATAAAATATAAAAAGAGAATAATTACTGTAATATAATTTATTTAATATACATGTATCTGAATTTCGAAATTTGACTTGTTTTTCATGCATTTATTAATAACATTAAATAAATAAATTTAATGTAATAAAATAATTTATAAATAATAAAAGTATATAATTATTGATAATCTTGGCTTACATTAAACAAAATATAAATATATTAATTTTATAAGGTAAGCTTATTAATTTGTTATTATATTGATATTTTAATTTAATTTTTTATATTTATTATTATAAGGGTAAAATTGTTATAGTAAAAGTAAGATATTCTTTTACTACTTTTTTTAATTAAGAAGCATATAAAAGAGTAAACAAATATAACTTTAAGTGGTATAAATTAAGTCCTAAGAGTTGTTTAGATCTAAAAAATATTAAGTGATAAAATTAAACACCATCTTAGTAATGCTTGATGCTTGGTGTCGAGTCAAGTTGGTGGTAATTTTTTGTCTTCTGGGAGATAAAAGAAATTATTTTTCAAATAAATAAACTTGAATATTTTAGATTAATCCCTCGTGTTATTATTATTATTTTTCATGAAAACTTGATAAACTTGAAAACAATCCTCAAGAATTGTATACGTTACGATCATTGCAAAATATTGCAGACACTTTTTTTAGTTGTTTTTGGAGATAACAAGGAAAGTCGAAACCGTAGAGTGTTAAACCCATTAAAGAAGGATCCAGGACAAGCCGTATAAGCACCCGTGTCAGGGAACACAAGCGTGACAAGCCAGTCATTGACCTCAAGTTCCGGAAGCTGGTAACCCCTCAGAAAGACGTCTCGCATGAGTCCAATGTTGCTGCAAACACCTGGGAGCTATAAGTCTTCAGCCCCTGGCATGTTACCAGCTATATATGAAGCCACCACCAATGTCCAAAACACGGAGTTTAGACATGCCAAGCTTTGCTGCCGGGTCGAAAACCATTTTAGCTTGTGCCATGGCTTCAAGATATGCTCCTGCATCTGTGACAGCACTTCCAAATAACATGGACGCAAACTCCTCTGACGTTGAGTTGCATGGCTTTTGCAGCTTCAAGAAACATCACAACTTCCCTGGAAAGGACATCGAACTTGGAACTTAATGGCATCTTCTCTAGCTTGTTTTGCCATCGTCTGGAACCTTGATCCGAACTAATAAAGAACATTCCTGATGTCACATCTTGATCTTCTCTAGCTTTTTCTCTTGAATCAAAAGTTGTTAACATCAACACTTGCTGCGAACTTGAGATGAGAATCTTCTTTGCAGGGACTTGCATAAATGATCCGAGTGGGCGAAACCCCAAGTGAAAAAACGGATTCAATCTCGGCTTGGCATGCAGTCAAAGTTTGAGCCAAGAGCAGCAAGAGCGCGAAGCAAAGCCCACTAAATTAACTATATATCACACTTTTGTATCATGCAAGATTTATATATAAAGCTCAAACTAACAATTATGATGCAATTTTATTTCCCCATACACTTAACAAGTAAAAGAGTTCCTTATCTATATACATCGGAGATGTACTTTAAAGAATTTCACCATTATAATGTCATGACTAATCGATTGATTGATTTGTTGATCCAAAGGTTAACAAAAATTGTTTATAATATCATTCTTAAGAACTCACATAAAATTACTGCCACGTTCGTATTAATATAGTTTCCTTATAATGTTATCAATTCAAGCCGATTTCTGAATTAAGTATTAATGAATCTGTTTTCCTAAAAATGATGAGCTCATGCATGACATGCATGAGTTCTAGAATTCTGCTGAGCTCATACATGACATGCATGGCTTCCAGAATCCCTCCCATGTGAATGCATTGAGAGTCAAATTAGTTAGGCACCTCCAATTTTGAAAGTCAAAAGAAGTAGCCAAATTTGATTTGAATTTGTATGCAGAATTTTCCCTATAAATATGGGACGAATTCTGCCTTGTTTAAGCATCACAAAGATTCCAGAGAGAGTCCAGAGTCTAAACCAGAGAGTTTAGGATTAAGAGAGAGAGCCAGAGAGAGCTCCAGAAATTTTAGGGGAGTTTTTGTATAATTCTTGTATCTTAATTTTCTCTATTAATACAAGTAATTTTTCTCCCAAATTCTGTTCTGAGTTCTTATTACGTCCCAACAAGTGGTATCAGAGCCTCGTTGAGCTCCTGGAACGTCAGAACAGAAAGGAAAAATTCAGAGAAAATTTGTCCCCTGTTTCTGGAAAATTTCGATTTTTCGGAAAGTCATCGAATTTCGAATTTGAAGTGTCCAGTGTGTTCGTGACGTCGTCCTGATCATTCTGAAATTTTCCGGCGACCGATCCGACGTCCAGAGAGGCCGCACGCGCCGCACGCGCCTCCGACCTGGTCTGCGAGTGGGCGTCACTCGCCCCACGCGCTGCACGCGCCATTCCAAGGAAGAAGACGACCACGTCAGCAGCCACGTCAGCGCACTTCTCGCCACGTTAGCAGGTCGCCACGTCAGCAAAGCCACGTCAGCGTGCCACGTGTCGCCACGTCAGAGCCACGTCAGCATAGTGGATCCCACCTGCCACGTCAGCAAAACATTGGAAAATTATTTTGGCCCCTGTATTTTCGGGTAATTACATTTTGACCCCTGAATTTCTGAAATTTACATTTCAGTCCTTAGAAAATATCAGGTTGGCCCCTGTAATTCTGATAAATTTTATGCCCCTTTTAGTTTCTGAAATTTCAGTTTAGCCCTTAAGAAATTTCAGTTTAGTCCTTAAAGTTTCCAAGATTAGTATTTATTGTATAAAAAGAATTTTTGAGCCCCGGAAGAGGCTATTCTACCTAATTTGACCGTTCCGGACGTAACGGTGGGCTCGGATTTTTGAAATTCAATTTCTATTTTAGTGAATTAATTATTCTAAAATGGAAGAATCATCCGGAGCCATGATAAAATTGACTGCTACAAATTACACACTATGGAGACCCAGGATGGAGGATCTCCTTAGTTGTAAGGATCTATATGACCCTATAGAATTTGAAGGGCAGAGACCTGAGACAGAAAAAGAGGCAGAGTGGAAGAAAATTAATAGAAAATGCATCGGTTAGATCAGACAATGGATCGATCATAGTGTCTTCCACCATGTAGCCAAAGAAACAGATGCATATACTCTATGAAAAAAATTAGAGAGTATGTATCAAGCCAAGTCAGCACAGAACAAAGCCATCCTGATGAGACGGCTTGTGAACTTGAAGTTGCGAAGCGGAACTCCTGTAGCAGAACATACAAGTGAGTTCCAGAACTTGGTGAATCAGTTGACAGCAGTCGAGTTACAGCTTGGAGACGAAGAACAAGCCCTTCTACTTCTCAGTTCCCTTTCAGATTCATGGGAGACGTTAGTAGTCTCCATCAGTAATTCAGCACCCGGAGGCAAACTTACCTTGTCAATGGTTAAGGATGCCTTGATGAACGAGGAGGCGAGAAGAAAAGATGCAGGCATCAATCAAGATGAAGCCTACATCATGGAAAATCGGGGAAGACAGTCTCGAGGTGAAGACTGGAGAAGAGGTAGAAGCAAAAGCAGAGACAGATCAAGGGGCAAGTCATCAGATGGGCGGAGACCCATATACAAATGCTATCACTGTGGCAAAGAGGGTCATATGAAGAGAAATTGTCGCAGTCTACAGAAGCAGAACCAGGAGAGTTCACAAGCACAAAGCAGCGAAGAGCCACGAGTCACATTTATAGAGGATGTGACCATTTGTGCAGAAGAGATATGCCTCCACACAGCAGACCAAGGAGTAGAATGGGTAATTGACACAGCAGCTTCCTGCCACGTCACTCCTTGCAGAGATATCTTCACCACGTACAAAGCAGGAGACTTTGGGATAGTGAAGATGGGTAACAACAGCACCGCCAGAATTATGGGAATTGGTGATGTTCAATTCCAAACGAACGTCGGATGCAAAATAACTTTGAAGGACGTTCGTCATGTGCCAGATCTTCGACTCAACTTGCTCTCGGTAAAAGCCTTTGATCAGCAAGGTTATGAGAGCTGCTTCACTAATGGTACATGGAAGATGTTAAAAAGGGTCATGGTGGTTGCTCGAGGTAAACTATGTGACAATCTTTACAGGACTCATGTAAAATAGATAGAAAGAGCCAGGTTGAGCTTCAAAGGAACCAGAAAAAGTTTCAGAAGCAGATCAAGAGGAGGAAAACGAAGAGATTGTTGAGCCAGGGGGAGCCACAATCATCTGTAGAAGTTGTTGTACCTCTTGGATATGAAAAACCTCAGCCAAAACGATCTGAGCGAGGTAGGATTCCGTCGAGGAAATATCCGAAATCAAAATATGCACTGCTTACTGATGAAGGGGGAGCCAGAGACAAGCTAGAACTATGCAGAGACATAGTTGAATTAGAAGCTGTCTAATTACTTTTGTTGTTACTCCCTTTCACATGGGATGGAGGGGGAGAATTGATGAGCTCATGCATGACATGCATGAGTTCTAGAATTCTGCTGAGCTCATGCATGACATGCATGGCTTCCAGAATCCCTCCCATGTGAATGCATTGAGAGTCAAATTAGTTAGGCACCTCCAAATTTTGAAAGTCAAAGGAAGTAGCCAAATTTGATTTGAATTTGTATGCAGAATTTTTCCTATAAATATGAGACGAATTTTGCCTTGTTTAAACATCACAGAGATTCCAGAGAGAGTCCAGAGTCTAAACCAGAGAGTTTAGGATTAAGAGAGAGAGCCAGGAGAGCTCCAGAAATTTTAGGGGAGTTTTTGTATAATTCTTGTATCTTAATTTTCTCTGTTAATACAAGTAATTTTTCTCCCAAATTCTGTTCTGAGTTCTTATTACATCCCAACAAAAAATGTACCTAAAATTGCAATGTATAGATACTAGATAGATATTGAAATGTGAAAGCTCATTTTATAGCATAAAGCATCAATCAAAATGGGCTAGAGCAAAACTTGCAGTCTTGCACAGCTTTCTTCACATTCAGCAAACGCCAGGATAAGAAGAGAAATTATATTTATATATATGTATATAAGGTAACATTTACAATAGTGGAAACACCAAAAATAACATCTATAGTCAATGGCTGCTGTATTATTATCGAAACTATACAATACACGGGAGACTTTGGATCCTCAGAAACCTCCTGATCTCTAACTAAACAAAATATTCCTATATATTATTGTCCCATTTACTTGCTAGTTTGCATTTTAAAAGTGGTAAGATTCCAAAGGGTGTTGCAATTTATAGATAGACCATTCAGCTATGCTCTACCTTTGTGCGATATTCCAGATAAATAGGCTTCAAGTACAAAAGTTGATTGCAGTTTCCATTGCCAGGTCTTCTAAAAGTCTTTCTACAATCTCAGTAGCAATATCTCCAGCATCAGTTCGGATATCCATCCATGTTATGGATTTTGCCAAGTCCTTATGCAGAAGTTGCTCCAGTGTTGGAGATTGCTGTGAGAGGAGGTGCCAGTCAACACATTTCATCACCTCAGAAACCATACTTATTCCTGCTTGAACCGGTCCGATTTTTTGTTTGGCAAATGATAGCCCTGGGGAGCAGCTGAAATAACTCTGATATACTTCTCCAAGGACTTCATTGATATAGTCAAAGAGGAGCCCATGATCATCTTGGAATTGGGTAGGCAATGTCTCCATTTTATCAAACAAGGATGATTCAAGAAGTTGGTCTGATGAATGACACTTCAGTGAAAGTTCATCCCAATTTATACCAGAAGCTTGCAAAACTGCCTGTATGTACTTAGACAAGGATTTATGCTCGTGCATGTCATTGCCTGAATTGATCTTCGGATCCACAGGAGACGTTGTGAAAGTAGCAGAAAAGGGTTCTTCATAATTAATTTGTTTTGGCTCAACTGCCAGCTCAGCTGCAGAAGTTCAATTGGGAAAAATTCAGCTGCCTACTTCGAAGAACAAAAAGAAAAAATGCCTATAAATAAATGATTTCTGACCTGAAAGCCAACCAGGTTGAGATATGGTACTTGGAGGGCAAGTGCTATCTTCAATAAACTGCTCAAGAACAGATACTGGACTGGGATGCTCTGCTTTATCTTCTCTGTCAATAGAATCCTCCGAACTCCAAAGAATCAAGGAGCCCGATGAATAAACGTTTTTTGGAGATAATGAAGTACAATTTTCCACAGACGAATCCTGGAAAGTTCCAAAATTGGTGGCAGGAAGCAATACACTAAAGCATGTTAGAAAGCAGCAATAAAACAAAAGGCAAAAGCGAAATGGTGGTGGTTTGTGCACTTCTTAAAATTGATAATCAAAACATAAGAATGATAAAAAAACATACGAGGTTTAAGCATTGCAAATATTGATTATCCTCAAATGTATTGGATGTACCAGCGCTCTGACTTGCATCAGTATTGTGCTGGTCATTTGATCCTAAAGGCACTCCTGGAGAATTGATATCTCCCATGTTTATGGTATTACACATTTCTACAGTCTCCTCTGAACCTGTAGAAATTTGATTAGCTGATTAGACAAGATAGAGTACTTGAGCACAATGAAAATTAGAGAAGTAACGAAAATTTACCTGTGGGGCTCGGAGTACGGTTGGGTGAAGAAACACTTTCATGCATTTTTATATCAGAAAAATGATTCTCAGAGACAGTTGGCTTTGTATCAAAGGCTTGCGACGGGTCAGTGAGTATCTTGTTATTGGCCGATGATGGGGCCTCCACAATCTGCCTCTCCGGACCTAAGTAACTGAGTTTCTTTTCTTTCAGAAACCTCTGTCTCTTCTCATTTAGCATTTGGAAATTGCTATAAGGAGAGAATCTCATCTGTCCAGCCATAAAGCCATGCTCCTGGAGCCTTTGAGGACTAAGTGCAAATGAGAAATCATACTCAGGCATAGAAATAATCCTTCCCAAGGGTTTTGGAAACTGTTTTCTTAAAAAAACTTCATTTCCATTCCTTAAAATTGTAGAATCACTATATATATTTGATTCGTGTTGGTTAAGATGCCTCACAATGGACAATTTTGAGTTGTCATGGCCACTTCCACTATTCAAAGCAGCTTGTTGTCCGGTATCTGACTCAAAACCCTTCACGTTATCCACTTCTTCCCTCCTCTTGACATTAAGGGAAGATTTTTCCATTCTTCCAATGTTAGAGTGGATTTTAGATGGTGAATTGCCCTCCAAAATCTTCAAATCATTACCTTTACCACCATCTCCCAAACCCTGAATGTCTCTTGAAGATTTATGTAGTGTAACAGTTGATGACAATGACTTCTCTTTTCTACTTAATCCAATAGCATGTCTCAACTTCCTTTTCATATGTTCAAAGGAAAAATATGCAGGTTTGGCACCCCGTGCTTTGTTTCTCATGCTATAAAGGGATTGTGGAGAAGAGCAATCACTAAGTTCACCTGCACTATTTTGCATGCATGTTGGGCCAGACTTCAGAACTACAATTGTGTTTGAAGGTTGAGGATCAACACTTCCCTCGGAGGAGTATCTATCACAAGACTTTCGAGTACAGGCGGTCTCTTCGCATTCCCTGGCAGACCTATTACAAGTTTCTAACAATTTAGTTTCAGAGAAAGATCCAGTCTCCTGCTGTTTTGCCTGAGAATCACGTAAATCTTGGATATGTTTCACTAATAGTGAATTAGGATCTTGCAGTAGTTTTATGAATAATTCCTTGTTGGAATTCAAAATCTCTAATGCATCCAAAAAATGTTTAGACTGGTGGCTGACCTGATCTCTGCCATGGTATTTTCCATTGACAAAATTCTGATGTATAAATGCTTCAGCTGCCTCATTCATCTGAACTTGCAAATTGATCTCACTAAGCTGTTTATTCTTCGGAAAACTGACATTTCTACAGCTGCAATCTCTCCCACTTTTAGGATGCACCTGATTGCAGGAGGTTTCGTTCAGTGCTGCTGCATTGGACCTTTTTGATGAGCTCAGTGAATTTTGATGAGAAGGTTGTGTATGTACCACAGTTGATATATCCTTACAACCATGCATCTGAAAGCCCTTGCTTGCCTTTCTTCTATGGTTCTTTCCCAAGTGACCAACACGCTGTGAATCAGGCACATTTTTCATGTTACTAGTAGTAATCTTCTTCTTTGTATGGTGCTCAGTGGCCATCTGTTCTTCCCTGATTCTTGTAACATCTGCCTTTAAAGAATCTTCTGTCAGAGTCTTCTTTACTCCATCCTGAGAAAATTAAAGCTGCTAAGCATCATCTTATACAAAACTTCAAAGTGAATTTTTTTTCCCTTTTTCAGAATAATTAAAAAAAGGAAATGGGTTGACAGAAATATCACTCACAGATACATATATTTTGATCATATACATACTGTCTGAACTTACCTCAATACATTGGCATCTTTTATCAGAGTTGGAAAGCAAATCAAGCATATTCTTTATATGTCTATCATCTGCAGACAGAAAACAGTATTGTATACAACTGTTTTCAGAATTCGTTACATAGAAATTTATGAGGGCAAACTTTGCATAACAAAATTCAGTTTACAAATACCCAAATGAAAGGGAACAAGTTCCTTCCTTCCGTTCAAAAAAACAAAAATGGTAGAACAACAAAATTCGAACATCAATAATAGTGGCAAAAAATCTTTTATTATATTATTCTCAACTCGTAAAATCGAAGAAAACTCACCTGCACCATGTGAATTGAGGCCTCTATTAGAAATCAACTTCTTGTTAGAATGACCTTGACCAAAGTCACAAAATCGAATTAAACTCCATGCACACCCGGATTTGTATCTCTCATACAGGACAGGGCTCTTAGGTGACCTCTGGTAATCCATTACGAGTGAAAATTCACAAACTTAATACACAATCTGCATCAGCTAGTATTTTCTGCCAAATGTGACAACACCAATCCTGAACATAATCCAGAAAATCAAATATATAACATCTGAAAATATAAAAGCTAGCTACAAAGCATAAATTAAGAAAACGAAAACAAAAATTTTTATTTTCTTGTTCTCCAATGCCAAAAAGAAAACAACAAAAATCAAATTTGGCTATCACAAAAAGAAACTTTTTACTCTATGAGCATGAAAAAGCCAGTTGATAAAGCCAGTGCATCTTCTCAGAACAAGAACTTCAGGGTCAGGAACTAAGCACATAATAAAGTACCTGAAATTAATAGATCTTCAACTGAAAAGGAAGAGGAAGAAGAAGAGCAGCATTGACCTCAGAATTCTTGTACAGTAATCATGAAAGAAAGGACGAGCAACATCAAACTTATGGTGATGAGTTAGTGATCTCCAAAGGACAAAAAACGAAAGCAAAACAGTAGCCATGTCCCTTCTCCTACCCACATAATAAATTTAGTTGACGTTTTCTTTCTAATGCATCCGGGTGAAATATGCCCACATAAGTTTTCCAAGTTTAAATTAAAAGAAAGTTTGCCATTAAAGAGCAACCGAGCAGGAAAGTGAGAGCAGAGGCAAATGCATAAGAAAAGAAAGGATATGGGAATGGCCGAAACCAAATGGAAGTAATAATAATGGAGAAAGAAATTGTAGCAGCAATTATGGCAAGCCAAACCAAACTTTCAAATGAAGCAAAAATTTGTCTTTTCCTCTTATTTTCCCTCTTACAGTTATCAGTCCCAGTGCGTCCACGTTGTTTGTTGGTTTGTTGGTCTAACGATGTTTGGGATTGGAACCCAACTGTGCAAGTTTTAAATAACTATTTTCTTCCAAATTTATACGTTATAATTTTTTCGATTTTATCTTATGTCCAACAATATTCGACGGATGTATTGGATAACATCTTATAATATCTGATAATATCTCATAGATGCATATGAGATTATATGATAATATTTGATACTCGAATAAATAATTTTTTATAATATTCGAGTAAGAATCATAACATATAAATTTTTAGAGATATAATTATTTTTATAATCTATATCGATATTTTTTTAAATTCCCTAAACTATGATGTAATGTTGGGAGTAGCGTCTGTTGGGGTTTTGTAGAGACGTTGTTGTCGCGTGTAAGAATGTTAAACAACAGCTTATACGTTCGTTATCTTTGTCAATCCAAATCCCATCTCAAGAAAATTAAAATGAAATCAAATAAATATGAAGCCCGTGCCACCTGACCCCCTTGTGTCGTTTTTACTGCAAAATTTTTAAATTGGCTGTCGTATTCTGTTCTGCCTTCTCAATTCCCAACTCTAGACTTTGAATTTTTTTAACATCTTTTAATTGTCAAAAAAATATGCACACATTTATAAAGTTTGAAATAACGGATTTTATGAAATTAACATATTGACTTTTATATTTAATATAGAATGGTAGATTTTAATTTCTGGAGGAGTTCTATGATAATAATAATATAAACAATTAATTAACACAAAATCAAAGTCAACCGTCGAAAGCAGAAGTAAATGGGCTGGCGAACATGAGGTTTGGGCGAATCGTCAGTGCTATCGGCAGCAATGAGCTAATAAAATCCGAAACAAAAAAAAAAAAAGAAAGTTGCTCTCAATCATATTAAATTCCTATTTATAATTTTCGGTGGATGGAATTTGATAAATTATGTGTACAAGAAGATGGCAGCAATTCATTTAAAAAACAAGTGGATGAAGCATGTGGTAAATGGTCCGAATTCTTGAATAATATGTCGTTCTCACTCAATCCTTTGCACATGGAAATTAATGAATTCAACGTAACATATTTAATAATAATGTTGATGTTGTTGATAATTATTCCAATAAAAATAACAACGAAGGCCGGCCAGGTCGAGAAAAATGTGGTAGATTAATTGTTTTTGACGCAATTGATATGTTGATCAATTTCGCTTACTCTTACTTCTGTGGCTGTAGATGATGATGAGGTTGCCATTGTCATTACTGCTGTAGCTGTTGCTTCTTTTCATGTGTTTGAAGGCAATTAATATATATAAACTATGAAGCGTGGCCACAAATTAAGGCAGGATATCCGTGGACTAATGAACAATATACATATATATTAATATTACACTTATAATGGATTTATAATTAACTTTCTTCGAATTGATAAAATTATACTCAGATTATATAGAAAGTTGATTGCAAATGAGTTATAAATATAGTATTACTCATGAATTAATAAAAAAATTTAATTAGTTAATATGAAGGCCCACGGAGCATAAGTGAATGGTATCTTGGAGTGTAAACCCCAGCACTGCTTGCGGTCGTAAAAACTTCAGAAGCGTTAAGGTGCCTTGATGAACTGAGTTTAATGATGATCATGATCTCCAAACGACAAGATGCAAACCGATACAGTGGTATTGTCCCTTCTCCTACCTATAATAAATTTGCAGATGTTACCTTGGAGTCACGTATGATATGATACGATGCCTTCTTCTTCTCTCTTGCATTTTTGCTCTCACCATCCCTCTGCACAATTTAAATGTTTGCCCATTAATATTATACTGACACCACCCAAGCAAAGCAAGAAACTGAGAACGAAGGGAAGGGAATTTGAAAAGGATGGATAAGCATATGAGTCATTAATTACTACTACAAACGCAAACCCAACTTCCAAAATATAAACCGAATGAACTCCTTTCCTATTTAAGCTTCACCGTTATAAAATACAAGATATAATTAGTGGTTATTACAAAATACATGAGAGAGAGAGGAGAGAGAATATAATGGATCTCAATCTCTCATAATTAATAAAATCTATGTGGTACAAAATCTATAAAAGCTAAGGCGAGATCAGGAGAGGATCCTAATTCTGAATGAGAGAGGAGAGAGAATATAATAGATATTAATCTCTTATAGTTAATAAAATAAGTGTAGTACAAAATCTATAAAAGCTAAGACGAAGCTCAGATCATGAGAGAATCTTAATTCTGAATGAATAACCAATTTTTCTTACTTGCACCTCAGATACTATTATAAAATATATCATTGTGAAAGTTAAAATGTAAAACAGTATCGTTCTTGGAGATTAGTGTGATATCGGGAGATGAAGTTTATCGTTGTCACTTGTGGATGAATGTCAAACAGATAAGCCGGTGACAATGTGAGTTTCACATTGGATGAAATTTTCAAATTGGTCGTCGTATTTGTATTCTACTTCTTGGGATACGAAATAGAATTCCCAGTGTCATTTCTAGCAACTTCAGCCTTTGAATAAAAAATAATCAAAGACTATGAAGTTTAACTCTTGAGTTCTTTAGTAATTTATTATTATAAGAGGTAATTTGTGATTCAATAAGACTATCAAGTTTTTATCATCTTATTTTTAACGGTAATTTAACTTATGAGCGTTTAATAGTTTACAAATGTCCTTTATATTGAAGAGCATTTAGTGGAACTAGTTTTGAGTTTGGTTTTTGAACAAATAAATAAATTATAATCAAAGACGCCGACGAGAACACACCTCGACACTATCAACATTTGACGGAAACTTCGACAACCTAAACGGACTTGAGTCACACAACCGTGGCGTCCACAGGAAGTGGAAGTAGTGCTGAATTGATGCTGGTTGCCGCAAACCCTTCAAGTCCGAGGCATAGTTCTACGAGTGGTGGAAGTAGCGCTGCCACTGTGTTGAGTGCAAACGCACGCAATAAATGTAAATACGAACCTGGAGGCAAAGTTTGCTTAGACCAAATCTATGTAAAATTTCTTAAGAGGGAGACATTTATAAAAACTTTTTCGCGCAAATGAAGCCTGTGGGCTATTATTTCAATTAAAGCAAATTAAATTTTTATTAGCAAAGCTGACAAAACGCAGCGTTTTAATGTTAAACCCTATCTAGTCCGGCAAAAGCCCTTTTGTTTTTGAGTTTCAGTCATGGCTTTCACCATTCCCTCGCTCACTCTCACCCTCAAATTTCATCACAACCAATTCCAATTCCTCTCAAAACCCTTCATTTCTTTCCCTCCAAAGCCTTTTCATTTCCTTTCTCTTCAGCCCTCGAAGGCCATTGGCCCAGACGGAAAGTTCTATCCGAATCCATCAGACGATGACCCACCTGAAGCCCCTGAAGACACCGCTCATGGCATCTCCAAGTTCCAGCAAATCCACCGTCAAGCTTCCCGAGCTCGAAAGCGTCAAGAAGATGACTTCAAGGCTCACCAGTCCACTTACCTCTCCGCCATTGCCGACGTTCAAGACCCTCCCATCAACGCCACTGACTCACAAGAAGATGACTTCTTTGGTGAAATTGACAAAGCTGTTGCCATGAAACGAGATGAGTTTGTCAAAAAGGGGCTCATAAAGCCTAAGAAAGATAAAAATGACGCTGCTGCTGCTGTTCTACAAGGCATTGAAGAGTTGGAGGGTGAGGAAGTTGTTGATTTGGAGGAGATTGATGAGTTGCAGGGCTTGAGAGTGGTTTCTGAAGACGAAGAAGATTCTGATTTTGATGACAGGAAGTCAAGTAAGTTTAATCTTAATCTCGATGGTTCGAGTGATAAATATAAGGATGTTGGTAATGGGTTAATGTTAGAGTCGTCTTTCGATTTGGATTTTGATAGTTTTGGTAAGAGTAAAACACGAATTGTAGAGCCCAGGTTTAGCATGAGCTTAGCTGAGTTGTTAGATGAGAGCAAGGTGGTGCCGGTTTCGGTTTATGGTGATTTGGAGGTGGAGATTACAGGGATACAACATGATTCTAGAGTTGTGAGTGCTGGTGATTTGTTTGTGTGTTGTGTTGGTAGGAAAACTGATGGGCATTTGTATTTGAGTGAGGCTGATAAGAGAGGAGCAGTTGCTGTGGTTGCTAGCAAAGAGATTGATATAGAGGAGACGTTGGGCTGTAAAGCTTTGGTGATTGTGGAGGATACTAATTCGGTATTGGCTGCATTGGCTGCCTCTTTTCATAGGTACCCATCAAAAAATATGGCTGTGATTGGTATTACTGGAACTAATGGGAAAACAACTACATCTTATTTGATAAAGGGAATGTACGAAGCTATGGGGTTGAGGACAGGGATGTTGAGCTCAGTTGCGTATTACATTCATGGGGATAATAAGTTGGAATCACCAAACACAACTCCCGATGCTGTTTTGGTTCAGAATTTGATGGCCAAGATGCTCCATAATGGGACTGAGGCTGTTGTCATGGAGGCTTCTTCTCATGGTTTGGCGTCGGGGAGGTGTGATGAGGTTGATTTTGATATTGCAGTTTTTACTAATTTAACAAGGGATCATTTGGATTTTCATGGGACTGAGGAGGAGTATAGAGATGCCCAGGCTAAGTTGTTTTCAAGAATGGTGGATCCAGAGAGGCATAGAAAGGTGGTTAACATTGATGACCCGAATGCCCCATTCTTTATTGGACAAGGGAACCCAGATGTGCCTGTTGTGACGTTCGCAATGGAGAATAAGAAAGCAGATGTTCACCCTTTGAAGTTTGAACTCTCATTGTTTGAGACTCAGGTTTTGGTTGATACCCCACATGGGATATTGGAGATTTCCTCAGGATTGCTTGGAAGGCATAATATTTACAACATTCTTGCAGCAGTGGCAGTTGGAATTGCAGTTGGGGCACCATTGGAGGACATTGTTAGAGGGATTGAAGAAGTTGATGCAGTTCCTGGGAGGTGCGAGTTGATAGATGAGGAGCAAGCATTTGGGGTGATTGTGGACTATGCCCATACTCCTGATGCCTTATCTAGACTACTTGATTCTGTGAGGGAGCTAGCACCAAGGAGAATAATCACTGGTATGCTTCATATATCTGCTACTGAACTGCCTCTATAGCTGGAAGTGACGTGTTCTGGTATCGGCGCATAGCTGAGTTGTTGTTATCGGGTTTCATTGTCTGGTTCTTTAGGCAGTTTTTCAAGTAAAAGATTTACTTATTTATTTTTGTTCTGACCTGTTTGTTATGCTACATGCATGCAGTTTTTGGTTGTGCTGGTGAAAGTGACAGAGGGAAGAGACCGATGATGACAAAAATTGCAACAGATAAAAGCGATGTGACTATTCTGACATCTGACAATCCAAAAAATGAAGATCCATGTATGTATATAAACCAAGCTGCATTAAAAAGAAATGCTACAGTGGTTACTAGTTTTAAGGAACAGTAACTTGAAGCTTAATACTAATGGTATATATTTTATCTTGTCAGTGGACATCTTGGATGACATGTTGGCTGGTGTAGGATGGACAATGCAGGAGTATTTGAAACACGGAGAGAATGATTACTACCCACCTCTTCCAAATGGTCATCGGCTGTTTCTGCATGATATCAGAAGAGTAGCTGTACGTTGTGCAGTCGCCATGGGTGAAGAAGGAGACATGGTTGTAAGAATCTGAAGCCCTTTCTGCTTCTCCATTGAGAATTTATGTGGACCAACAATTAAGGACGTGCAAAATTGTTGCTCATACCAATGTTGTCAGACGCATATATACATTCTCCAAGTATTAATTAGAGTTAGGTAGTACCAAGAAAGGGGGAAAAAATGTTTATTAACTTGCTTTTGCAGAAGAGAAAAGTTAATATAGATATAATGCATATCATAGTTAAATAATAATTTTTCATTTGCTTTCAGATGTCCTTTAAATGTTTAGGGTGCATATGGTGCCCAAAAATTAAAAAAAAAAAATTCCTCTCCAATTTTGAAGGGTTTGTTTGTTTATTTATTTTTCCTTTTTGTTAATAGTCTGATATAACTTAAATCTATGTTGCAGGTGGTCGCTGGTAAAGGTCATGAAACATATCAAATTGAGGGTGACAAAAGGGAATTCTTTGATGACCGGGAGGAATGCCGGGAAGCATTGCAGTATGTTGATGAACTCCACCAAGCAGGAATAGACACAAGTGAATTCCCTTGGCGGTAAGTTACTGTTGCCTTGAGTTGCGCATGAAAAAATATTTTGATTGTTAGTATATGTTTGTCGGAATCAAGTTTTTCACAGGAAAGAACTTTGAAAGTGTGTCAAAATTCTTATGTTTCATAATTAAAAAGTGAAGTGAGAAAAATGAGCAGATAACTTAGTTTAATTTTGTTGTTGTGGTGTAATTCACAACTTGCGAGTTGATATTTTTGCGATCCCTGGGTAAAGGAGTAAAGGATTTATTTATTTTTTAAAAATTTAATCCTATCAAGAAGCTGGAACATTTAACAGGTCACCTCAAGCAACTATTATTTGCTGCCCTCACTGTCCACTATCAGTTAGGGGGATTGGGTTTTATTTCTTATTTTTTATTTTTAAATAATTTGGAGGCCAAATTTCGATTTGATGCTGCTAGACGTTTTAAAATGGATTTTGTATTGACAATGCTTTAACTGCTGCAGGTTACCAGAGTCTCATTGACATTCTTGAGAACCGAGGCTAATGAGAGAACTCTCCTATAACGCGGAACACTTACCTATAGATTACAATTTTTGGCCTTGTATAAATAGTGAAATAGTTTGATTCCTTAAAAAATCCCACGTTCCCCAAAGGTTCCTGTGCTCTAAAATGGAAGCAGTCATGTAAAATATATTTCCAAGTGATTGATGAAGAACCTTCAATTATGTAGATGATAGTAATTCATGATGTAACTTTCTTCAGATGTAATATTACTAGAATCTGGTTAAGTGCACAGGTATGGTTATTATTGCTCTCGGTGGGGTGGAGTTGGGGTTGGATACGAATGCAGTGTATATATGATAAGAGAATGAACTCGCGACTCAAAATTGTTACAAATTAAACACCCTGATTCGTATTAATCCGAGAGGAGAGAGCAATAATAAAAACGTAAAAAATAAAAAATAAAAAAAGTATCAGACAGAACAAGATTTATTTAGGCTCACCTTAATGTAAAGCTTTATAAGATCATCAATATTTCTCATGATTTTTCTCTGTGTTTACAAAATTTCTCTGAGCACAATAATGCATCTCTTTGGGCGGCGTGGGAGATAGTCTAGAATTTTAAGGCCTTAATCAATCATCACTCAAAACGGAGATGGGTTTTATCATGCCACATCAAAATCATAGCACAAGAAAAAGAGTGATTAAGTTCATCCCATTAACAATACGTCATTCACTCCATTCTGAACATTGAAAGATTAGCATCAGTTCGCACATTACTTTACCAAAAATTGTTGAGACTAAGGAACTTGTGAATGGGAAATTGAAGACATAAGAGCGACTTAGGGTAGCAGTAACAGTAATGGCATTTACGTAGTTTGATGCCCTACTACAAAATGAGTTTGGTTTGGTGATACTTTAATTATTGCTAGCTGGATCCTGGATGACACCAAATTTTATTTTATTTCACTTCTGCAAAAGCAGGTGTCTCGCCTGAGCCATAACTGAAAATGATTGCAGGCCTACTCTATATAGAGGAAATTACTATCCTTCTATAGTTGTGTTGCCATATCCGTTCCAGCCTCTCTATTCTCTTGTCGTGATAATTTGGGGATTCCCTGGTTTGGTAAATTAATATAGGGGTATAAAACTCAACTTCTGTAAACAGAAACTATCTATCGGTTACTTATATGGTACAAATTTGGCAATGCGAGTAACAAATTACCTGCATGATTATACCTGATGCGTTTTCTTTGCATAATGTGCATGCAATAATTAGTAATTACCTTACTAATAGACCTGATTATCTATGCATTTGGCATAATATATATTATATAATATACCATCCGAAGAACATTATTTCCTAGTTTGTGAAACAACTTTATAGTTGCAGCAGGAGCAAACATTACATCTAAATCCAATTCCAACCTGCTTACATGCCATCTCCTTGTGTAATTAAATCTATTTGCAAAGCAAAAATATTTTTTATAGTCATTTTTATCTAAGACATATGTTAATTCTTAGAAAAATACATAAAATATCAAATTAATAAATAATTAGTAACTCGTAAAAGAGTAATGTTTTTATATAACTTAAATTCTACAATATGACTTGACAGTCTGTGTGGTGAAAATTCATTGTAGGAGGAAAAAAATAGATGAAAGAAGTTACATCTTCAATATGATTGTACCACTTAAATTGTTAAATTATACTATAGAACTTATATTGTATAAATATTGTAAGCATAGCATTATTGCTCATAAAATTATCAAGCCATGATATCCGTTACCGGTGGATTCAAATCAATTCAACCCCTTTTTGAAAAAAAAATAAATAAATAAAACTCTTTCACAGCTGGAACTTTGACGAGTTTGAAGTCTATTTAAGGGAAGTCAGGTCAAAAGATGAGAAGCATGAGTAAGAAGCTCCAAATCTCTAGTAATATATATAGTAAGCAATCTGTTTTTCACAAGGAGCAGAACAGAGTTTTGGTAGTTGGGAACAGATAAAAACAAGGCAGAATGCGGCTCTGAAGTTGAGGAATCACATATTAAAGCATTTTCTTTAACCCAAAAATATATAAAACTAGTGATTGACATCAGCATTTCATCATCCTCGTAAGTTTTTTAGCCACTCCCCACCCAACTTACTAACTCACTGTCCTTTACAGCAACACGAACACACAGAGAGAAGCTATCTCTCTCTCTCTCTCTCTCTCTCTCTCTCTCTCTCTCTCTCTCTCTCTCTTTTGTCTCTGTGTGTGTGTGTGTGTTTATCTGCACATATAGAAACAGTTCACAGACAGACAAATACGTATCTTTTCTTTCCTTACAGGGAGAGAAGGTGGAGACATAATGCAGAGAGACAAAGCTTCTGTAAGTGAGACATGAGATGTGTTGTGTTGATGATGAGGAGAGGAACCAATACTAGCATCATCTCACATTAGGTGAGAAAATATTTTATTTTATAAATCAACAACAGCACATCAAGTTAGTGCTTGTTTATTATCATTTATGATTTTTTTTAATAATTTTGCTTTATTGAATCCTCTAGTCTATTCATTTTTATCCCTGTTTATGGGTTTGTGATATGATATTGACAAAAGTTGGTAACTTTGGAAATGCGTGAAGCTCCTTTGTTAAAATTTTATTTGGTTATTTTGATTGTCATATGGCTTTTCTCTTTATTTTTGATGATCAAGTTTCAGGGTTTTTAATTGATATTGAGAAAATAACATTTAACTTAGAACTCACAGATTTTTGTTAACTTTTTGTCATATTCCAATGCCATTTTAAAGTATAAACACATGATGCTTCTGAGTGTGGTTTCTGAGGTTTTGGACCGAGTCTGAAAGAGTATTTGATATGCATGCTTGTGTGATTTCATTGGCTTCCATGGCTTGTCTGACGTAGAAGTTAACAGGGCTCAGGTTTTGGATCTCGTTCTTGGTTTCTATTTATTGTGGGTTTATGGGGAAATTGGGATATTGAATTCTAAAAACTATGTCTTTAATCTTCAAGAAGCTAAATTCTAATCTTGCTTTTACATCGACATTTTCATGTTAATGTTATATATTCTGGTGTGATTTATATTGATGTTAACTTTTGTGTCATTTTGTCTCAATGTTGGTTCCAGTATTTGTGTTTCAATGAGAAATTGATAACAAAAAATCTATTTTTTGTCTGATTAGAATCTTAAGGGTTGAATGCATATTCAAGATCTCTAGAATGGGAGATGAGCTAAAATTTCAGCAGCTATGGGAGTTCAGGAGGAAAGATACTGACTTTGATTCTTCAAGCGATGAATCAAAATCAAGTGCAACTGGTGATCCTGTTCTCGATAGGCATAAATTGGTTTCTGGATTGATTTCACCGGATGAAGATGGAAGTAGCAATGCTAGTAAACCTGAGCATTACCAGCACTATGATCCTGGTCTCGAGGGTCAAATCCAATTTGGGAAAGCTAAAGAAAAGAAAAGCAAGAGAAGTAAGAAGAATAGTTTGTCTAATAGTGAAATGAAGAAGGATTCACATGAAGGAATCAATAGGAAAAAGAGAAGAACTACTGCTTATGACCCTGCTGCTTTAAATGATGTTAAAAGGTTCACAGAGTCCTTACTAGAGGAACTTAAAGCTACTAGGGAAAATTTAATTACATGGATGAGGGAGGAGATAAACAAGTTGGAAGCATATGATAATGCATCTGTTTCAAGGAAAAGGAGAAAAGGCACTTCTGGAAGGAAGAAAGGCCAGGCAAAGCACCACAACTTTAAGAAGAACAAGAAAGTGCAACACCAGAAAGAGAAGAATTTGCATTTCCAGCACCAAAACAACAGTGAGGAGATTACCCAACAGCAAAACCTGAATAGCATTGCAGCCATTGTCCATATGAAACAAGAATACAACTTTGAGGACATTGAAGGGCAGCTTCAAAACAACTTCAAATCTGGCATGACAGCTGAAAACTGCAGTGGTGGTTCCCTTGAGAGGTTGGTTAAAAGCACCAAAGAAACTGATCATGCTAAAAATCACTTTCAAACACTTGATGATCAGGTTGATTATGGCCAAGCAAATGGGTCAATGGTATTGATAGAGAAGCAGAAAGGAGAAAGGCTAACATCAACTGTTAACTCCAAGTTTGTGTCCAGTCATTCCAACCAGATTGTCCAAGTACAGCATCCAAAGACTGTTGTATTGGCCATAAGTGCTCCAAATCTCAATGATGGATATTCAGCAAAGTCTGCAGCGGGTAAAAAGACTGCTGATTCTACTAAACGGTTTCAAGTACCAGAAGATCAAGTTGGTTACAGCTATCCAATTGGATCCATTACATGTAGAGAGAAGGACAAAGCAGAAAGGTTGAGATTATTTGTTAACCAAAGTTTTTCACCCAAACTCCCTGACCAGGTAGCTTCTTCCGTGCATTAACATCATCCACAGTCTTTCCTCAGCCCCATGACTCGAGCAATAGGCTTGATACTTGGCTTTGTAATTTTATTCAACCAAGAGATGCTGGGAACAAAACCAGTGTGAATATGGAAAGAGCAAATCAAATGCTTGATTTTAGCACTCATTCTGGCTATCTTCCCAGCATACATCCAGAAGAAAGATGTAGAAATTTTGCTCAAATGGCTTCCAGAAATATGAGTTGTTTTCACCAGAATGGGACCCCAATTTCAAGTACTGCACTTAATCATTGTATGGATGGTGGTTATATCATTCCTGGCCATTGCTATTCAAAAAATTTTCCCCAGCAGAATTGCCACACAATAGGCCTGAGGATGAATGGAGAAGATACTATGTTTCCCGGGAGAAGCAATGAATTATCAGAACACTTAGTTGCCAACGACCTTCACACAAATTTGTATAAAGCTGATAGTAGACTTATGCCATTTCATATGCCAAGCATTGGAGATCATCATTCATTCCCAAAGTAGTTAAAATGAAGTTGAATAATATACAGGAACCAGTTTAACACCAAAAGTTTTCATACAAATTGTGCAAGTGATGCCTTGTTCTAATATAGGTTTCTCTTTGACTGTCTTTTGCCTGTGAGAGTTTTTCCGGTACTCGTGCTGACTCCTTGCTATGAAGAGAATGTTGAAAAAAGCAACTTTGTTATCAGGGAAACGGGCTATGAAGGTTGATCGAAACTATTGTCTGCGAGATCGTTTCAAGAATGTTATGAATCAGAATTGGCAGTACTTATTGCTATATCTAGGCTTTTCCATTCTGCACTATCTGAAGTTAGATTTTGATGGTCTGCTTTTTCTTTTCGCTCAGATGTGTGCCTGTGCACCTTATTTCGGATTCAGGTTCCTGATAAAGGAGTGTGAAATAGTGCACTCAAAGTGCATTTGAGATCGGTTCCCTTTATGACATGAAATTCTCTTCACATTTTGAGAACACTCTTTTTTCTTTTGTGTATCTCATCACATAAAGTTTTCTGGCCAGATGCATACTTCTGCTACAGTATAGAAATGAGTATTGATACGTGCCAGATCGCTCAGAGATAATTTTGTTAGCGCTTGTTTTCTCTCTTTATGTTTTTAAAGGGCATAGAATCAAGATTAGTGTTTGGTAATTGAGGCTTGATTTCGACAACTATCATTGGATTCTATTCCACCAAGTAAAATTTTTATCTTTCTGCTACTGTTAGAGACATGACTACACTCACGAATGTCTGCCCAAACCTTCACCAGATGAGCCATCAAATCTCAACTTTGGTTTCTCATTGGCCTATATAGCTTTAGGGTTAAGCAAGTGTTTATTTTGCTCTGGACTGTACATCCTACATATCTGGGTGCTTTTCCTCATCATTAAGCCAAACCATAAAAGGAATCATGAAGATTGTATTCATCATCCCATTCGAAAGTGAATAAAATTATTAGAGATATGAGAATTGCATTCCAATTTCCACCAAAATGTTAATTATTCTATCATTGCATAGAATACCAAAAACTGGAAATGATATCAAATGAAGTTTGCACAGCCCAAAGCAACCAAGTGCGTCAAAAGGACAGGATTTTGGTTCTATCCAGAAAGAAAAGAGACAGTATGTGTTCACAATCTTGGCCACCTGCACACATCACCTGTCCTTCAATTTTTGGCTCAGCAATTGCAGGCGTTACAGCCACATGCTTTGTCCAACATCAAAGGACATATTACCCTATTTTCAACGTTACATGTCGAGGTTCCCCAGAGATAAATAGTGAAACATAAGACAATATGTGTACACCACTAGCTGTTCTGCTACTTCTTTGAAGTGACCTCCTATCCTCTTGATTGTTTCTTTGTTCTTTACCTATTTTTTCCTACAATGATCCTTCTTTGGCCAATAGCAAAATTCCAAGACTTATCTTCACTCTACTGGCGCCACTGGAAATGTCACAAATGTCTATGAAGACACCTCATCATTGATGACCATAGAAGGTGAACATGTAAACATTTTAGGTGAAGAGAATTTTGTAATGTAGAATAAATATTTTAGGTGAAGAAAATTTAGTAATGTAGAAAATTTTTCCTCATTTCACTCTACATGGAAAGGGTCAAATTTGAAAGCAAAAACATAGGGGAAAAAAATCATCGTCTATTTCTACGTCTTTGTACACAACATCGAATCAGACACTAATATTTTGTGACAATTTCACTAATCATTCTCAATTTTTTCCTTAGATATTGTTTTTAATCCAACTGTTAATATTTTAATATTTAATAATAGAAAGAATGTACATAACAAAAATTTCCATTAACGTATTCCCGCGAATTTCAACCGTTGAGGGATAATCTGCTGTGCTGAAGCATATAGCTAAATAAAAACGGTAAATTAAAAACTTGTAACCGACATCGTTTAATGTAAGATAATTTTATATCTGTTATTCGGTAAACGTCACCTCTGCAGTGTCACATCCAAGACGGCGGTAGATCCATTTGTTGATTATTTTCTATTTCCAGTCCCGTAATTGTAGTAATCGTTTCTGTTTTTAATATAAAGTAATGTAATTTTTATTTTTATTTTTTATGGGATAAAATGAAAATGAAAACAATGATTTATTACTAAAAGAACTGAACTGAGAGGACAAGAAACAAAACAAAACAAAACAAAAGCTGAGCAGAAAGCAAGGCTATGGCTGTTGTGTCAGTCTCTCTCTCTCTCTGCTCTGAAGACTGAAAGTTGTTTGATGCAGAGAAAGAGAACGCAGGGGAAGGATGCTTAAAGAATCCATGGATTTCAAGATGTTCAGCTGGGTTTTCCTTCTGTTAGCTGTGATCTCATTGGTTTGTTATCCGGCTTCTGTGACAGCCGGAGACATAGTTCACGACGATGATTTAGCTCCCAAGAAGCCCGGTTGTGAAAACGACTTCGTTTTGGTATCATCTTTTGCTGGTTTTCTTTCCGACCCACTTTTCGTTTTTGTGAAATCTCAACTGGGTCTTGCTCCTTTTTTTTTTTTTTTAGTGGGTAACTCTTCATTGGTTTGGTTATTGGAGCTAATTTTGATGGGAAAAAGAACCAATTTGCTTAGTTTGTATCTTTTAGTCTCAGTTTTGGCGTAATTTGGACCATTTGATTTCTGGCTTCCGTATTTTGAAGAAGAATATGAAAGGATATAATTAGAAATGTTTAACTTGTATCTGTGTTTATTTTTTCATTTTTGTGTAATTTGTGCTTGCAGTGAAACTTTCAAAAGAATTCATTTTCTGCAATTATTAATAGTAAAAATAAGGAAGAAAAATGAAGTGGGTATTTTGTTGTTTTTGTCATTTATATTTTGATCAATTCCGGAAATTGGGCTTATGAAACTTGTCTCAGTGTGAATCTGGTTTCAGATGCCATGATACAGATCAATACATTTTTTTTTTTAAAGCTTTTGGTCTTTCAGTTTTGAGAATTTTAATAAGTAGTCGGGATGACAAATCATGACAAAAGCTGTCTACTTTTTTTGGTTCATTATTGCATTATCTTATTTCTTTGGTCTAATTTCTTTTTCTGGTTTGTAAAATTGGTGTGGAATATGTATGTTTCTCCTTAGCTTCAATGTGGAATGAAAATTATGAGTTTGCCCAGTAAAAAATGCCTTTCAATAATGTGGCCCATTTGAAGGATGGTGCTTTTTACAAGGTTTATGGGAAAGTCAGCATTTATTAGTTTTACAACGCTTCTTGTGTATGGGCGGCTGCCTCCTTTAGCTTTATGATGATTTATCTATGCAATTTAACTTGGCCTTGCTTTTCGTAAGGTAAAAGTTCAAACTTGGATTAATGGTGTAGAAGATGAAGAATTCGTCGGTGTGGGTGCTAGATTTGGTACCACCATAGTATCAAAGGAGAAGAATGCACACCAAGATCGTCTGACACTTGCAGATCCCCGTGATTGTTGCAGTATGCCAAAGAATAAGGTTATCCCTTTTGGACTACCTAAATCCTCTAGATGTTTTTGCCCATAGGTAGACACACGGGTCGAATGTGGTAAATGTTTACTGAAATCAGTCTGTGTTATCTGAATTTTGTTAGTATGCTGGAGAAGTTATCATGGTTGATCGAGGCCACTGCAAATTCACAGCAAAGGCAAATATTGCAGAGGCTGCTGGTGCTTCTGCCGTCCTCATCATAAATAACCAGAAGGGTAATCAGCATATTTGTTGTTGCCATGCAAGTGTTAGCTAATGCTGCTTTATGTTACCTGAGACCGTAAAAATACTTAAGTGTAAATCACATTATCTGTATTCTTATGGCTATGATAAATGGCCGCATTTAGATTATTCAATTTTTATGGTTGTCAAATATAAGAGCTTAAATGCATAATATCCTGGATAGAATGCTGCCAGTCATTATTTTCCTTCATCATTCTCCTTGCCTCAAATTTCAATTTTCTTTTTCTTCGTCTGCAGAACTTTACAAGATGGTCTGTGACCCAGATGAAACCGATCTAGATATACACATACCAGCTGTCATGCTCCCACAGGATGCTGGTGCAAGCTTGGAAAAAATGCTACTGAACAGTTCAGCAGGTAAGCTTTTTCATATGCTTTTCACTGTATGAAGCAGCATGAAATTTATTAAAATTCACTTTGCATTTTGGATTACTTGTGTTATATTTCATCAAATTTATAACACTATATCCATTATACGTTATTGTGAAATTTCACACCAACGTCTTTGTGAGATGG
The DNA here is from genome assembly GCA_013180625.2 of Boswellia sacra. Lineage (NCBI taxonomy): Eukaryota > Viridiplantae > Streptophyta > Magnoliopsida > Sapindales > Burseraceae > Boswellia > Boswellia sacra. Next base: position 1,914,703 of record SNVD02006955.1, on the reverse strand, counting down.
GTTTCTGGAATTTCTTTTTTTCAGCGGTATCTGTACAGCTATATTCTCCACGAAGACCTCTAGTTGATGTAGCCGAAGTATTTTTATGGTTGATGGCAGTTGGTACCATCTTGTGTGCATCCTATTGGTCTGCATGGAGTGCCAGGGAAGCAGCTATCGAACAAGACAAGCTTCTAAAGGTCTTATGTTAAGATAATTTCTAAATAGGTTTATTCTAACATTTTTTTTCGTAAATTTTTCTTGTTCTATTCTAGGCTTATATTGCTGATATGCAAATTTGTCTTATTAAGGACGCCGTGGAGGACATTCCGGATGACAAACATGTAGGTGTTAGCGGCGTTGTAGACATCAACACAGCATCAGCGGTCCTGTTTGTTGTTGTTGCTTCATGCTTCTTGGTCATGCTTTACAAACTTATGTCATACTGGTTCGTTGAGCTGTTGGTTGTTCTTTTCTGCATAGGTGGCATAGAGGTATTGGTTTTCAACTTCACACTGACACTTGAACATTTATCTCCTCCTTTGGTTTATATTTCTTGTATAAGCAAGGCATAGGTATCTATAACATGTGCGTGAGTATTGCATCTCATGCAAATCGTAGTTTTATGAGAAATATGAAACATGTTCGATTTTAGTTTGCCTTTTCTTGTTTTTTGTTATTTCTAATTTTGCTGTTTCTTGTATTTGCAGGGCTTGCAAACTTGCTTGGTTGCTTTATTATCAAGGTGAATATCTCTTATTCAAATATAATTCTTCAGCATTAATATAATTTTGTGGTTGCACATCTAAACACCTACATATCAAGTAATGGGCCATTTGAAATGGTTCTGGTATCTTTAATTGGGAGGTCGTTTTATCTGCTGCATGCTGAAATAGATGAAAACAACAATAAACAAAAACACCATCTTAGGCACATTAGATTGGTAAAACATGTGGGTCAATTTGATGCTCCTTCACTCTTGATATATAGGTTATATCTGTTTGCAAGTTCTTAATATTTTCAAAATGCACATATAATCTTCTGGTTTATGCCATTAATTTAAGCTTTTGGACTAGCCGAATTCCAGCCTTCTTGGTCCCTAGTGAAATCCTAACATCTGTTCCTCAAAAGGTTGCACAAGGATATAGTTATCCCACTTTTGTACTCTGGACACTACGATCAACTTCTCCCATAGTTTTAATATGCATTACGTACAGCCCTTGGCTTGAAATGTCATTACAGATCTCCTTTGCCTTTGGTCTTGTATGTTAAAAGAAAGATTTAATGGACAAAACTAGTGGTAGGTAAAGTCTATGATGGAATTCTAAATTAGGACAGTCTTAAATGTTATGATAAACTCTGAGGTGGTGATTTTTTTTTTTTTTTGTATTTACAATTATAAATGTGGAACACTATGATGACCTCTGTTTTCATACATGTCTTTGTAGGTCATATATGCTTTCCTGTTAGATTTTCTGTCAGTTTTGGCCTTCAGTTAGATGTCTTAAGACTGAGAACTAAACAGGAATAAGCTTTGACAGGTGGTTCAAACATGCTGCGGAGTCATTCATCAAAGTGCCTTTCTTTGGAGCCCTCTCGTACCTTACTTTGGCTGTTTCTCCATTCTGCATAGCATTTGCTGTTATTTGGGCTGTTTATCGAAAAGTCTCTTTTGCCTGGATAGGTCAAGATATACTTGTAAGGATATACTTCCCCATTTTGTTTCTTGATGATATACAAAAGTTTTTAGTCATTGTTGCATTAACTGTTAGATTAACCTACTCTATGATTTCTTTGCTATTTCATTTATTATTTATTCTCTCATACTTTCGATGGGTGGATGATGTATAACTTGTATGGGCAGTATTCAACTGATAATTCTTTTTCCTTTTATTATTGGTTCTTCAATCAGGGGATTGCATTGATAATTACAGTTCTGCAAATTGTCCGTATACCTAATCTCAAGGTACTATTTTAAACTTATCTATTACTTGGTGGGAAATGGTTGAATGTTAGGCTTTTATCTCATATTCTTTTAGTCAATGGTCTTTGCCTCTTTCAGCCGATAAAATCCGGAAATTAATGGTCACTTATGGGATAATTTGTGCATAGTTAGGATCCTGGTATTAAGTAGTCAGTGTTGAATCAGAAAAGAGGTTTTTTTTGTCATCACAAGGTATTCTTTTTAGTTGGTTTTTAATTTTGACATGCTGCATGTCGTCCCGTCCCCACCCACCCCACCACGCACCGCGCCCACCCCCCACCCCACCCCACCCCCACCCCCACCCCCAACCTCCCCTTTTTCTTTTAGTTACTTTAATTTTTTGTTGGGATTTGGATTCTGTATATCTATACAAATGTCAGCTAGGTTTTAACAAAAATGGTATATGCTCCTAGACTTTTTCATTATTATTGATGCTTATAAGGACCGTGATCCTACTTTTGTTTGCAGAAAAGGAAAAAATAGGAGAGTGATGCTTACGTTCTTGGCATTAATGTCATATTGTTTTCTAGCATAATAAAATTCTTGTGATTTTGTTCCTCTTGATTATGTAAGGATTCAGAAACAATTATGAATTCTCCTCTTCTATTGTACAGGTACAGGTGATTGCAATGGAGAAATCTCAGTTGCTTTTAATTCTTTCTAGATGCTATCTTCTTGTCTTGTTTCATCGATGTGTATAATCTAAGTTTATTGGTATTCTATTATTGACTAATAGACATTGAATCTCAGATAAAATAAAAAATATTATTCTTCTGATAATATTCTGAGTTGTTTGTTGATCAGGTGGGTACAGTCCTTCTCAGTTGCGCCTTCTTGTATGACATTTTTTGGGTGTTCATTTCCAAGAAGTTGTTTCATGAAAGTGTGATGATTGTGGTAAATAAATCCTCCTAGCTGTTTGTTTTAATGTCTAAATTTTGGCTTAAGACTGCTATTATGAACTTCTTGAAAGAAAAGAGGACTTGTAATGCTGAAGTGCAACTTCAATTAATTGTTCATGTCTTTTCTGTAGGTAGCACGTGGTGATAAAAGTGGAGAGGATGGTATTCCAATGTTACTGAAGATTCCTCGCATGTTTGACCCATGGGGGGGTTACAGTATAATAGGATTTGGTGACATTCTTTTGCCTGGGTTGGTGATAGCATTTTCACTCAGGTTACGGTCTTCAGCCTTTCTTCACATAAAAGAGATTTTTTCCTGCTGGTCTTTTTTAGGTGCAAGCTAACCATGTTAAAGACTTCTGTGCTTTTCACTTTTCAAGGGTGAAATTATCTCCATAGCAATTTGTACAACTTGTTTTCTAGATTGGACAATTTTGTCAAATCTTGACTCATTTGGCTTCTGAGAGTTGGTCATAACAAAAATTTATTTCAAGAGCAACAAAACTAGTTTGAGACAGAAAAGTTAGCAAACCACTATCACAAAACTGTAACAACTTCTGGAGCACTCGATTTGCAGTCATCTGTACATGTCTATTTTTTTTTCTTCCCTTTAAGTAAAAAGTGCTCTATTGGTCACTTTAATTGCTTGGCAATATCAGGAAAAAGAAGTCTAAACCACTTGGAAACAGATATATTACTGTTTTATCTTCAGCTTGTTTTGGAAACAGATATATCTCTGTTTTTCATTACGAATATGCATTGCAATGAGTTCGTTCTTAAATAATCAGTAATTTATGCATAAAAAGAAATATGAATTCAGTACTTGGCTTATCCTTCCAGGTATGATTGGCTCGCGAATAAGAGTCTTCGAGCTGGATACTTTTTGTGGGCAATGTTTGCCTATGGACTAGGTAAGAAATAATAAACGAATATTTTTTTTTCTTAAATCGAGATTTTTTATTTGGTTCACAAATGAAAGAGGATTAAGATGTAGAAGAAACTCAAATGTTTTGTTGACTTGACATTCAAATATGGTATTGGTTTTCTTGAATGGTGAATTTACCTTAATTTCAATTTATGGTAGGTCTTCTCATTACATATGTGGCGCTGAATTTGATGGATGGGCATGGCCAACCGGCGTTGCTTTACATCGTTCCTTTCACTCTAGGTAATTTTAGTAGGAGCAATGCTACATCTACAAACAATTCTTTACAACCTGAGTCGGCAAAAATTCATTGGATAATGAAAAAGACAAAAATGAATAAAAGAAGTTACAATGCATGACATGGTAATTATATCACCAAGAAGATTTTGTCTAATCAGGTTGTAGACAGAGTTGGTTGTAAATGGATTCTAGGTGGTATTATTTTTTAGTAGCAGCAACTGAATATGTTTTTGTGAGGTAAAACGATTATTTTTCTTACAAGCTGCTAAACACTTCTTGCACTCATTCAGGGACCTTTCTGACATTGGGGAAGAAGAGAGGTGATCTCAAGGTTCTATGGACAATAGGAGAACCTGAAAGACCCTGCCCCCACATCCAACTCCAACAAAGTCAGGAATTAAATGAAGAAAATTAAGGCTTCTTGTAAACTATAGAGTAGAGTTTGTAGTGTAATTTTAATCCTTGCAACTTGAAAAACTAGCCTGTCAGGCTTAGCATAACATGTGAATGTTGTATGAAACCGGAGTTCTCTTCTAATTAATCTTAAACTCATTATCAAATTATGCATTCAATATCCCCTTCATATTCTCTTGGATCTGGGATTACCTTACTTTTTCAGGATATGCTTAAAAAGTTTTATGCTTCATGATATCTTTAGTGAATCAACAATGGCTGATGTCTCCACAGTTTAGTGGCAATTATTGACTTTAAAGCTGAAGTTTTCAGAATTAAAACTGAATATTTCCTTACTGCCTTGAATACACTTTTTTCCAGGATTATTGACCAAGTTAAACGACTCAACTCTGCAACTCTGTAAGCATACTCTCCACAACAGCTTGAGCCAACTTCAAGCCCATAATTAGCATGTGGAAGTAAATGATCAGATCAGATATTCAGAATTTTATTTATAATTTATAAATTTGGTTGCCATTGTAATGGACTATATTTAAATACCATGATTCTGGAATAAGAGAACTAAATTAGACGTGGACTGTGCCTTGACAAAGCGTCATGACTCATCATGACTGAGCAATCAAATATGGTTTTGAGACCAGAGAGTAGCCGGTTCATAATATACCTAATAAAGATGCTGCAATATTTGCATATACAGTATAAGATATTCCCCCTCATTTTCCTTCCAATTCTGAATGGAACTCAGAACTAGAATTACTTGATCGAATATCAGACAAGTGCTACAATCAATCACTCGACAGTCAATGCATCTCCTGGCGAAGGCCAATGGCCACATCTGATCTGACCTCTGGGCAAATCATTGCAGAAACTTTAGTTGGACTTTGGTTCCAAACCTGAGAAATACTGTGTGTGCACATTGTAGATGGGTCGGTGCCTAGTGGGTCAAGCGCAAGCCTGACATGCAAAAGTAGAAAAATACACGACACTTGAGCATGCATGAATCGGTGCCACGTGGAGAAAATATAGTGGTCCGGAGGGTAGACTATTGCTTATTAGTATAACAAGGGTGGGTTTGTGTGAGTGGGCTCATGATTTTAGCAAATATTTTTCAGGATTTCTCTTCTGATAAAATTTCAGGTTCGTCGTTTTCAATGCCAGGAACGGTTGGCATGGGGGCCCTCCTGATGGAGTTGTGGGGTTATAGCTCCATGTGACTGCAGAGCACAAGACCAAGAGTGTGAGTTGTCTAGCATTATTGACAAGACAACCCTCCTTTTTCTTCATAAAGTTAAAGAAATGGATTACAATATGCAGAATTGGGCTCACTGCATTACTACTTACATTACAGGCAAGAGGGTAATTATTTCAAAACAAGGGAAAGGGCATCTGGTTCTGGTCCCCAACTCCTCTTTGTTTGTTTAGATTAAGCATCCCAAATCCCATTAACATTTTAAAAAAATATTATAGTTATCTAACCTGATTGATATTGTACTAGTTTCTTGTTATTGAAGTCATTTCTTGCTTTACAGAAAGATTGAGAAAGTTTTTCTATTCCACTTAAATTTCCACAAACTGGTAATACCTTTATTATGTTGAGAAATGCTTATGAAATATAATAATTGATGATTGGGATAATGATTCACTTATCATATTATTATCAGATAAACAAGTTTTTTAACATAAGAAACAGAAAAATTATAAATAAAGTACAGCGAAAATATTATTAACATTTTTCGTTTAAACTTTTTACCATTTCTCAATTTTAATGTCATCGTAATAATGGCCATGGCCATACAATGGGAAGATAAGGATGTAAAAGTAATTTCAGTTAATAATTATGTCATTGCGTAGCCGTTGGTGCCTTGGCCATGTGCCTATTCAAGGCTGTCACTTTCCTAACGGTAACAAAACGGTTATCTTTTCTCAGCCTTTGGATTGGTTTTATGCGCCCATTTGATTGTGTGGCTGTGATTCACCACCCGTTTGAAGAAAATTCCCGTTACTTCACGGAGGATAAAGAAAAGAAATGGTTGCCCTTTAAAGAAAATATCCATTTTACCCCATCAACTATCAATTTCAGGAGGTTCCCTTAAGAAGAAAAAACAAATCACAACCGTCCAAAACCCTAGAAAGTGATTTCCACATTTGTGATGAAAGGCAGCGGACAGTCCAATTTCAATGAGATATATATTAGCAAGTTGCTTCCAGTTTCTGCCCTTGATCTGTGATTAGAGCAAGCTCAATTCTTAAACGCAAGCCTCAGCCCACATGTGAGCTCTAAGGCGATGTTTGGTATGATATCCAGAAGTCCTCTATTTTCCATTGTATTATGTGAAGTAAACAAACAGGGTCTCACACTTGTGGACCATCACAAATACCATATTCTGATTAGGTGAAAGATCCGATGGCCCAGAACAGCTAATCAAACGCAATCACAAAACCTTATATTGTCTTTGAAAAGATCAAAAATGGAGAAGGCACATTTATTAAAAGAAAAATACGGGCATGACAATCTGTAGGGGATAAGACCAAAGAGACAAGAAACCAACCAGTGCCTGTCAACATCCCTCTGCTCTTTCCAGAACAATCCTGCAAACCCTAATCAAATCCGTCATAATGAAACTTCTACACTAATCTAATTTAAAGTTTAAAAAAATAATAACCCAATAATGCTAACTAATATCATGATCAAAACTAATATAATAATGCCCCAAAAGAATAATTGGAAAAAAAAAAAAAAGCAAATTGAAAACAGCCAGCTTTGTTGTCTTTTGGCCACATAATACAATTCTTAGCAGTGACACTACCCATCTATAAAACCACCTTTATTTTCGCTTTCCTCTACTACCACCACTACTGCTGCTGAGAAATAGCTAAAGCCTGAGGCTGAAGCCATCTTGTTCTTTCATAAAAGGAGAATCTTTGTGAAGCCAAGAGAAGAGAGGAGCAGCTGCAATGGAGGGCAAAGAAGAGGATGTTAAGCTTGGAGCTAACAAGTTCCCTGAGAGGCAACCTATTGGTACCTCAGCACAGACTGACAAGGACTATAAGGAGCCACCACCAGCACCTCTGTTTGAGCCTGGTGAGCTCAAGTCATGGTCTTTCTACAGAGCTGGTATTGCAGAGTTCGTGGCCACCTTTTTGTTCCTCTACATCACCATCCTCACTGTCATGGGTGTCAAGAGGTCTCCTAACCTGTGCAAATCTGTTGGTATCCAAGGCATTGCTTGGGCCTTTGGTGGCATGATCTTTGCCCTTGTTTACTGCACTGCTGGTATCTCAGGTCAGGACATCAAAATTCCTTCTTTTTTATTTTTTCTTCTCTTGTGAATAAAAAATTAATCTTTACTATTAAAAATTTAATCTTTATTGAGTTTTAAGGAGTATTTGCATCTTTTAGGATGTTTATTAAGTAGATCTGTTTGTTGTTGCAACAGGAGGGCACATCAACCCTGCAGTGACCTTTGGTCTGTTGCTGGCAAGGAAGCTGTCCCTTACAAGGGCTGTCTTCTACATGATTATGCAGTGCCTTGGAGCCATCTGCGGTGCTGGTGTGGTGAAGGGATTCGAAGGTGCCAGCAGGTACGGATTGTTGGGTGGTGGAGCCAACGTTGTAAATCATGGCTACACCAAGGGTGATGGGCTTGGTGCCGAGATTGTAGGCACCTTTGTTCTTGTCTATACTGTCTTCTCTGCCACTGATGCCAAGAGAAACGCCAGAGACTCTCATGTCCCCGTATGTATCAGTACCATCACCCTTTCCTCTGTCTATCTTGTTACATGATTTTCAACTTTTTGTTTTGTTTTTAATTTGTGTAGTTGAAACTGAGTTATTTTCGTTGATCTTTGAAATAGATTTGTCTGTGATGTTGCGAATATACAGTTCTTGATCTTTTAGCAAGCGAGGGCATGCTTTATATTTGGTTTCAGTAATATATTTAAGCTGCTAATCTTCTTAGTGCCAAGTCTTCTCATATTGGTCAGAGCTTTAGTGTAGTTTATTTTTCTGGCTTATGAAATGAAACTGATTGTTTCCAGAAATTTTAAAGTGTAAAGGCGTTGTTTTTGTTTGAATCATGGTTATTTTCCCAAAAAGATAAAAAAGGATAAGAGAAAATCTGAGGTGGTTTCTGGTTTGGTTCTAAACTTGTAGTGTCCTTGAAGGTGGATGGTAGTTTCCTTGCTAGCTTTGTCTTTATTTTTACTGTGTTCTGCTTTAGGGTTAGAGTAGGTTAGTTCCTTGTTCTCATCTTTTGTGATGATGCTCGCACATGCTTTATTGGTTGTTTGTGTGATGTGTAAAGTGCTTTTTGTTACTGAGATAGAAACAACTTTTTAATGGTTAAGCATCTTCTATACTAATGTTTGGTAGGCCAAGTAAATGACTTTGTCTTCTATCTTCAAGAGTGGTTTTGTATTTTCTGTATATGATTTAATTTTGAGCATAATTTTGATTCATGTGTTGTGTAAAACTGCAGATTTTGGCTCCTCTTCCTATTGGGTTCGCAGTGTTCTTGGTCCACTTAGCCACCATCCCCATTACAGGAACTGGCATCAACCCTGCCAGGAGTCTTGGAGCTGCTATCATCTTTGATAAAGATCATGCATGGGATGACCAAGTAAGGACTACATCTTCATTTCAACCTTAATTATTTCTTCCATTTCTGTGCTGCAAGTGGTGGATTCGATTCTAATTGTAAATTTCATATGCAGTGGATCTTCTGGGTTGGACCCTTCATTGGAGCTGCACTTGCTGCTATATACCACCAGATAGTGATCAGGGCCATTCCATTCAAGGCCAGGGCTTAAGTTTTCACTTCATCAAATCTACTTCTACGTGTTATTTTCCTTTTCTTTGTTGTGTTTTCTTTCTTCAATCCCTGCAGGATGTGTATCTGGTGTTAAGAGATGTTAATTATGTGTGTATATTATCTAGTAATGCTTTTGTGGACAGCTTTTGAATGGAGGATTCTTTATTATCTTACTTTATTTTATGCTCACCATCTTCTGCATATTAATTTGTCGAGGAACTTTATTTATCCTGTGTTGAAACTTGAAAGTGGAAACTTTATTTTATTTTTTATTCTGGTGCAAATCGAAGTTTCATCATCTTGTATGTGGGTTGATTTTGATTTGAAAATATCCCCCCCCAAAAAAAAGGAGAATATCATTTAATTGTAACTTAAGTTTTAAGGTATGATCATAGGCTGGTCCCGTTGCAATGATGAAAATGTATTTAATGCTAGCCACTTTCGCTCATCTCTCAAAATTGAAATCATATCATTCTCGTAAGTGTGCTGTATTGATGTTATCATGAAAGCCATAAATCTGATCAAATGGGCCACCAACGCTAAATGCCTATCACCATCATCATTGTTCTCACAAGAGCAAGTAAAAATTGAAGCTCCTCCCTCTTCCTCTGTGCAAGTCCAACCCATTATGCGCATTATTAACAAATCAATCTACTGATGTATCATGTCATAGCTTATTGTCCCTACTCAAGTACGTCTAATAGGACCCAGAAAGCCCCATTACGAAATTCATGTGCTCAATTCTGGGAGCTCAAGTGGGCAGTGACAGTGAGTAGAGCTACCACCAAGTAAATTAGATCTGGGTATGTGCTCAATTCTGGGAGCTCAAGTGGGCGGTGAGTAGAGCTACCACTAAGTAAATTAGATCTGGGAAGCCGGCAGCCGGTGTGATTGAGTTTTTATTTTTAAGATTTAAAAAAAATGTATAGTTAATTTTATTTTTTTTTTAATTCTGATATATAATTGATATTGATTTATATATTATAAAAAGTATGTTTTCTTAAAATAGATCTGGGAAGCCGGCAGCCGGTGTGTTTGAGTTTTTATTTTTAAGATTTAAAAAAATGTATAATTAATTTTAATTTTTTTTTAATTCTGATATATAATTAATATTGATTTAAATATTATAAAAAGTATGTTTTCTTAAAATAGATTTTAGAAACTATAGGTACACATATGCTTCTGCAGCTTATATGCTATGCTACCTTGTATTTGTTTCATCTTTACTTAGTTGCCAAATATTTGGAAGACAAACATATAAAACCAAACAATTATTAGATTTGCACCCTGGATTGTAACAAGTTAGTGATAACTGTTTGTAGTTAACGAGATAAAATAGTTAAAACTTAACCCAAATAAGGTTACTTGAAAGAAAAAGGGTTAAAAATTATAAAATGTCTTAGACAATGTAGCTAAGACAGAGTGAACAGGTAATCTTCTACTTCGAAACAATCAAAATCTGCAGATTACACTTTTGCATAAAAATAGTTGTAAGTTAAAATGGAAGTAGCAACTTTAATGGTTATAAGAATTTTAGTCAACACTACTATAAAACTAGTAAAGTTAATGATAACTATTTCCAAATCTAACTAGTGTTTAATAAACGTTCATAAGATGTTAGTTAAATCGAAGACATGGATTTAATAGTGAACAACCAAAATGTTATGCTCCACTGTAGTGTAAATATGGCAGTGAAAAATAAAAATAAAAATAAAAAGAGCGATGTTACACTTATCATCATTCAATGTCGCATTACTTATCACTATTTATTGTATTAATTTTATTTTATTCATCTTTTATTTATTAGATGTTACGACAATTTTGTATACAAATTTTGTGTACATCCTAGTGTTATTGAAATAGAAATTGTGAAAAGATCGATCTCATGCAATTGTGTGATTTGTAGTTGTTTCTTAAGAACAAGGCTCATTTGTTTATAAGTGCTGTTTGGGTAAATTATTGATCTCGAATTACATTGATTGCTATCGTTAAAGATGAGAAAACTTTTATTTCAAAGCCAACTAAATCTAATCTTCTACTTCGAAACAATCAAAATCATCAATGCACAGAAGCCAACAGATGTGAAAACGTAGTTGGAAACAAGTAGAAATAGGGTTTGGAAACCCATCAAACAACGTAAATGAATTTTATTACAAAAATGATTGAACGCCCCAAACCAAACCCCGTAGAATGAAATTGGGTAGATTAAGAGAACGATGTGGTAAGAATGAAATTGGGTAGATTAAGAGAACGATGTGGTAATGTCTTTATCAAAAGTGACAAGTCGATGAGTTAAAAAAAAAAACCCAAAAACAAGAAAAAATATACACCATTAATCTTATTAAAAAAATTATAAAACAAAAAGCAAGATGCCCAGAAAAAAATAATGCAAAAAAAGGATCTCCAACCAAAAAAATTCCCAATTGCGTAACGCAATCAGGGATAAAATCATAAATGGAATAATATTCGAGTGAAAGTCGCCGTTAAAATATAATAAAAACAGAAAAATGATTCCCTGCATCACGTACTACAATAACCCGGTAATCTTCTCAGTCCACTCGTTGACTTAAACAGTGAGGATGACCTCATAAGTGTCAAATCCACGGTTCTGATTCAACGTACGATGTTACAATCATACATATGCGTCTCACTTGAGTCATATTAATTTCTTAATTATAATAATAATTGCTGGATTTAATTAAATCTCTGATTACAATTAACGCTTAAGACCACAAACAACAACAACAACAACTACGTCTTTGTCTCTTAAATTATTAAAAATAAGAAATCAAATCAAATCACGCACAGACACACTCTCTGTCTCTCTAAAAGTTTATTTCTTTCTCTCTCTGCATTTCTTCTACTTTGCAAAGTTTGCGCCTTTCCGGTTTCTCTTCGTTTGGAGAAACTGAGGCTGTTCTTGAGCTAAAGCAGACACTTGTACACTGTAAGTAATCCTTAAAGTTTTATTATTTTTTTTTTCAATTGGTAAAGATTTTGGGAGTAAATTTTGAGCAGAAAAGATGGTAACTTGAAGGGATTTTAGCAGTGGATTTGTTTGTTATTTTGTGGGTTTGGTGGGTTCTTATGAGCTTCGCAAGTGTTGTTTATTGAGCTTGAAGAGAGCTGTTTAAGATTTTGCTGCTTAAATTTTGGAATAGTTTTGTGTTTCTCTAAGGTGGTAATCAGTATTTGAGTGATTTTGTTTGTGTTGCATAAGACTTGGATTTTTGTTCAGTTATTCTAATCTTGTTGATTTGATTTGTGTGTTTGTTTTGGTTGATATGTGAATGGATGAGTTTATAGATCTATGCTGAAAGAGTCTGTTCTGGGTTCTTGAGCTAGCTAGGAGCATCTTTTTATTTATTTTTTAAATATCGTATGAAATTAGTATTAAACTGGGGATTTCACTTATAATCTTGTTGAAAATGTCCTGAAGTTTCGTTCTTTTTTTTTTGGGTATTAAAATTTGATCTTAAAGGGGTTGAATATTACGAGAATTATTCATGTCACGAGTAGGATTTCTCTAGTGGAACAACTGAAAGATTTTGCATCTGCGTGTGGTTGTTCATGGTAGAGGAAACTGCATTCCTGGCTTTGAATTTATAATGAAAATGATTATTTGCTCATACAAGTACACTAATCAAAAAACTTTATAGCATATTTGTCTGATTCATGTGTGGTTTCTGTCATGGTCTGGCTATTTGACAGCCATATAATTGTATAGAAGAATTGCATGACATTATATGCCCGTGATTATGATTGTCTGGTTTAAGTTTTCAATAGAAGTTTTTGATGCCGAAATATTTGTAATCCACAGATCATTTGATATCATTGGCTCAAGTGACTTAATTTTAAATGGAACATCTTTTAGAGGAAAATTGCCTTCTCTGCGAAGTGAGAGAACCTTCAATTCTTGATTATTATTATTATTATTATTATTATTATTATATATTTTTTTTGGGTCAGAGCAAATCATGGAGTTGTGCCGATGAATGGTTTAATGCATGCATAATTGTTGAAATTATTTTTTATGACCATGCTTCCTTTTATTGCGACTTTTTGTAGGCATTGTTCTTTCTCATCACTCTTATGCCAAGAAGCTTCTGCATGTTTATAATAAAATTTGTTATGTGCTTTCTTGCACTTCAATTGCTAACTAACCCATTTCTGTTTGAGTGGGATTTTCTAGTGGAGCAACCCATTCATGTTTGGATCTGATCTCTTATTTGCCAATTCATGTAAATGTAGTATCTTAGGTGAAGTACTTCATGGCAGATTTTAGTAATAAAGTACTTATTCTTTTGTGTACAGTTTCTTTCAAGCCTTCCTAGTTCTCTGGTTAGCATTCTTGGACTTGATGTCATTCTTACAGACACGTGAGTTCCAAGTCTGGCTGTTAAGTTGGCATCTTGTGGTGGCTTATCTAGAATCGAGGATTGGATCTTAAGTTGGAAACTGGCCTTATATTCTCTAATTTAGTTGTATAAATATGCCTTCATGGTGGGCGAAGTCTTCATCCAAAGAAGAGAAAAAGAAAGCACCCAAGGAAAGTTTTATTGATGCAATAAACCGCAAATTTAAGATAGTATCTGAAGAAAAGTCCAGCAGTAGATCAGGGGCTGCTAGGAGACATTGTAATGACACTGTTTCAGAAAGGGGATCTCTATCCCGAGTGCCATCAAGATCGCCATCACCTTCCACACATGTATCACGATGTCAAAGTTTTGCAGAAAGGCCTCACGCCCAACCACTTCCACTACCTGCTGTGCACCTTGCTGGCCTTGGGCGAACTGATTCTGGAATTAATATATCAGCAAAACCAAGATTTGATAGAGGGTCCCAGCCATCACAGTTGTTGCCCCTGCCAACACCTGGGTGTGTGCCTAACAGGTTGGATCCTACAGATGCTGAGGGAGATTTAGGTACTGCTTCTATTTCTAGTGACAGCTCCATTGATAGTGATGACCCAACAGATTCTCGTCTTCTTAGCCCTTTGACATCTGACTATGAAAATGGAAATCGAACTGCCGTGACCAGTCCTTCAAGGTGAGTTCCCAGACATGTTTTGAAAATCATAGTATTCTTAAGGGTAATTTCTCTATCCGTAATCTCTCATTTCTGATTATTATTATTATTTTTTTTTGCATTCTCCAAGTGTAAAGCAAAAGGATAAATCCCCTGCTATTGATCAGAAGATCTCTAGAGACATATTGAAGCCATCTAATCTTTTGTCCAATAATCAGCCTATGTCCGCATCACCGAAGAAGAGACATTTAAGCAACCATGTCCAAAGTTTACAAATTCCATATGCTGGTGCTCTATGTAGTGCTCCAGACAGCTCAATGTCAAGTCCTTCTAGAAGTCCGTTGAGAACATTTGGTACTGAGCAAGTTTTAAATGCTGGTTTTTGGATTGGAAAACCTTATTCAGATCTGACCTTTCTAGGATCTGGGCCTTGTTCTAGTCCGGGTTCAGGTCACAACTCTGGGCATAATTCGGTTGGTGGGGATATGTCAGGCCAACTATTTTGGCCACATAGCAGGTGTAGCCCTGAGTGTTCTCCAATACCTAGTCCCAGAATGACAAGCCCTGGTCCTGGCTCTAGAATACACAGTGGTGCTGTCACTCCTTTGCATCCACGAGCTGCAGGGGCTGTCGCTGAGTCACCCAGTGGCCGGCCGGATGATGGAAAACAACAAAGCCACCGACTACCCCTCCCTCCATTAACAATTTCCAATCATTGTCCGTTTTCTCCCTCATATTCAACTGCAACATCTCCATCAGTCCCACGAAGTCCAGGTAGGGTAGAAAATCCTGCAAGCCCTGGTGTACGCTGGAAGAAAGGACGGCTGCTTGGGAGAGGCACATTCGGACATGTGTACCTTGGTTTTAACAGGTCTGTGGCCAAAGGATGTGTCTGCTAAACTCTTTATTGTTCTATATTTATGTTCCTTTGTAATGAGTAGTTGATTGCATGTGTGATAGTTTTTTTTTCTGCCACAAGTTTATTGCTGTATCAATGCACGAGATTAAAAGCAGTGTGATTCTTAGTTTATAGCATTGAGTTGACCCTTGTTTTCATACCATTGAATTTCAGATAAGATATCCATGAGAGATTGATCTTGTGATAGTTCTTATTTCTCATAATTAATGTTATAGACTATTTTCACTTTATAGTTTCCCCTCAGATTCTGCTTTATCTGATTTTATTTTATTGTTTGGGCCTTAGTGAAAGTGGTGAAATGTGTGCAATGAAAGAGGTTACTCTATTTTCTGATGATGCTAAGTCAAAGGAAAGTGCACAGCAGCTAACACAAGTAACGGTTTTTTTTTTTAATTATTATTATTATTTTGTTAATTTAAGCTATTTGTTGATGTAGTTGTTGTAGAAGTGATTTATGGGTTATTTACGGGAGAAGGTTTTATAATTACCTCTTGTATCTGACAGGAAATTACAGTGCTTAGTCGCTTAAGGCATCCTAATATAGTGCGGTATTATGGATCTGAAACTGTAAGTTCTTTGTTCTCTTCAGTTTTATTGCTTAAACACTATTTTGACAAGTTTGATGCAGCTGCTTTTAAGGATTTGACATTTGAGAAATAAGTTGGCTGTGATTGTTTCTTGAAACTTCGGAGCCTGCTAGGAAGTTTTCATCCTGTGCAAGGGCACCACTTTTTTATTTGTAATGAATCTCATGGGCTTTCCTGCATATGTAGCTAAATGCATAGTGCAAACGGATCTTATTTGGTGGTCCAGCTAAATAATACTTAAATTAAAGGCCTGGGGTCATTTTAGCTTATGTAAGCTCTTTATTGCTTGAACAGATAGAGGACAAGCTTTATATATACTTGGAGTATGTGTCCGGTGGTTCCATCTATAAAATTCTTCAAGAATATGGTCAGCTTGGTGAAAGTGCTATTCGGAGTTATACTCAACAGATATTGTCAGGGCTTGAGTATTTACATGCGAAGAACACCGTCCATAGGTTAGTCTACTTCTTTATTAATCTTTGTTAGGTCATACTAAAAACTGCCATTGTCAGATACTGACTTCTATGTTTTCTAATCATCTTAGGAGTTTGTTGTGCTTATCTGGAAGTTTTGTGTTTGTCAGGGACATTAAAGGAGCAAATATATTGGTAGACCCCAGTGGCCGAGTGAAATTGGCTGACTTCGGGATGGCAAAGCATGTAAGAACTTTCATCTCTGTTTCCTAGTGTATATTTACAATTATCAGCCGCAAATATGTAGAAAATAATGTTGGATTGCATAAAGAATGGAAATCTGCTAGATACTATCATTATATCTAGTTGTCTTAGAATAGAAGAACGAAAAGATATCTGTAAGATAATTGCCTAATAGTAATCTTGGTTAGGTCAAACTTTGATACCTCATTCGCATTAAGCCTAGGGATGTTCTAACACAGTTGAACTGAATTGCAGATAAATGGACAGTCTTGTCCCTTATCATTCAAGGGAAGCCCTTATTGGATGGCTCCTGAGGTCAGCATGCTTTACCATTATACACTACTGTCAAGATTCTTCTTGATGCTTTGTAAATAACTTCTTTAATTGTTTGATTGTTCAGGTCATAAAGAATTCAAATGGTTGTAATCTCGCTGTTGACATATGGAGCCTTGGTTGTACAGTTTTGGAAATGGCTACCACAAAACCACCTTGGAGTCAGTATGAAGGGGTTAGTACAATTCTAATACCAAGAAGAGTTGGCTACCGTAATTCCTGTGTTTTATTTATATTTTTAATTTGTTTATGGAATGCCAATTTGGTAAGATTGTTTGCTTGCTGGAAATGTTAATTGTTTTGTCGGTTCATTATTTGTCTCATTTACACTGTTCTTTTGTTTGCTTCTTTAAAGGTGGCTGCTATGTTCAAGATTGGAAACAGTAAGGAACTGCCTTCGATTCCTGATCATCTTTCAGATGAAGGAAAGGACTTTGTGAGGCTGTGTTTACAGCGGAATCCATTACATCGCCCTACAGCAGCTTTTCTCTTAGAGCACCCTTTTGTTAAAAATGCTGCCCCATTGGAAAGACCAATTTTGGGTGCTGAGCCATCAGATACTCTACCAGCAGTTTCAAATGCAATGCGAATACTGGTATATGCATGTTTCTTATCATTGTCCATGCTTTCATTTTGTCCCATTGCTGTTGTTGCTGTTGTTGTGCCACCAAATTACGCATGCGTACACCATTACTTTATGTAAGCAATGATACAAATTTTTACTTAAAACGACTGCTTTGTTTCACCAATTTATGTGGATGGGTCCACTAATACTTCACGAATCTAGATCTTAAGTGACTTAATGCTGGAGCAATCATTTTGTATATAGATCTTTATGTTATGCATTTGCAATGAATGTTTATTCCTTCCTTTTTAATTATAAGCTGTCGTAACACTTGGTTTTGTTAACTGCTGGCCTGTGCTTTTGTTCTTCTATTAGGGTGTTGGACAAGCAAGAAACCTTTCAACCTTTGACACAGAAGGGGCTGCTAACTATCAGTCAAGGGGTTCAAGAACACCAGGAACAAGGTTTTTCTCTTTGTACACATGCAGAGAAAGAAACACACACACACGTGCACAGAGTGCATGCATATGTGAAGACAAGCATGTAGGATAAATATATGCATGGGTATGCACATGCATGCTTGAATTGGTATGAAAACCTATTATTTTCTTGGATAAATTGATAATGATGAGCTAGGGGTAAGACTATAAGATATATTGGTGATTGTAAGAATATTGATCGATACTTGCAAGGAGAGATAAATTGATTAGATTGATAGTTATCAGCCTAGAGATGGATGAATATAAGACTATAAGATAGATTAACCCAAGGGTTGGGCTTGGTGGTAAGATGGAAGACTAAGCATTAAAATACCGAACTTTTACCACCTTCAGGTTCATATATAAAGGACTATAAGATAGCATAGATGAATAGATAGATAGTGCTTTCTTTTTGTACGAAGACTTGAGTAGTGGTGTTTGTAAAGTTAATTGGCTACCATTGTGGCGGCACTTAAAATTGGGAGTGAAGAGCAGGTTAATGCATGGCTTAACTGGTAATTACAAATATTATCATCTAAGACACTGAATTTTCCTTATCCAATTTCTTCTCCATTTCAGTGAAGCACATACTCCCTGGAACGTGTCATGCCCAGTTTCTCCTATTGGAAGTCCTCTTTTACATCCTAGGTCACCGCAGCATACAAGTGGAAGAATGTCTCCCTCTCCAATATCAAGTCCTCATACTGCATCTGGTTCATCCACTCCTCTCACTGGTGGAAGTGGTGCTACCCCATTTCATCACCCCAAGCATCCAACAAACTACTTTTATGAAGTCATTGGAATGGTCCCAAGATCTCAAAACAGTTTTCACACCAGTGCTAGCAACCCTTATCAAGATCCCAAGCCTGACATCTTTCGAGGAATGTCACAAGCCTCCCATGTTTCCAGGGAAGTAATTTCTTCTGAAACAGGTACCCATGGAAACCAGTTTGGACGTCCAGGCAGTGGGGACATCAGGGAGTTCTATAATGGACAGCCAGTCTTGGCTGATCATGTGTCCAAACAGATCTTGAGGGATCATGCAAAGCTGAATCCTTCTGTGGACTTGAATCCAAGCTCATCAATGCTTGGTCGCCTTAACGGAATATAGTCCAGCTTCCGGGCATTTGACTTCCCTTGGGTTTGGTATTGTCATCAGGGTGAAGTACACCCATCTGTAAAAAGAATCATTGAACCAGTTGGATCTTATAGAAATTAGTGGCAGAAGAGTGACTTCAATACATCGGCGGTGCCTTGAGCAATATACAAATTATAGAATGAGCGGTAACCATTGAAGCTATATCTTATATGCCATATCTTCCGGTGTCTACTTGAATGACCTGACACAAAGCCGACTCTGGATAAGGTTTTCACCAAGATGGCTTGCGGATTCTTAACAACATTAAACCGTTATACAGTGAAGCGAGAGTTTGGCATTGTAAAGAACTGTATATTGTTATTACACTTGAAACACGGCAGAGTTAGGAGAGTTAATAGCATTGGGCTCCTATTTTGGTGTTTCCCTTGAGAAATATTTGGGTAGCCGGATGATGATGGGTAAAAAAGAAGGGCAATGTACAGACTTTCGGACAGGAACTAAGTTAAGTGTTCAGGTTTTGTCGAAAAGGCAGAATCTGCCCGACTTTTTTTTTTTTTTGGGTTCGGTTCATAGCAACCAAGGCCATGCCCCCAAAAACCTGTTGTGGCTGTATTTACTTTTATACCTGCATTAGATCAAAGAAATCTACTCGACCTGTACTTGTAAAATCTTTTCCGGACTATGATCCAAGCAAGCTGTAAATTTCGAATACAAATTGTGATGGGCAGAAGTAGAATTGTATTAGTACTGCTTTTATCAGCTTGTTATTAATTATTTGTTCAAAATTTTTCTTTACAATCCGCGACTGCCGCCAGGACCCCCATACAGGAAGCCATTCCCTACATCTGGGATTTCTCTTGGGAAGGGTTTAACTGGTAACATCGGGGACTGTCGGTGTATATACTAGAAGTGATGTTCGTTGAGGAGTTTGATTCAAGTTGCGTTCATCTGCAATAAAAGGAAATCGTATATAAGCTGCCTTGGAGTAACCTGCATCAGCAAAATGACCGTTCCCCATTGGTGGACTAGCTTCCTTTCTGATACTGAAAACTGTTCATCCCTGTGCATTCTTAGTAATTGATTTTGATAGACTAGTGAACAAGCTCTTTGGCCGGTGACCCCATATCCTCTCAGCCATATTGAAGCCACCAATCCCTGGTTTTTTCATCCTAAGATCAACATATATATATATATATATATATATATATATATATATAATGGCTGATGTAGTATAATATATTATATTGAGTGAACCCATTAATGGCAAATATATCTTACTTGCCTGATGTTCTTCATATTTGTACTCGTATTGTATTTAGCCATAAACAGAAATCTGGTCAAAGTGGAAGTCAAGAACAAGCTGATGATTGACTAACACAGAAACAGGGCACATCATTTGGAACCAACCACTTCTGCCGCTCTGATCAAGGAATAAAATATACATTCAGTGGATGTATTGCAGTGACATTCTGTTATGAATTTTGAATAATTAGGAGAGAATTAAAATATTACTTACAGTCCAGAAAGCAAAGGATCGGGCGCGATTATCACCACGTGATGTTGGATTCACCTAGAAAAGTTACACATTCAACCCGGTCAAGAGGTTAATGTAATTTTGTATAAACAATTAATAGAGATGATAAATTTAGATAACGTCAATTATATTAGTTTGTATATTAAAACAAGCGTTGCATCCCAACATTTTGCACTTGAACTGCCGTGCGTTATCATTATTTCATACTTGACAAAATAATATTAATTTCTTGAGCAGCAGAAACACATCAAGAAAACAAAAGGTAGCAAAATGAATTAGAGAGGACTTACATGGAAACTAGAAGGCCCCAAAAATGTTTTGTCACTCCTTCGAACTTTCATTAACATTTTAGCTCTTATAAAATTTTCATTTCGAGTCCTCTTGATTGGAACTGTACCATATGGACAAACAACACTTCTAATCCCAATTTCAAGTTGCTTGTTTGTTGATGAAGTTGAAGATCCCAGTCCTTTCAAAGAAGAGCCGGGCTTCATCTGCAGAACTTAAATTTAAATTAATTTGCAAATTGGAAACCGAGGAATTAAGCATGCATGCATGCGTACCAATTTACTTGACCATATAATTACAATCATGTTATATAGTTTCACCAAAATACACACACACACACACACACACACACACACACATATATATATATATAGAGAGAGAGAGAGAGAGAACACCTTAAAATATCTAGAAAATGGCTAGTAGATAGAACTTACATTTATGGTTTTTAAGCAAAGGATGATCAAAAGCTGGTTCTTTACTGATATTGACAGAGTCGAAAATATCACCTTTAGTCTGATAAAACGACGAAAATGCTAAGTTCTTGACAAATTATTTAACTAAATCATAGATTAGTTTAGATCAAGTACGATGTGCACGTCTAACTTAAGAGTAGAATTATATATTACCTCATCAATGCTTTTGACGTAGGGCTTGTTCAATATCCTTTGTTGTTTGTCAAGCTAGATCAAGATATTCGAAACCACTCTTTCTCTCTTCCAATCCATTAGCAAAGACATCTACGACAAAACCGATCATTAGACACCTTTTTTAACCATATTGAAATGTTTTTAAGAACATTTTATCAATAAGAGACGGCCTTCTATTGAAGTGTGTCTTCAAATCTTAATTATTTAAAAAATTAAATAGTTTTCCAAATTAAATGATTGTTAATTTAAAAATGTTTAATATTGAAAATATTTAATAAAATTTGTTGAATAATACTATGATATAAAGAATAGGTTAAATTTTTTTTTTTATTCTTTGTAATAAAAAGAAGGGGTTGTTTTAATTAAATGTTTAGAAAGCAATAAGAATGATTTAAGTTAGCGCATCCTCTTTTAAGTGTGATCTTCTTACGCTTTTTTAGTAGTGTATAGTGATAGTGATTGGTAGAGATGAGAAAACTAGAACTGTAGTTAATATCAAGGGAAAATTCCAAATATAATCCCATTTTAGAGGTGTCTTTGATAAATGAACCCCTCCCACAGAATTTGTATACAATGACCATGTTTGTTGAGAAACGACCCAAATGCCCTTATTCAACCTTTACTACCTCTATTGCTAGAAAAGTCTATTTTAACTTCTTTCTTTCTTTCTTGAATTTGTTAGGTTTTTCTCACACAATAGGTGAAGTTTAAGGAAAAACATGTCAAAACCACGTAAATACACACAAACAAGTAATTGAAGTTAGCCACAAACCTGTATATATGCATCTCTCTCTCACTAGCTAGAAAAGTTTTATGAAATTCAAAGAAATGAATGTTTTTATATCCTTTCTTTTGTCACATTTCTTTGCTTCAAAAACATATATAGAATGAGCATAGGAATGAGTTTTTGAAGTTCAATAGAGTACTCAATGTACGAAAGTGGTATTTTCAAGCTATTGAACACAATTCGATACTATCCGATGGTCATTTGTTGGATAGTGTCTTACACTTTCCGACAATCGATAGAGTCCAAGTTTCGTCGAGGTGTCAGACACTCTATAATCACGAAGAAAATGAAGGATCATCAGATTTTGGATAAAACTTGTGTCGGATATCAGTTATCATCTTCAACCTTCGCCTTCTCCATTGACAACCCACTAAAGCTTTATTTTAATCAATCTCAACCACAAAAAGCAACTTAAGAACACTTTCAAACACACTAACTCACAATCTAACATTTCTCACCAATTTTACAACTAAACTACATCATTTCATATCCTAGATTCTTATTTCAAACACGTCAATATTCTATCCGAAACGAGTTATGTGGGTTTGATCTAAACTACATTCGTACATGCATTTTTTTTCTTCATAATATAGTATAATCAAATTAAACGAAAAAAAAAGTGATCAAAGTTGGAAAGTTTGAAATTGGAAACGGTTGTGAATGAGGGAATGTAATATAGTATTTTTTTTTTATTTTTACAAAGATATTTATGTCATTTTTTTAGGAGGGTCAATATTGCATGCAAATTTTGTAGGAGAGAGCTATTTATCAATGACATCCTTAAAATAGGAAGTTTTTTGAATTTTCTAATATATCAAACCCTGATAGAAACAGCTAGAAAGTTTTAGTGCCATGGTTATGAATTTTTCTAACTCAATAATTTCTTTTCAACACTTGAACTGCGTATTGCATGGCAGTTACATTATCTGTCATAAATCATAATTGTTTAAATTTTGTTCTTTCATAGTTAAGAAAGAATTTATTGCAAAGAGCATATATTTAGTTAATAATCAGAAAAGTTGTTTTGTATCTCAGTTATATGATCAGCTCACTTGTCCATGTCTTCATTAGTGATCTTTCTGCTGACCCGCAAAACTTCTCTAAGAAAGGTACTTATCAGATTACAACAAATGATTTTATTTCTGCTCTGGCGCTGTTCCCTTAATTTCATTGTTAACAATGGATTGGAAAGACGATCTCATCAACTGTTATATCATACAGTTGAGAATTAATGCTCAGTTCTACTGGAGTTAGACCATCTACTCATGAACACCAGTTCTATGAATAATATTTATTTGATCAAAAGTTGAGAATTTAGTTTATTCATTCATTATACGTACTGTATGTAGGGAAGCCCTTGGATTTTCTGTCATTATCTAAAGTAATAAATTATAAACTTAAATGATGTCTACGTACGGGAATATTGTCATATATGCTCATTTAGAATTTACTTATATATACAATATTAAATTGTTGATTCTCTGAAATTACAAAAGCAAGAGATTGAAAAGATTTGTCGCTATAATATGTTTTAAAAGCAAAAAATATCATATATTGTTTTAAAGCAATTAAAGAGAAGGATTCTGAAAATATAATATCTTCAGAGCGGCTTTATTTCATCCGTGGGACAATTTTTGTGAGATCTCGTCAAGCAGTTATATCATATAGTTGAGCAAAAGTGGGCGAGCATTAACATCTGGAAGGATGGACCAAAGCTAACAACAATGTAGATGACATAATTAATTCTGTAACCTGCATACATATAATATTTCAAACCTGAAAGACTTTCTGCTTCCTCTTTCTTCTTCTCTCGAAACCCAATTTTCAAGAAGTGGACTATTAGTAACGTCTCTAGAAACCCTTTTTCTCAAGTATTTGTCAATCAGCTTTTGTTGATGAGCATCAAGCTAAGCTGGACACGCATGAAATCAGAGCTTCTGCAGGCTGATGCATTGCTGATGGAAGTTAGTGTTATTGTGACAAAAATCAGTTAGTTGATTAGCTGCAGTTGTAGTAAAACATTATGATAAAGCATGTATAGGAATATGTCTCATGTAATTGCTGAAAAGTCAAGTGATAGCTGACTCAGCAAAGTTGTTAGGCAGTTAAAACTTTTTCTTGTATGTATATTTACTGATGTACGGTTGCTTTAGCATTAAGCAAAGTTTTATACAGAAATCAATAAAAATAATTCTGTCTTCTCTTCATGGTATCAGAGCCAAGAGACGAAAGTCATGGCCAACTTTTCTACATTTTCTCACTTGCCAAACAATCCTGACAGATCAAATTTCACTTTCTCACAAATGAATTTCTTGAATCCGCCACTACCTAGCTTACCCTCTCTATCTTTCAAACTTAATAAGAGCAATTTCAGCTTCTAGAAATCACAAATATTTCCAGCTTTGAGTGCGTATGGACTTGAAGATTTTCTTACTGGAGAAAGAACGTGTCCTCCATCAGTTGTTGAGATCCAAGCCTCTGATGGATCCTCTGTAATCTCAACTCAAAATAATCCAGAATATACCTTATGGTGTCGCATGGATAAACTGATTCTCAGCTGGCTTTTAGCTTCAATTTCTGAAACAATGTTTGGATATGTTGTTAAGTGTAAAAGCTCCTTTGAGGTATGGCAAACTCTTGATAGATTATTTATCTCTCAATCTAAATCTCAATTAATGAATTTGCGTAGTATGCTTCAAAACACAAAGAAAGGTTCAATGTCTGTTGCTGATTACATTCTAAAAATGAAAGAAATTGGAGACAAGATTTCTGCTACTGGAAATCTCATGACTGATGATGAGCTGTTAACATACATTTATGGAGGCTTAGGTCTAGAATTTGAATCTCTTGTAGTTAACCTTACTTCCAGAACTGATTTCATCACCATTGAAGAAGCTCAACTGCATTTAGAATCTCACGAGCAAAGACTTGCTCAGTACAATTCGAATTATAATGTTAATATGCAAAGTGCTAGTGTAGCTCACTTCTCTGCTACTGGTCTTCCTTCGTACTCTGCCAATTTCCCTAAGAAATTTAACAGTGGAAATCAGTACTCATATAAGCAGTCATCAGAACCATTTCATTCTCAGTATTCTCAATTCTTTAGAGGAGGTTCACAAAATAACAGAGGCAGGGCAAGAGGAAAGAACTTCAATAGAGGAAAAATTATCTGTTAAGTGTGTGGAAAAGCTGGTCACTCAGCAATTCAATGTTATCATAGGTTTAATATTCAATATCAAGGTCCTATATCTCACACAAACAGAGCAGGTGTGGTAAGTGCAAATAACAATGTGGTTGGACCTCAAACAAGTCAGAGTTCTCAAGGCTTTCAAGGCAGTTCTCAAGCATTTGTTGCTAGTCCTTCTACTGTGAATGATTCATCCTGGTACATGGACAGTGGAGCCACAGATCACATTACCTCCAATTTGAACAATCTTACAATTTGAGCAGATTACAATGGTAATACTCTACCTATTCTGCATGTTGGTTCTACAGAATTAAATTCCTTATATCCTAAAATAACTAAGAATTTAAACAAAATTCTTCATATTCCTAAAATAACTAAGAATTTACTTAGTGTATCTCAATTTACAAAAGATAATGGTGTTATTGCTGAATTCTTTGATACTTTCTGTCTCATTAAGGACAAAATTTCGGGGAAAATTCTGCTTCAAGGAACACTTGAAGATGGCTTATATAAACTGCATGTGCCAACTGCTGGATCTTCTTCACTTGGTTTTCTTTCTAAGTCTGTAAATTCCTCTCAGAATTGCATTTCTATTCCTACTGCTATGTTAAGTGTCAGTTGTAATCAATTTGATCTATGGCATAGAAGGTTAGGACATCCTAATTGTCAAGTTGTATCTAGAATATGTAAACTTCTTTCTCTGGATGTTACAAATGCTACTAAACAAAGCTTTTGCTCATCATGTCAGTATGGTAAAGCTTGTCAAGCTACGTTTCCAAGTTCAAGCAATAAAACAAAATTTCCTTTAAAACTCCTTTTTCTTCTGTAGAAGGTTATAGATACTATGTGCACTTTGTTGATGATTTTACAAAATACACTTGGATATTTCCCCTTCGAACCAAATCTGAAGTGAAACAAATCTTTATTAACTTTCATACTCTTGATGAAAAACAATTTGAAAAGAAACTTAAGTGTGTGCAAACAGATTGGGGGGGTGAATACAGAAGTCTTTTACCTTATCTCACAGCTCAAGGCATCCTTTTTCGACATCCTTGTCCTTATCAGCATCAACAGAATGGGAGAGCTGAGAGAAAACACAGACACATTGTAGAAACTGGCCTAACTCTCCTAGCTCAAGCATCCATGCCACTTCATTTTTGGTGGGATGCTTTCCAAACTGCAGTGTATCTAATTAATAGACTACCTTCTTCCACTCTGTCACATTATTCACCTTTTGAAATTCTTTTTCATTCCAAACCAGATTATTGTTTTCTGAAAGTTTTTGGATGTGCTTGTTATCCATATCTCAGACCATATAACAAGAACAAGTTCAGTTTTCACTCTTCAAAGTGTGTTTTCTTAGGTTACAGTCCAATTCATAGAGGTTATAAGTGTTTAAGTTCTGATGGGAGAGTTTATATATCAATTAGTGTCAACTTTGATGAAATGGACTTTCCTTTTGTGTCAAATTTCAGTTCTCAATCTGATTCTTCTTCCAAGTCTGATTCTCCTTCAAATTCTGCTGGTTATAAATCTTCCCCTTGGATTTTTCCTACTTTATTTTCATATGGAACTCAAAATCAGGATATAACTTCCAATACAAGTTAGTCTCCTTCTATGTTGGCATGTGCAGATCAATCTCCTTTAACAAATGATCACATTCTTTCTTCTCACACCATAAACACTCATGCTAATGATCAGGTACAATCAGATAAATCATCATTTTTTAGCTCCCAACCATCAAACACTCATCCCATGCAAACCAGATCCAAAACTGATCATCTTAAACCCAAAATACCCTACTCTTTCTTAGCCATCTCTAGTCTCTCTACTATAGAACCAACTACTGTCCAGGAAGCATTATCAAATCCTCAATGGTTAGCTACAATGCAACAAGAGTATAATGTTTTGATCCAAAACTCTACCTGGACTCTTGTTCCATTTCATAACACTATGAACATTGTTGAAAACAGATGGGTGTATCGGATTAAGTACAATGCAGATGGTACTCTTCAAAAGTATAAAGCCAGGCTGGTTGCCAAGGGGTTTCAACAAACACCTGGTCTTGATTTTTTTGAAACTTTTAGTCCAGTTGTTAAAGCTTCAACTATTAGAGTCATATTAACATTGGCAGTTTCTTATAGCTGGGATATACAACAAGTTGACATCAACAATGCTTTTCTGAATGGAGATTTGCAAGAAGAGGTGTACATGGCTCAACCAGAAGGTTTTGTTGATGCTACTCATCCATCATATGTGTGCAAACTTAATAAAGCATTATATGGATTAAAACAAGCTCCTAGAGCTTGGTTTGACAAACTTAAACAAGCCTTGCTACAGTGGGGGTTTAGTAATTTTGTTTCAGACAACAGCTTGCTTATTTGTCATTCTTCAGGAAAGAGTCTATATCTTCTGGTATATGTGGATGACATCTTGATAACTGGAAATGACCCTTCACTCATAAACAAAGTAGTATCTGACTTGAACAAGTTGTTTGCTCTTAAAACCCCTGGATCATTAAGTTATTTCCTGGGATTTGAGGCTTACAGAGATGCTTCTGGTTTGTATCTGACTCAAACCAAATATCTTAATGATTTGCTGATCAAAAACAGAATGGCTGAAGCTAAAAGTAGTCCTATTCCTGCATCATCCGGGACTAAGCTTTCTTTGCAGGATGGATCTCCATTTGATCAGCCCTCTCTATATAGAAGTATCATTGGTGCATTACAATATCTTACTCTTACAAGACCAGACATTGCCTTTATTATTAATAAACTTAGTCAGTTCCTGCAAGCACCAACCTCTCAGCATTGGCAAGCATTGAAAAAGGTGTTGAGATATCTAAAAGGGACTGCAAATTTCGGCCTTCACTTCAAACCAGCAGCACAAATTACTCTAGAAGCATTCACTGATGCAGACTGGGCAGGAAACTTGGATGATAGGAGATCAACAACTGGTTATGGTGTATTTCTTGGAGGAAACTTAGTGCAGTGGTGTTCTAGAAAACAAAAAGTTGTTGCAAGATCTTCTACAGAGGCAGAATACAGAGCATTAGCAGATGTTGCAACAGAAATTGTATGGTTCCAAAGCTTACTAAAAGAACTGAATGTTGATCTGGTAACTTGTCCTATACTCTGGAGTGATAATATTGGTGCTGGTCTACTTGCTTCAAATCCTATGTTTCATGCCAGGACTAAACATATAGAGATAGATGTACATTTTATTAGAGAAAAGGTGACTGCTAAGCAACTAGAAGTTAGATATGTGCCTTCTGAATATCAAACTGCAGACTTGTTTACCAAATCACTTGCTGTCAATCAATTTCAGTTTCTTAGAGACAAATTGACTGTTAAAGAATCAATGCTTAGCTTGAGGGGGCCTGTTGATAAGCATCAAGCTAAGCTGGACACGCATGAAATCAGAGCTTCTGCAGGCTGATGCATTGCTGATGGAAGTTAGTGTTATTGTGACAAAAATCAGTTAGTTGATTAGCTGCAGTTGTAGTAAAACATTATGATAAAGCATGTATAGGAATATGTCTCATGTAATTGCTGAAAAGTCAAGTGATAGCTGACTCAGCAAAGTTGTTAGGCAGTTAAAACTTTTTCTTGTATGTATATATACTGATATAAGGTTGCTTTAGCATTAAGCAAAGTTTTATACAAAAATCAATAAAAATAATTCTGTCTTCTCTTCAGCTTTCAACCATACAGGGCGAGATCTTTCGGTTCCTCCTCTTTCCTAATTTAACTGAAATGCATAGTATATATTTCTTGTACGTAAAAGGAAGAGATTCATTCATTAAGATTTCAGAAGAGTATAGGCATGCAGTCAATATATAGCTAGGAATTCGTTTCATCTACGTTTAAACATGCGTAATCTTTGCCTCTTTAATTAATTAGATAGCCGATCCGCTGACTTTAAAGCCTGACAATAAATAAATATATATATATATTTATTTTTTTATTGATGCGGTCCCGTCCAATAATTATTTAAATCATTGGAGACTGATCTCGTATTGATTATACTTTACCACATGTACGTGTGTATAGATATATATGTGCTATACACTACTGCAGACACATAGTTATTCTTCTTCTTGACGTCAAATTCTTAATTAATGAAAAACGAAGAGTGGTTTATTTTATTATTTATTTGCCAAAAGCAAAGAAATTAATTAATTAAGCAACCAATCCGGCCCACTGCTCCCAACAGTTGCTTTAATTAATTAATTGACAGCGTATTGCTAGCGCTGTCCAGTAGTGCACCAAATTGACACCAAGGAACAATGACCCGCTGCATGTGTTTCTTTCACCTACTTTGACAGCACATATATGGCCTTACGCCATTAATCACTGTTTCCATTAATGGTTGCCTC
Organism: Boswellia sacra; assembly: GCA_013180625.2. Lineage (NCBI taxonomy): Eukaryota > Viridiplantae > Streptophyta > Magnoliopsida > Sapindales > Burseraceae > Boswellia > Boswellia sacra. The sequence goes on along the minus strand of SNVD02006955.1, from coordinate 1,884,961 downwards.
CCCCACCGTAAAATATATCTCTATCATGCACTGTTATATCATTTACGACTCATTTATTCCCGAAAAGATTTGCCTCTTAATGTTTATTTTCCATAGTTATGCTCGGCTTTAACTATCAAATATTTTGTCATTTACATGCACACCGCTTCCAACTTCTGGTGCATCAAATAATCGAGATGTTATATATAAACTCCTCATCCTTGTGCGATGCTTTGTCGATAAAGAGTAATAAGCAGTACTCATTATAGATAATCTGGGAAATAGAGATTTTAATGAAGTATATTGCACCACATCTTCCGTCTCAATACAATTGTTGATAACGTCTATTTAATAATATAGCTAGGGATAACTTAATCCAGAAATCCAAGTACATATATATTCAAAATTTTGCCATATCAAGATGCAATAGAAAGTTTAAACGTATAACGTTACAGAAAACCAAGTTGTAAGACTTTTGTGTATTTCCATTTATCTTATATAATATTTGATAAGGACCGTCTAGAGCCTCTTCAACTCACTTTTTATCTTATACAGATTACAAATTCATATAAATCACATATGATTTATCATGACAAACACCACCGTTATTTGCTGTATCAACTAGTGGTGATGAATATTGCATTTGTCATGACGTATCATATGTTAGACAATATATCATATTATTGTATATATTGATCCAAAATTAAAACAAACCACAAAAAAAAAAACCAAAGAGATAGCTTAAGGGACCCTTGATTAAGCTACCCCAGTTACCAATTCCACACTTTGAAAGTTATTGTTAACACAAACCGTGTTGTTACGACCTTGTAATATTTTTTCCACTATAGGCTTAAGCTCCCGTGGGCGCACATTCACCATGAGCCCGTACTTCATGAAAAGTGTCAGTGACATTTTCTGCTCCACACGGTGGCCTGGCACCACCGAGAGATGGTGGCGCAGCAACACAGCAGCGGTTATCGACTTCATTTGTAGATAAGCCAAATCCTTCCCCAAACAAATCCGTGGACCAGCATTGAATGCAGCAAACTTGTATGAATCTTGTACCTCAAAGTTTTTACCATCAGATGTCAACCACCTTTCTGGCTTGAACTCCGAGAAATCTTCACCCCAGATGAATTTCATCCGACCCATTGCGTATATTGAATACGTAATCGATGACCCCCCCGGAACGAAAGTGCCGCTCGGCAAGACATCATCGGTGACTACATGCTTTGAGTCTTGTGGAACTGATGGGTACAACCGTAGTGTCTCGGATAATGCTGCCTTGAGGTATATCAATCGGTCAACTTCTTCAAACACAAGCGGTTCCTCTACCCACTTGGACACGTCATTGCCACGTGTCTCCATCAGGACGGTGCAAATCTCAGTGAGGATTTTCTCTTCCACTCTTGGGTTTTGACCTACCAACCAGAAGAACCAGCTCATCGCGACTGATGACGTGTCACGTCCAGCCAGTATGAAGTTCAGTGCCACGTGCTGAAGAAATGTGTCCGAGTATGACTCCTTTTTCTTCATAAATCTAGACAACAAGTCATCATGTGGGGTCCCACCTTGCTCCGGAGTCACCAACTCCACCTTACGTGTATTGATGATATCAGACAAGTAGGCCTCTATGTGTTCAAGGCTTCGGCTCATTTTGACTTCCATCCCAAGCCGAAGGTATTTTCTCAGCTTCCACATGGCTTGTGGCAAAATAAACCGTTGCAGTGTGGCTTCAGTGGCTTGATCAAAAGCCATCGCGAAGCCATTTTCGGGAAGACCAGGTGACAGCGTCTGTGGGTCCTTACCAAAAGCCAGCCCGCATATGTTATCAAAAGTGATCCTAAGCAAAAGGTCTTGAAGATCAACCGGTTTGGCTTCAACCTGAGCCGTTTCAAGAATCGGGCAAAATCTATACTTTATCGCTCGGCTCACCCAGCGAGCCATTGCTTGGCGCAAAGTCCTGGTGGTAAATTCCAGTGCAGCAGTCTTACGCTGAAACCGCCACGTTTCACCATCAGAATTGAATATCCCATCACCAAGCAAATCATGGAACACAGATTGCCAGGTAGGACCCTTGGGATAGTTATCAAATCTGGACTTCAAGATGTGCTCAACGTTTTTTGGATCGCACGTGACAGTCACGAGACCCTGCTTCCGAGTTAAAAAGGGGATAGCGAAGATGCATGTCTGGTACGTGCCTCCACACGCTCGCAGATTGTCGGAGATCCAGTCATGCATGCGATTGGAGTTCTGAATGAGGCCAGGAAGGCTACCAAATACAGGCCAGACGCGTGGACCGCTCAGTGATCTTGACATGAATCTGAACCATACTAAATAAGCTGCTAAAGCAGTTAAGATCATTAAAGCCGTTGCTGAATCCATGTGATGTGTAGACCCACGTAATAATTATGCTCCTTGTCGCACCGAATTAATCTTTTCTTAAAGCTGGCTAATTCCCGAAAGAAAAGCGAAGCCCAAACCAAATCTGCAATGGGAACAAGAAAACAAATGACAAATGCAATGCTATTACGTAACTAAAAAATATATAGGATTTGTTGGAATGTAACTTTCAAGCTCAAGCCCTCTGAACCAGCAAACGTGAAGCTCAAGACTTAGAAAAAATGGTGTTAACGAAGAAATTAACCACACCCAGATTAGATTTTGTGAATCGAAAGTGTTTGAGTTTTGGTTTTTCATAAAAAATGCATGGAGAGAAATCAAGAGGATTTTGTTTGGGATATCTATTGCGAAGAAGAAAGAGAAGAAATATAAGAGAGAGAGAGAGAGAGAGAGAGAAGCAACGAGAAGTGTATGACGGGGAAGAAAGAGACGAAAAGAGACTTTATATATAAGAGAATTGGGAGGGCAAATTAATAGTGCTGTTGAAATTATGTCTCTCAACAGACCCAGAGTAGAGTAGCTAAGTCAGCCGCTTAAAAACGCGGCATTAATTGCCAACTCGAGTTGTTGAAATATTAAGGTGATTAAAGCGAAAACCAACAAAGTCTAGCCCATATATTTCTGTCTCTAATATAAATATATATAAACAAAATATAATGCGAACCAAGCATGCAAAGTCATGCAGAGTAGTAATGGCTAAAGCCCCTTTTTCAGTTACCGGTTCTAGACGTCATTTTCTCTCTGTATTAAGCAGAAAAGCTTATCGCCTACATTCATCATCAGAAGATTAAGAATAATATTAAAGAAGATATGAATTGCTCACCTAATTTTGTGGGAACTTCTCTTCCACCTTAAATTCCAGCATTGAATGAAGAAGTAGAAAGTAAATGAGATTAGTTGAGGAGCTATATACATATACATATATATATATATATATATATATATTTATTTATTTATTTATTTATTTATTTATATGTGCGTGTTATATATATATATATATATATATATATATAGCATGACATGTGGTGGGATTAAAAGGCTTATTTATGCGCTTTGGAAACTAATGCAAGAAAGCGTAGAGGATGGTTAGGGTTCGTGTTGAGTTTTTAGGGTGGACGACGTCGTCGTCGGTGGTTTTCTTTTCTTTCATTTATGAAAATCGGTTCTTCGATACGCATGTGATCCGTTTGTGCTCGGTGAGGTGAGCAACCCAACCCAAAGCATTTAATTGCCCTCTATCGCCCGTATGCTGTCGTTTAATTATTCCCATTAAAAGTCAAAAACGTTTGGATGTTGCATAATATATAATATTATTATATTCATATTGTTTTGTTCTCTAGCTATTGTTTTAAATAATAAAAAAAAACAAATACTCACGATCAATTAACACATTCTTCTCCACCAAAGAAAGACAAATAATTTAAAATCACTAATAGTGAGACAATATTGTAATTTTTATTGTTTGTTTCAGTAATTAAAATGCTGAGTCGATGCATGTGATCTTGCACATTGAGTTTTTTTTTTTTAAATGTTATTATATATTATAAATTTGTCCCCACTAAATTAATTTTGATTATAAAGTGATTGATATATAAAATGTTAGAAGTGTACGTAATAGTTGTCGTGAGTGGGTCATTTCTATCCGAAGATTAAATAACCCCATGTGCAACATCTTAATAATTATGGTTTTATATATGTTTTGGCACGTCAAAATGTAATCATCATCTCATTAGTCATATATAATAGAAGAAAGAAATGATAATATTTATAAAATGGGTAGGGGCTAGGGTTTGTCATTCTCGCTTCTTTAAAGTGCAGCCATAAATCCAATGATAGTAGTATTAATTAATTAATGCCTTTTATAGTTAAAAAGTGTCGTGGTCGATGCTCCATTGGCGAAATTAGAACGCATTTTACTACCATATTTTCACATTCAACTCTTGCCTAACAATGCGAGGCTGATGGTTGTAATGTTTGGTTTATGATCATTAGTGTGCATCCATATGGGGCAGCAAATATTGGCACATGTGGTGTGTAAGGGTAGTGACCTTGACAATGCAATCAGCGATCCATATTAATGAAAATGACGATTTGATATTGATAAATAGTCACAAAATCAACTTAATTAGCACACAAATTTAGGTAGTAATTACTCTTTTTTTCTATTTTGAATTCGTAGATGATAAAATATCTCACAATATTGAGATCCACCCAAAAATATTCAAACTCTATCGAAATAAATTTCAATATCAAAAGTGCAATTAAATTTAATAAAAATTTTATCTACAAGAAATCAGGATATCGGGTAGGGAACGGCTTAAATCTCTCCCAAGTCCCACCCTATCTCAAAGCAGGTAGTACTCATGATTGTGCTAATTGGACATGATGGCTAGCTATGATGACTACTATTATATCGAGCTATTTTGCCATTAAAACGTTATATACCATGTGATTATAGACGTAGATTGTTGAAATGGTCTTCAATTAATGATGTAACGACCAACGATAAAAATTTGATTCCAACTGCAATGTTGGACTGTCACAATCACCATCCAAGTTTAATTATTAGAAGGGCTGTGATTTGGGTGTCACTATTCAAACATTTCCTAGCTTTCGCATGAAGAAAGTTGGGGAGAAAGCAGATTTTAATAAGATCGGTGCACAGTACTCTCATTCACCAACCAAAAATAATTAATAAATTTTCGACCTGTGCAAACAAACAATGTTCTAGTTAATGAATTAAATACATTTTATACATCCCCTCTTGACTTTTTAAATTTTTCTTTGAAAACAAACAAACCCAAGTCAAAAAATTAGATGAGAACGAAACTTAATTTCTTGTTCCCTTTTTGGGTCATAGAAAAAGTTATATTTATATCTAGGTAAGGTATGTAATATAATTATATATTACATACATACTGAAAGCTACCTATATTGATTAGTCTCCTGAGAAAGAGAGAAAATAAATCAAACTCTAAAGGGCCACGTTCTTCATCAATAATTTTCCCTCTCTGTGTACATTTATTGAGGCATCAGCAAATCATCCACTCTATAGCCTTACCTACAAAAAACACGTAGAGCCTTAATAGTGCGGGCCAAGTAAAATCAGCTCTCTAAGGTTTTGAAAACTATCAGGGACACCCCAAATGTTAGCTGTCGACCTGCCTTTAATGAAAAACTGCCATGTATGTATACTAAAATATTATTTAACTGTCTAATCAGGTTATCAAAAGATTAATTTTTAACCCTTTTCAAATCAAGAGTTAAAACGTTCTTCTCTTTCATATGAAAAGCCTTTCTGAGAAAACAAAATTCTCTCCAATATATATATATATATATATATATATATATTATGTTCATAAATATTAAAAAGAAACTAATTCTTTTCCTCCCTAAATTTTTAAGTCAACAATCAACGTTTAGGGTAATATAGATAGTATCCAAAACCTTTTAGGGTTTTACTATTAGGCAAAACTAATGGGGCTGCACAATTCAGCCAAGAAATTATACACGATTATGATTGATAATGAGATGAGCCATCTCCCTTTTACTAACTTCATTTTTTTCCATAATATATGAAGTCTAGAGTATTGCTATCTCTACCTTATCATATCTTGTTATCACTAACAAGAATATAATTAGTGGCCATAAAAAAAATATAAATAAAGAGAAATAATAAATTCAAATGTTAATTCTCTATTAATATAAAAATTTATTTATTATCATATCTGTAAAAGTTATGATAAATGTACATGAGAATTCTAATTATTTTGGTGTAAAATGCAAAATCATAAGTACCCAATTGATCTCTCTAACTAATTATCTCAATTATTTTAAATTTTAGGTTTCGTTTGTTTACATTTTTTAAATTCTATTTTTTAAAAACACATATTTTTTAATATATTTAAATCAATATTAAACACATATTATTTTTTTAATTAAAAAAATTTAAAATCAACTACGTATTCTCCATAAATTTAAAAAAAAAAAAAAAGCGATCAATCACAACCTAAGCTACTCTACCAGTAGCATTATAATTAAGTTGATCATGAGTCGCTGGTAGGCACCCGCAGGAGTCTTTTGTTCTCTTCCATTATTACTCTATTTGTTTTACTAATAAATATCAGAAACAGCTCTGAAACTACGTACGGAACCATCTGGATATGTATATATCTTCTTGTAGCTGAATAATTAGGAGGATTTCAGCGACATGAGCTTGTCAGCTTTTGCGGTCAATTAAATTTAATTAATTAAAGTAACGTACCTGACAAAAGCTCGGTGCCGGCAGGTGCTTTAATGTAGAAAATGCAAATTAAAATCAGAAACCTAAGTGCGAGATGCATATAAAGCCATATATAAAAGGTAACTCACATTCACCAACTCTGGCATCAGCTATACGTTGTGATATTCCAACTATCTGTCATTTCCGTCACTGTGTCACATTCTTCTTATTAATGCTGTTGAAATTAGATGGATGCATGAAAAGGAAATGTACTCCTTTGTGGTTGTGGTTGCCGATTAATTGGAGATGGAAATGGGAGTTCAGTTGGTTAATTTTAGTACTAACATCGTATTAGGTGAAGTAATGGTCTTCCTTCCATCTAGCTAGCTTTTAATGTCTTCACTTAATTATTATTTTCACCCACCATGCAGACGATGCTCTTTTTCGTTATATATTTGCTCATATATTTGAGGAAATCCTAACTTTATCAAGGGAGTAATATTGTTGATCAAATTATAGTTCTGCATTATTTCTAGAGTTTATATGGTGGAAATCTTATTGCTGAATCGGTAATCAACTTGCATCAGTGGGGGGGGACCCAAAAATTTTCTTTAGAAGAGGATCGCATAACTTAGAATTTAAATAAATATATAGCTAAATATAATCATTAAGATTAAATTATATTTAAAAAAATTTTTAGATAAATTAAAAGTAAGATGATTATTTCTTTTTTATATACGTGTATGTGTGTATGTATGTGTGTGTGTGTATATATATATAAGACTAACGTTATAATATATTATAGTTTGAAAAAGTTTTCTAACATATATATAAGTTTTAAATTTTTTTTATTATAATAAAATTAATATGTTTTGAATAATATTGTTTTAAAAATTTATATGAAAGTTAAATATATTTAATATTTGGATTTTGATATTCTATACCTAGAGAATTTTTTTGTACTATTTAATTATCTAAATTTTAAGATTCTATGTAAATTAATATATTGATGATGAATTGAATTAAAAGAATATTTATAAAAATATAGATTGATCGATGTACTCTATATATTGAAAATGATTTTTCAAATCTATTATGATTATCTATATATTCTAAATGCCTTCCAAATAAATTATATGAATAAATATATCATAACATAATGAAGGCATATAAATAGACTCACCTAAAAATAACATTTAAGGTTAAGGGTGAACCTAAAGGTATGAAATATATTTGTTAAAATCAAGTAATTTTTAAATAAAAATATATTTGTTAAAATCAAATAATTTTTATATAAAGGTATATTTATGAGTATTAAAACTTAAGGGATATCATAAATTTTCAAATTTTCATCGGGGCTTCGGACCTCCCCTCATCCAAGCATGGGTCCGCCTGTGACTTGCATATATATACTTGTGGCCAATATTGTTTGATTTCGGATAGATGCATGTATATTCCCATTCCACAAGTGACAAACCCATCTAGTAAAGCAGTGCCCAACCCAGCTGGAAGCTTGCACATTTGAGTTATAAGGACCCCCAACTACAAGTACTGAGCTACGCACGAATCCTGAACGTCCACATGTAATGGATCAGTTAAATTAGGATCATCATCTCTTGATCTTAATTTCACTTTAGTTGAATTTTATTGATTTTGAGTAATTAAAATCTTTTATATGTTTTCTTCTCTTTTATTTATTATATATTAACTATTAATTATGTATTTTTATTACATCAAGATGAATATTAGATCAGAAGAAAATATTTATCCCAATCAGTGACAAGAAGTTGGGCTGACAGTAGAAGGTCATATCCGGACTGGTGCAAGTTGGTCAGCTTTATCCATTGTAAAGTACCTTACGATGCCATCCGCCATCGCAAACAAACAGTCAAAACTTTCTCCTGCCACTTGCCAATGCTTAATTAATAATTATCACGTGGCAGAGTTTCCATTCATGCAACAAGACTCTCATAAACATCGAACTATACATAAAACTGAAAGGTAAAAAGCGATTTTAATTTATTACAGAGTATAATCTGCCTATGGTTTTGTGTATAACCACTCAACGCATAGTTGTTAAACCACACCAACTGGTGGAAGAGATATTTTACAAATTCACATGTGATCAGGATAACTGGACGAGAGACCCTATCAAGTGTCAACCTCTAATCAACAATAAGCCAATAGCTGTGATTATAAGTGTTGAGGGAACACCAAATTTTAAATGGGTCCAAAAGGTGAGAGTGTAGCCTACGGGCTGTGCACGACGAGCTTGCTCACACACAATCAGGTTTGCAGCTGAACCCAACAAGGACAGGTTTCCAGCAACTGTGCTCACATACGCCAATATAAGCCATGCTCTCTTCTCATCACTTTTAGATACAGCTGCCGCTGAAGCTGCCACTCTTGCTCCAAGTAGAAGAACTGGATCAAGACCAAATTAATTAGCTATTAGATGTCTCATGTTAAATAGACTAAGGCAAAAATTTATGATCCTCTCGTGGTACTTATCATCATATATAGAATTAACTTACCAGTAGGAACATTTGATGCAACATTTGAAAGAACTAGAATGACCAAGGCAAGCACTGCAATCCCACTGGCATGATTGATTCGTGCATGAGGCTCCATTAGAGTCCATAGAGTGCTAGGTATCCCTGTTTTGTTAAATCCTTCAACCGTGATAAACATTCCACAAAAGAATATCAAGAGAGAGTATGAAACCTGAGTCAAGAAAATAGAAATTAATTAGAATTGTCTCAGAGGAACATGAAGTGATTTCAAATTATACATCACGTAACTGCAGATTTTTACCTTCTCTAAGCATGGTCCGGCATCCTTGAAATCAAGAACTACAAGAACAAGTGCGGCTGTAAGAGCAGTCCATGCCATGTTTAATCCCATTAGCAAAGCAATCAACATTCCAATAATAACTAGATAAATGCAAGTCTTCCAGGACAATTTCTTCCAATTCTTTGGCTTTTCTTTCTTTTCTTCTTTGAATTGTTGTCCCATCCCAAGTTCTGCACCATTCATCATTTCCATGCTCCCATGCACACCACCTTTCGCAATCATTTCATCCATTATTTGAGAAAATGCTTCATCTTCATCGTCTGACTTCCTTTTTGTATCAGCTGACTTCTTTGTGCACTCAATTTTACCATTCGAGGCCCTGTACAAATCACTTTCGCTTAAACTTCTGCGAGGCTTACGCTTACCCGAGTTAAAAACATCCATAGAGTCTGACGTGGGACTAAAAGCTAATTCAGCTGTAGGATGTGACATAGCTAGAGGAGAGAATCGATGCAAAGTGTCGTCCTCTATAGAAATCGCCTCTTCCGAATCTTTTTCTTCATCTTTTTTAACTGATAAAACCCTCCAATACATGCAAACAATAAACGCAATATTCACAAGGACACCCACAAGCATGGCAGGAATGATTCCCAATACAAAGTCCCCAAACGAGATGCCACTTTGCAGGGCAATCACCAAATTTTGAGGGTTGCCAATTGGCGTTGCGGAAGAGCCAACGTTGGCGCTTGAGGCCAAAGCAAGCAAGAAAGGATGAGGTGAAATACCGTTTTGTCTAGCGATTTTCAAAACGAACTCCGTGAGAACAACACAGGTGGTGTCATTGGTGAACAAGGCACTGGCAACGGCAGAAACAATGCAGATTCTGCACAGTAAGTCCTTTGCACCGTAACTCCGCCATGAAAGCAACATCCCGAGGTATTTGAACATGCCAGCTCTTTCAAGGTAAAAGCTGACAACCATGGTTCCGAAGAGCAGGCCAAGGACTGAGAGATCAATGGCGGCAAACGCTTCCTCCGGGGTGATTATTTTGAAGACAATCATAAGCATAGCTCCAAGTAGAGCTCCTGCAGTTCTTCCAATCGGCAGAAAAGGAACTGCAGGGAAGACTGCTAGAACCCAGAAGATCACAAAAGCAATTGAACCTAGAATCACGTTTCCAGTTTGAGCCAAAGCCATTTCCGCAACTTTATGTGCCTAAGCTAGCCTTTGCTACAACTAAATAGAACTTCTTTCTGTCAACTCAGTGCCGCGTCCAGTCAACAACTAGCCCTGTGACCACACAGAATGGATCAATAAAAATCTTCACACAACCTTAGAGCATTTGTTGGAAAAGTCCTAAGAAATAAAATCTAGACGAGTTAAGTGACATTAAAGGCCTTGAATTTATGAAGCAATGAGCGTAAGATTTAGTTAAAGTATATACGTAAACAGTAGTCAAAATAAGCGGTTCGAAAATGCAGGAAGTCAAAGTGACTTCTAAGCATAGAAAGGAGAGAAAGAGTCGTCTGAAGACGAGCCTAAGAACTCTTTTTCTCACATAATCTAAATAAAGTTTGTTGTTTTGCATACAAATGGACAATTTCGTATCCATAACTTCTTAACAAATAAAACGAATATGCTCAGAGCCAATCATATTGACTTGCAATTGATAATGAATAACAAATGAAAACTACGGCCTACTTTAGAACTCAAAGTCTTCCAAGTCTTTAAAACTCTGTGGAAATACAAGTATCCAAATAAAAAAATCTTCTGCTTGGAATCAGAAAATTTCAGAGCAATAGAGGACCCAGAGACAGAGACAGGCAGAGGGTGAACATGTTGTTCATATATAAACAAAATGCACAGCTTTTCCTGCTAATTTACACATTTCTTATGCATTTATATAACATGCTATAACAACTTTACAGCATTTAATTTTCCCTATTGCACTTTTTAATTTTTTAATTGCTGGAGATTTAAAAAAAGTATGAAATATAAAAGGAGAAAATTACCACAGAAGAACGCGAGATTTGGCGCCAAAGCTTCAAATTGCTAAAACCAGGAGACAAGAGTAATGAGAACTCAATTTTGAAACATATATATCTCAAGCATGGAGCAATCTTCTTGCGAATGAAATTAGCTAACACTAGCTCATGCAGGCACACAAAACACTACTATTGCTTAAGCACACCAAAACTGAACTAAATTAATCGTTTCCTGTCCAATGACATCTTTGATTTATTGGTGAGGCATATACATATATATATATTTAGCGGAAATGGTTTGCCAGCTGAAAAGCATTAATCTGACAGGTGAGTTAATTATTATTTGATACTTTTTAAACAGATGAATTACTTTAACAAATAACTTTAACATTAACCTCCAAGATAACTTTTCCAGTATATTTTGTCTCTGCAAAGGTCATTATTAAAGTGGCTCACTGGACATCCCCACTTGAAACAGTCAACAAAATACCAAAAGTCTAAAGCAATACATTTGTGCCACATTCCATGTCTGGACCAGAACCATCTATAGATTTTATTTTGTCATCCCATCAGAAAACAATTTCATCCATGACATGTTAAGGTTACGCCAATTATAAAGTTGTGCGTGTATCTATGCGTCCATCCAGATATATGTACATCCAAACCAATGAAGACTATATCAATTGGTGCAGGATGGACTCGCCTAGTGGTACATAAAAGATGATGAAAAGGTGATTCGATGGCTATGACAGAAGTGGACCCGAAAGAATAAGAATACAATTTTTGAATAGCTGGATTCGTTTCACACGAGATGCAAGTGGGTAAACACATTCATGCACAAGATTAGGAGAAACAGCCAGCAGGGCTGAGATGGACAGAAAGCCACTGATGTGATGAGTATGTGTATGTCGATGCCAATAAGAAATACGAAAGTTCCCAGGCAGAAAGTATTACTTTCGTCATCAAGTTGGGCATAAATGGAGCAAAAATGAAAAACTTTCATAATTAATTAAGCACTTTAACGACGAAAATTTAATCAGCCCCATTGATTTGGAAGAGCCTCAATGCTGGGAAGCATTAAGCGGTTGCATGAACTGAGATAACACGTAATACCTCTTGGACCCATTTGGGCTTACCGTAATAATCTAAAATTTACTTCGCAAAAAAATCTAGAATCAATCAGGAGTGGGGTAACTAGAATATTAGAATAGTTCTAAAAGCTGATTAGACATTGCCTTTAGACTTCTGATTATTGAAAAATCTGATTAAAAGTTGATAGAATATCCAGATATCCACTTCAAACAAATAACTTTCTAAATTGAGAGATATAAACAGAGCATTAGTTTTAGTTAAATTAAATAATATTTATTGAAAGAAAAAATCACTCTCATACAACAATTATGATGCTTCATTGAGAAAGATCTATATAGGATAGATTTACTAAATTGTCTTGTTTACTCGGTGAGTCTATCAAGTTAAACAATGATAAATAATGATACATGGTTAAGAAAATAGAGAAATAAAATACTAGTTTTTTTTCCCCAATGAATGAAGAAAATTTGAAAAAAAAAACCATAATTCTTGATAAAACCATAATTCTGCCTTCAAGTTCAGCACATAACACGTAATATAATTGATCAAGCATACCGCATCCGTATAATGATATGATATATCTGTCTCATGGATTTAAGTATTTTTCTCTATTCATTATTTAATTCAAAGATTTAACTCATTTATCACCACTCATTAAGGACATATATATATTTCCCATGTTTTCAAGCTATTAAGGTCGGAGAGTATGACATAACTCCCATTATTTTAAGATTGTGGAAAAAAAAAAATCCATGACAATCCTTGGCAAATCTTTAATATAAGAAGACTAGTACACTCTTGACTTTCACAAGACCTTGTCTTTCACCCTGAATATAGGTTGAACATCTGTTGCAATATTTTTCAGAATCTGTAGAACCACAAACAAACACTCACATATTGGAGACAGAGAAGGAGAGAAACTTTAAAAGATATCCGGGTGAATAGCATCTTTAAATGTTTTCCTGATCTTTTATGCAATTGCAATATTAGTAAACTATTGCTTTGATTTAAGAATTCATGGTTAAAAAAAAAAAAAAAAAAGGAGTTCATTGTCAAAATTCAACCCCATAGTAAAATAGTTTTACTATACTAACAGTGCATAACTTCTTTGAAGCTTACCTTATCGAAAACAGAACCTTTAATCTTCGATTGTTGAAATAAAGCAAACGCTGCAATGGTGAGAGGGCCTGCACCAACGAAGCAGCTCTTTGAGCCCGTGAAAAAAAACATGTTAATTAAGTTTTAGAGTCTGCAAATCTTGGTTACACCTATTTACAATGTTGTAAACCTTACAAATCCTATTTACAGTCTGTACAAGTTTTATAAACTATAGCCATGCATTCAAACACTCCTTTAGATTTTCTTACAAATTATGAACAATAAGGATCTTCGTCCCTGCACCAGAAACTTTAAATTCTCGTTCCAACAACAAAGCCAATATTTCAACTTGTAACACCTTATGCTCAAGAGACAATTATCAGGAATATAGTAGCGTTAATGAAAGAAATCACTTTGATGACATAAAACAAATTTAAAAAAAAAGGGGGGGATCATGCAGTGCCAACAGACTCAAACAGGATATTTATGGTTGTTAACGAACACTCTATCAACAATTCAGCTCTACACAAGACAAAATGTAAAAATGCTATGTCATTAACGGAGTGAAAATGAGTAACATAAGCTACGTATGCACCTAATGGAAGCCGCCAACCTCGTTGATGCTCGTATCTTGCTCCAACTTAACAAAAATTTTTAATAACGGACGAGACTAAGATAAAGAATGGGGATTCAATATACAATTTTCTGCACTCTCTGTATCTGCAAAGTCAAGAAACTCCACTGGGGAGTTATATAATTGCAATTTGATTCCCCCTGGAGCAAGAGGCCAAAAAGATAGTGGAACAGTTTGGTAGAGACTAATAGATAAAAACACCGAAAGGAGAATTAACAGAGACAGTAAGAGAAGGCTCGGCATATAAATTTTGTAAAGTGGAACCAAATCAACACATAATATAAATTTGTTGTGAATAACGTACCACAGAAGATGATAATATAAATTTGAGATGAATAATACATTCTAAGCAGAGTGAAAGATGAAATATTTGAAGAATAGATATTCAAATGAGGAAGCACCAATCTTCACCTAAGCTTTACGAGTGCTTTAACCATGATTTTATCGAAGAGTGAAGTGATGTCACGATTGTGACGATTATAAAGTAGAAACAAACCAAACCTTCACATGATAAAATATAAACAAAAGTGCATAAGAAGTGAGAAGCATGCGTATATTTTATATATCATTCCTTGCAATTATATAAGTTTTTATACAACTCACAACCATTCTCGTAGTTACACAAATGAAAGCTTGACACTGAAAAAACAATTGTACGAAAACCAAACGAATGGCCAATGAAATCAATATGCTTTCCCAATAGTGATTTCATGGAGCACTCGAAATATCCCCACATTAAGTACAAATCATTGGCGGCCAGCCCATAAGGTTCAAGGTTTGCCTCTAATTAGCCAATGCGCAGTCACCACCAAGTTCATTATTTAACAGAACACAACAACTATGTATTACATTAGCAAAATATGGTACATAATGGATCCAAAATGATGCGCATTCTACTACAGCTGCTTCCAATCAACTCAACGAAAGCAAAGAAAGAAGAAAAAAAAATCTGGTACGTAGGGACATAGAACCGTTTTAGACGCACTCTGCGCCACGATCATGTCGTAACTGGGTGCTCTGTGACTCAGAGTCTGACTTTCCAACCCAATTAAACGAACTCCAAATCACAAAATATTCGGCCAAAATAGGATAACATAATTTAGAAAAGAGGAGAGGTATCATTCATTGAAATACGAACTTGTTCATGATTACTTCAGCATTTCATTCATCTCTTCTGTGCTTCTCTTAACTCAAAGAAATACACTCAATTTGATCAACGAAAAGTATCAAACTTCATATTAAACGTTCAGTTATTTCAACTGAAATGGTATGATAATATCACCAAATGGCCTAAAACCTTTTCTTTTTTCAGAAAGGTGAAAATGTTTTAATTCTAGCTACTGAAATGCTAAATTCAGTGCAAGATTTATCAAGTTACAAAAAGATGCTTTTAAGTGACAAGATCACTTCAAACACTTGAGGACATTGCTTAGATGGGCTCTAGAGGTTCATATAGTAGGGAAGGAAAAAATTAAAAAAAATTCAAAATAAAAAGAAATGAAAAGGGATTATATAATATTTGTATTATATCTAAGATCTAAGTTGAATATTTCCTAGCTATTCCCACCCTTCATTCGACTCCTGTAGACTAGATCTTGGATTGGTCTTTCAACCAACTAATTAAATCTTTACTTATAATGAATATGCATTTCTAATGAATAACCTTTACTTTTAATGAATATGCATTTTTAATGAATTTATTTGCTGATCCATATCACTTAATTTGTAAAATAGATGCTTGTACAAATTAATCATACGCCACAAGGATAAGATTTTCAATCCTCTACTCTACCAGCTGAGCTATCTCAATCATTGCCGATGCATCATCCTCATTTTACTAGATGGCTTGCATCTATGTCAATTAAAAAGATGAAAAGAAACATTAAAAGAAAAGTCTTGATGGGGATTGGAATTTCATTTTTGAAGTAAGAGAAAACATCTGAACATGATTTTCACAATAATTTGGGGTGCCATTGGCATCACCAAACAACACGTGGAAAGTGTCCATTTTTCTCTTTGAACATCTAACCTGTTCTTCAAACTTATCATGAGTAGCATGTATGTAACAACCGTAAAATTTTTTTTTTAGGGTTATAAAAGTCTTTGTGAGAGTTGGACAATGATTATAATAAATAAAAAAAGAGTTTTATTTATATTTAAATTAGAAGAGATAAATAGCGGTTTAGTTTTATCTCTTTTGGAATACCTTAATCTCATCTAGTATATAAGTAATATTATAATATTGTAAATAGGGTTTTTAACCTTAAAAAATTAGGTGGAGGCTTTGAAACTCAGAGATTTCAAGGTAAGATTGTATTTCTCTTAGTTTGATTTAATAATTTTTACTAGAAATTATTGTTGCCTAGATTTATGCTAAGATTTCTGTAGAGGATTAAGGAACAGCTTAAGATTTTTGAATTTATTAGGATACTTAAAATTCGATTTTCAGTCTGGTTTTTTTATATGTTCTTATAGACATATATATGAACGTGTAAAATTTTATTTCGCAAAAAAATATTAAGATTTCAATTTATTACAAATTTTTGAACTCTCTGTTGAAATCCTGAAAAATACTGTGATTTCTGGATGTTATGAATTTCGGAATTTTTTTCATATGCTAGAGGAGTCATAAATTTCTCAAATTTTATATGCTACTTTTTTAAGATGATATATATGTTTCTGTAAATTTTCATGATTTTTAAACGTGTAGAATAATTGTTATGAAATTTCAAATTTGAAACAACTTAATCTGAAAATTCTTGACAGACTTTACTGACAGAAAACGAAAATCATTTAAGAATAGTTTATGAAAGTAATTTGCTTTGAAAAATTTTTATTGAATACTTTATGTGTCTAGTTCTCCTCTACAAAATCCTAGGTTAATCGGATTAAGATATAAATTTATAAAATTTCTAGAATCATCTCTATTCAGGAAATGAGACTTAGGTAGAACGGTTTGTTTATGAATTTTTAAGAGAATTTTGTAGAACATTTGAGATGTTGAGTTTATGAATTTATCAAAATGTTTTTTGGTTATATCTTAGGACAATCGTTGGACGAGTAGGAGCTAGGATATTTCTCTTTTTGGATCGATCAAGGTAAGTAATATCATACATGTACTATGATTAAAGTGTAATGTGTTCTTAATAAATATTTTGATTTGTTAGGAAATATTTTTATGTGATATTATATGAATTATTTTCTGTTTTAGAATATAAATTGTGAAATTAGAGTTTTAGCAAAGCTTTTAAATTGATTCTCAAAAACCGTTTTCATGTTAAAAACCCTTTTAGTGAAAAGAACTTTTGACGAACTTATTATTATCTTCGAAAAGTTATTAGTATATGTACTTTGAGTATCGTGTTATTTGAAACGGTTCTTGAATGTTTTGAATCATTGTCCATAGTATCTGAATACTGTTATGAATTCTGAACCCAGCTGTGATATTAGTGTGCACACGACTTTTGGGCCGGGTCACGAGGATTACATATGACATATTTTTGGGCCAGGTCACCGGGATTACAAGTGACATATTTTTTGGGCCAGGTCACCAGGATTACAAGTGACATATTTTTTTTGGGCCGGGTCATCGGGAATACAGGTGACATATTTCTGAGTTGGGTCATCGGGATTACGGGTGACACTATGTGACATGAGTCGATAAATATTTTTTTTGATCTTTAATGATTGTGAATGATTTCTTTGATCTTAAGTGTTACAAATGCTTATGACTCCGTTTTTGTTAATATATGATTTTGGACCTGAAGTATTAAATTATGAATTATATGATGTTTTATTAATTGTTTTAAAATACTAATGGTTGTGTATGATTTTACTTACTAAGTTGACGGCTCACCCCTCGACTCTAACATTTTGTAGAGTAGTCTCGGAAGTTAGTAGTTGGGTTTGCTGGTTGATGTCGAGACTTTAGTTCATTTTTTTTGGAATTATGCAATAAGAAGATATTTTTTTTATTTACAATTATGTTTGGAACTTTAGATTGTTAAACTTTGTTTTGATTAGAGAGACATTAAATGTATTATTCTGTTTACTTTTTCCTAAAAGAAGGATTATTAAAGCTTTGTTTAAAAATTTATTATTAGTGATTTCCTAACATTTTAGCAATATTTGTGTTTCGATTTTGGGGCTTTATAGTTATGGTATCAGAGCTTAGGTATATGATTCTGTAGACTATAAAATGTCAATAGAAAGTAGTGACTTAGATCGAAGATGATAAGTTTTCTTTAGAACTTAGAAACTTAGAACATTCATTTGATTTCTTATTAAATTTTGTATGTTATGTTAAGCTTAAGATGCCGCCACGTAGACAGACTACTGAGGCTTCTAGCTCAAGGGGGTAACAATAATCAAACTAGAGGAGACAATAATCAGACCAATAATAATCCTACTATTCAAGAAATGGCTCAGGATAATCCTCCATGGATGCGCGCATTTACTAGATTCATGGAGCAGTAGAACAGGCTTCTGGAGCAAATGGCAAATCATAATACTGGACGTGGTAATAATAGAGAAGGCAACAATGCTATAGCAGGTGAAGCTGTATTAACCTTGGAGCAATTCAGGAAACTAAGTCCACCTACTTTTCGGAGTACTACAGATCCTTTGAGTGCTGAGGCTTGGCTAAAGCAAATAGAGAAGATTTTCACAACTTTGGGTTGTACGGGCAATTTGAGGGTTACATTCGCATCTTTCGTCTTGGAGGGTGAGGCTAACCATTGATGGGAAGCCACTTCGCGATTGATGATTAACCGTATGGGAGAAGGTTCACAAATTACTTGGAAGATGTTTGTAGACTCCTTTAACGAGAAATATTTTCCTGATCGAGTTCGCCACAGGATGGAGGCATAATTCAATCGTTTGACTCAAGGAAATAGATCAGTGGCTGAATATGAGGAAAAATTCAACTCTCTATCTCGATTTGCCACCATACCAAGTAATGCTGCTAAAGCAAGATTGTTCTTTGAGGGCTTACGTATAGCTATTCAGTCCCAACTGGCAGTGTTGAAATTGGACACATATGCAGAAATGGTGGACCGAGCCATGAATGCTAAGAGGTACTTGGTGGAATCTCAAAATAAGAGGGATAATCGAAACAAGAATCCTAAGAATAGTGCTAATAAAAGGCCAAGACAAAATGGTACAAGTAATGGTCCTTTTAAAAGACAAGGTGGAGATGGATCTTCTCAAAATGATAGAACCCCTTGTAATCATTGTGGCAACGTACACCGAGGAGATTGTCATTGGAAAACAAATGCAAGCTTTGGTTATGGTCAAAGAGGGCACAGAATTAAAGATTGCTCGAAGATGCGGGACTTTAACACTGAAACTCGAGCAGAAGTAGTCAGGCAAAGAAGCTAAAGACTCAAGGGCGCGTCTTTACTATGACTACGCAAGATGCCAATGCTTCTAATGATGTGGTGTCAGGTACACTATTTATTTTTTCTAAAGAAGCTAAGGTGTTATTTGATTCGGGTGCTACACATTCCTTTGTGTCTTGTGCTTTTATTTATCGAGTGAAGAATCTAGAGAATCTAGCTAAACCTTTAGATGGTTACTTATCAATTGCTACTCCTTTGGGTGATTCTACTTTGATTAGTCGTGTTTATGAATCTTGTGTTGTGAGTTTTGAGGGTAGAGACTTCTTAGTAGACCTCTTACCTCTAGAAATGCATGACTTCGATATCATTTTAGGAATGGATTGGTTAGCAACTTATCATGCTACTATAGATTGTGCTACAAAAGAGATTGCCTTTCGTATACTCGGGGAATCAAAATTTCGTTTTCGTGGAACACAGAATATTTATAAGGGTTTAGTGTTCGCAGTGAAAGCAAGGAAGTTACTAATGAAAGGGTGTGACGGGTATATGGCTTGTGTTGTTGTAGATAAGGATGACAAGGTCTCTCTTAGTGACATTCCTGTTGTGAAGGAATTTCCTGATATTTTTCCAGATGATCTTCTTGTTATACCTCCCGATCGAGAAATAGAGTTTGTTATTGACCTATTACCTGGTACGACACCTATTTCAAAAACACCGTATAGGATGGCACCCCTAAAGTTAAAGGAGTTGAAGATACAGTTACAGGAATTATTAGATAAAGGTTTCATTTGCCCTAGTGTTTCTCCTTGGGGTGCACCTGTATTGTTTGTGAAGAAGAATGATAAAACCATGCGCCTATGTATCGATTATCGAGAACTAAATCGTGTCACGATAAAAAATAAGTATCCCCTTCCTAGGATTGATAACTTTTTTGATCAACTATAGGGTGCAGCAGTATTCTCAAAGATAGATATACGATCGGGTTATCATCAACTAAAGATAAGGAGTGAAGATGTTCCTAAAACAGCTTTTCGAACCCGGTATGGGCACTATGAGTTTTTGGTCATGCCATTTGGTTTGACAAATGCTCCGGCAGCTTTTATGGATTTGATGAACAGAGTCTTTCAACCATGTTTAGATCAATTTGTCATTGTGTTTATTGATGACATTTTGGTTTACTCTAAAAGTAAGGAGGAACATGGAAGACATTTGAGTATTGCACTTCAAACTCTTAGAGAGAATAAGTTATATGCAAAGTTTAAGAAGTGTGAATTTTAGTTAGATAGAGTGGTTTTTCTTGGTCATGTGGTGACTAATGATGGTATCTCAGTGGACCCTATGAAAGTTGAAGCTGTGGTGAGTTGGAATAGACCCACTACTGTTACTGAGATTAGAAGTTTTCTTGGCTTAGCAGGGTATTATCGACGTTTTATAGAAGGATTTTCCAGGCTTGTAGTTTCGCTAACTCGGTTGACTAGGAAGAATGCAAGATTTGAGTGGGATGAGAATTGTGAACAGAGTTTCCTCGAACTCAAGAATAGATTGGTTTCTGCACCTGTCCTAACTATTCCATCTGGTGGTATTGGATATGTTATATATAGTGATGCATCTAAGAAAGGTTTGGGTTGTGTTTTGATGCAAAATGGACAGGTAGTTGCTTATACATCAAGACAATTGAAGAGTTATGAAAAGAATTATCCAACCAATGACCTAGAATTGGCGGCTGTGGTTTTTGCATTAAAGATTTGGAGACATTATTTATATGGAGAAACTTGCGAGATATTTACTGATCACAAGAGCTTAAGGTATTTATTCACTCAGAAGGAGCTCAATTTAAGACAGAGAAGATGGCTCAAGTTAGTGAAAGATTATGATTGCACAATCAATTATCATCCTGGTAAGGCGAATGTAGTAGCTGACGCACTTAGTAGGAAGTCTTTTAGATGTATGGCACTTTTATTCACCACTCAGAGTCATATTATAAGAGATCTTGAGAGATGTGGTGTGACAATGGTTCAGCATGGATGATAATATCCTATCGTATTTGAAGGTGCAACCTAATCTTATTGATGCTATTAAAGAGGCTCAGAAAGGAGATTCAAAATTTATTAAAATATGTGAAGAGGTAAAGATAGGAAAAAGACCAGAATTTAGATTGTCTGACAACCATGTTCTGTGGTTTGGAAAGCGATTATATATGCCAGCCAATAAAGACTTGAAGAAATTTTGAGGGAGGCTCATGAATCTACATTTAGTACTCATCTTGGGAGTACTAAAATGTATCGTGATTTGAAAAATAACTTTTGGTGGAAGAATATGAAGAAGGAGATTGCTGATTTTGTTTCCAAATGTTTGGTGTGTCAACAAGTAAAGATGGAACATCAGAGGCCCAATGGTCCGTTACAATTACTCCTTATTCTAGAATGGAAATGGGAGCACATCACTATGGACTTTATCAATGGTTTGCCTTGTTCGAAGAGGGGTTGTGATTCCATCTAGGTTATTGTAGACAGATTAACTAAGTCAGCTCATTTCTTGGCTATTAAAACCACCGATAACATGAGTCAGCTGGCTAAATTATTTCTGCAAGAGATTGTAAGGTTGCATGGGGTGCCAGTATCTATTGTATCAGATAGAGATCCACGTTTTACATCAAATTTTTTGGGTAGTCTTCATAAGATGTTGGGAACAAAATTGAACTTTAGTACTGCCTTCCATCCTCAAAGTGACGGTCAATCGGAAAGAACCATTCAAACTCTAGAAGATATGCTATGATGTAGTATCCTAGATTCGGGTGGTGGCTGGGAAGAACATTTGACCTTAATAGAGTTCGCTTATAATAATAGTTTTCACTCTAGCATTGGGATGCCACCTTATGAAGCTTTATATGGTAGAAGATGTCGGTCACCTTTGTGTTGGGATGAAGTTGGAGAAAGAAAATTGTTGGGACCGGAACTTATCCAAATTACAACGGATAAAGTTAAAATGATCAGAGAACGACTTCGTGCAGCCCAAAGTAGACAGAAGAGTTATGCAGACCACGCAGGCGAGCATTGGAATTTGAGGTTGGTGATGCAATCTTTTTTAAGGTATCACCATGGAAAGGAGTCTTTCGGTTTGGGAAGAAAGGCAAGCTCGGGCCTAGATTTATTGGGCCTTTTGAGATCTTGGAAAGAGTTGGGCCAGTAGCCTATCGTGTAACTTTACCACCTAACTTAACTAGACTCCAAAATGTATTTCATGTATCTGTATTGAGGAAATACATTTACATGAAATACATTACCGATCCTTCTCATGTATTAAATTATCAACCAATTCAAATATCAAGTGATATGACATATGAGGAGCAACCTATAGAGATCGTTGACAAAAAGGAGCAAGTTTTACGAAACCGAGTTATTCTCTTCGTAAAAATACGGTGGGCTAATCATTCATTAGAAAAGGCAACCTGGGAGCATGAAGCAGAAATGAAAGAAAAATACCCCCAACTATTTGAAAGTTAAGGTATGTATCAAATTTCGAGAACGAAATTTTTGTTAAGAGGGGGAGAAATGTAACAACCGTAAAATTTTTTTTTAGGGCTATAAAAGTCTTTGTGGGAGTTGGACAAGGATTATAATAAATAAAAAAAAAAAAGAGTTTTATTTATATTTAAATTAGAAGAGATAAATAGTGGTTTAGTTTTATCTCTTTTGGAATACCTTAACCTCATTTAGTATATAAGTAATATTATAATATTACAAATAGGGTTTTTAACGTAAAAAATTAGGTGGAGGCTTTGAAACTCAGAGATTTCAAGGTAAGATTGTATTTCTCTTAGTTTGATTTAATAATTTTTACTAGAAATTATTGTTGCCTAGATTTATGCTAGGATTTCTGCAGAGAATTAAGGAATAACTTAGGATTTTTGAATTTATTAGGATATTTAATATTCGATTTTCAGTCTGGTCTTTTTATATGTTCTTATAGACATATATATGAACGTGTCAAAATTTTATTTCACAAAAAAATATTAAGATTTCAATTTATTACGAATTTTTGAACTCTCTGTTGAAATCCTGGAAAATACTGTAATTTCTGGATGTTATGAATTTCGGAATTTTTTTCCATATGCTAGAGGAGTCATAAATTTCTCAAATTTTATATGATACTTTGTCAAGATGATATATATATTTTAGTAAATTTTCATGATTTTTAAACATGTAGAATAATTGTTATGAAATTTCGAATTTGAAACATCTTAATCTGAAAATTCTGGACAGACTTTACTGACAGAAAACGAAAATCATTTAAAAATAGTTTCTGAAAGTAATTTGCTTTGAAAAATTTTTAGTTGAATACTTTATGTGTCTAGTTAGCCTCTACAAAATCCTAGGTTAATCGGATTAAAATATAAATTTATAAAATTTCTAGAATCATCTCTATTCAGGAAATGAGACTTAGACAGAACGGTTTGTTTATGAATTTTTAAGGGAATTTTGTAGAACATTTGAGGTATTGAGTTTATGAATTTATCAAGATGTTTTCTGGTTATGTCTTAGGACAATCGTTGGACGAGTAGGAGCTATGATATTTCTCTTTTTGGATCGATCAAGGTAAGTAATATCATACATGTACTATGATTAAAGTGTAATATGTTCTTAATAAATATTTTGATTTGTTAGGAAATATTTTTATGTGATATTATATGAATTATTTTCTGTTTTAGAATATAAATTGTGAAATTAGAGTTTTAGCAAAGCTTTTAAATTGATTCTCAAAAACCGTTTTCATGTTGAAAACCCTTTTAGTGAAAAGAACTTTTGACGAACTTATTATTATCTTCGAAAAGTTATTAGTATATGTACTTTGAGTATCGTATTATTTGAAATGGTTCTTGAATGTTTTGACTCATTGTCCATAGTATCTGAATATTGTTATGAATTCTGAACCCAGCTATGGTATTAGTGTGCACACGACTTTTAGGTCAGGTCACTGGGATTACAGGTTACATATTTTTTGGCCAGGTCACCGGGATTACAGGTGACATATTTTTGGGTCGGATCACCGGGAATACAAGTGACATATTTCTGGGCCGAGTCACCGGGATTACGGGTGACACTATGTGACATGAGTTGATAAATATTTTTTTTTATTTTTAATGACTGTGAATGATTTCTTTGATCTTAAGTGTTACAAATGCTTATATCTCTGTTTTTGTTAAGATATGATTTTGAACCTGAAGTACTAAACTATGAATTATATGATGTTTTATTAATTGTTTTAAGATATTAATGGTTGTGTATGATTTTACTTACTGAGTTGACGGCTCACCCCTCGACTCTAACATTTTGCAGAGTAGTCTCAGAAGTTAATAGTTGGGCTTGCTGGTTGATGTCGAGACTTTAGTTCATTTTTTTTGAAATTATGCAATAAGAAGATTTTTTTTTTATTTACAATTATGTTTAGAATTAGAGAGACATTAAATGTATTATTCTGTTCACTTTTTCCTAAAAGAAAGATTATTGAAGTTTTGTTATTTGTGTTTCGATTTTAGGACATTACAATATATCAAGTAAAGACGAAAGACTACATCGCCATTGGTAAAGACTTTTAAGTTTCTAAATTCGACTGAAAAGAAAAAGCCAGAAGTTAACCAAAAAGAAAAAAAAAATTGCAATTCCATAATCAATCCAATATATTGGAGAATGGCACAACCAGCAAAACCAACATCATTGCGAGATTCCAAACACTAAGAGTGAGAAGAAACATCTGAGCATGAATTTACAATAATTTAGGGTGTGACCACAACATGTTAAAGTTGCCGATTTTTCTCTTTGAACATCTAACTTGTTCTTCGAACTACTCATGACTCATGAGTCGCATGCACTGAGTACTGAGTAAAGAGGATAGGCTGCAACATGATGGATCAAGACTAAAATTTCAATGAAGAGAAGAAGTCAGAAGTTAATCCCAAACAAAAATAAATAAAATAAATGTAATTCCATGGCAGTCCAATATATTGGGAGAAATGCACAATCAATATCATGGTAAGGTTTTCAAACACTAGAAGTAGAGAGAAAACATCTGAACATCAACGATGGATGGATTAATCTACTTTCAGTAGCATTACGAAGCACAAACGCATCCTTTGTCGTGACATCAGTACAGAAATAGGAGTATTGCTACAAAAGAAGGTGCATCCTCGAAAGTAGGCTATTCATTTTCCATTTTCAAAGAACTCCATAATCATTCAAAATCCAAAACAAATATGCAAACCTTATCACCAAATAATTGTTGATTTTGTAGTTGTATCTCTTATTTTAGCAAATTACATACAGCTAAAGGCTTCATAAATAGAGTACAAAATCATTTACAAAAAAATTACACTCAAAATTTGAACAAAGTGATACACAATAAGTCTCAAATACAAAAACAGGCCATAGAATCAATCTTTGCTATCAAGCGAATATTAGATTTTTAAATTCGTCGATGAGGTGAAGTAGACACCTATTTCAATACCTGCTTTTGCTAGACAAGCTTTCTAAACTTGGCCTTTGTAGCTTTAGTTTGAGATCGAAGAGAATTCCAGCAAATAATCTGCTGTGATTAAGTCACCAACTCTTCTGGGCTCAATTTCTGAACTTGGACTAAGGTTCAAGTTGTAGTATACATCTTGCTCAGCAAGCACTTCTTTGAGGTTCATATTAGACTCTTTTCTTTTTTTTTCTTTTTCTGATAGGAAGAAGCCCAGTTAAAAGATTGCCTACACCTAAGAATGTAAACATAATATGACCGTCATCAATACACCCAACTAACCCTATAGCAATCAATATCCCCTAGCTGAACTCTGCCAAACCTCAACAGCTTGCTGATCCTTACGCGTTACAAACATCTTGTTGCCTCCAAAAGCCATATTGGTTATCTTTGATCCTCCCATGTCCTTCACTCTCCCCATCAAATTCTTCCTAAACACCCTCTCCTCCAACAATCCAGCTTCACCACTCTTTTTCGAACCCATCACAATCTCTGACCACAATTCTATATCCCCTCCTTTTCCACAAAACACTTGGTTAGAATGACTTTCAATCTTGCACCCGAACCCTTCTTTCTTCCCATTAGCCGCTTTCCTGCTATCCCCAAGACAAACCCAGCCGCTCGAATCTCCCAATTTCCTTAAATCCATATAAGATACCTCCCCAGAATTGATACCTACTTTATACATTGCAAATAAGTTATCCGATATCGTGACATCCGAAAAGCAATCTACTTTATCCTTAATCTTCCATACAACATTACCAGATCTTACATCCCATAATTTAATATCCCCTACAACTCCAGAAATATTACTGTGCGACCCAGATGACATTAGCATATTGTAACCCGAAACCCACTTCAATTTGGTAGCTGGGATTGCTGAATCAATATCGGCGCCATAAATCTCATAATGACCTATCTCAGTAACGGGTTTAAAACTCTTAATATCATAAACCATAATCGTATTCGAATTTCTCCTACCAGACTCAAAACTAACAAACAACAAATCAGGTGATGAACCAATTGCCTGTACAGTACAACCAGACTTAGTCACGTTTTCCCAATTCAATGTTTCGTTGACATACCCTTTTTGAAGATCAAGAACTTGCAGCCCAGAAAAGTCAGTGGCCCCAGCTGCGGCAACATTCGGAGATATCGCCAACAGAGAATCAATCGCCGTGAAGTGAGTCAAGATAGTCGACTTTCTCCTCATCGACCAATCAAAAGACGTGATTTTGCTTCCATGGCAAACATGAAGAGTCCCATACTCAGTCGTGGCGATCGCAGAAGGCGAGTCCCGACCATTCAACGGTAAAATCAGCGATTTCTCGAGGTTAAAAGCGTCGAATTGCGAAGGATTGGACTGGGAACTAATCAAAAGCGACTCGAGATTGTAAAACTTGGACTCTTCGATAAGGTCTTGAAGATCAAAAGCTTTAGCCTTGGAGGGAAGATTCCCAGTTCGCAACAGCGATAAAAGGACGGAGAACAACTCAGGATCACGGTCGATGAATCGGTGATTAGAGTCAGCGAGTTGGGAGAGAAGCGAACCGGGTCCAGCCAGGCTTAGGGTTTGCTTCGTAGTTTGGAAAATCTGTCCACCCACATCAATGGTGACGACATTTGATTCTAAAGGCTTTGAAGGCATTGATATTGAAGGCATGTTTTTTATCTTCGTAATTGTTGTGATCTCTTTTGCCATCAGAGCAAAAGCGCTCACCTTCAAATTGGCTTTGCTCTCAACGCCTCGCCAAGGGAGATTACTAATAAAGTGGAGAGGAAATCGTGATCTGGCTGGCTGGCTGTTTCTTTTCTAGAAGGTCCGAGTTGGGTTTCAGGTCAAAGTCTTGCATTGCAAAGGATCTTCATCTGACTTTTTTTTTACTATTATTAATGCGGTTAGTTCACCTGTCCAACACGGACCGTCTAGTTGGAAGTACTTTGAAACACTTTTGCTACTCATGCGCCTACGTGTCATGAAAACGATAGCAATTAGTTTATCTTAATTTTAATCTTATACTTATGCTGTTAATTTGATTGTCGTATTTATAATATGTGATGCAATTTAGGTGATATTGGGAATACAATATCAAATTTTGTGGCAGGTAAGATAATGACCGAGATTAGCGAAAACAAAACAAAAATCTAAGTGGGTTTTAAATTGCATACATCAGAATCCACGTTTGGAATTGGAGTCGTTGAGGCTAAAAAAAAAAAAAATGTTTAATGACTCAAATATTCTGAAGATAAATTAAACGAAGGTTCTAAATGACCATATGATTCATAACATGGATATGCTATATGGAACGTGCTATTTTTTTTTTTTCCCAAAGGAATCAATCTTTTTATTAAAATTTATCATCTTCTTCCAGCTTTTGACCATGTTAATTGTGTAGTCTAGCAAATCAATACACTTGTCCAACAAGGCCTTCAAAAAATAAATAGATAAATAAAAACAAAAACAAAAAAAAAGACAAGACAGAAAGTTTTATGCTCCTATTGTTCTGTTTTCTATTCCGACAGTTACTTGACAACCAAGGAAGGAGTTATATAAGGAATTATATTATGTTTCAACTTCATTAGGACTGCAACAAATAAATAAATAAATTCCAGGGCCCATGCAGCTATAATGCAACAATATTAATCAATTTGCAGATTACATGGTTGAAAGTTAATTAGCCAAAATCTAAGAGTTCATTTCCATCTTTAGTAACAATGTAACATCATTATTATCGTTATTCCACCGTCATTTATAATACATGTGGAAGAGATGGAGAAAAAAAGACCTAAAACCTGCCGTTAATCTGTTTTTCGGACTTAAAAAGTAGCGATATCATATACTACACTATCCAAACTAAACACAATATACCCCTTTGCCCTGTTTTCAGGTCACGAAGGACTCAAAAACAGCCTTCATGTGTCGCTAGGCACTGCAATAGACCTTCCCTGTCTATCTATAACACCAAAACTATCTTCTATTTGTTGTGTGATTATTAATTGAGATTGGACCCAAAAGTCCATGTCAACAAAATGGCCTACAACGCTCCATAAACATGGAGGCACCAAGTGTTAAAGCATACTAGTTAGCTCACACCCGGCTGCATCATAGGGAAGAAGGCCCAATTCTTACCAGCCCCGCTCTCCTTCCCAACCACCTTCTCATTTGCCCACCAGTCAGGAGCAATATTAGGCCCACAGGATTCTCCATCTGCATTGTTAAAATTAAATTCTTTGGCAGAACCAAGCGTGATCGACTGTTGCTTCTGATGCTGTGGTGCCGCTTCCACATCCACTGAAGCTTTTTCCGTTGTGTCATTAGATGTTTCCCTAACACGGCACTTATAATCGTTCTCAACTTTGTTGGAACTTTCTTCATTCTCTACTTTGCTGGAGCTTTCTTCTATCATGATGCTTGCGCCACTCTGTTGAGTTTCGGATATGGCTTTCGTCAGTAGTGTTGGCTTCTTTTCTTCACATCTTAAGACCTCTTCAGCGGTTAATTCAAAGGAGACTCTATGACCAACAGCCTGGTCATTTTGGAGTCCATTTTCTGCCCGTGGATGCGATACAGCCTCAGAAATCTTATTGTCCAGAAGAAAACCATTATGAGGAGTGGACCTTACAGTATCTGGGGTCAGCGAGCCAGAACCCTGACACGACCCCCACTCACGGGTAGAAAGTTTATCAAGGTTCAACAGCTTGGGAGGATCACCCACTCGGAAGTCAGGAAATTGAGTTCCACCAGCAGCAAATTCACCATCAGGAAAAGGTGAGGAGGTACCTGAGCCTGAGATGCCTGAGCTAGGTGAGATCAGATGGCCAACTGGGCTTCCAGGATAAAAGTGGTAAGACTGAAAGTCGTATTGGGAAAATGGAAATCTCTGGCCACCCTCATTACATTGAAGATTGGGTTCAAGAAGCCGAGCAAAAGGCACCTCAGGAGAGGAAGGTGTAGTCAAGTGGACAGACTCAGGAGGAGGAGTGAACGGAGCAGTTGATGGTTCAGTCGTGAAGGTGGAGAAGACAGGTGGTGACACTAACTGAGTTTCATGAGCATAAGGACCAATAGCAAAAATTGAGGCAGGCCCACTAGGGGAGTACATATTGGCGGATATAGAGTTGAGAGAAAGTATGCCTGCTGGTGAATGTGCAGCAGAAGGGGGTTCTGATTGAAGGAAAGATGCAGGGGAAGATGGAGGTGCAATGAAGGGAAGAACTAGGGCAGGTGCTTGGGTTGGATTTTCAGCTGCAGAAGTATCATTTCGGGATGCTGTTGGTTCAGGAACAAGGACAGCATGCCCAATTCGCTTTCTGTGTTTGTGAAATCCAAAACACCAGTATACACTCCAGCAGCTCCCCCATCTTCTCTTCTGCATATAAAAAAAAAAAAAAAAAAAAAAGTTAATACAGAATTATACCAGAAGTCCTATTTCACTGCTGTAAAGAAATCAATGAGCAGATAGTTATATGAATTATACGAAGAAAATTCAGTCTAACATTTGCTACTCAGTTCCTGAGCCTCACTTCACCAATTTCAAATCAGGGTCTGAAGAA
Source organism: Boswellia sacra (assembly GCA_013180625.2). Classification (NCBI taxonomy): domain Eukaryota; kingdom Viridiplantae; phylum Streptophyta; class Magnoliopsida; order Sapindales; family Burseraceae; genus Boswellia; species Boswellia sacra. The sequence continues at coordinate 1,854,346 of SNVD02006955.1, read as the reverse complement.
TGCCAATTTAAGCCTCATTATTAGAAAAAAGAAAATTCAATTGCAGTAGATATACTTGCATGACCACCCAAGAAATGAAGCCCACACAGACATTGAAGGAAAAGGGTAGTATGCTAGGTCCCCATCCTGAGAACATCTCATCCATCATCTAGAATCTAGAGAAATTTACACTTGAGAAATGCCTTTATAAATTTACAAGCTCAAGCATATCTTACAAGAACAAGGCATCAAACCTAATTTGTTGCTCGGGAAGCTTTATTGGAAAGACTAGGAAAATTGCCTAAGATTGTTAAATTAATTAGTAAACCTGTCACCTAAGCAATTAACTATATAATATGTATTCAGAACGTCACTGCACATGGTGTCCTCTATGCATCATTCATTCTATCAATGCTGCTCGTCAGTGAGCACCAAGAATTAAGCACTAGAACAAATATGTCAGAAACCTATTACAAAACTGGCCAAAAGAGCTTCCAACTCCTTTTGTGCAGAAGAAAAAGCATTTCCCACTTTCTCTTTTTCTTATTTTTTACAGAAACTAACACCTAAAGAGGTTTAATGTTAAGTAATAAGAAAGCAATCATTTTATTCTCAACTAGGACTCCATCAGAGAGAAAACTTTTCTACCACAAAAAGATTTATTATTCTACTCTTTCATTTAAAAATAATAACAATAATAATTATTCCCGTAAAAATTTTCAAAAACAAATGTTAATCATTCACCCATTTGAATTATGATTCCAACTTGACCCAAATGAATCAATCCAGGTCCGCCGAAACAAAGAAAAATCCAAAACTTTGTATTTTACATAATTATAAGTCCCTTAATAAAATAAAATAAAAATTTCCCATGTTTCAAATCAACAACTGAAAATCCATTGCAAACCACATAAAAATTTAAACTTAAGTCAGAAATACAAAAGGGCAAAAAAGGGTAACGCAATTTCTTTATTGGTCGAAAGTAGTTCGTTTATACATCTACCAGCGTCACCAATAACTTCAGTAAATCATAAGATCATCATAGAGACTCAAGCAAAAGAAAAATAATCATATTGAAGCAAAAAACTTAAACTTGGAATCTAAAACAAGCTAAAGCCACATAATTTCTTCCAGCACAAGTCAAACTTTAAAAAGCTAAACACTTGCGAAACACTTTGATTACTTTTGAAACCAGAATTAACTGCTTTTAAAAAAGCGATAAATAAATCAGCACAACAATGATTACCAAAATTCACCAAAAATTCAAAGCATCTTAACCAGCGAACACAAACACAGAAACATAAACAACAGATCTTAAATCTACTAATCAAACAATTCAAGACATAAACAAACAAGAAACAAGACCAAAATTGGTTGAAATGATTCACCTGAACCGAAGCTTGAGGAACACGATTCTCAGCCGACGCGATCGCAGTAGCAGCTGCGTTTATAGTCTCCAAAGTGTTGTTCAAAGCTCTTGAATCTCCATTCACACCTCTCATGTCTCAAACTTTTTTCCCGGAAATATCAAATTTTCCCGAGAAAGTAATCAAAGACAGGGAGAGGGAGAGAGAAAGCGAGGACTGAGATTTATAGAGAAAGTTATTTCAAGGAAAAATAAAATTAAAATTAAAATTAAATCTCGTTTCCTATGAGATTTTAATTTAATTTTCTCTTTCTAGAGCTAAGCCTTTTTTTATAAATAAATTTTTAATAATTTAATGTTTTGCATACATATATTTTCGTGTTGAGTAACGCTTTTGGGGTCAAGCACGGCAGTGACTTGATTTCTTTCTATCATCTATGTGATTATCGAAGACCCGGAATTTAGGTTATTCATTATGTCTCATTTACGGTCTTGACCTTGTTGTTTACGTGTATTTATAAGGGGTTATTTTTCAAAGGAGAGTAGGTAAACAAGATAAGGGTGAACTGAATGGTGTGGTTGTAATTAAGGTGACATATGAAGGGTAGTTATGTCTAATTAAAGATGAGAAGAATTATTAAAATTTTTTCTGTCGGATATGAAGAATAGAATGACGATATAATTGTGATAGTTTTAGGTTACAAAAAGAGTAATGTCAAATGTGTGCACGTGTGCGTGTGGCCATCCACTTTGTTGATGGCTTTCGTGCGCACATAACCCACTGCGTATCATTGGCCCCACCTCTCCCAAAAATTCTCCCCCTCTTACCCGCCACCAGCCACTTCAACCAACTTCCTCGCTTCCTTCGCTTTCATGCTTTACTATTTAACATTAGGGCATCTCTTAATCTCAATTTTTTTTAATTTATGAGTAATTAATTTGATTATACTCTTAAATCTTAATTGGTATTTTCTTATTATGTTTTTCTAAATTATTATTAATTGAATTATTTTTTATTTTGTTTGGATAAATATCGTATCATGAAAAAATGTGAATTATATTAAATTTACTTGTATAATAATAGGAGTTTTTTCTAAGTTAGGAAATTAAAAAGTAGAATAATCCCAAGTTAGAAAAAAGGCTTTTTAACATATCCATGAAACTTTTTTCTGTAAAGTTTTGATTTCACACAATCTAGGTTTACGAGGGGGATTTACTCACTTTTATGGGAAGGGGAGTGTTTTGCTTTTGGCTGCCAAAGGTAAAGGTTTTAACTTTATGGGTGAATTTCATGTATCAAAAGCCTAATCATCAAAAGCTTAGGTATTGGGTCCACTGAAGCGTCTGTATATCACCTTGGTGGCCTAAGACTTTTGGATGTTGCAAGCCAAGTGTTGTGTGAAGTCATGCTCACCTAGCTTAGCTAGCCTAGCATATATATCTTTATATCCCCACATGTGATTGTGATATGATTCAATGATTCTGGGATGTGAATGATTTCAGAAGTCAGGAGAAAGGGGGAATGATTGGAGTATGTATCAAAAAGGAAACACAGGTTTAGATTTGCTTTTGAGTCACCTCACTAGTTTGTGCTTAAGTTTAGTCACATAACATTCAATCAAGCCACGAATCCATAGCATTTTTTGGGTCAAGTTCCTTTAAATAGGTTGCAAATCTATGGACAGGTAATTTTCAGTTATTGCATTTACAACAACAAATCAACAATATTTGAAAAAAATAGTTGAAACCCTCTTATAACCTTAAAAGGATCTCATGATTCCTTTCCTTTTTGACTGTAAACGCATTCATATATACACACACCTTTTGGGGTTTCATGGTTCACACTTCGCTTGAAAAAACATTATTTTTGATTATTTATTTCGGCCCTCTATTCCTAATTTAATTAATTCATTTCACTGAAAGTTAGAACATTTTCATTTAATATAATTAAGTACAGTGCAAAGTTAAACAATGGAACTTTCCTCACATTTAGGAGATTGTACAAAACCTACTTTCATTTCATAAATAACGAAGTTTAAAGATCCCTACAGTGCATGACAGTTTCTATAGCATGGCATGCAGTTATCATCACCACAAAATGTGGGAGAATAAATTTATTTTTCCACATCACAATTCACAACTAGCGGAAGGTAACAGGTATATTTCTCTGGCATTTAAAGAGCTAAGCTTTTTGAGGCAATCTCGAACACATTCTCTGACAGTCCATTGGTCGACATGATCATCTCCAGCTGCGCCTGCACAACACCATATGCCACGTCTATTAGCATTTCTGGATTACCAAACAAGAGATGATTTATCTCAGGAGTCAATTTATTTCTTTCAATCACACAAGTTAATTAGATATTATAAGTTCTCCAATGGCAAATTAACCGATTAGATGATTAGACATGGAGTGTACAATGACTGTAAAATCTGTGGTGCTGGATAAGTTTTTTTTTACCTTGGCAAGCTTTTGCCTGGTTTCATCAAAGCGCCTCCATCTCGAGAAAGCTGACACCATTCGAGATGCCACCTGTAACCAAGTAGATAAAAGTAAGAATTGAAGCAACAAAACAAAGGATTCAAATAAACCAGAAGACCCATATCTATAAAAACCTGAGGGTTCAGTTTGTCTAGTTGGACCACAACTTCTCCCAAGAATTTATAGCCTGACCCATCCTTTGCATGGAAATTCACGGGAGAACCACAAAATCCTCCAATGAGGGAGTATACCTATTCCAAAAAGAAAATCCAATCAACAATGAAGAATGGATTTACGTGCATGCAATCATGCATTAAAGAAACAAGCCAGTTACCTTATTTGGATTTCGCAAGTCAAATGCTGGATGCTTTAAAAGTTTCTGAACTTTCTCAACATTACCAGGAGCGTCAGACATGGCTTGAAGGGCAAACCATTTATTCACAACCTGACAAAAGAGGAAAACAATTCAACCATCAAAAATGTCAAGGAACTTTCCTGGCAACACTCGTAATGTACACATATGATCATAAAGCAACACAGAATTTAAAAGGCTAAACAGCAACAAGTGGAGGAAAATTCAAGTCTAACTTTCTGCTAAATAACAAAATTAGAATAGAATGTACCATTCTAAAGCAAACAGCAAATATCAGTGCAACTAGTAAGTTAAATATTTTCCAGCAATAACAAAGCTAACACATATGTTCTCCTGTAAAGCAAAAATAAATTATTTAATTCAGATACTCGACACTGATTAAAGTTCTCCATAAAAAAGGTGGTTACATTAGAAGCTTTGTGGATATGGACTGTTATGAGATCAACTAAGCTAACACAAATGTTCTACTGTAAAGCAAAAATAAATTATTTAATTCAGATACTCGACACTGATTAAAGTTCTCCATAAAAAAGGTGGTTAAATTAGAAGCTTTATGGATATGGACTGTTATGAGATCAACTAGGCCACAGCTTAGGAATCTATAACTATGTACATAGAAGCACAAACTACTGTCAGATTACTGAACAACTATCCCACCCCATTTTTGGGAAGAGAGAGATACACATAGCACTCCACATCCACAGCATTTGATAAAAATGTCACTCAAGCAACAAACAGCCATTGAATTAGAAGCTTACCAGAAAATCATGCTGCCACTTGTTATAGAAATCATCTAAAACTTCATCACAAGTTTTACCAGGGTTCTGGGCTATGGCTGCCAAAGCCGCAAATTGTTCTGTCATATTTGTGGCAGTTTTATACTCATGCAATAAAAGTTCCGTAACTTCTGGATCTCCAAGTGATGCAAGATAAGCTACAGATAAAATGTAGATATATTTAGTTGAAGGAAGTTTTATCACAGTGATGTTAAAAGACAAATAAATTTTATACAACACAGACCAAGAGCAACATTCTTTAGAGCACGCCTGGCCATGTTAGGATGATTAAACACATAATCTTCCGAGCTTCTATTATTTTTAACCTGAGAAATACAAAAAGATCAAGTTCATTCATCAAGAGAGATCAGAAGAAGAAATGGATAATAGTCTATGCCACTCCACAGATGGCCTACCGTGCTAAGAAACTCAGCTTTCAGTTCTGAGGCAAGCTGCTTCCTAAGGAAAGTTCGAACGGCATGAACTGCATCAGGATCCGCTACTTCCATCATGTCCATAATCTCTCCTTCACCAGGCAGTGTTATAGCCTTTGCAATGAATTCCTAGATAACCAAATGCAATTTCAATTGATTAGTGCTTCACCATCCTCCACACCCGCACACACACAAGAAAAACAAAAACAAAAACTGCAAAATCCAAACTGAATGTGAAGTCTCATCATACTTTATCTAAGCTTGAATCACCAAGTACACTTTTGAACCCGTGCACAAACTTTGGATTGATAACCAATGTTTTGTTTTGTTGAAAATCAGCCACTAAGCTGAGCATCAGTTTCCTTGCCAACAGCTGCCCAGCTTCCCAACTTAACAGAAAAACCATCTCATGAATGATAATTCTTCATAAATCACTCGACAATCATACAAAAGAGTACTGATCTTGGGTAAAGACAAACCGGTTGAACTCATCAGAGTCATGAGCAAGGAGGAAAAATAGATCATCATCAGAGAGATCAGATTCAAGACGGATTGGTGCACTATAACCCCGCAAGAGAGATGGAATTGGCCGCTCAGATATATCAGAGAACACAAATTCTTCTTCTTTCTAAGTAGTAGCAATAAAGGGGAAAAAAATGATTACCATTATAAGAATGATATGAATCAGAATGCTTCCTAATTTTAAAATTTTGAAAAAAAAAAAAGAGCTTGAAATTCTTTATATGAGCATTTTTAATCTCTATTTGATAGGCCCCATCCTTCCTTCTACGAATTAATAGAAAGGAAAGAATGGGATAAACAACTCCTACAGCAACTAGCCAATCAGAGAATCTAAAACTGTAAAAGATGTAAACGAAATAAACCAGTTTAAAGACCAGATAAATTGATAATATCTTCACAAAAAGGTTTTCAACTTACCTCAGTTACTCGAAGGACTGTAGAGTAGACTTGCTGACCGTTGCTAGCAAGGGTCTGCAATTTTCCATCATGATATACAGAGGCGAGTGGCATATCCTTGCCATTTGAGTCCAGCAGACCTACCGACACAGGAATGAACATGGGCTCTTTAACTGGCTGCCCAGGGGTTGGTGGTACCTCTTGACTGTGAAAATGCCCCCATAAAAGCATAGTTAAAGCAGAAATTATTATGAGGAGAAAGATATGCGTTCTGAAAGTAATGTTCTTAACATTTATACCTGAACTTCAAAGAGAAAGAATGAGTTTCAGCATTGTAGCATGAAGTGACTTTCACGCGAGGGGTCCCAGCTTGGGAGTACCTGAAAATGTGGTTACATGTAAAACCATAAGAATTAAGACTATCACATGGAAACTCAGATGCAAAAATGACAATCCATACCATTGTAAGAAATTAGCAAAATCTGCACCATTTGCATCTCGCATTGCAGCAAAAAAATCTTCACAGGTAACAGCTTGACCATCATGTCTCTTAAAATAAAGATCCATGCCCTGAAATATAGAACACAGTGTTTCAGTTACCAGCTTCGAGGTGTACATCTTATTGGTACAAAGCATTTTTCCAATAATATACGAAGCAATTCTAGAGTTAAGACACTTCCTCATGCATTACCTTTCGGAACCCTTGACTCCCAAGTAGGGTTTTGTACATCCGAACAACTTCAGCTCCCTGATAAGTTAAATCATAATCAGAAGACATCAATGCATGGATAGTTGATTTTGTCTATTGAGACATGCACATGCACACATTCACACACACATATACACAGAGAGATAGAGAATAAAGACAAACCTTTTCATAAACCTGTCGGAAAGAAATGGAAAAACCAAGAACAGGAAGAGAAGTTAACTTCTTTACCAAAAGAGAGATATAGAAAGTAGAAAGAGGAAAAAGATGCTAAAAGAAACTGTTAAGTCGTACCGTCACTGCAATTTGATGTTGACAGGTAGTGGATATCCGAATAAAATCCAACAATATTGCACAAAAGCCAAATATCAGAGTTAGCAGCAAAGGAAAATATTCAAACCGCCAAATAAGTGTTTTCCACATAAGCTTCAGGTTTTTTCAAACCATAAGGAACAAAAACTTGCCTGTATAGAAGTTGTCCATCTACAATTATAAAAAAAAAAGGCAACAAACTTTAGAACTTTACAATTAAAACATCAAGATAGCATAAGAGTTGATCGGACTTTCCAGAAAAAAAGTTAATAGATAAAGACAATAACTGACCTTGATGTATGAATGTGGTCGAACAGGGTGAGCCATAGGACCAGCATCCTGGAGAATTGGAAAATAGATGTAAGTAAGTATTCAATAGCAGTATGCCATACCAAATTTAAAGTAGATCAATGTAGTATCACATATATTTCAACAGATAATAACAGCAAATAGTTTAAACTAGTTATAGTAACACAAGAAAATTAGGCAAGTGGAAAAAGTTAGGTGTCACTTAAAAGGTGTTGGAAAAGTGAAAAGAGAGAACCTGAGGAAACTGATAATTTCGAAGCCTTGAGACATCAGCAATCCGCTTTACCGTTCTGCTCCCCATGTCAGATGAAAACTCCTATCAATCAAGAACGATATTTGTTATTCATAAGATCAAGTCCATGAAGATGCAGCCATGAGGTTGTAACTGTGACCAACTAAAGGAAAATGGAAGTCAGTCATACCTGATCTCGAAAAACAGTAAGACCTTCCTTTAGGCTGAGCTGGAACCAATCACGGCATGTCACTCTGCAATAATTTTAAGCTAAAATTCAATTCGAGTTAAAAACAAAAATGAAAAAAAACCAGATATAACCATCTTCATGAACATTTAGATGTTAAAACCATCAAACTAAAAACAAAAATGCTATATATCAGAATCCAAAATATGAAGTCCAAACCATGAATAGACACTAAAAAGAAAAGACAAAAGTTTCTTCTACAAAAGGATAATGAGACGTAATGAGATTATAAACCCACCTGTTGCCAGTCCAGTTGTGGAAATACTGCAAAGAAGAAATGAAAGAAAGTCACAACAAATAAGAAATACCAACCAGATCATCATTTCATTTCCTTCAAATCACAAATACTGATGGCAAACCTCATGACCAATAACTCCCAAAATTGCAGAATAATCTGCATCAGTAGCAGTTTCTGGAGATGCCAACACAAGCTTTGAATTGAAAATCTGTAGAGCATTCCACACATGACTTTAATAATATTACATAGAAAGAAAGATTCACAAGGATAAATAAGTCAGAAGCCACACATTCAAACTCTTGTTTTCCATGGCCCCCCTGACAAGCAGTCAAAAAATACATAGCATCAGCTATATGAAGAAAGATATAGAAGAATAAATAAAATTAAAACATAAAAACATTATATTTATCAACAGGATGTAAATAAAGAAAAATAAAGATGTTTCAATCCTTCAGTGCATAATGGTGAAAAGCAGATGATAAGTTTTGATTAAATAAAACTGCAGCTTACATGTTAAAATCTGGAACAGCCACAATATTGAAGAGATCCAGATCATATTCGAGACCAAAAACCTGTTTGTGAGGATACGAATTGCAATAGGCTTTAGAACGAAATACAATAAAATAAATTTAAAACGAAAACCAATAGACTGGCCCTAGTTTGAACCACTGACATCCTCATCCCACTTCATCGCTGCCTTAAGTGAATACATGGCATGTGCAGTCTTGGGTACATCTTGTGCAGGGGTCCAAATCCTTAGAGACACCTGCCGACCTGATCGGGTAACAAATGTATCATCTCGGCTCTCCAACTGTCCAGCAACTAGGGCAAACAAGTAGCAAGGTTTCTTAAAGGGATCTTCCCACAGGGCATAATGTCTACCACCCTGCAATGGATCATAAATACCAATATACAAGGGTTAATAACAGATAATTAACCAACATCGATAGAGGAACAGAAAGAAAGAATGATCCTCTACAGCATAGGCAAACTTCACCTCTAGATCACCATGCTCTATGAGATTCCCATTAGACAGCAGTACCGGGTATAATATCTTATCAGCTTCAATACGACATGTGTATTTTGCCATTATATCAGGTCGGTCCTGTAGCCAAAAAAAAAAAAAGCATCCACAAACTTCATGTCAGATTGATAATCCAGAGCAAGGACTTGACGAAACAAATATTTTTCCAAACTAAGAACCTGGTAAAATGTAATTTTACGAAAACCCTCCGCTTCACACTGCGTACAGAAATTCCCAGATGACTTGTACAGCCCCTATAGCAAGAATGTCAAATACATAATAAGAGCACTAAAGCAGAAAAAATATATATATACACTTGACACACTAATAATACATAGATTTTAAAAGGCCTTTGTTTTACCTCTAATGAAGTGTTCTTCTGAGGACATATCTCAGTGACCATTTCCAAAGTGAATGTACCACTTGGTGGTGACAAGAGTGTCAAATGACGTGAGTCTAAGCGATAATCTTCTTCCTATAAATCAATAAAAATAAATTAAAAAAAAAACCTCGGCTATTAATGGTAAAAAGGTATCATTTGGATTCCATATACTAGCAACATCATTACATTAATTAATTTTTTGGAAGAATGATAAAAGGGCATACCTTCAGCTCTGCACCATTGACCTTGATTGAAACTAGCTTCATGTCCACTCCATCCAAAACCAATGGAGAAGATGAACCTGTTGTTCATGTTTAAGATATAAGAAGATCAGGTAAGCTTAAGATCAGGTAAGCTTGCTAAGTATTACACATATCTATATCAACTTTGCAAGAGAAAGAAAGACATATTAAGTTTCTGATCATTGCCTTGGCAGCAACATCTTATTCACAAGTACAATAGGTCACAGGCTAAAATTGCCTAGATATCAGAAAAGAAAATAATAATTGCCAGTAAAGCTATCATATACAACAAGAAAATGACCAAAAACATTACCTTCCACCCGAGGATAAACAGAAATTTTTGAGCTAACTATTGTTTTCTGCTCACCCAATGAAAATTTCAAATCCACCTGAATTGCCAGTTCCATTAGTACAAAAATGCAAAACCCATAAAAAGAAAATTCGGGGTCCTCACAAGTATGTATTCTTATTTATTTTGTAACATGCATACCGTGTCAAAGTAGTAATCTGGAACCTTGTAATCCTTCAAAAAAATTTCTTTTGGTGTATCCATCTTAGATTCCTCAGCTTGTTTTGGTAAGTTTTCTGTGGCAACTGAACAAATTAGCCTCCTACTTGTCTGCTTAGCCCTCTGACAGAATATAAGGAACCACGAAATCAATTGAAAAAAAAAAAATTATACCTCCTCTATCAGTATAATTACACAGCGCACAGACATAGAGAAAGAAAAATATGTACATTTCAAAAACAATAAATACTTACATACAATGAAGAATATGAAAACCAGTAATTTGTTCGTTGAGGGACCTAAAAAGAAAAATACTGAGAGATCAAAGCCCTTTTACTCACAAGTCTAACAAACACAAAAGTAAATAAATTTTCACGAACCTCAAAACCAAGCGAACACCTAATTTGAGAAAAATTCTTTGCTGAATTTCTAAAGAAGCTAACACGAGCAGTAGCCTGACACAGCCAGAGAAAGAGAATATATAAAAAAATTCAGCTGAAAACCGAAGAGAATGCAAGTTCAAACAGTCATCATCAACATGTATTTATAAGTGTGAGTGCCAGTGTGTGCGTAGGCATACACAAAGCCCCCCCACACCTTATTGCATTTAAAATCATTGGCACAACAATGAGATGTAATAACAGATTCAACATTCAAAAATACTAATACAATTCCATATAAGCGAACTAAAGGCAAACAAACTAGATGATGAGCAAAACCTAAACCTGACAACAGAGTAAGAGACTATTCTTAACAGTGTTGTAAACTTTGAAGATAACCCCAAATAATGAATGATTATAAATAAGGCATCTCAACGACAAAAATCAACCACATATATCGCCAAATTTCTCATCTCCTTTTCTACAATTTCTCCGCAACCAAACACAGCAGCAATATGTACGTCTTTGCATCCAGCAAAAAGCACCCCCCCCCCCCCAACCAAAAAAAAAAAGGAAAAAATCACAACAGTTACTAAAATGGGATTGAGTAATCACAGGAGACGAGGAGATCAAGCCCAAAAGACTGGTCTTTGCCAAACACGAACTTTTGCATGGTAGAATCAACCGAGCCATTTCAATAAAAAACTAAGCAAATCCTATATAAACTGTGAAATGAACAAAACCAACAATACGTCAAAACAAAAAACGCGTTTACTTTTTACGAAATCAGAGATACCCAGACGACCAAAACCCAAAAACCCAAGCCCACAAGAGAGAAACAGAGAAAAACAGGGTCACACTCAGTCTGAGTTCTTATAAATGGATATATGGATAAAACAAATTATGGACAAGAAAAATCAAAAGGAAAATAAATAAATATAAACACACTATAAAAAATAAACTTGGTTTAAATAGAATAGACATGACTATAAATCAAAATGAAACCTTAGAGTAATAAAAATAAATTTACCCAGATTGATGATCAGATGAAGAGAAACAGTGAGAAACAGAGAAATTGTTCAAAACCTTGGACAGAACAAACAAAAGATAAGTGCCCCACAACAAGATATTTATCTTGTACGTTAATGAATAGAAATAATCCTAATTAAAGTGAATCTGTAATTAGACAGTCTAATTGACCAATGGTTCAATAGTGTGCTAGTTCTAGTCTTTCATTTCTTTACGGTCATCTTCCAAGTGTCAAACCTTGTCGGGTCAGTCATCCTCTGATCCGTGATAGCCGATAAGCGGCCCCAAATGAAACTTGACTTACCGGAGTGAGGCCCGCCTCAGCAAACTAAAGCTGTGGGCTCACATGTGAAAATTTGGCCCAAATTTTAAGTCCATGTTTCTTTGGAAAACTTCTTATACAGAAGTTTAAATTAAATTTAAAAAATAAAAAAACTAAAGGGTTAATTTCAAAATGACCCGGATTGTAAAGACTCTCTATGAATGGTTGAATTTTTTTAAATTTGTATGGTATGACCGCATTCCCACACTAGACACTTAATGTTAGACATTGTTGGACGTTGCATCAGATATTATGGGATGTTATGTCAAATACTTTAAAAAATGTGTTGAGTGTTAAACAAGGTTATGATATATAAATTTTTAGTGTTTGGTCCATTTTTTCAACCCATCAGTTAGTTTCAATCCATTTTATAATCCTCCTATTTTTTTAAGGCATTTTAAGCTGCCTATATTTAAGCTTGTCAATAAATCATTTGGGTTTTTAGTTTTAGTGAAGCGATTTAAAAAGCTTTTAGTTTTAGATAAAAAGGTTTTTAACATGATAAAAATTTGATTCATTTATGAAACCCATCTAGACATGTAAGGTCAAATTCACATGCAAATTAAAATAAGATCTTTACACATGAAAAAGCATATTGGAAGTGAAGAATTAATGTCAGATTTTAAGTGAAGTGGTTTTAAGAGTGTGGTGTCTTTACTTTACAGCAATATAAAAAAGCCGATTTTACCTTTTACAAGGAAAGATAAATTACAAAAGTGCCCCTTTTGTATAAAAATTCATAATACCCTTGGATTGTTGCGAGACTTTGGTTTGAGTTGCAGAGAACTGGCCCCATGTCACCTAGAAATCTATGATAGATTAAAAAGAGTCGTGTTGCATATATATGATGACAACTTATATAAGGAAAGAGATCGGAGCTTATGGATGAGATGTGGCGGTGGGAGCAAACAGCAAATATGAGAGATGGTAATATCGGATAAACTGCAAAAATGTTTATGGAACTGATTTACTGAAAGAATGGCCTATATAGTACTATCTAGATACCGTTCTGGAGAAATACATAAATGACTATAATTGCTCGTTTGATCTGAAGCTCGAGGATTGTGATTTGAAAGTAATTTGTAGTCTGATGATGTGAATGAAATAATTGGGATGCAATTGATCGTGTAGGGAATAAAAATACAAAACAACTACAATTGATGACAGCAAACTGTATGATGATTTTGTGCATATTCTGAACGACTATATTTGGACTATACTATATGAGAATCATGCTTGACAAGTGTTATTCAACAGTGTTTTGGCTATAAGTTGTGCTTAGCTTTAATGATTAAGGAATGTGTTTGAGAAATATGTTTGGGTACGTAAGGGAATAAGAATGGTTGATGAAAAACGATGGGAATGTGTTTGAGGCTTTTTGACGTGTATTTCTTGATGATCCTATGAGAATGTGCGAGGGTCCTTATATAACTAATGTATTGGACTTGTAGTTGATGTCAACTAGGGTAAATGATAAGATAACAAAAGATAATGTTATAAAAATATGGGATAAATGCTATGATAAAGTCTAGGAATATTTATCTAGGATAAATAAAAAAAATACGAGAATAATCCTACGAGACTTTTACCATCTTGCCCTCACCCTAAACCTCAATTATAATTTACTAAAATAACCCCCAAGTAGGCATTGGTTTTAACATATTAGGCTAAGTGGACCTTACATTTCTTGCTTGTGCCAACCAATCCATACCCCACCAAGAAGCCCTATAGATGGCTTAGGTATACTTGATCTAAGTGCACAGCTTGGATACAATTTCAGTTTCAGTTTCAGATTCATATTTGGGCCTATGGGACTTAACTAAGCTCAATACTGAGTGTGCTAGCACTAGATTTTGTTTATGGGCTTATACTGAGTCAGTTTTTAAGGCTTGTTACTGATTATACTAACTTTATTGATTGTATTGAATGTCATGGCCATAGACTTAGTATTAATTGGACATATTCAGAGTTCAGATCTAAATTGGGCTCATGGGCCCTACCTGGGCCAAGCCCAAGGGGCTTGAGCCAAAATCGAACATCAACAAAGAGTAACCTAAAATAGAGGCTAATCATATGTTTATCCCAATAGTTATGATTATGCTAGTATAGCCTTAATGACTGTTTGTTTTATCACTGAAATCCGAATCTGAATAGAAACGAGTGATAATTTTGTTTGTTTTAATATTTAATCACTTATTTTCAGATATTATTGTCTGAATTAAAAAAATGAAAAAATACCACTTATTTTCTCCCGGAACATCTGAAAAGTATAACATATTGTTAATACCCCTCGTTATACATAACTAAACAAATCTCATTTGTTATACATGGAAACCTAGCTGCCACTTCTACAACCCCACCATCACTTTCCTTCCACAAGAAATGAAAAAACTCTCAATAGTCGCTATTGTTACCACTACCGTCGACGCATGCACTAATTTTTTTCCTGTGACTTCTCTTCTTCCTCCTCTATCTCAGAAAACGCTGCCCCCTGCAGGGAGGGAAGACGACAAAGCCTACAGCAGCTGTGATGACGCTCGCGATCCATGATATAACGGCGGTTGAGGCCTCTTTCTCTGCTCCGTGAAGTCGAGGCTGTACCAAAATATGTCACCGATATAGGGAAGAAGCTCTCTGTATTCGCCAGATAGAGAAGACGCAGTGGCAGCAATAGGGGTTCCTCCTACCACCATAACCCAGACAAGCAAAACGATGTAGTTTTAACACCATCTCTAACTTTTTTTAGATTTTTTTAAATATTTTTTAATTCTTCCAATTACAACTTTTTTTAATTATTTATAGTCAATAAAATTAAATCCAAACTTTGAAAATAATTAAATAAAATAAATTTATTATAACATATTTTTATTTTAATCATAAATAGTTTAAATTAATTAACTATGAAATAAACAATGAAAGCAGATAAATATTGGTGATCTCGGTTTGTAAAAAATATATATATAAATACATTAAATTTTCATTAAAGGGTAAATTAGTCAAAATTAAAATAAGATATGGCTTTATCACTTTTTTAAGATGTATGTAAAATGAAAAACAAACATAATTTTAAGTGGTATAATTTAAGTCCTAAAAAGTGCTTAGATCTAAAAAGTTTTAAGTGATATAAACAAACAGGCCCTTAGTATTATGAAAAATACTACAGGCATGTTTGGTGATCGATACTGTATAGTACTATTTTACTACATTGTATTAAATAGTGTAATACATGTGTTTGGTGTTAATTTGACATAGTATTAATTAATACAAAGTACAACCCTTAGATGCATCAACATTGTATTAAATTATGTAGAGCTAATCCATGACATTAGCATTACATTGTATTACACTAATAAAAAATATCAAAATTATCCCTATAAAATTCTATATATCAAACAATACCCTCTAATTTTTAAAAATTTTAAAATAAATGAATATGTATTTGATAGATAAATTATAAAATCAAATTTATTTTAAAATTTATTTTCTAAAAATAAAGAAAGGATGAACGGAGTCACCGCCCCCACTAGGTGACACCAAAGGGCCAGTGCCTCCGTTGGACCAATTGACACCTAACATGTCACTATAAACTCGAATTATCTAATAGATCAGTGGGGCATTGGACCCCCAATAATTTTTTTAATAATTAGCAATTGTTCGATAAATTACTAAATAACTAATTTTATAAATAAACTAAAAATATATTTATACTTTGTATACTTTTTTTAAAAAAAATTCTTACTTTTTGTACAAATTAATAAAATATATGATTATACCAAATATTATATAATTTTGATATAATATTATTTTTAGTATTATATAATACAATACTATATAATATAATATCACGTAACAAATATACCCTATATCTACGATCAAATATTATACGAGGTAAACGCTAAACGTTGAAAGAGTTGACAAATCGGAGTAGTTCTAGAGACGGCAAATTATTTACGTTTGGGCTTGTACAATCCACCTTTACAGCTGGTGCGTCAATTGGAGTACAAGGGCCACGGCCAGTTTTATATACTTCTTTTAGAAACTGTGGCTCATTCTGGATCTCAAGTTGAGCTTAGCCCAAGTTTGACTAGGGCCCCCTTTTTTTTTTTTCGGTAATCAACATTTGGAACCCAACTTTATTTTATGCACATAGGAACTCAATAGTTATTAAACGTCCGCAATCAAATAAAGAAAATAAATATAAACACAGTAGCAACGCAATCAAATAAAGAAAATAAATAGAAACACAGTAGCAATATATCTGTAATTTAACTTCCCCAAAATTCCAAATCACACACTTTTCTCCCCAGATGGATTGACTTCTATTCGATTGAATTATACTTCGACTGAATTCAATTCTCTAGCCCAACCAATTTGTTGCATTATAATGCTTTATGATAGGAGAGAGGAGACCTATTACTTCATTAGTCAATGTTGATGTCAACGTATATGTGTCATACACATGATAAATTTTGTTCAACTTATGATAAAACAAGAATATGATTTTGTTTTACTGTTTCTAGAATTATAATATAGGAAGTATTTGATTTATAATAAATATCTCTTTATATTAAGATATAGTATATTGTATCCTAATTAGAATATGAGAATATTTATTTGTCCAAATTCTTTTAGGAGTTTAATTATATTATTTCCTATTTTATTTCTCCTAAACCTAATATGATTTTGAGTGAGATCTTTACAGGGTTTCTAGGAGATTTCGGTCATACCTCCCACTATATATATACAATGTTATTTTTACATAACGGGGTTTTTTAAAGTTGGCAAGTTGGCTGATTATGTGGTGTGTTGTGTGAGTTTTTTGTTTCGGCATTCCAACAATAAGGAAGACAGCTTCAACGCAAAGAGAAATGTCTTTATTGTTTTGAATTTATAAGTCTTTGATACATGTATGAGAGATAGAAATCGTACATGAGTTGTTGATTAGGTCTGTGTGAGTTAGTAGACACTTCGGATAACTTATAGGTTAAGTGTTTATGTAATTCATCGTCAGACATTGTTTGTTATGTATAACTTAACTGTGTTGTTAAGTTATCTGCGACAGAGAGTGGGCAGTATCACTAGAGTTTAAGATATTTGTGAATATTTTATTTTACAAAGGTCAGTGTGTGAGGGCAAGTCAACACTGTAAAAGGTCATAAAGATTGTACAAATAAGAACTCAGTGAATTACAGCTCTATAGCTATCCGTAGATGTAGGTTTTATAACCAAACCACGTAAAAATCCTCCCGTGCTGATTTACTTTATAGGTTATTGTTATATTTCTTATAACTGAAACTTCCAGAACTTTCAGTCACTATATATATATATATATATATTGTAAAACCCCTTGACAGTCTCCCCCATTTAAGCTTTTTACATGCATAAACTATAAAGCTAATAGTGGTCTAGTGTGTTTGCAAATGAAGCAAAATTTAGCTAGTTCTTATAGTACTTACTAGATAACCGAAGTGGGATGCCCACACTAATCAATATTTGTCACATATTTGTTATGGAGTATTGTAAGTCAACTAAAATTAGTCAAAACTGCTTCGACACCTATCTTCATATTGAAATCTGTATCGTTTTCTATGCATTGGATTTAATTATATGATAAAGCTATTCTCCCTCATAAAACGACAATTCATTTCTTAGATGTGAGGTGTCCTGTATTCATATCCTGCTGGTGCATAATAACCATACATATCTATTGCTCATTAATAGCTTTGGTAATGTTCAAAATCCCATATGCTATATGTACTCTCTTCCAACAACTGGGTCCTTTTCTAACATTTAAGTTGTACCTATTTGATTTCTTCGAGGGTTAAAATCGTCTTGGTGAATTTTGTCAAGTGAAAATCGGATTATCAGAAAAACTTATTCCTTTATACATCATTAAATAAAACCGTAATCGTCAGTGTCTAATTTTGGCTGTGTTCAATGAACATTCTCCTATCTTCTTCTCATCATATTACAGATTAGATGGCCCATAATCCCATTATGCAACTTATTCATTCCTTGGAAGGTTGAAAGTTGTCAGCGTTAAATTTTGAGTGAATAAAGTGTTGACGTATAGATTTTACAGGCTTGTGTTTCTACAAGTTACTATCCATTTTTTTTCGAAACTTGTAGGATTTTGTTCTAAAAATGATAGTTGTTAAGAAAGGAAAGTGGCTTATCTTCTTATAAGTTATAAGTCAATACACTACATAAGCGAGACAAAATCATCATCATTATTATTGATTTAAATCCAGTATCAACATAAAGATACAAAATAGTTCTAATATTTTCTTTATTTTGAACATTTTTCTTCTTAGTTGTCACGAGTTAGACAAATAGGTGTTGCTTTTAAGGGATCCTTGTGTTCCCTCGCAGAACCTAGACCATTTTATATTGTTCCCTTCAACATAACAAATTGTTAATCATTTCTTGAGTTTAATATTAATCTAAAGAGATAAGGCCATAGCTTTGCTGTTACCAATACAATGTTCAAATCCTAACATGTTCATCTCCTTTTTATAATCTCTGAGTCCACCTGTCAAAGTCCAACTAGCTTAGGAAAATGCAATAACAATATAGTAAGAAAAGACCTAAACAAGCTTATCCAACCAATTAAACTTTGCCACATTGTAGACAAATAGCCTTCCAAGTCATTCAAGTTTATTATGTGCTTAAGCGGCAATCTGCCATTGGACTGCGATGAAATCTTTCTAGAACTATCGGCAGCATGCAACTGCTGCTTAAGTAACACTCAGAAGCTTAGCAAGCTTTGATGAATTTGTTAAATAATGGAGCAAAGGGCCAAGCCAAGCCACCTAACCTCTCTTTAAGCAGTTTCCTGATAATGGGCCTAATTATGAGTAGTGAAAACTGTGCATTAGCGCCGCCTGGGACAAACAACTTTCCAGATAATTTTCCCTGCACGCTTGGTGTCATCTAGTGGTAGATTTGCAAATCTAAAGTCAAGGCTTAGGCACTTATGCTATACAACACAGTGTTTACGTGTGTTTTCACTACAAGCAACATTTAAAATAACATAATTCAATTATTTTTAGTTTGTTAGTTTGTAACCCGACATGCGTCCCAATTTCATGAAATTGAAAATTTTCACCAACATTTTCCCAATTAGTGGCTAGTGGGTTGGTCCATGCTGCTCAAAAGTAAACAAATGGCAATCAATATATGAATTGATTGATCAAACTTGAAATGTTAACAATTTTCTTCTTCTTGGCCCACCCCACTTGAGTTCTGAGACATTGGAATGAACATAGCAAACAAATTATTGTCGTGCTATTTATAAAGGAAAAAATTAACACTGTGAGTTTTTTGGTCTTTTAAGCAGCTTCCAAAGTTGCAAGCACTGGAAAAAGAAAATGAAAAAAAGCATATATTTGTACTCCTTAGCTGTCTACAGGTTGAGGGGACAATGTTCCGGTTATTTTACTTGGGCTCAAACCATTAACTCAAAAAACCCTCAACTCTCTCTCTCTCCTCTCAATAAGCGTAACAAGTGTTTGTAATGCAACTTACTGTTAGTATGCAAATTAAGATAAGAGTGTGAATAGATGAGTGCCGCAAAGTATTTGTGTGGCATCACATGAAGGCATGTGCCAACAAGTACCACCAAAAGAGTGTTTTGGACTGATGTTGAAAATGCCAATCCAAATATCATTCAAGTCAACTTCACATAAGCTTAGTTGGTACTTGGTCGATAGAGATTACATCTTGTCACACCTATGATATATTGGGAAGAAGTAAGAGAATCTATATATATATATATATAGAGAGAGAGAGAGTTAAAGTTATAGTTATTACTGTGTGAGCTAATGCTGACCCTTCTAAATGGCAACAATCTTCTGAAGGGGGAATGTTGCGGAAACAGAGATTTTACACATCAAGTATCTTATATTTAAGAGGGGCTGTTTTGGTTCATTGGATACTGTTCATTCAAACGGTAAGATGCAGCAAGTCGCGAAGTTCGCTCGTCTGAGTTCTCGTAAAGTTATAAATTTGGTGTACATATATATTACGGCAGTAGTGGTAGCTTTATAATCTGTATAAAGCCTACTCTACCCCTTCATATTATATATTATAGTAGTAGTCTGCACAATAAAAAATTATTGATAAAGAAAAAAATAAAAAAAGTAACATTTTTAATATGATTTTATTATACAGACCGTTACTTAAAGCAAGTTTAGATTGCACTGAGTCTAACATTAATGTATATATTTTACAAATATAAAAAACACTGTTTATTCTGCGAAAAGCAAAATCAGATATAATTCCCAGGAAATCAGGTACTAATTTGGCAGAGAGATTTGGTGTATCCTCAATAAAGTCAAGCAAAAACTACAGCTTTAGTTGTTTTCAATCATCACTCCGGCATGCCTGCCTGACTGGATCAGCACTCGGCCTTTCGCACGCTGTAATGAGATAGACCTCTCAGAACTACGTAAACACCAATTGATTGCATTCAATGGTTCTACTACTAACTTTTTCTCAAATAATTGCCCAAAACCCTCTTCATCATTACAAATATAGTTTACACTCTGGACTACTCGTTATGTTACCATTATTGTGCACATAATCAGCAAATACTTGAAAAATTATTGCTACCCATTCAAATTTTCACCATTACAAGGCATCTTGATGAACATACATGTACATAATTGGATTACTTATTAATAGAAAAGGTTAATAATGGGTAATTCATGACATGGTGAGTGGTGACATCACATGTACAAATAAAATCTTCTTAGAAAGAGTGAAACCAGAAACCCATGTAGTTGGTTACATACAGAAAAACTTTAAACAAAACAAACCCCCAGGAAAAAATTGACAAAAACCCAAGTTTCAGTTCCATGTGTGAATACAAAAGTGCGTAATCTAAGCATTTCAAACAGTTACAAAAGGGGAACTGTGTTACAGTATTTGTCCTGTGGAGCCTCCAGAACCCATACCTCGTCAGATCCGGTCTTTTGGGTCCCATAAATTAAAAAAAAAAACTCTAGAGAGAGAAGCAAAAATAAAATTTTGTTTCTTTAGAGAGGAGAAAAGGGAAAAAAAAAGTGTTTTTGTTTAGACGAAGAAAGGAAGTGTCTTTATGTGTCTTTGTTTTTCAAAAAACTGAAGAAAAGAGCTTGTGGGTTTTGAAAGCTTTAGATAGGCAGATATTTTTCAGCGTTGTTTCATTGAAAAGGTAAGCTATTTTTCAGCATTGGTAAAATTTCGTTTTCCATAAACATCTGAACTTTGTCTAGTCTTTTTTGAGACTGAGGTCTCTATCAAATCTCTCTCTCTTCAACTCTTTAATGGCAAAACTCTCTATTTACTTCAAAGTCCACATTTAGACTCACTCATTGTTAACACTTTTTCTATGTGGACTGAATGCTCGTGAGTTTTCAGCTCGAAGTATTATTATTATTATTATTATTTTGCTCTTTCATTGTTATGTATAACAAAGATCATATTTTAATTTTTTAACTTCTCCAGTTTCATTCGGTTGTAGTGGACTTTTACAAGATTTTCTTTCTCGAAATTTAGACATTTTGGGGTTTATCATTGGTTCAAAGCATCTGGGTTGATTAATTTGGAGGCAAACTTTGAATCTATGACACCATTTTCGAGATTTGAAGCCTGTTAAGTTCCCAGATCTAAATTCTAATTTAAATGTTGTATTTCTTTTTTAATTCTGTTATATTGAAAAAATAGTTCTTTAGTTTCAAAGCTTTTTTAGTATCTCAAAAAGCTCCTTTAGATCTGTAATTGCCTATATTCAAACTTAGTCGGTGATAGCAATAGTGTTTTTGGTCAAATTTAGGAAAAGGGTCTCTTCGTTTTCTGATGTATATGACTTACTGAATCGAGTTACATGGATCTTTGAAGCTTATAATTGTACAATTTTCCCTGCATTGTTTATTTCACTCCATTTAAGGTATCAAATTATGAAGTTTGTGATTCTTTTTTTTTTTTTTTTTGTATGATTGATTTGTGCATCTGTTTTACTCACAAAAAATGGTTTTGTTCTATTTTTCTTTCCTTCAAAATTTTTAGTCTTTTCACATTATGTTTAAGCATATCGGTTAATTTTGAGGCTGCCAACTTTGCTCCTTGTGGTTTGTAGCATGTGAAAGAAGTTTATATATTTATTTTGTTCCTTATATGGTGGATTGATAGGATGACAATGCCGGTTGATTAACTGCTGAAAATGATGATTATGGATAAAGCATTTGATGTTATCCAATTTTTCTTGTATTTTTGTTCCGGTTTATTGTTCTATTACTTAATAAAGTTATTCTATCCTTTTCAGTATGGCTTCTTCTATTCTAGAATGAGTGCATGGGGTTTGATGTCTTTTGCGAGGCAGCAAATTTTATAACTATGGATCTAGGAGAAGATAGCTCCCGGTTTGGGTCGCTACCTATTACAACTTCAAGAAACATGTCATCATCATCTTCGGTGTTCTTTTCAGCAAATCAGTCGCCCTTCTTCTCGCCAAGATCACCAACATGTCAACTCTCTGAATCAACACGTTCTGATGCTAATTGTGACAGCATACATGTAAGTTCTGATCCTTTTAGTTCCAGTTCCGGAATTCCAGATCCAGAATCTCTAGCGAATGTCAGATTTGCCTTGTCAGATATTTCAGTGGCTCCTGCTGCATGTACTATAAATGATATCCAGAACTTTGACCCTGTATCTACCTCAAGTTATAGCCATGCCCATGAAAATGTTGGGCTAAGAGAGAGACATAGAAAGCATGGGAGAAGCTATGGAATATTGTGTACTCCAGTCTCAGTTTCACTTTCCAGTAACAGACTGAGAAGTTGTGATGTCTTCATAGGGGTGCATGGTCGGAAGCCCTCTTTACTGAGGTTTGCTAATTGGCTCCGTGCAGAATTGGAGATGCAAGGGATGAGTTGCTTTGTATCTGATAGATCACGATGTCGAAACTCTCGCAAACATGAAATGGTTGAAAGAGCAATGGATGTTTCTTCTATTGGGGTTGTGATCCTAACAAGAAAGTCTTTTAGGAATCCATATAGCATTGAGGAACTTCGTTTCTTTTCAAGCAAGAAGAATTTGGTTCCAATGTTCTTTGATTTGAGGCCAGGTGATTGCCTTGTTAGGGATATAGTTGAGAAGAGGGGAGAGCTGTGGGAAAAACATGGGGGTGAGCTGTGGTTTCTGTACGGAGGATTGGAGAAGGAATGGAAGGAAGCTGTTAATGGCCTCTCTCGGGTTGATGAATGGAAATTGGAAGCTCAGGAAGGTAATTGGAGAGATTGCATATTAAGGGCTGTCACACTATTAGCTACGAAGTTAGGAAGAAGGAGTGTTGTTGAGCGGTTGACCAAGTGGACAGAGAAGGTTGAGAAGGAGGAGTTTCCTTTCCCTCGAAATGAGAATTTTATGGGCAGGAAGAAAGAATTATCCGAGTTAGAATTTATACTTTTTGGCGATGTTAGTGGAGATTCAGAACGAGAATATCTGGAACTCAAAGCTAGACCAAGGAGAAAGAATTTGACAATTGGGTGGAATAAAAGCAGTAAAGTGGAGGACAGACGCAGGGAGCGACAATGGGAGACTGGCGGCAAGAAAGGTAAAGAACCAGTGGTATGGAAGGAGTCAGAAAAGGAAATTGAGATGCAAAGCACTGAAGTTCCTCAAAAACCAATGTTAAAAGGTGGTGGACGGTATGCAAGGAGAAAAAGATCAACAAAGATTATATATGGCAAGGGAATTGCTTGTGTGACAGGAGACTCAGGGATTGGCAAGACAGAGCTTCTCCTGGAATTTGCCTACAGATTTCACCAAAGATACAAGATGGTTTTGTGGATAGGAGGGGAAAGCAGGTATATTCGACAGAATTATCTGAATCTCTGGTCTTTTTTAGATGTTGATGTTGGGGTTGAAAATTACTCCAGAAAAACCAGAATAAAAAGCTTTGAAGAGCAGGAGGAGGCTGCTATTGCTAGAGTTCGCAAAGAACTCATGAGAAATATACCATTTTTGGTGATTATTGATAACTTGGAAAATGACAAGGATTGGTGGGACTACAAACTTGTAATGGATCTTCTTCCCCGTTTTGGCGGAGAGACTCACATCATAATCTCCACGCGCCTTCCTCATGTGATGAATTTGGAACCTTTAAAACTCTCTTATTTATCTGGGGTTGAGGCAATGTCTTTAATGCAGGGATGTGGCAAGGACTACTCCATTCCTGAAGTTGATGCCCTTAGGGTAATTGAGGAGAAAGTTGGAAGGTTAACCATAGGTCTAGCAATTGTGGGTGCAATTTTGTCTGAGCTACCCATAAATCCAAGCAGGCTTCTGGATACCATTAACAGAATGCCCTTGAGGGATTTGTCATGGAGTGGTAGGGAAGGTCATTCATTGAGGAGAAACACTTTCCTATTGCAACTTTTGGAGGTATGTTTCTCAATATTTGACCATGCAGATGGGCCAAGGAGCTTGGCAACCAGAATGGTGTTGGCAAGCGGGTGGTTTGCACCAGCTGCAGTTCCGGTTCCCCTATTAGCCCTTGCTGCTCACAAGGTACCCGAGAAGCATAAGGGAACCCAATTATGGAGGCGATTATTGCGTTCCTTAAGTTGTGGATTTTCTTCCTCGTACACCAAGAGATCAGAAGCTGAAGCAACTTCCATGTTGTTGAGATTCAACATCGCAAGGAGTAGTACCAGGCCAGGTTACATCCATTTCAATGATGTCATCAAGCTCTATGCTCGCAAGAGAGGATTTACTGGAGTTGCACAAGCAATGGTTCAGGCTGTCATCAGCCGTGGTCATATTATTCATCATTCAGGACATATATGGGCAGCGTGTTTCTTATTATTTGGATTCAGTAGTGAACCAAAAGCTGTTGAGCTCAAGGTGCCGGAGTTGCTACACTTTGTTAAGGAATTCGTTTTGCCTCTTGCGGTCCGGACATTCATCACATTCTCCCGGTGCACTGCAGCCCTGGAACTCCTGCGTCTATGCACCAATGCCCTGGAAGCGGCAGACCATGAATTTGTTACCCCAGTTGAGAAGTTGTTAGACAAATCACTTTGTTGGAGGCCTGTTCAGACAAATGCTCAGTTAAATCCGTCTCTTTGGCAGGAGTTGGCACTTTCAAGAGCTACTGTGCTTGAAACTAGAGCCAAGCTAATGCTACGAGGAGGGCAATTTGATGTAGGAGATGATCTTATTAGGAAAGCTGTTTTTATTAGAACTTCAATTTGTGGTGAGGATCATCCAGACACTATAGCTGCACGTGAAACTCTAAGCAAACTCACCCGGCTACTTGCAGATGTTCAAATTCATACTTCACGATAGATTCTATATTCTTTGTAACCATATTTTACATTAGAATCGTACACAGTTTACAAATAAAACTGCTTTACAACAATCCAGAAGAATTCACATACCATTTCCGTCTCTGAAATAGATGTCCTTCCCATTTTCTTCTACATAAACAATCAAAATAGTGGTGATTTTTATGGCTGGCTAACACTTTCACGTCTCAGCCTTTTTATTTATTAAGAGTTATATATTTTTAGCTATTTACTTTACGTGATCTAATCTAATAGTGTAACAAACAAGCCAAGGGCGGGAATGGAAGGTCAGTTTCCGGACTTGCTTAAAAATAGGCTGGGCCCCTGCGGCCCAATGTAAACCAACCCAAAAACAAACAATTTCTGCACCCATGCAGAATCGAACTAGGGACCTTACCGCCCATTGTAACCCAAAGGCGGGAATGGAAGCTCTGTCTCAGGAACTGTTTAAAATTAGGTTTAAAAAGATGGGCTAGGTCCAATTAAACCAACCATGGAAAAAAAAAAAAAGGCGCAATGGAATTTCAGTTTCAGGAATTGCTTAAAAATGGGAGAGCAACTAGCAGGCATCTTCACCAAACCGTCAAACCGATACAAATTCTAGACGTAAAAAGTCGGTTATGCTGGGACGAAAATTACAGCAAGACGAGCAAATGAAGTGCATCCATCTGAGTCGGTTAGAAATGCAAAAGAATAAAAAAATTCAGCCACTCAAATGATCCAATTAAAAGTCAAGGTTTAAAGTCGGTGAATGAATAAACAATTTAATTTACATCTTCATTCAATTAAAAATCAAGTCAGCAGGCAACATGAAGATACGTGAAGGATCTAGAGCCATTGTAAGCCATATGCGGGAATGGAAGCCCCGTCTCAGGAACTGTTTAAAATTACGTTTAAAAGATGGGCGAGTTCCAATTAAACCAAAACCGGGGGAAAAAAAAAAGGCTTTGCCCCCACGCAGGATCGAACTACGGACCTTCAGTTTACAAGACTGACGCTCTACCACTGAGCTATAGGGGCTGAGATGACCAGGTGGTTACCTAATATTATTTTGAAGTTCAACCCTGCTCTTTAACCTGCACCATCACCAAAAATGAACATAAAAATTGAAAATTTCTTTATCTCATGAGCAAAACAAGAAATGTTTCTACCAAACTCCTGCCCAAGTGCCACCAATTTAACCATCATTTTCAAACACTTGGCTCAAGTGTTAATCATTGACTACTACAATGTAATAGTTCTGTTACGGGTGATGACTTGCAAATTTTGATTGAAAAAGGTTGGAAAACTATCCTTTGGAGCAAAATAGAGATGATAACCCTCACTTCACTCCATTTGCTAGATGAAAGGTGTGAAGCATGAATGACAGTTACAAAAAAGTAATTTGCACATATTCATTCCGGTAACTTGCACTAACAGAAGAGTAAAGTGGGCTCTTCAATATATGACAAGTGATGCAGACTGGCGAAAAACGTAAGACATTGAACATATAAACATTTTGCCAGGCATTCAGTCTATGCATGAATATGCAGAGAATAGGCAATCAGTTTCAAGTCCCCAACATGAAATGAATATTTGAAACATTAAGACACGGTTGATTGATTTACACAATATCCATGGAAAATAAAGACAGAAGGAGCATGAAATTTTCCATAAGCCTTCAGTTTTGTCAGGTTCCATTTTCCAGGAGCTGAATACAATGTACAGACAGACAATTGATGAGTGAACTTTTGCACCTAGGGATCAGGTTGACCAGCTACTGCCTCATCACTGGAGGCATATTCATCTTCACTCAGCTCCTCGTCGCTTGATTTTTCCTCTGTGGCTGGCCCAACATCTTCTGGCTTGGCATACTTCTCACAATACTCTGGATAATGAAATAAATGAAAACACCAAATAAATAACTTCACAGAACAATTTCAGCATCGATTTTCAACAATAGTACAGGAAATAGGGTCGCAAATTAAATAAATCATCAAAATCTGTACATACATAAATCTTACATAGACTAGAACTCAATGGAAATTCAAAACTGATTCAAGAACAGTTCTTTAGACTTCCAATTTCGGGTCACAGATACTTCAAGGTCCACCTTTTTCAACCACAGAATACAAAAAATATACTATGTGGAAAGAACCTTCTGAACTCTTTCCCACTCCCTAAATCCCAAAAACCAGATTTGTAGGGAGAGAGAAAACATAGGACTGCGGTGGACAATGCATATGATGCCATTTGCTTTACCGATCCATGTATTGCCTATGAGATTCATAAACTCCTTGACTTGTTAGGACATTAGAATCTCTGCGTTGGAAATTATTGCCTATGAGATTCATCCCTTTGGTCTAACAAATTGGCAAATTTAACAAAATTGATACCGAAATAGCATCCTAATGGAACAACAGTAATAAACAACCATTATCTCTCATGCTATATGTCATAAAAAACCACCTTTTAAGAGAAATACCCGGACACTGCACCATTCCCCAAGTAGAAATTAAATCTGCAGAAGAAATTCTTTGCAAAGCCAACGAACATCCTATAAACTTCATTGTTCAAATATAGTCACAAATGATCCATCCTCTCCCCGTGTCCCCATTACTTCACACAACTATGTCCTCAGTTAATGTACTCTTGAAGAGTGCATACTGCATATGCAATTGCAAATTTTCCCTACATCCATATAAATTTAAATTTGAACATTTGTTGCTCAACCGCTCAGGAAAAAAACCTTCTTTCCTTTGAATATATATATATTTTCCCAAAGTGAAGTTGAAGAACTAGTTGTTGTTCATCTAAGAGACTACTATTTAAATGCATAATATCTCGTGCTAAATAAGTCTTACTTCTTGTTGAAATTATAAAAGAAAAAAATGTGGTAAAAGGTTTGTCTCCAAAATTCTTGGAAGTCACATATCACTGCAATATGAACATCCACACAACTCCAGCGCAATAAAAAGATGATAAGATGCATTTTAATCTCTCTCAGTTGGCTGCGAGAATTTTACAACTCCCTGCAAACTAAAACCCAAAGTGAAGGATATGGCAGACACAGGCAAATAGCCATGAACTTGATACTCAAACAAGTCAACGGCAACAGGTATACCCAGCTAGAGACATGGCAATGGTTAATTCAATACCTTTTACTCTTTGCTCATAGGTGGTACGATCACGCATCATTAAAGCAGCAGCTTCGCCGTTCAACGGATCTGATGGATTAGGATACAAGAGAAGTTGAGGAAGAAAGACTTCAAATACATTAACCAGATCTGCATAGGAATTTGAAGAAAAGAAAACAAAATTTGTTCATCAACTACTAATGGCAACAACATTTATGAACAAACAAGAGAGAAACAATAATTAGAAAAAATAAATTAGAGGAGCTCTGCAATATTTAGGACATGAAGTTTATGTATTGAAGATGATATCGATATAGGTTTACCAAACATGGGGCTCCAAGTTTGATTGATAACATCTAAACAAACTGAACCAGACCTGAAACTCAAAAATAACAAAAGAATAGAAGGTTCAAAACCAACAAACAATATCTTGCACTCTATACGAAACTTATTAAATTGCAACATCATTCAAGCAAGTAGTGAAATTATAAAACCAACTCACATTTCATCGACATTTGGGTGATATATTTTGTTGACAAAGCCAATAGATGGGGATTTATATGGATAAGCATCCGGCAACTCTACCCTTATCTTCCACACACCTCCCTGATAAGGACCTGACACATCCCACACAAAACTACTTTACTAATAAATTTAATCCATCTTTCCAAAACCAACGCTACCCAGAAGCTATTTACCAAGAAACTTAATTATCATGAAGAAGATTCAGTAAACATCAAAGTTGCAGCTCTATGATAAAAAGTAATCAAACTACAGACCACTGGAGATATAACCAAAAAAAGGAAAAAAAAAAAGCATATATCACTGGTCAAAGAGTAATTAAATGAAAAAAAAAAAAAACACCAGATGAGTCTATAAAACGATCTCAATCCAAGATTAACAAATTTACTGGCTTCTATTCATACCGGTAAATTGACAGTTTTGAACATCAAAAACATGGTTGACACAGTTATAGAAATAACAAACTAAAAATATGAGAAAAACCCAGAACGGAAACATAAAATACAGTTTAATTACTCTCATAGATCATCTGAAAACATTCAAAATACATAAATAAATAAAACGGTATTGATGATTTTACTCTCTTTTGGCCCATTGAATTCCACATAGAACTCTTGCATGCCATCATTGATCATCTCCACCTTATAGTCACTCATCATCCTAGTTCACATCAAACAAACCCACAGCAATAAAATAAAAAATATTAAATCAAACCCCATAAAATATATATATATATTGAAAATAAAAATAATTAAATAAAAATAATTACAGTTTCATCAAATCCATCTCTCGGCGTTTGCTCGGAGAAGACATATTTGCAATTTATTTGTTGGATGTTTTGCGATTTTGTGATGAAAAGATACTAGAGTTTTTCTCCGGAAGCAAAGAGAAGAAAAGTGGGTTCGGACATCAATGAATGAAACGAGGAAATATTTATAT
Source organism: Boswellia sacra (assembly GCA_013180625.2). Lineage (NCBI taxonomy): Eukaryota > Viridiplantae > Streptophyta > Magnoliopsida > Sapindales > Burseraceae > Boswellia > Boswellia sacra. The sequence continues at coordinate 1,824,176 of SNVD02006955.1, read as the reverse complement.
ATATGTGCCCGCACAGAACAGAAGCCGGCTACTGTATTGCGGTAACTTTGTTGTTTTACTTACTACCATTAATGGCATCTCTTTATAATCCTTGCAAGTTTAAGTACCACTTTGTAATTTTCCAATTTTGGCATAGGGGTTTCATTACAATGATTTACAAACGCAGTTCAGGTTCTTGTCATTCATCCTTTATCAGTTTCCTTCCCATATAAAATCAGTATTATAAATTTTTTATTACTTCTGTAAAGATCTTCTTGACATTTGTGATATGGTATTTATTAACTGATTTTTTTGAATTCATTAATATAATTAAGGAGAGGAGAGACTTACCTGTACTAAATTTAGAAAAATGCACATTTATATATAAGGAAGGCGAATGATCGATAACTAATAAAATACAAAATTGTGTATGATAGTATGCTTTTGTGCACATGATATATTTATTATTATGTATGGTTTAGAAAAGAAACAACAACATGTGATACTACAAATAGTATCATTAGATTTATAATATAAAATCTACAATCAGATAACTTAAGTGGTAAAATCCTATTGGATAAGTAATTTTCATAGTTTTTTTTTGTTTTTTCTTCCTTCATTAAACTTTTATTATGTAGATTGTCATATACAATCGTAGAATTTTAGTTGTATTTAGACTATACTACAGATTAAAGAAGTATACATTATTGATATGAGTTGGCTTTGAAAAGGTATTTTTTGTTGTCAATACATTATGATTTTCCTCAAGAAAACATAAACTTTGGTGTTTTGCGTTTTTCTTAATATTCCTTAATGGAATGAGGAATTATTTGACGATTAGTTAAAAAATCATTCTGAGAAAAGGTTCACATGCTTGACAAAATCAGTTTGACAACCATAAATAATTAATTAGACCCCACTTGAGGGTGGCTTCCAGCTAAATTTGCGTCCCCTTTTTTTTTTGTTAAGAAAAAGAACTCCTAATCTAAAAGTCAATAAGATGTGGGCTGTTGAAAACAAACCCAAAAAGTGGAGGAGCAATAGGGAAAATCTTCATTGAAAGTAGCATAAAAGAATTACTATTGCTTGCACCAGCAAGATTCCTCATAACTTATGAGTACGTTAGTCATCTCACATTCTTTATCTCTTTCTTGCCTATCTTGCCGCCACCTAAACTGTCAACACGTTAATTTTTAATGTTCTCGATAGAGATGGCTTAGAATACCGACTCATCTCATCTCAACTGATCCTACCCAACACGCAAGCTTTGCTTATGGTAGAAATGCCACACTATAGCTGCCTCTTCAAAGCCTAATTGTACAAGACAAGACAACTTTCTTCCATGAAGTTCATGTAATTCTTAAAAATGAATTAATTTCAAATTTGGTAGTAAAGAATGGAATCAAAAAAACTTTTATTATGACTTCTTTTCTTGCCTTGCATGTTTACTTTACGCTTTCTCACCAAAAATGTTAATTGAGAATTTGAGATGTTTTGAAATCAGCCCCATTGTAATGATTGTTTTGAAGTAAAATCTATTAATCATCTCTTTGATTGCTTTGATAATTATTTTGAGTTGGTTTCTCGGTACAAGAAAAAATGAACTATTCGAAGTTTGAAGATGCAATACCGGGCTGCAAGCACTCCACTCCCGTACCAGGTTTTCAAGCTAGCTCCACATTTCTGATTTGTAGATGAGACTTTTTAATACATGGGGGAGATGCATCCATGTAATATTTGTGGGGCCAATCTTACCATCTTTTCCGGCTTGAAATGCTGCAAGGAACATAGCAATGATATAGCCACAAGAAACTGTTGTGAGGAGAAAAACCAAGTTGGAGAAATCTCCCTCCAGACTTTAGTGGTGATCAATCCTATCACTGCCTCGGTATCTACACTATATTGGAAACAAAAAACCTTCGATATTCATCTTCATCTAAAACTTAGGAAAACAATTAAGTTTCAAGAGAGAGAGAAACATGATTTTAAAAATTTTCTAAAATGGCAAGTGCCATTATCGGCATCTAAAGAGATTAATGAAACAACTTAAAAACTCTAAAAAACCACTGCATGTGTAGCTTCTCCCTCCCCCATATTCCCTTATCCCAAAAGATGGTTCCACCTGTAATCAATTCACAGTTTGACAATGCCACCATCCCAGTCAATAGCACAGAGCTTCCTAGATTAACATTGTACAACTTGAAAAACTTCATGGTCACCAGTGAAAGCTTCAGATCATTTTGTAAACCTTGTTCGACAGCATCATTAAGAACCCTGTTACATCTGCTTCCACAGTTGCAGCTTCTCTTCAAAATTGCATCGCTCTAGGATGTCATTACTTGACTATCAAATTTTCTGCTGAATTTGAGTTTCATATCAGAGCAACTGTTGACCTGTATTACTGTCTATTCCAAAAAAGTGAACTGACTATTTTGAGTACAAATCAAAATATCAGAGCCAGGAACCTTGACTGCTTCATGCCCGAAACTGCCACCTACAGATCCAAATTCTGATTCATCATCATCACTGTCAATATCTTTAGGAGTCACACGGTTCTGATAACTTCTGCGGCGGACAAGGAATACGTTGAAGTAATAGCTTACTAAGTCTTCCCTTGTCTTCTTGCGAAAGCATTTGGATGCACTGTCCCAAAAGCGTTCACTCAGAGAGGGCGGATTAAATCTTACCATCTCCTTAAATCGCTTTTCTTCTTCAACTGTCCATCGAAGCGACACTTCCTCACCCATCCGATCAAATCTCCAACAATAGAAAACTGAACCCAGCTCAAGCTTCAATTTCATCCTATTCTCAGCAATATGAAATCTTACACATTCAACAGATCCTGGAAGCTGACAACTGCATGAATCTGGTCTTCCCCTCCCAATGAGATCCCCTTCGATTTGGGAATTGCGTTCTTTATCTACCAAAGGCCATACTCGAGTGCCTAGCCACTTAGAGTCACTCTCGGAAACCACACCAGTCCATTCAGGGACATCAGCTTGAAAGACTGGGCCCACAGAAACATGCTTCTCATACGGCTCATCCCCACAAGAGCTGAAACATGTATTTGAGGCTGATGAAAGAGTGGTCACAGCAGTTTCCTCCTTTGGCCCATTTTCCAGCTGAGTCTTGCGAGGACTTGTTAATTTACCTTCACTGGTGTAACATGAATTGCAACAAGAGCATAAACGAGATTTCACTAAAGTTGGAAGCCTTTCGCTGCATCTTAACCTCTCTGTATAATGGTGACTAAGACATGTCAAGTCATCGTACATGGATGGATGCATCTTGTGACTGTTCTGCAATTTTAAACCATTATCTATTCACAAAATTGACAATTGATTTAATTAAAAGTATGAATTCATAAAGTAAAAATCGGCAGTACATATTTCTTTCTCAATAATCAGATGTTATGCTGGTCCGAAATCTATTTATTCCAACTTTCATGTTCCTACTAACTGCACTGATTTCAGTTCCAGTGGCCAAGCAACAAAACCACAAGCCACAATATGTTGCAAAATTTATCATCAGGATTTCACTTGACGCAAATAAGCAATGCCAACTCAGCAGCATATTGCCATAAAATAAAGAGCATTACCATGCTTGACACAAGAGTTAGGTAGATTAAGCATAAGGTCTATGGTTTGTAATGATTACCTTGTTTATAGTTTAATGACGTGTAAGTAAATAATAAAAAACAGATGCAATTTAAAACATTCTATACGAAGTCAAGGCTAGTTGAAGTGATAAACACGATAAAAGGGGATTATACAACCACGCCATACATATTGGTAACAATAAACAAAATGAACCCAATAGTGGACATGAGACTAGCAGTTGATGTCAGTTACCATATATAAGAAATCTCTTCATACGAACCAGACAAAATCAATTGCCTTCAATTATATTACAACTTCATTTATTGATTTGTGCAATTTCAATACTAGAATCATCTAAGCGGGGTTGAAATGGAAAAATACAACCCCATCATACTCCTCCAAATTTAAACTGACTGTGCAGCTGCACTGGCAAATGGGATCTTATGCTGTTTGTTAGTTATAATACAGCCTTAAAAGTTATAATTTCTCATAGCATAAGAAACATAGTATTTTGTAGCAAAGCGAAAATCCTTGGCATAAATGACATAACTAAATTAGGTATAAAAGAATCACCCACTAAGAGATCTAAAAAGCTGGTGTCAACTGTACCTGTAATAAAGACTGATTACTCAAATCAACATGCCTTCTTTGCAGCAATGCATCTCGTGCCCTGATAGCCTGAAGCCAAGCCGTCTTCTCTCCACGGTCCTTCCACTTGGATGGCTCTGGAATTGCCCCAATTGAAGGATCATCAGGATGCTTTGCAATCTGGATCACCCAGTTCAGCATTCCTGACAAAGATCCTCGCTTCCTCTTACGAGTCACACTAAAATCATTATCATGAATTTTTTCGTCATCATCATTAAAGCCTTTTCCCACACCATTACATCTTGCACGCCTACCATTGGTGTCCCACAAATCTAATTCACTCTCATATTCTGCTAAAGTAAGTCTATCATCTTTGACCGTTTTGCTTGGCCAGTTCATTAGCAAACTTCTAAACTCTTTCTCTAGCTCTATTGACAACGAACTAAAATTCCCATCACAATCACACCCTTCATCTTCCAAACTTCTACTACTTCCCATTAACCATTTTTCCAAATCATCCAAATACTTAGCATATATCAACTTAACTGAAGCCAACACACTAAGATCCAACCCCAATTCCCGCAACACAAAACCCCACAAGCCATTTCCCGACACCATATGGTAACCACCCCTCTCTCTCACAGCACGAAAAAGCTTAAACAAATCCAGCGACTGCCCATCACCGAGCATTACTGGAACAGGCCTAATGCAACCCCTAGTAGCAACCTGTTTTAGAAAAGCTGAAAGAACCTGGTCGAACAGGCATTTCAGTTTATCCTCGTTATCTTCAGAGCCATGGAAACTATTATCTTCCACACAATGATCACTTTCAGGGAAAAGATCATTACTTTGACAACTATTAATCTTCGCACAATCTAAAGCAGTCCCATTTGCTAAAATCGACCATCCTGCCATGAACTTTAATATTATTTTTTTTGGGTTTCCTTTTGTTTTTTTATTTACAGATGGATACAAACAAGAATGAACATATAGAAAACAACAGCAAAAATATATACAAATCTTGAAATTGATGGGCACATGTAGGCGGAAGCCCTCGCCCAGCTAAGATATTACCTCATGGTTTCTTTCTGGGTCGTGATTTATAAAGCCGCCAAAAGTGATCCACTTTTTGAGTTACAGGAGAGACAGCCAAGATTAACGTTCGGAGTTTAAGAGAGTTTTGTAATAGGATTATTTGGTTTTTGTTTGGTTTGGTCTGGGCGACAACACAGGATGAATGAAAGAAGGAAATGCTACGACTTTTGTCTGATCAAATTGAAAAATGAAAAATAAAAATTGAAAAATAAAGAGTAAAGGGAGGCTAAGCAAGATCAGAATAACTGCGATTTGTTCGTTTAATTAATAATACTGATATAGCAATATCACTCTATTATAACCCATTAACCTAATCTAAAAACAAATAAGATATTATTCAAAACATCCAAATATTTTGTCTCGGATTATATGCTCATTTTTCTTGAAAGATTTCAAAAGAATATTAATTCACATCTTTTTAATAAAATATAGAAAATAATTAGAAACACATGCACAAAAACATATTTATAGATTTATCTTGGTTATTATATTTTAAAAAGTCTACCATTTCTGCCAAAAATTCCCGGAGGACACAAATTAACAGCACTGGATTTTACTATATTTCTCAAATTAAAAATAAAATAAATGTAAATTATGAAATTATAAATTAAACACATTCAATTTAGCTTATTACATAAACGGTTGAACATCAAGAATTAGTAAAATACCAAACATATTTCTGTCAATTTAATGATTTATTAGGAAACATAACTGAGAGAACAATCCAACTCATTTACCGCATGTCCTAATGCATTCCAGGACATTATTTTATTAAATTTATACTAATTGTCACATAGTAAACGGAATAAATTTAAACCACTAGGAGCATATGATTGTTACACCAAAAGGAACAAATTTGAACCACCCAGTCTTCAATGAATCAATGCCAATTAGAGTGCTCAATCCATTGGCTAAATTCTCCTCTCAATCTGAAGGGGGGCTCCGTATATGCAATAAAAGGTTAATTTGACTTTGGACACCCACACATTACAACAGCCAAGTTTGACACGTATGCTACCTCGTCATCTACTCAGTTTGACTCTTTGCATTTTTGGTAAAAAATATTATTATTACACTTCTTGTTATTTCTTTTAATTTATTAGTTAGTCAAATTAGGAAAACTAAATTCTGAATTTCACCCCACCACGTCTTCTCTTCTAACGCATGGTTGATTTAAGGTGACAAATGAAATTTATCAAAGTAATTAACATGAATTGATAGAGAGCAGCAAGTCTACAAACAAGTTAATAATGCCAATATAATACCATTATACTAAATTTATTAGTTAAATGCCACCCGCAATGACAAAGTCACATGCTCTATCACATGAACATGCCATTGCCAGCCAGTGGAATGATCGATCAACACATGTTACTCCAACATAATGAGCCACCACATGTCATTCAATTCAGAAATGTTCTAAAAGCAACCCTGAGGATGTTGTCAAAGAAAGGCAAAAATAAAATTAAAAGCTTATATTTGAAGAGAAAAGAAAATAAATTTTGTAGAATCTGCTATCCGTGTGTTGATAAACTGTATCAAACTTTGGTGTAAAAATCAAACTATTATATACATGAACCATGTAAAATACAGAATTTTCGTTTCCTTTGATCCTCTTCCATACGTACACAAGAACTCATCCGATACTTCCTTTACACCACCAAATCCTTATCATTATTCACCCAACAAAACAAGGAAGAACTTTAATCGCATGTCATTCACAGAAACAACTCAACGGAGAAGCAAAAATCAATTTCGGACATAATATGAGAGTTGCAGGCTTGAAAAAGCATTACTTTCGGCAAGACAGATGAAAGACTACCAACTACTTTGTTTGAGCAACTAACCAAGCTTTTTGGATAGACAAGTAAATTGCATCCCATTCCAGCCATCCAACCTGTGGCATTACATCGCCAATAGTATGCTTATCTGGGCCCTATGGATGAATGTATAGGCAGTGAAAGATGAACCTCAAAGATGCCATCATGCTGTGAATTTGAAGCCTTCCTTGTGCAATTAAAATGAACTGTGACTCTTTACAAAAAATTCCGAGTTAACTGGAACTGGAAGCACAAAAACACCATGGATTTTGAATGGGCAGTGACTCTTTTGAAAACAGAATTGACGGGGAAAACCAAACTATGGCAGACAGTCCACTCCCCCTTCCCAAAAAAAGAAAAGAAAAGAAAAGAATGCATTTATAACCTCGAATTCTAAACCCAACTTCACATAACTAAGAACAAGAATTCCGCCCTGGGCAAGTACTAATCAATAGGAAGGTCAAATATCATTTCCTGCATCATCAGGCAATATAAATAATCTCCTTAGCTTTCATGTTAACGGATAATCAATCATATCCAAACACAAGACATTAAAAAATTTTCAGACAAACCTTACTGCACACCGGACAGGTGTCACTTCTTTCCATCCATTCGAAAATGCAAGCAAGATGAAAATGATGTTCGCATTTTGTAATAATTTTTGGATTCTCGGCATCATACTCTGGAGAAGAAGAGAAAATAAGTATACTTTCTATTCCGGGAGCAGAATACAAACCAATTCCAACTACCATGAGGAGACAATAAGTTTTGAGGTATCAAAGAGTTGCACAAAAGCACTACCTTCCAGACAAGTGGGACAAACATCCTCCTCATCTATCACTGAGACAACAGCTTCAACTGATTTTGAAAGCTCCACTTCCATCTCCTTTGCTGATTCAACTTCAAAATTGGTTCGTGTTTTGCTTTCTGATTCCTTCAGGTCTTCACACTTCGTAATTTCTTGAGTATCGCCACCAACCGCATCTTGGACAGGATCAGAAGTTGTTGTTTGCACGGATGCTTCATTCTTATTGCTGCAAATTTCTTGAGCCACAGGTGGAGTTTGAGGATGCCCCGAACCCACATCAAAAGGTATTGGAGCAGGTGGTGGCCTATAAGCATCAGGGACAGACGTATCCAGATTTGTATCAACCAGAAGCCCCGTGGAGAGTGCAGAGGTGGCACCATGTTGAGACGATAAGGGTACATGCTCTTCCGATGCTCTTGGATACTGCAAAAGAGTGAAAGTTCCAACAAAGAAAAAAATGTTACCAAAAATTTTGAATGAACAAAATACATATTATATTCAGATAGATTGTAGCTAAGCAATCAACTGAACTCACTATGTCACTTATTAATCAAAGTTAATGAGTAAGGACTGGTAACGTTCATTATAAAAAAATTTACTGTCAAATTCATTTTTCAGAATTGATATGGATCTTCAAACTTAGCAGAAATATGATGAGAAGCACCGAATTCATCTACACAGAGTTATACCTAAGCAGCAGATCCAACAACAAAAATGCCCTGGACATTACAGAAAATGAAGTCAAAACTCCAGTCAAATTCAGTAACTAAAAAAACTTAGAATATCGCTTGAATCATCTTTCCTGATGATCCCAGACAGCTACGTAGCTGCTTTCTAAGAAAGACACAATGGCTGATTGGCTATCTTCTACTGAATTCTTTGTCAAGTCATAAATATTAAACATCACACGCTACCACCATATTATTCCAAATAACTAATGTTATAGCAAAAAAGAGCAAAAAAATTGACATGATTACATATTGATGTTCAACTGTTTTTACCACAGAAACATGCAGTAGAATTTACATCTGCATAGTCATTAAATACCTAAAATGAAATAAAATTCTCAAGACTAATTAACATTGAGCTGGAGAAGAAAGATGTAAAAGTCAAGAAAGAGATTATACTGACATAATAGTATGCTGGAGAAATGTTTCTCTCAGCTAATTTGGAAGAACAACAGCAGCAACCTCCCATTGCCTTTAACTAATTTCTGCTTTCCATCTAAATGTATAGGTCCTTGATGCATGTAATCCTGTCTTCAATAAGAATATAATGCAGTGGGTTAGTGCAACAATAAAATGATCCCTTTAACAGCTAAGGATTGATGCAGAATAGATGCAGAAGAGAAGAGAGATGAAGAAAGAGGAAAGAAAGAGAAAGATAAACAGTAAAAATAGGAAAAGTATCAAATCATAGAGAAATACAAGCAAATATCTATTTAAAATAAGCAACCTAACTCCTAATTAAATAAGAAAACGAATGAGCGAAACTAAATCTATCTGAAACAAATAATAAGTAAATTCAAATCTCTAAATTCTTAAAATGACATATTAATAATAAAATCTTGGTGGTAGATTCTGCATCAGAGACTCTCATACAATAATGTAAATGTTGTGGAAGACAAACATAAAAGTGCAAGTAACACATCAACCACTATAAGAACAGAGAAAACAACAACCTTAAGCTGGAAAAATTGTCAACATTTCATGAAGAAAACACAAGAAGAACAACTCCATTCATATTTAACACTACAACGCACAAAAGCAAACGAATAAGAGAAAAAAAAATGACAGTTTCATGGTATAAAAAACATACAGTTAACACAATTTCCATTAAATATCCACATAAATAACTAATAGAATTAAGATCAAAGAAATAACAGACAACCCAGCAGAGACTAGCCATTCTGAACATAGAATCACATCATTTATTGAAAAAAGACCTTCAGTGCTAATATTTTCCTACCAAAAACAATTCAATCACACAGAAACAATCAAACAGAAGATCCAGATTTATTTGCATCCTCCAGACAAACACACTGAGGTATTCAGCCGTAACCATTTCTCCCTCACCGCTAATCATATTTATTTTCAGAATGAGAAGTGTCTCAACAGACAAAACTTATTCTTACACAAAAGAGTCCTCACAGTTACCACGGAGCAATGCTAAGAGATAAAACATCAGAAAAGGATATTCTAATTCACTTAGTAAAACATCAGAAAAGGATATTCTAATTCACTTACTGTTCAGCAACAAAACGGCAATGGAAATATAGCTGCCACACCAAAACTAGGTGCATGAACCAACCAGACTGACCTAGTGCATATCTCGGGAATACAGAAAAGAAAAAAGAAAAAAAAAAACTCCACCGCAAACAAATAAGCACAAGAAAAATATGTTTTCCTCTCTAACTCCACCAAAAAAAAAAAAATTCAACTAATCTTAATCAAACAGTGTCCTTACTAACACTAAACACTACTACATAAGTTTAAGATACCCAAAAAAAAAAAAAAAAAACAACTAAAACGACAATCTTAATGCACCATAAAGAGTGATACCGTCACTAAAGCAACAAGTAAATAAAAAATTCAGAAACAAATTAAACAATTATCTATACCTATTATATTCGTAATCAAACCCTACCTAATTGTGAGCAGCTGAGCAGAGCGATCAAATATCCACACAAAACTAAAAACTAAACACTAGACAAGCAACATATATCGACAAAAGAAGTAAGCCACAACTTCAAACCATCAAATTCCACGATTTCAAAGCAACAAATAAATAAGCAACAATAGCGATAAGCAAGTGATCAATACAGTAATTGAGTTTTGAAGAAATGAAACAGAAAGATAGATAGGGAGAAAGTGAGTTTGTGATTGATTGATTAATACCTGTTTGACAGAGAAACCAGTTGGTGGTGATCAGAATATTGTATTGGAATTGAAGTAACTGAAAAGAGGCTTTTGTTACCGCTTTTTTTTATTCTCTCGAGAAGAGAAAGCCTAAAAAGGCCTCTCTCTTTGTGTGTTGAGTGATTGTTTCGTGTGCGAGAACGACTTTCACTGAACAAAGAGGCCTCTTTCCTCTGCCTATCTCTTCTGCTCTCCTTTAAAATATACGAAGAAATTTCGTGGCAATTTTGATTTTTTGCTCACTTCCGAGACTACTTAATTTTGGTACTCGCTGCCTTTGATAGCCGCGTAATTTGAATCCATTTTAAGCATTATCTGAACCGCTTGGTAGACCTGGCCGATATGCAGTTTTGATTAAAATTGCATTAGCAACAAATCTTCTATAACTGAAAGGTAACACCGACATGTCGTGTAAAACAAAAATTTAAAAGCTGGTTGACGGATCCCTTACTACTTAAATGGCATGTCCAGGAACGACACCATGTATAATAGGTTCAGTTGACTAGAGAAACCAAGCCCGTGAAATTATTAAATAAACAAATCCCTATGAGATATAATAAATTAATCAAATAACTTAGTAAACAATTTTTGAATGAATATTAAATCAACTTGAATTATAATTTTTTTTTAAATAAAAAAATCAACTTAGATAAAGAAAGCCATAACATTTACCATACTGAAATTTTTTCCACGAGTTGTGATGACACATTACTTCCATTTACAAAGCTGCAACGGGCTTTATATCAGCAATTGTGTTAGCGTTCGGCCACCTACCCACTATGCTCCGTCACTCTGGATGTAGAAAAGTTTCTTTGTTGCGTGAAAGAGAAGCTAGAATCGAAACAAATTGCTCTTTACAGGCTACGCGACAAGAGGCTGTCGAGTGATGCTAACTGCATGGAGCTGACCTGAAACTTGGGCTCCAATTGGGCTTGTTAAGATGGTTGTTGGGAAAATATTGGGCTTGGATGGTCAAAAAAACCCAAAAGTGCTGGACGTGTATTGCCAATTGCGCTCCTCTCACTGGCACAGCTGGCCCTGATGCAGATAGAGGAGGTTGTGCCAGCCATGCAACGTATTTGATAGTTGAGTTCACAAGTGGTGGGTAGATAATGGATATGAAGCATGCACTTGCGTACAAGCACAAAATACACCTATGGAGAGACACTATTACTAAACGCCAGCATTCATGCACCGATTACCAAACATGAAGGAAACTAACTTGAAGTTTGAAAAAACCTTGGGCAGTAGAAGCCGTATTTTGATCGATTGCTCAGTCCGAGGGTTGTGCATAATACATTTCCAATAAGTCCCATATTTGCGACAAGAAGCCACGCATCTATATCTTATCGATATTTGATCATATAAAGTAGTAAAAGCATTGGATGGTAAGGGCACATCAGTTAACACCAAAACCTAGCCGAGCACGGCAATTTATTGGTCAAACTTGAACCAACCAACTAGCTTCTTCAACTTTTATTAAGACAATGGCTCAAGCTGCTAACTGGTGTATTGCCATTCGCCAGAAAGGATAGCATTTTCTTAGTTCACCTAATCTCAAGTCCCATCTTAATTATCGTTAGGTACACATATAACGGCAAAGCAAATGTCATTATACCCAGTGTTAAAAAAAAAAAAAAAAAAAGTTAAACATTCTCATGCTTTAGCGCTGGCAGAAAGGAAGAATTCTGGTTTACAAAAATGATTCATCTGTCAAAAATTGTATAAATCCTTTTAAAGGTAATATAAAAATTATTAAATACATAAATTTTAAGAAAAATAACATAATATTTAACGATCGAACATGTATCCTTGAAAAACTGCCCTACAAAAATTTTCGATCCTCAGAAAAGTTGATTGCGTCTCTCTATAATATATTTAATAATTAATCTTAGCAGCCATCATTTATCTTGCGGTTAACTGACACTTTTAGAACTCTTAAAGATCCGCATGCCTTCTTCTGTGCCATCGTCAAATCCTTTCACAGTAGATATTGCCATGAGCTCATGGGCCAACGTGGCTGTCTATGATTACTGATAAGCCTCGGCGAGGATTTACTGCAAAATTTTACGTGGGAATCGAGAGACAAGACGAATCCCTTCCCTGTCCGCTCTAAACACTTTAATCACGCCAAAGTGAGCCCTTGGGCAGCGGTCCAATAATGGAAACGGCCAGCTTACGAAATTCAAAAAAGGCAAGGAAAAGCAAGGCAAGTAGGCAAGCACACTGCACACAGTTCTTTTTCACAACATCTCTGCCGTGGCCAATATTGGCTAAGCAAGGCACAGCTTGCATTGCGGAAAATAAGCTCAATAGGCGATACCGCCAATTGACTTTTAACATTCCCAGTGGCTATAATCATGAATCAGAATCCCAGAATTAGAAATGTGAAAATACGTTAGGTGAAGAAAAACAAACTCTTTGGTGGGGGGCATTTTTGGACACAATCACATGTCTACATCAATTATTGTTGCTCTGATATTTGAAAACAAATGCCAGCCTGGCGCTCTACCAATCACCATCACATAATTGACGAATTGGTTTGTTGTTATTTGACACCCAACCAATGTTTTGCATTGCATTGCATTCCATGATTGAAATAGCACTTGTCCAATCCCCAAAGAAATAGGATTAATGTTGAGTAACTACAGCTGCATACAATTCCTTCTGCAGCTCTCCGGGCTTCAATGTTAACTTCGGATACAAGGAAAAACACTCCGACACTATAAACAAATATCGTACCCATTCTCTCTTTTTTGCATTTGAACAGATAAGTAAAACAGTTAAATGCTTGGCAAATCTAGTGAAGTTAGGAGAAGAAAGATTAATTATCTACAAGATTAACTTTGCACTCTTGAAATAGTTGAAATGATAATCAGAGAACCACTTCAAAGTAACAACGGGGTCACCCAGTAAGTACTACAAGGTTAGAATCCTGGGAGATATGTGATTCACCATCGACCACCGTCACATATAATTAGAACTGATCTAGAGGTTAGAGTTAATATGTATATAATTATACAAGGCAATGGACATTCATAGTTCTCACTAGGGGTGTCTCTGTCAGTTGTCACTTGCTTTCCTTCTCTTGACTGCATTGACGAAATCAGTGACCACATGTACCTCGGATAATGGTATCTGTAACAAGATATAATGTCTGATTAGTACCTTTATTTGGTATGTGTGGGTGCAGTTCAATTGCAAATATGAGGGAGAGAAACCTGTGATGCAAAATGCCGCTGCACAGAGTAAAGCAATTGCTCCCTTGAGGAATCAGAATTGTTGGTCACCTTCAGTTTGGAAGTGCAGACAACTAGTTAAATTAAATCTATCCGGATCTATTAAAAGAATTAAATTAAGCAAGTTAGGAAGCTAGCAAGACATGCCAGGTTGAAGTGTCTGCAGTATCTCCGCAATGAATTTGTTCCAAGTCTAGCCAAGTTCACCCTCTGATTATTGAGACGAGAATTAGGAAGAACATTAACTAGAACAGATATTTACACAATTTGCAAAATCATAAACCTCAAGTGCTTCAATGATCAAAAAAATGTCGTGTAGATGCCAGTTCTCTTCTCACAGAAAAGTAACAATTCCACATGATTCTGTGAACATTTTATTAAGGTGAGGTTGTGCTTCAAATATGAAAAGTAGATGCAATGTCCAGAACGCACTACCAAAATAAATTGATGTAAATATCCAGTTTCTCACCGGTTGAGATGTATGAATAATGGATTGAACATCTCTGTAACTGCTACGATTCATCACCTTTGCTGATGCAATCCATGGTCTAGTTTGACGAACTCTTGGCTTGCTCAGTTTGTGGAACTCAATGGTACCAGCTGCCGGAGAGAAAACATGAACTAAATTAACAGGGTTAACAAATCAAACAACTTTTTATTGAACTTACTGACGGTGCAGGTACATGAGCTACAAACAATCAGGATATATAACTTACAGAAATCATGGTCCTTTTCACCAATATCCGAGCCACTGCTAGTGTCAAAATCATGTTCTTCGTCCACTTCATTACCTGTAGGATGTTCCAGCACACTCAAGGCATTCCTTTGCAGCTTAACTTCAACCCCATTTTTTAGAACCTTGTAACCAATCACAGCTATCAGGGAAAAAACCCATCCAATCATAAAAAACAATAAAAAGAAGACTGTAAACAAAGGTTTTAATAATATCTTGAGCAATGAAAATTCACAAGTAATTAAGCTCAATAACCGCATGCCACCTACTAATTAGGTGATTGCAGCAGATCAATATTACAGAGCAACAGATCATAGATAAGAATTCATTATTCAAGGTTTCGGTACCCTGCACGGAGACACCACATTCTAGATTCAATTAAAGAACATGATCAGTAATTTTAGTTATAAAATTACAACAGGTTGATTATTAGAAGGGCTTCAAGATTAAACTTTTAAGGAAAGGATGGCTTTCCTAAACAAAAAAATTAAATTGAATTATCTTTTAACAAATACTTAATTAAACTACTAATTTTAGTAGAATACCAAAATCCAATATTACAGTCAGTCTATTAGAATGCCTAATTGAATCCATAGTTTATACAGTAGCTACGCAAATAAAAGAACAGCATATAGTTTTCAAAACTAAAGCTTGTAGCTTTTTTCACAGAGAAACAAAAAACTCAAAACGGTTGAACAGGAACTTACTTTATCAATCATGCTCGACATATTCAAGAAGGGATAGAGAAAGGAAGGGATACGGATGACTGTTTGTCGTATTTTTATTTGCTTATTTTCTTGACCTTGGCCGCCAAAGGGAAACGTATAACCGTAAAACCTAAACCTTACACTAGAAGACTCTATATACTTTGAGCATGCAGGTGCTTCATGCAAAAGGAAAGAAACCCACCAATTGTAGAAAACTATTAAGCCTAAGAAACAATTTTTAGACTTCTAACGTAATATTCCATAATTAGAAAAAAAATCAAATAAATTACACAATCTAAATATTAGAAGGCATATTATATAAAAATTGGTGTTTTCACTCAACGTCCAGGACGTATAGTTCCAAAAAAAACCTAAACCTTAGATCGAAGTCTCCATACACTTTGGGCATGCAAGAGCTTGACCAAAAAGAAAACAAAACACCCATTAAACTAGAAACAAATTCAAAACTTCTGAAATCACATTCCACGCAGCTTTAAAAAATTAAAAAAAAAATCCTATAAAATATACTAAACAAATATTGGAAATTATACTATTATAAAATTGGTCATCACGTTCATCAACGTAGGTGAACATAATAACCATTAGATATAATGTCTACTATTTTATCATAAAACTTAGAGATAAAGAGGAAAAGGTAGCAAATGAAGAATAGTTTACCAGCCAATGCCAACCGCCAAGGCCAACAGCCTTCTTGACTACGCCTTGCAGACCCACCAAGACGGACTTGGTTCTGTTGTTTCCAGTAACAATAACTTTTGTATGTCTGGGAAGAACAGAGAGCTCTTCATCACCACTCTCCTCGCGGAAAGGAGATAGAACGCCCCTGGAAGAGCATAACTCCGGCTCCAGCATATCTCGATCCAGTTCAACTTAACGTTCCCAATTTTAATCAAAAAATCATAAGTGAAAAAAAAAAAAAAAAAAACCAGTTAAGAAATAAACTGAAATTTTGCTAAATTTTGCAAAGCCCTGCAATCAGCAAATTTGCTAATCAAAAACCCATAAAGCTTAGCCAACCGGGTACTGCTATTAGTGGATTTCCACTCATATTACTAAAGAAAAAACATTTATAAACTTTTCTCTTAGTAAAAGGTCACAATCCTGCCAATACAACAGCCCAAGCTCCAACTTAAGTACCTAAACAGAAAAAAAAAGCCAAAAAAGAGAGAGAGAGAGAGAGAGAGAGAGAGAGAGAGAAACTTTAATAAACATTAAAGATTCTGCAACTACGAAATTAAAAATTACAGCAGTTTTCAGCATTTAGTGAGTCTGACACGAATATTGGAAGGAATTGGTAAATGCGATTGGCCTCGTCGAAGGAATCCAAATACAAATACTCCTTTCACGGGATTAAAATGGTCATAATAAATGAAGGAGGCACTTGCTATTCATTCAGATGATGATGATGATAATAATAATAAGTTGAACAATTGTTAAGGTGTTGTTTCAGGTTTTAGTGACATCAGCAATGAACCTGATTAGTTACATACACAATCAAGAAAAATCATTAACTTCAGACGTTCAAATCACAACTGAGTTCGTTTCTTAAACATTATCATTACTCACTAATTTTAATTTTATCAAGAACAAAAATAAATAAATAAATACATAAATAAATCTCCAAATTCTAAAACTCATAATTCTTCACAATTTAAAACGTAAAAAACCATAAATGAAAAAGCAGCAGCGGATGTTGTAGTAGTAGTAGTAGTAGTCTCCAGAAATGAATTTCAGAATATAAACCACTTAAAAGTAAGAATTAAATACTAAATTTTATTCAAAAAAAAGAATTCAGTAGCAATACCTGTTCGAGTGAGTAAAGCGTCGTAAAATGAAGTGAGAGACCGGGAAACCGGATTTCAGAGAGGAGAATCGGATCCAGGAGAAGCAAAATCGGAGGTGAGGAAGAAAACAAAAACGTTTGCGAAGTTGTGAGAATGAGGATAGAAATGCACAGCTTTTGAGAGTACTGAGAGTTGAGTGAGGATTAAAATAATTATAATAATAGTAAGAATAATATCAAAGATTGAAGAATGCAAGACAAGAAAGAGAGAGAGAGAGAGAGAGAGAGAGTAGAACTCTGCAGCAGTAGCAGGAGGAAGCAAGCACACTAAATGCATACCAACTGCCAATAGAAACGAAACGACCTGCCATTTGCCGTACACTCAGACCTTTTTTACCGGCTTCTCCCCGTTTACCACCCTTTTCTCTCTGTGTCCCCTGGCTCGGCTGCTTGCTTCAGCCGTCTTAACGCCGTTATTTGTTGCCCGCTTCTGCTTCGTCTCTCTTTTGTGAACAAAGCAGGGGCAATACTACAATATTCCGACAGCCTCAGTTGGATTTTTTATAATTTATTATTTTATAGAAAAATTTATAATTATTTCGAAGTAGTTAAAAGTTAATGAATTTAAATTTTGATTTTGTTATTTTTTATTGGTTAATTTTATTAATAATGTTAAACTTATCACTTATATATAATTTAAATTTTACAATCTGATATAGTAGTATATATAATAAAATAATATTAGAGATATAACTTTTTTTGTTCTCTTTTATTTTTCTTTTTAAATAAATTTTTATCATATAAACTATCACATTAAGTTATAGAATATGAATTACATATAAAACATAAGTTTCGCACTGCATAATTATATTTTTAATTTGTTTTGATATTTTGGTCTTACCATCCAAGGGCGATTCGGTCATTTGAGGAAACTAGCTTAAGATGCGGCTTGCAGGGGAAAGAGCCGAGCCGAGCCGGTGACCGGTTACCTGAAAGAGGGAGGCGATAGAAGTACACGTGTCAAAGACCCAGCTGTCGGATCTTATCCTGGCAAGTGAAATATATTTCATAAAAGTTGAGAAACAGTTTGAAGTGACTAAAATTTAAAAAAAAATTAAAAAAAATAATAGAAAAGAATTGTATAAATTTGAAATTTAGTTTGAAGTCCGCCCTTGCAGCTGGAGCGCACCGCGGTTCCAGATTTTAGGATTCAAAGGGTGGGCCCCCTTCCCCACATGTTCCCTCTCATTTACTTTTTTTGTTGTGGGTTGTATTATCCGGTACATTTCCCTCTACGCTACTACTGTTACATCCAATTCCAAACTTTCAAATTTCAAATTCCACCCGCAACAGATGTGAAAGCAGCTGACTCGACCTGACCTTGCGACGCTACGCTATCGTTCCATTCTAGATTAGGGAACTGTTTAATGTTTTCTCGAACACATCACATGTGGCCATTTTGGATTGAAGTTCAATCATGATATTTATCTATTTGTGTTTTTGCGAACAATAAGCCTTAGCTCTTGTTTGGTTTATGTTTTCTCAAAATATTTTCTTTTTCTTCTGCAAATTGTCGAAGATTTTTTTGAATTAACATCAATTATATATTATTAAATCATTTAAAAAATAGTATTGCTTTCAAAACTACTCGTACAAACTTTTATATATATATATATATATAATTATTAAATAGTGACACATCAACTCCATCAATTAATATAATTAAAATTTAAAATTTATTTCTCCAATCAAATCAAGACACATTAGTATATATAAAAAAAATTTTATAGATATTTTATAAGAATTGTATTACTCTTTTAAAACATAAAATTATAAAATTATAACAAAATATAATCTACTTATTTTAATTAATGATTGTTGAGAATGAGCATAAATTAATTTAAAAAAGAATGATATTATACCTACAATCTACTTAAAATCAATTATCTTTAAAACTTAAGTCGGTAAAATCTTATTGGAGATGTAACTTTTTTTTTTCTTTAATGAATTTTTACTAACTCAGATTATAAAAAGAATTGATTGTCAATATAGCATTATTTTTTAAAAATTACATTCGATTTTATTAATGAGTGATATTACTCTTATAAACTACTTACATAAACTTGCTTATACAAACTGAATTACATCATCCATCTTAATTACTCTAATTTATTATTAACATATATTTATCTAATCATTTTATTATTTATTAAATTATATTATGTTATATCAGTTTATAAAGTAAAATTATATAAATAATTTATAATAATAGTATATATATTTATTAATTAACTTAACGAAACATGCTGTTGGGTAGGCCTGACAAATTCTATATGACTTGTTAATACGACACGAACCCATTCGATAAAAACGTATTTTGGATATAATATTATCGGATCGGGTCGTTAATGGGTTAACACGGTAAAACCAGTTTGATACTGGATCGTGTTTGAGTTTATCTTATAAAAAACCGTTTTACCTGTTTAATCCATTAATGTTTAGGATAATATAGTAAATTTATTTATGATACATAAAAAATGTAATAAAATATAATAAATACTAATTTACAACTATGTTTAACCTAATTAAAATTATTATAATACAATTATGTCATATTTTTCTTAGGTGTGTATGAGTATGATATTTTGATGAGAAATACAAACTTATAAAATGTCATATTTCGTTTTCATAAATCATTCAATAATTGGACATTATTAATTATTTATCTTAAACATGCTTTAGATGGATATTTAAATGACGTTGGATACAAAATTTTGTTTATATTTTCGTATTATATTAAATTCGGATTTTTTAATGGATTTCAAAATATTTGTTAGATTTTAAATTAATAAACTATTGGTTATATTATATGTTTAGAATTTATACAAATCATGTTACACTTATTATTGTCTACCTTAAAAATAAAAAATGAAATAAATTAGATTCGAGTAACACGTTAAATTAACAGTTGAGTTTGAATTTCTAGATTTAGATCCAATAAGTTAATAGATCGAATTTGAATTGATATAATTTAATACCAAACCGCAAAAATAATTAAGATGGATCAGAAGTATAACATAGGATGAGCCAGTAAAGCCCAGCACGAGCAGCTGACCTGACCTTGCTATCGTTCTATGTCTACATTTGATGAAACAACGCAAGTCCAAATATTTCACAAAATAACATAAAGTTCCAAAAACTACAAAAAAAAATTCTTTCCGCCGCTCGTAATTATGTAAGCACAAAAATGCTCTCAAACTTTAGAACATTTTTGTATTCTCTATCGCAAAATTATTTGGCATTAATTTTATAAAGTTAGAAAACACACATCGCCTGTCGCAATTTTTTTTAGAGCAATAAACTTTATTTTTTCTTCATTAATGGCTATTGAGAGTGAGCAAAGGGTAATCTGCAAGTGCCTTCTATATTATTAATTGAATTCAACAACTCATCCTACAATATACACATGAAAGTACCTAGTGAGACTATTAGTTAAATCAACATTAGAGTTTAAAACACTATATTACTATAGGGTTAATTGCAAATGCAGGGACTCTTTTATGAATCTTTGAAAAATAACCTTTAAAAACATTTAGAAATGACAACCATCCACCGCTATTGTGCTACTCGACTTACCATATCCGCAAGCCGCAAGATCTCCAGCTCGACCTTTTCATCTATTAGCTGTCAAGCTCCTGTTCTATTGTCTATGACATCTAAACTTTTTTCGAAGCCCCTTATAGCTTTTTTTTTTTTTTTTTGGTTTAAAGATTTTTCATGAATTTAAACCACTAAGGCTAATCATATATTTATATATAGAAGAACCAAGTTCCTAGACCAACTTAGCCCAAACAATTAGAAAAAGATTAAATAAAAAAGGTAATCTAAAAAAGGGGAAAAGGAGGACTCAGGTATACCTTAGCATTTGCACATGATCATACTTTTGCTGGAAATTTAAGTTGTTATACATTGACAATGACTAAACTGCATGGCAGTAAGGCTTGCAAATGCTAAAGAGTACATGACGACAGAGAAAAAGGAGTAACTACTACAAGGATCCACTGCTTCGAACAAATCCACATTAAGTTACGCGAACAAGTATTAAGGGTGAATCAGACTTGCAATGGAATCGATTAGCTGCTCCTATCTTGGATAGCCACTGCCACCAGCAGACAGGGAGCGTTCCCTACGCCTCCTATATGAATCAGAATAATAGTCTCTCCTCCTATCATATGGAGAACGTGATCTTCCTCTACCATATGGCGAGCGTGATCTTCCACGCCGTTCCCTTGGATAAGGATCTCTGTCATATCTTCGCGGTGAGAAGCTACGAGAACGTCTCCGACCAGGTCCTGCAATCCATGCAACCAATACAGAACACTCATCAGAAAAAACACCAATAAGACATTCTGATATTTATCTTGATCTTAAAAGGTTGTCTACAATGACAAACAAAAGTTAGGAAAAAGCTTAGATTTCTTTTAAGCTTCAGAATCAGCGAACTTGTAAGCCAATCTCAAATGTCCAGTTATATGTGGTTTACAAAAAGCAGAGGCCGACATTAGCTTTGCAGAAGTCTGTCTCAAGGCTTGGTGGATGAGCATACAAATGAACCAGGTCCAACCAACTAGCTTGATGTTAGAAAATAATAGAGGTTCCTCCTGCTATTTGGTAACATAACAAAGCCACTTCAAAGGAAAGCAAAAGTTCCATGCAGATTGTGCTAATATGTGGATCAGTTCAGACTCCAATTCACCACAAATTAGAAGGGGAAAGCAATGGACCAATTGCAACATGCTAAATTAACCATACAAATGGGTGACAGGTCAAGTTATATACAATGCCCGAGCAAGTATCAAACGTTTTATGTGTTTTATGCCTGAGCTCAAGTAATTTTCCAAAATACAGTGCAGTAGTCTCCGAAGCTTAAAATATGAAACCAAGCTAAATCCTAACGAATTTTCAGATGTGCAAGAAGCAAAAGAACCTCGTCTGTCTCTCAAGCCATGATACCTTCCAGGAGTTGGTGTTCTGCCACGAGACCGTTTTGCCTGCAGATTTTAAATTGAATTCAAATGAAATAATGATTGATAAGCCAGTTAACGATTTAAAGAAAAAACAACCATGTGGCTATCGGGAACTTTTTACAAGACCAAAAAAAAAAAAAAATCCTCACTTGGTTACTGATAATCATGGCTGCAAGCAAATTTGTTTTCAATGTACATTGTCACAAGGCAGATTAGAATTTCTTACCGTGTTGTAAATTTAAAAATTAAGACAGTAGAACTTCAATAGAATACACATGAGCAAACCAAGAAAACTTAAGCCATATACCTCTATATATCTAACATTTAACATATACATAAAGAAGCAGCTATCTAAAATATTGTTACTGATGAATAATGGAAAAAAGGGCATACAACCCCTGGCAAAATAGTCGAATTGGAATCGATGAGTTTCAAATGTCGATGCAGAACACATGTCGTGATGGGCTAGGTTCAACTGTTTAGACCTTAGATTGTGAATTCGATGGAGCTACACATACAAGACCTGCTGCCAAAATTTATCAGGCAACATTTCTGAAGGATAACTTTCAAAAAAGAAAGAATGACGAAAAAAGAAGTCCAAATGATTCACTCACATCAAAAAGCACAAATGAGATACTTTGTAGGAAAGCAATACCTTTTCCACAGTGATTAATCGACCTTCAAGAACTGAACGATTCAGATACTTGATACAGCGGTCTGCACCCTCAACAGTTTCCATGGTAACGAAAGCAAAACCACGGGACTCTCTAGTACGAGGATCTGTAACCAAATGGCATTCTGTAACCTGAAACAAGAACTAGCAAATTATACTATTCCAAAAATCAAAACCTAATAAGGCAGACAAAAATTATATAAATCATGGGTTATGGATCCTAGGTTCTTTTTCCTTGACACTCATTTTTAACACCACGGATGTCAATAAAAGTAAGGGAAAACAACTATGTTTTGTCCAATAAATGGGCACGACTATCACTCTTTCAAGCTTGAATGGCCATTCTAGTTTCGTATCTTATGAACAATGTTATACTTTATTGATATCTTTACATGACAAGGCAGACAACATCCAGGTCTTGACTCAGACATCCAAAATTACTAAAGCTACATTGCTCTTTGTAAGTTAGAATTGAAATCCACTGCATGATAAGAAATGATTAAAGAAAAAAGGCATTATATTTGAAATCCATACCCCAAAAATATTGACGTTTATTATTCAAAAAAATTTCTATATTCCAAAACACTTAACGGTTTCAAATATGTGTATATCATGTGTAAAAACATTAAAGAGATAAAATCAAGAACAAAGTTGAATGTAGGTCATTTTTCTGCATCACTATGCAATCATAGTAAGTTCGTGTTACCATTAAAACATGAGTACAAGTTAACCCAGCCATACCTTCCCTTCACCGCTAAAATACTTCTCAAGATCAGCACTAGTTACCCTGGTGGACAAGCCTGTTACATACAAGTTGTTTCCAGGATTGGCTGCATCTTCAGAATCACGGCTCCTAGACCTGAAGCATAATGTAGCCAAAATGTCACAACTAAAATGCATGGCAAAACAACCAAACTGAAAATCATGCATTTCATGGATGACCACACATAATACATATAATCAAGTTAGTAAGCAAATAGACAACCCGGCAACCACCATTATACCTTGATCGACTGCGCCTGGACCTTGATAATGACCTCGACCTCGACCTCCGACCTCTAGCTGGTGGTGAAACAGAGGCTCGCGGTGAAGCAGACCTAAGACATACCAACAAAATCCATTAACACTATGTAAAGTGATCTTTTATTCCACAACGTTGATGGAAAATTTCCCCTTACCTTCCCCCCCTTGAATATGACATCTATCTGCACAAACCACCAAAAGAAAATAAATAAAATTTCAGACGTAAACTTAAAATCTAAACTAAAAATCGAATCTTTGAAGCACCGAATTTACATAACACGTAACTTGTTGACAAAAACGAAAAATTTCTCAGTTGCAAACAACTCCGGAACTTTCGTGTATCGCTTTCAGCATTTTAAAAACCAACTTTAGTGAAAGAAAATTTCGACCTTGAGACGAACACAGATCTATGGGGCTTTTGTTTAGAAAATTTGAGTGTACTTTTTTCACATGTAGACCGTAGTTAAGAAGCCCTAGATTTCTTATAATTTAGAGAGGCGATTAATTAGATTACCTTGGCAGCGAAATCGCCAAGTCAATCGGATGACCTAACGCAGTGGTGTCCAGTGGCTCCAACTATCTGCGAAAGCTAAGACGATGAAAAGAGACTCCTTGTTGTAGGGGCTGGCGGTTATGATTTATTATTTAATCATTAATGTTATGAAAAACACTGGCTTTTATCGCCGTACGAAATTAAGTTAATATTAAATAGTATTTAACTATTTTCTAAAGTGTGATTAGTGAAAAACAAAAGTTGTCGTCTTAACGTTATAGTTTACTTCTGACATATGAAATCACCCTATATGCAAATATCGTTTAATTGTGGCTATATATGCTCCAATTAGAATTGAGAGTTGGATAGCAAGTCCGTCTCTAAATAATTTGACATTTTTTTTTTCAGAATTTATCAAGTCAAAAAGCATAAAATAAATGTCAGACAATTCAAAGAAAGAAATGGCAATACCAATCAGGCTCAATCACAGTCGATATGAAAAAATGCACAAACGATAAATAGGGATTTGATTACAATGCAGCAGAAATATCAGTGCAGCGCGTGCATCCTGGTAAAGGGAGGATGTAAATGTTGTAATCCCAACTTTTAAAATCCCAAAAAAATTGAAAAAGTGACCTACGTATCAATGCATCAGCTGCACTGTAGTATGACCCGATAAATAGAGACAGGAATTGCAATATCTCCGTACCGCCGATAAAATACATCTAGTGAAGCACTACCAAAAAAATCATTACAACTTACAACAAAAAAAGAGATCTTAGACTTCGAATCAATACAAGCTGCAGCCAGCAGGGAGTGGAGAGAAAGGGAAAAGGAAAAAAGAAACTAGGAAGAGCAAGATGACCAGCTTGCCAAAAAAACCTCAGTAGCTCAAGTCAGATTTTACATACACTAAAAAAAAAATATGTATTCAACCCACAAGGAGAAAAGAGAATCAGGACTTGAGGAGAGTCTCGATGGCTTCGAAGAAAAGAGGTGCCATTTCAGGATTCGGAGTCTTAATTGCACACTTGACACCCGGAGTTCCGATTACTGTGGTGAGTTCGATCAAAAAGGGTACGCCTCGAGGAATCTTAGCAGAGAAGTAGAATACATCCTGGTTCGCATGCTTGCGTTTTGCTATGAAGAACATGTTTGATGCAGCGAGGTGATCGAGGGTAGCTTCCACATTACTCACTACAGTCCCTGGAAGGTCCTTCAAGACCTCATTAGAATCAGGAAGGGATCTCCATGTCTGCAAAATGGGAAGGAAACAGTCAAGTAAAAGTTCTTAAGTTCCAACTCCTACACCCAAGACATCAGGCGGAATAACTGGCTTAGAATAAAGGGATAAATTTCTATAAAATAGAAGCTTGAGGAAAGATGCACATGCTTCATTTATTCAACATTTAATTTAGCTCCTAGAACAGAGTTGAAATTACCTTTCATGAATCTCATAATCCTAAAATCATACAAGACTTTCCCTATATCAGGGATCAAATTCCACTTAATGAAAGCAGTGATCCTTCACGTACTTGTATGATATTAAGCACCATGAATACAAAATGAACAAATAAAGCAATTCGAAAATTTTTTATTTTACCTCAAGAAAGCTTCCCCTCTCCATTCTCCCATCCTCCGTGAAAAAAACATGAAGAGAGATCTTATCATTGAAGTACCACACCGGCTGCTGATTATTTTTTACAGCAACCTGCAAAAGTGAGCTTGGAGGACCAGCAGAAATATTCTGGAACAATAGCATTGGCAACAGTGTCCTAGCTGAAGTCCCAGGTTGCAATTGTGGAACCTGATATAGAGCAAATTAGAGCTGCATCACGTGTGAACTCAAAAACACCCCATGGTTTCAAATACACACATAATAAAATATTCAATAAGTAACTACATATCCACTCGTATATTGACTACCTGAAGGGGACCAGCAGCGGCAAGACCAAATGCGTTTTTGTTAAACTGAATCATAAAACCATCAAGTGGAATCTGAGAGTTGTTCTCAAACAGCATGCTGTAGAATATTTGACCATCCTGTCGTGTTAACTGTGCACTGATTTGCAAACCCTGGCCAGTTGACGCTGGCAGTAAAACTGGCAAAGAAGGGCTGAAATCAAGTAAAAAAGATTCGGTTAGAAGACTATCTGATAGGCATGCACAATTTAGTTACAACTACTGCCATGACAAAATACTTGGAATCTTTCCGGGAGCTGCAAACTATATTACATATACCACTACATAATTACACAAAATAGCATGAACTGAATATAATTTAGTGAATTGACCCTGCATCGTAACCATGAGACTAGTAACACAGTTTGATTATGTCACACTTACACAGGTGTAGCTGCAGGCTGGTCAACTGGGACAATGGCACTGTTGTCTAGGCCTATCAGATCACCTAGAAGATCAGGCACTGGAGCAGCAGGTGCAGGAGCAGGTGCAGGAGGTGCTGGCTGCCTCGCTGCAGCATATGGCGTACTACTTGAACTAGTTGGTGGTGATGCTCCTCCATCACCAACATGAGCAGGTGCATCGGAATACCCAGGATCACTTCCATTAGGATAGTCATCATCTTCGGTTCTTGGGGCCGTGGTCTTCACACGAGTTACAAAAGCTTCTGGTGGCTTGTGATACACAGAGGACAATGTAGCAATATTGGCAAGAAGTTCATCAAGCAGAGAAGGGTCAAGTTGGTTTGAATCATCACTGATCACAGGCTTCTCAGCTAACACAACATCCTTAGCAGCCTGAAACAGAAAAGAGGGCCTCTCATAGGCACAGTTGGGAGACTACAGAAGGTCCAGTTATCTAGATGCATTCAAACATAGATCCACAGATCCAAAAGGTGTGACACTAACAACATACATATTACAGATCCCTTCCCTCCACAGTTGGTGACAGACTGGATTTGTACAAAAAGCTTACCTCAGGATCAGTTGATAGAAGACGCCAATATATGTAAGCACGATCCCTCAGATCAGGATTGTCAGTCTCCACTGTCGCATTGTTCAAAACAACCTACAAGAATGATTCTGTACAGTGTGAATGACTGGAATGTTAAAGACTGTACACGAGCAAGTACTTTGATAAAAGGTTAGCTCTATAAATCAGTATCTGTCAAAAACACCCTTGTAACAATAGAAAATGATTCCCGTTTTGTAGTACAGGTAACAGTCACAATTTAATATCCCACGTTATTGATAATCACTCTCATTAGAAGCAACCATGTGACTACTTTCTAACCCTATTCCCATCTAGTATTTGCTTCATCAAACTAGCAGTTAGCTCTTCCATACGGCTGGGGTGTCTCAAACTGACTATAAAAAACACAATCTCTCTACATAACTCTTTTATCGCCAAAAGAAACCATTTAGGCATTTATAGACATGCCAGCAATTCGTTGATCAAATTTAAACGGATGAACTGTTTCAAAAGTTTGATATCATCTGACGATAATCTAAAATGCATATAGCATAAACCCATTGGAATTTGCCAGGCCATTTCAAAGCAAAAGCTGAAAGAAAATGAAAGAGCTAGAACACCAAAACATCTATTTAAGCAGCATCTATTCTACCTTAACAAGGGCAAGCATGTTTCCACTTAAAAGCCAAACCAAGTTAAAGGAAAATGAAGAAGCTAGAAAACCAAAAACAAAAATAATTAAAATATAAGCAGCATGTAAAACACTCAAGTAGTACCTGAATCATCTGCTGTGGCCCTTCAGTTGGCTTCTTAAGAAAAAGTTTGACAGTCGCTGTTAGCAATTGCAACTGGACTTGTGCAGGCTCTTCAGGGAAACTCTCCAAGAAGCTTTCAAGGAGCTCATCAGCATTGTCTATTCTTTCTGCATATTCACCAATTATCCAAATCATGGATGCCTGTAGGGAGAGATAAACAGTCAAGGAGGCAAAAATATTGAGTTAAGAAGTTCCATGAGATGATAGTAAATTTTATAAATTGCTCAGGAACATATGGCAAAAGGGGACTACCTTTGCCTCAGGCTCATCTAAAGTGTCTAAGCTCTCACAAAGTGTTGCAATGATGGACTCATAGCTGTAAACATTAATAAAGATTCAAAATTAAGTTTTGAAGGATTTTCCTTTGATCTGATAATATGATATCCAAGAACAAGAAAGCTATAACCTACGTGTTAGGGTATCTTCTAAAGATATCTTTAATAACTATAATAGCCTCTTGAACCACATAGTTTACTTTAATCTTGATAAGCTCGAGCAGAACACTAATGCACCGTTCAGCTGCTCTCTCTAATTTTATGGCACAGCGACCAATTGCACGAACAGCCTTTCTGACAAAATCTACATCTACTTCTGTAGCATACTCTTTGAACTCCAACAGAACCTACAGAAGTGTTCAACAAGAAAGCATAACATTAACAACACAAATTTAGCTAAGAAATAAACAAACCAAAATAACTAATCTCAGTAACTTCTAAAAAAGTCTACCAACCTGGTCTATGTTTCGGTCTGAAGCAAGCTTTATCATGATTTCTAACTTTTCCATCTTCACATATATTGGATCATTGTACTTGCAGAAAAAAACCTATCAAAATGTTAAATGTTTAATAAGCATAATTTCCCTGCTCACATCATTACCAAAAGTGAAGCATAACTAGCATGTGTAAAACTCTTCAGCAAGTAGGCAATAATTTGTTGATGACCTTAATTTCATGGGCAAGTATTGTAGGACGTCTTTGTACAATAAGGTTGATATTACGCAGAGCAACATATTGTATCTCAGGTTCAGCAGAAAGTAATGTCACAAGAGGAGGAGCCATCTTTTTGCAAAGATTTCGAACAACATCAGTACTCGTGATAAGTTCCATCTGTTGGAGAATCATCTGCATGCCAACAGAAAAGGAAGGGGTTAAGAATGTCAATATTAAAAAAATCAATGACTGATATAAGCACCAAGTAGGAAATAAAGATGAGTACCAATCAATCTGAAAATAAAAATGATACCTTAACAGCTGAAAGTACAACAGCACAATTAGCATGTTGTAGTCGAGGAGTAACTCTCTCTACTATATTTTCTGCCTCACGAGCATCAGCTGCTTTATATCTAGAGAGAGCATCCAATATGAACACTTGACCCCACCTAAACAAATCATTAACTGACATTAGACAAACAAACCAAAAAGTAGTCTTTGCCAAAAATTACAAAAAGACATAAAGAGATTGGGTGATTCGTCAAATAAACACATATTATCTAATGAAGATGTAACACACTATAAATTTGCAATTTTCTTTAAAAGGAAAAGATTACTTTTACAAGTGGTTTGAACATGATACTTTAAATTTAAAAAAAAAATAAATAAAAAAGAAACTGAAAAAGTTACATGGGACATTAGCTGTAGTCAAACAATCAAATCAATATTAAATAGCTGCCATATACTATAAATGCATCGCCATTCTTCTTCTTTTTTCCCACTTCTTATCAAACCAATTTTTTAAAAAGGATAGAACATTTGGTTTCGAATTGTAAGCTTACTCTGTGCATTCATTTAGAGCAGTAAGTAGCTTTGAAAGTGTGTGACTAGTGATCTCAAAGATAGGTCTGCTACTGCTCTCTTGGATCTCTGCAAGAGCTGCCACAGCATTTGCAACAACCATTGGATTGTTATCAGATATCAAATCTTTGAGAGACTCCAGAAAACCCCTATCCTCAACTAACTCTGCATTTATGTCATAGAGTTTTGCAACACATATGGCTGCTGTCTTGCGTACATATGGATCATCATCCTGCAAAAATATCATAAAATAGTAACTTAGTAAAAAGTAAAAGTAACGACGACAAATTGCAGGTCAAGTGAAATAAATTTGCAGAAGCTGTTGAAAAAAAGCTGAGTAAAACTTCATAACAACATTAAAACTCAGCAACTAGTTCCAGCATCCAGAATATGAAAATAACAACAAACAAATATTCCACCTTAAGACACCTCTGAAGGGGATCACATAGATATTCTGTGATTTTATCAACACGAATACATCCCATTGTCCGCACAGCCAAAGCTCGAATCAAAGGATTTGGGTCCTGGGAGTCCTGCATCTCGCACAACAGAAGTTCAATAGAGATGCTTTAATGTATTACTACAACAATGTCAGACAAATAATTTAAATAAATTCTGGATGAAAAGAGAACTATGTGAGAAGACAAGAGGTTATAAAGAATAGCAAGCTGTCTTTCACATTTCACATCCTCAAGTGCTAATAAGCAAACCTAGCAGGCACTAGGTCCAAAACTTAGACGCTCTTATTTGCTCATTATAAGGAGATTGCCAGTAATATATCACACATTTCAAGAAACTCTAGTATACTCATAAATCCAGAAGTCTGCAACTTTTCCAAGGATATTTTATCTACGTTTGGGGCAGGGGAGGGGAGTATCAAATCCACAATCAAAGAAACAAAAATTTCAAACCACAGGAGGTTCAATGTAAGTCTCACCTTCACAAATGTGTTTACAGCCAGAATAGCTAGGTCGGGCTGGGATTTAGCATAGTTTATAAGATATAGATAAACAAGCTTCTTCAGCTCCAAATTTTCTGTTTGCATGCAATTTACCACATCTGTGAACAATGATGAAACGTCTTTCCCGACAGTCATAGCAGCAATAACCTTCTTCACAGCATCTTTTCTCTTATCCTACACAACATTAAAGAAAAAACTAATAATAATAATAAGAGTATGCCTTCACATTCTAAGGTACAAAAGGCAAGAAAATTCTGAATAAAAAATTGTGCAAGTAAATAAAAGAAATACTACGAAATTATTAACTGGCTTTCTAACCAAATGATTATCACAGCTAATACTTAAAAATGGTAATTGTCCGATAAATCCAATCAGATTTCATATGAGCAAGAATTTAACATTGAAATGCTCAAACAAAAACAGAAACATGGCAATCCTTATGCAAATCATAGTTCTGAGACAATCATGCCAAGTTGCACTTCCAATCATTTTCATCCCTTGTACTCACCGGTGGAAAAATTACAAACCATCTCACAAATCTAGTTATATCTCTGCTACCTTCCTAACCAAAGCTGCTTTAGATCGAAAGGCAAAGCTGAATTTGATTAAGGTTGACAAGTCTTTGATGTTTTTGCTGAATTCAGCACTCTCATAGTTTCCTGAGCTCTTTTGGTTAAGCTTATTATTATTATTATTATTATTATTATTATTATTTTGATCATTTGCGAAGTAGAGGTCGCTGAGGACAGGTTGTTCACTGCACTATAAATCATTCTTTTTTTTTTTTTTTGTTTCTTTTGAAAAAAAATAGTAATAGTAATATCCAGCTAGCCTTCAAGTTCAACTTGATCCCTACATTCAAGCCAAGTTCGTAAAACACCGAAAACGAAATTCCACAATGTTGCCAATGCATTGCAGATCCAAAACTAATTCAAGCACCATTAATTGAGAAGAAATAAGGAAACTTCAGATCTCATATTCGATTCAAATCAGAGTAAGGTCTGACACGATTTCAAAGTCTCATTCACAAGTCTAATTCAAAAGCAACAAAACTTAAGCTCAATCAGAAAATTGAAAGGCATCGTTTGAATTGTTCCAAAAACAAACATAAAAAACAGATCCCAATGCAATTATCAATCAGCAGACTACAATCACGAAAATCAAACTTAGAAATAAACACGAAACATAATAGTTGATAATAACAATTAAGAGAACGTACCTTATACTGTGAATTCAACTCTTCTTTCAGTTCAGGGATCTCTCCCTTTTTGGTGGTTGAAAAATACTTAGAATCATGTCCGCTCATCTTGATTTCACACCTCTATGAGCTATCCCCTCTTAGTCTTCGACGATGAGCAGTAGAAACATAAAAATGGCGAAAGGTCGCTGAGTATTGAGACATAAAAGCGAGTGCGGATAGTAGGTGGGCTCGGCTCGCACTTGGTCCAAGTCCTCTTATGGCCCAAAACGTTTAAAGTGCAAAAATTAGGGGTGGCAATCGTGTCGTGTCGTATCGACCCATTTAATTATTCGTGTCAAAACATGAAATCTAAACTCATCCGATTATTAAACGTGTTACCCACGTGTCATAATCGTGTCATATTTAATTCGCATAATTTACTTAATTGTTTAACTTAGTTATACATAATATATTATATTCTCTATATTTAAATCAATTGAAATTATTTTTAGAATATAAACCATTGTTAATATAAAATATTATTAAAATCATCATAATTTATTATTTTATAAATTAATTTATTTTATAGTATAAATATTTCAATTTTATAATATATATATTGTAAGTAGGTAATAATTTATATCATTGAATGAATTTACATATTAAGAATGTACAAAATATATTTAACTATTCGTGTCATTAAACGGGTTGGCGTGTTGAACACCTTCAACACTAACCCGACCCATTTATTAATCGTGTAACGTGTTCGTGTCGTGTTCGTGGGTCGTGTCAAAAATTGCCACCCCTAATAAAAATGAATAATGTTAAACTTAAAACATTCATTAAACCTAATAATATAACAACCTAAATAGCAAAATTTTATTGAAAATATACATTCTCTCATGTATTTTTATTTTTTTATTCTCGAATGAATTTTGTCATGTAGACCCATCTCGACTTTCATATTAGGTTGTAGAGTTTAGGTTTATTTTTTTCCTCTTCCGGCGAATTATGCTCATGTAGGCTATTACATTAGATTGAAGAATTTAGGTTGTATGAATAATGTAAGTTGACATTACTCATTAAAAATATTACTTAAATTATCAAGTAGTTTAAAAAATGATCACGATTATCAATCGCCAAATTAACTTAAATTAATTAATTTGTTGAAAAATTAATTTAATTAATTTAGTGATTTGTCATCAACTAGATTAAAGCCATAAAACAATATAACTAGTTGATGGGTTAATAGTCTCTGTATAATTTCAATATGTTGACTATATTATTTGCATAAAGTTATTTATTAGAATGTCGACATGTATTAAATAAAAAATTTACTTTAAGAAAAAATTAAACAATGGTGTGGCAGCGTGGCTTGATATCTAGTAACTCATATTTGGAAATTTTAAAGTAAAGGGTACTGTTTGATTAAAAATCTAAATAAGTTTTTTTTTCTATTCTTTTTGTAAATTTTTTTATCATATTTTGTTTATATGTTTCTCATACTTGAATTAGTGGTTTGCAGTTCTATATTCGTTTAGTCTTTGGCCTCTTAAACCTGACAACTCCAAAATTATTTTTGGATTCTTGAGTTCGTTAATTGTGTTTTTAACGTATGAATTTTTTAAAACGAGGGTTACTTTCGAGAATTTGCTAATAAAATTATAGACTCTTTTCAAAGATAGTAAAATAAATAAACGCTAATACTTTGATCCACTAGTAAAATAAATAAACGCTAATACTAATATGAGCCTACTGCAACCCAAGGCAAATTGATTTCAACCCATATGGGTGGATCGATTGGGTGCAAAGACTCTCCATCAAAATATGGTTCAATCATCCTCTTATGTTGCATGCTATAAATGCCCATATCGCTTCCTCCTCCCATTTCGGTGAAATGATAAGCTTCGATATTACCATCAGTAAAATATATGCAATCAGGCTTAATATTAGAATCATTTGATACTTCAACGGAAAACGAAGAATTGTGACCCAAAAATAGAGCTCTCTTGCCCAAACTTGTCACTCTCGTCCATAACTTAGTGATGATATCAAATTCGAAAACTCGAAATTGACGGGTGTTATAGTTTTCAACCCAACTTTCCACCCCTTCTTTACTAATCACTAACAATGATCCTCTTGATACTACTATGTAGAGCGGATCATAAACATACCTTACGTTGAGAAGCGATAAGGGAATTCTTCCTACTTCTTCTGCCATCACCGGAACATCATCATCTTTTCCTGGAATATCACAAGCTATAATATGACCTTGAACATTAATAGTATAAAACCTTCCTTTGTAATAGATAAAGTCTTGATAACTACTCTGCCATCTTTTTATTGTGGTCCACCTATCGTCACCTGCTCTACAATAGGCCAATTTTCCTATGTTTCCATGTATAGCCATTACGACATAATCTGATGTTTGAGAAGGATCAGCCGATAAAAGAAATTTAGTGATGAATGTAAAATGCATCTCTGATGGATCCTCTGAAAGCGCCAAATCTTCCCAATCATGTATTAATTATATGATATCATGTGATAAAAAATAAACTGAGATGATTCATATTAGTTTATAAAGTTAAATTTGTTTGAAAAGTTTGTAAATGTGTAGTTATCCATAAATATATAACAATAACTACAATAAGAAAAGCTGTTGTAATTCTGATCTCCATGTCTCTGTAACCAGTTTAATTTGCTTTTCGTACAACGAGCCGCAATCATGCAATAGAAGCAGTTTAATTTGCTTTTCGTACAACGAGCCGCGATCATGCAATAGAAGCCGTAGACAGTGCTGCATATTAATCTGTTTAGTGTAATTAATTAGTAACTAACTAAAGCTGCTGCAGCTCAAGCTCCACTCCACCATTTCACTTTATAAACTAAACGGACACTAATCCAAAAGAAACCAAATCACCCAGTTTCCATATAATCCACACACTAAGTGTGCAAAACAATCAGAAATGAAGATCATTCAATATCCGAGTGATCCCCAAACCCCAACACCCCATGCCTCACCACCACCCCCACCACCTAACTCACCGCCACCACCCCCACTCCCTAGCTCACTACCACCAACCCCACCACCCCCACCTTCACCCGCGGATGGCTCTGATGATCTCCCTATAGTCCCAACAACGACTGGTGTTACCACTGTGACAGCGACTTTAACAGGAGGAATGGTCTAGAGTTCTACAACAGACACGTACACAGAGGCTGGATTTATCGATGCAACGAATGCCGTAACGCCTTCAACAACAAGGTTAAGAAGGTAAACCATGCTGCTATCCATCGCTGAAGAGGAGTGGAGGTAGAGTACAGTGCTTCATTAGAACCGATTTAATTTGTTGATTTGAATAAACGGAGTATGACTCATGTCTTAGTGTTTGTTTGGTTTCCATTACTAGCTTCTTTGAGTATGCTCATGTATTAGTGTTTGTTTGGTTTCCATTACTAGCTTCTTTGTTTTTCTTTGCTCGTACATGCTCCGTTAGAGCCGATCTAACTTGTTGATTTGAATGAACGGCAAATGACTTACGACTAAGTGTTTGCAACATGTGCAAAGAAAAACATGTTATTTCAAACAAACACTTAGACGTAAGTCATATGCCGTTCATTCAAATCAACAAATCCGATCGGCTCTAACGGAGCATGTACGAGCAAAGAAAAACAAAGAAGCTAGTAATGTAAACCAAACAAACACTAAGACATGAGTCATATTCCGTTCACTCAAATCAACAAATCAAATCGGTTCTAACGAAGTACTGTACTCCACCTCCACTCCTCTTCAGCGATAGATAGCAACATGATTCACCTTCTCAACCTTGTTGTTGAACGCATCGTGGCATTCGTTGCATCGATAAATTCAGCCTCTGTGGACGTGTCTGTTGTGAAACTCCAGACTGTTTCTCCTGTCAAAACCGCTATCACAACGGTAATACCAGTCGTTGTTGGGGACTACAGGGAGATCAACAGAGCCATCCGCGGGTGTGGTGGGGTTGGTGCTGAGGTAGGAGGTGGTGGTGGTGGTGGTGGTGGTGAGCTAAGGAGTGGGGGTGGTGGCGTTGAGCTAGGGGATGAGGGTGGTGGTGAGGCACAGGGTGTTGGGGTTTGGGGATCACTCGAAAATTGAATGATCTTCATTTCTGAGTGTTTTATATGCTTAGTGTGTGGGTTACATGAAAACTGAGTGATTTGGTTTCTTTTGGATGAGCGTCTATTTGGTTTACAGAGTGGAATGGTGAAGTGAAACTTGAGCTACAGCAGCTTTAATTGGTTACTATTTAATTACACTAAACTGATTAATATACAGCACTATCTACAGCTTCTATTGCATGATGGCGGCTCATTGTACAAAAAATAAAACTAGTTACAAAGACGTGTAGATCAAAATTACAACCGCTTTTCTTAGTATAGTTATTATTATATATTTATAGATAACTACACATTTACAAACTTTTCAAACAAATTCAACTTTATAAACTAATATGAATCATCTCAGTTTATGATATCATATAATTAATACATGATTGTCTCTTAGCTTTAATATGCCTTACTTGCCGGTTAAACCCACTAAATACTGGAAAGAAAACCCACAAATTTCGTATATATTAAAAAAAAAATCTAATACCCCCAAACCAAAATGAGCAAGAAACTATAACACAAACCACCCACAAGAAATTAACAAGTGCTTCTCATTAATTTTAAACCAAATAAAATTTCACAGAAAGGAGGGAATAAGATAAGCTGTGGACTGTGACTGACCATCTCTTTCGTTCCTTTCTGGGCCGCTCTCTTCTGCTGCCAAATTAACTGAGCCAGTTTCTCGCATTGCTTGGCTCTGACTATAATGATCTCCGGTGATGATTTCTTCTTCCTTTTTTATTTTTCGATATTTTAGTTTATGGGATTTGGGATGGTGGGTATGTGGGTGCGTGTAGGGTGGTGGCATCAGTTGGATTTTTGGGTTAATTAGTGGCGGCGGCGGCAGCTCTATAGCTTTTTTTTTTTGGGTGTTTCCTGTGCTTTTTAAGGCTTGTTCGGTTGTAGTTAGTGGCTGTATTTTTTAAGGGTGGTGGCGGCAGCTGTGTAACCGGTCTTTGGGGTGTTGGCTGGGTTTTTCAAACATTATTGGGGTTAGTTGGGTGGCTGGATTGTTTGAGACGGTGGCGGCAGCTGGATGGCTAGAATCTTTGA
This sequence comes from Boswellia sacra, assembly GCA_013180625.2. Classification (NCBI taxonomy): domain Eukaryota; kingdom Viridiplantae; phylum Streptophyta; class Magnoliopsida; order Sapindales; family Burseraceae; genus Boswellia; species Boswellia sacra. The sequence goes on along the minus strand of SNVD02006955.1, from coordinate 1,786,791 downwards.
GGTTATGGCTAGGTTTTCTGGTGGACGGTTCATGGTAATTAGGTGGTTCCGTTTTTGGGGTGTTGGTGGTTGGTGTGGTTGTGGCGGTTGGATTTTTTGAGTGGCGGCAGCTGGGGTTTTTAGGGGTGGCAACGGTTGCTAGGCTTGTTGAGGGGAGTGACTGCGTTGGTTTTTTTACGGGTTTTAATTTTTTTAATTCAATTTCTAATGAATTTTGAAATGGATGGTAAATTATTACGCATAAAATTATTATATTGCCCTTTGTTAGTTGAAAATTTTGTATAAATTTAAGTGTTTTTATTGATTTGTCTAATTTTTATTTTTATATATTGGACTAATCGCATCTCGCGATCCTCATTTAACTCCAGTCGTTAGGATTGCATCTCCAAACCTGTTTTATTAAAACATTAGAATTGTTTTATTATAAATAGGAATAAGATACATTAAACAAACTACTATGGGCATTTTGGGTTGCTTACTTGTTTTATGTTGTCCAATCCTATTGGGCAATTTGGGCTCACGCGTAAGTATTCTTAATTCTGCGTATGGTATGGTATGAAGCTAAATTCCATTATCGATTACTAGGTTTTAGATTGTGGTTGATAAAAAAGATTTATAAAATGAGATTATTAGGCAAATCTTATTTTCGATAATGGGTTATGATACATTACTCTTTGAGTAATCTTGCCATGAGGATTTTTGTAATGTAAGATTATATATTGATAACGTACAAATTTCATAATAACAAAATTACTAAAATTAGCTTATAATGAAAGTTGACAGATTTTTATCAAATTTTTAATTATTTGATTTTTTAAGTTCAATGTTGTTTTCTGTTTACCAATGGTAATTTTATTATGAAGAAATGATGGAGGAGGAAAATAATATGAGAATTATCTTAAAGAGAGCTAAAAAGTACATTAAAAAATCCAAATTTTGAGTTTCTTTAAGTGGATATCAATATATAATTTTGATGATTGATCATTATTTTAAGATTTTGATCTTCTCAATTTTTTAGTCAGGATTATCGGTCGTCACTAAATCAAGAAAAGGATAAATTTATTGATGGTGAGTATAAAAAGATTTTATCAATATATATATATATATATATATATATATATATAAACATTTAATTAGGATATTTTAGAAATTATGAATGGTGTTTAAATAAAATTTTATTTTAAAATTTGAGATATATCTTGAAATGCGTATTACTACTCGTTAATATTAATTTAAAGTGAAATAATTAATATGATATATACCAATTCGATTAAAGAAGTTGACTAATAATTAAAATTGTTAGACCAATGACTCTGGATGTTGGTCTTAAAAGAAAGAAAAAGTTTGAAATTCCTTATTTTGAGGGATATGGGCCTAGGGTTCTAGCCCATAGATAATTTTACATTTAAAAGTTAGGATTTTGTAATTCTTGTGAATTTAATCAAGTGAAATTTCGTCCAGTAAAACGAAGGAATTATAAATCTTTAAAATAATAAATAAGAGTATTGCAAAAATCAGTTGTACTATTTAAACCCCACTTCTCAGCTAAACAAACCCACCGCAGAATACCATGTTCTACTCTATTTAATGAGATTGAATTATTACAATGAGATTGAATTATTGAAATTAGATATAATTGCTACCACATGGCACTCGACATCAACAAAGACTTCATAAACACGTCCCAAAGTCTTTTCTCCCAAATCTCTTCTCCTCTCCGAACTCCAATCCTCCATCAAATAAATAATTATGACCTGCAGCCTATTTCTAAGTTTGGTCGTATCTTTGTATTAGTTTAGTGCTCAAATCAAATTTGAAAGCTACTGGCTTCAAAGGTTTCCTCCTCTTCTGGACTAATTGCATCTCGCATTACTCGACCACGAAAAAATCACTAACAATGACCCTTCTGATCCTACTATGTAGAACAGCTCACTATTAAACAGTTGTAATGGCAATGTTGTTGCTATTTCCGCTGCTGCCAGAACTGGAACTTCTTTTTCTCTGACGGATGGAATATCACAAGCCATAATATGACCTAGAGTATTTATTGCCTTAAACAAACTTCCTTTGTAGTAGGTAAAATCTCGATAACGAGCGTGCCATGGTTCAATTGCGGTCCATCTTTCGTCACCTGGTACCATTACTGCATAATCTGATGTTAACAAAGGATTAGCAGATAAAAGACATTTATCAACGAACATAATATGCATAAATGCAGTCCGCAAACCTTTCCATCTTTGAATTTATTGATGTGGGGTAGCTCGATTTGAACACGGGAAAAAGGACTTAAAAGATGCATTTATTAACCCATTTGTAAAAGTCGGGAGCCGCACATGTTAGCCAATATCCTGCAACCGACTTGGATAAATTGATTTTATATTTGTAAAAAAACCGACTTGTAACACCGCCTCCTGCATCTATAATGTAGCTCAAATGTTCTATGTACTAGGGCACTAGAAATTGAGTGTCACGGTGCTCACGTACACTAGCTACAGTACCAAAGTGCTGTAGGTTGTATTGTTTCACAATTACAATCGAATACTTCACTATAGTTTCTATAGTCTATTTTCTAACACGTATATGTCCAGGTGTCTAATGTATCAGCTTAATATTTACGTCTGATTTATAATTATATTACCATTGAATTCCCCTACCATTGAAAAGCATGTAGGGAAGTATCTGTCAAGGATGATTGATGAGGCTTTCAAGTGCTGCTTGCAAAGTAATTTGGCATAAGAATCATAGCTTATTTATCTGAATGTTAAGTGGGAGTGACCAACATGCTGCAATGATTCGGCTCTTTGTGACATTCATGAAGGATTTATGTTTTAAGCGTTTTAAAATGACAGAAGTTTCAAGTACTATTGATATGATTGATGTAAATGGCAATTCAAAAAGGTTGGACTAAGGCACTTGGCTTGTGGCCCACAGCAAGACCCATTTGCAGCCATTTAGATTTTTCTGCCCTCACCAAGTGGTCACTGTTAATGATGTTTGATTTTCAATTTACCCAAGTTGTGTTAGGTAGAGTTAATGGTGTTCAAGTTGACAGCGCATACTTGTGAAACATTAACCAAATTTGTCAGGATCTGAAGTTGGTGAAATGACCCCAGTAACAGTCACACACTTTTGACAGAAAGAGAGAGTTGATGGATGGCTTTATGGATTCTTCTTCACACGTTGGAGAAATTCTTTTCTATAGCTTTACAAGACCTAGGGACTCTAGCATTTGACTGCTTTGGGAACATTCTTGGTGCTTTTCCTTGCACTTGATCATGAAACCACTTCATTACCAAAAAAAAAAAAAAAATTTATTACATCTACTGAAATTGGTTAGAGACAGAAAAAGGAATCTAATCCCCCAGCAAAGCAAAGATGCACTCTACCAATCTCAAAACAGGAGAACGCATACACATTACTCCTCATATTAATGTATTATGGGAAAATTCCTGCTGGATTTGGCTTTAGCAGCTTGCACTTGATATCGTGAAACCACTTCCACACAAAAAACAGTTAATTACATCTATTGTAATTGATTAGTTAAAGAAAAAGAAAGGTTATTCTCCCAGTAAAGCGAAGATTCATTTCACCAAGATCGAATCAAAACAAGAGCACGTTCATGCCCATTATGTACTTTAGACATGAAAAGGCAAAACAGAAGGAAAAGAGTCCAAAGCAAACTACAATACTTATAGCTTGAAAAAGACTAACCTCTCTTACTCCCCCCCAACCTCAAGTAGTGGAGACAAAGCAGACTAAACAATTATCAGCTATAGCAGTAAAGGATGACTGAATCCGCCAATCATATACAATTATTGAATAGATCACCAAAAGAAATTCTTCCATATATGCTATGTTTCTAAAGAGAGAGAGAGAGAGAGAGAGAGAGAGAGAGAATCTTTCTGTGCCATTGTACGTGTAAGTCAACCTCAAGCCTTCACTGACTGCTATGTACGAGTTGGTTTAGGCAGGTAAATCTCAAGCATGGAGCATCGAATTTCATACTTGTACATGAAATTAGTCTATCAATTAATATGTCCATAGTTGGTTTTACTGTATTGAAAGATATATAAACAAGATATATTATTCGAATCAATTCATGAGTACCGCTAGTTGTCTAATGACTGTGGAACTTATTCGTCACTAAATTAATGAGGAAAGCTAGCCTTCAAAGCTTTCTTCTTCTTCATGTTTTCTTCTTTTTCTATTTCTTCCATGATTCGGTTCTGCCTTAACATGACCAAAAGTTTTCATCACCAGTGACATAGGGATCTTTGTTGTCTGCTACATGGAAATTATAGAAAACAAAAAAAAGTCCACTTAAAAATCATAGACCATTCGTGCGCATATTTATGATATTATATTCTGCTTAATCATTTTAAAACACATCACCAAAAATTTAGACATAGAAAATTTTGATGTACCAACAAGAATATTTTTCCTGGACTGGATAGAAAGAAGGAGTTGAGTCGACAGCTTTTTGATCACTCATGCTCCTTTTAGACATCTAAGAATTTATTTTTATTTTTCATTCTTATCTTTTCTGAGTGTTCCTCCCTAATAAGCCTACGGCTTAATCATCTCATAATCTATAGCAGTACAATGATAGGAGGTTGAAGCAATTTTTAATACTAATTCTTTTATATTGAGGTGGTCAAAAGTGAGTCCTTGGAATCATTATTGGTGAGGTGCTTATGATCAAATATTTTAAACATTCTTTTCTTTACTGCTCTCTCCATTAACTAAGTTGCTCTCTATTGATATTATACACAATTTTTTCATAACAGGGAAGTTGTCTTGTAAGTGATCAAGTGACCATATTATGATAGACTTTGTGACTAAGAAAATCGCGGTAGATTGATAAGATTCGGTCTTTGTCATAACTTTGTGACCCTTTAGATGCTCACTTCTTTTCTGGTGTTTCATTGGAATTCTTGATTTGGAGGCCGAATATAGGTTTTTAAACTTAACAAGGAAACTAGCCAGAGTCTTAATGTGTTCTCACTGTTTAAATTGCATCTTCCCTTTCAAGTAAGTGGCCGAATTATCCGGAATAACTATGTCTTTGGAGATGCCAAAGCTTAATCTATTTCAGTTCAGTGGCCTAATAGACTTGTCAATCTTAACAAGGAGACCAAGGTCTTTCTGGGTTCTTTCACTCATAAATGCTCACAACTTTATTGTTTTTAAAAAAGTGTATTATCAAGAATGTAAAGATTGGAGTTGGGAGATGCCAAGTTTTGGTGAAAGCATTACTGCAATAGATAAGAGTATTCAAGCTTTATAATGAAAGCATCTCTTTCTATTTCCAAATATAATACATGAATGCCACAAGCTTGTCCTGAGAAAAGGAAATGTTATAATACTACTTGATCTTTGTCATTTCAAATTGTCAATTTGAGGTGATCTAATCCTGTGGATTTAGGTTCCTCATAGCATGAATTTTAAATATGGTGTGCATATCGGGACAATACTACTGATACAGTTGGCATGACACATGGGAACTTCCTTTTTAGGTGGATGGATCCAGTCTCATTACAATATAGCTATACCCTAGATGATAATAGTTTAAACATTGATCAATCAGAATTTTCAAGAAAACTTTCATGCTTTAACAGCTGAAAGGATGTATGTGCAATTCAGGAAAACTTGCCAGATGGCTAATTCTGAAATTCTTCTGAATTTTAATAAAATAAATCACCGCAATTATTGGTTTTTATATTCTGATAGAACTTCAGAGACAAGGTATATGTTCTTGAACGCCAGAGATATTTTATTAAAATATCAAAGCTTACTTGCCAAGTTGATTCAAGTTCAAATTTCATTGCTTCTAGTTCTTCGGTGTAACAGTTCAGAAACTTATTGTGAATATAAAAATAATATTTAGAAAGACCATTGCCTCATAGAGAAGGCTTTGGCTACGGTACATCAGCTGTACCGGTGTATCATTTTTCCAATTTTTTGTAATTTTTAGTGTAAAAGTTGTAAATTCTTGTGTAAAAATCGTAAATGTGGAGTGTAAAAGTTGTAAATGAAACTATTTTTAATTTTTTGTAAACTAGTGTAAAAGTTGTAAATGATTGTGTAAAAGTTGTAAATAGGAATTTACAACTTTTTTTTCCACATTTACGATTTTTACACAAGAATTTACAACTTTTACACTAAAATTACAAAAAATTGATATCTGATGTATCGGTATATCAGATGTACTGTAGACGGACCTATAGAAAAGGAGGCTTGCCATCCACACTCCATGGAGAGACACTTCAAACTTCCATGCGCTTGATCATCATTAAAGCCATGAAGTTGACAACACTAAAGAATTTGAAACATAAACTATATTTATAAACTGTCCTCCAGGCCTGGAAATTCTTTGACTGCTCTTTGATTGGAAAATGAAAGTTTCACTTTAGTATTTAAAAATAACATATTTCCTTCACATTTATGCTCCTTGTTCTCCTCCAATTTTGTGCATGAAGGTCAGTCAGATCAAGAAAACTAAAAACAATTGGTCTATCAACAGAAAAATAATCATTACTGTGAACATTAAACAACATGATCATCATGATCATAGAGCCCAAATAATAAATAAATCCTGCCAATTTGGACTCTATCATCGGTGGAATATTAATACCTTATCATTTTTTAGAGTCAATACTAGTCGGCTCCAATTGGTTTTGTATTTTCCCCCAATTCAATCAATGTTCATGATAATGAAAAGAACAAGTGTAACTTCCCTAGTGTTGGATTTAGGCATGCTTTAATTTCCAATATTGTATTGCTTTATTGCTTTTTGTTTGGGGCATCAAGTAGTCAATCAACTTCTCATACTGAATTGGAACAAAAAATCAACAGATACCTTCGCCTGTCATCTAAAAATGCACTGTAATCTCTTTCCAAAAGGTTCAAAAAGTAGTTGAGGGCAACTTGCGGTAAAAATAGCTTCCTTAGACCACTTAAAGCTAATGTTTATGCTAATTTTATTCTGGTAAAGAAAAGATGCGCATGTTACTTGAATAATAATCTGTGATTTGTCCTGTACTCCAACAAATCTGCCCTTTATGGTTGCCAATAACATAGCAAGACCTAATTCACTTTTTGTAATAAAAGTCAAAGCTGAAATTTGCAGGGTTACAAGATAATAATCCGTCGTCATGGTGCAACTACAGAGCTTTGTCTTTTGATTAGCAATTTGAAACATTGAACAGAAAGCTAGTCGCTTGGAAAGAAGTTTGGGTCATTTTTTCTTGCAAGGTTCAATAAAATAGGTATTTTTCTAACGTTATACGAACATGTGAGGTCAAACAATCACGGAAAGCCATTCGAACATTTAAAGAGACAGAATTGCTGCTCAGCTCAATTATATGATAATATGCAATTACACTTGAGAGCAGAACTATCAATGACTGGCAGCCGAGGTCTAAAGACCTGTCTTGTTATGAAGTCATTATTACAGTTGATTATTATATAATATTCACAAAGCCAACTGAAGAAAAATAAAATAAAATAGAAAAAGCTGCCATCCTGCAACTACCCATCTGAAGAAAGTTTTCACCTTTGTAACATCTAGACATTATTCAAAACCTTTTGCATTGGTTTGCTTAAGAGGGTATCTTTTGGTCATGTTGGATGGATCTAAAATATCCTAATAAAGCTTAATCTCCATCAACTATCTAAAATCAAAAGCGGCCGTAATACTGGAACTGGTGTTGCCCATAACTGCTGACAAAAGCGCCTGCTCTCATTGTCCCGTCTTCATCTTCATGCAACCCATCGAGCTACAAGAAGCCAACAACATAAGAAATTACTTCACGACATTAACAAATTCAGAATGGCTTGAAAAATATCAAATAATAATAAAGGAAAAAATATATATATATATATATTTATATATTACCCAGTGCTCATCTTCGTCTTCATCTCTGGCAGAACATGTTGCTTTGGGAATCTCACCCGTTTCGTCGTTGCGTGCGAATCTGCCACGTATGCGAGGTCGGTTGTCGGCTAGCGTTTTGCGGCATGCATACTTGCATCAACAGAGAGAACCAGAAAAGCAAGTTATATTAATTACATTAATTTAATTATAAATACAAAAATAATAAATTAATTAAGTACCTTAATTGTCTTGTTGAAGTTCCTTTGATTACGTTTGGCTCTGTACTTTGAGATCTTTTCTTTCCTCTCTTCAGCACTGTAACGTCCGACTTTGAAGTTTGCTTCCTCGGTAAACGGATTCTCTGTTGCTGAATGGCTTGAAAAAGACCTCTGTGTTTTATGCGCTGTTCTCATATTCTAAAGAAATACAAAACAAAATATAATGATACTAAAATTGGACATGAAAGTGACAAAAGAGAAAAGCAATAAACAGAGTCAAAAACAGGGGATTTCAAGGTAATAAAATAATATACTGAGTAAAACTCACCTGTAAATCTCCCGCGCTGCAAACCCTCCTCATTTGTCCGGCAAAGTAACTGTTTTCAGGCGAGCTCAAGGCTTGGTTCTGAAAATTTGGCGACTCTAACAGAGTATTAAAGCCAGGTTGGAAGACAAAACCTGGTTTTCCATCAAAAGAATTGCTACTGTAACTCCTCTGCATATACTTCGCCACATTTTCAACACCACTGTAACTGTGAGGAACAAAGAGTTGTTGGTCATATGAAGAATCAAAACCTACAAGGGAATCCTCAGTTTTCACTTCCGGGGCATCGAAAGTTTGGAAATTTTGATATCCATGTGGGACAGGCTGCGAGTGAGTTGGCTGACAAAGACTCAGATTTTCAAGTAACTGACTCGGTGGTGAACAAGAGAGAATATTTTGTGCATATTGGTCGATACAAGAAGAATCATCAACTGGGTTTTGATTCTTTTGAACGTTTATTGAACTGTTGTTTGATATTGCTTGGAGTATGTCTATGGAAGAGTCGAACATAGGAGAGAAAGGATTACAGAAGCCAAGGTCTCCTCCTCCATCAGAAGACACCATTTCTGAGCTTGAATGTTGGCGGTAAAAGGAGTTATCAAAAACATAAAGATCAGAAGACATTGAACTCAAAAAATTTTGTTATTGAAACAAGCTCTAAAATGAAAAATAAATAATAATAATAATAATAATAATTGAAAGAAGGTGTTGTTCTTGTTTTTTCTATACGATTACTAATATTTTTTCAAGGCTATTTTGTCTGGGTATTTGGTTGTGAAGCAGCTATGAAGCACGACTGACACTTTCTCTGAGATTTTTTTAATCAAAGACTCGACATTACCAGAAGCTAGAAGACAAATACCATTTCTCTTCTCTTCTGGTCTCTCTTCAAATGGGGGGTAAATTTTTAAAACAAACGAGAATGGAGAATTGCCCACCTCTGCTGCTTGTGTAAGATGAAATTGTCCTTGCTCTACTGCCCTCTATATATTTAGAAGTTTCATGCTTTACCTTAAAACCCTTGTACTTTTTCTTAATTACGCTTAAGTGTTTGAATAGAATAATTCTCTTATTCCATGCTTCTGTACTTGACCATAATCGTAGAATCTCTCCTTTTATTTTTTTATGGGATAATTTCAAAAACTACCCCTAAGTTTTGGCTTAATATCAAGCAGAATTCATCTATGTATTTTCAATCAATAACACCCCTGAACTTTAATTCAAATCATCAACAGTGTCAAAAAAGACACATATACCCCTCTTCTCACATACTTACATATAATTAAAATTATATAAGTTAAATATTATAATAAAATGATCAAAATACCTATAAAATATATAAAAATATTATTAAACAAGATAAAGCAGATGGACTGTAAAAGTCAAAAATACCCTTAATTGAAGTTGAATTTAAAAAATAAAAATTGCATGACCGTTGGATACGAAGATTATACTTTTTTTTAAAAAATAAAAAAATAATTATTTTTATAAAAAATAGTATACGAAGATGAGACACTGCATCCAATCTTTTAAAACCATTTTTAAAATTTTTTTAAGAAAATAAAGTGAGAAATTTTTTATGAAAGTGAGACACTACATAAACAACCATTTTTTTCACATTGTGATTGGATCCTTAAAAAAACACTTTGTTATTAAGTCCATAAAAATGACTGAGACTTTTCAATTTCTTAAAACAATTAAGAAAATGGTTGATCCAACGGTCATGTAATTTTCATTTTTCAAATTCAACTTTAATTAAGGGTATTTTTGACTTTTATAGCTCATGTGCTTTATCTTGTTTAATAATATTTTTATATATTTTATAGGTATTTTGATCATTTTATTATAATATTTGACTTATGTAATTTCAACTATATGCAAGCATGTGAGAAGAGGGGTATATGTGTCTTTTTTGATACTGTTGATTATTTGAATTAAAGTTCAGGGGTGTTATTAATTAAAAATGCATAGATAATTTCTGTTTGATATTAAACCAAAACTCAGGGGTAGTTTTTGAAATTATCCCATTTTTTTATCTTAATTATTGAACCTCTTCATTCATGAATAGTCCTAAAGTCTCTTATGAGAGCGTTTTTATTTTTTAATAAATTCCGAATGAAATTTATGAATTTATATTAAATGTTATAGGTAAATTATGATGGAGATTTTTTTTTTTAATTCGTGAGAAACAAATAGTCAAATTTTATATGTAGTTAACATAAAAATTTAAAGAGACCAATTATGTTTTTAGTCCGATAACATTATCAAGTCAACTAAAATCATTTGATTGCATACTGGTGAAATTATTAACATAACTAATAATTATTTATCATTGATATTAACCCAATAACGTATGCATCCATTAAGAAAAGATTATTAGATTTATATAATTTATATTCCATAGTGATATACAAACATGTATATGTGACTAAAAAACCAACGAGAAATCAGAAAATCTATTGATTAAGACACATTGAAATGATCAATTATCTTAATGTATTCAATGTATGAAACCTCCTCACTCTAAAAGGATTTTGAATTGAAAAAGTTTCAAACTTTATTCCAAAAATAGATTTGCTAAGAACACTTAATCTTGTCTTTGTTGTGTAGCCAATGAAATTTTGCTCTCAAGTTCCATTAAAATTAAAGAGGAGATGAATGTGCATATAAAAAAAAAAAAGTTAATTTCATTTAATGTTTAACGAAGTTATTATAAGATAAAGTTAAGATCATATAAAAAAAATAAAAGAATTTATTTCATAAACCTTTATTAAAGTTGTCATAATATAGCAAATTAAAGAACAACAAATTTTAAAATTATCATAGCAGTCACTCCTGTTAGCTAAGTAGTCTATAGAGTGTAGACATTTTAGTAGTTTAATAAAATTTTAAGAAATAATTGGTATTTAATTGGGAGACAAATAGTCAATTTATATATGTAGTTAACATAAAAATTTAAAGAGATCAATTATATTTTTAGTCCGATGACATTATCAGCTCCACTAATATCATTTGATTGCATATTGTTGAAATTATTAACATAACCAATATTTGTTTTCCATTGTTATTAACCCAATAATATATCCGTCCAATAACAAAAGATGATTAGATTTGTGTAATTAGTATACTGATATGCAAACATGTATATATGACAAAAAAATGATAAATCAAAATTAGGACACGTTGAAATGATCAATTATGTCCAAGTATTCGAAGTATGGAATTTCACTCTAAAAGGAGTTTGATTTGAAAAAGCTTCAATCTTTATTCCAAAAATAGATTTATTAAGAATACTTAATCTTATCTTTGTTGTGTAGCCAATGAAATTCTGCTCTTACGTTCCATTAAAATTAAATACTGAAAAGGTTATGAATTTCCCGTATATATTAAAAAAAGAAGAAGAAGTTTAATTTAATAATTAATAAATTTATTATACAGTGAAGTCAATATCAAAAAAAAAAAAAAAAGAGAGAGAGAAGGATAAAAGATTTTCATTGGTTTTTTCATAAACCTTTGTTAAAGTGTCATAATATACCAATTAAAGAATAATAAATTTTAAATTTATTATAATAGTCACTCTAAAAGATTTTCATTGGTTATCTCAAAACATTTGTTAAAGTCGTCATAATATAGCAAATTAAAGAATAATGAATATTAAACTTATCATAACAGTCACTCCTCTCAACTTTGTTGATCGTCAAAGGCTTTGAATTATTCCTTAGAATAAATTTCCCTGCCCATTGCTTAACTAGACATCAACCTATAAATTAATTAACACCATTGGCATTGTTCTCTTATTCTAGAATGAATTTTGTCAATCATTTTGACGTAGAAATGTCGACATCATAATCCTCAGTAATTACATTGAAATTTATCTTCAATATAAATGATTATTTTAAGGTGTTTTTAATATGTATATTATAAATAAGTATATAAAAATTGTAAACGATTTTTTTATAATTTTTATTTACTTATTTATAATTTTTATATAAAATTTTATAAAATATTTAAATACATGAAAATATAAAAATATAAACGATAATGTTACGTTGACTTGATATCAAGTGAATAAAAAGATTAATACGAACTATCAATATAACAAATATTGATGAGATATATAATATTGAATGAGTCATGTCCCATCAATTTTATATGTAAACTTTATATATAAATTTTATAAGTGTAACATTACTCAAATATAAATAATATAAAAAATTATTTTTATAACTTTAGTAATTAATTAAGATATTAAATTTAATTGGTGAAGGTTTTATTTTATCAAGATTGTCTTAATTTATATTTAAAAAATACATATTAAACTAGGGAAGAATATACAAATTTACTTAAAACTTACCTATTTATTGATTTTTATACCATTTTTTAAAGAATTTATCGATTAATAATTAAGAGTACATAGTACGTGAATTCACTCCTCGAAAGTATCAGCCAAAACCTTAAAAAATGAATGAGTTGACGGGGTCAATGCCAGCTCAGCAACGACACGTGCCAATCGAAACGCAACACGCTGAAGCAACTTTTGTTTTTGTTTTTACCAAATTTGAAATCGGATCATGTTGCGTCGTTGCGTAATAGTCTCCTTCGAAGTCTTAGTCTTGTCCGCCTCACCAATACGAACCCTCGTTTGCATTTCACCAAAACAATTACAAGTAATATTATTTCAATATCAAACGCGCTTAATCTCTTAATCTTTTTTGCGTTTTTTTTTTTCAAACAATCAAATAAATCAACGAGGTTGTGTGAGTTCGAGCTTGAAGCTCCTCAGATCCGTTGGTCAAAATGACGTCCGCCGAGGCATTGGAGAAGATGAAGGTACGCCAGAACTACCGCAATGTCTGGCACACTGACCTCACCGGTGCCATTGCGGCAGATACTCCATGTATGTATATCTTTTTTCCGATTTGTTGATTTCGCGCTTCTTTTTGTGTATATTTTTTTGTCTGTATCTAATTGTTTGCTTCGCACGTTGTTTATGTGCAGATTGCTGCTTTGCGCTTTTCTGGTGAGTACTTTGGATATGTTATTGTTGTTAGTTGTGGTTGTGGATCGGTTTGTTTTCAGTTGAAGTTTGTGATGTTTTTTAGGTTTTTGTAAATTTTGTTAATCTATTTAGGCTTGTTTCACTTGATGATTTTTTACGTTTATTTGTTTTATGTAATTTAAACGATGTTAGTGATGGAAAGACTTGGCTATTTGAAACTATGTTTGTAATTTCTTTTGAATCATCTTGCTCTTTCCTGTAATCGAGCAAATGCAAAGATGCAGTATTTGAAATTCGATTCATTAGCTTGCATAAGATCAAATTGTTCATCAATTTACTTGGAGAAGTGATAGTAATTCTGTATTGTTTGATTTTGCGGTTTCTTCGACATATCGGACATTTCTCCGTTTATTCTCTGTCGTTGATATTTTCTATGTTTTCTCATTTCCATTATATTTTCCTAGTTTCAAATTTTCTCTGACTTGAAGGATTTTGCGTTCTGTATTGTTGTCCTGCTTTTGTGATAATTTGTGGTCTTATCCCTGCATTTAAGTTATAATATGTGTTCATGCATTTAAGAAATGATTCCTACTGCACTTCCAAAATAGTTTCAATTCCTGGCTCAGCAGAACTTGCTCCTGCTAGTAGTTACTGAATGGTGCTTGTGAGGTTGAGCAAGAAATTCTGCTCTCTCTGGTGGGACTCATGAATACTTTTCCATACCGAATATTGCAATGGAATTTATCCTTTGTTGCTGTTAATTTAACAGTTCTTACTAATTGTTTGAGTCTCCACTGTTTACTGTCATCTTCACCTCTCTTTCACTGTCAATGAATTAATTATTAATTATTTGGTGCTTTAGTTTTGATTACTTCTTGATTTTACAACATATATAATAACGAACTGTTTTCTTGACCTCTCTGCACCGCAAGATGTCTGATTCACTTTGTTTATTGCAGTGGCCCATGTGTATCGTACTTGCTTCGGAAACGAGCTCTTTACAATGACATGTCCAGGTCTTTGATACTTCGGATTCCCATTAACTTATCTGAACTAACGTGATATTTGGTATTTTGTTGTGAATGTAGTTTCTTTTTGTCATAGGTATGTTTGTTGTGCGGGTTATATGCCCTGCAGCGGCAAGTGTCATGAGAGTGATTGTCCTGAATTTTGCCTTTGCACTGAGGTTCGTGTGTTTATTTGTCAATGGTTATCAGTTGCTTTATCGTGTCTTTCCTTGATGATTTTTCTTGTTTTAACACCTCTACTGTAGAATATTATGAGATCACAGAAGAAAAGTGGTATCAAGAAATAGGTAGTTGCACAATGAAAAGGAATTGTAGTTTATTCACATTATTAAGGCACATTTCGATGAGAAAAATCTGTTAATTGATTTCAGCATGAGAAAAAGCTTTTGATTGAGTTCACCTGAGTGACATGAAAAGGTTGAAATTATCTGGTCTTGCCTTAAGATGGTCAGTGATTAATTATTATTCGGCTTAAATGCATGTAATATGTGTTATGGATTACATAGGTATTTTCTGTGAGTCTTGTGTACTCTGTGGTTTATGTTTGTGGACATCATGTGACAACTTTCATGTGAAGGACTTTTAAATTATGAAGAGGTCCTTACTTTACACGTTACATATAACTATAGTGGATGACTAGTTTATTCATACCAAGATGGAGGAATTTGCTTGTCTGGAAATCTGTCTGATGTTATATACATGGTTGCTCTTTGGTTAACTGCCTGAAACATGTTTGTGAGCTCTGTTCATGTCTAGGGCTCTATGTTTAAGGCCAGAAGACATGCCTTTATTTTTTTATTTTTTATTTTTTCAAAAGGAGAAAATTACCTTTTTTCGGCTTGCTAGTTTCATATAATGCCTTCTCCTGTCTCATAGCTTTTCAATAAGCATTTGAACAGAGCATGCTTTGTTGTGAGATTAATTTCATGATCTGATATAGTGGGTTGTTTGTAAAGTTATGTGTCAATTGTAAAGAGCTCCACTTTGTTTTGTATTAATGCCATTTAATTTTTGAAATTCCCAGGTTTTCTGCTGCTTTGGAAATTCAGTTGCCTCTACCCGCTTTCTGTTGCAGGATGAATTTAACATCCAGACAACTGCCTGTGATAATTTCATTATTGTACTCTCTCACTAATATCTATCAGTCTATGGTTATATATGCAATTATTTATCATTTGCTAAGCATGTCTCTATGCAGGGATTCATGTTTTGCCTCCAACAAATTGCCTGCATATTTTCCATAGTTGCATGTATTGTTGGAAGTGATGAACTTCGGGAGGCTTCGCAGATACTGAATTTGTTGGCTGATTTAGTGTATTGCTCGTAAGGGTTTTCTTTCCCCCTCTATTTAAAGCTTATAGCCAAAATGACTACGAACTAACCTACTGATTCTACTTTATGTTTGGCTTTGCAGGGTTTGTGCATGCATGCAGGTATGCAACTATGCAGCTGATTCGTGTGGCATTTAAATGGAATTGTTTTAGTGAAATATTTCCTTACATTCTATTGCGATTATATGCAGACACAACACAAGGTTGAAATGGACAAAAGAGATGGCAAGTTTGGTCCACAACCAATGGCAGTTCCCCCCCCTCAACAAATGTCTCGCATTGATCAGCAATATCCTCCCTCAGTTGGATATCCACCACAACAAGATCCATACGGACAGCCCTATGGTTACCCACCACCTCAGGCGCAAGGTTATCCTCCACAAGGCTATCCTCCACAAGGCTATCCTCAACAAGGCTATCCTCCACCAGGCTATGCTCCACAAGGCTATCCACCACCAGGCTATACTAGATGATCTCTTATTGTGTTTTAAATCTGGATTTATATTCCCATGTGATCCATTTGCTTAGATGATGTCGTTTTGTTAGTGAACCTTTTAAGTCTTTTGACTTAAAACTTGTGTATGTGTGGGAGCTGCAACTTCTTATAACTTCCTACTTGCCACTAGGCTATTGGTATAGTAACGTCCTTGTGTGTTTTGATGTTAGCAATATTGATTGAGCAAAGAACTCATAATTCTTCTTCTTGTCCATTCTTAATATTTTTCATCCACAACTTTTTTAGTTCTTTTTTTTTTCCCTGCTTTTTACCTGCAGATTTTGGTGTAACCCCTGCAGATAGTGGAATTCATGCCAACAGACGAATCAGATGATGCTTTATGGTTGATCAACTAGTAGTGTTGATTCATTATTTAGGCTGAACACGAATAGAAGATAAAGTGAGCTTAGTAGGAGATGGAGAACAAAAGTATTGAAGAAATGACGATTATCTACCTGCATTAAGGTCTGGTTTTCTGTTATCCTTCTTGTTCTAGCAATTGGTTCTCCAATTCGTCAGGAGATTCTTGCCCTTCATTGTATCATGCCGATGCAACTATGTAATTAGCAGCTTATTAGACATTTCCATTATCTTTTGAGTTTACGCTTCAAATCTTGAACTGCATTGACAACACCAACATGGTGTGATGGCTCTAGCCTATAATATGATATATCGCTAGTAAGCACAAAAGAAACTGAAGATCGCGTGCGTATTGCACGTCTGGTCGGTATTGTACGCTTGTATATGTGACGTAAATTGAACTCTTCCGATTTGAAGAAAGCATAGATGAGTCCAATAAGTAAGCATGTTTCTTAGAAAAGATGCATTATTTTATGGGATAAAAAAAAAAGTTTCGAAAAATTGAGTTACGTCACTATTATATCACATAAAACAAAAATTATATTACTTCATCAAAAGCTATATATTACATTTTTTTAGATGGCAATAAAGAAAAAGAGAAGCTATTTTATGGGATGTGGGCCTCTCACAATATTGAATGGTGTGGAACTTCTTCCCTTTAAGAGAAAAAAAAAAAAAAAAAGCGGATGCAAAGATATAAGAAGGAAAAAAAAAAAATTAGGTGGTCATTATTAGTTTATTTTAATTAAAGAAAAACTTAACCGTGTGGGCTCATTTTTTATACACGCACGGCAGTCACTAAGAGCTTGCCACTTGACACCACATGGATGTATGTTCCACAGAATGAACCTTCCTCACGCGTCCCGCAAATAGAAATCCCAGCTCGTACTACTTGTAGTATATGTTAATATTAATCTTTACATTAAGAAATTCTCATAATCACTTTATTTAATGTGGGCGAGTCCAACCTCACAAGCTGTTGCAACCAACGCTTGACTACATATTTGCATCATCATTGTGGCGTTTAATAAGTAATTGTGCTTTAATCATGTTCATGATCATACTTGTTAATTAATAACTTGGACTTGTAGGCACAAGCACTTGTTCAATTCAACCATAATCAATTTTGCACTTTTTTTTTTTTTTGGGTGTGTGAGAAACTAAATAACTCCACTTAATTGAAGTAAGTGATCAAGTCTTCAAGAAATCTATTAAATTATTTGTAAAAAACTAATAAAACTACGAATCAAGCTCTCTTATACTTTTTTGAGAATCTACTATTAGTAGAAACTTTTTCAAAGAAATGAAAAATTTCCTGAAGCGGCAGATCAGATTTTGTATTATGGACCAAAATCTATTGACAAGACATTCACATACTGTGTCTTTATTAATATTATAAAGCAAAGATAGATATGATTCATTTGGAGAAGAAGAAGCCACGATGAATGATTGAATGATTCACCATTTTGATAGAGGCATAACAAAATAAATAAATTATATATATCAGAAAGAAAACAAGAATAATCTATAAGACCGCATGTGTCTCCACTGCTATAGCTTTAACCTCGAGGCTGACACAAAGTACTTTAGAATGGTTTCATCCTCACCATTATTACTCTTTCTTTAAAATAAATACACAAAGGAGAACCTTACAGTAAGCTAGAATCACAGGAAGCAAAACTGAAAAAGCATACCCAGAAAACCCGGATAGCTAGCCTAGGATATCATGATGATCATTTTTGTATTCATAGTTTAATGATGAGATTTCCAGAAAACCAATAACACTTTTATTATTTTTTATTGATAAGCAAGAGCAAACCACGTTTATTTAAAGTTTTTATAACTCCATCTTGGTAGGACAAATAGATTTTTAAGTAATTAATTATATATATGATTGATGTTTACCTTCCTTCACTAAGACAAGCTGCATATAGGCTAGCTAGAGAACAACAAAACTTATGTAATATTAATAGAGTTATTAAAATACGTTTGTCTTTCACTTGCAGTTAACAAAATGTTCAATCAAACAGATCCAACATTGCCCCACTTTAATTGAAATTGTAAACAAAACCATTTCTATCTTTGCATGTCGAGACCTTTGTCTACTATACCTAACAAAAATATGCCAAAACCAAAACCAGAACCAAAACCGACACTAATTAATATACTCTCATTCAAAGTTCCATGAACCTAACAAGAAAAATGAAACATGAAATTGAATGAAAGCAAAAGATCAAATCAAGCCAACAATAATTAAGAGAATTAGTTAGCTGGAATCAGAGATCCACATATTTATCTTCATTAACCGGCCAGAAAGTTGAGAAAAACTGTACAAAAACACGTAATATAATTCTAATTATAGCTCAATTTTCTTCTGTTTTTTTTTGTTCTTCCCGGATCACTCTCTTTTATATACAAAAACAACCAACCACCCCAACCTGTTTTTATGATTTTTTTTTTTAAATCTATAAATCCGTAACCTGAGAATACTCGCTATCATACAACTCGGTGATCCCTGAAGCTGCCCACAGCCTCTCATTGAACGTTTCTTGCATATCGTCCGGTATAAACGGCGTTCTACATAACGGGCACGTTTTCTGGTCGTATCCCATCCAACGGTCGAGGCAGCAGCGGTGGAAGATATGTCGGCAGTTGGTGAGCCGTCTGATCTCGTCCGAGTCTTCAAACTCGTACAGACAAACGGCACAGCAGTCTGGCGGGTCAACAAGCTCCGAGAACTTGACGACGGGAAGGATTTCGCGGATGAGAAGAGCGGAAACGGAGAGAGGTACGGAAGCACGGACAGTCTGCGTTTCAGGCCAAGCAATGTCGGGTTCGAGGAATTCTTGAAGACCCAGATAGCTGAAGAGAATGGAGATGAGTTTGCGAATGAAACCCAGAAAGGAAAGTGTGTGGAGGAGGAGTTTTGGGAGCAGAAGCTCTGTGTAAGCTACTGGGAAGCCCATAGTTCAGAGTTTCGTTGTTTGTGTTGTTGCAAGAGAGATGAAGAGAAAGAGAAGTGATGAGTTATACAGAGGCTTTTGCTTGCTTGAGAGACTCGAGAAATTTGAGAGTGAATTGTATTAATATTGCAACTACGAGCTCTGGGCTTTTATGCAAAATGACAGCAAGAGAGACACGTCAGAGTGAGAAAACTTCCTTTTATATTTCACAGGCTGAGAAGAAACCTTCCTTTTTTCTTTTTTTTTAATCTCACAAAAATCAAATTTTTATTTCCTTTAATTTAGGATCTTTTTATTATAGGTTAAAATTACTTGAATTTATGCTAGTAGAATTATTTTTTTCTTTTTATGCTAATTAAATTGACATTAAGAGGATGATAAATTTGAGCGACTTTATTCTTATCTGTCGGCTAGAAAATGACTTGATAGTGGCACAACAAAAGCTGGGGCACTTGATGTGTTTAACTATTTATTAGTCTAGATATTGTAAGAGCATATAGAAGTCATTTCAGTTTGATTTTTTGATGAGGACACATTTAGGAGAATTTATTTATTTATCGGGTATTTGCATATGTAGAATATAATGTACTGGTGATATAAAGAAAAGCATAATTGAGAGATTGAAACTTTCAGAATGTGGCTATTAGGAAAAGCTAATCATAGCCTTCTTAATTAGTACTAGGAATAAAGCAGTGAGTTGCTACTGTTGCTTCGTGATGATTGTCTTTGCAGTATAATTTAGAATTGCAGTCTCACAATCCTGTGATTTGTTTAAGCATATACATCTTGGACCTACAATTGATAATGGACAACTTTTATATAATATATATTCAAAACAAATAGGTTGTATCAAGTTTGAAGGTTTCTGTTTGTAAATAGAGTGTGAAAATTAACAATAATTTTCGTTAGTCACATTTTATGTAGCATTTTCGACTTATGGAATCCAAGATAGAGCCATTAATCAACACTTTTGACCCTTGAGAGTAACATTATTGTTTTTACACCTAAGTTCATTTATTTATCTTAAATAAGATAATGGGTTTCAATAATAAAAACAATGTGCCAAACAGGAAAAGAAAAAGAGTGGCAGAGTGTTGAAATGTACTAGTCATTGAGTGGGGTTAATTGGTTCCACCAATCATACAATGGGAAGCCCACAAAAGAAGCTGTAGCAAGGCATTAACAAATTGCAAAGAACCGTTACTCATGCCTTAATGGCAGTGGCCTGTGGGGGTGACATCTGGTTTCTTTGACAAATCATGTTGTCATTGTCCCTTCTTAAATGGGGCTACCACTAACGTATCAAATGACCTTACTGAATGACTTGGGACAAGTTTAGGCCTCTCTCACGTCCATCCTTTCCCTTCTTTTGTCTTCTTCAGATCAATTACTCTCATCCAACGAGAGTGAAACTGCTCCATCTTCATCTACGGGCTCCCAACTGTAATTGCATATGAAACCAATTAGCTAGTCAGATAAGGGATAAGCTTGACTTTTGTAAAACCTTAAAAGATTTATAGGTTTTGGAAGTTATGATACGGTGAGAAATGACAAGGTTGATTTACAAGTCAAGTCATACGTATACATAGAAGCGTAGAAAACTACAAATACAACTCAATATAAACTATTTGTTTGAAGGAGCCGGTCAGCGAAGGAGCCGGTCAGCTAGGGATGAAGAGTTGCCACGTCAATCAAAGAGTAGAAGAGATAAGCAAAATCATTAATTAAAGAGTAGTGTCAGACTTATAATCTACGTATAATATAAACTATACAATTTGGTACAGTATTCTATATAATAAAATTTATTGAAGGAGAAAAAAACATTAGAAAAGTTATATATCTAATAGGATTTTATCATATAGACTGTCATATTAGGTTATAAAAAAATTTGGATAGTATATTAGTTGTAAATCTAGTATCCTGTTAATTAAATAGTGCAGAAGGCATGGACGGTGTTAAATGCACAGGGCGGCAGACTAATCAAGCAAACTCATAACCGATTTCAATAACTTGTGAATTAATAGCATTAAAATGGGTTGTGAGAGGGGACAGAAGAGTGTCGGGTGAGGGCTCTGAGGGCAGGCCAACCAGCCAGGCAAGATGGGTTTGATGAAGAAAAGGGCATGGCATTATGTGGGTAGGGTGCTGATGCCCACCATGTAACCACAAAGCCCTTGTTACAAATCTGCTCTGACATGTGTCCAATACCGCCACGACAGAATTTGGCCCACCCATTTTCTCACTATTAAAGAGTGTGGGGGCACCCCGACCGCTAGGAGCGGAGCTCTCACCACTCACCACCACCTTTGCTTCCTCGCTTGTCTCATTCCTTGTTCTCTGTCTCCATGCCCTGGAGGACTCTCTCTCAATCTGAATCTCTTTATTAATTTACTCATGTTATGCCTCACTAATTATCAAATACTTAATTTAGAGATTGATGCATGAGAGCAATTGTAAATAATCGTTGATTACCTTAATTGATAGAAAGAGTGGACCATGTGTTGACAAGAGCAAAAGTTTACCGAGTTTTTCAAATGGGGCATAAGTATCTCCATTTAGAAAAGCTCACTGTCATTTTGGCCTTATTAGGAACATATTACCAGGTTGGCCAGCTAAATCCAACCAAGATTCATTTTTATTGTTTGTTTAATCTTTTTAACCTAGACTTTTACAGGTTCATGTTCATGTTGTGTTGTATATTCCACTTGCTCTTATTAGATTTATGAAATTCCAAGTCTGGAGTTGTTAATTTGTTTTTGTCCTGATCTCCACCATGTTTAGCCAAAAAGCCTGATTTGTATGCGATTAATTCCAAATTTTCACCAATTTTATATATCTTTCCTATCAGAATTTGCCTGCCATAAGGTTGAAATAAGAATCAAAATTGGTTTGCTAGAAG
The DNA here is from genome assembly GCA_013180625.2 of Boswellia sacra. Taxonomy (NCBI): domain Eukaryota; kingdom Viridiplantae; phylum Streptophyta; class Magnoliopsida; order Sapindales; family Burseraceae; genus Boswellia; species Boswellia sacra. Next base: position 1,764,296 of record SNVD02006955.1, on the reverse strand, counting down.
CTAAAAATTGAATTCTATCCAACCCTCCTTGTCAGAAACTGTCTAAGCTTCAAAAGAATGGCCAAGAACTAAGCTAATATCTAACGAGACAATTAACAGCAACTTGCATTCTAAAGCTAATGCAAGATGGTTTTCTGGGTCACGCTTTGCTTGAATAGACATGTGAGTGCATGTTGATCATTGGCGATATGGACTGACTATGACCACATGGCCTTTTCTCTCTGTGTGTCCTTTTTCCCTTATTTTGGGAAATTCAATGAGTAATCATTATTTATATTATATATATATATATATATATATATATATATATTAATTTTCACCAAATATATGTATTTTCCTTCAAGCTCAAAACCCTCTTGGCCTACCTTTAATTTGGTAAAAAGGTTTCATATCAGGACATAATAGTAAAAATGATTTTATTTTCTTCTTTTTATTATCAAAATTTTGTTTTCATCTCTTACTGCATTCTCATATGTAAAGAGGGCATTGACTGATCATGGTGTCATGCATGCACATATACAAGAAATAAGATTTATGTACAACTGCAGCTGGCGTTCATATGAATCCACTGAGAAGGGTTTTGTAAAACTACCCAGTGTTCTCTCTTTCTCTCTCTCTCTCTCACACACTGACACAGAGACACACAAGGGCACAACCACAAGGACAAAAATTTATTAATAAAGCAAGGCTATGGGGGACATATATGTAGCTTGACAATAGAGATTTACAAAGAGATGAGTTAGTTTAGTACTCTTTTTTACAAGTTGCTTAAATATTAATTGAACAAGATTTCAGAGATGCCTGCAAAAGAGATAATTAAATAGAAGTTACAGCTATGTAATGAGATGTAAAAATGAAAGAAGTATATCTATTGTCCCCTTTAGTGTTTTGCAGAGGAATGTGGTTTCCAGACTAGTCATTGTACGATTGCTTTCTTTTGGACAGCTTCATCACATCTTACTGTATACCCACGTTTTGTTTGAGTTGGAAACCCTCTAAAAAATAATGTAATTTCTGTAATTAATTGGAATATTTTGGGTGGTGAGGGGACCTCTAATCAATCTAAACGACAAAAACATTACAGTTGCTTTGTTGATCATCTCACTTTCTCCTCTCTCTCTCTCACCACAGCGGCACAGTTCTCCTTTTCCAACCATGAAAACGTTATCTTCTATCTAATGGGGGCTGCTGTGGTGCTACTCTTTGACTCTTGATTTGTATTGTTTTCAAAGGTTGTCACTATCTAATCTTTTCTGAAAGGTTATAATTATCTTCATTGCCTAATTAGCTCAGCTATGATTATTTCTATTCTATATTCTTTCTTTCGGTAGATTTATTTGAGAACTTATAAACTAATAGTCCAATTGTCTAGGAAGTGTCAAGATTCTAGCTATAATCAACACAACACCATAAATTTTCAAGGTACATGTATCATAGTACCATACAGGAAAAAAAAACATCTACTCTTCAACCACTCTATAAATTTTCTTTGTAATTATTGTATTTTGTATGCATATATAGACATATGTCTAGAATGTCTATTATAATGATAACGAAGTTAAATTTAATTGTGTGAGATTAAATAAATAGCTGATTCTTTTTATTTTTGTTAGTCTAGCATGGTCTAAAAAGAAGATTTCTAGGGTTATGGAATTGATTGGGACCCAACTGAGGAGGAAAAGCCAAGGCGAATGTGAGATTTCCAGACTCATAATGTGATGAAAAGATAACGATATTAGCAGAGACACAAGTCAGAATTGTGGGTCATGGTGGCATGTGGGGGTGTCTGGTGTTCTTCTACCTAACCACACACCCATTTCCAAAAGGGCTTGTATATTAGCTGCATGCATCATTTCATGGGATACTTGCTTCACCATCAAACGCCTTCTCGCACCCAAGTGCATGTACCACATGATTAATATCTAGCCATCTGCAAACTCATGTGAAACTTGCTTCACCATCAAATCAAAAAAAAAAAAAAAAAACAAGACAATTCCATCTCTCTCTTCCTCATACACGTACTACCTGATTGATCATTAGTTTTAGCATTTATTGGGATTTTAGGCTATGCTTTGTCTTTCTTCTTTGATAATTTGTTTGGTCTTCAAAAACTCTCTTATACTTGTTGGAAATAGACGGAAGAAGTTGGATGATAATTATACATTTCATATATAATTTTCATTCATTTATTGAACAAATCATTCACTTTATAAAGGCTACACAAATACCAACTAGTAGCTGAAGGATGAGGGAAAGAAGAAGGGACATGAAGATGAAATTAAGCTGACACTTCAACAGAATTCTGAATATGCTTAGAAATCACCAATATCAGAATAATATCTATGCACTCTGGTTTAGGGCTTTCTGTCACGCTACATTTTAAAGATATTAAAGCTTGGATCGTGCTCTTTGTGACAATTGCCATGTGACTTTTTATAAGATACTTTAATTCCATTGACAGAATATTAATTGTCAATCATGGCAATTGTCAACTTGCCTACTTGGGAATTATGCAGCTTGGTTTAGCATTTCTGGATCTACGGTGTCTCAAAAACGTAAAGGGCTTTTGGAATTAAGAACTGGGAATTATGTTGGTGGGCTTTCAGGCTCAATTAAATATCCTGGACACCATGCCTGTTGAGTGCAATGGCACTAACTTCTCCTATGAATGAATTTTCAGGGATTTGCCTTGAAGGATAGTTACCAGAGAAAGTTCTAAAGTTTATGAAACTTGAAGGAGGTGGAGCACAATGTGCATTAAAGGGGTTTCAGGGTTTATTAAAATGAGAAAATATGAGAGATGGTATTTGGTAGAGCAACAATTTCTAGGATATTATCACTATTTACTATAGTGTTAAATATACCTCCACCTCTTTCAATCTTTTATCCATTTTCCCCTTTTTGTATCGTTCTAGCAGTGTACATCCAAATTGTCAACAAGAACAATGCACTGCCTAATCATTTTGAATCCAAAATATTATTCGGATTATGGTTAAACCTTTTAGTTCGGCCCAATTCAAACTAGTCCAGAATTTGAACTTCTGGGTATCTTCATCGATTACCAGACAGTGGGCAAGTGCAGGTTGGACTCAAGAGGCAACAAGAGGTAGCCCCTTGATTATGAATTAATGGACAATAACATAAATCCATAACAAGCCCCAAAAATGGCTTAGATATTAGATTGTTGAACATTAAGCTGTAAGCCCATTTGGAAAGATTTGAAGAAACCGTTGCAGGCCTATGAAGTATGTCCTAGTCAACTTGATAGCACAAGAAACAGCTGGGATTGCCCAAATTAGGTTTAGCCTGCTTGGTCACACAAATTTTATCAACATCCAGTTTTGTATAGTATAAAATATTGAGGGTTTCTATTGATCCCCACTTTGGAAGTTGTTGGACACTTTTTATCTTTTATCTTTTATTATTTGATTATTTTACCCTCAGATAAAAATTCTTAAACGATAAAACTCTTAAACAAATATATCATCTTCCTATATTTTATAAACCCTCAATTCTCTTGGATGTTTTAATCTCTAATTTGTTTTATATGCTTTTAAATGCTTCTCCCGATGATTAAGGTGTAGATCCTGCTATGAGTGAACAGGAGTGAACATACATACTTTCATTTCTAACGGGGCCATTGGTTGCACTCGAGAGGAAAGAGCTTTTATGGAAGCAATGGCTACAGGAATTTTTCTCCATGACTCATCATTCAAGCCGACTTATGGCAATTCAACATTGATGATCAAAGCGTAGGCCTCCCATTCTATCATTGATTCTTAAGTCAGTCTACAGATTCAGTTGTAGTCCTAGGGACACTTCCTTTCTTTCAATGCCCAGACTACTATTATAGGCTTCTAGGAGAAAGCATCAAGCCCACAATCTCTACCGTCTTACAAGGGAGCGATATCTCATAAGCCAGTAGCGTATAAAATCAGTATGTATCAAATTTAAACTAAGAGAAGAGTAAATATTATTGTAAGCTATATACGAGGTAGGAGAAATAAAAGTTAGATTAAGAGTGAAGAGGAAGGAAGGGTAATCTAAGAATTAATTGGGGTTTATAGAGAAAATAATATCAGCTTAAAATTTTTAACGGGATAAACTAAGAAATAGGGTTCGAAGAGTTAAAAGATGAGGGTTAAATAAAACAACTCTAAAACATTTATGCCAAGAAAAATATCGTAAACTCAATTATGTGAGCAATAGAAATGGGAGTATTAGCCCATAAATTTTTATTAGAAATGCCCAATAAATTACGCCAAACAAACACAACTTTCAGATGATTTCTGCTAAAGTTTCCATTTTCCATCATTTAAAACATGTAGAATGTTGCCATCAAGTGCTGTGGGCAGCCTGGATTGCCATTACTAATGCTGTGTTCCTTCAAGGAATCCACTAAAACCACATAACACATGAACCCGACAGCATCAAGGATATTCATTCATTCCCCACTAAGGAAGACTTGAAGACCAAAACTCTATCATTTCAGATTGTGGAAGTGGAAGATGATTACCACAAGATACGTGTATCTTACTACTTTACTTAACAAGGATGCCATTACATTTTGGTCATGTAGGCCATGCCATGGCCTACTCATGCTTTGGTCCACCAAGATAAATTTTCTTAGCTAAAACAGTATTAGTATATCCCTGCTTTACTTTGAGCAAGGAATAAGACAAATGAATTTGTTTGGTTATATCTGCTTTTATCGAATGTTGGCCACATGTCATCCAGATGATTGGCCTAAATCACATGATACCCAAATTAAGTCCAAAGGTTTTCTTTTTGTACTTATTTTAATAAATTTCATGTTGATTATACATAGAATGCCATGCCAAAGGGACAATGTATTATAAACTGAGAGGCCAGGCAACAGCAAGACATCACTAGCTATGATGAAAAAGTGTAATATTATGATGAAAACCTTCCCTTTGCGTTTCTTCATTTATGCTCAATCCAATTCAATGTGTTTATTACTATGCGATATGAGCACTCTTTTACTTTACAATCTCACCCACCTTGACTTAAAGTGGTCCAATTGAGAGCTACATGAACCAATTTAACTAAAACATTATCCGGTTCGTTAGATACTGTGGGAAATCGGGGTGGCTCATTCCTCTATGTTTTTTTTTTTTTTTTTGGGTTTTGCTTTCCCATTATGACTAGTTACACCAAAATGCAATCTGACCAACATAAAAGATGCAAGATTATTTCACGACCAATTTGATATTTTGTCGAGGGCAACTAATTAAGGGTAACTTTATGACTTTATTGACAAATCCCTTTAAATTGAACTTACATTGTAATTAAGAGTGCTCTCAATCAAAGGCCAACTGGCACAAAACAATTCCTTCCCGCCAATAGAAGTGATGGGCAGCAAAAGACGTCAGTGAGATGGATCATGTAAATAAAAAATGAAACCAAACGTTTGCTGTGGGGCTAACGCTGCCTGCCCGTGCCGTTCTCCTCTCTCACTCACGTTCACACGCTCATCTTTGCTTTGCCACTTTTCTTTATCGGTTGACAAGTATCCTAAAGCGCTCAACAACTCTTCTCCTCGGCGGAGGAACCCAAAATCAGCCCCACTCCCACTCGTCCCCATCAACAAGAACAAAAACAAACAGCTACAGCACATTAAATGCTTTCTCAGTTTCTCAGTCCCAATTTGCTATTTTCATGTCTTTTTTGTCTCGTAACCACCGCCATTTTTTAATTCCATCCCTCACACCAAAAACAAAAACAACAAATTTTTACTCTCTAATCCCTTCAACTAAAAGACAACAAGAAGCGCATAGACGCTAGACAGGCACAAACACAGCACGTAACAGGTAAGTTTATAGCTTAGAAAACAACTACATTTAACATTTCATGGCAACAACCACAACAACTACTACAACTACTGCTACAACTACAACTCATCTCAAAGTCCAAACTCAGCCCATCAAGCCCAAACGCCGCAAGTATCGTGAGACCACTATTTCCTCCTCTGCCACCCCGTCCGCCTCCCCCACCACCTCCACCACTTCCACCATCACAATTGCCACCACTGACTTAGCCCGGAAACTTGACCCACCCACAATAGTTTCACCTGATAATTCCTGGTGTTGCCCAGCATCCAAACCAATCCCTACTCCACCGCCGCCACCACCACAACCGCCTCACCACAGGCAAGTCCGTACACTACCCAGTAGAGAACCCGACCCGATTTTTATACCTGACTCACCATCGACGTTCAGGATCCGATTTTCTCCTGGCAGCCTGTCGCCAGTCATGGACTTCACGCGCACCTCACCAACAACAACGACGACGGCCACCATGCTCAACGGTCACTCGTCAGATTCTTCATTTCCTTCAAGTTTCAGCAAATTCAACTCCGCTCTAACAGCTGGACTTTTGAACCCAATGTCGCCGCCACCCGATAAGACGACCCGATCCAGTCCGACCCTTTTCGAGATGATGGCTAGCGAGCCCGACATTCAGCCGAAAACCCAGATCCCAAATACCCACAACGGCGTTCCGGCATTCCCGCAGAAAACGAACCACCAACAACATCAAACCTTTGACCTCCAGCAACTGAAAATGCAAAGAATATCAGATCTTCTGTCGACGAGAAGTCCAGGTAACCAGTTCAACGAGTCAACCTCCAGTGACATAAAGCTTACGCTGAGTTCTAAAGATGGTATGAGCGTGTCGATGAATGTGCACAGACAGATTCTGGTGGCGCATAGTAGGTTTTTTGCTGTCAAGTTGTCGGATCGGTGGACAAAACAGCAGCCCAAAACCAATCTTCCGTACATTGTGGAGATTGCTGATTGTGATGACGTGGAAGTTTATATTGAGACTTTGAGGTTGATGTACTGTAAGGATCTTAAAAAGAAGTTGATGAAAGAGGATGTTTCCAAAGTTCTTGGTATTTTGAAGGTAATGTCGTCTAGTTTCTTTTTGTTAATTTTTTTTGTATTGATTGCTTAGAAACTAACTATTATGGAATATGGAGGATTAGGAAGAAAATCAAAGATTTCTAATAAACTTAAAATTAATACTTAACTAGGAATTCGAAAGTAATAATGACTTCCTTCAGATTTTTCGGTTAGATTAGAAGTTCTGTTTATATGCTTGTTAACTATTTATTGTGACAATTATATTGAGGATTGGCGTTTAGGGGATTGAATTGGTTGTAACTGTGCGGTTTATTTATTTATTTATTTATTATTATTATTTTTTAAAGGTTTCTGCGGCAATCGGGTTTGATGCGGGGGTTTTATCTTGCTTGGAATACTTAGAGGCTGCACCATGGGCTGAGGATGAAGAGGAGAAAGTGGCCTCATTGTTATCTGAGCTCCATCTTGAAGGTGTTGGAGCTGGTGAAGTTTTGAAAAGGGTTTCAGTTGAAGTTACTAACGGAACAGAAGAGGTTAGTGATAACGAGGAGGTGCTTCTCAAGCTTTTACATGTTGTTCTTGAAGGCAAAGATGAGAAGGCAAGGCGCGAAATGAAAGGATTGGTATCTAAGATGCTTCATGAAAATTCATCTCAGAATGATCTTCGAAAGGAGTCATTGTACTCAGCTTGTGATGGGTGTTTGCAATTACTTCGCCAGCATTTCCTTCAGGCAGCAGCAGGGGATTTACAAGACGCAGGTCAGATTGCAAGGCAGGCGGATAATCTGCATTGGATTCTGGATATCTTGATTGATAGGCAGATTGCTGAGGACTTTCTGAAAACGTGGGCTTCTCAATCTGAAGTATCTGAGGTGCATTCAAAAGTTCCCGCCATCCATAGATATGAGGTTAGCAGAGTTACTGCTAGACTGTTTGTTGGGATTGGTAAAGGCCAATTATTGGCTTCAAAGGATGTGAGGTGCTTGCTTTTACGGACTTGGTTGGAGCCTTTTTATGATGATTTTGGGTGGATGAGGAGGGCATCCAAAGGCCTTGATCGGCATTTGATTGAGGATGGTCTTAGCAACACTATTCTGACTCTGCCTCTTGCGTGGCAACAAGAAATTTTGCTTGCTTGGTTTAATAGATTCTTAAACTCTGGTGAAGACTGTCCTAACATACAAAGAGGGTTCGAAGTGTGGTGGAGGAGGGCCTTCTGGAGACGCAGTGGGGAGCAGGAACGACCACGACAATTACGTGTTACAACTGCAACCATTGAGAACTCATAGAAGTTAATTCCCTGCACCATAGTAAATGATAATGCACTAAGTGGTCTATTAGCTTCCTATGATCGCTTTGGCCCTGATTCTAGATTAATTTTTTGTTTTGAATCTCCTTCCTTTCTAAACCAGGACTGAAATTCTTTGGAGTTGAGTTTCACCAAAGTGGATATGTGTCTATTGGACTTCATATAACCAGGTTTAGTCTGGAAGAAGACAACTTTCTCTGAATGCAACTTCCATATATTTGTTGAAGATAGGATAGCTTGTTTTGTCATTTGACACTTGAATTGGTGCTCTTATACTTCTCTCTTGCTGTATCCGAATTGATTTTTCTGTTAGGATTCCATTTCTTCTTATACTATCATCTTATTATATATTCAGAGTTGATCTGAAAGAAGAGGAATCTTCTGCTTAGAAAGGATTGGTTGTTGGTGAATGGCTGATCTTTGAATTGGTTTTTCTAGCACGAGGAGCTAGGTGAAGGATCCATCAAATCTGATTGGATGTCTGTGAGAATGGACTCAACATCTCTTTTTGACTACTAAGTCATGATACCGCTACTCTTCATGTTGACATTGGATAAGTTGGAGCTTTCAGCCTGTGCAAATCAAGTGTAATCACATAAGGAATAGTAGAAATCTCTGAAAAATCAATGTGGCAGGTAAATAGTCGAAGCATTTGCAAACGATTACAATTATTACCATTAATCGGTGCAGCATTGCCATTTATTGCGGTTGGGTGGGTCCTGGATGGATTGTTATTTGTTACTGTCATATGAAGTACCAGTGTGAGATAACCTATTGTGCAATTCTTTGCTTTTTTATTTATGAACGTTACTGATTTGATTCACATTCATTGCTTCATGATATTAAACGTTCTACCCTAAGTCTTCATTCTTGTTCCAAAGAAATTTTAATACTAATTTCTATGATCTGTTATGTTTGGAATTGTACAGGATCTGTGATTATCATTTATGAAACATCCTTAGTTCTCTTTCATTGGACTATGTTATCGCTGAGCAGTTTCCTGGGTGTTCGGAATTGATGTAAAACTTTTAATTATTGTTCAGATTCATTCTTGTTAGCTTGAAAGTTGGCTTGTGTTTTTCTCATCTTTTGTCCTTGTCTCATGTTAAGAATGATAATGTATCTTGGTGTAGCAATTTGCTACCACATTATTTTGTGGCTTCTGGTTGCCAAAGCTAGGAGAATGGAGGATATCTGGTTGCAATATCAAACATTTCAACCTTAAATTATCTCTGCAGAAATACCGAGGTGAAATTTGGCTTTTCTGCTCTGATGGGTGAAATGGGTTGCACAAAAAGTTGGGTCTCTGGTTGTTTAAGGTCGATTTACTGCTGAAGACTCAATTACCTTAAAAATGTTGGAATTTTGTTACACAATTGAAAGTTTAATGTTTTATGGGCAGAGAGGCCTACGTGAATGTAGAACACACCTCATAAATCTCGAAGAAAATATTAAACTATATTTTCGGTTGTCAAAACCTAATGCGATGCCCGTCCTCAGTGCTACCAGTTAGGTGATACATGGTACTAGCTTTATCTTGTGAGAATAACTTCTCTGGTATTATGAGAATCATATTCTTTAGTAACGCTTGAGAATAACTTCTCTGTTGGTTTTCCTGTAAGAATGTGAGGGTACTTTCCTTGCTTCCTGTCAAAAAAAAAAAAAAGTTCCTTCCTCGATTGTCCATAACGTGAGATTTGTCCTACCCAATTTTTTTTAATAAAAAATACACTAGGGATTCTCATTAAAAAATCAGAAACTTTTATCCTTTGCTTGGTCACAGGCAGATCCAAACGCAGGCAGGGAAAGCAAAGAACCATAATCTTGTTTAGGGCAACAGTTGTTTGATGTTGGTTCTCATGTTGAGGTTTGGTTGTTTTGTTTGGAAAGTAATTTGATTTGTGCTCACAAAGCGAGTGGCATTGGTATCTTTCTATCGGGGGTGTGCCAAGTAGCGGCGTTAATTGTGACAGAGACAATTTTTGACAGGACCTTTTAATGCTCTCACTCCTTTACTTTCCTTGTGTTACTATCATTCCCCAGTGACGATCCATGCTGCCTCTCGGCAACCACTACTGGTGATTGAGCAACTACGGAGAAATTTCCCAATCCCCTCTTTATGCATGTTCCTGATGTTGACGTAGAAACAATACATCCCCGACCAGTAACACATAAACTTCAACTTCTATAAATTTTACAAATCTGACAATAAATTCAAGAGTAAAAATATACAGTTAGAAACTTAGGAGTTTACTGATACGATATTATTCATGTATTAACACATTATCATCTCTTGTAAATGAGTTAATTTTTGTATAAATACTTGTTCGATATAACATATAATATACCAATTTGCATGCCAAAAATTGTTAAATATAAATATTACTCTAAATTTAATCAAGAATCTAAAGAGTAGGCGATGGCAGAATGTGCATTCATATCAATCCTGTAAATCATATACCATGCTAGGTCTATAATATACAATTTGTGCTCATTTTCTTGCTTTGACCATTCAGGGCGGGTCTTTTTTGTAATAGTTTCAATAAATAAATAAAATTAGAAGCCTTGCTTTGACGGTCTCACAAGAGCACCGATGGAAGCGGAAAAGCGACGTCGTTATTATGCGGTGTTGCGGATTGGTGGTGATCCATTCACCAATCACCAATGGTAGGTTTAAGTGGTATTCATATTTTTTAATTTTAATGTAACATAACATACAGTAAAATATAAAAATCGAAATCGAAACAAGAGTGTTAGACTTATAACCTATATATAATTTAAATTTTATAATCTGACGTGACAGTTTACATAACAAAAATTTATCAAAAAAGAAAAACGAAAGAAGTTACATATTTATTAAGATTTTATCATATAAATTATCATCTTATATTGGATTATACAAACTTACGAGTGTAGTATTTTCTAATATAAAAATTGAAAATGTTTCTGAAATTTCGCGTGACATAACTAATTTATATATAAATAATGTTAGAAGAGAAATGGGTATGTTAATATTAATATTAGAATTAGAGTTTCTAACGGTCATAATCAGCACGGCGTGCAATTGTTGACTTTATTAGGAAGGCAAATGAGACTGAGAGAGGGAGGGGCAAAAGGGGAAGAGAGAAAGGAAAAGAAGGGTAAAAAGGGAAAGAAAATAGGACAAGTACGCCGTGAAGCAACAACACTGGAGTTGACGGTACAAATACAAATAAAAAGCAAAGAAAAGAAAAGGAAAAAAAAAAAGAAATAATAATAATAATTGTAATCTAAAAGGAAGAAAGGTTAAGGAAGGGAAATCCAAATCCTTAAATCAAAGGAAGGGATCGACAGAAAGAAATCGAAGTGTGTAAGGGGGTTGGGTGGAATTGGAAAGAAATGTGTGGAAGGGAACCGCAGACAAAGATCGAAGAGAACTTACCTTGAATATATGTGGGAAGAGAAAGAGAGTATATATTTTTGATTTCTTGAAATGAAAGATAAATACGAATTGTGCAGAAGGAAGCCCTTAACCAACACCAACACCAACACCAACAACGACACTCTGGAAACAAGACTGTCCTCATTGTAGTGACGGACGATACACGTCACGAAACGACACCGGACTCCATCGTTTTGTCGTTTGATTTTGGAGTGAATCAGCTCGGAATAGAGATCTATCGGATTGTTGGTTGCGTGATTTTGATTTTTTTTAATTTTTTATCAGGTAAAATGAAACCCTAAGCTCTTCGATTTTTCTGCTTTTACTCTTTTATCCTTCTTTCTGCTCTGCTTCTTTATTGTTTGGATTGTAATGGGTGAACGAGCCACGGCGATTCGATTCTGTTTATTTGATTATTGATTGAAGAGGACAAGGGAAGAGGAAGTGATGAGATTAGAGTTCTCGGCGCTGTTTTTTGCTTTTGTTTTTCTGCTTCAGATCTGAGAATGGGTTTCTTGAGTTGTTCTGTCTACTGAGAAGGCTTGATTGGTTGTTGCAATTCGCTGCGTTTTGGCTTCTGGGAGCTTTCAACGTTTGATTCGGTTTTAACTCGAGACTCGCTTTAGATCTGTTTTTACTGTTACAGACCGTTCTGTTGAGTTGTTTTTGGAGGATTTGTTCCCGCATTTTATCAGGACAAGTCTTGCTTTAATCTGCTTCTTCAAGCCAATGATCGACTTCACACAATGTGGGGATTATAGGCTTCTTAAGGCTTTTCTAGAGGTTGAGGGACCACCTTGTTGGCTAGTTATCTGCCGATTCGTTGTAATACGGTTATGGAGTTTCTTTGCATGTAGTTGATCACGAATACATTATCCGGTCTGTGCCTAATGTTTGCTACATGTCTGCTTAGGTTTTCATCACCGCATCATATACGTCATTGCAGTTATTGGGACTTTGAGCTTCTCCCTTGATTTATTTTGTAATCAAGTTGGCTTTTCAAAGGATCAAATACTGGTTTTTCGGATCAAGATTTAAAGGCTACTTTTCTGGTTGCAACCAGTGTTGGCTGGGGGTTATCCGAATTTTGATCGACCATGTTTGTCTTTATGTCTCTATGTTTCCCATTTAGTTGGTTTTGCTAGGAATTATGAACCTTGTTTGCATGTGAGAGCTGCTTCTTCTCAAAGTTGGCACCTTGGGATTGTTGAATTGATTGACAATAGAAGTGGGAACTGTTTTGAGTGAGGTTCTGCTCCCGTCGTTGCTTCAAGCAGTAATAGTATAGATATGTGGTATCATGTATCTTTTTTTTTTTTGTTGCTTTTAATCATATATTGTTTTTGCTTCGTCATGAAGAGCCCTTCATTGAGCACTTTGGGTTGGGAGTTCTCCTTATTTGTTGCCAGACAATTAAGTTGAGTTGCCTGTAGCCTTCGATGTGTGTTAACATGTTTGGGCCCGGAGGGCAATACAATCTCATCGCTTTTCCCCATGCTTATAGGGAAATCATCGATTGGGTTGTTTTTTCTGTGTTCAGCATAGTTAACATTTTGGTCTATGCTGCCAGCACTGATCTGATTCACAGCCCTGTTAGTCTTTATATCTGAGCTCCTAAGAGAATTCACATCTAAAGGAGCAACTTGGAGCGTTCTAATTAATGGTTGGAATTAAAGAATCTTTTTTATGCCTAATCTTGTGATATGTTAGCATTCTGAAGCGAAGATGCATTTGCTTGATAAATCAACATGATAGCTATGCTTGTTTATTATATATGTGCTAAACATCTTGATTTATTTTTCTCTTATTTTTGCTTGCAGATTTACTTCTGTCCTTGCACTGGTTTGTAGCATTTACTCTTGAAATAAGCCGAAAACAAGCTTTAACGGCATCTTGCAGAACCTGTGGTGGAAAGCCATTGGGTGATGAGAGAGGTTCACCACCAGGTAGCATGCTGGGCACGATTAGTTTGGAAGTTAACAGCTTTATAGATTCTGATTTGACTTGGAAGGGTTCAAAAGGTAAAAGGAGTTCATTAAGGCGGGCCAAGAAATCGGTTTCAAGAAGCTTGAAAGACTGTGGGAAGCTTGTCAATCAGTACTCGAAAACTGTGGATATGCCTGTTTCTGAATCTGAGAAGGTTGAATCTAATGTCACTGTAATTTTTTATGTCACTGTAATCTTGTTGTGACTACGATACTAATCTGTGCAAGATGAAATAATTTCATGTTATGACTTGATGTTGTGATCTCTTGTTCTATTTGCCAGCTTGGAGTAAGTGTACTTGGGTGTCGCTTTAGTGAGAAGGCTGAACATGTGCCAATTAAGAAGAGAAGATTTGTCTACAGATCTACATCTCCTCCACCCAGAGCCCCTTCATCACATACTGAGAAGAAAGAGATTGAACCAAGGGTAATTGATTCTGCTGCTTCTGCAAATGACTTGGGTCAGATTGTTGACAGTGCTAGTGAGGTTGACGAGACAAACTTGGAGAGGGTAAAAGGACAAGTTGATGAGAATGAAGACTTCTCTGGTATTTCTATACTTGCAGCTGCTGCATGCGGTAAGGATTTTGGAGGAGATGGTCATGCTGAGGATAACTCAGGAGTTGAAGAATCTTTTGTGCATAATGGCCCTTTTGAAGGTTCAACAAACAATCAATCGTGTTTTTTGTCAAAAGGAGTTTCTAAGAATGATCTTAGTTTTACTGAAATGTCAACTAAAGGAACTGGTTCCTGTATTTCTGCTTTGCCTGCCAAAGAACTCGCTGTGGGCCTGAGAACTGATAATTCCTCTGCAGATGGTCCATCACATGCAGACAATATGGAAGACACTTCCGTGGAGGATCATAGCGTGGTTACGAAGGATCTCGCAAGCAACAAAGATGAGGGAAAAGTTGGAAAGCAGGTGTCCTCTTCAAGAGATGATCGTTTGCACTGGGATTTAAATACAGCAATGGATTCATGGGAACGTCCTTTTGACTATCACGTTGCAGATTCTGAACCCAATGCTGCGGATAATATTGCTGAGGATTTGCATTGTGGTAGTCATTGTGATAATAAGATAAATTTGGAAGGTTATGAAGTGCATAGTGTGCACAGTGATCCTGGTGATGGTAAAACCAATGCTGAAAAGGAAGTGGCGCCTAGTAATTCTATCGGAGTGGCTCATGAAATAAAACAATCTAATATAGAGGAACACAATTCAGATGTTTGTGCCAATTCTGGCATTGCTAGTTACTTGCAAGAAGATATGTCTTCTGAGCTTGATGATGTTGTGAAGGTGGATCAATTAAAGGGAAAGGAACCGCTTCTTGGTCAAGAAAGAATTCAAACTGATGCTGGGTCTGTTGAACTTCCTCCAGCTGATGATGATAAGAAGTTTTCAGCTGCTGTTAATGAGGATAAAAGCACTTCAGACCACAGTGTTTCCGATGGTTGTGTGGGCAGTAATGAGGGCTTATCTTCACATAGGGTTGACAACTTGGATTTAGGTGCAGATAACAATCTAGCATCTAAATCAAATTGTGATGTGGGTGGCTGTGCTGCTGATGCAGGCATGCTTGTTTCCTCTGGTTCTCAAGTTGAGAAGCAGGAGGTTGCACCTCTGCTAGCTTTGTCTGTTAAAACTAGCTGTGAGATTGGGGATGTTTTAAATAAAGCTGTTGATGAGGTGAGGGGAGTTTCTGGTTCACTTGATGATGCAAATGCTGCCATGGATGTGGATGCATTGGAAACTGGTCAAACATTGGAGAAAGAGTCTACTGACGGTGCTCTGGAGAATTTTCCCAGTTCTCCTCCATTGGATGTTGAGCTGCCTACCTCAGGTGCATCTAATGAAGTTCAACCTGTATTGGCTGCTGATTTAAAGGCACAGGTTTCTTTGCGTGATAGTGCTGCAACTGATACTTCAATGCATAATAGTGGCGAGGAACCTACGACAGATTGTGTAGAAAAGTCTCCAGAAATGTTGCAAACACCATCTGCTTATAGCTTCCATGATGTTTTATGTAGAAACGGCCAAGGTGATCTTGTAAATAGTTCTGATAGGATGGTCTTAGAAGAACCTTTAGACAATGGTTATTATTCTGATGTTTCTCGTGATCATGCTCAAGTGAAATCGAGTGAGCTCTTGGATTATGATTCTCAGTATGAAGATGGAGAAGTTAGGGAATCAATTGTTCATACTTGGGAAGAATATGATGGTGAAGACATGGAAGCTGAACATGTTGACTACGGATCTGACAATGCTAATAACCTAGGTTTTGAAGCTGAAAAAACTATGAAGCATACACAAGATACTGACTTTCAACCTTGCCTAAGTGGCTCGTCGGGGTCTGGTAAGGAGAGAACATCGAAAGGGAAAGATAGAAGAAATGAGATTGAGTCTGGTGATGAAGCAGGTGCTGACAAGATTACTGGAGATGTTGGTGTTGTTGCTAGCTTAGATGAGACAAATAAACCAAGTCTATCAGCTGAGGATCACGAAAATATTTCAGATGCATTGACTGGCATGAGAGATGGTAGTACTAAGAAGAACCTTGCTGATGACTGTGTGGATGTACTAGATGGTGGTGAAGGTACTGCCGATAGGACGGTCAGATCAAGAGAGTTCAGGAGGGAGTTGGCATCACATATTGAAGGACGAATATCACATGACGCATATTTAAAAGATGACAAAACTTGCACACATGGAAGCAGGTACTATTTGTAATTCTGCTTGTACTCGATTTAGTTTAAGTGAACATTGGTACAATATATATTTATTCCAGGTCATCCCTTCTGAACACTTTTTGAAATTATTGAATGCAGTGACGCTGATTACACTACCTCTAGATCTGAAAGGGAACGTGGATATGGAGAATCTTTTGCTAGGTGCCGATATAATCTGCATGCTCATGCAAGAGGTCAGGGAAATGATTGGGTGAACTCTGCAGACTCTCACAGGGTCTTTAAACGCTATCGTTCCCCTAATTATCATGGTCCAACATCTTTTCGTCGTCTGGGACCTGAAAATGGTTCCATTGGCAGACAGAAGATTGATGGTTCATCAATTAGCATCCATCGGCGTCTTACAAGAAGCGGATCACCGGTTGACAGGGGTGAGGCATTTCGTTTGCGTTTGGGTTTCAGACCGTCCCGAGAGCTGAGTCCTGGTAGGCGTGTTACTCTTGGCAGAGGCAGGTCTTTAAGATATGGTCCTAGAGTGGATGGGAGAGGCCTTAGGGGGAGATACCATAGGCCTATGCTAGATGATTGCTCTGAGCCTTCCTTGAATCGTTCTCATCCTTCAGCCAAGAGAGAGAGAAGCTTTTCTCCAAATGATAGACGAGGTGAAGACCGTGCACATAAATCCCTCTCAAAGTCTCCTTCTAGATCTAGAACTCGCTTTCCTGACTCGGGTAATCCAAGTTTAAGGCACAGAAGTAAATCCCCTACTTTCAGATCTGAGGTAAGGATGCAGAGAGGGAGGTCACCCCATCAACGGCCTGGTTTTTTGGCAGCAGATCGTATGGTAGGATTTAGGACAATGCACAGAAGTCATGGTTCCCCACCTCATAACTCCAGATGGATTAGCGACTGCAAAGATGGTATGGTACATGGTTTTAACCAGCGTTCTTCAGTTCCAGACAGGAGGTCACCAGGCAGGTTTGGCCCACGTGATGACAGGTTTGACCTGGCGGACTGCCCACGAAACCACAGACCTATGCATCCTGGAAGATTTTCTGAAATGGATGGAATTGGTAGAGGACGAATAAGGTGTGAAGAAAGTGATGATAATAGGGAGAAATATAGCTATAGATTTGGGCCAGTTGCCCCTGCAAAGCGATACGAAATGGATGGAGTAGTCAAGCAATTTCGTTACAATGTGGATGATGGTTTTGTGAAGGCTCGAAATTCTCGTTATGGGGATGCTGCTGATTTTCATGGCAGAGGGAGTCCAAAGGAATTTGGCAGGGGCATTGAGAGCCGGATTGGAGATGCTTCAAGAAGATTTAGAGAAGAGAGAGGCCCGTTCGTATATCAAAGAGATGGAAAATATAACATCAATTCGAAATCATTTGGTTTGCGGGAAAATGATGAGGAGATAACTTCTAGGAGAAGGCCTTCTTGAATCTTCACATTGGGTGCATACGTCCAGGTAGAAAGAAAATATATAAGTTGGACCTGATGAAGTCTTTTTAATTTTCAGAAGACAGGCGTCTAAGTCCCGCAGTTCTCATATCCTTCACTTGGTGGATTTGGATTTTCTATTATGATTTCCCTTTTAGGTTTTTGATGAGATCAAGTGGTTACCTTCTTTTTTCCTTCATTTAAAATATATATAAATATTTTTTAATGGCCAAGTGGTAATGTAACCTCTTAGCTGGCCGTTGAAATATGATCAGATCAATGAAAAGTCAATTTCTTTTTTGTCGCAGTTTTCCCCATGTCTGTAACTTACTAATTTTTCTGTATGCATTGTTATCCCTCTGGTCGTCGAATGGTATATTATGGAAGAGCAAACGAGAGAGAGAGAGATTGAGATACATACAACAGGGTCATACATATGGTAAAAGTGATGGGTCTGAGTTCAAGAAGAAATTCTGTTAAAACTAAAGTAATCAGAGGAGTTAGCTTTCAGCAGAAAATTTTGATAAAATTCGCGTTGTTATCACTTCATTGATTTAAAGTCAAAACTTAGAAAGAGTGATTCGTGAATTGTGATATGATATTAATAGTTGCCTACATATCTAATCACTGCACACACGTGTTGAAGGATTGACAAACGCGTGGTGAAGGTGCGTAGGGTTGTGAAAATGACGAAGGATTTTGAATGGATAAGTAGTGTAACAAGTTAAAGACAGGTTCGGGAATCGGACCATTTAAATTAAATTCATAATAACAACATTGCTTGATGCATTTTGGGGGATTCATTTATTTCCCCTTTTTTCTCCCGTCTTCTGCCATGTAAAGAGCTTGAAGCAGGATGGAACGGATATGCCTGATATACTTCCTCGTTTTTGTTCTATTGCATTTGCCAATTGAGTGGTGAAAGATTAAATAACAATATTCAAATTGCAATGACAAAGCGGTTGGTGCCAAACTGTTGGTTATGGCTTTTCTTCTTTTTTGAAGTGTTAGTAGAATATATGAAGAAACTTTTTCCTATTCATTTAATACCGCTTTCTCAAGTTCCACAATGTTTCCAGAGCTGCAAAATTTTAAGTCTGGCTCCAGTGCTGGATAGCGGTTCCATTTGATCAACCATATCTCATAAAATTCTAACCCTATTAATTATGCTGGCGACTGATGATCAAACAAAACACATCTCCGCTCTGGTCTGTGAAGTAACATTACATGTGTCCTGCGCATACATGCTGAAGTAATAGCCATGGCTGCCACCTTTATTTCTTATGTGCTTATGATCAAACCATTTTAACTAGATGAAAAATGAAAAATCCTGGTGACTCAATATGCAATTAAGCAATTAGAGGGCACCATCATGAAGACTGGATTCTCCAACATTTTCAGGAGTAAACCTGAAGTCATCTTGTAGGAGAATCGTGTCCTCTCATGATTGTTTAAATAAAAACATTATTACTCAATGATTAACAGATTAATTGTACCTAAATTATGTTTTTTTGGCGAGCCAACAGTCAGAATGAGCATGGCAGTTTGGCATAGCCATCCCCTGCTTTCTCCAGAAACTTGTACATCAAAGCCACTCTTTCTTTGACTATACAATCCAATTTAATAAGCTTGATATTGTATACTTATAAGGTAAAACGCTATCTGCTTGTTGAAATACTTTGCTTGAGTTAGTATCTTGTGCTTTCTGTTTGACGACCAGCTCCTTGCTTGTCTTCACCATAGCGATATCCAGGTGAGTAACAAATCTTCCCTTTAACCATCGCTGTCCTCCTCATCAAAGTGTGTGAAAAAAGAGTTCACCAATGGGCACTCATAATTTATTTCTCTGGGTCTTGCAAACTTTTGCCTTGAAAATTAGAAGGCAACAAACCCATGTTAGACTGAAAAGGATCCAGCTTCTGAGAATCTACTTTAAACATATCAAAATGTAAAGGACATGAATTTAGTACATACCACTCTTGATCCATCAGCATTTCTTTTGTCAGTCCAAACTCTCTTAGCTCTTCTTCAGTGTGATGCATTAACAAGCTGTACCTGTAGAAAATAGATAACATCATGTGAAAGTGTTAGATTAATAAATGAAGTACTACCACCAAAAAACTTGCATGATCATGATGAGGCAAGCAGGATTAATTACCTGCCGCCATAACCTTTCTCCATAACGATCATGCCTCCGTTACTCAAGTTATTGAGTCCCTCAAATTGCTCAACAGTCCATTTGTACCACCTCATAAGAAAAACACGTAATGTGAGACCATGTGACACTATCACTAAGTTCATGTTTGGCTTTCGCTCTCCAGGTGGCTGGAACCTTCCATTATCAATAGCTGCTCTAAGAGTTTCTCTGAATCCTGTTTCATTTTCAATTCTTATCAAGTATTAAAACCTCAACAGTAAAGGAAAATACCCACATAAATTAGAAGGAGAGTTTTTAAATTTAACAAATTAAATTCTAATCTTTCTACTAACACAAATTGAAAGGCAACCAAATTAGTTTAACTTGAAATTTAAAATTTTGTTTCATTCTCATATTTTAGCTCCAAAAAACTCAATTAGATGAGTGCTTAGATGAGCTAAAGAACCCAAGTTATCAAACTCTAGTCAACTCAGCATGCTGTGTTTAGTAACTTCATTCGAAATAGTGTTTTTTCTTCTCTTTTTTTTTTTTTTTTTTGGCCTTTAACTTTGATTACACAATTAAAGAAGACATGGGTTTGCTCGGCAATTAACTGTGATAAGAGAATGATCAACAAATAGTTTGTTAAAAAGAGTACCTGTGATTCTATCATAGACATCAGCTGCAGATTCACCATTGGGAAAGCGGTAAAAGAAACGACCATAAAGCCGACGAATAGCTTTCTCCACTCGCATCTTCTCTCTATCCTGAAAGTTCCCTATTCAACAAATCCATTTGACAGTTAAATGAATTTTGCACGCAACTCACATAATTATTCACTAATGAAACTGCAAGCTTTTATTTACCAAAGTCTTGCTCTCGAATTCGAGGCTCTTTGACCACGCCAGAAATTCTTGAGCGTTCAAAGGCACGACCCAAGTGCTGCAGTGTTTCCAGAGTTCTCCTATAGGGTGAAACGTAGAAGTAAACTTTCCAGTCATCAGCTCCATCTTTCTCAATAATTTCCCTTATTCTTCTGCCACACTCTTCAGCCTGAGCCTTCCCTTTCTCTGTGAGTCCAATCTTTGGATCAGGAACTCTTGTGTACACACTCTCGTCCACATTTCCTTCACTTTCTCCATGTCTAACCAAGATTATCCGCCGAGGCCTGAGAGCATGGTCAGTAGCCGGGCGCATGTGACGACTTGTTTGCTGACTGACATGCCCATTATGAGTATGAGAAAGTTTGTCGAATTCTGCTGTGTTCTGACAACAGTTGATTGAACTGAAACAACAACTACTACTACTACTAGTCCTACTTGGTTTTGGACGCTGAAAAAGCTGAGATGGAGTCGGGGATAGTGTGAGACCGAGACGGATGCTGGCCATTTACTTAGGGAAAGGAAGGAAATAAGCTAACGAGCCAAGAAGCGAAAAGGAAAAAAAATTTCAACATCTATCATCTCTTTTGTGTGGCAGTTAACTTCTGATACTTCTTTTTTATGTTTGTTAGCATGTGGCAGAATTTCCAACCTCTGGGACTAAACATCTCCAATCAAGCTTCAACTGCTGTTAATTAGTTGTCTTTCTTCAATTATATGAATTTGTGGTGAGAAATATTTACATGTGCAGTTTGGTGTACCACATCATCTTCTTATATATGCCATGTGTCAATATACAATTTTTTGTTTTTTCAGTTTTTAATTCAGTTTTTTCTCACTTCCCTTGTTTTTTTTTTTCAATTATATATCGTTATTTTGGTTAGATAGATTTATCAAATGACTAAAATAATTAACCTGATGAACTATCTCACATGAGTTTTTGTCATTTATGGTACACATAATACGTGGGTGGCAGCCCCTCCTACTCCTACTTTCTTCCTCTGTGGTGGTAATTTGATCCCGAGGTTGGAATTTAATGAGAATTTGCCAACTTGGTGCTCTCCTCAAAAGCAAAATTTCCAAATGACCTCAAATTGACTTACGGTTACTGGCTGTGAAGAACAGCTCAACAAGAGCCGACATCACTTTGTGGCGTGCTTGAAATGTTGAGCTTGAGCTTTAGTCCACTAATATTCTACTGGTAGGGAATGCGGAATCAGGAACCTGGCCTACACTCAAATGGTTATGTATGGCATCAGCAGCAGAAATACAAGAGAAAAGGGATCAAACTTCTGTGAAAACTGTTCTTGTGTTCTCTACCAATTTGTCTTTTGCCAAACGTTGTATATAATTTGAATAAACGTAACCACCCCACACCATACCAAGCAGGTTTTTTAGTAAAAGAACAATAATACAAATACAAATTGTCTTTTTGAGCTTGGCCTACTATTCATTTAGGTCTGAAATTTGTCTCCACTCTCCAGTCTCTGCCCCTGCCTTGCATCGTTATTTTTAGTAATGGGCCAAAGCCCTCGTTTAAAAATTCAGTTAATTTTTAATGGGCTTGGCCCATGATATTTATTACTAAGAAAAGTTTACATGCCTCGTAAGATTCAATACCACAAACGGAAAGCAAAGCCTAACAATATTAAAATGAATTGATACTAGAACTGTAAGACTTTGGAAGCAGTCTTCAGAACAAATAAAATTATTCTTCCAATGATATTGAATATTCCAAACTGTTATATTTTTAGCTATTTTAAATCCGTAAATTCCTAGAAAGACCTGCAACCACCTTTCAATAATTGGGTATAATTAACTTTTTTAAAGTATGGTTTATTGGAAAAAAGAAAAAAAGAAGTCCTGGAATTGAAGTGTAAACATATAGTCAATCCACATGAGTTTGACAATAATGATTTGTCATAAAAATCTAGATACCTAATGCTCATTTGATTCGTAGTTGAGGTCACGCATGGTTCAATTTTAGAGAAAAAGTGGAGTAGACTTACCACCAATTATATATATATGTCCAGAATCTTACCTTCAAATCCATGACTAGTTGGGCAAGCTAGTCTTTCTGCGTGCACCTTAAACGACAAATTTGTCAAAGGTAAAGGAGTGAGAAATGATTAAATGAACCTCAAGTCTAAGTAGTCCCCTGCAGCTGATCGAGAGGGAACGCGATGCCTATGTCAAGCTAGCTATTGAAAGAAATTAAAGTTACTACACTATTGCTTTTGTCTTTTGCACACAAAGATTTCCCCATTGAAAGAATTTAGTACTGCTGCTTTTGCATGGGCTTGTACATAGAGTTAATGAATGGTAATGAACATTTGTTGGCCTAAACCAAAACCAAATTAAATATAAATCCCAATGAATGCTTACATGATATGAAATGAAGCACTCAATTAATTTCAATTAGCTAACTTAAGTGTCAACTTTACATAATTGCTCGCATTTATCTGCATGGATGATACTTATAGCTATATGAAAAATTGAGAAAATAATCTAAATTAGGATCTCTTTGATAAATAACCATCTTCTTAAAAAATTATATGTTATGATTCTGTCTGTAAAAATATTCTAATAAAGAATCATGACATATAAATTTTAAGGGATATGATCATTTTTATAATTTATGCTTAAATTTGGGACAATTTTTTAATTTTTCCATAACTATAATACCGCTTGAAGCTTGCTCTGAGGATTACTTGAAAAAATGGTCATTGACAAAAAGTGCTACAGCTTATTTCTGCTCGGCCATCAACCAGCATGTATTAATTCAGGACAAAATATATACTCAAACGCCCTTTAATTTTGTCAACTGTATTAATTTTTATTTTTTTATATGTTATATTTTTCTAATTCAACCATTTCTGAAAGACAAAGACCAATCAATTTCGGGTTTTACTTACCTAAAACTGGGGACTTGGCTTCTCCGTATATATACGATGCTGATTAACGTTCTCAAAATAGTTGAATTGATGTTTCAACAGAAATATTTCTTAAAAGAACAAATTAATTAACTTCTAACTTTATAAGATATTACAAATTTCAGGTATACATGGACATGGAGTATACTTGCTGTGAGGTTTCATTTCTTGAGTATCTCTTTCAGTCTAATAAGTTAAACCATATATAAAAGAGAAACCAAAATATAGAGTTACAAAGATCCCACAAGCTACACAACAAAGAAGCTCTTTAGAAAATTACTGAAATTAAATCAAGTGAAGAAAGAAAGAAAGGCTTATCATGAATGGTGTGAAAGCTAGCCATCACCATGAAACTGACGGTATTTTGTTTTACATTCTACCTGTATATTCACTCCGCATCTTCTCTCCTTTAACTTCTTATTTGTTTTTTGGAAACAAAGAAGCGTCACCAAGTAGCCCATTGTAGAAAATTATTACGATAAGATGATACTTAATTATTAATATTACAAACACACAAATTAAAAGAGTAGCTTTCATTAGATTTGTCTTTGTAGTAAAGGGTTTATTTAATCATCCAATGAGATAGCTAGGATAGGTCTATAAGAAACTTCTTGTGATTGACAATTCAGACGATTATAATATTAAAACATTCGTGCAAGCTTTAATTAATTTGAAAAATCAACTCAACCTGCAGTTTGTACGCTACAGTGGTCTAGGGAAAACATAGAAAGAAACCCAGTATTGGCAACAAACTTACATATTAACGACACATCCAGTTGAAGACAACATACAAATTAAATTAATAGTTTAATTTCTTATTGGTTTTTGTCATATATATTGACTTTAGTCCTGTCGATGAACTCTCTTTCGTGCATTTGTGAGCCAAAAAGGAGAAGTATATATCACCAGTATATATTAATTTAATGGGTTTGCCTGTATTGATATTTTGAATTCATCACCCAAATCTTCATGCAGTTTTGGATTATTTTCTTCAGTTATATTATATAATAATCATTATTGGATGTAGTTTCCATTAAAAAAGGTGCAAGTACTTGTCTGGAATTAAGACACATCAAAGCAAATATATATAGGACTAAGATCAATTAATCCTGCGAACCACCTATATATATATAATTATTTACGAAATTGCATATATAAACTTTCTTAAAATGATGCTGATGAAGTTGTCTTAATTGGAAACCAATCAATGTTCTCTAACTAGTTAACTAAATTACTATATTACTTGTGTACTGAATTCGAGAATGCATCAATACAATATACATCAAAAAAAGATTTGAAGAACTTGATGCAGTCACTGTGGTTGGTGACTAGGTGGCCAATTTTACTAATTCTTCAACAAATAAAAACCTACTAAATTATATGCTGAGTTTAGGGTTTATTTCCAAGGCTGTTATATACTTGTTATGTAAAACTGTGAGCGAAAACCATTCAAATCATGAGATGTATTTGGTATAGTCTGAAGCAGTGAAGCTCACAGTATAACAATATGACTTTATGTGATGAGAGGTTTTGGCGCCTTGGCTTTTTCTTATAGTGCATAATTATGGTAGTAGTTTACATTCTTGAAAATCTAATTATGTTGAATATTTATGTTTTCAGTACAGAATTGATGGAATTCCTAATAAATAATATTATATACAATATGCTCCCAAATTTTATTGTTTTAATTTTGCATATAACATATAAGAAATGAAAAAGAGTATATATAGTTTCTGAATGAGAAGTTACTATTTCCAGTCTCTTCTCATATATGTAGATATAAAACAAAGAGACATATTATATCAACTCAAATTTTTAAAATATTATTATATATCATAACAAGGAACAATTATTGGTTAATTAATCTCGTATTGGGAAGGAGTATCGTGACAAGACCAGCATTGTGAGGGCGCTGCTTCTGTTCAATCACTCAATTTTTATGGGTAGCTACTCACCACTGAACTTATTGTCATAAAAGTCGCACATTGACTTTTATGCTCGATTTGGAGCCTCATTTGGCGACGAGCAATCTATGAACCACACCTGGTTGTACATACTCCACTATGAACATATTGGTCCACAAGACAAGACGATGAAGTAATCAAGTTAATATTCCAACTCTCAAAGGCAATCTACATGAAAGATTAACTAAGAAGCTAACATTCAACAGATAAGTCCATTAAATCACGCTTTTATTATCATTTGCTTATTCTCAAACTTCATAGCTAAAAGGGTTGATTAATTCTTATCAATCAATGATGGAGACAAAAGATGGTAATTAATCAAGATAGCTAGCTTTCTGGACCATCGAATTTGGACAATATTTCCTGTAGTGAACCAGGAGCCCACCTGTGGAAGACAGTTGCTTGGTAGGGTTTTAATGCCCGCACGAGCAAATGTCATATTTGCTACCCGGCGCAACAAATATATAAATGCATGCGTACAAGCCACTAGCTTCTGTGCGGATTAAAATGTTCCAACATGCGCACTAGTGTAGTACTCATCTTCAATTAGCTACGTCTCCACATTAACACGTACATATATAGCTCAACACTTTGCTCTTTCTTTCTTCGGGTAGTTTTCTGACTTTTTGTTTCTTCATGATAATTGAAGAGTTGCCTTGCCCTACTTTTGTTCCTTGTATCACTTTCTCTCTTGCAGTGCCTAGAAAGCCAAAACTGAAAGTGAAATGATTGGAAAATTTGTTTCAACAACTTGGTGTCCCAAAACATTTTTTGAGCAAGAATTTTAATGTGAACCATGCAAACGATAATCACTTGTGGATAGAACAAAATATGATAAGGTTTTGGAGTTTTATATTAGTTTGTTAAACTACTGAAGGAAAAGAATCATCGATCACTAAAATTGAATCGTAGCAAAGAAAGCTTAATTAGCAGGGGATTGGACTCATTTTCGAAAATGATAGTATGTTTTTTGCCGCTTTTCCTAATAATATTATCATGCTAAATACAAAAATGATGACTCATTTGATCTGATCTGTTAAAACAAATTGACATATATGCCATCCTAAAGTTTTCTAACTTTTTCATTTCTTTTTATTATTTTTTTTCTTAATATTAGAAAGAGCCAAAAGCAATGGACAAATCCTTATATATATGATCATACGCATAAAACCCTATTATTCTTATCATCCATACTTGAATATACTCTCACTAGCTGCCAAGCTATTACAAATTTTTTTTTTCTAGAAGAAAATATAACCATATGGTCATGATAACATGTGACCAAATCAATTTCTTACCAAACTTGATAAAACGGTGATGATTACACTACACTGCATTAATGCAATGCATATCATATGATTGGTGTCAACGCTTCACTACTTTCAGTGATATAGAGGTATAAATGCTAATATAAAAAGCAATACAAGGGTTAAAAGAGATCATATCATAAGGGAAAATGTTGAATATTGTAAATTAAATGTCATTTTCATTTTTTATATCATCTTATTACCTTTTAGCCAATTCTATCTCCCTTCCATATATGCATACACACTTTCGGGTATTATTATATATTAGCTTTCCCGCTCATGTATAGTAAGATAAATATGAAGCATGAGTTGATCAAAAAATTGCTATAAAAAAAAAAAAATCATCAATGCCAGCAATAATTTATACCTGATTCAAGTAATGGTCGGTCTGCTTGTGTCGACTATAGCACAATACAAGATAAAACCTCACATGCAAGCATATGATAGCTTAGAGTAATATATGGAAAAGAAAGTATAGCAGGATACAAGTAGATGGAATTTGTTTCCAAAATTACATAACAGAAAACAGTTTTGGTTTGGGTTTTGAGATATCAAATCTCTTCTTTCACTTTCACTTACATTTTTAAAGAAGCTTAAGTCCCTTTTTGTCTCTTAACTGCCCTCAAGTTTTGCAGACATGATGATATAAACAAATTGATCAAGACCGTTGGTTTGATGATGACTTATTAAATGGGTCACAAGCAGCTGGGAGGGAAAAGCATCAACCAGATCTTGACAGTCCATTCCAGAACAAAAAATGGGTGAAGATTTTGATGTTCATTTTGACGGCAATGAAAACAATAAGGGTCATATTTAACTCAATTTGGACTGTACAATTCATACGAAAATGGCCCACCATAACAAAATTTTCCATGCGGGTAGAGGATTATATTTATATATAATCTTGTATAATATCACTGTACCACGGCACCAATGCCAAGTTGCAATTTATATTGAGTCCCACAAAAAATTGGATTAAACTAAGAAAAAACAATTAATTTTTGATATGTTGACTGATAAAAGCATAAAAATTTCATACTTCAGCTCACAGAATGTACACTTGGATGAGAGCAAAACCCTAACAATATGGGACTAAAGGCAAAACAAAAGGAAATGTACTGGGTGGTCCTCACTCCACGAAACTAAGACGAAAATACCATAGTTAAAATCTAAAAGAAACAAACAATCAAAAACATAGAGAGGTCCCTCTTTAATTAAGTTAATTTATAGCTTTCATTGAGCTTATACAACAGAGAGGTTTTGTCGTGGACGGTTAGAGTACTTTATGATATCTGCATTATATATATCCACACACAGTAAAGAATGTGACTGAGGTCCCAAGCTGTATATACTCCCTACTTCCTTCTGATGCAGGACCTACCATGTGGGCTAGTTATGCATCCTCTATATATATTTCTTGGAAACTAAAATTAGTGAAAACTATAAAAAGATTAAAAAAAGAAAAAGAAAACCCTCCAAATCCTCTGGATATATAAGTTGAATCCAACTGCTTAGTAGTTAATCCAACTTTGCTTTATTTAATTACTTGATACTTGTCATTGGCCAATAGCAAATTATTCTCTAGCTTCTAGCTTATAAACTAGCTAGTTATGTTATTATAGTCTTCTTCTTCTTCATCTCCTTTTCATTTCAGTCGAAGTATATGTATGCAACAATGACATTCTATGATCCAAGATATCGTACTGTCTGAAAGTACATATCATCCTTCACGGACCCTACAACATATGACCTTGCCACCCACTTTACTAGTCACCAAAACCAACTGATTTCCGCTCCGCATATAAAATATACTAGGGTTAGGTTAGTGTTCACCAAAAAAAAAATGATGATGATGAGCTCATTCGATCCCTGCAGGTTCTAAAAGCTGCTCAAAAATAACCTAGGTACACAGTGCATTGATACCCTCATAATATAGCTACCTAGGTTGGTCCTCCACAATGAAAGGCTTGTTCATGATGGACCACTCCACTTTCCACAGTAGCCTCGCCCCAATGTACTATCAATGCAAAGCCCCTATCTAGCCATAACCTACATCGATACACTTGCAAATTTCAAGCCAAAGTCGAAATCGTACACTACGTTGCAGGCACTTCGATAGGTGATATTTTTTCACTTGCACTCCCGCCTTTTCTGGGTGTTCCATTTTGTAATTGACCTAAAATAAAATAAAATAAAATCCAGATGCTGAATCCGTGTAAGTTGCTCTTTTTTTTTTTTGGCTGAGACAAAAAATTTATGATAGTGTGTACATAAAATAAGTGATGAAAGTTACGTGAGGTTAAGGAGTGCACTTGCACTACTTTTGCTGTGAAAATTACTGAAACTGGGAGTTGTGTTGAATTTTAACCTAAGAAGTTGCGCAAGGCAAGGGTAGGGTGTGTAGAGTTGATATCAACACAGAAAAAGTACGAGCGAAGCCATGAAACAACAATTTTGCTAACGTCAGAGCAGAGCGAGGTTAAAAGAGAAAATTGGCAAGCGGCGTAGAAAGCTTTCTCACAGGACCACCTGCTTTTAACGGACAAAAATTAAGAGCTACATGGATTTGCATGCCACACTCTCAGGTTTTGCTTCGTGCGCTTCACATTTTGTTGATTTATTAGCCAAATGAAATGCATCACCAAATAAATTTCTTTAATTAAATGAAAGTGATCGAAAATTAATACCCTAGTGGATGGCTTTAATATTCTAGTTAATTTCTTGAAAATAACTAGAAAGAAAAAATTAATGACACATACATCAAAATGTGAATCTACTTTTTGAGTTGTCAATTGTTGATCATAAAAACTTGAAAAAAAGAGCTTTGATTGATTAAAAAGATGAATTCGTGCATGGTTCATGATAATTAAATCTGTATAGTAAATAATTATAGACATATAAACGACTAAATGGTTCATAAACAAAGCGAAGCATGGATGGTCGGGGAGGGTGGTGGTGATAGGTAGAGAGGGGAAGTGCGCGTGGAGTGAGCATATTTTCACGGGCTAAAATAAAAGAAGAAAAAGTGGTCCCGAGAAAGAATAGTATTGTAGAGAGGGAGGGAGGGAGGGAGAGACATTGGTGGAGTGCTTTATTACACCAATTAATTAGAATTTGATGGGAAAGTCTGGACCACCTCATCTCTTCTCATCACAGTCCCTTATTTTGGGAACAATTTCTTTTTGAACTATTTCCAGGCGCATCTATTCTTCTTTAATTTCTTACACAAAATACTCTCCCCTCACCCCCTTCGTTCATATTCTTGTTACTCTTCTGTCTCAGACATTCAATTCTTTTGGCTCAGATCAGAACAGAACCAGTACATAGACTTAAAGGCCCACTAAGCGACCACTGAAACGAAACCTATCTGAAAAAGCCTGCATACAACTTCTACTTAGGAAATGATTAATTGAGACTCGTGTCCGAAAGCTAACATCTCTCTCTGCTCTCTGGCAGCCTACCTAGCTACTCTTATCTTTTATTTATTTTATTGGTATTATTAATAATTTGTTTGAGTTATAAGATGCCTATTGGTTGTGTAGGGTTATCATAGGTTGAAATGATATGGGCATGTTTTTTTTTTTCTCTTTACAAACCAATTAATTAAGAGTGGGAACTGGTCATGTGGCGGCTTGTAGTTTGTGAACCAGGCAACCGACGAAAGTTCAATACTTTCTGGTGTTCCCGGTCTTGAGTTTAATCATTCATCAATACTTTGTGAAGCAGGGGATTCGTATTTCCATGTATTCTATTCTGTTAATATTTAATTCACCTAAAAATATTAATTTTCTTGATTATGGTAATTTATAATTGTTGGGTATGAAATAATTGAGGGGATGAATTGATTTTCTTACTAGGAAGTCTATTTTGGTTGTATTAATATCAGAATGCATTGACCCACTTGAGCTATCTATCTATCTAGTTAGAGAGAGAGAAAAGAAGAGACACGCAGTGATAAAAGAAAAGGCATGTATGAAATGATCATCACGGCTATAGCTATTAGCAAGTCATAATCGCCTCTATGCCCATCCATCTCTCCTTCTATTTCTGTGAAGATATATCTGATCTTTCTTCCTAGGTTGCTTCTCATGGCACACCATGTTGGCTTTAGCTTATTAAGAGATGAGCTCTAGCTGTAAGAAGAAAACTACTTTGTCTTCTCTTCATCACCACCTCCACCACTACTAAGCAAACATCTATTTCTGTTGAACCTGTAACAACTTACTACTCTGCAAGGTAAGACCTTTCATCTTTTATCTCATGTAATAAGTTTCCATTTGAAAAGCCAAGGTCAAAGTTTCACTTTTTATATTTTCATTTAACTTCATCATGAATATGATGAAAGAAAAATGGTTACTTTTCAGTCTCTAAAGCTTTGATTACTGATCTCCTTTTCTGAATTTTTCAACTTTGCGGATTTTTGGGTTATTTGGTTGGAGTGGATCTTGACGGAACTGTTGTTGCAGAATCAGCATCAATCTTTGGAATATATCAAAAGATAGAACAAGCAACTTACAGCAACAAGGAGAGGAGTTTGGATTATTTACATGGCTAGGGAACTCTGTGAAGATAAATCAAACATCATTTCATCAGCAGCTGCCTTTTGTTACTCAGATGTTGCATCTAGTAACCCGACAATTCATCAACCTCATCTGGTGAACCAGATCCACGACTTTGAGCCCAACCCAGAGATCTTCAACTTGACCACAGGCATGGATATGATAGGGTTTTCAAAGAATCTACAGCAACAACACAGTGACAATAACTCTGCCGTGTGGAAAGGATTCTTTAACAAACCTGGAAACAATCCTGGCCCCCCTTCTTCAAAGACGATCAATGAGTCAACTAGTGATTTCTATCATCACCATCATCATGAGTTCAACAAACCACAGTTCACAACTGGGATATCTGAAACAAGTAGTGAGAATCTAATAGTTGGAACTGAGCATGCTCCTTGGCAAGAGAATAGGTTACTTGTTGATGATTCTTCTTTGAGGTGTGTTTTCCCTTGTGAAGGAAATGAGAGACCAAGTCAAGGCCTGTCGCTCTCCCTTTCTTCAAGCAATCCTTCTAGTATTGGTTTACAGTCTTTTGAACTGAGACATACCCATCATAACAACCATGATCATCAACAAGATGAACTGAGGTTTATTGGCTCAAGTTCTAGAGATGGATTCTTTGGAAAATCTGCAAGCAATATCCAAAACCAACAACAAATGATACAAGATGGGTTCTTGGGAAAAGCTGCCGCTATTCATCATCAAGGATTCCAGATGAGGAATTCAAAGTACTTGGGTCCTGCTCAGGAGCTTTTAAACGAGTTCTGCAGCCTTGGGACTAAGCAAACCGATGTACCAAAGCAGAAGCCCCATAAGAACAAACAGTGGGATGATGAGAATGCCAGTAGCTCTTCGAGAAAGCAACACCTTTACTCCCTTGAATTCATAGAATTACAGAAAAGAAAGACAAAGCTGCTTCAAATGTTGGAGGAGGTATATATGTATATACATACCATTTCATTTTTATTCCATAAAGATACTTTCTTTTTCCATCTTTCCAATCAAAATAGATTTTTTTTTTAAAACAAAAAAAGGAACATCTTTCTTAATCTGAATTAGTGAAAAATAATGAACTTTTACTTGTTGATCGGTTAGCTTCTGTAAACATGGTTTTGGAACTAATTTAGCGACTTGGGTCCTCCCCATAAATGCCCAGATCGTGACAATTGTTGACGTCCATTTACTTTCAGAAACCTCTATTGCTTTTCTTTTCATGGCATCTCATTTTTATCTTGTATTTGCTCTACCTTTTATATAACACTACTCGACTCTTATCTTTCCTTCTCATCTGTGTTTAGGTTGATAGAAGGTACAAGCACTATTGCGATCAAATGAAAGCTGTGGTATCTTCCTTTGAAGCAGTGGCCGGTACTGGGGCGGCAACAGTCTATTCAGCTTTGGCTTCTAAGGCCATGTCAAGGCATTTTCGATGTTTGAGAGATGGGATTGTGGGTCAAATTCAGGCTACAAAAAAGGCCATGGGAGAGAAAGATCCAGTTGCACCGGGCACAACTAGAGGTGAGACACCGAGACTGAGGATTCTTGATCAAACTTTGACGCAACAAAGGGCTTTTCAACAGATGACTATGATGGAGAGTCATCCATGGAGACCCCAAAGAGGCCTACCAGAAAGATCGGTATCTGTTCTCCGAGCTTGGTTGTTTGAACATTTTCTCCACCCGTAAGTTTCTCCATCTTTTCTCTCTCTTTTTTTTTTTTATTTTTTTTTATTTTGCAAGTTTGCAGTCTCTATATAAGTAAACTACAAAGTAGATTCACAGAGAGAATCAATGCTTTCTCCAAAGAAAAGAAAGAAAACAACCGTTTTCATTGTTTTAGTACTGGAAGTTTCATACGTATGCAGATCGAGTCTCAATCATTTTGCTTGCAAAACCAGCGCAACCTTTTGTTAGTTTCTATCCGCCTCTATTTAGATTCCATGTTTCAATTTTTGTCATATTATTTTCAATCATTTAGTTTCTTTCCTGAATATCACTTGGCCCTCCCTCTTATCTTTATGGATTTAGTTCCGTTATATATGTATAGGACCTATCTATCTTTTCTCACACTTGAACTAGTAAAAAAATTATATATATATATATATATTCAGTAATATCAAACTCTCAGCATTGACTCTTTGTTTCTATGAAAACCCTTTGCAGGTACCCCAGTGATGTTGATAAACATATCTTAGCCCGCCAAACTGGTCTCTCAAGAAGCCAGGCACGTCCACATCTCTCTATGGTTTATTTTAATCATCCATGAATTAATTTATATTATCGAAGTGGCATATCTTCTTGGGATCTATAATTAATATAATAATGTGCAATCATTGCACCATATCATCATATTATATTTTCTGATACCTTTTTGTTTCTACTATCCGTTTCTATAGGTGTCCAATTGGTTCATTAATGCAAGAGTGAGGCTCTGGAAGCCAATGGTGGAAGAAATGTACATGGAAGAAACAAAGGAAGCAGACAACAACGTGGCTTCTTCAGATGGGACTACTGATCTCGATGAGGACGGCCGGCCTAATCCAAATCCTAGCACTGATCTGAAACCAACAACCGACCAACTCGTTCGAATTGACTCAGAATGTCTATCTTCCATTATCAATAACCCCGATAAGAGTGATCCTAAAACTCCTAAGACACTCCAAAACCCAACCTTGCACCACCAGCAGCAACAAAGTTTTGGCACATACGGTGCCATGGAGTTGGATTTTTCTTCTTATAATCAAAACACGGTAGGTGGGGTTTCTTATGCTAATGATAGTGGTAATAATCAGAACTTCAATGGTGGTGGCGTGTCTTTGACGTTAGGGTTGCAACAGCATGGTGGGGCTGGAGTGAGCTTAGCATTCTCTCCTGCATCACAAAGTTCTCTATTTTACCCCAGAGACCACATTGAAGACTGCCAACCAGTTCAGTATTCTCTTTTAGATGGTGAGGGACAGAATTTGCCTTATAGGAATCTGATGGGGGCTCAGTTGCTCCATGACTTGGCTGGATAGAGGCAAAGCAAAGTTCTTAATTAATGAGGCGGTTAACGGGGCATTCTTAATAATGATATAGTTAAGCAGCATAGGTATAGTTAATACTCCATACGATATATATATATATATTTATACACATAAAAAAAGCTACAGCTGTTTTAATATATAAATACGTGTGCTATGGAAGTTAGTTCCATGGCAGGTAGTAGTTTTGCATCTTTTGTTTTTAATTGGAAGAACATGTCTATTTACTGTGAGGTTAAATTGGAATGGCAAGTGATTGATGCAAAGATTATTACAGATATTTCTTTCCTCTTTGGGTGGAATCTGTTTTTCAGGCATCTAACGTATTATATTAATAGGTAGGCCTCTCTCTCTTTCTATTTCTCTCTCTTTCCTCTCGTTAAAGCTAAGTGATTGAGTCGTTTGTGGCCCTTATTTGGATTGAAGTACCATTTTTTTCTTGGAGGCTCATCCAGGTATCTGTTTTTCTATGAAGACAAATTAATTGAACAACACAATTTGGTTGGGTCCTTAGTTTTGGAGATTAAGACAATTCCTACAAAAATCACAGAATATCGTGATCATTTCATTGTTGTGGTCCTAATTCATCTTCATGAAGATGATATTTCATGCCCCAACGAGTTGCCCTGCTTTATGATTTGTCATCCACGGCATGATTTATGCTATTGCTTTTCCTGATGAAAAGCAACCTTTATTAACTGCCCTTTTAGGTAGTGTGGAAGATTTACGTCTAATTTCTTCTAGGGTTATTTGTTCATCCAACATTTTTCTTTCTCGTTTTAACAATATTGGACCATTCCCTGCACGCTCAAGACACAACTTTTGCAAGGTTGATATTTTGCATGCAAGCTCATTTGACTTTCAACTACTATTTAGAGAGAAGGGAGAAAATGTTCGGACACAAAATAAGGAGGTCGATGAATTAACGATAATGCAATCTTTGATAATATTGCTTGACTACAATAATTCACCCACTTGTCTTGCTTGACATGATCGATCTCCAATTTGACAAAAACAAGTAGGTAAAGGAATCCATGAAAACCATGTACCGGAGATTAACCTGACATAATGTGACGCATTAAATGATACATATGTATATATGCACATCATTTTGTTGTTTTAAGGGAAAGTGAAATATAGAAAAGGGAATCATTCATTAGCCCTAGAAATTTGCATGCACATAATTTATGATACCAATTTTGATATGCGACAATGTTTTAATCATTTGTATACATAATACGCTTTGAAAACTGTGTATTTGACTTGCCTTATTCCTTAAATTGAAGGTAACATCCTGAAAATCATTATATTTCATTGCTTATGATTGTTTAGGAAACATGCAAAATGCATCAATATTTCATCAAATAATTCTCTCTCTCTCTAATAAATTTTTCTACATTATAGCAACACCCGCAACTATCTTTATTCAGGTCTACTACATAAGTAAGCATGCGTAGACATAGTTGAAAAGAAATTATCTTTATTGGTTTGTACCTGTAAGTTCTGGAAGTATGCAGTTATAAGAAATATAACAGTAAACTGTGACGTAAATCAACACAGGAGGATTTTCAGTAAACTGTGACGTAAATCAACACAGGAGGATTTTTACGTGGTTCGGTTATAAAACCTACATCCACGGACAGCTATAGAGCTGCAATTCACTAAGTTCTTGTTTGTACAATCTTTAGGATCGTTTACAGTGTTGACTCACTCTCACAGACTGACTTAATCTTTGTAAAACAAAATCCCGCAAAGATCTTAAAATTTAGTGACACTGTTCATTCTCTGTCACAGATAACTTAACAACACACTGTTAAAGTTATACATAACAACGATGTCTGACATTTAATTACATAAACACTTAACTCGCAAGTTCTCTCAAGTGTCTATTAACTCACACAGACCTAATCAACAATTTATATACGATTACAATCTCTTATACATGAATAAAATACTCATAAAATCAAATCAAAGAGACATTCCTATTTTCGTTGTAGCTCTCCTCTTAATCCTTGGAATGCCGTGACATGAACTTTCACAATCAACCGACTAATCAACACTACAAGTTATGTAAAAATAACTTTGTATATATAGTGGGAGGTCTGGACGAAATCTACTTAGAATACTGTAAAAATTCTAATCAAAATCATATTAGGATAAGGAGAAATATAATAGGAATAGATATAATTAAACTCCCAAAGGAATTAGGACACAAATAGATTTTCTCCTATTTTAACTAAGATACATGAAATAATGTCCTATTCTAGGAGGATATTGATTATGAATCAAATACTTCATAAAATATACTTTTAGAAACAGTAAAATAATAAACAGTATAATCTTCTTGTTTTATCACAAGTTAGACAAAAATATCATGTACATAGCACATGCACGTTGACACCAATAGTACCTGTTCTGGTGCTGCAAAGGATATATATCTTCCTCATCTGGTTGTTCTATATTATTATGCCATATGTAGATGGCCTTTGCTAACAATAGGGAAGCTCATCTCCTTCAATAAGTTTTGACTCAACTCAAAGGTATTCCGTATTTAGGCTTACAAGATTATTCCTGTACACATTTTTCATGATTTAAGAAGGATTTTTTAACAAAAAAACAATTTAGAAGAAAAAAGTAATAATATGTGTACATACTTCTATTACCTTGTGGTTGCGTTAGTGAATTTGATATTATGCTATGAAAACAAAACGTGTCTTTGATTTAACACAAATAGGATTCCTTACAAGTCGGCCAAGGCATTGGGGAGCATGAAAAGATGCACTATCGACTCAGCTGTCGCTTGCATAAGCAGAAATAGGGATTGACAAGAGTATTATTAACAACTTGCAACAACCATATATACGTTAATTTTATTTATTTGTTTATTTATTTTACCTCTGAAGTAGGCTGCTATTCTATTTTAGAGCTGAATATGTATATATGACATAAGCTGCCACTTGTTACCCAACTTCGTAGATATTCGATCGCAACCTTCGCATATATCGAAAATGATGACTTCAATTAATGTTATATATATTTTCTATTTCATTTTAGAGTTTTTTTTCATGGGTCAACTTTCCAAATCAGCAGCTGTAATATTCGTCCACTGACTTGGGAAAACAAGGAACGGATATTCTGGTTTATGATGAGAATGCAGAGTTCTACAGAAACGTATATGGTATATTATTATTCATGGGCAGATGTTGAGTTTTTATCAGCATATATGCACGTACAAATTACAATATTATTGTTATTGTGATGAGGTAGATTCTCTCGTTCTAGGGCAACAGATGGTGAGAATTTATATATAGAGAAGGGTGGCGCTTGTATTAACGCTGAGTTGAAGGTTGTACAGTTTAGTTTAGTGCCTGTTTTGCAAGTTGTTATGCCTTCTGTCTTCTCGGTACTTCTGGCTGTCTATGGTTGGTGATTAATGAGCGCCGACACAACAGATGGTAATATATGTATTTAAGCCTAAACCAAACTGTAGCTAGAAGACTTTACCCTATATATATATTTATCCATATATATACATGATTTTAAAAATAAAAAAAAAGATTAAATTTAAAATTTTGTTAGGTTGATGAAAATAATTAAATTAAGAAGCAACATTATTGTATTAATATTAGAGTCTACGTTTATAATTTAAGATTTGGTCATAATAAATAAACGTATTAACCTCCAATGTTATTCATAAATTAAGCGAGGTTAAAATTATAATTTTGAAGATTTATATTATCTTTATAAAATTTTATAATTTTCTACATTCATAATTCATTTATATATAGCATTAAAATAATTCTTCTTATAGAAGTTTAAACTAGTAAGCTCCCTACAATACAATCTAGTATCTAATAGCTCATAAAATTTCGGAGAAGATTTGAGGGTTGTTATAAATGTCGGTGAAGCAATGAAAGATAATTCGTGGCTCTGGGTGGGTGGCGTGGATAGTAGGAAGGCAGAGAAAAATCTTTTGAAGAAAGAGTTGTTTTATTCAACCCCCACTTTTATTTTATTATCTTTTACAATTTTATCTTCAAATAAAATTACTAAAAAGGACAATTTTTTGCACAATCACTTACAATTAATATTTGTTCACTTCAGATGTGGTGGATGAACTCTGATTTAAGTGGTTCAGCCATTCAAGCATGCAACCTTACTAACAAAGGGGTGTATACCCAGGCTCAGGCTATCTGCTATAGTTAAGTCTTCGAAAGAATGCTTGGCTTGGATGAACTTAGATAAGACTTAAAAAGAACACAATCCGAATAAATGAATTAGGATGTGGCCAAGTAAAGCTGTTATGCTTTGGAGTAGACTGAATGGGACGAAGAAGGTTCTAGCCTTGTCTAAAGTTCCGCTGAAAGAGCCCTTGTCCATTGATTCAGATTTTTTTATACTGCATTTTGGTGTACATGTCGAGTCCCTTCATTTTTACCATCATAAAGGGTTTTAAAAGGGCCTTCACAATTGGAAAGCAGTACAGCCAGAGAGCTTTGAAAGGAAACAAACCCGTAATTCCTTTACGAATAATGAACATTGGAACATCAAAACAATATATTACAGGTAAAGAAACAATTTAACTAAACCAAAAGATTAGAAGCGTATTTAGGGAATTAAACTGGGTCTAATGAGAATAATACGGAGGTTTAACATTTTTTTTTTTGTATTTAGAAGTGGGGTTAAAGAGATAGAAAATAGAGACTGAATAAAACAACTCTCGAAAAAACTGAAGACTTAGCAAAAGGATAATGGGCTAAACAGATGGGCTGTCAGAGCATGGCCCATATCTGCAATAAAATGCACTCTGGTACGGGCCTCTATAACTTCAAATGTGGACCAACCTAAACTATTATTTCACGGCTCAACAATCAATACTTGCAGGGGCAAAGGCATATAAAGCCTTTTGGGCCTCAACGGATCATCCACCTTCAGCTCTTTACATCCTGTAACTATTGACAGAGTAAATACTTGGAGAGGCAGAGGCAGAATCTCAAGTAACTACTGCAGAAGACAAATTTTAAGTAACGAAAGCCATTAATGGCGATTATTGTCTGGTGCAATTATTATGGATTGTGATTTATATGGATCATTGATGAGAAAGAATTGGGACCCATTAAAGGCAGTGCATCTGGAAGGACGTGAAAACTTTTTTCTCTCTTTTTTTTCTGTTCTGGTTCTTCAGACGTGATGTGGATGGACCTACTCCCCTCATATCTCACCTAACCTGAGAAATTACGCTCACATCTTAAAGCCTGTACAAAGCTTCAGATTGCCATCATGCTCTGATGTTTATTGCATTTCATCTCTCCTATCAATATTATTGTCGTTTTTGTACCGACACTTGGTTTACTCGCAGATTCATCTTCAATAATAAAGGAGAAAACAAATTATCAGGGTTAGTTTTATAATTTTTTTAAAATACTTGTACAATATTATTCCAATATGTACACTGTACAGTACCTCTTCTTTAAATATAATTTTATACACTATATAGTATAAAAGTGGTTGTATATATGTCTAGTAGTAAACATATTCTTTTGACAAACAACCAAATCATATATTTATTTCTTAGGTCAAACCTGAGTCAACACTTTTAAGAAATCAAAATGTTCAACGTGTTTGCGTGCGAAAACACTGATATCCGCTGAGTTCAATCTATATTAGTTTATTAATAAAATATTAAACCGAGATCATGGTCGTTGATGGTGGTGGTGCCCTTTTAGTGGAGGGAATCATTTTAAATGTAATAAAATTTCGACTCAACCGTCGAAAGTCACCCCGTGGCAGCAGCGAGTCCATTTAAAAACTAATAAAAGTAGAAGCAATTATTAGGTCTCAGTCTCGTTCACATTCTGAATGTGACTCGATCTAGACATGTTGCCGTCGGTTCCATCCCAAATACACTCATATAACAACCGATGTAATATAATATACATCAAAGATATCAAAAAGGTCTGTACTGAGTACACTTTAGACACGCAAAATTTTGTAACAATTACCCGCCTCTAGATATTGAGAAGATGCAGGCATTTGCAATTTGTGATTAGCTAATACGCATAATTTTTTTACTTTCAGATCTTTTTAACTACAATCTGAAGTCCAAACTTTTGATGGGCTTTTAAATGTTTTGACCTCTACGTGTGTTCTGGAAGTTGAAGATTTAACTTGGGTTTGTTAGCAGACATGAAGATGCTTTGACCCACAAATCCCATCATTTCATATTTTTGTCTATTCTCACCATGTTGAGCTATACTTAATGTCGTGATTCGTCTAATAGAAAATGATCGCTCGCATCAAAGAAGCATCGTAATATTATATTCAATTGTTGTCAGGGTCATAGATTATTCCCAACTGAGCAACATGCGCCCTGAATTCCCAAAGAAGATATATAAAACAATTGAGAACCATACTGCATTACTGCTTTAACATGTATGAAATATGTAAAGTACAAATTTGATACATTAATTAACAATATTCTTTTTTTTTCTGATGATTGTTCAAGGATCTACTCTGGATTACAATTACAAAATTGGAAGTGGGATGAATAAATTAACGAACATACAAGAAACATTAAGCAAAAGCTACCATCCTATATTAAACAATTGCTCTCACTATACTTCACTGACCTCACCCTCTCTACATACACCCACATCTATCTCGATGCTTCCTTTCTTCTTAGACTTCTTCATCACCCTGCAACAATTTCTTCTTGGAGACTGTCCAAACACAGATACAAATGAATAAATAAATAAATAAAAAGATCATAATAGCCACTTTGTATCAGCCAGATTTATGACCAAAATAATAATAATAATAATGGTTGAATGAAAATATATGCAAACTCAAGTACTTACTCTTTCCCATAGATGCGGGTCTGGTCTTTTGTAAACCACCACCTTGTCAAGATCAGCAGGATTAGCCATCTTCCATTTGCACTCAGGGTGTGGGACACGATGCCGAGCATATTCAGTCACTGTTTGATTCATTGTAGAATTGAATTTTGCTTCAGAGAGGTAGAATACAAAAGGCTTTTGACACTGGTTTCGTGTCACTGGCCGAGTGTTGAATGCATATGCTGTGTAATCTGCTCTTCTGTACCAATTCAAAAATGTTCTCGAAGGCATTTCTATCTCACGGGGTGAAAATACTCCCCGAAAAATTTGAATTGCAAAGCCCCAAGAAACCGAAATAGTCCAACTCTTACGTTTATCGTAGCAGATGGACTGTTGCATTAGAGCTGCTGAATCTA
The DNA here is from genome assembly GCA_013180625.2 of Boswellia sacra. Taxonomy (NCBI): domain Eukaryota; kingdom Viridiplantae; phylum Streptophyta; class Magnoliopsida; order Sapindales; family Burseraceae; genus Boswellia; species Boswellia sacra. The sequence continues at coordinate 1,722,514 of SNVD02006955.1, read as the reverse complement.
GCCTCTTGGGCACCATTAGGTGCTGAAGAGCTTGAACCCTAGTCATATTGGGGAAGATGGGCTCAACAACGTCAAGATGATGAAGCGACACCAAAGGTGTAACTGGGTGTGCAGCAAGGAGTCCAAACAGGTTGCCATACACATCATACTGATAATTGCCATCCGCCAACAAGAGAGTTAGAATCAGTAACAATCTTTCCTGACAATATTTATACTAGAATAAAAAAAATGCATGCATGATTAGAGGAAGACAAAGCAGACAACTCATGGAAAATTTTCTACCATTCCAAGTGATATGGATAATAGATTTTCATCATTCATTTGAGAATTAATGAAGAAAATCTTTTCATGGCTTCTTCATAATACTGCAAAGGTTCATGGATCCTTGGTAAAACATGTCCTTATGCAGGTGATCTCACCGCAACAGCAAATTTGCAGAATGAAGGCTATTCTCCACATCAACTGTATGGGTTCACGTGGTGCCCATGCATCTATATTAAAATCAGTGAAGTTCATATATGCCCAGAATGGTGAGTCTCAGGTTTTGAGGTTTCATTAAATAGGCAAGGCAACTAAACTGAATATCATCCCTCAGTCAAACTCATACATCATCATTCATCATCAAGGTCAATTAGAGCGTGCATTGTACGCACAAAAATATGCTCGTGGGTGTAACACCAGTTCAATCGTGACAAAACCGGGTCCAACCTCAGTCCCACGTGGACCCTACACCCCGACACATCACAACCCCCAGCTCAAGGTCAGGACAACATTGAGCTAATCACACGCCATTTCAGTTTAGACCTTCACGGGAAAACGGGAGGGGAAGCTCAACACATACACAAAACCAAGCCCAATCGACATCTCCGCTGGAATTCGGCGAAACGTATAAAACTACCATCACTCATATCGTGATATATCAAACACTCAAATTAATCGAGCTCTTAAAACCACTTCATTCACTCCTCAACAACCAACTCCTTATTAACTCACCGTTCACAATTTAATGCAACTGTAATTTCAGAGACTATAAAACCCCTTAACTCGTATCGCGTCAACCAAAATATCGCGATATACTCGGTAACGAAAAGAGCCTTCTAGCTGTCCATTACATTCCAGGACAACAAATGATCATCCATCGAGTTCACATAGACAAAACCAACAAACCAAGTAATCTCTAATTCAACTAAGATTTGTCTAATAATAACATCGAAAACTAAGGAAAGCGAAGTTGATGAACACTTAACGACGTCGTTAAAGAAAAAAAAATAAAAGTGATTATAAAATTAGAAAAAGAAAAGGGCAGCGAGTGACCGAGTTGCAAACCTGGTGAAAACCGAGTTCTTTAGTGAGTGGAACACCGAGTTCAGCCATACAAGCTTGCATTCGATCATCAGAGCCGTAGAGTCCAGGATATCTATGTATACACCTATCTTGCATCTTAACAAGAGCTTTAGCCAACGGATAGCTAATAGCGAAGCCGCCGCCGCCGTAAGCCATGCCATACGAGAAAAAAATGTTCTGCAAATGACTCTCCGATAAACTCCCGATATAATAAAACTGATTATGATCATACTTTCTCAAAACCCTAACCAGGTTCTCAGTTATGAAAACGGTGTCATCGTCCCCCATCACGAACCACCTCACGTTTTTCAGCCCGAGACGGAGCGTCTCCGAGACGATGCGAGAGATCCGTATCGCCGAGCGGTGCCCCTGCTTGTTCGAGTAAGGGAACTGTGAAGTGTCGCTGGAGATCTTTATCGCCGGCAACTCGTCGCTCTGGTTCGTCTTCACTATGTTGTCGAGCCAGACAATGCCTCGCATGTCCTCGGGTCTGTACCATATCTTGATATACTCTTTTCTCTTGCTCCAGAGCTTGGCTGAGGCAGCGATGCCGAACACGATGTGGTGGATTTCAGTTGGTCTTTGCGTCCTAGTTTCTTGAGATTCACGTCGGTGGATGTGGTAAGCCGTCGCCGTAGTGTGATTGAGAATCAGCGGCTCGGAGTCGGCTGAGATGTTGGCGACTGTTGTAGATATTCTGTGAGTAATGGAGAAGGGTTCAACGTTGCAGCCGCGTGAGGTGGAAACGAGCTTGAGAGTGTATACGACGTAGGTGACTGAAACGAAGAGGATAAGCCAGACCATGAGTTTGGGTACGGGTCGCGTACTTGAACCGGTTCCAGGAATTGGGTTGCCTGATGCAGTTCTCATCTGATCCCAAATTGGTTTCTCTGAATCTTTCTGGGCCTTCATTTTCTTTTCCTTTTGGTGTGAATGTGAAAAGCTAGAGCTCGTGCATTGGTTAAAAGGTGTTAGATTGTCAAGAATCTAAATGGGTTCTTGCCAGATTTGGTAAGGAATCAAAACTTTGCGGTCGAATTCAAATGTGGAAATGAATTTTCCTTTAGAAATGTTAAATTGGGGAAAAAAAAAAGTACTTGATTTGTCGAAGTAGCTCAAGATAATGAAACTCAATTTGGAGAGAGCAATGTAGTTGGAGAATGCCCAGAAGAGAAAATGCAGGAAAGTTTTGAGATTGAGAGAGCTAGCGATTACGGATGATGATATTGCTATCCAGAATAGGAAGATGAAGAAGGGTTTGCAATTGCAAAGACATAAAGGCTAGCATGTATTGGCATAGCTGTCGGATTGCAGCATCGCTCGGGGTCGGGGTAGGGGTAGAGATAAAGCGATGCAATGCACACCCACACAAATATTTATATAAATTTTTTATTTTTTGTTACTGTTCTGTGAGGGGAAAGGTTTGTTTGTGTGTGTTCACTCAAATTTATTAGCTGTAACAATTTGATGGAAATAAACGGTGGATGATGAGATTTGGGTTTTGAATGAGCCCACTAAATTGACAAAATAAGAGTTTGGGTTAATGGAGGAGTGTCCACGTATAAAATGGTCTGAAAAATGTCGTATATTCGTATGTGATTGCACCGACCCTTACTTTCCCTTCTCCTTGGTGAACCGCTCATGACTCACCAATGCCACCATTACGCGGTTAGACTAGACCCTTTGATGGGGCTCAGTTTTGTTCTCATTTGCAAATTGCAACTACTATCTTTACTCTTTCCTGGAATTTACCATGTAGAAACAACCAGTACTGTAGCTTTTGTTTTCACCTGTTTTAGTTTAAATCTAGTGGATTACTTATTTAGTGGAATTGCTTAAAATATAAAAAAACTGGAAAGGTAAATGAAAAGGATTATTAGCAAGAAAATAGATGAAGAAGGTTACAGACTTAGAGTCCATACTGGGTGTTGTGCTTTCAAATGCGGTTGACCTTCCTGGTATGGAGACAATTGAATGCGTGGAGTAGAGTCTAAAATTTGCAGATTCAGGCAATTGAATTGATGTAGATAGCAACTGAATTGATGTAGTAACGTGGACTTCATAGCTTCTTTAGAAATTTTGCTTTGTTAATTATTTACAAGATCCGAGTTTGATCAATTTATCTAACCAGAGAAGAAAGTGAACTTTAATATATTCAAGATCATTCTGACATCCGATTTTTGGCAAGTATTAAGATCGATTTCGTTAGAAAAAAATAAACCATTTTGCTTTCAATTCTTATCTCACAAACAATGTATACATGATAATAATTAAATCCATCTGCCAGATTTGTCAAGAGCCAACTACTCCGGCTAGAATACTGTATCATAACTTGTGTTGACAAAAACATGTATTTGACTCGTTGAATTGAGAAGAATATTCAACTTACAATAAATTCGTAAACGTACCCATTTGAGAGCAAATGAAATACATGATGATGGAGGAAAAAAGGACTGTTATTAATTATGTAAGCGAAGCTGCTATTAAGCATCTTTCTTATTAGAAAGGTAAAGCTTGTTAGAGGAGTCTAAACACCAACGATGGGACATGACATGAATGGTGGGGAGATAATGTAAAGCATAGCTATTATAGTGGAAACTGAAGTGCTTTGTAGTGGTTAAATTGATGCTTTCGTCAAGACTTTGTTGGAGAGTAGGCAACTTACCCAATTCTTCAATAACCTTTGGAAATCGCTTCTTTCTTTTGATTGTCGTTTTCATCAACCAATTCAACATAATTTCTTCAATCGGTCAAAGTAAGCGTGATTCTACTTAACTTCGATATTATTTTTCAACAAACGGTGAACCAAAAAACATATGTACATAGCTGGAGAAAGAAAGAAGATAACCCAACTTTTCATGCTACAAAGTACAAATACACATGAAAAATCATCTAGTTTCATGTCTATTTGCCTTCATTTTCTTCCAATTCCCTGTCATTATTTCTACAGTAAAATGTGAACAAGATTGAACTAAATAACAATGCAAAGCAAATTTATTATGCTACTGTAGCCCATTGTACGTACCAAGGCCGGTTGTCACGTCACATTAATGGTGTAGGAATCACAAAAGGGATATTGGAAGAGTGTGGAAGAGGATAGATCTGAATTCTCAAAACCCAGTTTCACATCACAGGAAAATTATTAGATGCCAATGTAGGTAATAAAATTACTGTAGCTTCCAGCCGAGGCCGCAATTGAGAGATGGGCCTGGATGTTTCACAGCAGAAGAAACCCTTTCTGAAGGTTGATAAATGGCTGCAAGTTGTATGCTACAACGCTGAAAAGGCTCAATTATTGCAATCAAGTGCAGTAAATTTTATATTGTGCGTCTTTTTGGCTGTCATATTGTGTTGCTCAAATCGGTCACTGGCAACCTTGAAAGAAGGGAGTTGTCTCGCGATTCCTGCAAATGGAATGGGCTTTGTAACGGTCCAATTAAAAAGACACTTGACATTATGAGTACACGTGAACGCACAGAACAGAAACAATGCAACGTTTGTCTACCCGCAGAGTATTCAATTCGTTTTATGTTTTATTTGTGAAACGTTTTTTATGACTTTATTCATCATTGGACAAAGCTGTATTTGGATTCGTCGTTTTTATGAACAGAAAAAATGAGAACATATCGGAGAGTAAAAAATTTTAGTGGATGCTGGGGAGGTTGCAGCATGTTTTCGTGTGGGATTTTTTATTGCTAACCTATTATGAAATATTATTCGTTTTAGAAACAAAATTTATTACAATTTTATTTTTAAACTTCGTAACTTAAAAAATCTCGAATAGGTTAAGAAGTTTATAGATATTTATGTTGGGATGTAATGATCAACTCAGAACAGAATTTGGGAGAAAAATTACTTGTATTAACAGAGAAAATTGTATTACAAGATTTATACAAAAACTCCCCTAAAATTTCTGGAGCTCTCCTGGCTCTCTCTCTGAATCCTAAACTCTCTGGTTTAGACTCTGGACTCTCTCTGGAATCTCTGTGATGCATAAACAAGGCAGAATTCGTCCCATATTTATAGGAAAAATTCTGCATACAAATTCAAATCAAATTTGGCTACTTCCTTTGATTTTCAAAATTGGAGGTGCCTAACAAATTTGACTCTAAATGCATTCACATGGGAGGGATTCTGGAAGCCATGCATGTCATGCATGAGCTCAGCAGAATTCTAGAACTCATGCATGTCATGCATGAGCTCATCAATTCTCCCCCTCCATCCCATGTGAAAGGGAGTAACAACAAAAGTAATTAGACAGCTTCTAATCCAACTATGTCTCTGGTGACCACTTTTGTTAACATGTCGGCTGGATTCTCTTTAGTATGGATCTTCACTAGTTTCAACAGTTGCTTGTCCATCACCTCTCGTATCCAATGATAGCGGATGTCGATATGCTTCGTTCGAGAATGGTACACTGAATTCTTGCTCAAATCTAGAGCACTTTGACTGTCACAGTGTACTTTGTATTCCTTTTGCTCAATCCCAAGTTCTTGGAGAAACCGCTTCAGCCACAACATTTCTTTTCCAGCTTCCGCTGCGGCAATGTATTCTGCCTCTGTCGTGGATAGCGCAACACACTTCTGTAGTCTTGACTGCCATGATACAGCTCCCCCTGCAAAAGTGTAAACAAAACCTGATGTAGATTTCCTACTGTCAGGTTCTCCGGCCATATCTGAATCTGTATAGCCTTCCAAGATTGGATCAGCTCTCCCGTAACACAAGCATATCTTCGAAGTACCTTTAAGGTATCTGAGAATCCACTTGACTGCCTCCCAATGTTCTTTCCCTGGATTGGAAAGAAATCTGCTCACGACTCCGACAGCATGAGCAATATCTGGCCTTGTACACACCATGGCATACATCAAACTTCCTACAGCAGAAGAATAGGGTACCGACGCCATGTCCTCTATCTCTTCTTGGATGAGGGACATGATCTCTTGCTCAGCTTGAAATGATTAGCCAGTGGTACACTAACTGGCTTGGCACTATCCATGTTGAACCTTTGGATCACACGTTCAACATATTTTTCTTGAGACAGCCATAATTTCTTTTGTTTCCTGTCTCGACGAATGTGCATCCCCAAGATTTGCTGAGCTGGTCCCAAGTCCTTCATATCGAAGGTTTTTGATAGTTCATTCTTCAGCTGCTTTATTCTTGTTGCATCTTTTCCGACGATCAACATGTCGTCCACATATAACATTAATGCAACAAAGTCTCCACCTGTGGAAGTTTCTGAAAGTAGACGCATTGGTCTGCAGCGGTTCTTTTGTACCCATGACTCACCATGAAGGAGTCAAACTTTTGTACCATTGCCTTGGTGCTTGTTTGAGGCCATACAAGCTCTTTTTGAGCTTGCACACGAGGTGTTCTTTTTCTGGAACCTCGAACCCTTCTGGCTGCTCCATGTAGATTTCTTCATGCAAGTCTCCATGAAGAAATGCTGTCTTCACATCCATCTGTTCAAGCTCCAAATCAAGACTTGCTGTTAATCCGAGGATGACGCGGATTGAGGACATTTTTACTACCGGTGAGAATATTTCATCAAAGTCAATTCCTTTCTTCTGAAGGAATCCTTTTACCACCAATCGGGCTTTGTGCTTTATCACCTTTCCTGTTCCATCTTTCTTGAGCTTGAATACCCACTTGTTCTTCAGTGCCTTCTTTCCGTCTGGGAGTTCGACCAGTTCATAAGTTTTGTTCTTCTCTAGAGAATTCATCTCATCTTGCATTGCATGCAGCCATCGTTCTTTGTCTGGATGAGATAAAGCTTCATGAAAGCTTTCTGGCTCCCCCTCATCAGTAAGTAGTGTGTACTCTGATTCCGGATATCTCCTCGACGGAATCCGACCTCGCTCAGATCGTCGTAGCTGAGGTTCTTCATTTCCAGGAGGTATAGCAGCTTCTATAGGTGATTGTGCTCCCCCGGCTCAGCAATCTCTTCATTTTCTTCCTCCTGATCTGCTTCTGGAACTTCGTCTGGTACCTCGTCATTTCTTGTAGCATTTGGTGTTGGGGTAGAATCTGCAACAATATCTGGGGCACTGCTAGTGGGATTTGTAGATATTGTTGTCTTTTCAGTGTCTTCATATGTTTGGTCTTCGTGAAATACCACATCTCTGCTCCGGATGACTTTCTTTTCTTTTGGGATCCCATAATCTGTATCCGAATTCTTCATCTCCATAACCGATGAAGATACATGGAACAGTTCTTGCATCGAGCTTCTGTCTGAGCTCCTTGGATACATGTACGAAGGCTAAACAATCAAACACTTTCAAATGATTATAGGAGGGCTTTTTGTTAGACCATACCTTTTCTGGAATCTCGAAGTTCAGTGGTGCCGATGGTGCTCTGTTGATTAAGTAACAGGCTGTGCGAACTGCCTCCCCCCAGAATGGCTTGGGTAACTTAGCCAATCTGAGCATGCTTCTGACTCGTTCCATGATGGTTCGATTCATCCTCTCGGCCACTCCAGTGGGTTGTGGTGTGCGTGGGACTGTTCTTTCATGTCGAATGCCATATCTTCGACAGTAGGCATTGAACTCTCTGGAGTTATACTCGCCTCCGTTATCTGATCGAAGGCATTTTAATTTCTTACCCGTTTCACGTTCTACCATGGCGTGAAACTCCTTGAACTTCTCCAGAACTTCATCCTTCGTCCTGAGGAAATAAACCCACACTTTCCGAGATGCATCATCAATAAAGGTCAAGAAATACCTGTTACCGCCTAAGGACTCGACTTCGAGAGGTCCGCATACATCACTATGTACTAGCTCCAACAGCTTTGATTTCTTCACTGATGAGGAGCTGAATGACACCCTCCGTTGTTTCCCGTACAAACAATAGTCGCAAGGATGAGACACTGTATCCTTGGAAACAGTGATCAGTTTCTTTTTCTGAAGGGTTGATAAACCCTTTTCACCCATGTGACCGAGCCTTTTATGCCACAAATCTAGAGGTACCATGTGCTCTGCTACATGAAGGTTCTCTCCGTTTATCTTTACATGAGTCCTGTAAAGATTGTCACATAATTTACCTCGAGCAACCACCATGACCCCTTTCAACATCTTCCATGTACCGTTGGTGAAGCAGCTCTCATAACCTTGCTGATCAAAGGCTTTTACCGAGAGCAAGTTGAGTCGAAGATCTGGCACATGACGAACGTCTTTCAAAGTTATTTTGCATCTGACGTTCGTTAGGAATTGAATATCACCAATTCCCATGATTTTGGCGGTGCTGTTGTTTCCCATCTTCACTATCCCAAAGTCTCCTGCTTTGTACGTGGTGAAGATTTCTCTGCAAGGAGTGACGTGGCAGGAAGCTGCTGTGTCAATGACCCATTCTACTCCTTGGTCCGCTGTGTGGAAGCCCGTCTCTTCTGCACAGATGGTTACATCTTCTACCACTGTAACTCGTGGTTCTTCGCTGCTTTGTGCCTGTGAACTCTCCTGGTTCTGCTTCCGAAGACTGCGACAATTTCTCTTCAAATGTCCCTCTTTGCCACAGTTGTAGCACTTGTAGGTGGGTCTCCGCCCATCTGATGACCTGCCCCTTGATCTGCCTCTGCTTTTGCTTCTACCTCTTCTCCAGTCTTCACCTCGAGACTGTCTCCCTCGATTTTCTGTGATATAGGCTTCATCTTGACTGGTGCCTGCATCTTTTCTTCTCGCCTCCTCGTTCATTAAGGCATCCTTAACCATTGATAGGGTAAGTCTGCCTCCGGGTGCTGAATTACTGATGGAGACCACTAGTGTCTCCCATGAATCTGGAAGGGAACTGAGAAGTAGAAGTGCTTGTTCTTCGTCTCCAAGTTGTAACTCGACTGCTGTCAACTGATTCACCAAGTTCTGGAATTCACTTGTATGTTCTGCTACAGGAGTTCCGCTCCGCAACTTCAAGTTCACAAGCCGTCTCATCAGGATGGCTTTGTTCCGTGCTGAATTGGCTTGATACATACTCTCTAATTTTTTTCATAGAGTATATGCATCTGTTTCTTTGGCTACATGGTGGAAGACACTATGATCGATCCATTGTCTGATCTGACCGATGCATTTTCTGTTAATTTTCTTTCACTCTGCCTCTTTTTCTGTCTCAGGTCTCTGCCCTTCAAATTCTATAGGGTCATATAGGTCCTTACAACTAAGGAGATCCTCCATCCTGGGTCTCCATAGTGTGTAATTTGTAGCAGTCAATTTTATCATGGCTCCGGATGATTCTTCCATACTAAAATGGAAATTGAATTTCAAAAAACCGAGCCCACCGTTACGTCCGGAACGGTCAAATTAGGTGGAATAGCCTCTTCCGGGGCTCAAAAATTCTTTTTATACAATAAATACTAAGCTTGGAAACTTTAAGGACTAAACTGAAATTTCTTAAGGGCTAAACTGAAATTTCAGAAACTAAAAAGGGGGCACAAGTTATTCTCCAGAACTACAGGGGCCAAACTGATATTTCCTAGGGACTGAAATGTAAATTTCATAAACTCAGGGGGTCAAAATTTAATTACCCGGAAATACAGGGGCCAAAATGTAATTTTTCACGATTTGCTGACGTGTCAGATGGGGTCCACAGTGCTGACGTGGCTCTGACGTGGCGTGCTGACGTGTCAGATGGGGTCCACAGTGCTGACGTGGCTTGATGACGTGGCGAGATGACGTGTCCGGCTGACGTGGCTTGCTGACGTGGGCTATCTGCTGACGTGGCGAAAAGGTCGCTGACGTGGCTGAAGACGCGGCGCTGACGTGGTCGTCTTCTTCCTTGGAATGGCGCGTGCAGCGCGTGGGGCGAGTGACGCCCACTCGCAGACCAGGTCGGAGGCGCGTGCGGCGCGTGCGGCGTCTCTGGATGTCGGATCGGTCGCCGGAAAATTGCAGAATGATCAGGACGTCGTCACGAACACACTGGACACTTCAAATTCGAAATTCGATGACTTTCCGAAAAATCGAAATTTTCCAGAAACGGGGGACAAATTTTCTCTGAATTTTTCCTTTCTGTTCTGACGTTCCAGGAGCTCAACGAGGCTCTGATACCACTTGTTGGGATGTAATGATCAACTCAGAACAGAATTTGGGAGAAAAATTACTTGTATTAACAGAGAAAATTGTATTACAAGATTTATACAAAAACTCCCCTAAAATTTCTGGAGCTCTACTGGCTCTCTCTCTGAATCCTAAACTCTCTGGTTTAGACTCTGGACTCTCTCTGGAATCTCTGTGATGCATAAACAAGGCAGAATTCGTCCCATATTTATAGGGAAAATTCTGCATACAAATTCAAATCAAATTTGGCTACTTCCTTTGATTTTCAAAATTGGAGGTGCCTAACAAATTTGACTCTAAATGCATTCACATGGGAGGGATTCTGGAAGCCATGCATGTCATGCATGAGCTCAGCAGAATTCTAGAACTCATGCATGTCATGCATGAGCTCATCAATTTAAATTCTTTGCACCTATCTTTTTTAAACGATGTGAGATATTAGAAAGGTAGTCTCTCGAATTTTGATATTTGCAAATTGCAATCTTATTGAATTGGTGGTACATAGATGATAGAACAATCAATTACAAAAAACCAAGCAAGGATTCGCAACTAAAAGAAAAAACGTAAAAACAAACCATTTTTGAAACATCTTTTGTAAAATACTAGATAAATTTTTTTGTTTTAAATATTAAATTTACTTAAGGTTTTTGAACATAGAAGTAGTACTCAACCATTGTGTACTCGGTTAACGAGCATCTAGCTGTTTTTAATAACCCATTACACAACACTTTATTGGATACTCGTAACTTGTTTGATATACAACTAAATAGCCCAAACTTTTTGTACCATTGACGGTTTAAGAAACTGACCTTTCGTTAGACCTATATTGCAATAATGAACAACCCAACTAGCGGTGGGTACGGCCGGGGTGGGGGCAGGGATGTTCTATATCCGGTAGCTAATTTTTTAAATCATTCGTATCCCTAATTCGTCTCAAGCGATATATAATAATTTTATCTTTTTAAATTATATTTTAGTATTTTTCTCAACATTGCGATCACAAATATTAACAATTTTTCAATTTTTGATTAACTTCACTTTCAAACTTCCAAAATAGAGCAATACTAATTTTTTATTTTTTTTATAATCAATATATTAATCCAATTGACATAAAATTTTACAAAAACATCATAAACACTTTTATCTTTAAGCTTGTCAAATCGAAAAAAGTTTTGAATGATAAAGGCATTTTAAAATAATTTATATTTTAAGGTCTATCAGTTCTATCAAAAGCTTTTGGGACTGACCTCTCTTTTTTTGTAAATAGATAAAAAATCTCAATTAAGTCAAAAAATTACAAAAATTTGTAGGATCAAACTAGACTCAAAGATGATAACATATACCAAATTTCATAATTTTTTGATATCTCTAGGTAGCTCAAATAAGTTTTGAAAGACCGATCTCCTCTATAAAACTAAAAATCACAGAGTTGTAGAGTCATTTTAAAAAATTCATAAAAAATCAAATACTTAACATTTTTCAGTGAAAAAAATTTTAAACAAACCTTTGAGATGTCTATTTTAACATATATGAATTTGAAAAGCATAATCAAATTAAAACTATTACATAAATTTTTATAATCCTTTACTATACTCTAGAAATAAGTAGGGTTGGAAGCGGGGCGGGCCGGGTACGGGGCGGTCAGCCCCGCCCCGTTGACCTTTTTTTTGCCCTGCCCCGCCCCTTTGCCCCTTTGCGGAGCGGGGCAAAAAAAAATTTAGTTGATCCAGACCCGCCCTGCCCTGCCCTGCCCCGCCACTGTTTATATTTTTACAATCACACGCCTATAATCTTTATATTTTTCAACTTCATCCCTTGTAATATTTACACCTTTGCAAATAACTCCCTTATCAATTTCTCATCATATCATTTATAACTATGATCATTTTTCAATAATCATAAAAATAATAAATCTTCAAACTAAAATCAAAATAGTTATATATTACCATTTGATTTTATTAGTAATAATGTTACATATTCCATTAGAAATAATGTTAAAAGTTTATTATTGCTTGTAAATTAGTTGATTGACAATTTTTAAAATAGTTGATAATACAATTAAAAATTTTTTTAATGACATGTTTATTTAATTTCAATTTAATAATAGTAATAATATGATTGGTATATACCAAATAATTAATATTATAAATATTTATGAAATACTAATAAATTAATTAACTAATTTAAATTACGATAAATCATATATTTAAAGTTATAAGATTATTTTTATCATATTTCTATTTACATATTTAAAAAATAATATATTGATTATATTAAACATATACATTTTAAAAATAATATTGTTAATATTGCAATAATTTAAATAGTACTTAGTAATCTATATCAAGATTGTATATGTTACACAAATTTAATTACTATAAAATATAAATATTTACTTACCATTTGATTTTATTAGTAATAATGTTACATGCTTTATTAGAAATAATGTTAAAAATATATTATTCTTGTAAACTAGTTAATTAACACTTTTTCAATAGTATGTTAATTTAATTTCAATCTAATAATAGTAATAATATGATTTGTATATACTAATTAATTAACATTATATGTATTTATGAAACATTAATAATTAAATTAATTAATTTAAATTAAGAATTTATGATAAATCATATATTTAAGATTATAAGATTATTTTTATCTTATTTTTATTTACATATTTGGGAAATAATATATTGATTATATTAAAGATATATATTTTTAAAATAATCATGTTAATATTACAATAATTTAATTAGTACTTAGTAATCTATATCAAGATTGTATATATTATAAAATTTAATTACTATAAAATATAAATATTTAATTATCATTAATTGTCATTTAATTATATTCGTAATAATGTTACATACTTTATTAGAAATAATGTTAAAAGTGTATTATTGCTTATAAATTATTTAATTGACAATTTTTTAAATAGTTGATAATACAAATAAATAAATTTTTAGTAACATGTTGATTTAATTTCAATCTAATAATCGCAATAATATTATTGACATATACCAAATAATTAACATTATATGTTTATGAAACATTAATAATTTAATTAATTAATTTAAATTACAATAAATCATATATTTAAGGTTTTAAGATTTTTTATCATATTTCTATTTACATATTTAAAAAATAATATACTGATTATATTATAGATATATATTTTAAAAATAATCTTGTTAATATTGTAATAATTTAATTAGTACTTAATAATCTATATCAAGATTGTATATATTATACAAATTCAATTACTATAAAATACAAATATTTTATGTTGTGATTAGAATATGAAGAAATTGATGTTAATATACTAAAAGATACTAATTATTAATTAAAATGTCATTTTTATTAAAGTATTTGTATTATTTGTAAAATAATTAAGAATTTATATATACGAAAAGTTTAACAAATATAACCTAAAAAATTACATAACAATCATAAACCTTAAAAATTTTATAAATACACCCCTAACCTTGCGAGGCGGGGCGGGTCTACAGGTCCAAATGGCTGGACCTGGACCCTGACCCGCCCTGGCCGGGGCAGAAATTTTCTGCCCCAAACCCGCCCCTATGAATGCTTCGGGACGGGTCAAGACTCGCCCCGTTGGATCGGGTTCGGCCGGGTCCGTGGTGGGTCTAGAGCAAATGTCCAACCCTAGAAATAAGGTTGATGTGTTTTTCTTTTATCAATCCTATATGTACACGCACACACACAAATACATTCGGGGGCAGGGCCGGGTCGAGTTGGGGAACACAATCCCCATCCCCATTTAATTTTGAGAAAAATTTTCCTCTCCATTCCCCTCCCGTTCTCCGTTTGTTACTCTTCATCTCCGGCCCAAAGGGGTTGGGGGGTTGCGAGGACCCATCCCCGTGGGGATTAATCCCAGCTCTAAACCCAACTCGAAAATGTAATATTCGGATAAAAATGACATTTGATATTACAAGTACACGTGAAAACACATAACAAACACGATGTAACGTTGGTCCACCTATAGTAGTAAATATTTTTTATGTTTTATTTGTGAAACGTTTTTCATGACTTTGCTCATGATTGAACTAAGTTGTTCAATTTTTCGTCCTTATTATAAAGTGAAAAAAAAAAAATACAGAGAGTCAAAATTTTAATGGAGGTAAGGGAGGTGATCTATTAGTATTTGCAATCCAATTGAATTGGTGTTGCATAAATAACAATCACTTATCGAAAATCAAGCAAGTATTCGCAACCAAAGAAAAATATAAAAATATATCTTTTAAAAAATGTAAAGTTTTCAAACAAAGATATAATACTCAACTATTGTACACATTGATTAACAAACAACTAGTTATTTTTAACAATCCAACTCGAACAACCATTGTTATAACTATAATTGAATTTCTGTCAGAACTATTTTACAATATCGAACAATCCAACTCGAAAATGTAATGTTCCAATAAAAGAGACATTCGATATTACAAATACACGTGAACACATATAATAGAAACAATGTAACGTTTGTCTACCCATATAGTATTCAATTCTTTTTATGTTTTATTGTGAAACGTTTTTGAAGACTTTACTCGTGAGATTCGACAATGTTTGTACCCAATTTCCTCCTTTTAACAAAGGAAAAAAATAAGAACACATATAGAGAGTAAAAAATATGAAAGGAGGCAAGGCAAGTGGCATGTCGGATTCTGGTAATTGCAAATCTAATAAAGCAATCACTTATCGAAAATCAAGCAAGTGTAGTCGCAGCTGAAAGAAAAATGTAAAAATAACCCATTTTCAGAACATACTTTCAAAAATACTGAACAATTAAAAAAAATAAATTTATCTAAAATGTTCAAACATAGAGGTAATACTCAACTGTTAAATATATATTGTTTAACTAATAACTTTGTCACTTTTCTAAAAGCTTGGACCAAACAATAACAATTTTTAATTAATTTTTAAATAACACAGAGGGGATTCGAACTATTCGAACCTGCTACCTTTGGGTCATATGGCTCTAATACCATATTAAGTTTGTCACTTTTCGAAAAGATTAAGCTTATAGATGTGGGCTTAACATTAATACTTTAAACCCTCTAATAATTACCCAACATTTTGTTGGATAATTGTTCGATATCATTCGATCCACAATTCAAAAATCTAACATCTTGTACTATCAATAATTAAACAATCTCAGGTTTTCATTAGACACTTGTTTAGCATCACCTAACAACCATCTAACAGTGTTGAACAACCTAACTCAATAATTAAGTACCTTATTTATTTATATACTCGGTTAAAATTAAAGAGAAAGGTTTAACTCCTTTTTAAAACAGTCCCTAGAACTTGTTATTTTAATATTTTTAATATTTTTCTTGAACAGAAAAGTATACCGTTTACAGCAACGAGAATTAAAGTAACACATAAACAGTTGGTTATTAAATTTTTTAAAATTAAGATATATTTATTTAAGTTTTAGAAAATCACATAATTGTTTTTTTATTTTTCAATTAATTATAAAATTGAGGATAGATGTTTTAGAAAATTAGGACGTATTTGAAAAGACTTAGAATTATATTAAAAAATTTGTAAAAATATCTCAAATTTAAGTGTGGATTACAAAAATGATTATGTTTTTAAAAAATTTTATGTTATGACCCTTTGCAAGTCTTGTCGAATAGAGTAGTAGATACTATTTATCAAGTGTCGAACACTATTGAACACTATTAGATGCACAAGTTAAGTATTGTTGGATACTGCTAGAGGACATAAGAAATTATCTGATACATTATTTAGATACTGTTAGATTTTGGACAGAATCATAAAATATGAATTTTGTAGGAGATATATGAATTTTCTAAAGACCTCGAAAATAAGGGTATTTTTGTAAATTTTCTAATTGTTATCTTTTTATTTAAATCCAAGACCGTTGTTTCGCGCGCTACGAGCTTCAGCCGTCTATATATAAAACCTCTCCAAAACCCCAAAACCGAACCTTTCGAACCAGAGCAGCCATGCATGAAGAGACTCGCCCACGCCCTGTCTCTTCGAAATCCCTCGGTCAAAACCTTAGTCAACCAAAATCATCTCTCACAAGCCCTCAGATATTCCCTCTATGTCTCCTCGCCACTTCTCATCGACCAAATCTACTCTCTTTTCATCAAAAGAGGCCACTCTCTTGACCCCTTTTTATCCGCCATTCTCATCTCTCACTTCACCAAACTCGGTGATTTTCACCGCGCTTTTTCGTTCCTTTTCGACACCCAGAGCCCTGATATCGTCACATACAATGCTCTCATTTCTGGGTTGGCCCGTTTTCGCCGACCCGGTCCCGTCTTAAAGCTTTTTGATCTGCTGAGGCATCAGGGTTTGAGGCCTGACGCCTTCTCTTTGAGTTCTTTGGTTAAGGCTTGTGAGAATTTGGAGGAGAATGAGATTGTTCATGGAGTTTGTTTGAAATTAGGGTTTAATTCTGGGGCCTTTTTGGTGAGCGGGTTGATTGAGAATTATGCAAAAAGTGGAGATGTTGTGTCGGCGGAGAAGAGTTTTGAGGAATGTTTGGGTGTTGATAATGTGGTTTATAGTGCTATGGTTTGTGGGTATGTGTGGAATGGAGAGTTTGAGAAGAGTAAAGAGGTTTTCATGGAGATGAGAAGTTTAGGTTTAGAGTTGAATGCGTTTAGCTTGACCAGTGTGATTGGTGCATCGTCTAATGTAAGAGAAGGGGAGCAGATTCACGGTTTTAGTTTTAAAGTGGGTTTTCTAGGTGAAGGTGATAATCATTTGAATAATGCGCTTATGAATATGTATGTTAGGTTTGGAAAAAAATTAAATGCCGTTAAGCTGTTTGCTGAAATTCCCAACCCAGATGTTGTTTCTTGGACTGAAAGGATTGGAGCTGCTTTTGATTTTGTGGAAGCCTTAGAATTGTTTAAAATTCTGCGCTTTATTGATTTTGAAATAAATGAGTATACAATGATCAATGTGCTCTCTGCTGTAACAAATGAGAGGATGTTGAGACCTGGGAAACAAATTCAGGCATTTTGTTGCAAGATGGGGTTTTTGGAGGTGGTTTCAGTTGTAAATGCACTGATATCAATGTACGCAAAGTGTGGGCAAATTAATGATGCCAGGCGTGTTTTTGATGTTATGACTTCCAGGGATTCTGTTTCTTGGAATTTCCTGATCGCTGGGTATTCTGAAAATGGACTTGTTAATGAGGCTCTTGAGATGTTCTATCATATGCGTTATTATTCGTTACAACCTAATAATTATACTCTACCTAGCATTCTTGATGTGGTGTCTAATTCAAAATCCCTAAAGCAGGCAATGAAAATTCATTCATATATGGTTAAATCAGGATTCTTGTTCGATGATTCCATAGCTTCTGGCTTGATAACAACATATGGGAAGTGCAATGGGGTCAATGAATTGAAAAGATTGTTTTCTGAGATTGATAAGAAAAATGTGGTGCATGTTAACGCTGTGGTTGCTGCTTTAGTATCTGATGGTGGTCATACCGATGCTCTGGAATTCTACCAAACCATATGGGGATCAAACCCTCAAGTGGATAGGTCAACGTTCAGTATTCTCCTTAAAGCATGTGGTACTATGACAGATCTGGAACATGGAAGAGCAATTCACTCCCTGGCACTGAAATCTAGATTTGTTGAGGATAGTTTTGTTGAAACTGCTGTTATTGACATGTATTGTAAGTGTGGTAGCATAGAAGATGCAGAGATAGCTTTCAGAAATATAACCATGGACAATTTGGCTGCTTGGAATGCCATGATGATGGGATATGCTCACCATGGTTATTGTCATGAAGTATCTAACCTTTTCAACAAGATGTTCGAATTTGGGGTAAAACCTGATGAGATAACATATCTTGCGGTTCTTACTTCATGCTGCCATGCTGGGTTAGTGAAAGAGGCACATGGTTACTTAGACTCTATGTTTGACCTTCATGGGGTGAATCCACAATTAGAACATTATGCCTGCATGGTTGATTTACTTGGCCGTGTAGGACTACTAGAAGATGCTAAGAAGATCATAGATCAAATGCCTATTCCACCTGATGCTCTGATATGGCAAATTCTTCTTTCAGCCTGCAATATAGGTGGAAATGTTGATCTGGGAATAGTTGCGGCAAATAAACTTCTTGAGCTTCAGCCTGATAATGAATCTGCTTATGTTCTTCTGTCAAATCTCTATGCTTCTGCTGGGATGTGGAATGCGGTCGGAAAATTGAGAAAAGAAATGAAAGATAAATTGCTCCGCAAGGAACCTGGTTCTAGTTGGATTCAAGTTGGAAGATTCACCTATCACTTCTTTGCTGATGATACCTTACATTCTCAAAGTAAAGAAATATACAAGGAGCTAATGAGGCTACATTTGCATATGCTCGCATTGCAAAAATTGGAAGAATAGTGCCTTCTGAAATCTGAATGATCTGTGAACTATGAAGCATGGGAAGTCATCTTATATTATTAATTTATATTATTGTGGCAATTAGAACATAGAAAACCATTGTATCTGTTGCAGGGCTTTTAATTATTACTATTTTTTCTAATTATGTTGGGGCTAATGACTATTAATCATATTGTTGTTGCATTTGCCACAAATATATTCCAAATGAGAATGATGTGGTCTGGGTTTATAAATCTGAATTCTAAATTCCCTTGAGGCTTAAATCTCGAAGAACATAATGGGGTAGGTCTAAGTAAAAAATGCTCAGAATTATAAGAAGCATTTTTCTTTTTCTTTGGTGAATCGTTGTGTGAAACTGGAAGAGAGAAATATTTGACAGTCTTGTGAGATCAGTTGAGAGACGGGTGGCATGCCAGCTCATTTTGTGTCTGTAAAGGATTCCTTTCAGACTAACAAAGACAAATTAAACCGATTAGGTGATTTGGCAGTTGACTAATTAGTGATTCTTATTTTAAAAAAATGCAGTGGTTGTGTGGCTATCTGATTCTGATTGTGAGCTCGTGTGGGTGAGGAGATTATGGAGATCTCGATTTTTCAACGCTATTTGGATTCATGTTGTAGAAAGTGGACTCTGAAGTTTATTTCAAATAATCTTTTAGTTAGAAGTTTTCATTTCTCCCATCTGTTAAGAGTTGAATAAGCTACGCTCAGATACATGACATGGGTTTATGACAAAAAATGTATATTAATATTGAAAACAAAAAATTGAAATAATCAATAATAACCTAGCAGCATAGCACCCCCTCAAATGGAGGCTGGCTGGTTATTTTCTGAATGGACTTATTTAGCACTCATGAATTTCATATGAAAAATATTATTTTTCCCCGGACGAGTTTATATTTTACATGTCCAATTTACTTCCATCTGATCTCCGGTGCTTACAGCCGAAAAGATGAGGCAGTGTCTCTAATAATTTTTATGCAAATTTAGCTCTCTGCAGAAACAATAACTTATGAATGAAATCCAAAGGAAATCAGACAAAACATCTGTAATTTTATTACTATTATTGCTATAGTGTTTCACATCGTTTAATTTCATTATCCATTATTCATTTATAGGCCATTTGCTTAACACTTGAAAACATTCATAGAAGTTCGTCTTGAATTACAAATAGAGATCGATTAAACAGAGGCACTTTGCTTAAACTTGAATACATTTAAGCCAAACCCAGCAATGCCCTTGTTCAAATTCCTCAACTTAATACGGAAATTGCGGGCATCGAGATTCATCTAATTTTGTGCTTCGATTTTGCAATCTCTATATATTTATTTATTTATTTTTGTGATTGACTGATAAGAGAAAAGCGATCTGGCCTGCTATCAAAGTATATACAATAGATGAGCTTCTGTTGTATTAACCATCTGTTCATCCCGAAATTTGTTCAATCCTGGTTGTGCATTATAAAGTTTGTAGTATAATTATAGCTTTTGGCAACTAAATGCTATCACAATTAAAGGGTTAGAAGCAAAGGGAATGAGAGAGGTAACGATGAAGAACAAGAAGAAGAAGAAGAAGAAATAGAGGAAAATGACTGAATACATTGATCAAAAAGACACCTGCCATACAATATACATATGCATAGTTTTAATATATATAAAACATTTTCTAATATTCTCTGATATAGGCTCTACTGCCACGATGTTGAGGCTTTGAAGAGGCTTTAGATAGCACAGAAACAATAGATCTGAAAGCATTTGCTGCTATCCTTGACTTTATCTGCCCTCTCTTGGGAAGAGGCCGCCTGCTCCTGAAACTTTTGCTGATTGCACCAGCTTGAATATCTCTAACTTTGCTGTTCATGATGTTGACCAAAATATATCACCCTTTTCCTCCGAGAGATTTCTGCTTTAACAATCTAGTGGATATGTGACAAAGTTGCTTTTGTTGAGAGCTTATATAGCAATGAGGACATAGTATTGCAATGCCAGGGGCTTGGCTGATTGAACTGGCGGAATGGTGAAAGCTCAAAACAGGCTTCTAAGATGGAAAGCAGTTGGGAAGCATGCCAGCGAATTTGTCTGGCTGTACAAGATTCCTTTCAGCGCAACTTGAGACAAATTGAACTTGTAGGTCGATTTGGTGACTGATTGAAACTATATATGTATAATTCATTATTCAATACTAGTCTGATCATGAACACGTGCGGGTTAGAAAAGTGTCTAAGAGCTCTACTCTGGATCTCATCAACATGGTTTATAGAATTTTTTTTTTTTTTTTTTTTTTTTAGTGGATAGAGTGAGCGAGGACTACGGCGAAAGGAAGAGATCATTAAAGGTAAGATATGTTCCTGACGGATAGACTTTTAAGTTCAAATGCAATATGGGCGGGTTACAGCTACAGGGCACATAGCTCATTTTAATATATATATATATAATTTTCCATGTTTTCAGGGAAAACTCGTTGGAAATGTCGAATTCCTGTATTGCTAACTACAGGACAAGCCACCCTGTTGTATCTGCTCTATTTTATTGCTCTCTGCCGCTGAATCACATGGTCAAGTAGCTTGTTTTCCATGCAGAGATAGAGGAAACAGATGACGACCACAATGACACATATTAATTGTAATTACACTTTTTTTTAATCGCGTTTGTAACACTTATACAAGGATGAACTAAACTCAAATCTTCTTAGTACAAATTTACAACTGCAATCGATCAAAGTTCGACTCTTTTTCTTGCGTCTATTTCGAAACTCCAGTTATGTGACAGTGATCAAAACTTTACCAGTGCAGCTATATGGGGCTTCCAAGTGCATAAGAGTTTCCATTCCCCTTTAACTCTCCAAATATCTCAGATTAAAATTTCCAGCATTAGAAGTAATAAATGGGTCAGGCATCGCTGCCCCCGTCTCTCTCTCTGTCTTTCATGTGCTGCAGCATTAATGTGGATAATAGTTTATGTCCAAGATTCTTTAATCCGTATAGGCCTTGAAGCTGCCATTTGAAAATCTTAATTTTGTCAACGAGTGCATGCATGGGTAGCCATCCCTAGAAGATAGACCTTTAAAAAGGTCTTTGCCGCTCAAAATCTCTCTGCCAGCTATTCTCTTCTTATTTTTATCTCTCTGCAGGAGACACAATAATATCAATATAAGAATACCCAAATGGGAGAAAGCTGACTGCGGCTCTTGACCAAACGGCTAAAAAAACCAATTATGCACATATTAATACTGCGATTGTATATTGAATCGGTCAGTTCCTCTTGATTCTTAATACCTCAACCTCTAGCCTTCAACTCTAAGGCTATAGCCTATATCAATATTGTAAAGCAATAAGCTAAATAATATTTGCTGGCTTGTCCCTCAACCTCCATACCCGACACAATGCTTATTACTAGTTGTTATAGAAATCTAGTCCCCATTTTTAGTGCTAACGAAGCAGTTTAGTTCATAGAATCACAATATATTAATGGATTAAAATTAAATCAAAATATAATGATGTAATTGAATTTTTGTTGTTAGGTAATGTTAGCGTTAATTCAACTTATAAGTACTTGAGCGTCCTTCCTATGTAAGCCGGTGTCCTGTTAAGAGCCCCTCATTGTGGATGAGGCAATTGGAAAAGATGAATATGAGCCGCTATCTCACCACTTGTAGGATATACGAATTCACTTAACTGAGAATATAAGCTAGATATATATATATATATACACTTACAACATATATACAACTCAAACTTTACAACGTAATATCGCAATCTACCTGGCAAAAATTTACTGGAGAAGGAAAAAAACAAAAAAGTATGAGGGAAGTCATATCTTTTATAAGATTTTGTCACGTAAACTTCCACGTTAAGTTGTAACATTTGAGTTGTATATAAATTATAAGTATAGCATTACAGGTATATAAATCAAACTATGTTAAGCTTTCTAGAGATATAGCTTTATCTGCTTTTCATGTTTTTATGAAGGTTGACGTCTTGATTTTGCGTCAAGTATATTCTCTGTTGCCCTCAAAATTAAGAAGAGATGATAATAAATAGGACATTTTCTTTAACATTTACAGTGCAATTTCATAAAGGTTTGCCTGCAAATTGGCTGTACGGGTCAGGAACCAAAGAAAAGGGTCGAGATTCTTTGGTTTCATGCCAAGGCACAAAACATTGTGAAGCAAGCAAAATAAATAAAGCGTATACAACCATAAGTGATGATTCCTCTTCTAATATTTCAAGGCACACGAACTGTTAACTTTATTCTTTGCTTTATTTTTGTAATAAATGGTAGGAGTAATCCCTTATTAATTGTAACTCCAATACCGAAATCAACTTGCCCATCTCATCACTACGAGAAGGCAATGGCCAATGCTAGCAAGTTCACAGGGCAAGCCCCACAGCAAAGCATTTGCTTCAGATCAATGAACCTCAACTTCTTTCCCTCTAAAGGATCATGTAAACTCATCAAGCAGCCAAAAATGAATATAAAGCAACATGCAATCAGCCTAAGAAGGCCAACAAAGAGCAAACCCTCCATCATTGTGTCATCGACAAACATAACCGATTTTGAACTGAATCCATTTTCTGCATCTGAATTGATTAGGGAGTTCTATGCACGCATCAACGAGAAGAATTTGGAGCAACTAGACGCTTTCATTTCTGATGATTGTTGCTTTCAGGATTGTTAATTCATAAATCCATTTAAGGGTAAAAAGGTACCCTACGTTCTTCTGTTTTTTTTTTTTTTTTTTTTTCATTTACAAATGTTAACCAACATGTATTACTTATTCATTTGCTCTAAAAGAACCTCAACATGAGACATTACAGGAAGTTATGCAATTCTTTGAACAACTTACAGCAAGCATGGGTCAGAATGTGAAGTTCAATGTCGAACACGTTTGTGAAGGGGATGAGTTCATAGCTGGGGCAAAGTGGCACTTAGGTATTATCTATCATCTGCTATTGTCACATCTACTTGTATCACATTTTCGAATTCTTTTATAAACATATTACAATTTCGAAGATCATTACCTCTTATGGCAGAATGGAAAGAAACGCAAATTCCTTTAACCAATGGATGCAGCTTCTATGAATTTTCAATAGAAGGAGAAAGACTAGTAATAAAGTAATGTCACACAAAATTAAATACCGCCGATTTCATTTGGAAAACAAGAATGTACTGCTAATCATAACTTAACCATGCAGGAAAGCTCAGGTTATTATCGAGTCACCAATCAAACCAGGCGGCATAGTGCTGGTACGAAGTCAATTACTAGTGTAAACATATCCAATTTGCACAATTTCACAATAACTAAAACGCTTTTTATTTACTGATGTGGTTTTCTCCATGATGTGTTTCTCTCCGTTTGAGGTATTCAGACCCTGTTGAAGAATTTGACTTCCCTGTTTGATGATTTCCCAAAAACTACCGAATGTAAGTTTCAAATTAATAAACTTTTCCATTAAGTTATTCATAGCATATCAATAGAGTAAAAAAGCTCAAGCATTATGCTCGGCAGGGTTGCTAAAGAGTCCTCAAGCAATACTACAATACTTGCTAAAGATTTACACAACATTTTTGGCGGCTTTTATCAACCCAATTGTGAACGGCTATATCAGAATGTGGAATTTCATGGTTCGATTACTCGGATTAGCACTCAACATTCTGCTAAACATTCTAAAGATGTTTCTCAAGTAGAGACGGCCAACAAGTCCTTACTGTACATACATTAACCGCTACATGAAATAGTTGAGAGAAGGGCTTCACCTCATCAATCAATCATCGTCCCCATCACGACTTGACCAAGATTCTAGCAATGAGAGCGCAACCAGTGGCCCAATAACAGGTGGGAGTGGCGGAGGCCTGCTGAAGGCTACAATAGGTTCGGCATTCTCCTTTGCCATTGGCCCCCCTTCTGTAGAATCATTATTTACTTGTTTCTTAGGAGTTGTCGTGGCCAGTTTACCTGCCTTTCGCAACGCAATGTTGTTATATGTAAGAATTTGTTGAACAATTATAATAATAAGAGGGTCAAGGAAAATTGAAAGCAACAGACACGTACATACCCCATAACCGCGTGATGGGGTATACTTGTTTCAATTTGTATGCACGCAACAGAGCAGCAGTTCCACGCATGTAGTTAGAAACTGAGAAACTGGCAAACCTGAGAAAAAAAAATTAAGTAGAAACATATGCAGTTGGAAACAACATAGAAAATTCTATGCAATTAAAAAAAGAAAATAATTGATCTGAACTTAGAAGCATCACACAATCTGTTCAAGTTGATCAACAAAATCCAGCAACGAATATCATGAAACCTGCTCAAAGATTATAAGTAGGAAGCAAGGCAAGAGAGTGCTAACACACCTGTGTCTGGGGCTCGGACTGTAGCTTGGAACAGAACGAACAGAAGAACAACGTTTATGAGTTTTCCGTCAATTGTTGAGAGCTTGAGAAACTTCCAGACAAGTCGCAAACCGATCAGTGTCTTTCTAGATTCTACGTGGCAACTGGGTTGTCGACCATGTGTTGAGCAACCAGGCGGTTGGATCTGCAATTTGTGTGTAGTTAGCCCACTTCGTTCCTCTTTTTTAAGTTTTGGGCTCATGTTTCGCACATAAAGTTAGATGGTAGCGCTCCAATTTCGTTGAGCGTTGTTATTTAAGCCTCACGTAGACTCCCTTTAAACTCTTTATTTTATTTTTTTTTTAAAATTAAAAATTAAATTGAAGTTTAATTTACCAAAACATCCTACAAGTTATTGCCTTATAGGATTCAGATGTTCATGCCATCTCCTCAATTCTTGCATCTAATTTTCGGGAAACAGTTATTAACATCACTTCCATCAAAATAAAACTAAATTTGATCAATAAGGGATTTATTTCTCGAATAATTAGGATGCAAAAATCTCCATCAACATCCAATTTTTTATAATGATTCCCTCCAAATATCACAACTCACAAAAATTACAAAAAATTCTAATCCGATCCAACTTGTCCTTTACTACTAGTTAACGAAACGAAGAAAGTAGGAAATATATAATTCATATTGGGACCTTCTGTTACATAACTGAAGATTCAGTAGGTCTTTTTTTTTTTAACGGCAGATTTTGCAAAAGTAAGAAAGATAATCAACAATAATTGATAAATATGCCAGTCTCTTAAAAATCAGAACGAGAAACAATGTTGAAGAAAAATAAAGCGATGAAAGGTATATCCTAAATCAAAGAAAGTAGGTATTTTTGCATTAAACTAGTATAAATTCATAGATTATTTTTTTAAGAAATTTAATTTAATTAGGCTTAAAAAGAGTTTAAGCAGGTTTTAGAAAATAACCCTCATTTTGTTTTTATTTCAACCAAATTCTTGGTAGGTAATCTGCTGGCACTGGCACCAGAACTATGCTTTCGCCTAACTGCTGGCACTGGCACCAGAACTATGCTTTCGCCTAACGGGGCTCGGGCCCCATTAAGCCGATAAAAATTTATTAAACTTGTTTAAATATTATATTTGTAAATATTGTGTATCATGTGGTTTTTCTATTTCACCTCTCTACATATTATATATTACTATATTCATATAAACTTATAATTGAAATTAATAAGCGGATCCACATGCTTTTTTTTGTTTTATTGTATATTAATCAATTTTTCTTGTTAAAGTTTTATTAAATTGAAAAGTAATATTTGCTATCTAAATAAGAATTTCTCATATTAATAGATTTCTTAAAGTCATAATTAATATAACCACAAAAAGAAAGGTTACGCACTGTTTTATCTTGCGCAAAAATATAGTATAAAAACAATTATGAATATTTTTTTAGATTTGAATATCTAATTCCTTTTTATACTATAACTTTAATAAATGATTATATACATATTTTTCTTTTATATGTTATTAAGGAAAATAATATTACTATTGTTTTCTCAATTATATATATATATATATAATTTAGTTTATCAATATATTACATAATTTATAATAATTTTTTTTCAAAGATTCGGTCGGTTCCCCAAATATTCAATCTGGATCCGCCACAATTGGCACTGGCAGGACCCAACAATAGAGCGAGGTTCTCGTATCTTTACCTTCTACGTTATAATGTTAGGTTCTTGTTTGTCTTATATATTCTCTTGACATTTGTGTTTCATTTCTTAATCATGCACTTCCTTGCACGTCTTCAATTCCCAATTTCATAAGTTTCTCCTTCAACACAAAAATATTCACTAGCACATCAGGCAGCAATGGCCAATCAATTAATCCAAAGCGAAATTACGATTTACAAATACTGCACGCTTAGTAATGAAGAAGGAAACCCACTTTCAAGAAAGAAGAGAACGAATTAATATAAAGGCTTGCTCGTTGTTCTTTGCTGGGTGGACACTGGACAGCACATTAAGATTGTAGTTATGAGTACAGTGGAGGTTTTTGTGCCCAATGACAAAAGCCATTATGGAAGTGGCATTAGGTTTATAAAGACGTCAATGAAGCGAGTCACCCACGAGCACCAATAATGTATTGCTTACAGTCCACGTGTTCCCCGTTAAGCTTTTGCGTGACCTGCTAGACACTTCCACGTACACACACCCTTCTCTTGAATGCAGACACGTACCCTGCCCATTGCTTTCTGCTTTGTTTTTGTGATTAATTATGTATTAATTTTCGAAGGAATTACGACCCTCCCATCTTAACTTTAACTTAACTTTTATATATTTTATGTTATGTTAATTTTATTAATTTTGAATGATTAAAATCTTTTGTATTCTCTCCCTTCTCTTATTTATTATGTATTAATTATTAATTATGTGTTTATATTTTGTTAAAATGAATATTAGATCAAGAGAGAATCCTGATCATTTTCAAATAGAGGAGGAGTCTTTTAAAAATTGTAAGTTGGTAATTATACCAAATATGTTTGCGTTGTCAATAATCCCATGCCACGTTGTTTCTTCTGGCCAATGCAGTGCATTTCTCAATTCATTTGTCTCTTTCTTAGTGGGTTGAATAATCCTCTATTTTTGGGAAGAGAATCTGTGGTACTCCGGAGGCATTGCCTCTGGATCAATCAGGGAGCGCGTACTGAGCATGCGTCATGATGTGATATTGATATAACGCTCCTGATTGATCCGAATGTAATACCTCCGACATACCACGGACCCTCTCATGTTTTAGAATTGGCCAATAATATTGCTTGCTCCTATTGGCTTCATTGGTCAATGGCAACATCTAAATATACATATATTCTTGCTTTTTAACCGACACTCCTTTTAAATAAATGTTGAAAATACTATATGGAGAAACTAAATACAAATAGAGCTTCTGTAACAGTAATTAATCATGGTGGACATTTGGATTTCCTATTCCATCTTTGAACCTCCTTATTTAATTCTTCCATGCCTCCCACCTCTTCTAGTTCCTGTAAATTAATGAATAATCAAGTAATCAATAACCCTTTTGCCATCACCCCATATTTGGTATTAAAAAAAAACCAGAATAAATAAATAAATCTTACCTGAGGTCCCAGAAACAGCCCATACGGCAATCCATTGAATTTTTCTGAGTGATGTAGCTATCCAGTGAAAACGAATGTGAAATGAGTGTAATTGGTATAAATATTGAAGTTTGTAATGTGTTTTAGGTGGTTGGTTAGTAAAAATGATCTTACTTGGTGAGCTGCAGCAACTCTTCGTAAATAAGGGACGTTCGCTACAGGCCCCACTGGAAATCGACGGTGGACAAGCCCATCATGGACGAACATGTAGGCCATCCCAAACACAGTAATTCCTAGACCCTTAAAAAAAAAAAAAACTTGTCAGAAAATAACAACATAGTCTTACTAATGATAATAAAGGTAAGTCAAGAGGATGTTTCGCCCACCGACTGCCGTGGGTCGTGGCAAGATCGAATCAGATTACAAAATCTAAAAGTAGAAATCAAGTTTAATAATAATGGATAAAGAGACAGCGACATACGGCGCCGAAACAGAGTCCTGGAAGAAGCCCTTTGTTGAAGAAACCGTATGAAAGCAGAGCAATAGCTGGAACAGCATTAGTTATTGCGAAAACATCATTTAGCTCGAAAGGGCCGTCCCTTGGTCGATGGTGAGACTGCAAAATTCCAAACAACAAGAGCGGAGTAAGCCACCAATTCAATTCATCTGTATTAATTGGTACCAACAAATAACAAATTGATTCTAATCAAGTCTGACCTCATGCATGTGCCACAATGAAGCATGCCATAGAGCTCTATGTGCCCACCGTGCCCAAAACTCCATGCCTACCTGCATTTCAATAGCACCCAGAAACGATTCAATTATCAATACCAAATAATTAATGGTAATATTAATGCTAATAAGAATTTAACTTACAGCAGCACCAACAGAGAGAGCAAATGTACCGAACATTTCTAGAAGTTGCAAGTCTCCACCCTGGTAAAGGAAAGCAATGGAAACCCATTTCAGGTTAAAATGTTAATTAGCAAAAGGGGAATGGTATACAAATCAATAGAAGAAACAAAAAGGAGGGTAATTAGTACCTCCATTCGCCATGAAAATCTATAATAAACAGCTAAAACTGCCATTGAAGAGATGCCAAGAGTGGACATGATTGCAGCAACAAGGTATGTCTGTCTCTCTGATTTTTTTCTAGCTAGCCTCTGTTGTACCCGTGAAACTGTGATCATCTGTTTCTGCGTTTCAACTAAATTTACCTTGTCAACTCTGATAATATCTTCTCTTCTCTTCCCCATGACCAAGCATATGCTCAAGCTCTTCTTTTTCCTCTGCTGAGTAGCAAGAGTTGAAATCGAGTAAGGAAATAATGCCATGGACGTGCCCAGCTTTGCAGTAAAGAAAGTATTGCGACCATTACGGTAAGTTACAACACTTGAAGTGGATGACAATCCGATTGCCATGGACTCCCAACTCAAAAGCTAAACTTGGGAGAAATCGGAGTCTTGATTAGATTATAAGAAGAAAAGTTGGTGTAGATAGTACACACACCGAGAGAGATCGAAGGATTCTTCAACTTTGAGCGAGCTTTTATAGGGGAGATAAGGCAACAGCTGGGAATTGGCTTTTACTTGAACCTGAAGGCTGCAACCCAGGTGAGCTGTATGGAGATGTATCAATATTTGATTTCGGGTTGCTCCTCTTCTATTAACACTCGCACAGGGGAAAAATAAATAAATCAATTCAACGCGTTCCAGCGTTCGTGGATGGTCCTATTTACCGAAATGCCCTTCCGCAATGGTCCTAGGACCCGGTGGTGAAATCAGGATTTTATGTGAGTAAGAGTGCTTTAAATATTATAATATTTATAATTTTTTTGATAAACCTCTGTAGCATAAGAGAATTCATTAAAATATTAAAAAAAAAGCTATACCTAAGTAAAAGGGATATATTGGACTTTGCCTCTTATATGGTCCAAAAATAATATATTACTAAAACTCTATAATTTATAAGACTTAGTTATGTATTACCGTTCACCCAGAATTTTTTCATTAAAAAAACAACTTTATTAAAAAAATTGATCAATTATAAACTATGAAATAAAAAAATAGAGAAGAATATACAATTTAGACTAGATTAAATAAAATGAACAAAGGAACTGAAACTACAATTTAGGAAATGAAATAATAAAACAAAAATATACGAGAAACTTACATGATTATAAATTTTATTTTATTTTTTTAAAAAGAGAGACCTACATGTGATACTAGACTGAAAGGAGGAAACCTTTGAACGTTTTACGAGTTAATAATTAGAAAAAGATGAAATAGAAGAAATTGATCTTTCTAATTAAATAGGGGTATAAAAGTGACAAAATGAAAGGATGGGAAAATGACAAAGTTTAGGAGGGGCCGAGGCCCACGCGGGGCCCTTCCTAGGTCTGCCGTTGTTGGGACCAACCGGGTGGAAACTGTTTACATTATACATGTAGAGGTGGAGTTTGAAATAAAAGGAAATAAAAACAATTTTTTTTAGTTAAATAAATAACATATTAAATAAATTCTATAAAAATTTAAGTAGTTTAAACAAAAGAGCTTCTATAATGAGAGTCTTCTGCTATTTCCTTATATAAATCTTGTTGTGACTTTGTGAAGTAGCACAAAAGAAGAACTATAACGAACACCATTTAGAAATCTTGTTTGATAATAGGGCAGATGGTCTTGAGCAAGAGCATGATTTCGGAAACTTTGGCCTAAAACATGTGAATAGGCACCGACTGCCAAAGAAGTTTTTCTGCTGATCATACGTAATTAAAATTTTTCGCTACTTGTTGGCAATAATTTGTCCTTCAAACAAAATAACATGAATGCCCGAATCACAAATGGAGAGCCAAATCAGTGTATGATTTTATTTTTATAGATATTATTTCTCTACGTAAATTGTGGCATAGGAGATCGTATTATAATTTATTTATTCAAAACCAAATTTACAAAAAAAAAAAAAAACAAATGTAGAGCCAAATCAATGTTACATTTTCAAAATACTGTTTCTAGAAAATACACATTTATCAATATATTTAAATCAATATTAACTACACGATTTTCAGAATTCGAAAAAATTTAAAATCAATCACATACTATTCCTAAATTTTACAAATAAAAACTCAAAATACATAAACAAACATAACCGTAGTTCTTAGTTCACCATTTTAAAATTTTATTTGACTATAATTTTGGATCTTACCAATCAGGAGGTGCGGCATATACAGGTCATAACTGGGTTCAAATAGAAACCCGAAATAGATCCATCTCGAACTTGTCAGTTGTCACGGCACAACTGGGCGAAGAATCACTGGCTCAATAAGGTTTGGGTTTGGGCCCATGTTGGGACAGAAAACTTGGAGTTTCAGGCCCAAATCAAGAGGTGTAAGCTGGGCCTACGTTTTATTTTATAAAAGCAACGCAAAACAAGTCAACAAGTGACACAGATACGATATCATATATCTTCAATAATTTTTGGATATATAAATCTTAATAATTTTAAAATTTGTCACAATCTTCTTTCTCTGTCAGAATTTTTTTTAATGAAATTTAAAAAAAAAAATGACAAATTTTAAAAGCTTTGGGAACACTGAGAACCAATAATGGTCACAACCTAAAAAGAGAAAAAGAAGATGACATTGGAACCTTTATCAAAGAAAAAAGTAGAAGCCGGAAAAAGTAATGCAGAATATAGATTGATGTTACCAAGTGTGTACTGAAAACTGTAGGGACTTCAAAGCCAAACACACAGCAAATTAATCACCTTTCATTTTACTAGAGGTTTATTGGTCATCATCACGTGCATGACTTAATATAAATATAAAGTAAAGAAATTAACAAACTGTTCGATGCAATGCTGAATTTCTATGCATGATTCAGCAATTGATCGAGTGATTGGTAGCATCTTTCCCTCTGTATAAATCTGTTATAAAAAAAAAAAAGATAAAAAAATAATAAAAAGATGAAACTTTCGAGGAAGGTTATCTTAATCGCGATTCAAGAGTCAAGTAGTCATATTGGTCTCCAGTGAAGCAACATCTGGGCCTGCTCAAACAGCAAATGAGATGGTATAATGATAAGACATTACCTAGTCGATCAACAAATCCCATTTGATTAAGTGGATAGTTTCCGAATTGGCGAGTCATTCCATGTTTCATCATGTCTTGAAGACGACTGTTCTGTTAATGCTTGCCACAAATGAATTCGTTAGTTGATTCTTATTGTTCAGCAGATCATCATCATTTAGAAATTGGGGTATCTGAATGAAGCTTTATTCTTCATTTTACAACTCAATGTACCTAGTCATCATTGAGTTGTTACTAGTGCAGTACGTTGTCTTACTAATCATTATATCTGAGGAAACAACAAAGTGGTGGCCTGGCTAGCTATATGGAATAATGTACATCGAGTATGCAGAGATAAGGGAAAAATCTTGGTGCAACTATTACACATACTGTTGCAGAGAATTATGCTCCGTTAAATAGTTAACGGGAAAAATTTTGTTTCTAAAAAATTCTGTGTTTTTATCTTGTTAAGTAATCGCTTAACCTAAAAGCTTAGATAATGATTCAAAATTAATATTTGAGTCTAACACGTTTTCTCATATGAAATATTTGATCTCATTGATGTAAGAAATAAAAAAACGGAGAATGAGGAGATTTGTATTTGAAACCTTTTAACTCTTGTATCATGTTAAGTCTTGATCCAAAGTGGTGGCCTGACTAACTCTATAAAATAATGTATGATTGAGTGTGTACATAAGGGAAAAATCTTGGTGCAATTATTGTATATATGATTAGAGAGAGTTATGCAACTGTTGCAAAAGCTTAAGCTTCTAAGTAAGATCCAACTTTAATATTTGAGTCTACCACACCTAATAAGTTAGCTTTTCTGTATCAGCATTAGACCAATAAATTAATAATATATGGGTCATGAAATGTACAGAGAGGGAACGAATATTGTAATAATTATTCTCTATTAAATGTTTTGAGTTGGCGACATAGTGACACAGCCCCTGCCACGCCAAAGATTTTCTCATAAATAAGATCTGCAGAAATATTTAACTTGCTGTGGTGATGGCTCGATTTGCAATGAACTATCATGATCTTTCAGCGTACCAGCAAACCAAAACAAACAGGCATGTCCAACAAAAAGCCACATACACAGAGGCCTTCAAAGTTCTAGTTGCTCTTAGACTTAAGAGTGTGAGATATCCCACACCTCTCAGAATGTACTGTCAAATATCCTCATTATTTCAAGTGTAACACGGGGAATTGTTCCCGGGAATCAAGATCGATCAGAGTGCTCTGGAGGGCCTGAACTTTGCTTAGCAGAAATAATTTTTATTTTTGAAGGAAAAAAAAAGACTCATCCATGGATATTGGCCACAAGATCAGAAAAATTAAAACAATAGAAAGCAGAAAGCAGTTGGGACACTTAAGCACGAACCAAATAGGCTCATGTCCCAAAAAAAAAAAAAAAAAGTTGCTGGCGCTAGCTTCTCCACTTAGTCGAACGAAAACCTGCTTTAATTAGTTGGTGAAAATATATTGTCTTAAGAAAAAATGAAACTGTCGGGCCAAGAGGGAGACCTTAAGTACCCGTGTGGGATCGAGCAACAAAGTTTCAAGTTGAATTTGAAACACTCTAACGCCGCACTTGCCTAATTTGTGGTTGTCTAGATTATTGTTGTATGTATGATAGATACCCCTTTTAACCACTGTCATTGTATGCAACAGCATCTCTCAAAAGCTAGCTAGCTATATCTCGATGCCAACTAATCAAATACTACATCATCATCATCGACCTAATTAATTAGGGATTAGGATCCTCTTCTGATCTAATTTTTTTTTTTATTTTTGAAGAATCTCATGTAACGTGATAAATATTCAATTCAATAGTTTCATTAAAGTAAAAAACTATAGTAAAATTATAAACGTTTTCGCTTTCTAACGTCTCTCCTTCTGCTTTCTCTCTCTAACGCCTCTCCTTCGACTTTTCGTATAATAATGGACACATTTGTCCACTCTTTGTTCTCTATATCAGCAACAAAACAATAGACGCCTCTCCTTTTGCTTTCATTTTTTTTCGTGACGATGTTTAGTTTTAGATTAGAGTTTGTATAATCTGTCAAAAAGAGAATTAAAACATGAAAGACTTATAGGCTTATTTCCTTGACGCACTCATTCATTCCGGTGATAAGGTCTTAAAAGCCTTTGATTTTAGTTTTAATTCAACTAGCCTTATCACCAGCCATTCTTGATAAAAGATGCACTGTAACTCAAAGAAAAGCAGCAATAATATAACCAAGTAATTCAAAGAAAGAGAGATGTTTTGGGTTAATAAAACTGTGCCGTTTAGTTGTCAAAAATAATAAAATAAACCTTAACCATTAAATTTAATATTTACCATTTGTCATGAGATCTTTTAAAGATTAGAAAAAGATCAGATCGTGAGATGATCTTGGTTCATTAATTAGATGGTTCTTTCCTAGACCTCCTTCTAGCTAGAATATCTAGATAGATAATACTTTGTAAATATTTTGTCAAATTAGTCATAAAATTAATATGATAGCCAAATCTTCGGTTGGGTTGTACTCTAGGGTTTCTGCATGCAATCCGGGGAAGGGAATCATTAATTTACACGTTTTCAGTGCAGAATATATATCCAAAACTAGTTATTATTTATAAATAAGCTTCCGAACCAGAAGCAATATTGTTATTGAAATTGTTATCAAAGAACAAGAAGCTTAGTACAATAAAGGGTTTTTGAGATCGATGAAAGTACTGAAAACTCCTTCAGGACATAATCTACTGCTCATGTCACCAATGATGTTCAGTTTCAGCCCCACCGATAAGCTTTTTAATGTCATCAGAATACAGTTGTTGACATTCAGATGCCTCATCTGCGGGCCATGGACATCATAATAATTCTCCATCAGCTACTGCAAAGGTTTCAAAACATATGGGCTCTAAGTGATTGGCTAGACCTAGACAATTTCATGGCTATGTTTCAGTCTCTTCCTACTTTCCCAGAACCTGATATAAAAGATTCCTAATTAATTAATCATGTGAACCTAATTTTAATAATTAAGTTACAATTTTGTGATAACATATAACTTTTCGGCTGAGGCCTGTCACCGATCGA
Organism: Boswellia sacra; assembly: GCA_013180625.2. Classification (NCBI taxonomy): domain Eukaryota; kingdom Viridiplantae; phylum Streptophyta; class Magnoliopsida; order Sapindales; family Burseraceae; genus Boswellia; species Boswellia sacra. The sequence goes on along the minus strand of SNVD02006955.1, from coordinate 1,687,093 downwards.
GGACTCGAAAGGCCTCAAAATATTGCATATACACCAAATCTTGAGGATCTTATTCTGTATATTTTGCTAACTAATTTCTTATCTACTTGAGGAAAGGTGCGTGCCACATTAACCACAAATTGAACAACTCCCGTGGCCTACAAGCTCCCTTCCAACCGAACTTTATATATCCCCATCTGAAGTGAATTGCCTTAATTCATCGTAACTTTTCATTAGTGGAATAAAATTAATAATTGGTTGATGGGTCCAGTTGCGGCAGTATTTGGCCAACCAAACCATCATCCATTATCTTAATTTATCTTTAGTTAACCACAATTAAGCTACCTTCTAGCTATAATTAGCTCTTAATTAGGGGTGGCAATTCGTGTTCGCGGGTCGTGTTCGTGTCGTGTCAAGCTGTGACACGATAAGGATTGACCCAACACGAACACGACCCGTTTATTATTCGTGTCACTGTAACACGACACGAACACGACACGATTATTAAACGGGTAACACGACACGACACGCTAACACGAATAATAAACGTGTCGTAATCGTGTTAGACACGAACACGACCCGTTTAACACAATTAAGACACGTTTATATTATTGACACGATTATGACCCATTAACACGATTATGACCCGTTAACACGATAATGACACGGTACAGAATTAGATTTCTAATTTTTGTTAAATGACAAAAATATCCTAAGTTTTAAAATTTATTAGGTTTTTAAAATTCTGTTTTTAGTTTAAAATTTGGATACATATAGGGACTAAAATATATAAAAAGTTTAATATTTTTAAATTTAATATGTAATCGTGTCAATATTCGTGTTAATCGTGTTATCTTGTCAATCGTGTATAATATGTATTCGTGTTACTCGTGTCATAATCGTGTTCGTGTCAATATTCGTGTTAATCGTGTTATCGTGTCAATCGTGTATAATATGTATTCGTGTTATTCGTGTTACTCGTGTTATAATCGTGTTCGTGTCATAATCGTGTCGTGTCATAATCGTGTTCGCGTGTTGAAGACTCTCAACCCGAACACGACACGATTATTAAACGGGTTGACATCTTCGACATGAACACGACACGAACACGAATATGCCAAAATCCAAACCCGCTTAAACTCGTGTCGTGTCAAGTCGTGTTCGCGTGTCGTGTCGAAAATTGCCACCCCTACTCTTAATCAATAAAAAAAATTGTGATTAGGCCCACGCCACATAACCTATATCGTGATTGATGATAGTTGTATCATATGCTAAGCTACAGTACTCCCAAATTTACATATCTTTTCTTCGTGTACCTTTTTTACTGAGGTTTAATCAGCTTTATATAGACTGACGTGTTAGATTGCTTGATTAGATTGTAAGATGAACGATCATGAAGTCTTGTCTTGGTGATGCCACACTGCTTCAGCAAAATGGGGCCGATATTAACCATGTATTAAGGAGTAATCTATGTGCTCGGAAAGGATATAATAGTTGATTGAGTACTTGCCAACATTTTAAAATTCGATAACACGAATATAAATTTAATTTGCTTAATATTGCTTTAATTTGATGACCACCGGATTTTGATATTTCACCAACTGATATATATTTCAGCCTCCACCGCGAAGCGATGGTTGAAGAGTCATTTTGACTATCTATTTCGCATGTCGTTAATTAATTAATATTTCCTAATACTTCAAAAATTTCCTGGAAAGAGTACGTACAGGGGACATAATGCTGTAATGCTCAGATTATTAATAGATCGATTATCACCTCATGCATGTATATACATACACACTACAATGATGTACTAGACATAGCACGGTCACGATAATAATATTAATGTTACTAAATGAAAATAAATATATAACAAATGCAATATATAGTTATTAATATTTAGATACTACTATTTTTACAAATTATCTATACAAACTCTATTATTCAACCCTACGTGGCATTATTGAATAACTATCACACTATCCACATTAATTAATGTAATTAAAATTTGAAATTTATTCATTCAATCAAATCATAACATATTAGTTTACATGAATAAGTTTATATTTATAGTTTGTAAAAATTACTCGTAATATTTTAATTAAACAATGACTATAAACAAGGTATCGTTGAGGTGATTCTAAAACAAGCTGCTGTACATGTCTCATGATGCATGTTAGAATCTTGCTGAGATTAATGTGGTTTGTAACTTTTGGTATGCCCATGAAGTTTTTGACAAATTTAATTATTATTGATACATGTCATACATAAGTACATGTACATAAATGTGCATATTCCCATTTTAGCATGGAAATTCACTCTAATATTGCATTCTAGGCAATACCGGGTCTAGCTACTCAATGATGAGCATAAATGACCAACTAGGCATGATCCATTACATCAACGATTAAGATGCATTCACATACATACATACATACATACATACATCATGATCACTACAGACTATATATTAGGGTTCTTGTTGCCTTTCCTCTCTCCGTTGGTTGTAATTATCCGATAAACAGATCTAAAAGCGAGCAGCGCGCCATGAGTAGAGGTGGAAGCTATGGCGGCGGACAAAGTTCCTTAGGCTATCTGTTTACCTCTGAAGAGCAACCAACTGCACCTCCCCCCTCACAGACAGTTATCGTGCCACCGTATGGTATTGATACGGAGAAAACCCCGGATAATCAATCTTCAGGAAAACAAAATGCTTCAAATAACTATCAGAGAGCTCAAGGCCAGAACACTGGAAACTTCATAACCGTGAGTTGTCCTCATCTTAATTTGTAAACATGAATTGTAAATTAAATTTCTTAGTTTCCGTCTATCGTTTTTTAAAATTGTAAGAGATTTTCTTTTACCTAGCTTCTACATAATCTTTCTTCAGGATCGTCCTTCAACAAAAGTCAAATCTGTTCCTGGTGGAGATTCCTTAATCGGGTACTTGTTTGGAGATAAGTGATGTTTCCTTCTCCCGCTTTTCTGCCTATAATAAGGGACTAAGTTTACATATAGCTGCTTTGTGGTATTTGCATATATAACAAGTAAAAATAAGGGATTCAGTTCTCATCAGTACTCTTGGATGCTCTAGCTTAAAAAATAAGGGATTCAGTTCTCATCAATAATCTTTGATGCTCTTGCTTAATTATCCTTTCTAGTTTGTATGTGATGTGAAGTTGTAGATGTCAACGTTGATTGACTCGTGTTACAAATTTCTTCCGCCTATATTTGTATGGTTAACTACATATATTGTATTTGTGCAAGAAAAGCAGTTTGTATAATTTACAAATTAATAATCATTATTATCTGAAGCGTGGGTCTTTTGTTTGTGGTTTTTTTTTTAATATGACCATATATGGAAATAAATATATATATATATATTTATATATTTTTTTAAAAAGTGATTCTTTCCATTTTTGTTCATTTCATGCTTGTTAACTCGTACTACAATAATTACGTTTATTAATTAGTTTTAATTTTAGTGATCAATAACTTATTCATTTATTAGTTTCTGCATTTTTTTTAATTAGGGGGACAAATAATTAATGATGATTTGCGTAATCTCATAGAACTGCTTGGTCTGCGGATTTGTCTCAAGATGCCAATTAGGTCATGATGATCTGTGTTTTTAAAATCTAAAGTAACGAAAAAAGTTCATCTATCGGCGTACTTGTTAATTCTCAGATGAATATTATATGTGCTTGTTAAACTGACGTTAACTAATGGTCATGAAATTAAGTAGATTCAGAAAAACAAATATGCTTTCCTACTAGAGCTAGCTTCATGTTGGTGGTGCTTTCCAGGCTTAAGTTATCATTTTCTTTTTGTTTGGATTTAAAATGGAAATGGCTTGGGTACAGCAGTTGTACTCATACAAACATTATTCATTTTATATAAAAATCGTTAATGAGTATATAAAAGTTTGTAAATGAGTATTTAAAAGTTGTAAAGTTGTAAATGAGTATATAAAAATTATAAATATAACTTTTATTTATTCGTTTACGACTTTCATATATTAGTTTACGACTTTTATACAAATAAACAGTGATTGTATAGGTACAGCTGATGTACTATAGACGAACGCATTTAAAATACAGATAGTTTTATATCAACGAAGTTTGAGTTTTAATGGCTTCAGCTCCTTATTATCAGGGAAATGAGAAACAACATGGTAAAGCAATTGCTTTTCTTTTTCTTACCCATTTGCTCTATCAGGAAACCAGGCCAGTTTATGATACATTCGATTTTATGTTATAAAATATATATTTTAATATGTCAATAATGCTGCACTTTCAAAATCCTGTATATAAAATTAATGTGACATCAAGTAAATAAAAAAATTAATATGAATTGTTAATATATATAAATATATATATTAATCACTCGTAAACAATTTGCATACTAGTGTATGTTTGATCTATTGTATGTTGTTACTTCTTGTGAAGAAAAGATTGAGCATTTATCTCTGGAATATATGGCTCTCTTCAATTACATTTTAGTTACAAAGCATCATTTTTAATTTCCCACTATTATTTTCGCTATACCAGTTCGTATCAATACTAATATAGACTGCTTACTTTATCATCAGTTTAGTACTCGAGGCAGTATCGATCGATCAGGGTTAATATATATAAATTCTCTCGAATTAATAACTGTAACAAAGTCTATATGTTAAAGGTATATTTGTCTTAATAGTTTTTCTTTTTTATCTTTCTGTATTTGCTGAATAAGTTTGGGAACTATAGAGAAAATGATGAATTTATTTATCTCAAACTTGACTGGAGAAACATATCGAACATCCCTATTTTTTGTCACTATTTATTACAAGAGCACCTGAAAACACTGCAGCAGGAAATTTCTGCTACAAATAGATTATTAAGATTTAAGAGTAACTTAAAATTATGGTGTAATGGGTTTGGAAGAATGCTAATTGTTGATGTCTGGTATTAAGCCTTGTATCCCCTATAAGCATTGTCCACTTTTGTTTCAAATTAAAGCTTGTATGGTTTTATCCTGAAAAGCACCCTTATAGAGAAGAGGTAGTTCCTTTGCTTGTAATGCACAAGCTAATCCACTACACATTGAGACATGAGCATGAGTTTCATGATTGTTTGAGCCCAATAGCAACTCCAATCATTTAAAAAAAAAGAATAATTATCCAAAATCTTATCCTCAATAATATAATACTTATTATATGGATGATAGAATGATGTAGTAAGTGATATAATAACTTTATATTATTTAAAATATCACTTACGAGAAAATTTGGGATAATCTTCTGGAACGAGTGGTGTTCAATATATAGTAGTTTTTTTACGAGCTTTGATTCTTCCATTACAAAAACTTTCAAAACAGTACTCTCTTTCCTAGAAGCCCTTCTAATTTTTTTTTATTGTCCATTTTTTATGAAGGTTCTAGGGATCATCCTTATATTTTAGAAGTATTAATTACATATTTTGTTACCACTTCTTTTCTCTTTCTCTTTACTGTTGTTTCTTTCCCTTAAATGTTGGGAGGGGAAGGAACCGGAAAGGAACCTAGTTTCTTCCATTAATCATCCGTTAATTTGCAACTATATACGAGAGTTCAAATATATATAATGAGCATCCAATCCATTTAATTCTAGTATATATAAGACCTTCCTTAAAGATATTGTTTCATATTCCCAACAGCCAGTACTATATTTGGTTTGAAAAGAAATAAAGTATTTAGTCTATTAATTGTGCATCCCTGAAATTATTAGTGAAACGAGGGTGCAAATATGCATCGTATGATGAAAATGAAGATAGATACCCATGTGATGACTTTGTTGAAATTAAATGAAAACGAAATCAATTAAGAACTAGATGCTATCTACAGAGATTCAGACATGCATGCAGCTTCCTTAATTTCTTCTTCTTTTGGTGTGTGCGTGTATCCTCTCTTGATTGGGTAGTATTGGTTTGCTTTTGACTGGCGTACGATTGGCATGCATTGTGCAAATCCAACCATTTTGACAGTTTCCTAAGCACACAGCTTATTTTCTGAAATTTTTATGCTGGTCCATATAGAGTTTGGCATAACAATTGATTATTTAAAAAAAAAAAAACAAAGATATGCAGATCATCTTGATATCACATATTAGTATAAATACACAAAGTTTAACGTTATGATCGCAAAAATCCTTTCAATTAAACTGAGAAAATTTCAGATTGTCGTATATCTAAGCCCTTGAATAGCAGCACTGTAGCTAGTTTGCTAAGCTTTGAACAACCTCAACTCTCCCTACATATACGGCTTGTATAGTGGATGGTGCAAGAGTGAATCACTCTATAGTATATAAGAATTTTAATTAATTAAGAAGACCTAATCAATATGATATGGCTTAGAGAAGAAATTATATGTTTGGATGCTTAGTTATGATTCACACTGTGTTGTTGTCAATATATAATTCTAAAAGCATACACCACAACCTCCTGGAACGTTGCTATTGTTTCATCATTATCTACTTCTTAATCTGAGTTTATATAAGTTGAAGATTAATTAGTTGATAGAGGGTAAGGAAGCTCGCTTGCTGAAAGCGTTTAATTAACCGTGACGTTAAGAGTTGCATGCCGGATGATTGTTGGTTGTTATGTTGCAAATTAAAGTTGGATTTTACTAAATAACTGATACATACACTGGATTAATAAAAAAAATTAACTTATATAAAAATGTTTGGAGTTTCAAAATACTTGTTACGAGATTGATCTGGTAATGATGAGAATAACAGATTCAGTCAGCTTTTATGCTGTTACAGTGCATGAAATTAATGGTGGTGTGTTCTGAAAAACTCACTCTTTTGGTTTCTGAAAAACTCACTCTTTTGGTTGTCGGTTACTTGCGCATTATTTCGAAGTGTTTTCTATCACAAGCAAACAATAATAATATTATATATAAATTTTATAATATAACATAATTATTTATATATTAAAAATTTATAAAAAATTAAAAAAATTAATTTAATAAAATTTAATGATATAAATTATTACATCAAATTATAAAATTAAAATTATATATAAAATATAAATTTAATATATATACGAGAAATACAAGTTATCGATCGGCACACTTTTCTTAATTAGTATAGGTGAATCGTTTGTTCATCACTTCGAAGTTCATCTTCGACGAATAAATTATTTATACTTTTGAAATATATGCAAGATCAACGATTTATGCATCAATATGCGTGTGTGTGTTTGTCTATATTCTTAAAAGAAAAGAATAAATAATTAAATAAGAAAAATAAAATTCATTTTCCTTCATTTCGTGGTCGTGACTGTGACAGAGAGAACTTCATGCAAAGAAACCAGAAGCAACGATCCATTCCTGGGTCCTGGGTCCCGGGTCACGCACTACATTTGCCCAATAATTTTTATAATTTATTGTAAGTAAACATTTATTATCATAAACAATTCTATTTATATTAACTTATTGTTTTTTTTGAAAGAAATATTAATTATTGAATTATGTGATTTAGATTTGTTAATGATTGTTCGAAACTTAAGATTTTGTCGTGAGAATATAGGGATGACAACAGGGTAAAGTGGGATTGGACAGCCCAAACCAATCATTTTAAATTATATTTAATCTAAATTAAAAGATACAAATATCTAATCAAAATTATTTAACAATCATTAAAAATTATTTTTCTAAAATAGAAAATATACATACATATCCAAAAATCAATTAACATTCAATTATCCAACAATCAAAATGAATATTATTCAACAATCAAAATCAGTAAAATTTATAATAGGGTTTCTAAATTTTTTAACATAATTTGAAGAATTACAAAGGGATACAAACATATATATATATATATATATATATTATCTCTACAACTAAATCCTACAATCAACAGCTTATAACCTAGTTAGTAAAATTCTAACGGACATATAATTTTTATTTTTTATTTTTTCTCCTGTAATGAATTTTTATAAACTCAAGTTGTAAGCAGTTGGTTGTATGAATTTAAATATTCAAATTATAAAAAGGATAAATGAAAGAGTTTTAGTAAATAGATTAATCAAATTAAATACAGTTTTCATTTTGTTAATAGCCTCACTCTCACATGAACAAGGGTGTTATGAGGGCATAAGTTATTTGGCTAGACATATATAAGAAATTACAAAAGAGCGCTTTTATTGAAGTCCCGTCAAATCTCTAGCTTCTTAAGCTCCTTTCCTAAATACATGTTAAATAATTCCAAGACTAACCTTTTTTAAATTTTTTTAATAATTTAATTTATAGAACTCTAAAGCATCTGCTTCTCCATCTTCATTCATTTATGCTTCTCTCCTTAAAATCCATCTTATAACTTTTCATAACATTATGAGATAGTTTTACCAAGAAAATTATTAATTAAATAGCTAATCTAATACGGACCACTTTTAACCGCACGCTTTAATTTGAACTTCGATTCCTCGGTGAATCCTACAATAAATCAAATACTAGCGGTTTCCAACCAAAATCAAATCACTGGGGGTATTGGCATAAAACCTGACTCAAAAGTTCATATATTTGAAAGTAAATAAATTTCCTAAAATTATTTATATCTAATTGATCATGGAAAGCAAGAGATTGATTGTTAGATCTCCTGCGTTTAAAGATAGCGGAGAAAAATAAATATAATGAAGGAGGAAGATACTAGCTAGGTTTTATAATAAATAAATATTTAAAAAGCAAGTATAATTTTGAAATTATATAAAATTTATCACAAAAAGAGTTTAGAAAGAAATTCGATGGAATTAAATGACAACATTTCGTTACAAATTAACATTAAAAAACGGGCCGAAGGCTCACCAGCTTAGCCCAAACTCAAGAACACTGACAGGTGAAATCATCGGACCTCCCTGAGCCCAATGTAACCCATTTTGGAAGAAATAGTCCAGGCTCGCTCAGCTTAGCCCAAGCCCATGAAATTGGGTATGGACTAATTTCATCAGGAAATCTGAGCTGGAATTTTTGGGAAAACAGGTATGGTAGTCCAATTCTATGCTCCTCTACATGGTTCAAAGTCTTAGGCGAGAATACTACAATAATGCTATTCTTTTGAAATTGAATTTAAAAAAAAAAAATTTAAATATGTGAAATTAATTAATAATTGTTAAATAAATAGAGTGATAATATAATGAATGATATACTAACTTCAAATCATATATCTCATAGATATATAATCTGATATAAGATTTGTGATATAATAATACTAGACTCACAACATTTATATAACATAAAATTTATAATATAATATGGTAGTCTAAGTGATAAAATCCTATTAGAGATGTAATTTTTCTTATCCATTTTTGTTTTTTCTGACTACAATAAATTTTTGTCATATAAACTGTCACGTCACATTGTAAAATATATGTTGTATGAATGTTATAAGTATAATATTACTCTTTGTGATACACCGTACTTTTACGAATCAAATTGAATTAAACAAAGCCTAAGAGAACAAGGACTAGTTGCTGAAGCGAATCCAAGCAAACTTAGCTCAGCAAAAAATCATTAGTCAGCAAACAATGTTAAAGCAATTGTAAGGCGATATGTGATCATTTTTTGGGCGAAATTTGATGTGTTTTAGATGATACCTTCGTAATGTTATTATTCCCACAAGCATTTTAAGCCTTTGATCGAGGAAGAGAATGGGATTATATTGGTTCCACTATAACATTGTCCTTTTCAGAAGATCAATGTAATGAGTCATAATGTTAATCTAATAATATAAGAAGGAAATGATGATTTGATCGTCTTGAAAAAGTTACTGCAGTGTGAAGGATGTGGGGCCGTGAAATAAAAGCAAAAGGAGAAATTGCAACTTTGGAAGAGGAGACGAGATATGAAAGTGCAGAAATTAAAGAGGTGGAGATAAGATAAAGACATAAAGCAATTCAAGTAAATGGGCTTTTCCTTTTGGTTGCTGCATTTTTACAAGTGACTAGAAGGGGGTTTGTCCAGAGAGCTTCACACCCACTCCACCGCCCACAAGAGCCAATGATACACAAACAAGTTTAAGGCCATGATTTAGAGACGTGGTTCTACGTGATTCTGACAAATGTGGTAAAAGGTGAAAATATCTAATTTATTATAACAAATTATTACAACGATCTTTATATATTATTGTGCTTGAGCCAATACAAGGAGGGCTCGTGTAATGCACTGAGAAAGGGCTTTTGTACTGGGTCTAAACCCCAGTAGCCACTACGAAAACAAAAATAGGAAATATAATGCTCATTTTCTTGATTTTCTTTTACCTAAAAGTTGTTTGTCTCGAGACTTTTCTTCATGATTTAGAGGATGTCTCTTTAGTGGATGGCAGAAGACGCGCCTATTGCGTCGAAAATTTTGCAATAGAATGAGAAAGACTTACGATAAGAAAATCATTGATTGATTTGATAAGTTTATCTAATAAAATAAAATGATAATATACGATTATAAATAGATTAAAAAAATTAAAAAATATATTTTAATAATTTTATCAAATTAAATAATAATAAATAATTATAAATGATTGAAAATTAGACATATTATTTCAATAATATCATTCTATATAAGTATCTTCCGCAATAGGACAGTTTAAAGTCAAGAAGTTATGATTGACAAGATAAGGGTTACGTCAGTTGTTCCATGAGGGCTGGGCCATTGGGAGATGTCAAGTTTGGTCACGGGATGACAAATGCTGATAGAAAACAGAAGCCGTGATGCGTGGACCAGAATCAATTACTTTCAACCTTCTAGTCGGGCTAAGAAAAAGCAGAAACACAGAGGAATAATATAACTTGCATATGTAGTTAAAGATATCTTTGTTCTTCGGTTATGTATCATTTGATAGTCTTGGCTACAATTTGTGATCGTTGCTTGGCAGAGATGACCACAAGCAACAAACAGAATTGATTCACAAGCCAATTACTTGTAAAGACAAGTTAATTATGCCATTTCCCATGTGTGTGTAGCGTGAAAATATCATACTCATGCCCTTGCAATTCTTTAGCAATCATCCCAACAACCATAAAGCAAACTAAGAGGAGTGGAATGGCATGGATAATAGAGTAGTGAGTGGGCGGGGGTACTTTTATGCTGCCGCTGTGTATTCAATGTATCATGTCTTTCAGTTTTTTCATGTGGGAAGTCCTGTCCATCGTCCAAATTTAGAATAAACTTAATTCGGAAATTCCAATTTAGAATTCAGTGAAGCATGGACTGGACTTGTCTTCACACTAAATTAGTGAACAACTTGTCCACGATCGCATGACACTGTAGAATGAAGAGAATAAAATTAAATTTGCAGAAATGTTTGGATTAAAATGTGATTTTCATTTGGCTGATTCACCCACATTCCGAGGAAAAAAACAGTAAAATGAAAAAAAGTTTTTAGGCCCTGTACAACAACCTCAATTCCTCTCTCTTTATATGCTCGAAAAGAGAGTTCAGTGTTTAGATTCAATGGAGTCGCGGACAAGCCTCCGAAGAACCCAGGTAAACAATATTATCCCATTTTAGTCTTTGCCTTGTCTCTATCTTCGTTCCATCCTTTCTCCTTTACTATCATTAATTGGAAAAGGAGAATATAATAATAAAGAAAATTATATATATATGGTTCGTTTGCATTCGTAGAGCCTGAATGTTACCATTAATTGAAGTCACGGAATCTCTTGTTTTCAATCTGATATTATCTATTACATTTTGTAGGCAGTTTATGTCACAGGATTGTTTGCGTTACTTCTTTTGCTGAATATAAATGAAGTTGAGAGTAGAAAACACATTTCGGACTCTTTTGAGTACAAGGCTATAAGTTGCAGGACTCACAGTGCATCATTAGAAGATTTTGGAGGAGTTGGTGATGGAACCACGTCAAACACAAAGGCCTTTCAGTCTGCAATTGATCATTTGAGTCGGTATGCATCAGATGGTGGATCCCAGCTCATTGTTCCTGCTGGAAAATGGTTGACAGGAAGCTTCAATCTCACCAGTCATTTTACTTTGTATCTTCACAAGGATGCTGTTATTCTTGCTTCTCAGGTTTGGAAAACTACCAAAGTCAAGTGTTTCATACCATAAGTAAACAATTACCAATTGTTCCCTTGAGTACATATTAGGAGTATACTTATCATAATCATCATTTTTGGTTATGTATTTAGCTTCCAAGATCAATGCTTGTAGAATTTGATTAGATGACAATGTTGAAATGCTTCTGATGTCACATTTAGGATGAGAAGGAATGGCCTGTGATTGAACCCTTACCATCCTACGGTCGAGGAAGGGATACAGCAGGTGGAAGGTATATCAGCCTCATATTTGGAACCAACCTCACCGATGTCGTCATCACAGGTACTCTGTGCTTTAATCAAAATTGAAATTCAAAAACTACAAAGAATCAATAAAGAGTGCAAGGAGTTTTATGCTTATTTGTTTTCAGGGGACAATGGTACTATTGATGGCCAGGGTGAACCCTGGTGGAAAAAATTTCGTGCTGGAAAGCTGCAGTATACCCGTCCATACCTCATTGAAATCATGCACTCAGATAAAGTTCAGATATCCGATCTTACATTGATTAATTCTCCCAACTGGAACGTTCATCCTATTTATAGCAGGTTTTCTCTCTATCTTTCTTTCTAAATCGAGAAAAATAATGATAAACAATAAGACGAAGTTAAGTTTTTGATCCTCTTTGTGCATGTAGTAATGTTATTGTTCAAGGCATTACGATCCTAGCTCCAGTTACATCCCCAAACACTGATGGCATTGATCCAGGTGTGTGAAGAAAATGTCAGAACCAATTGAGAGTTTTAGTAGCATTGAGTTAACAGTTTGATTATGGTTTCGTTTCAGACTCTTGTACAAATACCCGAATTGAGGATTGTTACATAGTCTCTGGAGATGACTGTGTAGCAGTCAAAAGTGGCTGGGATGAGTATGGTATTAAATTTGGGATGCCAACCAAGCAGCTTGTTATCAGAAGATTAACTTGCATTTCTCCATTCAGTGCGGTGATTGCACTGGGTAGTGAGATGTCGGGTGGAATCCAGGACGTCAGGGCAGAAGACATAACAGCCATTCATTCTGAGTCAGGGGTTAGGATCAAGACTTCTATTGGAAGAGGTGGCTACGTGAGGGACATATACGTGCGACGGATGACTATGAAAACCATGAAATGGGCATTTTGGATGACAGGCAATTATGGTGATCATCCGGACAATAAGTATGATCCAAAAGCAATTCCTCAGATTCAGAATATCAATTACCGTGATATGACTGCTGAGAACGTAACAATGGCTGCAAGACTGGACGGAATTCCAGGCGATCCCTTTTCTGGAATTTGCATATCTAATGTGACCATTGGGCTATCTGAGAAGCCAAAGAAACTTCAATGGAACTGTTCGGAAGTCGAAGGTATTTCAAGTGGTGTAACTCCTAAGCCATGTGAGCTGTTGCCGGATAAAGCACCAGAGAAGATCACGCAATGTAATTTTCCTGAAGGAAAACTGCCTATTGACAACATCAAAACCCGAACTTGCTCGTACAAAAGAGAGCATAAGTGATCAGATTGTTATGTTCATGTAAGGGAACTTAGTACCAGTTTGTAATGTTCTGTTACATATCCAAACCTGTGTGTGTGTGTATATATATGTATGTATGTATGTATGTATGTATATGTATATATCAAATATAGGGAGAAACAATCTGACTAGTTTGAAATAACTAGTCACAGAGCTCAAGGCCAGAACACTGGAAACTTCGTAACCGTGAGTTGCCCTCATCTTAATTTGTAAAGATGAAATGTAAATTAAGGAAGTTAATTTCCATCGATCGTTTTCTAAAATTGAATGAGATTTTCTTTTACCTAGCTTCTACGAGTCTACGTGATCTTTCTTCAGGATCGTCCCTGTGAAGTGTGAATGTGAGGTGTGAAGGTATTTTTGTCTTTTATACAATCTCACATTGATGGAAAATAAAGTGTAAAAGGGGAGACTAAGCTATATAATAAAGCCTCCTCCTCTTTTTATATGTATATCAAGCTTATGTATTAAGTTTTTCTTTTTTTTCTCTATTGTAATCTTCTCCATTCTAATTGTGAGAGAGATTGTAACATTTTTCTTCATAGTGAAATATTTTCGGTCTTGTTCTGTGGATATTTTTCTCAAATTGAGGGTTTTATCACATTAAATATTTGTGTTTTTATTTTTTTTATTGCCTTTAATTTATTTACTGTGGTAAGGTTGAGCCATTCAAGTTGTCTATTTTATTTATTACGGAAGGCAGTGTCACTCAAATTGTTATTTCTAATATAACAATTAGTTTCTTGTCTTTTATTTGAGCTGCGGTAGGAGTGTTCGATCTCCTAACAGTGGTATCAGAGCAAGGTTGTGAAGGCAGAGTCAAGGGTTAGGACAGTGAGTGGTTACTTGTATGGTTATATAATGTCTAGGAAAGCTTTGTCAAAAGACGATAAGAGTCTAAGGAGATTGGATTTTAAGTGGGACCGCTTGTGATCCCTTCAGTGTTTCCTGAAAGCTTTCCTGGTGTATGGTGTATATTAAATCGTACCTGTACTTACTATTATTCTTTATTACTGTTTAGCAGTGGTGTACGTATATTGATACTATTACTGTTCACGTATACGATACTATTCAAAGATATTGTTTACATATACGGTACTGTTCACTGCAAGACAAATGGCAGCCAAATTCAAGATAGAGAAGTTCGATGGAAACAACTTTGGGCTATGGAAAATTAAAATAAAGGCTATCTTGAGAAAAGAAAATTGCCTTGAAGCAATTGATGGAAGACTGAAAAATATGCAAGATGAAAATAAATGGAAGAAGATAGATGGTGATGTGATGACAAGTCTACATCTAGCAGTTGCAGATGAAGTGCTATCAAGTATTCAAGAATTAAACTCTGCAAAGGAGATTTGAGATACTTTGACAAGCTTGTATGAAGCCAAATCTCTACACAACAAAATTTTCTTGGAAAGGAATCTGTACACTCTTCGTATGTCAGAAACCACTCTGGTGACTGAACATATCAACACTTTGAAGACGTTATTCTCTCAGCTCTCAACCATGGAGCATAACATAGAAGAGAAGGAACGTGCTGAGCTTCTACTTCAGAGTTTACCTGATTCATATGACAATCTCATCCTCAACTTGACAAATGGTTCAATGAAGTCATCTCTAGTCTTTAATGATGTTGCGGTTGCTGTCTTAGAAGAAGAAAGCAGACGTAAAAACAAGGAAGACAGAATAATGACTTCTCAACATGCAGAGGCTTTATCCGTCAACAGAGGGAGATCAAGGGAACGTGGTTCCAGTGGGAGTCACAATCAGAACAGGGGAAAGTCTAAAGGAAGGAAGTTTATTAAATGCTACCATTGTGGAAAGCAAGGGCACGTGAAAAGCGAGTGTTGGCATCTTAAGAAGAATGGAGAGGGAAACAGCAAAAGAAAAGAATTTGAGTCGTCAGGATCTCAAGGTTGTGTAGCAAGTACTTCAAGGAATGGCGAAATCTTGTGCAGCGAGGTAACAACAGTTGTGGAAGGTAGAAAAAGGTTTGCTGATATATGGTTAATTGATTCAGCAGCAACATGACATATGACTTCTAAAATAGATTGGTTCTATCAATATAAGCCTATCTCAGAATGGTCTGTGTACATAGGTGATGATCATGCCTTAAAAATCGCTGGTATTGGAACCATCAAAGTAAAAATGTTTGATGGTACGATTCGTACTATTCAAGATGTACGACATGTGATTGGCTTGAAAAAAAATTTGCTATCGATGGGACAGTTGGATGACCTTGGATGTGAGTTCCATACGAAAAATGGGATCATGAAGGTTGTCAGAGGTGCACTTGTGGTGATGAAGGCAGAAAAGATTGCTGCTAACCTATACATGCTCCATGGAGAAACGGTTCAGGAGGCAGAAACAGCGGTTGCTAGTTCTGGAGAAGAATTGTCTATGATATGGCATCGAAGACTTGGCCATATGTCCGAAAAGGGTTTGAAGATTCTCTCTGATCGAAAACTGCTTCCTGGAATCAAAACTGTAAGTTTACCATTCTGTGAGCATTGTGTTATTAGCAAGCAGAGTAGACTGAGTTTTAGCAGATCTATTGCTAGGAGTAAAAACATTCTAGACTTGATTCATTCTGATGTTTGGGAATCACCGGTTACATCCCTAGGAGGAGCAAACTACTTTGTATTGTTTGTGGATGATTATTCTAGGAGATGTTGGATATATGTCATCAAGAAAAAGTCAGATGTATTTCCTGTATTCAAAGCCTTCAAAGCGCAAGTGGAACTTGAATCTGGAAAAAGGATCAAGTGTTTGAGGACAGATAATGAGAGAGAATTTTGCAACAAGGAATTTGATGCTTTTTGTAGTAAAGAATGTGTGAAACGGCAGAAGACAGTTGCTTACACACCACAACAAAATGAAGTGGTAGAGCGGACGAATAGAACTCTCGCAGAAAGAATGAGAGCATTACTAAAGACTGCGGGTCTACCCAAGATATTTTGGGCAGAAGCAGCCACTACAGCCTGTTACTTGATAAATAGGTCTCCATCAACAGCAATTGAGATGAAGACACCTATGAAGATGTGAACTGGTAAGCCAACTGATTATTCCTCCCTTGGATGTCCTGCTTATGTGATGTATCATGACCAAGAAAGAACGAAGCTGGATCCAAAATCCAGGAAATGTATCTTCTTGGGATATGCTGATGGAGTAAAGGGGTATCGCCTATGGGATCCTACTGCCCATAAGATTATCATCAGCAGGGATGTTGTCTTTGTAAAAGACATGTTTAAATGTGAAGAAAGTGATAGCACGAAGAAAAATGTTGAGACTGTATCAATACAGGAAGAAATAGTTTCTTCTGAAGCAATACCAGAACACGATGATCAAGAACCAGTCGAGTCTGAAGCACCTGAAGTCCGTCGATCAACTCGAGAAATAAGGGAACCTTCTTGGCACTCAGAATATGTGATGGCGAGCAATGTTGCATACTGTCTCCTAACAGAAGATGAGGAGCCTTCAACCTTTCAGGAGGCTATAAAAAGTTCTGATGCATCTTTATGGATGACAGCAATGCATGAAGAGATGGAAGCTTTAGACAAAAACAAGACATAGGATCTTGTGCCACTACCACATGGAAGAAAAGCCATCGGAAACAAATGGGTCTACAAGATCAAACGTGATGGGAATGATCAAGTGGAGCGGTATCGTGCTAGACTGGTGGTCAAAGGATATGCTCAGAAAGAAGGAGTTGATTTCAATGAGATATTCTCTTCTGTGGTAAGACTTACAACAATTCGAGTAGTCTTGGCTATGTGTGCTACTTTTGACTTACACTTAGAGCAGTTAGATGTAAAAACTGCGTTTCTTCATGGAGAACTTGAAGAAGAAATTTATATGCTCCAACCGGAAGGTTTTGTTAAAGAAGGAAAAGAGAACTTGGTTTGCAGGTTGACCAAATCTCTGTACGGCTTAAAACAGGCGCCAAGGTGTTGGTACAAGAGATTTGATTCATTCATCATCAGCCTTGGGTACAACAGACTCAGTTCAGATCATTGTACTTATTACAAGAGGTTTGAGGAAGACTTTATCATTTTGCTGTTGTACGTGGACGATATGTTGGTAACAGGCACTAACAAAGATCAGGTCCAAGAATTAAAGGCACAATTGGCTAGGGGATTTGAAATGAAGGATTTAGGACCGGCAAACAAGATTCTAGGGATGCAAATTCACCGAGACAGAAAAAACAGGAAGATTTGGCTATCTCAAAAGAACTACTCGAAGAAAATCTTGCGCCGCTTCAACATGCAAGATTGTAAGCCAATTTCTATCCCATTTCCTGTTAATCATAAATTATCCTCAAGTATGAGTCCTAGCAATGAAGCAGAGAGGATGGAAATGTCTCGAGTACCGTATGCATCAGCAGTAGGGAGCCTAATGTATACTATGATTTGTACAAGACCAGACATTGCACAAGCAGTGGGAGCGGTCAGTAGATTCATGGCTAATCCGGGGAGAGAGCATTAGAATTCTGTTAAGAGGATTCTTAGATACATCAAAGGAACCTCTGATGCTGCACTATGCTATGGGGGATCAGAGTTCATTGTCAATGGCTATGTTGATTCAGATTTTGCAGGAGATATTGACAAAAGGAAGTCCACTACAGGCTATGTGTTTACACTTGCAGGAGGTGCTGTGAGCTGGGTATCTAAACTTCAAACTGTTGTGGCTCTATCTACAACAGAAGCAGAGTATATGGCAGCTACACAAGCTTGCAAGGAAGCTGTTTGGATCAAAAGGTTATTGGAGGAACTCGGGCACAAACAAGAGAAGATTTCTTTGTTTTGTGACAGTCAGAGTGCCTTGCATATCGCAAGGAATCCAGCCTTTCATTCAAGAACGAAGCACATAAGAGTTCAATATCATTATGTACGAGAAATAGTGGAAGATGGAATAGTGGATATGCAGAAAATCCACACGAAGGACAACATAGCAGATGCATTGACCAAACCAATCAATGCTAACAAGTTCATCTGGTGTAGAACGTCTTATGGCCTGTTGGAGACGTGAGCAGCATGTATAGAGACAAGACTGAAAGGAAAAATGCCTTCAAGTGGGAGAATGTGAAGTGTGAATGTGAGGTCTGAAGGCATTTTTGCCTTTCACACAATCCCACATTGGTGGGAAACAAAGTGTAAGAGGGGGAGGCTAGGCTATATAATAAAGCCTACTCCTCCCCTTATATGTGTAACAAGCTTATATATTAAGCTTTTCTCTTCTTCCTCTCTTGTAATCTTCTCCATTCTAGTTGTGAGAGAGATTGTAACATTTTTCTTCATAGTGAAATATTTTCGGTCTTGCCCCGTGGATGTTTTCCTCAAATTGAGGGTTTTACCACGTTAAATATTTGTGTCTTTATTTTCTTTATTGCCTTTAATTTATTTACTGTGATAAGACTGAGCCACCCAAGTTGTCTATTTTATTTATTGTGGAGGGCAGTGCCACCCAAATTATTATTTCTAATATAACAATTTGTTTCTTATCTTTTATTTGAGCTGCGGTAGGAGTGTTCAATCTACTAACAGTCCCTCAACAAAAGTCAAATTTGTTCGCGGTGGAGATTCCTCACTCGGGAACTTGTTTGGAGACAAGTGATGTTTCCTTCTCCTGCTTTTTCTGCCTATGATAAGGGAGTAAGTATACAGACGGCTGCTCTGTGGGATTTGCATATATAACATGTAAAAATAAGGGATTCAGTTCTCATCAGTACTCTTTTATGCGCTAGCTTAATTATCTTTTCTAGTTTCTATGTGATGTTCAAGTTGGATATGTCAACGTTGATCGATTCGTGTTACAAATTTCTTCCGCCTATATATATAAAATTAACTACATATTGTATTTATGCAAGAAAAGCAGTTTATATAATTTACAAATAATATTTATTATTATCTGAATCGTGGGTCTCTTGTGTGTGGGTTTTTTTTTTTTTTTTTTTTAAATATGACCTTTTACGATTTTTATTGGCGTGGAACCCCTTTCCTTGAAGGCAGCGGCTGCATAGGTGCAGCTGCTGCACTCTAGTTTTTCCGTTTTGAAATATGAAGTAAGGACAAGCATAGAAACTATCCTAAGTTTTGTGAAATGATCACTTCTAGATAAAGTTTGAATTTTTCAATCAACCACTTTCTTAACTTTTTGAAAAGGTGTCACAGCCATCTCCAACCCTTAATAATTTTTTTGGAAAAGACAAGTTTTTTATTTTGTGACTTTTTTTAATATTTTAAGAGGATACAAGTTATTTCGCTTGACTACATATGGACCACTTAATTTTCTATTAGTAAATTTAAAGAAAAAATAATATCATTTTATAAAGTTTCTCGAATGTCGGAATCCAACGCCACTCTTCGCAAAAGCCAATGTCTTCCTTGTACACGTCGCCTTATTCAACAACCCACCAAGATTTAAAGCCGAAATATTGTACCCTACTGAGCAAGCTTAATTATTTTTTCACTTGTTTAATTTTATACTAAAAATTATGTAGTATTCAAATTTAGTATTTAACTCCAATATTTAAATCCGACACTTAAATCCAAAACATGAGACTGTCAAACCAAAAAAAGATTACAAGTCAATATGAAATATTGACTTTGAAAACCAATCACTAATGATACTTAAACCATGGGAAAGCATCATTTTCCAAAATATTCAAGCAAATGCACCACCAAACAGATGCACCACATCGTGAGCATCCCTCGTCCTCCATTTTCTCGAGTTGAAATCCCTTTTCTATCAAGCATTTTACTGCATGTCCTTTTATTATGACCAACAGCCTTACAATATGAGTACTTGATCAGAGTGAACTGCATGGAGGCTTGGGAGGCTTCTTCACTGGGTTCTTTCCTTCAAGATTTGCGAGGTCTTCCAGGCTTTGATTTCTTGTAAGGTTGTTCCATTTTGTTGCATGCAACAGTTGGCTATTCGGTTTGATCAGGAACAAGTTTGACATGGTATTGATAAGTGGCTAAATACCCATCCTTCTTCAAAATATTGTCCACACAGTGACGTATCCAAAAACTTTCTTTAGAGGGGGCACCAAATAATTTAGAATTGAAATAAATATGTAGCTAAATATAATAATTAATATTTAATTATATTAAAATAATTTTCAGATAAATAAAAAATTAGATTATTTTTTTGAAAAGTAATATATTATAGCTTGAAAAAGTTTTCTAACATATATATATATATATATATAAGTTTTAAAGTCTTTTAATTATAATTAAAATAATATATTTAAATAACATTGTTTTAACACTTTATATGAGAGTTAAACGTATTTAATATTTTGATTTTGATATTCTATAATTAGAGAGTTTATTTATTTTTGTACTATTTGATTATTTAAATTTAAGATTGCATGTAAATTAATATATTGATGATGAATTATGTTCAAAGAATATTTATAAAAATTTAGATTAATGTATTATATATATTACAAATAATCTTTCAAATCTATTATGATTATGCATATTCTATATGTCTTTCAAATAAATTATGTGAGTATATACATAATGACATTTCAATCTTGCAATATAAAATAGAGGCACATGAATGAATCTGCTTAACTATATAACTCTAACAGGGTTTAATAAAAATAATATTTAAAGTTAAGAGTGAGCATAAGGTAGGAGGTATATTTGTAAAAATCAGATAATTTTTATATGAAGGTATATTGGTTAAAAATCAAGCAATTTTTATATAAGACTCTATTTGTTAAGTATTAAAATTTGAGAGGGTATTATGAAATTTTAAATTTTCATGGAGGCCCCCTAATCAAAGCTTAGATCCTCCTATGTCCACGAAATCAGCTTCATCAATCCTTCTCTCATCTATACATGCAACCGCATGTTTGCAAAGAATACCAATCATTTGAAACCTCTCACATGAGCAATAAGCCTTGTTTAAGTCGACCACAAAGACCCTGCCTTCATCTACCACTTCAAAATCCAAGCCACCATACCGTATCACTCGGCATCTCTGTTATTTTCCCTTGCCTTCTTTATCTTCTTTACCACAGATGGCAGAATATAATAACACCATCTTATAAAGTTGTTTAGTAGTGTTAACTTACCTTATAGAATATATCTCGGTTTGACGGCTATGATGAAAATGGAAACCAAATAAATGCAGCCTTCATGTGGAAGAAGACAAGATTTTCAATTTTTCTTCATTTGTGTTGATAGAATTTTTCAAGTCTGACTTGTAAGTGAAAAAGATTGGAACTTCTCGATTAATACAAAGTGCACAGCTATCTAAGATGGCCAACTTGAGTGGATTGATTAATTTACGCACTTTTCCCTATAGAAAACGGTGGCAAACGGCTTAGGGGTGTTTACGATGCATTTTCAAAATGTTGGGGAACTGTTGGATGAAAAAATCCAAACCTTGTCTATGAATGATGATTTCACAAACCTTAGGAGTAGTTTCTGATGATTGCCCTATAAAGTAAGGAAAAAAGTTCATCTATCGGCGTAATTGTTAATTCTAAGATGAATATTATGTATTCTTGTTTAATTAAGGTTAACTAATGGTTATGAAATGAAGTAGATTCAGAAAAAATATGCTTTCCCTACTAGAGCTAGCTTCATGTTGCTGCTGGTGCTTTCCCGGCATAAGTTATCAATATTCCTTTTGTTTGGATTTAAAATAAAGATAATTTTATATCAACGAAGTTGGTGCATGTTTTAGTAGCTTCAGCTCCTTATTATCATGAAATTGGAAACAACATGGTACGGTAATTTTCTTTCTTTCTCTTCTTTAACCCATTTGCTCTACGAGGGAAACCCCTGTTTGTGATACGATTTAATTTTATGATACAACATATATATATATATATATATATATATATATATATATATATATATATCACCTCTTTATAACCATTTGCATACCTGTGTAAGTATGATCCATTGTATGTTGTTACTTCTCGATCGTGAAGAAAAGATAGAGCATTTATCTCTGGAATATATGACATCTCTTCAATTACATTTTAGTTACAATGCATCATTCTTAATTTCTCACTATTATTTTCTATATACCAATTCATATCAATACTAATATAGACTCCTTACTTCATCATCAGTTCAGTACTTGAGGCTGGCTGTATCGTTAAGGGGTGAGTGTGTGTATATACACACAGACGTTCCTTTTGAAAACAAAGTGTATATGTTAAAGATGTGATTGTCTTTATATCGTTTTTGTCTTTTATATCTTTCCGTATTTATCTCAAACTAACGTCACTATTTTTTTTGTCCCCATTAATTACAAAAGCACCTGAAAACTCTACAGTAGGAAATTTCTGCTGCAAATAGATTATAAAGAATTAAGAGTACCTTAAAATCATGTTGTCATGGTTTTCAAATAATACTAATTTTTTGATATATGGAATTAGGCCTTGTATTCCCATGAGGTATTGTCCACCTTGAATCAAATTAAAGCTTGCATTGTTTTATCCTCAAAAGCATCCTCATGGAGACGAGGTAGTTCCTTCACTTGTAAGGCACAAGCTAACCTACACATTAAGTTCCACCCTTATTTGAACCCCAGTAGCAACACTAATCATTTTAAAAAAAAATATTATCCAAAATCTTGTTCTAAGTGATGTAATACTTATTTTTGGGTGAGCATTGTTCAATAGTTTTGATGAGTTTGATTCTTCCCATACAAGAACTGTCAAAACAGTACACTTTCTTAGAGGCCTTATAATTTTTTTATGTCCATTTTTTTAATGAAGGTTCTAGGGATCAACCTTATATTTCAGAAGTATATATATATTAATTATATATTTTGTTACCGCTTCTTTTGTCTTTCTCTTCACTGTTGTTTATTTACCTTAAATGTTGGGAGGGCAAGGGGAAGGGGAGCTAGCTAGTTTCTTCCATCAATCATCCGTTAATTTGCAACTATTTATTGAATTGCATGCGAGTTCATATATATATAAGACCTTCTTTAAAGATATTGTTTCATATTCCCAACAGTAAGTACAATATTTGGTTTGAAAAGCAATAAAGTATTTAGTCTATTACTTGTGCATCTCTGAAATTAGTAGTGTAATGAGGGTGCTTATATGCATCATATGATGAAAATGAAGACAGATACCCATATGACGTTGTTGAAATAAATGATAAAACGAAATCAATTAAGAACTAAATATGCTATCTACAGAGATTTAGACATGCATGCGCCTTCTTTAGTTTCTTCTTCTTGTGGTGCGTGCGTGTGTGCTCTCTTTGATTAGGCAGTATTAATTTGCTTTTGACTACGATTCGCATGCATTATGCAAATCCAACCTCTATGACAGTTTCCTAAGCACACAGCTCCATTATCTGAAATTTTTATGCTGGTCCATAATAGAGTTTGTCATAACATTTATTATTTAAAAGAAGATATATAGATCATCTTGATATAACATATTAATAGAAGTACACAAAGTTTAATGTTTTGATCACAAAAATCCTTTCAATTAGATTTAGAAAATTTCAAATTGTCATCTGTACAAGCCCTTGAATACCAGGACTGTAGCTACTTATATATATATAAAATTGATTAAGAAGACCTAATCAAGATGATATGTTGTAGAGAAGAAATTATATGTTTGGATTCTGAGATATGATTCACACTGCGTTGATGTACCTATATATAATTCTGAAACCACACACCACACGGTGCTGGAACCTTGCTATTGTTTCTTCATTATGTTCATCTGAATTTGAGTTTATCTATGTTGAAGATTAATTAGTTGATAGAGGTGAAAGCTCACTTGCTGAAAGCGTTTAATTGACCATGACGTTAAGAGTTGCATGCTGGATAATTGTTGATTGTTACGTTGCAAATTAAAGTTATATTAAACTAATTAACTGATACATACATTGGATTAATAGTAATAAAAAAAATTAACTTACGTAATTTTTTAATTTTCAAAATACTTGTTACGAGGTTGATCTGGTAATGGTGAGAAGGAGGGATTTAGTCAGCTTTTATGCTGTTTCGGTGTATCATGAATGCAGTTAATTGTGGCGTGTTATATGTGAAAACCTCACTCGTTTGGGGGTTGGTAACTTATGCAATGTTGGTAATGGTAGTGCTTATGAGAGTATTGACAGATTTAAGGAATGAGTTTTTTCTGATTATGATCAAGTGATGGCTGTACAGATTTATACTAGAATTACAGCAGAAATATAGCAACAGAATTACAATATAAAGGAAACTGTCAAGATCAGGTTGTTACAGAAAATAATGGGATTCAGATACAACAAATACATTCTATTACAACTATATTCTGTTAGGCGTTGAACGTTTCTGGGAAGAGAAATCTGTATCCTTGACATGCCCCCGCAAGATGGAGGTTCCATCGGAGACTCCAATCTTGGAGCGAAAATAAAGGAATGGACTGCGGCCAAGAGGCTTGGTAAGCATGTCCGCAATTTGATCTTTTGAACTAATATGAAGAACACGAAGCAAGCCTGCAGAGACGCGTTCCCGAACAAAATGATAGTCAAGAGCCAAGTGCTTCATACGAGAATGATAAACTGGATTAGCACATAAGTATGTTGCACCTGTGTTGTCACAGAATAATGTAGGAGCCTGTTGGAGATGGATACCCAATTCATGTAATAAGTTTTGAACCCAGAGAACTTCAGCCGCAGCATTTGCTAAGGCTTTGTATTCAGCCTCTGTGGAGGAACGAGAGACAGATTTTTGACGAGCAGACCTCCAAGAAATAATATTGGATCCTAAATATAACACATAGGCAGTAGTAGAACGCCCATTTGCCTGAACACCACCCCAATCTGAGTCAGAAAATGCTGTGAGGGAGAGAGGGCTATCGCGTTTAAGAAACAACCCATGATGGAGTGACCCTTTCAGATAGCGAAGCACACGTTTGACAGCCTGAAGATGTTTTTGTGTTGGAGCATGCATGAACTGAGAAAGTTCATTAACAGCAAAGGATACATCCGGACGAGTAATGGCCAAGTATTGTAAAGAACCAACTAGACTGCGATAGGTTGTAGCATCTACTGGGGAAGAGCCATCAACAAGAGAATATGATTCCACAAAGTTGGGAGGAGTAGTCACCTCTTTGGCACCATCCATTTTATACCGAGATAATAGATCACTAATATGGCGATGTTGTGAAAGAAACAGACCAGAAGTAGTAGAAATGACCTCAACACCCAAAAATTGATTCAAAGAGCCTAAATCCTTGATAGGAAAACGATCAGCTAACCTGTGAACAAATTGATCCAAAAAATGAGAGTTGTTATTGCCTGTGAGCACAATATCATTAACATAAACCAAGAAGTAGGCAGTGATCCCGTTAGAAGCATAAATGAATAAAGAAGCATCAGCGACAGAGTTGCGAAACCCAGAAGTAAGCAAAAAATTTTTTAATTCCGTATACCAAGCTCGAGGAGCTTGTTTTAAGCCATAAATTGCTTTCTGAAGCTTGCAGACATGGTCTGGAAATTGAGGATGAATATAACCGGGAGGTTGAACCATGTAGACATCTTCTTGAAGTTTACCATGTAAAAAGGCGTTGTTAATATCCAATTGTCGCAAAGGGCAGTTTTGAGATAGCGCCAGACACAGAATGATCCGAATGGTAACTGGTTTTGTAATAGGGCTGAAAGTTTCAAAATAATCACGACAAGGTTGTTGAAGAAAACCTTTGGCCACCAGGCGAGCTTTGTACTTGTCAAGAGAACCATCAGGTTTGCGTTTAATGCGAAAGATCCACTTGCAACCAATAGCAACATGGGATGATTTAGGAACTAACTCCCAAGTGCCATTCTGTAACAAGGCATTGAACTCGGCATCCATAGCTTGCCGCCAATGAGCATCTTGGATGGCTTGTGACACAGAGGTAGGTTCTAAAGATGTGGGAAGTGGATGTTTAGTGGTGTGATTGACAAATTTGTCATTGAAATATTTTGGATTTGGTTTTTTTGTACGAAAAGGACGTGGTGGGGGGGGGTGGGGTTGTCTTGAATGTGCGGTAGAGGAGGTGCAGGTGGTGGTGAGACTGGTGGAGTCACAGGTGCAACAGCAGTATCTTGAGTTGGTGACGGAAGTATAGTCGATGCAAGTGAAGATGGAGGAATGATCTTGGTGGAACAATTTTGTTGGACATGATCCTGGGAAGAACCTGCATGGAGAGCTTCATGAACAAGGGTAGCAAATGCAGGAGACTTGTTGCGAACTTGTAAAGGAAATGTGGTCTCAACAAATTTGACATGACGAGATAAATAAAGACGATTTGTGGTAGGATCAAGACATTTGTAGGTAGATTTTGAAGTAGAATAACCAAGAAAAACACATGGGACAGACCTTGGTTGAAGCTTGGATGTGGTGTACGGATGTAACCATGGATAACACAAACACCCAAATGGCTTAAGTGTTGCAAAGTTTGGTGGCTTGTGAAAGAGCATTTGAAATGGTGAGTTAAAAGAAATGGGAGATGATGGAAGACGATTGATCAGGTACACTGCAGCTTGAAAGGCATAAGACCAGTAATGTAAAGGAAGAGAGGCAAAGTGAAGCAGGGAAAGCCCTGTTTCGACAATATGTCGATGGCGTCTTTTAGCCGTGCCATTGTGTTCGGGTGTATGAGGTGGAGAAGTGAGGTGAGAAATGCCAGACTGGTTGAAAAACGGAATAAGTTTTTGATACTCACCGCCATTGTCAGAGAAAACTGTCTGTATTTTGGTTTGAAAGAAATTTTTGACTAAACGTTTAAATTGAGGAAAAAAAGTGTAAGTGTCAGATTTTTTCTTCATAGGATAAAGCCATATATATTTCGTAAAATGATCAACAAAAATGATATAATACTCATAACCATCGATAGATTTCTTTGTAGGTCCCCAAACATCAGTATATATAAGCTCTAAAGGTTTAGTGCTGACAAGAGAATTTATATATGGAAAAAGGTAACTTATTACTTTTATTTATTGAGCAAGAATTACAATGAAAATCAGAAAGAGACTTAGCAGTAGAGATTGAACAATGTTGTCTAAGAATGAGACTAAGAACTTTATTGGATGGATGACCTAGTTTGTGATGCCAATCAGACACTGAGAGTTTAGTGGTGACATTAATTTGTGGACGAGATGGAAAGGTTACGCAATAGACATCATCAATGTTTTTCGCTTGTAGCAGAGGCGCCCCCGTGCGAAGATCCTTCACAAGAAAATGAGAAGAGAAAAATTCAACAGAGACAGGATTAGTTTTACACAATTTAGCTACATAAATCAAATTATTGCGTAAACTGGGAACACACAAGACATTAGATAATGAAAGTGAATTGTGAGATGTTGGAATTTTGGTGTGACCAGTATGGGAAATGGAGAGACTTTTACCATCACCCAGGTAGAGTTCATCTGGACTCCCATAATCTGAGAAAGTTTGAAGAGCAGATAAATTGGATGTGGCATGATGAGAAGCACCACTGTCAAATAACCAAGGCTGTTGAATGGGAGGGGAATAAGTAGCAGCATTGGCAACTGGATGCGGAGTTGTATTTGGTTGCTGTGAGTGAATCACGGACATGTTATTCTCCTTTAAGAATTTTGCAAGTTTCCTGCAATCACGTGTA
Organism: Boswellia sacra; assembly: GCA_013180625.2. Lineage (NCBI taxonomy): Eukaryota > Viridiplantae > Streptophyta > Magnoliopsida > Sapindales > Burseraceae > Boswellia > Boswellia sacra. Next base: position 1,658,926 of record SNVD02006955.1, on the reverse strand, counting down.
TCATGACCTGCAATTTCACAAAAACGACAAAATAAATCGGCACGATAGGAGCGATTTGCATTCTGATGCTGCCAATTACGGTTTGGATTTTTATTGTAAACTCCACGTGAGTTGCGATTGTTGAAGTGGGAGCTGGAAGCAGATCCTTGGAATTGTTGCTGTTTCGTTTGATGTTTTTGAGCAACATTGGCTGTCACAATAATAGGAGCAACAGGTGAGTCTTTCTCTTTCAATGATCTTTCAAAATCAGTTAATTTGTCAAATAACTCAGAGTAGGAGAGTGGAGATTCCCTAGCTTTAATAGCAGCAACAATAGGATTAAACTCATCGCCTAATTGAGTGATAATATGGATAACAAGATCTTCTTCATCAACTGGATTTTGGGTGAGAGCTAAATCATCAGCAATGGATCTCATGTCAGTGAGATATTCAGCAATGGATTTGATTTCTTTGGGATACTTCGCGAGCTTCGCTTTGAGTGATATGACTCTGGATCGGAAGCTGTTGGCATAATTGTGAGTGAGTCGTGCCCAAGCTTGTTTTGAAGATTCGGCAGAGGAGATGATGGGTTGGATCGTGTCTGAACAGCTACCAAGTATGGCACTGAAGAGAATTTGATCTTGCCGATACCAGCTAGTGTAGTCTGGGTTTGGTGTTTTGTTTTCAGCATCAAGGAATTGTGATGGTGGAGTGGCAGCCTCTTCTATGTATTCCAGCAAATTTAAACCAATAAGAGTTGATTGGATTTGTTTTCGCCAAACCGAAAAATTTGTGGTATTTAGTTTGATGGGGAAATGGGTGGGCGCGTTTAATTGCACAATAGTGGCTGTTGTCGTTGTTGTGGTAGAACCCATGTGAGAGGAGGATCAAAAACTCGTTGGAGTGATTTACTTGCTCTGATACCATATAAGAGTATTGACAGATTTAAGGAATGAGTTTTTTCTAATTATGATCAAGTGATGGCTGTACAGATTTATACTAGAATTACAGCAGAAATATAGCAACAGAATTACAATATAAAGGAAGCTGTCAAGATCAGGTTGTTACAGAAAATAATGAGATTGAGATACAACAAATACATTCTGTTACAACTATATTCTGTTAGGCGTTGAACGTTTCTGGGAAGAGAAATCCGTATCCTTGACAGTGCTCCCTTTCACATGTAAAAGAAGATGTTCAAAGCCGAAGGATAACAAAAGTGTAAGACGATAAATGCAAGGCATTGATCAACGCACGTTGCTAAGTAGAATATGTGAGTCGTTTGTCCATCACTTCGAAGCTCAGCTTCGACGAACGAGTTGTTTATACTTTCAAAATATATAAAGATCAACTGTAACCAAAAGGAACGATCCATTCCTGGCTGCCGCAATACATATGCCCATTTTTATAGTTTATTTTAACTAAATACATAAAAACATTTAAAATAATACTGTATCCATAACATATTTACAATCTAAAATTAATATAATATTATTAGATGGATAATTACATTTGATTTTCTTAATTTATTTTAATGTTTCACATATCCAATAGTATTTTGTTAATTTAGGTTGTATAAGGGGTTAGTTGTAGAAGAGTTATACATATAAAATTATTCAAAAATTTATTATCATAAAAAATTCTATTTATGTTAATTTAGGGACTGTTTGTTTTAACTACTTAAATCTGAATCAGAATAGAATTAAATGATATAAAAAATTATTTTCATTTATTTGAATCTCTAATCACTTATTTTCAGATAAAAATGTCTGAATTAAAAAAGTGAAAAAATGTCACTTTTTTCTTCCTAAAACATCTGAATTATTAAAATACCATAAATGCCACTTTTTAGGCGATGTAATGGGGTTGTTGTCGTGGGGTCAGAGAGAGGGTGAGGCGAAGAGAGTGAGAGGGAGAAAGAGCGGGCCAGAGAGAGAGGGTGAGGCAAAGAGAGTGAAAGGGAGAAAGAGATAGGGGAAGTTAAAAAAAAATAAAGTTAATTAGAAATTATAAGTAAATTTAATAATTTAAATTTATAATTAATAATTATTAAATAATAATTATTGATAATTTTGATTTAATTATATCAATTATTTAATTTTTAAAAGATTATGACAAACATAATATTAACTATTTAAAAGAAAATGATTTTTAGTTCAATTTTATTAAATACTTAATTTTTAAAGAATTGTATAAAAATATAATATAGACTTTTACATTTCCTATACAAGGGTATAAAAGTCACATTAAAGTTAATATATTCTTTTATCACTTTTTTTAAGTGGTATATAAAAGAGCAAACAAACATCTTATTAAGTGGTATAAATTAAGTCCTAAAAAGTGTTTAGATCTAAAAAGTGTTAAGTGATTTAAGCAAACACCATAGGGTAAATCCTATCGGGCCTTGTTGTGACCCATAGTGAGAGGGTAGTTATGAGGTAAAATTTTTCTTTTCCGATCGAGTTGGGTCAGGGATGTGTCTAGCCTCTAAACCAATTGTCCTACCCCACCCCGTAAAATATAATGTCGTAAGTGCAAATTTTTAAAATAATTTTGAAACTATATTAATTTATATATATGGGGAAATTTTTTTTTATACAAATTTATGACCATTGGTATCAAAAAATATAATGGTTGAAACTAAAAGTAAAAAAATTATATTTAATACTATCAACTCATAATTATGTCAATTATTAAATTTTATAGATTATCGATTACAAATTTGTATCTAGTTTTGTATCAAAAGATGATTTCCCTATTATATATATATATATATGTGTGTGTGTGTGTGTGTGTGTGTGTGTATGTATATGTATATGTATGTATGTGTGTATGTATGTATCTATCTATCCTTTTGTAATTCTTCAAATTATGTTATGAAAGATTTAAAAATCTATGATAAACTTTATTCATTTTGATTGTTAGATAATTGAATGTTAATTGATTTTTGGATATGTATGTATATTTTCAATTTTTGAAAAATAATTTTTAATGATTGTTAAATAATTTTTATTATATATTTGTATTTTTTAATTAAGATTAAATATAATTTTAAATGATTGGTTCGAACTGTACAACCCCACCTTGTCCCATTCTTCTCATCCTTATATTCTCTTGACAAAGTCTAAAGTTTAAACAAATCTAAATCACATAATTCAATAATTAATATTTCTTTTCAGAAAACAAATATACTAATGTTTGATTCCATCACTTAATACTTTTTAGATCTAAACACTTTTTAGAACTTAATTTAGACCACTTAAAAATATGTTTGTTTATTCTTTTATATACAACTTAAAAAAAGTGATAAAAATATATCTGATTTTTAATGTGACTTTTTTACCCTTATAATAAGAGATGTAAAATATTTATATTATATTTATAACAATTCTTTAAAAATTAAATAATTAATAAAATTAAACCAAAATTTTCATTTTTTACATTTAATGAAATTAAACCAAAATCATCTTTAGTTATATATTGGTATTTATTAATTATATTTAGTAAAATTAAACTCAAATTATCAATAATTATACATTTAATATTTATTAATTACATTTAATAAAATTAAACCAAAATTTAATTATCAATAATTTGCTTTACCTCCATGGGCCCACGAAACTAGACTGGTATCACGTGGTTTGCTCGCACTTCATTTCCCTCTCTCTTCCTTTGCTTTACTTATATGGGCCCACGGCTAGGTTTGGTTGGTTTTCACAAATTTATTATGTAAAAGTGGCATTAAATGTATTTTAATACATTCATATGTTTTAAGAGAAAAAAAAAGTGATATTTTTTCATTTTTTTGATTTAGATAAAAATATCTAAAAAAAAGTGATTAAAACTTAAAATAAACAAAATTACCACCTAATTCTATTCAGATTTAGACTTCAATGGACAAAATAACAATATATTACCACCTAAGTATGTGACTATGTATTGCACAATAACAACATACACACACACAAAGAGACTTTAATATGGGATCCTGTACTTATAATCTGGCACTCATATCTCAGCCCTTGGATAAAAGTAATGGTTGAGATCTTCTCAACTTTTAAAAAAAATAATAATATAACAGTTTTATTATAGTCTAATTATCTCTTCAACCTTTCACCATGCCGGCAGTTATTCAATCTCTCTACCTCTCTTCTCAAATCGTTTTTAATATCTTTTTTAAGGTGTTTTTTCTTAATCCGTTTCGTATTCTCCTCTTTTTAATCTTATTTGTTCATTCGATATACTGATATAGATTATGGATAGCATATGCTTCATAGTTCATCCATTGCATTTGCTCTACATATCACATATCTAGTTAAAGCCAAATTTAAATGGTTGAAATTAAAAGTTAAAAAATTATATTTAATACAAATTTATGATCTAGTTTTGTGTCAAAAGATGATTTCCCATATATATATTTTGTGACTTTTAGTATTCTCCTCTTTTTAATCTTATTCATTCATTCGATATACTGATATAGATTATGGATAGCATATGCTTCATAGTTCATCCAGTGCATTTGCTCTACATATCACATATCTAGTTAAAGCCAAATTTGAATCCACGTTATCCACACCGCAAACTCTCCGGCCAGCCATATAGTTCACGGCAAATGTCATTTGCCAACCCACATGCAGTCCTTCAAGCTCAATTCTAAATGTTTTTGGAACTCCCCTGGAGAATATGCAGAGAAAAATGAACAAAATGGAGGAAGATAATGGCTAGGTTTTACTGCAAATACACATTTAAAAGCGAGGATAATTATAGGATTATATTAAATATATTTCAAAAAGAGTTTCGAAAGAAATTTGATGGGATTAAATAACAACGCTCCACTTCGGTTACGAAATTAACATTAAAAAATTGGCCGCTGGCACACCAGCTGAGCCCAAACTCATGAACATGTATAGAGTGAAGGCTATATATCCAATAATCATTGGACCTCCCTGAGCCCAATATCACCCATTTGGAAGTGTTTTTGGTAAATAGCCCAGGATCACCAGCATAGCCCAAGCCCATGAATATGGGTATGGGTAATCTGGGCTGGAAATTTTAGGAAAACCGGTATGGTACCCCAACTCCATGCCTTTTTTCGTGGTTCAAAGTTTTAGGCGGGAATACCTCAATAATGCTATTCTTTTGAAATAAAATCAAAATAAAGGTTTTAAATAATGTGAAATTAATTAATAATTATTAAATAAATAAAGTGACGATATAATGAATGATATTTAACTTCAAATCAATATCTTATTATTTGAGATATATGATCTGATATAAGATTTTTGATGTATACTTTTACTTAAAAATATCAATGGATTGAGTTAAACAAAGTTAAACAGAACAAGGATTCCTTGCCGAAGCAAATCCAAGCAAAACTGAGTTCAGCAAAGAATCTTTAGTCAGCAGACAATGATAACAATTGTAAGGCAACATGCGATCATTTGTTAAACGAAATTTGATAAGTTTGAGATGATACTTTTATAATGTTATTATGCCCATAAGCACTTTAAGCCTTTGATCGTGCGCATGCTACTGTCATGGTCATACTCTACTAAGTTAAAAAAACAATAAAAAAAATGAGAGTATATTGGTTCCACTATAACATTATCTTTATATATTGTTGTCCTTGAGCCAATGCAATAAGTGGGACTCGTGTAATGCACTGAGAAGGGGATGTTGTACCGAGCCTAAACCACAAAAGCCACTACCAGAACCCAAATAGGAATTAAAATACTCAGTTTTCTTGATTTGTTTACCTAAAAGTTGTTTGTCTCGAGACTTTTCTTCAGGATTTAGTGAATGTCTCTTTAGTCATTAGTTTTAGTTCAAAGCCGTTGGTGAGAGCCATGTGGATAGCAGAAGGTGAGCCTATTGCGTCGAAAATTCCGCAATAGGACTGTTCAAAGTGTAGAAGTTATGATTAATAAATTTGATTAGTCTGTGTAATGCAGAGATAATGGTTACGTGGGTTACGTTAGTTGGCCCGTGAGGGCTGGGCCATTGGGAGATGTCAAGTTTGGTCACGGGATGAAAAATGCTGATAGAAAACAGTAGCTGACAAGGAACCGTGATGTGTGGACCTGAATCAATTGCTTTCAACTTCCTACGTAGTTAAGAGTTTGTTGCTCTTCCGTTTTGTGTCATTTGTTGGCTTGGCTACCATTTGTGATTGTTGCTTGCCAGAGATGACCACAAGGCACAAACACCATTGATTAATAAGCCAATTACTTGTAAAGAAAAGTTAGTTATGCCATTTCCCATGTGTGTGTAGCGTGTCCATATCAAACTCCCTGCAATTGCATTTTTTTAGGTATTATCCACCAACAACCATAAAGCAAACTAAGCGGAGTGGAATGGGATGGGTAGTAGAGTAGTGGGTGGGTGGGGGTACTTTTATACTACCGCTGCGTATTCAATGTATCATGTCTTTCAATTTTTTTTTTCAAGTGGGGGGTCCTGTCCATGGTCCAAATTTAGAATAAACCTAATTCAGAGATTCCAATTTAGAATTCAGTGAAGCATGGACTGGACTTGTCTTCACACTAAATTGGTGAACAACTTGTCCTTGATCGCATAATACAATAGAACAAAGAGAATAAAATTACGCATGTATGAAAGGATCAAAATAGATAAAGACGAAAACTTGCTTAACTATTTGGATTAAAAATGTCATTTTCTTTTGGCTATTTCACCCACATTCTGAGGAAACAAAATGGAAAATGAAAAAAAAAAAAAAACCCTTTTAGGCCCTGTACAACAACATCAATTCCTCTCTCTCTATATATGCTGTAAAAGACACTCAGTGTTTAAACTCAATGGAGTTGTGGACAAGCCCCCGAAGATCCCAGGTAAACATTGTTCCATTTTAGTCTTTGCTTTATCTCTAGCTTCGTTCCATCCTTTCTCCTTTACTATCTAAACTTGGAAAAGGAGAATATAATAATAATGATATATATATATATATATATATATATATATATAAACGGTTCTTTTGCATTCTTAGAGCCTAAATGTAACCATTAATTGAAGTCATGGAATCTCTTCAATCTCATAGTATCTATTACATTTGTAGGCAATTTGTGTCGTAGGATTGCTAGGTGTACTTTTTTTGCTGAGCATAAATGAAGCTGAGAGTAGAAAACACATTTCGGACTCTTTCGAGTACAAGGCTATAAGTTGCAGAGCTCACAGTGCATCATTGGAGGATTTTGGAGGAGTTGGTGATGGAACCACATCAAACACAAAGGCCTTTCAGGCTGCCATTGATCATTTGAGTAAGTATGGATCGGAGGGTGGATCCCAGCTCTTAGTTCCTGCTGGAAAATGGTTGACAGGAAGCTTCAATCTTACCAGTCATTTTACTTTGTATCTTCACAAGGATGCTGTTATTCTTGCTTCTCAGGTCAGCAAAACTGCCGAAGTCAATTGTTTCATACTATTAGAAAACAAGATCCACTTGTTCACATAACTACATATTAGGAGTATACTTACCATAATGATCATTTTTGGTTATGTATTTAGCTTCCAAGATCAATGCTTGTAGAATTTGATTCGATGACAATGTTGAAATGCTTCTAATGTCACATTTAGGATGAGAAGGAATGGCCTGTGATTGAACCCTTACCATCCTACGGTCGAGGAAGGGATACATCAGGTGGAAGGTATATCAGCCTCATATTTGGAACCAACCTCACTGATGTCGTCATTACAGGTACTCAGCGCATTAATCATAATTGAAATTCCTAAACTACAAAGAATCAATAAGGAGTGCAAGGAGTTTTGTACTTTATTTGATTTCAGGGGACAATGGTACTATTGATGGCCAGGGTGAACCCTGGTGGAAAAAATTTCGTGCTGGAAAGCTGCAGTATACCCGTCCATACCTCATTGAAATCATGCACTCAGATAAAGTTCAGATATCGGATCTCACATTGGTTAATTCTCCCTCCTGGAATGTTCATCCTATTTATAGCAGGTTTTCTGTCTGTCTTTCTTTCTAAATCGAGAAAAATAATGATAAACAATAAGACGAAGTGTAAGTTTTTGATCCTGTTTGTGCATGCAGCAATGTTATTGTTCAAGGCATAACGATCCTAGCTCCAGTTACATCCCCAAACACTGATGGCATTAATCCAGGTGTGTGAAGAAAATGACAGAACCAATTGAGAGTTTAGTTGCATTGAGTTAACAGTTTGATTTTGGTTTTGTTTCAGACTCTTGTACAAATACCCGAATTGAGGATTGTTACATAGTCTCTGGAGATGACTGTGTAGCAGTCAAAAGTGGTTGGGATGAGTATGGTATTACTTTTGGGATGCCAACCAAGCAGCTTGCCATCAGAAGACTAACTTGCATTTCTCCATTCAGTGCGGTGATTGCACTGGGTAGTGAGATGTCGGGTGGAATCCAAGACGTTAGGGCAGAAGACATAACAGCCATTGATTCTGAATCAGGGGTTAGGATCAAGACTGCTATTGGAAGAGGTGGCTACGTGAAGGACATATATGTGCGAGGGATGACCATGAAAACCATGAAATGGGCATTTTGGATGACAGGCAATTATGGTGATCATCCGGACAATAAGTATGATCCAAAAGCAATTCCTCAGATTCAGAATATCAATTACCGTGATATTGTTGCTGAGAATGTAACAATGGCTGCAAAACTGGAGGGAATTGCAGGCAATCCTTTCTCTGGAATTTGCATATCTAATGTGACTATTGGGCTATCTGAGAAGCCAAAGAAACTTCAATGGAACTGTTCGGAAGTTGAAGGGATTTCAAGTGGTGTGACTCCTAAGCCATGTGAGCTGTTGCCGAATAAAGCACCAGAGAAGATCACGCAGTGTAATTTTCCTGAAGAAAACCTGCCTGTTGATAACATTAAAACCCAAACTTGCTCGTACAAAAGAATGCACAAGTGATCAGATTGTTATGTTCATGTGAGGGAACTTAGTAGCTATTTATAATGTTCTGATATAAATCCAAACCTATATCCATCAAATATAGGGAAAAGCAATCTGACTAGTTTGATTTGGTTGTTTTCACCCTCCCCTCGTTTCTGGTATTCACCCACAAATTCCATTTAACTAGTAGGAAGCAACAAATTTAGAAATGTGCTTTCCTGTAATGTGAAACAAGTTTCTAGACTCTGGTTGGTTTCTGGATCAAAATGCAAGGTTTTATCAGTTTTTATCACTAGCAACAAAATGAAATAGGCGAGATCAAGGAGGACAGAGGCAACGGGGTCGTTATATTAACTGAAAAAAGTTTTAGGAAGATGGAAGTCGGATCCACGAAAAATAATATGATAATATGATAATACCCACAATATTTGCCTGAAGCCCTAAAATTTCAAACTTGGAAGTTGAGAATACTTATAGAAGAGTTCGTAACTGTTCTTACCAAACTTGAACCAAGCTGGTTTAACAGATTTTGTAAGCGCCTAAACTAATATGCAATTGGCCTTTTGAGCTCTGGACTACCATCGGATAGGTTATTTTCGAGCTCCTTACAAATTACCTAGCTCCAGCTTTCAGCGACAAGAAAACAAACTATAATGTTGCTCATACTCCTGTCCACTCTAAGGAAGAGTGATAAACGATACATCATTTTAGGGCAAAGAAGTTTATATCGCATGAGTTTCTACAGCATAAGCAAAAGGACACTTCTAATAGGTTGGATCTGGATTGAACTTCACTGACTCCCTCCAGATGAGCTCCTTGATGTGATCTTCCGTGCATGATGTATGCTCAAAATCAAAGCTGAAAGGCCTGGGGCAGATAGGCTCATCATTGATGTCATGAAGAGATGACAAATATGGGTGACAAAGTGCTTCATCAACTGCAAGCAGAAGCAAAAGCATTAACATATGAAATTATTTAAAATGTTGGGCAGGAAACGAGAAATAAATAAATAAATAAATTGCTGTGCTTGGAAATCTGAAAATTTCCTTTACCCGTAATACGTTTGTTGGGATCAAACACGAGCATCTTCTCTAGCAGATCAAGAGCCCCTGAAGACATATTGGGGAATCTAGCTGAAAATTGTTGCTTCCGACACTGAGGAAGCTGTCTTACATATCTCCGGGCATTATCACTTCGGAGAAATCCAAGGCTGGCGTCATCAGGTGAACCTATTAACTTTAAACAGAAAGAGAGGGAAATTATGGATGATGTTATAGGCATTATTGCGAAAAACAAATTGGATGTTCCTCCATTTCTTTTTTTTTTTTTTTTACCCAATTCAAACCACACTAAGAATATAATACCATCTTTATCGTTCATAAAGGACAGGAAGAGAAGATTAGTGAGGTTTTAGTCGGTATGCAAGATGTTATATTCAGAACCAAAGTCAATTCTATTGCAACATAAAAAGTACGTAACCTTTGTACAATGTCAACCCACTAGAAGTTCAACATCTTTGGATTCTTGAACATGAGGAAAAGAGTTTACACTTTCTGACAAATTTCTAGATTTTCTGCATTCTCTAAGTATGATTACTGGATCAACTCACCTACTACTAATAATCCTAATCATGACAAGCAGAAGAGACCTACAGAAATCAGCAAAGATTTCAGGCCATAAGTTCCACAATGGCGGGTAATTTAATATATAAACAACCCTTAAAGCAGCTACTTCCCAACCAAGTCCATCTTGGTATTCAACCTCACCTAGTACTTCAGTTACTAACATCATTTATCATGTGTTCACACATACAAACCTTGCTCGCAATCAATTATCAAAGCAGGAATCCCTGAACATAGTATCAACCAAAAGTGAAACCTTTCGGATGATTTCTCTCATGTGATTGTGTGTATGTCTCTGTTTGGAGCCTTTTTTTTATTAGGTACAAATATATTAGTAACAATGAGCTCATATTCTATGTTGTGAGAAGGATGCTTCAAAGTTTCAATATAAATTAAAGTTTTCCAACCACCAACCATAAACCATACCTCAGTGATTAGTCTGAGCTGATGAACATAATCTTTCCCAGGAAATAAAGGTTCTCTGGTCATAATTTCACCAAGTATGCATCCAACAGACCAGATATCAATTGCAGCAGTGTACTCTGTACAATTAAGGAGCAACTCTGGTGCACGGTACCAACGAGTGACAACATACTCAGTCATGAAATCTGTTTCAGATGTTGTCCTTGCCAATCCAAAGTCTCCAATTTTAAGGTCACAATTGGCATTAAGAAGCAAGTTGCTCGGCTTAAGATCACGGTGCAGGACACTAGCTGAGTGCACATACTTCAGACCTCGTAACAACTGATATAAGAAGTACTGCAAAAGTTCATCATACCTCAAAGTCATGCTCAGTTTCAAACCCAGCATATTCTTAAAACGAGTCAAAATATCTCCACATGTAAAACTTATAGAGAAGGAGTGAATGTTCAGTGCAGAAATAAAATATTTGGACCAAAACAAGATATAGTTAAAGTTAGAACCTAAAAACCAACCCTTTGATATTTAAAGTTAGAACCTAAAAACCAACCCTTTGGTTCTCATCTTAATCAGAGAAAGGGCAATAACTAGGAGCTTATGATTTTAATATGAAGTCATCCTATTTGATCAAATAAATTCAATGAAAAATAAGAAGCATTGGCTAATATATGCTAATAATTTGAACTAAGTAATTCCAATAACAAGGTCAAAAGCCCCAAAACTACTGTTTGGCCAGACCTGACAATGATCATCTGTTAGTTGTTGGTCTGAACGAATTATCTGATGAAGATCAGTGTCCATCAATTCATAAACAATGTATACATCATTGAAAGTTTCCTTTTTCAGGGGTCGTATGATGTCCTTGATGGCAATAACCTGTAGAAGTGCAAAACTGATTAGAAAAAACATAGGCTCAGAGGCAGAGCAAGAGAAAAACGGAAAGCCACTACACAGGAAGATAAATGCGATTCATACACAGTGCATACGGTTTAAAGCATATTTGAAGAAATCTGGTCCAACCAAAAGGCTATCTACCTCACATTCAATAGGTTGCACGTTATACATACAAGAATCATACATTTCTATTAATCATAAGCTCTGGATGTAGATAGACAAGGATTCCAAAGTCCACAGAACATGCAAAATAGCTCCCTGGCTCATTGCCAAGCCTCTAGGCCTCTATAAATGAAAACATTGTTACACAGAAAGTATTAATTAGGAGGCTCAGAGTATCATAGTTGATGTGAGAAGCTTATTATCACCCATTTTTACTCAAATGGTAAGCAAATGTCAAAGAAAATACTTATGAACAGTACACACAGATTCACTCACGTGCTTTGAAGTATGCTGATTGTGTGCTGTAGGAAAATTGTTTCAAATAGAGTTATTACAAAAATCTTTTAAAATCAGAATCTTAGCATCAGTATTTTCTTTTCTTAACCCTACAGGCTGTGTCCCATTAGGAAAGTTAGCTTTATAAGTAAAGAATAAATCAATGGAACAGAAACTTTATATATTAGAGACGAAAAGGACTATCGTGACAAAATTTCCCCAAATTTTCAGTGTGAAACTGGGTTAATGACATAACAGGAAATCGAGTTGTAACCTCTAGCAATCATAGAGAAACCCAACTTACATTTTCATGGTTCATGTGGCGAAGAAGCTTAATTTCTCTCAATGTCCTTTTGGCATCTATTCGGTTGTCAAATGCATTACCAATCTTCTTAATTGCAACCTCCTCGTGGGTCTCTGAATTCACAGCAGCACTGGAGAGAAAAGTAGTCACTTTATCAATATTGTAATCGACCATACATCAAACGTATCAATTTAATGGAAAAAAAAATCCCTTTTCTGAGCAAAAAAGCCTCGTAATCCCGCTACTTCACCAATCTGGGATTGATTTAACATTAAAAAAGTTCCCAGCTGCAGGTAAAATAACAGTTCTAGAAACAAGCCATAAAATCCTTTTAGTTTAAATTAGCTAAACGCCATGATGATGATATCTATTCGTTTGTTACCATAACAGTACAAGACACTAAATGGAACAAAAAAACAAATAAATAAATAAGGAATTCCAGTTATGCTGAAACAGGCAACCCTTCAGTCGATTATAAACCATGAAATCTCGTAGATCTTGTGAACAATTACAAAGTTCAATTATCGACAACCGTGCAGTAACAAGTGAATCAAAACAAGAAAAGAAAAAGTTTTATGCAACTTTGCTTGAAGCAGAAAAAAAAAAAAAATCTCATCGCATGATAATATTTAATGAAAGTTCAAAAACCCAACAAAACCCCTTTGCCATGGAATCAACAAATACGAAAAAAACGATCAAACTGGAAACTAAACCAACTAAACAAACACAGAAATAATCGAAAAACAAAAGTACTTGTATTGAAAAACTTACCAAACAATGCCATAAGCGCCTCTACCAATGGGTCGAATGGGCGGCACATAATTGCTAGTGACCTCAAACAAGTTACCATACACGTTGTACTGCACATAACGGCCACCATGCGTGAGCACCCCTTTGACGTTACTACTCTGACCACCAGAGCTTGACTCCTTGGCTGTTGCAGCCATTTTTTTGTTTTTCCAAAAGAAACCCAGAACAGAACTGGGTGTTCTTTGCGTTTCTAACTTTCTGGGCTAACTAAAAAACTTTTCTTTATCAGAGTTTGTGCTTTGTTTGGTGAAGCATTTGTGTGGCTTTAGTCTATTTCTGGACAGTGTGTGGACGTGAAATTTTTTGAATGCAACGCAACTTTTTGTGTTGAACCGAACCAAAGCTTTTGATCTGAATTTTGTTTGAAAATCCGTGAAATGAAGTAGACTTTTTCTTATTTTAATAGGAAGCAACTCATCTGCTGCATATTTCCTTCCATGTATTGATCTCTCTACTCTCAACAAATCACACTGTGACTCGTGTTCCCATAAATTAAAATATAATATGAGTGCTAGCTGCTAACTTAAAATTTGATTCGGTCAATTGAAATCCGACTCTCTTTAATTAATTATCTTATAATAACCTTAAAAAACAACTTTAGTTAGCATATCAAGCTAATGCTTTATTATTATTATTAAAAAATATTACTACAATTGGATCCAGTTCGGGTAGTATATGGTGCTGAGAATTGATGTTCCTTTGTGCCTCTTTGCTAAATTAAAATTGCTCACCAGCAGCACCGACAACAATTTATTATATGTTTTCTTTGTCCCACAAAATTTAATTACTTTCCTTACACAGAATCACATGCATTAACCTTAGAAAGGTAAATAATGTACTTTTCAAAGTCTCTCTCACGTCTCACCGCTTTCGTCTTCATAAAAGCTTCATGATTTTTTTTTCTTTTTTCTTTTAGGGGGAGGGGTTTTGTTTATTTATTTATTTGACCGAGAATGGGCTCTTGGCTAGTATATGCATCGAGTGGGATTGGAGTGTTGAGTACGTAATTTGCATGGTAATTGTAAGACCAGCAAGCAGGCTTATCAGTTTGATGTCTAGAAAGTAGCAAGTGCCCAGAATAACTGCTTTTGGGACTTGGTGGTTGCGCTCACGGGATGTTTGCTCACTTTTACTATATCAGATTATCAGGTTGTTCAGATGCTTTGAGAAGCCTCTCCTTTCCAGGCCTCGTTCTCCTGGGCGGAGCAACTGGGCTTTCGGTCGATGCTTGCTTGGTTTAGCTAGAAGAAGGAACACATGTTGTTGTTGTAGGAAGCCTATGTTGAATATTGTAAGGAGATTAGGTTATATAGAGATTGATCACTCCATCTATTGTATTAGCTTTTTTTCGTTGGACATCTAGAGCCTCAAAAATGATATTAAAGCCAAAGCCACGAGCATAGAGACTGTTAGTTTGTCATGCAATTTATCTCGTTCGAGTGAGAGATTGTTTGAAAGTCCCATATTGAATAGTTGTAAAAAGAGATCTTAGATTTTTTAGGTTAACCTTTTAGATTAAATAACTAAAACCTCAAAAATTGCAAGATACGGGTACAACAATCTCATGTAATCACATCAACTAAGCTTCAAAAAAACCAAGAGGTTCACCATCTTCTAATTTTGTAAATAGGTAGCGAACAATATTGCATGGAATTATATGGAAATTGTCGCATCTCACGTGGCTAGGAAATGATGTTTGAAAGTGGATGATACGTGCATGAAATCTAAAGTTGGCACTGAGATTTAATAATTTGAGCTTTTGTTCCCCCAAAAATTTCTGAAGAAGAACAAAGCATAAGACCGAACGGAAGTAGTTTCAATTTTACATATTAAAGTGGTGAGATAATAGAGTTATAAGCATCATTTAGATAATGAAAATAGTTTAATGAATATATAATCTAATCTGGTCAAATTATCCGTCACATTCTTTACAACAGAACATTGAAATGCTTTAGGCTTTGTTCTTTTTTGTTTCCAAATTCTGTTTTCTGTGTTGCACATTTTCTAATACAATTTATATTCAATCTCAACCACATATTCTTTTCAAAATTTAAAATAATTTAAAATCAACCATATATTCCTAAATTTAATTGAAAACAAAAATATTGGATTAAAAAAAGAATACACCCTAATGGTGTTGAAGGGTTAAATTCATGATTTAGATGATGAGATCATGTCTAATGTCCGTGAAATGAGACCGGCTACAGACTCATAGGTAAGTTATCACAGTTTGGGCTGGATTAGCCTGTGAATGTCGATTAAGGGCCTTGAGCGAAGAGTGAAATGTTGGGTATGCTCGTGGACAACCTAGGCTTGTCATTTGGGCCATTTGTACTAACTAAAGGCCGACGCCAAATGAAAAAAACCCAATTAAGTTTCAAAGACTAGTGCGTGAGAGCCATCGTTTGTTTATAATGTTTATATAAAGAGTAATTATATTCAGTTCTTACTTTTTAAATTTAATAACCCTCATTTTTAAGCTTATTCAATTAAAACTTTTAAATTACTGTTAATTTCTCAAAACACCTCACTTAATTCCCAAATTAACTCTTTATTATCAATATAAATTATTTATTACCCATAAATGATGGTTGAATTTTATAAAGATATGAAGATACAATGATATTTCCTCCTCCCAATTTAATTAGAACAGTTTAATATTTACTACTTTTCTTTTTAGTTGATATATAAGATAATAATTATTCGTCTAATAGAAAATATATTTATATAAAAATATATTATTTAGTTAAGAAGTATTCTTTTCCTATTTAAAGAATATTTAATTAATTAAATATAATAAAAACAAAAAGTTTGTGGACCCATTAGTACAAATAGCAATTACATCCTTAGATAGATTTAATTATATAAAAGATTTGAGGTTAGCCAAAATAGTGAAGTATAATGCATACTATTTATTCTATATAATATTTTAGAAGAACTTAATAGTATTTTTTGGGTTTGACGGGGGCAGGCCCATTTAGGCCTAGGCTGTGGTCTGCTACTGTTTGATGGTGTACTGATATTTAGTTTACCTATTGTCTTCCAGTTACATTGGCTGAATTGATTTTGATTTTGATTTTTTGGTTTTTGATGACTTTTTGCAGTAAATTACATGAGAAAGCAAAAGAAACCCATCATGAACAACATCAATCAAGATTTCAAGGGCTTTTTATTTTCTTTCTCTCTTTTCATATTCATGGGTTTGTTGCTATTGTAAGCATTAATAGCCTAACTTTCGGACGTTGTTGCTCTTGGCATCTTCCTTGGAAGTCTATATAAGAAAACTCCCATATTCTATATATATATATATTTTTTAAGAAAATTTAGTTGAACCTTAATTATCCATTGTTATATTCTTCAAATATATCTGAATTTAGAATAGAGTACTTACAAATGTTTTGAATTTAATGGATTGTTATATATTAAGATTCTTTTATTTTATTTAAGGATAAAACTATTGAAAAAATAAAAAGATTAAAATAGGATCCAATAAACTCAAAAGCAGGGGCTCAATAGAACTACTTGTTTATAAATTGAGTAGTTCGATTCGACCCATATTTTTTATCTTATCAGTTCCTCATCAAAATTAAATAATGAAACATTTATAATAAAAATATAAGGATAAGATAATTAATATTGAGCTAATGAATTTAACAAAAACTTTAAATTTCTACTTGTATATCTATATTCTTTTTCTATATTTTCTCTCCACACTGTCAATCACCAACCTCATCCTCTCTCTCATGCCACCCATCTATTTCTTTCTCCCATTTCTATTTTTTTCCTCTCAAACTAATTAAAATTTATTTTTCTTTATTTTTTTTATATTTTAATTAATCACATAATCGTAGATCTAATGAACATTAAATCATCAAATTTTCTTTGTCTATCCCTATGAAAAATCATAACTAAGAAATATTTGATTGATTCATTTATTTATTCAAACTCAGAGAATTTTATAATATATGAAAAAACAATTGATTACCATTAAACCATTAAATTTTTTAATGTAACATTTATAGTATTGTTTAAAAAATTAAAAAAATTAAACACCATTAAAATTAAATAATAATTTAATTAAAAAATTAAATGATAATTTAATTAAGCTTGTATCTGTTGGTGTCAAAGTCTACTACATATGTATGTGTCATGCACATGATGAGTTTTGATCAACTTGTGATAAAACAAGAATATTATTTTTATTCCTATTTTAATGTTTCTAAAATTATATTTTAGGAAGTATTTGATTTGGAATAAATATCTATTTAGATTAGGATATAATATTTTGTATCCTAAATTAGAAAAAGGAGAATATTTATTTGCCCTAATTCCTTTTGGAGTTTGTTTATAACACTTCCTATTTTATTTCTCCTAATCCTAATATGATTTTAATTATAATTTTTACAGGATTTCTAGGATATTTCGGTCAGACCTCTCACTATATATACAAAGCTATTCAGGCGGCTGATTACGTGATTGAGAGATTAACGTATTGGCTGATTTGGTTGTGAGAGAGTCTTGAGTTCGACATTCCATTAATTCATAGAAGAGAGCTTCAACACAAAAGGAATGTCTTCTTTGATTTGATTTTTTGAGTCTTTTGATTCATGTATGAGTGGTAGAAATTATACATTAGTTGTTGATTAAGTCTGAGTGAGTTAGTAGACACTTGAGATAACTTGAGGGTTGATTGTTTATGTAATTCTGTGTCAGACTTCGGGTGTTATATATAACTTAACAGTGTTCTGTTAATTCATTTGTGATAGAGAGTGAGCAGTATCACTAGTGTTTAGGATCTTTGCGAAGATTTTGTTTGTCAAAGATTAGGTCTATGCGTGAGAGTGAGTCAGCACTGTAAAAGATCCTCAAGATTGTACAAACAAGAACATAGTGAATTGCAGCTCTATAGCAGTCCGTGGACGTAGGTTTTTATAACCGAACCACGTAAAAATCCTCCTGTGTCGATTTATATTACAATTTACTGTGTTGTTATTTATAACTGCATACCTCCAGAACTTTCAGTATCAAATAAGAGATGGGGGCTATTAAAAAATAAAATAATAATTTAATAAAGCTTACCATAATATAGTCAAAATTGAATTTGAGTTTGATGAAAAATTGCCTAAATTATAATTTTATCCTTATTAAATAAAAAGTGGAGGCTAAAAAGCTAAAAAATGGGGGCTGAATATAATTACCTTCTTAGACATGAGATATATGCAAAAGATTTTGGCAACACTGTTGGTGACCACTAGATATGGTACCTGGTTATAAGGATGGCAAGACAATCTCTTTTGAATTTAGAAAGAATTATGAAAATAGTTCAAATTTAAGGATTGTGAAATCGGAATAAGCATTTAAAATTTGGAAAAAACTACGGTACAGTGGTTGTACCAGTACAGCCACTGTTTATGTGTGCAAAAATCGTAAATATGTTGTAAAAATCGTAAACGAATGAATAAAAGTTGTATGTAAAAAAGTGTACAAAAGTCGTAAATGGAAAATATGTAAAAGTCATAAATACGATTTTTTTCAGTTGGATTACGATTTTTAAAAGTGTATTTACGATTTTTATACGCTACAGTACAACGGCTGTACCGATACAGCCGCTGTACTGTAGCACGACTCTTAAAATTTATATCTTATAAGCCTATCTAACACTCGATGCATCAAACATAATATCTAATTGATTCAGATAATGAGTGTCTAGCATCCTACGAGTGTTTAGTGTTAGACTTGTTGTCCGATAATATTATAACATTAAAATTTTCATAAATCGATCAATTTATTAAGGAGTGTCTTTAATTTGGGTCATTTTTTAACCTCGATGCATCAAACATAATATCTAATTGATTCAGATAATGAGTGTCTAGCATCCTACAAGTGTTTAGTGTTAGACTTGTGGTCCGATAATATTATAACATTAAAATTTTCATAAATCGATCAATCTATTAAGGAGTGTCTTTAATTTGAGTCATTTTTTAACCTGTACATCCACGGTCAACGCTTACAAATCCTCAACTTAATTTTTTTTTTGTAATTTTTTTTATCAGACCGGGTTTGTTATCCCCGTATAATTTGTTGGTAGAGAACGAGTTTGTTAGTCTGGAAAATAGGGAGAAAATAATAAATTGGCCATATATAATTTGTTTGTTAATGAGAAAAACAAGGTGACAAATTTTAATTACCAGACAACAATTTGATGATTGTTCTCAATTAAAGAAAGTGTTTGAAATGTTTGTTGTAAAAGAAAAAAAAAATTATACAAAATTACTTAGAAATAGAAGGGTTAGAAGGAAAATGAAGAATGGGCGAGAATGAAACGACACCGTTAACCGAAGAGTCTCGAGTCTCAACCATCTAAACCGATTCAAATTATTTTTCAAAAAAAAAAAGAAAGAAGAGACGAAGAGTCTAGACCCCGCGAAAACCGATTCCAAAGCCTTCGAGCAACTCGTTTGGAAGAGAAGGTCCCAGAAACCTCTCTTACTATAAAACCAACAGATAAGCCGCTCTCGCAATCAATCGAAATTCGTGTCGCTCGCTCTCTCGCAAACAAAGCAACGCATAAGTGCATTTTCTTTTGCTAAATCTTCTACTACGCTCTATTGCATTTTTCTCTCTTGTTATTTCTTCTGTGGTTTGATTACCGATGGCAGAAGTGCAGATGGGAGATGTTGAAACCTTCGCTTTTCAAGCTGAGATTAACCAGCTTCTGAGCTTGATCATCAATACTTTCTACAGCAACAAAGAGATTTTCCTTCGCGAGCTCATCAGCAACGCCTCTGATGTACGTTTCTGGTTTAGCTTCGTATTGGTTTTTTTTTTATAATTTTCTATTTATTTTTTGCTTCTGTTATTTGTTTTCCTCGAATTTCTATTTACACGCATTGTGTATGGTTGCTGAGAAATAGACGAAAAGCAAGTATTACTGAAATTGAGTTTTTGTGATGGTGTCTGTAGGCATTGGATAAGATCCGATTCGAAAGCTTAACTGACAAGAGCAAGCTCGATGCGCAACCAGAACTCTTTATTAGGCTCGTTCCCGATAAAGCTAACAAAACACTCTCAATTATCGATAGCGGCATTGGGATGACCAAAGCAGGTATGTTATCACACGATAAACTCATTCATCAGATTGTCAAGCGGCTATACATATATTTAAAAAAAAAAAAAATTATAGAGCTTAGTTGGTAAATGGTGATTTTTGCTGTTTGTTGCGGCCAGATTTGGTGAACAATTTGGGAACAATTGCAAGGTCCGGGACCAAGGAGTTTATGGAGGCGTTACAGGCGGGGGCTGATGTGAGCATGATTGGGCAGTTTGGTGTTGGGTTCTACTCGGCATATTTGGTGGCTGAAAAGGTTATTGTGACAACTAAACACAACGATGATGAACAATACGTTTGGGAGTCTCAAGCTGGTGGCTCTTTCACTGTTACGAGGGATGTCACCGGTGAGCCACTGGGCAGAGGAACCAAAATCACTCTCTTCCTTAAGGAGGATCAGGTAAGATTTTCTTATACAATGATTATTTCTAAATTCCAGAGTTTATAATTGTCATTATTCCTTTGTGGATGTGTTTCTTTGGTAAAATTTCACTCTTTAGACAAATATGTTTTAGTTAATTTGTATGAGGGCTCTGTTGTGGCATTAATCTCTTGTCAACCTCTTAACATGAAATATGTGTAATTTGTGAACCTCGATCAGGTTTTACAAAACTGTCCTAGAAAGTAGATGAGTCATTTTCCTTAAGATTATGGACCATTCGATAGATTTCTAGTCCTAAATCCAAATAATTTGAGCCGACTATTTTTGTACCTTAATCATACGCAGTCGAAATATTTATTTTACATTTTTGCTTCGATGCTATGGAATTGGTGCTGATAAAAAATGTATTTCCTTGATACAATAGTTGGAATACCTGGAGGAGAGGAGATTGAAGGACCTTGTGAAGAAGCATTCCGAATTCATTAGCTATCCCATCTATCTCTGGACTGAGAAGACTACTGAGAAGGAGGTCAGTGACGACGAGGAAGAGGAAACCAAGAAGGAAGAGGAGGGTGATGTAGAGGAAGTTGATGAAGAGAAAGAGAAGAAAGGCAAGAAGAAGAAGGTGAAGGAGGTGACTCACGAATGGCAACTCATCAACAAACAAAAACCCATCTGGCTAAGGAAACCGGAGGAGATCACCAAGGAGGAGTACGCCTCTTTTTACAAGAGCCTTACTAATGACTGGGAAGATCACCTTGCTGTGAAGCACTTCTCAGTTGAAGGGCAGCTCGAGTTTAAGGCCATTCTCTTTGTTCCAAGGAGGGCCCCGTTTGATCTCTTTGACACAAGGAAGAAGATGAACAATATCAAGCTTTATGTGAGGAGGGTGTTTATCATGGACAACTGTGAAGAGCTCATTCCTGAGTACCTCAGCTTCGTAAAGGGTGTTGTGGACTCTGATGATCTCCCATTGAACATTTCTCGTGAAATGCTGCAGCAAAACAAGATTCTAAAGGTGATCAGAAAGAACTTGGTGAAGAAGTGCATTGAGATGTTCAATGAAATAGCCGAAAATAAAGAGGATTACAACAAATTTTATGAAGCATTCTCGAAGAATATAAAATTGGGTATTCATGAAGACAGCCAGAACAGGGCCAAACTTGCTGACTTGCTTAGATACTACTCAACAAAGAGTGGTGATGAGATGACCAGCTTGAAGGACTATGTTACCAGGATGAAGGAGGGCCAGAAGGATATCTACTACATTACTGGTGAGAGTAAGAAAGCTGTGGAGAACTCTCCATTCCTTGAGAGGCTTAAGAAGAAGGGATATGAAGTGCTGTTCATGGTTGATGCAATTGATGAGTATGCTGTTGGTCAGTTGAAAGAATACGATGGGAAGAAGCTGGTATCAGCGACCAAAGAAGGGCTAAAACTTGATGAAGATGATGAGGAAGAGAAAAAGAAAAGGGAGGAAAAGAAGAAGTCCTTCGAGAACCTGTGCAAGACAATGAAGGAAATTCTAGGAGACAGGGTCGAGAAGGTTGTGGTGTCTGATAGGATTGTAGATTCTCCTTGCTGCCTGGTCACTGGCGAATATGGTTGGACTGCAAACATGGAAAGGATTATGAAAGCTCAGGCTTTAAGGGATAACAGCATGAGCGCTTACATGTCGAGCAAGAAGACTATGGAGATCAATCCTGATAATGGTATAATGGAGGAGCTTAGGAAGAGGGCTGAGGCTGACAAGAACGATAAGTCAGTCAAGGACCTCGTGCTGCTGCTCTTTGAGACTGCTCTCCTGACCTCTGGTTTCAGTCTGGATGATCCCAACACCTTCGCTGCAAGGATTCACAGGATGCTCAAGCTGGGTCTTAGCATTGAAGAGGACGAGACAGCTGGTGACGATACAGAGATGCCACCACTGGAGGAGGAAGGAAATGAAGAGAGCAAAATGGAGGAAGTTGACTAAGGAGTAAAAGGCAGCGAAGTGTCTAATGTATAGGATGAGAATATGAGTATTTATTTAATAGAAGCGGGCAAGAGTCATCAATGGTTGTATGTTTATACATGAGTTGTAAAACTTCTAATTGTTCTGTTTGTAGTTGTGTTCGGGCTTTGGGACAGTGTTTGTTTGGGTTTGGTTTTGGTTTTGTCTAGTTTTAGGGTCTGGGAGTGCTCGTTAAATATGTTGTTGGGTGTCTTCGCTCTTTAGTAAATAATAAATTGAACTTAATAAGCTCAATTTGTATTCATTGCAGGAATTTCTCCTTGCTTATTTCCATTTATAGAATAGATTTATGTATTACATGACTATGAGAAGCATAATTTCTTTTCCAGCCATCCACCTGTTGTCTTTAAAGGCAAACGGCTGCTGAGTAGTGATTAGTTTACAAAGAAATGACTACTCGGTACAGATGATGCAGCTCAAGAGCTCGTCTAACAGCGAAAATTAACGGTACTCTCCACTGTGTTTATGCACGTAGTCTCTGTTTGAAGTAATCAAATTTGGGAACAGGATTCAGCTCGCTTCTAATCGTTAAAGCAGCAAAGTCTTTTCGTGTAAAACAATCCTTCACTTAGCTATGCTCACCTCTCACATCTTTCCTACAATATCGCCACATTCTGCAAGTCTCCGAGTTCCTCCTCAAATACCTCGGTCAAAAGGGCCGCGAAACTATAATTCCAAGCTTCAGACATCTACCCAAGGTGACAACGTATCCTACGATTCTCTAGCCTTCGACTCGGTGTCCGCCGTGCATGCGTTGACCTTATGCACATCATCAAGAAACCTAAAACTTGGTTGCTGCCTTCATGCCGCTATTTTGAAATCTGGGCTCAACTCCAATGTCTTTGTCAGCAACTCTCTCGTGGACTTCTACACAAAATGCAAGAGCATCGAAGATGCTGCAAGGTTGTTCGACCATATGCCTGAGAGAACTGTAGTATCCTGGACATCAATTATATCGGGTTATTGCCAGAACGGAGAAGCTGACAAAGCAATAGCTACCTTCTCTCAGATGCAACAGAATGTATATCCCAATAAGTTTGCTCTGGCGGCGCTTCTACGGGCTTCCGCTAAGAAAGGTGATTCAATGTTGGTTCGATCTGTTCACTGTTATATAGTGAGAACCGGGCACGTGTCAGATTGTTTTTTGCAGAATTCTTTAATAGATGCATATGCAAAATCCGGACTGTTGGTAACAGCAGAGAAGCTTCTTGAGAGTTTCACTTGTAGAGATGTAGTATCCTGGACTTCAGTTATATCGGGTTATGTACTGAACGGAATGATGGAAGAAGCACTTGTGCCTTTTATAAGTATGCAGAATGATGGGATTTTGCCAAATGAAGTGACAATGCTGAGTATTTTACATGCATGTTCATTTATTACTCAAGGGTGGAAAATACGATGGGTTCATGGCTTAGTTACGAAAATGGGATTGAATAGCAATGATCTTGTAGTGAATTCTCTGGTTGAAATGTATATACTTAATGGGTATTTGAAGGAAGGGATGCAAATTTTTTCTGGATTTTCTTTCATGGGTGAGGGCTGTTATCTCAGTCCGGAGACGATGGCCAGCCTTCTTCAGGGATGTGGGCACTGTGGATATATGAATTTGGGTAAAGAGATGCATGGATACCTGATTAAACATGGTTTTTTTCCTTGTATTGTTGTGGAAAACTCTCTAATTGATATGTATGCTGAAAATGGACAAAGTGATTCTGCTTACCAACTTTTTGCACGGATGAAAAATAGAGATATAGTTTCTTGGAATACCATAATCACATGCCTCGTAAGGAATGATGAACCTTACCAGGCCTTAATGCTCCTTGAAGGTATCCGAAAGAATAAGGAAAATGGTCCGGTATCTCCTGATTTCATCACTATGTTAGCATCACTCCAAGCCTGCTCAAACTTGGCATCGCTGCAGCTAGGCCAAATTATTCATGGATACATAATAAGAGCAGGTTTCATTAGCGATATTTTTGTTCAGAATGCTCTTATTGATATGTACGGAAGATCGGGCAAGTTGGACTTGGCAGAGAAGATATTCGATGAAATGCTTACCAAAGATCTTGGTTCATGGAATTCTCTGATTGCAGCTCACGGAGTCAATGGAGATGGAGACTCTGCATTTCGGGTTTTTACCGAACTGAAGAAATCAACCATGCACCAACCCAATGCAATTACATATGTCAACATTCTTTCTGCCTGTGCTCATGCAGGAATGGTTAAGGAAGGTTTTGAAATTTTCAGAAGCATGCATGTGGATGGAGTTGAGCATAGTATGGAACATTTTGTGTGCATGGTGGATCTGCTGGGGAGATCAGGGAGACTCGAAGAAGCAGAAGCTTTTATAGAAAAGATGACGGTAATGCCTGGCCCAGCAGTATGGGGTGCTCTATTGAGTGCTTGTGGGTCCTTCGCCAATGTTGCTGTGGCTGAGAGAGCAGCGAGGCAGCTCTCAACTTTGGAACCAGAGAACAGGATTTGGAGAGTTGCATTATCAAACGTTTATGCTAATGTTGGTCAATGGGAGAACGTGGCCGAGGTGAGGGCAGAAACGAGGGGATTAAACGGGGCAGGAAAGGATGGGGGATGGAGTAGCGTAGAGCTAGGAGGAATTATGTTCAAATTTATGGTAAATGACACAAGACATCCGGAAAGCAAGACAATCTATCAAGTGTTGAGTAGAATTAACGAACATATGAGACATGAGACCCGGGCACGATAGTTGTGATCTCAGTCTTCTAAGCAAAAATCGTTCTCGGCAATGCAGAAGTTTGACTAGTGCCAGAAATGCAGTTGAGTAGTCCTGTTCTTCAAACGGACACTGAACTTTAATGGTTAAATCAATTTGGAACGTTTGTCAAAGCTCAGGTTAAGATGGCAATACGAAGATGGCCCCTATTTCTTAAAAAGTTGTTTAACTTGAATTTATTTGTTATGATCTTGCGTCAATCTTTTTAGGAAATGGACATCTTCAAGTCCTCCTAAATCTTATGTAAATTCATTCTGGGTGGAAATCAGTACATTCGACAGTATCATATAGATTTCAATGGAAAATAAATTGTTCAAAAATAGACAACAAAATCCAATATTTAACAACAATCCCACAGCTAAAGGTCTCAAACACTCTCAGCAAATCAAACAAAAATTGCTATCAACTCAAAAGTGCGAGCTTGTAAATCAAAATTGCTAAAAATCTCATGATGTAGAAATCCTCCCTCAAGGAAGATTTGAGCTTGTTGGTCCTGCACCAAAACCACCACCACCACGGCCAAAGCCAGGCCTTCCACCAGGACCCTGCAAGTTGGAGAGCAACAGAACAAAATATAAAAACTATGAAACAGCGCATGTCTATCAGACACAATCGTAGAACTACCGTGTAATTGGCATATTTCCCAAATAATTTAGTCCGACATTCTAATAATAAAAAGATAAATCCAATCACAATTCCTTACTACAATTTATATATAACCACTAAATAAAGTTTTAATACTACTATGGCACATTTATGACATTCGAATATAAATTCGCATAATCACTAATCAAGCAAACAAACATTATCATCCACAAGTGAAAAAGCAATATATTTACCCTGAAAGAAGGCTGGTAATCAGCAGGAGCTCCACCCTTATCACCAAAATCACCTCCTGGTCCTCGGGGACCTCCACGGTACCCGTCCCGGTCACCAAATCTCCTCTCTCCATCAAAGCGAGGTGGGCCACTATTGTAAAATCAACGAAATAAGGTTGCATTACAACCAATGAAAAAACCTATTAGACTACACTCAATGAAAAAGCATTTACTCCACAACCCAAATCGAGTTATGTAACATTTGAAATGTCAAAATTTTAGATTGCAATTCCTTGACAGAACTACACAATACCAATAATATTTAATCGAAAACAAAAGAACCAGAAATGATCACATTTCCACAGCAATAGTATATTCAGGCACTTAACATCGTTCTCATACCATCTAACACAATCATAAAAATAACTTCATAGAATCACATTAAAAAATCTGCCCATAACAGGTACATATCAAATAAAAACCTAAAAATACTAACTAAGAGAAGGCAAGCAATACCGTGGGCGATCGCCTGATGGGCCAAAGGGCCTTCCAGCAGGCTTGGCCTGTTTCTTCAAAGTGGCAGGGACAATTTCAGAGGGAAGATTGAGGTAAGCTCGAAGGAACTCAATGCCTTCATTAGTGAGGTACCAGTAATAATGCATCCAAGCAAAGGTTTCACGCACATATTCCTTTGACTTGAAGCTCTGCATCAGCTTAATCACCTGTAGATTCGGCACATCAATCTCCGGGTGCTTTGCCAAATTGTAGTCCTTCTTTGCATAGCACACCCCCTCTACAAAAGCCCACATTTAAATTTTATTAAATAAACTCAATTGTGCAAAAAGAACATAGCTAGCATATCAACAAGAGCCCAAATAAACCCTAAAATTAACTCAACATACCTTGGAAGAGGTACTTGGAGATCTCACGTCGGTTCTTCTCTGGAATGATCTGAAGATAAAAATTATACATAAATTAAGGCATCTAATTTTCCATTTAGTTTCCAAGGGATCTTTAAAAAAAAAAAAGTTGGAAGCTCCAAAGTTTTGGTTAGATCTTCAATTTCTTTTTTCTTATGTAACTCAGAAAACAAACAAAGCGTAACATGAAAAACGATCACTGAAGGAGAGAAAGTTACCATGATTGCGATGACAAGGAGATTGTTGTGAAAGGAGGCGGCAACGACCAACGATGCTCTAATGTCACTCTCTTATCGCTCCTGCAGCAGCAGCTAAACCCTAAACCAGTCTGAATGTTTTTTTATAGATGCCGGGGTTTCGGTTTGGGTTTTGGCCCTAAGGTGGGCCTCAATTTTAATATGTAGTGTTTGTCTATACGTGTACTAAATACAGGCAACAGACTTTTTAATTACAGTCACCATGTCCAATCGATTTAACGGCAATTTTTTGGCCCAAATTAGGCCTTAAATTGCTGAGTATTCAATTTGCCTTTGTTCAATTACGATAATCCCCTTTTACTTATCTCAGGAACGTGATGGAAGCTTTTGAGCCCAAAAGGCCCAAAAAAAAAAAAAAGATAACATAGAATTATTATACATGTGTGTACAATAATTTGGTAATTCAATTCCTTAAAATGATTGCTAGACTTCTATTCCACAATTAGAAGGGAACTTGCTATCGTTATAGGTATTGGCAAGAGTCTTTAGCATAGCCATTTCGATTTTTAAGTCAGCAACTATAAAGTGGGTTTCGAGCTATGGATTAGCTAAATGGTTGTAAAGGGAGTCGTAACGTGAACTTCTCTCGGTGGCATTTATCCATAAGTTATATTGGCTTGTGACCAAATCCGTGTGTACGTGATTAGCTTGGTGGTTGGTAATTACTATTTAACCAAAGTCAAACATGTTACTTTTAATAACCAAGGTTTGATTAACAAGAGTCAGGCCGTTTGTTTCGGGCTTTAAGATCTGAATTTGAATAAATTTTAGTGCTTTAAAAATTTAGTTCAGTTTATTTTGGATTCTAATAATCTTTTTTAAATATATATGTCTGAATGAAAAAAGTGAAAAAAAAACATTTTTTTAATTCAAAACATCTTAATGTAGCAAAATATCATGAATAACCTTATATAAAAATATTTTTAATTTAAAAAAGTGAAATGTCATTGATGCCCCCCTTATATTACAACCGAAACTTATTTTTACTGTAAAACCCTAGCCGTCATTCACCTCTTTTCTCCTCTGTGCAAAGTCGGCACCAGCGACAAAACCAGCGAGCTTCATTGGCAAACTACATACCAAAACGATCTTCTCTTCACGATCTACACACCCATTGAAATATTTTTAAAAAATATATCGTTGTTTCACCGCTGAAAGCACATAAAGATGGCGGCACTAGATCTTTCTCGACTTCCAACAGCCAAATGCCGTTTCATTTGTCAAAAGTAATCAAACAAACTTGTAGATCATGAAGAGCTTCTTGTTTTGGTATCGACGTTGTCATCGGACGTGCAAATCTGGCGGTGAAGGGCAACGGAGGACGTGGTGGCTTCGAATCCTTCTCGACTTCCAACAGCCGAACTCCACTTCATTTGTCAAAACTAATCCGGTAGTTTTGTGAATATTTATTGTGAAGAGCCAATTGTTATGGTACCAATGTTTTTACCGGACGTATGATGACGGACGACGACAGAGGAGGTGGCAGCTCCGGATTCAAAATTTCAATTACTTTTTTTATTTTAAATAAATAATTAAGAACATAACATTATTTATATGAATTTAGATTTGGATTCCAAATTTTAATTATTTTATATGTAATTAAAATTTGAATTTTTAAATAAGTAAAAATAATTAGTATAATATAATTTATATAATAATTAGAATTTTGATTAAATTTATTAAAAAAAATTTAAAGGATTATAACAAAGATAATATTAACTATTTAAATGAAAAAAGAATTTTGGTTTTATTTTATTAACTATTTAATTTTTAAAGAATTATAATAAATATAATATAAACATTTTATATTTTAACAAGGATAAAAAAATCACATTAAAATTAAGATCTACCGCTTTTTTTAAGAGGCATATAAAATAGCAAACAAAAATACTATTAAGTGATATAAATTAAATCTTATTAAGTGTTAAATTGTATTAAGTGATACAAACAAATGGTAACTCAAAATGTAATGTAATTTAAGCTTCCTTTTATTGATACTATCCACCACCCTTGTTGTAGAGATTAGAGTGGTGAAACTCTGGATTATACCATATGCAAGTATACATAAAATAGTGCCAATGTGATACTCAAGTCTGGTATTGATTAAGTTATAGGATTTTGATTGGATTGGATTCTTAATTGGGGTAAACCCGTGGGTTTAACGATGATTTCAGCCTATGCCTTATGTGAAAGATTTTGTGATTTACACACCTAAACTATTTATTGAATAAGATAAGGCTTACATCTAGAACTATAACCTATTGCTATTGCCATAATCTTTTATATGAATTAGTTTAAATGCGTATTTTCTGTACTCCTATTCTTAATTGTGTTAGTGCAATCTCCCAATAAACCATCCTTTGGGCCTGCAAAAATCTGGAGCTGCTGGGTAGTTCTTGCAATATATGGCTTCCTGCACATTGGCCTATATATATATCGGGAAATCAAAGAAGAGAAGAGATCGGTGATAAGCTGAGGCTAGCTAGCTCCCTGCTTCCACAACAACAAAATACGTAAGTAAATAACTAAACTAACTAGTTAGTATATCAAACTGTTTGAGTAAAGTTTGTTACCCATGAATATATCATCAGTAAGATGATGAAGATTATCATCATGATTCACTCAGAGCCAGACGTTAAGACAAGAAAGAGTAAAAAGAACAATCATTTTCTATGTTATGCTCTAGTAATAGTGTTCCCCTTGGAAGATTTTATATATGACTCTTGTTGGTTGCGATATTTTGTATCCTTCCACAATGATCCATCACTGTTCCATCAAAATTTCAAGCTGCCCCTCATGGTAGCAGTACAGATTGCCAAATTAATTAGAAAACTACTGCAAGTTAACAGATCATTTCTCGTTCAAATATTTTTTTTTTTATTTAGCTGTAGAAATAAGTACTAAACATGATTAATTTAACATAACTGTATTTATTATTGATCAAGATCAACTTGGCAGTGTGACATATTATCACGATTAATAAGTGCTTGATCAACTTGGCAGCGTGACATATTAGTAGTAATTAATTGCTTCAGAAAGAGGAAAAGGTTCAAGCACATATAAACTAACAGGGACAGATTGATCCGCTGATGAGATCCTCTCTCCTTTCATATTATCAAGTAAATATACAACATACCAACTAGAAATAGATTAAAATTGAGATAATTAACGTAAAAAATTATATTTAAAGAAATTAATTTATTTATAGTTCATATCCTTCACAGACAGATATTCGTATAGCTAGCTATGCTGGTTGATTGGATCATTGCAACCCACATTTCTCAATCTCAGGTGAGAAAGCACTTTTATCAAATCAGTGACCCGTACAGAGTGATACTTGCTAGTGGCCGACCAATGGTCCGTTATTGTTCATATGTAACCAACAACTCTTTGGAATTCAGCCCTTAAGGTACTCTCAAAGGGTGGATTTTGTTTTGACATCCTCAAAATCTTTAAATGTCACATTCGAGAAGCAATCCCATCAACCTAACCCTTTCAACAACCTGAAAACGAAAAAAGAAAAGTTTGATTTAGGTTTCAGTAGAGCGAGGTTCACGAATCTTATAAAGAGAAATGTCTAATTAGCCTTATTATGGAAACCAAGCAGAGCTGCAACTTGCAATTGTAGATAAACAAAAACTAACACGTCTCTGTTAGACTGCATCAGTGTGTCTCCATTATTAACGCAAATTTATTTTTTTGATTTATTTCATCGATCCCATGACCAGAACTTGAGGTATACATGTTACACCACAATTTTTAATCAGAATAGAGACTTCAAGAAATGGCAAAAATATTCACTCTATCAATAATCGAGCCACGTCTCTGGTGTATTATAAGAGATTTATTTTTTTCCGTCGATTACTAGAGATTAGACAAAAAAATAAAGCTTGAATAATGTATTCAACTGAAGGGATGAGTTCGGAAAAGAAATCTTTTTCTTTATTTTTTTAATTATTGTTTCATCACTTATTTCTTATGAAGAGAACAAATCTTTTTATTGAATGATCAGGAAAAAAAAAAGATTTGAAAATTGTAAATTTTTCTCTAGTGCCTACATGGAATATGAATATGCATATCCTATTAATTATTTTCTTCTGGCTTAATTGACGTGACTAATTAATGGTTGCAATATTGATTATTGCATGTGATAAATGACATTATATGTTGATGAAAGCTTAAATGATATCATCATAATTTCCAACCAAAAGGTGGTCTTTTAGGAATGAATGTAAAAGAGTTTAAGAAATTAATTTTAGACTTCATTCCTTTCCACTGAACCGTAAGATTCATAGAGAAACGATGATTAAATTAATCATTAATAATAATAATAACCACTAAAACGAATAATAACAATATTTGAATTTTAATTATGTCGTTAGACATTATTTTTAATATAACTATTAAATAAACTAAATGCCTATAAAACCTTGGTTTTATATATGTAATTGATGAACTTCAGCATAAATTCTCTTTGTTACGCTAAATGGGATTGATAAGCAAGTTGAAAGATAAAAACCAAATGATCGGAAATAATTAAATGTTAATAGAAATGTGTATATCGTCTGTGGATCAGTATACATATAGGACATTAATATTACTACAATACGATGATAGTTTTATAATAAGCCATCATTTGACAATTTGACAAGCAAAACTTCATCATTATCTTTGGTTGGGCAATTGAATATGCACAATGACATGCATGTACATAAAGAGAGTGCTTAAACGCACGTATAGCCAATCATGTGTCCAAATAAAGTCCCATTGTATGTTTGTTTCTATCAACAGAAAATCTGATCCAAGTGTAAATGAAGTACGTGGACTGCCATGAGTGCTCTATTTATGCATGTATAAATTGCCATTATTCTTCAACTTCAAGGGTTATGGGGTGGTCACAATCAACGAATTTTTTGTTTCACTACTCAGCAATATATAATGTAAGAGGACTGAACTAGCTAGCTGTAAATATTTATACATAGACATATAGATACCTGCCACAACAACTACCAAATTAACAGTGTTTTTCCAAATGTAGAAATCACCAAATCGCCAATATAAAATATTAATTCTAAAGTATCACAGCTTCCCATTTTGGTAATTCAAAAGCCTTGAAAGTGGAAAAGCAAATCCATTACTATCATTCAACACCATGTTTGACAGAAGAGTAGTGGGGTAAATGATCTCATGATGATCAGTATCAAACTTTGCTAGTTGTTGCATTTCCTTTATTCTTTTCTGTTCTGTTTACAAACACCAAGAAAACATTGCTTGCATACTTTATGTCATACTTCCTCACATTTCACAATCTCACCATTGAAAGTCACAAAATCCATAAATCAAAGGAAAAAAGGATAAAAAAAAAAAACAAACAAACTGTTTTCAAAAGTCTTGGAAGATTCTGCAATCTCTCCCTAAAAATCAAATGTAAAGAGAGTATAGAGAAGGAGGGAAATATGGAGGAGTAGTCAGGGATAATTTTACCATAAATAATATTTTAGAGAGACGAAGGGAAAGAAGATAGTGTAGCCCCCGAATTTGATGAAGCTTGTGCAATGTCTTCCCCACCAAGTGGTCCTTCAACATTATCCCAAAATAGAAAGTTTGAATGCTGAGATTCAACCCATTCATTCAACTCCTGCCTCTGCAAGCACTCAAGTGCCATCTCTCCTTCCTCATCTATGCTACAAGACTGCACTTGGTCAATGGGCACCATGCTTTCCATGTTCTCTATTAGGGGTGGCAAGTAATGAGCATCCACACCAGTTGTAAAAGAGCTAGAAGGTTGGAGTACTGCTTGAACTTGATGCTGGTTTGAATTCCACGCTTCATTATTCAGATTTGCTGGTTCATGAAATAGCTCCCCCCGTACATTATCGGTGATTCCATCAAGGGGAGTAGGGTCAAACATAAAAAAAGGGCAAGGAGTGGAAGAAAATAGGGTTTCCTGAACTTGTGGTCTTACTGTTAAATCATGATTCACTAACTCTAGTTGGTTTGAGGCATAATTTATTTGGGAATTCTCAGTTGTACTGCTAGTTGTGATGGTGGTCGGAGGCGCCGAAGGCTTTCTTATCTTCTTTTTGATCCATGAATTCCAGTAGTTCTTTATCTCATTGTCTGTTCTCCCAGGCAAGTGACTTGCTATATGAGCCCATCTACAATTCCCTCATGCATGTTAGAAAATTAAACAAGCATAAGAAGAAACAAAGTAATTGAAAGAGTGGAATGCATGTAACATATAATTTGAGTGCACTTCCAATTCATGAATTGGGATTAAAGTTAATTGAAAATTTTTAATTAAATGCGTAAGAAATAAAAAGAGAGCCGGAAATATATAAATCATAATTTGAAGGTTCTGCAAAGAAATTGATTTCAAATTAAAATTAACTTGGTAACAACCTCTGATATTGCCTTCTTAACATCCCCCAAAATGCATGCCGCTGACAGCTGCGCTTAAGCAACCATATAAGCAACCACTACAACAGTGTGTTGCTTTAGGTCATTTTTAAAACAGAAGTCTAGCAATACTATTTTTTATATATATATATATACCGTAACTTTATAT
Source organism: Boswellia sacra (assembly GCA_013180625.2). Taxonomy (NCBI): domain Eukaryota; kingdom Viridiplantae; phylum Streptophyta; class Magnoliopsida; order Sapindales; family Burseraceae; genus Boswellia; species Boswellia sacra. The sequence continues at coordinate 1,624,735 of SNVD02006955.1, read as the reverse complement.
TGAAGCTTGTCCAAAAAAATCTCTCTAGAACACATTTGGTTCAAAATCATTGATCCTCCGCCAAAGAGGTAAAAATCCCAGATGATGGTTAGTTAATTTTTTCAATTCTCTGAACACAGGAATTGAAAACCCTAATTAATTTTAAGTGCACTTCAGTAACTTCTAGTGACTGTGGTGTAACATGTAAATAAAAATAGAAGAGTCGAATGTAGCTAGGAAGAGTTTTTCACAACCTGTTGCCTACAACACTATGAAGGCTAATAATCAACTTCTCCTCTTCAGGACTAAACCTCCCTCTTCGGATATCCGGCCTTAAATAATTTATCCATCTTAGGCGACAGCTTTTACCACATCTTTGAAGACCTGGAAAATGAATTTTGAATTATAAGCATGCAGTGATTGATTAACAATTAAGGAAAACAAATAGAGAGAGAGAGAGAGCACACCAGCTTTCTCAGGTACTTCACTCCAACAGCCATAGCCATGAGTTGTGATGTACCTAATGAGCTTTTCATCTTCTTCAGGAGACCAAAGGCCTCTCTTGACCTTCTGTTGGTTGCAGCAGGAGTGATGACCCATATTAGCTTAAAGTTCTCTTCTTCTTGTATATGATCTCTTGGTCCCTTTTGTTTGCTTTTGATTAGTATGTAGTTTATGTGCGAAGGACTGACAAAGGCTTATGCAACCAGTGAAGGTCTTTCTTTCCCCATTTAAAAGTAGGAGAAGTACAATGGGCCGACATTAAAACCGGATGGGACCCACTATGGGCCCAGATCTTCATCTAACACTAAAACGACATTTCATCGGCTATTATTCTCCATATATTGTTACTATTTTCTCTACGTAGACTTTGTATTACGTAACCATTTTCACGTACCCTAATTAACATTAACCTTGCCCTTGCCATTGCCGGTTGTTCCACAAGCCTCTGTCTCTGTAGTGTTTAAATCGTGACACGTCATCCACAGTTTCACCGTACCATACTGGTGGAACATCGATCCATTTTTTTTTTAATTAATTTGTTTCACTTATAATACCGCGCAGTGAAACACGGGATTGATTGCTTAGCTAGATATGAAAACAAAAGGTCCGCTCCATTTTATTGAAATATAATTTATTTATATTATATGACTGAAAGCAAAAGGGTCTCAATCCAGATGTTTATTGAATGATCTGTGAGTATTCAGGTGATCATGATCCTTGGCGCCTGTTCTTCTGCTTCATCATGGCCTTCAGGAGCATTAATGTTTAAATTTTTATGAAATTGGAAAATTTTTAATAACCCTAAATGGGAAGGAAAGAACTGTTGCATATAGTAAATACAGAAACTGTTGATTAATCAACTAGCTGCTTAATTTGATATCAATCTTGATCGATCTTAGTGATGGCTCCAATCCTGGAGATCTGGCGATCCCCGGCTCGATGGTGAATCATAAAAGCATATTAATTGGTATGTTACATGACTTTTTTTTCTTGTTTTGTGTTAGCTATATATCAGGATTTTAAGTTAATTAAGCTCTACTAAAAGGGCCAGTAACAGTTACTAAACGTACATATTATTCAAGATTAAGATTGCAACACCAAGTTTTTTGCAGAAGCAATTAATTAATGACTGTAACTACAAAGTTCTTATTCAGTTAGGAGACACATAAAGACGTGGTGAAAATGAAATCACTTAATCTGGATTTTTCTTAATACTTACTTATAATTATATATTAATCATTTCAATATTCTACTATTCGAGACAAGACCCGAATTTTAGAAAACTTTAATTAATATTAATTGTTGATATTGGTGACGGTGGCATCACGTAACTAGTGAATATCAAATCCCATTCTGATGAAAATTGCTTTAATACATAGAGAAACAAAATCATTACACGGTGAGAATGACAAATTAATTAAATGACAATTAGTTTGTTTGTTGCTTATGATTTAATAGTAATACATTGAGAGTCTACTACTCTTAATTAGTTTGACTGAAAATATTTTCCTTCCTTAAATAACAAGAAAATTCATTTTATTGTGTAAGAAGAACTTCTATACGTAGCATGACAAGTAACATCATCAACTCATCAATCCAAACTGGTTGTTAAGATACAACAAATCCTTGACAGGAACTATACAGGCTCGAATTTCAGACTCTTTGGTATCTTAAAAATTAATCATATCTTATTGCACGAGTCTTCCATCATTTATTCTCTCATGAAGACGAGGCTATTAATCCAAAACTAATCACTAAGTTGAATTGCTATTGTATCTACCTATTAAACCCCATGTGGGATTTATTTTATTTTTTTAATTTCTCAGACACAAATATGTATGATGTTGCCCCAGTTTACAAGTTAATTAAACTCTATCAGTTCGTGCGATATGGTCATACATAATCATTTAAAGACACAAATATATTATATTAAAGCATATATAGATTTATATTAAGCTACTCAATTGAGCGTAACAAAGAAACAAATGGGTCTTTTTACATTTGATATTCCAACCATCGGTTGGACAATGTCAATATATATATATATATATATATATATATATATATATATGTGCAAAGCCGACAAGGTTTTTTTTTTCAATTATTGTGTAGTTTAATCGATTTTAAATATAATGTTTAAAACGTTTTTATACGTAGAGGGGGCTATGGATATGACTATTATGATAAGAGTTGCAGGAGAAAGGGAGATGAATCTGTTGATTGATGCAAATCATTCACCACATTGATGTGAATAATAGAGAAGTGACTTTTGCTTAGATGGATCGCAAGCTAGCTAAAACTTTGAAAGTAATGTGCAAATGATTCTTTAAAAGGACCTTTAGGAGGAATTGAAAAGGGAAAATGATTATACTTAGCTTTAAGGAGGAGCAATGGAGTGGCATTTGGGCCTACCATGAAGAATTTGAGGACTGATTAATAAAAAATTAAAAAACATATAATGGACTTTCCCTTTAAAAGCATGGTTGGTTAAGTTACTAAGTCATGGATGTAGTATCTCTACCATAACTTATATATAGATGCTTTATATTAACCTCATGTTTCTCGCTCTAGTTTATTGATTCATTAATTAATATATCTTCATGCTCACTTTTACTCTCTCTTGCCCCACATTAAATCTTCGTATGGACCCTTCCTTGATTTCTGCTTCTTCTTTAAGTACTCATTAAAGGGACTTAATTGCAACTTGATAACAATATTTGAGATTGAAATTAATCATACATGCTTTATTTTTTCATTCATCACCCAAAAAGGAATATAGAAAAGATAACTATCAAAACAGTGTTTAGCCATAATGAGGAGACAAGCTGATAAAGGTGAGGATGAGATTAGTACGTAATCTAACAGTGATGAGGCCACAATCAAATGCAACTTGAATATGCAAAAATCCTTGTTTTGGATTTATAGTGATGAGAGATTTAGGGGAACACCGACTGGCCAGTTTAATTCCGGATTCGAATCTCCTGAATTGCCTTCTTTCTTACTACACCAATGTATACTTGTATTCAGGAATATGGAGGCATATGTGATACCAGTAACACTACACTAACATACTATTTGGTATATTAATCGATGTGCACTACTATACTCATACTACGAACTTATTGTATGAACTATTTAGCGATTTGCCATGAAATAATTGGAGAAATAAATTTAATAAATTAAATAACGGCAATCATGCAATAACATATTATCATCATTCTTACCTATATATAATTATTAACATATTATCATCCTCATTGAGGATAAGGATTTCATCAACATCTCATTTTTATCTCGTTTTTTTGCAAGGATGTGATTAGTAATTATAAAGAAAGAAAGAGAGAAAAAATATACATCTCGGCCATCTATGATTATTGAAAACGTAACTATAAAATGTAAGTTTTGAATTTTGATAAGTTTTTGTAAAGGGGAAGAGAAAGAGTAGAAAATTTAAAATGGGAAAGAGTATTAAATGATGAAGCATTTTAAAATATAAATTATCAGCTTGAGATTTGTGTGACTATATGGACCAAATATAAAAATTGCCTTGATAAAATGACATTCAGCTACTTTTTTACAACCAAACGTATGGAGCCACAATTAGATTGGAGGTGGTCGTGCGTAAGTGTGACTCCACTAATTAAAATCCTTCAAAACTGGGGCAAAATTAGATAAGTATATGATTTTACTTCTCTTATTAAATGATTTAATCTTATATCTTTACTCTTTTATTGATTTTATTGAATCTTTCAATGCTGTTATACATATTAGCATATATACAAAATTTATTAGTCTACAATTACTCTTTGCATAATGAAAATAGCATTTTTTAAAAATCTCGTTTATGAAATAATTAGACATGCAGACATGGGGTAATGCGAATTGCCCATTCATGGGAATGTTTCCTAGAGAGAGGAGTGTAAATCAATGAAAATGGTTTGTAAAATAAGCTAGCAAAAAGCCCAAAGGCTTTTTATGCCGCCGCTTGATTAATAGACTTCTGCGTGTGCATTAATGGTGAACTTTTGTTCTTGATTTGTAATGTTGCAGAGTAACAAGCTAATCTGAAAGCTTTCTCAACCATTTGTCTACAAAACTAGCCGAGTAACGCCGGACCCATTTCCACCGTCTCTTGCTTTATTGCCTCCGATTCTTCTTGCTAGACCAAACCCAAAAGTAATCAATTATAATTTGTCGTTAAGAAGTGAAAATAATTGAATAAAATAGTAGTGCATGCCTTCTATAATCGTTTTGTTTAGACCTTGGCGGATCTAAGTGAACCAAATCCTAACCATGGCTCACGAGTCATGAGCAAAGGCGAGTTGAAGCAACTTTAAGTAAGAAACGAACCCCAACCTCACGTGGGCATCGAATCTCTAACTATATTGACATTCGACTCTCACTCTCACCATCTCATGGCTTTTGGATGTATGTGCAACTGCTACAAAGTTTGTTGTCACGGTATCATATCTTAAAGCTACCCATCTAATGGCTATATTAAAGCATTATTAAAATTGGCTAATCACAAATTGGCATATAATAGAAATTTGTTTTCCCTCGGTCAATGTTTGACTACTGTAAATGATGCTACTCTCAGTCATGCATTGGTAAATCTATAATGGCTGTTAATTAGATTGAGAAGACAAATATATGTGATTGTAGTTGGTGAGACTTCACATTAGGGTCAAGATGATCCCAAAACAACACTTTTGCTTACTTCTTACCGTAAGAAATAAATGGTTAGTTTAACTGTATTATTCAACAATAGAAGTTGTTAGATATGCATCAATTATTCATTATAGTAAAACTTTGTCTACTCATACCATATTACGTTTGGTAATTTTATACTTAATTGGACAACCCCATTGCTTTAACGACTCCTAGACTTGTGAGTTAGATTATTGCATGATCTGCATAATTATAATAAGGAAAGCTAACTCGTGGTCCGTTGTCATCACATGAACATGAGAGAGAGTTTGGTAAAGCAATAGCGTTCACGCCGACTGTACCTGTTAATGAATATCGAAGTATAAAACAAATTAAGATCTGGATTAAACAAAATTAGCGGACGAACAGAATAATTAATTGAACTCATTACCATCAGCCCTATTCACAAGCAAACATTGTTAGACTAATCAGGCTTGACAAACTTGTAATTAAAATATTCCTGACGGCTAGCTATATTGATTTCTTTATAGACATCATAGTTGGTGATGTGTAATAATTTAGTATAGGTTTTAAGGTTAAATATATTCTGAATCATCATCATACGTAAAACATAAAATTTCATATAAGATTTGAGTTTCTCAGGTCTTAATCGTTTCATTTTCAATTGTCAATTGTCAGTTGTCTCATTTCTTGCCACCATTAACGCTTTGGCAACAGGGTTGGTTTATATCTGATTGTTATCTGAAGATAATTAATCAATGAATACACTTAACTTGAGCTAGGCCGGCTATGAATCTGAGGAACACATGAACATGAACTGGAGAGTAGCTGCCAAATGGGATTAGATTCAGATTAGCCAAAACGTTGTAGACTTATATGGTGGGCCGAGCACGAGATGGTCATGTATTAGTAAACAAACATGTTGACATGCGGCAAATATTCCATCCAATTTGGGTTCCACGTGGTTGCTTTGCTTTGTGTGAAGTGTAAGGTGTGAAGGCATTTTGCCTTTCACACTGCCTTCACACAATCCCACATCGGTGGTAAATAAAGTGTAAGAGGGGGAGGCTAGGCTGTATAATAAAGCCTCCTCCTCCCCTTATATGTGTACCAAGCTTATGTATTAAGCTTTTCTCTTCTTCCTCCCTTGTAATCTCCTCTATTCTAATTGTGAGAGAGATTGTAATATTTTTCTTCATAGTGAAATATTTTCGGTCTTGTCCCGTGGAGGTTTCCCTTAAATTGAGGGTTTTACCACGTTAAATATTTGTGTCTTTATTTTTTTAATTGCCTTTAATTTATTTACTGTGGTAAGGCTGAGCCGTCCAAGTTGTTTATTTTATTTATTGTGGAGGGCAGTGCCACCCAAATTGTTATTTCTAACGTAACAATTTGTTTCTTGTCTTTTATTTGAGCTGCGGTAGGAGTGTTCAATCTCCTAACAGTGGTATCAGAGCAAGGTTGAGAAGGCAGAGCCAAGGGTTAGGACAGTGAGTGGTTACTTGTATGGTTATATACATGTCTAGGAAAGCTTTGTCAAAAAGACGATAAGAGTCTAAGGAGACTGGGTTTTAAGTGGGACCGCTTGTGACCCCTCCAGTGTTTCCTGGAAGCTTTCCTGGTGTATATTAAATCGTACCGGTACTTACTACTATTCTTGGTTACTGTTTAGCAGTGGTGTACGTACACGGATACTGTTACTGTTTACGTATACGATACTATTCAAGGATACTGTTCACATATACGGTACTGTTCACTGCAAGACAAATGGCAGCCAAATTCAAGATAGAGAAGTTCGATGGAAACAACTTTGGGCTATGGAAAATTAAAATAAAGGCTATCTTGAGAAAAGAAAATTGCCTTGAAGCAATTGATGGAAGACCGGAAAATATGCAAGATGAAAATAAATGGGAGAAGATAGATGGTGATGCGATGGCAAGTCTACATCTAGCAGTTGCAGATGAAGTGCTGTCAAGTATTCAAGAATTAAACTCTGCAAAGGAGATTTGGGATACTTTGACAAGCTTGTATGAAGCCAAATCTCTACACAACAAAATTTTCTTGAAAAGGAAGCTGTACACTCTTCGTATGTCAGAAACCACTCCGGTGACTGAACATATCAACACTTTGAAGACGTTATTCTCTCAACTCTCAACCATGGAGCATAACATAGAAGAGAAGGAACGTGCTGAGCTTCTACTTCAGAGTCTACCTGATTCATATGATAATCTCATCCTCAACTTGGCAAATGGTTCAATGAAGTCATCTCTAGTCTTTAATGATGTTGCGGCTGCTGTCTTAGAAGAAGAAAGCAGACGTAAAAACAAGGAAGACAGAATAATGACTTCTCAACATGCAGAGGCTTTATCCGCCAACAGAGGGAGATCAAGGGAACGTGGTTCCAGTGGGAGTCACAATCAGAACAGGGGAAAGTCTAAAGGAAGGAAGTTTATTAAATGCTACCATTGTGGAAAGCAAGGGCACGTGAAAAACGAGTGTTGGCATCTTAAGAAGAATGGAGAGGGAAATAGCAAAGGAAAAGAATCTGAGTCGTCAGGATCTCAGGGTTGTGTAGCAAGTACTTCAGGGAATGGCGAAATCTTGTGCAGCGAGGCAACAACAGTTGTGGAAGGCAGAAAAAGGTTTGCTGATATATGGTTAATTGATTCAGCAGCAACATGGCATATGACTTCTAGAAGAGATTGGTTCCATCAATATAAACCTATCTCAGAAGGGTCTGTGTACATGGGTGATGATCATGCCTTAAAAATCACTGGCATTGGAACCATCAAAGTAAAAATGTTTGATGGTACGATTCGCACTATCCAAGATGTACGACATGTGACTGGCTTGAAGAAAAATTTGCTATCAATGGGACAGTTGGATGACCTCGGATGTGAGTTCCATACGAAAAATGGGATCATGAAGGTTGTCAGAGGCGCACTTGTGGTGATGAAGGCAGAAAAGATTGCTGCTAACCTATACATGCTCCATGGAGAAACGGTTCAGGAGGCAGAAACAGCAGTTGCTAGTTCTGGAGAAGAATTGTCTATGATATGGCATCGAAGACTTGGCCATATGTCCGAAAAGGGTTTGAAGATTCTCTCTGATCGAAAACTGCTTCCTGGAATCAAAACTGTAAGTTTACCATTCTGTGAGCATTGTGTTATTAGCAAGCAGAGTAGACTGAGTTTTAGCAGATCTATTGCTAGGAGTAAAAACATTCTAAACTTGATTCATTCTGATGTTTGGGAATCACCGGTTACGTCCCTAGGAGGAGCAAACTACTTTGTATTGTTTGTGGATGATTATTCTAGGAGATGTTGGGTATATGTCATCAAGAAAAAGTCAGATGTATTTCCTGTATTCAAAGCCTTCAAAGCACAGGTGGAACTTGAATCCGGAAAAAGGATCAAGTGTTTGAGGACAGATAATGGGAGAGAATTCTGCAACAAGGAGTTTGACACATTTTGTAGTAAAGAAGGTGTGAAACGGCAGAAGACAGTTGCTTACACACCACAACAAAATGGAGTGGCAGAGCGGACGAATAGAACTCTCGCAGAAAAAATGAGAGCATTACTAAGGACTGCGGGTCTACCCAAGACCTTTTGGGTAGAAGCAGCCATTACAGCCTGTTACTTGATAAATAGGTCTCTACCAATAGCAATTGAGATGAAGACACCTATGGAGATATGGACCGGTAAGCCAACTGATTATTCCTCCCTTCATATTTTCGGATGTCCTGCTTATGTAATGTATCATGACCAAGAAAGAACGAAGCTGGATCCAAAATCCAGGAAATGTATCTTCTTGGGATATGCTGATGGAGTAAAGGGGTATCGCTTATGGGATCCTACTGCCCATAAGATTGTCATCAGCAGGGATGTTGTCTTTATAGAAGACATGTTTAAATGTGAAGAAAGTGATAGCACGAAGAAAAATGTTGAGACTGTATCAATACAGGAAGAAACAGTTTCTTCTGAAGCAATACCAGAACACGATGATCAAGAACCAGTTGAGTCTGAAGCACCTGAAGTCCGTCGATCAACTCGAGAAAGAAGGGAACCTTCTTGGCACTCAGAATATGTGATGGCGAGCAATGTTGCATACTGTCTCCTAACAGAAGATGGGGAGCCTTCAACCTTTCAGGAGGCTATAAGAAGTTCTGATGCATCTCTATGGATGGCAGCAATGCATGAAGAGATGGAAGCTTTAGACAAAAACAAGACATGGGATCTTGTGCCACTACCACATGGAAGAAAAGCCATCGGAAACAAATGGGTCTACAAGATCAAACGTGATGGGAATGATCAAGTGGAGCGGTATCGTGCTAGACTGGTGGTCAAAGGATATGCTCAGAAAGAAGGAGTTGATTTCAATGAGATATTCTCTCCTGTGGTAAGACTTACAACAATTCGAGTAGTCTTGGCTATGTGTGCTACTTTTGACTTACACTTAGAGCAGTTAGATGTAAAAACTGCATTTCTTCATGGAGAACTTGAAGAAGAAATTTATATGCTCCAACCGGAAGGTTTTGTTAAAGAAGGAAAAGAGAACTTGGTTTGCAGGTTGACCAAATCTCTGTACGGCTTAAAACAGGCGCCAAGGTGTTGGTACAAGAGATTTGATTCATTCATCATCAGCCTTGGGTACAACAGACTCAGTTCAGATCATTGTACTTATTACAAGAGGTTTGAGGAAGACTTTATCATTTTGCTGTTGTACGTGGACGATATGTTGGTATCAGGCACTAACAAAGATCAGGTCCAAGAATTAAAGGCACAATTGGCTAGGGGATTTGAAATGAAGGATTTAGGACCGGCAAACAAGATTCTAGGGATGCAAATTCACCGAGACAGAAAAAACAGGAAGATTTGGCTATCTCAAAAGAACTACTTGAAGAAAATCTTGCGTCGCTTCAACATGCAAGATTGTAAGCCAATTTCTACCCCATTTCCTGTTAATCATAAATTATCCTCAAGTATGAGTCCTAGCAATGAAGCGGAGAGGATGGAAATGTCTCGAGTACCGTATGCATCAGCAGTAGGGAGCCTAATGTATGCTATGATTTGTACAAGACCAGACATTGCACAAGCAGTGGGAGCGGTCAGTAGATTCATGGCTAATCCAGGGAGAGAGCATTGGAATTCTGTTAAGAGGATCCTTAGATACATCAAAGGAACCTCTGATGCTGCACTATGCTATGAAGGATCAGAGTTCATTGTCAAGGGCTATGTTGATTCAGATTTTGCAGGAGATATTGACAAAAGGAAGTCCACTACAGGCTATGTGTTTATACTTGCAGGAGGTGCTGTGAGCTGGGTATCTAAACTTCAAACTGTTGTGGCTCTATCTACAACAGAAGCAGAGTACATGGCAGCTACACAAGCTTGCAAGGAAGCTGTTTGGATCAAAAGGTTATTGGAGGAACTTGGGCACAAACAAGAGAAGATTTCTTTGTTTTGTGACAGTCAGAGTGCCTTGCATATTGCAAGAAATCCAGCCTTTCATTCAAGAACGAAGCACATAGGAGTTCAATATCATTATGTGCGAGAAGTAGTGGAAGATGGAATAGTGATATGCAGAAAATCCACACGAAGGACAACATAGCAGATGCATTGACCAAACCAATCAATGCTGACAAGTTCATTTGGTGTAGAACGTCTTGTGGCCTGTTAGAGACGTGAGCAGCATGTATAGAGACAAGACTGAAAGGAAAAATGCCTTCAAGTGGGAGAATGTGAAGTGTAAGGTGTGAAGGCATTTTGCCTTTCACACTGCCTTCACACAATCCCACATCGGTGGGAAACAAAGTGTAAGAGGGGGAGGCTAGGCTATATAATAAAGCCTCCTCCTCCCCTTATATGTGTACCAAGCTTATGTATTAAGCTTTTCTCTTCTTCCTCCCTTGTAATCTCCTCTATTCTAATTGTGAGAGAGATTGTAATATTTTTCTTCATAGTGAAATATTTTCGGTCTTGTCCCGTGGAGGTTTTCCTCAAATTGAGGGTTTTACCACGTTAAATATTTGTGTCTTTATTTTCTTTAATTGCCTTTAATTTATTTACTGTGGTAAGGCTGAGCCGCCCAAGTTGTTTATTTTATTTATTGTGGAGGGCAGTGCCACCCAAATTGTTATTTCTAACGTAATAATTTGTTTCTTGTCTTTTATTTGAGCTGCGGTAGGAGTGTTCAATCTCCTAACACTTTGCTTACATTTGATTCACGGTCAGTTCAACTAGACTGACATAATTTGCTTTAAATTTTTTTATGCTTGGTCTTTCTTTAGCTTATTTCTCAAAGTCTTACCATTGCATTTGTTCATAAATTGCTTTACATTCAAAATTTCAATAAGAAGATTAATTGCAATAATGATTAAGTTGAAGGGTTATTTCAATTTTAACTGATCCGATATCTTTTTTATTATCATCATTGTTGATTACTCGTTAATTTGTTATTGTTAACTAGTGTTGTTCACCACGTTAGACGAACCACGTTTTTCAACTCTGTCTTTTGCTCGTGTTTAGATCATCATTTTTGTCGAGCAATTTTTATCCACAAATCTAACTGTTTATGAGAATGCTTTGTTGTTATTGACGGTCGAATTTGGCTAGAACATAAATTTTAAAATAAGCCTAAGCTTGGTTTGTTTTGTTTTTTATTTTTTATTTCCTCTCTCCCTCTCGTGTCACAATCCAGTAAAGTTTCAGGAAATGGCTTGGGTACAACAGTTGTATCCATACAGCCACTATTTATTTTGTATAAAAATCATAAATTCATGTATAAAAGTTGTAAATAAGTATATAAGAGTTGTAAAATTATAAATAAATATATAAAAATTGTAAATATAATTTTTATTTATTTCTTTATGATTTTTATATATCCGTTTATAACTTTTATACAAGTAAACAGTTACTATATGCATACATCGGATATACTGTAGACGAACTCGAAGTTTCAAATATAAGCCAGGCATTATAAATTTCATATTAGAAGTTATATCTTATTGGTGGGCCGGAGGCCTTGGGTCAACCGGGCCCATTTACTATGTAAAAATAAAAACACTAAACATTAAAAAAGTTTAGCCATCAAATCGAAATCAATTCCGCGCTGTCTAATTGGCCAGCTATATATCATCGGGGGGTCCACCATGAAGTGTCATCAAATCAGGGAAAGATAGGAATAAGATGAGGAGAAGGGCCGGCAATGAGCTTATTTGGAGGGAAGCTTTAGAAAGTCAAAAGATCAAGCGGAGGAGCAACATTGTGATCGTGCGAGAGCGTAATAGGGAATCAAGATGACTGGGTCAAATGTAACCTTTTTCCAAAATTTTCTCTTCTCGCTCTGACATTGGAGAGAGTGACCTGTGTATTCCTCGACAAGGAACTACGCGTCGACCGTTGCGATCACCTCGCTCTTTTTTCTGACTCAGCAGTTTCCCAGTTTTCAAACCACAATTTTACGGTTATAGTCCTCCTTTTGAGTTCATTCACTAATTTGCCATTCACTCTCAGTAATAAGAAATTATTATTATTATTTTTCACAAGTCACTGATTCTGATTCAGGGTAAAAAGCAACGAAAAATTGGTCCATCCAAATGGTACAAATTGAGTAAAAATGTATTGTAAATGGCAGAGCCACATAAGGTCACCCCCAATAGTACAAATTTAGTAAAAATGCATTGTAATCAGTGGCAGAGCCACCTAATGTCAGACCCTTCTAAAAATTAAAATTTTAAGACTCTGACAAATTGCCCCTTTTGAAAACTTTAAAAGTTCCACTACTTTTAAACTTCTACAAATTAACCCTTTAAAGTCTTCATTTTATACTATTATTCATAGATAATTTGTTTTATTTTTTACTCAATTTTAGCTCATGACATAAATTTTAAAAAAACCATAAAAAGTATATAAATAAAATAATATGGTAATCATCTTTACTTCTATTTCATTTATATAACTTAATTTTTTTCTTAGTTATAACTAGGTTTTTATCCTTTCACCCAATATTTTTCTTTTGCTTTCGTTAAATTATTTTTTTGTTCTGTCTTTGATTGTAATCCTCTTTTCTATTATTATTTTTTTGTAAAAACAATATTAATTTTATAAACCTTTTTACTTAAATTAATGTATCACAACGTTTTTAGAATAGTAAATATACACGATTAATCATTGGTTAATAGTGACGATATGAAATAAATGAAAAATGTCTTTATCAATTTGTACAAATTTTTTTTAAGTGAAAAAATACTCATTTAATAATGTAGTATATCTGTATATCACTTTAACTACAAGACTATTTACTAATATAAATTTGCTTAAACATTTTGGGTTAAAATCAATTAATCCTTTCAACGAATTTAACTAACTTACGTTTGCTTGAAATAAGTGGATGATCCCGTACTCGGGGCAGGCAAGTTTTGATAATAATGTGAGGGATATGGGCAACTTGGGAAATGTATGGTAAAATACAGCCAAGTCAGCGTCCACAACAAGGAATGAGAACCGGTCTCGTCCACAACAAGCCGTAGCCACGTATTTTGGGCCGTATATAACTCCGTAACTAACCCTCTTATCTTAGACCTCTCTGACTTCTTCTTCTTCTTCTTCTTCTTCTTCATCTCTCTGTTTTCATTTCATTTCTCTCCTTTCTTTCTAATCTTCACTTTGTCTCATTCAACACATAAAGATCTTCGGAGATATTTACTAGCAATGCCTGCAACCGACTATCAGGGCTCGTTCCTGGGGCGAATAAGCATTCGCCGGAACCAAGTCATGAACATGGATGGGAACCACGAACAGGAGCTGGAAGACCTGGAGCTACTTCAGAAACATGTCTCTGATCGCTTTGCTGATTTACTCTCACCGCAACCCTCCGAGGATACCCCAGTTGATCCCATGCTCTCAATTTCCTGGATTCGGAAACTCCTCGATGTGTTCCTCTGCTGCGAGGCTGAGTTTAAAGCTATTTTAATCATGGGCCGCGACGCTTCTCAGATTTTGAAGCCACCCCTTGATCGTTTGATTCCTGAAATGCTTGACAGGACTGTCAAAGCGCTGGACGTATGTAATGCGATAACCAATGGAATTGAGTCTGTTAAACACTACCAAAAATTAGCTGAAATTGCTGTCACGGCTCTGGAGAATAAGCCATTTGGTGACGGGCAAGTTAAGCGAGCGAAGAAAGCTTTGACTTCTATGATGAGTGCAATGGCTACGGAAGACAAAGACGGGACCAATTATTCAAGGACTTGGTCGTTCGGTCGCCGAGGCAGTGGTGCTGCTGCGAATCATAAAGTTGGTAGTCATTTAAGGTCACTTTCCTGGTCTGTCGCCAAGAACTGGTCTGCAGCGAAGCAGATTCATGCCATGGCGAACAATCTTGTGGCGCCACGTGGCGGGGAGTCTACAGGTTTGGCTTCGCCGGTTTATATAATGAGCACTGTTATGGTGTTTGTGATGTGGACGATGGTGGCTGCCATTCCTTGCCAAGAGCGGAGTGGATTGGCCACACACTTCCCTGTGCCCAAACAGTTGGTGTGGGCTCAGAGTATGATCGGCTTGCATGAAAAGATTGGTGAGGAGTGGAAGAAGAAAGAGAAGAAAGGCTCAGCTGGGCTGCTTGATGAGATGCATAAGCTGGAGAAGTTGGGGCAGTCTCTGATTGAATTTACTGATAGTTTTCAATTCCCGGGGGAGGATGAGAAGGTTGAGGAGGCGACTAAGCAAGTGGCGGAGTTGGCGGAGACATGCAGGAAAATGGAGGAAGGTTTGGTGCCTTTGCAGATGCAAATTAGAGAGGTGTTTCATAGGCTGGTGAGGAGCAGGACCGAGATTCTCGACGTGGTGGACTCAACTGGAAAATTATCTGCACCCATCGTGTAAGATGGGGTCAGGTCTGGTCTGGTCAGGGTCTAGACTTTGTTGAAAACAACATGTCTTAATGGGCTTCAATGTAGATATTATTGAGCAACGGTTCTAGCCTTCTAGGGCTTCTGTTGATGGCTTTCTAAGCCTACAATGTGGACCTGGATATAGTTTAATCTTGAATTTAACCACTTAGGTTGTGGTCACACGCATTTCCACATGTGAAATGTAACTCTTTTGTTTCATTCATTTATTATTATTTTTTTGTGTTTACTGTTACTGGCAAAGTACAGAAACTTTTCTTCTAGACAGAATGTATATAATCTGGATCATAAGATTAAGATTTTGTACTTGAAAATTAATTAAAATAGAGTTGCTCAAATTTAAGAATGAGATGAGTCCTGCTACAATATAGATGTTGTAGAACCGTATAGCAACTGTATCTTTTTTTTCGAATGGAGTTATGTTAGCAGTTATACTGTATCTTGTAAAAAAAGTAAATATATGTATAAAAACCGTAAGTTAGTGAAAAAAATTATATTTACGACTTTTATATATTTTGTATTTATGATTTTTTTACATACAACTTTTATTAAAATCGTTTATTATTTTTACACATGTGTATATAATTTTTATATAAAATATGCAGTGTACAACAATTGTACCATAGTTTTTCTCTACTGGGATGCATGTTGCCTTCACAACTTTACCAGGTTTGAGCAATTGGTGGGAATGTATTTGGATGACAAACACTAAAACCAAGTGACATCGTTCTTGGAGTCTTGACTTCGGAAAATTTTGTTGCATTTTTTGTTTTGTACACAGAGAGATCTCGAGATGCAAAAAACAAAACCAAAGCAAAAGTGACAACAAATTTGGTTCCATTCCGGGTGAAACTTTGAACAATTTAAGCACAAGACAACAAATTCAGAGACAGCCAAGCGTAATCATAAAAGAACAAAAGCTTGTTATAATAGAGTCACAATCTTAATTGGACAAAATTGGAATATTCACAATCTTCTGGAAAGAAATTTAAACAAACACCCATAAAATTTTGATTAATCAATTTAATCTTAGCGGTTTCAGAAATTAAGACTTTAATCCTCATGTTTAATCTAAAATAAATACTTCTAAGGATACTAATATAAATTTCCTATAAAATATAAGATTCAGTTTCAAAAATCTCTGAAACTAATGGTACCAAATTTTAACAGAAGGGTTCAAGCCAACATGAATAATTGAATATGAACACTTACAATAAAACACCAAAGCCCATGATATCACCGTGAGTAATATTATTTTCAAATTATTTATATAAATTTATCTTTATAAATTAATATATTTAAGTAAATTTTAAATTTTAATTATATTATATAATAATCATTTAATAATATCACATAAATTTATATTGATAAATTTATATAAATAATTTATTCGAGTATCGTCACTCTGTTATATGATAAGTTTGAGCTCAAAAGTTAAGTTGGACCTGACTAACGGTGTCGTTTAGGTTTGGCTTTGCCTGACTTTGTGGCACAGGAACACTTCATTTCCGCCCAAAAAAGTAGCAACGACCTTGAATGGCGAAATGCCACATAACAAGATCGACTGACTAATCCATTTGCTGCACATAAACTCTCTCTTTCTCTGTCTCGTATTATTTGACGTCATGACCTTTCGGCTTCTTGTAGAGCCAGCCATCGCTTCATTAATAATTTATTACTACTGTTGAGCTATTATATAATTCCAAGCGACGAACACTCGGGATTCAATGTCTACAGGTTCAGTCTCCACTTGCACAAACCGAACCTCTTTTTTCTCTGTTATTTTCACGCTCAATAAACCCTTAGCTCTTTGTATTGTTCTTTGCCTAATCATCTACAGCACGAAAACTTATGGCGAGCATTTCAAACTCGCTGTCACTGAAGCACGGCCTCTCTTTCTGCTGCCCTCACTCTTCATCGCTCAATCAAATTCGCCATTCCTCTTCGTTGCCTTCTGGCAGAAGCTTTCAGAGAAGAAGCTACGTCGTCGCCTCCTCAGCTTTTGCTAATGAAAATCGGGAGTTAGTGTTTTATTTATTTGTTAATTTTTTTTTTTTTGGACTTTGTTAAGCCACTGAAATGAATGTTTTGAGTTAATTGGAAGTGGTTTTGTTAGGTTTGTGATCGTTGGAGGTGGCAATGCAGCTGGATATGCAGCTAGGACTTTTGTCGAGCATGGAATGGCCGATGGACGCCTCTGTATTGTCTGTAAAGAGGTGATTCGCCTTTGTGATTGCTTGATTGATTGATAGTGAAAATATCAGTACTATCAGTGTTGATTTGAGTGCATTTACTAGTACTTTAATTTTGTTTGCGGATAACTGATCGTGAAAATTTTGTTGATTTATTGTGGCAGGCTTATGCGCCTTATGAGCGTCCAGCATTGACAAAAGGCTACTTGTTTCCCCTAGACAAAAAACCAGCACGATTACCTGTAAGAATTATTAATTATTTGCTTTCTATGTCATGATGTCCTGCTTAATACTTAACATATGAATTTGATTGTTCTTGATAATCATTTATGGAGGCTTTGTTTAATTTATGAAAATGTCGTTAGAATTACTGAGCCAAAATCTTGCACATTGATGATTATGACTCTACGTGGTTTATGGTTTGAATGTATACATTCTAGCATGTGATTTATTTATTTTTTTTTCATTTTTAGTGCTTGCTCATGTTGTTGATATTGATATTATCTATGTCCTGTTTAAATTTTGTTTGGATTTTATTTATGTAGGGTTTTCATACTTGTGTTGGATCTGGGGGCGAAAGGCAAACTCCAGAGTGGTATGAAGAGAAAGGGATAGAGGTATTTGTTTTTTCTGTGCTGTGCTGGCTTAATGCTTAAGGATGGCAAATTTGTATTTGTTGTGTGTTGTGTGGAGTTTGGGAGAAGGACTGGTATAAATTTGTGCTATGAGTCTTGCCATGTATATTTGAATTGACCATTGCTAGTAATTTGTGAAATGATAGTAATGATGGTCAATCATTTTCATGTTTTTTTTAGATGTTGTATGAAGATCCTGTAACAAGCATTGATATTGAAAAGCAAACTGTAACAACAAATTCTGGAAAACTGCTCAAGTATGGATCCCTTATAATTGCTACTGGATGTACAGCCTCAAGGTACTAGCAATCTATATAGTTGCTGATTCATGTATTTCTTACTTTAAAGCATAGCACTAATAGGCATAAAAATAAGACGCACTGATATTTCGACCTTCTTGTTACCAGATTCCCGGAGAAAATTGGAGGAAATCTACCTGGTGTACACTATATCCGAGATGTGGCAGACGCTGACTCTTTGATATCATCTTTGGTAATTATAGCTGCATAAATTTGCAGATAATATTCTAAGAATTTGCCATGTTGTCATTTCTGCTTGAAGTTTCTCTGGGTATAATATGCTGTTAAAGGAATACTTGTTTGAATGTGCAAATATATTTTAAATGGCTTGTGAATGTATCATCTCTTTCGCTGTCTTTTTCTTGCTGGCTTCATGATTATTTGAATGGCTGATTAGTAGTAAATAGGTGTGATTTAATTGTCCCACGAAAGAACAACATTTCATGATAACAACATCTCATCAACTTAATGTTAATGGATTGCTATTAGAAGACATTATCATTTTCAGCTTGAATTATCTGGTGTTGTCCATTTGGCAGAATAATGAATCAAGCTGGGATTTTATATTTGGATAATATGTATTTTAATGGAAATCTTTTCTTCTACCAATCTGTTAATATATATTCTGCTCCTGAGTGGCCTTCATGTCAAAAGCATCCTGCTACATTACATTCTTGTTTTCTCTTAAAACTAAATTTAATTAAGCTTTGGTGACATACAAATATAATTTAAGCATCCTGCTGCATTACATTCTTGTTTTGTCTTCAAAACTAGATTTAATTAAGCTTTAGTGACATACAAATATAAAATAAAAACCCTGCAGAGATTGCTACAGCAAGCTAACTTTTCTGTAATTTTCTTTTTCTTCTTATAGAGTAAGGCTAGGAAGGTTGTTGTAGTTGGTGGAGGTTATATTGGCATGGAGGTTGCTGCAGCAGCAGTTGGTTGGAAACTTGATACCACGGTATGCACATAAATCAAATAATGTTGTCTGTTCAAAATATGACCTTTGTTAGTCAGTATTGCTAATTCATGCATTTTTGGATGGAAGTGGTTTTTTGTCACTTAATTATCAAATTACAGTGACCTTTATTTCAATGTTAATTTCCTTCGATGTTCTCATATTCACTTTCTTTTGTTTCGTATATATCATGTGATCCTCCATTGCAAATGATCTTTACCAATTAGCCAGTACCCCTCTTGCTTCCAATTTGATTCATTCCCTGATGCCATCAACTGGTAGTCAGAAGTCGAGTAGTCTAGCTGATATCTCAGTGATATGTGGATCTTCTGAATGGGCCCTTCTGTTATATGATGCATATGCAGCCTCATTAGTTTAACCATGCTTTGTTAGTATTTTTATTATTCTTGTAACAATTTTGATTTGGACCTTTTCAGTTCACAGTGCTGTAGTTGTTGATGTCCTTTGCACTTGTCTATTCTACCTGATCATGGTTTTGGCTGTTCTTGTGCTGTGAAAATGTTGTCTTCTGATGGCCTTATTGTGCATGTCATAAAACATGATCCTTTCGTGTCATTAAGTTTATATACTGATGGAAAATTTGTAACTTGTTTGTTGCCAGTTATTGTACATATATTCTGACATGGTATGTTTTAATATGTAATCTGTTCTTCAAAAGTAGATCATCTTTCCAGAAAATCACATATTGCAAAGATTGTTTACTCCTTCACTTGCTCGGAGATACGAAGAATTATACCAAGAGTATGGTGTCAAATTTGTCAAGGTAGTCTTTTTCTCTCTCTTACTACTGAGTTACAGGCATGGTGTGCACACTTATTTAGCTTGCAAATTGCAGTGTATATACTTCGACATATGCATAAAAGCTTATATTTACCAGGGTGTCCCCATAAAGAACTTAGAAGCCGGTTCTGATGGACGTGTTGCTGCAGTTAAACTTGATGATGGATCTACGATAGAAGCAGACACGGTAATTCTATTATTTCATGTTCAAGGATTCTTCTCTAATTGAAATGTCCCCTTACATGGAATCATGAGATTTACATGTTGCAGAATACTTATTAAAATGTTCAAGGTCTAGATAAGGCTCGTTTCATCACTAGAATGTGTCCTGGGTAAATTGATAACTAGGAAAATTCTTTCCCCCCCTTTGTTATGCAGGTTGTTATTGGTATTGGAGCAAAACCTGCTGTTGGTCCCTTTGAAAGTGTGGGGTTAAATAGTACTGTTGGTGGAATACAGGTGAGCAGGGTTATACCTTATAACTGTCTATTTTCATTGCCGATAAAAGTTCATGACATCTCTGTATTTCATTTTTCTTATTTTAGTACTTAAAACTTTCTAAATCTCAGGTTGATGGTCAGTTCCGCACAAGCGTACCTGGAATTTTTGCAATTGGAGATGTAGCAGCCTTTCCGCTGAAGGTACATATTTCCCAAATCAAGCAGGACTCATTTTCTTTTATCATAATCTAAAAGTACATTTGTGTTCACTCAACAGATATATGACCGTATAGCACGAGTTGAACATGTAGATCATGCTCGTCGATCTGCACAGCACTGTGTTAAGGCACTACTTAGTGCACATACTCACACGTATGTCTAATCATTTCAATTGTACTTGACTATATCTGTCATTTTTTTTGCTGCTGAACATCCTTGTTGATGATTTGCTTCACTGCATGATACCCAGATATGATTATCTTCCATATTTCTACTCAAGGGTTTTTGAGTATGAAGGGAGCCCCCGGAAAGTGTGGTGGCAATTTTTTGGAGACAATGGTGAGAGTCACTTGTGCATACATTTTGCAATACATCCTTGGAACTTTTATAATTTGATACTTTCATAATTTCACTTAGCACTTGGTAACTACTGTTATAATTTTATTGTACAGTTGGGGAGACGATTGAGATTGGGAACTTTGATCCTAAAATTGCTACATTCTGGATAGATTCTGGTAATGTTATAGCCTTCACATACTCTCTGCATCTTGGTTTTTCGTTTTTGACAAGATGTCTAATTCGTTTTTGCTGTCCCCCAGGTAAATTGAAAGGAGTTCTTGTAGAAAGTGGGAGTCCTGAGGTACTTATTGGGAGTTTTAGAGTGGCTGTCAACTAAGTACTTGAATGATTCATATTCGTTAGAGGAGTGCTATGCATGAGCTTTTCAACTGTCTGTCTGAAATCCGAACTAGGCAAATGAACTAAAGAAAATCTTAAATGCATACCTTTGCAACTCATAAGCGTGAATCCAAATATATATATATAAAATAACTTTTGGTATTATTCTCGTCAGATATTGTCAATTTCAATGTCCCAAGAGTTTGAGATGATATTACATGATTGTATATGTGACATTTTGTTTTTTGAAACTGAAAACTAACGCCATACTGTAATTTTTAGGAATTTCAACTCCTTCCTAAACTTGCGAGGAGTCAGCCTTTTGTTGACAAAGCGAAGCTTCAACAAGCATCTTCAGTTGAGGAGGCACTGGAAATTGCTCGGGTATCCCTGCAAGATGAGGCTGCAGTTTAGTTGAGTGTTACGCAACTGGCTTTTGAAACTTCTCAGTCATCAATCATTGCGTCTTCTGTTCTGATTGCATCATTAATAATCTTCACGAACTGGAGGTTTTATAATTTTATGCAACAAAATCTCAGAACCTCACCGTTTTGTTAAGCCTTATCCCTTCTATAATGGAATAATTGCACCGGATGATGCATGATGGAAAGTTTCGCCCACATAGAGAGCCAGAAAGCTAGGAAGGACCACCATGCTGTAATTGCATTGATTATCAGCTGTACTATTTAAAGGCCCAATATGCGCTTTCAGTAACTAGATTGGTTTTGAAACGTTTGGACATCTTTTTATGATCGAATAAGTCCTTCATCATCCATATGCTTCATTTGTTTCATGGAAATGTATAATGTATTAACATCTCTTCAATATTGTTTCATAATATGCTAATTGTTTTCCCACAGCTTCCTCTTGCAAAAAGTGACTTCATTTAAGATTTTCTCCTGTGGTGGCTTCTGCCAATTATAATTAGGATAGCCAACAGCAAAAGCCTTATCATCTGTTTGGAAGCAGAGAAAATTGAATGGAATACCGGGATAGTGATACTTCTTGAGAACAGCAGGAAATTTGCCCATTGTGTTGCTCTCATATGACTTTACACGTGGCACTGGTGTCTTGCGATACTAATAGCAAACGGTGTTATCGGATGCCGTGACCAAATTTATGTTTAATTTAATAGAAAGAAAAAGGTAAAATTGAATAGGACAGCAAACATTAGAGATATTTAAAGTTGTGTGATCAAATAACAGCCGCTAGTTATTCAAATCATATATTCAGTTTACTGGGCCCTGCTAGGAGACAATATAGTATAATATTAGCAGCTAGTGAAAAGGTGCGTTGAACATGATGTAACAAATTCATCACGCAAAATGTTTAAGAAATTGTCAAGACTGTCGTAAGCTAACCTAATAACTAATTATTCTTTTTTACTTCCTCAATTTAATAAGAAAATATAAAAATGTTACATACCTTTCGTTATTGATTTGGGGTATTGTTTATAAGTTGTATACTTATCATGCTGGCGTGGATAATCACAATCGTTTCGTCTCAAAATCTGCTTCAAATTGCCTCGACTATAACCCTCCACTCCACACGTATACAAACCAAAATTGACTTCATTTATAACCACAACAGTGTAAACTTTCGTCAACCAATCATCATCATCTGTTGCCATTCACTTGTTGGCAAACGATGGATATGCATTGCATCCGTCATCATAGAAGGAGCAAAGTAAGTTAAACGTCAATAATTTTCTATTAAATTTTGTATAACTTGCAGGATCATCCCCTCCTAACCTAGACCTCGACGTCAGAGTGTTTGTAAGTTTAGGAACAAATGAATGGTCCTCATGTCTTGCACTAGCCGCCCCAATTAAATTAACCTTTAATGTCTTTCAATATCATAAATTTTTATGCAGCTTCTGGACTTGGATATGCTATATGATATGTGAAGATTGGATAAGAAAGAGATTTTATCTTTTTTCCTCACCTTATGCACACACGCGGTCCAAAACCTTGATATATCGACTCATTGTAATATATTATCTGCTTTGAACACATAGTCTATTACAATTTTACTTTCCGACTTTACAACTTAAAGTTCTTTCGCAATTTAAAGAGTTCATAAAAAATTTTAACTCTTTTTATATATCACTCTCAAATGATATGAGATGTTAAATAGAAACTCTCTTCTGATTAGCTTCAGCTGACTCCGCATCGCATGATAATCTACCTCGCATATAAAAATTCAAGTCATATCCGATGGACGGGCTACTATTCCATTGGGGCGTCGTGGCATACTCCAATTGCAGTAGACGACAGGTCTTTCTTATTGTGTGCGTGTAAATGACTCGTCGGTTCTATTGGCATGTCATGTCTAATGACTCTAATCGAATTGTAGGTTATATTTCTTTCTCCACAACGACATCTCAGCTCACGAGCCTCTCCAATTGTTGATAGGTTTGAGAAATCTGGAAACTTCTACGTAAGACCGAGAGAATAGATCGCATCCTGACCGTGCTCTTTGTTGACTATTTCTTAGTCTTACTATTCCATTGTCAAATCATCTTTCATCGCAGCTGTTACGGGTATTTATAAATACATCAAGGCAGTCAATTGTTGAAAATATATATTAACATTCGGAATTATTGGTTATTATAATTAACGTTCCCGGATCCCTTTTGATTGCATCTGCAGATAATTAACTGTAATCATGATGAGCCGTCGAAATTGAAAGTTCTTCGTAGGTTTTATTATAAAATTTGGCTAAATAATTGTTAGGTAACGACCTGTGTCAGAGAATATATATTAAACTACAAATTGTAATGTTTACCTAATAATCATTCCATTTCCTCCTTAATATTATAAAGTTATGTTCATCTAATAATTACATAAAATAAATAGTTATATTGAAGGCTTAAATAATATATTAGCTTTAGTACTTCATGCAAGAGTCAAGAATTCACATTTCAATGTCCTTTTCTTTTATTTTTTAAGTGCTAAAATGAGAAAATGAGGAAGAAACTTAGAAAACATGAAAAAAGTGTAAAGAAGTAAAGCTTTGTTGAGTTTTGGGAAATATACAATGGGGGGAGAAGTGTTAAAAATCTTAAATAGGAGTGAAGTAAGCTTTTGAAGAATTATAAATTATTATATTTATTTTTATTTTAAGGATTTTTTTGAATAACATTAGAATTTCGGATTTTTTCGAAAAAAAAAAGCTTGGTCTAAAGCTTGAGCTAGACCTCTTTTAGATCCGTCTCTGCTCATCTTCCATCATAAATAATTTAGGAAAAGAGAGGTTAAATTAAAAAAGAAAATAAAAAATGAAAAAAAGGAGTTTGGACAAAAATTAAGTGGTATTGGATGGGAGATGAAAGATTGGTAATCTTATAGGTTAAAAAAATAAAAACGTTATCATATACAAAGAAAAGAAAATAAAATGTCGTTTTGAACGCATATAACAACATCAATAAAGATGAAAGTGACGTAGGTGGACAAAAATGAAACATTATTGTCTTCCAACTTAATTGCCACTGGAGTTGTCTTCTTCTGTTTTCAAGCTTAGTTACACCAAACCAACTATGAGTGAAGGGTCATGTACCGATGCACCACTTTTCAAAATTTTTATAAATTTAGTGTAAAAGTTGTAAATCTTTGTATAAAAATCGTAAATGTAAAAAAAAAATTGTGAATGAATAATTTTTTACATTTACGACTTTTATACAACGATTTACAACTTTTACACTAATTTACAAAAAATTGAAAATAGTTATACAATTTTTTATTTACAACCTTTTTTTTTTTTTACATTTACGATTTTTATACAAGAATTTACAACTTTTACATAAAATTTATAAAATTTTTGAAAATTGGTGCACCGGTACAACCGATGCACCGTAGCTAAAGCCATACGTGAAGACACAAAAGATTAGAAAATAATAAGGATCCAACTTAAATTGATCATCTTAATTCTAAAAAGAAAACTAATTTCATAGAGTTGATGTAACAAAATAATGTGATTATAACTTATTCAATTGATTATGTAGATCCATACTCATTATTTATTCTTAATTGTTGGCCCTCTTCATTCTTTTTCTGATTTCGTATCAAGAAACAAATCGTGACGTTGACTTGATGACTTGTGTGGATTCTTAGAAGCCAAATTACGGCTTGAACACGTCAATTCCTATGCGGCATACAATTCATGCACCATCCTCGATTACTATGTGTAAGGTTGTACCTTCTTTTAGGGAGGAGCTCATTTGTCTTCAGGGTACAACAAGACAAAGCATACAGAGAAGCATCGCAGAAACAGACTAAGCAGAGGAAACAAACCCGAAAAATAACAAAGAAAACGACTCGGTTTCAGCTTCCACGTCAACGATTCCTATTCAAGCCTGACTCGTTAGACAAGGGCGATTTCCTACTGTGCTTCCTGAACGATCACAACAGTGTGGAAGTTTGACTTGTTTTAGTAGTATATTAACCCTTTATGCCATCAACAAGTTATCAAGACTTGAGAGTTCTCTCTTTCAAATTCATTGCCAATTAACTATTTATTAATCTTTTTTAATTAATAGTTCTTCTTATATATATAAATTCTCAGCCTCTCACTTTGTGTTTGTTTATTGGTCTTTTCATTTCTGGAAGTTCCCTTGATCTTCCAAGTCCAGGTCAGAGCCTTCAACAAAACAAAGCGCAAATGAAGGTGAAATTTCCTTCCCTTAATTTAATTCATCTACTCTCAGATTCTTCACACAAGTCATGATCGTGAGCCTTTCCTTTGTAAACTCTTTCTTTATTTCTTTACAACTCTTAAATTGACTTCTGATATATGGGCTCTTCTTATATATATATTTATAAGCCCTCGTGTATCTTACAGGATTTTCCATCTGTTTGCGAGTTCTTATTATAAGAATTCTTCATAATAGAAATTCTTGAGCAATTTCAAAGAGGAAAAATTGTAAAGTAAATTTTTTTTTTCCGAGGAAAAAGACAAGCTTTATGGTGCTAAGTTGCTTTATTAATATCTTTTTTTGTTTCAGAAAGTTGTGCTGAAGTTGGACTTGCACGATGACAAAGGAAAGCAGAAGGCAATGAAAGCAGTCTCCAGCCTTTCAGGTAATTAAAAGTTTTTACTATGTTTTGTTGATCAATTTCTTTTTCTTCCCGACAGATATGAAAATTTATTGATTTGTTATTAACTATTCTGTGCAGGGATTGAATCCATAGCTATCGACATGAAGGGCAACAAATTAACAGTGATTGGAGACGTTGACCCAGTTGATGTTGTGAGCAAATTGAAGAAGAAACAATGGTGCCCTGAAATTTTGACCGTTGGGCCTGCAAAAGAGGAGAAGAAAGATGACAAGAAGAAAGATGAAAAGAAGGATGATGACAAGAAGAAAGACCCTGTAGCTGAGCTTGTCAAAGCCTACCAAGCCTACAATCCTTACTTGACCACACATTACCATGTGGTGAGTGCTGAAGAGAACCCTAACGCTTGTGTTATATGTTGAATTATGAAGAGAGAATTCGACAACTTTGTTCATTTCTCTGCACTATTGGTCATGGAGATATATATGATGACATGTATGCTGCTTCTACTCTGTATAGTTTATGGTATTGCTTTGTCTCAGACTCGGAGATTCATATATTTTAGATTAAAGATTATGCATGTGAATACACTAGACTAGAGAGATCAATAAGTGAATTTTGGATTGAAATCAAAGCCAGTTTGTTTGAGATTTTGGAGTTAAATTTTGGTTTTTAATTCAATTATTGTTGTTTTTAGAACCCCTTATGAGTTGTGAAATGTAATCCGAGATTTTATCTTTATTGTGATAGGATGATGATGGAGGAGGAGAAATAATTAAGATTATTTTTTTTTCAAATAATTAACAGAAAATTATTTTAAGAGCCAACGAACCCACCAAGGCTTTTTGATAAACCAACAAATTAACGTAATACATAGCAAGTTGCGGCAACCGCCAGCCAATAACATTGACTTCTAAACTAACATGCTCTATCAAAATTAATATACTACATTATTTTCTAATAAATGACAAAGGAAATGTGGTATTACTTACAATATATACGAAACTCTCCCTTTGAGTCTTGATCCATCCATCCCCTTCTTATTCATACTATAAATTACTAAAATAAAGCTACGCAAAAGAACAAAGCAATGACGTTACAATTATTTAATGTTGTTTTGTTATTTAAATTTCACAAGATGAATAAACTCTGATTGGGAGCTTCGGTGGGATGACCTTTTGAATCATAGAATGGACATTTAAACTCTTCAATGAAGTAAAATTAATGCCTATATTTCTAGCTGTCAGAATTAATTCTGAAATATGCAGTGGCCGCACCGGCCTAGAGGCGCAAACATGTAAAATCTATTAAGGTTATAAAAAATGTTAGGAAAAATGTAAACAAAAATTCAAAGAGACTTTTTTGAGTTTTATTAAAATTCTAAACTGTTCTCTATTATTTCATCAATAAAGTTAACGCTAATATTAGACTTACAATCTTAATATAATTTAAAGTCTACAATCTGATGTGGTATTCTATGTGTCAAAATCTTACTCGAGATAGAAGCAAATTTATACAATGTAGACTGCCATATTATGTTATAGATTTTAAATTGTATTTGTGTTGTAGCACTATTATAAAGTTAAATGTCAAGTACGTTTCTTCTCATATATTTATATTGAGAAATGACCTTATTTTAGAGGGGGTCTTTGAAAAATGATCATTTTAAAAAAAATTTGTATACTATGACCCTATCCGACGTCTGACAGTGTCTGATAAAAATATCGGACATCATCCCACTACGTCCGATAATATTCGACGGTATCCAACAAGTGTATCTGACACTCAACAAATATTGACCGACACTCGATAGAGGATCAAAATTATAGACGAAGTCATTTTTATAATCTACACTTAAAATAAGGTCATTTTCACAAATTTCCCTATAAGGTTTAATAACTGGACACTATACTATGATATGTACATTTAGCTAAACATCGTTGAGTATTCCTAAATAGCTATATCTTAAAAAGGTTTGCAATCTTCTAGAAAGGGATGAGCTGGCGTGCGGTACAAAACTTTTATACATCCCCTTCACAAATACATTTATTGTTATATGTTTTTTTAAAAAAAGTTAAAATTTTATTTAAAATATATGTATAACTTTAAAGATAATCTAATTAATCAATAAAAATTAACAACCAATGCTTAACTACATGTAATATAATTAAAATAACAAATTTGATTGAAAATTCTTGAAATAAAATGTTGGTTGAATTTTCCTATGGTTAAATAACTTGAATTTCAGAATAATGAAAATGTTTTAAATAAAAAAACTAATTATTCATATATATAAAGAGAACATATTTAAACAAAAAAAAAAGTGTGTAAAATATTTCTGAAGATATAAGTAACCCCACCTTATAAGAAATTGGAAACTCAAACAATGATGTGGGGAAGTGAAAACAATTGACAAAGTCAAAGATTCAATAATATGTAAGGGATCGGTCTTCAGTAAAATTATTTGATGAGTGGAAAAGTCATCTGATCTGCTATTAGCAAGTTGTTTATAAGACAACAAATAAGCTGCTTGTTTCAAAGAGTTGGGAAGACTTTATTGGGGGCTTTTAAGGAGGCCGTACAACAACAACCTGCTTGTCTTAGAGATGTTTGAGTGACAAGTTGCAGATGATGAGAATGAAATCAACTATAGAAGTCTTTAACTAGTGAAATTGTGAGAATTATTGTTGTTGCTCTTGAAGAAGTGTCAACAACAAAGCTTCTTGTAACACCAGGAGCCACAAATGTTTGAAAACGTTGTTTTTTTTTTTTTTTTTTTTTTTTTTTTAAATTTCCTCTCGAAAGCCTTGCAAGGAAATCTTGACAACTACAAGGCATTAGTATATGATCCTCGCAAGCAATTTCTCATCATCATGGAAACCAAAAGCAAGAGATAACAAAACAAAATAATAATAAAAATATAATAACAAGGACAAAATTTTCTCATTCTTAGTTCTTTAATTGTTGTTCTTCTATTTAATTAATCAATATCTTGTTTCTCATCATTTGCTAATTATTATTTGAGGATATTTACAGCAGAAAAATGGTCCATTATTGGACTTTGTGAATTGCGAGAGAGTCCAATCATAAACTTATATTATGAACATGACCCTCATCTTGTAACTTACTCCTAAATAATTAAATCAATGAAGAAAAACCATCAATGCTGCAATAAAAAGGCTCACAATTAGTTGCAAGATGTACCTTCTCGACCCTTTATAAAGCAGCAAGAGCGTTTATTAATTTAACTTTGATTGATGCTTTTTCAATTCGTTACTAATGATAAAAAAGAAGAATTACTTTTAAATGCCATATCCTGATATACATATAATGGAGTATAATAATCAATTTACGTCATTGATTTTGAAAAATTTGTTAAAAAAACTCTCTTTTTTTTTTAAATTTATATGTCATGACCTTGTTTGACGAATATATCAGACAATGTCCGATAGTATTCAAATAATACATTAATGGTTTTTTGACCGTGTCTGACACTCGACAGAGGATCCTAACAAATAACACTCTGTTCTTTTATGAATTCAAATACTGTTTTCTATGCTGCGCATTTTCCAATACAATTTATATTCAATCTCAATCACATATTCTTTTCAAAATTCAAAATAATTCAAAATCAACCACATATTCCTAAATTCAATTAAAAACAAAAATACTGAATTCATAAAAGCACACACCTTTCAGAGAAAAAGTCATTTTTGCAATCCACATCTAAACTTGAAGTCTTTTGCAAATTTCTCATTTATTTTTATATAGTTCTGGGACAGATCGAGCATCATTTACATCATTTAAACAAGTTTTCAGAGAAAAGAGTCTTTTACATCATTTACTAGCTTTGATGTTTGTTAACAGAAAAGGACTCTTTATTATAAAAATTAACTTCATCAGAAAAGTACATGACCAAGAGACAACAACGATTTATATCTTAATCCACCGGCTTTGATGATAAGAGATGATCTCAAACAACATATCAGAATCATATCCTTATTGTTCCTTAATTAACTTTTTGTATATGCCATTAAAAATAAAAAATAAAAAATTTAGTACTGATTTTTATATTTACTCATCCCTGCATGCCGCATGAGGCTCACTAAATGGGGTCAACCACAAGGCCACTAGTTTCTTTCTTTGAAAATTATGCTCTTCTTTGAGCCACACATTTATTATGATGGTTAATACACTGTGACAATTTTGTCTATCAAACTAAATTTTAGCAGAACAATCAAACTTTTCCCTCTCTTGGTGCAATCAAATGAGCTAGCAAACTAAATATAAATCTCAATAAAATCAACAATCAATTACAAACCAAGGGTACCAAATTTTATGTGGAAAATCTATAAATCGAAAAAACCATTTGATATCAAATATTTCACTGTGAAAAAAATGGGCTACACAAAATTGATCTCTACAATACCAAATAAGAGTACATTAAACATCAAGAATTCAATATCTTGACTCAACAATACAATTTTATCATTAAATGATGGAATTTACAAGTAAATGCAACACAAAGTAAATTTAATGTCCCAATAATGAGTATGAAAAATTTAGAAAAAAGAGAGAGTAAAAACTAAACAACCAAATTGCATAGATATGTAGACGAAGATGTCAAGGTCCACCATGCCAAATTTGTGCAAAATCGAAATTCATTTGACAACTTGATTGTGCGTGTCAAGATTGAAACCCTAACTTTCAATTATCTCTGGCTCTCTGCCTGCGCCTCTTCTAACTCTCTTTTTCAAATCTTTTTCACTAACTCCCCCCTCACTTGCAAGAACCCCCACACTTCACTAGTTTGCTTTTTATCTTTTTGGTTTTTTAAATTCATGGGCTATTTATAATTGGGCTGGACCCAATTAGGCTTGCCACCTACATGAAGCGGAAATCCGATACAAGAAAGAAGGGCTTTTCTAACTTGTCCCCATCCGATTTTCTTATTTATTCAAACTTCTCGACACAAATTTTACATAATACCTGAGCAGTTGCACACATTACAGCAAATGGGCTACGGTTCTGGTAAAAAGAAAGGCACCCACACAACAAAATACAAGACAAAACAAAAAGAAAATGAAAAATGCATGCGTAAATCAAAAAACCTCGACACTAGCTTAATGGTTGCGTATAAACGGTGCAGAATATAGATTCACTAACGCATTCTGGCCAAGTTCGAGGCTCAAACAAGGGTGACGGAGGAGACATATCACAGGTTGACTTGGACATCAACCAGTCTCTAGCATCACAGCCGTCATATAATTAATTAGGAATAAAGGTGCTGATTCGTGATAAAGCAACTTCCATGGTCTGGTCATCCATGTTGGCAATGCAAACCCTGAACCAGCCTGGATTCGCGCAATGGAAAGAAGAACCAGGAGAAACATTCAGCTTAGCATTGTTGATCATCAGTTGCCATAACTCCATCTCTGCTTCATATGTCGGCTCCTTAAGGAGATGATTCAAATCCATCCATAAAAAAAGTCCAGCATTGCTCTTCAAACACTTAATGCCTAGTAGAGCAAGTCGCCGGGTGAAGGCAGTGTATCGGGCTGCTAACCTTCTAGCACTCTCCGCAAGGAACCTCTCCACAAACTCATCATCTGATAACATTGATGCAATCAGATGTTGAGTTTGTGAAGATACAGATCCAAAGCTGGACATTTTGCGAGCACAATCCACAACTTTGTCATTGTATGAGTAAATAATTCCAACCCTAAAGCCAGGGAATCCCATGTCCTTTGAAAGACTGTAGACAATGTGAATGAGATCTCGATCGCATTCAATCGTTTCCTCTATTATCTCAGAGATGCTAATGAAATTCTGTCCCTCGAAAACGGTGGCGGAATAAATTTCATCACAAACTAAGTGGATATTCTTTTCATTGATGAAGCTCACTAGACTTCTCAGTGTTTCTCTGTCCAAGAAAGTTCCTAGAGGGTTTGAGGGGTTCGTTATGAGCACGCCCTTTACTTCGATATTATCTTCTTGAGCTTTTTCATATGCTGCTTCCATGGCTGCTCTCGTAATCTTGAAATCATTAGAGCTATCACACACAACTGGAACAAGTTGAACTCCTGTTCTCCATCTCAAATCTCGATCAAATCTGCAAAAGAATGACAAATCTTTGAGTACTCCAAAAAATTAATAACGATATCATAAAAAAGAAAACCGAACAAATTAATTAACTCCAACTAGTCATTATTCAATTTATTCTAGAAAATACTAATTAGTCTAGGCAGCTAATATGCTAATTAAAGGTTAATTTGTTATGATAAATATCATTTTGTATTTGTTGCAACGCTTTTTCATGCAAAGCTTTTTTATATTTCTCAGGTCAAGGTTGTGAGAATCATGGTTCCTCTAGAAATCCACATGGTTCTGAAATCTTCTTTATAAAGAGTAAATGTCTACGTACTTGACTACTCCAGGAAATCTGTTTTACTGTTTAATCTGCCTGGCCATACAAATAGTACAAGTTTTTCTAAGGGCCCCTAAGGATGGCCCATTGAAATTTGGAGCTCATATAGGATGTTGACTTTGGAAGCTACTTTCCGGCTTGCAAGCAGTGTGGATGGTTGACTTTCTAAATTGATTCTATTAATCTAAGTCTTGCTTTTGATTCGATAGCTAAGCCCTCTCTCTCTCTCTCTCGTTTTCTCTCCTCTTCTTCCTGTGCATGGGTTGATAATGGGGCGGAAAGCAGTACAGACTTGGTTCAGTGTATGGTGTAATAACCGCAAAACCCAATTGATAATGTAGCTCAATCCAATTATGAAAATAAGCATTTGTTTAACTTCTTTCATGGTAACAACAATTATAACAGAGTGGCATAAAGAAATTAAGAAGAAAATTGGATTAATAAATGATGGATGTATTACCCTGGATAATATGGAGTGGGCACTAAAAATGCTTCACCAGGGTCGGCCAGACAAAACGCAATTGTCTCATTGGCTCCGGTTGCTCCAACACTCATAACGATGCGGAAAGGACGGAAAGTAACTCTGTTTCCTCTCACTCTTTCCATAAATTTTGCGACAGCCTGCAATTAGGTAAATAACTCTCTCAATTAACTACAAATACAGATCCGTACAACAACGTAAATATTATTAAGCGATAATATATAGAGGATTAAAAGTTTTCTACCTCTCTGAACTTTGATAAGCCGTGATAATCCTCGGAGATGGCAATATCTCTGAATTCACTTATACCATCAGTATTACAAATGGATGCTTCTGGGTTATTCAAGAGCCATTCTTCAATCAAATCAAAGCAAAGCTGCATTTTCAATCAGAAAACAACTTAGTTGCTGCTAGCTGTTGCGCTTTTTTTTGAAACCGATTATATGAAGATAAACTGTTACCTGATTCTCTGCCGAAGCCATCTGTATGACTCCTTCAGGATTCATGGTGTAATGATAAGGATTACTCTCGTACGCTTTCCAGCCGTCAAAATATGGTGAGTTTTCACCATGTCCATCGCCGGTTGCAATCTTGGACAACAATTGTTGTTGGTTACTCGACATCATGTGCATTTTCTTTTTGTTGAGACGACCTTCAAATTAATGCACTGAGAGGCCTGTGGAAATGGCAAATATCTATACAAAGTTTACGGGCGTGGTTTTCGTTTTTGGCTTATTTATAACGTAATTATCACACACGCTCTCAACTGATGAGCAAACACGAGTTCTTATGATTAATAAGGTTAAGAAGATGTGTATTTACAGTTGCGCCAGTTGATACGCTAGGATAGCCTTGGTAATATTTTATTATAAACATGAGATTTATTCTATATAAAAGAAGTTTCCCAGAAGATCTAGAAGGTACGTATATTTCTGAGCGAAGCGGTGGGGTGGGCGCCTGGGCGGACAGTATTTTGCGTTGTTACTTATTGCGTTTCGTGGAATAGCTTTTATATATTAATAGCGCGCGGTTATTTTCCTCTTCTTACTTTTTACAGTGAACCCAATTCAACTATTCTATGATTTTCTTATCTCCGCTGGGCATGAATGATTATGTCAGCTATAGAGTGGGTGTACTGAGAACGTGCACAGATCGCAGATCGACGATGAATGGTATACAAACACGTAAACAGTGATAGATATTGAGGATTGATTTTTTTATAAATTTAAGATTTTTGTAATTGAATTTAAAAATATATGATTGATTTTAAATTATTTTAAATTTTAAAAGAAATATGTGATTGAGATTGAATATAAATTATATTAAAAAATATATAACACATGATACCGGATTTAAATTCGTAAAAGAATAAAGTCAACCACCAACAAGAGCGTCGCTAAGGCGTCTTGGATTGATTTGCTGCAAAGTAAAAGCATCGTTTGCCAGTTCATTACTGGTTGTACCACATGTTTGTCCTCATCATCTCTACCCTTCTCTCATATTTGAATATTTCAAATGACGTGACCGACCTAAAATTCCAAATCATCATCAAACACAATATAGAAATTAATTGAATGTATTGTGCAGAAGACTTGAAAATAGCCAAGTAGGGCTTCTGGGAAAAGCCCCTTGGTACCTTGTTTTCCAGCGATGGAAACGGAACTCATTTCTATCCCTTGTTTCTAGGAGAGGTCTCTTTCCACGTTTGGCCCTGTCAAGAGATTTCAAACCACTGACCCCATTTTCTTAATGCACCAAAAAAAAATTGAAGCAATTTGGTCTTGGCAGGTGGTGCATGATTGAGGCAAACATTAAATTTTAATCAAAGGCTGATTCAA
The DNA here is from genome assembly GCA_013180625.2 of Boswellia sacra. NCBI lineage: Eukaryota > Viridiplantae > Streptophyta > Magnoliopsida > Sapindales > Burseraceae > Boswellia > Boswellia sacra. The sequence goes on along the minus strand of SNVD02006955.1, from coordinate 1,589,649 downwards.
AGCTAACGATCTTATTTGCAAATCCAAACCAAAGCCAACAAAATTCAGATTTTAAATTAAGTGATGCTACTTGAACCCTGCAAAAATCTAAATAGCTCCCACCTTGTAATTTAATAAGAATAAAATTATAAATAAAAGATGATGATGGTTATAAGAAATAAATTACTGCCAACACTTCAATACTCTATCGAAGAACTATTTTAATCTCATTCATCTTCTATTTTTTTGGTTAAGTACTTAGTTATAAATTGATGCATCGTAAAGTAAAGATGTTAAACATACAAAGTTAACTCATTAAATTTTCGCATAAATAATTTTGACACAAAATCAGATATAAAATTTTAGCAATTGATCTTGGAAACACAATATTAGTTATGATGATTAATGGTTGATAACATTAAATACAATTTTTTGACTTTTAATTTCAAGATTTCATGAGATCAAAGACTAGAAAATTATATTAATAATTATATCAAAAATTTGTGTTAAAATAAAATATTCATTTCCTATTTGGGGTTTAAATAGAATGATGTTATTTGTACAACACTTAAGATGAAAACAATATTACCACCTACACTTCAACGAGAATAAAATTGTAAATAAACTATGGGAATAATTAGTAGAAATAAACTATTGCCAACAATTGAGCACTAGCTTCATCAATTTCCTTTCTAAGGAGTTTATCTTCACATCTAATCAGACGGATTTGTCCATAAATTGAGGTAAGTTAAAAATCCATTGAGTGTCTGTGAAAAATATGGGGATTCATGTAAATTTTTTAAAGCAAGAGTTTTGTTAAACCCCAGAGGTTTCGGCAATTTCATTTACGAACACGTAATGAGCCACCAACACGGCATCTACAGTATCTCAATTGATACTCTCAAATAATTATAATTATTCTATCTTCTTGCCAACTATTCTTTAATAATAAAAAAAGGGCGACATTTCCGTGTTGAATGGAACTCATTTCATTCTGATCGTTGCATTAATTTAATTTAATAGTGTGGAAGACTCGAAAACTGCCAAACCGCTTCAAGCCTTCAACCCTTTCATAATTCTTATATAAGTTGTAATTGGTTGTACGTGAAATATTACTCTTCCTTTAATTATCCCAGAAATATCTCATTCCTAAAAGTTTCAAACCATTGACTGCATTATCTTATGCAAAAGCTAATGAAGCAATTATGTCTGACGAGTGGGGAGGTAGTGATGGAGGCAAACATTAAAAAGTAATTTTTAAGTAATTATATATTGCTTGTCTCTCCCTTTAATTTTTGTTTTTTCTTCAATTTCGATCAAATCTGTTCTTGAATGAATCACGATGCTTAAACGTGTGAATCATGTCTCTCCAAATGCTTCAAGTTATTATATGTGACAATATAAAGGAAAGAAAAATAACAAGAAAACTCACAACTTCTTTGATATATAAAAAGAGAGGATGGTGCGCCCTTCCGCTTAGGATCAGAAACAGGAAATTTCTAACCAATATCAGGAAGATCCATTGCCTCCAAGGTTGCATCCATGACACAGTGAAGCAAAACGTCACCTAAAAAGAACAATCAAATAATCAAAATTAAGAGAATTGAAATGAAAGAATTACAGGAATATCCACAAAGAAAAGGTCATGTAGCGTCTTAGTGAGCCTAGCTACCTCCATCATGGGGAATGCAAGGATGATAAAAGGGTGGCCAATCTCCAATCAGTGAAGATCAAACACCAAGAAAAGGTAGCGACTTAGATTTGCAGATGATTCATTGACTTGGAATCTTCGATAGAAGGATATTTTGCCTTTGCTGTTCGAAGACATTTGAAAGAGTGAGTTGTTGGTAATTTTGGTGAAGAGTGGAGAGGAACCAACAAGTATATACAAGTGGCCATCATCTGCATCACACTTCCGGAGAAATCAGTCTTGGAAGTCAAGTGTGTTTGGTATCAATCGAGTTATAAACTCTCTTTGATACTCAATGGCCTGTGGGGGTTGGTTGGTTTGGTTTATAATCGCTATATATTTATTGTTTGTTATATTGGAACATGCCATCTCATCCTTACTAATTTATTTATTTCTAGTTTTGGCCTTTTCTTAATATTCCGAATCGGGCCTATTCTCAATCCATTCACGAATAAAAATAAAGATCAATTCCAGGCTAAATTAAAATTTCATAATATTATATATATAGTTCTTGGACGCATATATAGCCAAACAGCTCAAAATCTCATCAGCTTTTGCATCTCTCCGCCAACATCTACCTAATATTCTTTGATCTGTTGGTTTGGACCGAGCTCATCCATGTATTATCATAGTTTCTTTTTTACATCAATTACAAGTACGTTTTGATATCTCATATTTGTTAAGAGAAAATGACCGTTTATTTTAAAAATTAAATTCAGATCATGATGAAGACAATAATTAATCCACCGGCTTTAGTATTTGATGATTAGAAATTATTTATCTCGGTCATCACATCATAATCATATATCCTTATCATTATTTCGGTAATTACCTGTTTATGCAATAAGAAAACAAGGACTGATTTTAACTTATTCGCCCATATGCATGTATGCATATACATTTTTGTGTCACAGGGGTAAAATTTTTTCACGCCCAACATAGCTTGCCTTGCGCTATGTTGAAGTTAAGATAGGGCTGCGTAGGGGTGTGCCAAGTAAAAGCACAAAAGTGAGCATTTAGCAAGGCTAGCAGTGTGGGAAAGGCACATGCACGCTATGGTTGAGCATAGCACAGGGCTCATTTGCAACAAGCGTGGTGTGCCGTGCACATAAGAGTTGGACGTGACACAGCGAGACAATGTGCATGTTGTGGCAAAATAGTGCACACATTAGCATGAGCAAGCATGTGGGCTGGGACGCATGAAGAATTGGGCCAACAGCATCAGCACGCACACGAGAACAATGGCGTGCAGTGCAGCAACATGACACACAAAAGGGCAGCGGATGAGTAGGCAACAAATAATAGCACATGGTGCGATGAGGTGGTGTTAATCGTCAAAGGACAATTTCTATGATTTAGGGCCTAGTGGCATTAATCAAATGCATGATCTCCTAAGAAGGGTTGCATATGCTAGAGGGCTTGACTTATCATGCTATCCTACAGTCAAGGAGTGGGAATAGGTCCTAAAGATAGGGTTGACCTAGTAAAAGGCAAAGATCCCTACTGTAAGGCTAGTAGGAAAATTATGTGGCAGTGTGGGAGCGCGCCACATCATCATAGCAAATGGGGATGTCATTTACATGTGCCAAGTGGCATAATCACATAGTTTTGAGGGATCTGGGGTTATCCTACATATCCAGCGTTGTTGGCTATGCCCTTGTATAAATAGGTACCAAAGGGTGAGCTAGAGGCATTAATCAATTCAATCACTCACTCAAAGAGGCAACACTCAATTGAGAAAGCAATTAAAAGAGCTCTTTAAAAACACTCAATATGCAAGGAAACACACAACAATAGGGTTAGGTCTATACACTTAGGAAAGCGTTCACTAGTATATAAAGTACATTGTGAGGTGTTGTAGCTCACGTCCCTTTGGGTAATATTGTGAAGAAGAGAGGTACACACACTCACAAATAGCTTAATACGGAATTAAACCAGGAGTTTCAAGCACACACCTAAGCAGAGAAAATAAAGAAAGAACACAAGGACACACGAATTTATACTGGTTCAAACCACAAACGTGATGCTACATCCAGTTGCTGGCGATAAACAATTCACTATGGTAAAAAATAAGAGATTACAAGGGTGTTTACGGGGACAAATAAAAGAAATTAAGTTAACTTTCTTCCCAAGAAACTCTTAATCTCTCTAAACCCTAACTCTCTTATTTTCTCTCTTCTCTCTGCTTTCTCAGATATATTTTTACACTGGAAACACGTCCCCTTTTTATATTCCAAGGTCTATCGACTAATAACTTGTGTGCCAAGAGACCTAGTTAGACTAGGAAAATCAGAGTTATGCTCCTGCGCAACAACCCCCGCGCTCTGGCTCAAACTCTCTGCCTCGATACGTATCTAGACCCAAAATCTGCGCTCTTGCACAGAACTCCTTGCGCGCCGGTACCAAATTACTACCTGTAGCAGCCCTCCTGTGTAGCACACCTTGTGCGCTGGCGCTAAGTCTCTGCCTTCAATGTCTAATGCCGTATCCTGATGCTCCTGTGCAGCTCTAACTGCATTCTTGCACCAATTTTTTATCTGCACAACACAAGTTAAGCCACAATCCTCACAGACAGCATTGTAATCTTTTCTTTGAGAGTAATAAAGTAAAGTTGGAAGTTGGTGCTTCTGTAAAATATTTGTGCATTGTGTTGAAAATTGGTTGTGGGTGTGTAGTGTATAGATTTGTTAGCTACGGGTGTAGTTTATCGAGTAGTTGGCTAAGTGGGACTTAGTGCTATCGCTTTCGCCTATCACAAAAAAGCTTTGTAACATCTAGCATGATGGCAAATAAAGATACAAAGAAATTTTGTGAAAAATTATGCCCCTTCTCCTTGTTTGAGCAACATTTAATATTATGAATGCTCTGTAATATTGTTGTCCAATATATCTATTTCAATCTTTAATGAACACGACAACTAACAATTTGATGCTAACCAATTCATACATTCAATTAAACTTACAATTATATATTGACTTTCTCAATAGATTTAATAAGATTGATGCAATTAAATGTTAGTGATGCAGCATAGTTTATTTTTACATTATGGATAATTCAGCATTTTCAATAATTTAGTTATTTAAAGTTTAATTGTATTAGGAATTTTATGATTTAAGGATTTTGACTCAATTAGGGATCTTGATTTTTTCTAATTTGATTCAAACCCAAATTGGTAGTTTAAAAATTTTGAGTCAAATAAGGATTCTGACTTTTCTAATTTGACTCAAATTCCAATAAAGTTAGTCTTGTGCAAATATAGGTTTTAATTATAATTTTGTTAGTCTTTTATAGACTTTATACAGACATTATTCAGATATTAATTTTTCATATTGGAGAGATTGTTCAGACAAATTGTTGAGTTAATTATTGTGTGGGTGTTGTAGGAGGTTGTTAGTATTTGTTTTTTTATTGTGGTTTGTTCTTATTACGGGTTCCTCATCAAATTAGTATCAGAGCCTAACTTCAATTCCGCAAAATCATTCTAAATTCCGTAAAATCACCCAAACACAGTCATTGTTTGTCACTGTTCATCGCCTGAGTTACTGTTCATCACCAACCAGGGGCGCATCAGCCATCACTGATTATAACAAATCGTAGATCGGGCTACCCCATCATTCTTCCTTTCATCACCAACACCAGAAAGCTAACGAAAACCCCTCAAAACGCCCAAAAACAGTTCATCACTATCACTATTCGTCGCCGCCGATCGACGAGTGGTATCTCACCTCTACTATCGAGCCATAGATTGGCCCCTCCCTATCAACTTTCCCTTGTTGGCCGACTACTAATTCCAAATGAAAAGTCTTCAAAACCCAAAAAATCAGATTTTAGGTTGTTTGGATAATATCAATCAACCCTTAAACCATTAAAGAGTTGTTGGAGTCCTATAATGTCTGAGAATTTGCAATTTAACCTATTTTTTAACCCTCCATACCTTCTAGTTTTTTTAGTTTAGTCCCAATGGCTTATTCAGCTTAAGCAACTATGAATGTAAGAAATATGAGATTGTCTTCAATAAACGCTTAGATTTTTATGGAATTTGTTGTCGTCCATATGTGAAAATTATTCTTCTTGACTTCCGTTGTCATTATGTTAAAGAGATTCTTCAATGATTTGAAAGCTTGGAGCTATATTTTTATGATGTAAATCTTCTAGAAGATATGATGGTTTATCGTGGTGCAACCTAACTTACAGATTTCACTTTTGAACGGTGGATGGTTAAGTGCAAATATACTAGAAGAACGAGAGGACTTGCAACATGGGACAAGATGAAGCACTTAGTAATTAATACTTTTCTACCTTCACATGTTAGGCCTAGGTATGTGCCTAAGCGTCAAAAAGTGGTAAGTTATCAATACCAAAATCATGAGTATTGTGACAAGGAAGTTAATTTGGATCGATTAGATAGATTGATTGCCCAATACCATGAGTTTTATAAGAACTTCCCTGTTGTCACTCAAACAACTCCCTAAATTGTTCCTTTTCCTATCTTTACTCCATATCCTTATGAAAAAGTCCAACTAACCAAATGTGAACTTGTTCAAGAAAAAGTTCTAGATGCAAGAGAAGAAGTTGAGAAAGATGCTATGGATGATGAAGTTCCAAGTGAAGATGATCACGAGGTTGAGATTCAAGTTAATAATGTTGAAGTCAAGATTAAAGAGTGTTTTATTGAGGTAGAGCTTATAGGTGAAATTGAGTCTATACATGTTGAAGATTTCAAGGTTGAAAAGCATCCTATTTGAGTGGTGCCTAAGGTTTATGAGAAGCCAATTGAAATCATTCATCCGTCTAAAAAAGAAGACTCTAAACCAAATATTGAAGTTGAACCATCTCATGAAGAAAAACATTTTGAGCCTCCTAAACTACTTCAAGAAGTTATCTCCAAGTCCAATATTGAAGTTGATTTCTTAAGAGTCTCTAATGTATTGGATAAATGCTTAACCAAGGTAGCTTATCTATATTTTGAAGTCTCCTATGATGTTGATTGCTTCTTCACCAACACTGACGTCCATCAATGCAACATGGCCTAGTTTTCAACCGCCAATATCTATGTTTTTAGACTTTTGTGAAGTGCAGACTTGGATAGACGATATTCCTATGTTTGTGCAAGACAAGACACTACAAGAAATTTTCTAATATTTGACACATTAGTTTTAACATATTTGAGAGCTTTTTAAAAAAGAGTAAAAAATGATGATGTTATAAAAAGTCAACCCGCTTTTTTTATTTATTTGACGCTACTGACATTCATTTCATTTACGTAAATGCCAGTCTATATATATTCCCCATTTCCCTCTATCTTTTTTAGCTTCCCTCTTATAATTTTTCCCTAGCCGCTTTCTTTTCCTCTTTCACTCTTCTTAGTTTTCATTGATTGATGCTTTCCCTCCTATCACTCATCACTTTGCATTCATCGTTCTCTACCTTTCTTCAACGTTTGCCACTCTTTCACTTCTTCTCTCCAACACTCGATCCCTTGCTCACGCCACCTACTAACTCTCAGAATCAGCTACTCACACATTTAGATAACAATTAATTAGCTACTCACGTCACTGATTTCATGGGAGGTTTAATTTCTCTACAATTTGTTAGGCTTTTATTTATGTACTTCCATTTGATTCCTCTGCAATTTGTTAGGGTTTTTGATTTCTCTACATTTTGAGCGTTGTGGGATGAGAATGTTGTTCTCTGACTCTTGACTGATTAAAGCTAATAAATTTAATTTCTCCTCCTCCAATTCCTCTGTCTCTTCTCAAACCATCCAATCAGCCAACCAACCCAACCCAACCCAATTGACTACCCATCCATTTGCAACGCAATCATGGCGGTAACTAAAAATAATAACTGAATTCAATTCTCTTCCCTTCCCAGATCCAATTCTTTTTCACTTCATTTCTCTTCGCATTTCATTTCATTTTAGAACTCTTCCGGCACCACATTGATGGATCTCATCACCGCCGATCACTCTATCGCTTTGGCTACCATGTCCGCCCCCTCCGGATCCCCAGCCTCCTCGACCACGGCTACCCATCCTACCTCAACACCCATGGCACCCCCATCGGCCTATACAGGCAAAGGGATGTCGAGGAAGACTACATTGGGAGAGAAGAAGTTGAAGAGAGCTACGCTTATGTAGATCCAGAATGACACCGTTTTTGTCGCCAAAGTCGATTTGAATTCCATCCGTGGCAACATCATGCTGCAGATGCAAAAGCAGAAGAAGGTTTCCTCATCTCATCCCTCTTACGCTTTCTTTCTCGCTCTTTAGTTTATATGTGAATGTATTTGAATTCAAATGCAGCCAGTTTCGTATGCTTAATTCGCGAGGAGGATTTAATGATCTAGCTGCTACTTCATATCATGTTCAATATTTTTAAATTTTGGTTTTACTTCCCAATTTAATTATTTTACTTTGTGACTTCGCTAAATGTTTACTACCATTCTTGTGAATAAAAAAGTTCTCAGAAGCAATTAGTGCACAATGTGTTTCCGAAGCTCGCTATCTACAATTCTGTTGACCCTTCCTTGGCACCATCTCTTGTTGCCCCACACTTCATATCAATGTTAAATTGATTCACTCTTATTTGGCCTGCTTTCTAGTTTCAAAACATCAGAATCTTAATTACCTAAATTATAACCTACCTAATCTAAGGTCCACCGGTAGAACTTTCAATAGGCATTGCCATACAACTTACTTATTAATCTTTCAAACTCGTCGGTAACATTTTAAGGATTTTAATCTTTCAGCAATTTACTTATTATATGATATGGATCAATAAATAATGTATCAATAGGCATTTTGCCATAGAACTTATCAGTCAACTCAAGCTATCTATAGAAATTGTATTTATTGGATGACTCAATGGAATTGGATGGATAAATCCTTGGATAAAGGAAGTTTTTCATATTTCTTCCTTCCAAAATTGTAAAACAGATTCTACTAATCTGTAGAATTTCCAAATTTATGCCAGAATGGATCTTTGAAATGTTACCAGATATTAAGTATTGTTTGGCTATTACTTATAGGAATTTGCTACCTTGTGAAACCTTTGTAGCAATTTATCTTCAGCTCTTCAAGGAGTGGTGTGTGTGAGTAGCAAAATAAGTTACAAGAGCTAACTTTTTTTTGCCCAAGTTGGGCAATCATCGAGAATATTCTACTGCACTATGCAGTGTGATTTACGAATGGATTGGTTGGTGGGTCGGCTATCATAACCTATATGAAATTAATTTAGAAAGGTAGAATTAGAAAAAAAAACTCATGGCATGAACAGCGGCACTTTCCATTGACTCTTCAAATGGCCAAAATTTAAGGCTAGTACTATGCAGTAAAGGTTAATTTTGTGGTGAAGTAACTAATGTACATTATTTTCTTTGATTCTTGATCACCATTTTCACAAGAAGGAAAAAAAATTACCTTTTCCTCTTTGAAAATTTTGTATGCAGATTTTGGATACAAATCCATAACTTTTTTTCCATCTCCAACAGCAGAGGTTAATAGAATTAATTCAGAATGGAAACGTTGAAGAGGCTTTGGAGTTTGCTCAGGAGGAGCTTGCACAAAGGGGAGAACAAAATGTAATACTTGGTTTGAATAGCTTTATTTTTGGTTACGTGGGTTGGATACTAAGTTCTATTATCGAAAGTATATGCAGGTTTTGTTATTTTGTCTCCGTGAACTAACTCAATTAGTTACCATAATTGTTCACTTTGAGATGTATTTTGGCCTATTATTGATGCTAATACTTGCTTCTAAGAAAATTAAGTTTTCTGTAGCAAAAATTTTTCGAAGAGTTGGAGAGAACTGTTGCATTACTGGCTTTTGAAGAAGGATCCAACTGCCCTATTGGAGACCTTCTGGACATATCACAGAGACTGAAAATAGCAAGTGAAGTTAATGCAGTCGTCCTCACAAGCCAGAGTCATGAAAAAAGTTAGCATGGCTGATGTATTACCTTTGACATTTTCAATATTTTATTTGGAGATTTGTGTTTAAAGTTATTTGAATAGAAAGGATTCCCTCGAATAACTCCTACAAGGAAATGGAAATGTGGTTTAACTTGCCAGGTTGACTGATTTGTGTATGACCACATGATGTTTTGGACGTATGCAATAGTTATGTCTGTTTTTGTTTTGATTTGGGTTCTCTTGATGTTTTGACTCAGAGTTAATTTGTGTACTCTTATAAATCATTTTAGGATCTAGGACTGCGCCTTCTTATGGTTAGTAAATCCTGTTGTAACTTCTTTTTGAGTTAATAAATATACTTTACTTTGTTTCCTAGCAAAAAATTACATTAATTATGTATGTGCTTGCCAGTCTTCATTCGTTCACTCAGTGATACTAGAAAGTTGTTCCAAATGCTTGAGTTGGTTTTTTGGACATAGCCCAATGGGCAGTTTATGATTGTTTATGTTAAGAATGCATCAGAGAGCTTATGTGAATTTGTTGATTCTATGCAATAGGAAATGCTTGTTTTTGCTTGCTGGAATGCAGCTTCATTTGGAAGTTGGTTTTTTGGACTTAGCCTGATGAGCAATTCATGATTGTTTGTGTTAGGGATCCATGGGAAAATTAAACATCTGATTTTGTTGATTCTATGCAACTAGAATACTTTGCTTTTTATGATTTTGTAGTTAACATGCATCTAGAAATTAATACTAAAGAACTTATTATTTCTTTAAATTTTTTGATGTTTAAGGAAAATTTGATTGCATTTCGTTACTACAGAGTTTGCATGGTAGAAGTGGCGTGTAATTGTAATTAGGAGAACATTTGATTTTGTTGATTGACTTAGCCTAATGGGAAGTGAATGATTGCTTCTGTTAAGAATGCATGGGAGAAATGGTGTTTATTTGCAACTAGGATTTGTGTTTTGTATGATTGCAACATATAATATGGTGTTTATTCGTAATATATATATATATATATATTCCCTAATAACGTCATACTTGACGGTTTTCCAAACGGCAAGTATGATTTTTTTCAAAAATTAATAAATAATATTTGCCGGTCGAAAAACAGTCAAATATTGTTTTCACACCACATACTTGACGGTTAATAGCAAAGAAAAATCTACAAAAATTTAAAATTTTCAACCGTTAGATTCATCATAATTGATGACTACTGTCAAATATTTATCAGAAGAACAGTCAAATATAGCTCAAAGATGAGTTCCCAAGGCTTATATACTTGACTCATAATGAGAAGTCAAATATGTTACAGTAGATATTTGACCCTTTGACCAACTGTCAAATAATATCATATTTGACAGTGACATATATGACATGCATCAACCGTCAAATAATATCATATTTGACGAATAAAAATAGTCAAATATTTGTGATTTTCTTGTAGACTTGGTTCTTTATTGTGTTTTGGCAACATCTGCCTTGAGTAACTCGCCAGAAGTTGAGTTTTTTAAGCGGAAGATAATTGATGCAGCATAATTTATTTTTACACAGGTATGATTTAGTCTTTTTAATAATTTAGTTATGTAAGGCTTAATTAAATTAGAAATTTTATGATTTAGGGATTTTGACTCAATTAGGGATCTTGACTCTTCCTAATTTGATTCAAACCCAAATTATTAGTTTAGGGATTTTAAGTTAAATGGGGATTCTGACTTTCTTAATTTGACTCAAAAATCAATAAAGTTAGTCTAATATAAATATAGGTTTTCATTATTATTTTATTAGACTTTTACAGACTTCATACATACATTATCCAAATATTGATTTTTCATATTGGATAGATTATTTAGATAGATTGTTGTGTAGGTATTGATTAGAGTTTGTTCATGTTTGTTTTTTATTTTGGTTTGTCCATATTACGGTTCCCAGTCAGTTAGGTTTGTGAAGATACTAGTCTAGACTGGACATGCATTTTGCGAGTACAATTCACAACTTAAAACTGCGTCATTCTACGTGTAAATAATTCCATCCCTGAAGCCAGAGAACCAAATATCCTTATGAAAAACTATTATCTCATGGATATGCCAGACAATTTTGATGCGATCGAGAATATGGCATTATACATTTTCCTCTATTATCTCGTGGATATGCTAATGAATTAAGCTGCCCCACGAAAACTGTGGCAGCATAAAAATCATCTAAACTTTTTATTTATAAAGACAAAAGTTTACTAGACTTCTAAGTGTTCCTCTGTCCAGAAAGTTCTTACAGGGCCTGTAATGAGCAGGCCCTTTTACTCTGATGTTCTCGTCTCGAGCTTTCGCATTTGCTGCTTCCAAGACTTCTCTGGTAATCTGGAAATTATTACATTAGCTTCCACACACAACTGGCACAAGTTGAACTCCTGGTCTCCATCTCAAATCTGGAATAAATCAGATAGAGAATGGCAAATCTTTGAATACTCCAAAATAATGAAATTATTTATAATATACATAATCAAAATTAATATTTGCCTAAAATATTTAAAGAATCACGTAGCCCCACCATATTAAATTTATCGAAAGAGACCAGTTTGCGTAAAATTATTTGAAGAGGAAAAGTCAATATTTGTCTTCTAATTAGCAAGTTGTTTATAAGAGAATACATAAGCTGTTTGTTTCAAAGGAGTTGAAAGAGTTTTATGTGGGTTTTTGAGGAGACCAAACAACAGCAACGCGCTTGTCTTCAGAAAGGTTGAGTAACAAGTTGCTGATAACGAGTATGTACGAGATCAACCATGCTGGTGGAATTGAAGAATTATTGTTGTTGCTTTTGAAGAATAGTCAACAACGAAGCTTCTTGTAACTCCAGTAACCACAAATTATCTGAAAAAGGCCTTGGAGGAAATTGCGACAACTACGCATTAGAATTTGGTTCTCGGACAAAAAACAATTTCTGATCATCATGGAAACCAGTAACAAAAAATAACAGAAGAAAATATATAATAGCGACTAACACAAACACGAAGTCTTCCCTTACATAGTTGCCTTCTTTTTCTATTTAATTAATTATTATATTGTTAAAGTTTGTTGTATTCATCTGCTAATAATTGTTTGTTTAAGGATGTCTAGAGCATAAAAATGTCAGAATATAGGACTTTGCGACTCGTGAGAGAATCGGATAATAAACTTGTATGTACTATTAATATGACCCTCATCCTGTAGCTTACTTCTAATTAATTAAATCAATCTGCTATGTCCTACCTGAGACAAGTAGCAAAACCATCAATTCTTGAACCAAAAAGGTTATCACAAGTTGCAGGTTGCCCCTTCTGGACCCTTTCAGGAGCAACAGAGCCTTTATTATATTTCTACTCTGATTGATGCTTGTCAATTGTCATCGATGATAAAAGCAAAGGTTGCTTTTAGGTGGGCTAGTTTGATATTACGTAGTTTAATTATCAATTTATCTGATCATTTATATATAAAATTCTCAGACATATAAAGCGGAACAGCTCAGAATGTCATTTGCTTTTCCATGTTTCTCCTAACATCTAACTAATAGTCTTTGTTTGTTTAGAGCAAGCTCATCCATTATCCCAGTTGCTTTCCTTACATCATTTACACGTACGCTTTGATGTTTGCTTACAGAAAAAGAATCTTTATTATAAAAATTAATATTGGAAAAACTACATGACGATCGAAGATTGTATCTTAATCGATAATGATATAAATATATCTTAATCACCGGCTTTAATCTGTGATGATAAGAGATGATCACAGATGTCATATTCTTGTCAGTTAGTAATTAAAAAACTAAAGCCTTTAAATTTCTACTAATTTACCAGCATGCATGAATACATTGTATAGCATGAAATGGCAGACAAAGGTACACGGAGGCATTTGCGTCATACATGAGGTGTTCCCTTCGGTTAGCTTGATATTCATTAAAGTTTTGAATTTTCGGGATTTAAAGGCTTATTGTTTTTCTGTTTTGGAGACTCAATTTAACTTATTTTCAAACTTTAGATCTTTTCTTGATTTTTTTAAAACTTAAAACTTAATTTAAAACATTGTCATCATTTGAACGAAAAAAGCTAAAAATTTTAGCTTTTATCTTAATGTAAATGTTTGAATAATTTATTACTCATCTAATTCTCTTAAATGCTCTTATAAAATTCATTTATTACCAATTTATACATAACCTAATATTTTAATTTTGAAATATTATTATTTATTTCTAATGTTATATTATGATTCTCTATAAATTTTTAAAATTATTTTATGGATATTTAGTCTTTTATATCTCAAATTCTTTTAGAAAAGAATTAACCTCTTTACTCAATTATATACATTTAAATAAATTAAATTCAAAATAAATCTTGATATGCAAATATTTTTACTATGTGAAATAAAACTACAAATAAAAATAATATATAAAAATAGAGATATATGTTTAAATCAATTAGTTTTAAGATATTTCAATTCAGTGATTAAAATAAAAAAACAAACATATAATTCAAAATTTTAAATATATAATTATTTAGATTTCAATTTAATTCAGACATTTTTAGAATTTAGATAAAAGCAATCGCCCTTGATGTCTCAGTGAAGATAACATTTTATTAATCAACTACATATAGTCTACAAAGAAATGATTAATATACTGTTTGAATCTTTAATAAACATGAAAAATGAAAAAAGCAATCTAATGCCCACTAAAGAACAAGTGATAAGTGTTATCCTCGTTTAATTTTCTTATTTATCGTAACTTTGGTCTGCTCTTACTTCAAGTTTTTCGTAGTTACAGGTTGCGCACTTTCCATTCCTATATGATGCAATACATCTTCTCTGTTTTGTTTGAGGATCATTCTTTTTTTAAGTGCAACATGTAAAAATAAATTGTGGAAAAGATAGAACGAAATTGAAATACATATATTCAGTCAACTTCCAAGGGATTAACTTTTCTCACCCACACTTGCGCTAGTGAAAAAAGGAAAAAATACACCCAGCAAACCGAAATGGGACTACAGAAGTATGCACGAACCATAAAAAAATCCGATATGATGCAAGAGCCTTTTTACATCATATGGGTTACATTTTTCTGATATTACACAAAAAGGCACCTACACTCGGAAATAGTACAGGAGAAAAAGATAAAATGAGCTTGAGTCTTCGAAACCTTTACACTTGATGATTTATTGCATATGAACGGTGCAGAATGCAGCAGTGTCCTTAATGCATTCTGGCTAAGTCCTGGCCGGAACAAGTGGTGATTGAGGGGACATCACGCATGGGGACAAGTGGATATCATCCAATCTTCGAAATGATGTTCTAAGCCTAAGGCTCTTTTGCCAACAAAGTTTCTTCTTAACAGGCATCACAGCCGGGTTATTCTCAAGCATAAACCTTTTGATTCGTGCCAAAGCAGTCTCCATGGTCTGGTCATCCATGTTGGCAATGCAAACCCTGAACCAGCCTGGATTCTCGCAGTGGAAAGAAGAACCAGCAGAAACATTTAGCTTAACATTGTTGATTATCAGTTGCCATAACTCCATCTCTGCTTTATACGTCTTCTCCTTAAGGAGATGATTCAAATCCATCCATAAAAATAGTCCGGCATTGCTCTTCAAACATTTAATGCCTAGATCAAGAAGTCCCTGTGTGAAGGCAGTATATCTTGCTGCTAACCTTTTAGCACTCTCCGCAAGGAACCTGTCCACAAAATCATCATCTGATAACATTGATGCAATCATATATTGAGTTTGTGAAGATACAAGTCCAAAGCTGGACATTTTGCGAGCACAACTCACAACTGTGTCGTTGTATGAGTAAATAATTCCAACCCTGAAGCCAGGGAATCCCATGTCCTTGGAAAGACTGTAGACAACGTGAATGAGATCGCGATTGCATTCAGTCGTTTCCTCTATTATCTCAGAGATGCTAATGAAATTCTGTCCCTCGAATACGGTGGCAGAATAAATTTCATCACAAACTAAGTGGATATTCTTTTCATTGATGAAGCTCACTAGACTTCTCAGCGTTTCTCTGTCCAAGAAAGTTCCTAGAGGGTTTGAGGGGTTCGTAATGAGCACGCCCTTTACTCTGATGTTATCTTCTTGAGCTTTTTCATATGCTGCTTCCATGGCTGCTCTCGTAATCTTGAAATCATTAGAGCTATCACACACAACTGGAACAAGTTGAACTCCTGTTCTCCATCTCAAATCTCGATCAAATCTGCAAGAGAATGACAAATCTTTGAGTACTCCAAAAAATTAATAACAATATCATAAAAAAGAAAACCGAACAAATTAATTAACTCCAAGTAGTCATTATTCAATTATTCTAGAAAATATTAATTAGACTAGGTAGCTAACATGCTAATTAAAAGTTAATATTTTTTGTGATAAATATCATTTTTGTGTCTGTTGTGACGCTTTTTCATGCAAAGCATTTTTATATTTCTCAGATCAACATCGTGAGAAACATATTGTGTAAGCTAAACAGTCCCATATTTTTAATTTTTATTTGAATGTTCAAATATGCCAAAGTTGCTAACAATATCTCGAGACATCAAAGAGACGCGTATATTATATCCTATAGACTGTAGACACGGATACCGGTAGTTTCTTGACGAATATGGACCTCAGCCTCCTCCGGAAATCTACATGGTTCTATAATCTTCTTTATGAGGGGTACATATGTACGTACTTGATTACTTTTAAGGAAATTATTTTACTGTTTAATCTGCCGGCCCTACAAATAATACAAGTTTTTCTAAGGATGGCCCATTGAAATTTGGAGCTTGTATAGGATGTTGACTTTAGAATCTACTTTTCAGATTGTAAGCAGTGTGCATGGTTGACTTTCTAAAATGATTCTATTAATCTAACGCTTGCTTTTGAGTTGATACCTAAACCCTCTCTCTCTCTTCTTCCTGTGCATGGCTTGATAATGGGGCAGAAAGTAGTACAGACTTGCTTCAGTGTATGGTGGAATTACTGCTAAACCCAATTTAAAAAGTAGCTCAACCTAATTATGAAACTAAGCATTTGTTTAACATCTTTCATGATAGCAATAATTATAACAGAGTGGCATAAGCAAATTAAGAAGAAAATTATATTAATAAATGATGGATGTATTACCCTGGATAATATGGAGTAGGCACCAAAAATGCTTCACCAGGGTCGGCCAAACAAAACGCAACCGTCTCATGGGCTCCGGTTGCTCCACCGCTCATAACAACGCGGTCAGGATCGAAAGTAACTCTGTTTCCTCTTACTCTTTCCATAAATTTGGCAACAGCCTGCAAGTAAACGAATAACTCTCTCGTTAACTAAAAATACAGATCATTCAACAACGTAAATTAATAAGCTGTGTGTGTGTGTATATATATATATATATATATATATATATATAGGATTAAAAAAGTTCATAGGTGTTACATACGTGTCTGAACTTTGATAAGCCATGATAATCCTGGAAGATGGCTATATCTCTGAATTCACTTATACCATCAGCATTACAAATGGATGCTTCTGGGTTATACAAGAGCCATTCTTCAACCAAATCAAAGCAGAGCTGCATTTTCAATCAGAAAACAACTTAGTTGCTGCTAGTAATTGTTGCGCTTTTTATGAACTTAATTATATATATGAAGATAAATTGTTACCTGGTTCTCTGCCAAACCCATCTGTATGACTCCTTCAGGATTCTCGGTGGGATGATAGGGATTACTCTCGTACGCCTTCCAGCCGTCAAAATATGTCGACTTTTCACCATGTCCATCGCCGATTGCAATCTTGGACAACAATTGTTGTTGGTTACTCGACGTCATGACCATTTTCTTTTAGTTGAAGCTTGGTAAACCTTCAATTAATGGATTGGTAAGCCTTCAATTAATGGACTGAGAGGAGTGTGAAAATGGCAAATATTTATACAAAGTAGAAGAGGTTGGTTTTGGTTTCTGGTTATTTGCAGCGTGATTGGCACACACGCTCTCTATGGGTGAGGAAACACGAGTGCTTATTATGAGTAAGGTTCAGATTTACAAGCTTCCAGCTGTCTATTTATAGTTGAATCAGTTCTAGTCTAAGATTATAAACATGAGATACTGAAGCTGCCTAGAAGATCATTTCTGAGCAGAGCAGTGAGGTAGGCGACTGTACTTTTCATCGATGTGATTTTATTTATTTATTTATTGCGTTTGGTGGGAGAGTAGGAAGCAATAGTTTTTGTCTATTAATGGAGGTTATTTTCCTCTTTTTACTTTTTACAGTGAATCCAATTCAACTACTCTACAATTATAATTTGATTATCTTCATTGGCATGAATGATTACGTCAGCTATAGGGTAGGGTCCAGTTAATTAATGTACTGAC
This sequence comes from Boswellia sacra, assembly GCA_013180625.2. NCBI lineage: Eukaryota > Viridiplantae > Streptophyta > Magnoliopsida > Sapindales > Burseraceae > Boswellia > Boswellia sacra. Next base: position 1,571,706 of record SNVD02006955.1, on the reverse strand, counting down.
AAAGTGTACAGATCACTGAATGCTATACAAACACGTAAAGAGCGAGTGATACTGAACCCCCAACGGCTGCATCCTGGATCGATCTGCTGCAAAGTCGGTGTCGCTTGCCAGTTCATTACTGGGTATACCGTGTGACCGCATTTTTGTCCTCATCATCTCTGCCCTTCTTTCTCTTTTGTATCTTCCATATGACGTGACCGACCTAAACTTCCAAATGGTCATCAAGCACAATCCAGAAATTTAGGAACAGCTGTTTCCAGGTTTCACTTATAATGAGTGTTAAAAATTTTAATTATGGAACACATTCTGCATTAATTGGTTATATAGTGTAGAAGACTTGAAAATGGCCTTAGTACCATTTCTGGAAGAAGCCCTTTGGTATTTTTTTTGGGGCTATGGGGCTCACTTCTCTTACGTCCTTTTATTGGAGAGGTCTCATTCCACTTGTGGTCCTTTCAGGAAATTTCAGACCATTGACCCCATTTTCTTAATGCAATAAAAGTAAGTGAAGCAATTTGGCCTAGCAGCTGGTGATCATTGAGGGAAACATCAAATTTTAATCAATCATATATGTTGCTTTCCCTTTTATTATTATTATTTTTTATTTTGAACTAACCAAATCTGCTATTGCGTCCTCATCCTTCTGCATGAATCACGATCCGTTAATTCTGATCTTTCGAACTTCTAGGAATCTTATGTGACTTAAATTTCATTATTTAGTTAAGATTCATTCAATCCTTAATGTCTCTTCTATTCACCATCAAGTTTATTTATAGTTAAATCTTACTCAACTGAAAAGTAGATTGAAAGATGGTATAGTCGAGCTAAATTTACAATTCAAATATGTACGAGCTACATTTACAACTTAAATATATACAAAAGTCTACAACTTAATGTAACAGTCTACATGATAAAAATTTATTCGAAGAAGTAAAAATAAATAAATGAGAGAAGTTATATCTCATGTAGACTGTTACGTAGAGTATCATATTAGGTTATAGACTTTAAATTGTATTTGAACTTTGAATTGTATTTGAATTGTAAATCAAGTATTATTGAAAATAGTTTAATGCCTTTTGCATATGGTGCAAACTTGACTTTTACTAGTTCAATGCAAAATGAATTGAAGTGAGTAAATTGTTAGGCAGTCCCATATGGGTGGCTAATTAATGACCAATGCATTTAGAGTGAGATATTCATGGTCAACTGAAAATTTTGAAACCTTCAACTTGTCCACTTAGACCAGCCCTCATGGTGTCTATTTAATCTTTCATTTAAAGTTAAGGTTTTTCACTTTGTCAAAAGTCATCGCCAGAAGTTTGAACTTCTAACCTTTATACCAGCCCTTTCGAGTCTTAGCCTTAAAGAGTGATTTGTGAACGACCATACTTCTCTTTGAAAATAATTAATGCGTGGATTGACTTTAGGCCTCCTCCAAGACTCTGCTTGGAGTCAGTGGGTAATTCAAATTTGGATGTCTCTGGGTAAAATTCGTGGGAAAATTGAAGGGAAAAAAAGTCATAAAAAGTATTATTTCAACTGCCTGCTAATGAATTTTCTTTTCTATTTTAAGATAAAATGTTATTTCTATTTTCCAAGTTTGCTTCAACGTTTTGCTTCATTCCCAAGTTTCAAAGAGTTCAAATTGATTTTAGCCAGTTTAATTTCATTTATCACATGGGTTGAAATTTAATTTATTTAGCAATTGTAATAGTCTATTTGCAAGTCATATTTAAAAAGAATAATGCTATTTTCTGGTTGATTAAAGATTTATTACTTGGGCACAAATTTTTGTTAAGTCAGTCAATATCCAACTATTTCCTGTTGGTCAATATATATTAATGAACTATATAAACTAATGTGACTGCAAGGGACTTTAAACCATTTAGGCTAACCACTAGATCTAACCATCCAATTATGTGGATGAATGACTAAAATTTATATTTATTTTATGTTAAAAATTTGTGTCATTTTATTTTATTTCCTCTTTCTTGTAAAACCTTTGAGAGTCAAGCATAGCTTTAGGTGGATGTTAGAATGAAAACCATGAATTTCGTGTTAAAACAATATTTTGAAGGGTCCAAGCGTAATGCAAGAAGCACTTGGCATTCAAATGGTCAAATTATCTGTTTGATAGAAATCAAACATTTCTGCAGCAATTGAGTTGATATCAAAATGTTGAACACGTGAGAGCAGGCATGGAAAGTTCCAAGCAACAAAAACTAGATCAGAACACAGAAAGCTGGAAAACAAAAATTGTTTTCATCCCTCAAATGACAATGGGGCATATACGTATTCAAATTTGACAAATTCACTTTGACTTCCGGAAAATTAGTATATGTTTGTTTCTGTTAAGAACTTGCCATGATTGTTCAGATATACTATTCCCATGAAATGCATATTATTTGTAAGGCTACTAGGTCATTAAATCTTTGTATGCAGTCTACAGTAATGCTAATGTTGTACATTTTTCGACAGAACCTTTTACTTCTTCATAAGAAGAATCACAGTGTGAGCTGCAATACTCCTATTTTCACCAAGACTGTCCACCTTTTCATGAGTTTTTGCTTTCAGATTCACTACAGAGGGGTCTGCCCCTAGCAGCTCAGACAAGTTCGCCCTAATAGCCTCCTTGTGCGGGCTCAGTTTTGGTCTTTGAAGTATCAAGGTGGCATCCAAGTTGCCAATCTCATAGCCTGCCTCATCCATGAGCCTCACCTGCAACGGCCATATCAGAATGATGAGCTTTGTTAATGAATCAACTGAACTGCTTCACATGTCCTTTAACTAGTATGGAATAAGAGAGTATCACTTAACAACACATTTGATGATAAAATTGAAAAAAAAAAAAAAAAAACAAGCCATGAAAGCCGAGTATCCAGTATATCACCAATCAAAGAAAAATCATTTGCAAAAAAAGAATTGAATCTTTTCATGGTTCCAGCTATATTTTGAACAAAGTAATCAAATTTCAATTAGTGCAGATTCCTTTGAGATATAGTTTGATTTTGATGAAGTAGGGGGACGAGGCCAATGCTCTCTGCATCCAAGTTCTTTATATTAGTATTTTTCCATACTACCATTAACTCTTTATCTTCCTAGCTTCTTAAGCTTTAAATTTCAACTCAATTCAATAATAATCGTCCTATCAACATACAAGGGGTGATTCACTTACAGAAAACCCATCTGTTTAAGTCACTAGCAACGAAAATTTGATTACCAGAGGTAGTTTATGAAGACATCCAAAGTAACCTTTTTAATTGTGTCAACTCAGATATCATCTTACATCTAAGGTTTCCCAAGGACTCTCTCAAGCATCTTATACATATATGCATACATGAGCAAAACCACATGAGAAATATTTGAGAAGCATTATAATAACATCGCTGCCACGAGCTCAAAAGTACATCTTTTCAGTTTCTAATAAAATTCCCTTCATTTCATTATCACTTCCACTGTAACAAGATGTCAAGCTACGGCTTTTTCTATACCCTTTAAATGTGGAGCTCCTAAATATACCAAATTTCCAGCTACAACATAAAATTGCTATAAAATGACATATCTAACATTATAAAGAAGGGCAAAAGAGGGGGAAAATAACAAGGAACTCACAGCTTCTTTGATGAATACAGAGGATGGTGCACCCTTCCACTTAGGATCAGAATCGGGAAATATCTGGCCAATATCAGGAAGACCCAGAGCCCCCAAAATTGCATCCACGACACAGTGAAGCAAAACATCACCTGAAAACAACAATCAAATTATTAAAAATAATAATAATAATAATTAAAGAGAAATTCAAACAGAAAATTACAGGAATACCTACAAAGAAACGGTTCCAGTTACCCACCGTCAGAGTGAGCCTCGCAGCCTCTCTCGTGGGGAATATTAATGCCACCGATGATGAGAGGGTAGCCAGGCTCTAATCTGTGAAGATCAAAGCCGTGGCCAACACGAAAGGGCAGTGATTTGGACTTGGAAGACTGGGCGGGAGTGGATGATTCGTTGACTTCGAAAGAAGTAGTGGCTGCAGCTGAAGCTGAAACAGAAAGTGAAAGGCGATGGAACGATGTTGTGTTTGTTGCACGGAGACGTGGTTTAAAGGCTAACGTAGGACGAGGAGAGAGTGGGCTGTTGGTAATTTTGGTGGAGAGTGGAGACGTAGTGTACAAGTGAGTGGCAGCCATAACCAGCATCCTCCTTTACCGAGAAACCAGTGTTTTCTTTTGTTTGGCTCTTGGCTTTGCGCTTGCGCTTGCGCTTGACTTTGATGTCAAAAGTGTGTGCGGTATCGATCGGGTTACGATTCTCTTTTGATACTCGAGAGTGTGGGCTTGGTTTCTTTGTTTTTATCGAAGCATGCCAACTCATTCATTTTTTTATTTTTTTATTTTTTCTAGTCTTGGTGAGCATTTGTTTTCTATTAAGGCATTAAAAAAAATTAATACGTAATAAATTGGGAACTCAAAATCAGATTATAGTGAAAATATTTGTCAATATTATTATAATTACGGATAATATTATATATATAATTAAATTATATATTTTTATTTATACAATCTAATATAATAAAAATTTATTAGATAAATAAAAAATAAATTAATTAATTTTTAATAAATAAAATAAGACTTACTTATCCAATAAATTTATATCATGTTATGTTAGGTTATATAAATTAACTTGTATAATTTAATTATATACTTAATATTATTATATTATTATTCATTTCACTTGTGATACAATATTGATAAAATCCACGAATTGAATTTTATTGTTCTAAACAAAAATTACCAAATATATTTTCTCTATTTCCGCAAGTAATTTTTTTTCCCCTCTTTGTGCAACGGTTCTGTCCAGTGTTGACCATTTAGCTTCTAGCACGTATAGAAAGAACATCACAAATAACGTCAAAAAAATATTTGATTTCTAATTTTCCGAATTGGTTTTGTTAGCAACTGTCAACGGGGCACGTGTAAAACAGCATTAATACGCTAATAGTTTATTCAATGAATTGTGCCTAATTCCCTCAACCACTGCCGGTATTTTCTGAAGCGCATCAAGAACTGATTTTTAATCAAAAACCTTTCCGTTTGCCAACAACAAACATATGTAAAATCAGGTTCAGATGCTGCGGATGCCGCAAAGAAGACACAAAACACACAACATAGACTTCATGCAAGTAAATGATCATATGGAGCATGCGGCATGCCAAGCTAGCATTAGCAACAGCATGTTGTAAACATCTATCAGCAGGGAAAAATAAAAGCAAAGTGTTAGCAATCGTTCCGAACCTTCTTATAGTGATACCCGGGTAAATTTGATTTATAAGCACAAAATTTACACGTCTGGCTCAACGGAATACAATTGACCAAGCAACTTACAACAGGTTACAAGAAATTAATAATATATATTTGACATGCGATATTCACATTGACGAGGATAGATAGTAACTGTTGGAATTCCAAAGGCAGCAAAGCTTATAAGCTTAGTGATAGGTAGAAGCCCTAGGCTGCTTGCATCCATGCTCTGGTGTTAAATGTTCAGAGGCAGCTCTCTTTGGTCTCAACTGCATTAAGAAAAGAAATCTAACGCTACAAGCAAATTCTCTGCAAAATTTCTCCGTGCATGACACCAGAAACATCAGAAATCAATACTAACCTTCTCTTCGGCACGCTGATAAATATTTCTTAGAAGAATATTTTTGGCTTCAGTTTTAATTTCTGCCCAAAAAAGCGTAAAACATGATGAATTTGTCTGAATATGATTGAGATCATCAGGTAACAATACAATAACAAATCAGACTCTCCTGGCAAAAGTTCTTCCAAAAGTACATACAATATCCATGGTGACATCAATAAACAAATATATTGAACCCTATAGATCATCTTAGCGTTTCAAATCTAAAATCTTTTATTCCCAATTTTGACTCATGCAATCAAGGTCAAGGAGCGACTCTGAGGCAGATGGCTAATGAATATGCTTTAGGGAAAAAAAAGAAAAAAAATGCAAAACAATTTGTAGTGTGGGTACATTACATAAGAAACCTGGTGCTTAAGACAGACAAACATATATCCAAGTTCAACAGTATAAAATCAATCCCAGCTAGACAATATTTAAACATTGAAACATACAATTACATAATTACAACCAAAATATAACATCAACAAACAATATCATCAACTAAAGGTTATGATATTGTGTAAGAGACATGATTCAGAAGACCAAAAATATCCCATCTTCCCCATCACAAAACTTTAGTCTGAGGATACAAAGATTCTCATTGTTACCTTGATCAGGCGGTGGAAGAGTACGGCTATGAGTAGGACGATAGGTGGGAGGAGTCATTTTCTACCAAAGAAAAATAATAATACATGAGAGAAGTTCTCGGGTCACACATTACTTGACAGATCATGATATGATTGACAACATTAAGTGAACCATTCTAAGCCTTAGAATCGAAAGCAAGGTAGAAATTTACATCAGAAAAATAGCATGATATGTCCATAAAATGGTCTGCAAATAGCAAATACCTAACAGTTAGTCTATTGTAAGTTATGTAGTTCTTCAGTTATGCCAGCATGGAGGTAATATGAACTGCATTTAAAATTTTTGCAGCCTCCATTTTGGAGCTGGAAAGTAATGGCTGCAGGATACAGCTAAACTGTGCTCAACCAGAAACCCCTGGTTGAGGAAAGAAATTCCATACCAAGTGAATATATCAACAAATAAATTCTGATTCATAAAATTTCCAGCTTAGTAATTGAGTCTTGCAAAAGAGTGTTCATGTCAGGATTCATCATTGAGCACCATATTGTCCTATTTCTGCCAGATGACAGTATTTCAATATTCATCCTGATTCTGCATCGTCAGGCAGGCTCTATTTCTCCAAATATTGTGGCTTTTGTATATCATCTTTACCATATTATAGTACTTTTGTCTTTCCAACCATCAGACTTTAATCTCCGGTGAGAAAGAAGCTACATTAGTCCTTCTGTGTTTGGAAAGGAAAAAAACAAACTTTTACATGTAAACCTGCAACTCTTACTTTCTGGAAGAGTAAGATATCAAATTTATTGTTGGATCATAAAAATTTTGCATGAACATTTCCACAATTAAATTTTGTTAGTGCAGTCATTGCTTTATAACATAGATAAGACACAAGATAAAGCAAGAAGCAGTTTGACAGGAGAAAAATCAAAAGGCAGGAGAAGAGATACCAAGAAAGTGAAGGAACAAGAGAACAATTTCGATAGTTTACTCACCTATCACCCCTTCATATGTTCTCAAACCATTAATTCTCTCCAACTTCCCAACCATACAAATAAACAATCAAACTTCATCAATGTAGCCATCACTAATATCAAAATACACCATGCTATCAATGTTTCTTAGAATAACTGTCACAATAACTCATGGCACAAATTTTTCTTGCTGCCATCTACACGCAAATTCATGATCATATACAAGCTTACCTTGGTTAAATTAATATAACAGAGGCATTGCACAACAATTCATAGCACACCATAGTTAACCTGATATAGAAACATATTGCAGCATTTCTAGCAACAGATACATTCAGATAATTACACTAGATATACTCGGAAGCCGCCATCCAAAACTTATAATCCAACACATACACAATAAATAAAGTGAAAAACAAACAACATAACAAAGCTGGATTCTTGAGCTACAACCTCTCTCTCTCTCTCTTGTCATACAAGACACAAAGCATAATGTTGATAAAGTAACATGATTACCAACAGAACTTGTAACTTCTTTTTTGTAAAATCCTTAAAAAAAAAATAAATCCATAATTTGACACCAAAGAACATAACTGGGTAACAGTCATAACGTAATTTAAGACAGAATAAATTATCAAAAAAAATGCAAAGCTACTTCAAAACTATTTCTTGCTACGGGAATTAACAGAATATATAACAATCTACAAAAAATAATAATAATGACAATAAAGAAATATAATAAAGTGGGTTGCTCATAAAAATATAAACAGAAAAAAAATGAAAGCTTAGATTTTTACAAGAATCTGATGATAAAAACGATGAGATGAGGTTTGATTTAGACATACGGATGGATTGGAAGGATCAGAGGGTCGAAGTTGGCTGAAGTTGTGAGGGTCAAATGAGGGCCAGTCACCGAGCATAGAGCCCATTGCAAATGCTGGTTTCTGCGCCCTAATCTGTATACCCACCAAACACAGAGGGTGAGAAAGCGCACAATGCCACGCACGATTCTAGAATCAGCTTCCAGGTTTGCCTATACATTTGCATCCATTTATATCCCCCCCTCTCCCCTTCGGCCCACCCCTCCTCTCATGCCCTTTTACCAAATATATATACACACATGACACATTTAAAAAGATAATTATACGGAAAATTTTGAGAAAATAATCTAAATTATATTTTTTAGAAGTTTATTTATAAAAATTCTCTTCGTAAAAATTTTATTATAATCTTGTTTGAGTTTGATAGTGATTAACACTAAATAGATAATATTTGATAGTATCTGATACTTAATATAAGATTATAACATACAAACTTTTAGAAATATGATCATTTTTATAATTTATACCTAAACTTTAGATATTTTTAAAATTTTTCTAATTATATATACTTTATTATTAAATTTATTTATTTGTTTGTTTTTAAAGCATCCACCCTACAAATTGTGATTCCCTCCCTTAGAAGTATATGATTCTTACACTTAACTCGACTAGAAAAGATTTTGATTAACTAATTTGTTGTCTTTTCAGGTACCGTACTTACAATTTACATATTCAACCTAATACGCTAATAATTATGACTATTTGTGAGTATTTATTTTAGTTTTTAATAATCCAACTTTTTAAGAAAATGAAAAAATACCAAATTTAGAGTTTATTTGATAAATGATTCTGTTACTAAAAATTTGTATATCATGGTTTTATTTGCATATTTTAGTATTCAACAGGTGTGTCAATTATATAGATGCGTCGAACAACATTCGACATTCGGCAAAAAAACACTTAAATTTTAGATATTTTAAAAATTTTTCCAATCTTTTTTACCTTTTAAAATTGGAAGTCTGTAGTTACATATGAATAAGTTGTGAATAATACTATATTTTTCAGGTTTATGTATAAATTTTGCATCCGAATAACTTGATCTTGACGTGGAAATTATATAACTTATTATTTAGTGACACATGTTAAGTGCTTGAAGTTTATATAAATTTATTTATTTTACCGTGCTCAATGATTCTTATAATGAAAAATATAAAATATAAAGTGGTGCAATAATTTTATAACAAAAATACATAAATTTTGAGGTATAACACACATTATTATTATTATTATTATTATTATTATTATTATTATTATTATTATTATTATTATTATTATTATTATTATTATTCTGTGTGTAGTAAAACTTCGATAAATGAATATTCGATAAATTAATAACCTTATTAAATAATAAAATCTTTTAATTGTGACTTAAGCCTATGAAATAAATGAATAAATTTGCTAAATGCATAAGATAATAATTTATTTCAAATCCTTTAAGGGTCCATAAAAATATAAATTAATAAATTATCCAGTACATAAAATATGTAACAATATAAAATTTATAGTATCAATGTGACTTTTTCTTCGCAGCTTCTAGCTTTTCAATTTCGCTATTTTTTAAATTTGCATTTAAAGTTTTTTTATAATTTTTTCTTTCTATCTAAACTAAACCCACATTCATCCTTAATTTTTTGCAAAGCATGTACCGCATTTTAGAATAATTTTTTTTTTTCATGTTATAGCAAGAAGGTGTGTAAGGTTACTATGGCTTGAATGGTCTCTTTCGGATAAACATTTGGTAAAACGAAACTATCATCTAGACTATAATCATCATCAGCAAACATATCTATTATCCCTTCAATAATATCTTCATTAGTAGGCAATTCCATCACTACATTATTCTCATTATGATAATTTAAAATGTGTTCAACAACAATTTAATTTTGTAGTGTAGAGTAAAAATAGCTTCATGTAATTTATGAAATTATTTATCGATAATTTAATAAATTATTCATTTATCGATGATTAAATAACATATATAAAATAATAATTTTTCATAGCCCTAACAGTATTCATTTATTGAGGTTTTACTGTATATGTAAAATTACATATTACTTTACATAAGAAACTTGTGATTCACAGTTTTATTTGCAAGTTAGTTGTCATTGTTGAGGCTCCAGCTATTACCTTTATTCGCAAGTTAACTGTTATTATTAAAGTTTTAGATTTCCAACTCAAAAGATTAACTCAGTAGATGGAGTTATTAACATCTACATAATCTAAGACCTCGAGTTCAATGTGAACTTCCAATGGTTGTGTTTCAATATTTTTTTCTTTTCTTTTCACTTTAAAGCAAAAATAATAATATAGTTGTTAAGGCATCAATTTTGAATAAAAGAAAAATAAACTCTATAAATTTCAATGTTGTAACCTATAGATTAATCGAATCGTGTTCAAAACAATATGATTATGTTACAAGTCCTCAGTCTTTAACAAATGCAATTTATGTTGAAAACATATGGAATGGAACACTCGTGAACATATGGAATGGAACACTCGTGTACTCGTGTTGTTTAAGTATGAAGGCGTAGAGTAAGCTCAAAAACGCAGTTAACCTATGATCTACATGAGAAATTGTTTTTTTCTTAAATATTAGATTATTATTTTTTAAATTAACAGTGTATCATAATATTTAACGAGAGTTTACGTCAAAAAGAGATAAAATATTAATTTGTTTAACTTGAACATAAAATATATATTCACCAACCATCTCAATAATATTAATTAAAAAAATTGAGAAGGAAATATAGAATATTAGAAAGTAGAGTAAATCTGTCGTGCACTAGAGGCATTATCTGCCCAATCTAATCAAAGTGTACATACTATATATATATATATATATATCCTGCTATAATACAGTTGCTGTATGGATACAGCAGTTATACTGTAGCATGTAAAAAATGTAAAAATTTGTATAAAAATCGTAAGTTAATGAAAAAAATCGTATTTACGACTTTTATATATTTTATATTTATGATTTTTTTATACTTTTTTATATACAACTTTTATTCATTTATTTACGATTTTTATAATATATTTACTATTTTTATATAAATACACAGTTATTATATAGATACAATAATTATACCGTATCTTTTTTCATATATATATATATATATATATATATATATACACTAATAAAACGCTGACATAACATATTTTAATTGATCAGAGTATTGCCTCCGAGATATCACGTAAGCTCTCAACAAAATGACCGCACGTTAATTTACAAAATAAAATAGTACATATTTGAAGTAAGTTCTAGGCGGCTAGGAATTTGACGGTAACGGTAGCGGTAGGTGTTAAAAAAAATAATAATAAAAAAGGCTAAGTACTCCTACCACTTATCATGTGTCATCATATGGTCAGGAGTGAAAACCACCGTCGGATTCATATTAACATTTTTCAGTCAATTCTTCATACATGGATGATTAAATCGCATCCGCCAGATAAATGCGTCTCCACCAAACCCAAAACCCTGGAAAAACATTTGACAATTCCTCCCGTTCTCTTAGGTTTTTGGAGCTGCTCTCCCGAGCTCTCTCTCTTCACTCCTCAACTTTAAGCGCAAAGGAAACGGCTCTGGATCGTCGGCCGAGCGAAGAAGAAGCAAAACAAAGCATGGCCGCGCCAGAAGCCCCCCTCTGCTATGTCGGTGTCGCTCGGCAATCCGCTGCGTTCCGTCTCATGAAACAAATGGTACTCCCCTCTTCTCCCGCCATCTTGTCTAGCAATTTATATGATTTTTTTTTTTAATTTTAAATTTCTTGGATCGTGATGGTTTTGCGTAGGGATGGGAAGAAGGAGAGGGGCTTGGGAAAGACAAGCAAGGGATCAAAGGACACATTAGAGTAAAAAACAAACAGGACACTGCTGGTTTCTTTCATTTGCCCTCGCTTTCTCATTTAGTTTAATTAAATTTATTTTTTGAATGTTTGATTTGTATTTACGCTCTGTTTGGCTGTTGAGAAATACGTATTAAAGAAAAAAAAAGTATGTAATGAAGTTTTGAATTGTTGAGAACTCCAAGTGTTTTATATTTATTTATTATTGTTGTTTAACAGGCGTTGGTGTAGATAAGCCAAATCCATGGGCATTTGACACGGCGCAGTTTGATAGTATTCTTAAAAGATTGAAAGTGGTATGTTTCTTCATACAAATCTTTTATTGTAATTTGTGTGATTTATTGATTGCTCAGCTTATGACCTCCGTTTTTTTCATTAATTTGTTTGGTTGGCAGCAAGCATCGCAGACTAATAACGAAGGTATGACGGAACGAAGTGATTATATACTTTTTCTGCTTAATAATTTAGTACAGAAATGTAGTATGAGAAGTGTTTCCTTTGTATCTAACAGTTGAAAAGGACAATGCTGAAGTACAAACTGAGTCTGATGGGCCTAATAATGCTGAGGATCAAGTTGTCAAGTCTACTCGGCCACAAGGAAGGTTGGTGTTGTTATACTACAATTGTATGCGTTTGCGTCCATTACCAATTATTTCACTCATACTATAACTTCTGTTCATTTATGTTTTTAGATATAAGAAAAGAGAAAGAGGGAAGCTTGTCCATGGATATTCTTCAAAGGATCTTGAAGGAATTCTTGTAAGTTCCAAACCCTGGTTAACTTCTCTTTGATAGACTATTTTTCATTCCTTCCTTAAGATACAAGGTTATAGTTATAACGTGATCTAATTTCGACTTCCAACTTCCAATATCGTACCCGTGTAGGTTACTTTTGAACATGTAACATTTTAGTACAATACAAGTGCCAAATTGTGCGTAAAAGTTGGATTAACTATCTTCTTTAGATCTTGTTCTTTTGAACATCTTTCAGTACCAGCATAGAGGCAGTTTTAATTGGCATAACTTTTTCTTATCTGGATATTCTAATTAATGTCAGCTTAGAATTATGTTGAACGTGTTTGGGTTGTTTTCGCTTAAACTTCTTATAGTTTGTTGATAATTATCTTATATAATGTTATATTAGAGTTCAGCTCTCTTCTGGGGGTTTGAAATGTAAGAGCTGGCTGTGACATTAGTTGATGATAGGAAAAAAAAGATGGCTCTTATATAAATATTGTAAGAGATGTGTGTGTCACAACGAATGATATTGGTGTTAAGCTTTGATTTCCTAGCATTTGAAATTTAGGAGGCCTAAACTTCATAAGAAATGTTATTTTTTTATTTTTTCTTTACAATCTATATTTTTTTGTTTGGTCTTGTATAACGGGAGACTTCAAATATGCAAACAATAACAGAAAAAAAAGAAAAAAAATATATATATATATATTAATTTAAATTTTTTTTACTGCAATCCTTCTAATATTGTATATTACATGCGGATGTAATGTCCTTAGTTGTTTTTGGTCGATGCTTATTTACCTTGGACGCTCTTCTCTAGGTCAAAAAGGAGGAGCCACCAAAGAAAGATCCTATTGCAGATGATGCGTTGGAATCTGCAGAAGCATCTGAAAGTGAAGATTTATATGCTGAAGGTAAAAATTCATATGCATTACGTTCTTAAATTTGGTTATATGTTCCACTTTGTAGATTGCTTGGAAACTTTTAAAGCTGGTTTGCTCTTTATTAACTTTGTGTAATGCAACTGACAAGATGCAATTTATGGTTTTGATGCTAATCGTCGAAGAAGAAGTTGACATCTTTTAATCGGTTGTTCCTTGTTAAAAGGGTCAATTGGCACTCATGGTGCTAATCTCTTTCCCATATCCATTGTTAAAGCATTTTCTTATAAGTTCTTGACATTTATCCCATGGTTATTCTCTTGATGGCCTTTTTGTGTATTTTTTCTATTTGCTGAAATGTCTCAGCCTATATGTGGCAGCAATGGGTTTTTCACTTTGGAGCCTTAATTGGCTTAATAAATATGTTTCATTTTGTTACCATATAGGTGCTGGACAAAGAAAAAATAATTTATTAATTGATTTTTTTTTTCTGGAATAACCTTTAGTAAATAAATAACAGGAAATATCATTGAAGAGGTATCACCAGAATGGTGGGGATTCAAATATGGGTTTGTCTCAGGAGGTTATCTTGGGGCAAAATCTACCAGAAAGAAATCACGCAAAATGGGAGATGGTCAAAAGAGTAATGAAAGGACTGCATTTTGTGAAGATGACCAAGAGAATCTCTACAAACTTGTCCAGGTATGTGTGTGCCAATTTTTAGTTTACAAAGTATTTAATATGTGAGCTGTCTATAATAATGTTTATGCAATCAAAATATTAGCCATTTGCTATTCTGTGACTGTAGATACAGTTTTACAATAATATGGTTTATGTTCTACCAACATATTTAAAAATTGAGCAAATAACAAGTTTTGGGAGCCATAACTGATCACTGTATAATGTTTTGTGCTCCTGCAATTCTTCATGTTGACCAGTGCTGATGAAAACTTAGTTTTGTGGAAGTTTGGATAAGTCTATTATGGATGTACTTATTGATACACATCTTCTTTTACTGTATAATATTTAGGATAAATCCACAACTGGAAAGCAAGGACTGGGCATTAAGAACTGGCCAAAGAAGATAGCTGGTGTCCACTTTCAAGGGAAAAAGACATCCTTTGATGAAAGTGATGATGGAGATTCTGCTGGAGAACCATCTACTGATGAAGAGTCTGCTAGAGAGCCATCTTCTAATTCTGGTTCATCTGCAAAACGAAAACATGATGAGTTGATAAAGATGAAAAAGATTGATGAACCCAAAGTGAAGTTGAAAAAGTTGTGTAAAAAGCTTTTGCGGCAGGTGCGTAATTTGACATTGCAAGATAAACTTCACATTAGTTGCTTCTTACTAAATTCTTATTTCAGGTACCTGGGGAGTCATTAAAGCTAAAAGAGTTGAAAGTTCTTATTGATGGACATTCCATCTCAGTCTTATCTAGCTTCTCTTCCAAGAGAGATGCTATTGCTTACTTGAAACAGAAGGTACAAAAGATAATGCCTTTTTTTTTTTATTTTTCCGTCTTGATTTACACTTGAACAATTTCTCTCTCTCTTTTTTTTTTTTGGCTTATAAAATTTGGTTAAGAGGTATTGGATTCTGGCTGCAGTTAGAAGGTAGTCAGAAGTTCTCTGTGGATGGAAAGCGAGTTAGTCTCACATCAAGGAGAGGCTGAAAATTTTGGTCAGATTGTTGGAGGTCCTGTAACGGTCTGTAAATTGCAGCTGAGACTGGATTAGATTCACATCTATAAGCCATACATTTATTGGAATTGTTATGATAACTTTTAGGAATTTTTAGTTAGTATTTATTTTCGATCTTTATTGTTTGATCAAATATAAAATCTAAATAGTGTGTATGGTTGTATTGTATCTCTACGAATGGTGACATTTGTGAGCAAAGAAATAATTAAATTTTGTGGAGAATTTTTAACAGAGAAGGTTAATGTTTGTTTTCAGCGGTTAGTTTCCTGGCATGGCCTATTGATTTCGGCGCAGCAGATCAGATAACCTAAATGCAAATGGAGACAAATGTATGTCTAGTTTGTTAAATATAACACGTCCAACTTTAAACGAAAATAAGTACAAAAAGTTTCGAACTATAGGCTAGCCTTGCACCCAAATTTTTATTTTATTCATCTTTTGTTTATTTAAAAAAATTTATTACAAAACGATTCATCAAACAAGTTATTGGACAAAAAAACATAATTAAATATTTTTTTCACTCTATATAGTTATATAATTTACTTTTTTATACCCCAATTCTAATTACCTTAAACATAAGTTGACAAAGATGATTAGGTTCATTTTGACATGTAAATCTAGCGAAAACCTCGAAGGCAAAAACCATACAAAGTAATAAGAAGAAGAAGAAGAAGACGACTTTATAACACCTCACAAAAAGCTTATAATCGCAAGATCACAAATTTGCTCAATACTACATTTGTCAGGAAATGGATTTCTTTGCCTTTCAAACATCTAATTAGTATTGTTCATCTACCTGGGTCTCTACCCTTTTGTCATGTTTCTGTGACTTTTTCCATGAATCTGTATCCCACAAGTCACGCATTGATATTTGGTGGTAGTAAATTTGTAGCAAAATCCTTAACTACCAAAATGTGGCAATAAATTTGCTTTTACAATCTCAAGATTTCTGCAATATAGATTCTAAAAGATATACTTAGGTGTATTTGGGGAAATACCAAACAAATAAAATTTTGGGCGATTGTTAATTAGTGCGAAAGGAGGACAAATTATACTAAATAGAGTATTTTGCAAAGTCAAATTCCTGATACGAAGTGAGAGGGATAAAAAATTTCCCTAAGAGACGAGGTATTCAACTAAAAGATAAGGCCAGTATTATTATTAAATGATTTTAATGGATTAATAAGTAAAATAACTAATTTGACAGTACGATGGGTGTGTAGAGTAAGCATATAAATTTTAAATGTTGAAAATGAGTTTAATTAATAAATAAGTGTTGAAACTAAAAAGTTGGACCAAATAGCCTTGCCTTAATCTCAATTTTTAATGTTACTTTAAATGACTCCGATTTTTATGGAGATAAAAATTACACCATGTAGTGTAATTTCATTGGATGATAATTGTTATAGTATTTACTTTATTATTATACTTTCAACTAATGTAATGATATTTGGTATAATAGATTATAGCTTATAAGGTTCATATAACTTTTAACGATCATAATTAACGACCAATCACGTACAGAGAACAAATACTTCCCCAATTGCAAGGGTTTGAAACTCTGAATAGTCAAAAGATTCAAGTGGATTATATTCGTTTAATTGAGATAAAAAAGTAATCTAGAATGACAAACCTACCAAGTTACGTTTGTTATTTTGATTTGTTCCAAGTCTTATCCTTATTTATTAATGACATACCTCTTATAATGACTGTTAGATGTAATTGGCTTGCACGATTTTCTTCGCGATGTACTTCCCCAAGTAATCATATCCATTAGAGTACAGAGCTTCAATTTCTGCCCTCTGACCACTCTCAACCATTAATGCCAACTCTTCTTTGTAACTTTCCTGTTAGATACCATTAAAACTTTCCTGTTAGATACCATTAAATAAGATTAAAGATCTGATAGCCTCAGTCATTTTCAGTTTAGAGGGAAAGGAATTCAAGAAGTTGGCTAAAAGTTTGCGGTCCCGGGCAGTGAATATCTTTACCTGTAAGATTTCTGAGGACATCAAGCTTCTCGCAACCTGCAGGTCCCGTGGCTTCAATGGAACCAGAGATTGTTCAGGGATCAGCTGTAGATCATTCCCACGCAGTCCTAACCACTTGACATTGCAGGCTGAATACGCAAAAAACTGTTTAGTATTGATGGCTATGGAAGTTCAGGGAGAAAGATGGATAGAATTAAGCTTGATATACGGCAAACGATCACCATATCTGTATGCCTCCAGACCCATCCCTATGCTTCCGTACTTGAAGGTGCAAAGTATAGCCAATCCAGCAGGATTCCTTACACAAGATTAGACTGTTTGTCCTGAGTTTGCACTAAATTATACATCAGTTGCACTGACAATTATATAAAACTTATCCATACCAGTCAACCAGTGCTAAAATTGGTAAGTCGGGGAAAGCTCGACTCATTTTGTGAAGAAGAAACCTATATGACAGAAAATATCATGAGCTAAACTAGGAGTTATTTCAAGCTTTGATTTCAGTTTAAACATACTACCGGTGCAACTTGTTTAAGGGCTGTATACCTCGTCCCAATATCTGGGTATCCTTTTGCTGTGATAAGTATACTTGGAATCTGATTGAATACACGATCCTCAGCCAAGCGATGGAATATTGCATGCTGCACAAACCGATTTTTCCAAGGGAGGTGATGTTTGGAAAGCAGGAAACCAATTGAAGGCGTTGATAAAGAATTTGGACAGACACATTACCTTTTCCACCAAAATGATATACCTTGCATCTGTCTTCATAACCAACTTCTCTAACAAGTTCAGGTCACCAGAGATAGCATAACCAGAAGATCCACATATAGAACAATCAACGGCCTCATGGTTTGGCTCCTACCACGTTTCCAAACCCAAAAACCAGGGATAAGCCATTGTGCCATCAGATAAGATTTCCGGAAACATTAAAAGACAGTTGACGATAAATTTACTAGACGACTTTCCTGTTTAACAATGAAATCTGATAATAAAATTCTAGTTCATTGGTCATATTTTGCGGAACTGAAATGTTATAAATAAGGCAGCAATTGGCAATACACAGCATCAGAATAGTTCCAGTAGTGGAGATAAATCAACAACTAATAGTACTTTGAACTCATTGAGTAGATAATAAGTGGCGCACATATTGTACATGCCGAACACTTAAAAAAGTTGTGGATTCCATCTCTGATCACAAGCTCTTAGAAACTCGCATTTCATATTGAAACCATGTAAGACAGAATGTAAAACGCAATAAAAAGAAACAAAAGATAACGTGCCTGAAGCAACAATCGACCTGCAACAAGTCCTCTGCTAGATGCCATGATTCCAAGACTGTAACGGCTGCATTGAAGCAATGCTACAACATCTATTACACAAAAATAAATAGATCTTCATGAATTCAATCAATCAGTCGATAATGATGAAGAATTAAAGGACAAAAATGACCTTGGATTGTCCTATTGACTTGCGGTTGAGAAGTGAAATATGCTGGTGAATCACAAAGCAGCTTATAAAAGAGTTCCCTCTGCGTGACTCGTTTTTCTTCAACCAGAATCTGAAGGCACATCTCCATCACCTTCCAAACTTGATTTTCAGAGTCAAAAACACTTCATTTCAGTTCAAATCCTTAACAGCATCGAAGAACTTTCAAGAACAAGACCTTGAATTCATTAATACCTCTCACGAAGGCTTTAGCTGCATTTGCTTTCATCAACGATCTTGTACAAAAGTTATGAGATAGGAAAATCCATGAAATGTTGGTCAAAATCCCTTGATTTACACAGCTGTTACTTGATCTCCTATTGATCTGTACATTTCACCAATCTAGATTTTCAAAATTAAGCAATCTTAAGTAACCTAATTTTCTGTTTGGTTCCCAAGAAAATACGCTAAGAAGGACAAATAATATTCAAGTTAAGCTGTTTCCATCAATTAAGTAATCAACCTAAATTAAATTGGAGTTTAAAAAAAAATAACAAACAAAAAAACAACCACTACCAGTGGGAGATCTGAGATTGCAGGATCAGGAGAGTTCAAAATCTTGAGAAAATTTAGTACTGAAACTTCGATTCTCGCTCGAACCTGAACAATAAAGGAATTTCGATTTAATTTTGTTTTTTGAATTTATTTTTCAAAAATAAGAGCAAATGATATGAAAGTTACCTCATGAGGAGGTAGAAGATCCGCAGAGCAAATTTTTTGATCGGTGAAGAACTTCATCGGCAATTGCTTCTTAGAGAAATTGGCAATCTGCATGCGACTGTTAATCAAACTAGGTTGGCGCGAGAATCTGCGCGAATTTGAATTCAAATAGCCTATACGACGCCGTATAAACTAGGCCACTCGGCACTCACTGACAGTTTAGAGCCGGGCTTGAATGAAATATCTTAGGCCCGATTCAGATTTCAAATGTTCCTATTACAATTTTCTTAGCAGAATTTTTTATTTTCATTTTTTAAAGAATATTATTGCATTTTATTTTCTATCATAAAGAGATCATAGTCAAGATTTGAAAATTGGGGGGTCGGCAATGAAAAATAAAAATTAAATAGGAAGGTTAAAAGAATAATAATAATTAAAGGACGATCAATTTGAGAGAAATATAAATATAACGGGGTAAATGAAAAATATAATAAATTTTTTGGTATGTAATTTAAAATCTTTTCCAGAGTTACGGAGGCAGTTGTCCTCAAGCTAAAGTGTAGCTCTTCCCTGCTATGTGATAATTGACCTAATGTTTGAGGGTTTTGTGTATTTTCGATATTTTGATCTTTTAAATTTAATGAATTTCATTTTTAGTACACTAAATTTATTGGTAACCTTAAGATTTAGTAAAATTACCAATTGATCCCCAGTTTTGAAAATACTCTTAAACAACCTTGATATTAATTGACTCTTACTATCTTTGATTTCTTAAAGGATATATTGATAACTTTGAAAGGTAGTCGTAGTGAGGCTTCAGAAAGCTGTATACAACATTCTTTAATCGGAATTTTTTTTAAAAAAAAAAGAAATAAATGGTTATTCCTCTACCTTTAGGGCAACACCGTCAAAAATTTTTCTTTTTCTCTATTTTTCTATTTTCTTAGATTTTCTTCCCAATCAAACACAACCGCCACAATCAACGCCAACCAAACCGCCACGATTGTCTTGAAACCTCATCGCACATCACAACCATATTTCAACATCTTATACATTATCTCGCAATGCACCAATATGGTGTAAAACACACCACTTGACCACCACTAGTAAAGCATTTCGACAAACCAATACAATATTCCAACAAACAAAATCCCACAAAATTCGCATAGTAACCCCATAAAATCCCACTCCACCACTCGTCAATTTGCCAGAACAAAACCCACATGAAACCCTAGGAGAGGAGAAAGGAAGAGAAATGTGATAGAGGAAAAGAAAAAGGGGCCGCCGGGGGGGGGGGGGGGGGGGGGGGGGGGGGGGGGGGTTTGGGGGCGGATGGGGGGATGTGTTGTTGGGGAGAGGAGAGAGAGAGGGAGATTTTTTGCTTTGTCTCAATGGGGGTCTTGTGGTAAATGTGTGTAGTCTATTTATATTTTTAAAAGCCTTAAGGAAAAACTGATATTATTTCTTTATTTTAATAAGAGTAATGCTACTCATACAAACTACTTATACAAACTCATCTATACAAACTGATGTGACATCGTTCTATGATTGCCACATCACCCATGTTAATTAATGTCATTTATTATTAATATATATTTATCAAATCACTGTATTTATTTATCAAATTACATCATGCCACGTCAGTTTGTATGGGTGAGTTTGTATAAGTAGTTTGTAAGAGTAGCGTTACTTTATAAATAATCATTTAAAGGATATAAAAATCATTGGTATTTAGGTATCCATTTTAACAAAAACTCATTAACACATTAAGATCAAGGTTATTTGAGGCTATTTTCAAAAATTGGTATCCATTTTATGTCATTTTGGCAAACTTTAAGATTAAAGTTGAAATTTACCCTTTAATGTATAAGTAACAAGCATATATATATCTAAATTCAGATGAAGTTAGTGATCAAAATTGGTCTTCAATCAAAAAGATAAACGATTGTATTATTATATTATTTTTTTTCTCTTCATATATACCCCGACCCATTATTCAATTAGTTCTATTATTGGCATAGAAGAGCACTTTATATTAAAAAGATGGTCAAGGATAGAAGCTGTCTTCATTGTAGAATTTTGATTAATGACGAAATCAAACAAAGACTTCTAAGTCGGTTGTTTCTCTGCAAGTAGTTGTAGTTGCCGCGTGATTCAGTCCCTCCTCAAACCGACTCTAAGAGCTTTCAGATTTCGATATTTTCAAACTTTTCTGTAGCTGCCTAGCTATACTCTACACTCAATATAGGTGACCGCTGTAAAGCAATTAAGGAGCTAGAAAAAGAAAATGTTGTACTCGAAATGAACAAATCAAGCACTCATCTAAAAATCAAAGCTACCCTCTTCGTGGTCCAACACAGCCCCATAATATTCCTTAGTTTCCTGCATTTCACGCTCCTTCCTTTTTTTTTTTTAAAATTTTATTTTAATATTAATTTAACATATCTCTCAATATTAACACTTGTTCAAGAGAAGAGCGGATCACTCATGCTCCATACACCACACTGTTGCGTTGCAGCTTCGCACTGCTACTAGAGGACACGAGCACCGTAACTTGCACTTGCAGTACACTTGCATATATACTTGCAACTTGCAAGCCGTAATTTGACTTTGATTTATCTATTTTTTTCTATTTTTTTGACTTCTGAAATCCTTTGTCATAACACGGTTGTGATTTTGTTGTGTATGTTCCTTGGTTTCGTATAAGAAGATAAATATCGAGAATAAAACAAAAATAGAGACTTTTGGTGCGTGTTGTTTTTCAAAACAATTTTTGTAATAATAAGACCAATTCTTTGTTCTGAAATCAAAACGATCGACTTCTGTAAGGCAGCTAGTTCCCGACGGACCGAATTGAGAACCAGAAATGGGAATGGCGAGGCCTAAAGCAATGATATCCTATATAATTCTCGTAGGTGAGTGGAGAAGGGGACCAATAATGAAACACTCTTACATTGTCCAATTCAGTAATTCAATAATGGAAGAATATATGTGACTGCCATAACAAGGTGACTATGACATTCTAATTTTCTCAGAACTTAATTTCTAGTATAGGCGGCACTAGCCTATATAAACTTGCTTGCTTGTGTAGTTATCCGCATATTCATAAGAAAAATATTTTATCATAAGAGATTCTTTTTTTTTTTAATACAGTTAAAAATAATTAGGATCTCTTATTCATCTAATTTTATAGATATTATTATATTTAAATGATAATATTTTATCATTTAAAAAGTCCTCAAAGACAATTTTTTTGATGGAAAAATTTTGTTTTGGTTAATCTTACTTATTACTCCCTCCTGATCTGCCTTAATATATTACTATTAGTAAATTAGTTTAAACTACTTGTTAATATTAAAGAAACATAAATGATTTGATAAAATCTATTAATAAAGTTGTATCAACCTACTTGTTTTACGATTTTATCTACCATGTTTTTTTAGTCACGAAATAGTTTGAAGAAATTTGATAATATGAGTGTCTTTTGATGATTTTTGAAATAGATACAGAGAAAATTAGTATATTTTATGTCTAACAATTATCCGAATAGGAAAATAAAATCAGAAAAAAATTAAGAATTTGAGTTAATTAAGAAAAGTTAAAATCCTTAATATTAAATTCCTAAATCAATTAAACTCTGGAATAAGCAAGTGAAAAATGTAATTAATATATATTATGTTTGTCCTACGTCAATATATTTTAAACTTGTTTTTCATTTGACTTAATTGGTATTAAGAAAAAACACAAGAGCATTCGATAAAATTAACCTTAATTTTATAAATTTAATGATATATATCCTAAATTTTTACCTAAATTGCATCGAGGAATGGAAAATTAATTAATAGTTACGTAGATGATTTAATGAAATATATGTAATTATGTGCTTGATGAAGGGAGAGGATAGCTTCTACTCATATAATTTGGCTTCAGTTTTTAAGGATTTAATGCATAATTTGGAATTGAAAAGAATGAGATGTGCATTATTGTTATAATATTGACTTAAAAATAAGGGAGGCCAATTATCCTAGTCCACGCCACGTCTGAAAGAGCTTTATTGGGAGGTGATTTTATCTAAAAAATCAAATTTATTAAAAGTATTGTAAGTTTGGTACGGTTGACTTTTTTGAAAAGTCAACCGAAATGGAGATATAAGTGTGGCTTAGAAGGAAGAATGAGACTTCAAAACAGCAGTTTTCAGAACAGTTAATAATAGACCAATTGCTCTCTCCAATATATAAATAAAGCCTGCCATGAATATCTCTTCATAGTTCTTTGCCTTCTCCGAGAATCTAAACATAGAATAGCTAAACTTTTCTTCTCTTCTCTCACTCTCAGCAGTCTGTCCATTTCTCTACAGCTAATAGGTTCCCGATGAGCGAGTTTGTATGCATGGACTGGGATTTGCAAGCAATTGTGAGAGGCTGCGACGGTCATGACGCCTCCACTTCTATTATGAGCAACCCACAATCTTGTTTTGCTCCGTCGAGTCTTCAACAAGATGTACCCTTCAAATTTCCCGATATCTGTGAAAGCACAACAATTTTAAATGAACTTGAGGAACTTTACAAGCCCTTCTATCCACAAACCATTCTCACCAGTTCCATATCTGTTCCCGTAGAGGTCAAAAAGCCGAAGAAATTGAGAAAAAAGCAGCAGGAGCAGCAGCCTGTTTCTGGTTCTGTTAGGAGAACTGATAACGCAGCCAAACTGAAACGAGGGTTAGTCTATTATATTCATGTTAATTTACTTTATATATATATATGTTAGAATTAATTGAATATTTTGAGCTTTAAGGGTGTATCAAAATCATAAAAATTACATAAGTTAATCCTTTTGTTCCTGCAGAAAGAATCAACAGAAAAGAGTGGTGAAACAAGTCGGAGCAGATGGTCTGTCGTCTGATATGTGGGCTTGGAGAAAATACGGGCAGAAACCCATTAAAGGATCACCCTATCCAAGGTAATTAAAGTTTTAAAATGCTTAATCTTTTGGCTATGAATATTGTAATCGTCCAAGTGAGATTTGAACATATACAAGACCTAGCTGGAAGTAATTAATCATAAGTAACATAGTAAATCTTGGAAGGTGCTCTCTTTAGTCTTTGACTCGGTTTTGTTGCTTGTATTAATTAAACGACGGAACATGCAGGAGCTATTACAGGTGCAGCACCTCCAAAGGATGTTTAGCAAGAAAACAAGTGGAACGAAGCAGTACCGATCCGGAAATATTTATTATAACCTACAGCGCTGAGCACAACCACACCCACCCAACACGGCGAAGCTCACTCGCCGGAAGCACCCGCAACAAGTCCTCGATACGAAGAGTTCCTGTCATGAATGAGCCAATCACAGATCAACAAACCGTTGTTTCTCCAAAAACCCCTTCAGTTACGTCCATTGAAGACGAGTTTGCGCACCAAGAAAGCGTGAAAAAAGAAG
This sequence comes from Boswellia sacra, assembly GCA_013180625.2. Lineage (NCBI taxonomy): Eukaryota > Viridiplantae > Streptophyta > Magnoliopsida > Sapindales > Burseraceae > Boswellia > Boswellia sacra. The sequence goes on along the minus strand of SNVD02006955.1, from coordinate 1,546,839 downwards.
ATCAGGAACACGTATCTGAAGACGGATCAGAAGAAAATAATGAAATTCTCAACATGCCCGATTTGGTATTTAGTGATGACTTGTTTCCAAGCTTTGAGGATTTGGAAGGACTTTTATTAGATCAATTTTCAGATGCATTTTCCCGATAAAGTAACCTTGGTCCTACTGGTACATTGATGAATCTTTCTCCCGCAACCATAAGTGGAAAGTTGTGTAATGTTAGGTCAAATTGTTCTAATTAATTTCTCAATGCAAAAGAGAGACAGAGAGAGATATTAATTAGTTTAATTTTCTTAGAATTTAATTGTATAATCTATCTTCTTCACAATTATGTTTCTTGTATGTTAGGCAAAATTTTATAGTGAATGTCAAGAAAGTCGGTTCAAGTTGGCCAGTTTTTCAAATGCTGACAGTAGGCGGTTTTATTGTTAATCAATTTGTCTCAAATAATAATTAATGCTGCAATTATACAAAATCAACTTGGATTTTTTTTTTTTTGGGTGTAGCATGCCTACTCCGCCACTCCCTAACCGTAAGCAAAAACGACAGCTACTCATATTTAATTGTTAATTTGTGAACTGGATAAGCTTAGTTATCAACCTAATTTAATTAATAGGCGTTTATGCAGTAAGCTACACGTATATTTCTTGCCATCATTAAATTCATAGCCTTTCAAACTGCGTTATATTCGACTTTATTTTAGAATAAAATGGAAAATCATTCCTCTTAAATGTATCAGTAATATCAATTAAGAATTATTAGTGTAAAACATCCGAAGTTTTATTTTATTTATTTGTATATACAAGAAGACAAACTTGGAAGCATTTAAAAATTAACTTGTCAAAAATGTATGAAGAAATAAGATCTTTTAAAGATTGATTTCGTGGGATCACTGCTAAACATTTCTCCGTCGACAAAAATGAAAGAAATTGTGACTTTAAAATTGCAATGGAATTAAAGGAAGGACAATACTACAACTGTAATCAAATCTCACAACCTGAGGTAGAAAAAATTCATTGGATGAGGACAAAACAAAAAATGAAAAAGAGAGAAGTTATATGTCCAGTAAAATTTTGCCAACTCATATTGTAAATAATTGGTTGTAGGATTTGGTTGTGGATGTAGTATTATTCTTAAAGGAAATTATATTTTAATTTTGTCATTTTTTTTTTAAGTTTAAACTTGTAGATGTGGGATTAACTTAAGTATATTCTCTAATACACCCCCTCACGTGCATGAACCTCATGTGCCTCAACCGACCTGCGATCGATTGGTCATAACGACTCTCATACTATATTAAATTTATTACTTTTTCTAAAACCTAAGTTTGTAGATGCAGATTAAAATTGAGTATGTATTCTCTAATAGTATATTTGTGAAATTTTAATTGTGTTATAGTGGTTTCTTTGCACCGGTTTTGATCTTTGTCAAAGACTACCAGTCTACCACGCCGCAAATATCTTCACTTCAATAGTTCAATGCAACAATAAATTAATTTATTTCTTCAAATATAATTTTTAATATGAATTCCAACATAGTTATAACTTGATGCAAATCATACATCACTTCATTCTTTAGATGCATAACCCGGGCTAGCTAGTTAGTTAGCAGAAGTTTACACCTGGTATCACCCCATCATGATTGGGTTTTTATTAATACATACTAACGATTTGTATTTATAATGCATCTATTTAAACAGTATTCACAGATATATTAATCCTCGAGAATTGCAAACTTTCTTGTTCGGTTTGAGCAAGCAAAGCAGCAACAGAACCCACAAAAGCAGCATTCATGTAAGTGGTGGGTTCAGCGTGGGAGTAGTCTGTTCTCGCATCATTGAACTGGTCATTTGAATCAGGTCCACCAACAATTGCACCCACATGTACATTTGGGTTTGGTTTTTTAGCTGAGTAAAAGTTTGAGTAGCCATCATTGCATCCTACTTTTTCCGGGAGAACTTGAACTGAGGGAATGGATGCACCTCTGTGGTGTACCTGCAAGGGGAATTTGGTGCCAAAGCCTGCCATATATGACATCTTCATGGGGTTGTTTCCCAGTATGTAATCCACCTGTAAAGCAAATTTAAAGATATAAATGGTCCGCATGCTTGTTCTGGAATTAACTCTTAATTAACTTGACTGGAGCTACAAATTAAGATATTTCAATAAGCAATATTACAAAATTCATCCATTTTGTTTTGGATAGTTCTTTAACAGAGAAGTTACATCGACCTGTGATTTCGCAAAGGCACTGATTTTAGAGGCAGATAAATGCACATTGCCACATTGGACTCCTTCAATACGAGCTGCATTCAAGGTTTTGGAGTAGAAAAATAGCACCATGGAAGAGCTTGTAACATACTGTAAATTACTACTATCTCTAACATATAGCAGCCCACCTACAATTACAAATATGCCAAAAAATTAATATTTTTTCATCTTATTTATGCAAAAGAAACGGAAACGTAGATATAATTTATTTGATATAATAATGGGAGGTGCACCAGGAGTTGTTTTAATCTGCAGAGAACTGCTTCCCGGCATCAATGCACATACAAATGACTCGATGTCGGTCTTAAACCTAGACAAATTGCTGTTCCCACTGTAAAATTCCTGAACAGAAATTTGTTACTTGGATACTTTTCCTGTTCTCTTAAGAATCGTAAGATTGTAAGTTGATTACTTTACCTTCGCAAGTAACATCTGAGCTCCAGCGAATTTGTTGTCCCAACTAAACTCAGACACCGCCTGACTCCATCCTTGGTTGCTTATTACATAATTCAAGTACCTGTTATCTCCACTTGCTTTGTATCGCCAAGCCGCAGCCCATAATAATTCATCCTTAATTAGATATCAGAAATATAGTAAGAATATTATAGCGAACAACAGGTTAGAAGCAAACGATCCATTAAAATATTCCATCTTAATGTTTCATTTCCTATGTTTTTCACCTGAAAGCCTGAGTAAGAGCAGTAGAAAGGGCAAGAATCCTTGTAAGATCCCCTATACTTGTCCGCAAATTCAAACAGCTGTTGAACAAACTCGAATGTGTCAGAAATCAAACTTGTATATATAATACATATAAAATTTGCTGGGCATAAGTGAAACTAAATAGCGAGTGTATGTACTGCTTTTGAATGACTTAATAGCCTCGAAGAGTAGTTGGAATCAACTCCTTTGAAGACAATTGAAGCAGCAGAAAGAGCAGCTGCAGCCTCAGCCGCTGCCTCGGTGCCTGGTGAGTCAGAAGTTATCTTGTAGAGTGTCCGAGGGGTGTCCATGTCTTCAGGCCGCTCCCAACACTGGTGATCCGCATTTCCATCTCCCACCTACATATGAAACTCACTTTAAATTTCATACCTCGAATGTGATCCTGACGCCAGTTTTGTTACATGGTCTTATCAATTTTTTTTTCCTTTTTAATCCTTATTTTTTTTCTAATTTCTTCCTATGCAATAAAACCAACTCGACTAGCCTCTAAGATTGCATGTTATTCAAATAACTCATAATAGTTTTCAAGGGCATCGTTTAAACTCATCCTTAAAATGTGGAAGTGTTCCATGCAACCCAAATTATTGAGTAATTAGCACTGAACCTAAATATTAGATGTTCTAAGCATATCTACTTGAAAGAGAGAGGACACCTGAGTATATAATGTGGTGGGCGAAGTGTGAGCTTGCAATATGAAGTCTGAGCCCCAGCGAATCGCGTTATGTATGTAGTCAAGCTGATTGACTGAGGAGATCTCTCTTTGATACTCAACGGCGGTCCAACTCAACAAGCTGACAGTAAATGCCATTGGCCATCCAAACTTGATATTGTCACCGGCATCATAGTAACCTCCTATCAAATTTACCTGCCAAAGCAAGAACTAATCCTACTTAACTAATATCGATCCTTAATTTACATTTGGGCTGAAGTACCGAATAATTAATTTAATTACTAGTTTATACAAGTGTTAAACAAGATTCATTAAACTGTGTTTCATGAGATAATATAATACACTTAAACAGTTGAAATAATACATTATCAGGCTTGCCATCAGACAGTGCAGAGTGTCTCCTCCACTTCACTCTTTGAGTTGATGGCAACTTCCCTGATCGTTGCCCTTCAAAGAATAAGATTGCTTTGCCAATTGCATCTTTATAATCAAAAGACGGGGAGCACAACCCTTCATCTCCTATGCCTAGCACAGCACTGTGACTGGCCAAGACACACAAGAAGACCACACCCCAGAACCCTACCCCAATAGCTTCACGGCGTCCCATAATTAATTTTTTAACTATCAATAGGTATTTATTCATTTGTGCTGGTTGGTATTTATAGAGCCTGTATGTAAGAAATGCCCTTGGTTGTGATCATTATTACATTAATGATTATCATGTATGCAAGATTTCTTTCTGTTATTATATGTTGATATAGGTTGAATTAAATTTAAATGCTTTTCAAGTCATTTGAAAATACTTTTGGGAGAGTTTGAGAATTTTTGAATGAAGGTGACATGGGGTGCCGTAATGGGCATTGCGTGAAGGGTCATATGAGTTGTAAAATTGCTGAAAAGTCAAAATAAGTTGAGTCACAGACATTATATTGATCAAAGATGCAAGATGCATGCACATGCTAACACCCACTCCTCATTCCTCAACGTCATTAGCTATTACTACCATCATTTTCTCTTTGTACCATTCTTTTGCAACTCTATATCCACATCCTAACATTCTTAAGATTAATTTTCTATGTGTTATCTTATCTTATTTTTTTTTTTGAAATATGTATATTGTTATTTGATTTCTAAATAAGGGATTGATCACGATCGATCTAGTGAAAAGATGGGGACAAAAATTGTAGTTATATATCCCTTTCTAGTGCGATTGTTCAAAAATACAGGATAACTCTCATGAATTATATGACGATTTGATTTGATTTAATGCTTCGAAGGAACACTCAAAGAAAGACTTTGAGGATAGCTATTATGAATTATTGAGGATCGTCTTTCTTTGGACAAATAATTATGTGACGAATCTTTGGGAAAAAAAAATATTTATAACATTAGTGTTTAACTGTTTATCATGGAAACCTAGTCCGCAAGTGGTTGTTCCATGGTTGTTCCAACTTTCACTCAAAATCCTATATTTGTGGCAACAACCATTTGTGTTTTCTTCACTTATTGCCTAAAGGCCCCTACAAGTCACAAAAGCATATGCAAGATGCCGGCTCCTGGCCGCGGAAAACAAATAAATGTTATATATAAAAGATGCTTGGACCTTTTGTTTTTGCTTCTGAACTTCAATCCTAAGAATTTGAACTTTTGAAAGGAATACTGAATCGGTACTTTGGTTTCACATGCTAAAGCTTTAAAAATGGTGATATTTATAAACCTTCTTCAAGATCACATCCCATTTCCATGGGGAAGTATATCCATTGATGAAAATAATTAGTCAACTTTTTGACAGAGAATGAATGAATAGAAGAAATGACATCTCTTTCGTCACAACCCAACTCCCTTATGGGCAACCTGGGTTAGGTTTAGTTAGGTTCATTTGAGAATGAATTCCTGATGTCATGTGCGCATGTTACAACGTCCTGGTATATGAAAAGCAAATGTAGTTCATAGCTTTACATTGGTTTCTTTTTTATCATTATACATTTTCTTCCTTGTACACCCTTAGCTTTTATTTGGTAACAAACCGTTTGGAACCACATACAACATCATATGACAGTCTATACACGCATTTATTATAACATGACATCCTCAACATGTAAATTGATTGCACGTAAATTTTGTCCAAAGTGGTTCGCACGTATTGAGTTGCTTCATTTGCTTGATGATTAGATGTCCTATTTACTAAACAGTATTGGGTCTTTGGCAAATCGGGTACCTAAGATTTTGAAAAGAGCCCAATTCCCAAGTGATGATATTATATTAACACTAACTTGGTTGCTAGTAAGTCCGAACATTGGCTTACCCGCAGAGGATGGTAAACATGCACTTGAATTATCTGCAAGCATACTGCAAATTCAAATTCCTGAATAGAACACAGTGTATCAGCATAAACGCCATAATGCTGTAAAGTAGGGACCAACGCATTTTACAAGTTTGTTTGGTCTCAACCAACCTCAGTCCATGTTATGGAAAAGCAAATTTCAAATGTAAGATTCTAGATCAGCGAAGGCGTGAGTGAGATCAAGGATAAACAGAGCATTAAAGGACTGTAAGTGACATCAATGCTCCAGAAAATAATTACAAATAAGAAAACACATGCGCATAGCATATCAAGAGATGACTTGACAATGCGTTTATAAACATGGAAAAATTTTAATTCATAAGGAATTATTCATACAAAGTAAGGACAAAAATGGATCCACCATTTGTACCTTGTAACAAACATAAACTTTGAACTTTTTCGCAGAGCAGAAATTTCCCGTCTGATGTGTTCTTCAGGCAACACAGAACCTAAAAGGCTATTACAGTGAAATCAGAAAGATGATGACCACGTTCATTCTCATTCATTTAGCAACCTACAGAAACAAAATCATCCAGAAACACTAATTGTATAGGACCTGGCAATCCGATTCCCCTCCAACCAAGGTTAATTGAATGGTTACATTATTGCCTGCACAAATATCTACTAGCAAGCCCTGACGTAGAATTATTCATGCTGCAAGTATAACACTTCTCACCATTCTACAAAACTAGCGTTGCAGACAGAAGGCTTCAACGTGAAGATAAAAAGCAAAGGAGCCAAGCTACTATGTACTATTCAGTATAAAGCAGTGTAACCTGTCTAGCTAGAGAAACAAATATTCATTTGAGAAAACTACAACTGGAACCATGAAACTCTTCTAAGACCTTTTAATTTGAAACCTTAAGAAGATAACCGCCTGTACGAATCCGCATGACATAATGCTTATAATTGGAAAGTACCTACTTCAAGACCATGCCTTGTAAGAAGTATCCTACGTTGACCAACCCATTCCAACCGGTAAGAGAGGTCAAGGTTATGAATAGACGATTTCAAACTGTCTGTATAACTCAAATTCCTAGCATTCTCCTACAAAGGTAAAAGAAGATGTTATATTAGGATGCAGTAAATATTTGATGTCTACAAAATTCTCAAAAGAAGAAAATTACCTGCAGCTTGGCCTCTTTATCATGTCCCATTATGCTGGCCATTATGCTAGACCTAGAAGAATTAGGTGAAAATCCCTCCCATGGTGGGACAAATATCAGTTTGGTACATTGAACGGGAGCCAAGTTTCGGCTCAGTTTCTCCCACCATACAGATCCCAATGACCACCACCTGATCATCAAACCATGCTCAGAAAAAGCGACCAGTCCCTGCAATTTGTCAGACACATTGGAAGTTGAACCCTTTTAAATGATATTCACAGTTAATTTCACCCACTATCCATCCATGAAAAATGTAACATGCAAAAGTTAACTTGATTCTTAATTGACAACATGGTATGAACTTAAGGATTCCATAAGGTACAACAATAATATAACAATTTTGCCAGAATTAAAGCCTATGACAGTAGAACTGTCAAGTAAATTGCTGATTGCACATAAACATGAAATGATAAAATGAAGGTAGTTCACGGCACCAGCAAACAGAACATAGATTACATATTGGTGTTTATGGGGCCTTAAACTAATTAGATGTACCTCTCCATCTGGGGAAAAGCTCAGGGCTGAAATTGCTGATGTTACAACTGTTTCCGATGCTCCTGCAAGCAAACTTGGAAGCCCAGGAGGTCCACTTGCATCCAAAACCTTTAATTTCGTCACACTACATTGGGAATCAAAGGCCACTTAGTCGAAGAAATACACGTCTCTGGTTGTCTCAAAACAGGAGATGAAATAAAAAGCAAGACAATCATAATAATTCAACAATTCAGTGTTTTACCAAACTCAGTTCTAAAGTTGATCTTTCGCTACCTTTGCACATCATATACACAAATGCTAGCATTCTTAATCTCTCCAACTGCATCCCCAACAGCCAATTTAGTTGATGTGTCGTTCAAAGCTACCATAGGGAATACACGTACAACTTCCTTTAATGCTGTCAATGAAGTTTGAAGGCAGGTTCTGCGCATGACTGCATTTCCAGGGTCCATAGTTTGTAAAATGAAGTTAACCACCTGCAAATCTGTCGAAATGTCAATAAAGATAAAAGATAAAACGTGACTTAAAATATTTCAAGGCATCATGAACAACTGCAATGCAAAGATAAAATTTTTTTCACTGAAAAACACATGGAAAAATAAAAGAATATCAAATCTTTGGGGATAAAAAAAAATTAATGCATCGTGAAAAACTAGTAATAGCTACAATAAAAAGTAAACTCATTAAAAACAAGTATTTACAGGGAGAAAAAAAATGGCAAGACAAAGGTCTTCTGTGGCATTCAACATGGGAATTTCTTAAACTAAGCGTTCTCATATTTTTCTCTAATTTATTTTAAACACAGATTGACAATCTGTTGCCCAACTGAAACAAGCTCTACTAACCTTTTCAAGGTACTGAACCAAATTTCTTGGAGAACCACGCACGACCCTTATGATGGTCATGAGAGATACCAAGTGAACAGGTGAATCAGATGCTGTAGACCAGATTTGACTTTCTACAACAGACAAAAAACCTAGTATATCAGCCATTGCTAGACTTGGAAGAAGAGTCCCAACCAAAGTCTCCCGAATCGATGCTGGTACAGCTGGAGAAACTCCAGCTGAGTTGAATGATGAGCCACTTACACACTCTATCTGGAAGAATATATCTGCAACTAGACGAGGGATTTCAGAACCAATGCATGTCTTCCATGTACTCTCCATACCTTCTGCAAGCAGCTCTGCTGCAGTGGAACTATATTTCTCATTCATTGCCATAACCAACTTCATTAATGGATGAATAACCAGCATGGGAAGAGTTGGTTTTACAAGGCTACGATACCAAATAGCCAATGCTGCTGCAACAATGATATGCGATGTCATTGCATCTTGACTTGTTCCCCCAACACAAGAAATCCAATCTTGCACTTCATATGATTCCAGCCAAGTGAGTACTTTAGATTCCTCAACCTGAGAAATTCCTTGTGTTTCTGTCGACCACTCAGAATCTGATCCATTTGTCGATGTTACTTCTATATTTGAAAAATTGTGCATATTCACTCCAGTTCCAGACAGAGACCTCACAAGTTTTGCATCGCCATGTGCTTTTTGACCACAAAGTGGGAGTGGAATTGCTCGGGAGGCAGCACAGTGAAACAGAGAGCGTGCAGCCATACGTACATGTTCACTTTCATCTTGCCAGAAACTCACTAAAAGCTGTAAAGCAGAGAAACAACACTACTGTAACAAAACTAATAGATCCTAAAACTTGTCAATTATGTTATTTTAGATACGAAAACAATAAGGCACACCAGAACTTAAATCACAAAAAATAGAGCAGTGATAATCATGGTTACAATTTTGATCAAATCAGAACAAGAAATCACTAGCAAAAGATGCAACCTGAAGCAGAGGTGGCTTTATATCTGGAATCTTTTCAGCAAAATTTCGAGTATAGAAGGCCGCTAACGCGCTGCAAGTAATACCCATCAGATGAATGGTCAGCAACATTGTCAATAAAATGCACATTAAGGGGATATGTTCCAGCAATGATGACCATAAAGAGGAAGATTCATAATTCTTAGAAATACTAGCATCAAAACAATGAAATTTGAGAAAACACCCACTCAGGTATCACTGTAATCCACATGTAAGTGAAGATTTACCCTACAGTCAGTCCTGCTTAAAAGTTTCCGAACCGAAGAGGAAATGAAGGCCAAAAATTTACACCCAGAAGGCCATGTTTGGACTCCTTTTCTTCATCTTTTTCTTTTTTATTCTTGTGATAAGACACTATAAAATATATTAGATAAAGAGCATACAAGGGAAGACGAGCAATCCACTAAAGAAGGATTAGCCTGAGAAAACACAAAATTAAACAGGAGATACTTCATTCAGCCCCAGAAAAATAGTTAACCAATAAAAATCCCAAATCAGCAAGTATAACCTAGAACTCCCTCCAATTTAAATGAATCAAAGAGAAAAAAGTATCAACAAACTCTTTTAACATTGAAGCCCCAAGAAAAACTAAAGGACAAACTGTATCCTACAAAAATTAAAAAGCTGATGTACACGGAGAAAGCCAAGTGACCCAAACATAACATCTGTGAATGAGAACAACTTGTTCACACACCTCAATACCAGCTAAAAATTTAAAAGTAACCAAGTTTTGAATGCCGAAATGTCACACCTTTCCAACACAATATTCAAAGCCATTTTGCTCCACCCAACTAATTCTATATTATATGGGGAGTTTCAATGCAAAGTGATTAGCAGAATAGAGAGATTTCAAGCAGGTAAAACCTTGTAATACCTGCTAGCTGCTGAACTGGAGTGACACAGGCTAAGCATACGTTGTGCAAGGGATACCATTGTAAGTGACCTCATTGCACAAAATTCTGATGATGATTTCCAAAGCTGAAATGTCGATTATGTGTCAGGGAAAGTTGAAATAAGCAAAATAAGAAAATAATGCCAACATATAAGAAGGTTTAAATAAATACCTCAAGAATAGCTCGTGAACCAGGAAAAGTCAATGTTAAAGACCCCTTTTCCCCTTGCAAACCAGCAGCTACAATAAAGTTTTCTGGTCTCTTTAGCTTCATCTCAGTTATAAGCAATTTATCGAGCTCACCATCTACATTCCACAAGTGTAAAAATGACAAGCTAAATCGAAGCATATATTCCTCAAGTGACCTAATCCAGGCATGCTCTTCTGTAGTATCATTTGATGTATTATGCACATCAGAACCATTGTCTACAGTCATATGACTGGAGCTTGGTGTCTCAGTTTCCAGTTCCTTCATGTTGGCAATTTCTTGTTTGTTACTGTCCTTTGAGGCAGACTCATGCTTTTGAGAAGTAAACATAAATGATGCAAGATCAAAACTCAAAGTAGCAATTCCAGGATACGGGGTAGCACACTTGATGGGTTGCTTTCTCCTTTGAAGAATAAAAGGTGTGTTTGGATATACTTTTCCCAATTTTCCTTTGCTAACATGTGCTTGCGAAGTACCAGGTTCAGTTATATTATAGGAGGTGACCCCTCTCTCATACTTACATAAATGAGATTCAGATATGCTTCCATCTTCATGTATTGGAAGAAGTAACGAGGAAAAAGAAGTATTCCCATTTAACACAGTGCCAGAAATGGAATTCACACTGATGCCTTTACAGAAATGATCAAACATTGAATGAGAAGCTGCTCCACGGAGTACTCTCTCTCGTGCACCTGTCTTTACATCCCAAATGTACAAAACATCAATATTATCAGATGTCCTTGAATGGTCCCGGCAGAGGCATGCAATATAACCTCTTGGACCATCCCAAACGACTTTTGCAGGGTAATCTGGGTGTCCAGGAAACATTCTTTCCACCCTCAAGGTTTCAAGAGAAGCAAGAGCAACACAACAGTCCTCCCCGACAGACAGAAAGCAATTATTCCATGGATGTTGAGTCTCAGGTGGGGAAAAAATTATTTGGCGCACTGGAGCCACATGGTGGTGCATGACCGTGATAAGATTGCCAGTGCTGAGATCCCATATACGAATTGTGCAATCCATGCTTCCAGAGACTAAAACCTGGTTGGGTCTCAAGTCTTTGCCAGTGCCCACCATCTGATGTGCAGCCAAACATAGTACAGCACCAGTGTGTCCTGAAAAAATTTGTCTGGATACAGGTGAATCCATGCCTAGGTGAGGACTTCCACCAGAAGAATCAAGTCCATCAAACAAATCAAATTGTAGAACCTCTATTTCGCCACTAAAAAAGCCATACACAATAGCATAAGGGGCATAGAAATTTTCAGAAATAACCATGGAAGAAGATACAACCTTTCCCTTGAACACAAAAGCATCACTCTCACCATCTGCTTGTCTATTATATCCATTTTTAGCACAAGGAACGGCATTTTTCCTAGAAGTTAAGTTAGTCTCCTCACTGCCAGAGCCCTCAATTTCACCAGGAAAAGCAGAGTTAGTAATCCACTCAATAAAAGAAAGGCCTTTTCCAACCATTCTGCTATGCTGGCAGAGCTTTCCACAGCTATCATCTTTCTGATTTAGTGACCAGACTGTGACATGTGGTCTCCACTGAGAAGTTTTTTCGACATGAAAGCAAACTGATTCAACACGGAGAAGATAAAGGCTCATTTGAATGAAACAAATGGAATATCTAACATCACTGGGATAAGAAACAGCTGGGATCTCACAGTGGGGCTCACAGATAAATTTCTCATTCATATATGATACAACATATACAATTGCAGCTCCTCTACTATTCCACAAAGCAAAATTCTCAGAAAATGCCTCATCGGCTTCCTTGGTATTGACAGGTTTCTGAGCATTATCACTTTTAAGAAAAATGCCCCCTATAACATGTGAGCGAGTAGAATCACCTTCAAGACAAAAGAGATTGTCCACAAGAGAAATCTCTCCTATTGAACAACCACTTCCCAACAGCCTAAACAAGCAACAATCTTTTAGCACAAGAGCAATTACATTCCCACAGGTCGCAACTGAAACGACCTTTCCTCCATCAACCAGTCCATCTGCCCAAACAGACATATCCAACTGCAAAGAACTTTTGTGTAATCCAGTGCCCCCCTCTCCATCTGACTCAGGCTCCTTTGATATTGCAACCATTTGAAGCCTACCAAATGAATCAACCATGACCGCAGAATGCTTCCCACTGTCATCAGCTGATGGAACAACAGCCATAAACTTCAAACTTCCAATAGATAAATTCCCATGAAAAACAGTTTGAACAATGGTAAGTCCATATGTATCAACTATAACCACAGAGCACTTTGGGGGTTTTCTGTTTTGAACTTCTTTATCTGCAGAAACCTCATCTCCTTCAATGGAATCAAAAAAATGATGGTCAGATAATTTGATAGCATCAATGAAACAGCATCCAATACATACATATCGCTGGTTCGAGGGCAGCGTACAAACAGTTGATGGACTGCCAACCCAGGGGGGCAGTTTCCTTCTACGTCTGCAATGTCCACTGCTTCTGCTCCATACACACAGCCCACCATCAGTACATGCACTTATTAAGGCGCCATTGTCTAAGGAAGAATTTTCCATAACAGTACTTGAATTTTCACCCTTTCCGTCTCCTGAACCTACAGTAGGATAGCAGATACCAAGATCAGCTATTGGCGCAGCATGGCCACACAACATAGCAATGGGTTTAATTTCCTGTAACAGGAAAAAAAATTATCAAACTTTCAGATAACACCAAAATTTTCTTACTGCAAGCACGAAATTTAGTCCAGAATTGAGTTAAGTTTTCATTCTCGAAAATTAACAAACAAGTGGGGAGCATACGATACAATTCAAATGAATCAACAATTATGTAAACTTATGAATCTCATTACCAAGTTGGAATTGGATTCAGAGGAGGAGAGAGTCCACCACAGAATGGAGCCATCGGATCCACCAGTGTAAAGAGTCGGGGGTTGGGTCAGTGCTGCCGCGGCTGTGACTCGGTGAGTCGGAGGCGTGCCCGACCATATGCACGCCACGGATCGGCACTTCATTTCCCGAGTTCGTTAGTGCATGTAACTCGGTATCAGAGTTTGAGCAAGTGACTGATTGAGTGACCCAGTTGCGTTCCCCCTTCTTGAGTTGGCGGTTAAAAAGTTACTGGAAGTAACTGACCGGAGAGCTTCATATGATTTTTTGTATTTATTTATTTATGAATATTTAAAGTAAAATTACAGTTCAATTAAAAAATAAATAAATTTTGAGTAAATATCATTAACCTCCCTTAAAGTTTCAAAATTAAACATCGGCCCCTTGTTTGCGAAACAAGTAAACGTAGTCAAGGAAATTTCAAACCTATGAAATTCTCAAGGCTTGGAGGCTTTGTATATCTTCCATCGAAGCTAGTTGCTCTTTCTTTGGAGGTCAACAGTGAGGATGGATAGTGAATTTGCAGAGAGGCCAAAGGAGCATTCGTGGACAACAACTTCAGACTTTCTGTCGAGTATTCACACCAAGGCCATTGACTACAACCCCCAAAAATGCCAATCTTTTCGTCGACCGAGCTCAGGCCAACATTAAACTCAACAACTTCACTCGTAACGTACCGTAGAAGTTCTTTTGCTCTATGACATTCTAATGTGATTAACTTCGTTTTATTGTTTATTGCTCAGGATGGGTTTGTACTTTTGTACAAACTCTTGCAGACAAACTGACGTGCTATGAGATTACTAGAGTAATAAATATATATAATTTATGGGTGATAAAGCATGAATAAATGAGTAATACCACTTTAGTTTGTATACATAGTTTATAAGAGTAGTACTATTTTATTTACCTTCATACGTGTCACTGTATGGAGTCTTGAATAAATTTTTAGATTTACAGAATGTTTTACTTTTTATAGGTGGAAAAGTAGAATATCGTGATTATTTTACATTATTTTAGGCCAGAAAAATTCATACCCTGTGAAATTTTGATGTACTTATAATGTATGCCACTGTAATTAATTACCATTAAGTTAATTCTTCTGAAAACTGTAATCAGGGTAACGTGAATTATTGTTTTGCAAGGTGTTAGATGATAGTATCTTCGGGTCCTATACTAGGACTATGATATTAACTGACATTGCACAATGCAGCTTTGAGAAATATATATATGAATTTCAGTTATCGATTTTGCTAGTTTCACATGTTGTATGCAGCACTGCCTTTATGAAGATTAAAGAATATCATACTGCTAAGGCAGCTCTTGAAAAAGGTGCTTCCATGGCTCAAAATGATTAAAGATTTAACAAGTTGATTCAAGAATGTGATAAGCATATTACAGGTGTATTCTTGTTCTGATGTCCTATATAATCGTATTTACTTAACTAATATTTTTCAAGTTCTTTAAGAATTTTATAGTTGACTTATGCAATCTTCAAATTTTATGACTATTGGATGTTTTTTCAGAGGAGACAAATAACTTGGCTAAGCCCTTGACATCAAATTTGCCACCAAGCTCTGCCCCTTCTTTTGAGCCGATCTCATCAGTCAAACCGAAGTACAGGTTTCTTCTTTTTTTAATAACGTTTTATGAAATACTTGAATTTCTATTATTAGCATAATGTCTCCGCCATTACAACTGATTAAGATTGTTATCGACCGTCATTGTTACTATTGTGTAAAACACTTGAATATTGGTTATTTTGCAGACATGAAAACTACCAAAAGCCCGAGCAAGTTGCTTCGACAATATTTGCAGAGGGAATATTAGCAGAACATGTAGCTGTTGATTTTGGGGAACAGATTGGATGTTACTTTCTGAATTCACATCTTCATTAACTTTTTCACCCTCTAGATATATACTTGAATAATCATGTGGCTCACTGGCTCTTTTACTTTGAATATAATTGGTGTTCTACGTACATATATATATATATATATATATATATATATATATATATTTTAACGTGATCCACATTTTAATGCAGTTGAGTGTTACTATCAATGTACCTGGTGAAGATACTTAACCATTTTCAACCTAGATTGTTTGGAAAGGTGTCTACTTCGTGATCTTCCTGTTGTGCTGGATCTCTGTCCCTCCCTTCTCTTTACTTGCCATGCACTCATCCTACCATTTTCCATGGATGAACACAAAATATAGAGATCCCCCTTCAAGGTTTGATATGAGGGAATATATTTCTAAATGGACTTGTTCTGGTTATCGCTTAGTTTCCTTTTGATTAAACATTGGGTGTGCATTTCACTTGAATGTGCCATCATGAAATACAGATTTCTGAAGTAAATGGTCCTCCCACGAATGGCTGTCATTCTCTTTTCCTTCAATTTTTGCTTAGGGCTCATGTCGGCTTTTGGCTCTAGTATAATATGTTGCCTATATTGAGCAAACAGTCACTATGTTTTTCAACTGGCCTCTTTGCTCCATGTGACCACTACAGATAATACCTGAGAAATGCAGATATGAAGTATTGACAATCAAAGCTGAGATCCCTCTGGCAAAATCTGAACTTATTAAATGGACATCTCTTGAAGGAAAGTAAAATTTTCCAAAATGCAAATCTACCATCAAGTTGGTCTTACAGTCTTTATGCTACACACACTAAAATTTGTATTTATATATTCATTCTTCATATCAGTTATATTTGTCACATACATAATAACCAGTTGATAAAATAATTCAGTATTTTTTGTTTACTTGATGAGTTTGCTTCTTTATGCTAAATTTGCGGTTGCATCTCAGAGGCCCTCATACCCATCTCCGAAATCGAAAGCAACAGACTGGGACAGGCTGGAAGCTGAAGTGAAGGAGTTAAGCAACCTGCTAGATTAATATTAAGAACATTATAATTTAAAAAATATAATTCAAAAACAGAATAAGGCAAAAGAAAGGGAAGTGAAAGATTGCTTATTTACAACCACAACGAACAGAAAACTGTTTGCAACTTTGCCTTGGAAGCAAGTAACTGTTCATTTAAGATTTTAACACAGATAATGGTTTGTATTCCAGGAAAAAGGGGAGACCCTAGATGGAGATGCTGCTTTGAATAAGCTTTTCCAGGGCATTTACCAAAATGCTGACGAGGACATGAGAAGAGCTATGTCAAAGTCTTTCGTAAGACTCCCTGTCTCGCAGAGTTTAAGAAAAGCATTTTAATTACAATATTTACAAGCATCATACATGATGGCTATTAACTTATTTACCCATCTTGGCATAACGGATGGGCAGCAGATGTGCCATTGACCAGGGCCAATTTGTCAAAACTGAACAAAAAAAAAAATTGATATTTCATATTTGGAACTATCATATTTGTTGTTGAGTTTTTTAGAATAGTAAATCTGATTAAAATCATGGAATGTTACAGATGGAGTCAAATGAAAGGGTACTTTCGACGGACTGCAAAGATGTGGGCTCAAAGAAGGTGGAATGCAGTGCACCTGAGGGGATGGAGATGAAGAAATGGTAGTTCGAATTCATTTAACATATAATCCAATTGAAAGATCGTTTTTGATAATCTAACGCATGGAATGTTGTCTAATATCATCTAATACCTTCTGAGGCACTTTAGTGATTTTAGGGTATGTTTAGTATGTAACATTGTATAGTATAATATAGTATTGCATTATATAGTATTAAAAATAATGTTATGTCAAAATTATATAGTGTTTGGTATACTCATATATTGTATTAATTTACAAAAAAGTAAGAATTTTTTTCAAAAAAGATATAGAAAGTATAAATATATTTTTAGTTTATTTATAAAATTAGTTATTTAGTAATTTATCGAATAGTTGTTAATTGTTGAAAAAATTACTTGGGGTCCAATGCCCCCCTTAGACCTATTAGGCAATTTGAGTTTATGGTAGCATACTAGGTGTTAATTGGTCCAACGGGGATAGTGGACCTCGATTGTCACCCAGTAGGGGCGGTGACTCCCTTCATTCCTTCTTTATTTTAGAAAAAAATTTTGATTTTATAATTTATTTATTAAATACATCTTTATTTATTTTTAAAATTTTAAAAATTAAAGGGTATTGTTGGATATATTGAATTTTATAGGGATAATTTTGATATTTTTTGTTAGTGCTATGCAATGTAATGCAAATGTCATAGATTAGTTTTACATAATTTAATGCAATGTTGATGCATCTAAGGGTTGTACTTTGTATTAATTAATATTATGCTAAATTAACACCAAACACATGTATTATACTATTTAATACAATATAGTAAAATAATGCTATACAGTATCGCGCACCAAACATATTCTTAATCTTTATTACATAATTAAATTTGACCACTTTTGATAATAGCGCATTTTCTTGCAACGGCAATGTGATTTACAATTCGCCACCGTAAATCATAGAGAAGAAAAATAAGAAGGATTGAAAAAACTGCCTAGGCAAATCTCAGAAAATTAATGCTACTAATCGATTTTATAAACCACTGATCGCTTGTGCTTGTCTTCAACTTGAGTTTGAGTTAAATAGAACCCTCCAATGCTTTAAGTTTTATCGACAATAAAATGATAAATTTATGATGTCCAGCTATATTCGATGAAGTCATTAATATTTTCATTTTACTATAAATTAGTAAATTCCGTTCTTGAACGACGAGTTTAGAGACTAGTTCTAGAATCATGGAAACAAGCATTGGCCTTCGTCAATCATTGTGAAAAAGCCTATATATTTTCATAACTGTAATTAAATTCAAAGATCAAAGCTAGAGGCAAGCTATGTACATTGCCCCGTTAGAACATATTCATAAAAATTGTAGTTGATATGGTTGAAGATGCACACATATAAATATTAGAAACTAAAACCCTTACTACGACCAACCACGAAAAAAGTAAGCAAATTAGCTGAACTGAGCGCCCATGAGAATCCTAAATCCAACTACAAACTCTTAATACACACACAGACAGCAGAGGAGACTAAAGCCAGGTTCTACCTAGGTAGTGACTTTACAAGGTGAGCGTGTTAGACAAAATTGACCGTACCCTTTACATTATTTACAGCCCAATCATGTGAGTTTGGATCCGCTCTCCACATAGCAAGCAAGACATTTTTAGTTCATCCCAGAAGAACGCTCAGGCAGAATACCAGATCCGCCATTCACACTACCGCGTTCAGTAATGGGATTATTTTGCACTTGAGGAAGATGGGCGTTCCTCCTGTTTGCAAGAGGCACCTGCAAGTGAGGTGGAACAGTAGGCAGGCTAGAAATTGGATTGGTTAGTGGCCTTCCTGCTTGAGTTGGTTGGGTTGGCTGAATCATTAACTGGCTAAGAGCAGCAGAATATGCCCGACCAGTGAGGCTTCCTCGCATTCGACCAGGCCTCCAATTATGCTCTGATGGCAAATCCGTGAAATTATCAGGCATAACTCCCTGCGGCTGTCCTGCTATATTCACTCTTTGCTCCCCTGCTGATGCCCAAACCCCCTCAGCATTTGCTTGATATGAAGGCCCTGTCCTGGATGTTTGAACTTGAACTGGCACTGTTGGTGGCTGTCTAGTTATGTGGGTTGCAGTTCTAGCGGCTCGATGACTGGCAACCATAGCCCTGGCGTGTTGGCTACTTACATTACCAGCTGTATGGCCAACTCCAACCGCTGCACTCCCTTGCTGGGTCGGGGTTCTTGCAAGAGGTGAAGATGATGGGATCACAACTGATGACTGGTTCCTGGATTGAGGCATCCTAAGGTTCAGAGCTTGCTGCTGGTATATATTCTGGTTTTCAGTTGAAAGCCCAGTAGAGACTCTGTAAGCACCCGGGAGTGTACTTGTAGGTGGAAGGCCAACAACCTGTTAAACAGAATAACCCTTGATGATACCATCATTTAAGGAAAATGACATAAAACATGAAAGCCTCGAAAGAGGTCAGAAAAATTAAATATATCCAGACAAACACAAAAAGAGGAGGGGGTATGGTTGGTCAAGCAACAGCTCAATTGAGCATAATGTAAAAAATTTGGAATCAACCAAAATGAATAATTGCCAAATATCAGAAATCAACACAGGGACTATTGAAAATAAATCTAACCTGTGCTGCTGAGTGATGCTGCAATGAAGCTGAAGCTATATCTGGACCCAAAAATGCATTCACGGGGGGCCTAGAGAACTGCTGCTGGCGTTCGACATCACTATAACTATTTGCTACCGATACAGCAGCCTGAGGAGGCAGGGAAGAGCCATTAGGAGTCATGAAACCCAAACTAGTTACTGATCTTTGTTGAGGAGACGGTGTCTGGGATGGGGCGGGGAGGGCCTGAACTGCAATTGGAGTTCGGCTTACATGTCTGTTTAGAGGCAATCTCCCATATTCCTGGTTGTTCGCGAGTTGCAACTGCTGTAACAGCAGATTATTTGGAGCAGAATATTGACTTTGCATCACAGAAGTAGTCAAATTAGTATAGCCACATGCCTCAGCTTCCCGATTGAGTGCATGAGAAAAGGCATCAGTCATAGCATCAGCTAATACAGAAGATGTCATAAAATTGGAAGTAGGCTCAGAAATACCACCAACAAATTGGGCGTCCATCCTAGAAGTAGATAATGCAGACCCATTAGAATAGAGCAGTCCCGACCAGAAGTCATCCTCTGTTTGACTAAGAACATTTTGATTAACTCCAACAGTGGCATTCGATTCTGATGACATAGTTATATTTGCAGCAACAGGTTGACTTTGAAGGTTAGTCAGGAGAGGTTTCTGGTCTTCAGTCTCGTCCGTGCTCAATGCATCCATCTCATCATCATCCTTAGTGAGATCCAGAACAACAAGACCAGAATTTGACAAGCCAGTAGATTCTTGCTGTTCAAGTCCTTCTTTCTCTATCTTATCATGTGCCACATCCATATTGTCATCACTTTCCATGACAGCCTTCCATGATCCATCTGCGCAGATAATAACATCAGCAACATCCTTTCCCACTTCTCTCAGAACCTGAAAAAAAGAAAATGCTAGACAGTTCAATATAAGGACCAAAATACCAAATGAAAAGTGCTACTTCACAGATACATGCCTTAACCATATTTTGATCAACACGAATATCAGTGTAGCAGACATGCTGATTACAATGTGGACAGCGCCAGGAAGGTCGTCTTGAATTTATATCGACAAAATTTTCAAAATCGAAACACTGCATCAAACAGAATAACAGAAATCAAAGACTATAAATCTATTAAACTTTATTATTAAAAAAATAAAATAAAATTATAACCGTGACATATTTTGAAATATAATACAGAACTCCAATCGATAGCAATTGCAAAGTTGAGTATTTCCACCATGTAAACTAACAAAAAGACTTTTAATGAGAATGGAAGCAATATATCTTAGGCACATGCACACTCATCAAGTCCAATGGAACTAATTACTCGGTGGACTGAACCTGATATCAGATGACCACAAATCAACTACTAAAAACTTTAACTGTTTGCATAAGTACACTTATTGAAATCACCAGGTTCTACAAGGCCAGCAATAGCATAAAATAGATACCGTATCAATTTTCAGAACACAAATCCAAGCATGGTATAACAATTAACATTATCAAAGTTTACCGGATTGATGTTGATTCGCAAGATAATGAGTCATTCCATAAGGTAGACTCACCTGAAGATGTTTACATGAATGTCCTTTGACAGGAGTTGTGATTCGTTTATAACTGTCAATATGGAGAACCAGTCAATCAAAATATAAATAAATTCAGCTCATAGCAGGAGGAGTTGAAAAATAAAGTTATTATTATTTTCCAACAATAACAAAGAAGCATAAAGAGTATTCGCATACAGAAATGAAATGCCAAACAAGGGCAGACTTAAAATATTCTATTGGGTGCATCATAATTGGCTAAACACAATTGGCTGCTAAGCTCATACTAAACCCCATTAAGCAAAGGGGAAACCTTTGTTTTTTATAGGGGAAACCATTGAGTATATATTAGATAACAAGAAATCATTAAGAACTAAAAAATTATATATTGGCAAGCCTGGGCAGGGGAAGGGAGCAGCACACATGCTCCAATTCAGTAGCCTACTACTTTCCATGATCCAATACACAAATATAAACCATCCCCACCCATTAGACAAATATAACCAATGACCATTGACCTTGAGCAATATTATATCTCAACAAGCAAACCCCATCAAAAATTGAAGTATTGACTTTCCTTTGCAATTCCACAACGCAAATGAGAATAACTTGCAGTGTCATAGCATACCTTATGGGACAATTAAGTGATATTCGTGACGGCCCCTCAATTATGTCGGAATCTAATGTAATGAGAGAAAAAGAAAATAGAAGATCATATTATATTATTAAAAAAAATACAGAGATACATACATAATTAAATACAGCATTATGAATGGAACAGAACAGGGAAAAAAAATCGAAGGCAATGTCTCATCCCCTTCCCTTCTCCTTTTAAAATACCTGAATCTTGTACAGCAATGCCAGACTGAACATAATCTTGTATCACAGGAGAGTTAAGTGACGGTTCCATACTCATGAAGGCAACAACTGCTACATAATGACCTTTAAAACAGTTACAGCAGCTGTTAAAGCAGTGTCACATAACAAAAGCAGAATTTATCAATATAGAAAACTGGCTTCAAGCATACCATTGAACAGGCCTACTGCTTGAAGAAGATTTGTTCCAAATTTGAGCAGTTTATTCACAGTTGTTGGCAACTGTGGTCCAGGGTCCTGATAAGGAGAGGAAATACACAAAAAAGGTCAATTACGCATATGTTATACATGCATCAATTCATGCTCTATACATCAACTTATCTAAGAAGAGTACAAACCATCAACGCATTAGTTCTTCTATCAACTGGTTTTCCATTTAAAAGAAAGCTACAAAAGTAAAAGAGAAAGTCATCAGAATTGTTAAAAGAGAGAACAGATAATAAAATAGATAGGGAAGAGATGGTGAATATATTATTGTATATTATTGATATGTGAAGGCTTACATATGTATGGTAGAAGAATCAAAGTAAACTAGGAAATAAAATCACTCACAATCAATACATATTATTCCTCTCCTAGAATAGAATTATTATAATCTAATACTTCCATAAAGTTCTAACACTCACCCTCAAATTGGAGCGCATATATTTTTAAAGCCCAACTTGAAAATAAAGATTACAAATAGATATTTGATGACTCTTTTTGACAATTTAACATTAGAGTCATTAACTTCATATGAGGTGGATTGACAAGAGTAGCCATCTTACTCAAACTTCCAGATAGAATAGCCAACCAGCAAGAGAATGAACCCAGAATTATAAGTGAAGACAATTTTCGATAAGATAAGACATTTTTTACCACAGATCCTGGCAAGACTGTAAGCCTAGCAGTGACTTTTACCGCTGGTCAGAAGTGACGAGGTCATTTAACAGTAAAGAGACTCAGTTTGGAATAAAATTAAAGTTTGGGCAAACTATGGAGATTTGGCCAAGTTAGGGCAAATTTTTTCAGTAATTAGAGGAATTTTTATTTTTTTAGAAACACCCTCGAAAATTTGAGACACCCAAATGTTTCAAAAATTGCAAAAGATCCCTGAATGCTTATAACACAAATTTCACCAACTTACGACGACTTGACACCAAGAGGGCGAGAGAGAGCTTAAAAAAATAAGAGACTTAAAAGGAATAAACTGCGACTGGATTTTGTTAAATTGATTATTAATAAAAATAACATTAGAGACTTGAGGGAAAAGGAAATAGAAACTGATTTTTTTTCCTTATTATTGAAAACAAATTCATTACATACTAACAAAAAAGAAGAGAATTAAAATATTCAGAACTTAAAAGAAAAGAAAGATTGACATTTTTTTTCTCTTCTTTCTTTTCATTGTTGAATATGCAAAAATTTCTAAGGAACACTAACCCGCTTCGATACCACGCTAAAAGAGAGAAAAGAGAATAAAATAGATAGAGAAGAGATGGTGAACATATTGTTGTATACTATTGATATGTGAAGGCTCACATATATATAGTAGAAGAATCAAAGTAAACTAAAAAATAAAATCACTCCAAATCAATACATATTATTCCCTCCTAAAATATAATTATTATAATCTAAAACTTCCATGAAGTTCAAACAAGAATAAACTATAATAACTCTACCAAGCAAAATGAAATTAAAAAAAAAAATAAAAATAAAAAAAGAGATTCATACTTTGCCTCCTGGGGACTTATAATACAAGCAGATGTCTCAATATTATCTGTTTGGGCTACAAATAACTGCTGCAGACAAAAAGGAAATGGCAAAACACCAAGTAAGATATGCATTGACATGGATAATCACAGAAACTCTTAGGGATGAAGAAAATATCGCTGCAAGAAGATAACTGAAAAATATATATCAGTTTGCATCCACTGCTCAAAAAGACAGTACAGTTGCTAAGCCACATAATTCTTCACTTCATCTGGAAGAGCCAATGTCAGGTACCACAATAGAGGATACCTGTATGGTGACTGGATGGATGCTCCATGTTATTGAAGTTTCACTTTTCCAGGAACATCCATGTTGCTACTTTCTCAAACCTGACAGTGGCACACGAGTCCACATAACTTTGACTCATAGACAAGTATAAGAGTATCATGTCCAGCAATGACAAAGTATATCAGACACAGAAACCCCAAAAACTCTAGGCATAGAAGCACATAAATCATTTACAAAGGATTCTAGGAGTGAAAACACAAAGATGCAGTACATAATTAAAAGAAGAGGCATAGACTTTGATCGTAATGTCAGTACTCAACCAAATTGTATTGCGTACAAATAAGCAAATTAAATGATTACATAAAACATAAGCATAGTTTGATTAAATTGAGCTAAGACAAGGAAATATGAAGGGCTTTGCCAGATATAATGCACATTATTGATCATACTACACTTTGAAAATCCAATTTAAATTAGAGACACTTACTATTTTTTCTTGTGGAGAATGTCTCACATTCTTTGAAAGTTGGAAATCAATCATAAATGCCCCATATCCAGGCTGCAGAGCAAGAAACATAAATCAACGTTTGCTTCAACAAACAAAAGGATCTAAGTACAAAAGAAGAATTATTTCCTGTTTATAAAACCCCAATTCTTTGCTTCTTTCCAGGCATCAGTTTGTAAAGAACTCCGGAATAATTCTTTCCTTTTCATTTCTGTTCATGAAAGTTTGCATGTTGTATTGTATTAATCTTTTATTTTTTTATTATTATTATGATTTTTTTTTTTTTTTAGTGTCAAGGGTCAGAAGAAAAAGTATTTTCTTTTGAAAGAAAAGGAAAAATTACCATAAACCTCTCCAATGATTTATTTACACACTTACGCCCATTTAAAACCACTCTTCCCCTCCCTCCCGCCAAGGTATGGCTTGCTTTAGCCCCTACCTCATGGGTTAAATGTTCTTACATAAATCACAGGAAGGTTAGGCGCGATTAACACCCCCCAAAATAAATGAAATATATAAAAGTTGCATCAGCACGAAAAACCACCTCAATTTCAAGAGAAACAAGTATCTGCCCCATCTTCATTTGTGGATAGAACCTGTGTGTAGGGAGAGAAACAGAGCTTACAAATAACGTTAATAAATTATTCTGTTCCACTACTGAAAAACATGTAAATATTTCAAATTATAATCTAAAAGGAAATAGCATAACTGAGACTTCAACATTGGATAATAAGACCACTTTAAAGCTTTCCAGTTGCAATTACCCTCAAGTAGCACATCCATCCATTAACGTAGAAATTAAGTGAAAACAAATAACAATTAAGAAAAAATGGGCAAAAATTTAACTATTATATTCAAAAATGCTGCCTGCAAGGCATCCCTACCGCCATACCGGAAAATGATAATGAATCTCAACTCCT
Organism: Boswellia sacra; assembly: GCA_013180625.2. NCBI lineage: Eukaryota > Viridiplantae > Streptophyta > Magnoliopsida > Sapindales > Burseraceae > Boswellia > Boswellia sacra. Next base: position 1,521,367 of record SNVD02006955.1, on the reverse strand, counting down.
ACAAGTTGGAGCTATTATTCTTGTCAAACATAATAACAAGATGCTTGATTAAAATCTAAGAAAGAGGAACACAAGTAACACACTGAAACTAGAGAAGACACATGACAGAAGCTGCTTAGGCTCAAGGGTGACGTAAGAAGTGAGTTAACCAACTCATAGCAAAAATAGAATTCCAAAATTGAAAGAGTAATTACCTTGGGTCTAACCTACAAGCCCATTATCGTTAGGTAGGTATCAATTACAAAGAATACTCAATAAAACATCTTAGTCCAAATTTGTAATAAAATTAATTTACACACAACCACAACAAAATCCGACCTGGTCATAATAGTGGAAATAGTAGAAACTAAATTGCTTGGTCCAGTATTAAGATTTCGATGACCAGAGAAGCTGCTCCCCATCTAAATAACCATAAAGATAACAATTAGCAACACCAAAACGATACATGTGCCGTTAAGTGAAAACATGCTTTACAAAGGAAATAATTAGTAATGAACCTCATTAGCAAGGGCAATAAGTTCTTGATTCTCCTTCTCTGAAAACCATCCAGCCTTACAAGCATTCTACCATCAAAAAAAAAAAAAAAAAAAAAAAAATCAGTTGGAGGCTTTGTTCGAAGGAAGCATAAAAGTCGAGATTTTTAAATAAATAAAAATTAAAAAAAAAACTCCAATGAATCAAGAGGCGGCAGATAATATATCCAACAAACTGAACCAACCAGCCATCCAACTTGAGTTGGGTCAGCTGGGATCTCAAGGGGCAAAGGACCCAATGAATTATACGCACTCGTCGATTCAGGTCAGTTGTTAAGAGTATTAAATTTAAATTCGCCAAAACCCACCGCTATGAACAAATAAAAATTTGAATTGTGATAGCAACATGGCAGCATATGATTAGATGGTTTTTGAGCATTGTATGGTGCCCACACGATCATCCTTACATATACTAACAAACCGTAGCCCATGTAGACAGCTAACAACATCCTCATCTGATTTCTAAACACACAAGTTGCCTCAGCCTCTATTTCCATTGCACCAGTGGCCACCATCAAGCCACCCTCCAGCTTCACTGTTCACCTTTTTTTTCTTTTGTTTGAAAAAAATATCAATTAATATTCTTTAAAAAAAATTAATGTTAATAAATTAGTCAAGAGCCAAACTGCCGCTGCTTCTCCCACTACATAAGCTGTCCAACCACTAGATTACGGCCGTCAATTCCAATATTGCTACCAGTGAACATACTTCTTTTAGCAAAACAACCAATAATATTCTCCCTTTTTAATTAAAAAAACTGGTCAAATTTTGTCTAACATGATTTTTCCAAAATAAATTAGCATTGTTCTTTCTTCAAAAAAGAATTAATTATTACTAACAACCTGAAGAACTGATCTAACATCAGTTCAATTTGGCTTTCTCATGTTAAACTATGAATAGAAGTAATTAAAATTACCTTTACAGAGAGCATCAGCACCATGATGGCTGACTGCAAAAAGAGATCATTCCTACGTTGGCATATCTACATAGATACAAAAATAATTATAAGAAAGGAGGATTCTGAACACAAGCTTTATGAAAAACAAAATTACAAAATCTAAAGATACCAAGCTAAGGTTCCTTCAATTCCCATAGTTGAACGGAACTTGTAGCATCAAAAAGAAATCTACTCTTATTACCACTATTCAAAATTTGTTTTAATTCTGTATGCTTTCACCTTGTTGTTATACAGCAGTGCTTTATCATGTCACCATTTTGTCAAAGCAAAATGTAGTAGTTTCTAACATCAAGATCAGGTGCAATGATTTTTGTGCACAGGTTCAAAAGTCCCACAATTTTTCCTAAATTACTACCATGAATTTCATTTTCTGTACATTAAAATAGTGTATATTAGGGCTTCTAAGAGAGCAGAAGAGGTAAAATATCTGGACAACCCCAGAGTATACCAATAAAAATCACCTGGGTCAACAAAATTGGTAACTCATGAGCTCTGGCAGGGACCTCATTATGTGCAACTGAATAATCTATGCCCCTGTATTTTTAAAAGTGAATCTAGTCAACCTCAACAAAAACAAATAATAATAATAACAACAACAATCAAAATAAATAGAAACAATATGTACAGGTATCAAACAGTGTGCTATGAGACTTTTTTTTTTTTTTTAAAGGAATGGAAAAGCTGTCTTGCAGATGATTCAAAAGGGAAAATACAAATGTGGACCAGTAGAGCACAAGAAGCAAAAAGTATTCGGGAGAGGCACCCACCCTATACGATGACAGCCAAAAAAAAAAAAAAAAACCTGTAAAAATCCTAACCCGTAGTGGTACAAAATGAAGTAAATCTATACAAAATTAAGCCACCACAGCTTTCCCAATTAAGATGAATAAAGGAAAAAGAAATATCATGAAAGTCCTTTTGAGACATCCTAATATGCATGTTACACTTCTTCTTCTTCGTAGGTTTTGGCCCTTTGCTACGTTCCCAATAACATTTAGAATGGAAGACAATAATGTCTTCTTTAGCATAATATAATTAGAGCCCACAATTGCAATTTAGCGAATCAGAAAAGCTGGTCCTTGATTTTTCTAAAGAGCACGACCTACCATTACGTGCCACTAAAGCTTTACGGGAAAAATGGAGAAGCGAATCATACTACGTAAAATCCACCAAAAAAGAGTGAAATAATATTCGATTATCTTACAATTTTACCGTATTTATTCACCAATTCGCCGTTTCACAACAGAATGAATCACCTAAAAGTGGAATGAACGTACACAAACATGTCAGCTAAACAGAATCGTTAAAGAATGAACCTGGCAAGGGAGAGGCAGAGATTGAAGAACTCGTTGGCGTTGGATTCGCGTCCAGTCGGAAGAATGTGAGCCGCCATTCGGTCGGCTACGGTTGACAGTCTATAGGAGTTCACCAACGAGGCTATCTGCTTCTGCTGCTGTATGTTTCCCATGTTAGGCGATGAAAGTAAGCCCGCTGCCGGCGGATTCATCGCCGCCCCGACCATTTCTCTCGCTTTCTCTACGTTTAAGTGGAGAAAGGGATTTCGCTCTTCGTCTTTTTTCTGACAGAGTTCCGGTTGATCTTCTCTTCTTGTGTTTGTTCTTTTTTTTTTTAAAATAAAAGCAATTTTTTATTTATTTTGAAATACTTTTTTGTTCGATCTACTTGAAATTTGATTATAGGGGTTGGGGTACATGTTTTTGGTTATATTACGGGATTGCCGCTGTGGCTGAGTCGTAAATTTGGATAGTTACCGTGGCGGGTTATTATGAACAAAAATAAGTCGAGAAATGGCTTTAGCTTGGAGAGCAAGGAAGGGCGTGAATCAAGTGGGATGGGTCCTACCGCGAAAGCGATACAATATCCCTACGTGGCAGCAGAAATTAATATCATCTTACCAAGCATTTAAAAAATGACCAGTTTTATCATATTACTAATTTTATGTGTACCATTTACTATCCACATAATGCTTCTTTTACACTTTATATTATACGTTTATATAGACAACATTTAAAAAAAAAAAAGGAACGGATTGCTAATAAACAATTATATGTTAAAAATATTTAGATATCTTGATTGTTATCGAATAATTAATTTTCCTTTTTCATATAAATAGTTATTATTATATAATGTCATGTGTTTCATCTTCTTAGGAGACCTCGACCTTCACATGCAACCCAGAACTCGCTGAAAAATAAAGGCCATGATACATGATTTTCATGGGACGAGAAGCTGAAGCTCAATTATTATTTGTAGCAAATGGACTAAAGGACTAAAATTAGGGATGGCAAAATCCGGGTGCGGGTACGGATTTTACGTTTCCGCACCCGCACAAGATAAAAATATTTATCCCCATCCCCACAAAATCCCCGGATTTTTTGGGGTTTTTCCGGGTGCGGAGATTTGCGGGTGCTAAGATGACGCACTCGCACCCAAAAAAAAAACCTGGATTATCCCTGCTTTTAATTTTTTTTTTAATTTTTCTACACTTTGAATAGAGTAAAATAGCATAATACTAAATAATTTGGATGAAAGATGTAGCTAGCACTGCTGACGAAGGGGGTGGAATGGTTTCTAGTGGCCTAGATTCAAATCCTAGCTCCCTTAATTTACTATTTTTAATTAAATATATAAAAAGAAATTGATATTATAAAATTGTGTACAAAAAGTAGCGTAAAAAGGTGAGTAGCTTGGTGGTCAACTACAAAAAATTCAAATTCTCGAATTTCTAGGGTTTTCCCCGACCGGGCCGTACGGGTAAAATCCGAATACCCGACCTAACCAGGAAAAATTGCCATCTCTAACTAAAACTAAAACAATCCTGTCCAAGTCAATTTCGGTCTACCATGGCAACAATTACAACAGACGAAATGCCAATATATCGACCAGACAATACCCAATCGAGTAATACTACTCTTACAAACTACTTTTACAAACTAATCCATACAAACTAATGCTACTCTTACAAACTACTTTACAAACTCATCCAAACAAATTAATGTATTTTTTTATTAAATCATATCATGCCATGTCAGTTTATATCTGTAGATTCCTCAAAATAATTTATAAGAATAACATTACTCTACCCAATCACTAATAAACATCAATTAGCTAAATTAGAAATGTCTAATAAACAATGCAGCCAAAAATCACAGTTAAATTGTGATCACCCAATCTTTGCATGTGATTATGATGAAAGTTACCCAACTGCAGACAACAAAAATAGAAAGCATTGCCATGAAAAATTAAAATTTAAAAAAATAATGTGCAGTTACAATTGCGATTCAGATTAATGGAGTCAGAATTCCCATTTTACAAACAAAAAACAAAACGCCCAGAGTTGTAGAGTTGTACTGTGATTGGTAACCCAGATATTTTCACACACTCTTGCAGTTACTCTGTCTTCATATCTCCCCTTTGGTGGCCCGAAAAGCTTGAGAAGTTGACTGTCACTAGCCACAGCAAGCAGAACAAGTTGATTGAAAAGTATACAAGCTTAGACATGAAATATAATGACCCTCTTTGTTATGAATTTCAGATCGGATGATTAGAGCTTCTTCAGGTAAATCATCCCTTCCCACCCTGAAAAAGAGAGGAAAGGAATTAAAGTTATGACACTGCAAAAATCTGACACATCAGAGGTAGGTTTCAATCTGAAAAGCTAACCAATTGGTAAACGAGATTTCAGAAAGAGGAAAAAATAAAAGAGGTCATTACTGTCAGCAAAGGTCAATTTACGAGTTACGAATCAACCAAGGTTCTTGATACCTTATGAGGTGGAGTTCCTGGTCTCAACGTGTTGTTGCCAAATCCCAATTTTCCTTTCTTCTCAGAAGCTTTGAGGATCTGAAAGGAACACGTCAATGTATCATCCACACTCATCATGGCACCGGCATTATCGAATTCACCACAGTAATTTGGTGCAGAGAATATAGTCACCAGCTGCCTCTTCGCAAAAAACTCATAACCATCTTCCACAACCTGATGCATCATACCCATTTAAAAATAAAGAAAAACAAAATGGAGAAACTTTAATTTCAAGAATCATCACAGACATATGCAGCCTCATGCACCCATTGGCATACTCTAATGGGGTAAAATTAACCCTATAAACACATTGCAGAAGTAAATATGATTACAATATTGTGAAAATTATTCTAAAGTCAATTAATAACAATAAAATTCATTGGACATGACTTTTCACACAAGTAAGATGCATAAAATTGGAAAGCAAATCCCAGCTATGATACCTGATGTGCTCTACAGATGAGATCAAGGTCATGCTTCTGAAGAAATTCAGCAACCTTGTCAGCCCCAAATGTGTATGACACACCCCTATCATTCTCACCCCAGCCCTCTATATCTTTATCAGGATCAGCCCACAAGAGATCACAGAGAAGGCCCTGATCCGGGACATCAACAGGGCGAGCAATATTCCTGATCTGATCCAAGTTTTTCAAATCAGGGGATAATCCACCATGCATGCAAAGGATCTTTTCATCTATTAGAGCAGCAACAGGAAGACAATTAAAGCACTCAGTAAATGTCTTCCACACACGCACACTAAACCGCCTCTTGCACTCATCATAGAAACCGTATATTCGGTTGATGGAAGCAGATTCGTGGTTGCCCCTAAGAAGAAAGAAGTTCTCCCTAAACTTGATCTTGTATGCAAGAAGCAAGCATATAGTCTCTATGCTCTGCTTACCACGATCGACATAGTCCCCTAGGAATAAATAATTTGCCGCAGGTGGGTATCCACCATATTCAAACAATCGGAGAAGATCCCCAAACTGACCATGGACATCTCCTGCCAAAGTAACAAACAAACCTTATCAATCAAGAATGAATAAACAGATGGAAGGTCAATAATGTAAATAAAAAACTACTGTTCTCATAAATGTGCACATGCACATCTTAGATATGTTTTTACTGAGAGCAGAGAAACAATCTGCCACTCTGAATGGATTTCCACTTCGATTATTTCTGATATCAGAAAGGAAAAGTAGTATAGGTACCATTATAGCACAATATAGTCCAACCAGCAGAGATATTATGAATTTTCCCCCAGAAATGAAGGTATGGAACCTCCATTTATATATGAACCCGAAAGGAAGTAACCATAAAATGGATGACTTTTGTTCTAATTTCCTTTGTGTATATGTGCACACACAAAGAGACAAAAGGAAAGCCTCTTAATAGAGCGAGTTACTCTCCCAAACAGGAAGGGGGAATGATAAAAGACAAGATATATCGAACTTTGTAGTTAAACCTCAGAACTTTCTATGCGCCCGATTGCCCAACATGGAACCAACTCCCATAAATGCAACCTAAGTAGACATACTAATAGGTTCCTTAAGTCAAAAACATCATTCATTAGGATTCCACAAACCATGCAAGAGCCACTAATCTCACCATAACACGTTGCAATAACAGGGCAATATCTTACAAAAAGCATTTACTGTCAAATATCTACACAAACCCACTTGTTCGCACAGTTTTACAACTAGCTGGCAAATTCACACAATAAACTCTAGCCAAATCTTGTCCCAACCGACCTTGGTTTCTTGATCATTAAGTCTTATCAACACATACTCAGTAAGACTTCACTTCAATATCAGCTCTAAAATATTCAAAAAAGGGTTTTCCTAATCTCCATACATTTCTGCACCAATTTTATTTTTAAGATTCTTTTAGTAATACAATGTTTTCCAATTCAAACCTTAATTCATCAGCAGCTCAACTTATCATCTCAATTCCGTTACCACAATCAGTTTCCAATAAATACACATAAATTACACCCTCTAACACACATGAACTCCAAAAGGCCCAATAACAACAATAATAAATAAATTCCATTTAAAAGCTAGCCAGCACAACAAATATAAACAAACAATCTCAAATTAACAAAACAAAAGAACTAAATCAATTCCATTTTTACCAAAAATACCTACTACAACTAGCATAAAAGCAAATAGCGAATAACCAAATTTAAAAAATAAATAAATAAAATTTACCACAAATCTTTATAGGTGCTTCAAGCTCGAGAAGATTGGGCTGGCTAAGGAAGACCTCCTTGGAAGCGACACAGAGCTGCTTTATCTCAGCCTCCGTAAGGTGCACCTGCTTCGTTGTCCTGCCGTTCTTCGCGTCAAGGAGGCGTCGTATAATATCGTCGAGCACGCTCTCGTCCATCAAAAACAAATAATTACAATTTACACGCTACCTCAAAACAAAACCCTAAAAAAAAGTTTATTGTACTCTCTAGACAAAAGAGAGATCGATTCTAATAGTCAAAACCGGATAATCGATGGTTCCGTTAAAGATTTAACGGAATAGGATGAGAGAAGATTAAGAATGAGAGTATGGGTAAGTGAGTAAGCGGGTGGCGGCCATTTCCCGCTCGGTGGAGTTGACGGAGTTTAAAGAATGAAGGATAGACAATGGGCTGGCTACTACTTGATTATTATATGTGGGGTTGTTTGGTGCCTGGTGGGGACGCGTATAAACAAACAGAGCCCTAAGGCACAAAAGTTTTGTGAACCCTATCTGGAAATATTGACAGCATGCACGTTGCACGTGCGTGACGGAGATCTCCCCGCCACCCCCCGTTCTTTGGTCAACTGCCTCTCCTAATCAATGATGCTTTCATCACGTCTTCTCTTCTTTTTTTTTATTTTTTTTTAAGCTCCTTTGTTATATTTTGCTTCTTTTTTTTAAGCTTTTTTTTTTTCATAAAGTAAAAGTTAAAGTTGTATATTATACAAATAAGTTAATATTAAACTTACAATCTATCTATCTATAATCTAATTTTTTATGATAATTTATATGATAAAATTTTATTAAATATTTTTACTACTTAAATAACTATAACAAAAGTGAATTTTTATTACGTAAACTGTCATATTATATTATAGATTTTTAATTATATTTAGATTATAAGTCTAACACTATTAAAGTAAGTTTACATAACAAAATTTGTCAAAAAAGGAAAAAACAAAAATAAACGAAATAAGTTACATCTCTAATTAAATTTTATTACTCATAACATTACTGATTTATATTTTATTTAAACAATAATTATTCAACTTTATGACGTATTAACTTACGTTAGGCGTTTCATCTTATGTTTCCACGATTTTTGCAATTGTAATGTCTTCTATGTTTTATTAGTTTGTTTTACTCGTTCCCCTACTTTTCTTTTGGTAGAAGGCAAGTGACCCATGCATTGCAGCATCAAATTTGGATTGCTCTTGTGCCTGCTAAGTAGTGTCAAATGTGTAATCACAAGATTCACAATTAAAAATCTAAAAACATTTTGTTTGACTAGTAGCAAATGTAACAATTCTTTTGATTTGGTGTTTAATGTGATTCAAAGATTCCGTATCCATAAGCAAGTTTAGTTAAACCAAAAATATATATATATATATATCACGATTTGACAATCACATGATAAATGCTAATATCAGTTGAGATTCTATGCCATAAAGCGAAGGATAATTTATTTATTTTGTGTTAGCTATACAAATTTGATCACTAGCAAATAAATAACATGAGCTCACCATGAGTGAAAAACTATACAACATTAGTTTGACATTTGCAAGGGGCATCAATAGCTTATCCTAGCCACGTTATCATAATAAATGAATTACCATTAAATTTTTATCTCAAGTAACGATTAGAAACTTTAATTACGTTATTATGTACACCAACATAATATAGCTATATAATCATAAAATAATAAGTAATCTTTATTTTTTTAAATTTAACTTTTCAAAATATAATTTATTTATATTATTTTAATTTTAAATAAAGCAGTCTTAATGCATGTCCTTAACATTTTGAATAATGTGAAATTATATTAAAAGAAATAAAATATTGATTAAAAACTATTAAAAACACGAATCTCAAATTATATTATATCATTTACTTTTAAGGTGTTAATATGCGTCATTGAAATATTAAAATATTGTTAAATCTAATTTTTAAAATATAAAATAAAAATCAACTATAATATAAGAACTAAATTTGGTAGAAATTTTATTACGGCTACAAAATAATTTTTTTTTAAAATTAATTAACATTTATTATTAATATTATTTTCGATTTTTTTTTATTTTTTGGGGAAATGGTCGGATTTTTAAGGGGCAGATTAAAAATGGATGCGAACACGAGAGGCGCGTCATCAGTTACGGTATTGCAGGGGCATTTATGTCAGTATACTATAAAATGACCAAATGGTTAGTTTTTCACTGCTCATCCTCCTATGTTTATCCATGCATCAGAGTCTTACACGTGGACTACGGAGGATATTGAAGGAAGGCCACGCTGTCATTCTTCAGCTCCAACAACGTAGAAGAAACGTGGAGTCTTCTAATTGGTCTACATATTTCTAACTCTACATCAACGCCATAAGATTACAACTCTTAGTGGATAATGCCACGTCAATTCCTCAAAAGGGCAAGAAATTCAGTCATTCTGGATTAGCTGACGTTTACTCCACCGGAATATTCCCAGCCGACGACTATTCCACAAACACGCTTCTAGCGTTTCCCGAAAACTATAAATACTAATCATTCTCACCAAATCTGTGCCCTAGAAATTGCAATTCTCCATTTCGCCTCCACTTGTAGCCGCAACAACCATGCTCTGCGCATCTAAACACTTAAATTTACATCACGCTCCATCACTCTCTCTCACTCTTCTTTTGCTTCCATACAGTATTTTGCTTCCATGCACTCTGAAATTGCTGTAGATCGTGATAAGATGTTTCGAGATTGCAGTCAATTTGATGTTTATATTGATTCTTTTTGCTGTGGCTGTGCTGTGCGCTGATGGATGCGGTGGAGCTAGGTTATCCGGTGGATGTGCCGAAACTCATGGGATCTGATGGGTTCGGTAGAGCTAGGGTTGCAGTCAACGAGGTCGAGGCGGTGGCTTGCGACTCCAGTACTCGTGTTTCGATTCTGGTTAACACTTCGATTGAGCGTTGTAGCACTTTTCTAAGACAAAAAGGTCCAACATTATTTATTTATTTATTTAGTTTTTTCGGAAGATTTGAAATTTTAGAATTCTGCTGAGTTTATGTTGTTTATATTTATTTGTAAGAAGATTAATGGAAGTTCTGGAATGTTTAATTTGCTAACGCGTTCAGTTAGATTATTAAGACTTTTTTTGAATGATTTTTGAATTGTTGATTAGCTATAGTGATTGTATATTTAGGAATATTTCCTAGAAACGTGGATATAATTGATGTTTTTATATGATTTTTCTGTTCGAAATTGGTGGTTCATGCGTGGATGTTTTCTTTTCTGCTTATATTTGGAACTTATCTGTAAGGAAATATGGTTGGGCAGATGTGGCAAACACTGTTAATGGTTTGGAGTCAGCTTCATGGGATAAGAATCCAGAAAATGAGCTTTGTAAGCATGATAGTCAGCAGGCCAGCTTTCAGGTGGAAGAGTCGTCTGAGCCCCTTAACTCTAGGGGCACAGGCTGTCCTTCTTCGACTGGTAGGCCTGATTTTGTGCAAGGACAACGAAAAGCAGGAAAAACGTCTAGAAGTAGTAGTGGCTGTTCAAAGCGACCACGGTTGGCTCAATTAGAAGATAACATGAGTTCAGCTGTAGGTGATGACGTAAAAGATAAATCAAATAATATAGGATCCCATCCTGCTGCAAAATGCAGCACTCTAGGTATTACCTTTTTTTTCCATGCATTAATAAAACTATTCTATGGAAATTGTTTTCATATAGTTGAACTGAAAAACAATCTTTAATTCCTCTTCAGGGGATTCTCTGCATGATGTAGGGTGTTAATCAAATCTCCTTATACACAAAAATTTCGTCCATTTCCATATGCATGGTTTTTTGGTACTATAGAACGTAAGAGAATTTTTTTTAGTAATTTCCATGTTTTCTCCTAAACCATCTTGTTTGGGTTTGGCAAGTTATTTGTCCAAATTGGTTTTTCCTATGAAGGACTAGCATACACTTAAAAGGCTCTAAAAATGTAGTAACACACTTTGTCCTTTTTATGCAGTTTGTCTGTATGTATACTAATTACCTCTCCCCATCTCCATTTTCTTTCTGTGTTTTATAGAAAAAACTCAAATTGTGAAACATAAGAACAATGGTAGTGGCAAGCGAGGTGATAAGCGAAATTTCAAAGTTCCTACAAAGGCCAAATATGATTCTTTCTCCATGAGATCTGGTTTCGCGAGCTTGGGTTCAGTTGCTGGTGGGAACAACTTTTTTGGTAAGGCAGTAATGTAGAAACAATTTTTGTGGTATAACACACACACACTCACAAATATATATATGTATGTATGTATGTATTGGATTTGTTAATCACAGCTTATCACTAGAAAAGGTTTTATAATTATTAAATAATTAAATAGAAAGTGCAATATCTATGATTTCTGTGCTGTCAGAGAATGCTGTCTCTGGTACTATGTGGTAAACTGAAAAAGAAACTTCAGTCATGGTCCGAGACTTCTAAGAGAAGGACACAATGTCGTATATCCCTTGTAAGCAATTGAAGTTTTAGTACGTCATCAATAAGAAATGAAATTAATTTCCACTACGGTGCAGATTCAAGAATCAAGATTATATGATCTTCTTTTCTTCGTTCTTTCTATTTTATTGTCAAATTGTTTTTATACACGTTACTGAGTATCATATCTTTTACCTTTGGACATCAATGTCAGGAGTAAATGGTCTGAAGTCAGATATTCAAGATATCACAAAGCAAGTTGATGATTTGTCATTGAAAGACCTCCTTGATGGCACTTATGAGTGTCCTCGTATGGGGAAAGGCAAGGGTAAAAAAGCACCAAATACGAATGAAACTTTTTTATATTCAGTTAGAAAGGCGTGCTCTATTCTTTCGCTTGCAAAGCCTGCTCAGTCCCAAAATTTTGCTGAGATGGATAACAGTAGCAACAATAAACTGGCTGTGTGTCCTCCAAGCTCCATTGCATTGGTACCAAGTGGTGTTAATGTTGATGATATCTGCACAACAAATCTTTCATGTGACAAGGTTAGTCATGAGAAATTCTAGATTGGTAGCATGGTTTTATTTTTGCATTGATTATGGTAAGAATTTGACCATATCCATTGCATCAATTCATAAATCTATTGGTGGATGCAACAGTAGACCAAACTGTCTTGGGTTCCACCAAAAGGATCTTTAGATTTGCTATTGCCTTTACTTTTATTATTACTTTGATTGATAGACGACATTAATGATTGACTATTCAGGAATCCTGTAGCAAGCCTAGAACTCCTCCCAATTTTCTTGATTTTCCACTGTATCATCCAAAAGATGTTTTCGAAAGGTTAGCACTTCCTCCACCCAAGGATTTGGAGGCCTTGCTTATGGATGTTGCCAAGCCTTCTGCATCTTCAAGAAACAATTCTGATACACGTCCAGGCAAGCACACTTTTCGTCGCGCTAGCTTGCCACCATTTCCCTGGTCACATACTCTAAATGGGCACTGTAGAACAAATCCTGAGGCTGTTAAGCTTTTGACGAGTAGGAGTATGTGCCAAGGTCGATGGGCAAGTGTGTGTAGCAGTGCAACTCTTGGGACTTCAACTGACTGTTTTACCAACTTGGAGTTGCTCACTTATGATGAGAGTCTTGTTCCCCCATCTGCTTCTGTTAGCATTCCTTGGTCCGAGTGGAATTCATTACATTCTGCAACATATTCTAATGCTTCTATTCATCCAGGTAACAGTTTCCTGAAGGCTAGTTTTATGATTTTTTTTTTCTCTTACAGAACTTTTATTTTTTGTTTTATATGTATATTTGTGTATGTGCTTGCAAATATTTTCCTTCATCCCCTTTTTATGGGGTAATCCTGGTAAGACTTTTTGAAGGCTGATTTCCCAGATGCTTTTTGGCAGTTTATGAAACTCTGATTTTATATTGATATTGCCTTTTTTTGGAAAATGCAGAATCTGGAGTTGCGCTAAAAGATCAAGTAAACGGTATGATTTTCCAATTTCGTTACCTAGTTTATTTAAATTGTTTGAATCATCACTAGAATTCTGCCAATGTATTCATTTGCCTGTCTATTCACATTGCATGGACATGTGCTTGTAAGCATTTTCTTGAAAATGAAAAGAACTTGATTTGTCCTTGGTCTGTGCTGTTTAAACTTTTAATCTAGCTAGCCCATAATTAGATCCATTGGAGGTGGTTTTCTGTAATTACCTTGATCAATGGTGGGCCATGTTGGACATCAAAATTTGTTACATAATGACTAGTGGAGCCTGACAATTATGATGAGCCATAGCTATGCTAAGAGCTTTTCGTCTGGCGTTTTAACTGAACCTACTTACACTGATCCATGTCGCATACATTGTACTCTTAAATAATTTGCATTTAAATAAAGAGTATTGCTAGACTTACAACCTCCATACAACTCAAACTCTACAATATGATGTGACAATCTACATGGCAAAAATTCATTGGAGAAATAAAAAACAAGAAGAATGATGGAGGTTACATATTTAATAAGATTTTGTCATGTGAACTTTCACATCAGGTTGTAGAGTTTGGTTGTACGAAGGTTGTAAATTAATATTACCGTTAAATAAATGTTTCGCTGGCTTTTTTTTATCTGTCACCATTTGATGTGTTTTTGTTTGTGACAGCCTCACATTGCCCAGGAGTTTTAGCTGCTGCTCAAACACTGTGTGACATTGCAACCCAAACCTTGAGGCGAAACCTGGATGGAATCATAAAGTGGCCAAATAAGCCTTCACAGAAGGCTATGAAGGCTCGAAAGTCAAAATTATTTGAGAAACCAGAAGAAGTATTGACTGCACGGTTATCACAAGCAGCGTCAAACAATGCAGTAAGAAGTGGTATTGCACCATCGAAGAGGCCCAAGCTCTCGATGACTGAGAATAGAAAGGATCTCTCACCTATTAATGGTATCAGAAAAGGACCAATAAATTGGTCTACTCCAAGATCTAGTAGATCATCACCCCACAAATCAGTTAGGGACTCAATTGCTGAAACAAGACATTCCGCTGCCGACATTTTGAGGCAGTCATGTATAATGCCACCACCACCTGCAAGGGTTGACAAGGCTTGCAACAGTAACAGAAGCTAGGAAAAGTAATGCAATGGATTAGGATAGGGGAGGGAAATGATGATGGAGCCATGAATGATGTTCTGATACAATTCTTGTGATAGATGACTGGTATGCCGGCAGTACTGGTCGGTTTGTACATATCGGGCTGTAGGTGAAATAGTATTATTTGAAGGGTTTTAATCAGGAGGTAAGAGGGGATTTGTTGTAAGGGTTTCTGTAGTAGGCAGACAGATTTCGATGTTGTAACATTAAAGGACAGTTGTAGAAATACGGTAGAGAATTCTTTGCCTCGTGTAAAGCATTTGATGAGGCAATAGATATTTCGCTCATTCTCTCTCGCTTTCTGTGTATCACGTGTAATTTCCTACTCTATTGATTGTGTACTTAGAGAACTACTTGTGTCCTGTATACATATTCATGAACTCCACAGAATGTCTTACCTCGCAAGCATACCAGAATTTTGTTTTACTTTTTAGAGACTGAGCACGAAATTTCTTGGCAGGAAATCGAGCAGATTTCTCACTTATTAGCATTATACTAGTAAGTTATTCATCTTTTAAGTTTAGGAGTAACTTTCAAGACCAGCGAAGAAAAATCCGTTGGTTGCAGTTAATGTAATTTCTTACCATAAAACAAATAAATAAAGCAATTAAAACAACTGGGGATGTAGCTCAGATGGTAGAGCGCTCGCTTAGCATGCGAGAGGTACCGGGATCGATACCCCGCATCTCCATTTTTTGGAAAACTTATTTTATATATCAGACTACTAGACTTGCAACTTGCTTCCAGAGATTGTTTCAAAAAAATCAGTTAAAAATATTATGTTGGCTTCTGAAATTCTATTATTTTATAGATCAGAAAAGAGTGCTAGACGGAGAGACTGTCAGTTAAAATATTATATTTGGGTTGCTTTGGCCTTAAGTATGAACATTTTATCATCGCAAAATTAATAATTACACGAAAATCTCATCTAAGAAAACATTTGATCTAATAACAAAACTAAAGCCATTGCAAATCCAGGATCCAAACCTGGCTGTACAATCAAAAGAAACACCTCAATCCCAAAAGAAATGCCTCCAATTGTGGCTTCCTTCCTCCTGATCTCCGCTACCACTGATCTCCTTGCTTCATCTACCACCTTGCAAGATCTGTTGGCATATGAACCTTCAACCGTGTACGCAAATCTTTTGTTTGAGCTCCCTTCATACACATACGCTAGTACATTCGGATGGGCTTTTAGAATGCTCACGTTCTTCTTTACACAATAAATTGGCCTCTTACTTGTTCTACGCTTTTCATCATCCACTTCACCTTCGTAAACCAGCCAGCTATCGACTATCGTAAGCTTCTGCAAATCAAACACTAACCCACTAATTAACTACTAAGCACGAAATCAAAAACACATTAATAATTAAAATTCATTGCTATATCACCATTTAATTTGCATATTTTTATCTGGGTATTAATAATAGTAATAATAATATATGTTACCTTTCGACGGCGCATTGTGAGGAGTGATTTCCCAGAGCCGTCCATGAGAGTGACTTCCTCGGGACGTCCACTGTAATTATCGACTCGATAAACAAGATTTCCGTCCGAATCAAAAACTGTAAACCCATTACAGCTTGTTATAAGAGATTTTCTCCACACTGTTAGTGAGACGCACTTCCCAGTAGCAATAGTATCATCACTCTTCTTGTTGATCAACTCTGGTTCTTGCTCTTCTTGATGGACTGATCTTGACAAAGAGTTGAAGAAAAGAAACATATTGATCTTTCTCTCGCTCTCTGAAAACCTTTTTGAAGCTTCAGAAGATTATATATAGACTCATGGGATCAGATATTTTTATTTATTACACGTTTTCACTAAGTGGGAATTTCGCGTAATAAAAACGTAAAGCTTACCTAACGGCTCATGCCGGGCTTCCAGAGGCATTTCATTTGATGAGATTGATTGAGTCAATGGTACTTAGCACTTTTGAGAGAGAGTTTCAAAGTATTATTAGATTTATAATTTATATATAATTAGGATTTTATAATTTAATATAATAATTTAAATAATAAAATTTTATTAGAAATATAATTTTTTTATTTATTTTTATTTTTTAATAAATTTTTATTATATAAACTATTATATCAAACTATACTATAGATTTTGTTTTCATTTAGATTATAAGTCCTACATTAATTAAAAATAATTATAATTAATATATAATTAACTAATGTTGAAAAAAGTGACACGTATTGTTCTTGTACGTTTGGTGTCTCAGATTCCAAGACTTCATTTTTTCGAGGGTAACTTGGGTGGTTTTCGTTGTTTATAAGATTTCAGAAGGAGACAAGAAACAGAACCATTAAAACCGGGAAGAGAGGGTGAAATCCAAGACACTTTTACTGTAGTTTTTCCGTCACACTTTCTTATTTATGTCTTATTTTTCATTCTTTTACTTTTTTAAAGTAAAAAGCAGCAGCTTGAGTTCTTTGATTGACTCACTTGCATGTTTATTGATAAACTTCCATTGAATTATCGGTAAACGAAAAGGAAAATAATTTTACAAAATTTATCAAATAAATTGTGATAAATAAATTGAAATTAATCACCAGGCAAAGGAAAGAGACGAGCAACGAGACCTCATGGACCCCTTGCTTTACAACTTTCGGGAACCTCTGGTTAACAAATTATGTTTGCTTCCTTCCCTGCGATGTTTTTTCATGTTTGCTATGCAATGCAAATGCGATAATTAATGAACTATGCGATGTTTTTTAGTCTTTGTATTTTCTCATTTATCGAACCCCTTTTCTGACTTTAATGAGATTCTAGAGTACGAGTTTATAATAATAGTCTTGGGAGCAGTCAAGAATCCTAAAATGGAATTTTAATAGAAAAGAAAAACCCCACCTTTCTTTTACCTGATTGGTATCATTATTTCAAGTAAAAATATTTAAGATTTGTTGAATTTCCCCCCCTAAAATAACGAGTATATTCTGAAGACCCATTAGGGATGACAATAACAATAAATACAGTGGCGTATAATAGGATAGGATATGCTAATATTTATGTCCTATTCCTTAAAAAAATTGATACCAATACTCTTCAAATGTCTAAATTTTTATATCCATACCTTATCCTAAAAAAGAAAAATTGATACATTTACCTTACCTAATGATAAAAGTGTGCACGCAAAGTTCCATCCCAAAATAATACTAACAATTTGATTAAATTAAACGACTTGTCAAAATCAATTCAATCACAAATCACACGACTATATAATATAAAATCAACATAGTTCAAAAATAAAATAACGTTTAACTAGATGTCATGAATATTGATTTATACACATAAATACTCAACAAGTCTTACAAACAAATAAATGACTAAACAAAATCTCAAAATCACATAAATATATAAAAATAAATAAAAAAATTACAAAATAATGTTCAAGGTATTTATTAATACTAATAATATATTTTAAATAAGTATTTAAAAGATATATATATATATATATATATATATATATATATATATATCTAAACTCATACGTTTACTTGCTCTATCCTTCAAGAACCTAATTTTTTATATTTTAACTATATTCATATCCGTATAATTAATATATTTATATTCTTTTTATTAGGATATGAGTATATTAAGTACGGTTTCGTAAGTACGGCTTCCCGACCGTTTAGGCGGCTGTGAGAGTCTCTCGCAATACTCTCGCTTGTCTCGTCTCTGCCCGCTGTGCATGATTCGAAGTTGAGGGTTTTCAATTGAGTAAAAAGGGACAAAAAAAAAAAAGGAGGAGCAACCACATCTAATCTAGAAGACGAGATGGACGGCTTTTGGCCCATTTTGTGCAACGTGTCACACGAAGATGGAAGCTGATATCCTTCCCACTCCTCGAAGCAGAATCTTTTTAACATTTCAAAGCTTTACTTATACCACGAAAGCATAGTCAAATTAGATATTCCCAGTAGTACAATCACTAGAAAAATATCTCCATTCAACTTTTACCAGCGTTGCTTTTTGCCTTTTTAATCTTTTTATACAGAACATTAGAAGGTTTGATGTATCCACTTGATATTTCAGCTCACACAGTCGCATTCTTCATCATTACTATTTTACTTCTCTTCAAACACGTCTCGTTTGTAATAAATTAAATGGTCCCCAGACACGATGGCCCAGTGATAAGAGCCTGTTGCAGATCATCGAATTCAACAAATTCAATTGACTTTACACGAGGAAACTCCGACCGACAATTCCTTGCTTCTTGTTCAACCAACTTGGTAATTTTCCTTCATTAATCTTGAATAATTTTACGCAAACAATCAACTTCATGCATCTTATATGGCATATTTCATCAGATAAATGACACCATATCACTTGTTCATTATTACTTGTTAGCATATAATTAATTAATATTTTTTTCAGGTTGATTATATGTGTAATATTTATATACTGATATCAGAATTTTCGAAGAGATATTTTAAGGAACTTTCTTTTGATAATGTTTGATCATTTTATTGATCAGGTAAATTTTAATATATAAGTGATAAGTCATCTTAAAAAACTACGTAACAATCAAATTTAGTTCTTAAGAAATAGCACGATCAGTTGAGAAGCCTGAGATTTAATGTTTAATTACATCGAAATCTAAGCTTTAAACGATTTTTAGAGACATAAATGGTCTCGGAATGGAAGGCCGAGAGAAATCTTTTGTATAAGTATATTTTATTGGCAACATAAATGGCGGTAGTGAATTTGTTTAGTATTCTTTTGAAAACTTATAATTATGGAGGTTCAGGATGTCTCTTCTATGACCAGTCATTTCAATTTGATTTCGTTGATTTGAGCCGCAGCCGACCAAGACTATTTGTGGATCATATTCTGACTAGTCCTAACCCTCCTTTTCAAATTTATAGTTTCGGGTTCCTTTCACAGTAAGAAGAATTAATTAAATGAAGCTGAACACTTTTGGCACGCAATTAAATAAACTTGCATGCTAATACAAAGTGGGTGATTAAGCATGTCCAATTCAATTTGAACACGCCTTAATATAGGTTCATATTTATCTAATTTGCGGCCTTTGGGTCACATCTGCTCCCCATTGGGAGTTCAATTCACTGTTCATCTGTTTAATTAAATAATTTCAAGAAATCACCTCAATCTTTGGTTATCTGCTAATGGGAGGTGGTGGATTCTTGGAGGCTCCTTACGTATCGAGTCAATCAAAACACCTAAATTCAGACAAAATTTTCAAATAATTCATCAAGCAAGGAACATATATTTGTGTACGGCTTTGATAATCTTGCATATCTTCCAGCTAAGCAAATGGCTATTAGAATTGGCGATAAATATTGAACATTATGAGCATGATCATGAGACACGCGGCCTTCTTTACAGCCAGATTTAGCCAGTCACGGGCGGGACCCTCGGGGATATTATTCCCTGCCAAATTTAGAAAAAAATTTTTTGGACTCTAACAAGTAGGTGTCCACCGTCAAACCACGTGCACATTGTGCTAGAAGCTGCAGTGCTGATGCTTATCTGCATCTGCTCAATGCTGAGTAGTGACTCATCAGGTTCTTGACAGGTCTTTGATAAGATCCTAAGTGGGGAAAATAGCACGAACCCAATAGAGTATAGTCACTAATCCTAACATTTAGATAGCTTTTTGATTACTGCAGAAAGCAGGAGTTTTTTTTTAATCAGGGGTGACTCGCAAGTCTTTTAACGTGTAATTTTAACACTATAATCCAATGGAGAAAGAGTTTCAAAGTTTGTGATCTGAATCTGGAACACGAAGTCCAATTCAAGCTCACTCTTCTGTTACTCCGGTTTCGTTAGATTTTGTTAGTTGTCGAAAGAAAAAAAAAAAAAAAAAGAGGAGAAAAGAAAAAGCCAAGATAAAGTTAGAGCCTTTAAAATTGGTTCTGCTTTGGCGTCCTCGGCCTTTTATATGGGTTAATTCACCATGTTTTCAATATCTATGGGCTTCATTGTTCTTCAAGACAAAAATAACAGTGGCGAGAGCCCATTGACAAGAACCCGCAAAGATGAAGTTCAACAATGCAATTGATATTATAGAATGAAACTCAAACCCACTATTTTTTGCTTCTAGTTCAACCAACAAATTACCTTAATTGATTTTACAGTTTACATATCTCAACCAAATCAACTTTCTTTGATGATGTTAGCTGACTGTTAACACATCAGAAATGAGTTATGAACTGAGTTAAGTTGATCGTACATTTAGAACTATTATAATCACATTAATTTTTGAAATTAATTAGATGAAAGGGAGTTAATTTTCTATGTATAGAATATAATTACTTTAATGTAGATACGCATATATTCCAGTTTAAACCAATAGTTTTTATAGTTTTGACTAATATTTATAACACTTGAATAAGGATTCTAAAATTTAATTAAAATACAATAATCTAATTTCCACAGGAAAAAAAATACCAATAGACTTCATTTTCTTAAACTCAAACATTATTTTAAAGAAAATTAAATAAAATAATGAGAGAAATAAATCATTATAAAATTAATAAATAAACTAAAATCTCTTAAAATATTAAATATTTGACCTTCTTGCCTCTTCTCCCTCGTCACATACATACCCTATAATGAGGCATTCTGTAACACGTCTTTTGTGCCTTAGATTAAATAACCCAAATCCACACTTCTTTTATTAAACCAGCTAAGCTTATGAAACTAGTCCTCAGGCCTTTTTAAAATGCAAACTCATGTTGTTTGTTACATTTATTTGTAGAAACGTTAGTGTTTAAAATGCATTTTTCTAGACAAGCACGATTCAGTAGCGTAGTTATGGGCGGGTCTTGTCACATTTGCTCTTCTCATCTTCCATCTTTCATCTTTTCTATTCCTCTGTACTCTTCTTTGGTTTCAAAGTTTTTTATTTTTATTTTTATTAATTGACTTTCGAATAGTTGGAATAGCCGTGGCTGACTGGGTTGAACTTAATCATGACCTCTTGGAGGAAATTGCTAAACGGATAACATGGTATGGGTACGAGACCTTGGATGCTTTCGGCAGTGTTTGTCCTTCCTGGCGAGCTGCTGCAATGACTGTAAGAAAGAGTTATAAGCCTTCCTGGCTTATGCTTGCACCTAAAAGATTTTCACCGTTTGGATTCCTCGGGCAGGGTTGGACACATCAAATTATGTTACCTGAAGCCCGGGGTAGAAGGTGTTATTCTCCCAATTGGCACAGATTGGCATATGATTCTTTTACATCGGTTCTCCTCCGTTCAAATCAAACTACCGCACATTAGGACAATCAAAAATTGGAAAGCCTTGGAGATTACATTCATTGGTAAATGTCTTTCATCAGCTAATCCTTTCTAACATTGGATTATATAGTGATGATCATTTATGGAACTATTGGCATATTGTAGACCAGCTAACTATAGGTGGACATATTGATAGAAAAATGGGAGAGTCTTTATTAATATTGGGATATTACGTATTACAAAGAAATGTTTTATGGTATCGATGGACAAGGTCATACTATGGCTTTTGATATTCCAACCGTGAAAAGTAAAGATGAAGAAGTTCCAGTGCTGGGAGAACAAGTAGGATAGTTTCCCTTAACGCTGCTTGAACAACCTTTTATTTTTCAGCTGCTCTACGTTGTAGAATTGGGAGGATAATTGTTAGTGGTTAGTCGAGAAGGGGGGGAAGCCTGGGAGCAAGACCATATATAAAACCCATCGGTTTCGAGTTTTTAAATTTGATACCATCGCTAATGAGTGGAGCAGGGTAAAAAGTTTGCGCAACAGGGCTCTCTTCTAAGTCATAATTCTTCCTTTTCGAGCCATTGAAGCAAAAATTTCTTTGATGATAATATTGATGCTTCTGATCTTTACACCACAGAAGGAGGAGGGAGGGATATGGGCATCTATAGCATGCTACGTGAGAGTATAATTGAACCATATTATAAGAGGTTAGCTTTGCACTCGATCAATCCGCCCTTGTGGTCGGTTGATGTGTCAAGTTTCCCTGGACTTGAAATCAAGTCTCTTAGTTATTTTACTAGTGGATCAAGGTTAGTCTATATATCCTCAGTTAGGGTACGTTCAAATTTATTTATTAAGTTCTTTTATGTTGATTTGAATTATTATATATAAATAATTGTTGGTACTTTTATTTGTCTTTAATTCTCTCTTCGAGCAATAATTCATTACAAGCATTATTGGCTCGCATAGAATTGCCTCAAGCTTTTACGTACTAAATTAATAACTCTTCATTAAAACCTTCATTTAACTCCTGTAAAATAAATAATAAAATCATAACCACATTTTCAACTCCGTGATTGTGTAATATACTTAGTTTATGGTATCTGAACCTGGAAATGAAGTCCTCTTAGTATCTACCTTCATTCGATGTGTCTGGAATATAGTCTTATTATTTCAGAAGACTAGTCGAGTACCTCATCAAATCCGTGTAGTGGATAAAATGAAAGAAATGCGGATAGCTTTTTGGTTACAGTGTAACTTCATTGCTAAGTCTTTTAACTTGTAACTTCAACTTGCATGCAGGTGCAATTCAACATCGACCTGGAACCCAGAGGCCTACCGTCAGACTCTATTGGGTTCCATTGAAAAAAACGATATTGGACTAGAGGCCCATACCGGCGCTTCAAAAGAATGACAACAAACTTCCCTAACCGAGTGCGTTCTATCATGGGGCTTACTGAAAAGTCTGAAATCCACCTTGTAAAGTGTACTCATGACTTGCGCTGACCGCTGAGAAGTCCAAGCTTCCATCCATGCAAATGGGGAATTTTGATTTTGAGGATTAAAGAAATTCATTTCTAGACTTGCATCTCTTTCACCCTCCAGCTACACCCCCGTGCATCCACTAATAAAACCTTAGCTGACTTAAATTCTATCACTTTATTAAAGCAAACAGAGCTATCAGTTAAGAATTTCAGATATATATATATATATATATATATATATATATAAAGTGTAGTTTCATTCATGAAATTCCAAATAAACCTAAGTAGCATGTACCCAAAACCATCAATCATCATAGGATTGTCTGCCATGGTAATATATGAGGCCAAGCATTGGCCACTTGTCTGCTGATTGAATAACTTTCAGAGACATTAGTGGATTTATACAGGTTTTCCAGGCACTTAATGTGCAATGTGGGTCTTTTATATATGCCAAATCCGCCGTAAGTAATCTCTATCGCATTCCCATTTATAGGCTTCTCCAAACCCTTAAAGCTTGTTTTAAAATATAATTTCTGCTGATTCTGGTGACACCTCTAACATTAATTAATATTATTGATAGTACTTCAATTCATGCAGTGGGATTTACTCTTTTCACTTTCTTTCCCTTGGGTGCTTCTTGTATGCCATGATTGGCACCAAGTGATATTAATTTTAAGCAATATGTGTTCTCTTCTGTCGGTGGAAATTTAGCCATTTCTTCTTTCAATCATTGCTCGAAATCTCATCACCAAACGACCCCATTAAAACCTTGAAAATGCATTTTAAATGAACATAAGCTTAACAACAGATTAAATTGTCTATATCATTACACAAAGCTGCTTGATCAGTGCCTCTCCTCAATATAGATATTCGAGATAGTGTCAAAGATTTTAACTAAAGACGCGTTTTCTTTGTGGTCACAAATATTCCACACTCAAATCTTGCAATATACGTCCAATAATATATGGAATTACTTTTGAAATAATAATCAAAGAAGCTTATTTAGTAGAAAACATGGATCTCCAATCAACTACAGTACACTTTCTTGATCCTAATTAAGGATCAAGAAATTTCTCAAATAACGGAGTTGAAGAGATCATTAGATTCAGACATTAATTGTATTATGGAGAATTGGAAATTGGTCCACTAATAGACAAGGAGTTGAATACTTTTTCCCATATTATCATTAATGGTACGCAATGGGATGAAATGCGTTTTATAAAGTGGATTTTGATGATGAAGGAGATGTGGAGACTTCATATTAGAATCTTTTACAAAGTCTTTACCTACCGCTATGAGCAAGCAAAAAATCTTTCTGTTACATAATAAGAGGATGGATCGAATTAATGTGATCCTTATTACGTACTATCATTGACGAGCCATGAGGCCGGTCAAGTTAAGCAATTTTGGTTTCAACTTTAGCTATCTCTACTCTAACAACTCCCGAAGGGAAAAAAAAAGGGGCTGAAACTGGTGAGACAACGACCAGCCTGTTGATATGAGCCAGTAGCGGCTTCTACCGAAACTTCCCATTTCAATATATCTTGCTTAGAGTCCTTGCATTCTCAATTTGGATCAACTCCCCACTAATATAAGCATGGTCTCCCTTAATGTTAAGCCTATCTTTCTGTACAATTAATTGAATATATGGTCACAGCTTTTTCTGGCTAAGCAATCAGGCAGGAGGCAGCTTTCTGTCTATAGTTGTTTTTGGTATTTAATTTCTCACTGATTAGACAAGTTACGAAAGCAAAATCATGTATACTTTATCTACATTAAAGACTACCATGACTATTAATTATGATGATGAAGTAAAGAATCTTGAGACACTAACGAAATTTGTTAGATTATATATAATGGACAAACAAAAGAGCAACTTAATTAATTGCTAATAATCTCTATTCTTTATCCTTTCTTATTTAAGCTCATTCATTTTAGTCCCCTTTCATCACTTTGATAATTGGATTAAATTAAATTACCTAGGCGTTGATTTGCTTGATTTTTTATTGAAAAAATTTGTGCTCATATATATATATATATATATATTATAATTCTTTTACATGGTCCCTAAGTATGTGTAATTTATTTAATAAAATCTCCTCATTCTATCGAGTTTTCGACAGAAATAATAAAACCACGGGTAAAGAATTTCAAAGAAAATTTTCTTCTACAATAATCAGTGGAAAACAAGGAAACCTAAGAATGCTATGAAGAATGAAGTTGTGGCTAACAAAGAATGAAAAGGAAACAAGACTTGTAAGTGGAACTTGCTTACCTCATAGCAATGACATGGTGCATTTCGGTGCATGAAAATTCTGGTTGGTGGACGTGGACCTTAAAAATATTTTTAATTCTGAACCTCTAAGTTTACTTCTGTTCCTAATTATAACGTTTCTAGTTTTCTTCATAGCGTATTATGGATCTTCATGAAAAGGGACGACCTTGAATTGTGATTGTGGAGCTCATGAAACAAGCCAAATAAACTAGGTGTGTATAGAAGAATATTGGACCCAAATCAACCAGACGATATTTTGATAATAGATGCAACGTAACGAAGATCAAACAACATATATTTTCCACTAAACGATAAAGTTTTTTCGTCTCGGATTGAAAGACCTTTTATTGTTAATTCTTCAGGGGCCACTACTTTTTTGAATAAAATTTTCTTTTTCTTAACGTGCATCATAATTTTATATTATACATAGTTCGCATTATTTGCCTTTCAGAACTTAATAATTCAAAGTCAATTCCAGATACAGATTAAAAAAAAAAGTTGTGTGTTTTCCAGAGACTTAAGGAGATCCCTAACATAATTAGCATATAAGAAACAAAAAGAAAACAAATAAAATAAAGATTGTCGATATCATTTCTTAAACCTTTTACGGATAAAAGAAACAAGAACAAAGCCAAAACAAAGCTGATAGATACGCTTAGTAAAACCACTGCAAATGGTGACAACAGCAACATAACAAAAGTGTACACCGCGTGATAGAAAAATATGCAGAGTTATTAATGCAAGGCCATTGCAATACAAATCAAAAATGTGATTCTCTTGCAAGAGTTGGTAGGTGCTTGACTCAGAGCTTTGTGGCGGACCCGTTGCAGCGGTGGACCACCCCGGGCTTCACACGTAAGGATCTTCTAGAAGCCCACCTATTCATCAATATTCATGAACAGTCTCACCTTCCACATTTCATTAAATGCTAAAATGCAAATGTATATATGCATATAAGAAAATACAAACCATTTGGATTCTGGGTATTTATATTACTTACATTTGGTAAATTTTATTGTAACTAATCTCGCTAGAAGTGCAAACATGAAGTCCATCAAACCCTAACCCTGTAATTTTTTGACATTTTTGTATGTGGTACTCTTGTAAAAGGGTTAAAAATCTTGAAATTAAACATTGGTTATATGTCTTGCTGGATTTTGTCTTTGAATTATTGCCAAAGAAAATGAAATGTACTCGATCGGTCGATTCTTGTGCGATGATATTGTTATTGTTGCCACCTTCTTCCCCTTGTCAATATACTCAATAATAATGAAATCATGTCGATTGATTGAAATGCTTTAAAACCACATTTTTTACGCTATAAACGTGCAAGGCTCCGCCATTCTTTTTTACTTTTGTTGTGCGATATCTCTTGTTGATGGATTGTCTTGCTTCGCCTTTTTATGACCTAACTTTAATCTAGAAAATATTTCACGTTTAATTAACTTGGTTAGATTAAATAGTGTATATATATAGTGATGCATGCATGACTCATGACATTCTTTTCACTGTCCTAGAATGATTAATTTGCGGTAGCTACTTAAGCACGACACAAGTTGGAAGTAATTTCTTTCTTTAATTAATTAATTAATTAATTATTGCTAGTCAACAAATTATTTTTCGAAGGCCAACATTTTCAAACACGTTCAGTCTATAAGTTGAACAAATTTGATTCGTAAAATTGGCTTTGACTCTCGCATAATATCTCTAGTGCTTGCATGACTTGAATTCTTAATTAGTTAATTTCTTCTTTGAATATTACATTTACTGTATGTGGTCTTGCCGTGCAGAATCCGGAAAACAAGTTTTACCGAGCAAAGAATTTCAGTAGAATCGCTTTCATTATACACAAGAAAATAAATACGCATTACCATGCACTTCGATCTCACATGGAAATGGCAATAACATCGATTCAGTATTGTTTCTTAAAAGATTGCGAGAATCTGCTTGAAATATTATGCTGCAAATAAATGTAGTGCAATCTCGCTTTCTTGGTCAGCGTCTACTGCATCAACATGCAAGCTTTGTGTCATGTAAAGACCTGAAAGCTGACCACAATTCCCGTGCACCAAACCCTAACTCAAATTGTTTGGTGGCCAGAGTGGATCAAGAATATGAAATTTCGGCATGGTGGGTAAACTGCTTAAACTTTGAGACATGCATGCATGTGTTATCCTCCAATATAGTCTTGCCAATAATGGTTAAAGTGATCTTAAAGTTAAAAGATGAGCCTTAAAGACAATTCTCTATCTCTAATTAGATGTTACATGGCCATGCTGCACATAATCAAATCTCTTAGTTACAAATTTAGCAGATTATTGGAAGAATAATTAATTAATTAATTGTCGTCGCAGTTTACGGAATGATTAATGAGATTAATATTATATATTTTGCTTCATGTGGTGTATAGGAAAGGAGAAGTTGAGTTTCCAGTATCAAACACAGCTAGGAATCCAGTGGAATTTAATTAATTAATTAATTTTGTTCAGTTAGTATGTAAAACGGTTGGTGGATGATGTCTGTCAAGTTGACAATTTCTTTTTTCTTTTCTTTAATTTTAATTTTTCCTCCAACGGTAGTAAGATTTTAGACATATCTTCAGGGACAAGTTTTATCTTTATATGGAGGAGAAATCATGTATTAACTCAATTAAGTTTTGAAATTATGATAATAGTAATGAAACTCTTATCAACCCCATGCCCTTAAGGACTTCACCGTTGGCCTTACCAACTCCCTCCTAGGACGCCCTTACCACTTGAACCAACCCATTGTGGATTGTAGTTTTGAAATTTGAAAACATTTACATTACTTTTAGAGTAATTTCATCAATTTTAAATGTGCCCTTCTCGTGACTCATATCTGAATGTATTATTGATCATAGTATGGACAAATCAATCCAGACTATTTTCTTTATCCTCTAAAGCCTCTCTCTGTCACAAATAAAAAAGACTAGTTCCATTTTGACTTTAAAAAAATGTAAAAAAAAAACTAGCAATATATATATTTCTCTACATCAATTTCAAAACATAGAATATGAACTTCTCTTTGTTTGCATTCATAAATTTTTATGTTTGTTTCCCCCCCAGTTAATTCTATTGATCGAGTTTGCGTTCACATTGTTTTCAGATTTGCCTTTTGGAATCGCTTTCCAAAAGGCATTATGCGAGTAGCTATAGCCAAGTTGTTTTCATTCTAGAACTTCCTTTCCATGATTATGATATGTTTATATTGATATATAGTAATTAATTCAACTGAACCAGTGTGTTAGTTGAATGGCTTCAAAACAAATTAATAACGTATAGGCTGCATATATAATATTCAATAAGGTTATGAAGAGCTGTCCACATATAGCTTAGCTAGCTATTCTGAATCTGTAATCGTCCTTGGTGTGAATCTGTTGCCAATTCATAGTTGTGCATATCATTTTCCAATGCATTAATATATATATATGTTTATATTTTCTTTTTGCAAAATGTTTTCGATCAAACTTTGTTATATTTGGCATTATATCAACGTCTTTAGTAGAAAATAGAATCTTGAAGTCGCAATGAGGACTGAAAATCTGACACAGTTGTGCTATTCTCTTTATATATGGAATGGGATGTCCTTGACAATCTTCATAATTATCAGGATGGAAATCTGTATTTTAATCAAATTGATGAATCACCCTTCAATTATTTGGATGCGTTCATAATCAAAGCACTCTTGAATGCTATGCTATATGTAGTAATATTTAAAAGTGCTCCCTCCCATGTGACTCTCTAATAGTTTATTTGTTCAGAATCATTGAAGATGTTACATGTAAGAATTCTCCAATGTGTACACGTTAATGAGAATGAGATGGTAATCTTAATCTTGGACCTTTGGAGTTTTGAATTGTGTTGCATGCGGTCGATTCGTTCACAAAACAAAAGGCATTCTGCTGATCTCTGAACGGTATGCATAAATGGGAACAGTGCCCAGAAAATCAAAATTAAGCGCCTAGCTATTTAGCTTCGTGTGTATATATATATATGGCTATTGGGATGGCAACGCAGCCCCAGTCACTTTAATTGGCAATTTCACTGCAGCTGCTAATGCAATTTACAAAATCAAGTTTCATATTAATGAAACAAAACAAGCGTAGGAGAAAGACTTATATAGAATAAACATACCACATCATCATATTGATTTGATATGCTTATCTAATAAGATGACAATATATTATCATAAAAAAATTGAAAAAATGAGAAAGATAAGAAAACTGAGCAACTATATCTAATAAAATGATGACAAGTTATAATAAGTGGTTAAAAAAATAACTAAAAATATAACCACTTTTAACCCATGACTCTTAGTATAATGACGTAGTACGTTGGTTATTCCTAAGTATTTTTCACAACTTACTGTTAATTGACTCACTGTTAATTAATTGGTCTGCCATTCACCATTCATTTTGTCAAAGTTAAAAAAACAAAAATTAACAAATTTTAAAAAATAAAAATAAATAAATAAAAGTTAATTTTTCCCATCTAGAGGCAGTTGACTGCGATGATCCATGCCGTCGACCAAAAAAAAAAAAAAGTCCAATCATCGACGGTCCCACTTCCACCCTTTCTTTACGCACTCAAATATGCAGGCATGTATAATGACACATTTGCCCCTCCATCACCATTCAAATAAAAAAGAGTACTATTGGGCCTACAGGTCCCCGTCGTTCCTCTTCGCTATATCTAAGTTTAAGCATTGGTTTTGGGTCCATGTTTCTCTAAATGCAAATCTCTTGTCTTTTTCCCGCTTTTCTTGAAAAAAATAAAAAGATTTCACCATAAGCGCGTTACGTGTCTTTTCCTTCAGATTCCTTGCGCGTTCTTCGATTACTCCACTATAAACCCTCTCACTCTCTCCCTCACACACTCTCTTCTCCTCTCTTCTCTATAAACAAACCAAACCAACAAATCATCTTCAACTTCATCCTTGACGTACCAAAAACCTTTCATTGTTTTTTGAAATATATTCTATTAATTATAATTATAATAACCTCTCGTTTTGTTTTTCTTTCACTCTTTTTCTATAATTCGTATTATAATTAATCTGATCAAATGCGAGGCCTGGCGAATCACCAGCGCCGGTGGGCCTCTGACACTGTTCCTTCCAACGTGGCATTGAGTTCGGCGTCATCACCCGGAACTGCCGATTCCAACTCGGCTGAGGAGTATGTTGAAGTCACGATTGATCTTCAGGATGATGACACAATTGTGCTCAGGAGCGTGGAGCCGGCGCCTAGGGTGATCAACATCGAGGATGGCGCCGGAGTTGAGACTCCGTCGTCGGCTTCGAGATCGCCGACGATAAAGCGAACTTCGTCGAGCAAGTTGCGACAGTTTTCGCAGGAGTTGAAAGCTGAAGCTGTCGCTAAAGCGAGGCAGTTCTCGCAGGAGTTGAAAGCCGAGCTGAGGAGGTTCTCGTGGGGCCATGGCCATGCGGCTCGTGTGCTGTCGGCTTCAACTTCGTCTTCGGGTCAGAATGGTGGTGGTGGTGGTGGTGGGAATGGATTTGACTCGGCTTTGGCGGCTCGTGCTTTGAGAAAGCAGCGAGCGCAGCTGGATCGGACACGGTCAGGTGCACAGAAAGCTCTCCGTGGACTGAAATTCATCAGCAACAGCAAAACCAACGGCCTCGATGCCTGGAATGAAGTTCGAAGCAACTTCGACAAGCTCGCCAAAGATGGATCCCTCTATCGTTCCGATTTCGCACAATGCATAGGTTCTTCCTTTGCTTCCTCTCATAATCCATTTCCAAAGCTTCCGTTTTCGTTTACTTTTTGTTTAGGGTTAACGTTGTCATTTCCCTTTTTCACAGGAATGAAAGATTCGAAAGACTTCGCATTAGAGCTTTTCGATGCTTTGAGTAGGAGAAGAAGGCTAAAAGTTGACAAGATTAGCAGAGAAGAGCTTTTCGAATACTGGTCGCAAATTACAGATCAAAGCTTCGATTCTCGGCTTCAGATCTTCTTCGACATGTATGCATTAATTCATGATTAGTAAATAATTAATTAACAACTTTTTGATTAATATTAAACTTTATTCAATTAATATTGATCAACTGTTGATATTTGTAATACGTCGCAGGGTGGATAAGAATGAAGATGGAAGAATCACCGAAGAGGAAGTAAAAGAGGTAATTAATTTAATTTAATTTAATAAATTAATTAAATAATCTTATCAATCACTAGAATACATTAAAGTAATAGCATAATCTAAGTGCATGAATTGTCCAACACTCAATCATTTTCTGATTAGATATATATAAACAAATTAAAAATCAATGCGCCGACCTTTTCTTGATGATTAGAGAAAATCAATTCGAGAGAGAAGTCTCGATTAATTTTAATCCTGGTATAAGCTAGCTAGGAAGCAACTTGATATACAGGGTGTCATTTTTGGGTTTTAATAATCAACGTTAGGCGAGGATTCGGTGACCTTAAATTTCATGAAGTACCAATACTAACAACTCCAAATAGTATATATATTTTTATTAATTATATGTAAAGATTAAAAAATCAATTAAGTGTTGAGTTTTCTTAGTCCTTGACGTTACCCATGTTCTAATCAATTAATCACTCATCTTATCTCTAATTACATGGATATTCAAGTGCTCCGAAAGCCTTCAAAGATTGGACAGATGGGAACTCCAACTTTTTTTTTTTTAATAAAAAGTAATTATTAAGTTTTTTAGTGGGTTGGTGGGGGCTTTTTCGTCTTTTTACCTATTTAAATGCTCTTTTTTTCTTTTTTCTTTTTTAAATTATTGCGGGTGAATTAATAAAATTTTTTTTTTTGGGACAGATTATTATGCTGAGTGCTTCTGCAAACAAGTTATCGAGATTGAAGGAGCAGGCAGAGGAATATGCAGCTTTGATCATGGAAGAGTTAGACCCTGAAAGACTGGGATATATCGAGGTGGGTCCTTTATCTAACATGCTTTTGTATTGTTATTGTATGATACAGTGATGATTCCACGACCAAATGGTCATTTGGGTTTATTCTATTATAGTAATTTAAAGTCATGTTCGATGCATATTCAACTATGCGACTATATTTAATTTAATTAGCGTTATGTCAAATTAATTGGGGTTCCCAATGGCAGTGGCAAATTAACATGCGACATTCATGTCCACGTTAGTTATTATAAAACAAGGGCTACTGTTTATAGATCTTGGAAACATTCTTCAAAGGTCCATTTGTTAGGCCATAAATGACCAAATTTTCCCAAACAATTGGGCTAGCTAGTATTGTTGGTTCAACCGTGCACGAAGAAAAGATGAACAAAAACAAAGATATCACTAGCAAAATTTAAAAATTAATCTCATAAACGAGCTTATCTTATCTTCTGGTGATAAAAGAATTTTTTTTTTTTTGGGTAGTTGAACTGTTTTCTTTTATTTCTCTTTTGGTCATTCTTTTCCATCGACATGCCCTTCTAATATCTGAGTCAATGTATCTATACGACCAACCAATTAAACGTATAAAATACTTGAATACACGAGTTCGGTAGAATAAGGTAATATTATTTCTTTTTTCAATTTTGGGTTAGTTTCGTTTCTCTTTTTAACTGTTTGAAAATACTTACTGAACTGAAGCATAACTGTACTATATGTAGGCGATGTATTGTAATTGTTTGAACTTTGAACTGAAGGTATATATTCCATGGAAAGTGGCGGTCCTGACATAAAAAGTGATTGTGTTCCCATGTGAGTTTCTGTTAGTTCTCACCTCACGTATACGCGTTCTCTTCACTTAACACATGTGCACGCG
Organism: Boswellia sacra; assembly: GCA_013180625.2. NCBI lineage: Eukaryota > Viridiplantae > Streptophyta > Magnoliopsida > Sapindales > Burseraceae > Boswellia > Boswellia sacra. The sequence continues at coordinate 1,487,937 of SNVD02006955.1, read as the reverse complement.
TGCCACTTTGGTCATCCACATTTAGAATGTAATGCAATTCTGAATTCTCTTGTCTCTTTGCATTACCAAGAGTCTCTGCTGATAAAGTGATAATCTCATCAATCGATGCTTTGGCTTTGTTGTGTTGTGTTGCCGAGTAGTGGTGGGTGCGGACTGATGATAATGATATGTTTGTATGCAGCTATGGCAACTAGAAACACTTCTGTTGCAAAAAGACACGTATCTCAACTACAGTCAAGCCCTAAGCTACACAAGCCAGGCTTTGAGCCAAAACCTGCAAGGCTTGAGAAAGAGGAGCCGAATAAAAAGAATGAGCACAGAATTGCTCTATTATTTGCAAGAGAATTGGAGGAGGCTCTGGGTATTGTCATTGTGGATTTTGATCTTGATCGGATTGTTCGCTTGGAAATTTTTCCAATACAAACGGACGCCTGCTTTCAAAGTCATGGGTTATTGTCTTCTGACGGCAAAGGGTGCGGCTGAGACTTTGAAGTTCAACATGGCTATCATTCTCCTGCCAGTGTGTAGAAATGCTATTACTTGGCTAAGGTCCACCAAGCTGGGCTTCTTTGTGCCTTTTGACGACAATATCAACTTTCACAAGGTGAGTTCTGAGTGGTGCTCCCTTCTAGAATTTTATTATTATTATTATTAGTAATATAATTTTGCTTGTTTTTTACGTATCTCTTTTGGGCCCTCTCCATCAAGACAAAATAACGAAAGTCAAAACTATTATTAAACAAATTCAAAGCCATCAAGATGAATAGGCGTTTTTAAACAGTAAAGTTATAAATGAGTCATAACCACCGATTGCCTCTACAATCAGCAAAATTGACAACCAAACCACCTTTTCTTCTCTTATTCTATTATTTAATAATGTTACTACATCCGCTTTCTTTTATTATTCTTGCTATCATTTGCAAACTAACTTAATTATTACACAAATAGAACCCACTTAATTCTTGGAACAGTTTCACTTTGACCCTTACAGAAAAAGAAATGGACCAGATAGTATTGCTTTTTGAAAAGCTGAAACGACATAACTCACGAAAAGTAATGATCAACATCACAATTATTGTGTTATTCTCCAGAATGCTCAATAGGGTCAGCCTTACAAGTCTTTTTCTTGGATTACTTCATGTTACTTATGTATGTCTCTAATTTTGGTCAGCTGTGAATGTTGCTCATCATGATCAATGTTTGTGGCTTCAAGTCTACGATACTGAATTTCCTGAGATTGTTTACGATTATAGAAACTGCCTTTAACGAGGGGGGGAAGGGAAATCTTGTACTATTTTTTCATTTAAATAATGCACGAGAGGCCTTTTTTGTATGACTAAAATGTAGTGCTTGACACTGGAATTTATTCCATTCTGAAAGGGTGAGATCAAATCAATAATGTTCACATTATAGAAAGATGAACCAAAACTACATCCTGATTGGTAAATACGTACCAGGATTTGAAACATTGATTAAGGATGTATAATGTACATTATGAAAGTCTAATTACAATTTTTTATTCTCTTGATGGACATGTGCAGACAATTGCTGCAGCAATTGTGGTTGGTGTCATTCTTCATGCCGGTAACCACCTTGCATGTGATTTTCCGAGGCTAATAAATGCGTCAGAAGATAAGTACGAGACAGATCTAAGCATTTACTTCGGGAAAGAGAAACCCACATACTTGGACCTGCTTAAAGGGCCTGAGGGAGTGACTGGAATTCTGATGGTTATCTGCATGGCGATTGCATTCACGCTAGCAACTCGATGGTTCAGGCGCAACCTCATTAAGCTGCCCAAACCCTTTGACAGGATCACTGGTTTCAATGCCTTCTGGTATTCACATCATTTATTCGTCATTGTTTATGTCCTGCTCATCATCCATGGCGTTTTCCTTTACCTTGTCCACAGATGGTACATAAAGACGGTATACTATTTTTAATCTTTCTTTTCTACTGCTACTTGAATACAATTATTTCCAGAACACATTAAGCATTGAAATTTATGATGACCTTTGAGTTCCTACGTGCAGACATGGATGTATCTTGCCGTTCCAGTTCTTTTATATGCTGGAGAAAGAAGTCTGAGATTCTTTCGTTCTGGCTCTTCTACTGTTCGGCTTCTAAAGGTGAGCTTACTACTACAATAATTGATGTTTCTTCTTCTTCATAGTAATAATGCTAAATTCAATGCTATATCATAAAATTTTTAATTTCGAGGCAACTGCATAGCAAGTTCATCTGTTTGCAATCTTTACATTTTTTCCTATATCCTAAGATGAGATTCATTAATTTTTTCATTTTTTTCCTCTTTAATTGTAAAATACTTAGGTCGCCATTTATCCTGGAAACGTTCTCACACTGCAAATGTCTAAGCCTCCACAGTTTCGGTACAAGAGTGGACAATACATGTTTGTCCAATGCCCTGCCGTGTCTCCTTTTGAATGGTAAGCTGCCATAAAATTTCTACAATTTCATTATGTTTTGTAGAATTAGAGATGTGCTAGTCGCTATTTAACTGTTCCTATGGTATCAATTGCTGCAAAACCTGGATGAGGAGAAGTTCTTGGAAATAACCTACCAATACCATACTTTTTTGCTCACCAGATGCTTTATATTATTGAAAAGTTTTTATAGGATGAACCGAATCATAATTTCTCAGTTTGATTTCAAAAATTAAAACCTTTATAGTAAAACTTATGCTGTCAAATGTTTAAATAATTTTGAACAAAACTCAGTATGATTTTTTGTCAATGTTCATGGACATCTTTAACTCATGAGTTCTGTGATGCAAGGTGTCATCTTTGGATGTATGCACTATGGTGGTTTTGTTAGTGAGTACTTAATGCTTAATTTTGTTTTTCAGGCATCCATTTTCCATCACCTCTGCTCCTGGTGATGACTTCCTTAGCGTTCACATCCGGCAGCTAGGAGATTGGACGCAAGAGCTTAAAAGGGTATTCTCTGAGGCATGTGAGCCGCCTGTAGGTGGGAAGAGTGGGCTTCTCAGGGCTGATGAAACGACAAAGAAAAGGTATATATACATCATGTCGTATATTACATATCTTTCACCTTAATATTTAATTATTGCTGTGTTTATTAAGCATCAATCTCATCTGGTAACAGTTTGCCAAAGCTCTTAATAGATGGGCCTTATGGTGCCCCTGCACAAGATTACCGGAATTATGATGTCCTGCTTCTTGTCGGTCTTGGGATTGGAGCAACACCATTCATCAGCATTTTAAAAGATTTGCTGAACAACATTGTAAAACAGGAGGAGCAAGCGGTAAGTATCTGGTGGTTCTATGCTGACCAAAAGTTAAAACTACTGAAAACCTTATCATAGATATTATATAATGTACTTAATTCCAAGCATATCTTATTTCTGATTCCTTTCTTTCAGGAATCAGCCTCAGATTTAAGCAGGACATCAGACATTAGTCTGGGGAGCAATGATTCTACCGCCAATAATAGAGTTTCTCCAAAACGAAAAAAGGCTTTGAGGACTACTAATGCGTACTTCTACTGGGTAACTAGGGAGCAAGGCTCATTTGATTGGTTCAAAGGGGTGATGAATGAAGTTGCGGAGCTTGATCAGAGGGTACTAGAGAAATTTTCATTCTAATCACTTGACAGTTTCTTCATAATATATAGTTCCTTGATTTTGACTTACTATTTGGACTTCAGGGTGTCATTGAGATGCATAACTATTTGACTAGCGTGTATGAGGAAGGTGATGCCCGTTCAGCTCTTATCACCATGGTCCAAGCACTTAATCATGCCAAGAATGGAGTTGATATTGTTTCTGGCACTAGGGTAAGGCCTCTACAACTAAAACATAAAGCCATTTTTTATTATCTTTTGAAATTCACTTTGATGGTTCAAAAATAAGTTAGTTCTAATTGTATCACGTTTCTATCATTAGGTAAGAACCCATTTTGCAAGGCCAAATTGGAAAAAGGTTCTCTCTAGATTAAGTTCCAAGCATTGTTATGCAAGGATTGGTAAGTGCATCTCCATCGTTAGGTTTGAATAACGGGAACCTCTCACTTTCTTCTTATCTCATTACGCTTTACTTTTCTGGATCAGGGGTTTTTTACTGTGGGGCACCAATCTTGGCTAAAGAACTCAGCAAGCTTTGCTATGATTTCAATCAAAAAGGTCCCACCAAGTTTGAATTCCACAAAGAGCATTTCTAAATAACTCCAGAGTCTGGTATTGCGTATTTATATACCTTCCACTCCAACCCTCTTCACCTTTCAAACCCATCTCTAACACCTTCCTTTTGCACGCCTAAAGAGGGGTTAAAAAAAAAAAGAAAAAGAAAACGTCATAAATCTATGAATAAGAAAATTTTCAATTTTTAATAAGCCAAACAAGAAAGTAATTAGTTAGCTAGCATTGTACAGTCTTGTGGAAAATGAAGAAAAGAAAAGAGTTGTACATAATACATAAATATATGACCAGCAGCAAATTATCCTGGTTGGCGAGATGAATTGGGAATTCCAAAGTTAAAAATGCTCTCAAACAACAAATAGTGCCCGTACAGCGGTAGCAGGTGGCAAAGACTTGAAGTGACATTGTTGGGAAAAAATAGCGCGTTACAGCTGCATTCGAAACTGCTGGAGAGTTACTTGACCTGATTGAGATTGAAATTTCCATGCATGAACACAATTTTGAAAGGGAGATCTAGAGTAACGTATGTGGATTGGGAATTTCGGATGGCTCGTCTCTTGAAAGTTTTCTTAATTTTCTTGAAGTGGGCTCAGCGAAGGCATCTACAATGTGATTCTGATGCTGATGTTCCGTAAAAATTATATTATTTTAGTTTATTCTATTGTTCTTTTTTTCTCTTGGTAATATACATGTGCAATAGATTGGCTATTAGTGATTGTTTATTCTATACGGAACAAAACAAAGGAGCTACCATTGTCAACTAAATAATGAACCCCACCTGTTTAAGAATAGATATTAAATTGGTCAAATTTTGCTGCTGATATTCTTCTATTCATCTAATTCCCCTGAGCTGTGGTAAAGTTATATACGACATGCACCTCAAATGGTCGAACTAAGCCTACTATTACTGAGTTTATTTATAAAACTCTAGTGTTAGACTTATAACTCAAAGACAATGCAAACTTTATAATTTGATGTGATAATTTATATTATAAAAATTTATTAGAGAATGAGAAAAAAAAATTGAATGAAAAAAGTTATATCTATAGTAGAATTTTACTACTTAATTGTTACGTTAGGATGTAGACTTTGAGTTGTATTTAGATTGTAAATAATGTATTATTGTTTACAAAAATGGTGATGTATGGGTTTCAGGATGCTGGACTGCTGGGATTGTAAAATTTTGGGCCAAAAATGAGAAGTCTTGTTGATCCTGTAGTATTGGTATTGGGCTTACTATAGTTGTCCTGGTTTTGTTTTTTTGAACATGATCCATTGTTTCAGGCCTGTAACTGGAAGTACAGTTCTGCACAACCGTTGCAAATTTACCACCAATTTCTCATCGCAGGCCATGTACTTTTGCAGTCGCAAATCAGAATCCACTAGTGAACAAACATTAGAAGACAGGACTTTTTGCTTTAGGCTCAAATAGTATACTGTCAAGGGAAGAACTTCTACAGGCGTTGAAGGGAGTTTCTTATTTGTGACATGCAAAGTGCAAGCCCTATTTGAACAATAACAAAAACAAGGGGTGACCAGAACACCACCGTAGTAGGTTCAAACAAACTATCATTCCAGTATTGAACATGTAAAAACAATAGCTGAGACAGGTGCTAGCCTGGTCTCATGTGTTTTGACTCTCAACCATTGCCCACGCATGACTTGTCCACTGGAAAGAACTTATTTTGATTAAAGCTCAGACTATAATATTATTTCTTTTAACGTCTGATATCTAGAAGATAAGACTTACATGGATACCGAACCAACCTTCTACTTTGACTTGAACGTCAAGAAGAAACAATCAACCACGATGCATTAAATCCTCATATACCGTTAGAGCTGAACAAATCTGTTATCTTTCTTAATAAGACGACAACAGCAATATTGGAAAGAATAATGGGTTAATTCTAATTTGCCCCTTGAGGTTAGGCAAAAAGAAAATTGAGGACCTTAATTTTCTGAAACTCAAAATTACCCCCTGAGGTTTCTGTAGTAACGTTAGATTTAACGGAAAATGTATTAAATAGTAACTTAACGCTTTAGAAACTATTTAGAAAAGGGCATTATAGTCTATTTTACTACTTATTAGCGTTAAGTTATTATTTAATATATTTTTTGTTAAATCTAATATTAGCATTAAGTTATTATTCAATACATTTTCCGTTAAATCTAACGGTTTAATACATTCTCCGTTAAATCTAACAGCGCTACAGTAACCTCAAGGGGTATTCTTAGATTTCAGAAAACTGAGGTCCTCAATTTTTTTTAGGCGTAACCTCAGGGGACAAATTAGAATTATCCCAAATAATAATGCATGGCTACTGGTACAAATAGTGTATATTGACCTTTCCATATCAAGAAATAGAACTAATTTTACTAGCTAGTCCAAACCTTTTCCTGGAAATAAATTCTTGGAATGTCATAAATTTGAAACAGGACCATTTGTACATCAATTAGATGGTTGAGATATTGATACATAATCTGTTGCCATAGCTGGCCAAGTTAGTGAGGAAGCAGAGCAGAGCAGACTCTACTGCCGGCCAGGCCAGCAGCCTAATTAAATTTGCTCCTCCGATATTATATCACCTCCAATATTTACTTTATTATTAATATTTAGATTTCAGCTCTCAGCTGGTGGATATATGTTGATAAATTGTGCTAAAAATACAATTATTGTTTAGAGGAAGCTTGATGGCATCCAATTGGTGGATGGTGAAGGCACTTTATATAGATGCATATATGGGATTAATATACAGTTGGTTTTCTTCTTCAAATCAACTTCTTTGGCACAAGTTTCTGGACGTTAATGACTTCTGCCAGTCTTCTCACCAATGGGCCAATGTTTCTTTATTGTATGAGGAAGACTTTTCTCTAATAATTATAAATGTTTGATGTCTCAATGTCCATGTCTTTCCACGTACGCTTGTAACTATTTTCATTCATGAATTTGAACTACCTACTATTCTACTTTAATTTATTTATTTTTATTTTTCTAAAAAAGGGTTTTGTCCTTCAAAAATATAAGAAATTAACAAGAAAAGAAGGAATTGGAAGAAAAAAGTAAATGGGATTTAATAAAGACAATTCAAATGAGGAAATTTGCCAAATGAAACTTGATTTTTATTAAACAAGAACACTTTATATGACCCGGTAATAGTTTATTAGCTAGTTAATCCTCGATGAAAGTGAACCATAATTATAAAATCAAATGACTTTTAACTCTACCGTGGCCCTTTGTTGAATTGACACAAAACAATTGTATAAAATAATTGCCATGTGTTACTTAAATACAAAAAGACCCTTCAAAGGCTGGCGCTGACTCATGCCGAGACCGGCCCACTCAACTTCAACCAAGTAATCCCACACGGTTGAACACGATCTTGATCGTGTCTTCGCCATACATATAACGCTTAAAGCTCACTTTTCTTTACAACTCATTTAGACTTTCCAGGGCCCTTTACACCAAAAACCTGGAATCAAAACTTCACGCCCCACAGCCAACTCTACATTCTGAATTTGTTGAAACATGACTACGGATGATCAAGATCATCAGATCGTGCCACTGGCACCTCCCAGGATTCACCCTAGAAGCGATGAAGAGTATGCACCCATTAAAGTGCACAAGCCTTTACGCCAGGAGAAGAGCAGCAAGTTGCTTGTATACGTGTTGGTCATAATTGTCACCCTGAGTGCTGTTCTATTGGCTCTTGCTTCGATTTTCTTGCGTGCCAAGAGCCCTGAAGTTGCTGTAAGTTCAGTCATGGTAAAAAATCTCAGGCATGGCAACGCTTCGTCGCCTTCGTTTAACGTAACGCTCGTTACTGAAGTGACGATTGAGAACGATAATTTTGGTCCCTTCGAGTTCCTAAATAGTACTGGAAGTGTTTTGTATGGTAGCGTGACGGTTGGTGAGATGAAGATACGAAAGGGGCGCGCTAGAGCTCGGGATACGGAGAGGATGAATGTTAACGTTGATGTGGCATCAAACGGGCTCTTGAATGCTACCAATTTGAGCAGTGATATAAATTCCAGGTTGTTGAATCTTACCAGTTATGTCCAGTTGCAAGGCAGAGTAAACTTGTTTGATATTGTGAAGAAGAAGAAGAACCCGGAGATGAATTGCTTCATGAGTTTGAATTTGACAAGTCATGCTGTACAGGATTTAGTGTGCAGCTAACTCCTTTTTATTTTTGTTTTTGTTTTTGTTTTCTTTGGGTTAATATACATAATTTTCTTATATTCAATTTTGATTGTGAGTTGCCTTTTATTGTTAGTTTTATTTTAATAGATATGAGTGACATATACATACATTCATATTTTGATCAGCTTCTGAAGAATTCTTTGTTGATCTTCTTGTTACTTACTCTTCTTTTTTCTCTTTTTCCTCAATGTTCTATCTTTTATCAATAATGCGGCTAAGCTTTACAGTTAAGAAATCAGCTAAGTTGCGTTAAGGGGTGTTATTAAATGTGAAAAAGGCAGGGAGACAACTAGACTGGTGTATTGAATACTCAGAAACCGCATCATGCAAGTGGCTATTGATAAGGACCTTTTACATTTAACTTATAATTTGTCAAAGATAATTGTAGAAATATAAGATTGTGATAGGTAAACTCTAGATTACTACATCCGAAAAGGCCACAAAACTACTGAAATTGCTAGGGAATAGGTTGTGTTGCTCTCATCCTTATCGAACAATGCTCGATATAGATTTTCTATTCCACTAGTGTCTGCAATCTTGGATTTGATATACGTTAAGTTACGCAGTAACGTTATGACCCATCAGCTGGTCCACCCTGGTAAGGCTTTTCAATTCACGTACCCATTCCTCCATGGAGTACTCTTACCTTTCAAGTTACGGATCCATTCTCAATCACAAAACGCGGATAGAAGAACATCAAAAATTTGTTGTCTAGCATACACTACAGGAACTTTGGAAATCTATTGCTGCTGCTAGATTAAGAATGAATGATAATTACTACTTCATTTTCAGATTTTGGGTTTTTTTTTTAATTATAGTAAACTCTTATTTTAATTAGTTTTATGCTTATATGTCTCTTAAAATATGGCAATGTTTCATTTATAAGTAGGATAAATTCACTGATTTTTTCTCTTTAAAATTGATTCTAATTTTAAAATCCAATTTGAACTTTTAAAATATGAAAACAAACTAAATTTCACAATCCCCAAATTACATTGTATATACTTTATATAACTAATGCTGTCGCCTGTTGGAAATTGTTTATGCTCGAAGTCGAAAATGAACTATGTATATTCTTATATAGTGGATTAGGGCACCTTGTTAAATCAACTGGAGAACTATTAAGCAGTAAAAAGGAGTCATGCAGAAGCATACTCTGTTTTACTCCAGTCCAGTGAGACGACCATGGGCCAGCTACGGGCTACAGTATTGGGTTCCTTGTAACCTTTCTAGTCTGGGCCATCTGATTGGGAGCTACTCAACAACCCATCTATGAGGGCTATATATACAAATCGAAGGTTCCAAAACTGGAACTACGATATTTCAAATAAAATGAAAGCAGTAAGATCCCTTTGGCTGGAGTGACTACACTAGGCAGCATGGTATATTGATTTGTAACAGAGATGAGGAACGTTGAGTTACAATCAGAGAAAGAAGGCTGCAGAAGCTGCAATGTGTTGAGGGGCTGAAGAAAAGCTATGGCAGCAATATGTTTTGGAATAATTCAGGACTAGAAGCAGCATTGATATACTTTTACCGCCTCGTGCTTTAGAAGCAAGGTGTTTAATTATAAATACTCGTAGATGGGTCTGTTTAGCATTTAAACAAAATTTTATGTAACTTCGAAAAGTAAATTAATATTTTTTGTTTGTATATTTTGAGTTTTTGTTTTCAAAATTTAGTAAGAATATGTTGTTGGTTTTACATTTTTTTTAAATTTGAAAATAATATGTGATTGATATTAATTTAAATACATTGATAAATATGAGTTTTGAAAAATTATATTTGTTTGTGTATTTTGAGTTTTTGTTTCTAAAATTTTAAAGAAAAGTGTAATTGATTTTCATTTTTTTTAAATTTTAAAAATAATATATAATTAATATTGATTTAAATATATTAAAAAATATATATTTTTATAAAACTGTTTTTAAAAAATACGAACAAACGCTAGCTTCCTGTTTCTCCCTTCTGGTTCGGCCCAAGCAGTCATAATTAGTAATCATAATCCCCAAATTTTTCTAAACTTGGAGGACTGGATTTTTTTTTTTCTCCACTATAGTTGTATTTGGTATTTACCTTTTAACTTTCATTATTACTGAGTGAAAAGTAGTTTGATCGCAGATACGAATATGATAAACTGAGGTTCCACCAGCAAAAGTGATTTAATTGATAAGTTATCATTTAGTCAAAGTTACCATTATTTCCACAGGAACAAAAATACGATGTAATGAGGATGCAATTGCATGCCGTCTTCCAATATTTTGTGGTGGAAACTTCATACGCCAATTAGAAGTCTTAAGTCAAGAATTGGCAAGCATCATCATAAATACAAAGAAACTTCTAATATGAACAGTTTAGTTGAATATTATCCGTTTTTTAAGGTGGGATTTTATCTGAAACAAATTAAAAAAGAAAAATCAAATGGTCAAGACGTGTAACCTGCGGAAACGCGTTAGGAAAGGCACAAAAATTCGTGACTGACCCATTTTATTCAGTGGCTTGACTCTTATACGTCAAACACTATGAACAAAGATACAAAACAAAGTATCATGTGGGGAATTAGCTAATTAACGCTACTTCATTATTGTCACATCTAGCTATACCACCGCTTAGCCATTTCCCATTTCCGAGTTTTGGCAATGGCTTCGCCAAACGAGCAGGTCAAGCCCTTAGCTCCTCCAGCCTATCAACTCCGCAGTGATGAAGATCATGAAGCCAATTCCAAGCAGTTTAAGCTAAAGCAAAGCAGATATCTACTGTGCTGTGGATGTATCACCGTGCTTCTATTAATCCCAGTCGTGATGCTAATAGTCATAGTTACTGCTTTTCATATCAGCAATCCAAGTATCAATATGAACTCAATAAAGTTTCAACAGATGGATAATCAGCCATTTAATGGCACTTTTGCTGGTGACGAGAACATCACACTTTTGGCTGATGTTTCGGTGAAAAATCCTAACGTGGCTTCCTTCAAGTTTGGTAACAGCACGGCCACTATTTACTACGGTGGCACGGTGATTGGTGAGGGTAAGATTCCGGAGGGGCTGGCCAAGGCAAAGCGGACGCTTCAATTGAATGTTTCTGTGGATATAATTCCTCAGAAAATAATGGCTGTTCCATGCTTCACGAGTGATATGATTTCTGGAGAATTGAATATTATCAGCTCTACTACAATCCATGGCAGGGTAAAAGTTCTCAACATTATCAAGAAATCTCTTGTGGTGAAAATGAATTGTACCATCTCTTATAATTTTCGCAGCCAGCAGGCCGTTCAAGAGAACTGCAGGTACCATCATGGTTAGGCTTAGGATCAATCTGATGTTTCAGTAATAGTTGATTGCATTTGCACAGAGTAGCTATAGCTAGCTACTAGCTAGTACATCGTTGTATCTCTTTGTTCTTCCAGAGCTTCAATATAGACGAATTGCCAAAAGGCAGTCAGTCACCATTATGTCTTTGTATGGAGAAATCCCGAATTTGCACGATTCTATTTCTAATTGCATATAATCCTATTAGCCAAATTCTTATTCGGATCAAATGCATGATATGAAATTCGAATTAACTGTTCTGGTGTTAGATAGTTCTGTTTAATACAGTCATAAGTTTTTCTTAATTTTCAAGCAAGTGGAAGTCTTATTACTTCATTGATTTGATTTAACTCGCAATATTCAAAATGAAGCACTGGACTTCCAAGTGAACGGATTTGATTTTTTATTTTTCTCCTTGTCTTATGCATGTAGAGTCAGTTCTGGTTATTTGGTCATTCTCGTTCAATGCACGTATGGAAAAGTACTGGAAGGACAAGGAAAACTTGGTCTACCAGAGACTCCAATGGAGTTCTGTTATGGTACTGTTACTGTGTTGTACAGTAACTTTACTATAGTAAAATAAAAAATTATAAACACATATATAAAAATGGTAATTCAATTAAAAAAAATCGTATTTACGATTTTTATATATTTTTTATTTACGAATTTTTTACACTTTTTTAGATACAATTTTTATCCATTCGTTTACGACTTTTACAACGTATTTACAATTTTTACACACACACACACACACATATATATATATATATATATAGTAACTACCCGATACAGCTATTGTACCGTAACAAAACTCACTCGAATGTCCACATTGCAAGTCTGCAACCCTGCTTTCATTATCAATCAATCGGTCAGTCAACCCATCTGTGTCATTCGTCACCAAGGTCTCTTTTCCATGGATGGTTGAAATTGGGGTAGGTATGCAATTGGTTGTTAATTACAAGTCTTGAGCCCAAATTCATGGGTAGCATTTAGAAATGGTCTAGCCCAAGGGCCAGACACAGCCCAAGTTCTCAACCCAACCAGTAACAAACTCATTGTTCCACCTTTGATGATATATGGCTGTCCTTTTCTCGTATGTTTCAGATTAACTTTTCTCTATTATGTATCAAGTTCAACTTCTACTTTAGATAAATGATTTTTTCCAAATCTACCACAAAAGCCTTAATGTGTTAGTTAATTGGTGTTATGCTAACTAAATTGAAGAATGACAGCATATCAATCCCGAAACAATAGCCAATCTGTTGTCCTCGGGGATTTGGGATTCATGTTGGGACATTCTTTATAAGGTGTGTTAATGGTGCATGCATGGTTACATGAAGCTTCCAAACGAAGTCCCATTCTCTCATTGTACAACAATATAAAATAATTCATCAAACGGTGCATGCATGAATCAATCTTATCTGATGGCTTTCTGTACCGTAATGCCATCACAATTACCTTGATGCATGGCTCAACATTGTGCATCAAACATCCCTTTATGTCTTCAAAAAGGCAAATATAATTGTTTTGTTCATGAACAAGAAGTCACCTTGGTATGGTAACTCCCCCATTATCTCTCCTTTTCCTGGTTCCTGAATATATGTAAAAACCCATCCTTGGTACGTAAAGGCTTTTTGACAAGGTATCTGTCCCCTTATTGCAGTGATATTTGCCAACATTGGCAAAAATGCAAGTATCTTGAACATCATTCTGTGACCCAAAAGGCAAAGATGATGCCTCTGTTCATGCGTGATTATTGCGTGGTCTTTTAACTCTTTAATGTTTCTATTGATAGTTGATAATACTGAGATGAATTAGGACATCAAACTCTGCTTTACGCCATGTATATCTATAACTTTCAATTATATCAATAAGCAACTCATCACCGGTCTGACCCTGAGAACTCGGGTTTCTGTAGATAATATCTTGTCTGAAATATTGGCCATGTGTCATTGCTGACAACATGTTGGTCTGTTCTTCCCCTTTTACCTTCTAACCGTTTTATCACTCTCAACTTTGAATCATTCATTTATTTATTAGATTGTCGATCGAGAAAATTCTGATCCTGAAATTTTCATTTCCCAAAATGACTTGCGGCTTGGCTTAATTATTAGAGTCAAATTATTCAAGCTCGAAGACAAACCTGTCGAGAAATATTTCCGGGAGCAATGAATGTGGTTGGATAAGAGGTGACTCATGAGTTCGTAATAATCCAGAAAATCTGAGCCTCATATGAGATTTTCTTTAACGGTGAGTCAAGAAACAAGTTTATACCTTACCATAAATTGCATTATCTTTGGTCATACGAACATGGGAGTCGAAATGGACAGTAATATTAAAATTATTATTCTATTAACGATGCTAGTAGATAGCTTCACACTTGTGAAGCTATATAGCTAGCTATAAAACATGCGTAAGCTCATCCTATAAAATATCAGCACTCACATGTTGAACAAAAGTAGGACTAAAGTTGAGATTATGGGTGACCTCAGAACGCTTCCAGGAATTTCAGAATAAAAACACATGCAAGGATTTCACGAGAAGGGTTTTCTCCAATTCTAAAGCAGGAGGTCAATGGTATTAAATTACAAACTTTCCTGGCGCTGGCTCATTGTCAAAAGACAACGACGAATACCACTGATTTAATTATAATTTAAATCTGTAGAGTCCGTCCTTGTGTAACATACCGTACAATTACAATAATAATAATCAATTTGCAACTAGACTTGTTTTCTAAATAAATGCGAGTTAGCTATCTCGTTGGGTAAAATTTACTCGTTTTTAACAGGCAAAGCGTGTTTTTTCTGAAGAACTGTTAAAGGAGCACTAATCAATTAAAGAATAATAGAGATTAATTATATTGTGGGATGTGATGGTTGAACATGTTCAAAGTAACTTTGGCAAAGAAAAAGAAAAGCCCATTTAAAAATAGGCAGTACAAGAATCTGATTACTGACAAAAACGACAAAGGGCTTACCATAACGTAGCAGAATAGCGAGGTAGCAGCGCTTTTGTAGGCCCCGAGCCCTGCCATAAGGAGACAAATTCAATCTCCGACGTTACTTGGCAAACAAACTCAACTTGGGTGCATTATCAACATCAAAGATTTGTCACGAATTCCCATATACGAAATGACAATTCATATAAAGAGCCCAAACATAAAAAGCTACAGGGAGGAGCGGAGCTAGATAATTATGGACCAATTCTTCATTGTAATTTTTGCAATTGCAATGAAAGAGAGATATAGAGGTGATGTGAGTGAGGTCCTCCTGGCTTGGCTTGGCTTAGGCTTTCACATCAGGGGGATTCATTCAAGCCAGGCCAAGACCGTCTTTGCAATCTTCTCTCTCTTGCTTTAAGAAAAAAAAATCTTTCTTTTACTGTTTCGGTCTCTACTTTCCCCACTTCGCTGACCAGTAAAGACACCATTTAATCTATAACTAGCTCGCCGACCCATAAATAATTCAATAAACGCACCAGTTTTGCTCTAATAAACAAAGGAACAAGTAACCAGGAAGTGCAAATCCGAAAGATGGATACAAAGATCTGATTCTTGTTTCACTTTCAGGAAAAGATACATGAGCTTTTCAACAGTAGTAGTGACTCGTGGGAGATTTTAGTTTGGTTTCATCTGCTACTACTACTACTTACCGGTCACCAGTCATCATCACTAGAGACGCATTCCAACTATTTTCATACCCTACCTAGAAAATAATTATAAAAAAAACTAAAAAACAAAAAGTAAAGATTTACAGAGAACAAGATGCACTGATAATGATTTGTTTCAACAAGATATTAGTATCAAATCATCAGTTGGAACCAGTTTTCCCGCTTTTTTGGTTTCATGCTTCAAAGCTCTCGTCTTTCCCTTCATGATCTGAAGACTTTCGTGATAATTCGATTGCTGATTTCTGGTGAGACCGGTCGCTAACAGACCTTGGCAGCATTGACGATTCTGAATCTGCGAACCCAGATTAAAAAAAAAAAATGCTACTTCAGAAAGAGAAAAAAAATTTTAAAAAAATAAACAACTGGGTTTCCTTTTACCTCGAGAGGCGTTGAAGGATCTTTTGCAATGCAAAATGGCGCTTTGGATGCCATCCTGTTGCTGCAGCAGCGAATCATCTCTCCTGGATATAAAAGAGGCGGCGGCTGGAGCTGCAGCCACAGCCGATGAAGCCGATCGGCTTTTCCCCAAATGCTTACACGCAACTCTCAGCCTTTCCGGAATATTAGCTTGCTTTTGACTCTTCACCTGACTTTCAACACCAGCAGCCTGCTCCACCTCAGACTCTCTTTTTTCAGCCGTTGATTTAGGTGCATTTGACTTTTGACCAATAGTCGGAGGTGGTGACTGGACAGATTTCGTAACGGAGCCTAAACTCAACTGACCGGAGAACTTCAACTTCTCCCCGTAACGTTTGGAGACGCGAATGTAAAGAGGCTTGACCTTTTTCAAGTATTTCTGCATGACATCTTTGGAGAATTTCTTCTCGTCAGAAGTGGAATCTTCAACGCTCTGTTTCTGTGACTTTCTTGAACTACTGTTGTCTCTGGTGAACAGAGACACAATAGGAACTTCTTCCACCTTAAACTTCACTGTGAAGAACTTGCTTTGCTTTTCTTTTTCTTTCTCTGTTTTTTCAGTTTTTTCTGTTTCTTGTTTCGGTTGCTGTTGCTGCTTGGGAGGAGTAGTTACAGTCGTAGTACTATCAGAAGCAGCGGTGGCAGCAACGCTGTTTGCTTCTGTTTTTTCAGAAGCATTATTTTGTTTCATTTTCTTGAACCCCAACATAAAGACTCGAAATTTAGTGGCAGATTTCAACAAAGAGACCGGGAACTGGGGCTTGGAATTGGGTTCAGTTGAGTTGAACACGAGTGAAGAAGACTCAATCGGAACGAGTCTTCCTTTGAAGAACAAATCATCAGATGGAGAGAGCGTGAGATTGGGATCCGTACGCTCGTTGTTGCTGGCGGCACTGCTGCTTGAATTAGAAGAAATCGTGAAGTTGAACTCCCTCTCATCTTCATCTTCCTCATTACCATCATCATCATCTTCTTCATCTTCAGAGTCGACGTCGTCGTTCTCGTTTTCTACTCCATTCTTACCACGTTCTTCTCCGTCTTCTTCTTCATCTTGAACAGCAAACTCCAAGTCAAAAAAGGGACCATCATCGTCGTCATCATCATCAGTCTCTGCAGCGTTATGAGTGACGGCTGTGACGATGGTGGTAGTGGTGCGTAGATTAGCACTGCTACCAATACCAACCCCACCACCACCACCACTACTTCCAAGACCGCCGCCACCTCCTCTCCAGTACTTGAGTAAACTGAAAGCTTCCATGGTTGGGAGAGCCAGAATAGAAGTGAGGGAGTGGGTGAGTGAGTGAGTGATTGGGAAATTGCAAAGTCCAGTGCTTGCTATTTAGAGGGTAAAAGGGAAAGTGAAAAATGGGTTTTGGCCCAGGCTAGTCTAGCTTAATGGAGGGTGCAGAGTACTATTTCTGCAAATGGGTGGCAGAGTCAGTAGAGTCCAGACCTGACCAGAGAGGTGAATAGAGTATGGTAAAGCTTTTTATTTTTCAACTTCACAAGAGAGTGCGAGAGGGAGAGAGTAAGAGAGGCCGTGTTAAGGGGGCTGTGGGTTCGCTTTTAATTTGTCTGGTTTTGAATATACGTTCTTGCAGGTCAGTCATGTGATAGCAGACTGCGAGTCAGATACTCAGTCTGACGATATAAAAGAGTAATTTCATCGAATCATTCTACGTATATAAAATATAGTACATACTCTACCAATACGGCGTATAATTTTCAGTATAAAAACCCTATTTCTTGGAAGAGGTGAGAAAAGTTGAGTGTAAAAAGAAGATGAAAGAGAAGAAAAGGAGGCTAATGTGGACTGGATACCGGCCACAGTTAAAGTGGAAACTCAACTTAATTGGTTAAATTTTCTTGATATGTAGTCACTGGGCGCACATGCAGTGGGGGACCTGTAGAAGTCTTAACTTGTTACTTCCCCTTATAAAGCTTTGACTTCAATTTCAAGAGTTGCAGTTCCAATCCAATGTAATCCGTCTAAATAAAACCTGAAACCCACCCAACAGCTTCTTTTCGGATTTTAACCAGAAAAAAAGAAAAGTTCCTGCACTTGAGAGATAATGACTTATACTACTTTCTTTCGATCCAAAACAATTCAGCTAATGTACTTGCACAATTACACTACACCATCCGTCTACTTGGCTGGTCCTGTCCTCACTATAAATTTTTTTCGTAATTCTAGCCTGAGATATTTTTCATTGCAATCGTTGGATGACATGGATGGACAGACCGAAGCCCATCATCTTACGACTTCGGGGTCCCTGGAAAAGTGACTTAACAACTCCTAAATCCTCTTCAATGGCTTCACGTACCAGCCAGTCACAATAGCTTCTTTGAGAAAAGTGGGCCCGTGATCGCCTAAGGGACCAGAGATAAGTGATAAAGAGTGTCAAAAATTGAAGCTCAACTAGATCATGTGGTGCAAGGTTTCAGTTACTTTGAGGTACCACAGTATATTTAAGGTGAAGATTTGAAGTATTTGAGTATGAACAACCGGGTCTACTGAGGTTACTTTGAAGTTTTCGTTTATTTAGGGAAGAGGGCAGGCGGGGCGCTGATCTTCTAAGATATTATGTTGTTCCCTGGTTGTTAAAATGCTAATTCAAGCTTTACCTCAGAAAGGGATAAGCGGCAAATTTCAATGATGTCTTCCTCAGTTTTGTCCAGCAGCACAATAATAGAGCGAATCAGGCAAAAAAAATCGAAAAGCCTGCAGAGCTATGAAGCAATTATTGACAAGGCAGATACAGATGAACAG
The DNA here is from genome assembly GCA_013180625.2 of Boswellia sacra. Lineage (NCBI taxonomy): Eukaryota > Viridiplantae > Streptophyta > Magnoliopsida > Sapindales > Burseraceae > Boswellia > Boswellia sacra. The sequence goes on along the minus strand of SNVD02006955.1, from coordinate 1,469,396 downwards.
ACAATCTTCTTATCGTTTTCAAAATCCAATCTATCAATCATGTATCGTGATATTGCGTGGATTGCTTCATAGTTTAAGCGACGTTTCTCCTAAATTTCGTTTAGTTACATCAACCATTGTTTAGTCAAGGAATTCTATATGTAAATAAAATGATTTACTATTATTTTTTGAGAGAAGGGCGCCCATCCTTGGGATGGTCTCCATGCATGCTTTGCAACTTTTCCAAAAGGGTAGCGCTCTTTCAAAAAAGCAAGTCAAAGGCCCTACTCCCTACAGCATGGTAATTAGTACTTTCCCTAACTTGATTGAGAAGTGCAACACTGCTATTCAGGTTAACCATGCAACTAAGCTTTATATGAAATAGGCAAGGCAAACGCTTTCTCCTCAAAGTTCTTATCACTCTTTTTATACATCATCTGCCTAGGTTTGCATATTCTAATGAACTCAGTAAAGCACTTGTTATTGCAATTGGTTTTTCGGGTTCAAGTTACAGGAAGGCCGCCAAGCTAGCTAGTTTCCCGGTTGAGCCACCTTGGAAGGAACTTTTCATCTCCTCCATTAACATCTACTGCCGATTTCCTATCCTAATTCTTTGTCTTGTTTATATATAGCTAGGAGAGTGTTGAAACCTGCCCCACCTTCATAGAAATTGAAGGATGTATTAAAATGGAATGTTCTAAAAAGAATATTATTTTTGTCTTAGATAAAACTCCTATGAAATCATCATTATCGTAATCACAAGTTTGGTATTTTTTGGTGCTATTTTACTTTCTTTTCAACTTTCAAGGCTAAAGGGTGGCCCATTATTATTTTCTTTTTCTTCTTTTATCATCTTTGTAGTCGACAACAATAAGACTCCCTCGTCCTCTTTATGGTTTTGAGCCGCAATAATTTTCGAGGGCCGGCTCCATAATAATTTTGTTGCTATTTAGTGCTTATAATGCTGCTTTTACCTCACTGGCAGTAAATGTGCAAACTATTCCTTTGTTTTCAAAGTGCTAACATTGCAATGACATTATAGCACAAAACAAACACGTTTTGCATCAGTTTTAGCTTGTGTTACGCTTCTTACCAGCGAGAAGAATATTGTTCCCCTTTGAAAGACACCAATCTATCTTTGGATAGATTGGTGTCCAACATTGGTCCCAATTGGCACTTCGTAATCTATACCCCAGGCCTACAAGGCATCAACCGATGCTTTGCAGTGCCCAGAAGCTAAAACAAAGGTAAGAAAGCGGCTTAAATAACCATTCGTTTTCCTTGAATGGCCACTTTGCAAGCCAGACCACAGGCCCGTAATTAAGCCCACGCCCCTAGAATTCCACTCAACAAGGTAACTAGGTAAGGGATTAAACGTCTTGGGAGCCCGTTGATCAGCATCCTTGACCAAGTAAACACAACATAAAATAAAGAAAATCACTTAAATTGCCAATGCTCAACACTGCCAATCTTTTCAACACAGTAAAATATTAATGGAAACTATGGAAACTGAGTAAATTAATACTCTTTAAATATCCTATATTAAACTATCCATTGGCAATCGAGTATTGAAATGGACATTCCCGGTTACTTAATATTTGTCAAAATGAACTTGAACCATTGGCTGAGCGGATTGTCCAGGCAATCGGAGTCATCTTCCACACAAATGCACCTCTTGGTCAAAATCTGAGAAGAATCAGAAGAATTGGAAGACTTCTTCTCTAAGCATAGGTATTCGCCGTTTTGGTCTTTGGCAGCTAATTGAAGCTTGGATTCTGAAAGTGATTCCCATGAACTTTGTGGGCTCAAGCAGTCAGTTGAGAGAGTTGGTGGAAGTCCATCACCCACAGCTTTAAGGCACAAACCACTGTCCATCAACCTGATTGGAGCTCCATCTCCGTCGTGATTCCATCGGCTCCAGTGCCCACCATCGCTGACATAGAGTTCATTTTTACCATTTACATCAACATGCTTGCCACTCTCTGGATGATACAATATATAGGATGTCGAAAGGTTGGAATTTGGATCTGAAAGAGACAAGTTTCAAGATTATGAGTTACAAGATTTAAGTCTAGACCATCCTTCTTAAAATTGTTTAAAAGTCATTGTGTATTTAATACAATATAATTGTGTATCTAATACAATAATCTTTACCTTGAACCATCCCTTGCATAAACCGAAGCTTTTCTGTAAAATTTGGATTTCTGAGTTGGTCCCAGTTGGCATCCAGCAGTCCAAATGTCTCCTCAGCCCCTACATGATCTTCCCTGAAATAGTAGCCTCCTTGCAAAGCCCACAAGGCCCAATCCAAGTCTCTCTCAGCAGCAAAAGCCATGAAGCAGGCCAAGAACCGGCTTTCAGGGTCGGTAAAAGCAGTCTGGTCAATGCCAAATTCACCAAGAAACAGAGGAATCGGGAACTCCCCACTAGTGACAAAACCAGTTTTCTCCATCACCGATTTAGTAGTTTCAGCACAAACTCTATTCGATGGTTGCACCTTCCAAATTTTTGAGTGGTCTTCACTGAAAGCGTACCAATGTTCCTCAAACACCAACTTGTTATCCAAATTGGTTCCGAAGGGTCTCTCCTTCAAGAAGGTAAGGTCTCTGCCGTAGTTTAGCCCTGAAACAGGCACAAGCACATCTGGGTTTGCCTCGTGAATAATTTTTACTCCTTTTAGAATGTACTTGTACCAATCATGTTGATTTTGATGTGGCCCATGTGGCTCATTTCTCGTACTGACAGCCACCACCTAGAGTATATCGGAAAAAAAACACAACACAACTCGATGAAACTAAATGAACGTGAAAATTTCACCATTAGTATTTTAATGGGCATGCAGCAAGATCTTAACATACCTGTTTCTTACCCCTGAAGCGATGAGCTACTATTGCCAAGCCCCGAAGCCACTCCTGAGGACTGAAATGGCTGTCTCCAAAGAAACCATTTTCATCATCGTTACCACAACACCATTTTGGCTGGCTAACGTGGTTATCCAGCAAAACCATGATGCGTTGTGCACCAAGTTCATCAACAACTGCGTCATAGGCTTGAATTACTGTCATGTTCAAGAGGGCAGGATTGTGTTTAGCAAGGCCTTTTCTGGCCTCTTTCAGATCAAATGAATCAAAAGTTTCATTGACCCTGCGTCGACCGAAGTTCTCACGAGTGAACATGAAGGTTGGCCAAGTGAGACGAACGCAGTTGAAGTGGTGTTGAGCAATTTTGGACACGATTGCTTTCAAGGGCTGCTTGTCAAGTCCCTCTGCTAACATAGGCTGCAAGTGGGTTGCCCAGTTGACGCACGCTAGCTTCACACGTTGCCCTGACTTTGCATCGATTATCCATCTGCCTTTGGTTGAGAGAGGCAATGAATATGAAAGAGTTGAGAAGGAAAGAAGAAGAAGCGAGACGAGGAAGATGGGTTTGTTCTCCATCATGGCTGAGTGGGATTAAGAGAATACTATGCTTTGGTTATGGAGCATTTAATTTTATAAGCTTATTATAGTACGTTCAGTTTCAGTGTGGATAGACTTCGAATCCGATAGAATCGACATAGGATTCGTAAACTTCTTCTTTCATTCTCCCTCCTCCGATTTTAGAAGTATTCGCTAATCTTAAGGCTCTCTAAGGTTGAAGATTTTTATTTTGAGTAATACTAAACCTCCAAAATAAATTATCTCAACTCCTGTATTTATTATATTAATGATTAAATGACGTGTTACACATTATAATAAAATATTTTACTTGAAATAGAATTAAAGATGAATGAGATTAGACGTAATTGACTTTATTTAAGATTTTTATGTTTAAATTAGGTTTTTGTAGGAGAAAATTGTTAGAGTCCTATCAAGTCTACAAGCCCAACAAAGATACAAAGTTATTTTTTTTCTATTTAATAATTTTTTAAGAGTATAATTAGATTTTGTTACGAAATTGACCAAAAAGTACTTCTACGTTTAGTATGCCGAAATTTGTGCCAAAATAATAATATATTATATTTAACTTTTGGATTATCAAATAAAGACCGACCGACAAACCGATTATGAAACCAAGCACGAGTCCACAACCCAATACCATATTAATACAAGTGCATGAATATGAAAGGCCACCGGACGACTGCAGGCAATCTTTATAAGAAGCCGCCGTATGGTTACCAAATGGCTTATAAGTTTTACTGCCCACAGCCAGCCATAATGTTATTTGCTAGCCTTCTAATTTTGTGACCTTGATGCGACTGACGAGCAAAGCAAAGCAGGTCTCCCTATAAGTCAACATCTCAACTTTAATTATCGAGCTTAATTGAATTTGAGTTGATTATTAAAGTAAATGAAATGAATGCCTCTTGCTCCTACTTTAAAAGGAAAACACCCAAAAAGAGTTTCTCACCCAGCAATGCCAGGTAAGGCATATATATTTATGTAAGTAAAGTAATATTTATTCTTCATTACAGTTGCGTGTTTTACTTAGAATACAAATGGCACTTTCGTTTTCCTATGTGACTATGTATTTGTAAATCATAAACCTTATTGTAATTACAAAATAACTAAAACATCATGATACCTACTTCCACTAAAAGTGGAAGAGAAAAAGACTATAACATCTCGAATTAAAACACTGAATATTTCATAAATTATTAATATTTTTCAATAATATTTTAACTCTTTAATTTAGTTTCTCACAAGTTCTACATTTATATAATGTTAAAAACTAAATGGCAGACATTAAGAAAACTAAGTTAAAATAAATCTCATATCAAGTTTCTACTATTCCAATTCTGCTTACTAGAAATCTCAGAATCATTTTCTCAGCACATCTGTTCATAAGATAACTGAAAATATCACTGCTACCAATCCTAAAATTACTACAGGAATGATGAACATCCAATATTCTCAATAAGCATTCAGAAGGAAACAAAATGCATCTAATAGTTTGATGGCTATGGTAGAAAGATCAAATGCAAAAATAAGGAATCACTAACTGTATTATTACGCGAAAAGTGCCCTTATACGGCATCCACTGGCCTCCACCAGAAACCCACTCAAATGGGAGAAAGAGTCAATCTAAGATTCATTGTCCATCCTCCACTTGTATTACAGAATAATGACTATGTCATGAGCAAAAGGAAACACATATCTTCACTTGCCATTGCAGCAATATTCCCAATTGGAACTGGAAGCAAATTGTTAATTGTACGCTCACCAAATCTGAACTAATTGTACTCATTTTGATTTCCTTTGATCAGAAACCCTTACTCCCATTATCTTACAAACAGGCTGGTCCTTAGACTGGATAAGTTTTAATGCCGGATGAACCTTAAGGTCTCCCATTACCAATTTCTGCTCCACATCCAACTCGCTTAAATCCACGTCAATATAAGGAGGGATGATATCTGCCGGACAAAGGAACTTAACAGTCCTCTTGATAATATTCAAATAAGCCCCTGTGAAGTTTGCAAAGCAATAGAAAACACTTAATCTTCCACAGTTTACATCAACAAACATAGATTAGACAATATATGTAAAAGAAACTAAGTCAAATTTAAAATGTAGTAAGAACTAGGGAAAAAAAAAAGAAAAGAGCAGCAAGAAGGATACTGCATTGTTTGTTGAGCAGGAGACACTCAACACATATATCTCAGAAGCCGATTGGACTATTCGAAATAACAGCTGCTAAGTAATGTGGAAGTTTATGAACATCTGATTTCCCAACTATCTAGAACTTATGCATCTTCCTCTCTTGTTGCACATATAAACTATGTCCCTGTAACCTATGCTGATAATCAACTTCAAAATTGTGATACCAGCTAATATGAAATACAACTATATTAATTATCTATCATTATTTAACTTGCTTAGCTTGTAAACCAGGTTTATTAGCTTGAAATTAGAAACACCAGTCCCAAAAGTTCCATTACAACACTGTTCTGGTTTCTATTGGACACCCGCATACCCCACCATAATTCTAAAGGATCAGATAAAAACAACATTCTACATGCTGCTATTTAAAGTCAGTTAAATATGTCCCATGTTAAATGAAAAAGACCTGGGAAAGAGATGGGATATGCAGAAGACTTGCAGTAGAAAATTTAGGAGAAATTGAATAGTCTAATTTACAATTTGTTACCCTAAACACTGAAAACACATGTGCATGTGCAAATGCACAGACTGATACTGTGATCAAGGGTCATTCTCAGGAAACACATCCAAGAGAAGCAGTTTGTTATCAATAAATCCATGCAACTTAAAAGCTACTAAGAAAAAGTTTTTAAAACTATATAAATGTTTTGACAACGGTTCTGATATTGGCAGATTAGTAGTCATCTCAGCAGCCACATATATTGAAGGTAAAACATCAAAGAATGATTTATTCATTCACTATTTCCTAGTTTTCAAAAAGCTCCAAACACAAATATAACTACATCTAACTGGAATAAATTCGTATACACGCGGTAAAAAAAAAAAAAAAAAAAAAAGAATGATATTTCATCAAATTTTCCCCAATAGTTACTCTTATTAAAGTCTACTCATTACCTAATTGTCTCCCAGGTGATCATACAATGTGGCAAATTAACAAATCAAGAACATGTATATCTCAGCTATATGTTTTTCCTAAACTAGGTTAATTTTCAATTGATTTCAATTAGAATGTTTCCTACCAAAAGTTCCAAAAGGAGCTGCAAAATCTCATTTTTATGATTATGCTAACCTTTTCTTAGTCCAGGAGACACATCTTCTCCTCTGTAGACAAGTGGGACATCAATCTTCAACAAAGCAGTAGAAGGAGCCCTTAGAAAGGTCACATTAAGTGGCGCATCCGTGCCCGCATGGAGATGTATCTGACACATTCAAAAACAAAACTGAGAGGCCAAATACAAGAGAAAAAATGAGCCAAAAAAAGCTCAAACCAGAACCGAAGAACCATACTTTTCTGGGCAAGACCCGAACTTTCTCTACAAGATCACCGGACCCGAACTCGGACCTGACTTCAAGATCAAATAATCTAGATAGGAAAAACGAGCGGCCCAAGTGGGTAACGAGCTTCCTGATCTGATTGGCCTGAACAGAAATGAGCCGTTTATTACCTCCGTGTTGTCCATCTTCTTGCTCGAAAACGATGCTGGGAACGCGGCCCGCCTTTCTCTCTTTGCCGGAGATGTTGGAGCCGGAGGAAGTGCGGGGGATTGCGAGGATGGTTTCGGCGTATTTGGGGTCGGGTCGAGGGAAGCCCTCGAGGTAGGTTAGTGGGGTTGTTGGGTCTTCGTGGATTAAGGCGGTGGCGGCGTGAGAGAAGTAGCGGAGATGCTGGTTTAGCGTTTTGGTGAGTATAGAGCGAGTGATCAACATGTTTCTGCAATGGTGAGGGTTAAGAGAGGTTTTGGAAGGCCTTGTGGTGGTCTAGTGTGACATACGGTGAGACCCAGTGCAGTGAGAGAGAGGGTTTTAGAGGTTGTTTGTTTGCTTGGATAGTCATTTTTTACTATCCAAACAACCTCAATCCTCTCTCTCTTCCTAAAATCATTTAGGTTAAATACAACTAAACCCCTATAATTTTCGTTAATTTCTAGATTATACCCTTTTTCAATGTCATCCACGATGCACCTATCTTATGGCTAATTTTCAGTATTAATTCTAGCCTTTGACTCAGTTTGATTTGTCTCATTAATTTTTTTTTTCAATGATAAGAAAAATTATCACTTTTAACAACAATTTTTTTTTATTGTAAGAAAAATGCTTTTAATAATACTATTTTTACTAATTTTAAATATAAACTAATGTGATATCATTTATTTATTTACATATAATCATTCTTCATTAAATTAATCAATTTTATATATTCATTACTTTAATTATATTAATTATATTTATATAGAAGACTTGTAAAGCTAATATTATTGTAACATTTTTTGTTTTCTTTTATATGAATATCAAGCTCATGAATCCAATACGTTTCTTTTAGGGTTAATTCTAATTTACCCCCTGAGGTTAGACAAAAAGAAAATTGAGGACCTCAATTTTCTGAAACTCAAAATTACCCCCTGAGGTTACTGTAACACCGTTAGATTTAACGAAAAATATATTAAATAGTAACTTAACGCTTTAGAAACCATTTAGAAAATGGTATTATAGTCTATTTTACTACTTATTAGCGTTAAGTTATTATTTAATACATTTTTTGTTAAATTTAATATTAGCATTAAGTTATTATTTAATACATTTTCTGTTAAATCTAACGGTTTAATACATTTTCCGTTAAATCTAACGGCGCTACAGTAACCTTAGGGGGCATTCTTATATTTCAGAAAACTGAGATCCTCAATTTTTTTTAGGTCTAACCTCAGGGGGCAAATTAAAATTATCCATTTCTTTTAATTGTAGGTTAACATTTTTAGTTTTGTTTTTTACGAAATTCAAGCCCAGAAACCCAGTACAAAGCCTAAGCTACACAGTCCAACCCAATAGAAAAGCTAACCAAAGAGGCCGAACAAGCTCCAGGAGATTTAAACCCAACAAAAAATCTAGCCTAATAAGGATCCAATCCAAGAGATTTCAAAATATATAGGACCCTACTAAAATATCATATGGATATCTCCATTCTTTAAAGAGGGGGAAGCAGGCATAATTGGGCATATCGTACAAGGAAGCACCCTGTCACGAGCTTAGTGGTTTGCGCAGCTGCTCGTGCGACACTTAGACAACTTGACTTCGAAAGTTGCTAAGTAAGCCTTGATGCTAGTCTTCTCGCTCAAGGAGAAGAAAGGACCGTAGAGCCGAAGAGCCTGTAGGCAAAGAAGAGAAAATATGGAGACAAGAATTGCTAAGCCAAAGAGTTTTGTATTATATGAGAAAGTTTTACAATGCTTGAATGCTTTGTGAATATTTGTGGATTCTTGTGGATGATTTACAAATGAGCTTGGAGGGGTTTATATAGGAACCATCTCTCAAATGAATGACCTAGCTCTAATGCATCTAATGGTCCTAATTCATCCTTATCTACAACTTTACATAAATAGATAAGTACAAATGAATATTCAGATAATATCCTATCTTGCTAGAGTATTCTAGAAGACGGGCTTGGGCTTACAACTTTCTAGAAGCCAGGCCAAGTCCTTACACATAAATGGGCTCTCTAGCGAGTAAATTGGGTGGGTCGTTACATCCTCCCCCACCTAATTCCGCGACGTCCCTGGCACGCTCTTATCCTTGTAGCGTTGGATGTGCTTGCTGAATTGCCACAAGGTGTCTTCGCGTTCCCAACTTGCCTCACTCTCCGGATGGTTTTTCCATCTTACCAAGTATTCGATGTATGGTGGAATTCCCCTCCTTCGTATAACTCGATCCGCAAGAATGTATTGCACGTCCTTGTCGAATGTGGTGACTACGGTTGTGGGTGCTCTTTTGGACTCGCTTCGACTTAGATCTTCCTTGTCCTTATGATAGGGCTTGAGGAAACTGACATGGAAGACCGGATGAATCTTGAGGTTGGGCAGTAACCGAACCTTGTAGGAGACTTCACCTACACGTTTGAGAATTGGGAAGGGACCTTCATATTTTCGCACCAACCCCTTGTGCACTTTACGAAGTGATTTGAATTGTTGGGGTGGGAGCTTGACAAGTACTAAGTCCCCCTCTTGAAATGTGAGGTGCCGTCTCTTGGTGTCTGCCCACTTCATCTGTTTGGCGGCCTTGTCCAAGCATGCTCTTGTAGTATCGGCTTGCTCGTGCCGTACCTTTGCAAGCTTGTAGGCCGCTGGACTCTTCCCCTTACTTGCCAACTTCAATAAGTTGTTGTTGGCTATGGGGTTATGCTCTAGGCCTTGTTCGATGCCGTCGATGAGCACACTTTGTGGATGACTCATGCTCGAAATGGCAAGTTTCGCCTTGCGACTTGGGGCGTTGGCCACAACATTTACCTTGCCCGCTTTGTACTCGAGCGAGTCTTGGAGTTGTTTTTCTAACTCCGCAAGTTTGGGTGGCGCCATGCAACAAGGCGCCATGACTGGAGGCTTAGCATCGAGCTTCAACTCGATTTGATGCTCCACTTCCCGTCGTGGAGGCAATTTCTTTGGGAACTCTCGAGGCTTCACATCCTGATATTTCTCAAGGATGGCTCGAATTTTCCTTGGCATTGGGTCTTCGGCAATGGCAACGTCCTCCCCATCGTTTGGTTCTTGAACAGTGGTAAGGAAACTTGAATCCATCTTTATTCCCGTTTGAGTTGTAGTGCGGAGAACGTTTTGCCTTCAACCTTGGCTACGCATTCCGCCTTGACTATGCATGCATGGCTCCCATCGAGTATGGTGAGGGAGTTAGAAGATGGTATGAGGAAGACATGAACTTGGTCAAAGAATTCCATTCCAAGCACTACTTGAAAGTCATCCATGGGGACGATGGAGAAATCAAGTTTACCGTTCCATGTGCCAAGTTGTACCGTCGTTGCCTTGGACACTCCCAATATTGCTTTGGCGGGTGAGTTTACCGCCTTGATTGTGCCTCCTCCATTAACATAGTTGAGGCCTAATCGTTTGGCCTCGTCTTCGGAAATGAAGTTGTGCGTGGCTTCTGTATCAAGCATCGCACGCACATCCTTGCCATTGATTGTGGCGCTTACATACATTAGACCCTTTTGAACATGGGTGGGTCTTTCAAGTGCGCCAATGGTACAGAGAGAACACATCTCCGCTTGAGGCTCCTCATTTTGCATGGTCTCATGTTGAGCGGCTAAGGCATTGAGGGCCTTCCTCTTTGGGCAATCCCGAACCTAATGAGGACCATCACAAATGAAGCAAGGACTTTTAGGTTTGGGGGTATCTGACTTACCTTTGTTGGGTGTGTCACTCTTGTCTCCCCCGAATGGTTTCTGTGCACCACCTTCCTTTCGAGCATGTTCCTTCTTGGTATTCTGCTCTCCCTCACCTTTCCTTTGGTCAGTCTTCCTCTCGTTGGATTGGGATGTGTAATCAATGAGGGATTCGGCCACGGCTATGGCATCATCAAGATTTTGCACTCCACGCCTCTCAAGCTCAACCCTCACCCAATCTTTGAGTCCGTCGAGGAAGTAGAAGAGAGAATCCTTCTCGGACATGTCCTCGATCTCGAGGATGATGGTAGTGTACTCTTCGATGTACTCACGGATTGTGCCATCTTACTTCAAAAGGCGGAGGCGACCCCTTGCCTCCTTCTCGGCATTGCTAGGAGAGAAGTGCTTCTGAAGCTCTCTCTTGAAATCCTCCCATGTACGAAGGGATAAGATGCCTCTGCCCACGTCGCTATGCTTGCGACGCCACCACAATTGGGCTGCATCTCGAAGGAATGTAGGCGCAATGCCGATCCTCGAAGCGTCATCATTGACACGTTTGGCTTCGAAGTACTGCTACAAGCCAAATATGAAGTTCTCGACTTCCGTGGCGTTGCGAGTGCCATTGTATATGGCAGGAGTAGACACGTGCATGGTGCTTAGCCCACTTGGGTAAGAGGGATTACCATGGTCACATTGATGCTTCTCCCATTCCGTGCGAGATTCATCCACATCCGCACGAATTGCTCGCAACTCATTCTCCACAAAGGTCCGCAAGCCAATTAGCTCTCGGGTGAGGTTGTGTAACTCCTTTTCATAGGCGTTACTAAACTCAAGGATGTTGGACTTTGTTGCTTGGGTGATCTCGCCATAATCTGTCTCTAGACCTTCGAGACGATCAGTGAGACCCTCAATTGCGTTGTCCATCCCTGATAGAGCTTGCTCCAAGCTAGCAACACGAGGTTCTAAAGACTCCGAGGGTGGAGCTTTGGACTTACCTCGTTTTCCTTATGCCCGTGGTTGGGGTTGCTCATCTCGTCCACGAACTTGCTCCTCCATGGTCACTTCAAGGTCGGATGCCATGCTCTTGTGCTCCAACTGTGCTCTGATACCAACTGTCACGAGCTTAGAGGTTTGCGCAGCTGCTCGTGCGGTACTTAGGCAACTTGACTCCGAAAGTTACTAAGTAAGCCTTGATGCTAGTCTTCTCACTCAAGGAGAAGAAAGGACCGTAGAGTCGAAGAGCCTGTAGGCAAAGAAGAGAAGAGATGTAGATAAGAATTGCTAAGCGAAATAGCTTTGTATTATATGAGAAAGCTTTACAATGCTTGGATGCTTTGTGAATATTTGTGGATTCTTGTGGATTATTGTGGATGATTTACAAATGAGCTTGGAGGGGTTTATATAGGAACCACCTCTCAAATGAATGACCTAGATCTAATGCATCTAATAGTCCTAATTCATCATTATCTACAACTTTACATAAATAGATAAATACAAAGGAATATTCAGATAATATCCTATCTTGCTAGAGTATTCTAATAGACGGGCTTGGGCTTGCAACTTTCTAGAACCCAGGCCAAGTCCTTACACATAAATGGGCTCTCTAGCAAGTAAATTGAGCGGGTCGTTACAACCCGCTAAGCTCCACTAAACCAGTCTTAACAGTTATGAACAGGCAGTTAGTGGCCGAATGATAGATACTCCCTACAATCTCCGTGAAGTAATGTTTAAGCAACCATGTCCTCTTAAGATAATGCTACATCTATAATCAAAATTTATCTAACTACTTACAATCTGAGTTGGCATATATTCACTAGACGAGAAAAAAATCAAGAAATGAAAAGAGAAGTTATATATCTAGTAGAATTTTATCAACTCAAGTTGTAAGTAGTCGGTTGTAGGATTTGGTTATACATGTAGTATTTCCCTTCTCTTATATCTCTTCCAAGGAGAATTTAGGGTAAAATAGTATCATTTTGTCAATTTTCAACTACCTCTAATTTATTCACATTTGTCATATCTTTAACTTATATATCGAAGCATGTACTCTAACCAATCTCGAGAACATGATTGAAGGCTAGCCTGAACCAACAAATTCTATTAATTTTGTGTGAAATTTAAGATATATAAAGTGTAATACTATTCATACAAATTATTCATATAAATTTATACATATAAACGGATGTGTCATGATTTAATTGGATAAATTATTTTCAAAATTTAATTATATTAATCAACATAGGTGTTGTAATAATCATTTAATAATTACATAGATTTATATGAAAGAGTTTGTATTAATAATTTATAAAAGTAACGCCACTTAAATATAAATTTTAACACAAAATAAGATTTATATGAAAATTATCGTCGTGAATTAAAAAATTTTAACCCCGTAACTTCAAATATCTCATCCTTGATCTAATATTAGAGAAAAAGTTTCATAAATTTAGATAACTATCGGATGAAACTCAATGAACAATATACGATTTAAAAATTTGTTTTATAAAGAAAATAGAGCAGAACATGAGCAGGAACTCACATGGTACCCATCGCATATTCGTTTTAATATGCTGGCAAATTGCGCATCTCATAATCGAATCAAACCGTATTAAAACCGCCGCTGTTGTTTGAATGACTCAAATGTCCAATAAACAGCCACTCAAAGACCCCGCACAGCATGGGTAAATTGGTCAAACGGAAAAACAGTGCATGGAATTTGACAACATGTTTTGAGTTTTCATCCAATCATTGAAGTTGAAGCTGAAGCTGAAGCTGAAGCCCTCAATAGCTTGGCTGTTCCCTGTCCCTCGGCCTCCCATGAATGCAAACTTTAAATCAAAATGAAGTAATTTCAACGCTACCCCACCAAGGTTCTATGTAGAGACATCACCGCAACTTTATCTCGCTCCGTAAGTACTTCTTTTATGGTTTCGACATGCATTTCTTTAATCTTTTCGGTTATATATATATGTTTTCGCTAGCTAGGTTCTGTTTGATGCCTGAAGAATCTGGGAAATTTTTTAGTTAACTCTTTTGTATTTAGCATCTATGTGACTGAATTAATGTAGGGGAGATTAAATGGAGGAGTGGAAAAATATCATGTTAGTTAGTATAAGAGACTACCAATCGTTATAGGAGCTTCATTCATTCGATTTCACAATGTTCGCATTAATTAATGTTATCATATTTCTGAAATTTTAGATCAAAATGAATGTTTGGTCACAAAGAAAGAATTGCAGAGTTGAGTGCTTGGAAGTGTTTTTCAAGCTAGATGCAACTTATGTATATGGAGAAAACTTTACCTACCAAACTTCAACTAAGATTTGGATCTGCATTAAAAGTAATATAGTATAAAAATGGTGGTGATGGCATCTTTTGGGTTGAAATGGAAGCCAATTATTGCTTTGAAAATCGTCATGTTACTGCAGCGTTACGAAAAATGATGAAGTTCGGAGAAGGATTTGAGAGGTGAGTAGGATTCTATAGCAGCCATCGGAGCGGCTTTGAAACTTTGGCCTTAGTTGATCAATTTCTTATCTTAATTGCTAATTAATTACCATTACCCCTGTTAGGAAGACTTGTATTAATAGTTTGGATACAATGGCCATCTAAGATGATGCAGAATCGGTAAACGCTCTTCTACGTACAGGCTGCAAATACAGCACATTTGAATTTCTCTCTTTGAGTTTTCATGATATTCTCTACCTTTGTTTAGCTGTTTTTGTTTTCTCCTTTGATCTATTCAAGTTGCAAGCCCCCTTTCAAACAAGCCTTTTTCTCTGCTCATAGTTAAATTTAGTTTATTCTCTTTTCATATAACTATAGATCAACACCAGGAAGAACTAGCTACATCACAAAAGGGTGGCTGGGTGGCTCTATGAAGAGAATCTTGCACATGAATTCAATCCAGTCCAATTCAGTTGGAGATGTTCATTTTTATGGCACCAAAGCCATGCATTTCCTGAAATTGCTTATAAATCTCTAAAAGTTGTTTAGAAAAAGTGAAGATCTTGCTTTCATTGTTTTGAAACAGTGATTATCTTGAGTACTCTTGGATTACTTCTAAAGCTTTTAATTTCTTCAACTTCACTTCTAAGAAGCCAACCACCACCAGCAGTACGATATGTAAGGCCCTTATCAAGTTGGTTGAGTTACTTTTAGGTTGAAAACTAGCAACCCCATCCCACTGAAATAAGCTCTGCATTTTGATATGAATTATTGAAGATATAAGATTTTACTCATCCTCAGCTTTCCTAGATTTCTTTCTCTTCTCTTACCTTTTACCAACCTTTCTCCTGCATTGCAGTGGATTCTGCAATGAGGTGTAGGGACAAGGTGAACTGCAATGCTATTGGGTTGTGATTGACCATACAGGGGCACAAGAAGGCTTTTCCTCACTAATTACCAGCCAGTGTTTCATGTCTTATTTCCTGTTGGCCTCCGTAATGTCTGTTTTTTTCACTTCCACTTCATAAATTAAACTGTCTGCACTTTCAAGTTCATGATGAATCGACCAACTTTTTGCTTGTGGAAGTTATTTTCTCCTTTCTTTTCATTCCTTCACCGCAGATTTTCTGATTTAGTTAGCAGAAATCAGAGAATAGGATGCAATCTAACTTTCATCTTCTTTTATTGGGTCAAAATTACAAACGGAGGTGCAGTTTGTTACATAGCATTATACTTTTCCATGTTAAAATATTAAAGCCCTTTAGCCTTGGGGCTTGGAATGGACTCTTTCGTGCTTCCCTTTACCCTGCATAATGTCTACAATCCTTCTTTCTTGTGGTTGTAGTACTAATGCATGTGTGCCCTTTTAATGAGCGCTTCTGTCACAGGAAGCTGGAGGTAGGGTCATCTAAATCATATCTTGCGGTCTTCTAGCTTCATATTTAGATATTGCTTTTGAATTCGGATTAGACAATATTATGATGCTTAAGATGCTTCTTATGGGTGAAATCTGCTTAATTATCAGTAAGTATTTGTCTCTCTCGCCACATTTTGTCGGCTTTAACTTAGAAGAACCTTGATGAAATCAATTCTCTTATCCGGACCCATGAGAAAAATCTCCCCATGGCCGTGTTGATGGCAAACGCACATTCACCCACATAATTTGTGGGGTTCACATATTTGGTAAGTTACATGTGCATCTTCAGGTTCTCTCTAGAAAACATTAAGAAGTCTAACCTGAATAGTATTATTTGAACCTGAAATGCACAACGCCTGTTTACATATAAAACCTGTTCAAACATGCCATATTAATTCGTGGCAGATTACCCCAAATTTCTTGGTGTTTTGATTCCAAGTTAAAACCAGAGCCTTGAAAGACCTTGGCCATAAAGTAAATGACTAGTCTTCTGTTCTGTGACATGGTGTGGATTGTGATAGGTTCCATTTTCACGTTTATACTAGGCTAACACCAATTATTTAAAGCCTATCAACTCCGGGTCCCAACCCAACTTCCCAGAATTGATGGGTTTCGTTCCTGTTTAATTCCACTACAGTGAACCCATTTTCTCATAAGTCTCCCGCGTTGCATCACATTTTTTACTTAACAATTAAGTTGTTTCTAGATACATACAAAGTACGCCAACAGACAAAATGACCAAACTGTGAGCCAAAACAATAATATTTTACAATAGTGGCTCTAGGACCACCACGTGTCCGCACATCATACGCTTAATCATGTCATTCAAACATCAACGATTCTCCGTTTGCCATGTTCGAAAAAGCTAACGTAAAAATTCAGTGTGAAATCTAACGGCCGTTAATTTTCGAACCAAAACTCTATAAATTGTGAATTTCTTTGTGTGTCTTGCTCCAATCCTCCAGTCTCGGATCCAAACCTACGGACGGCTCAGATTAAACCCTTCATTTTGACGGTAAAGATTAAATCTGTGGCGTATACTTCTATTTATCTTAATACACTGTGAGACTGAAAAGGGGGAGGGAGGAGATTTGTTGGTGCAGAGTTGGAGAGCTTGTGTGATATCTGAAGTTGAGTTGTAGGAACGCTTGACTGAGAGAGCGATGGCTGAGCCTGAGAAGCCTAAGGAGGAATCGGCCGTGGAATCGGTCATGGAGAAGATATCGGAAAAGCTACACGGCCACGATTCGTCGTCGTCATCTGACTCTGACGACGACAAGAAATCAGCTTCGTCGTCCATCAAGGCTAAGGTTTTCCGTCTCTTTGGAAGGGAAAAGCCTATTCACCATGTTCTAGGGGGCGGAAAACGTATGTTCCTTCAATTTTTTTGAATTATTTTTTAATTCTGGTTTTGCTGGTTGAAATTTTATTAGTGATTTCTCATTTTATTAGTTATTTTTTGTGTGATTTTTGCTGTAATGTTTGAACAGAAGATCTAGATAGATCTGGCTTTTGTATTAGATCAAAGTTGTGATTCTTGTTGATTAATTTAATTAACGATAATTTAGCACAAAAAGTTAGGGTTTTTATAATTAATTTGATAAAGTTCGCTTTTATATTTTGATAATAAATTGCACTAGAAACTTCTTTTCATAGAGTTGGTGATACCAAATTAATTATCACTCAACCTTAATGGCTTTTGAAGATATTCATATTAATTTAATATTATTATCTTAGCGCGAAGTTAAACTAAATGGTTGTAGTGAAATGTTGATGAAATTGTCTTGATTTAGCTTTGTTTATGTATGAATTGAATTTTTTTTTTTTCAACAGCGGCTGACGTTTTCCTGTGGAGGAATAAGAAGATATCAGTGGGAGTGCTTGGTGGGGCGACTGCGGCGTGGATTCTATTTGAGTTGCTTGAATACCACCTTCTAACACTTGTCTGCCACTGCTTGATAGTGGCACTTGCTGTGCTGTTCTTGTGGTCTAATGCTACCACCTTCATCAACAAGTAAGTGAGCTGGCTTTTGATGCTGCTGTCATATTTATGTCTGGATGAATTACTTATCTATGATTGTTTTCATTAGGTCTCCACCACGCATTCCTGAATTTCATATCCCTGAGGAGCCAGTTTTACAGGTTGCTGCTGCACTTAGGATTGAGATTAACAAGGCATTTGCCATCCTGAGGGAAATTGCGTCAGGAAGAGATCTGAAGAAGTTCCTCTCCGTATGTTTTGTTTTTTTCCTGTTAATTTTAAGTTCTTGTCCTTTGTGTGAATTGTTTGTATTGTTGGTAATATGCACATGTAAGTCTTTTTGATTTGATTGATCGCATGATTAGATTTTTATTTGGAATTCTGTCATCATAATCAGGTGATTGCTGGCTTGTGGGTTTTGTCTATTGTGGGGAGCTGCTGCAATTTCTTGACCTTGTTCTACATAGGTAATGAATTTGCACAACTTTTCTTATTTTTCCCCCGCTGTCTTAAACAAAAAAAATATTTATAAGTTCCTTTTTTTTTTTTCTTGTATATGATTAAAGACTTGTGAGTTGATATGGAATTGATAATTTTGTGAAACAGCGTTTGTACTGCTTCATACTTTGCCTGTGATATATGAGAAGTATGAGGATAAGATAGATGCCTTTTCTGAGAAAGCATGGATTGAAATCAAGAAGCAGTATGCGGTCTTTGATGCAAAGGTCTTAAGTAAGATTCCAAGGGGGCCATTGAAGGACAAGAAGAAGGTTTAGAATGATATAATTTATGGTCTTTGCTAGGTTCTGACACGCATTTAGTAGATGCATTTTATCTAGGTCTTATGAAACTTTATCCAGTTGGCTAAGAGCCCCGTTGTCATCCTTTGTTGTTCTAGGGCGATTGGGTTCATAATATGGATAAATATGGATTTCTATACTTAGTTTTTGCTACCTGTGGTAGTATTTTCCGTGGATATGCTATGAGTGATGTGGTGATGTGTTGTTATGTTGTTTATCTATTAATGCATTGTACATTGGGTTCCAATTTCTTTTGCAATTTGTTTTTGCTTTGCACTTAGTCTTGAGGTATGTGCATGTACTGGCTTTAAAATTCACAATCAAGAGACAATTACAGATGATTTTTCTATGTGCTTTGAACATGGTTAGAACTTCGAACAACCAACTTGTAGGGGATGATGCTTGCCTGGGCATTGTAAGTTACGAGACCATACCTGATATTCTAGGTTAATGGAAAGGGTTTTCGAGGTCATTAATTTCTAATATTATAGGTTAAAAACTTGAGCTCAAGAAGATGATTCTTTTGAGGCCACACGTAACATTATATTTGAAAAAGAATATTAGAATTGGGATTCTTCATCTAATTGGTAAGCTTATACAAGTTGCTTAGTTTGATGACATATTGATATTAACATTTATGAATGGATTACCCGCTTTATCTAAGCCTTTTACAATTTTATTTTGGGTATAAAATTTATGTAAATTAAACGTAGTGTAGCATGAGCCAACAGTAAAATGCCAAAAGGATTATGCAAGCAGCAGATTTGTTTAATAGCAATGATATAGCATTTGTTAACTGATCGTGTAAAATGTAATTGAAGTATGGGCGCATGTTGGCAAGTGTTAGAAACTTGTCTGATGCCCGTCCTTCCAGCGTACCTGTTGGCCACGACTCATGAGCACACTTCACCGCCTAAATGTCTCGGGTCTTCACTAGCATGTTTAGGCTGTGTTAGATTGAACGCACAAGATAAAAATGCTAAAGAAAACAAAGATTCTCGAACTTAAAGCGTGTGTCATGGTCTGGCAAATTCACAGCAAGTTGCTCTCCTGCAAGAAAATAAATATGAAACAGAACATTGGAAAAATAAAATGACTCGGCAAGCTTCGCAATTCTAGAGCTCTTTAAGCATTTCTTTTTTGAATACAAACAACGTAGCTCCAGCCTATTAGAGTGGCTGTAGTGGCTTGTTTCCAGAATAAGGCAGCAAAAGTTAATGATACTCACATTCCCCCAACAAGCTAGTGGAAAATAGTACATCATCGTTTAAACGTATGTGACATGATACAAACTGCTCTCTTGGAAACGTTCTCCTCTTTTTTCTAACATAATTCCTCCTCAATCTCGTTTCAAAATTTATTATCAGACACAACGCACAAACTCCAGCATTTCCACAAAAGACAAGCCTTTGGAGTTTGAGGCGGAAGAAATCTTAAGCCATTCCTATTGTCACACCCTTCATGACATTGGTAATATGCTAATTTGCTTATTTAACACCAAATCTTACAAGAAATAAGATAACTGCTCCTTCTTCCTTGAACCCCCTTCTCCATAGAGATCATTCCACTGCTTCAACTCCGCCATTACTGATCCCTCAGCTGCAAAACTAGCTGCTACCTGCATCCCACAAGGTAAATATATGATATCAAGCATTGAATTCACTGATATAAAATGAAGTGATGTCTATGGTGTTATTTTCCAGAGGGTGGGTGAGAAGTACTGTACCTGATTCTTTGCCTCCCTAAAATCTTCCATATTCAGTGGCCTAAGAGTAATCACTCTTTCCTCTTTATCATCTTCTTTCACGCCTGAAGCATGTGCTGCCGCTCTCTGCTTTTTCTCCTGACGAGTGAAGTTTGCGGATCAAAACAATATCAATATCTTATTGATTCTGTCCTGTAAAGCGTTTGCCTAAAGACAGCCTAGAGTTTTTCTGTTGTGAATATATATTTAGAGGTTTTAGAAACAAGAGTACACTGACCAGATCCTTCAGCCTTTCTTGTTGTATTAACTCCCTGACTGGGCGGTATGCAGCTGTTGTGCAGAGGTTCTGTTTCAAGCAGTTATATGCCGGTCACCAACACCGAATTGAGCACTAAGTTCTCAAACAAAGAACAACAAACACAAACCTTCAGGTCACTTCCAGTATATCCTTCTGTGATTGTTGCAAGCTCCTTGAAGTCTAGCCCTTCATCCACTCTTTCTTTTGTCAATAGAGTTCTCAGAATCATTTCCCTGTTCTCCACTGATGGAACCCCAACCATAATTCTGTTCAACAGAGAAAGAATTACTACATGCGAAACTCACGTGCAAACAAGGCTCTTCTCAAATATGAAATTATCATTAAATAAGTTAAGGTACCTTCTCTCAAAACGCCTGATAATTGCTTCATCAAGGTCAAATGGCCGGTTGGTTGCAGCAAGAACAAGGATGCGCTCGCCAGGCTTTGTCATGAGCCCATCCCAATGAGTCATAAACTCGTTTTTAATCTTCCGCATGGCTTCATGCTCCCCAACTCTTGTCCGCTGCCCGAGCATGCTATCCACTTCATCTACAAATATGATAGTTGGGGAGACCTTGGCAGCCAGCGTGAACAAAGCTCGAACATTCTTCTCATCTTCACCAAACCATTTGGAGGTGATGGTAGACATGGATACATTAATGAAGCTTGCTCCAGCCTCCTTGGCAATGGCCTTGGCCAGCATTGTCTTTCCCGTGCCAGGAGGCCCAAATAGCAATATTCCCCTGCAGGGCTTCAAAAGGCCGCCTTTAAAGAGGTCTGGTCGCCGGAGAGGTAGCATCACTAATTCCTGAAGAGATTCCTTGATCTCATCCAAGGCACCAATATCAGCAAATGTTACATTAATCTCATTTGCTGGTATAACCTCCGGCCTTATGCGCTTCTCAAATTCATTGTCAGGAGGAACTTCCTGTTTCTAAGTAATCACAGTAACATATAGAGAAATACCAACTGAGTTTATCTATACTTGATGAAGGCACAAAACTAAATAAAAGCATTGTCTCACTTCTTTTCCTTGAGAGAAACAATTTAAATTCAATCTAAAATTTCTGTTGGAATATAAAAAATTTCTTGTGTATGCAAAATATACAAGCATAATATGTAAAGATTGTGTCTGTTGGGGGTTACGGACTGGGAAGAAGTAAACAAAGAACTCACTGGAGCTTTTGGTGCTGAGTTTTCACCATCTGTCTTTGCCCCAGACGCTGATTTTTCTGCTTCACTTTTGTTCTCAGGTTTCACAGTTTCTGCTGCTGCTCCAAGCTTTGCGCTGATATGCTCTCTCCGACCTACTTCCTGTCATTGATAAACAAGAAACAAAAACAATTCACAAACAGAAACTTATCAGTTTAGCTCTTTCAGATGTTGGACTTAACAGGAATCAGAAATATAACCAACCTTAACTTTTTCAGCTAGTGCTTCCAACTTCAGCATATTTTTACCACTGGCTTTGCCCTCCTGGAATATACTCAATCCATGGGACAAACTGTTTCAAAGCTGAGATGGTAAGTAACTATAACATCTGTTGTGCAAGCTCCAAAAATATTAGTAACCTTACCTCTTAGATGAGATAACCAGTTTTCCATTTCTGTACTCGACATCTTTGTTATTCATTAGATGATAGCAAATTGCTGATACCACAATCTCTTCTATATAGTTGCTAAGAGCCATTGTGTCCGCCACATTGATTGAATCCAGATCATCACAATCAAGGTCATTTGCTGAAAGTACTTCAATGATATGGTTTCGATTATCTTGAGCTTGGACCTTTTTCATATCCAACTCCAGTTGAGACTTCCAGCTAACAAGATGAGTTTCATCTTCTGGAGGCCTGATATCAATGTTGTAGGGGAAGAGGGCAGTTAGCCTCTCATCCACCTCTCTAGAGTCATTATCCAAGTCTACAATGCGTGAACCCAGTATCAACACTGATCCAGCAATTTTCTTCAACATTTTATCAAACAAATTATATATCCTTGGCGATCTTAGCAAGAGCTTCTCAGCATCTCTAAGATATAGCACAATGGGACTGGTTTTTGAGACGTAAACCAAAACCTGCCAGTCATTTCCACATTAAATATAGCCACCACCATAATCAAGAAGCAGAACAGGACATGATTTGGTGATTTTGATAAGGAATAATTGAAAATAAAAAGGAGTAAATCATGCAATGGATTCTGAACTGACAAATACCTTATACAGAGACTGTATTAGAAGCTTCTCATCGAAACACCAGCTGCTTGCACGTTTGAGAGGAGCTATTTTTTTTTTTAAAAAGAAAAAAAAGTGTAAAAATAGATATACCAATAAAAAAGGGAAGCATCAAACATATACGGTATTGCAAGAATCCAGGCTTCCATATAAAAATGAAAATATTTTACATCCACATCAAGCAGATCCTATTAACTTGTCTTGTTTCAAGACCAATGAATTAAGAATTTGACTTCAGTAATCTTGATCCCTCAACAAATCTGTAATTTGTGGGGAAATATGAAAAAGGAACATCATCTGTAACTTGCAAAAAGAAAAGACACCTTGGCTTGCAGGGGTGCTTTGTGAAGCGAGGGAATTGATGTTAGCTGCTGAGGCATTTCTACGCAGCATTGATGGATTGCAAGAGCCTTCCATTCTGAAGCAAGGAGAACAACATAAAAATTAGAAAAAACAACAAACCAGACCAAAAAGGCTATCTAACTAGTTATAAAGATCAATCAAGATACTAATTCACCCATACCTCGACGGAATGTCCACACCACTTCCTTGTCTCCGTAACGTGCCTGCAGTAAGAATTATTATTAGTTCGAGCTAAGACAGAAGCTTAGAACTACGAAATCAACGAGTATGTTCTTGGTTCAAGTATCCATAAGATATCTTACATCATAGAGAAAGAAGTAATTAAATTCCTACACATGTAAAATACGAAAGAAAAAAATGCTATGTACAAACATCATTTAACTTGAATACGTGACCTCCCATGCTCAAAGAATAGTAAAAAAACAACAAACCAAATATTATTCTAACCTCTGGGTTCTTCCTTCTGACTAAGCATGGAAAATGAACCAAGGAGGCCAGATAGTCGCTCAAGAGTCGTCTCTGAAGTAGACCTTTTGAAGGACTACAAAACAATTTCATACGTTCAGAGACAAACAGCACAGATTTGAATGGTAATTCCTTTCATTATATTATATGTATGTACGTATGTATGAAAAAGTCTTCTTTATTGGAATTCTCTTGCCAACAAGAACAAGCTATAGTCCATCACATTTTTTAAGCCTTGAGACCTAAGCCGATAACAAGTTTAAGAAAAGCTTACAGATTCCTTGTTGATGCTACCATATTTGCTCTGAATCTGCAGCACCAAAACCAGTTCAGTTATTTAGAAAAAATTAGCAAGCATTCACAAGAGAAAAGAAATGCGATTGTTTATATTCTCACCTTCAGAGAGAAGTCAGTAACATCTAGCAGCAGCAATTTTGCTTCAAAGAAATGGGCTAAAGCCTTGGCAAGCATTTGTTGGTAGAGTTCTTCAAGAAACAAAGCAGTTAGTATTTTTGCCACTCAAGAAGTAGAACACAAGCATATTAGAAATCCATGCCAGATTTGACAGCATACATATAGCAGATAACCGACCTGCAGGTCCCGAAAGTAATATTGCCCGACTAGCAGGGGAAAGATTCCTAGTGAATTTTGAAACCTCAGCATGCTTCAAATGAACATAGGCAGCACTTGTTAGCAACACCCGAGTCTGCTCACTGTCATTGCAATCAACAAAACGAGCGAATAAGCATCAAGATTCATGATCCCATCATCATGCACTTTTATCACTAATATAGTCACCATTGCATATGGTTTTCCACTTTTCATTTCATAAGTCAGACACTGGCTTTATTCAGTTCTTGCCATGAACCTTCACATTTATCTTCTCAATCCTTAAGTTGCAAACAAAAAATTGCATAGATGTCAGCAAATTAAGCCTCCTACTCCTTTTTAGTCCAGAGTCTTAGATTTCGTTTCCATTTGCTCAACAAAAGGTAAATCCAAAGATACGAGCTACCAACTGAGCAAGAGAATAACCAAATCAATTGACAGCTTAAGTGAATGTTAAGAAAATGAATCAAATGTTCATAGTTTTACCATACTGGAAATATTACACTGTTGGTTAGGATCAAAGCAAATAAATTAGGATTACAATCATGTACTTATTTTCTTCACAGTTTCTATTGGGAACTAGAAACAAAGGCATAACACTATATTAAGATGCAAGATTTAAAGTGTCTTGAACTTCAATATATGAGTTAAAATTAAAAATTTTAACTGCCCGGTCAGGCAAGAAGACAAGAATAACAAAACAACAATTTCGAATAAGGATATCTAAACTAAAATATCATATAGCAGAAACAGAAGGATGTATAGAAAAGAGGGAAGAAGCACCAAGATATTCAATGCACAGACTCATCAGCAGAGCACGTGACACTCAGATACTCGGCTAATCAAGTTCAATTGAAAAAGTAAAGGGTTAAACGAGTACAACACAAGTATGCCCTACAGATCCCAACAAACCGCAAGATTGCATGTGCCCTGTAATCTACCGTCAATGGGAAACAAACTGCTCTTGTGCATAAACAAATAGTATAAAATAAATAATAATAGAAGTGTATTGTTATCGTACTCTACAGTATCACGGAAAAAGACACTTCAATTCCCGAGGCCTTGTACTACACCCAGCCAAATTAAAAAAATATCCTACTTATAATATATCAGATTAGCATGCATACATCCATATTATTGCATTGATGATTTTAGTTGCTCTGCTTGAAGCAAACCCACTTAAGAGAGTTGTTTGCTTCCTAATTTCAATATTAAAAGAGCAACACAGGGAGAACAGGAAAGGATGATAACAAGATGACTGTAAACGTTCAGCACTCAAACAAAAAGCCTTAAATCTTTGATCTTTGACAATGTCCTACACTTCTCTCACTCTCCAAAGCCAAAATGGAATAAATTTGGGATAAAAATCAATCCTAAGCGAGGAAGTTATAGATAAATAAATATAAGAAATCGCGGAGGAAAATGAACCGAATCCTGCCACCCCGGTAACATTAAATGAAACATAAAATTTGTATAATAAATTTTGCTTCAAAAAACCAAAAAACTTGTAATAAGAGGAGGAAAAACAAGTACTGTATGTTGCAGAAGGGAATAAAAAACAGGGACAAGGCCAAAAACAGGGGAGGAAGGAAATTCTCAGTTAAGATGAGAACCGAGAAAACTATTGCCGAAACAAGAAAAGTTAAAGAGTATATTTCCCACTTGCAAGAAAAACAAAAATCACTATATGAAATCTATGCTCTCGAAAACAGAAAAAAAAGTTATATTTTAACAAAATGAAAGCAAAAGCAAATTACAAAGCAATATAATCTGACCTGAGATAGTAAGGGAATTCATCAAACGTAACCTTGCTTTCTCTACCATCAACAACCTGTCGAAGTAATTCCCTCTCCATCTTCTCTGCAGTGAGAGCGTTTGCAGGCAATTCCTTGCCACCCCATTTGCTCATGGCCTGCCCTGATGCAAGCCCGAGCCCCACCCCTACCCCGACCCCCACCCCCAAAGCAGACAACAACATGTTCTTCTGCTCCATCAAAGCTTCAACTTCTATGTATACCCAGAAAAAAAAAAAGAGAGAGATTCTTAAATCTCAATAATATGACTCTTATTATTATAATATTTTTAAAATCTGATAAATATCTCCAAACTTGTTATGTATCGTGCATGAACGTTCAAACAAAAGAAAAGAAAAGAAGATCAAATTTTGATCTTTTATTCGGACAATGAATCGAAAGTTGTCCGATTTACGCCAAGCGCTACGCTTATAAGTTTCTGTTACGTGAGTTTTTATAAGGTGGTTTTTTAGCAAAAGAACGAAAGAAGGGGATCAAGCAACACGTAAGAGTGGCCGGAAACAGTTGTGAGTAATGGAGATTTTTTGATGAATGAGAAGGCGGCGAAGGAGAGGGAGAGGGTCGCGGACAGGTGTTAGAGGTTCCCGCTTTTTCAGGCTCTCTTCCTCGGTGTTTGAGTATTTAAAGACACGAAGAATGACGAGTTGCTGACAAGGTTACGTACGTGTCACTGTTCTGGTGGCTCATGTTTCGGTTTTGGACAGTTTTTACAGTCCACTTTAACTCTATTTAAGCGAACTTGGCGTGAAATTACAAAAAACTTTACATGAAGAGACAGTTAGTGCCGCCGAAATGCGAATGGGATAAGCTTACACTAAGCACGTGTTCAGTTTTATCTGGGCCGTTCATCGCCAGTGGCAGGGGCTGATATGATGACGTTTGAGGGTCCAGATGACAGGAGCTGTTGGTTGGTAGCTACAGTATAATAGCCATTGAGCCGAGAAACTTTCTTTCCTCGGAAAGCAGGAATAAATAATCGTTTCTGGAGATAGCTAAAGCTATTTAATGCTCTGCAGCTCCTTTCTTAATGAGTTAAAGCTATGAATTTTGTTTCATAGCAGAGAAATCGATACGGTATATGGCAGCTGCTTCAATTCTACGAGAGCAGATGCAATGCTCTGACTCTCTGAGTGTGAATTATGCAACTTGGAGCCGTGCACCTCCAATTTCACCGACTTTATGTCTCTTATTGATGAGTATTTATCGGTTCCTTCATAGTAGATTTGTTGTAGCGATACTGCATGGGAATTTGACAAAAAGGAAAACGTACTGATAGCAAAATGGAAGCACCAGTTTAAGTGGTTGCACGAAAGCTAGCGGGGAACACTGATGACAAGAATGTGGTGTACACGTAGGGCCATGATGTACATGCATACACATATATATATGTGTATGCATCATGGATAGTTGATACAAAAGAAACAAGGATGACAAATCAAAACAATCTTTCCAATTATTCTTTCGTGTATGAAATCAAACGGATTTAAAGACAATCAAGTAAGAAGTTTCTGTATTTGTCTGGCCACATTTGTCTAAGAAATGAAGTTAACTTGTAAATGTAACCGCTTTAATGAAGGGCTAAATTATTAATTGTAGTGGTGCTGAGAAAGATGTGGACAGAGACTAAATGCTCTCGCGATTTACAAATCGTGAGATCGTTTAAGGTTAAAAGACTCCTGGTGATGTGATAAAATATTCAATTTCTTTTTACGTTCATATAATATATATATATAATGAAGTAGAATTCTTGTATATATAATTGGTCCCGTAAAGAAACAGTTGACAGTATAATATCGTTTGGAATGCCATACACGTAAAATTTCAACCTTAGTCAATAGTTATGGGTGCAACAGGCCAGTTTGACATGCATTAAACGGTGGAATTAAAGCAAATTGTATAGAGCGACGCTAGAGTAGAGGAGAGAGGGCGCCTGAAAAAGCTAGCATGGTTGCTACGATCCAAGCTCAGCTTCACATGCGTTTCTGCATGTAATTAAGTACTTGACTTCCCATATCGAGAGGCGCGAAAATTAATGTGGGCAAGACAAATAAAGCGTAAAAGTTAAAACGAAGGATGACGTTAACATTATCCAGTGATGACAGCAACTTACCCATATAATTTAAGAATCAAGATCCAAAATATGAATGTGACAACAAATTGATAAAGCTTTCACCAATTAACTGATCATGATTGAGAAATGGGGTGAGCAAGAATCTAGCCTTGACGTAATAAGAAACTGAAACAAAACCACCGTGCAGATACTTTTCTTTTATCGTGTCATAGATATCATAGTGGTGTTGAAGATATCGATCAGAATCATTAGATAAATACTAATACTAGCTTTATTCTTTTTAATTTCTTTTAACTTGCGGACAAATCCTCCATTGTTATTGTTTCATCGGTTCTTCTTAACATTGCCAAACTATGGGAGGATGTATGCGCGGTGTTGGTTCTCATAAACATTGATCGCATGCATGTTTTTTTAATTTGAACTCAATGATTTGAGTTTGAACAAAGCAAGATAACATATTCAATGCTATACTAACAATTTGGCTAGTGGAATGAAAAATAACCGGTCAGGATGGCCGAGTGGTCTAAGGCGCCAGACTCAAGTTCTGGTCCTCGAAAGAGGGCGTGGGTTCAAATCCCACTTCTGACAATGTCTTTTACTTCCTTTTATTGCCTTTACTGCCCTAAAATGTAAGGGCTGACCGAGAATCGACTCAGCCTAAATTAGAATATAAGGGCTAAACCCACTTCTGACAACAAATTTCACTTCCTTCTTCGGCCTTTCCTGCCCTAAAATATAAGGGCTAGCCTATAAGGCCCTATATTAGAATCTAAGGGAAACCCACTACTGACAATAAATTTCAATTCCTTTTCGGCCTTTTGTGCCCTGAAATATAAGGGCTAACGTACAATGATAAACTGGATTTGGCCCGAAGTTCAAACAGGAAACAGCTGGTCAGGATGGCCGAGTGGTCTAAGGCGCCAGACTCAAGTTCTGGTCCTCGAAAGAGGGCGTGGGTTCAAATCCCACTTCTGACAATGCCTTTTACTTCTTTTTATTGCCTTCCTGCCCTGGAGTATAAGGGCTAAACCCGCCGCTGACAATAAATTTCACGTCCTTTTTTCGGCCTTTCCTGCCCTAAAATATAAGGGCTAACCGTGAATGATAGAATGGACTCAGCCTACAGTTAAAATGATAAAGTCAGAAACCATCCATCAAAAACTTATCATTAAGTTGAGGAAATCATAATATGCTATAGCTGTTATTGGCTCAGGAATCAATCTTCGGCGTGGCATGTTGTAACATAATATCTTGGTTATTACAATCTCAAGTTTTTTTTGAAGATTTTTCTTCTTGTTGTGTTTTAAAAAGGCAGCTTGTCTACCAAATTGAAAGATAAAAAGATCTCTTGCGGCAGAAACGAACATTCAATGTTCCTGTTATTTTTGCTTTACTGCTCCTAAAATCAACGACATTAACAATGAAAAGGGCCAATTTCTTTTGGCATTACAGAATTAATAGATGGCCTATCAGCCAGTATCAACTGATACTTCTAGGGTTCATTAGGTAGATCTATACACATTTGAGGGAAAACCAATCAAAATTCCTGATACAAAGCAAGCAGCTGGTGTCGTGAGGAGCATAGCCCACACAATTGCCCTGAATCCACGCCTTGTTGAGATTGGTTCATCCAAGCACTGAACTACATGTGAAGTACAAAACTACAGGCTATCTCATTAAATCTAAGAACACAAAACCATTCCAGAGGCTATGCAAGAGCATAGATGGCAATAGATTCCTTGATCGTGCGAACACAAGACCCATTACCACACCAAGAAATATAAGCGGTAGCATTCTCTGTACATTGAAATGTGCTAGAGCAAAGGCTACTGAGCTCACCAGTATTGCACACCATACAGGCATGTACTTGGTCAAGGAAGGGAGAAGGAAACCGCGGAAGACAATCTCCTCCCACACAGGAGCACATACTGAAACTACTACTGCATACAATGCCATTGCAACTGGATCTCGTGCCATTATTGACTGCTCTACACTTGAGATGGTGACAGGTGCAGAAGGCATCAAGGGCAGCAAGTTGAGGTTGACTTGTGAGAGTCGATTGACCAGAGGAAACATGAGACATCCCAGTGCAACATCAAACAGCCAGTTTCCCCTCAAGCTAAATTTAAACCAATCGGATGGAAGGGGATGGAACCGAGACAAGCAGCGATGGAGAATAGCAATTCCAGCAAGGCCTTCAGTCACATCAGTCACAAGGCTGAACAAAGCCTGCCCTCTAAATGTTAAAGATTCCTTACTGAAACCTGCTATATGAGCCGCAAAAGGAATCACCCAAGACCCTATAAACCAAAATGCAACAACCCAGAGAAGCATTACCTGCACCACCAGTTACAGTGTTACTCCCACCCTAATCAATTCGACATTACAAATACAATTGTATAACTTTAAATAGTTCAAAATTATTATTGTTATTTGCTGGTGGTCGCTTTCTTTCAACTTTTAAGTAATATTAATACTACAACACCACAGTTAAACAACTTGGAAACTACCCATCCCAGTTCATATATCGATTACAAAACTATTTGTTCCAATTATCTATATCCTTCAGGGGGATGAATAGAAAACAAGTTCAGTTACTGTTGTCTTCTATTGCTTCAAGTTTAAGTAGCAAATATTCATATTCAACATTGGCAACTAATTCCTACAAGCAAATAACACAAAAAGCTCACTGACTGCATGCACCCAGTAACTCAAAGCATAAAATTGAAAACATTTACCTGAAAGATGGTCTCAGCTGTCCATGGTACAGTCCATCGGCTCCCAATTGCTCTTAACACTGCATCTGCAGCCTGAATATGATCACTTTGATTAAAGAATATTTCAATAAATCTTGATATGGGT
This sequence comes from Boswellia sacra, assembly GCA_013180625.2. Classification (NCBI taxonomy): domain Eukaryota; kingdom Viridiplantae; phylum Streptophyta; class Magnoliopsida; order Sapindales; family Burseraceae; genus Boswellia; species Boswellia sacra. Next base: position 1,438,556 of record SNVD02006955.1, on the reverse strand, counting down.
ATAGTTTGCTGAAATCTATTTTAAAGGCAACTACAAATATTCCTCTCAACAGTCAAAACCGTATACTTCTTAAAAACTAATATTGGTTTCAATTCTCACTATGAAAATAAGAATTGTCTAATTGACTCTAACAGCAGGTAAAAAAATTGAAGAAGTGATCGTAAAGTAGCAGAAGCATTCAAAACAGACTACATAAACGCAAGTTACCTTTCGAAGTGTTGATGTCCAATCTCTTTTACCGGAATTTAACTTATCGAATTCAGGTTTGACCAATTCCTCCGGCAACAAGTGTTCTATATATTCAGGCTTGGAGCTTTCTGGTGATACTTCCTCGTGCCTAAAACATGAAATTTTCCATTTCTACAAACCACGACCAAATAGAAAATGAATAAATAAACGCTACTTAATTAAAAAAATGGAAACATGAAACGTTTCTCAGCAACCAAATAGAACCTAACTCTAACTCAACTTTGAGATAAAAGCAATCGCAGAAAAAAAAAAAATTATAACTTTCTCGCAACCCAGCAAAAGTTAACTCTATCTAAACTTCAATATTGAAAAGGCGAAAACTTGACAAGTACTTACATTCCTGGGAAAGTTGAGATGAGAATCGAAGATCCGAGAAGTCCGGGTCGGAGAGAAGGAATCGGGTCGTCGGGAAAGCTTAAGTCTAGAAACAGAAGGGAAGAGAATGGGACGGTGCGGGAGAGAATGAGAGCAAGAGCTCAACATTGGGTCCGGTTATCAAAAACCCTAGTTGGCAGAGTAACTATTCGCATCGGAGGAACACAACAGTACGAGAGGAATACAAAATTATTATTATTATTTTTTAATTTGGAAGGAAAATTGGTTACGCAGAAAACCCTAAAATTGTGTGGGGTATATTTGGAGTTAGTTAGAAAGGGCGGAGATGGAGGTTGTTTTACAGTTGAGATGAGCTACAAGCTAGCAGCTACAGCCTAGCTACTCTTCTCCTCTCTTGTCACATAGAGAGAGAATGGAAAATTTTTCCGCGCCGTTTGGATTTTCTTTTATTTCATTTTTCTTGGCAACTACTCATTTGGGCCGTTGGTTGGGCTATCTTTGGGCTCATCTGCTCCATAATTGAACACGAGTGACGAGTCTTACCATCATGTTCGCAAGTTACTTAGTCTATACAATCCTATTATTAGATAAACGACTATTATACAATCTTCAAAGTTTTTTTTTTTAATTTTTTTTAATTATCATCTAAATCATTTGTATGATATTTTGATGAGATAATGATGAAATACAAGGGCCATTTATTTATCCATTCTCACTGTTTTTTAAATTTTCATTTTCAAATAGGTATCTTGTGAGATGTATAATAAAATTTGTTTAGTCATTATTGTTTCAAAACGAAGAAAACAAAAAACTTAAGCATAACACATGTAAGCATAGATTTCAAGAAATATGAAAACAAAAAAAAAATTATTTTCTCCCTTCTCTTATTTTACCTAATTTGTCTGTTCTTATGTGGTTTGAGATACTTCTCATTACCATTACAGTCCTCATGGCTTTACAACTTTGATATAATTGCTGTGAAACCCCAACCCCTTTGATCAGAAACACTTCAAAAAGCTTTAGGATTGTGAATAAAAAAAATTTCCATATATAGAGGAAATACCAGAAGCCAAAACAGATGGATTTAGAAACAAGGGAAAAAAGCAATGCTGAAACAAAAATGACGTAGCTTCAAAATTGCACGTTCATCCAGTATGTGAAAAGCCTGCGCCAATTAATAGACTGGATAAATTTTGGCAATCCCAAACTCTAGAATCCCTTCCGCCAGTACCAAACTCAAATTAATTTCATCAAACTGTAGGCCAAGTGAAGGCTGTAGGAACAGTCAAAAGCTTGGAAGAACTGATTATAACCCCTGAAAAAGTAACTCTCTGCAACTTTTGCTGCCAGATAATACATCCTCGATTCATCAACACCAAGAAATTGCACTACAAATAGTAGTTAACGCCCACTTCAATCAAACAAATATGAGGAATGTTCAATACCACAGAAGAGGACCTGCAGTTTTTACGCAAGAAAGAGTAGCCGACGTTGATCATAAACCTCTTCAAGAATGGTGCATTCCATTTTGCCCTTATACGAGAGTGGCCTATTATATAAGAGATTCCGGCACACTTAGCTTCCATAAGCTCCAAGAGCTCTTCTTTAACACGCAGATCCTTGAATTTTGTTTCCAGCAACTTGAACTGAAAGTGTGGCCTAAAGTCAGGATCAGGTGACTCCCGCTCAAACAAGGACTGCAACTTCTGCAGAGCAGCTGATTTACTGCTACTCCCAGTAAAAGGGGAGCTTGAACTGCTACTTTCCTCTTTCCCGACAGATTCTGACATTAGCAATCTTTTCCCAAACTTCTCAGACGTCCTCACAACTGCTAGCCAGCCATCCACGGGAGCATCAGGATTCTCAAAACCTTCTGCTTCCAATTGGATAAATTCTGCTAGGCTCATCACAAGGTCATTTTCAAAATCATCTTCGTTGTTTGGGACATCTTTGTAGCCACTTCGAACAATGCATCGGTACATCCGGTAAGATTTGGGGCCAACCCGACCAATAAGATAACGTTCTTTATGAGGAACATAAGGGACAGGAACGGTCTTAACACAGATGAAGACAACCACTTGATAAAATGCTGGTAGATTGGTTAAGAAATGGGTGAATGAGGATGGGACTCCATTTGCCAACTCAGTGAAGATGAGACCAATCCCAGGAACTCTAACAATTCCAAGACTTGGGCCTTGACTGAGGATCCATTTCATGGATACTTTGTTATGCTGATCATATAAGTACCTCCTCCTGGTGCCATAATGCCACACAAACATAATGACCAGAAAAATTGCAGAGAATATGACAGCAACCCATCCCCCCTTGGGGATTTTAATACAAGCCGAAGAGAGGTAGATGATCTCAATCGATCCAAAGAACAGTGCAAACAGAAAGGCAGATATGAGACTCTGATGCCATACAAAGTTGATGACCAGAGATGTCAACAATGTTGTTACAAATGTCAGAGCCATGCATGCAAACCCTGAATTTAATAGAAATATTACTTTTCATTTAAGAGACATTATTCAAATATTTGATTACCCCTAGAAACTCCAGCCAACAAGCATTGAGATATATCTAGCTAACAAAAACAACCAAAAGTAGATTCATCATGGCAGAATATACATAAATAGTTAGACAGCCGAACACCCAGCCTATGTATGATTCAAAAAAATTTGTATAGAAAGTAATCGCAATGCTCTCAATTGAAACATGCATAATTTAAGCAAGGGTCAAGTCAATTATATGCAAAAATGTTTCACTAGAAAACTTCGGCAAAATTATTCCTATTTTAAAACAAAGGAATAAGGAATAAAGGGTTAACTTAAAAATTTAATCACATTTACCCAAGCACATCCATAAAAACTAATAGCTTCCAATTAATTATTTCAAAGACTTCAGTGACCAAAGATGCTTACCATATGCAGTTGCCAAATGAAGTGTGTCCTGAAAACCAACCGTAACAGCCAAACTGAGAATCATAAGGACCCAATTTATCTCTGGGATGTATATCTGACCACGAATCCATCTTGATTTATGTACAACCTTGACACGGGGGAAACATCCTAATGCATAGCATTGTTTGACAGTTAAGAATGTGGCAGAGATAATGGCCTGACTTGCAACAATTGCAGCCAAAGTTGCCATGACAAGAACCGGCCAAAACAGTGCTTCTACAAATATCACACAAGCATTCAGTTAATAAACACAGAAAAGAAAGATATTTTTCTAGGATGATAAGTCTTGAGGTGATGTGCTTCCGTTAAAGGTTATAATATGCACTGCATTCTTTGTCATGTTGAGTGTACAAGTGTACAAAGAGAAGGGAATTGATGAAAATTAAACTCATACTTAATCCAATATCCAGGTAAACTGATAGACCCTTAACTAAACCTCCAATTAAGTTCACTTACTCTAGGCGCAAGAATAGATATAAAACTTTAAGAGCAGAGATGGAAAGAAGAATGTTTGTTTTTGTTTAACCTTCTTGTTAAGTTTTCTGCTGCAAATAAGGCTGGGAGTCAGTTTTTTGTTTGCTAAGCTGGAGGAGGGGAGTTAGTTAGAGAGTATTAAGAAAAAGAAAAGAGAGAGAAGAGGGGGATTTTTGGGACACAGAATTCTGTTGAGCCTAGCTCTTGGGAGAACTGGCAAACCTCTCGAAAAGTCTGCTAAGCTACCTTTTTCATGAATGTTACCTATTTTCCAAAAAAATCTATAATACTCAAGGCTACTGCACTATTTCTTCTTCTTAATTTCTACTCTAATTCACTGATTCGCTTTGTGTGTGGGTGTGAATCATGACAATTTGGTATCAAAGCTGACTTACCTGGATATGGCTGGAAAGAAAGGTGATGGGAGGATGGACACGGTAGAGGAGAAGGTCCAGTTGATGCAGGCTGACATCGGTGCTACCAAAGAAGGGACGGCAAAGGTGCAACTTCTAGAGCAGAGCATGGTGGCGATTCTAGAATGGCTGGAGGCCATGATGGCGGAGAATAAGGAAAATACCCCCCGTTCTTCGTCATTGTCAAAACTAAAGACACCGTTGGGAGAAGCTGGTGGAGGATCGTCTTCATTCAATACTAGTGGAAGGGGGAACGATGACTCAAGTAGAGGTGATATAAGGACCTGTCATATCAAGATGCCGACGTTAGACAATGGTGACCCTGACGAATGGGTTTATCGCATAGAGGAATATTTCTCTCTTAATAGGTTGACAAAAAAAGACAAGCTTGTTGCTGCAGCGGTTTCCATGGAGGGAGAGGCCTTCGCCTGGCACCAGAGTGAGGATTCTCGGCGAGCTTTCAGATCATAGGAGGAGTTGAAGGCACTGCTGCTTGAACGATTCCAAGAGAACCAAATGGGAATTTCCAAGCAACTCCTTGCTCTTCGACAAGAGGGCACAATCAGGGAATATCGACCACAATTTGAGAAGATTGCGTCGTCGATGTAGGAGGTGCTGGAACATATACTAGAAGGACAGTTTATCTATGGTTTGAGGCCTGGGCTTTTAGGCCCACTGGCCTAGACAGGATAATGGGCTTGGCCCAGAAATTGGAAAACAAAAATAATGCATTGAAGAATTGGAGAACTGGGTCTATTTCAAATGAAAGGAGAAGGACATCCAATTCTGGTTACCCACTGATGAAGAACACCGGCTCTTATGTCGGTCGGTCAATGGTGATGACGGAAAAAGTTACCCGAAAATGAAAGGAACTTTAATGTTACTGCTCTGATGAGAAATTTTCTCCAGGCCATCTTTGTTAATTCAAGGAATTAAGGGTGATGGTGGTTCAAGGGAAGGATAAGATGGTAGAGAAAGATGAGGACCCATCCGATGAGGACAGTGAATATAAAGAAACGGCTTTGGGAGTGGTTGAGTTGTCAATGAATTCTGTAGCGGGGCTATCATCTCCTAAAACTATCAAGTTGAAAGAGGAGTTATATGGGGAAGAAGTGGTGGTACTCATTGATCCAGGGGCAACCCATAATTTTATTTCCCGTGCCTTGGTTAAACAACTTTCATTGCCTATGGAGAACACTAGTGGATATGGAGTATTGCTAGCAACTGGAACTCCAGTTAAGGGTCTGTAAAAATGTCAAACTCATTCTATAGGGGTTGACTATTGCAGAAGAATTTCTCCCCATGGAATTGGCTGGTTCGGATATTGTACTTGGAATGTTATGGCTAGAAAACTTGGGGGTGATTAAATTTGACCGTAAAGCTTTGACTATAGAGTTCAAGGTTGATGAGACAAGAGTGATATTGCAAGGGGATCCAGGCTTATATAAAATTCAAACTTCATTGAAGAGCTTGATGAAGGCAGTAAAGAATGAAGGCTAAGAGGTGTTACTGGAACTAAATTCTCTACCAATTGTGCCTGTATCTAAGCATCCAAAAGTTCCTGAGGACATGAATGAGGTGCTCCATACTTTCAAATCAATATTTAAGATGCCCCAAGTAGTACCTCTTAGTAAAGGACATGAACGTGCTATTGTATTAAAGGAGGGTAGGCAACCAGTTAGTGTGAGGCCCTACCACTACCCACAGATTCATAAAGATGAGATTGAGAAGCTTGTGCAGGAGATGTTGGCAGCTGGTGTGATAAGGGCTAGCAGTAGCCCCTTCTCGAGTCCAGTAGTATCAGTCAAGAAGAAGGATGGTAGTTGGGAGTTCTGTGTCGATTACCGAGCCGTATATCAAGCTACAGTACTAGATAAGTACCATATTCCCATCATTGATGAACCTTTAGATGAGTTACATAAAGTATGTGTGATTTCAAAATTCGATCTCAAGTCTGGATATCATCAGATTAGAGTAAAGGCAAAAGATGTTTATAAGACAGCATTTCGCACCCACGATGGGCATTATGAATTTTTGGTGATGCCTTTTGGTCTTACCAATGCGCCATTGACGTTTTAAGCTTTAATGAATGATGTTTCTAGGAAATTTCTAAGAAAATTTGTGTTGGTTTTCTTTGATAAAATTTTAGTTTATAGCAAAAGCATAGGAAAACATGTACAACATTTGGGATTGGCATTGGAAACTCTTAGGCAGCACCAATTGTATGCCAACCACAAAAAAATAATGTATTTTTGCTAAGGATAGGTTGGAGTACCTTGGTCATATAATTTCTAGGGATGGTGTGGCTGTTGATAATTCAAAGGTAGAAGTGACGCAACAATGGCCCACCCCTAGAAGCTTGAAAGAGTTAATGGGGCTTCTTGGTTTAACCGGATGTTATAGAAAATTTGTGTAAGGGTATGGAGATATAGCCTCTCTTTTGACATAACAACTTGAAAAGGATAATGTTGGGTGGAATGAAAGGGCTGAGGAAGGTTTTTAAAAGTTACAAAGGGCTATGACCATAGTTTCGGTCTTGGCTCTTCCCAATTTTAGCCAAACATTTATTATTGAGACGGATGTGTCCGAGCCTGGATTAGGGGCTATTTGATGCAAGGGCAGCGACCACTTGCTTATTACAGTCATGTACTTCCCAACGTGCTCGTTTGTAATTGGTATATGAGAGGGAATTGATGGCTATTACTTTGGCTGTTCAAAAATGGAGACCTTACTTGTTAGGCAAAAAATTTGTGGTAAAAACTGATCAAAAGAGTCTTAAATTCCTTCTTGAGCAAAGGTTGGTTAGTGAGGAACATAAAAAATGGTTGTCTAAACTGAAGGGGTTTGATTTTGAGATACACTACCAATCTAACCTTGAAAATAAAGCCGTGGATGCCTTATCTCGCCGATCAGAATTGACTGCTCTTTCTTTATCTCCAAGTAGCATAATCCAAAAGGACATAGAAGCTAATGATGAATTGAAGCAACTTAAAGAATCTATCTTGGCTAGGATAGCAAATCTAAAAGGTTATGTTGTGGTCCAAGCCCAGCTGTTGTATAAGGGCAAATTGGTGTTGCTTAGTGGGTCAAAACTCATTCCTAAATCGCTAAAGGAGTTCCATGACAGTCCATTAGGGGGTATTCAGCTCTGTTGAAGACAATTCAGCTTATTTCACATAAATTTTATTGGAAGGGAATGAAAAAGGATATCAAAGCCTATGTGGAATCTTGTGGAATTTGCCAACAAAATAAATATTTGGCATTGTCCCCAGCCGATCCCTATTCCTAGCCAGGTTTAGCAAGATATTACAATGGATTTTACAGAGGGCTTGCCTAAGTCAGAGGGGTATGACACTATTCTTGTGGTTGTGGATCGTTTAAGCAAATTTGGCCATTTTTTGGCCCTTAAACATCTCTTCACTGCCCAATCAATTGCTGGCTTATTTATTAAAGAGGTGATAAGACTTCATGGCATACCCCATTCTATCATCACGGGTAGGGATCGTGTGTTCCTTAGTTTATTTTGGACTGAATTGTTTAAGATGCAAGGTACAATACTTAACCAAAGCACAGCTTATCATCCACAATGCGATGGCCAATCAGAGGTGGTCAATAGGTGTTTAGAAACATATTTGAGGTGCTTTGTGGCTGACAAACCGAAACAGTGGGCAAAATGGCTTCCTCAGGGAGAATATTGGTATAACACAACTTACCATACTTCAACCATGTCCACACCATTCAAACTGTTATACGGTTGTGATCCACCTCCACTGGTCCGATTTGGTCATGGTTCTACTGTTGTTTCTTCTGTAGAATAGATGTTGGAAGCAAGGGACGCCATATTAGATGAATTGAAACATCAACTTCAGGTTGCACAGGACAGGATGAAGTCAACTACCGATGGCAAACGTAGAGATGTTCATTTTCAGGTGGGGTACATGGTTTATTTCAAACAATAGCCCTGTCACCAAAAATCTTTGGCTAGATGCAGAAATGAAAAGCTTAGCCCTCGTCTCTATGGGCCTTTCGTAGTGGAAGCTAAGATTGGACCGGTTGCTTATAGACTCAAATTGCCAGCAATTCAGTCATCCATCCGGTCTTCCATGTTTCTCAGTTAAGAAAGGCGGTGGGCTCTTTTCCTGTTTCTTCCCGTATTCCACCACAACTTACTATGGATATGGAGCTTATGGTGGAACCAGAAAGTGTTTTGGGATTTAGGCAAACTAGGGACAGCTTAGGCACTAATTCAGAAGTGCTCATTAAACGGAAAGGGCTACCAGATTTTGAAGCTACTTAGGAGAGTTTTGAGTTGTTGCAGAACCAGTTTCCTATCTTCCACCTTGAGGACAAGATGGATGTTTGGGTGGGGGGCAATCATAGACCCTTGACTAAACCTCCAATTAAGTTCACTTACTCTAGGCGCAAGAAATAAATATAAGACTTTAAGGGCAGAGATGGAAAGAAGCATTTTTGTTTTTCTTTTACCTTCTTGTTAAGCTTTCTCTTGCAAATAAGGCTAGGAGATAGTTTTTGGTTTGCTGAGCTGGAGAAGAGGAGTTAGAGAGTATTAAGGAAAAGAAAAGAGAGAGAAGAGGGGGATTTTTGGGACACATAATTCTATTGAGCCTAGCTCTTAGGAGAGCTGGCAGACCTCTCGAAAAGTCTGCTAAGCTATCTTTTTCATAAAGGTTACCTATTTCCCGGAAAAATCTATAATATTCAAGGCTACCGCACTATTGCTTCTTCTTAATTTCTACTCTAATTCACCGATTTGAGTTCTGTGTGAGTGTGAATCATAACATAAACATTATAGCTAGCAATGTGATATCTCTATTAAATTGAGGTGGAATTCTATTCAAATGACAATAAACTCGAAAATATTTTGTTCAAATACAAGCAAACTTTCCCAGTGCTTGGTAGCGTTTCTGAGCTTTCTCAAATGTTTTGTAGAAAGGACCTTAAAAACTACTAGGACTAGATGGCTTTAAGAAGCCACATATACCAGCTTAGAAGTTGTAAAAGTAGAGGGAAAGGAAATTTTAATAATTTAAGGTTTTGAAAATCTTACCTGGGATGGAAGCATAAAAGCTTATAGGCGCAGAAAAATTTCTTGAAAGAAATGCAGCCTGTCCCATGTATTGAAGCACCAGACATGGGTAAACGACGAAACAAAATGCAAGCTGCCCAAGTAACAAAATTTTAGAGATTTTATTGTAGAAATGTATAATGAATATATAGTGTAATAGGAAGAAAGAAGAAGAAGAAGAAGGGAGGGGGGTGGGTGTGGGTGGGGGGGCGGGGGCGCAAAAAAAAAAAAAAACAAAAAACAATGACAGCAAATTCAATGATCTCATCTAGGATAGCATAATAATAGGATACTTAAAGGTAAAAAGGAGGTGGAAGGTAATGCAAGCTTTGAGCTTATGTTTTAAAAGAATTAACAGAGAGTATAAATTGCTCAACTCTCAACCATGAAGAAAAAGGACAACTTTCTCAATTACCTACACATGATAACAGCAGAATCGAGATTCTCAATTCATTGAAACTTCCCCTACACCATGCTTCTATGATCACTCGAACAACTATGCAGGATTTTATTAATCATTTGTTTAAGGTCAAGAAGATAAATTTCCAGATTACAACAATAATCATCCTAATACCCATGGCGTTCAACCCCAAGGGTTGGGCTGAGTGATAGAGGTGCTTGATTCCAACAAGAGGTTAAGGGTTTAAATCCCCTAGAGGCCATGCAAAAATGCTGAATGATTGTTCAAAATTATGATGCAAACTAAATTGTGAAGTCACCACTAACTGAAGACATGAAGCAATTTGAAAATCAAGCCAACCATGATGCTTCTGGTAAATTAAAAGCAGCAGGAATCCCTTCCACCATATGAAATGCGAAAAGCAACAAACAGAGAACATGAGCCTTTTTTCTTTTTTTTTTAAATAACCCAGAAAATACGTTGCCCTTTCCTTGTTCACTAAGTTCTTAAACTAGGGGCTATGTACACCCTATAAGTTTGATAGCCAGAAAACATGTGAAACATAATGTACCAACTGGAAAAGCCTAACACATGCACACATCCTAAACATAGAGCTAACGGAAAAAGTTTATCGTAATCACCAAAAAGAAAAGGATTTGTTCTAAGCAGAGATAAAATTAAAGCAACAATACAAAGCCACACAAATGGGGTATCATATTTGGATCATTGGTAGTCCTAAAACCTTTGGCGCACAAGTTTATTACCATGACATATGCTCCCAAGTAACAACTAATTGCTGTATATCACTTGGGAATGCCATCACATCAAACAACCCACTCAAGTTGCAAAAGAATAAAACAAACAAACTTGATTAATAAATAATTCTGTCCTGTATTTAACATGCACTTTCACAATTATTGAAAGTGCATACCCTAACTGATGTAGCTGTGAATTGGCCAACATCTTGGAATATAGCTTCGGTTCCTGTGGTTGACAAGAAAATGCAACTTGAATCCCGTAATACCAATCCTTATAATCTAAACTTCAATAAATTCCAAATGCTATAATTACCAGTAATACATAATAGTATTCCTGAAAGAGAGATCCAACCATCTTTTCCTGTGGCCCTAAAGAATTTGTAAATATAATATGGAGAAAGGGCCTGGTAAACTCTTGGATTCCACTTAACAATATCGTAGATGCCAACAGCGGCAATTGACAATAACCATAAAATTGCTATGGGAGCAAAGATGAAAGCCACCTTGTATGTGCCACGGTGTTGCAAAACAAAATGGCCAATCAATACCAGGCACGCAATGAAAACCACCATACCTGTACATTTGTAGAAATGTTAGAATCTCAAATTGCATTACATGAATATGTGATGGAGGAATCCACATAGAAGAAAAGGAAAATGCAGTCAAATCTTTGTTCTCCACCCTGCTGTAACATTTTGGTATTGATGCCAAACCTTCTGAAATAACACTTTTTCCCATCATGATCTAACCAGCTCAGAGACCAAGCTATTCTCACTCTTCCATTAAAACTTAGCACATGAATATGAGTGTTCAACATCTTTATGACAGTATTATTAAAAAAAAAAAAAAAAAAAACCCTTAAGTACTTATATTATGACCCAAAACTGTACCTATGACTCCATAAGCATTAAGTTCAAATTTTATTAGGAGAGAAAGGATAATAAGAGAAAAAGGAAAAATTTTCTTTTTCAGAAAGCTGTACTCACCTCTGTGCTTATTCTCTAACTTGAGTTGCAGCCCATCAATAGATGAAAGAACTGCAAAAAAGAAAAAATCTATTAGCACAAGTGTTTAAAGTAACCATATAAAATGCATGACTACAATATAGGAGACTAAAAAGGTAAAAGGAAAGTGCTTTTACCAGAAATGGCCGGTGTAAAGACACCAACACTAAAAACCAGAGCAGCTCCAAGCAAAACTACAAGAAGTAAGCAAGTTTTTGTTTTTTTGTGTTTCTCGATAAAAGCTTTCAACCGAGAAGGCGGCATATTTCTACTTGAGTAACCAGGGGCATGATAAGTAGAAAGCTCCTCATCAGCTGCTTGATGATTAGGAAGTAAACTAAATTTTGCATGTCTGCAGAGGAGTGCATATAAGGCAAAAATTCCTCCTGCAATTTAAATGTATTTTGTGTCATATTAAAAGGAAACATAAAATTAAAAAAGATGGAACGCACATGTACTCTCTTACCTTCGCCATTATCATCTGCATTTAACAAAATAATGATATACTTGAACAACGAAAGAAGAGTGAAAGTCCAGAAAATCAACGAAAATGCTCCGAACACCGCATCTTCATCTTGATAATTGTGCAGTCTTCCCGAAAATGTACTTTTATAAACATAAAGGGGAGAAATACTCAAGTCACTGAACACAATACCGAAACTCTTGTAAGCTAATAGGAGGACTTGTTTACATGTCCTTTTATTCTCAACCTGAGTCAACAGCGAACAAAAACATCAACCCCCTCTGAATTTTTTGAGTAATTTCCATTAAGCATTAGCCGATAAACTTGGTTTCATTCATAACATTCAGAGTAAATCCAATCCATAGTAGATAACATCTCTCATTCTTGCAAAAACAGCAACCCGGAAAAAAGAATCCCAAAAATAACACAAAAATAAACTAGACATACACGAATCTTCAATTTCCTGCATATTATCACCACAGATGATCCAATTAACTAAAAGATAACAACTTTTACATTGCATTTCCTTCCAAATACTTTTGCTGCAGGTGGGTCAATCAAAAGATTCAAAATTTTACAAAACGCCATATCTAAATCGAACTAAAAAAGCCCAGAATTCGACATATGTAAGAAAGAATAATAAATAAATAAACAAATAATGCTGAAAAACATACCATATTATCTGGTGTTTAAAGTGTATTGGAATGAGTTGTGTCCTGGCTTGTGAAGTTGAAAGTGAGCACAATATAAGAGATTGCTTTTGTTTCGGTTTGGGTTCATAGCATGAACTATGATGCTATGTTTGTAACTGAGAGTTGAATCCGTCGAACGTTGTTGTTGTTGTAACAAACTGTTCCAAACCTCGCGGGTCTTGGTTTTCGCTCTCGTTAATCTTGTTCTGTTCTGGTCCTCCAGTGGAGCCCCGGCCCTTGAATGTTATAATAATCCTTTTTTACATTATTACAAAATGTTTTTATTATTATATGTATATATAATTTTGTATACAATTTTCAAACGATTCGATTTCACAAAGGAAAAGTAAATAATATGACATATAGTAATATGTGTTATAAAGATCAATCTCTTTTCTCTTTGATTCCTTTTATTTTTCTTATTAAGTCTCTTTTTACTTCTCAATTCTATTGTAACGGTGATGGGTTCCTTGCTCTCTTTGTTGCGTAGCTAATTGGCCTGTTTATCTTCTTTCTAATTGACTAATATCTCTCTCAAAACAGTTTTTGGTTGGGATACACGCAGCAGTGAGCACTGTTCTTCAAGCAAGGCCAGTATCGACTGTTTGTCAATGAGAAGTTGAAACTATTTTAAGAGAACTGTATTCGAACCCTTCCAATAATACTTAATAATAGCAATCAAATATGTGGGCCAATTTAATAGGCTAAATACTTTTAGTTTGGATGCCCATCCTTCGATATAATATTTTATTGGAATGGGATAATCTAATGCATTAATGAATTAATTCCCTTCAGTTTTGCTACAAAAAAATGGACTCCAAAACTTTTGTACGATTTGCATATACCTCTCGTAGATCTAGATGGCTTGATTCAGTGCTCCCATGATGGTGCAAATTAACAGAATTATCGAAATTTCAACAATACCCTTATAACATTTATAAATAAATTCCACTGCAAACTTGTCCCTTGTAAGGGCAATATCCTGGAAACGATTTCAGTATCATGTAACAGTCAGCTGAGCTGTAAGATGAAGTTGGGAAGAAATAACATTAACATTACGGCGGCCTAATTCAAGTATAAGATTGGTATACACTCGAGCATTTAAGCGGTAAAATAATCTAATTCAACCTCAAAAACAACTGCATTCTCTCACAGTAGAATAGCAGTTTATACTTCCCAAAAGGCAGATATCAAAACACAAACGATTTCAGTTACCACCAACCGCCAGCCCTGTGATCTCTGGTGGCTAAACTCAGAAGCATTCATAGCCCATTTGACCCAGCAAACATGCAAACTGTATTGACCTCACTTGCGCCTCCTGTTTCCTACCAAATCCGGATTGCCTCTTTTCATCATCGCCACGAACTCTTCATAGTTAATTCTTCCATCCTGCAATAGAATTTGGTTTTATTCATTTCTTCTAGTGGCAACTGTCATGATATATTGGCACCTAGGCTTTACTAAGTCAAGACAAGGAGAGGTACAAATTCAATGAAATAATCAATATTCTTGAGCTCCAAAATTCAGAACTCCAGTCCCTAAAACTATTGACTGATGGATAATTTGTAATTTGGAACAACAAAGTCATAGTTTTTTGTCAAAAATATTGAATTTAAGAACCTATTATAATGATCAATAATTGCATATCATAAATAATGACATTGGTCTACAAGATCATAAATGAAGTGTACTGCTGCAGTTCCAGCTAACTATATATAAGAAGCCTGCACAATGTGGAAGAAAATGAAGGTGAGAACATACATTGTCTGTATCAACTTCTGCAATGATCTCTTTTATTGTTTTCTGATCACCCATATTATATTTCTTAAGGGCATGTTCCAGCTCTTCCATTGTAATGTACCTACACTCAGAAGAGGGGAACACAACCAGCAGAAGATACTTAAAGAGAGTATTAGGACACTATTTTATTTTTAAACGAAAAAGGAATTTAAATTGCTAAGGTTATACTCCTAAGAGGTTTAATAAAACAATAGTAATAAGAACTAGATTTCATACCCACTGTTGTCCTTATCGAAATATTCAAAGGCTTTATACAAGTGTTCCTCTCTTTCCATTCTATTCATGTGCATAGTAGCTGTAATGAACTCAATGTAATCAATGGTTCCATTTCCATCAACGTCAGCCTGACAGAGAAACCAAGTTTTAACTTTTAGTTCAACAACAGAGCAGATAGCCATGAGTATGACAACTTCAGACAGCATCGAAATAAATAAAATAAAGTTGAGAACATCAAAAAGCAACCAAGTGTGCTGTTTCAGTAGTATCGAGGACTCAAAAAGCAATCAATGGAATCAATGGTATATATTTAAGTGTGTGAAACATTCGATTCATTACATCTTTAATCAAGATGTGATCCAGAAAGCCAGTAAATCAAGAAACAATATGTTTTTGAAAAGAATTTATCATTTTACTTGAAAGACTTAATTCATCAATCCTCAATCCTACAAGTTTCCTCTTCTTAACACCAGAAGCACAAAGATAATGTTTGGGTCAAGTCAAATTGTGGGCGCAAAAAAATTAACAACAGTTGAAGTTCTGTAAGGAAAAAAAAAGTTGTCTCATCAAAATAATCAGTAAATTTGTAGGAAAGGGTGTAAAATATTTTTGCTTTTAAAATCAGACAGGAAGGGATGTAAAAAAGTCCAGAGGCATTACAGCTTCCATTAACTGCCTCACTTCAGACTCAGAAAGCCTGGTGCCCAGCTTCGGAAGACCAGCTTTCAACTCTTCAAAAGTGATTGTACCGCTATTATCCGTATCCATAGATTTGAACATTTCCTTCAAACCCATAATTTCATCTTCAGAAAGATTTTCAGCAATTACCTGAAAGAAAGAAAGAAATTTATATTATAATATGTCGTAGAACTGTAAGATGATAGCAATGATGATTGGTCAGTAGTTTGACATTGTCAAACATCATTACATCTGGAGCTTAATGCTCAAGTAGTCTGTCACCTCAAAGCACTGCAGAGGACAACTGAACCCAAATGAGTTTGCACCTTTCTTGGACAGACTTGTAAATATGCATGGTCCATTGTACTCTTATTTTCCATCTTTTTAGGCCAAGAAGACCTTATCAAATTCATATTTTCTTCTTCACCACAAATAAATTTCCAATCTCTTGAAAAAATATTAGATAATAACAACGATTTATGGATAATAATGAAAGAAAATAATGCTTACTTTTAGAGCTACTTTTTTGAGTTTGTTCATTGCTCTGAATTGCTTCATTCTAGTTAAAACAGCAATATCAAGAGGCTTATCAGAGGCATCACCATCCTCTCTTATCCATGGATGATCTGCATTGCATTACATTGTTTGAGCTTTATTTCTAATTTAATAGATGCTCAGGAAAGTCCATTGAGATGAACACAAAAAATAAGCAGAACAGGACAAAAACTCCAAAGATTGTGTGCATTTCAGGACAAGCCTATTAGAATTTGTAGAATCACTTGCACCTCTAGCAAAGTAATTTATGTCTAGAAAGTCTTTTACAGGATAGCAAAACTTACTTAAGACTTCAACAGCAGAAAGCCGTTCTTTCGGATCAGCTTGCAGCATCCTCTTAACAAGATCTTTGGCACTACTGGATATGTTGGGCCAAGGATCAGATGAGAAATCAATATGCCCCCGTAGAATAGCATCGAAGATACCCTGCTCATTTTCTACATACGAAAGAGAGGTGTAAATGTGGAAACCACTGCGAGGCTTCAGTGACCAATTTGCTTTGCCAATTAGCTTGGTTACTAATTTAGTACACCCAATATGGTGCAAGAAAGTGAAGTACACAAACTTGATTACAGTATTTTCATTCAAAACTGGCAACAAACTTTAGGCTCTGCTACTTGATGAAAGACAAATCCTTACCTCCCCAAAACGGCGGAACCCCACTAAGAAGAATGTATAATATCACCCCCGCACTCCAAATATCAACCTCAGCTCCATAATTCCTGCGCAATACTTCGGGAGCTACATAATATGCACTTCCAACAAGATCCTTAAAAACATCCCCTGCAGTAACACTTAAACTAATATAGTTCAAACATATCACTAGTGAGTTCTCAGAAACGTAAGGTGAAAAAGGAAAATCCTCTTCATTTGAAACGGCAAAGCACAAGCATTTGAAAAATGAAACTTAAGGCTCAAAACTAAAAGATATTGATCAGTAGCATGAAATATTGACACAAAAAGTGGAAAAATGATTATTAGCTTCTTTACTTTGAGAAATACTTATGTGAGGCAATCATTCCATGTCACGATGTTGAGGTGTTATGTTTGATCACCCATAATCTACCATATGGTGATGGTATTGAAAATCTTCAATCTTTTCAAGTTTTAATACCGAACTGTTCCTTCTTTCTCCATTTCGTCAAACCACTTGCTCAGACATACCTTTGTTTTCACAACCATCCACAATAATGTTTCACGATTTAATTGGATATACTCACAAAATGACCTGGTGCTGGTGAAGTTAACTCACATAAGCTATTCTACCTTGCTTTATGCAAGCACACAATTAGTTTATTTACTTTTAAGGAAATGATAGTGCATTGCAAGTTGTAACACACAACCACCAGCACAGGAATTCCAACTTATCATGTCAAATTTCAACTCATATAATCTAACTCTGAAATTCTATTGATGACAAGTAATCGAATCAAATCAAAATGACCAAGAAATCAGAATCACCTGGCTTGAAAAACACAGAGAGCCCGAAATCGGTAGCCTTCAAAGGCGAATCCTCAGCAGTGCTGAGAAACAAGAAATTCTCAGGCTTCAAGTCTCTATGCATGACCCCCATGGTATGACAGTTATGCACCACAGTCACAATCTGCCGACACAAATTTGCCGCAGCTCTTTCTGAATAATGCCCCTTCGCTATGATCCGATCAAACAACTCTCCACCCGCACACAACTCCATTACCAAATTCACCGAGTGGCGGTCCTCGTACGCGCCCTTCAGCTCCACAATGTTCCTGTGACCAGTGAGGTGGTGCATGATCTGGACCTCGCGACGCACATCTTCGATGTCGTCTTTGTTGATGAGTTTGCGGGTGGCGATGGACTTGCAAGCGAACTGCTCCTTGGTGTCTTTGTGAGTTACTAGATAGGTGATGCCGAACTGTCCGCGCCCGAGCTCGCGGCCGAAGATGTAGGTGGAGCGGACGTCCTCCATCGGCCGGCCCAAGACGCGGCCAATGGCGGCGTTGGTGGTGGTTGAGGAGGAAGATGGAGGGTGAATTCTGAGGCCGTTGGAGTGGTGCCGCCCTCGTCCAACCTCAGCATCGCCATGGTTATCGTCGGTGGCGGTGGTTGAGTGGAGTTGGTTTTGGTGGGTTGGCAGGCCGTTGCAGTTACCCATTAGTTTTGGTCAACGCAAGTCAAAGGAAAGATTCAGCTAGACAAAGTTGTCAATCTTCGTTTATAGTCTTCCTTCTGTTGGAGTTGTTCTTGTCTGAGTCGTCACATCCGAAATTACTAAAATGGCCTTCTAATACTTTTTTTTTCAAAATTATTTTTCTTTTTCTTTTTCTTTTTTATTTAATTATAGATGGATACCTGGAATGGAAATTCCACATTTTTTATTTTTCCAAAGTTTACAAAGAAATGCAGAAGTTCTTTATCTGCAAGTCCAGATAATTGCATAAATAAATTATAGATTCACGGGTTTCCCAGGAACTTCCACTTTCTTCAGTACAACAAACTTTTCACCATTCAAACCTGTAAAATTCAATAAATGAATTGAAACACGAGAAGGAGAGATGATGCGTTGCTTCCGTTACTTCTCAAAAGCAGTTTGCGTCATTCACTCAACGCACCGTTTCACATTTTTCTTCGTGTACCACTACAAGATTGGATTAAAACATTGGTAATTTTTTTTTTTTGGGTTCCCATATTCAAAATTGTTCATAAACTGTTATTCTCTTATCATAACCTTATTAATCTCATGTATAGTTTTTTTTTTCTATTTTTATTGATAAAAAAAACTCGACAAAGCTTTATCAATCTTAATTGTGACATTCTCTACCATATCTTTGAATTTGACATTAAATCTATATGTATGAGAATTAAGAAAGAGGTTCAAACTTGTTAACTATAGTGAGTGTTAGATGTCCAATAAATAATTCTAATAATTTTGTTCATAACTCCATTAAAAAAAAAAAATCTTTGAATTTGTATCAAACTATGATTTACAATAGACATTAGATTTATGCAGGTGTATTAAAAAAATGTTTAAAATGCAGAAAAAGAAAAATGAGTTTAGTTTTTTTATTATGTATTGGGTATTTAAATAAAATTAATTATAAAGAAAATTTTGTAATTTTTTTTTTTTAAAGGAAGGATGGGGATTGGGCCTGTAGACTTAAAGTGGGGGCAAATAGAACCAATAAAAGACATGCCTTTATGGAAAGTTTCACCAAAAAAAGAGATTGAGTGCTATGGTGTCAGTATCAGTATGGAAAACTGATCGACCTAATGGGCCTTGCTTAACGTGGCCCTCTTAGTATCACAAAAAATGAGGCCTGTCAGTATCCATATGGACAACAAATAGACCTTCTGGGCCTCACGTAAAGTGGCTCTTTCAGTTGTAATAATCGCCTTATATGGGCTACCTTAGGCCTTAAAAAAATGAGAATTGCGTTTGCCGGGAGTCGAACCCGGGTCTATTGCTTGGAAGGCAATTATCCTAACCGTTGGACTACAAACGCTTGACGGCTGTTACGGACGTCAATGATTTTATTAAAAGTATTCATGCCTTTTTCGTTTTCATGGAATCAAATGCTCTCGTGAGAGAGAGAACATGTATTGGTTTGGACTCGGGCTTAAAAAAATAATGCCACGCCCACACCGGACTTTATATGTAAAAACGTAAAGATAATTTGACAAAGACAAAACCTTTTGACTCTTCCCACTACATGACTCAATTCCAAATTGAGTGCAGTCTGTAGCACGTGCTAGAATTGCAGGAGTAATTAATACATAAAATACACACAGAACCCTGTAACTACCAGTGCGATGATTAAGCATAGTGGTCCATTTGCATATCCCCACAAGAAGTCGCTGAAGCAGTTCCAAAAGTACGCATAGATTAGTCGAATCCAGCTTTCACTTATTTAGGCATCCTATTCCACTATTTGTTTCATGATGTATTGCATTGAGGTGATACATTCCTTGCATGAATGAGATGAGACCAATATGCATCTCTCTCTTATTCTTTATCACCATTATTTTCTTTTCTTCTCTTTGTTTAGGGGCGCAATTGCAAGAGATTCCTGAACTCATTCCTTGACAATCAAATACCCTTTCAATTATATGCTTTTTTTTAATCAATATTTTTCAGTTCATGTAATAATGAAACGGGTCTTTTAAAGTCGGAGCAGATATTCCACTTTCTTTATGGCGGTTCCAGCTGGTGTAGTTCAACACATCTCATCTTCAGCATCAGCATATATAGATAATCCAGTCTCATATGTATATGTATGTATGTATGCGTGTATGTGTGTGTGTATATATATATATATATATAAAGAGCGATGTTGAATATAATAAAATATTAAGGGGAGGACATGTCCAGAAGGTTTTAAGAAGGAATAAACTCTAATATCTCCAGGACAATTCCAAGCGTTCACTTCTGGGAATTTAACATGTGTCTGCCTGCAAGTTTCAAAATGAAATTAAGTAGACCAAAACGTCTACAAAATGGTCGCATCATTGGAGTTAATGTAGTATATACAATAAAAAATGAATCCTTAATAAGTTTGAACACGCAAATTCAAAAACATCTAATACATTCGAAGGTATATATATATATGGTTGTAGACTTGCAGTCTGACGAGTCTCTTCTTAAGTTTTTTTGATAACAAGATCTTTCTATTGAACAAGACGGTTCCTCGATACTAGCTAACTAGTATTTTGTGATAGAAGGATGACTTGGCGTCCATTTCTAGAGCAAAAGCAAATGTTTCATTCAATAACATGTTGTTTCTATTACAACTGATAAAGGGGGAGGGTGATTGCAAGATTTTAACTTAGGAAGGCTGCAGCTTCCAACAGTGGCAGAATAGAATCTTACTTTGCCTTAAAAAGACTTCGAAAAAAAAGAAAAAGAAAAAAGAGTATTCTTCTTTCTTAAACCGTTGCTAAAATATATAAAGATATTTTTATTAATTTCAAAACACCTCGCTCCTAGAAACAAATTATTTTTTATTTCAAAATCTGAATCCACGTGTCTCTTTAAAAAGGCTTTGATTATTTATAAATTTTGTATTTTTATTTCTAAAATAATTTAAATATATGTGATTCATAATAAAAATTTAAAAAAGGATACGTAGTTGATGCCAATTTAAAATGCATTGGAGAATATAAAAAACTTAGAATTAAATTGTGCAGGCAATCTTTTAGGATTTCTAGTATAATTCATCATCTCAATTAATTATATGCCAAATTTTTAATTTATCCCTATAATGATGTGTATTGAATTGATTATTGTAAACTGAATGTGTTGGTGATGTAATAACTGACCACATCATTACATGATCCATTCAATAAATGATACTTCAATTGTCATATCATTTGGGATGAGAATTAGGATAAAAATTTGTGCGGTGTATCATTACTCATATTGACCATTACATGAATTCAATAAGAATAATGATACACTTTTCCAAATTGTATCCCAAATTTTGTGTTTCAAATTATGTGTATTTAATATAATTTGAAATTAAAGCCGCCTTGTGATCACAATGATCCTTTTATCTCTATATACATATTCCACCACACCATATTGATCTTTCAAAGGCTCATTAAATCCATGATTTCGCTATAACACTATTTATTAAGATTAAGGGTTTCTCATTAGATCAAAAGTTTAAGGGTGTATTTGATTATCCATTTTGACAATAAATTGTATAAAGAACTAAATTAGCTACATCATAACTAATAGCAGCTTTGTTTGTTTGTTAAGTTAAAAAAAAATTATTTCAAGTGACTCTTGAGGATTTAAGTCATTATAGTGCAAGGATTGGTTAATCAACGCATTCAATATCTGTAACACCCATTTATCAAAGGCTTTGTTTATTTCGACTTTTTCAAGTATAGCTCATAAAAGTAGATCTTACTGGAGTTGGGCTTTTAAAATAGAGCTTTTATTAAAAAGCTAACAGTTGTTTGATATGATAAGTATGAGAGTACATATTATAATTAAATTACAAAATAGAACTTTATTATAAGGAAAGAATAAAGTAAAAGCAGTATAAAAATAAGGGATATCTTTAGTATTTTATAACTTTATAAAAGATTAAAATGAGTTTGTTGAAAAAGTCTCAAATTTGGATTTCTCTTAGTAGATATAAAAGAGTTTTTTTATGCACTCACAAGCTTTTTCAAATGTAACCAAACTACATCAAAAAATTTGAAAAAAACTTTTCTCATTAAAAAGCTATCTTGGCTAGTACAGACCTAAATGTAATTATAGAGTCAAAAGCTGACCCTTATGCATTGCAAGGTGCCTACTACTTATTTCGAGTCACAAAAAAGTGATAAATTAAGCCTACAATAAAGAGATAGCTTACTTGAGCTTTTAATTAAGGTTTATCTGGGGTTGTTGTAACGTAGAAAAATATTATGAAAAATGTTGTAGGAAAAATTAACTGATAGTTATGTTATGAGAAGTATTTGTAGGATGTTTAGTAAAATTGATTTTAATAATTGTTTTACTATTAAAAGTTATGAATATGTATTTAATAACCTTATTTTTCAAAATCTAATTTCAATATAAATACTAAAATATATGTGATTTTGTTAAAAAAATTAAGTTAATTTATAATATTGAAAGTAGTTCAACATTTTTATATATTAAAATAATTAAAATAAAATAATTAAACTATCAATGTATTATTGAATATGATAAAAGAAAACAAAATTAAAAAAAACGAAAAAATATAAAGCAAAAGCAATTGTTTGAGTAGTCGCCATAGGCCGTTTCTTTTGAAATCTAAGATAAAAATAAATTCTTAAAGTAGCCGATTTTTCTAAAATCAATTTTGCCAATATTTATCAAACACCAAAATAGTTTTAGTTTCTCCGAGAATAAGCTTTTGGCTGCAAAACAGCGATCCCAAATACACTCTCAAACAATTATCCATTTTGTAAAACATTGCCATCAAGAATTCTATGCAAGTTGATCGAATCATAGAAAGATATTTTTTCGGAGATTCAATTGATTGACTTTGGCTATCATCGTTCTTCTCAGATCGCTCCAGTACGATGGATCACTCCTATGCCGCAAGCTATGCCCTGCTTGGTCCCCCGAAACGGTGGAGGTTTCGTTTCTGTAGCGCGTCATGAGCACCAGTCTAAGGGGCGGTTGAGCAACTTTCAGATCGAGCTAAAGTTAATGAAGAGAATCGATACAAAAAAATCCTATTAACAAGAAATTGAAATTTTAAAAATATATTAACATGTTTCTAAAATATAAAAAATTTTACACATTTTATTTCATCATGATTAATTTAATAAAATCAAAAATAAAATTAAAATCTAATCGATATGATAAAAGCCTAAGATCGTGTTTAGTTGGGTTTCTTTACTAGCAAAAAAAGCTTTTTTAGTGCCAAAAAATCATTTAAAATCTTTTTGTATCGTTTGACTACCACCTAAAAAGGTTTATGGATGATTAAAAAAGCTGTTATACGTTTACTTGGAGAAGCACAACATTTAAGCTTTTGGGAAAAGCTCTTTTTGAACAATTTTAAAGTTTTGAAATATCAAAATACTCTCATTTAATTTTAAATATTATACTTTATTCTTTCTTTATAACAAAACTATATTTTAGTAATTTAATTATAATAAGTGTTTTTACATTTATCTCATCAAACAATCAATAACTTTTCAATAAAAGCTTTACTTTTAGAAGTTCTACTTCAATAAGCTTTACTTGAAGAGAAGCTGAAACAAACCGACGCTAACTCAAATTATAACCTCTAATAACTTACACCATACAATATTCTACATCAAAATTAATTTATTAAATAATACATGGAATTAATTATTAAAACCTTCAAATCAAATCTACATTATAAAACCCTAACTCAAATCAAATACTTGAAAGTTAAAAAAAAAAATCTAATATCTTACACAATATACTATAGAACAATTAATTTATCAAACCCATTATATAAGGTGTTAAAATTAAATCTGTCTAAACCCAAATCCTAAAATAATTGCATAAAATAAATAGTTACATTGGAGGCTTGAATAATATATGAGCTTTAGTCTTTAGGTAAGAGTCAAAAACTTACCTTCTAATATCCATTTTTTTAAAGTGATAAAATGAGATAGTGATAAAACGAGATATTAAAGAAGAAAATATTAAAAAAAAAATTATAAATAGATGGCTTGGTTGTTGAGAAAGTTACAATAGGGTAAAGAGCTGGAAATCTCACGTGCACCTTGTTCTTCTGGCTAGCTATTAGATGCAAAACATGATCACTTGGATCCATGCCTAACTCTCTAGTCATTACAATTTACAATAATTCCCACATTAGTAGAGACAGGTTCCGCTGGATGTGTTACATGCATGTGTATGAGGCGTTCAAGCTTCTCATTTGTAATTAAACTTTCTATTTTTTCTTTTAATTTCTTGCGTTTTCTTTTAATTTCCACTTGGGTAGACTGAGGATTCATGCATACGTCGTTGACAATATTGAAAGTTGCTACTCTCCAATCACTGAAGCTTCTCCAAATTAATCGACGTGCATGTATAATGCCTCATAAGTAGAAGCTATACGTACATATATTCATGTATTTATTGAAGGCAAATAGTGAAATCTCTAGAAAAAGAAAGAAACTTCTTATAGAAGCAAGCAAAAAAGTTGTATTGCATTTTTCATAAGCATCAATCCTAGATTTTTCTGAATAGCTAGCTGCTGTTGTCATATATTGCTGTTTTATAACCATCCATCCTCTCTCAAATTATGGTGATAGATATTCTAAAAGAGCCAGCGTGGTAGCGTTGCGCGCATTGCCATGCAATATTGATTCTAATTCTCCATCCATGTATGCAACATTATTGAGGTTAAGCATCTTTATCCTTAGTTTTAAGCTCCATCTTTTCTTCTATTATTGTCGTATTATTCTTTCCTCTATATATCTTATTTTGACTACACATACTTTTTTGTCTCCTAGTGGCACCTGCAACTAAGCTTCCACCCTCACCTTTAAAATCATTTCTCCCTTCTCAAACATTTCCCACCTCCAAACTCAATATTGCTATTTGCTTTTTAGCCCTCTCGATCACCAGCCTTTTGTGCTCAAATTTATGTATAGATATCAAGCTGTTCATTTTTTTCATTTGGAAACTCTCCGATCTCTAACTTCATATCATGTTTCTATAACATATAGATAATACGGGAAACCCTGAAGCAAGGAGAGCTAAAGGAATATAATTAGAAGAGTTGATTATAATACACTTCATTGGAAATGAATGGCAAGAAGGGCAGCTTTATTGAGATCGACATTCCCTCATCTACCAAAACGAAGCAGCCGGAAAGTGGTAAGATCAATTCTGCTGTTTGTGACTTCAAAGCATGGATTTGGAAAGTCTGGGAATTTGCCAAAGAGGACAGCAACAGAGTGAAATTCTCATTCAAAGTGGGCCTCGCTGTTCTGCTAGTGTCACTGCTTATACTATTCCGGGCACCTTATGAAATATTTGGCACCAACATCATCTGGTCTATCCTCACAGTTGCCATCATGTTCGAATATACTGTTGGTATGTACATGCATGTTATTCATGGTCATGGCATCATCCATGCATATATTAATAATAAGAAGTCGGGAAGTTTATTTCCGCCTCTATCATTAATAAAAAGATAAGTAATATTACTAAGATCGATGCCCTCTCTAGTACATGTTTATGTCCATGAGATCATGCGCAAATTAATACCTTGAAAATGCTAGCATTATCTAGATGAAAATGTCCGAATCATAGTGTAACCTTTAAACATGACAAAACCGCTTTTCAATTAGTTATGAAAATCATCAAAAACATTCTTTAAAATTTTAATATTTCATGTTTCGCTCCTAAATGTTATGATTACTTTTCAGTTAAAAACTTCCCCTTAAGTTTTACGAAATTTATTAGATCAATTTCGTTAAAGGAAGGCATTAGCCAAAAAAAAAAAAAAGGTGCATCATAATCGATTTTTGTTCTGGACTTATTCAAAAGTACTACAGAAGAAGTCAATAAAATGATCTAATATATACATCATAAATATTGGGTAATATGCACTGACGAAGCAAATTTATTTATTGGCTGTCACTTTCTTAAGGTGCAACATTTAATCGAGGATTTAACCGAGCGCTTGGAAGCTTGCTTGCGGGTATTTTAGCTGTAGCAGTTGCTCAGTTGGCTCTATCCACAGGTCGCGTTGCTGAGCCCATTATAATTGGCATTAGCATCTTCTTGATAGGTATAACTTCTCTTGTGGGTATTACAAATTGAAGGAGCAGTTAGAATTGCAGAAAAACAAGTTGAAACCAATATCATTAACTTTTATTGAACATCCTGTGCAGGAGCCATAACATCATTTATGAAATTATGGCCATCCCTTGTACCATATGAGTACGGGTTCAGGGTCATACTTTTCACCTACTGTTTGATCATAGTCTCTGGATATCGTATGGGAAACTCCGTCAGAACTTCCATGGATCGCCTGTACTCTATTGCTATCGGAGGTCTTATAGCAGTCTTAGTTAATGTACTTGTTTTCCCCATATGGGCAGGGGAGCAATTACACGCGGAGCTAGTCAAATGCTTTAACTCTGTGGCAGACTCTCTTGAAGGTAAACTAATTATCCCCTCCAATTCCTTCACTTAAAATAATAATAATGATGATGATGATAATAAAGTAAAAAATATTCTTCCTTTTCTGGGTCTCACAAATGACTATAATATATAATTTTCTTTACTCGATGCCATGTTAAACAACTACTTAATCTAGAAACTTAATTAAGTTTTAGATGCAGACTTGACTTAATTTAGTATTTGTCGTAATTTAATAGCTCATATATTATAAGATTGACAAGTGTTTTAAGATTAATTTATGGTTAAGAGACCAAAACCAAATCTTGAAAATATTCAATTTCGGAATTTCAGAGTGTGTGAAGAAATATTTAGAAGACGATGGGTTAGATTATCCAGAGTTTGCCAAGACTGTCATGGATGAGTTTCCAGACGAACCTGCTTATAAAAAATGCAAAACCTTCTTGAACTCCTCATCAAAACTGGAGTCTATGGTACTTTTTTTTAAATATCTTTTATTTATGAGTTTTAATTAATTAATATATCCTTTATTATTTTCGTCTATGCAATAAATTTACTAGACTGAAAGCACTAACAACGATCCTTAATTTGATGTTACTGGTTTCATTTGAAAGGCTCTTGCAGCCAAATGGGAGCCACCGCATGGTAGATTCCGACACTTCTCCTATCCATGGTCAGAGTACGTTAAAGTTGGAGCAGTTTTACGATATTGTGCATATGAGGTTATGGCACTTCATGGTGTTCTTCACTCTGAGATTCAGGTATATATATATATGATTATTTATATTTTTTTTTCTGAACGCTCTCTGCATATTTACTTCATTGCCCAGCAAGGAGTAATATAAAATATTTGATGGGATATTCATATTCTATAATCTAAAGGATGCCCGCAAAAAAGATCTTTTAAATCATACGTTAATGGTCCAGAATTCATGTAGCAAGCGAATAACTGAAAAGATAAAGAGGCCCGAGAATAAAAAAGGGTTAACAATTATACGATTTGTTTGTGCTAGCATTGTAGTTGTTATGCATTTAAGAAAGAATATGATTGGAATAATGTTAATTGATTCACTGGCTGTTTAAAACTCAACATTCATTTATACCTTTATTCTTTATTCCGGGCTCCTCTCATATCAATCACAGTGCTCCCAAAATGAATAATAATACGCGCAGGAAAGATTCTTATCCTGAGATCTCCGTGTTGGACTCTTAGTTAGTGGATAGCTTAAGCTTTTAGATTAAATGTTAGTTTATATATATATATGGTATCAGAGTAGAATTTATTTTGGAATTGTCATATAAGAATGCATATCTGCAATATTAGTTTTTCTGTTTTCTCTATTATCTATTTAGTAACTTAACACATGGCAAACAAAGGTCTAGAACGATATACAGGGATGAAATGAATCTTGCCAGGGAGGCGGAGCCCCATGCTTGGTGCATGCCTAAAATATACTAAAATTTATAGTGTAAGGCCAGGGGCTGCGGCGAGGTTGATGCAAGTAACAGCAGAGAAGCAACCAGCATCAGAATAATCAAAATTGCTATAAATGAGGTCTTATAATCTAAGCATCTGTAAAGCACCAAATAATATATATCTTACAACAATGAAGGCTAGGATAAATTAAAAATTAAAAATGAATATGAAGTTTGAAATTTATATGAGAAATTGCTAGTATATATTCTGCTAACGCAGATTATCAGCTGCAATGCTCGATCGCCACCCACTTATTGCGTGGCTTTCAGAGAACTGCACTGCTATCTCTGCAGCTTGTTTAGGCACGAAAAACGACTTTTAGCCAACAAGCTTTCGTATATCATCTTTTGCTGACGTATTCTGGCTAGCAATTATATAAATAAATAGCCAAATCTAATGCTGATTTAGCAAAGAAAAAACTTCATTCGGTCAGAACATGACTAGAAAATTTTAGTTTGTATATATATCAGCCAGTACAGTAGCTGGGAACAAAAATATATATACTGAAGAGAAAAACTCAAAAAGCCTAATAATAATATGGGAAAAATATTTATACAATTTTAACTTAACTGATTCCCTTTTTCTTGCTTGCTTTTTAGGCGCCTTACAATCTCCGAGTCACATTCCAGTCGGAGATCCTGGAGGTGACAAGCCAGGCTGCAGAGCTGGTGAGGAGCTTGGGCAAAGACATCAGCAACATGAAGCAAAGTCTCATAACCTCCCTGCTCAAGAGGCTTCACAGATCAACTGAACGACTCCAACGTGCCATAGACATGCATTCTTATCTCCTTACAACCTACTGTGACCTGCCTGATAACTCTAATGCCAATCCACTCCCTAAGCTCTCTCCTACCTTGTCATTAACAGTCACCGACCAGTCTAGCCAACGGGCTGATCTCGATGGCGATAGCCTCGAAAAGAACTCCGACCCTGCAGTGACACAAAACACAGTATCAGGAAATCTGCCACCAGCAGCCGGAGAGTCTTACCATGAGACGATGAGGAAGCAGGGCAGAAAGTTGCATTCCTGGCCATCCAGAGAAGTGGATGCTTTTGAAGATGAAGGATGCGTTAGTGTGGACTTCCTGCCAAGGATGAAGGCGCTAGAGAGCACAGCAGCGTTGTCACTTGCTACCTTTACTTCCTTGCTCATTGAGTTCGTTGCTAGGCTTAATCACTTGGTTGAAGCAGTTGATGAGCTTGCTAGGATGGCTAAGTTCAAGCATGAGGGTGTATAGAAGGGAGAGTTCCCTACACAAATATACAAATTTTACTACAATAAAAAAGAAAGGAAAAGAGTGAAAACATCCGTTACATGCTGTAATGACACAACATTAAAGTTGCATTTGTTGAGAAAGAAAGTTTTTGTAAGAATTTTGCGTTCTCTATTGCTCTAAATCACAAGGTTAATTTAAATATTTGAAAGTTCTAGGCATCAGATGCAGCAACAGCACATCACACAGCTTGCAACTTAAAAGAGAAAATAGAACCTCTGTGCTTTTCTATTAAGAAAGAAGCAGAGGTTGATTTTTTCTTTGGATAATGAAAATTTATTCGAAAACCCAAAAAAGACAAAGAACATGCTTTAAAGTGCAAGAATGCAAAGGGCAAACAGCGTTAATCTCCCACTTTGAGGTGGTTAAGACTTAGGTTAAGATTGCAAAGCTACTTAATGTTGCTGGCATGCATGAAGTTGCCCATTGCATGGTGACAGTATGTGAAAAAGATAAATCGCGCAATCTTGGAATCCAAATAACTATTTTGTTAGTCCAATAGGTGCAACCAACTGGAGCCCACTGGACCACCAAATTTAGGCTTCTTTAGTGGGCTCCTTGGCTAGTCCAGACCCAGTGGGCAAAAAGGTTCACTTTATGGGTGTTCTATTAATTTAAAATTTAAGTTTTAATGATTTTATTATCATATAAAATTACCGCAAAGGATAGAATTTTGAAATACAAAAACCAACGATTACGTCGATTATTTATTTATTTTTTATAATAAAAACTTTTCAAAACTTTTTTATCTCAACCAATTTCTTCATAGGTTATGTTATGCTCAATCAAACCTGAAGGGGGAGAGGGAGAGACTTCTTCCTCGTCAATTTTCTCAAAGTGAACACACATAGTATGTAGAGGAACTTTTGAGCAACAAACTTTGAATTTGCCCACATCGTTGCTCCTCTTTAGTTTAACAGACAAGGTATCTTTCCTTCTTGCGGAAAGAAAGGAATTCGTTGATTTCAGGAATTTGTGCTTCGGAGATTTGTTCAAAGCTTCTTCTTCTTGTTGTATGGAGGAGCTTCGAGTCCTCGAATTTTGGTTAAAACAAAGTAACTAACACGTAATTCTCTCAACTTGAACTTCTGTAGAGAAGTCGTGGCTTCTGGATGGTAGCATATTCCATAGAAGTCGTATGCGAAGGTGAGTTACATACTCTGGAGAAGTTGAATATAAAATAGGCGCAATGAAAAAATAACTTTTACAATAACAGGTTAATTTGGACATTAATTAAGGTTTAATGAGAAAAAATTAAAGATTTAAAAAGTTTAATAGGATAAATTTAAGAAGTGGAGGATGAAGAGTTAGAAACTGAAGATTAAATAGATCAATTCTTAACTTTTTATATCAAAATACAGGCCTGGTGGGCAGCTCGGTAGGCCATCTATATCGAAAACTAAAGCCAAATTCACATCAGCTGACACATTCTTGTAAGAGAATTCACAGGATTAACCAACAAGAGCATCCTTTAAAAGGCTTAATGTACAACCATTGAATTTTCTTTTTCATGAGATAGTATCTTTCTCCATCAGGCAGTAAATCAGATCTAGCAGATGAATTATCAATGATTTGGTTCATGAAAGTTGGAAGTAATCAATCAAGTAGTAAGAGAAAAGAAGAAATGTCAGCAAAGTGGTAGTTCATAACAAGGAATCAAACGAGAGATAGCAAATATTATCACAGTAAAGGCTTTATTAAACCAGAATGTCTGACAAGCTGACTGACCTTAAAGGTGATAGCCTGTATTCACAATCACCTGCTACGACGTTATATAGATATTTACATCAATGAACACCCGAGACCCCGACTCAAATGCTATATCCCCTACATAATTCCCCAATTGTAACACAAGGTGCCAAAGTAAGTCCTTGAACATTCTAGCCACTAGGAAGTCTAGAACTAATGAATTCAAACTTCCAAACACCAAATGACCGACAGACTTTTAACCCACAGAACACAAACGTGCAGAGAGACACTGCTAACTGTCATGACAATACGAGAAAACCAACAAGATAAAAACTGGCATCCAGCTCTAAGACATCACGAGATTCTTTTCCAGGCTCCAATCTGTCACCCGCCACCACCTCCATTGTTGCTTGAGCAAAAGACAAACCTTTGCAGCAGTGTCATCATGATCAGATTGAGAATGGCTGAGAAAAATAAAATTACATCCAGCTTTGAGGTGTAATGCATGACTTCCCTGACTCCAAAGAATTACCAGGCACACCTCCACTGCAGTTGGAGCTGAGGCCAGAACTGCCTGCCAGCATTGCCATCAGGCTCCCACCATGTACCCTACCTTCTGGAGCAAACACAGGCTTTGACGATATTTGGGCATTTGGTACCCCATGTTTAATGTCTAAATACGATCTGCTCGCTAAATTTCCTACACCACTCCCCACCTTAATGAAATCTACATTCATGTCATCAGCAGTAACCACCTCTTTCATCTTCTCAGGGTTGTTAAGTTTATTATCCTCAACCATTGGTCCCAAAGTGGCACCACCATGTACCCTTTTATCCTGCACCAGGCCACTGTGAAGTGCACAGAGACCTGTCTTCCCCCTCGCAAAGGAGTTACAGGGACTGGTAGGTTGGGGGCCATATTCTGACCCAGGATGGCCCCAAGAGCATCTTTTACCTCCACCATGTGCCTTACAAAAGTCGGTGCTACCTTGTGCACTTTTACCACACCCTTCGAACTTGCATCTCTTACCACCACCGTGACGGACACAATAGTCAGTCCGTCCCCTTGCACTCTTTGTGCACTCAGGAACAGCACACCTCTTACCACCACCATGTGCTACACAGAAGTTTGTTCCACCATGCACACTCTTGCTACAAACCCCACCACCTTGAAATGCACACCTTTTCCCACCTCCATGACCCTTACAGAAAGGAGTGCTCCCTTCGGCACCCTTTGTGCAACCTGAAGCTGTGCACCGTTTTCCCCCACCATGTGCCTTGCAGAACATGGTGCTCCCTTGTGCCCCCTTTGTGCAACCTAAAGCTTGGCATCGACGCCCACCTCCATGTGAGATGCAAAGGCCTGAGAGGCCTTCTGCACTCTTTGTGCAGTTTTCTCTCTGACATCTCTTGCCACCACCATGACGAATGCACAGACCAGATTTCCCTCTGGCAGCTCGAGTGCAACCCTCATGACTGCATCTCCGACCACCACCATGGGCAATGCAAAAATCAGTGCGTCCTTCTGCACTCTTCGTACAACCAAGGTATTCACATCGCCGGCCACCCCCATGAGCTTTACAGTACACAGTCCGACCCTCAGCTCCCTTTAGACAGCCAGGTTTTTGACACCTGCGCCCACCACCATGTGAAATACAACGGCCTGAGGCACCTCTGGCTCCTTTTCCACATCCCTCAACCTGGCATGTTTTGGAACTAGAGCTTCGTTGTGGCTGATGCTGCTGTGTTATCCCGGAAGTACAGGTGACTGAGCTTTTTGGCGTGGTTATCACACTTGAAGAGAGGTCCAGAACCTGGTTCTGCAAGAAGCTAACCTCTTTGCTCAAAGAAGTAGTCTTTAACGGAGGCAACGAAATCCCTGTTTTCCAACGGCATGATGTTGACCCTTCATCTGCCATCAAAGCTGCACTGGCCACTGGTGGCATCTCCATGCCAATTTGAAGTGGGTTGGAGGATGGATGGGCAAAAGTAATACCAGATTCAGAAGACCCAGTGGATAGACTTAACTGCAAGTCGACCTTTGGCTGTAATCCTGCTCTAAGATCTGAATTAGCAGACTTTTTTGGGCTAACCTTTTCATTGCCCAGATGGAGGGTGAAATCCAAGTCAAGGTCCATTGAGGACTCCTCATCAGTTTCTTTAGCTGAAGACATTGTGGTGCAGCCAGTAGCAGAACTCCCCTTACTGTCTGAGGAACTTGATGGGCGGCCTAGCCCAAGAGACAATGTAGAACCAACTTGCTGAGCCATGGATCCATCAATCAAACTCCACTTCCGCTTGATACCGTTTGAGGTGGGCATGTACGGGATTGAAGAACCAGGAGAATCAAGTCGTAAGATGGTATCTGCACTATACTCAGACCCAGCTCTTCCAGTTTTCATCGAACTGCCCAAAACTTTAAATGCATTTGCTGAATAATTAACACCAAAACCCATGTTCTGGATCCCGGTGTCCATGAATAAATAGCTAAATACCTCAAGTGACAACCAAACCTAATAATCTACCTGAAACAGAGCAGTCAACCTGTCTTCCGGAGTAAAGAAAATTAGCCACAAAACTAGGGTTAGACGTCTCTTAAAGGGTGCAACCCGCCTCCACTTACAAATCCTGAAGTATCACACCGGTCCATTTTACTAAAAATGTAATTTAACCCAAAGCTTGGCTGATCAGTTGAGACAACAGAAGTTGAAACTCACTAAGCTTGATTCCTTTACAACAAAATCATCGAAATCGGTCATCCTGCTTCAGAAAAAATTACATGGTAAGTGTGAGATATTATAGCCTAACTGAAGTTAAAAGATGCGTCATAACTAAATACAACATAAAAAAAAGAGCTCTCTACGCTCTAGAATTGCTGACTTTTTCAATGAGGATTCTGCAATTTAAATGATATTTAAGCAGTTCAATATAATCTTAACCATTCAACAATTTACAATAAACCCACAGAAAATACAAATATACAATACCAAAGAAAATCTTCAGTCATAGCATAAATGAAAATCAATCCCAACATGCTCATTAACAATGGACCTGATGCAAAACCATACAGTAGCATTAGCACTATCAGGTCAATTGCAAGCACGAATGGTAGTATATTACATCATTAATAGTAAACTTAATATCTTTAAAGAGAATTAAAATTATTTGTGTTCATCAGTCAATAGCCATAAACTCTATTTGAAGAGCAACACAGACAACAAACAAGTTCATGGTCTGGAAAGCTAGATTTGAAGCAGGTAATTTTAATTGCAAAGGGTAAAAAAAAATGTCTGTAAGTATACACTGAAAGCATTCAAAGATGGCACTTTGGAAAAAAAATGCAAAAATCATTACAAAATAAAAATTATATCAAACTAAATTAAAATTTTTACAAGCAAATGGAGTTACTATAGTTTTTTTTTTTTTAAACCTCCTTAAAGACAAGTAATAATTAATATAAAGTCATTAGTAAGGTATCCCAAGCACCATGATTAAAATCTTAGAATATTAAGGCTCTGATAAGTTTCTTATTTAATTTGCTTTTTTTTTCCCCCTTACTGCTGGACAAATAGAATTATTCATAAATAACTGGCAGTACAGACACATTTGGAAGGTATAATCAAATCCTCAAGACCTTAAATATATTTTTAATACATATGCATGCACCCACTCATACATATACACAGGAAAAAAACACTTATAAGGGTATATCATAACATTTAATATCTTTTTCCTTATTTTTCAATATTGCAATGCACTTACACTTCCCATTTCTAAAGTTTCCTTCAATAAGTAGAAATTTTGACAGTCTATCCATTACAACATGTGCAAGAAAACAAGTTAACATGCTTATTTGGAAACATGGTTACCATAGAGAAAGGAAACTTAATCAGATCTAAAGGATCAAATATTTTACCATCATCACTAAAAAATTCCAGAAGCACTTCCAATGGAAATTAAGGAACTAAAATGGCATGGGACGGTAAATAATAATAGCTATCTATCACCGATACTACCCACAAAATAAGTAAAGAAACAAAATAAAAAGGGAAAAACACAGATCTGGTAATGAAAAAACAAGTAGCAACACATAAATAAATAAAAAAGAAAAAGACTTTTTGTTAGGTTTATCATCCATTTAACGCTAACTAAACTGAAAGAAGGATATATTACAATTTCACATCAATATTCTGATCTAGAAACTGAAATCCAAGTCAAGAAAAATCTTATGGAAATTTTGTACAAACAAACTGCAACACATCTTAAAAAAGAAGTTACAGAATTTTAAATCTCAACAATAAACAAAAAAATAAAAAGTGATCCCAAGAAGTATCAAGTAGATAATATATTTGATAAACGAGATCTTGAACAAGACAAATACAAAGCTGAGTCTCTTACTTCTCCAGTACTAGCGAACTGACTGACCACCAAAATCGATGGAACTCTCCATATCTAAAAGCAAAACAAGCCAAATAATCAGTATCCAATAGAACAAAGTTCAAGAAAGTAACAGAGTTGATAAACAAACGAAAAAAAAAAAAAAGAAATCAGAAACTAATTACTATTGCAAAATAACAGCTCAGGAACACCAAAAACAGAAGGTAACGAAAATAAAGCTAAACACTCTAGCTTCTCCAACAGCATAACGGACAATAAATAGCTATTTGTCAGCTTCAGAAATGTGCCTAATCTGAGGACTTGAATTTCGACTCAATTCAACAGACTTCACAGAGTCGATAATTCCGAAATTAAGCAGAAAAAAAAGATTAAACAATCTAGGAAAACAAAACAGCCACAAGTTATAAACGAAACGCAATCAGATTTATCAAGAACAAACAAATAGACTCAGCCGCAAAGAAAATTCAGAATTGAAGAGAAGTCAACAAAATTACCTCAAGGTGTTTGACGATTTGATCACGCTGAACAAGCGGGAATCAGTGTCCGGATCAAGCGACGGGCTCAGAAAGAGATTTTTAGGGCTTTGAGCGCCGGAGGGACGCAGAGAGTGAGAGAGGAGGAAAAAAAAAATTGAGAGAAAGAGAGACGTAAAAAAATGGGAGACAAAGCGAGGAAGACACAGAGAAAGTGGCTAAAAAAAGAGTGGTAAGGGGGGGTGGGGTGCGCGTGTAAAAGGGGAATGCGGCACGTGCCAAACTTAGGGTTTAGTGTTACATAAACCGAGGTTTATTTTGTCATAGATGATGACATGATGTCTTCCTTGCGGTTTCTTTGGAATTTCATTAGGCGGTGATTTAGTCACAAGTGACCGTCCAATAGCAAGCGTCCTTCGTTTTTGATATTTTTGGCGGACCTTCAACTTGAGAATTGTTTCTGTTTCTGTTTCTGTGTTCGTTTATTTATTTATTTACAACGTGGGTCTATTTATAGGCTAACGTGGTTCGCTCTTTGTTCAATGCTTTATCACTCCACTTATTGAGTGTGAAATTTCTCATTCGTACTCAACAGAAAACTAATTAATACTGTTACTTAAAAAAGATATATCTTAATTTAGCCACGGAAGTATTAGCCTTTGTGATTTGATAACTAAATTATCAAACTCAAGTATCAATCAGTAAAACAACAAACAATTTTACAATCTAAATATAGTATCAATTAGTCAAACAACCAAAAAGTTTCCAATCTAATAAATAAGTGTGCCCACATTTGTGTTTATATTAATATTAATATTAGGAAAATTTTCAAACGGTAGAATGATATTTTTTTATTATTTAATATTTCGATTTTTAATAATTATCCAATAGGGATAGGAGGACCCATGCAATGCAAATATCGGAGACAATCATTTATCAACAATGATATAGATTTTATATATATATATATTTTTTAATAGTAGTACATAAGTGGACCGTGGGAGAGGAGACGCGTGAAGTGCAATAACGTCGTAGTTGGGTGAGTGTAAGCAACAGTTGAAAGGCGCAGGTTTCACAGCTGGAAAGGTCGGGGTTTGGTCTGCGTGGCGGAACGATGTCGAACCAAAAGCAAGGCCATACGCCACTGACTCGTCAACCTGACGTGACGTCTCCTTAGTCGGCAGCAGCTTGTCACCGCTCCTTGTGCTTCTCCGTTTGTGGGCCGCACCACCTATGCCCCACAAAAAAATGAGAAAACCGAGACGGCTTAGGTGGACCCCTTTCTGGAATCTCGATTTCGTTGCCTTGGCGGTTAGCGATCTTTTCCTTGTCGTTTCAACGCCCATTCAGTTATATCCCACGCTCGCAAGCCCAACGCGTGGTGGTTACTTCCCTCACTTAGACGGGATGCGGGACGAAACGGCGCACGTGACCTACAAACAAAGGTAAGATAGCATACATAATCACCCAAGTATTCTTTACCCAAAAACGGGAAAAAGCAAAAAAAAAAAAAAAAAAGAAATCGTTAAAAAGAGTGGTGGTGATCCAAAGGCCGAAACAAATGCTCCTCAAGATTTCTTATACCTAAAAAAGATCAAATATATACGAAATTAAACAAAAAAGTCAAAGAATTTATTCCATTTATTTTTTGATTTCCCAACCGTTAGATCTTGACACATTGGCACCCTAACTCGATTCTGGACCGTACATTCACCACTTTGATCGCAATTTAGATGGTCCATGATCGTCATGCCAAAGATCCATCAAAATCAACAGCCTTTTCTAGTTTCTATAATTTTAGTAACAAGATTTATTTACTGTGTTCAAATTATATCAAAGTAATAAGATATAACAAAATTTTTGTAAATACAAATAAGATTAAATTCAATCTGAAGTGTAAAAAAAAAAAATCCACCCCTAATTAAAATTAGAAAGATATTATAAATATCATTACATTAAATATAATATTTCTGAAGATTTAACAAGGTTTGAATTTACAAAATGAATCATGTGGCGATCTATTATTATATAATTAATGTAAAGTACATAGTATACTTTAAAAGCATTTTGTACTTGATGCAACGAAGAAAATCAATCAAACCCACATTGATTTTGAAGGTTGCTAATAATTGGAAAGTAAAAATTTAAAGATTACAGGAGGATTTTCCATGTGGGAGGTATTTATTAGTTGTAACGAATGGCAATGTGCTCTTGTTCCATCTATCTTTTTCAACCTTTTATAAATCTAGTATATATTTTTATGAAAAAAAATTCATTTGTTAATTGTTACCGCTTTAGGGAATATTGAGTGGACAAGGCAAAGTGATTTTGTAAGGAAGAATATGCCATATAATATTCGGCTGCTAAATTGCACGTGCAATGTTTCATCACAAACCTCTCTTCATGTGACAGCTAATCACATATTATAATGTCATAATGACCCAATATTTAATTAGGCATTGCATTGCATGGTTGTCTGTGTCTGCTCATTGACCTGAAAGCATCTGCTTTTCATGCCCCACAAGATCTACCGCACAAAAAAATTATTGCTCATTAAGGAATTGTTTAGTTAAAAAAACCAGGCCAGTGGGCGCAGAAAACTTCTACTAATACAAGCGCTTTCCATTTTTTATTTCGTTGTTACCTTAACAATAAAGGGCTTGTTCATCTTTACTGCAATTGAAGGGTACTTTATATTATATATTACAATAAGGTTAAAGAGTGATGTGAATGAAATCTTGATAAGCAAAATGGAGGGAGGGAGAGGGAAGTGGGCTGTGATGGACAGATGAGCAAAGGGTACGAAGCAGAAGTGGAAAAAAAGAAGGGGAGGATGGCATGGGAGAGTGAGAGTGGGGTTTGTTTGTTGTCCACCTCCATTCCACAAACAATCCATTCTTTTGAGACTTGACTAATTGAGGATTTGATTCTCTGCAAAAAGGGTTTGGATGGGCGATGGAGTGCCACGTCCTCCGAATTTTGCTACTCTTTATCTCCACCCTTGTAAGTGTTATGCATTGTTATACCCCACCCCACAAGAGTTTTAAAGCAGAATTCCACATACAAAGGCCAATATATATTTTCAGCTAATCATTTTTTTGTTTATTTATCACCATGTAGCTATTCCTTATACATGCTCTTCAGTTTCATCAATCACAACCTTCAAAAGTCCAACCGACAACTGTCCACTCATGTCTCAGTTCTTGATTTGATGATAACTTTTATCAATATTTCAACGACCAATAAGTCTGCAACCAATCCAAAAATTTCAAAAGTTCAAATCAACTACACAATAGAAGACAAGAAACATCACAAAATCTTCATTGGATAAATGGGATGTATATATAATACAAGTATTAGTTACAGCATACAATGAGTTTCCAGAATTTTACAAGTTCTGATTTCTGCTGAAGTAAATGAGTGAATTATCTAATATTCTAATCTTCTAACTCACTATCTCAACCAATGTAACGGCGGCAAAGACTAGAAAAAGAACACCTCCAATGTAGGCAATTGCCTGCACAAACAGCGAGAGAAATTTTAGTTTTCTTAGTTAATAAGCATGCTTATGGTAGAAAATTCCTCACAGAAAATTAGCATTTCTAATCACTACGATATACGCTTTTGAAGACATTTACATCGAAAAAGGGTGAGTGGATGGATTGGAAGGTAAGGAAGACGTCCAACTAACATATATGACCCACTGATTAGATATTTCAACTTGGTAGTCCTCAAGATAAAATTCATGTGGTTGCCTGAACATGCTGGTCCAACCAAGGAACCTTTTTAAGGTACAAATACCATGACGTTGCCAACTTTAAATTCTTGGACTTGACCATTTATGCGAAGGAACAAAACTACTGACAGGATTCCACATAGCTTCCAACAAAACTTTCGTTAAACAACATATCTTCCACTAGATTAGAGATCTTTTGACTCGATTCCCACGGCAGTGATAGGCCTTATCACGTTTCGAATTCAACAACAAACTTTTAAGATAAACACAGAATAATTAATGAACTTATAGACTTGATTAATTGAAGGAAATGCTGATTGAAGCATCAAATTTTGAAAAGAATTTTGACAGTAATCAAAAGAAGAGCATGAGAATAATACTAGGGAATGCAATAAAATTTGAAGCATGCACCCGTTTATTACTTGTTAGCAAAGATAGACCCTAATAATCCTCCCCCTATGGCTAAATACCCATTCCCACAAAGTTGAAACATCGACAAGTTTTGAAAATCAGATTAATAAAACTCATCACCTTACAAATGTTTTGGCTAATGTACAAAGCTAAAAGTCTCAATTTACCTTCTCTGATAAGAATGTCCCTAGTAAAGAACCTCCCAAAACAGCAAGCTGTATAAAGAACAAATAAAACACTTGAGCCCACCAAATGAACATGAGGAAATGGTGAGAGTAACAATCAATCAAAATTTCACAGAAAAGACATCTGGAAAATTCAGTTGCCTCTCAATTTTATACCAACTCATCCAAAAAATTTTGAAGTGTACTCTACAATAGGGTTTCATACAACAAAAAATTTGGTGTATTAAGAAAGACTTCCGAATAAGCATTATAATTGTTTACACCTTTCAATTTTTAAGTTGACTACTAGATCAGAAAGCGCGAGCGTGCACACACACACGCACAAAAGCAGATTTTATTACGTCTGGTGGGTTGCTCTTAGTGGGAGAAAGAAGTTACCAAAGTTGCAACACCATGACCAGCCAATGCTCCTCCAATGACTCCAAGGGGTGATGAAGCTGCAGCAAGGGCTGCATTAAAAGAGTAAAAAGCAAGTTAGAAGTTGGTTTGAAGGACTTTCAGCTCGCTCTCTTTCACTAGGACAGGGACGTGAAAACCGGAAAACAATGCTGAATTAACTGAAACAAAACAGTCATTAAAATGGAAAGCAGCATGTGCTAAGACACCGAACAAAGACATTGTGGGGTTGGGGGGGGGGGGGGGGGTGAAGGGGCACAGTGGTTGGGTGTTTATACAATAAAGATAAGGCCTTCTAATTAATGATTCCTTATAAACTTTTATCAAAAAAAATATTAAAAATGAACTGATTTTGAGACTTCCAGCATTGCACCACTAACCTATTGTTGAGAAAAACGATTTGTCACCCCATTCAGCAACAAAAACTAAGATGAAGGTGCTGATGATGGTGTTAGCAGTGGCTAAAATTCCAGCACCATTTCCTGAAAATTCTGAAACAGCTAGTTCTGCCTGGATTGAAACACAGACATCACCCTTAATCAGGCTAAAGGAGACAGATCGTGGAAAACGTAACACTGGATATGAAGAAAAAAGAAGAAAAAAAGGACCAAAATGAGTGTTTAAATTGCTGTTGTCGGTTATGTTTGAATTGATCACATAATGAAATTAATATTTCACCTCTTTCTGTTCATCATCAGCTTTTAGACCATCACTTGAGGTGGCATCAAGCAATGTTGAAACCCCAAAGTAGACCTGAATTACATTTAACTTTTTCAATCAGTTGCATACATGACAAGGCATGTGCCTCAGATACAGTATACTGAGAAGATACACTTTACCAAAAGGCAAACTGCAGCAATGTCATCAATGGGGAGATCAGTCTCACCGAACCTGTGCACCATTAGATTACATAAGAGCTGCACTTTAATCATGCTCGATTATAGATCAAACGGGAAGTATCAGCTACAATTAAAGAATTCTTCTAAAGGTTGGCCTTTAAAAGATATACCGTTATAATCTTTTCATAGGTTACTAATAGAGCAATAGGAAAAAGAAAAAACAAAATTATATGGATCACAATTTTGACAATTATTGGAACATAAATATTGACAGATTATGTGAGAATAAGCATCCAAACATTTTAATTTCTCAAATGTAATTGTTTCCTTCTTTTCAATAGCAGAATAGAAGTTAAAATTGTCCTTTTAATGGAATGAAATTAAGCAAATATGCCATGTATAGGACCACACAAAATTCCTGGAAACTATCTGCATTCTGCTGCCTTTAGGAATGCAATAACTATAATATATCGGCTGACAGCTTAACAATCATCACTTTATGTCCCCATGTTGTTAAAAGCAAATAAAAATTGAAATAAATAGTACCTGAAGGGAAGGATTTCATCAACATAGTGAAACGTTCGCCCAATGATGACAGATATGATAGTCATTACCCTGTCATGACATAAAAAAATTCAATTACATCAAAGCATAAACTTTCCAGTTTTGTTTAAACAGGGGCAAACTAAGTAAATTTCAGTTAGATATCACATGACCGCTCATCCATAAAGATATAAAATAGTTATGCAGCAACTAACTATATGAACAATTGAAACTTGTTATCCTTTTGTAAACAATTAGAATATGCTCAAAGCCAAAAATGAAATAAAAATGCAGGATCATTTTTCCACAGCCAATAGCAAAGAAAGTTAAGCTGTCTCAACATGCTAGCCAATACTGGAAATAATCAATCATGCATGCTAAAAACCTGTTAGGAATTTCAGGAACAGAAAGTTAAAATGCAAAGGACAACTAAATCACCATGCACAAGCAGAATAACATACGCAAGTGCACCAAAAGTTCCCGCAAAAACAGTTGCAGCAGAATTCCTAGCAGCTAAAAGTGCCTGCAGAAGGAATAAAAAGACCATATTGAGGCCAGTTCAGTGTTCCATCTTCAAGAGCATATATGAAATCACATATGGATGGACATGCATATATATATGCTCATATCTATATGTTAATGTTAAAAAAAAAAAAAAAAAAAAAAAAAAAAAGAGAGGATATCCACCTAAAATCTTTAAGATCTAGTTAAGTTCTTGAGTAATTATATCCTTTTCTTTTTCAATTACACTTTTCTGCATTCAATAGTAATTGCAATTTTACAAGCAGTAAATCAAAGCCTGGAGAAACATCGGGGCCATATACTCTTTCAATAAGGTATAGAAATTGAACTTTATGGATGCTTGACAGAAATGTATTTTCTAAAAACACAAGCACACATTTGCCTTTCCTCGTAAGCATATATTCATCTCATTCATAGAAGTTTAGTTTGAAAAGCTCACACACATATTGAACTTACTAATAACTCCCTCTCTTA
Source organism: Boswellia sacra (assembly GCA_013180625.2). NCBI lineage: Eukaryota > Viridiplantae > Streptophyta > Magnoliopsida > Sapindales > Burseraceae > Boswellia > Boswellia sacra. Next base: position 1,395,458 of record SNVD02006955.1, on the reverse strand, counting down.
CCGCAATGAAAAAAGTCTTGTCCCCCAATTCTGAAAAGAAGATGAGCAAGAATGCCTGCAATATGAAGAAGTGAACTGACAATTTCAGTTGTTGGAGTTCAAAATTCTGTGCGTAAAAATTGATTCATATCAAAATAAAATCAACAGTGTCATACTTATTTGGCAGGTCATCATTTATCAGGATGCAACACAATGTCAATGACAGAATTTCAAAGGAGCAAAGCAAGGCAATGGATATATTAGGACTCGCAATGTGGAATTAACACTAAGACAATGAAGCATAAATTAGATTTCAACATTTAATAGGGTAATTTTAGGTTCCACTATGATCTCTAGATTGAGAAAATGAAATCCGTTTTAATAAATGATTTACATGCAACAATTAAAGTGCCAATTCTAGAAGTTACAGGGAGATTTTCCTAACTGAAGCAAAACCTGTGCTAATATCACCAAGGTCTCCGAGATAAGGAATTGACTGCAACCCACTGCCAAAGTCTGTACCAGCAACTGCTGGTTGAGAGCCTTGAAGTGTTAACAAACCAAATAACAGCATAAGCTTCATAATAGCACCAAATGATAAATCGTAAGAGATATTATCTATTGCCAATTTATATTCCCTTGTTGAGCTATTTTTTGCCTGGAAATCATATGAAACACAAGCATCATCCAGATTGTCAATTGAATCTCTTGTCACTTTCCAATTCCTGCAATCAGGGTACCTAATCTCCTGCACCAAAATGTAACCCCAACCCTTGAATAGACATAACAAGAAAAGAAAGCCTACCTATATAATCAAATATCAAGTATAAGATGAGTTCAACCAGCTACAAAAATACAGTGATTAGGGTGTACAGTAGCATAATCAAGGAAGGAGTGTGAGATAGTTCCATCCTTCACAAAGGACTATCTTATAATTTAAGTGAGGATTATCTCATGATTTAAGTTAATGATTATGATAATGGATTATAATTAAACTAGTTTCTCTCGATGATTAATTGAGGTGCACGTAAGCAGACCAGATAACTCGGTTACCCAAAAAAAGAAAAAGAAAAGGAAAGTCTAACCTTCAAGAGAATTAAAGACCCAGCCAGAAGATATCCAACAATATAGAGGCCATAATGGAGGGTATGCAAAGTTTCTAAAAAAATGCCAGGTCTATGACTTTGACATTCTAATTTCAGTTGCAGCCATGAGACATTTATTTGACAATAAGGAAAGCAAATGCAAATTCAAACCTTCAAATAAAGGGCAAAATAAAATGATAATTTTAGAAAGTAACTAAGAATCAAGAGCAAGACTGTTAAGAGACATTACAAGATCATCCCGATACTCGAACACTGTATGAAGAAAGCGTCCAAACCACCTCTCAATTCTGTTCTGAGCACCCTGTCCCAGGTCCCTACAAAACAACTCTTGTTAACTGCAATGATCCTTCTTTCAGCTTTCCCTGTAAGCAAAAAGATAAGTGAAAAATTTAAAAATTTTGGACATGCCTGGAGAAGCCGAGAATTGGGTTGCGAAGAGAGAGCTTTGAAGTATGGTACTTGGAGAGAGAGTTCAAAGAGAAGAAATGGGTGGTACGAGGTTTAGATGATTTAGGAGATGAAGAAGGTATTGAGTGTGCCTTCAAAACGCTCCATGAGAGCGTTATGCTTCGCATTGTTTCAGACTCTTCAGTCTGCAGCTTTGCTTTCTGTTTTTCTTTCTTAACTGTCAGTAGGGAGCGATAGAGAGATAAGCCATCTGTGTACAGCGCCAATTCAATCTCGGCCTTTATCTACTTCGCAAAATTATTACCTCTAGTTGCTTTTAAGCTGTCGGTTTTCGAGTTTTGGACCGAACTACAAGTCGTCCTTTAATCAGACAAATGACAAGCCGTATACGAATCTTACAAGCTCCCAAGTGTACACTTTTTTTTATTTAATAAAATATTTTATTCATAAATTTATAACCCAATAAATAAATCCATATCTTTTTAACTTTTTTATTATCCAAATAAAACGGAGTTAAATACAATCAAGATAGCTAATTTAAAAAAAATATTTTTTTTTTACCTCAAACAAATTTTGTTGTTAGATCACAAATATTTAGTGGCCGCCACAGAATTTAACTAGTGAGAGCAAAGTCTAATCGATGAGAAAACGTAAAATAAAAATCCAAATCATAAATCATAATGGCAACGATAAAATTCGTTTATATTTTTTATTAAGAGTATTATTATTCCTCTAAAAAATTATTTCACATTTAATGGCAAATAATATTTTAAATAATGTAAAATCTATTAGATGAATAATTGAATGTTATGATGGGTAATATTACCCTTATTATTAAATATATCATTTGGGATAAGATTCAAGTTAGTTTTTTGTGAAAGAAGATTACTCTCATATTAATAAATTTACCATTTTTATGAAGCATTTTTCATATTTTGAAAATGTTGAATGGAAGTTTTATTACTATATATATACAACAAAATCTCATTAACAACATGATTGAGAGGTTGAAACTTGAGAAACGGGAGAGTTAAAATGCTGCAAAGAGTTTTTTGCATTTCTTAGAGAATTCAACTTGAAAGAGTATTATGCAACACTTAAAGATTAAAATGGAAATTTAAAAATCTTTTTTATTAGTTAAAAGAAGAAAAAAAAGGAAAATTGATGAAATAAAAAATTTAATAAATTGGATCAAGAAAATAATGAGCGGGAGTTAATTTATTGAAGAAAAAATTGATTTTTTGGTGGGGACAATAAAGTAAACACAATTGGCCCCGATCTTAGTATGTGGCTCCGCGACTGCAAATAATTAAATTGTTTTACTATATAGTGATGAAACCCTTTTGGGTATACAAGAAATTCTTCAGACTAAGCTATAAAGATAAGGTCAATCACACAACTTGTCACTGCTCAGAAAGGCAAAACCAAAACCTGGGCAACAAAGCTTTGCAATAACTAGCAATTAATTATTGTAACAAAAAGCCTGCGATTATTACCAACACTCGTGTAACCTAATATCAACGCGAAGCCTGAAGTAAACTTCTCCCTCAAATGCATCAGTCATCAAAGTGGCAATTCCTCTCGCCATGAAAAAGTCACCAGTACCACCGATCACTGAAATATCCCTAGTCTTGTTCATCAACGGATCAGCCCCAGCGAAGTTTATGCTTCCCTTGTGCTCAGTAGAGTTGAACACAAATGAGAAACCAAGCCAAGCGGTGAAGATTTCTTTCTTGTCGTAGAAGTAAAACCCTTGTGCACGTCCAACAGGAGCTGAATGTAGATTGTTGTCTAAGGTAATAGGGTCATCGAACACCACCAAGTCACCAAAATGGCTTTGTCCGGCTAAGATGGTCCTGTTGCCCCATGCTGGTGCACCTACGATGGCTGAAGTTGCATTCTTTGCATTCTTTCCATTGTAAAGTATGTCATGGAAGAAAAACACTAGCCTTTTACAGGGCTTGAGCGAGCGGATAATCTTGCTATGAGTGGCTGCGGAGCTGGAGATGATCAGCAGGAGACTGAGCAGGATTGAAATGAGTTTGGTAGAGTATTCCATTTCTTGTTATCAGCTAATTTCAAGAAATTGTATGCTTGGATGATAAGGGTTTTGGCTGCTACTCTAAACTCAACATATATAGAAGGTTGTCTGAGTCCGAGTGTCAACTTGACAGCAAAAGCATTGATATAAAACTTGTTTGATAAGTCATGTCCAATAAGGTAAGGAAATAATGCAATGCTCACAGCTCATATGTAACTGAAATACTCGCTTTAGATAACTTTGTTGCTACGACTAACGCAATCATGGAGCCAACCGCCTGGTCCATTTGAGGTCCCCGATTTCTCAGTTTTCTCAGGCAAGTGATCAGCGGAGATATCTAAAAAGGGAACGCACGCAATGTTCATGACAGTAGATAAAACGTTGCAGAACAATAATATTGTTTTCCTATAGCTTCTTTCAAATTCAATTCGGTTGTTATAGTAATTGCTTTTACTCTAATGTTCATAATAAATTTTTGTGCAATTTCTAGTCATGATATACTGGCGTTGGCCTCCTCCATTACCAGGGATCTTCTGACGAATTAGACTTTAATATATATGCATTATTAATGAATTAATTAAAGAATCTGAACTGGGTCTGGTTTTTGATATGGTTGGTGGTAATTAAATCATTGTATCCATCATGAGATAAAGTCTGACATTGTTAAAATGTTAAAGAATTGGTCCCCAGATTCTCCAGTACTCTACACCTTAAGCTTTTAAAATCTCTACATAACACTATTCACTAAGGGCTTTCATTGTTAATTAATTAATGTTACAGGAGTTCGCAATCGACTATATTCTTTTAAATCGAAATCATCAGTGATTCATTATTATTAGCTTTTAACTTTGTACGTAATCCATTAATAAAATTAGTTTCAAAATCCTTTCTAATCTTAAAGAATGTCATATATTATGTTGATAACTTTTCTAAGATTAACCGTAATATTTTGAAAGTAATCTTAGCAAATTATCGAGTTTAACATCAGAATATACCACTTAAGATCTTCTGTTTGGTTCATAAAAGAGAATAAAAGTTGCTGCACGCGGAGCTTGTTTATGTGAATCAATAATTATGACCATTTTAAAGTCCCAGTAGAAAAAGAGTGGCAAGTCAATTAAAGCACTAGCTTGAGGAAATAATAGAAAACACCTCAAAAATAAACTGAGAAACCACTTATATATATGACCACGGATGATAATTAAATAAATAAAAGTAATTAAGTCAGTATTACATCTTTAATAGATGAATAATGATAGAGTAATGATACACTTTTCAAATTTTTATCTCATTCATCTCAAATGATATGATAAACAAGTGTTATGTATTTGATGGATCATAATTGATGTGGTACCTCATTACATCAATACATTCATTGAATCAAACATCATCTCATACAAAATTTAGAATACAATTTGGAATTAGTATCATTATTTATAATTTTATAATAAACAACGCCACATTTAGGTGGATTCATCACTAATTGATAATGTTCGGTGAATGTGAGGGGTGATCAGGAATTATTAAAATAACTACATTTCGTTAAGTGCAAAGGATAAGGAATCCTTATATATCCAATTCCAATACTCAAGGTTAAATTGATCTTATATAAAGTTACATCGATGAAACTTAGAACAAGAAATTAAACTAGACTTGAAAATTCACGAAGTGGAAATGATTTGGTGTTATTATAGTCACCAACATTCATACAATTTAATGTCAACGCGAAGCCTAAAATAAACTTCCCCCTCAAAGGCATCGGTCATCAAGGTGGCAACTCCTCTAGCCATGAAGAAGTCACCAGTTCCACCAATCACCGAAATCTCCCTAGTCTTGTTCATCAATGGATCAGCCCCAGCAAAGTTTATACTTCCCTTATGCTCTGTGGAATTGAACACAAAGGAGAAACCAAGCCAAGCAGTGAATATCTCTTTCTTGTCATAAATGTAGAAGCCTTGGGCACGACCAACTGGGGTTGAATGTAGATTGTTATCTAGAGTAATGGGATCATCAAACACAACAATATCACCAAAATGGTCTTGGCCTGCCAATATTGTTTTGTTGCCCCAAGATGGTGCACCCACGATGGCTGCAGTTGCATTGTGAGAGTTCTTGCCGTTGTAAATAATGTCATGGAAGTAAGAGACTAGCCTTCTACAAGGGTGTCTAGCCGGGACTTTTGATGGGATTGCAGCAGACGATATTGAGAGTAGGAAGAAATGAAGTGAGAGAACTATTATTAGCCTTTTGGCATCCATCATGCTAGATACCAATGGATGATTAAAAGGTTGATAGGAATGCAGCAGAGAATGAATTATGATTGCTTTGAGGCAAGGGGGATTAATTTGATTAGAAAAATTAATACTCTTATATAGGAGTTCTTCTTGTTGTTAATTATTTGGCGATTTGCATTGCACTTTATAAGCTTAGCTTTGAAGGGATTATTGGTGACTCTACCTAAAGCAACTTTACCTTTCTTATCTATTGAACTACTACGTTTTGTTTGCTTCATCTCTACGACTAAAACAAAGATTCGATGCTCATGTGATTCGGTGACCAAATTAATAATGTTTCCATAACTGAACAGAGTAATGAAATAACTTTTTGATCCCTTCCAGTCTGCTGCTAATTTTAATATGAAAGCTCAGCCACGAGAGAAATTAATGTTTTAGTTTCATTTTCTTGATAATCATTGTTTAACCCTTTTGGACGATTAATAAATAACATTGATCAGATGTTGCAATCAGGTTAATAATTCTGTGATAAAACTAATCTTTCCGAGCAAAAATGATGATGAAATCCTGCATTATCGACTATCCGTGAGAAATACTTGTGTACACCCAGCATACCACCTTAGTTTGCTTACGTGGTATGTCCAACAAATTATAAATTGTCATGTAGTACCAATTCATTATTAATTTAAGTTTCACTTTTAATTTATTCCTAAATTTAAGTTTTTCCTTTTAAAAAAAAAAAAACTTCTTAATCCCTCTAATATCTTTCTTTATCTTATTTTGAAATTCAAAGAATTTCGCTCATTAAAATATTCTCAACACTTGATTCTTAAATTTCTTACTATTCTTAAATAATAGGATATAAAACCCTCCATTGATCTTACAAGAACTTCTCTACTATTTTTTTCTCAATGCCTTTTGTTAATTATTCTCTTTAACTCATCCATTTTTCTCTTATTTGTTTGTCCACTTTTTTTTTTTTTTTGTCTGATCAGATTTATTTATCATTATATGTGAAAGCTATAGACAAAGGAGACTGCATAGACTGTTCGTTGATTAAAAAAATGTTAAAACAGGTGATAAAACCATAACATTAAGTTTAAAGAGTTTGAGAGAATATATTCTTAGGTGAGGCCAGTGGTTCAGAATGATTAATGGCCAACAGTTTAGAGATCAGCAATCAACAAGATGGTGGTGACAATATAAGCAAGAGAGAAGATCGGGAGAGAAAATGTTTTAACTAAAAAAGCAGGTTGAAAAAAATTAGGAGTAAAAATCGGGTTTTATTTATTTGCTTTGCTTGAGAAAGATTTACATGAGATAGACATACCAACTCACAATTATAAAATGATAAAAAAAAATTAAGAAATAGAAGATAATTCAGCAATCTCATTCAATGAAACGATGACAAGCGATCATAAGTAGTTAAAAGAATTAAAAAAAATAAAAAATAACTTCTTCTGTTAAATGACTTAATATTAGTAACTTGACATACCATTTCAGTATTGTGAGGTGATTTGTCTGTCTTATGTAAGTATTTTTTTGTTTGCTGTCTTTGTATTATATTGTGACTATTGATATTTTAATGGTCTCACCGCATCAACGAAATAAGTCAGTGAGTCTGGCTCACCCGAGTATTTTCTAGTATGCGGACATGGATAATCAATATAGACAAAAGTAATTTAAAGGAAAAATAATAGTTTTTTTTTTTTTGGTACTCAATTAGGCAGTACCCGACTTGTTGAGTTAACATTAGAAGGATCAAATCATGACGAAGCAAACTGGGACGATCTGAATTTGTTAGTGGATCGGTACAAGATAATCTTTTTTAACGATAATATATGCTCTAATAAAGTTAATAATTACCTCATTATAGTTCTTGCATTGCAACAGTAACTAAGGGCTGTAAACGACTTACTGTTATGAGGTCAAATCAAATTGTAAAACGAATTTGGTTATCCAGCTAGAATCATTATTGCTTTCCGAAATCTAACAAAACATTCTCCAGGCGCAATGATTGAATTCTTTCCTATTTCTTTTTTATTTTATTTTTTTTTTTCATGGGGAATATTGAACCTATCATCTCATTAACTCTCAAGAAGCCTCCACTTGGGCTAATATTTTCCTGGAAGGGGTTAATGGGTTGAAATTGGGCATATAGCTGTGCTACCTACCTGTTAGATTGCGAGAAGCCCAACCTGTGTTCGTTTTTTAATCTAATCTTATTTTCAGTTCTGCACATTTTTCAATACATTTTATATTAAATATCAACCACATATCCTTTTTAAAATTTAAAATAATTCAAAATCAATCACATAATCTTAAATCTAATTGAAAACAAAGACATCAAATCACAAAACGTTCGATTCAGGCGCTTGATGGAGGGGTGGGGTGTTGGATTGGATTTTGGGTTTGTGGTGTTGGTGACAGGATATTTTTAGGGGCAATGTTTGTGATTTAACTTGTTTTGGGGGTGCTTTTAAATTTTTTATTTCTTTTTATTTCAATATTTAATTTAAGAATGTTTTGAAGGGCATTTAAGTAATTGTAAAATATTTGGACGAAAAGAAAATGCCATCTAATGGTGATTTTAACAGAAGAGAGAATGTAGTTCCAAAACCTAGGGACTAAATTTACGAAAAATGCAAAAAAAAAAGCCTTTGTTGGTGAAATAAAGCCTAAAGGTAGGGGAGGTTTGTGACATTATCCCTGAGTTAAATTGAACACCAAATCATCTATTTTTGTTTTCTCTCTCTCTCTTTCCAACACCAAAACTAAAAAATATTTGATTAATTTTTTTATATGAACTTTGAGAATTTTAATAATATAAACAGAAACAATTATTTAATGTTAAAACCATTAATTTCTTTTTGTATCATTGATTGTATTGTTTAAATTTAAGAAATGCAACCATTACAAAATATTGAAAAAAATTTAACCTCCTAAATAATAATTTAATTACAAATTAAATGATGATTTAATTAAGTTTACTATAAAATAAAAGGTAGGGACTAATGAGATTAAAAATAGATGCTATTAAAGTTAAATGATAATTTAATTAAAGCTTACCATGAATATATTTCGAATTAAATCGACTTTAATAAATGATAGTTTAAATTATATTTATACTCTCATCAAATAAAAGATGAAGGCTAATGAGATAAAAGATTAGGGCTGAAAACATCAAACCAATAATTTGTAATCGCGAGAAGCCCATTTTCTTTTTTCTTTTTTCATCTTTCAAGGCAACATCAAACCAATAATCTACTAATTGAAAACATCATTGCAAAAAAATTGACTTGTAGGATATATTTATAAATCTTCTGCGCCTCCTCCTACTTTTATATATACTTCTATGATATGTTTAGTGAACCATATTGGATTATATTAGTTACTTTGGATAAGATAGGATGAGATAGTACATGATAAGTTTGGATGAGATATAACACTATACTGTATTTAGTATAGTATTGGATAAAACAAAATTATAATTAGATAAATTCAAATTCTCTTTAGATTAATTAATATAAATATAGATAAAAGTTAAATACATAAAAAGTAAATTTTAAAATTATTTATATATGAATTTTTTATGTATAATTAATTATTTAAATATATATATATTAATTAATTAATGTGATAAATTTTAAATTATTTTAATTATATTTAGTTATACTCTTATTGATTATATTTAAATAACATCAAATATTTATGACATTATTTATATTGAATTTGTGTCAAATGTTGGCCGCGCAAAGGAAATATAATATTTTTTTAATACACATCAGCCCTTATCCAACGTAAACCCAAGGTAAGGCATGGGAAAAAAATTTCGCCAAATTATGCGTTCCTATACGCTTCATTATCCAATGCAATCCTCCTCGATGTCAAACCAAACATGGGTTAAAACTAAAATTATACAATTGCGCCTCTTTATGCTATTCAATACAGTCAATCAATATGCCCCGAAAGTATAAGTAAATGAAAGTTTACTATAATTAGACAATATTCTTATTCATTTTCATAGTTTAATTGGTTAGATTTTTTGAAGTTGACTATGGGATGTAAGATTATAAAACTTGGAAAGAAATTTATTAAATTTGATAGTAAAAGCATGTCCATGTCTAATAATTACTCAAGTGGAATAAAACACACACAAAAACTTGATTTAACTACATCACATTGGGCATGTTTGATCAACCGTATGGTACAGTATAATATTTTTTATATTAGATAGTATTGTGTTGAATTGTATTAAATATGATTAAGTAAACTCTATACTATGTTTGATTTGTTATTGTATTATACAAATTATGAATAATATTAATATTTGATAAAAGACTGTATGGATTATATTAAATTCTTATAATAATTCAAAATAATAAATATTTTAAATTTAATAATTTAATAATTATTTATAATAAATAAATTATTAAAATAATTGAATTTTTTATTAATCTATTTAATAAATTATATTAAAGTAATTGATTCAATATAAATATTTAATAAACTATATATTCTAAATATTTATTTATTTATGTTTCTAAATTTATTGGCAAAATCTAAAAAAACAAAATTATATAATTAATTTTTTTAATAATATAATATAGTATAATTACTTTAATATGTTAGGCCCCACCACAAAAGATAATCATCATACTGCACCCACACACTTATGCGCCCTTTACACATGCTGGAGCACTGCATAATTTCAGCTCATTTTATGCGGTTGTTATGCGCTATTTTCCTATGCTATCTAAGCTTCGAGTTGCACCAAACACAGCTTAAATTTCTTTTATACAATCTCCCGTCCGTATGCTATCCAATGCGGCGCATCAAACATGCCCATTGTGTATTATTTTCACAAAACCAACAAATAAGACAATCGACATATATTTTCACTTAGCTAGGCTAAACACGACAACTTGCTAGCTATATGTTGATACAATAATTTTGACCAACACTACGAGCAACGCATCACAAATCGATAGATGAAGAGCTAGGTTTAATGACTATTATGCCCTCAAATGAACAATGAAAACATTTAATCAAGCTTAATCACATCCAAACTCCCACAAGCATGTTTTATCTCTATAATTCTTCTTTAAAAGATTCAAATCCAATAAAGAATTAAACGAACTTCAAATCTCAAGCCAAAAACAACTCATCATGGTGCTCATAAAGCAAATTGCATACTTTGAACAATAATTGATCTACTTATAGCTAGTCTTCGTGCATGTGAAATGTTTCTGAGCACTAAGTTATGTCTGCAATGTCATATCACTATTCAAACCTTCTCTTCCCTTGTGTTAGCTTGCCATCAATTGCTTGTGAATCTTACCGCCACTCTTCTTGCGGTTACTCCGATCAATTGCTCACAACCAATTGTTCAAAAATACGAACTCCACTCCTCTAATGATTCCTTCAATCAGCAATTTACAAGCCCTTCCTTGAGTTGTGCTCTTACTACAATAAAAGCAAAGTTAGAGTAGCCCGGATTTTTTATCGGTGTTAACCCTCCAATGATCAAGTCAGTATGATGTTAACTTTTAGGTGAAAAATCTCAGAGAAGAGAAAGAATAAGTGGGAAAGTGTATAGAGGGAGTTAAGATTTTTTTTCAAGGATTAGAATCCTTTACTAGCCAATTTTACCTCTATTTATAGGCAGAACATGCAGTTCGGAGTTTTAATATTGACCATCAATCCTTAATATGTGGCTTCATCTTAGAGCCTGTAACTTACATCTTTAACCCTGGCCATCAACCTTTAACACGTGTCTTCATCTAATTGCACATTTTATCTTCCTAAAATGTCACTCGCAGATGTCATCCTCTCATTGGATAATCCTGTTACTTTTAAATGTCAGGTGATATTAGATTCATAATTTTTGGAATAGTTACTCGACCTGCAATTTTTGGAGGTGGTTATTTGATTCGTAATTTTTGGAGGCAGTTACTCCACCCGTAATTTTTGGAAGCAGTTAGAGTCATGCCAATATTATGATTATCAATGGTGCTCAAAACGTTTTAGTAAAAAGAGACATTAGTGCTCAAAATTAGTAAACATGAACTTCATTTAGTATTTTCTCTTTATGAAACACCTTTTAAAACACAAAACGATGAGCACTTATTTGCCTAACCTTCCCAGTAAATTACTCAATATATTTTATGAGAATTTTTTTGCCTATCCTTCCCACTTGATTACTTGATATGTTTTTATGAAAACTTTTTATAATGGGCATACAAGACCTAATCTCCACTATTGAATTATTTATTTCCATAACACTATATTAATATCAGCCCTCAAAATCTTACCAGCATTCATAGAATTTGATATCAAGGCGCCGCCGACTTAAAGTGCATCCGTCATTATCGTGGTCCGTGGCACGCCACGGTGCATGAAAAATCTCCTTTGCTGCCACCAACCACAAGAGAGTCTCTGGCTAGCTTTGACCAAAATTGCAACAGCTCCAAAGAAATATAAGCTGCCGCGGCCCATGGAGTTGGTGGTGGTCGCGCCTGTTAAGAACAAACGAAAAGTCTAGCCAAGGAGTGAAGGTGATGTCGGTGTCGCACATGGACATGCCTTGTGCTCTACCAACTGGCTTGGAATATTGAAAATTATTGTGTTGACCAAAATGGAAATTATAATATTGCATGGTTAATTTAATTAATACTATTAATGTAAGTGAGTAAATACATTATTGGTAAAGGAAACCATGGACGGTAACTAAATACTCCAAATGAAAGAGACAAATTAGAGGAGATTCCCTTTCGTATTGTCTTCTGGTTCCAAATATTCTTCAAAAGGTTTAAAGGTTTATATGGAAAGGTACTTATTTGAATGTATTTGAAGGTAATTTTTCCATCTTGCCCTAGAAAGAAGTCGTTGGAGTCATTGGCTGACAAGTCAAATTTGTACAACAATCAATCATGTGTCAGCAGCCGAGTAAACTTGATAACATTCATTTGCGAAAGTGAAGTTGAGTTCTGAGTAACTTCCGTGGATGCCCCTCAAATTCTTCTTTCAATTTATTTAAAAACAAATTATTTAAAATTATAAATAAATCAAATCCCCTCTCGTTACAAAATATAACATGGTTTAAGGAATCTCTGCAACCAAACCCTCCGTTAATCCTGACTTGATGATCTCAAAGCCTTAATTTTATATAACCTTTCCGTAAGCTATAACTTGCACGGGCAAATTAATTAGGTTATTGTTTACTTGTTGCATTAAAAAAATTTTAAAATGGGCCAATAAAAAAGCATGATTAGGTCACTGAAAGAAAGCTTAAACGCAAGAAGGGAAAAAAAAAAAAAACCCGAATTGATAGAGATTGTGAGTGCAATTGATTAATCTCAAAATAGACATTAATGTTTAAGCATTCAAAGTCGGTGATTACTGACTTCTTAGTCTTTGGATTTAATAACATTAACAACAATCCAAGAGTTGTTGGAATTAATATTGAATTAATTTGGTCTTGACAGTACCATTAATTAATTCGTTCAGGCTTGGAAAACCTCTTTTCATTTCTCAACAGCCAACTCATATACATGTTATTTATACTCGTCTCAAAAAAATATAAAGTACAGCCGTGCAGGTCCTCCCTCTAAACAAGCAATTATATGCAGAGAAAAAGTATTCAAATTAACAAATAGTCAGATGGGCTTGGGCAGATTCTCGGCATGAGTTTAAATAAATAGAGAGTTTTGGATTTTTAGTCTGAAAATATGGATGGTGGTCCCATAATTGTATCATCTTCACCATTTTTGGATTCTATTTGGTGGAAGATTGGTGGGGTTAGGTGTTGATTTTGAATTTTAGTGGTTGGTGGTTTCTACTGATTATAGAGAAGTTTGCTGGTACATGGTAGGTGAGTTCCTAATTAATGTCCTTCAAAATCTTCATTAAGTCGATGCTTTAATATTCAATTCTAAAAGAATACTTGAGCGTCCCTTGGTTAAATCATTAAGATATTGTAACACCAATCCCTTAGAAATTCTTCAGCACAAAATAGGTCCCTCACAATAGTAGGTGAAAAGCAAGGCAGCATACCGGCCATTATTTTTTTACTTTCATGTTCATATCAAGTAATTATGAATATATTTTATATATGCTCACATGTGAAAGTATCAATTACTCTCAATGCCAATTAAAGGTTCTCTAAACACCAATTAAAGGTTTCATCTATATTTAAAAAAAAAAAAAATCTCTAGTTCAAATCCCAGAACTTTTCTGTATTGCAATATTGGACTGGTAAAATACGTATATGATATTGAACCAAATAACAAGCTTGATACAATGTTCACTAATTGTCAAGGAATTCGTTCTATGAAATCATACTTGTTAATTAGTTATTTTTATTTTTATTTTTTTTCCACTGGGATATAGAGCAATCGTTGTTGTTATGCGTATATTCCAAGGAAGGAATTTGGAAGGAGAAAGCGTGTTAGAATTTTCAGAATTGAAAGGACAAACGATCGAGAGAGATAGCACTGATGGTGATGACGTAGTGAACTATACTTCAGTAAATTGAGCCGGTCAATTCCAACGGGAAGAAAATGACAGGAAACTCACAAGAGAAGTCTTATAACACTGACTGGTCAATGATGCCAAATTGAGTTACCATGTCATGTTATATATTTAATTTGTCCTGAAAACTGGAAAGATTTGCTTGACATTCGTGAGAAAATTGGTGGTGTTAGGTATAATAGATTGTGATAGGTTTAAAAGTGAATACATAAACTCTCAACACTCTGTACGTCTCTGGGATGGACTCCTCAGTTGACCCAGACTTTATCCGGCAGCTGGCATCATTAGAAGCTAGCTAGTAATACTAGTTACGAAATAGAAGGTTATAAATAATTCTAGAAAAAGTAAGATAATACATATCTTATCTTATTCAGAAAAAATATATAATTTTTCTGCCAGTAGAGTCCAACCAAAGAAACAAACATGCCCTCCACTTCCAGACCATGATGATTCAAACCCAACTTAATTATTAAACACTTAAACACCAAAATGAAGGTCCATGTTTTAACTGTTTGCAGTCCATAAAGTAATATTAAGAAGGTTTGTTACAATTCCCAAATCATTGAGATACATAAATACATGTAAGAAAAATATGAAACAAGTACACATTTGCAACCTGGTAATCAGAGTTGCTTATTGTTGCACACTACAGGAGCTTTGGACAGTAAATGGATACAAAAATATAAATATATCGGAAAATCAAACCAAGCCGATGGAGTTTACATTATTAGTACTCTGTTATGTCTGCTGCGTAGCCTCTTTTTAACATTCGTAAAGCTTAACATCCATCTTGAGGCGGAAATATTCAATACCTTCGATAGCTTGTGTTGTGAAAGTAACAATCCCTCTAGCCATGAAAAAGTCTCCTGTCCCTCCCACCACTGAGAGATCCCGACTCGGAGCAGCCAAAGGGTCTGCCCCAATAATACTCAGCGTACCTTTATATTCGGTTGAGTTGAAAATCAAAGTATATGCGAACATAGTACTATAGTCAGTTCTCTCATCATAGAAATACATGCCTTGAGCTTTGGCAACTGGAGGAGAATGGAGGTTCTGATCTTTGGTCAGCGGATCATCAAAGATAATAAGTGATCCGAATTGGAAGCCGCCGACGGCCGATGCATTGGTAACTCTGGCAGCGGTTGAATTGGACGCAATATTTTTTGTACGACCAAAGAGGATGTCATGGTAATACAACACAATTTGCTTGCATGGTTTTTTGTATTTGTAACTATTCTTATAGCAAAAAACCAATTGAGGTGTAATAAGAAGCAAAAGAAGGAAAGAGAACTTCACGACAAGTCCTCTCATATTGCAAGACTCTTTAGCAAACAAGTCTAATGGTTGTGCAAACTGAGGTCATGTCTCTTCAGCTTTTATGCAGTTGAGTAGGGGCTTATCTGTCAATTATCTTTAGTAATCTAAACGATGTATCTTATATTTACACAATGACTCTTGTACTTTTCTACACCTAGCTGGCTTAAAGCATCAAATTTTGTTACAGTCTTATCTTGACTTTCATGCATGATCTCAAATTTTTATTTGAGACAGAAAATTAATCCACGTTTCCAATTTATCGGCCGCCACTAACATGTCTCAAAACCTTGATTAATAAAATTTAAATAAACTTTTCGTCTTAAGCTGATATAGTATCAAACCAATAATTTAAAAAACTGGAAATTAATAATTTTTTTGGTTAGGTAATCGTCTTGGCTTGACCAATCCATGGATGATAATTCAAGCTTTGTTTACTTGATTTGAGCACAGCTGCACATGGGAACACTGTGGATTGTGGGAGCGATTATAATGTCTAATCATTCTGAGAGAGAATAAATTAAAGCTCATATGGCTGGCTCTTTTAAGGGCAAGGTATTATTTCGGATTACGGAAGCTCTTGATTTCTGGTGGCTTTATCACTTTGGTGCAAGTAGCCAGAAGCAAATATTGTATTAAATTATTCTTTTCCTCTTATCCTTACCGTATTATTTTATGTATATGTGCAAGTTGAGCATTTGTTATTAAGTAACCAACAAACCAATAATTGCAACACAAATTCACATAAATTTGTCCTTCATCACTGTAAGAAAATTCAAGAATATGAGACGAAATACTTACCAGAACCCAATAATTGTATTACATGAAAAGAAAACATACTCGTGTAGTTATATTTAATCAGAATCCAATTGATCAATCTCATGGCCGAATAACTTCACATGCATCAAACTTGGCAAAATATAGAGTCGATAAGATGATAGATAGGATCAGCCAGCCACAGACTGAACACGTGCAATTGTGACTTCCCAATTGGACTCTTGCTTTTATAAAATTAATTTATAGGACAAACAAAACAATTAGTGCTCTCAGAATCAGAATTGGCAAATCATTCCCATTTATTTCTTCATGGCAGCTGGCAGAAATTAGCAGAGAAAGATAATGTTTGATCAACAATATATATATGCCAAAGAGAGAATAAAAATTTCTTTAAAAAAAAAAAGAAAAAAAAATTGAGGTGGGCATATATTGTGCAAAGATTTATAGATTATCTCACTGTTTTTTTAATTATTTAATTTGATTAAACTCAGACGTTTTATCGTCAATCTCAAACTTCAATTGATTGTTCATTGTAGAACTGTTTATTTTGAAATAAGATATCTATTACCGAATCGCTCTCATATTAACCGAAGACGAGTTTAAGATGCATTGGACAGAATTTGCCATTTTTATCATGGAGAGAGAACCCAGAAGTCAACTTTAAGCGTATCAGCAGAAGGGTTCATTTCATATGAGAATTTGTGCTGAGCCCATCACAGACATCTGCTGTGTCTTTTCATCTGGTCTTATAAGGTAAGACCCATAACCTCGGCCATATCAAGTATTGTTAAATAAGGCCCATTTTTGTTTGAGGCAATCCCCATTCCTGTCCCATAACGGGGACACGTTCATCGCCCTTGTCCCCACTACCCACATAACCTGATCTCCGGGAACAGTAATAATTTTACGTTAAAAATGAAAAATTATGAATTATAAATATAAATCCTCACCTGCTTTCTGAAATGAAGTAAAGGTTCGAGCGAGAGATGAAGAGGGAACAGACAAAGGTCATTTCCCTAGAAATCATATATTCTCTCAATTGAAGTATTTTGCTTCTGTAAAAGAGAGAGATTCACTTCAGTTAATTGGAAAAAGGAGTGTATTTTGTTTGCTAGCGGGGTCATATGTTGTATAAATTGAGTTCAAAGTGTTGTAAGACATCAAATTCACTCTGGAATAACCTTATATCTAGTAATAAAAAACCTCAGCGTGTTTGGCTTTTCATATTCCCTGTTCAACCTTTCAAGTACTACATGCACATGATCTAATTTTGCATTTTTCTTAGTCGTCTTTAGACGATCTTAACTAGTTTGGTATCGATTTGGGTACATATATGTCCTTAACCCCACTTGGTAAGATTGTCATGATCCCTTGTAGAGTTCAACTAAAATACAAGTTGTCGACCTTCAGAGCCAATGCGATTCAACTCAGTTCCGACGACACTCGCTTTGCAGGGTATGAAAAGCAAATATGATCCTTTAGTTGATCTCAATTTTATGAAAAGTCATTACATAAGTCTATCATGTATCTACATCTACTTCTAACATTTCCATCTTGAGGCGAAATATTCATAACCTTCGATAGCTTGGGTTATCAAAGTTATATACAATCCCTCTGGCCATGACGAAGTCTCTTGTCACCCCGATTGACCACTGAGAGATCCTAAGTCTTATCAGCCATAAGGTCTGCTCCAAAATATTTAACGTGTGGATTTGAAAATGAAAGTATATGTGAACATAGCATTATAGAAGTCGGTACTTCTCTGATCATGGAAATACTTGCTCAAAATTATTTAGAGAAGTAATAGCCAATAAATGTTAAATAAAAATCGAAAGAATAATGTTACATCTATTACTCATTTACAATCAATATTTTATACAACCTGATTAGGTAAGATAGTAGTAGATGAGTAATCATTATTTCATTCAATCTGGCTAACTCAGATTGTATAAAAATTTATTATAGATGAATTATAAATATAACATTACTCAAATTTAAATAAGTTCATGTGTATGTGTATCGAACTTTGTAAAAATAGTCTATATATAAGGTGGTAGGTAGATTACCTAGCCACAGACTGGCCACATGTAATCGTGACTTCCACATCTCGATCGAAGCTTGTTTTTATCAGATTAATGGGACAAACAGTTGCTCTGAAGAATCTTTTCTCCTCAATTCGCGAATTATTCGCGTTTAATTCTACATAAAAGGCGGAAACAGCGAGGCAGAGAAAGATAAGTGTTGAGATCGATTACATACCTTGTTAAGGAGAGAAAATAAATAAATATTATGCACCATCTAGTCCTTACAATACTGTATTAATTGCAAGTACTACAAATTATGCACCATTCTGCAGGTTCATTAATGATGAAGCTTAAAACTATAAAGGAAGATGGATGTGGATCGCAGATTTTATTAAATGTATTCTTAATGTATGTCTCTAGGATATTGGTTAAGATCTTAAAATTGTGCATTTATATTTTAATAATCATCAAACCACCTCCAAAATTGTATTCTTCGTATAAAGGCACATTGAATCCCGTGAAATAATTAATTTAACTTGATATTCAAATTAATTTCATGATTGATATGATAGAAATATACAATTTTTTAAAGTTCGAGGCTGTTTATTTTATATTATAATTTTATTCTATGCGTCTTTTGAAGTCTGTATCATCTAGATGACAAGTATTTGTTGTCTGTGCGGCTGATTTTGACATATCCGTATATTATATCTTGATCCAGTCAAAAAACCGATTTCTTCCATTCACAGAAAGAGCACCTTCTTTGAAATTATCTTTTCTATATTTCAGAGGGGATCACTGGTTCCAGACTACCCTAGAATAAATTCAGAAGTTTCATCTTCAGTTTCTCTTGCATGTCAATTGAGTTGCTTATTGTCAAACAAGATGTCTATTACCAAATCGCTCTATCAATTGATTGAGTTATGATTTCTGCTCTATGTTCATAGTATCTTTCATTTTTTCCGATAACGTTCCCCAACATATAAAAAATTAGAAAAAAAAAATGTAAATAGAAGAACACCAATGACCAAACTTGATTAGACGTTGAAGTTGTGTAACACGTACATATTTCTAGTAACATTCATACAACTTAATATCCATCTTGAGTCGGAAATATTTAGTGCCCTGGAAAGTATCAGTCTGAAACGTTGCAATCCCTCTGGCCATGAAAAAGTCACCAGTACCTCCAACCACTGAAAGATCCCTAGTCTCCTGTGCAATAATATCAGCGCCCATTATATTCAGAGTGCCTTTATACTCGCTAGAGTTGAAAACCAAAGTGTACGCGAACCAAGCATTGAAATCAGTCTTCATATCATAGAAATAGAAGCCTTGAGCTCGAGCAACTGGAGGTGAGAGCAGGTGGTTATCCTGTGTCATTGGATCATCGAAAATAACGAGCATTCCGTAGTTGTACTTGCTGCCTAGCTTTGTCACATTAGTAACTGCGGCAGATGTTGCATTAGCCGGATTATTGCCGCCAATTCCACCAAAGAGAATGTCATGGTAATATAGAACAAACTGTTTGCATGGTTTAGGAAGTTTGTATTGCTTCTTGGAAGCCAAAACGGCCGACTGAGATATCAGGAGTAAGAGAATGAAACAGAATTTCACTGCAATTCTACTCATGATGTCTAAAGGCATCTAATGATGGTTGTCTGATGAAACATTCTTCTCCAGCTTATATATAGTGGGTTAAATTGCTATATACGAACAAAATAAGAGACACGGCCAGTTACCATTTATAATTAATCAAGTGGGAAGCTTACATGGAGCTAGCCCTGCCATTTACCAAAAACAGCAAAAGATTTCAAGAGCCGGCCGAAGCAACCGTACTCTTGTTGTTAAGTTAGTGCCTAACCTGTCAATCCATCTCGTGCTGAAAATGATAGATGGTTTACTCAGCAACTACTCTTGTGTGTATGCGGACGTACTATCTGAGTTTTAGTCGGAGCTAAAATTTTTAATATAGTGAAGTGCGAATCTTACAGAGAGCTGGTCCTACCAAGATAGTGAAATTTTCATAAAGTATCTGCACATCACAATCACTTAGGATATGAGCAACAATGATTAGTTCAAACTGATCAATTCTCAGAATCCAATTCTAAATTTAAGTGAGTATGCTATCTGGAAGAACCCAACACCCCTAATGTCGTCCTACCCGCAGCTATATATATTGTTAGACTTAAATATAAATATTGGGTTCATACCTAATAGCTTAAACTTTGGAGTCAAATAATTACTTAAGATGGTATTAGAGTTATTCCCATCGGTCTTAGCAATTAAGTCACTCAATCAAATCAAATCTTAGTTTCTTGGTTCAATGTCATGAATCCATTAGACCTAATTGGATCTATAGATGATATCTTAAGCTTTTTTTATCAAATTATTACTTAACAAATTTAATATTCAGAGTAGTACTTTTTCTAGGCATGCAGAAGGATATGTTCAAAAAGATTAATTATTTCATCTATTCCGTTTTCATCTCAAGGCGCTGAGTCTACACATTAATTTGCTCCGTACAGACTGGAAAATTTAACAGATATAATCGCTATAATCTTAGGAAACCAGTTAAAACGATCAGACATTGACCTCAGAGTATTGGCTTTTGCTAAATTGGTTAAAAGAAAGTATGCTTAGTTGAGCATAATCACAAGTTCCCTAATGTGAAGTTACTTCCCTTGTAGGTGAACACAAGCTGGAGGGCCAGAGAAAGCAGGAGGCAGTTGATTTAGCCAATCTGCCAAACAAAATGCTCAGGACCATTATTGGCAGATAAAATAACTAATTACCGTCTGTTTTCTCTTGCTTGGGAATTAAAAGATCACCTCATTCACTATAGTGATTGGCATAGAATTGTAAACAGTAAGAGATTAATCACAACTGCTGAACTTTTTTGTGTCTGTGTTAATGCGATGGTGTTGCATGCAAACCGTATAATCAGATTGTTGGACACCACAGGAGCTTTGAAGAGTAGAACGATATATATATGTCCGAAACTCAAACCAAGCCGATTCAGATGATTTCCCTATTTTCAGTATACTCTCATCCATCTAATCATAAGTGTTATATTAAGTATTCAGTGTTCTGATTTAATAAAGCAAAATATGAAGGAGGATGTATGCGGGAGTGGGTGGCAATGATTTGATTAAATTCAGACGTTTTGTCTTCAACCTCTTCAATTAATATTTGGAGAGCTGTTTATTTTCAGGTAAGATACATATATTACCAAATAGCTCTCACATAAACGAAGAGGAATTAAAGTATTACACAGTGGACAGAAGTCAGAACAGAAGTCCCCTGTAAGCGTATCATCAGAAGGGTTAATTTCATTTTCATTGAATTTGGGCGGAGCCCATCACATACATAACCTTGGATATATCATTATCGGCGGAGCCCATCACATACATAACCTTGGATATATCATTATCAAGTAGTGTTGAACACACCCGTGGCAATCACCTTCCTGTCCCCAAGTTTATGGTCCTTTGTAGTTACCTTAACTAACTGTTAATTTATACTCCATAAAGTAAAAAGGATTATTAAAAATTCCCAAATCACTGAAATACATAAACTATGAAAAAATCTTGAAAGAAAAACACATTTGCAACCTGTAATCAGAGTTGCATATGGTTACACACGAGAGGAGGTTGGGAGAGTAGTAAATGGATATCCAAAAATGAAACCTTGAAAGCTAGCTGATGGAGTTTACGCAAGTCTACCATGTCAGCTGCATGTACTTTTTAACATTCATAAAGTTTAATATCCATCTTGACGCGAAAATATTCAATACCTTCCACAGCTTTGGTTGTGAAAGTCACAATCGCTCTGGCCATGAAAAAATCTCCTCTCCCTCCCACCACTGCGAGATCCCTTGGCTTGTCAATCAAAGGGTCTGCCCCCACAATACTCAATGTACCATTATACTCGGTGGAGTTGAAAATCAAAGTATATGCGAACATAGCACTATAGTCATTTCTCTGATCATAGATATACATGCCTTGAGCTTTAGCAGCGGGAGGAGAATGGAGGTTTTCATCTTTGTAATTGGATCATCAAAAATCATAATTGACCCGAATTGGAAACCCCCGACAGCTGATGCATTGGTGACTCTGGCAGATGTTGAATTGGACGCAACACTTTTTGTGCCACCAAAGAGGATGTCATGGTAATACAGCACCATTTGCTTGCAAGGTTTTTTGTATTTGATGCTATTTTTAGAACCCAAAACGGAAGGACATGTAATGACAAGTAAAAGAAATAAAGAGAATTGCAGTACAACCCCTCTAATGTTGCAAGAGTAAGACTCTTAGCAAACCCTTATGTTTGTGTAAGCTGTGGCCATATCTCTTCAGCTTTTATACAGTTGAGTAAGGGTTTATCTGTCAATTCTCTTCTAACAACAATAATACCATATGAGACGTTTGTCTTCGACTTATATGACCAAATGCAATCGTAATTTGTTACTTCGCCAACTATATAGACGTTCGTTTTTTATTAGATTGATAGGACAAATACTTGCTTTCAGAATCTGTTATCCAGAATTCGTTAATTATTCCCATGTAATTTTATATAGCTGGTAAAACCAAGGCAGAGAGATAGTGTTTGATATTCAATAGCATATATCGAAAAAGGAAAATTTTTCTTTACATATACAGATGTTAGAACATGGATTTCTCTGATGTTTGCAACTGCAATTAGCACACCAATTTTTCTCTTTCTAGTGACTTTTCCAAGACTTACTAATTATGTCTAAGGTCCTGAAAGAGTTTTGCTATCAATTCTTATATGCTCATCTATACTCTGATATTTAGGACCCATACCTAAAGCCTTCTGCTTTAGTTCATTTCCTACAACCAAATTATCATGGAGGTGCCCACAGTGAGTACATATCATAGCATATAATATCACATATAATCTTATGCATAATATATTGCAAGACTACAAGTATTCACTGTTTCGGTTTAATAATGAAGTAAATTATGCAGGAAGTTGTATGTTGGTCGCAATGATTTAATTAAATTCAGATGTTTCATCTTCAATTTCTCTTGCTTTAATTGATTGTTGTTTACTGTCAAATAAGACATCTGTTACGAAATTGCTCTATGAAAAGGGTTCATCTCATTCCCTATGAATTTGGGCTAAGCCTATGAATTTGGGCTAGGCCTATCGCATGCAGCTGCTATGTCTTTTCAATGTGTCTCACAGCACCTTGAAGAAGGCCAATTTATTTGATGTTGTAGTTGTAATAGTGTGTTTTAGAAAACAAAATAAAAGATGTCCACTACTATTAAATCGGAATCAGTACCTTCTTCAGTTCTTCTGATCTTAACTCTTAGATGAAAATAAGTTAAAGAGACAATCTTGATCTTTTAAGGGCAATAGACACTTAAAAGATGAAAATAAGTTACAAGAGACTATCTTGATCTTTTAGGGCAATAGGCACTCAGCAACAGTTATTCATTTTTAGTCCCTGTGGAATGATAACTGTTTTACCTTAAATGTTCCATCACCCTTGATTCATAATAATAATTTTTTTAACTGATTTTCACCACGAAGAGTTTTTTCCTTTTTTTTTCTCGTTTCCTGATATGTTGGGGAACTTTACAAAAGAAAACAAAAGATAATTTAAAATCCCCACAGAAATGATAAAGCGAAACAATCCACATGTAGAATAGAAATTAAAAGGAAAAAAAAGATGTAAATAGGAAGAGCACCCAACTTAGATGTTGAGCACATATTTATTCTAGTAACATTCATATAACTTTATATCCATCTTGCGTCGGAAATGTTTGGTGCCCTGAAAAGTATCAGTCTGAAGCGTTGCAATC
This sequence comes from Boswellia sacra, assembly GCA_013180625.2. NCBI lineage: Eukaryota > Viridiplantae > Streptophyta > Magnoliopsida > Sapindales > Burseraceae > Boswellia > Boswellia sacra. Next base: position 1,371,212 of record SNVD02006955.1, on the reverse strand, counting down.
CCTCTGGCCATGAAAAGTCTCCAGTACCTCCAAACCCCTGAAAGATCCCTAGTCTTCTGCACAATAATGTCAGCGCCCATTATATTCATAGCACCTTTATGCTCACTGGAGTTGAAAATCAAAGTGTAGTCGAACCAAGCATTAAAATCGGTCTTCATACCATTAAATAGAAGCCTTGAGCTCGTGCAACTGGAGGTGAGAACAGGTGGTTACCCTTTGTCATTGGATCATCGAAAATAACAAGCACCCCGTGGTTGTACTTGCCACCTAGCTTTGTCACATTAGTAACTGCAGCAGATGATGCATTAGCCGGATTATTGCCACCAATTCCACCAAAGAGAATGTCATGGTAATATAGCACAAACTGTTTGCATGGTTTGCTAAGATTGTGTTTCTTTTTGGAAGCCAAAATGGCCAACTGAGATTTCAGGAGTAAGAGAATAGAACAGAAAATTTCACTACAATTCAACTCATGTCTAAGCGTCTGATGAAGGTTGTGTGCGATTAAACATCGTCTTCTGCGTTTATACAGTCGGTTAAAGTGCTACATACCAACAAAGTAAGAGATATGGGCAGTTACAATTTATAATCAATCAAGTGGGAAGCTTACAATGAGCTGATCCTGCCATTTACCAAAGACAGTAAAAGATATCAAGAGCCGACGAGAGCAACCTTCATAAAATAATAAAGGAAAGCAAAAAGCAAGGGAATGGCTCATCAAATTGCAAGTGTGGCTGCAGCAATGTTACGTTAGGCCTGTTAGCTTATGTGCAGTTAGTGCAGAACCTGTATGATAAACCATTTTGTGCTGAAAATGATAAGAGGGTTTATTAACAACTGCTCTTGTGTGTATTCGAGACGTAGTATTCGAGTTTCAGTAGCAGCTACAATTTTTAATATAGTGAACTGCGAATCTTACGGAGAGCTGGTCCCACTAAGGATAGTTAAAGTAAAAAAAGCCACAGCTATCTGCATATCACAATCTCTCAGACTGAGCAACAACGATTGCTTTCAAGCAAAGGAAAACCATGAAATTGATTCAAATTGTTTAATTCTCAAGAGCCCAACTCTCACTTTGAAGTTAATATGCTTTCAGGAAAATCCAATTCTCAGAATTGCATGACTATTAACTTCTGAAGAATTACAATTTCTCGTCCTAACAGCCATGTATCTGGTCCTCCGAGCATTACTTTTTCTAGGAAGAAGGAGAGGTTCAAAAAAATCATTTGAACCCATTTCATCTTTGGCGTTGTAATTCAATGTAGTGACTAAAAGTCTATACCTTTGCTTCATACATACTTGAAAATTTAACATATATAAATCGCTATAATCTTACAGAAGTAGTTGGGCAATTGCAGCTGTGAGAAAAAATTAAAATGATCAGACATTGACCTCAGAATATTTGGCCTTGCCGAATTGGTTGAAAGAAACTATGCTTATTTGAGCAATATTCACCGTGAGGTTACTTCCCACGGTGAACACAAACCCAGAGAGAGCAGAAGGGAGTTGATTCAGCCAATGTGCCAAACAAATGCCCAGAACCATTATTGAGATAAAATAACTGATTACTCTCAGCTTTCTCTTGCTTGGAAATCAAAATACCTCATTCACTAAGTGATTTGCATGTAATTGTAAAGAGCAGGACATTACAACTGCAGAAAGTTCTCTTTGTCTGTGTTACTGCGATGGTGTGTACAAATGCATTCAAGAAAGCCAACAACTACGTACATATTTTTGTGCTTTTAAGGCCAGGGTCTTCCCGCAAGGCATTAGGTAGGATTCTATACTTGCTATCTCCATCTTGTCAAAGCACCTTTCTCCCATCAATCTAAAGCTAAAATTTAATACACGGATCAAAACACCAATCAATTTACCTGCATAGTTTCCAAAGACACACCTAAACTTAGCTCCATTCTGAAAATTTCTAGTTCCTAACCCTGTTCAATCTCAGTCAACATCCAACTATTATTTTTCCATCTCCAAGAAAACAGAAATAAACGTCTATCAATCCCATCCATAATCTCAATAAACCATGATAATTTCCCTGATATAGAAGTATAGCACAGAATAAATAAGAGAGGATTAGGAAGAAGGCAAAACCTCCCTTTCATGTTTTATCGATAGGATTTAAATCAGGGGAAAGAAGAAGGTTACTATTTTTCACATTATTTGGTATCCTTAATGAAGAGAAGAGAAACTGTTAACATGAAAATCATACTAGCGTACGTTTAAATTCTCTGTCCTCGGTTGGTCTTATTCCTTCTGTTCCTCCCCAGCCTATTTACAAATTAATAAAGTTTGATAGTTCAAACTTCAAAGAGATAGTACACTCTTCCTCTCATCATTTCTTTCAAACCAAAACAGGGGAATTGCACTCCAGGGTTTTTCCCTTCCTCCTTGCTCCCTGCCCTTTTAGTTTTCTCCCGCCAAATGAGTTCTTAAAAATTTTTTTTCCCCCAACAATCCCTCTACCTTCCTCACATTCATCGGGTGCTTAACTGAGATTGCGTCCACACTCATTCACACCCTACAAGCTTGATAGTCGAGGAACATGCAAGATAAGTATGGGTGTGTTCCAAGTAGGTGACTTCAAGGGTATTTTAAATTGAGTTTAGTGAATCATCCCTTTAAGCTAACTAAATTCTGAAACTAATTATAACAACAAACCAAATTTCTCCATTTTTCTGAAACTCAAACTATTGCATTAAAATACAGATAAAAATTCAAGTAAATACAGACAATTTAATCACTGGAACTTCTATTTCGAAGTCTATAGATTATACGTCCCTTGCTGGTATCATAACGACTTATTTCAACTTTCACTCTATCTCCAGGCAACACACGAATGAAATTCTGTCTAATCTTTCCTGAAATATAGCCAAGAATCAAGTCTTCGTTATCTAAACGAACTCGAAACATACCATTGGGAAGCGACTCAGTGATGAAGCCTTCGTGAACCCATTTCTCACTGCTGACCCCCTCTTCACCGCTCCCTTCTCTTCCTTTCTTGCTCTTTACAGCCGTGGAAATCTTGGTAATCTTTACAAAACCCTTGTTTATATTGAACTGTACTCGGCTGTTAGGAAACAAGAAAGTGAAAAACATAATAAAAAAATGCAACAATATGTTAAAATTAAAATTAAGTGCAAGGAAAGTTGCTGTACTCAATTGGAGTTGGAGAGGAAAGGGGCATCAATTGATGGCGAGGAAGAAGCAGAGGATGAGATGAACGGTGGAGATTGCAGTGAAGGTGAAGCATTTTTTTTTTTGCCCCTTTTTATAGTTGAAACCCTATCGAAGTGGGGAAGTGGGAGAAGTGAACTATTGTTTGTGCTTTTCTACCAGCCAACCGCTTGAAGCCGATGATGATAGTATTTCACGTCTTCAACTCAACTCGACTATATCATACGGGGTTGCTTATCCAGTGTGGAAGGACACAGTCAGCTAACTTATACCTCTAGTTGAAACGACGACGTAAAACTGTTAGGAGTTTCAGACAACTTACCGGTCCGTCAAAACATGAAAAACGTAGACAGTAAAAATCGTTAACGAATGAATAAAAATTTTATATAAAAAATATAAAAAAATTATAAATAAAAAATATATAAAAATCGTAAATATAATTTTTTTAATTGAATTACCATTTTTATATATGTATTTATATTTTTTATTTTATTACTATAAAATTATTATTATATGATATAACAATAGTTTCGTAGCAAAACCCGTTCTATAATTTTTGTTTGTAATAATTGATCAAATATTTTTTAAATTTAATTGTTTTGTGCTGATTGACATGATAGAGGCTTATTTAGCTGGCATGTGGCTATTTTTTATTATTAATCATCAGTTACGATAGCAGTGACCTTCCTATTACTACCGTATTCTTTCACAATAATTAGAAATAATTGCAAAGAGTTAAAATACGTGATTACGGGTTGCTAATTTGGGTTGCGACACCTGGGCTTCATAGAATAGATACGTTATAAATAAGATACATAATTAATAAATAAGATAAATTCGTATTGAAAGTCACGTCAATCTATTTAACAACGTAAATAATTAAATATATTTTTTTTAATTTTTTGTATATAAGTTCATTTAATTATACAAATTATTATCTATTTAAAATATATATAATATAAAACTGAAAATTTTATATTATAAAATAAATTAATTTATAGGATAATAAATTACGATGATTTTAATATTTTTTATATTAATAATTATTTATATTATAAAAATAATTTTAATTGATACAAATATATTATTATATAAATATATAAATATATAAAATATGATATATTATGTATAACGAGGTTAAACAATTAAGTAAATTATGTGAATCAAAACAATTAAGTAAACTATATGAATCAAATATGAAACCATTACAATACATGATAGATATATTTGATAATCATGTCGAATCGTGTTTGATGTCTCTACACGAATAATTAAATAGGTTAATACATATATCACGAATTATCACCCTTACATGTGATCAACGTACATAGTAGAATATGATCTAAAGTAATAGATTGTATACTCAAATTCACATGTAGACTTAGCTAGAATTAAACCAATACATACCAACAATATCCAATTTCGCATAGGGTTGGGTGATCAACTTATTTTTGTTCCACAAGTCTGTTGTCTGGTGAGCTATACAATCAACAACTAATCATTCACACTAGCATTATTCGACTCAGCAGGAGAAACACTTCTAAAAGCCAAAAACCAAAATACAACTAGTTTGATTCCAAGTCTTTGTCACGCAAGTGTTCCTTCACTTCTGAGGATAAATTCAAAGATGCTTGATCACTATACTGTTGAATCACCAACACAGATGTTGTTGAGAAATCCGAAGAAGTCAACAAACTCCCCACAGGCCCCAATTCTCGGTAATCAGTCCTGTTATTTAAAGCCACGGCTATTTCACCATCAGGTATTCGACCGACCAACATAAGATTACAGTGCCTGACCTCGCGAATCACAGAAATAGTTTCTGCAACATTTCGGATAACTTTCTCTTCATATCTTATGGAGACATCCTTAGATGTTTTCAGCCGAAACTCAGAAAGTACCTCTTCGTCTTTCGAACTTAATCGGTTGCTAGAATTTTCAACCACATCAACCCCAACAATGTTACCAACAGTCTCAGGTTCCAGTAAGAAGCGAATGACCATTAAACTGATACCAGGGTGCTCAGCCATGCGAGCCCCATAAGCAAGGGCTTCGCGATCATCTTTACCTCCAAAGAAAAGAACTGTAATGGAATAGGAGACATTACTCGCACTTACGTGGGTGGTTCCACCAAGTCCACGATCAATAAGTATCCCAACTGAACATGGTGCATGCTCTAGTACCCTATGGTTAACCCAGCGATAATCAGATCGAGTAGTTTCCAGAGAACCATCCAACCTCTGGTGCCTATGGAATGGAAGAACTATAATTGCAGCTCTCTTCCTCTCAGCAGTGGTGTAAATGTCCTCATGCATATCAGTCATGGACGAGATAGCAGTCATTGGCCGAACAGACACCTGGCTCAGTTGCTGAAAAGCCTCAAATGCTACAACGATGTAGTCGGAACCTGAGCGTCTGCCCTTATTCCAAAAAGGTAAACCATTTTTCCTTGCTTTGTGAACCATTAAGAGAGCTGATGACCTCTCAGAGAACTCCATCAGGTGCATTGCATATACACGAAGGCCTTCAGACTTCTGAATCCCTCGAGAGGCCTCAAAGAGATTAATCATTGATGGTATGTTTCTCGCACTATGAAAACAGGCCAAAATCCGAAATTCAGCATTTGAGTTTTTCCTTTCAACAGTCCTATGCTTGTAATCAACAATTTTTGCCCTTCTCGCTGGCTTGTAAACAGCCATAACAAGAGGGGTAGTGATAAAGGTAGTAAAGAGAGCCATTAGCACCATAATGGCAAATACTTGATCATTCAAAACCTGAATAACAGAATCCACTACACCATTAGAAAGAAAGTCAACTCTAAATAAAACAACTAAGCTATGAACCTGCTCAGTGATGGAAGAAAAAACAAGTTACCTTTCTATCTTTACCGATGTTAAGTACTATGAGTTCCACCAAGCCTTTAGTATTCATCAAGAGCCCAAGTGCAAAAGCTTCATGGCGAGGCACTTTGCAAGAAAGTGACACAACAACAGTGCCAACAATCTTTCCGAAACAGGCTGTAAAAATGACCAAAGCCAATAAACCCCATGATTGGAGACCTTTAATTGTAGCTACATTTGTCTTCAATCCACTTGAAACAAAGTACAATGGCAGAAAGAGGCCAGATACAAGATCCTCCACTTTTTCCACAAGAGCAACTACAAATGGACCTTCCTTAGGGATAAGCACTCCAACGACGAAAGCACCAAACATGGCATGAATTCCAATAGCATCAGTGATAAATGCAGCTACCAGAACAGTTGCTAATGTAGCGCAAATGTATGTTTCATCTATTGGCTCACCTTCGTGGCATCGCTGAACCATCCATTTGAAAATTCGGGGAACAATGAGAATTGAACAAATGACAAAAGTACACCCAGACAAGAAGACCCAAAATGGAACAAGAGAAGAATGACTAGAGCCAGAGAGGGCAATGGCAAGAGCAAGTAGAATCCATGCAGCAACATCATTGACTGCTGCAGCTGACATAGCCATCCTGCCAACGTCAGTAGTTAAAAGCTTCAGCTCAGCCAAAATGCGAGCTAAGACTGGGAAGGCAGTTATGGAAAGGGCCACACCCATGAATACCATAAACGGGGTAGCATCCACTCCTTGAGATATATTTTCTCTTAGGAGAATTGATGTACCAATGCCTAAAGCAAAAGGAAGACTAATACCTGCAATGGCAATGCACAATGCCTTTTTCCCAGTTCTATGAAGGGACTTAGGATTTAATTCTAAGCCCACAAGGAACATAAACAGAATCAGGCCAATACTTGCCAGAGTATCCAACACAGTATAACTCTTGGGTGGGAATATATGACGCAGAAAATTCTTGCTTCGACCCAGTACTGATGGTCCAAGTATAATTCCTCCCTGCACATACGTGCAACATATAGTAAATCTCTGAGTTTGACGCTAGTGTCAGATAGATTGTAAGATGCAAAATTGTCAATTTGATGAAGGCCCGTGAAAAGGAACTCATGTACTACATGCCAGGGCTTGAACTACATAAATCCATAGAGAAAACACAGAAAATAATAATAATAATAATCCAACTAGTACACACAAAAATCAATTAAAATCTTGAAATTAAAAACCCGTTAACGAATTAGAAGAATTTTGAATAAAAAAATAAAGATTATAAAGAACAAGGCTTTGGAAAAAAGTGTCGAGTTTCTCAAATATGATCTTCAATCAATTGCTGGGCAGTTCAGTTTCAGGATTCACATAACAAGAACATCAAACAGAGAAAGCAAAATCTACAGAGAAGTTAGTTTGCCATAGTATTGAGCAAGAAGAGGAACTGACAATAATCTCAGCAATGACGCGTGGCTGTCTCAATGGTCTGAGAAGAAAAGCAAGAGCCCTTGTGAGTGCAATAACCAAACATATCTGCAGAGTGGCAAGAGGAAGCGCAAAATCAAGAGGACTATCACCCTGAAACACCCCATTTGATGCAGCCTTCATTGGAGAAGGACACGTAGCATTGGAAGAAGCCATTCCTCTCCTCCGAAACAAACACTTTCGTCACTCAATCACTGCAAAAAAAATAAATAAATAAATAAAATAAAAGATATGCAAACAGATTGCACTACCAGATATATATCAATTCTCAAGATTGTAACATAAACATATTCATCAAGAAGTCAGTAGATCAATCACCGCGTGAAACTACGTCGTACTGAACCGAAATTTGATAATTATAGCATCAAAATATGAAGGTGCATTACTAACAAATCCCATTCTACACGTTCAAGATAGACAAGACAAGACAAATACCTGTTAATTTGCCACCAAGTGCTGGTGGTGGCGGCGGTGGTGGCAGAGATATATAAATCCGTCCCCTGAAGCGTTGAGTTAAAAGATTGTTTCTGCAAAGGCTTCAGGGTTTACTTTATGACTTCAAAATTCTCAAAAGTCAAAAAGCAATTTGAAAGCATTCTTCGATGCTCATTTCGCTATCGAAAGAGAAAAAATGTCTGTTTGCGTATTTCTTGAAAGCAAGTCCACTCACCCAACTGCCAACTGATGTTACTCAAATCACTTGCTACTTATCCTATAATCTCAAAACTGTTAACAAATATAACATCAAGGTAACGTAAAAACACAGACTTCATAGTGTTTTAATGGAATTTAATACTTCAAATATTTTTATTATCAAATCAAGTATCTTCTTGTCAAATAAACCAATTCTATAACTCTACATCTTATTAAATGTTTGCTAAATATCTTTAAATATATAGAAAAATGATTAACACTTTCTCTAATTATGAGATTATGTTTAATACTTATCGTGTAAAGGATTGGTTTGACAATGAACTTAAGATTTTATTAAAATTTACAACAGTTTTGTTTTATAATTTGTCAAAGTAATTGAATTGATTTCACGTGGGTGGATCTGTGTGAATCTTGAAGAAATTTTGTTTGTATTGAAAAGTCTTTAGTGGAGGTCTAATTATTGAAGTTCAGATTGAAAAACGGGTTACATCTTATTAAAAAAATAGCATGGCTTAAGGGTATCTTTTGTGCCTTTTAAGGAGATGATGATAAGCAAATTTTCAATGGTGGATTGAGATGAAGAGAAGATTGATCAGCTAATATGGGTATATGATGATAATAGTGACAGCGATGAGATGATGCAGCAGTGGTGGCTACAGTTCATTTGTCAAAGTCCTTCCCAAATACACAAGTTGAGCCGTTCTTCTTATGTGCAGTCCAACAGGGTCATCTGAAAAGTTGAAGTCAAAAGAGTGGCTCGCAAAGTTCGGTGCTTACTGGGGGTGTGGGCACTCGTCGGGCACTGCTTACCCTTTCAATGCCTAACATGAAGGATCTCTGTAACAACTATAATATATATATATATATATATATATATATATATATATATATATATATATATATATATATAAATCAAATGATCAAACAACACATGAAAACACACCCATTTTGTAGCACAAATTGCAAATCTTGAATGTCACCCGTCCATGATGCCCGAGTCATAATTGCGACAATGGTGCTGCCGCTGGATAATATTAATTTATTTTCAAGTCTCAAGCCAATTTTGCTATAGGTTTTGGGATAATTCTAATTTGTTCTCTGAGGTTAGGCCTAAAAAAAATCGAGGACCTCAGTTTTCTGAAATCTCCCTGAGGTTAGGTCAAAAGAAAATTGAGGATCTCAGTCTTTTGAAACTCAAAATTACCCCATGAGGTTACTGTAGCACCGTTAGATTTAACGAAAAATGTATTAAATAGTAACTTAACGCTTTAGAAACCATTTAAAAAATGGTATTATAATCTATTTTACTGCTTATTAGCGTTAATTTATTATTTAATACATTTTTTGTTAAATCTAATATTAGCATTAAGTTATTATTCAATACATTTTCCGTTAAATCTAACGGTTTAATACATTTCTCGTTAAATCTAACGGTGATACAGTAACCTCAGGGGGTAATTTTGAGTTTCAGAAAACTGAGGTCCTCAATTTTTTTTTGTCCTAATCTCAGGGGGCAAATTAGAATTAACCCATAGGTTTTCATCATACTTTAATGAGAGCAGTGCCCTTGTTGCATCTGCAGGGCTCCATCGATAGTGGGTGCGCGCGGGTGCCGTTCACAGAGGAATGGTAAAGGAATGGCGCTGTTGGAATTTAATTGAAAATGATGCTTTTTGGTCTAATACTTAAAACCATTGGACTATAAACATGTTGCATTAATAATAATAGCAAAAATAAATATATAAATAAAAGAATCGAATTTCTTTAATGAAGAACTATTATTGATGATTTTTTTCTTTACCCTTTTCAAAAATTAAGAAATAATCTTTTGAATAATAAATGATTAATTAATAAATTGACTTGGTTACTTTCAATAATTAATTCTTATTTGAGTGATGTTTTGATTAGCATTAGCATATAATACATATTGTTTTATCAAGCTAAAATCCAAAATATGGAAGCTACGGGTCTTTTCACGGTTCTTTCATACAATCGATTCTATTGTAATCTACTTAACCGTTATTTAATGCTGACATTTCTTTTCGTAAAGTAAAGTTTAAAGAAAAGAAAAAATTAATGCTTGTTATAAAGGACGGCAACAGGTGATCTAAACAAAGCAATATAAATAATCAAATTAAAGTGAACTTTTGTTGCACTTTAAGAGATTTTATATTCAGTGATGGAGATTTAATGAATAAAGTTTTGATTAAAGAATAAAGTTACATGCTTGTTAAAATAATAGCATGACAAGGTCTCTAGGGTATCTTTTATATCTTTAAAAAGAATGATTATAGGCAATTTTTTAGCGCTGGATTGAGTTCAAGATAAATTAAATTGATCAGCTAATAATAATTTAAATGCCCATTTGGATATTTTAATATTGACCCATATGATCAATTTTTTTTTAATTGACATAAAGCTAGAAATTAATCCTAGTAAGAGCAGATTAAACTAAACATTTACAAGCAAAGATATATCTGGGGAAAGCAATTCAGAAATTTATGCTGAAGTCACTTGGCCAGTGAAGCAAGTAAAAATATACACTTAAAGGGTGCAACCATCTGGGTTCCAATTGATTTCAAACATTTCATCAGCCAGTTTCTATATCTTCCTCCGCGTTAATCTTTATCGAAGACCCTGCTCCATGTGTTCGAGCAGCATATTGCTGTATCACTAAGACTGAAGCTGTAGTTGAGAAATCAGGACAAATGAGCAAGCTGCCAATTGGCCCCAATTCTGGGCAATCGCCCCTCACATTCATTGACGCTGCTACGACACCCACAGGCGTTCGACCAACCAAAAACATGTTGCATTTGTTGAACTCCCTAATCTTATCAACAGTTTCTGCATTGTTTTTTACTGCTATCTCTTCGAACTTGAATGAATCTGAACTTGAAAACTTTTGTTTGATCTCAGCAAGAAAGTGGTTTTCATCATCTGATGAAACTAATTTGTTGGAATAATAGGCTGTTATACTGTCATTCACAACAGTCTCTTGTTGCATTTCAGGACTTGCCACGAAGCGAATGATGGTTAGACTGATACCAGGATGTTCTGCAATGCGTGCGCCATAAGCAAGGGCTTCAAGATCATCATTTCCGCCGAAGAACAAGACTGTGATGGAACAGGAAAAGTTACTTGCAGCTACCTGAGTGCTTCCACCAAGGCCACGGTCGACTAAGATCCCCACTGAGCATGGGGCATTCTCCAGTACCCTCTTGTTCACTAAACGAAACTCAGTTCGAGTTGTCTCCAGTGTTCCATCCAGCCTCTGGTGTTTGTGGAAGGGGAGAATTATCATGGCTACTCGTTTCCTCTCAGCACTGTCACAGATGTCTACGTGCATGTCATGCATTGCTGAGATTTCTGTCATCGGACGGATAGAGACTCGGCTTAGCTGCCTATAACTCTCGAATGCAACAACAACTTGATCGGTATCTGACCTCGTTCCCTTGTTCCAAAAGGGTATTCCATTCTTTCTTGCTTTCTGTACCATAAGTATTGCGGATGGCCTTTCGGAGAGCTCCATGAGGTGCATTGCGTATACACAGAGTCTTTCTTTCTTTTCTGTGCCTCGTGAAGCCTCAATGAGATTAATCGTTGTGGCAACGTTCCTTAGACTATGGAAACAAGCTAAGATTCGTAGTTGATCATCTGGATCCTTTCTCCTAATTGTTCTGTTCTTGTAACTACTGCTGCTTGTTTTTTTAGAAGGCTTACGGACCGCCACGACCAAAGGTGTCGTGATAAATGTTGTGAAGACAGCCATCAGAACCATGATTGCAAACGTTTGATCATTCAAAACCTGAAACATCAATCAGGAAAATTGATTAAGATAAAGAAATTAACCGAGTATAAATATTAGCAGAGCCGAACAAGTTACCATTGTAGTAAACTGTTGAAAAAATAGCTAGCGGTTTACCTTTCTGTCTTTACCAATGTTGAGGACAATGAGCTCCACTAATCCCTTAGTATTCATTAGAAACCCCAGCGCTAAAGCTTCCATGAGAGGTACTTTGCAAAGGAGGGATACAGAAACGGTTCCAATAATTTTTCCAAAACATGAAGTAATTATAACCAAGACGAGGAACCCCCAAGACTGAAGCCCTCGAATTGTGGCTACATCAGTCTTCAATCCGCTTGAGACAAAGTACAATGGCAGGAAGAGACCAGACACAAGATCCTCAACTTTTTCTACAAGAGCACTAGCAAAATGCCCTTCCTTCGGAACCAGAACTCCAATTATGAATGCCCCAAAGAGGGCATGAATGCCAATGGTATCAGTAATAAATCCAGCTAAAAGAACAATTGACAATGTAGTACATACATATAGTTCTTCCACAGGCTCACCCTCGGGGCAGCGCTGTTGCATCCATCTAAAAATAGGCGGGACAATGAAGGTGCAAGCTACAACAAAGCCTGTCCCACACAAGAGAACCCATAACGATACAAGCGGAGAACGCCCAGTTCCAGAGAGGGCAACGGCAAGAGCAAGTAGAATCCAAGCAGCCACATCATTGACAGCCGCAGCTGACATTGCCATCCTTCCAACATCAGTGGTCAACAGCTTGAGTTCTGCTAAAATACGGGCCAGGACAGGAAATGCAGTAATGGAAAAAGCCACCCCCATAAATATAAGGAACGGAGGCCCATCTACACCTTTTGAAATAGTTGAGCGGAGGGCAAATGAGGTTCCTATCCCTAAAACAAAAGGTAGGGTGATGCCTCCAAGGGCTATGCTAAGAGCTTTCTTACCAGTCCGACGGATGCTCTTTAAGTCTAACTCTAAGCCTACTAGGAAGAGAAAGAACAGAAGGCCAAGGTTGGCTAAAGTGTCCAGCACTGTGTGGCTTTTCGATGGAAAAATTGCGTTCAAATATTTTTTGTTCCTTCCCAAAGCTGATGGGCCAAGTAATATTCCTCCCTGCAAAAATAGCTTTAAAATTTTATCTCTGATCTCCGTTTCTATCCTTTTTACATAAACGAATACATGAAAAAGAAGATTATCACTTTACCATAACAAAAATATAAAAAAATAACCAAGTTAAAGACGTGTTTTAAAACCTAGTAAAACCTTTTAATTTTTTTTATTAGCTAACTTAAGCTTGCTTAAGAAAGACTTATAAGACCCCTTGTAGAAAATGCTTGTCAAATATAACGATAGAACAGGTAGAAAAATCATCAAGTTAGAAAAGAAATGGAACACGCTAACGAGCATTAGCTCGTCAAGCACTCGTTAACTCGTTAAATAATCACTTCAAAGAGCCCCCACAAGCACATAGCGATTCTCTCAATTCACCCTTACAAGAAGCAATTACACTGACATAACTCGTGCCAGTTTGCTGAAGCCATGTGATGTACGCGGGTGAGGCACATGGTTACAACTCTATTGCATGCTAAAGTCAAAAATACCTTTTCTTCAAAAGCTCAAAACAATAGCAACTTTTGACAAAATTTTTTCCTTTACACACAACATTTTTGTTTTTCTATTCATCGATTAATCATTCAGTGGTGGAGCGTGGAAATTGTAAATGCGATAGAATATTCTCCACCAAGATCAGTTTATATGAAACGGAAGTATATATATAATAATAAAAAGTTGAAAACTCAAACTAGTTGCTAGCTAGACGACGGGAAAGGAATAGAAGAAGGAAAGAACTGGCTAACATAACAATTAACAACTATTAATTATACACGTCAAAAACTTCCTACAATAGTTTACTTCAGATGAAAACCGAGTAAGAAATTTGAAGGAATCTCAGCAACTTGCTGAAACTAAAAATAAAGAAGAACAACTTACAACAATCTCAGCAATAACACGAGGCTGTCGTAGAGGCCTTAGAAGAACAGCGAGGATACGTGTAAGCAAAACCACTAGGCAAATCTGTAGAATTGCAAGAGGGAGTGCATAATCAATAGGATTATCTCCTTGGAAGACTCCATTCGAGGTGGCCTTCATGGGCGCAGGACATGTACCTCCAGCAGTGTCACTTGTCGCCATATTGTACCAGTATCACCCCAAAAAACTAAACTGAACCAATCACTAGTTCACAAGCACTTCAGCGCCTGCAAAATAATTGAAATAATAGCGATCAACATAGGAGTGGAAATCGGAGATTCACAAGCTGACAATTAACATTTGCCAGACCAACCCAGAAAGATAATACAGTTAAGGGAGTTTCAGCTGAGATAAGAAGAGTAAAAAAATAATACGTAAGAAGAAAAAAAAAATTTATATATATATATATATATATCAGATTCGGACTTCAACTTTACGTGTAAAAGCAACCGAACCCTCAAAGAAAAGTCTCATTATTATCTATTACTTACCAAAATGGCAACCTTTTTAGCATAAGATTAATGAAAGGAGATAATGAAGAAGTGCAAAAGCAATTGATATCTAAGTACTTCCATCATCGCCTAATTAAAAAACGCTGTTGGCCCAATTTGCCAACGTCTGGTTCAGTCAAATATTCTAAAGGAGACTTTATATTTCCCAATGAAACAGACAAAGCCGGAGTTGTTGCTTCATCATCGTCTAATACGAATATGAATATATATTAAGAGGAAGAAAAGAAAAAGAAGGAGAAGGAGAACCAGAAGCACACGGCGGGGGGCATTCAGATTTGAAAATTCCACGGATCTCACGTTGAAAGTTGACAGTTAACAAATAAGACTCACTGAAATTAATTTCGACACGTGCGAAAAAAATTTTCCACGGTAAGCCAATAATAACAAACCGGTCCACGAAGAAAGGGTATTATCGTATTTTTCTGATTAATATTCAACTAAAAACGATGCCATATTTCTAACTACTAGACATGAATAAGATTCTCTCGTAATTTTAGTTTCACTTTAACTTTTTCAGATATTATATCACGTTAAAATTTATATGCAAGTGCAGCCTGATGTAAAAGACAATGATGTCCCTCTTAATGGCATCAAATTTTCCATTATCAAACGAAAGATACCGATGAAGATTGGCTACAGGGAGAAAAAAGCTGAGCTGTTGATTTCTCTGCTGAACGAACACAAACCCTTTTATTGTCTATACCAGATAACCACAGTAAAACTAAAACATACTATAGATAAACCAAATCAGAAAAAATCTCTATTTTCACGCATTTTCTCAAGAACCAAATAGAATAAGAGAGGGTAGGAAAAAAGAGAGATGAATGGTCACCTGAACATGCGTGAATGTAAAAGCTAGCTAACAATTCCTTAAAGTAGTTTCTTTTATCTTCATTTCGAACTGATTTTCTCCTATAATGTTCTTTGAATCTTTATCAATGAACGATAACGAAGAACTATGGAGAAAAATTCATATAAATGATGAATGAACATAAGCAGGGACGAGCCTCGGAGAACTTATATATATATGAGAAGATCCGGGAAGGTCGAACTTGTAATGTCAATTATACCCTTGTGTTGCGTCATCAGTCAACATTCCACCTTCCCTGTAATTTACAAAAATAACAGTGAGCGACCGATAATTTCAATAAGTGCGAAAACCGCTCCTACTATTGATTAATTGTAACCTTAAAAGTAATAAAATTTGAGCAAAATAATACTATTCTATTCAATTTAATAATTTTATATTTTATCAAATTTTATATTTACAAAATTAAGAATAAAAATAATAGAAACTCAAATTTTATGATTTTTATAAAGAAACAAAAATTAAAATGTTACATTATTTACATTTCATCAACATAAATTCTATACTAATTTAATATCACAAAGATTTCATATACAAAAAAAAAAATTCATAGGATTGTTTATGCAAGTTTGGATTAATTTTATATTTATTTTTTGTTCGTATAAACTTTTTTTGTATGTTTTATAGGATAGTTTTTGTTTATATATATTCTATCTCAAATCAAAGGGTGATTGTATTATTTTGTTTGGAATTTGATAATTTTAACCGTATGAACTAGTAATGGGAAAAATTGGCATCACTTTTTAAAACTTTTGGTGGTTAATGATATTTGTAAACCATAAGGGGGGACATTGAATTTTGCGACTCATTTTCCACATCGCTGCTCCAAATGACCAGCAACAAATATGACTAGTTGATTACAGCACTGCCACGAGTAATTGAAACTTTTTCTTGTCTAAATAAGGATCGCGCGGATTTGTTCTACAAAGTGATAAAATTACACATTTAGGAACGTAAACCTAATAACATTGATCTTATATTTCTATATTAACTATATCAACAAAGACTTTTGGTGCTAATATTTGGTAAAAATTAGGAACACGTAAAAGCCCAAACCTAACCAAGAAAAATATATGATAATGATATTATTGCAATCAAGCATTCTGGCAAAAGAAAAAAATTTTGATATTTAATATAAAAATTAAATAAATTCCATTAAAATTATAATTTTCATTTAAAATTACATCATAATTTCATTAGTATTGTTTATTCAATTATTAAAATTTTGTTGATATATTTTTATTTTTTTTTTACATATTTATGAAGAGGCTCTGTTTTAATATTTAACTAATTTTTCTAAATCCTTACATAACTTTTTCATATCTAAATTTATATTTTCTAATAGACATGCCTAAAAATAAAAATAAAATAAAATTGATAAATATAAAAATTATTAAAGTAGATAGTTATAGAAACCGAAATTATGGTGAGATAATGTACCATCTTGGTCATTAATCTTGATAAAATGAGAGAGTTTGAAATATGGTTTGAGTTAGAAAGATAAGTTTGTAATATAAAAAGAGAATGCATATAAAGTTAAGAGCTTTAACTTATATATTGATGTTTAATTTTTCTAATACTTCATATCAATCATAATCTTGACAGTCTTTTGAAATTTGAATATACATTTTATATAAATTTAAAAATAAGATACTATAATTTAATTGTAATTGATTTTCAATAGAATTAATTATAGATATTTAAGAAAATAATTTAACTTTGTTTTTTTCGTTAAACTTGACTTCCTGTAAAAAAAAAAAGTATTCAAGAAAATAAAATATATTATATATATAAATCTTTGAAAAGCTAATATTTTGTATTTAATTCTTTTTACATAAAATAGAGCCTTTAAGGATTTAACCAAAATATTTGGAGTCTTATCGAATTTCAGGTTTAATGTGTTAATGATGTAACATAGATTGCTGGGACATTAAGAATTTAAACAAAAATTTGGGACCTTACCATATTTTATTTTGGGGTTTAGTGATAGAATATAAATTCTTGGAGCCTTACTAGAAGTTACGGCCCCAAGCAATTGCCCTACTTCCTAGGGGTTGAAAGGGCTTGCCCATTGTTCAAAGTATTCTATGCATAATACAACAATTAATTAAATTACATGTAAGGGTGGAAATTTAGGTTTGTGAGTCATGTTCGTGTCATATCGAGTTATGACATTACAAAGATTAGTCCAATTCGAACTCGACCCGTTTATTATTTGTGTCAATGAGACTTAACCCGAATACAATCTGATTATTAAATAGATAACCTGCAAGTGACACGACACAATATACGAACACGAATAATAAATTGGTCATTTTTGTGTTAAACACGAATATGACCCGTTTAACACGATTACGACACGTTTAAATATTTGACACGTTTATGACACATTTTATAAGCAATATTACAATAGATTTAAATGATTAACATAATTATGACACGATCTGGCATTTCAATTTCTAACATATTTTAGTATTTTTAAATTAAAAAAAAAGTAATAATAAGCAGATATTCAAAATTCATCCACAATACAATAAAAAATCCACTAAATATCAAGTTCCATACAAACTTGAATGTAATTTAACTTCAAAAAAAAATCCATTACATCTTTTTAACTTTTAAGTAACCTACAAAAAAATATTAAAAAAAATAAGGGTAGTTCAAGATCATATCAAAATTAATAATAATATAATATTAATATTAATAAAAATACAACATTGAATTTAAATATCTAATAAACATATAATGAATTTTAAAATTAATTTGTATTTATAATTGTGTCACTTTAACAATAATCGTGTAAATCCGTGTTAGTCGTGTTATCGTGTTTTATTAGTATTAATCATGTCATAAATGGGTCCGTATCACCCGCAGGTATAATCTCTCAATTCAAACACGACCCAATTATTAAATGGGTAAAATTTTCAATCCGAACACGACCCAAACACGATTAAGACAAACCCAAACCCGTTAATTTTCTTGTCGTGTCGTGGCCGGTTCGTGGATCGTGTCGAAAATTTCCACCGCTAATTACATGTAAACAACCTTTGTTAGATGTATGTGTGTGTATATATATATTATTGCTATATTTATAAACTATATATTAAAAGGAAATTAAAAATTGCACAAATTAGATGGACTCCATAATGAATGAACTAATTTATGAAAATTTATATTAGATGACACGTTCCGACACTCAGACACTTATTGTCATAGGCTATTAGACACTCTATCAGTCCATATTAGGCGTGTGCAAATAAATCCGACCCAATCGGGTTGATCGGGTTATGTTCATATTGTAATGAAAGGAAACTCGAAATCGGGTTGAAAAGATCGGGTTTAAGCTAAATCGGGTTATCATCGGATTTTCTTAAAGTAACCCGCTAAAACCCGACCCGCCATATATTCTAAAAAATAAATTAAATAATGCCACGTGTGACTATTCTAGTAGTTATTGTATACTATTACAGTATACCTTATACCTTAGCACATCTTATAACAAATATAAAAACTAACTTTCTAAACCTTTTCCCATGCCTAGCCGCCTCTAATCTTTCTTTCTCTTCCTTTCTCCTTCATCCGATTTCTTCCTCTTCTCCCTTCTTCATTTACAATTTCTTCTCTTCTATTTTGCCACCATCTGCCATACAATCCAAAGCATAACACAATAGAACCAAAATAGCAAAACGACACTGATTGAAACAACCTATTGAGACAAGCCACTGCCAATAGTCTACAAGCATTACGCTTTATGAAAAGAAACTAATGGCAACCCAACACCACCATATAATCTATAAACTTGGAAATCTCTATGCTAGGTTGTTTGGTCTGTCAGTCTATGTGAGAAAAGAAGAGAAAATGTAACAAATTTGTGCAAGAGAAAAGAATATGAAACAAAACCGTAGAGGCTTCTATGGTGGCGTTGGAGGTTGGTGATCTCGTTGGCGATGATGGGTTGCTCGGCTGTGAAGGAGCTGAAGTACTGGACATTTGAGAATGCGGCCAACATTTGCTTAGTTTTTAGGTTTTGTATTTTTTTAATTCAAAATATTAATAAGAAAAATTTAAATTTTTGGAAATAAAATGTAGAATGTAAAATATGATTATAACCTTCAATCCGACAACCCGATGAACTCGATCCGATCTGAAGTAGCAGGTTATGCATCAGATTTCTTTGTGCAAAAACCCGAATTCGAGTGTAATTATCCTAACCTGATGCATCATCGGGTTGAGTAGGATCTGGTGAAACCCAACCCGAGCCGTGTGCACCCCTAGTCCATATGACAAGATCATGTAATGCAACTTTTTAGTACGTGGTTCATTTTTATGATTCACTCATTAAATTTGATCTATTTTAACAATTCTTTCAATATATTAATCTTTATATACAAACTTATGGTATTGTTTTTTATTGCCATATTACTCTTTGACCTTTTTCATTTGATCTATTCCAATTATTATTGTGATAACTAATAAATCAATTCATCTATTGGATTCTAACGTTATTCATTTTTAAAGTGTATGATTGTCCGTATGTATCGTTTCTTGGATAAGATTCTTTATAAATTTATTAATTTGGGTTTCTAAACACTTACGTGTAAATTAAAAAAGAAATTATCATAAATGTTGACTTTGATCTAGAGAAATAATAATAAACTGTCTACGAAATAAAAATTTGTACCACTTAGACTTAATAACAATAATTCCTATAAAATAGTCAGATAATTTAGCGCGGATAATTATCATTTCAATAACCTGTTGCGTCGTGCGTGGCTTAAATTCTGATATAAATAGTAAAACCATGATGATCCCCTAAGGTTTTCCCAAAGTCAATAAACTCCTGATGTTTCAGAAATACACACAGACATCCTTGCCGTTAGACGTCACTCAGGTCAGACGTTAAATCAAATATTGTAAGGGCAAATTTGTAATCTGATAAATAAATATTTTTTTGAAGAAAAAATCCTTTTTTTTTCGTTGATGTGAAAGCTTAGTTCAAGGTAAAAGGAAAATTTTATGAGAAAAATAAAAAGAATAATGGATAATCATAATTGGTTTAATTAAGTTGTGTATATTATATTATTTTTTATTCCTGCGGTCTGAACGAGGGCAAAACAGTTATTTTAGTAGTTTTTCACGGCTCTGCAACTATCAGAGCATGTTCCTGGCAAACTCCAGTTAACGGAATGGGTGTCTGTGTGCAATTCTGAAATATTAGGGACTCGGGATGTTTGGGCAAACCTCAAGGGGTTTTATGAAATTTCCCCCCTAATGTTTGACTTTTATGTAGCAAGATAATAACACACATAACGAAATACAAATGTGCGCAATTTAGACTTTATAACAATAATGCCCATAAAATAATCAGATAATTTAACTACTAGAATAAGAATCGTTTTCCCGTACAATATGTGATAATTTAACTAGTATAAGTATCATTTCAATAAGTTGGTGCGTCGCTTATTTATGTCATACCTTTTGATCCTGTCCACAATAAGTGCATGTGGCAATGATAAGGGAAGTTCTATTTCTTTTGAATATTTTGAAATTAGGTTGCTGTATGTCATCATCGAACAAGATACTAAAATTAAAAGCAAATTTGGTGATACATAATTAAAGTCACATTTAACACGGAGCAACCTTCAAGTACCAATCGATTTAATTAAGGTTATCTAAAATCTTGAAGTCGGCATCACGAACATCACCAATGATGCCAATGATGCTAACCACCATACATGTGTCCTCTACGTACTAAAATTGGACCCACTGGCGTGGTGTGTTTTTTTTTTTTTTTTGAAAAGAAAAGTCAAAGAAGATTTGTAGATCAATTCTGACAAAGTCTAACCCTAATAATTAACCAGTTATGGAAAGAAAAGTTTCAGTCGGTGATTGTGATTCGTTAGTGGAAAAAGATTTATTTCGTTCGACTTCTTTAAATAGATTTTACAAGGGTAAATCTAAATAAAATAGATTTTTTATAAATAGAGTTTTTGTTAAAAAATTATGAGTTATTTAAAAGCATAAAAATAAAAATATTTATTATAATTAAATTATAAAAAATGAGTATTATTATAATAAAAGAATAAGCACGCATTATAATTTTCGGGATTTAATCTTGAGGTCGGAGAAAAATATTTGTACTTTCTCCGGGGCGGTGTTGGCTTTTCCCCCCTAGATCCGCACCAGCAGCTATCATGTTGAATTTAAATTTTTTTTATTTGATGAGTAATTTAGTTAATGGAGTTGAAAACTTGAATTGAACACTTGGTCATTTCAAAAAATATTTTATTGTCTCTTTGTTTATAAATCTCAAGCTGGACTTTCCTCAATCAATCAGTGACAGCCACAGCCATTTAAATCATTTGATAATCTTAATTATTTATTCAACTTCAATTATTGCAAACTACATAATTACACTCATATATTTGGTATGTGTATAATTGTGTAAAATTATAGCTTAATTTTTTGTCATATCTTGTGAGTCCTTTTATAATACGTCAGCTGTACTGATACAGCAGTTTTTTATTTTATTTTTTTAAATGGAAATGTTGTAAAAAAAAAGTGTAAATGAAGCCATTGCATTTCGACTTGTTTCTTTGTATCATTTCAATATTCCTATATCCAATCACAATATGATGAAAATGTGTGATTTGGATGGCATCATACATTGAATTCTGATTATATGGTATCCCTTCATCAAAACGTTCTTTACCTTGCATCTTACCACAATTCTGACCAGGTTCAAGTAAACGAAATTTTGGAAAATTTATGCCTTTTTAAAAACAACCTCGAAAACAAAAGTTTTACCCATGGCCTCCTAGCTTGAGTTAACCACAATACCCATATTTTATTTGAAATAAAATCATAACTTTTCGTTTTCCCCCCCGTCATGTTCGCGGAAGGATTCGTAGAAACGGCTCCGAGCTGCGGTTGTCCGACCTAATCCAAATCCAACGTTGTGTTAGAGTTCATGCGTGAAGAGTAGTCGAATATGAAACTTAGAAAAAAATGGATCAAGATGGATTAATTGTAGGGTCGACGATGGATATACCGATCATGCATGAAAGTGTTCAGTACGATTTCGTGCGGTCAGGTTTAAAGAAGCGATAAGATAGATGTGAAAATGTTCTAAAAAGAAAATAATTAATCAGCGGCCATTGACGCAACTTAGCATTGTCAGGTTTAAATAGGTTATTTTGACTCCGACCCATCTAGCCATTGTAACGGATACATCTGACGGAGAGCTTTTGTGCTTAGACAAACGTTTTTGGTGTGTTTTTGAATTTTTTGTTGTAGAAATGTTATGATTGTATAATAATAGGCATTCAAATGTTGAGTTTTGGTATAGATTTATGGGTTTTATGCTTGTTAAAACATGGAGGATTGTCAAAGGTTGAAAAAAGAATCTGACAGCTCGACGGATAGATAAAGAGTTGTCGAATATCCATCGAATTGTGTCGAATTATCGTCGAATTTGGATATGCTATCGTTGAACTATAGTTCAACATCATTGAATTGTAGAACTGGTCAGTATCATCATTATTTAATAGGAGGTTATTTAGATGTTATGCCATCAAAATTTTGTTGGAACTACTTTTAAACCCCCAAAATAGCGGCTAGCCTTGTAAATTTCCCTTATTATCAACAGATTATAAACACCAAAAACTGAACTACCAATTATATCAGCAAAATTGACTCCTCATTTAGGTAATTTTTGGTCATATCTAATATGTTTGGTCAATATAATGAAGTTTTTTGCAGATGAGATACACACATACATACACACATGCATATATATATATATATATATATATATATATGGTAAGTCTTTCAACTCAATTCAACAAGCATATGGCTATACAATTGTGTGGCATTTTTGACAGAAATCTGCTCATCGACTTGGAAAGTCTAGTTTAGACAACAAGCAACAAATTATAAATTTAATAACAATAAAATAAATTATATTATACATATTATAAAATTTAAAAGAAGAAGTTTAACTTCATAATTGCCTCCTAGAACAATACAAATCCTCAAATAATATGCAAAATTACAATTACATTAAATTATAAAATTATTTAAAAAATCAGAATAAATTAATTAGAAAAATCGGATTTTTTCGAGGATTTTTTCCACAGCAAAAGTGAGGGCAGGGATGAAAATTTCAAATTGGACTTTTCACGGATACACACCCACACAAAATTTCTACTGATATCTCTAGATATCGAGGCTGCTCTTTGCATCTAGCTGCAATCAGCCAATAACGCCAAACCCGGACCCGTCTCTATAAATTACTATCCTTTGAATATGAATAAATGATCCGCATTAATTTTGTAAACGTCATATATAAATTTTGTAAGTGTAACATTATTCTTTTATTTATTATATTTAACATTAAATCTTAAAACAAAATAAATATTAATATGTTAAAAATTATATAATTTTTTTCGCAGACTAATATAATTTTATTATCATCTTTATTTTACTATTACATTTAATGAAGTTCATTGCGTATGAAGTTTCTCTTAAAAATTCATTATAAAAACTAACTTAAATCAATAATATTTAATTAACAAATTATTTTTGTAATAAATTTTCAATCATTAAATATTATTTCAACATTGATTAATGGTTGAATGTTAATAGTATAGAGACTGTTTAGACAATTCAGAAATGAGTTATTTTAATTTTTTATTAATTATATATATTTAAATCAATTGTTTATTCAACTGAAATTTGAAAGAGACATATCTTGTCGTCGATAAAGCCACTCACAATTGAATTAGGCCATGGGAGCTCTGACTCTCCTTTAATTGGAGAAGCTACCGCTCCAACCGGCCCAAAGGTATTGGACTTCGCTCCGCTCCACTGGGGGTGCGATAGCGATAGCTATAGTACTATCTACACCCTGTCTAGCTGCAACGTTGAATCTAATGCTAATAATATTAAACTAACTAAACATAAATGTTAAACTTAAACAATAATGATCAATAATATTCGACTTATAATTTAAATTTTATAATTTGACGTGATAGTCTGCGTGATAAAATCCTACTCGAAATGTAACTTCTGTTTTTTATTTTATAATTTGATGTTGATAAGTGATTAATGATGAATGATTATTTAATTTCATTTTTTAAATGCCCTTTCATGATTGTTTTAATAAAATGCAAAATTGAATCTAGTCCACGTATGTACAGTATACAATCACCTACGAATTAGGTGTTGCATTGAGACTTGGTCGTGGCAAGAAAGATTGTGTTTTCAGTTTTGTTTATTCTACGATGTGTATATTAATAATTTAATATTATCGATAAGATTAATTATCATACTAGACAAATCACATGGTGCAATCTTGTTACAGATAATAATAATTTGATCGTTAATTTGATTTGGTTAATTGGTTTAATAATCAGAGTTGATATCATCAAATGTCATGATCATCATCTATGGTTGTTGTTCATCTCCTTGTTATTTTGGTCTCGGTGTGACCCAACCCAAGCATTTCAATTTGGGCCCAAAGGGATAAAGCTCAATCGAGTTTCGAGTCAAGAAAGGAAGTCGCAGAAATAATTTTGGCGCAGAGTGACAGTGCAGGGTTGCATAAACAAATGATTTACGTCCAAGTTCTTGAAGAAGAATCGAAGGTGGTAGTGGGCTTGTTGGGTACTTTGTATATATATAGAGCATTTACAAGCTTATTGCTAAAGCTTTAATATATGCTTTTGATATATAAGAATATTTCACCCAATTATTAAAATCCTGATTCTGATTTAACATCAAGTAAACTAATTAATAAGAAGATGAAAGGACTGAACGAAATACGATTGTGATTGCTTGTCTTCCTCATTCCAAGTACAAGTTTATCATTAATAAACATTCTTAATTAATACTAAATAGGGCAATTAAATTAATTAGTAAGCCCTTTTCCCATTCATGTGAATCTTTCTTTTATTAAATTATTCCTCTCACTTTAATTAGTTATAATTATATATCAGTGGCTGAACAGTGCTAGTGTTCAAAGTTAAATTCTGTCTTCTTTGTTGCTTTAAATAACAATAGAAGAGTTCTGTTACTTTTATGGATTATTATTTGTTTATTAATTAAGTTGTTAATATTTGGAAACACTTTCTTTATTGCCGATTCCGGCATGAAGAATTGAAACGATGCTTCCATTGCTAAACCCCTTTTTGGCTTCACGAATATATATTAAGCAGCCTTCAAGGGCATCTTAATTAACAATTGTTAATTAATTTTTTGGATACAACAGCCGCCCAATTGTGGTCTTGTCACATTATATCATCATCAATCAAGGATTCCTTCTCAATGCCATCCGTTAATGTATTTGATTAATTTTAACAAAGTACTGTAATTATCTGATAAACAATGAATACCGTGAAGGATTGTGTTTGGTTCCATTTATAATTAAGAACATTAAACAAAAATTATGTTCCAAATTTACATTATTGAAAAAAGCAAATAATATTTGATTCAAAACTTTGTGCATAAACTTTATATATGTAACTTTATTTAGCTCTTTCTAACAAACAAAGACTGTAATAAACTCAATCCTATCTCCACATAAAATAAACAAAGACTGTAATTAAAATAACCTAAAGTGATACATACTAGTCATAAAATGTAATAATTGGATATTGAAATTGTCTATTAATTAATAAGAGTTATTTAAAGTTTAATCAATATTGTTATTATGATTTTTGTTTGACTTAATTTAATTAGATGAAACCATTTAAGTGGGTGCATAGGTATCTAGTTCTCCACTTCTGAATTTCTAATGCTATCTCCATCTAGTAATTAACAAGGTTGGCTACGTTAGCATTATGTCAATATACACAATAATCAAAGGAGATTAATGAAAACTTGAACAAAGACATGAATTATTAACAACATCGATCATAAACTCGATATAAAAATAATTAGAAATTTAATTGTTGATATGATACACACACATATATATATATATATGTCAAATAATTTAAACGGCTACGCAAGAAAATAAGAACATGAATGATGGTATTGAGAAGATAGCACCATGTGAGGTTGAATTCATTCATGTGCACTACTTTTCACAAAAGAGAAAAAGAACAAATAAGTTCCACTTTCAGGTAAGATGCATTATCATGGTTCCAACAAGGTCTGCGATGCGTTCCTGGGTGACCGGCCCCTGTAGTAGTCATTGTGTCGTGGCACTCCTTGAGGAGTGACTTTCTCAAATCTCCATTAGGCACGAAAAGTAGATTCCAGGTGGAGGATTTAAATCAACAATAGTGGAAATCAAACGCAAGAGTAGCAAAGAGATTAACAATAGCCATTTTTATGCAAATACATTTTTATGATTTAGCCAAGAAAATGGATGAATAATTTGATAATAAAAATGCCCTTTAACCCAAAAGAGAAGTGGGAGCTGCAAAACTGTAACTCAACAAGGACAAGCAAAGGAAAAATCCAAGCAATGGCATAGCATAAATCCGAGTGCAGATTGAGAAGAGAGAATAATGAAAAGAGATCCCAGAGGACCATGCATGTGGGCAGGCATGAATGATTCTGGCAAGCCCATTATGACAAAGAGATGAATATAAAAAAAAAAAAAAAAAACAGATGATAGAAAGGGCAAAGATATAATAGAAAAATTTTGACAGAAAAAAGGAAAAAAGCTAGCTGTTCAAGCACACAAGGTCATTTCATGGGACAACCCCATTTGTCCAGTAAAGGCATGAAATACGTTGTGCTTTTGCTTGCATTGGTACTTGTCTTTCTGCTAATTGCTGATGTTTGTCTGATATCTCTCTTTCTTTCTCCTATCTCTCGCCCGTCTATGAAGGGAGGTGTCTCTGCATTATGTTCTTTAACTCCATTTTATAATTCTTGCTTCAATGATCCATGTTAACCTTTTAGAATACAACAACAATAATAAATAAAACATCTGTTTAGTTGCCTTTTTATTTGTTATAGGAGCTACTTAATTTTTTTTCCCCTTGTTCTCTTTGTTTTTTTGTCTTCTAAAGCATACCCCAAGTCCCAGCACTCACGCAACAAGCTTTAGCTCTTACTATTGCTTCATTAACCTTTACTTTGCATGCAACTTTTTCTTCTACTAATCCTTGCTATGCGGGTGTCTGTTGGATACATTATTGTTCAAGTTCAACTCACCGCTAGCTCATTAATGTGCTTGTAGTTGTTGACATATACCAACTAGCTCCGGGCACTATGGTAATCAATTCCTTATTGGCAGATAACTAAGATGGAAAAATACAATTTAAGGGAATTTTAAACGCATGTGAACATCTATGCACATAGAAAATCAAGTTTTAGTTTAGGGACATATATTAATGTGTTACCAAGAAAATGAGAACAAAGGTAAAGTAAATTTTAAAAAAAAAGATAGATGATCAGATTCATGTGACGTTAAATCAGCAACAAAACAGTACACTGATCGAATAATAATGTTATCACTTATCACCAAAAGCAACATACAATCTTAGCGCCAAGCATCTTCTGGTATCATGCCAAGAAAAGCTTTAAACTCTGGACCTCTGGCAACATCTCGTCCACCTCTCGCTAGTTGACTTATCCCTCTGTTTGAGGGAAATTATTCGTTACTCAGCACAAATTAATATGTTATATAATGCTTCTTTCTGCCAAATAATCAATATAACATTTATGAATGACTAGTTAATTAAATCTTGATCCGGCAATGTAGCAATGTTAGTGCAACAAAGCGGTCCTCGTGGCTTTGTGAAACGACGTAACCAACAATCTTAGTGAAGATCAAGTAATATTTTATGAGTTAATGGCATCATGTTCTGGGAAGAGATATTATATATTAATTGTTTCAAATCCATTGTATGTGGCAAACACAGCACAATACAGAATAAACTTAAAAGAAAGTAAAAAGAGAGAAATAGAGAATGGAGAGAAGTAAACAAGTGAGGTGATAAGATGGATGGATAGATGGACAGATGAGAAGGGAAAAAGGGCAGTTTGATTGGACAAATGGTGTAATGAGCAGGGAGAGGCTCGATAGAGGGTTAGCCAGGTAGGGCTTAGGGGTAGGACTAACGGAGGGTATCCCTTCACTTCACATGCAGCCTTTTGGTGTTGACAAGACAGGGATTTCAGTGAGTCGTGGCTGAGAATCTGATGTGATCTTTCCCCTCAAATTATATATTATTTTCTTATTGCCATCCTGGTCTCATTGGCCCTTTTGTGGTTCCCCCCACCCTCCATTGTCTGTTCCCCAGTTCCTCCCCACCATGATCATTTAACGTTGTTTGTGAATGCATACAAGCTTTTCCATATTTTGATCTTAAACCAGTTTCAACACCCCTTAATTCTTAAAAATTATACTAATCTATTTTGTGTTTTTATGGTTACACCTTTTCCTTTTATGTTTCCTAAGAACAACCAAAAAAGTAATATGACAAGCATACATATCCAAAAAGTACTTGTAATCACATGAAATGCTACTTTTTTTTCTTGTTGAAAATTTGTGTAAAGTTAGATCATTCAACTTTCTATTTGATCTACAATGTGTTATTTTAATTAATGACATGATGCTCTCTTTTGCAATATTTTCCTGTTAATTTTTCGTTTGTTGTTATTACTATTGTTAAAGAAAAACAATTCAATTTAATCGCATTATACAATCAAATAGAGTTAATAATCTGCACATAAAAAGGAATTACTGCAAAAATTAAAGATTGCTGTAAGTTTTGAAATAACAGTTTCAAATTAATGTTGATGCAAATATGCTGTTGTTGATGCATTGCTCTAATAATTAGACTTGTCTTTTCATATTTGTAAACAAATACACATAGTAACTAATGGTGTAATAATTATTTTATGGTTCATATAAGTTCTGTAATTTACTATTTTTACATTGCGATATCAAATTTTTAATAACAATGAATCTTTCTATTCTTCTGCAGATACAACTCGATTGATGAATGAACCAACCATGTATTTATTAGCTTCTTATGTTTTCTTACTTACGTTTATTTCTACTCTCAATTACACGAAATTAAATTCTTTAATTTGATAACATAAATTCTCTGACTCATCCTCTTTCTCACATTTTGTACTTTTATGGGCAATAACACATGCTATACGTACGCATACCCAATTTAATAATAACCATGGAACCTTGTGATTATTTTGTCGAAGTAATTAATTTAAGCAGCAATCCCCTAACTATAAGAGCTAAAATCTCTAGCCCACTTTTTAATTACGATTCTTAGTTAATTATCTTTAAATTCGAATATGCATATGTATGTTCTCACCAATTAAAAAGATATATACATTGTAGCAATTTTGTTTTGGTACAAGTCATTTCAAGCCAAATGTGCCTAGTGTATCTCCCTCTCCTCGTCACTTCAGCTCTCATTTTTAGTTTTCGACTTTTATATATGTATATATTCTGAACGATCATGAAATAGATAAGTTTTTGCGCATGATATAAATGTTTAATATTTAAAATAGATTCTTGAGAATTAATTATATTAATTAACTGCATATTATATATATATATTAAACATTGTACCTCTTTAATCATATCTAAATTCATAGCATATTTCATGATCATCATTTTGTTACAGAATATGTTGAAATGTTATTAAAATAATTATCTTTTAACCTTCCTGATCTTATTGGTAGCTTATACCATGAGTTTAATTACTATTTTTATAATTCTAAGTTACAATATGGTTGCACTTAAAAGCTGAAAGCTTAGCCTAGAAACTTGAAGGAATGTCCAAACCGAACAAATAAAAGCCGCAATGGAATTTCCCTTGATGGTCTTGGAAAACACTTGCACTCTGCTGCCATAAATTCTTGGATTTTTTTAAGAGAAAAGTGATCTGTGTTCATCACTTTCAACCAGTAAAGTAATCGGCGCATTTTTTAAAAGGTTCGAATAATAGATTGCCGATAGAGAAGTCTATGATTTTACATTTTTAATATTTTATTTCTTCTGATGGAGTGTGCTTTTGTATGTCCAATATGTTTTTATTGTGAGCTAATTTTAATGTTAAAACTAAATGCCGAAGACACCATTCTATAATAATTTAGCAAACAAGTCGAAGATTTGGACGATTCTCAGGTGTCATTTAATATATAAAAATATTGTGAAATGAAACATGATTCATGCCAACACATCGGGATTCTTAGCTTAAGCTTAAAGTTTTCCAAACTCTTTTTAGACTACTGCTCGAGCAAATATCAGTAAAGTGTTTTGCATTTACGGCGCTAGCTAGCTAGTAGCTAAGGAAAGATTCTTCAAAGCCAATTTGGAATATCTTATCTGTATAATAGTAATCATTTAAAGCTATTATCATATAGTTCATGTAGACCTGTATTTTTCTACAGTTTAAATCAGTTTACTCTTCTGAACGGAGATATTGATCATGATGATATTGAGATTTAAGTACTTGTACTGCAAATTTGGTTTCAGACAAAGCTGAACTGTTGTATCTCGCTTTTGCTGCATAATAAGAGCTTAAACTATACTGTTACACGCATGTTCTATAGGCAACAAAATTAATTATAATGATTTTGAAATAGGATGTTGTCACAAATACTAAATTATGCCAAGATATATAACTTTTCTGTTTATAATATGGTAAGCAAAAAGGTTCCTAAAATGCTTGTCAATGGGCTGTCCCTGTCGATTATAGGTTTGCTAAGCGTAAACGGAAACCCTAGTTAGATATAGCTAGGTTTTTCCTGGAATCTCTTGGGTTCGATAACTACAATTTACTAAACACTTTTCAAGTGTTTAGTTTTCGTCCACCGAGCAAACATTTTTCAATTCCGTCAACTCAACCGCAGATAATTATATTTATATTTTATAATATACACGTAGTAATGCAAAAGACATACATAATCTATATATATACACACACACATCTAAATGTACATGAAGTTTTGTATTTCAAAGGAAAATGGAAAAACATAATATATTAAAATGATCCAATTAGTTTGCAATTGTATCTTTGAAGACTAAAATTAAAGACAGACTTGACAAACAAGGGTTTGGATGGAAGTGTAATAACACAGTTCTTGCTTAACTAGATTATGGATTAAATAATATTTATAATAAATAATCTGGCATATGCAAAGGAAGTTATGGGCTCTACATAACGCAAGGGATTGGTTAGAGGCTTCTACAAGGAAACAAGCAAGTAGCTTAAGCAAGGAAGAATACGAATAACTCCCTTTTATTTAGTTCATTGTAAGAAATACTTAAAAAAAAATTATTTCGTGCCTCATGTCTATCTTTGTTTTAACTATATAAAGTCATCACTCCACTCGCAGATCCATGAGATGCTCGGTTTAAGCTAGTGATACTAGAAGCTCTCCACTTCCATTCTCTGTTGACCCTTTTGTGAGATCTTGTTTTTAAATAATAAACGCTATCTTCACCTCTTTTCTTCTCTACCCTTCCAGCAGTTCCCAGTTCATCATCTCTCGGGACTTATAGTCCATTTCATCTTCTGTCAGTGTAATTCTTCTCGCAACTTTGGCTGAGAATTTGAAGGACGAGTGCTGCCATGGGGGTTCTCTAGGGCTATGGGAGATAAGCTACTCTTTTTTTTTTTTTTTTGCATAGTTACATGTGATAGTAGCGTAGATCTGTGCATCAATCTTGCAATTAAGCATAAATATACATAAATATTCATTAATTTTGCAATTTGCACCTTTTTGTTCAATAATAATCAAATTTTGATGATTTTTTTTGGTTACTTTTTCAGGGTTAAGAGAGCTTTCTTCAGTCCACTCATGGGTGGCAATAGGATTTAATTAGCTGCCGACTCATTCATCCAAATACTGAGTTAAAGGATCAGCAGGATACTCAGTAAATGAGTGAATGATGCGGGAGACAAATTGAATCTTAGGCTTCCTGTACTTGGACTGAAGGGAGCTCCCTTTGCTTCTCTTTATAATGTATAGATCTTTCATTTACTATTTTTTTTTTCTAAAATAGGAACACTAGCCTACCCTATACTAAATGTTAAAGATACATTATGTTGAGTAATGCTAACTATATAGTATTAACCTTGTCCATTTAGTTTTTATATTGTATTTTTTTTTTTTTTATCATTCTCTTCAAGATTATCCTAACTTTTTCGTTTTGTTTTCTTGTTTGGTGACCTAGTAGATTATGCATGTTTGTAAATTTCCATATTATGGGCATTTCCATTGTTTCTTTTGCTGTAAAGATCAAGTGAATACTTCACAGATTTTGACTGTAGGGCTTCAAGGTATGTAATATTTATTTATGATCGTAAACTCTGAGCTTCTTCTTCTTCACGAAATAGGGTTTTCTACCTAATTTGTGATCATTTCATCTTTTGATTTCTTAGTCTAATTCTGACCTTGCTTTTTTGCCGTGTTCTGCGTGACATCTGAGCAGCCTCAAAACTTGTAAACAGGGTTAGGGTTTCGTCAAGCTGCAGTTCTCGTTAAAGCTATTTTCTTAAAAGGCACCGCATGACGGCGAAGTTTACAAGCTCACGCTCTACGACAAACACCTTCTTGGGTCTTGCTCTCTTACTGTAACAAGTTCCTAGACATGTCTCTCAGTCTCAGAGTACAATTACCCAAATATCCTCGCCATCAAGAAAATTCAGAAGATATTCTTTCTCTAACTTGTTTTGTTGCTTCTTTTTTTTTTTTTTCCTTTTTTTTCAGTCTTCCATGTCCATGTATGGACAAATGTTATCCAATTGTATCATGCGTGTGGTCGAGGTTTTGTGTTGTTGGCTTTTAATAAGTTTCGTATTACTAATTAAATATGATATCATTCAGTACTAAGATCTTGCTCGTCTTTGCTTTTCTCTTCGTTTTGTGAACGAGCTTTCCATGTGAAGTGGAGATTATGCTTCTCCAAGAATGGAAAAATAATAATGGCAAAAGCAAGATTCATCTCCATCCCTTAGAGTAGACCAAATCAAAACACATTTGTGTAATTATATGTGTTTACTGTTTAGTTTTTACCTTGAATTAAATATAGTTAATCTTGTCATTACTTAATTTAGTTTATTGGGAAAATGCTATTGCGGTTAATCAACTCTCAGTGTATATATGATATTCTCTCGATACTATTTGCAGATTGTAGGCTTCAGCCGGCCTATGAACATACCAACAGTGAGGAACACAAAAATTTTGTGGTCAGATATACGAAGTAGAAATAGAAGAATTACGAAATAATTCTTCACATTTTAGTATCATCTTTGACAGTGTATATATATATATTCATGAATGTGGGGTTTTTTCATAAGTCAAATTGTCATGAAATTTCATGTTACCTATATTCAGAAGTTATTTATAACTTTTTCTACATGCTTTTGGTTCCATATAGCAAGTATATGATAAATATGTGAGTAGTAAAAGCTAGCTAGGCTTGCTTTATTGTCCTTCATTAGCATTAATTTTGAAAGAGAATATATATCAACTAATAATTAATTGCTCTTTAGTTGTAGCAGATGAAGTTTCTTTCTCAATTAATTAAATCCCTCTAGATTGATCTTTAGATAATATAATAAAATTTAGATGAAAAAGAAAATAATAACATGATAATTTTTTCGTAAGAGAAATTAGAAAAATGAAAGATGATAAATGACTCCAATGAAACACAAAGTGGGTTTCCTCTAATATTGTATATAAAAGTAAATGTAGAGATGTAAATTAAGGGTCGTATTATAGTACATCAGTTATATCATACAATCGTTTTCAAATTTTTTTATAAATTTAGTGTAAAAGTTAGTAAATTTTTGTATAAAAATCGTAAATATGAAAAAAAATTATAAATGAATAATTTTTTATATTTATGACTTTTATATAATAATTTATAATTTTTATATTAAATTTATAAAAATTTTGAAAATGTTTGCTATCGATACAATCGGTGCACCGCTAAAATCATAAATTAAACACAAAGTTATTGTGGTTGTTCCATACTGGTTCCCAAGCCACAGGGACTGAATGACAAATACCAAACCAAGAATTGCTGCAGTTGTATTAATGGTTCTCCTTTCCCCAAACGAATCTCTGAAGAAAACAATTCCCATTTTCTTTTCGTTTTAACTATCTTTATATCAACCACTACACAACTCCTACTCTTTTCTTACCTCTCAAAGCGCAGAGACACTATGCTAAATATGGATACGAGCTTTTCCAAGTCTCTTTCCACTTTTTCAAAACCCAACGGCTCTTTCGTTGTCATGATTCATCATTGCACCATCTTTAAAGAACACAAATGCCATCGTTGCTTGGCATTATTGTTTTACAAGTCTAGTTTGATGGAATGGGAATTTTCCACGTGCCGGTCCCCAGCGGTTCGATTACAATTTTAAATATAAAAAAGTTTAGATTGATATGACAACAAAATTTTGTAGATATATATAAAATAACAAGATACACTTGCATTAATGTACAAATTTTGATCATGATCTTCCTTTATCCTCTGGGGCCTCGATGTTCCAGTCCATTTGGAAAATGTTTAGGAAAATGTTTAGTGCAAATCAAGTGGCTTATATTTCTTATTAACACTTTCAAAGTCCAACTGAATCTTTTTGTGGGATGTGAATTTGATTGCTTTCTCTTCCTGTTGGCCATGGAATATGATTATATAATATCCCGTTAACTCAGGATTACAAACTAATCTTTACAAAAGAGAAGAAGATTAATTTCTTTTGCTGGCATATTTGTATGATGTGACAATCAGTGGATTTTTTGTTCAGCTTTTGGAAGAAAATAACAAATCGGGACATCGTTTTCTTCAGAAGATAAGTAAGAGAGATTCGTTTTTCTTTGTCTGATCATGAAAAACTTAATTAAATCGGACGATGGTTGATTAAGTGGGCATCAAGCCTAGATGGAACTTGATCAACTCATCCAAGTGTTTAATTTGTTAAAAAGATAATTACTCAACTAGTCAATAATTCACTATCTTATGATATATGGAATATTTTATATTTGTATACTTGATAGAAATTCTAAATATCATCTTACCTCATTGAAGCGCATGCACTACTTTAACTAGCAACCAAGAAATAATTGAACTTCTGAACTCAAGGCCAGAGCTGCAACTTATGGCCAGGCGCCAGGGTACGTATTGACTCCTTTAAAAGTCTATTGTAGTCTTTGTAGACGGCTAACACCCACAAGATAATTAGATACTTTCTGGACAAAGGCGAGCGCATAGTGCATATGGAGTAACGAAAGTAACCAAGTAAAAAAGGTTTACACAATCACATACCCTCCACACAAAGGGGAAAAAAAAAAAAGAAGAAAAGGTTCTCTTCATGATATGGGCTTGATTGCATTGTGGTAAAGAGTTGGCAAGCTATATTATATTTAGTTCCCAGATGTTAAGGACAGGTACTGCGTAAAAGTGGCTTTGTCTCCTTCAATTATTTTCTACTTTGACGGTTAATATATAGCCACGTTCAAGGTTGAAGCGTTCCAAGTCCTTAAAGGTGGCTATAAAAGATGTTTTTTCTTCAGAATTTCAAATATAATATATCCTGCTATCCAGACAAAAAATCTTTGCTTATTTAATCAGCGTCTTTCTTTTCTCATCATAAATGCTGCCTTATTTGTTGTTCATTAATGACACTTTTCGGTTTTCAAGAGAATCAAAGATCATTCTTTTTAACTAGTCACTGCCCCTGCCATATCTAAAAGCTTTGTAAATAGTATTACGCAAAGTTTGACTAGTTGCTTCAGTTTCTTTTTTTTTTTTTTTTTTTTTTACTTTACTGATCTTGTGAATATTTTAACCGTTTAAATTCCCATCTGAGAAAATTGATTTCCATTTTACTATATTTGCTGGATACATCATTGTGGTACATAAATATAATTTGGAGTAAGATAATTAATTAATATTATCTCTTACTTCGTGTCAAAGATGATCTAATATGGTTTCTCACTAAAACTATTTATTATTGTTTCTCTAAACAAAAAGTGAAAACATCCCTTAGTGGAATTCCCTGTTACAGGTATGCACCTCGATGCACAAGATTAAGCATGTAAGCTAGCACACATTATGGAGAAAAGAATAAAAAAGACTACCAAATGTTATTTCAACCCTTTGGTTTCATACACTACTTGGATATATACTTCACTGGTTTTGTGGTCCAGAAACTTGATTTTCGCAACTACATATTTGCAAATTGCAACCAAAATGTACTTTCTGCCGAGTTAGCCCCACGCCACTTCTCCACTTGTATAGAGCACCTTTCCCTACCAATCAAAAACCACATTTGTTTGCATTAAAATGAAGTTGCAAAAGCGTTAAGTACTTAAGCGGGATCAAGCAGGCCAGAGCATAAACTCATTTAAATCAATGCTTGCTTAGTACTGCAAGTCATTTTGAACTGTGATGCCATGAGATAATTAACAGTCGTTTTCCAAGTTTTATTGGGATGTGTACTTGTGTGCCTCTTAGGAGCAAAACAAAACAAAACCATAGAGTGTATGTGGCTAAGAAAGGAGATAAGGTATTCATAATTTCCTTTGCCGAATTGAGCCATAAAAGATAACTTGGCTGGTATAGCTATAGTGTGGAAGGAAATATGGTAGAGATATTTGAAGTTGGCCCCTGTGAAAATGCCTACCATCTGGGATTTCTTATAGGCCAGAGATTCTCTAATCTCATAAGAAGCAGGATAGCTAGAGACCTCATCCTTCAAAACCAGCTTCTTCCATTTGCTCGCTCTGCAGAGTCGGATTCATTCATTCAAGCACTTTCGAAGAATAATCGAAAGAAGTTTCCAAGATATTGGGATGAGCTTTTAGGGACTGCTGAAGGAAGTGGTGTGCCTATTCTTGATGTAAACATCATAATTCAGGCCTAAAAACATGTTTACGTCACAGTGTTTTGATATATCAATCACATATATAAATTCTAGTTTTTTATGTGTGCAGATAATACTTATTAACTTCAGGAAGGAGATAATTCCATTCATTTCAAAGATTGAGACTACTTCAAATGTGGATGCCGCGGATGACTGCTCTGATGTTCTTGTTGTTAGCGATTCAATGGCCGTTGCAGCACACAATGAAGACGCGAATGTTGCACTCGTTGGGCATACGTATGCTCCAATTTAATGAATCTCTTCCAAGTTCTGAAAACACAATTTGGTACGTCCAATTATGTACTCTTTTATATTTTTCAGGTATCTGATCAAATGCACATTATCCAACGGGTTATCCTTCATGGCCTACACGTACGCTGGAGAGCTTCCAAGCTGCGCGTTTGGTTTTAATAGTCATGGACTGGTAAATGTTCTCACCCTTCATCGTCACCCATCAGGAATCATATAGGGCCTGTTATATTGAAAATGTTGATACCTCTATTTCTTAGCAATATTTAAGATGAGCTTCAAAATATGAACACACTTTATTGTCACCCATCGGGAATCATACAGGGCCTGTTATATTGAAAATGTTAATACTTCTATTTCTTAGCAATATTCAAGATAAGCTTCAAAATGTGAAAGTTCAATAACTATTAGATTTATGTGGGTGATTGCACAAGTGTTATACAAGTTCTGTGTTGTTGAGCATTTTGTAACCAATAATTCAAGAATCTAAGCATTTTCTTATTATATGCCTGACCTCAGGCATTCACATTGAATTCAGTACCCCCAATAGAAGATGAGATTGTAGCATCCGGCATTGGACGGAACTTTATCTCCCGGGATCTCCTGGAAGCCACAAGCATTAATGATGCATTAATTGTAAGAGTTGCCGTCTTTGCTGCTGATATCTTTTGTAACTGAAGTTGAACATATTAAAGGTCCTGAACCTGATAGCTTGGCTTCTCTTTTCAGAGAATACATTCATCAGAAGCTTCTGTCGGGCATAGTTATAATCTAATGGACGTAAACACACGCCAAATTTTGAATGTTGAAACTGCATCAAGGAACAGAGTTTCAGTTCACAATATTGGACCAACACCATTCTTTCATGCAAACATGTATCTCCATCTTCAGATTCAGCAGGTAAATTGCATGTGCATTAACTAGTAATGCTGCACCAGGGCAGAAGCACCAAACCGCACCACTGGGTAAACAAATATTTTTTCACCACACTGTCTGTCACATCCTTAGACCATTTTTGGAACCCCGGAGAGGCAATTTACGGGTGTGACTCTGACTAGCTTTCCAAGAATGATATATTCTATGCCCAATGCATACTCGTTAGATATAGTTTGCTCGAAGAACTTTTCTATCAATGGAATAGTCAATTTCATAAAAAATAAACTAAAATCATGAGTTTGCAATAAAGGTACAAGATGAGAACTCAATAACCCGGCTAAAAAGAGCAACTCTGCTTCCAAAAAGATCAAAGTATGATTTCCTGTCAGTTCTGGGAGATAGCAATGATGCAGAATATCCCATTTACATGACAGGTAATTTCCAAGAAAATTTCAACGGCTTCTTCACATTATCTTGCTCACCCTATTGGCTGGATTCGCAGGTCCAATCCTTTACACATTATGTACGGTGGTAATTGATCTCGACGAACAAACACTAAAGATAATTGAAGGGAATCCAAAGAATGGAGAAGTTTCTCATGCATTCTCAATGTCTTCAGAAGATTTCAACATGTTACACTAAAAAGGCTCTCGGTGCAATCAGGGTTGCACATCTTTGGAGACTTATGCAGGTTCATAGAGGCCTAATACGTGACCATCCATACATCGCATAGCTGCAACCTGATCAGAATCAAGTTAAGTAGAGGCATTGAGATCATTACCAAACCTTACAGAAAGTCTGGGTGAAAAGATCTGTAGAGATGGAGGTCAATACCTTTCCATGGATCTCATATTTGATGGGACCATCTAGCTCAGCTCCTAATCCCATTAATTTTGTGATTGTAGCATTAATGTCCGCCACTGTGAATGATAGTAGAGATGAATATCCGCTCTGCGTGACATGGTCACTGTAAAACTGGGTTAGAAACCAACATTTCCAATTAGAATCAAAGCAAGGACTTCGATCAACAAATTCTGAATTCTATCAGATATCCGCATCACTGTAATACCTAATAAACCATATACAAAGAACAAACCTAGTAATCAATTGATTAGAAGGACTACTGGGCTCCTTGTATTAACACTAAATTTGCTAGAAAATCCAAATTACAAAAACTTCATGAGATTATCCCACTTGCTAGCGACATCAGCTCTGGCAAACTATTAAAAATTGTATCTTTAAGTGCCCCAAATCTTAAATATCTTATACAAAAGTACTACATTGTTCAATCTTAAGAGTATATGCAAAGCACCCGGATGCCCTCTAAGGCTTTTTGTGATGCTCATGAACTTCATTCTCTTGTTTCATTTTCCATTCGCAAGTAATTGTATAGGATATTTCAGGTGAACCTTTTCAAAGCCGAGCCATATCGTATATATAACCACTGCCCAGTGGCAGCGGGAATTCCACATGAAAAAAGAAAGATTGATTGTTTAAATGGTAAATATTTAGAATATTTGAAGAAAGTAAACAGCAAAAAATGTTGGTTCAGTTTATATGTTCTTTGAGACAAATGATCGAACATAAAGAAGACAGGAAAGAAACCTGGGGGATTGCATGAGGGCGAGCTTGAGAGGACCAGACTGAAGTTCAGCCCAGCGAAGAGTGCAAACATTGACAGTGAAGTCAAGTCCTTCTGAGTAGAAACGAGCCGCTCTTGGGACGTCTTTGTGTAGTTGCAGTAGCCACCTAAACGACACCGCTGCCATCTCTGCTGTTTTTCTCTTCCTACGACGACCTTCACAGCCACTCCCTCGCTTCGCTTCTGATATCTGTAACTGAGAGATAAAAAGGCCGGTTCAGCCCAATAAAATCAAGCTCTGATGAAGAGGCCCAATAATTCCTTTGGGCCGAAAATCATTTAGATGAGCTAGTATTTAGAGAAGAGAAAAACTCATATTACGTCACTAATCACTCTATGAAAGCGGCTCATTTGTTTGATCATTTATTATTCTGGCATTTATTGATAGTTGTTGAGATTTTTTTTTTGGAAAACAGTACAGTTATTATATCTATACAACAGTTGTATTTGTATTATAGCATATAAAAAATATAAAAATAAATATAAAAATCGTAAGTTAATAAAAAAAATCATATTTATGACTTTTATATATTTTATATTTATGATTTTTTTATATATAATTTTTATTTATTTATTTATGATTTTTATAATATATTTACGATTTTTACATAAATATACGATGATTATTATAAGAGTACAACATCTATACCTATCTTTTTCCATCATCGCCACACTTATTATCTTTACAACCACATATGATAATATAATAATTCACGACTGCTGAGTTGTGTGCCTATGTCGTATAGGCGAGATAGGCTAGGCTAGGAATTTCATTAACTACATTTGTTGAAAGAAATAAATTTAATTGTGGACTTGTTAACCTTTTTTTTTTTAAATTTATAATTGTTAGATCCAGTTTATTACAGATAAGTGGCGTTAGTCAAATTGATTTGACAATTGAGAAGAAAGCCCAGTTGTCCTAAAGAAAAATGCCGCTCCAAGCAAGCTTTTTGAATCTGCATAGTCACTACACCAGCAAGAGGCATTCCGCAATGCACATCAAATCAAGTTTTACGAAAGTCATTTCCGAAAATTCATTTCCCAAAATTGTAATACATCGACAATTCATGCATTCTGTAGCTATGCAATGTGATGTAATGATATTACACTTACTTACATAAATATATATAAATTCCAAAAATACATTACACGGAAATATTCAATTTCGTAGAGAGCTGTGGCCAGTATTCATATAACATAAATTCCAAAGTGCAACTGCAACTAGGCAGGCAAAAGCAGATATCCCATAAGCCTGATGGGTATGTAACTATGTGTCATTTGAACCAAATTTCTCAACATCCTAGAAGCTAGGAGGAACCTTTAAAGACTCTAAATCGTGATCGTTGTCCCTTTGACCTTGCTTCAAGAAGCTTTGTCTTCAGAGTATTATCCTTCAAAACCGGAGGCAATTTTGTGGAAGATTCTGAAATGTCAATATCTGGGGGTGTTAGTTTTGACATCCACTGGCGTACTGGACTAGCCTGATTCCTCCTTGCAGGATAACTGCAAGAAGCTTCACCAGAGTCATTCT
The DNA here is from genome assembly GCA_013180625.2 of Boswellia sacra. Classification (NCBI taxonomy): domain Eukaryota; kingdom Viridiplantae; phylum Streptophyta; class Magnoliopsida; order Sapindales; family Burseraceae; genus Boswellia; species Boswellia sacra. Next base: position 1,329,633 of record SNVD02006955.1, on the reverse strand, counting down.
CAGGACGTATACTCCCGCCTTCTGACAACAATATATGATTTCTTATCAAATTATCAATCATATAGTTTGAGTTTGATCCATGGACCTCGTCCTGTTCATTCTTTTGTTCATGAATGTCATCTTCAGTTGCACCACAATTTTCGGCTCTATATGAAACACTAGTTTCGTTTGGTTTCCTTTGTCCTCGATCCGCCATCTCAGACCCTTTATTACCATTAGATGACATGGCCCAAGCCATCTGCTCTTCAAACTTGACTTGCAAACTGGATGGATTTCGACCCCTTATTCTTTCAGAAGAAGCAATAGTTTTCCTTGGTTGGCTATGTTTCAACAGTTCATCAATATGACCATCTACATTGTCTTCATTCAATTTCAAGTCACCATTGCTCGGTTTGTTTAGTTCAAAACAATTTGAATCACTGCCAGCAGAATCTTCTTCATCTTCAACAGCTTGGGGTGCACTCACAGCTTCATTTAGAGGGACAGATTCAAGTGAATTCCGCCTATCCTTTGGCAATATATTATCAGCTCTTTTAGAAGTACTTGCACGTTTTGCCTGAAGAAAGGTCTCTATTTCGAAGCCTAACTTGTCCATTATTGATTGCTTCTCAGCATAACCATTTTGAGCCTCTTCTAGCTTCATCTGCATTCGTTCATCAATCCATGATTCCGATATATGGAGAATCATACAATCAGAGTCAGTCTTCCCAGCCCAATCCTTGTCAGATTTCTGTTTCAAAGCATGTACCTCCTGTTCATAGTGTTTTATACCCAAAGCAAATTCATCACAAAGGTCTTCCAAAAGTTTCCTCGAACTTTTCTCTCTTTCTAGCTCTTTCACAGCATTAGAAAGGGAAGATTTCACCTCAGATAGTTCCCTTGCTAGCTTCCGGTGCAGGCTCTCTGACCGTTTTCTTAATTTCCTCTCATCCTCTAGTTCGTCCCTCACAGACTGTACAGCGGCATGAATTCTATCCTGCTCCTTACTCTTCCTAACTAGCTTATCTTCTGCAATTTTCTTCATCAAATCATCTATTTCATGCCGGTCTACCTGCTGATCTCGAAGCAACTCTTTGATCCTGGCACGGGCATGGTCTAGCTCTGTCTTCAATGCTTTTATCAATGATACGTTGCCAGCATGCTGTTCCTCCAAGCTCCAGATTCGATTTAATACTTTTAGCAGTTCTGTAGATGTTTTAAGATTATAGCGCGACTCACCAATTCTCCCCTTAAATTCTATAGAACTAGTGGGAGTGACTGCAGGATTATATGGTGCCATCTGCAGGATAAAAGCAAATGAGACCATGCAGAAAATTCAATAAGCCGAAAGGATTACCATCCGTAGAGTAAAAGGATTTATAAAATTACAGCGAGACTACAAGTCAACAGCAACAGGCACATCATGAACAACTGAGATAACAATGGAGCAGTTACTAGAAACAAGAAAGTAAATAACAGAAAAAAATCTACAGGCGTTGAACCTGAATTAGGTGGAAACTGTTTCTGCAGCTATTAATTTTCATATGGTATTTACAGGTATAAACTTTTCATCACAAATGAAAGTGAAAGAAAGGAGCAAAATTTGGGACAGCTGGGGTGGTGCGAGAATAAATTATGAAACAACTGTACTGCTACGGCTAAAAGCGGTCATAACCTCAGCAATGATAATGGATTTGTGTAGAATTATCTGTATGTAACGACACAAGTGGAGCACTTTATCACTGTGGATTATCCAAACATGTCATTAATCAACTTAGTTCTAATTATATTAAAATACAATAGTGACCATTGCAAGAATCAGGGGCTACAGCCAGAAGTTGAGCTGTCTGAAAAATATGGTTTAATGTAAGAATTATTTGTACAGGACTCATCATATCACTCCGCTTCCTTGCTTTTGAAAGTAAATGTATAGAATACTCACTCAAGCAAAACCAATTACTGGCTTTTAAAGGAAATTAATCATGTGCCCAGGAAATTTAAGGTAAAAAGTGAATGAAATGAAATTATGCTTACCTCCATGGAACTACCATAACTTGCTGGAGATACAGGTTGCAGGGCACGATTACTTCTTTCAATTGCTCGATGATGTTGAATAAGTGATTGAGCAATATGCCTCCTCAAGCTGCCTGCACTTTCTGGCTGGTGTAAAAACAACAGAAAGATTAATGGCAGAAAACCAATCTACCTAAATTAACAATATCTCCATTGTTCCAAGAACAGCTCAGCACATTGTATGCAGCCCCCATCATTTGAAAAGGGTTAGGTAAAATTACTTCAGCATTGGTTGGGCCACAGCATGAAACTGTTTGTTATGACCTTAAGCAATTTCCATCAATTTCAAACTCATTTGTTTAATCATATAAGACTGCTATCACTCGATGTAATTAAAGGATACTGAAACAAATTTGGGATTTAGTAAACGTGTGGCAGATGTTCACTCTAAAGTTCATTATATATTCATTCCAGAAATGAGTCAAGCAGCTAGTACAATAGTAAGGTTCCTCAGCAAACAAAAAATATCAACCTTGAATTATGTGTTCATTGCTTCTTTTGAGAACGTACATAACATCATACGTCAGTGATTAGTCACAATTAGAAAACAAATTGTTATATAACATCAATAACCCTAAGAACCATAACAACATGATGAACATTGTTCAATCAATACCAACTGTGATTCATATAAGAAAAAGTCATCGCCCTCTGGAGCAGAATCAAGTAATCTAAGTGACGGAAAATCCTCCATCTTGATAAAATCATTTACATACAAACAAATTAACAAAACAAGTCCACCCGAAATGGCCTTTCTACTAATAAAATAATGAAAGTATATACCCATAATACTCACAAGTAAATAAACAACCTGAAATTCCTCAAACAATTCACAAAAATAAGAAAAGCTAAATACACAACAAAAGAACAAAGACAAAGAATAAAGAAGAAACCAAAACGAACCGGAAATCTGAATCCACTATTTATAAATTCTCATCTCAGGTTACACATGCAAATAGATGAATGGAAACAAACAAATATGTACCTGCTCAGGAGAACTTGGAGAAGGATCAGCCAGGTAATGAGACAAGTCAAGACCTTTGTCCTTGTAGAGGTGCTGCGGACGGTGGCGGCGCATTTTGGAGTCACTAACGCCATTCACGTTAACACCTCTGTGCATTTTGGAGAGGGGAAAATAGTGATGGAATTCCCAGAGAGCGGCAGCTAGTTTTCTGGCAGAAAGTTGAGAGTTCACTTTAATGATGCTATCATGCGCCTCATGAGATGGCCAAAGTCTCCAAGTAGACACTATTGGAGTACTTGGGCCCCCTCTTTTGGCTACCAAGACCCCTCTCCTCAACTTTTCTCCCAAATTTTGCTCCTTTTCTGCTGCCCCATGTTCACTTTTATCTTCTCTTTTCATTTTTTTTTTCTCTCTCTCACTCTATCTAGACCTCAAGATCATTTTTTTTTTTGGTCATTCTCTCTCATCTCACCTATGCTAGGTTTGGTAAAGTTGAAGGTTCTCTTTTTATCTGCTCAGTCTGGAGTTGTAAAATCTATTTTTGTGTTCTCTCGGCAGTTGTTGTTTGAGTTTGAGTTGATTTCAACTCTCTCCGATGAGCTATAATGATCTCCATCATCCCCATGGCAAAAAGATTAAAAAGGCTAATGAGAAGTTGTTCGATTACCTGTCAAGCATTTAGTTACATCACCCGCCGAAGTGTCATTGATTAATTGACTATTAGCAAAAAGGGTACTGTGTAAATAACGTTTTACAGCCTCCATTTAGAAAATTCCTGTCAGGTTTCACTCTTTTAGCATTCTGTTCTTTCCACTAATGTAATAAAAAAATAATCAATAAAAATATTTGGTCGGTGGATGTGTCTGTACATTTGAAAATACAAGGGGCCTTGCAACGTTTGCTTCTCTCTGATTTACTCTGTTAATGGAAGCAATAATGTGTTAATTGCTGAACTTAACGTGGGAACGGCCAAAAAGATGTTGTAATTTTTGGCTTTGCGTAGCGTGTTAAGAGTTTTTTTTATCTGCACTACTGCTCACTCTAAACCATGGCTGGCCTGTGCTGTTTTGTTCTGTGTGGGCTTTCGTATACGCTTGGTAGCAGGTGAAGTTAGCGATATAGCTGGTGTGGTGAGCTATAGATAATAGGTGAGGTGTAAAAATGGTTCTTGGATTCCCCACACAAAGTAACTCCAAAATGTAAGAACATTTGCACAAGCAAGTCACGTGTAGTCTAGTGTTCAGTGTCTGTCGGGTACCTTACCTTTGATTTTCTGGGATTGGGCTTATGAGCATTAACTAGACTTTACTGCTCGTGCGATGGCTTCGGCTTTCCTCCGATGCGCATGTGCTCAGATTCTCGGCTGAGACCCAACATCAACGGCCTTATTGACCTTATCTTTTGATCATTGAATAGTTATAACATGAATCTTTATCTTGAGCCATTTCTTGACCAACCAACCATCTTCAAAGTATTAGTAAAAAAGATCAAAGCTGGCCCAAAATGTCGTCTGCAATCAGAACATTCTTATTTTACTAATTACTGCCGTGCTGCACTGGACCATATTGTCTTGAAGGGGTCCAGTATCAATAGTATTGTTTAATTTTAACCCTAAAGATCTCAAACCATTCGGTGGATTGAGTAAAATTGAAAGTGTGTCAGGTTCTTTCAAGAGAATTCTCTGTCCACTTACTGCCTGCCTTACCAGATATGATGAAAATTAGCAAAATTTTCTATTGATTTTAGTAGCGTACGAACCTTTATGGCCGGGCATTCATTGTAATTGAATGGCTGGGGACCGTTAGTTTGACCAGAAACTCGTGGAAACAGATGATGATCTACATTCGAGGGAGCGGCGGCATGACGTTAGTCTGTCATCGCATTTAATAAATGCGGATCAAAAACAGTCGTTTAACTAAAGTTTCCAACCCGCTTCAAGTTTTACGCAGAATTATACATTCTAGCTAGCTAGAAGGGGTTATTTAGTTATTTAGATTTATAAATTTTTGTTTAAGTACTGCATTTAACTTCTATGGCTAGAAATATTGTCCACTGGGTTGGACATACATCAGAATAGAAAACATTTTTCATGAAGGTAAAGTTTCTAACTTATCTCCAAGTTCCACCTCAAAATTAGGCATTCTAGTTGAATAGAATGATTTTTCTGAGGCTATGATTTTTTATTTTTTAATGTATTGTATTCACTTTTCATGGCTAAAAAATAATGAATAGAGTTGAAATTGCCATCCAGAAGAGAAATATTTTTCATAAAGCAATGTTTCCTAACCGAGGTTAAGTTCTACTTAAAATTAGACATTCTTGTTAGCTAAGATTAGGTTATAATTTTTTTGGGGGTTAAAGTTACGTATTTGCCCTTCATAGGTATTTCTTTTTTCATGGGATTGAAACTATGATAAGGATAAAATACATTTGTTTTATTAAGATAAAATTTCCTAATCGACTTCAAGTACTATCTCAAAACTCGAGCTTGACTCCATTCCAAACATCTCGAGCTAGACCTATAGGACGTGTTTGATGCGTTGTATAGCGCTGTATAGTATAACATTAAAAAATTATATTGTATTTGGTTAGACTTTGAGCAGGATTGTTTAGTATAATGCGGGTACTGTAGTAACATCATATAAGCTTATTTTTGTCTCAATTTTCACTAATAAATACTAAAAAATTATATAAATTAAATATTTATATAATTAATTAATAATTAATTAAATATTTAAATAAAGATTAATTATTTAAATAAATAAAAAATAATTATTTATTTAAATAATAATTCAATTTTTATTTTAAAAATAATTTTTATTATTATTTAAATTTATTTTATATTTAAATTAAACTTTTCATATTATAATTTTTTTTTACGTTTTATCTAATACAATACCAACCAAACATAATATAATATTATATCTTATCTAATATTATTATATACTATTCAATCAAATCTAATCCAAATAAAAACGTTATCGTATATAATATTATATAAAATATCAAACATGTTATAGTTTCTTTGAAGTTAAATAGACCCTCAAGTCTCCAAACATGGAATCCAATTTTCCATGTCTTTGTCAAAGTTTATTTTATCTTTTGAAAATTTCTATTCTTTGAATGAAAAGTCAAAGTAATTTATGAAAATGATCAATTAAATATAAAGTAAATGGTAATATTAACTAGCTTTAAATCTTACTAAGATCCAAAGATAAAAACAAGAAATAGCACCTATCTTCCGTCCTTTATTTTAAAATTTAAAAGCTGGTATGACACGGAACAAGATAGTAGTATATAATACAGAAAAAAAAAAAAAAGAAATTTGATTTACAAAAATCATTAAAAAGAAAAGAAAATCCAAATAAAAGCATATAATATTATATAAAATGGAAGAAATAGTTAAAAAATGGAATTTGGAATTGGTAAAGTAATGAAAGCCCACAGCTTGATTTATGTTGTCCAAGTGGAGTGTTGTGTTGTTTGAGGATTGTTAAAAAATAAAATCAGAAATTTTATTTGAGCTGTGAGTGGTTTGGTTTCGTTCTCTCAGATTGAGGGCGGGGCGGTGTGGGGTTTACGTTTGGGCATGAAAGTGTCGAGCGTCGATCTCTTCGATCCGCGAACGATCATGGACTCGGACTTCTCTCCGGGAGGCATCGACTCCGATTTCGGCTTCGCTTTCAACGACAGCAACTTCTCCGATCGAGTCTTGAGGATAGAGATTGTGCCTGATTTGCCTGAGACTAAATCCGACGGCGATGCATGCTCCACCATCGCTGATTGGGCCCGCAACCGCAAACGACGGAGAGAAGACATTAAAAAGGACGCTGGTACCCTCCAAGTTTCCATTAATTTTGTTTTTGTTGTTTGATCGTTTAATACTGGATGGATGGATGGACGGACTGGATTGGATCCTTGCTATACCTAATTGCACAATTTCTATATTTTAAATTTAAATTGAGAACAAAATTTCTATGTATAGGTGTTAGGGTTTGGTTCTGATTGATTTTGAATTTGATATTTTAGGCGTTGATGTTTTGGTGCAACGTGAGGAGCAGATTTTACACTGTAATATGCCAGATACTGAGGATGGTGTGGCTTATGAGAATCAAGACGAGGAGCCTGTGGCAATGATAGAGGAATCACCGGCTGACGTTGAGTTTAATTTGAACACACATGACGGTGCATTCATTTTTCTCAGCTATTTATTAATTACTGCACTCTGTGCTGTGTCTGAGACTGATTGAATTGTGTATAATGTAACATATTTTAGATGAGGAGGCAACTCATAGCAATGATTCATCTTGGAGTGTGGATTGTCCAACAGTTCTTAGGGTCAAGACTATACATATTAGCTCTCCAATTTTAGCAGCAAAGAGTCCCTTTTTTTATAAGGTGAGGGATCTTCTTTCCTTGGTTTTTCTGTTTCTGTCCTTGGCTCTCTTTTTTTAACTTTTCATTTCGTGCTGCTTTTTGCAGTTATTTTCTAATGGGATGAGAGAGTCAGAGCAGCGACATGTAACTCTAAGAATACATGCCTCTGGTAATTTCAGCTATATCTGAAAATTTGCCTGCCTTTGGTTTTTATTCCTGAAGTAATTGGTCTGAATTTATATATGAGGTGTTAGAAGTTTCTATTTTGATTATATTTAGACCAATACTCTCGCAATTGAGTCTCATCTTTGTTTGTTTTTCCTTGAGCAGAAGAAGCAGCCCTTATGGACCTCCTTAATTTTATGTACAGTAATACCTTATCAACGAACACTCCTGGTGCTCTTCTGGATGTGCTGATGGCTGCTGACAAATTTGAGGTTGCATCATGCATGAGATATTGCAGCAGGTTATTGCGGAACTTGCCGATGACCTGTGAATCTGCTTTACTTTACCTTGAGCTTCCTTCTACTGTTTTAATGGCTGAAGCTGTTCAGCCGCTGACAGATGCGGCAAAGCAGTTTCTTGCTGCCCGATACAAGGACATAACTAAGTGAGTCCCTCTTTTATCCTTAGCCCATTCCTCTATATATATTGTGTACGTTGATATCTAATTTCTGTGTGGTATTGTAGTGATGAGATGGCTGAAGAAATATAATTTTTGCTAGCCACTGCCTACTTTTCTGACTTGATAATATTGGATGAAATTCTATTGACCTTATTACTTTTCATGGCTGCTTCCAATGCTTATTTACTGGTTGAATGAATGAGAAACGCCGTCTTATCTAGACATGTGATTCTTTTGCATGATCAAGTCTCCTAAATTTATGGATCCATCTTTAAGATTGAGCATTTCTTGCCAGGTTTCAGGAAGAGGTGCTTAACTTGCCCCTGGCTGGTATTGAGGCAGTATTATCGAGTGATGATCTGCAGATAGCTTCAGAGGATGCTGTTTATGATTTTGTGCTGAAGTGGGCCCGGACTCATTATCCAAAATTGGAGGAACGCCGAGAAGTCCTTGGCTCTCGACTTGGTCGACTAATCCGCTATCCTTACATGACTTGTCGAAAGCTGAAGAAGGTTTTAACCTGCAATGACTTTGATCCTGATTTTGCATCGAAGCTTGTACTGGAGTCTCTCTTTTTCAAGGCTGAGACACCATACCGGCAGCGGGCCCTTGCGGCAGAGGAGGCTAATGCAACTCATCATCGTTTTGTAGAGCGGGCTTACAAGTATCGCCCTGTCAAGGTTGTGGAGTTTGAACTACCCCGTCCACAGTGTGTGGTCTACCTGGACCTTAAGAGGGAGGAGTGTGCACAACTATTTCCAGCTGGTCGGGTTTATTCACAGGCATTTCACCTTGGTGGGCAGGGTTTTTTTCTGTCCGCACACTGCAATATGGACCAACAAAGTTCATTTCATTGTTTTGGTTTGTTTTTGGGGATGCAAGAGAAAGGATCAGTTTCTTTTGCTGTAGACTACGAGTTTGCAGCAAGGTCGAAGCCCTCTGAGGACTATGTGAGCAAGTACAAAGGGAACTATACTTTCACTGGAGGAAAGGCTGTTGGGTATAGAAATCTGTTTGGTATACCCTGGACAGCATTTACGGCTGAAGACAGCATTTACTTTATCAACGGAGTCCTTCATTTAAGGGCTGAGCTTACCATCAGGCAGTGAATGTTTGTAATAATTGGCCTCGTGGATGTGGAGCATTTAATGTTGTATTGGTGTTGCTTGGTCTTAAACGCCTTTTGTAGAAAATGTCTGGCAAGGTCTAGGTGTATTTTTGGCTTTGTAATGTTACGACTAAATTATGCAGAAAGTAAATTTTGCAAATTAATTTGTTCTGATTTCTGATTCGTTATTGAGATAACACGACATAAAATTATGAACTTGTATTTAATGATATCAATTTATTAGTTATTATAAACTATTATATTAGGTAAGATTAATAGTTTTATATTGGTTTATTAATATACATAGTTATTATCTAGATTATCAATTCTTGACAAAATTTACTGACCTAAAGTAAACTTTTAGGTGGAGAGTTGTTGACCGCTGAAGAAAGAAATTTTTATTAATTTGACGTGTTTTAACAACTTGTTTTGCTGGTTATGATTTTTAATGCATCAAACTTAAAACTCCAGTGGCATCCAAAGAAGCACAGTATCATTGTATACCATTGACTAGGTGTTGGCTAGCATAAGGAATCTCCGTAATTGTAGCTTTTATTTAAGACGGCAGAAGACCTATTTATTTATCATTCAATCTTCAAAGGAATCAGCACACTCGTCACATAACTTTCCACTTTCCAACTAATGCTTATATTTCTGGTTCTTGATCTTCATTGATTGATGGAAAGAGTGTTCACATAGAAGGTTGATCTCCCGTCTTTGTTTCATGTTAATCTTCTAATATATTATCAAGTAAGTAGATACCATTAATTAGCTTAATTTTTTTTAATTGTAACACTACTTAAAGGTGAGTCATGAACCATATTATTTTAATATTGTTACTTATAAATGTATTAGTGATTTGTATCATAAGTCAGATACAATTTAAGGTATATTGATAATTTTAATCTTAAGTTCAAGGTATAATTGTCCTTGCCCTCTTTAGTGAAGCAAGTGATAAGAAAATAAAGAGTTTTTGTTACCCTAACTCATTATTGTTTATGCTTTAGAGGAGATAAGGAAACCCGAAAACTCTTGTTATTATTGACATCTTTCACGAAACTTTTATTGCTTATTATGTTCATATTGAAGAAGTCATTTTCTTCCGTTTTATGGATATGTTTTTGTTAGAAGTGACAGTTAAATGACTCTTGAGTTTTGAGGTGTGACGTTTATGTTGTTGAAGGTGGTAATTACTGTATAAGCATTGGAAACGCCTTCGTCTGGAAATTTGTGCTTCTTGTATCTAATGAATGTAGCACTAGCATGTCATCAAATTAAAGGGAACATAAAAACATTACTTATCAACTACAACCATCATGAGGTTCCCGGTGCATTAGAGTAGTACAAGGGTTATCATATAGTGTGCCACATGATGCAGATACTTTACATCAAATTCTTCCTTTTTGAAATCATCAGTCATAACGCCAACACAAATGGGCATGACTCTACAACGTAAGTGAAGTTCATTTTACTTCTTCTGGACTGATTTCGATGGTTTAGTTAAAATCAAGATTATATAAGGACAAAAGCATTTACACTGCTTGATCTGTCAAGTGTCAGCCCGAAATTCAGTGACCTTCGAGTGAGGAGAGGAGAGCAATCAGCGCATGTTTTTAGCGCTAATACTACTATCAGCCCGCAATTTATGGGCTGGAATCTCTCACTCATTTGTTTCTCTTTCTGACAGGTAATGATTAATAGGAGTAGTAAAAGCACCAGGTAGTGTTACCTCAATGAGTGATAAGATCAAAGTGGCTCCAAGTCAAAGTGCAAAACTTTGTCACATTATTTTAACAACTTTTTAGTTCTGCCCTGCCTTTTAGGGCACCATTCCAGGCATGCCCAGAAGACAATCATCATCAACAAAACACAATTTTAGCTTACAAGAGAAGTTGCTGTATGTAGATCCTTCTCCCCAAAACTTTTTCTGGTTTTTCAAGTTTGTGCATCTCAGAAATTGCCATGGGATACATCCGTATCGTTGTGATTTCGGAGTAAACAAATTGCAGGTTACCACGATTCTTAAGTCCAACATGAGCTGGACTATCTGGTTGCTTGTCAGCTTGCACTTCTCCCCTCTTGTACATAGCTCAAACAACAGCACTACCAATTCCTTGGATGCATTTCTCCAGGATTTTGCTTTCAAAACTATGGTGCATCATCTACCTCACACGGGTTCTTTATACAACCCAATGCTCCCAGCGAATCTGTCAGGTATGAAAGTTTCAATGGTACGGCTTAGAAGCAGGAGATTGTGGAATATTGGTGCTAATTTTAGCAACTTTCACATCCCATCAAGAACCATAACAGTGCCTCATGCGAGAAGGCTGGCTATAGTCTACCAAGACTTCGGCAATTGGTCTTCTCACTACTACAGTGTTCCAGCAGGTTACTCCATGATCACTCCTGTAATTGGTTTCGTGGTTTTCGATGCATGGAATATATGGGCTAAAAGAAAGCTTAGCCTGAATACAATGGGAAAGCCTATAGTGATTCGTTTCACGAATCCAGTGTTATCTGAAGCTATGGTCTCAAGAGCAAAATGTGTTGCATTTAGCTCTAATGGGACAATGCAGATCAGTCAAATGCGCATGCCTAATGTATGCCACTCTGTTGATCGGGGTCAATTCTCGATTGTTGTTCCATTGAAGAGGAAACAGAAGAAGCGGGTAATGTGGTATTTATGGGTGATTGGATTTGTGCTAGGATTTGGCGTGTTGATTTTGATAGGTTTTGTTGGGATTGCGTCACTGAAAGTTTTGAAGACAAAGAAGATTCAAGTAATGGAAAGACAAGCAGAGGCAGATCTGGTACTTGATACCATTTGGGTTGGTAGAAGTAAAATGCCTTCCGCAACAGTGACAAGGACCCAGCCAATCCTTGAGGATGGTTTTCAATAGACGTTTCTGCAACTTACAAGGTTTGTCTGCGTTTCTTTCCTGCCCCGTCTCTTTCATCATATCATCACCTAAATCAAAATATCTAGAGTTTGATTTCACTTAATTGAATGCGAGTTCGTATTTATGTATTTTGCTGTTACCAAATTGCGTTGGTACTATGCAGTAGATATTACATACAGCATTCGGAATTGCGTCAGCGATGACTGTTAAGTGATGTAATTTAGTAATTTTGCAAATATATTTTAGGCTATCTAAATCTTCATAGCTTCGAATTCAATATCCGTAGTTTACAATCCGTTCAATTTGTATCCTGTTACAAGAGCATTAGACCAGAAAACAGACACATAAATAATGAAAAAAGTAGTACCATTTCTTTCCATTATGTACAATGAAAAGACCACCCAAGCAATACAGCATAGAAACTACAGTTCATTTGCAATGAATCCGCATTAGTTCCGATGTAAAAGAAAGAGTCACTTATTTATTAAAACTCAAGAAAACAAGCCTCATCCTACTCAAGAAGAAGAAACCACCTTTTGTCACATTTTGAACCAAAAATCCAACCAAACCAATACAAATGCCACAGATCAAAACATCATATTATTTGATAAGTATCTAAGTTTCATCTGTGATAAATTTTTTGGAACATTGCTGTGAAATAGCAATCTACAGGAGCAAATTATGTCTTGTGCATTGCATATGAAAGAAGGCAAGCAAGCATTGCTTATTAGAAGCAAAAACTGAGAGGCTGAACAATAATTTTGCTATGCCTTAACGCCTAGGAATCAAATTCTCAATGAGATATTCAACTCTAATTCAAATGGAAACATCATCATTCGTTCACCAATACCAATTGAAGCAAACAAGCAAGTAAACAAAGAAGAAAAACTAAGCTAAGCTGTAGCTCAGTTGAGTGCTCCAACACCAGTACCACTCTTCCGAGCAAGTTTTGTCCATTCAGTATGGAACGATCCAGGGCGATCAACCCTCTCGTACGTATGTGCACCAAACAAGTCTCTCTGAGCCTGGACAAGATTTGCAGGCAGCCTTGCCCTCCTATACGTATCAAAATAAGAAAGACTAGCACACATTCCAGGAGTGCTAATCCCAGCTGAAATCGCCAGCCCCACAACTCTCCTCCAAGCTGCCTGCCTCTGGACCATCTCCCTCGCAAACTCGGGATCAACAACCAAGCTTGCTAAATTCGGATTCCTTTGATAAGCTTTCTTAATCCTATCCAAAAACACAGCTCTTATAATGCATCCACCTTTCCAAATCCGAGCCAATTCGCCTAAATTCAAGTTCCATCCTTTCTCATTGCTCTTACTTCTCAACAAATTCATTCCTTGAGCATAACTACAGATCTTGGAAGCATACAAAGCTTGCCTAACATCATCAATCAATCTTTTCTTATCAACATGAACTCCAACGCTTTGAATTTCATCCTTCAATCCCGCCTCTTTCAAAACCTCAGCTGCTTTCTCCCTCTCCTCTTTCAAACCACTCAAGTACCTACAATCCAAAGATGCGGCAATAGTCGGAGCCGCCACTGATAGCTCCGCCGCCTGCTGCACCGTCCATTTTCCCGTCCCTTTCATTCCAGTCTTATCCAAAATCTTATCCACAAGCTCACCCTCCTTACTCAATTCATCTTTCACTTTAAAAATATCAGCAGTTATCTCAATCAAGAAACTCTCCAACTCACCCTTGTTCCACTCCGAAAAAATCTCCGCCAACTGCGAGTTGCTCAAACCACCCACGTGCTTCAAAACATCGTAGGCTTCGGAAATCAGCTGCATGTCGCCGTACTCGATTCCGTTATGAACCATCTTAACGAAATTGCCAGACCCACCTTCACCGATGTAAGTAACACAAGGCCCATCCTCAACTTGCGCCGCAACTCTCTGCAAAATATCTTGAACATTGTTGTAAGCTTCAAACGACCCACCAGGCATTAACGACGGACCGTGTCTTGCGCCTTCTTCACCGCCGGACACGCCCATGCCCAAGTAGAGTAAACCCTTGTGGCCGGCTTCCTCGATACGACGTTCAGTGTTTTGGTACCACTCGTTACCGCCGTCGATGATGCAGTCGCCGGGGGACATGTGCTCGGAGAGGGCAGCGATGGTTTGGTCGACGGGGGCGCCGGCTTTGACTAAGATGATGATGGATCTGGGGCGTTGGATGGAGAGAACGAAGTCACGGGGAGTGTAGTGGCCGGACAAAGGGAGTTCGCCCTCACGGTGGGCTCGATCTAGAGTTTCGTCGACCTTGGAGGTGGTGCGGTTGTAGACGGAGATGGGGAAGCCTTTTTCGGCGACGTTGAGGGCGAGGTTTTGGCCCATGACGGCGAGGCCTGCGAGGCCAATACGAGAGAGGGCAGTTGCGGCTTCCATTGATCAAAGATAGAGGGAGAGAAATGGAAGTTTTGAATTGAGAGAGAAAAGGAAAAGAAAAGAAATGGGTTGGTCGAGACCGAAGATGAATTTATATAATTGAAGAAAGAACGAAGAGTGACGGACTCGTCGAGGGAACGAAAGGCCAGTGACTTAACGACCAACCGAGAGGATCGATGACTTCGAGACAAGACATTGTGGTTAATTTCCTTTACACCCCTTCTGTTTTATTCATTTTAACTTGAACGAGGGTTCTCGTTGACACTACCGTCAACGCCCTTGACCATTTTTTTAATTTTTAGGATTTTGACCCGATAATCAGCTCGAGACCCAGCCCTTTTTGTATTTGTGTGAAAATAGTACATCAATTTACATACATATATACATACATACATACATATATATATTTTAATTTTTTTCAAAAGTAGAAAAGCTATTTTATTAAAAGATTTTGTTAAATTATTTATTAATAAACAGAAAATAAATATCTTGGTAAGGGTTTGCATATTTGTTTTATAACTTAAAATTTCTATTTTTTTGATAATGAAATGATGCGTTGTTAATTGTAAATGACCAAATTATTATTACATCATAACACCATTTATTTGATAATGGTTAATTAATTCACTTAATTTAATTTTTTTTGTCAAAATATTTATGTCCTATGAAAAATGTTAGATTCCTCCTTTATAAAGATATATGTCATTACTTTTACAAATATTTGGGAAGAAATTGATTGTTTAAAATTGATTTTTGTTTGGACTTAAGATATCTGTGAGGGTTTTAATTGGAATTAATCTTAAAATACAACGGCTCATCAAATTTGTCTACATATGGCAAAACAACTCGAACCATTTTAATTATTTCTTTAAGTTCATATTAACTTGTAAATTTATATTTAAATAATCAATTTTCTTAGAGAAAATTTGAAAATATAAAAAATTTAAGTGTGAGTTATAAAAATGATCATATTCTAAAAAATTTAAATGTTATGACTCTTTATCGAATGTTGAACACAATCAAACACTGTCCGATATTTGTCTAACACCATCTAACACTGTCGGATAGCGTATAATGCCAAACAAGATCATAAAATACAAATTTTTATAAACTTGATTTTTATAAAGAGAACTCTAATTTAGGATTTTTTTTTTCAATTTCTCATTTTTTTAAATGCTTCTGTTTGGACTTCTCGTAACTTAAATTGAACTCGCTTTTCACATTTTATAATGGAAAATTTTGTTTGGCATAAGTAGCACAGTATCGCCAATTTTCTCATTTTTGGGAGTTTTGTGATCGGGGGACCCTGATGTTTAAATTCTATCAAACTTCCCCTATCATTAAAAAAAAAAAAATCTATTTTACGCAACTGTCAATGGATTTTTTTTCTGTCATTATATAAACAAAAAGAAACTAAAAAGAACCCTCGTAAATTTTTTATGCTTCCGAAGAGTCCTCTTCGTGTATCCTTCGAATGGCCACTTGCGCCTGCCACCACCGTCTTCATACCAGCCAAGTTCCCAACCATCACCATTAGACTACATTTTCCACTAAATCATCCCAGAATTGAATTCTTCAGAGGACAGGGAATGAGTTGATACTTAGATTAATTTGTTCATTTGCAAATTGGGGGTATTTATGATATTCTACCTGTAACCGTCATTTTTTTTTTTGATTTTATTAACCTTAGGGTTAGCAATAATGTTTGCTTAAATGTTGGGGAGGTCCCTACATTTCTCCTTTATTTTATTTTTTAAAAAAATAATTAGAATGGCACATGACATTAATTTCCTTGTCACATGTGCATGAGTGACAGAATCTCATTTTTCTGATTTAAAATTTCTAATGGATTATTTTAATACGAGTTTTGAGTTGTATAATAGTTTCTAATGCTGTGAGAACTTTATATTAGCTAATGCAATATTTTTAATATGAAGCACATAGTTTGAGAGGGAATAATATGTATATAAAAATCAGATCATGATTTTCTCCGTCAAAATAATCACACTAATCATGTAACACTTCGAATGAGGCACACGAGGCACACGATATACACATACCAAAATCGGAGTGCAATTAACTTTGTTATTTAAAATATCAAACCACAAATTATCCAAACAAGTTATTAAACTCTAGGGATAAAAATGATCCCATTATTATAAACTAAAACTAATATAATAAATCGAGTTTAAAAAAAAAAAGAATGTAGCAATATTCTTATTCGTGCTAAAAGCAAATATCTCTAAAACTGCTATAATCATTCAATCCACCAAGTCTTATGTCTATTATAAATAGTAATTATTTTCGTAATATCATAATAATTTGCATAAAACTTAATTATAACATAATTAAACTTATCAAAGCATATTAAAGTGGTCCTTCAAAACAGATTCATAAAAGAAAACAAACAATTTCAAAACAGCTCATGTCACGCAACCATAACTTATCATAGAATCACATCACGATCATACATACCATATCATATTCGTGCACAACAAAATATATATCCAACTGGAATCATATTATATCATATCATAACATAACATATTTGGTGCCACGGATAATGAGCCAGAAATTCATAATTTATATTATCAAGCTTACTTCAAAATCCTCATAAATCATAAGATATTCAAATATAAAATAAATCTTAAAAATAATGATAACTATGGATGTAAAATTCATATTATAAGTAAATCAATTCAAAAGCTTTAAAATTGAAGTAAATATTTATAAGAAATTTTAGAAAAAGAGTTGAGTAAAACGTTTCGTATTTAGAGATAATTGCAGATAAAATTGTTTGGGAATTTGTTAATAATTTTAATTATAAAAGCATTTCTAAATAAATAATTTATTTTATTACACCCTATGTAAATCAATCTGAAAATATAATTAGATGTCTTAAAATATAATCATGTGACACAATTTCTAATTTTTAAAAAAATACGTAAAATCTTTCATGTCGGAATCATAAATATTTCATATTTGTTAAAATAAGGCACACTAATATAAGTATCACTTACCTTCAACCCAGATCAATAATTCTACTTCTGTCTGTTCAGATGATCGAAAAATCCTAGCAAATAATCAAACCAATAATGTCGTTAAATTCAACTCTACACTATTGTAACGGTTGAAGCCTATAATCTGAACAGTAATTATTCTACGAATTTTATTTCTAAATTCCTTATACCAATGACTCTAAAAATTTACAGATGTATACAAGACATGGATATAATGTTCCACGAATTTTTCTGTAGACTTTTATTGGTAGAAAAAATTTTAATTAAATTAATTCTTCAGATATTAGAAAACTGTCAAACTGTACAAATCTGTGAGTCAGCTCACTTCAAGGATTTTTATAGAATTAAATAATTAGCATAAAATTACAAAAATCTATAGCATCATTGTAAACATGTAAATGAACCAGCATGAAAATTTTCAAAATTTTTGGAGATGGATTGATAAGAAATAAAATTCATGAATTCAAGTATGATTTTCTCACAATTTAGTTTTTCAGCATGTAAAACTAATTTAAAAAATCTTTATAAAATAGTTTTATACACGATTTTAACATTAAAAAAATTATGATATCTAATTTCATGTCTTAAGACCGTAATTAAAATATTAACTTAAAATATTTAAAATTTTCACATATTAAAATTCATGGAATCGACTTATATATAGACTCTTATAATTAAATTCCTATTCAAATATAATAGTCAATATTGCAACGTAAATAGTAATCAATCACTACAACCTAATATGTTTCAACGTATATAAAACCTAATTTCTAACGTAAAAAAAAAATCTAGATTCATGGATAATATCTCAAAATATAAATAAATAGAGTTATAGTGAAACTCTTACCTCTTATCAAAGTGAACTATAGGGAGTTGTATTCTGATCAATACTCATAATCTTTACTTTAACGTGAAAAATCCATAAATACACAATAAAATTCTAATTTCGAAATATTTTCTTTAATTATTAACTCAATCTAATGAAATTAAAGTTCTCACTTACCGTAACTTGAGTACGCTGAGTTACTCTCACAGTCGCCAACACTCAAAATCCTAGTTGAACGCAAATGCAAATGATATAACACGTAAAAATGATATTAGCTAACATTAATTTATATATAATAGTTGACTTATACCCTAGGACTGATTGAAAACAGATATAAGTATACTTCTAAAAAAGGGTAAATTTACATATATAGACAAATACATATATTTATTATCACTTAAATAACGTAAAGAATATAATACCTTCGTATATTAAAGTTTGAATATTACAAATCATGATTCTGTCAGGTGATTAATTGATTTCGATTGATTTAGGAATACATTATAGTATAGTTATCCTTATTTTATATCATTATAATATTATAATTATCTTTTATTCATTTTTTTCTTTTATTATTCTTATTATCTAACTCTAAAGTAAAACATAATTTTTTTTTTATTTTTAAACTTTCTTTTTTTCATTTAAGGCAAAAGACAAAGCGACTTATTTTTATTATTCTCTCTCTCTTTCTTTATATCATGACTTGCTTTTTTTTTTTAATATATAGAATATGTAAAATTTGAACGAATTTTCTATCAAAATTAGGAAAGTGATAAAGAATTAATTTTTTTCAACTTTTTTTTCATATATTAAGTAACATATTTATTTATTTTTATTTTCTTGACTTAGATTGATCAAAAAATATTTTTATTTTTTTATTTTCAGAATTTATATAAGAATTCATATTTAATCAATGTTAGTAATATTAAATATTTATCAATTAATATATTTTTTCATGTTTAAATTTTTTATGATATAGTTTAATATTTTAGCCCACAATCAAAACTTTGGGTCCCCTACTGCTAACAAATAAGGTGTTTGAGTGATTATCTCTTAGAGCGTGTTTGGCAGCCCGTATAGTATAGTATAAAAAGTATTGTTCGTATAATTATACTGTGTTTGATGCGGTCAAAGGGTGGATAGCATAGTAAAAGATTGCATAATATCCCTATAAGGACCACATAAAAGGAGGCAAAATAATGATTTTCCCACCATGTGTTAAGGCCGGATAAGATAAGGATATAGGAAATTGTTGGATATAATTTTTATTAATTCATAAGTTTTATATAATATAATATAATATAATATAATATAATATAATATAATATAATTAAAAGATTTAAATTATACAACTTTATTTTTTGTTCCAGTTTTTGACAATAAATACCGCAAACATTTATAAATAAATAAATATTTAAATTATTGTTTTATTGAATATTTAAATGAATTATTTTAATAAATAAATATAATTTATTAAATATTTAAATAAAAAATTAATTACCTAAAAAATTAATTTAATATAAATAAATTTTAAAATTATTATATTTTATAATATAATATAATAATATAATATTATATTATATTATATTATTAAAAGATTTAAATTATACAACTTTATTTTTTGTTTCAGTTTTTGACTACAAATACTACAAACATATATAAATAAATAAATATTTAAATTATTAGTTTATTGAATATTTAAATGAATTATTTTAATAAATATAATTTATTAAATATTTAAATAAGAAAATTAATTATCTAAAAAATTAATTTAATATAAATAATTTTAAAGTATTATATTTTAAAATATTATATTATATTATTAAAAGATTTAAATTATACAACTTTATTTTTTGTTCCAGTTTTTTACAATAAATACCACAAACATATATAAATAAATAAATATTTAAATTATTAGTTTATTGAATATTTAAATGAATTATTTTAATAAATAAATATAATTTATTAATTATTTAAATAAAAATTAATTATCTAAAAAATTAATTTAATATAAATTATTTTTAAAATTATTATATTTTAAAATATTTTATTAATTTTAAACCATTTTTATTATTTTAAAGAATTTAATATAGTTAAATATAATCTTTTATCAAACATAGTATTATATAATATTTATACAAATACAGTATAGAGTTTACTTAACAATTTCATATAATGCTATTCACTACAGTAATAATTATACAATCATATAATCATATACGGTATACCAAACGCAACCTTACGATTACACTGAAAACGCGAACAACAGGAAAAACATATTAAGCTGTTGTATTGCCTTGTCAGACGTATTTCACTAGGATGACTTCACATGGAATCACTAGCATTTGCAGCGCGAGACCAGTACTCCTTGACAAGCTGCGCAAATAGTGAATTCTCCCGCTGCAATAGCTTCATGGGCTCGTCATACTCCACTAATTTTCCTGTTAATGCAAAATCATATCTCCATTAATATCAATTCCTCAGCACAAGCCCGCCTAAAATGAGAAAACTTACCGTCACTTATTGCAAGCACCATTGTGCAGTCCATCACAGTTGGTATCCTGTGCGCCACTGTTATTACAGTGCAGTCTGCAAATTCAGTTCGTATAGTCTTCTGGAGTATAGAGTCTGTTGCATTATCAATTGAAGCAGTAGCTTCATCGAGCACTAGTATACGGCTCCTCTTTAGCATAGCACGTCCCAAACAAAACAATTGTCGTTGTCCCATGCTCCAATTTGATCCGTCTTGGACAACTGCGACCAGGACATCCATATATGTTGTTAGTTTTATCAGACCAATGTAAAAATATCTTATATTACATAATTTTCTTACCATAAGAATTCAGACCCTCCTCTTTCCCTTGAATGACCTCTCGGAGCTGGCACTTGCCAAGAACCTAGTACACATCATAAGAAAAATTTTTGGTTGATAGAAGCTTGGAATGTGATAACAATAACTACAAGAAACTCTACCTCCCATATCTCCTGATCAGTGTGCTCTGATAGAGGGTCTAGATTGTATCTAACGGAGCCACTGAAAAGTGTTGGATCTTGTGGGATAACGCCAAGGCGAGACCTCAGGTCATGAAGCCCAATGGTGGATATGTTAAGGCCATCAATGATAATTTCTCCCTCTGTTGGCTCCACCAGACGAAACAAGGCACTGATTAGAGTTGTCTTTCCACTACCAGTTCGCCCAACAATCCCAATTTTGTCCCCTCCTTTAATTATGCAGCTTATCCCCCGAAGGACAAGCGGGGCATTTGGCCGATACTTAATCTGCTTGACATAACTCAATGTAATATAAACTTTCCAGGAATGGTTTAAGTTATAAATATAAAAAGAGGCAGTATGTACCTTCAAATTGTTGATTTCTACTTTACCAATAGCCGGCCAGCTGAGAGCCGGTCGGTTGTCTTCTATCACTGCTGGAGCTTCACTCGCAATGTGCATATATTGTTCTAGCCTTTCAACAGAAATAATTAAATTTGCTATGGTGCACTGGTATTGAATAGAGAATATTAAGAATACATTCAGTGACAGGCCATAAGACAATGCCATACCAATAAGCCCTGCAATCAAATTTTTCATAACCAAAACGTTTGTCAGACAATTGTTCTATAGATTGTTCATGTACTTGATACTTATTCTCATTACTTATTTTGATAAAGTCGACAATCCATATCAACTCGGAGATCAATAACCACGAAATTCATGATTTTATTTTATTTTTTTTAACTGACAAAAATAAGATTATAGAAACCGTTGAATGGTTAGAGTGGTTGAACCTTATAGATACTAACCAGAGGCAGAAGATCCAAGAGGAAGTAAAGTCAAGGCAAGTGCTGAGGACGAAAGAGCAATAGCGCACAACATTTCTAGACGTTGGACTAACCACTCGTTACCTGAAAAACTATGGAAGTCCATACTTGCATTTGTGTCAATGATTTCCAGATTCTTTGAAAAGAATCGATCTTCTTCCCCAAATGCCCTGATTGTCATGGCTCCAGCGATGGATTCAGCAAGGTGGCTAGCAACCGAAGACTTTGTTGTGCCATTCATTCGCATGAACTCTTTTGCGGAAGCAAAGTAGTATCTCTTTTTGTCCAGATAAAAAGAAACAGTAAAAAACATTAGTTGACAAGAAGGGAAAAAGAAATTTTAGTAGGAACACGTTCCTAAATGTGGCAGGGGGTTGCTGCCATGCAAAGATCAGTAACCGAGTCAATTTGGTGGACACACAGTTTAGTTCTTTAATGTGTTTCCTGATCCTTCCCGACAGAATTTTAGTAATATCCTCCTATCAAACATAGAATAGGATTTTTTTTTTTCCTTGGAGGTATTGAACACCTCGAAACAAATAGGGTTGACAGCATAACTAATGCCATATTCTATTAACATATGTATTCATATAATGTACTAAGACATCAAGCAGAGGCAAGAAACTCCAGGTTTTCTCATTCATTCGTAGCAAAATTGGCATTGGTGTGTGTAGTACCTGTAAGAATATTATTAGATAAATCATGGGTATGATGACAAATAGAGCTGGCCAAGCAAGAACTCCCAATATTATGAAGGTGCAGTAAGCATTCATGGCTCCCCCAATTGCAATTGCTAATGTGAAAGCCAATTCAAGATCAATGATACTCATATCAGAGGATACCTGTAACAGAATATACATTAGTAGGCTCAGTAAGTTGTACTAAAGTTGGCATTAAGCTATGACTTTAAAACTCGTACCCGACTAAGTATCCTTCCCATAGGTGTTGAATCATAAAAAGACATTGGTGCTTGGAAAAGAGATCTCAGCAATGTAGAGAAAATAGATTCTGATGTTTTGCAACCTAAAAGAACTAGAAGATGGGATCTCAGTAGCAGGAGGACTGATGTTAGACAGCCAATGAGTGAGTAAACTGCAAGTAATTTCACTGTGCCTACATTATCATTCTGAATGTCAACTGCCAACCAGTAATACTGTATCAGTTGCCCAATAATGAATATCAGGTGGACTAAAAGTGATAAAGAGAAGTACAAAAAGCCCTTCTTATGCGTTAGATATTGTATGTAAGGCTTGAGACCAGTGTCTCCTGTTTCTCTTTCTTCTTTCTTGATCAATTGATCTCCTAAAGGTGTTTCTAACTGTTCTGTGACATAAATTTTCCGGATCTCTCCTTCAGAAGCCACAGGTCTTATACTAGAGGCAAAGTGCCTCTCAGAGTCAGTAGACTTTTTATGCGCATTGACAAGGTCTTGAAATTCTTGAGTTGAAGCTAACAACTGATTGTATGTTGCTGCTTGCAGGATTTCCCCTCCAGACATCAACTACACACCAAGAAAATAAAATTAGTCGGAACTAATTGCTAAATGAGATCTTTATTTACTAAGACCAATCTGCAGAATATTGATGTTTGGTCATAAAATTTTCTCGAGGTCTCGATGAAGGATAATTGAAAAAAATTATTATGGTAGCTAACCAAAATTGAATTGAAAGCTGGTAGGAAGTCCACTTGATGTGTCACAAGTAAGACAGTCTTCCCCGTCAAAGCTCCCATGACATAATCCTGCAAGTACACATATCAGTTACACAATGATTGATGTCATTTGTTGAATATATTGCAGATGGAAATATGAATATTACATTGAATAGGCTGGTTGCAGTTTGTGCATCAACAGCACTGAAAGGATCATCCAAGAGATACAACTCTGCATCCTGATAAAGTGCCCGTGCCAATTGAACCCTCTGCTTCTGCCCACCACTTAGATTAACACCCCTTTCACCTATTTCAGTGAGGTCCCCAAATGGAAGCATCTCAAGGTCTTTCACTAGACAACACTTCTCAAGAACTTCGTGATATCTAATTGGATCCATGGCCGAGCCAAAAAGAATATTTTCTTTTATGGTACCTGTTTGAATCCATGCAGTCTGAGAAACATATGCGATCTGTCCATTAACATGAACCTGCAAAATATTGACATAGAAGCTTCAGTTAGGCATCTAAATCTCGAAAAAAAGATTCTAAAAGTTATGAGAAGTTATTTATAATTTACTCGCAGGCAGAAAATACAGCGTACCATGCTGTTGATTAGTATGATCCAGTGAGGAAATGGTATGATCATATATGAGGCTACACGTTTTCTAGTTTCATATTTTGGGGTAAAGTGTCCCACCAGACAGAAAATGTATTACTTGCAGATAATGTAAATCACCCATTGTACTATTTAAAAAGCATATGTGAACAAAAACTATGCTAATTCATGGACTTACTATGCCATTAATTTTTGGAACTTCACCAAGAATTGCTGCTAAAAGCGTTGATTTCCCTGCACCAACCTCTCCACAGATAGCAATCTTTTCTCCTGGTCTAACTATCAGATTTATGTTTCTTAGAGTGGCCTTTAATGAAGGATTAATGTCCCATGATATTTCTGTAGACCTGATTAAAATGGAACAATCAATCTCCTCCCCGCTGTAATTTTGCCTTCTATTTTTGTTGTGCAGCTCTGGTGCCTCAAGAAACTTAATAATCCGATCCAGTGAAACATTTGCTTCAACAAATTTTCCAGCTATATCAGGGATCAACCTTATTTGCTCCTGAGCAATGCGCAAACTAGCTAGAAATGTGAAAACATTGCTAGCATTAAGTGTTATTCCAAGGAGGTAGCATGCCCAGAAGGTAACAAGGGGTACTACGATTGGAGTTGACCAAAACAAAACAAGATGGTAGCCTCTTTGCAAAAGAATTTCTGCTATCCACTTGAATTCTTCTTTCCTCAATCCGTCTATGACATTCTTGAAATGTGTCTCCCAAGCATACAACTTCAATATCTTCATATTTGTGAGAGCCTCGGTTATGGCCTTCAGCCGCCTATCTTGTGCCACCATGAGCTTCTTCTGATACTTGACCTGTAGCTCGGTCAATGGAGAACTTGCGATCACAGCCAATATGACAGTTACGATAGCTGCAACAGTAGCCAGCCCCACAGAATAGTAGACTATAACTAATGCAAGACAAACCTGAAGGATTGTTGTCCATATTTGATGAAACCAATATGGGAATTCACCAATTCTGTAAGCATCCACCATGACATAGCTCACAATCTGCCCAGGAGAATGAGTCAGCTTAGAGGCAGTTGAGAGAAGTAGTTGCTTCTGATATATTGCTGCGGACAACAAAGATCTAACTTGGACTCCAATCAGTCTTGACCGGAAATACCATTGCCTTCCTGCGAATGATTCCAAGCATTTGACTAAAAAGAGCAATCCAGTCAGTACGTAAGCCTGATACTTAACAGATGTTTTGCCTGCAGCAACATCGATAAGGGCTTTGAGAAATAGTGGGCCAGTGGCAAGTGCAAGAACCTTGATCAGTGCAAACAATCCAGAAATTAGAATGGCTTTCCATTGGCATGATAAAATCATTGACAACAGAGATGGGGGATCAGATGATTCTTTTTGCTTCTGTAAGCTCATTTTCTCCATATAAATCGAGTAACACGTTTGTGCTCGATCTGCAGGCCTTAGTTGAGGGATATCTTCATCGTTGAGAATTTTCTCCTTGCCCTTCTTCATTAATGGATTCAACCACCAAAATGACATTCTACTGAAAAATCCA
Source organism: Boswellia sacra (assembly GCA_013180625.2). Taxonomy (NCBI): domain Eukaryota; kingdom Viridiplantae; phylum Streptophyta; class Magnoliopsida; order Sapindales; family Burseraceae; genus Boswellia; species Boswellia sacra. The sequence goes on along the minus strand of SNVD02006955.1, from coordinate 1,303,752 downwards.
GCTTTAGCAAAGGGAGTAACAATGTCATTTGAATTGACTTCATTGGATGCATCAACTTCCTCACCTTGCAGAGGTGCATATAGGGCATCACTATTGTTATCGGGATTAGTACTGTACACATGATTTTGTCTCTGAAAGGAACCCAAGAGCAGTAGAATTGCTCCCGGGAAAGATAGAATATCCAAAATAAACTTAATAGACACGGCTTTGTCTACTATTGCTTTCCGAACAGATAAAATGCTTAGAAATCCAGCATAGAAGAAGATTATAATTGAACAGAACTTCACTGTTCTGTCAGGTGGAAGGTGCAGCTTATTCAGGCTTACGGTTAAAGCTAGAAGTAACCAAGTGAATCCCTGAAATAAAGTTACAAGCCACTTATGTAAGGGCGTGATGGTCTGATCTTTACATATTTGGTTGCAAACTATCCAGATGGCCCAGCCCAGGTAAGTCAAACCCAGAGCACCATTGAAAATGGCTGAGAAAATTTGCTTTAGATTCAAGTGTCGGTTGCATGATGAAGCTGAAATCGCCCCCGTGCACCACTTACGAAGGAAGATGAATAAGCACATCAAAAGGAGTAGTATATCAACAGAAATTGTTAAAGCATGGTTGATACAGCTATATGGATCAAAAATGGATAAAAAACCTGAATTGCATGTCTTTCCACTTTCATGTGAACACTCCGAATTACTACAAAAAACCGTCCATAAACTCTCCATCATGCTAACCGTACCTGAGAAATCTGCAGTTTGAAGAGTTGCAAAGGACTGACAACTAGAAATTTGGTATGCAAACTAGAAATGTGAAGGAAACACAAATACTGTGGCGATACAGAACATGGAAAATCTATAAAATATTAAGACGATGACATTCTGAAATTCTGAATAGTGATTAGAGCTGAAATTGTAAAGCTGACTTTTTGTTATATCAGAAACTAATATGTGCTCTCTCATGGAACTGAAGACTGAGAAAAGTTTCCAGTTGGTCTTTATCATAGTATCTAGAGCGGACCTTAACCATATCTTCACTATCAAATACGCAAAGTGACGTTAAAGCAAATGAAACATAGATAGATATGGATTATAAAAGCTTATTTATGTTTTTTTTTTTTTTTGACCCAAAAGCAAACATGCAATCCAGCTTTTGCATATATGGAGATTCACTTGATGACGTCCCAACTCCCGAGTCCAAGATGATATTGTAATCATCGGTTCAATGATACCAATGATCAATTGCTAAAGAGGCTTTTTCGTGAAGAGAAAGAGAGAAATAGCAAAGAGAAGTAGTAAAAAAGCTAAGATAGAAGATGAGAAAGCATTTTGTCCCAACCTGAAGATTGAAAGAGGCGCAGAGTCCAAAAGAGATTCTTAAATAGCTACTCAGAAGTCAGAAGCTGAACATCTCTGTTTGCTTTGTATGGAATCTGCTTGTGACAGTCATTTCTTAAACTCTCCGTATTACCAAGCAAAATCACAAAACGCTCTGTCTGGTTTTGTTCATATTGTCATGGAATAGGGGCCGCCATACTCATAAAAATCGGTTAATTGCATTTATATGCTGTTCTCAAATATCCGATATTGAATATATGCACACAAGTAATAATAATGATAATTATTATCTTGTTTTGGTTATTGAAGTAACTAGTGTTCCAAAATTATAAGAGAATTAAGGAGTCAGGCCCATATTATATTCATATGGAGTTGCAGCAATTAAAAACGTCAAGAGTCCAGAGTAGTTTGAAACATTTCACGTCGTTGGCTGCTCTACTGACAACCAAGTAGCCCACCTTTCTCAAAATGGAATGCAAGTAATTAGTGCCTTGAGTGTTGAGACCAATATTGAAAAATTTAATTGCAGCTGCAGCATCATTTTCAGGTTGACTAGACTTGTATTAGTGCTATTATATAATAACACTTGCGCATCATATGCTAAGATCTCATATTGCACGTGAAAACCCTCCTAATCAAGCAATAATTTCAATTGAGTTGATGTTTCCACAGCAAAGTCGTCAAGTATAAAAGACTTGTTTTCTGTTTTACATGATATTGAGCTATATTTCAAACCATTCTATCACAATCATTTACCTAATACGATTTGAAAATACTTATTTATATTGTGACAAATATATGAATATTAGCCATATGTTGCATGAGCTGATAAGAGAAGGCAATCATGGATTCTTTATGAATATGAAATGCATGCCAGCCTTCTTTTTTTTTATTTTTTTTTTGCAAATTTGTATCTTTTTCTTCAATAATTGATTTGAACATAAACAATTAATAGTACTTCTCAATTCCTTTTGTGCTAAACATCTCATCAAGTCGGGTCTGTCAAATGAACATTAACCACAATGTAACAATACAGCCCTCATTTTTCAGTTGTAAATCACTTTGTTCTGAAACCCTTTTACGTGGAGCCTGCAGGATTGGCAAATTTTTTCTTTTTAATTCATCGATAACATGAAAAGCATTACGGCGTTGACGTTCCCGTCTGCCTTTTGCGATAACAAACAAGACAAGGTTTTTGACTAGTTATCTCTCTCTTTATAATTACCTAATCCATAGAAAATTAATCCAAATTTTGTTGACGAGAATTTGGGTAAAAAAATAGTATAACACAAAATATTTAGTGGGGTATTAAGTTACAATTATCTGTGATTGTCAAGGACGAAAGCCGCCAACAAGAGTTGTAGTTCTAGGACGTTGTCCATGACTTGGATGACTTGACAGTGAATCACGATGATTTGAAGCACGAGACTAGTACTCCTTGACTCGGTGCCCAAATAGCCGATTCTGCGGCGGTAGTAGCTTCATGCCCTCGATCGTCATACTCCACTAATTTTCCTGTTAATGCAATATCATATCTTCACTAGGATCTGCTATTTGAAGAGTTAAAAAGAATTGGAGATTAGACATTTTGTATGCAACCTAGAAATATATAGGAAAAACAAATAATGTGGTAATACAGACCATGGAAAATCTAGGAATGTTGGTAATTTTAATCAAAACTGAAAATCAGAAAATCTGAATACTGATTAGAGAGCTGACTGTTTGTTATATCTGTTAATGTGAGCATCGAACAGTTAAATAGAAACTAATAGTGTGCTCTCCCACGGAACTCAAAACTGAGAACCGTTTATAGTTGGTCTTTATCATAGTATCGTCACCTTAACATTCTTCACTATCAAATAAAATTTAAACTGATGTTCAAGCAAATGAAACATAGATACATGTGGACTAAAAAGGCTTATCCATTGCTTAGACTGCAAGAGCAAACATGCAATATTCCACCGTTTGCATATACAGAACTCCATGGACTAGCAGAGGAAATTCATGCATATATATATAGTGGTAAGCCACGCATATGAGCCAAAAACACTAAAAGCAGAAAATCTAAGATAGACGATGAGAAAGCACGTTGTCCCGACCTGAGGATTGAAAGAGGCAGAGATTGTGTATTTGCGCCAAAAGAGGAGATTCAAATAGAGCGCTACTCAGAAGCTGAAAATCTCTGTATGTTTGTACGGAAGCTACTTGTTATTGTCATTTCTTAAACTCCCCGTATTACTATTATTTTCATGAAATCCGCCTACAACTATAAAAATCTGTTAATGTGCATATGTTGTTGTTAAGTTTCCATTATTGAATATATGCACACAAGAAATAAATAGTATTATTGTTATCTTTAGGTTCGGGTTGTTGAAGTAGGTAGTCTTCCAAGATTAAAAAAAAAAATTAACGAGTGGGCCAATATTGTATTTATAACTTATATATTGTCACAGTAATTAAGACTTTAAGAGCCTCAGAGGCCACAGTAGTTTGAAACATGTGCAACTTGTTCGGCTTTTACTGAGGACCGAATAATTAACTCTACCGATCTCAAAATAGTAACATGTCGAACGCAAGTAATTAATGGCTTGAGAGTTGAGACCAATATTGGGAAATTTTATTGCGGCTGCAGCATCATTTTGAGGTTGAACTAGACTTGTATTATCGCATTAATTAATAATACGTACGCATCATATGCTGAGATCTCAGATTGCATATGAAAACCCTCCTATTCTGGCAAAAGTTTCAATCGAATTTTTTCTTCCACAGCGAAGTCGTCAAGTAAAATAGACTTATTTTCTGTTGCGCAGGATTTTGACCTATATTTTAAACCATTCTATCACAATCATTTACCAATACCATTTGAAAAGAATTCTTTATACTGCAACAAGTATACAAGTATATGAATATTAGCCATACGTTGCATGGGCTGATAAAAACAAAAGGCAAAAATAGATTATTTATGAATATGAAATGCATGCAACCTTTTTGCAACAAATATGAATCTTTTTCTTCAATAGTTGATATAAATAAGATCAATATGGCATAGCCCACCCTTAAACTCAAGGTATATGCTCCTGTTAGCTAAGATACCGATCTCGATCTGATGTAGGATGATGCAATCAATCCTACCAAAAACCATAACTTATGTAAACACACAATCAATCCTGATATCCTACTAAGACCAAGATCGTGAATCCACTCCAAACACTATCCATTTGGGCCTTGTTTTTAGAATCTTTTGCAGTATAGGCCCACCTCAGGCTCAAGAGATGCTCCTACATCACAATCTCATCAAATCGGAGAACATTTAACCACATTGCGCTTTTACACCTTCATTTCAATTGTGGTTGATATTTAGAAGTTTCCATCATAACTTGTTCCGAAACCCTTTTAGCTGGAGCTTGCAGGATGGCAATTTTTTCTCTTCCATTTATCGATGACAAAAAAAGCATCATGGCGTTATCGTTCTTGACTGCTCTTTGTGATAATGAAGGTAATTGACTAATTATCTCTCTTTTATAATTACCTAATATACATAGGAAAGCCAGATTTTGTTGACTAGAATGTAGGTAGACAGTCAAATACAGAAATCAATAGTGAGCTATCAAAGTACAATTTTCTGTGATTGTCAAGTACAAAAGTCGCAAACACGAGTAACAATATATTAAGTTGTAGTACTGTTCACTTGGATGATTTCACAGGGAAACACCACCATCTGCCGCACGAGACCAATACTCCTTGAAGAGCTGCCCAAATAGTGAACTCTCCCCCTGTAATAGCTTCATAGGCTCGTCATACTCCACTAATTTTCCTGTTAATGCAAAATCATATCTTCATTAGATATCAATTCCTCGGTACAAGGCCTGAAAACGATAAAACTCACCTTCACTTATTGAAAGGACCATTGTGCAGTCCATCACAGTTGGTATTCTGTGCGCCACAGTTATTACTGTGCTATGTGCAAATTCTTTTCTTATGGTTTTCTGGAGAACCGCATCTGTTGCATTGTCAATTGATGCAGTGGCTTCATCAAGTACTAATATTTGACTTCTCTTCAGCAAAACACGTCCCAAGCCAATTAATTGTCGCTGCCCCACGCTCCAATTTGCTCCATCCTGTACAACTGCACCACCCACCAAGTTGCTATTTTTCAGTTTCAGTTCTAAGTCTTATAAGAGAATACATTTTAAAATAAGCCTTGTTTTTGCTTCATACCTAAGGAGTTCAACCCTTCTTTTTTCTCTTGAATGACCTCGCGAAGATGACATTTCTCAAGTACCTTTAAGAGTAATGAAATATGTTTTTATTAGTATAAATCATAAGATAAAGTAGCCCTATGCATCCCAAAATTTTGAGAATTACTTATTTTAAAACTGGTTATCAATAGAAAACTGAGAACACATAAAAAATTCTGCTGTCAGCAAGAACAGACTGTTATGCGGTACCTTCCATATCTCCTCGTCTGTGAACTGAGACAAAGGGTCTAGATTATATCTCACAGAGCCACTGAAAAGGGTTGGATCCTGAGGAATGATTCCCAACTTGGACCGGAGATCATGAAGTCCAACTGCAGTGATATCAAGGCCATCTATGATGATCTTGCCCCCTGTAGGCTCTACAAGGCGAAACAATGCACTGATCAGAGTTGTCTTGCCACTACCAGTCCGACCAACAATTCCTATCTTGTGTCCTCCTTCAAATGTGCAAGTTATTTCCCGGAGAACAAGTGGAGCATTCGGCCGATATCTTATCTGCTTGAAATAAATTTTGTGAGGCACTCACTAATTATGGATTTCATCGTGGTACAAGCGGCACAAAATATGTTAACATTATGTCTACCTGCAGCTTGTAAATCTCCACTTTACCAGTAGCTGGCCAAGTGGGTGCAGGGCGGTTTTCTTCTATCACTTCGGGTGCTTCAATGGGTATGCAAATATACTGATTCAGCCTTTCAACCGAAACAATTTGGTCTGCCACAACGCATTGATCGCTGACTGATTGTACAAGAAAATCACTCAGTGAAAGACCAAATGATAGTGCCATTCCAATGTATCCTGCAATCATACGTTAGTAGCCCAAGTAGTGAGTCAACATTTTGTTCAGCTGAGACTTACTGAAAACTTGTCCAAAGTCTGGAAAATTTATGTGAGAAATTAATAAAAAAAATCAATAAATAAAATTTTTGAGAAAATGAACAATGTCTTGTACAAACCAGAGCCCCCATATCCCTGATGAAGCAAAGTAGTACACAGAGCTGATATGGCAAGGACAACTGCACTTAATGTTTCCAGGCGTTGGATCAACCACTCTCTTGCCGTGAAACTGTGGAAGAATGAAGTTGAATTTGCATCAATAAGGTCCAGGTTATTGGCAAAGAATCGCTCTTCCTCCTCGAAAGCTCTTATCGTCATGGCTCCTGCAATAGATTCAGCCAGCTGGCTTGCTAGCAAAGAACTTCTGGTGCCATTCATTCTTATCAACTCTTTTGCTGTAGCAAGGTAGCTTTTCTTTTTCCCAAAAAAAAAAATAATCATGATGATGATAAAGTTTTGCAAGAATTATTTTTCCATAATGAAAGAAATAATGATTCGATTTTAGGGATTGTGGTACCTGCAAGAGAATTATCAGATACATCATTGGTAGAATGATTAGCCAGACTTCCCAGGTGATAGCTCCCAATACCAGAAAGTTGGACATTGTAATCATGACTGCTCCAACCGTAAATGTAAATTTGAAGCCTAGATCAAGGTCTACAATACTCAAATCTGAAGATACCTGTCGAAAAGAATGCAAATTTGAGTTCTAAAAATACATATTTGCAGTAGATGAACTTTTACTTCATAAGACATTTACCCGACTGAGTATCCTCCCCACAGGTGTAGAGTCATAGAAGACCATTGGTGCTCGGAAAAGAGAGGTCAGTAGTGTACCAAAAATGGATTGTGAAGCCTCAAGACTTAAACAAGCCATAAGGAACGATCTTATTAGCAAAAAGAGTATCATGCCTCCACCAATAGCAGAGTATACAATGACCAGTTTCAAACTGCTTATGCTTGTTTGCTTAATGTTTTCAGCTAGCCATAAACTCTGTAGTATCTGTGCAATCAAAAACATAGAATGCACTAGCATTGACAGAAAGAAGTACAAGTATCCTTTCTTATGACTCAAGTATGCTTTGTAAGGTTTCAGACCTATATCTCCTGTTTCTCTTTCTTCTTTCTTTATTAACTGATCCCCTGGAGATTCATTCGACTGTTTCTCATTATTCATTCTTCTGATTTCTCCATTCAAAGTCTTTTTTTGTTTGGAACAAGCAAGTTCCATAAGTGACTCAGTACCCATGCTTTCGTTATGTGCATTTACAAGGTCCTGGAATTCTTTACTAGTGGCCAACAACTGATCATATGTTGCAGCTTGCCCGATTTGCCCTCCAGATATCAGCTGCAAACGAAGAACATCAGATAGATTTAGCTGTGATTCTGGGAAAATGGGAATATTAGAATTAAAATGTATACACAGACCAAAACAGAGTCAAATGCAGGCAGGAAATCAACTTGGTGTGTGACAAGCAAGACTGTTTTCCCAGAAAGAGCTCCCATGACATACTCCTGTCCGAAATCAAAGAATCTTTAATTTTAACCTGAAAAGGATCAAAATCAGCGGAAGTTTCTGTAGAATAGTACTAGTGTTTACTTACAGTGAATAGACTCTTTGCCGTTTGTGCATCAAGAGCACTGAATGGATCATCTAAAAGGTAAATATCTCTATCTTGATAGAGTGCACGGGCAAGTTGAATTCGCTGTTTCTGTCCACCACTCAGATTAACACCCCTTTCTCCTATCTGAGTGAGATCACCAAATGGAAGCAACTCGAGATCTTTTACTAATGAACACTTTTCAAGCACTTCTTGGTATCTAGAATGATCCATATCACATCCGAAAAGGATATTTTCTTGTATAGTACCTGTTTGAATCCAAGCTGTCTGAGACACATATGCTATTGTTCCATAAACTTTGATCTGGACAACATTGGAAAAAAATGAAATCTAGTTGGCAAGGATATCTTTAAACACTTTACAAACCTGAAAGTCAGGAATGCATTTAAAGAGAAATATTCGATAAAAAACAGTGCAGGTCAGCATAACTTCAGAACCCATTGGCGTCTACAAGTATTTTTATATTCTGGGAGAAAATGCTGAAGCAAAGCTTATTAAAACTTACAGTGCCTTCCATGATTGGAAGCTCTCCAAGAATTGCAGCTAGAAGGGTTGATTTTCCTGCACCAACCTCTCCACAAATAGCAACCTTTTCACCAGGTTTCACCTCCAAATTAATGTTTCTCAGAGTTGGTTTCAGAAGATCAGCTTCCCATGATATATCAGCAGAATTGATAAAAACTGACTGCTTGAATTCTTTGTCTTTCTCATAGCTGAATTGTCGAATTTTTGAATTGTCCAGCTCAGGTGCCCCAAGAAAATTGGAAATTCGGTCAAAAGAAACCTTGGCCTCAATAAACACTCCCAAAACATCAGGAAGTAACCTAATTGGTGACTGAATGATTCGCAGGGTTGCTAGGAAGGTGAAAACATTGCCAGAACTGAGAGGAATCCCTAGGAAGTAGCAAGTCACTAAGGTAGCAACCCCAATCAGTATTGGCGATGACCAAAACAAAACCAGGTAATATCCCTTTTGGAGCTGCAGTGCAGTGAGCCATCCATATTCCTCACTCCTCAGTTTCTCTATAACATTCTTGAAATATGATTCCCAGGCATACAATTTTAACACCTTCATGTTCACTAAGGCCTCCGATATGGCCTTCAACCTCTGATTTTGTGCCTTCATGAAGTTTGCCTGATATTTGTGTTGAAGTTTTGCAAGTGGAGAATTTCCAAAAACAGTGAATATGATGACAATTACTGTTGCAATAGTTGCCAATCCAACAGAGTAATAGATAACAAGTAATGCAATGCAGATTTGAAGACTGGTTGACCATATCTGATGAAACCAATATGGAAACTCACCTATTCTATACGCATCTACCATGACATAGTTCACTATATCACCTGGAGTATGCACTGTCTTGGCAGCATTTGAGAGCCTTAGTTGCTTGCTATATATAGCTGCACAAAGAGAAGACCTTACTTTGAGCCCAATCAATCTACTTTGGAAGAACCATTGCCTTCCCGCCAGTGATTCAATGCACTTCACGATGAAGAGTCCTAAAGCCAGTGCGTAAACTTCGTACTTGAAAAGTATTTCGCCATCAGCAACAGAAATAAATGCTTTGAGGAACAGTGGACCAGTAGAGATGGCAATCACCTTGATGAAGGCAAGGAACCCAGAAAATATAATAGATTTCCAGTGGCAGGAAATTATAGTCCTGAGAACAGAAGATTGTCCAGGTGATACTTTCTGTTTCCAATAATTCAATTCCTCTTTGAATAGGGAGTAACAAGTTTTAGCTCGATCAGACAAACGCAACTGTGGCACATCTTTCTCCTCCAGGATTTTCTTCTTCCCTTCCACGATTAAGGGATTCAGCCACCAAAATGTCATCTTGCCAAGCAGTCCAGCCTTAGCGAACGGGGTCACATGGACTTTATCAGCGTCAGTTTCGATTTCCTTACTTAGCAAAGGTGCATATAGAGCTCCAGCCTTCACATCTGGATTGGAAATAGTATATTTGGGTCCCTGGAAGATACACAAAAGCAACAAGATAGCTCCTGGAAGAGATAGAAAGTCTAAAACCATCTTAACCGAGATTGTTTCTTGGCCAATGGCTTCCCAGATAGACGTAAGGCAAACAAATATAGCTAAAAAGAGTGCGACAATTGAACAAAGCTTCAATATGATGGTACGTGGAAGCTGATGCAGCTTGAAGCTCACCGAGCAACACAGCATCAGCCACGTAAATCCCTGAACTATATCCACTAGCCACCCTTTTAGCGGTAACATTGTCGTCTCTTCACCATGTTTCTCTACAAAAATCCATAACCCCAAGCCCAACTGGACCAACCCCATGCCACCATTGTAGACGGCTGAAGCTACTTTCAGTACTGAAGGAGAAGATTCTTTAGAATATGGAGAAATTTGATTCTGTTTTGATAATGATCCATGAACAAACAAGATTAATAGCAACACTAAGAGAAGGAAATCGATAAAAATGACAGAGAGATTTGTAAATGAGTCATGAAGTGAACAAACAGCAGTTCCGCAGAACACTTTGAAGAAAGCCTCCAACATGTTCATGGTTTAGCTTCTCATCAAATGCCAAACCCTGCAGTTGTAGCAGGCAAATGCTTGTCTGAAAACGAATAAGAGCCACTTACTTTATTCAATGTATGCAAGCAAGACATCTAACGATAAGAGAAATAAACAAATTATTACAACAACATGATGTCGTCTCTCTGATTTTCCTGAATCTTTTAATCACTTGACTAGCAGATGGGACTCAGAGAAAGTGATTGTACAGTGACTCAGTTCATTATAATTTCACACGTTAAGGTTTGAGATAAAAACGGAAGTGGAAGAATACAAAAAAGAAAATGATACGTTCTTTGATTCTCTACATACATTTTCCCATTTGTGTCGTTTTCTATTATTCTCCCCACTTCTATTCTGTTCCAGGCAAGATGAAGAAGAGTTACGTGGATCAGCGCATCTTGGTACTTGGACATCGTGCACTAGCGGAACTTCAAAGTGAAATTGAAAACGATATTTAGTGCAACAACTTTCACTGATTGGAGCATGTGTTGCTTTGTTTTTTTGTTTTTTTTGTTTTTTTTGTTTTTTTTTGTTTGTTTGTTGACTACCCGGCAGGGGCGGATCTATTTGGTGGCCGGCCCTGGTCCTGCAAAATTTGAAAATTTCAGACGTTTTATTATAAAATTACTTGAATTTTAGCGCAATTATTATTTTCCTCCTACAGTTTCTGATTTTTTCAGTGGCCCCCCGAAATGTTTAACTCTGGATCCGCCCCTGCTACCCGGTAATTTGCTGCTTCGGTGCTTTGTGCGTAAATAATTTGCCAATGTAGATGACAAAAGACCAATGCAAACTAATTACCAAAAAGAGAACATATTGGACTTTCAGCTCTCTGGTGAGTGTCTGAGTGAGCAGTGAAGTCAAGTTTCACCAAACTGGTAGGTAGAGGTTTCAAACGTACTTAAAAATCTAGTTGGGAGGAGCATTCAATAAATTATTTGTAGCATCAATGCTCCTGTCTCGGTTAATAAATGAGCATCCCATTCTGTGAAGATGATATCTCCAAACCGACAAGAAATCTCTGATCTGTAAATACTATCAAGATTTATATTCTCTTCTTAAATGTACCATTTATAGATCCCAATCCCATCAATTTATAACATTATTCTATATATAAGATTGTTAAATACTATATTTATTTGTATTTATATTCTAGTTTTGTCATGTTAAATTGTTCACAGATCTAATTGCACGATTCAATTGTATGTCGTAATTTTACTTATTTATTTATTTATTTTGTAAATTCTAATACATATAATCATTAGGTTTGCACAGTAATGAGAAATATGTGTAAAATGGAATCTTGATAAAAGTTACAAGTGCTCGTTCTAAAGATTTTATTATATTTCTAAAGAAGATTATAATATTCGTCTTCTGTATATAGTGGCTAATAATCTTATAAAATTCGAATAAATTTATTGGATGCCATTGAAAAGAATTGAAAAGAAGAAGAAACAAGTAACGTTTAATTTATTTTTTGAGTCATTCAAATTATTAAATGTATTTAAAGCTTACCATCCAAGAGCAGCGTGGCAGGTGTATCAGCAGGAAGTAAAATGGCTTGAGATCCAATTCCTGGACAAGTCATATGAAACAGAGCAGTATACAAACGTCACCATTTCTGGACGCATTTAAGCTACCACTTACGCATGTTTTATAAGGGAGTCTCTCTCATGCATGGAGTTTTTGGATTCAATGAATAAGGTGTACCGCCCCAAAATCGAAACACAAATATTGCTAATATGCTTAGATATTACTAACAATAAATCTCTAAATAAAACTTCAATAAATCTTCTTATTAGAAAATAGGGAACGTAACAACAAATTTAATATCTCTCTACGTCAAAACAAAGTCTAATAATCTAAAGTTTCAGATACAATTATTAAAATAAAATGGGATCTTCTTATTGCGTAATTCCAAAAATGAACTAAGGCCTTGACATCAACCATCAAGCCCAACCACTCTTCTGCTGCGCTACTCTGATAAAATGTTAGAGACGAGGAGTGAGCCGTCAACTCGATAAGTAAAATCATACACAACCATTTAGTATCTTAAAACAATTATAAAAACATCATAAAATTCATAGTTTAATACTTTAATTCCAAAAATCATATCTTAACAAAAATATAGTGATAAGCATTTGAAACATTTAAGATCAAAGAAACAATTCACAATCATTAAAGGTCAGAAAACATTTATCGACTCATGTCACATAGTATCACCCGTAATTCCGGTGACCCGGCCCAGAAATATGCCACCTGTAATCCCGGTAATCCGGCCCAAAAATATGTCACCTGTATCCCCGGTGACCTGGTCCAAAAGTATGTCACCTGTATCCCTGGTGACCCGGTCCAAAAGTATGTCACCTATATCCCCGGTGACCCGGTCCAAAAGTATGTCACCTGTAATCCCGGTGACCCGGCCCAAAAATATGTCATCTGTGTCCCCGGTGACCCGATCCAAAAGAATGTACCCGATGACCCGGCCCAAAAATATGTCACCTGTATCCCCGGTGACCCAGTCCAAAAGTATGTCACCTGTATCCTCGGTGACCCAGTCCAAAAGTATATCACCTGTATCCTCGGTGACCCGGTCCAAAAGTCGTGTGCACACTAATACCACAGCTGGGTTCATAATTCATATCAATACTAAGGACAATGAGTCAAAACATTCCAAAAACCATTGCAAATCACACAATACTCAAAGTACATATACAAATAACTTTTCATAGATAATAATAAGATTCGTCAAAAGTTCCTTTCACTAAAAAACTGCCTTTAACATGAAAATAATTTTTTGAGAATCAATTTAAAAACTTTTCTAAAACTCTAATTCCACAATTTTCATTCTAAAATAGAAAATAATTCATATAATATCACATAAAAATATTTTCTAACAAATCAAAATATTTATTAAAAACACATTACACTTTAACCATAGTACATGTATGATGTTACTTACCTTGATCGATCCAAAAAGAGAAATATCCTAGCTCCTACTCATCCAACGATTGTCCTAAAATATAACCAGAAAACATCTTGATAAATTCATAAACTCAACACCTCAAATGTTCTACAAAATTCCCTTAAAAATTCCTAAACAAACCGTTCTGCCTAAGTCTTATTCCCTGAACAGAGGTGATTCCAGAAATTTTATAAATTTATATCTTGATTAGATTAACCTATAATTTTTCAGAGGTGAACTAGACACATAAAGTATTCAACTGAAAATTTTTCAAAGAAAATTACGTTCAGAAACTATTTTTAAATGATTTTCGTTTTCTGCCAGTCAAACCTATCCAGAATTTTCAGATTAAAACGTTTCAAACTCAAAATTTCGTAAAAATTATTCTACATGTTTAAAAATCATGAAAATTTACAGAAACGTATATATCATCTTGAAGAAGCAGCATATAAAATTTGAGGAATTTCTGACTCCTCTAGCATATGAAACAAAATTCTAAAATTCGTAACATCCAGAAATTGTAGTATTTTCCAGGTTTTCAACAGAGAGTTCAAAAATTTATAATAAATTGAAATCTTAATATTTTTTTGTGAAATAAAATTTTGCACATTCATATACATGTATAAGAACATATAAAAAAACCAGACTGAAAATCGAATTTTAAGTATCCTAATAAATTCAAAAATCCTAAGCTGTTTATTAATCCTCTGCAGAAATCCTAGCACAAATCTAGGAAACAAAAATAATTCTAGTAAAGATTATTAAATCAAGCTAAAAGAAATATAATCTTACCTTGAAATCTCTGAGTTCCAAAGCCTCCCCTAAATTTTGAGGTTAAAAACCCTATTTATAATATTATAATATTGTTTATATATTAGATACGGTTAAGGTATTCTAAAAGAGATAAAATTTCTAATTTAAATATAAATAAAACTTTTTTTTTAATTATAATCCTTGTCCAACTCCCCCCAAAGACTTTTATAGCCCTAAAAAAAATTTAGTGTTGTTACATAAGGTAATTCCTCAATAAATAAAACTTGCGTTGGCTACTCACCTACGTTACTCACGTTTATAATTTTTTAGAGATGACCCGGAAACCAGAATTTTGTATCCTAAAAGAAAAAACGTGCCAGGGCCACGGAATATATCATATATAGAAGACCTCAGTGGTCGCAACGGTGGCTATAATAATCTTATTAAATTTGCTACTTCGAGTGACACAAGATATACTCATCCAAACGCAAAGCGGCATGATGCAACAGGAAGAAATCCAATTGCTGAACAAAGCACATGAACAGTGGTAAATATAAATCTTGATAAATGAATAACGCATTGCTCGATAAATGAAACTAATGACTGCTTCACGTGCCAGGACCATGCAACAGATAGAATAGTCATACTAGAATATCAATACAATCCAATTGCTAAGCCCATCTACACTACCCATCTACACTACACATATCCAAGCGTCCATACTTGAATTATGAATATAACTATGAATATAACAGTAAAGGATTATTATTAGATTAACGCCCAAACACAGTTTTATAGGGCCTCCTATCATCTCAATTTATGCAGAATATTCATACTGCTCCAGGCCGTAAAAATAAAAGGTGCATGGCCTTGTTGCTGCACTTACGAAGCTTTAAGAAATCACTATATATGATTTGCAGCACGAGACCAGTACTCTTTTACAAGCTGACCAAATAGTGAATTCTCCCTCTGTAATAGCTTCATAGGCTCGTCGTACTCCACTACTTCTCCTGTCAATGCAAAAATCATATCTTCGTTACATATTGATTCCTTACTAGGAGGCCTTGAGAACGAGAAAACTACTTTACCATCACGCATTGCAAGCACCATCGTGCAGTCCATCACAGTCGGTATTCTATGTGCCACTGTTATTACGGTGCAATTTGCAAATTCTGTTCGTATGGTTCTCTGAAGAACTGCATCTGTTGCGTTGTCAATTGATGCAGTGGCTTCATCAAGCACTAATATTTGACATCTCTTCAGTAAAACACGTCCCAAGCCAATTAGTTGTCGCTGCCCAACGCTCCAATTTGCTCCATCTTGTACAACTGCACCAGCCACCATCAAGTTTTTTCGGGTTCTGAAGTATTGTAAGCATATAACATAATTAAATGAACTTTGCTTTTGCTTCACATATACCTAAGGAGTTCAACCCCTCTTGTTTCTCTTGAATTACCTCTCGAAGATGGCATTTCTCAAGAACCTATGACAGCAATGATATACGTTTTTGTTAATTAGCATTAACAAGTTACCAATCTTGTAAGATTTTGAAAGCTGTTTAACATAGAGACATGCAAACACATAAAAAATTGTGCTGTCAACAACAAAAAGAATTAACAAACTGCTGTAAGATACCTCCCATATCTCCCGGTCTGTAAACTGAGACAAGGGGTCTAGATTGTATCGCAGAGACCCACTAAAAAGGGTTGGATCCTGAGGAATGATCCCCAACTTTGACCGGAGATCATGAAGCCCAATTGCAGTGATGTCAATGCCATCTATGATGATCTTGCCCCCAGTAGGCTCTACCAGACGAAACAATGCACTGATCAGAGTTGTCTTTCCACTACCAGTCCGACCAACAATTCCTATTTTGTGGCCTCCTTCAAATGTGCAAGTTATCCCCCGGAGAACAAGTGGAGCATTAGGCCGATACCTTATCTGCATGAAGTTAAATTTTATGAAGTATTCATCAATGCGAATTTGTTAGGCATACAAGCAGCAAAATAGTTGATTGATGTCACGTCTACCTGCAGATCATAGACCTCAACTTTACCACTAGCAGGCCAACTTGGTGGAGGGCGATTTTCTTCCACAACTTCGGGTGCTTCACTAGGTATGTTTGTGTACTGATTTAGTCTTTCAACTGAAACAATAAGGTTTGCCACAATGCACTGATCGTTGACTGAGTATACAAGGAATTCATTCAGTGAAAGACCAAATGAAAGTGCCATTCCGATGTATCCTGGCATCAGAGATTGATAACCCTATATTATGACTCAACACTTTGTTCTTCGCTATGTGATTTGAGCTCTTTTGTGATGTTGACACAGAATTTTTAAAAAAAGTTAACTATTAGTGAGAAACTGAACAATGTCATAGTGCAAACCAGAGCCCGCATATCCCTGATGAAGCAAAGTAGTACAAAGAGCAGAGGTGGCAAGCACAATTGCACTTAAGATTTCCAGGCGTTGGATCAACCACTCGCTTGCCGCAAAACCATGGAAGAATGAAGTTGAATTTGCATCAATAAGGTCCAGGTTTTTAGCAAAGAATCGTTCCTCATCCTTGAAAGCTCTTATTGTCATGGCTCCGGCAATAGATTCAGCTACTTGGCTTGCAAGCAAAGAACTTCCCGTGCCATTCATGCGTATCAACTCCCTTGCTGTAGCAAAGTAGTAGTTCTATGCAATAATTACAAAATTTACAATAATTATTTTTTTTAGAGGACAAGATAATCGCAACAGAGAACAATGATTTTAAGTGTGTTTTATGGTACCTGCAAAAGAATTATCGGATAGATCATTGGTATAATTACTAGCAAGACTTCCCAGGTAAGAGCACCCAATACCACGAGTGTGGAAATTGTAGTCATGGTTGCTCCAACTGCCAAAGTCAATTTGAAGCCTAGATCAAGGTCTACAATACTCAAATCTGAAGATACCTGTTGAAAAAAGTACAAATTTGAGTAGTTTTCTCACAAAACATGATCTTGTGTTACATTAATTTTTACTTATTAAGACTTTTTACCCGACTGAGTATCCTTCCCACAGGTGTTGAGTCATAGAAGGCCATTGGTGCTCGGAAAAGAGAATTCATCAGTTTACAGAAAATGGATTCTGATGCCTCAATGCCTAAATAAACTATAAGGAAGGATCTTATGAGCAGAAATAATATCATGCCTATTCCAATCACAGAGTACACTAAGACCAGTTTCAAAGTGCTCATGGTTCTCTCCTGGATGTGTTCAGCTAGCCATAAAGTTTGTAGTATCTGTGCTATCAAAAACATCAGATGAGCTAAATTTGCCAAAAAGAAAAACAAGAAGCCTTTCTTATGACTTAAGTAGTCTATATATGGTTTCAGACCAATATCTCCACTCTCTCTTTGTTCGCTCTTAATTAACTGATCTGTTGGGGAGGCATTCAGCTGTTCTTCAAAATCTATTTTCCTTATTTCTCCACCATAGGTTTTAGGTTGTTTGGAAGAAGCAAGTTCCAAAAGTGTTTCTGAACACATGGTTTCTTTGTGTGCATTTACAAGGTCCTGGAATTCTTTATTAGTTGCCAACAACTGATCGTACGGTGCAGCTTGTACGATTTCCCCTCCTGACATTAGCTGCAAAAATAATAACTTCTAAGTAAGATTTGATTCTAGGACTCGATATTTATAGTCTCCAAAAATGACTTTTTTTTCTTATCTCCGTTATTATTATTGATCATCGTAGTTAACTAGTTATTGGATGGAAATGGAGGAGGAAAATCAAATCAATATCCACTGACCAAAACAGAATCAAATGCTGGAAGGAAATCAACTTGGTGAGTCACAAGCAATACTGTTTTCCCAGAAAGAGCTTCCATGACATATTCCTGTCCAAAATCTAATTAGTTTATGCCTGAAACTAAAATAGAGCTGCAGAATTTTCATACGATGGTACTTGTATTTGACTTACAGTAAAAAGACTTTTAGCCGTTTGTGCATCAAGAGCACTGAATGGATCATCCAAAAGATAAACATCTCTATCTTGATACAATGCACGAGCAAGTTGAATGCGCTGCTTCTGCCCACCACTCAGATTAACACCTCTTTCTCCTATCTGAGTGAGGTCCCCAAATGGAAGCATCTCGAGGTCCTTTAGTAATGAGCACTTCTCAAGCACTTGATGGTACCTACAACGATCCATAACACATCCAAAGAGGATATTTTCTTGTATAGTTCCTGCCTGAATCCACGCTGTCTGGGATACATATGCTATCGTTCCATTAACTTTAATCTGAGCAACAAAAGAAAAAAGAAAGAAGAAAGGAGGAACTTGGCATAAGGATATCAGAAAGCACTTCACAAACTGAACAATGAAGAGTCAAGAATGCAATTGAAATGTCTATATTGGAGAAAATGTGAATGCAACAAAATTTTAAGGCACTGGCATGTTTAATCTAGAATGCTTGATCAAACTTACGGTGCCTTTAATGCTTGGAAGCTCTCCAAGTATTGCTGTTATAAGGGTTGATTTTCCTGCTCCAACCTCTCCACAAATAGCAACCTTTTCACCAGGTTCAACCTCCATATTAATATTTCTCAGAGTCGGCCTCAAAAGATTAGCTTCCCATGATAGATCAGCGGATTTAATAAAAACCGAATGCTCCGGTTTTGTCCCTTTGTCGATTTGTCGAATATGTGAACTCTGCAGCTCAGGTGCCTCAAGAAAATTGGAAATTCTGTGTAACGAAACCTTGGCCTCAATAAACACTCCCACAACATCAGGAAGTAATCTAATTGGCGCCTGAATGATCCGTAGGGTTGCTAGGAGGGTGAAAACATTGCTAGAATTGAGTGGAATCCCTATGAAATAGCAAGTCATTAAGGTAGCAACCCCTATTAATACAGGTGTTGACCAAAACAAGACCAGGTAGTATCCCTTTTGAAGCTGCAGTGCTGTGAGCCATCCATATTCCTCACTTCTTAGCCTCTCTATAACATTCTTGAAAAATGATTCCCAAGCATACAATTTCAACACCTTCATGTTCACCAAGGCCTCCGTTATGGCCTTCAACCTCTGATTTTGTGCCATCATGAACTCTGTCTGATACCTATGTTGAAGTTTGGCAAGAGGGGAATTTCCAAAAACAGTCAATATGAGCACAATTATGGTTGCAATAGTTGCCGATCCCACAGAGTAGTAGACAACAACTAATGCAATGCATAGTTGAAGACCTGTTGACCATATCTGATGAAACCAATATGGAAATTCACCTATTCGATATGCATCTACTGTGACATAGTTCACTATGTCAGCTGGAGTGTGCTCTGTTTTAGCAGCATTTGAAAGTCTCAGTTGCTTGCTATGTATAGCTACACAAAGAGAAGACCTTACTTTGAGCCCGATCAATCTACTTTGGAAGAACCAGTGTCTTCCCGCCAGTGATTCTATGCATTTCACGATGAAGAGTCCCATAGCCAGTGCGTAAACTTCATACTTGAAAACTGTCTCCCCTTCAGCAACAAAAATGAAGGCTTCGAGAAAAAGTGGACCAGAGGAGATCGTAATTACCTTGATCAATGCACAGAACCCAGAAAACAAAATCGATCTCCAATGGCAGGATATTATAGTCTTCAAAACAGAGGGATGTCCAGATGATCTTTTCAGATTTAAATTATTCATGAATAGGGAGTAACAAGGTTTAGCTCGATCAGCCAAACTCAACTGTGGCACATCTTTCTCCTCCAGGATTTTCTTCTTCCCCTTCACCACTAAGGGGTTAAGCCACCAAAATGTCATCTTGCTCAGCAATCCAGCATTGGCAAAGGGGGTCACATGTCCTTCATCATTGTCATCTTCATGTTCACAACTGGCACCGATTCCCTCACCTTGCAAAGGTGCATATAGAGCATCAGTGTTCACATCTGGATCGGATTTTGTATATTTTGGTCCCTGGAACGCACAAAGAAGCAATAAGATTGATCCTGGAAGAGATAGAAGGTCTAAAACCATCTTAACTGATGCTGTTTGCTGCACAATGGCTTCCCAAACAGACATAACGCAAAGAAATATGGCTAAAAAGATTGCCACAATTGAACAAAGCTTCATTATGATGGTATGTTGGAGTTGATGCAGCTTGAGGCTCACAGCAACACTCAGCAACAGCCATGTAAACCCCTGAACTAGAAGCACTAGCCACCCCTTAAGAGTCAACATGGTTTTGTCATCAGCTTTTTCCTCTATCACAATCCATATCCCCAAGCCCAACTGGATCAACCCCAGGCCACCATTATAGATTGCTGAAGTTATTTGCAGTGACGAAAATCCTTGAGAACTGGGATAATTTTCATTCTTTTTTGAGAATGAAGCAAGGATATAACAGATTGATAGCATTATTAAAAGAAAGATATCAACAAAAATGATCAAAACAGTACTGAGAAAGGTACATAAATTTGTAAGTGACATATCAACTGAAACACATCTCCTTCCACTCAGAGACTTAGAAAGTGCACAAGACACGGTCAGGAAAGGCTCCAACACATGCATGATTTCTTTCCTCAAATATCAGAATTGCATTGACACCAGGCAACAAAACTCTTATCTGAGAGCTTTTTCAACGAGTAAGATCAGTTACACAGAAAGTAATGCAAGTATGAAAGCTGTGGAATGAGTTCAAGGCATCAAACTAACACAAGGAATCAAACAGAACTCACACTAACTAAGATCCCAAATGGTAAACATAAAAATCAAGAACACTTTACCAAAGCCTCAATTCAATAATGTCCCAAAATAAGACAGTAATTCTACACTATACCTAAAAAGAACTTTTATATTCTGTCTTATAACTTCAATAATTATATTCTGTCTTATAGCTTCAATGATGTGATAGGTTATTTATCTAATTATGTTACTCACCAAATTTTTTCATTAGTAAGAATATAATTATTGATCGTATAAGAAGGGAGAAAAACATACGTGGATTTAATTTGATCATGCAAATCAGCTAGCATACAATCATATGTAGAGTAAAAAGTGTACCATCTCAAATCCCAATGGACTATTATTTTCTTAGAAATACTCGAGAAATAACCAAAACACATTGTAAACAATTCTGATTGATTTGGATTGATATATAAGAGGAACGCATGTCAATTTAGTTGAAGAAAATTCACGGCTTATAAATTATAGACCTCATTTACTAACAATGTGAAATATATAATAATATATTCATAGTGGATCAAGTCATTCCTTTTTGTTAAATGAATCAGTACATTCATGCACTCACTGGCTAAATTTGATGCTATCAACCAACATGTTTCCTAACTAAATTGCTTGATTTTAAAACTCAGAGTTGGACCATATTAAGTGATTATAAATGAAACTGAAAAGCGGTAATAAGATGGGTTTTGGGTCCATGTTTTGCATGTTTTTTATTTGTATTGAGAATGTATCTAGCATAAATGCTGGCTGTTTGCTCCCAAAATAAATGTCAGCATAGCCATGTCTGCAAGCTGGACACATATAAGACGACATTTATATTTTGACAAAAATTAACATAATCATCTCAAAATGAATAAATGATCCTGCCAAACACTCACCCACTTAGCAGCCAGTGGTGATCTATTGTATCGAATGAAATCTTTTGTTCCATTTTTATTTTTCTTTCACAAACACACAGCCCTGCTTTGGATGGATTTAAGTATATTAATTGTAGCGGCCACATTGATAGTAATTATAGAACTAACTTTTTGCATTATTATAAGACTAGAATTTGGAAGAATCTTCTTGTACTCTCAGCTATCTACGGGCACACTCGGCCATATGACATGTACACCATGAAAGATGGATGTCTTCAAATTACGACCGTCCAAATAGTATAAAATTAATAAGTAGATGATGCGGTTATATAGTAAATAATATGATAATTTTAAATTAAGGAGATATTATTTAAGATTTTGAAATAGAATTTTAGTTTGTATAAAACACTTCACATGCTTACAACATGGATTGAGCCTCACATATTTGAGGGAGGAGGAGATTTGAATCACAACCATTGAGTCTATATGGTTATAATAGCTTATTAGGTTCACAACTTACCTAAAAACTTATTGATGAATAATATCGTTAAGCTCCTACCTACAAGCTTAAGTTTTTTTTTTTTTTATAAGGCAAGTTAATAGAATATTAAAGCTAGTTGACTTACCAGTATAAGGTTCGAACCCTCTCTTAAAATTTTTACAAGCTCGGGGGAATCTTGAAGAATAAAACTAATATTATTGAATTCACATATGTTAGCTTAAACTTTTAGGTCCACTGCAACTTAACATGGTGGGTGTGGCGAAGGAGAGTGGCTGCGAGGGATGGAGACATGAAGGGCTGAGAGGGTTTGGCGCTTAACGGATGTAGGAATTATGAATTTATAGGGAAACAGGGGAAGTTAGGCTTTCAGTTGCAAGATCAATGAGGTGTTGGCGGGAATTACAACCCTTTTTCTTAAATAATAGTAACAATTTTCTTTCAAAATTTTATCAGAAATTCTCATTTTAAGTGATGAAACACTGCCAGATGAATGATAAAATGCTTTTAGGAATGAAGTGTTCCCATAATACCATATCATTTATACATAAAAGGTTCTATGACATCTTTGGCCCTACTTAAATAAGGATTGGTGCCGTTTAACTAATAGCTGGTTTTAGTACAATCCCCCACATAAATGTTCCTCTCAGCTTAAGGTGATGGTACTCTCTGACAATTAACATTTTTGGTCACTCTATGAGCTGGGTTTCTGGGTCTGTGAACATTCAGGACAGCATCCGTCCCTGTCAAATTAACTGTCCATTAGACCGCCATATCGATATGCAATACAGACAGACCGTCTAAACTACGGATGCCTATATATAGCTACTTTTACCTCTGGTTCTCTACAAGCCGAATTCTTGTTTCATTCATCATTCAAGTGATAACGATCCTGATGCTGTTTCCCATTAAAAGTTCTTGTATTTGGAAACAATAAGAAAAACAAAAATAGATAAACAAAAAAAGAAAACAAAAAAGGTGTAAGCAGCTGTGAAACACAGAAACATGTCATGGTGGAAAAGTTAACGTGGGGAACGATAAATCATGTGAGGTTGAGGCACGCAAACCTGCAAGTCAAACCTGCAAAACTTACAGGTGAGCCCTTAAATACTTGGGTCCTACGCAACCGACGAAATTTCTTTGCTTCCATGTCTTGATAAGGATCATATGTGCACACCTAGAACGAAGACAGTCTATCGATTGACTTCACTACAGTCTACTGTAACATGGAGACGTCTTCACGTTTTCATGAAAATACCTGTTGACTTGGATAAATCTAAATTGTGTTTCTCCCCCAAGCCCAAGCAAGCAGCCACTCGTTAGGTTATTAATCGTATGATCTAAATTACAAACCATCAAAATTTAAAGGACTACAATCAAGCACAAGGCTAGATTGGCAGGGCCATCATTTCAACAAACAAGGAAAAAAAAATTTGACTGCCGATAACAGATCTTCATCGAGCAATCCATAATCCATCATTTAATATACCAATTAACATAAATCATACTCAAGACAAAAGACATACATCAAACTAAGCAAGACATTTATTAAAATATATATATAAATAAATATGAGTGCTCTGCCACGCCCTAAACGATAGGACCACCAAACTAAACCAACAGCTTCACTAATTTTTGCAGCAAATATGAAAATTGGAAATACGCAACAAACTCAACGATATATTCCATGATCAATGACCAACATAAACAATTATGGGGTGACAGAATATATTCCAATCCCATCATGCAGCAATCTGACCACCAAAGAGCCGCTTCCGGATCTGCAGTAAGAAGCAAACAGTTAATGTACTTGACAAAGTAAGGCCATCATATATGATCATCGTCAAGCAAGGGTTACATAGATCAAAAATATTGAAAATGTTAAAAGTGTCAATCTATTGTAGTAAAATGAAGCAACATACTTCCTGGGTTATTTATTATTATTTTTTAAATAATAAGAGATTACAGATTAATAATAAAGCAAAAGACAAAGATAATAAGATTAACTCAAAATTTTTTAAGTGAAAATACCTCCGGAAGCTTTTTACGGAATACAACATCCAACCGTGCATCAAGGGTGTTCTCAAAAACTATCTTTCCATCTCGAGAAGCTAGCACCACACCTCCTGAGCTGCTCAATTAAACAAATAATATTGTTAGTCAACTTTTCCATGCCATCCTTTCAATATCAGAGAAGACTGCTTAAGAAGATAAAGTAGCAAGCCAATTTCCAAAAGTTCTCTTCTGGGTTGCTGCTACACAATGACCTATTAAAGAAAGCCTCGCTCCGAGAATTGGGAAACCCACAAGAAAAGTTCTATTCTAAAAACTGGCTCCCAGGGTAAAGTACAAAAACAACTCAGCCCGCTTTATGATATCCCAAAGATCCCCCATAGAAACTGTAACTGATTTTATAAATTCTTAAAACGCAGCGAAGTATACAATACTTATGCTATACAGCCCAAGTTCAGTCAGAGCAGTTTTTCATCATCCCAAAAGCAAAATAAGCAAGGAGCTCATACGTAACTCAAATTAGGCTAATTTGAATCCAACAGAGAAAAAATTACCAGTGTGGACCATGGGCATTATGATGGCTAGGGGCAGGTGGAAGATAGACATGAGTGTCAACTGTTATCTCTGGCCCATGGACAGATAACTTCTGAGCATATTCCTCCTTTGCTGAATCCAGAACAGATTCCACCAAATGCTGGTCATCTTTACGGCATCGGAGCAGGACAGCAGGCTCTTTAAGTCTGAGCAAACTCTGCACACAAAAATGTAACCTTGCAGTAGTTGCCACACAAAAAAAAAAAAAAAAAAAAAAAAAAAATCTTAAAACTCAGGCCATCACAAAAATGAAAGAAACATCAGGATGTAATTTATTTTATACAACATGGGAGGAGTACTTATCACATTTTTCTTATAGACGAACTTCTTTTTTGGAAATAAAACTAGAGGTAATTCATCAGCAATAAATTAATCTACTAGAGTAATCCATTGAAAGAAAACAAAACTTACTGACCTGAACAATGAGGTCCTTCAGGAGCTTTTTATACGAATGGTGATCACGACTCACATTCAGAAGCTCCTTCGCTGCCGCATCTCTCATGGAATTAACCAAGTCATCTTGAGCTTGAAGAACTTTGATCCGAGAGGCATTGAGCTGCATGGAGTACTCACTACCACAAACCAACACAATAAAATATCCTCCATTATCATACTACTTCTATACAGCCATAAATCAAATAATCAACAAATGAAAACCAAATCTTCTTCCAAATTTCTAACTATTCAGTTACATCACACGCAGATAGAGTCTCTAAACATTTATCAAACCAATTGAACCAATTTTCAACATCTCCACATCTACATCTCGATTAACCATCACTCTAAAATGTAATTCATCAGCACACTAATTGTAATTAGCAAAAGATCAACATATTTTTCAATTTACGACTCAGATCTTTGCTTAAACAAATAAAACTACTAAAACAGTCTAGTCTAGTCTCATTCTCCGCAGATTAACCAATTCTCCAAATCTCCTTATTTTCAGCAAAAATTTGACCGATTCAAGTTCTAACTACTAACTAAATCGTAATTTCCATATAAGATACCTAAAACCGAGTCTCCTCCATATCATGCTCAAAGTTTAGTCTCACTAACTGCACAAAACGATAATCATAACCATTTATTTACCAAAAAGCCACGCAAAACAAGGGAATCTAAAAGCTTAAATTTCATCGAAGGTAAATTACATTTTCTTTCGAACTTCGACTTGCTTCTCTTTTTTCTCATACTCTTGCCTGATCTTTTTCTTCTCTGCCTCCACCAATTGCAACTTCTCTATATTGAATTCCTTTAAAAAAATAATAAATAAAGTTAAATTAAATTAGATAACCACGAATATCAAATCAATAAACGTAGATCGACGTAATTACAGAAAATCAATCAGATGCTTAAGAAACATAATAGTGAAGTGAAATCGGCCTACTTCTTCAGCGGAAACCAAGATCTCGTTGGCTTTCTCTTCGGCTTCTTGGCGGATGAACCGCACCATCTGCTGGATCTGCTTGGAGACATCAGCGTCGTTCATTTTCGCGGGATCTTGGATTCGATTGATATCACAATCGGAGAAGAGATTCGAGTTTCTGTGAGGGAAGGACCGTACAAGTGAAGGAGGAGTTCTGATTTTATATAATATAGTCAGATTACTGGACGTCTGTGAATTATGATCACAAGTCGCTTGTTTGTTTCTTCATTATTTCTTTTTATTCTCTTTATTTATCTTGAATATGTTCCCCTGCACTTTCCTGCGTTTTGGAGATACTGTTGATCTCCTCTGTGATTGTCAAAATTACTCTATTACCCTCAGATTTCTGTTTATTTAATATTAATACCTGGCTCGAACCATTAAATCCGCACCCAAACGACATGTCATACCATAGAAGACGACGAAGATGACATGCAGTCCTACAAGTCATATGTCGTGTCTTGCAGATATTGAAATATCAACACACATCTTTGTTTTTTCAGATTAACCGTAAAACCCTTATATTTTAAAACATCACATTTAGAAATATTGAAAAAAAAGACATCAAGTTGACGAGAGCGACTCACTTATCTAAGATGTCTAATTCACAATACGCTCGTTAGCAATGAAAAGTTGAGTAGAGTTAAATATCGAGTTGACGAGAATCATGAATTATCCGTTCAATAGAAAATTAAAGGTGTGTTTTTTTTTCAACGTAAATCCTGTTTTTAATGTTACATATTTCTTAATAT
Source organism: Boswellia sacra (assembly GCA_013180625.2). Lineage (NCBI taxonomy): Eukaryota > Viridiplantae > Streptophyta > Magnoliopsida > Sapindales > Burseraceae > Boswellia > Boswellia sacra. Next base: position 1,276,599 of record SNVD02006955.1, on the reverse strand, counting down.
ATATTATATTAAATATTAATCACATATCATTTTCAAAATTCAAAATAAATAATATATTCTTAATTTTATTGAAAATAAAAATACAATATCATAAAAAGAATACACCTTAGTATGGCATCACTTTCTAACAATTTACAGGGATAATTTTATTCTCTAAAGTCGAACTTCTTTACAAAAAATAAAATAGCCTTTTGTTTTGAATTTGGTTATTGCCAGATCAATTCAAAACATTGTAAAATGATTTGTTCATTGTAGTTTTCAAAATAGAACAATATCAATAAGTAACTTCGAATTTTGACTTAATTTAAAACAGAGAATTACTTACACCTTTAAATTTGCATTAAAATTATTATATTTATTTCTTAAATTATCATTGGAGTTTGATCGATGAAAAATACATAATGGATCTCCAATAGCTTAAGCTAAAATTCAAGGGTGCTTATAATATTATGCCTTTTCAAAATTTTCCGGATACCCTATAACTTGTCATAATATGACAGGAACCCGTGGACGGTTTGTATTCAAAACGCCCTTATTCTGTCACAGTGCAATAACCTGACCATTTTTAAAATACCATAAATATTCCTACAGATTGTCACAATATAAAATTTCTCTTATAATTTAAAATATTTAGTTATCGTGAATAGTCCAATAGTTTTTGGCAGGAAAAAATTTTCATTGTAATTTAAAATATTTATATTAATTGTTAGTTCGACCCCTTTAAATTACTAAATACCATGCTTTTGGTGATATCTTCTGGAATCTTATCACAAGGGAATCAATGTAAATTATATAACAAAAAGCTTTAAGGATCTAAAAGATACATGTTCAAAGAACATAAATGGGAATGCCATTAACAACAATATCAAAAAAAAAGGTCGGTTACATTAATTTAATGGGTATGAGCTATGTAACTAACATGAAATTAATGTAAAGGAAATTTGAGGAAACAACATTGAATTAGAGAAATTATCATGATTTCAAAAAAATTAATGAGAAATTGAGTTAAATTGTACTAAAAGAAAATTATGAGAATTTACAAAATAAATATCGATCTATAAAGATACAAAAAAATGGTATTATTATCCACACGACTAACGAAAAAGAAAGTTTTAACTCGTACCATAAAGTTACGGGTCAGTCTGCAGTACATCAAATTAACTAGTATAACACTTTTTTTGTATAAAAATCGTAAATTGATGAATAAAAATTGTAAATAACTATATAAAAGTTGTAAATTTTAATTATATAAAAGTTGTAAATAAGTAAATATAAAAATTGTATTACAACTTTTATATTAATTATTTACAATTTTTATATATCTATTTACAACTTTTATATAAAATGATATACTCGTAGCCAAAGCCTAAAGTTACGTATTAATACTTCTAAGACTCTTGAGCAATATTATTTTAAAATTGTATTAAGTGATGATTCTCAAATTTATTGATTAAAAATCATTCAATGCCATTTTCAAATTATTTTTGTAACAAACTTGCACAATCTTTGAAAGGTACCATATAAGTATGACATATAAGGCATTAACATGCGTACCCCTTGAGCACCCTAACAACTTAAAAGCAATAGTACATTAAGGTTTTTGAGCTCATGCAAAGGACATGAAATTGATTATAAAAAGACATTAGTTTAATGACATTAACACGGTGATTAAAACAAAACAAAAAATTGAAACCAATTTTTTTAAAAATCTCCTAAACGTCCAGGCCCAAACATATTGGTTTATTATAAGAATTTAAACTCGGAAAAGAAACCCCTGTGAATACAACAACAGCAACAACAACAACAACAACAATTATTATTATTATTAAAGAGAAAAGCCCGTTTTTTTTTCCGAGTTATACATTTGTAAACGAAACCGAAAAACACTTCCAGCTTTTAACTAATAAGTAGAATGTCTCATTCGCCCATCAACCAATCAAACAACTCTTAATCGAAGCTCTCTCTTGTTTCCAGATCCAACACACGACACAAATCAGAATCTTCTCACCAAAATATGAGTATTACTATTGCCTGAAACTTCTTTTTATTATATTAGATATTTGTTAGGAGCAATAACAAATACAGAAGCAGAAATGCATAGCCGGGGATCAAATAACCGGCTATCAAACTCGACTTTCGAGTCTCGAGTTGCAGGTCTCATGCTTGCCATGTTTGCCACCATGGCTACCATCTACGTTGCTGGGCGGTGAATTTTATTTTTTTTAACAATTATTTCTGTTGTTTCCCATTTTCTTGGAATTTAAATTTATAGAATGTTTTGATGGGATTTTTTTTTTTTTTTTTATAGGTTGTGGCAGGATGCGGAGGGTAGGGCGTATTTAGTTGAGAAGCTTGATAAAAGAAATACTGAGGTAGCATCATTTGCCGTTGTTTTTATTGTTTTTGGAAATTTCCAAGTAAAATGTTTCTTTTGATGCATGGTGTGTATTTTGCAAATGATTTATGATTTATATTAAATATGTCTTGATGGGTCATTGAAATATTTAGTGTTTTTTGTTTTCCAATTTCAGAACCAAGCTGCCGTTTCTGTTGATGATACACTAAAAATTATAGGCTGCAGGTAGTTTTCTTATTGTTGTTGTAATCTTTGTTGGGTAATGTTTGATAAACTGTGATATTAAGTTTAGGTTGATAATGATGGTTCTTTTGTTTGCCAGGGAACAACAACAGAAGTTATTAGCTATTGAGATGCAGTTGGCTGCAGCTCAAAAGGAAGGTTTTGTTTCAAAGCACTTATCATCAGAGAATGATAGTGCCACACCTTCGAAGAAAAGACTTTTAGCTGTTGTAGGAATAATCACAACATTTGGCCGCAAGAAAAATAGAGCTGCAATTCGCAAGGCATGGATGCCACAGGGTAACCTTCCTTCCTTGCACCTTTTTCTCCAATGATTTATTGGGACCTGATTTGTATCTTGGTACTTCAGTTCAATTTCTATTTAATAAAATTGTCCCTTGGTTTCTGTTTATACTGAAAATTAAATCTCTTTTCTGCTACTGTGGCATGGATGTGAATCTGAATGATCGTGCAATTTTGGCGGTTTTGAATGTTATGATTTTATTTCATACAGCCATGGGTTTCCTAAGTGTCTTGCTAACCAAATGTATATATTTGTTTCCTGTAGTAGTTAATGCACCGTACTATATGTGCAGGTGCAGATTTAAAGAAACTAGAGGATGAAAAGGGAATTGTTTTGCGATTTGTAATAGGAAGAAGGTTTCTAATTTTTCGCTTATTATTTGCATTAATAACTTATACGGTTTTATGTTAAGTTAAAATAATGTATACATTTTGCAGCGCAAGTGGTGGAGACAGTTTGGACAGGGAGATTGACGATGAAAATAGGCAGACCAACGACTTTATTGTTCTTGTATGTTCACCTGTTAGTTGAAGTTATTTCATGAATACTTTGCTGGGATTTAAACCTTTGTTGAATCCTCTTGCTGGAGAAATAAACATCCAACACTTTTTTCTTTTGAAACTTTGTTACTTAATTCGTAAGAGTTATCTTTTATGGTAAAATGTTAATTGAATTCAGCTTGTGTCTCACCTACATGGGTATACAAACTAGAGTAAATCACAATAGCATCCAAGTAAATAATGGCCCTTCATTTTATTTTTGTGTGGGTATGCAAGTAAACACTTATAGTTTACATCCTTCTTTTCTTAAATCGAACCCCAATTAAAATTTGTGCCTTTTCTGGTAGTTATCCAATGTTTATGTTTTAGTGTATGAGAATCTGAAGGAGCAGAGGTTAACAGGCATTTTCTTCCCTTTTTTTTCTTTGGTACAGGATGGTCAGGTGGAGGCACCCGAGGAGCGTCCAAAAAAGATAAAATCTTTCTTTGTACATGCAGTAGAGAACTGGGATGCTGAGTTTTATACTAAGGTCAATGATGATGTTTATGTTGATATTGGTATGTAGTCCTTAATCGTTTGATCAGGTAATGAACAACATGTGCTTGAGAACATACTCACTTGAAGTCTTAAGTTGACTCTTTTCTGGTGGAATATCAAATCATATTAACTGATATAACACTGGAAATGCCAGTCAGTATTATATTGCTGTCCTGTCAGGAGTACAAATTCGTTTTGACTTGTCAAAGCTAGTTTAAGGTTCTGTAGACTCTTAGACAGAACAGTAACAACCACTTTTGTACTTTAGTGTCAGATTTCAGTTTTTTGATAGAAACTTTAAAATTGTAACTTAAGATGGCAATAATGGAATATTGGAAGACCAAAAAGAATGTAAATTGAGATACCACTGGTTTTACAAAAGGGATAAAGAAACAAAGGATTAATGTCATCTTTTAAAAATGAGAAAAACATGAAACTCAAATACAGTTTGCTGCCTTTAGAATTTATATAGCTTGTTCTTTATTTGTCATACAGATGCCCTAGGAGCAACACTTTCTTCTCGTTTGGGTATGCTTCGTGTTTATATTGGGTGCATGAAATCAGGCGAAGTATTTTCTGAGCCGTGAGTTATTTGAATTGTTTGTATTTGCTTGTATTTGCTTGTAGTTTTTCCTAAATTGAAATAATTTTATATCACGGTGTTATCCATATTGCTAATTTTATCTACATTTTATAGGAACCACAAATGGTATGAACCAGACTGGTGGAAATTTGGTGATGGAAAATGGTATGTGATACAGAATTTGAATTTTGCCTTGTCGATGGAATGTTAGTAAGACAATGACAGTTCTTTTATATTGGGGCATTCAATTTTGGAAAATAATGATTTACTGGGAATTCTTTTCTGTGACAATTGTGGCTGTTTTATGTGTTGATAGGTCAGTGTCTTATTCATGTCAATAACTTTATATATTGGCATTGTTGACGAGGAAGTTACAATGAAAGTTTTGGTCATGTAGTGATAAGAGGTACTTTTGGTCATGAATGAAAGTTAAAAAGTACAGATTATTAATTACTAAATCTGTGGCAGACTCGCAGCTAGATCTTGTGTTCCGTGAATAACAAAAAATTGAAACAAGAGCGTTGCTTTTTGGAGTTCAATGCACCATTAATTATTCTGCATGACAATGGCATTTATGTGACTCCTAGCTTTTATTGCGAATTCATACGGATTTCTTGTTAGTCAAAACCATGTTTTGATGGTGTAGGTACTTTCGACATGCTGCAAATGATCTTTTTGCCATTTCACGAGCTTTGGGACAGTTTATCTCAATTAACAGGTGCATTTCAATCTGTTGTTAGGTTGTCTGCCTATCTGTATGGTGGTTATGTACGCAGACATGATTGGCTGGACTATGCTGAATATTTGATTTTGGTTTTGCAGGTCTTTTCTTCGAACATATGCACATGATGATGTTACTGCTGGATCATGGTTTATTGGACTTGATGTGGAGCATGTTGATGAATGGAAGTTTTGCTGCACCCCTTGGTCGTCAGGTTCCGCCCCCTCCCCATAGTCATACGCGCGCGCATGCACACACACACACTGATGCTTGCACTCACACTCAGTATTAAAGACTCATTGATCTTCACAAGAAAGGCAAAAGGATCAACAATTATATGCATATGAATTGTAAAATTTTTTTCTTGGGTTCTTTATCTTTGTGTGTGGATTTATGTTTGATGGTGATTAGTCAAGGTGAGGCAAACAATTGCTCATATGCATACAGTACTTAAAAGGTTACTTTCCCTCCCTTTTTTTGTGACTTTGAGTGTGATTTGAATCAGATGCTAAGTGATCAAGGTGCGAGGCACTTATTGCACAGCATGGAGAAGTTGTTCACCTTCCATATTATATAAACCTTGACCATATTACGAATTCCCTTTATCATCCCAATGTTATTTATCACCAACACGTAGTACTTCTCAGATGGTCTATTCATGACGAAATAAGGCCAAGGATTAACATTTTGTTTTTTTAATTTTCATCTTTTTGTTTATTTCAGGAGGCGTATGTGCAGCAGTATAATCTGCTTTGCAATCAAGGTGTGACACAACCGGCATATGTAGCAAGGAAGGCCATTCTTTTCTATTTTATCCCGAACTCCTGTTCGCAATGAACTAATGAAGAATCTGCATTGAGACTGCGGAAACTTTATTGCAGATAGAAGCATGTTTATCAATTTAGAAGAATTTTTGTGAGAACCAAAACCCACACACTAGCCATCTGATTCTTCCAAAATCAGGCATCACAGATGCAACTCATGTAAAGTTCGGAAGAATTCACAATATACTATATAGTTGTTCTGTATTCCAACTTCATTCTTAAATTTATTGAAGAAGTTTTGCTTCTTTGCGGAAAAAGAGTGATAAATTACTGTCAACCACTGACAGATGTTAATGACAAGCCTGGCAAGAAGTATTTATATTAGATTTTTCACGTGATGACCAAGAAAAGTTTGTACTCCTCTGCACATGAAACAGCCCATCAAACATGTTCTAACTTGCTCGTGCCATATTCTCTCATTCAATTTATTACAGGGCATGCAATTTTTCCATCCCAAAATCACTTCAGAGAAGTTTCCTCATCTTTCAAATGGTTAAGTCAAAAACTTCGTACAGAAAATGCGCAGCGCAGCACAGCACTGATATGAATCTGCCCACCTTCGAATTATTAAATGGATTGGTACCTATCATAGCACCTGCTTGTCTGCGCACCTAACCCTTTCATAAATTGTGTGTTCTTTTATGAATCTAGTATTTTTGTTTTTAATTTAATTTAGAAATATATAATTGATTTTGAATTATTTTGAATTTAAAAAAAGATATGTGGTTGAGATTGAGTATAAATTGCATTGAAAAATATGCAGCACAAAAAATAGGATTTAGATTCATAAAAGAACATAGCCTTTAGATATCTTTTCAACATACATATCATAGCACCTGTTTGTCTGCGCACCTAACCCTTCCATAAAGTTTTGTAACCCTTCCATAAAGTTTTGTTCCGTGGGAAATGCATTTGAGTGTCTTTTGGGGATCTTTTCAACAAGTAGATACATGCACGTTTATTCGTACACAACTGCGAAACGAGATGGGTTTTGAGTCTTTCCCTTGCTGGTGTGTGTGTTACACGCATTCATTTGTACTCTGTTGACTAACCAAGGTGTTACTTTTATCCCTTAATATTCTCAAGGATAATATTCTTTATTCAAATATCAACCATCAAAAAGCGGCAGAAAATTTGCTTTGACTTCTAGCATTGTTTCTCTGCTTAGGCAAAAAATTAAGGGATAGAAAAGATGTTGCATACCGATGGTAACAATTTCCATCAGGCTAAATTCACCTTTGTCAGTTTTTGCCGGCCAAAGAGGATAGAGATGAATTGTCAAACTAAAATTGACCCTCCTGATTCACATCAATGTTTACGTAAACCTAAACTGATAGCCTGAATACGAAATAATAGAAACAAGTTTATAATCATAGAGTTGGAAGAAAAATAAGAATATCTTAGCATTTGGGTTAGAAAAGATGCACGCTACTTCCAAATAAAAAGCAAACTTGCTGCATACTGGCGGCTGGCCTGTGGATTTCATAGGACCCCACAGAGAAAATTGAATGATAAGATTTGGTTTTATTAAACTTCCAAAAGCTGAAGTTACAAGGAGAAGAAACAATTAATCTTTTAATTTTGTGGCACAACTTTTTTATTGTCCTACTATTATTCAAAGGGTAGTTAATTCAGTTAATCATGAACGCATGTTCAGACTTGAGTCTACATCAGCTGCGGAAGAAACCACCCCACCTTCACCCTTCAAATTATAGTTTTTTATAGTCTTATACAAATATTTTACACACAAGACACCAACAAATTATTAGTCAATCACCTTCCTAGATGCATCTGAGGATCGTATTGTGGTGATGGTCTCTTCAAAATCTGACCTTTCAATATTTCTTTATTAACGGGACAAGGTCATGTTATCAAATCTTGGATGAGTATTTCTTCAGAAGCGTTTTCTTGACCTTTCAACTTTTAGCATAAATTTGTTGCCTTGGATTTTTTCTTCTTTTCTGCTAGATATAACGGCTTCTGTCATGATTTTCTTTGCTTGAAACTAGCCTTTCAAGGGAATTTGGATGCAAATTTATTACTGGAACAGCTTTCTGTTTCTTAGTTTGAAATTCAGAGTTCGGTCGGCTGCGTAATAAATTTTGTCATCTTTTTCCTCCCTTTTCTGTTTATAGAGATATTGCTTGAAAGGTTGTTCTCGGAAGTTTACAAGGAAATCAGATCACTAAGATCGAGTCTTTCAGGAGTTAGCTTTGTTGGCAGTTTTTATGGTAAATAGAGACTAAGGTAGTTGAAATTTTAGTTAAGTTCACGGCAGTATTGATGTGTCACAGGAAAAGTGTTGTTGGGGCAAGTTCAGATCCTCAACTGCTTCTGTGATTGCCAAGTCTTTTTATTCTTCTCAGAAGTCCTTTTTGTTCAGTGCTTTGCTAGGCCTTCTCTATTGCTTTGGTCCCCAAGTCTTTCTTGTCCTTTTTCTGTGTCTGCAAAGTTGTCTTTTTATTCAGAAAGAGAGTGAAGCAAGAGAGTATTTACTCTTATATATGTCCTTAATTTTTGTGTTTTTACAATGAATCCTTCTGAGGCAGCCTCTGATCATACAGCAGCTGCAGCTATTGAAGTTACAAAAGATAGAAATGGGATTGATCAGGTTGTGCTTCGGAACCCTCGAGGTGCTTCTGCAAGGGTCAGTTTCTTCCTCCTCCTATTTATCTCTAGATGATTGATTTTGGTTATCATACACAGCGTGTGAAGTGCTACCTTGTGGCTTGTGATTCATGTATTGATGGCTGTGGTGTGACAATGTGACATCTATGCAGGTCAGCCTACATGGAGGACAGGTGCTTTCATGGAAAACTGATAAAGGAGAAGAATTGTTATTCACAAGTGCTAAGGTAAACTTCTAGATTGCCCCTGTGCCATTGTGTTGTAGTGCTTTTGTACTCATAATTTTGACTCTAGTGTCAAATCATAAATTTCCTTAGCAATTCGGTCCTATACTATTAATTGATTTCCAAATTATTGTTTTCTCCTGCATATGCATTCCATCAAACTTAGGCAATCTTCAAGCCACCACAAGCAGTGCGAGGAGGGATTCCTATCTGCTTTCCCCAGGTATTTTGATGCTGCTCATGTATAGCATTATATACCTGTTAATACATCTACTGATGGAGTTTATCTCCGATATGTTGCAGTTTGGAAACAGAGGATCACTAGAGCAACATGGGTTTGCTAGGAACAAGATTTGGGTCATTGATGACAATCCACCTCCTTTACATCCCAGTGATTCTTATGGCAAGGCCTATGTTGATTTGCTACTCAAGCCATCTGAGGATGATTTGAAGACCTGGCCACACAGGTACCATTATCATCTTTGATGGCTAAAAGATTTGATAATCCTTCCAAATTAAATTATCGATGGTAGTTCATGCACTGATTCTCATAGTCTAAAGAGAGATTTCTCACTTGATTGACTCGGCAAAATCTTTCAAATGAGCAAAATTTTCTGGAAAGATTATTTGATTTGCTAGCAGGACAACTCATAAAAGATACTGCCCCATTAATATCGAACATTATAGCTCCGGACCAATTGCCCACCGAAATTAATGAATTAATTAATTTTATTGTTCATGTTACAGCACGTTTTTAGTGGATTTCAAATAGCAGTAGTATACTGATCAGATTTGTCCTTTTTCAGCTTCGAGTTCCGTCTTAGAGTGTCTTTGGCAACAGATGGGAATCTAACAATGACATCACGCATCAGGAATATCAACTGCAAGCCATTTAGTTTCTCAATTGCCTACCATACATATTTCTCCATCTCTGATATCAGGTACAAACTAAATGAGATATAAGCATCTATTTTGGAAGCTACCATGATGGGCAATGGATAGAAAACCGCTGCTTAAGTTCTAATTAAATTGGAATCAAATTAGTTCATTTTTTTGGTCCACTTTGAAATATGCTTTTCAAGATTATAAATATGTATATGTTCTCTTCAATAAACTTTGGACATTAAAGAACAATGATTCTGCTTACAGTGAAGTGAGAATAGAGGGGCTGGAGACTCTTGATTATCTTGATAATCTATGTCATAGGGAGCGCTTCACAGAACAGGGAGATGCCTTAACATTTGAATCCGAGGTAAAATATTTTGTACATCTAGAGATTGTGTAGATGTGCAACATGACTGCTGCTGCAAAAGGTTCTTTCTTATTCTGTGCTTTCTAAATTTGCAGGTGGATAGGGTTTATCTTAGTTCTTTAAATCTGATTGCAATCTTTGATCATGAAAGAAAACGGACATTTGTCATACGCAAAGAAGGACTTCCAGATGTCGGTACGCTTCTCTTTGTTCAGGCTGAGCTTTCCAAGCCACATAATATTATTAACTTATAATTAAGAGTAACGTTACATTTATAAATTTTGCATGCGAACTCCTCGAAGAATCATGATGTTCTATGTTTTCATGTTACACTTCTACCATGACCCTAAATGAAAAAAGATTCTGATAAGATGCTAGTTGCTGAGTTTTATGATAATCATTGACAAACATTGACCTCATACTTCGGATTTTATTCAGTGGTATGGAATCCATGGGAGAAGAAATCAAAATCCATGGTGGATTTTGGAGATGAAGAATACAAACAGATGCTTTGTGTTGATGGGGCAGCAATTGAGAAACCAATCACCTTGAAGCCAGGTGAAGAATGGACAGGGCGGTTGGAACTTTCTGTTGTCCCTTCAAGTTGATCAGGTAACCAATTGATTTCAGATTCAAAGAATTATTGCATCTGAAATCATGCAAGTAACCATTTGTAGTCTGACACCGATGTTATTAATTTTTGCTATTTGTGTTGAAAAAGCCAATAAGAGCACAACTTCTTCCGACTTGATGATGATAAAAATGAGTCATCCTGTAAGAGAAGTGGATGCGGTGGAGATATCTGTTTTTATTGTATCTCTGGTGGCATTAACTTGAAATGTATAGGCATTATTTTTGCCCAGTATAATTGTATATGGATTGTTCAACTTTGTTTCGTTCAATGATAGATAAAAGCGATTGCCCATGTTGCAAAGAAAGATATGCCCAAGGTTACTTCTCTTTTAGCTGATATTGTTTTAATGTATAATTCAGAAGACAATTCATCTTGAAGATTGCAACTCTGATTAAAAAAAAAAAAAAAAATTGAAGAATGATAATGAATTTAACTTAATATATAGCTTCTTATCTTTGAAAAAGAGAGAAACAACACTGAAACTGGATAGTTTTCTTACCACACTCGTGCTATAGCAAGCTAATGTGCCGACAAGTACAAAAGAAAGAAAACCAGAAAGATAATGTGGGATGAACTGGATTGCAAGTAAAGTAAACAAGCTCTAACGCAGCCTGAAAATTAGACTGCAAAACATGCAGCTCTCTCGGAAACTTGTGTAGTTTTACTGGGGTTGCTGGGCACAGCATGAGCAAAACAAGAAAAATACTATATCATTCACAATGTTATCCCTCTTGTTATAGAAACTGTTAAAATGACCATTTCAAAAGTTTAAGGACGTGAAACGTGCAAGTGGCCAATTCCGTAGAAAGATGGGTGAAACTGCCTTTTGAACAAACTACAGGGGACAGGCAAAGGGGTATAAGTGGCGGATTCTATAGAAAGATGGGTTAAAACGAATTTCGTTAGAAAGATGGATCCAGCAAACTAAAAAATCCAGGGGTTTTATAGAAAACTTTAGGGGTGTACATTAAAAAATAAAAAATTGGGCAGGAAGCTACTCTTTTATCAGAGCCAGGTTTCGATCCTGGGACCTGTGGGTTATGGGCCCACCACGCTTCCGCTGCGCCACTCTGATTTGTTGAACATGTCTCCTACAATAAAATATATATTGTAAGCCATCAGAAACATCAAATCCCAAAACAACACACATGCAACTACAGTCTACATCAACTTCAGCTAAGATTAGCCAACAGCAGCTTCTCCACTACTGCTGGTGCTAGATCATCATCATTTCTGGATAAGGAGATTTTTTTGGATAAATTGGTAGTAGAACCATTAACAGATAGTAAATCTTATGCCATAAACAATTAAAGATGACTCGAATCACTGCCTTTTAACAATAAATTTGCGTTAGAATAGAGGAGGTAAACAAATGAATACCCAAAAGTTTGTATTTCATAAATACAACATAATGCAGCCAAAACTGAGCATTGCTGAGGAAAATGTAACAAAATTATGTCCATATCAGGGCTATTTCAATATTCCCAATCTAAAATGGAAAAAGCCAAATTGGTAAATCAAATGACATTAGTTGCTGAACAAATGTTAGACAATTGCATATGATTTCCACCTAATTAGTCTCCTACGATCTGTGTCAAATAGCTCAAACTTATCCTTCTACTTCAATTCAACAACACAAGATTCAGTCACCTACAAAGAGGTACTTGCAACACTTTTATAGGATTATGCGAAAATCCAATTGCTTTACTACTTTCTTTATAATTGCTTTAATAATTGTATGTTCTTTTATTGTTCAAGATTGCAATTTGATGACTACCAAGCCGAAGGGAAGGAAGCAGCCAATTAGGCGACGAGAAATTGGAGATGGGTTTTGTGACGCGTGTCCTAACATTAGATTGTTGACTTCCACTTAGCAACTTGTGTGTGTTTATATCTCTTCAATTTTTGACCAAACTACACGGCCAGCAAGGGCCACTGGGCACTTGCTTTAAGTCTATTTGTGGATTGGAAAGCTTTCACTCTTGAAAGGTTTAGTTAAAAGTTGGTTGAAGATGATAAAGACATCGATTAAGCTTTTCGGATTAAAAAAACATATGAGGATATTGATGATGGTTAAAATTACGATCATGACACACTTGTATTTTTTTATAAAATAACAAAAACAAACACTTAACATTCCCATAATCTAATCAAATCAATAATTCATTAATCCCTATTTCTATTGATTTTTAACTATTATTTTGTTTAAATAATTAAATTGTTTTTTTAATTGTAAAAGATATAATTACATAAACGTCATAAGTGTTTATGAGGAAAAAAAAAGTTTGGAACAACATGAAAGAATTGCATTATAATGATAAAGGTAAAAATAAAAAATAAACAATAAAAAACAAAAACATCAGCTTTTGCAGATCATGTTTGTATGACTTGTTTTGATCCAAGACAATACAACAAGAGTAGACAAAAGTTAGTTTGCAAGTATCTACCCGATCCAACGGCTTTCATTCCCTCCTCAGATTTCGACCCATATCAACGGTCAGAAATCTACATCACCAGTAGATTTAACAGGAACACAACAGGGCCCCACCACGCAAACCAACAACAGAACAGAATGAAATAAAGAAAACGATATAAAAATTTCCCCCGGCCCCATCTCCCTTCGGTTTTACCAACAATTTAAAGATAGTCCCCACATGTCAGTATCACAACAACGCCACGTCATCAGTCCGAGCAATCCCACTTCAACAACAACAGCGGTTTTCCGGTTCAACTTACTGCTCTCTTGAGTACTCTTGGTGAGCATTGGCTTTCAGTTACCATGAAACAGGAGAAGTAGCCGTTGGATTTATAAGTAAAATCCCATCAAGGATTTGCACTCGTTTCGTTAGGTATTGAAAGTGTTGTGAGAAATTAATCAAATTATGGTGCTTCGTTTTGCTTCTGAATGGTTATCATTTGAGTTCATGGTTGCTTTTTCTTGGAGAAAATCATAGCTTAGTACGTTTTCACATGTCTTTATAGGTAAATAATGATTGTAATTGTTGTTTCACATTTTTTAATGTAAACAAGTTGGTGATTAGAGTTTTTTTTTTTTTTTTTTGGGGTTCCTTCAGGGTTGTGTTGTGGTGGTGGAAAGCAAGAAGTTACAACACAAGCAGAGGAAAGGAAAGGAGAGGAGAAAGAGTGTATTTTGTTTTTGTTCAGATCTGCAAAAGCAAGGTACAATGTGAGAAGTTAAATTATATTTCTTAGTTCAATCTTGGTTTTCACCATTTCAATTTTCAACCAAAAAGTTAAAGAACCAACTACAAAGAACCAAAAAGAAGCTCGATTTCAGTTAATTTAAATTGTGAGGACCCTTTTTGACTAAAATCCAATATTCAAAGCCTGCAAGCTCTTTTTTTAATGAGAAAAATGTACAGACTCACCTCTACTTTACTCGACAATTATCTTGGAATCTGCTTTTTTTCTTTTTCCTTACGTTCTGTATCTTTATTTCAATTTTTCAAAATTGTAAGTTTCATTTTCTATTATTTTAATTATTTGCTTTTTTTTTTCTTTTTGTTTTATTTCTTCAGCTAAAAGCCACAGATGTGTCATGTGCATTGAACACAAGAGAGTAGCAAAAACAGCTCGTTTTTAGCTTGTTAATAGTGAGAAAGTGAAGAAAAATGGAAGCTTTACACGTTTTCGCTTTGGTTTTGTACCTGGGTCTGATTGTCTCTCAGTTAAGTGCAGACCCAGTTGAAGATAAGCGAGCTTTACTTGATTTTGTTAACAATTTACCGCACTCTCGTTCTCTAAACTGGAACGAGAGCTCTCCAGTGTGTAATAACTGGACTGGAGTGAAATGTAGCGCAGATGGGTCGCGTATAATAGCCGTTAGATTGCCTGGTGTTGGATTTAGCGGCCAGATTCCACCTAACACCATTAGCCGCTTGTCAGCTTTGAAGATTTTGTCTCTTAGATCGAATATTATTAGTGGGTATTTCCCTTCTGATTTCGTTAACTTGACAAGCTTGTGTTATCTTTATCTTCAGTTCAACAAGTTCTCTGGCCCATTGCCTGATTTTTCCGTTTGGAAAAATCTGACTATTGTTAATTTGTCTAACAATGAGTTTAATGGGAACATTCCTCATTCATTGTCCAATTTGCCTCAACTTCAAGCTTTATCTCTTGCAAACAATTCACTTTCTGGTGAAATCCCTGATCTTAACTTGCCTAGCTTGCAGCAGCTAAATTTGGCTAACAATAACCTCTCTGGTTCTGTACCTGAATCGCTAAAAAAGTTTCCGAAATCAGTCTTTGTGGGTAATAATATTTCTTTTGATGATAGTTCAGCTCCTAGAGTTTCACCCGGTCTTCCTCCCTTCAATGAATCAGATTTAAGGCCTAAGAATGGCAGGGGGATAGGTGGAACTGCATTATTGGGAATTATAGTGGCTGCTTGTGTGCTAGGACTTGTGGCATTTGTGTTTTTTATAATAGCTTGTTGTGTAAGAAAAAAGAGGGAAGATGGATATGCAGGGACATTACAGAAGAGGGAGATGTCACCAGAGAAAGTGGTTTCGAGGAATCAAGATGCAAGTAACAAGCTTTTTTTCTTTGAGGGTTGTAATTATGCATTTGATTTGGAGGATTTGTTGAGGGCTTCTGCTGAGGTCTTGGGAAAGGGAACCTTTGGCATGGCTTATAAGGCAATATTGGAGGATGCAACCACAGTGGTGGTGAAGAGATTGAAAGATGTGAGTGCTGGGAAACGGGATTTTGAGCAGCAGATGGAGATTGTTGGAAGTATTAAACATGAGAATGTGGCTGAGCTGAAGGCATATTACTATTCTAAAGATGAGAAGCTGATGGTGTATGATTATTACAGTCTGGGAAGCTTCTCCTCTATGCTACATGGTATGTTGCTTTTTCCAATGACTGGCAATCCTATATGATGCATAATTACTTCAGTTTTATTTTTATCTTCTTTGAAACCCTGGAAACAAATAGTTGAAGACTTCAATTTCAGTTTGTTTACATGACTGGCTGTGTTACCTCGTATCCATATAAACTCTTGTCTTCAGCTTCCTTATTGCTGCATCTTCTAAGTTAATTTTCTTTTTGATCCTTATTCAATTTTGTGTAATATATTTGCAAGTATTTACAATCTACTACTTTTGCTAGTATGGACTTCTAAATGCCTATAGAGAATGGAATATTGGCCTTTTCTTTACCTAAAAGATGGATTTCAGTTGGCCAGGCATGACCCTTGTCTTGGTCCTGCTGGACTTTGGTAAAGTATTTAAATATGGTGATAGATATACAATATACTTCCTACTGAGAATTTTGCTGATAGAATATACTTCATAGACACCATTGGACTAATCAGGGATGATACCATCACCAACCACCACCCACCAAAATCATATCATAGATTTTGATGGGCAGCTTAAGTGCTATGATTGAGTCTCAAGTCTGAAATCTGAATGCTAGCACTTTCTGCTCCGTTTGTTTTCTTGAATCCTCTATTAGATGGTTTTGCATGTCCAATCTCTACATGTTATGACAATGTATATGATGAACATTGAGTTGATTATTGCATATAGCAATCGATCAAATAGGGTACAAAAAAGGATAGCTGGATTTGTGGAACATGAACATTATCTGACAAATACCTAACATTGATTTGTGTTGCTGTATTTCAATTTATCTCTGAAGGTAAATATCTGTGATGTTTGAAATAGTGGTTATTGGATGGTGAGATATTATGAGACATGATGGTAACTATGATGGTGCTTGATTCTTTATTTTCTCAACAAGTGACAGGTTCATATTGATCTTTAAGGCTTCTGTTTTGGTGTTTTGTCAGAGGAGAAACATGAACAAGTTGGTGGAAGGGTTCACTCTTCTGACTAAAATTAACTTCACGAGTAGCTCTAATACTCAAATCTGACAGCACTTCTCTCTGCAAAAACTCCTTAATTAGTTTTTATTTTTTTTCTGTAATTTCATATCTTTAAGAGCTTAATGTGCAAATATTATTTTGGTAGAAGAGTGAGCTCTAACTTTTTTCTTAATGTTTCAAGTATTATTTTTCTAGTCTCCCCAGTATGGATGGTCAGCTTCATTTTGATTATTGATTATGAAATATTAGACCCTGCTCTTCTCTATCAAATACATAAACCTTGCTCTCTATCTTGACATCTTTCTTCTAAAAGAAAGTACAGTAAATGCTTGGTCTTCTATGGTCTAAAATGGTCAAGCATTATTGAGCTTTTCTGGATCTCCTTCTAATGCATCTTTAGCTTTGCAGGTAAAAGAGGAGAAGGTAGAGTCCCTCTAGATTGGGATACTCGAATGAGAATAGCTATTGGTGCAGCAAGAGGCATTGCTCGTATCCATCTTGCAAACAGTGGGAAGTTTGTTCATGGCAACATCAAGTCCTCAAACATCTTTCTCAACTCCCAACAGTATGGTTGTATATCTGATCTTGGTCTGACAACTATTACAAGTCCATTAGCCCCAGTTATTGCCCGTGCTGCCGGTTATCGAGGCCCAGAAGTGGCAGATACCAGGAAAGCAACACAGGCCTCTGATGTCTACAGCTTTGGTGTTGTCTTACTAGAGCTTCTTACAGGAAAATCCCCTATACATACTACTGGTAGTGATGAGCTTGTCCATTTGGTCAGGTGGGTTCACTCAGTGGTTCGGGAGGAGTGGACAGCAGAAGTTTTCGATGTAGAGCTGTTGCGTTATCCCAACATAGAAGAAGAGATGGTGGAGATGTTACAAATAGCAATGGCTTGTGTGGTAAGGATGCCTGATCAGAGACCTAAAATGCCTGAAGTCATCAAAATGTTAGAAAATGTTCGGCGAAACAATGCTGAGAATCGGCCATCTTCTGAAAACAAATCTGAAATTTCAACACCACCTACACTGGTAGTTGGTGAGAATTAACTCCACATTCGGAGTGAGTGAGTGAACCATTTGGCTATCTCTTTTTTTTTTTCAATTTTTTTTCCAGTTCTGGTGGTATATTTTGATTTGTGGTGTATTTTCATTTAAATTCATCTTTGAAATGTTGTTTTTCCACTTTTAATGAACAAATTCTGATAGACCTTTAGCATACTTACCCAAGTACAAGTTGAGTTTGTTCAGTTTATGCTTCCATCCATGCATTCTGGAGGGTTGTTCTTTTGTTGTTTCTATGCCAAGTATCAACAAGCTCAAGCTGTTTAAGCAGTTATTGCTTAAATAACCCGAGTCTTACTTCAGCACATACATCAGTTGTACTGAAACAGCTAAAAATTATAAAATTATGACTAAAAATCGTAAGAGCGAGAAAAAATCATATTTACAAATTTTATACGTTTTATATTTATAATTTTTATTTAATTATTTATAATTTATATATATATATTTACTATTTTTATATAAAATACATAATTGTTGCATGATACAGCCACTGGAACGTAATTTTTCTCAAATAACCCACACATATTCTCGAAAAAGTTCCAGCAGTTATTGCTTTCCCATCAAAGGCAAAACTGTCGACAACTGGGTCAATGAGGCATGATTGACACCGCTTCCTCCTATCAATTTTGATCTGGAAACATCGAATTTATGGTAGTCAAAGAAGAAAAACGAATAATAAATCTTATCATTAAAGTGGTCAAATACATTTTAATTATTTTCTAAAAGTGACTAATAATGGAATAAGTCAAGAATAGACGATTACTACATGTTGCCGTTATCAACATTAAAAAAAAAAAACAATTAAATAAATAGCATCCACATATGAAAAAGCAATCATATTACCATGGATATGCACATGACAATCTAATGATGAAAAATGTAACGCTGCCTAACTGTCCACATAGTTAGTCAAGCACGTCATGGATGACCATTCTTTACCTAGATTAAACGAAGCTGTACTAAAAATATAGCTTAATCCAAAAATGAACATAAAATTAAAGGATATTTTTTGACACCCTGCGGTTCGATTTAACTAAACTTGGACCTAAATGTTTTTAAAACTAAAATTTAGTATTTATATTTTAAAAAGCAGTCTTTTCTCACCCTCAGAATTATTATACCGAGTTTCTTATTTTTCAAATTCTATTAGTCAATCTATTAATCAATAATGATATATTTATCTATATAATTATTTATTTTATTCAATAAATTAAAAGGAGAGTAGATGATAGGACTTGAACTTGCGTTATACATTAGTCGTGAGAAAGTCAAAACAATTTTAAACTACTATTTTCTTCTTGAACTACTTAATTTTTAAATTAAAAAGTTAAAAAAAAAAGATACTTTAAGTGGTACTTATTTTAAATTAAAATAAAAATTACAAAAATTTAAACTACAATATTTTAGTAGAATTTTTATTTTTAAATGTTATGCTAAATAATTTTCTATTGAAAATAGAAGTATAAATTAAACATAAAATTTTCAAAAAAATCATTTAAACTACCATATTCTTTTTTGAAATTTTTATTTTTAACTGTTATGTTAAATAATTTTTCAATAAAAATAGTAGTACAAATTAAAAATAAAATTTTCAAAAAATCATTTAAACTACCATTTTCCTTTGTAAAATTTTTATTTTTAAAGGTTGTATTAAATAATTTTTTTAGAAACAATATTACAATTTTTAATTATTGATATTTATTATTTCTCAAATATGACACGTGTTGTTACAATTTTTAATGATATTTAGGATATTAAGTCAAAACTATTCATTGTTAAAGGTTTATTTACGTGGTTTTTATTCCCTCCCTTCTCATGTATATTTCAAGTTCGAGTCTTGCCCCCCCATTTCTCTCTTTTTAATTTATTGAATAAAATAAATAATTACATAAATAAATATGTCCTTATTAATTAATAGAATTTAAAATAGAGATAAATACGACTTTATTGATTAATAGAATTAAAAAAATAGAGATTTTTATGTTATTTTATCGAAGAAGATTGAAGGAATTAAACTACGGAGACGGTAATGTAAGTTGCTATAAATATACGTATCCAGATTAACCATAAGGGTGAAAGTGTTAATCCGAAATTAACGAGTGTTTAGATTAGTTTGACCAAAATTAATGAATTGGTATACCAAGAAAAGTAAACAGAAGAAGATGATTAAACGGGTAAAAACGCGTCTTGGAGGATAATTATATAAATGATGAAGATGAAGATAATAGAGGAGTGCCTGCAAGGGGGGGTCCACCCACATCGATGGCCAAATAGAGAAGAGGTCCAGCTCGTGAGTCGTGAATAAATTATTTTTATTAAATACTATGCATATAAGATAAATAGATATAAAAGACATTTTTGTAATTAACTGTAAGCCTCTCCGTCTTTCTCTTCTCAAAAGAATCTAATAATAATAACCAGGAGGATCTCTCTCAGGTACTCTCTCTTCTCTTCCCTACAATTTTTTCTTTCTTTCTTTTTATTTTGTTTTGGTTTTTTTTATTTTTTTTTTTCGGATTCTGAATCGAAGCTCAGGCTGATCTAGGGTTTGTTTTGGGAAATTTTATTAAAAAAATAATAATAACAACAGAGAGAAAAGGTGATGGCATCGAAGCGGATCTTGAAGGAGCTGAAGGATCTCCAGAAAGATCCTCCTACCTCTTGCAGCGCAGGTTCATTCTCAATCTCTCTTTTCTCTTTTCGTTTCTGTTTATGTCCTGTTGATCTCTCCGTTTGTTTTTCGCGATTTTTTTTGGTGATCTTCTAATGTTTCCTGTCTATTTAGATTTTGTTTCTTCTACGTAAAAGGAAATGAGCTTTTTAAATTAATTTCGTGGTAGTAATTTTTGTATTTTACAAATTGTTGGAGAAAATTTTTGATTTTTTCAAGATTTTTTTGGGCGAAAATAAGAATTGTGGATATGCTATAATATTTACTTGTGAGGTTGCTGGGTTATTTTTTTTTTTTTTTTTTTGACTTTGGAGTTGGGTCTTTCCATTTGGTTGCGGTTGGTACTTTGCCTGTAGAGTTGAGGAGAATCTGAGTGGAAATTGTTAATTCAAGCTAGAGCACGATGAGATCGAGCTTTGTTTACCTTTTGTTTGTTCGGCCATTCGCTGTAGGAAGCTAGATTAGTAAAGGTTGAGGTTATTGAGGATGTAATTGGACGAACATGGGAAAGGAGTAGTTCTTGTGGCGTTGAAGAAAATTCTCTCTTTCGATACAAACCCAACATTACTTCTTCTGTAGTTCTGACAAAAAATTGTTTATAAGCAACGACATAGAAAGCTAAAACAAAAAAAGAAAAAATCGCATCTTTGGATTGCTTGAGTGCAAAAGTTTATGCTATCTGAATTTCTTGTATCAGGCCCTGTTGCTGAGGACATGTTTCATTGGCAAGCAACAATTATGGGTCCTCCTGACAGTCCATATGCTGGTGGAGTCTTTCTAGTCACAATTCATTTTCCTCCAGACTATCCATTTAAGCCACCAAAGGTAATTATTATACTTCGATTGTTGTTAATTGCAAATTTTTAATTAGTTTTCATGGCAAATCCTGCTTTTTTTTTTGTTTCTTTTTCTTTTTTAATGATATAAACTTACATAAGTATACGTTGTACTTTGGTTCTCAACATACCTATTAGCATCAAATATATAGCCTTGATGTTAATATGGATATACTGTTGCATTGGGTTAGAAATGGATTATACTAATATGCACCCTTTCCATAAGCAAATATGTTTTACATGATATACCACAAAAATGGTTGGTTTTGAATTAGAATTTTCACCCTAATTCATATGAGACCTTCTTTTGCTTGTTTGGAGCATCACTCATGTTCTTTAGTGAGCATACCATTTGCACTTTTCATTTTAACTTCCTGAAATTGTTCTCATTAGATACGCAGTTCATTAAGCCGAGATTTGGTTTATATTGTCTGGTTGGTGGTTAGTAGAACTATATGGAATTAGCTTCTTCTTTTTTTTTATTTTTTTTAATGATATAATTGTTTGGGAAGTTTGAACAAAATTATTATGTAAAGCCACCAACAATGTGATCTTGAACTTGTTTCTGTGGAGAATGATGAATGCTAGGTCCTTGGGTTGAGACTATCTCTCAAATTCATGGGACCAGGATCTTCCATCAACCTTAGGATGTAGGGTTTTCTTTCAAAGCAAATTGTACGTGGAACTTTACGATTATGTATAGTCACTTTGAACATTGTCAGGGATTTGTGCTTTCCTTATCATGAGGCGAGTATGTTTTCAAACTGAAATGTCTTTCTTAACCAAAATTATTTTTCTCCTTGTCATGAAACGCGTA
Source organism: Boswellia sacra (assembly GCA_013180625.2). Taxonomy (NCBI): domain Eukaryota; kingdom Viridiplantae; phylum Streptophyta; class Magnoliopsida; order Sapindales; family Burseraceae; genus Boswellia; species Boswellia sacra. The sequence continues at coordinate 1,254,565 of SNVD02006955.1, read as the reverse complement.
CGCTCTCAAACTGAAATATCCCTTCGACCAAAATATCCGTCTCCATAGGTGGTCCACTTGTTGAGAATGTAGCTCTAGGTGTCATAAATGAATGAAAGGCTAATGAAAATTGCAGTTCTTAAACTGACAAGTTTTGCCTTTTTTCTTGTGGATTATTGTGCAGGTTGCATTCAGGACAAAGGTCTTTCATCCTAATATCAACAGCAATGGTAGCATTTGCCTCGATATATTGAAGGAGCAATGGAGCCCTGCTCTCACCATATCCAAGGTACTCAATCCTGCTTTTCTTTTAAAAGTTGTGATGATACCCACAGAAGTACATTCTCAAGCTGTAAACTTCACAGAAACAATAAACCTGAACTGAAGTCTTGTGTTTGCAAGTATTGGGAAATGATTCCTTATTTTGCTTTCGTGTAGGTGTTGCTCTCAATTTGTTCACTGTTAACGGACCCAAATCCTGATGACCCTTTGGTGCCGGAGATTGCTCACATGTACAAGACTGATCGGAGCAAGTATGAGACAACCGCCAGGAGCTGGACCCAGAAGTATGCTATGGGCTAGTTTGCTGCTGCGTGTGATGGGAGGGCTTCTTTCCCTAAGGCTTTGGTCTTTAAACTATTATGTATGAATCAACAAGTGTGACAAGTCTCTCTTGTACGTGGGACCGTAAGGGAGAGTTCTGAATTCAGCCCTCCTAGGAACACATTTACTGCGTTTTAATTGTTTGTATGGAAATTATCTTTCATACTGTAATGTCTGCTATTGTTGCTGGCCTCGTCTCTCTTTTATTTGGTTTGTTTAAAAAAGCTTATACCAAAGCTAAGTGGCTAACCCACATCTGTTTCATTCTAATACCAAACCTTTCCTTCTCATGATCCCAATTCCTCCCATTGTTCAGTGAGGCAACTTGCATCTCTTAATGCTTCCAGAACAAGTTAACAATTCATGTGTCCGAATTTCGTAGCATGGATCAGATGTGGTTCGATTTTTATTACTTCTTTTAAGTGGTTGGCATAAAGCGTGTAAACATTGGCATCAAGTCTTACAAAATAATACTGGCAATCTATGTAAAAGGTGTAGGCGTTGAACAAAGTTATTGAAGACCCGCTTTCATGGCGTATTGTTCATTCGGGCGGGCCTGAAGCATTAAGACCAAAATTAGGCTAAGATTGAACGGTGAAATCTACTTCTGCACTGCCGATTCACCTATGTTAAACTTGATTGTATTTTTTGAAAGATAACTTACAGTATAAGCGAGGGTAGCATTGCCCAATGTCGATGAGTGCCTGCACAGGGGTAAAGTTGAACACTTCAAATGGAGGTTATGGCCCAACCCGCTCAGTAGGCACCCATGTATATTGGCCCATCGTCGCCCTTAACAGTGCCAGAAAATAAGTTATAAGTAGCAAAACCATCATCATCCTATTGCTGAGTCCGAGTCAGTTTATTGCATATATGGATAATTTTCCCCTTTCACTCCTAGTTTTGTTTCAGTTGATGTATGGTCTGAGAAAGGAAACAATAGTTGATGTTTGCGATTTATCACGTCAACGCTTAACAATGGCAATATAGTTATATTAATACCTGTCATTTCCGATAGAATCAAGCTCATTTTTGAAGGTCAAATTAAATGATGACCCAGATCTCCATTATTTCGGTAATCCAAATCCAAGAGTGTTTAAAGTGGGCATGGCCTATGAATTGTTCGAAGAATTTTCAACATAACGGCCCAGCCCATTCAATGTCCACGCAGCCATGAACGTGCAAACGTGTGCTTTGGCTGTAAATAGTCCTACTAATTGAGAGCTAAACATTCTGCTTCAAATCTGAGAATGTATAACTGCCCTTGGGGATTGCGGAAATCATATGAGAAAGACCTCTAGGTCACTTCTCTAGTTTGAAAGATTCTGATACCCACAAAAAACAAGGGGATATACAATCGTTAGAAACAGCCTCTTATTTGAAAAGTACTTAATTGAAAAGTTGGAATTGACCAGTCATCGTTTTTTCCCAGGCGCTCACATTTTTCCTTCGCACCTGTTCCAGTGATTTTTAAGTTTCACTTTCATCATTGTGAGATAAGTTCAAATGAGTCATTTCAAATTAACTATAACCATGAATATGAAGGTTGTTGATCTTTCAAATTCTTCATTACATATATGCAAGTTTTAAAAAAATGAAAAGATGGTCATTTATCAGGTGGGCAAATACCAGCAAGCTCGTTCTGAGTTATGTACGTATTTGTAGTCGTAGTATGAGTTGATGAGTTAAATGAAGTTCTGCCATGTGGTTTAGTGGTAACAGAAAGTCATGTTCGATAGGCGATTTGAATGACCTTTCATTGCATCGTGCCATTTGCAGATCATAAATTTCTTTTACGTTCTTTCACTATCAAATCTACCCAAGAAGTTAACAATGAGTGTCAATGACAATAACAACTCAGCTCCAGTAACCTAGGTGACAAAAACCAAACTTAACTCAAAATTTGCACCTAATAGTCTATTGCAAATAGAGATGTGGTAAAGACTAAACCAAGTGGACGAACATAAATCAAAGCATTTATATCCTGAAGAAATGACAATGCCCAGAAAAATAAAAACATGGTTAGGCCTACTGTGATCAAGTAACGAGCCTACATGATCAGATTTTATGTATACTTTAGTCAGTGACATGAACTTTTAGGAGGGTTTTTCCATAACTAGCGAGATTATTGAAAATAAGTACAATCACTGAAATAGTCTGATAATCTCACCAGGCCTAATTACACTGTTGTTTTGCAGATTCAAAGTCAAAATATGAATCTGTCTGTGGCCATTGAACCACATCAAGGGCCCCTACTCGCTAGTTCCTAGCCAGCCTATAAACACAATTTCCATCCTATCCTACCAGTCTATATTAAACATTCAACCCTTTTTCAATAGTTTTATATGTCTCATTTGGCCAAGGACATAATCATCAGTTACCCACCAAAGAAATCAATTCATTTATTGCTTTGTTATCATCTGTCAACATCGCCAGAACCAAACCAAAACAAAGATATAGAGTAACATGCAAGTCTAAGCGAGTCGTTGGTCTGCCCCTGAAATGAGTAAGTCAAGAACCAAACCCTGTTTCTCTGCTACATTTTTTATATTTTATGTTTTTGGATTTGGTTTTCCCATAAAAAGAAAAGAAAAAATTAAAGAGGAACTCAAATGAAGCAGCTTAGTTGTATCTCGGTTCAATTATAATTCTTTAAATCATTAAATGTCTATGGGAAGCTGTGTCCCATGTCTTTTAATGTCTAACAACATTGCATTTGGAGTATTTAATGACAACTGAAAAATACTTAACTATATCTTTGTATCTTTTCACAGAGATATTTGTTAATATAAAATTGCACGTGTGAAGCCTAACCCATTATAAAAGATGTAATTAAAGTCCCGGCAAAGGAGTCGTGCGTACGAGTTGGAGATGAGTCAGTCCCAGAAAACCAGGTCTTCTGGTTTTTGATTTGAATATAATCACCATTAATGTATCTAATTTTAACACTTAATTTCTTGTCTCTATTGGAGACAAGATTGACAATAACTAGCTGACCACCATTTCTCAATTCTAGTGGATGACCTGGCGCCATTGTCCATCGAGTCGCCACATGGTCATGGATGCATACACACACACACACACACATTGCAGTTGATATATATCTGCTGGCTGATGAGTTGAACATGTCTAGTACTCTTTTAATATATAGTACATTTTGTACACTAAATGATTCCTTAATCATTCCTTGCTTTTCCCTTCTAATCATTCATAGAATCATCACTTTTTTAAACTTCTGTTTTCTTCCTTCTAAACTCTTGCTCAACATGGACCCCAATTCATTTCCATGGATGAGCATCACCATACCCATCAGCGTAAACTAAAATAATTAAATTTGTTTCAAATTAATGTTTTTGTCATTCGATGCCCAGATTGCATTTAAAAAAAAAATGATACAACCAAACTTGCACTCTAAGTGCTTTGTAAAAGCATGTGAATGAAGCAATTAATAAAGGGACAACTTCTCTCTCAAGTGAGCACAATAAATTTTTTTGGCAACATGCTTTTGTATGGTGAGAATTAGAAAAATGTCAGCTCAGAGATCAATCTGTGTCCCACGAAAATTAAGTGAGTGGTGAATAATTTTGATGCAGATGCATTAATGGTTTGCTAGAAAAGAAGAGAAAAACATTTATTGCAGGAAGATTTGAAGCTAACCCATTAAAGTGTACTCAACAAAAATTCCAAACGAGACTTTTGGTCTCCAAAATGTGGGCTACCTAAACCCTCAATTTGAGGCCCTTTGAGCCCCTTTTCGAGTACACTCCACTATTTCTTTATTTACGACTTTGCCTTGCCAAGCTTCTTCTCTTCTTGGGCCTTCACTGGCTATTTCCACGTAGTTTAACAAGGTGTGGAAAGAGCTAAAATTGCGCTTTTTAATAGTTAACTCCGTTGATTAACGGAAACCACGTCACCGTCACATGCTGACGTACACGTGTCGGTTTCGTTTCCCTCGATTAGCGTGATTGGCGCAGGTTGCGGACACTTGAACTCGAACTGGACGGTGAAGTTTGATGGGACCCAACCGGCCAACCCCGTTCCCTCCGGTTATTTTTACTGTTTGTGAGCCCCAAGACGTGACCGTACGGTTAGTTAAATTATAAATGAGTGAAATTTATGCTCCTGCCAAAAAATAAATCTCTGAGACACCTATTTATGGATATTAAAATGGAAATTTATATTATTTTAAGTAAATCATTTTAAAATAATAATATATTGTTGTTTTATTAATCCCACCCTCTCGTTGAAATATTATACTAATGATTCAACAAAAAACAAATGCGTTTCATTTATCAAGAAAAACTGATATCAAAACAACATTTTCTTTTGAAAAAGAAATTCTCAATGGGTCAATTTTGAAGGCAATCCCAGAGTGTCACAAGCTTCGCAACTTGCATCCACAATGATGATTAAAATTAAACTAAAATAATAGCAATGAACAGTGAACACATCCAGAACAGAATTAGTTAGAAAAATTGTGCCAATTGTATTGTGCATGTACTCTCCTTTCTTTTTGTTGTCAAAATTTATTTTACCAAAACAATGTTCGATGAACAATATGATTTTGGTATGATTATAAATTACAGGAAAACACATCTGGGTCTATGTGCTGGTTGACTTGTGGAAGAGATGATGGTGGGAATAGAAGCATATAGTGACAAAAAGGTGACTACAATGATGATGGGATTTCTCTATTTTGTGGGCTCTAGTTCTGGGAGACGATGCAGCTCATCTCATTTGACTTGTATCCCCAACCATTTGCAATAAGATAATGATGGAAATTTCGTAGTTAGAGATGATAATTAAATTAAATTAAATTAAACTAAACAAACTTGAATATAGCTCGGACCAAGACCTCTCAAGGATCTTGTCGATTCTGATGTACTTCTTTGCATGTTATTATATCTTTGGTTTCATACGGCTGGTAATTCAAGAAAGTTACAGCTAGCTTTTGTCTCTAGTCTTCTGTTTCCCAATCCACATTTCTTTATTTTTACCTTTTTTTCACCCTTCCGATCCTCATCTCAAGGTGTTTGCGACTGTGTTTGTAGCATCAAATACTTTTATTCATTCAATAATATTATATTTATAATCCGTTTACAATTCAAAATCTATAATATAATATAACAGTTTAAGTAATAAAATTTTACTGACGATATAACTTTCTTTATTTATTTTTTTTCTTCGAGTCAATTTTTATCATGTAGATTATAATATCAGATCGTAGATTTTGAATTATATTTAAATTATAAATCTAGTATTACTTTTATTCACCTCTATTAATATGAGCGTGTGTCATGGTTTTACGTGGGAAGTGCGGCACATCAACATCCAAGATTTGCATTATTATTATTGTTATTATGATTAATGACTTGTCTTCGCAATATTAAATGTATTGGGCGCAAACGCTCAGTCGCTCTATACGTTCTGTTAATGGTTACAAAATATGTAGCTGTCACTTAAAATACGCTCGAAGAGAACACGAATACCTGGCTAAGCACTAATCGTTCACAAATAATCCAAAGTGGAGTATAGAACAAAACGGCAAATGATTGGTGGATTTTCTGATTTTTCTATTTTTTCCCCCTTCTTTCTATTATTAGTCAAAAGATTATTTCAGGATAGTCTTCTTGTGATAGCGAGAACCCACCAAACCATCATGCATTGACACGTACAAAAGGCTATAATTATACCCATTACATGACCTTTGAAATTTTGGAGTATTCTCATTACTTGACAAGCAATACCTAACAATTTAGATCAAATCATTTCGGAAATGGAAAAAAAAAATTAAGCAGACATTAGTTTAACAAAATGTGTGTTTTTTGAGTTATGATTCTCGAATGAAATTCTCTAAACTTTCATCTCATACAATCCAAACCATAACTTATTTATTTATTATTTCACAAATCAAAGGGAGTCACATTACTTATTAATTACTACTAGCTGCCATGACTCGATCGAAAAAATACATTTCAGATGGATTGAAATAAAATATTAGAACAAGTACAAGAAAATGGTGGCAAGTTGCACCACAACCTGTTATGTTTGTTGTCAGTTTTAAAATATATATGGCATGGGCATATTGTTCACTGGGGCAAACCGTTTTTGGCATATAAAAACAGTCCAATAAGAAAAATATACTGTAATATAAGATATTATTAAACTTAAATCAAGTGGACAAAAGCCATTGGAGGAAACCAACAAGCTGGACGGCTTCTTTGTTTGACACATCGTTCGAGGCTAAATGGGCTGCATTATAATCCGGCCCATTTTGCTTCTATACCCGTTTACTATATTGTCGAATTACCAAAATGCCCTCCAGGTTAAAAAAACTCAAAATCATCTCATTGCCATCACCCAAACAGTTGGGGGGTGAATTTGGTTCACATGATCCTATTATCTTATCGATCCTAGCAATGTTACACCCACAACGCATTTACAATCAACTATATTTATAACTTGAGTTGGCAAATATTAACCAGAGGAAGAAAAGACAAAAAGAGATAAACGAAGTTACATTCATAATACGAGTTTTCAAACTCAAGCCTAATATTATTTTGTCGACGTTGTACCATATGGGATTGGATTGGTTGTATATATGAATTGATAATATATGTATAGTGGTATGGTGGTTGAGGATGTACATTTATCATTTAGGAAGTGGACAGAAGTAGGTAAAATATTGAGTGAAAAGGTTGTCTTTGTAAGTATGATCCAGTAGAAGAAAATAGAGAAAATGGAATGGGACAGAATGATATTTAAGGTCAGTTTATTAATGCTAGCAGCTTGTAGTGGGATTTTAGGTGAATGAAATTATGTCTTGCACAATCCAAAGTACTATTGTAAAGGTTACTTATTACAAATGTCAATACATAACATAAATACATGTTATAAATACATGTTAAACTAGTACTCAGAACTTGCAACCTAACAAATTATACATTGTCATATAAAAATGATACATGTGAAAATAGCTCTTAGTCTTTACAACCTAACAAATTTTAATGTTATAAATATAATATGATATTTGAAAGATTATATCGGCAATAAGTTATATATGGATTGGATATTTTGATACAAAATTTTAAAGAACAATCTACTCCTATAACCCATTTACAATCAATTCTCCTTATCATATAAATTAGCAAAACATCACTAGAGAAAGAAAAATAAAAAATCAATAAAGATAATTATAGCTCTGGTAGAATTTTGGCAACTTAAGTTATATGAAAGTTTATTGTAAATAGGTTTTATGTGTAGTATTATTCAATTTTGATGTGTAAATATTTTAAATAAAATTTTAATCCTTTATTTCATTTAACTCAATGATTCAAATTTAAAATGAAAAAGTCATATTTAAAGGTACAATTTCATCTACTATCAACACCCATTAGATAGATAATGTGAATATTTAAATTCATGCCAAGATTCTTTTGTTGTTAAATTAAAATTTTGTGTTAAAAGATTTTGATATAGATAATTATCGTAATTATTCTTATATATAATATTTAATAAAAAATTTATGGTTTTGCTTTTAATTTCTCATAATTGCAAAATTCAAAGCTCCTTTGTTTTTGGATATTAAAAGTTGACAGGCCAATAGGTAGGGGCTGTTATGGTTGAACAAATATAATGTGATATAAAGTAAAAACACCTTGCCTTTTAGATTAAAGTCAAAGCCATTAACTCCATGGAATTACGCATCACGTGATCTAATTTAAAATGAGGATGCGTTGCAACAGAATCACAGAATACCAAAGCCCCATCTTTATGATCTGAAGCAAATTGGGAAAATAATGGCCCTCATCAGACGGTTATAAATTTTACTCAAGTGGTAACGGTTGTACCCTAACCCAAACAAAGCTCGCGGCGTTTGTGCAAAACACGCGTTAATTTCTTCACTGGACAAAAACAACAAAGTAAAAACAGCAACAAGCATGGTTAAGCAGAAAAAACATTAATCATAAATGGCTCCAAATCCTAGGTTGCCTCCCACGTTAGCTAAGCCTTTCCTTCCCCAGTCCCAGCTGTAATTTAAGAGAAAGAGAATATGTAAAATGGTAATATTGGAAGGCCCAGACCGGACTCCACTCTACAGCACGCACTGTAACGGCTTTTTTTCCACGGTCGGGGTGGTTAAATGACGAATTCGCCCTTCTGATACTAAATACAGTAACTGTGAACAGGATTGTAATTAACTGCCATTGAATGGGTATTAAACATCCTCTAGTATCAGAGATTAATATTCTTAGTCAAAGGTAGACTGAAACAAGTGTCCGGTCTCACGTGACCTGAATCCCTATTTTCGAGAAGAAATCTTTTGCCGAGTCAGCTCTAGTCTAATCTTGCCATTGGATCTCCACTTTTTATGGGCCCACACATCCACGTGTCATAATCAAACATATCCTCCTTATGCGGCGCCCAGAAAAATATCTCCTCGCCTCGCCGGAATCTCTTAATTTCCGGTACCACTATACTATTTACCTTTCTTTTTTTTGGCCTTTTCTAAAACTCTCTCTGGTTAACATAAATTTACATTTAAAATAATTATAATAAATATAATGTACGAAAGTAAATTTAAAAAATTGTATTATTAAACAGGGCTAACTGATTACGAGTGTTTGGGATCCTATAAAATAGCTAGTTTCGTTTTCCGCCTTGGTTGTGCTTCTTCATTCTGTCTTATCTCTCTGCTAGTTACTCTTTCATTCTCTTCTCTTCGCTTCTCTTCTTGCTTTTCAATCCTCTCACTGAAAATAAAAACCTGTAAACGATTCAGTTTCAAGACTGGGACTGGGAGGAGGAAATTTATTCCCAGTTAAGTGACAGTATATATAGTGTCTAACAAACAGTGGTGAATCTGATTGGGGACATTTATTCCCTTCAACTTTCCCTTTCCGGTAAAGGCAAAGCTATTACTGCAACAACAACGGTGGTGGGTTGCTGGTGTCTTTTGCTTTTGGGGGTCTGTCTCACTCATTCACACCACACCGTATATTTCCTTACCGTACCACTATTCATTTGTTGGGTTTTGATGTTCTCTGGGCATACCATATATATTTCTCCTTTATAGTGTGTGACTTTCTTCGAAATTTCTCGTTCTTTAATAACTTTTTTAAGCAAATAGTATTCAATTCAATAATGCTAGATTTCTCTCCGTTTCAAGTTCCTCTTTAACGTGTGTGCTCTCTTCCTCAGCTTTCCTTCTTTTTATCCCTCTTTATTCTCCTCGTGTCTAGTCTCAAAGGAATCTACACACTCCTTTTTCCCACTCTATTTCACGCCCTCCTTCCCCGCACGCTCACTCACTTTCAATGCGAATCTGAAAACTAAACACTCTTTCCTTCCTGCCTTCCATCCTTCAATACCAGTACTACAATGGATCAAAGTATCATCCCCACAATCAAATACTCTGAACACCTCAACCACACCAAGCTTATGACTCCTTTCTCACCAACCACCTCCTCAGAAATGAAGCCTAGAATCGTACGGATTTCGGTCACTGATGGAGACGCAACCGACTCCTCAAGTGACGAAGAAGAAACTCGACCTCGAGTTAAAAAGTATGTTAATGAAATTACAATAGAGCCCTCTTCGTGCTCCAACGCGAACGAGGGGTTTTGGCGGAGCAGGCCTTCGAGGAGTGGTAGGAAAAAGTCATCATCCGGTAAAGTAGGAGTTTCGGCCAATCTCAAGCCGGCGGCGAAGCAACCGGCTGGAAAGAAGTTCAGAGGTGTAAGGCAAAGACCTTGGGGGAAATGGGCGGCTGAGATTAGAGATCCTCTGCGACGTGTACGGTTGTGGTTAGGTACTTATGATACTGCTGAGGAGGCTGCTATGGTTTATGACAACGCCGCTATCCAGCTACGTGGACCCGATGCGCTTACTAATTTCACTACACCTCCACCGACATTCACGCCGCAAACCAAGCAACCTGCTTGCTCCGGCTACAACTCCGGTGAAGAGTCTCACAACCAAGTTAACAACCTCTCCTCCCCAGTGTCTGTCCTCCGGTGTCCTTCTCCTTCTCATGAAGAAGCCGAGTCGCAGACCAGCAAAGAAACGCGAGATATCGCCAGTGAAGCTCGAGAAATGCGGGATGAATCGAGTGTGTCCGAAACATTCTCGGACTTCTCGGATTATTCAAAGCTGAATACGCTGTTTCCAAGCGATATCTTTGACTTCAAAAGCGCCCTCCCCGATTTTTTTGACGAGGCCAGCATGAGAGAAGGGATTTACAAGTTCGATTTCGACGATATGTTCTTAGACTCGGAGATGGATTTCGGTTTCGGTTTGCCGAGTTGGGGTGTCGATGATCACTTTCAAGATATCGGGGACCTATTCGCTTCGGATCCTCTTGTTGCTGCCATTTGACTGATGAATGAGCTCATTGTAAAACGTAGTCTCGTCATTGTGAATGCCGGTTTTCGGCGAGTTTTGTATCGGCGGGAAGTGAAAATATCGGTTGTGTTTCTTTCTTTTTTTTTCTTTTTTTCTTTTTGGACGATTTTGTTTTGTATTTTGTATTTTTATATATTTAATCAATACAAACTCCGTCAAAGTAACGGTGACGGACGAGTGACGGACGAGTTTGGCTATGTGTTCAGTATTTCCGCACCTTTTGGTCCGTCCATTTTGTGGAGCACGTGTTCCTGCACGTGACAGGGAGCAAGCAAATTGAAAAAGACGAATTGGGAATGCACGTATGGCAGTTTACACGTGGTGTTTCACCTCCAATGCACTACCGTTTAAAATAAAATAAATAATGGCTTCAAAATAATATAATATATATTCTTTTTCTTGATCGAATTAAAATGTTTTGAACCCAGAATTGAATACGTTTCATGTTAATTGAAAACGTTAGGTGGTCACTCTAAATATGTACATCTTCCCTTTTTGCTCTGGCATAAATGAGAATTTCTCACTGCAAAACATAAATTTTCAGGTCCATCTTCGGGAAAAAAATTGTCAGACAGATTTGTTTGCAGATAGTAAAACTTTATCAAATTGTTAAAGTTGCTGTTGTTAACGTTGTTGTGTGTAATTAAGTTCTGAAGCAAAAACGATGGTCAATTGAGACCCCTATAAAATATTTAGATATGTACAGTTGTTGCCAAAAGCTTACTATAGAAACATTGATTCCATTTGCCTTTATATCACATGGAGTTGAGCAAGAACGGTAATCAACTACATATCAATTTTCACTTTTCATTATAATCAAATCTATGTTTTGTATTATAATCAAATCTAAGTTTTGTTCATTATCATGATAATGTTACATTCATCTTTAAGCACCATAATCTATGTTTGGCTCGTTATCATGATAATGTTACATTCGTTTAATCGCCACGTGGTTCTGGTCATGCGAATTCGGTTATAGCCGTTTTGATATATATATTTGAAGAATAGTCATAGCGGAGAGCGAATACGTGTTGTGGATAAGTCAGGAGATTGATGGTTTGCTTCTCCACGTTTCGTTACCCTATATGCACAAGTGTCTTTTGAAGCTTAAAAGGGTTGTTTTATTGGGGCAATAAGCGGAACTGTGGTACCACTGCAATAGACACAAGACAGACTGCTATTTTATCGCAATTATTTAGATGAAGAAGGGTCGGCCTCACCTCACTCAACTCAAATCAATTAATTCCAGCACCACAAAGGACGTTTAAAGCTGTGAATAGATTGCTACTTTTATAAATCTTGGAACCAAAAGATGATTTTGACAATGAATAATGAGGCAATAAGGCAATGCAAGATGCCTCCAAATAAGGCAATACAAGATGCCTCCATCCATATCAAGATAAACATGCATGCAGAAGGCTAAAATTAGTACAACACGACTATCTTAAAAAGTTTTTGAAAACCAACTCTTTCTTTTTACTATTTATGAACCTCTTTTGTGACTCATAACTTACGTCAAAAGCACTTATCTCATATATAAGAATATGACCCATTTGAGATCTAAATGTTACTGTATGCGGGGCAAATTTATGTATCAAAATGGCGATCCATATTAGATTAAAAAAAAATGATGCCAATTATTATGTTTGAGACGACAGTTTTCTTTGGAATGCACAGATTGATGATAAGGTGTAAAGAGGTCTCTGAGGCACTTCTAAGCTGAGGTGACGAAGCTGCTTTTGGGGGGGTCCCTTCTCGCGTGCTTGATTGTCTTTTGGTGAAACCTCCAACTTGAATCTCGAGAGCAACAAGATTCAGAAAACTGTTGATGAATAAAATGACTCATGAAATCTGATTTTATATAATAAGTTTACTCTCTCTACTAGCTCATGTTACGAAATTTACATCTATGACACAAAATGCGCACGCAACTGCCGGCTGTGCTGTTGCTAATGCTGTCAAATGTATTGCCAGGCAGCAAAACTCGTTACTCTCAACTCTGGAAAAATTGGGTTATTATTGCGCACACACTTGAGAAACGTAGACATTTTGATCAGGTTTATGATCAAGTGGTCCCATCATCAACTGGATGCATCATTTTGGCTTATTATTGGGCCTCCACTGCACCACTGCAACACACCAGATTGATTAATTTTCCAATATTGCTCATACGATTACGGACACAGTCATGGAACCAAAAGCCAAATATTTTATTAAATAAAATTTGGCATATTTTTTAAAAAAGTTACAATACACTGACTTATACCTTACATCAACCAGCCTGGTTCACCTAACGTGACAAACATACCCTTAAACCCCATTACGTCCTTTTCTTTGTCTTGAGCCGACCCTTCAATTTCTCCCCATGTAATATTTTCCCCTGCAACAATTTCTGCTTTTTCATTAATTTGAATGAAACATTTTCTGGGTCTCTTGTCATTTACCTCACACGGACCACTCCTATGTGATAAACATTAGGCATGCAGCTCTAGTTGTACATTAAAGGCCTAATAGAGATGTGTCACTTTCTCTGGTATACTTCTGCCAATAGAGTTGCAGGCTATCTAATCATAGCTAGAGTGATGAAAAAATTTTCAGGAAACAACCTACCAAGCAAATATACCACTGGGATTTTTCAGATCTTCCTAGCCAAATTTGATGCAAGACAACAATATCTGACTCATTTATTAGAAATTTAAACCTGTGGCCCCCCAATTCATATGCATTCTATGAACTACAACTCAAAAATATGCCAACAACCCTTCATCTTCCCTTCAGTTTCTTCTAATAGTAGCTAACTTCAGAACTGCCCAACAATTTCTATATCAACCCATTTTTGGTTGAGACAATTTCACAATATTCTTGTTTTCATTTTGAAAATACCATGATTCATTATCAAACCTAGCTACATCATTTATTCAAACATAAAATTTCTAATTCATGTTTTCAAATATTACAATAAGGAGAGTCTTAATAACTTGTGTCATAAGGACATGTATTAAATCCTTGAAGATTATACAAATTTACTTGAAATTTATGTATTTAATTAATTTTACATAAATTTTTAATAGAATAATTTTTCATGAAATTTACATAATTTTTTAATTTACACATATTAAGACTGCCTTATATTACTAATAAGCAATATTTTACGTAATATAGAATTTAAAAAGAAAAATAGTTTTAAGTGATATATCAAGCTATTAGTTTCATTGTGACGTTCTGCTCTTTCTGTTGTGGCAGCAGCTAGGTGGGCTTTGGCCTTTAGGTGCTTTTGTTCTCTGAAAAACTGAAGCGGTAGGAGGTCACGGCCAACCAGCCACAAAACCGACTGCTACATGTTGTGCATTGCTTTGCCGCGGCACAAAAGTCCAAAAATCTGAAGATTCATACAAAAATACAAAACAATCCAGAAGATCTTCTTTGTTTTTCTCCCCCTACAGTGTGAGTCAATCATGACCGTACACGTCATGTCAGCTTAACGGCCTTCCATCACCTCGTTCAGTGAACGATGCAAGTGTGCAAGCAGAGCCCCAGAGACCCTGGTCCCCGGTGTCCCCACGCCCCGCCAGCTCATCAATCACTGTTTCTCTGGGGTACGCTTGTGATTTGTGGTCCCCCCCTGTGCATCTTGTTACGCGCTGATATGGATTCCGGACCCTCCATTTTCGATAACACCCTTAAATTGACTGTATATCAGAATCAGTATCTGGCCCATAAAAATCTGGGCTTCTCCAGTCTTTTATGGGCCAATAATTGGACGTGTTATTTGTTACATCATGATGAAACGCAATCTACACATGTGAAATATGTATGATATCTCCATTAATGTGCTAGTTGCATCATTTATAACTTCTACCATCTCTCAGTGAATAACTACTTGCTCAAGCTTATCTGGGACTCTATGTAGCATACAAAGACTTGCATTAAAAGAAGCTAAAAGTTTCAATATTTTTCTCTTCTATTTTAACAGAGTTTTTAAATACCATTTATTTGGCCTTTACTCTATTTTAAATTTCAAAACGATATAAATTAAACAATTTGAATTGCCAATAAAAGAGAAACTGATAGATCGACAAGTAGATTTAAAAAAAAAAAAATTAAATCGGAGTATGAAGCATAAAAAGTATATTGAAAAACTTTAGGTTCCAAAAAGTAAAATTATATACAACCTATGATCTATAGACGTGTGTAATTACCATGATCGGTAAGACAACGAATGAAGAAAATGGTAGAAATTTTTAAGTTTTCATCAAAAGGACACAAACCTTAGACCTTTAATATAGCTAAATGCACCTAATCTCAATCCCTCGACCAACTGGGTTATCCTTGGAGACGTATAATTGATGTATCATAAAATTTAGTTTCTAAAGAGTGAAGTCCGCATATAAATTTATGATTAAATGGATATATCGTATTAACATGATATAATGGATATCTTGATATGAATCATGTACTAAAATTTGATAGAAATAAGTATTTAATAAATGTGGGAGTGAATGTGAAGGTGTGGTTGTCACGTGAAAGGTGTTATGGAAAATGAGGAGAAAAGATTGTATGTTTCCTAATGAGCAGCCGAGCTACCGTTGTTGGCTGATAAGGAAATGTATGCGGGCAAGTGGCGAGAGATAGTGTGGACCATAAATGCTTATTCATGTATTGTGGGTGGAAAACCAGGCAAGTAGGTCCATTCCATTCTTGTCAATTTCGGCTACCGACAGCTTTGCGATCAAGAGAATCTATTTTATACTCTTCTTTCTCACTATCATAATAAAAGGTATATCTTGATTTTGTTTGCTTATTTATTTATTTGGTCATTATCCCATGAACTTTACCAATGATATTAATACAAAGAAGCCCACTCCACACTCCACTCCAGTACACTACACACGCACTTCTTGCGGTTTACAACTACCCATGCTCTGAATTTTCTTTGAATCTCCAATTTATCGTATAATATTATAATATATTTTTTTAAATATTCACCTACTCGCTCAATTTTTAATTTAAAAATTAATAAAATATCTGCTGTCTTTATCATTTTGTCCCTTTTTTTAAAGACGAAATAAAATTTTCTGTCGTTTTTGAATCATAAAGTGGGCTGCACGTCTACACTTTATGGACCGCTATCATTGTCGGTTGATCGGGTCCACTGAGACTTCGATTATAACTACTTTTGGGCTAATCGAAGATTTCGTTTTGGGTGGGTTGATGTTCTAAATAACGGCCCAGAAGCAATTAATGTCCATTTAGGTTTGGGCTTGTAACAGACTCTTTCCCATTCACAACTGGCAAAAGCTCCATGCCGGAAGCTGAGCTCAGATTGTACTGTATTTTGTATTTGGGTCGGTCTTCCTGTTAACATAGCCATGTATAACAAATGACTTATTAGTAACTGACGTTTTGTTTTTTCTTTTATGAAAATGTAGACGTGATTGATGAATTGAACCTAAATGATATAAATATGTAAATTATAAGAACTAAAATGATACAAATATGAAACTATATTTTCATATTATATTATGTGAAACGTTAGAGGTAATATATAATAGGGAAAATTGAAAAAATGGACACAATTAGGGACCCTTAATGAAATTTGGACATATCCTGAAAATTTTTTATGCCATAGACACCTTCTTGATAAAAGACTCAAATACCCTTTGAAATTCAATTTATTCCTAAACTATTTGTTTCCCTCTTTCCTTCACTTATCTCTTCCCATTTCCATAACCGTGTTCTATTTTCATAACCGTCTGTTGTTGTCCAGCTTTTAATACCCCTCGACACCGTCGAAAACACGGTAAGAAGAAAGAGAAACTTATTATGCGTTTGGGGATTTGGGGTAGATTTTAGGGATTTTGAATTTGAGGATTTGGGTTTGGGTTTGTATTTTGTATTTTTTCTGTGTTTGTGGGGCTAAATGAAGTGTTATTTGGTTGATTTTTTAGTTTGATGTGTGTAAAATGGTGAAAATCTACGCGTTTCGTCGTGATGAAGAAGACATTCGACGTGTCGAGTCCTGTCGGATGCTTCAACTGACACTCGACATCATCGTCGGTGTTCACTCGACAATAGACATAAGATGTCGAGTCTTGTCGGATGCATGGACTGACACCCGATATAACGTGTCAAGTCTTGTCCAATGCACGGACCGACACTCGATTTAATGTTATGTCGAGTATCGGTCTGTGCATCCAACAAGACTCGACACATTATGTCTAGTGTCGAGTGAACACCGACGAAGATATCGAGTGTCGATTGAAATATCTGACATGACTTGACGTGTCGAGTGTCCTTTTCGTCACGACGAAACACGTCTTTTTTTTTAAGTTTGAGTTTCAAGTAATATTTTACTACATAAGAATAAGAGTATTTTAGACTTTTTATCTACATAAAAATTTTTTAGGATGTATCCAAATTTCATTAAGGACCCATAATTGTGCCTATTTTTTCTATTTTTCTTATATAATATTATCTCATTTTAAATTTTAATTACATTAATTAATATAAATAATATAATATTATATAAATTTACATGACTGAATTAAAATTATACGCAATTTATAAAAATAACTCTATCATTATATAAAGATTAAGGCGAGAATAATGGTGCAGGTGTTGATCGCTAAAAGCAACAACGTGGCGATGCGGAGAATACGAAACAAAAGAAAAAGAAAACCGTAGGCGCAGAAGGCAGAACAGAAGAGAGCCGTCAACTCGAAGCCGCCGTTTTGTAACGGAAACGGCGGGAAATAAATCATATGCCTTGACAAGTATTCTCCTTTTCAAACCAGGCCAAGCCAAGCCAAGATTACCACCAAACTAAAGCTAAAACTCAAACCCTAAATCTAACTATATCAATGGAGAAAGCAAGCGATAAGCCGGAGTGCGCCAAACAGGCTCTCGATCTTCTTAACTGCGTCACACAAACGCCGTTCGATCAAGACAAGTGCCTCCATCTTATGCAAGCTTTAAGAGAATGCGTCCTCAACAAGGTATTTTATCACAATTTGATTGGTTGATTTGAGCTGATAGATCGATATCTCGAGGTTCCTTCATATTCGAGAGTTTGAAGTTGAATACTTGAATTGAATGTTTTTGTTAGTATAATTAGTTATCTTTGGCAGGGACTCTTTGTTTGCTTTTGTTTAGATTTTGATATCTTTGTTTATATTCGGTTAAGCTGATACCTGACATGTAGTTTTGCGATTATTTAGGCCTGCAAATTTGTAGTTCTGAAATTCATTACCAGCATTGAATTGATTACTTCACAGTTACACGCATTTTGTTTTTCATGGTTGGTGAAATGCGTGATTAAATGCTTATAACCGATCAAAATGTGTCTAAGGGTGAAATCGATTGTCCGAAAACTTAAAAGTGTTGTTATCTATTGACTGTTAAATATTCATGATGCTTGATAGGTTCAAATTTCCTGTTAAACGCTAGTTCTTGAGCTTGTGAGACTGCTTGTTTAGGGTACAGTTTGTTAAAATTTTGATCAAAGCTCTGTTCCAAGAAAAAAGGAATTAAAGATAACTTACGGGTTCTTGCTAGATGTTTTGGTCATAATTTCTTGACCATTTTGCATTTTTCTCTATGGATATATCAATTCATTAGCTGTGGAACCCTGCTCCTTTTGGCTCCTCTCCTATATAAGATAGGTGGAACGTATTGATTATTAAGCTTGCCTTATTTATCCTTTTGTGGTTGTGTTTTAGTTTGCTTTTAAACTATTTCTGTATTCAGAATAATGTTGTTACGGTCATGACCAAGAGCTTTTCATGATTTGTTGAGATGCTATTGCATCAAACCATTGTAAATTATAAATGGAGTTCAACCTAAATGATCTATTAGTTATAAATAGAGTTTAGCCTAACACATCAATAAATTGGTATGGATGCCATCAAATCAAAGTAAATGTTACATGATGATGAGGGATCTAGCTATTGAGGTGATCCTTATCTTGACAGTTCAAGCCTCGCTAGCTGGTTGCACACCATGTCTCTTGAATCGCTGTTCTCCATGATACTGTTAAACAATGAAAACCATGAAATTGCAGAAAAATACGGTCTATTGGTAACTCAATGGCTTATATCATGGTGCTTCGTATGAACTTTGTGTAAACACACAAACATTTGTGTGTACACTGCTCTGCTTATGTACTAGTTTCTTATTGGAGTTGTTTCTGCTTTTCTCTTTTACTATTTCTCCACAGAAAGTGAAGAAATTTTCGCTAGCTTACCAGGGCCAGCAGGAAGCAAACTCAACTGTCAAGAAAGCTTGAGAAATTTTGTATTGGCAGGATTGTTATCTGTGGTCTATTGTGATAATGCATGACAAAACATTTTCTTTCTTCTTTTCTTTCCATTTTGATGGGCAAAAGCTATTAAGATCTGCAAATCCATGAAGAATTTTGAAGTTAACAAATTGATTATTGGGTCCTGGTTTGGATTTCCTGAGCAAGGTTCATTTAATAACTTATTTTTGTCTAACATTCGAATTCTCAGTTTGTAACGGCCTTAGCCTTAATGGTATATAGGAAAGTTACCTCATTAAGTTGTAGTGCCTACATAAACTGTGCGTATTATTCAATGGAACTGAGTTTTGAGGGCTTGAGACTGCTGGACAGAAGAATTTTTCTTTTGCATATTTTGGTTGATTTGTGGCATGGTACTGATGATGCATAGATGTTGTTGAGGGCCTTAGGCCTCATGTACATCCATTTAATCAAATGACAGCTACGGTGATTAGTGATGTCTTGTGTTGGATGGTCCATCTAGACTAAGTCACCATAAGTTTATGCATCCTATCTAGAATTAGAAACCTAATTGAGGTGGAACAGCATGATGTGTTGTATTTGCTTGTTAATTCTTTTCCTGTTGCCGTTTCATCGTATCTTTCAAGATCAGTTTCATTCCTTGCTTCAAAATGTTTTCAGTTAGATTCTATTACAGTCTCGTGCATTCTCATTCCTATTATTAACAATGTCCATTATGGTTGCATATGCCCTTATTAAAGTTCATCTCTCTTTAAGAAACAATGGCGTAAACAGCTGCAACCCAAAATGGCTATTACTTCTACCATTTAGTTTATTCCAATGTTATGATCGGTGATTTGGTTGTCTTATGGGGCTAATGTGTCATATCCGTTCTCATTGTCATGGAATGAGGCTGCAACAAAAATGCAGTTAAGGAGATTAACACAATTTAGACTAAAATTGTAGTTATATTATAGATGGCCTTGGCCGTAGAGCTCAGCAACAATCCGTCGAAGTAAGAAAAACTACATACAAACAGTACTCAATTATCTCAGACAACGAACGTCGGATGCACATCATCCAACAATTTTTTTTTTTTCTTAATCTCAAATCAGCTCTCTCTCTTGAAACAAAACACCTCTACGTCCAAACTGATCCAAACTGCTTTAACTTGCCGAGATTGAAACTTCACAAACTTTAAGCGAAATCAGCTGAGTGAATGAGATAAGTGAGCACCAGCGCCACCAACATTAGCACGTACGCAATCCCTTGGTCAATCGACGTCCCTGAAATCAAAATAAACCAACCCCAAGTCAATAGCAAATCATAACCCATTTGCCTTATCATTATCAACCAAAAACCCCTCTCGGATTATAGCAATTATTACAAAATAAGAAAGAAAACTAAACTGACCGTCACTTGAGGGGGCAGGAGTGGGAGCTTCACTTGAGGGGGCAGGAGTGGGAGCCGCAGCCTGAGCATAAGCAGCAGGCAAGATGATTGCTAAAATGAGGGCAGCAACAGCCACAACTCCTCCGAATGAAACTCTAGAAAGGGCCATCTGATCTCTTTTTTGATTAAAAAATATAACTTAAAACCTCGATCTCTCTCTGCGACACGCCTCCCGAAATCTGGAAAAAGAAGAATGGCTCAGGAGAGCCGCAGAGAGAGAGAGTTATGGAATAATGAGAAGGATGATGCAATGGGCTATGAAAAGCGGGTATTTACATGTTTTATAGTAGAAAGTGAAAAACCGGTGAAGGCGGAGAGAACAGGTTGAATGTGGTGTCAGTCCGCATGTTGCGGGATGAACATAATAATTGTTAAAAGGCTGAAACTGAAAGTGGTCATGTGACAGCTGACGGGTCGGTTTTCGATTCCCGCCACTCTGTCTGCCATCTCTGTTCGCGCCATTTGCTACCATTGTTATCCATCCACGTTCTCTTTTTTTGCTTTTATTTTTTGTTACCATTTACTAATACAGCTGTTTAATTCTATTCTTTTTGTGGTTGAACACTAAAGGAACCAAATTGGATTCAAAAACGAAAAAGAAAATCGATTTTATAATGAGTTATATCATATGTGAATTAGTTTTTCAACCACGTGACTTCCACCTCCAACCCCATGTTTGATAATTATAGGTTAAAAATAGAATAGAATAATACTGCAAATTTTGTTTAATGATGGAATTGATTATAGGTTGGGCCTCATTTGGGCCTAGCAAGCTGCACTAGGTTCAATGCCAATCCAATCAACAACTGATATTATTGATACGTCTTCGACCAGTGCTAATCAGGCCTCACTATTTTTTTCCTCGAGAGTATTAAACTTTATGACCTAATCTGATGTGACAGTTTATATGAAAAAAGGTTACTAAAAAAGAAAAAAATAATAGAAGTTACATTTTTTATAGAATTTTATCATATAAACTATCACATCAAATCGCGTTTGGATTGTATGAAAGTTATAAGTATAACATTACTACTTCTTTATCAATCTCATTCTTAGTTTTAAAAAGGGTATATTTGTAATTAAAAAATAAATACTATTTTTAACAACGTAAACGCCATGGAAATTGGATATCACATAACCTGTTGCTGCCTCCACGCCTTCCCCATCTCTTTTATGAATTTCCGTATTCCTCCAATGAATTTTGCAATCCCTCCTATGCATCTGCCATCTCTTTCAACTTTTCTAATCAACCGTAAGTTTGTAAAACTACCTCTTCAATGTTGCAAATATTGATTTGTCGGAAAACCGAGAAAATGATGAAGGAAAGTTAATAGAATTCTCATTTGGTGGCATATATGGTTTTATTGCATTTCTTCTTACATTCAATATTCACAATATACAACCTTTTTTATTAAATACAACCAGAGTTTCAAAGGCATCAATGGTTCAATAATGGTTTATTGTATTTAATTTTATTATATATTCAAGTAATTATGTATAACTACAAATTACTTTTCTTCTCCATTGAGGTTTTACAAATAGATAGTCCTTTACAAAATTTTTGGATAATCAAAAATATTTTTTGCAATCCGTCCTTATATGAATTAAATATTTGTAAATTTTTCTTTTTCAATTTTATATTTACATATACAGTGGAAAGATTTGTTCGTTTGCCGATTTCAATTCGTGTCTTTAAAAAATAAAACATTTTTGTTTCTATTTATATATTATGATTAAAAGTAAGAAAACAGGAAGATAACTTATTAAAATTTTTATTGTTTTAAAAACAATTTAAAGATTGGTTTGTTACAACTAGGTTATCGAATTTTATTTATTTATTTTAAAAAATGATCTTAAACAGCTAAGGGAGTCGTGTTTTTAAAGAGTCCCGGCTCATCGAAAGCTCTCTAATAATTCACTGACAGAGAAAAGAAAAAGAAGACGAAGAAAACCAAAAAAAAAAAAAACCCAAAAGTCTTTGCTTTAAGCAGGTAAAAGCACATCCGCACATGGTTGGAAGCTGCGAGTTGCAAAGCTTTTTGTTTTTGTTTTTGTGAATATTATCAAGCAAGAAGAAGTGAAGAACAGCTTAAGTGTTCTACCGTTCTTTACGTATAATTTTACTTTTCAAAGAATGACATTCAAACTTGCTTATACATTAAAACAGTATTCTTACCGAGGAATGGCTTTTAGAAAAAGGTCTTTTTCAGATGAGTAATGCTACTCATACAAACTACCTATATAAACTCACGTATACAAACTGACGTGGCATTCATATATGATCGTCATAACACCCATATTAATTATGTCATTTATTATTAATACATATTTATCAAATCACGTCATGCCACGTCAGTTTATATAGATGAGTTTGTATAAGTAGTTTGTAAGAGTAGCATAACTCTTTTTAAATATATGTATACGTAATAAATGGATAAAGCTTTAGTTCATACAATTTGTGTCCCATGCATGCCCGATTTGACGTAACCAAATTCATGTATTTCTTTTGTCATATATATATATATATATAATACATTAACAATCAAATTGATTGAAATAGATAAATAAAAGCGTGCACTATCTAAATTGGTGGAGTCTTCAGGCACCACATTTATACACACACACACACACATCATATTCAAATGCAGTGTACTGGGTGGATATTGATCATTTGTTTAGAATATTAGATGAATTTCATTGTCAACAAAACTGTCACGTAATGCTTCGCAGTCATTTGTCCATCTCAACAATTAATAGAACCCAATCCAGGCTAAACGAGATATTAGCTAGCTTTTTAAACTTAGCTATGTACATATATATCTATCAAGTGTTATAAATATTGGTAGTGAGTTGTCTCATTCTGTAATGTTTGATGCCGTGGATAAGATGTCACTTGTTATTTTCATATTTATGAGATACCTACTAACAAGAAGACTTCATTCCATATATTTACTTGGCTATTTTTATTTTTTTAAGCATATTTTTATTTGAAATAGTATTTTGTTTGCAATTAAATCATATAACCATTTTCATATGATTACCTGATGGATACAATTTTTTTGATTAATTAAAAAAGAAAAAGAAAAACACAACAAACCAAAAACATAACAATAATAATATGACATCTAATAATATTATGTCGTATCAAATTGTGCGAGAATGTTTGTATAAGTTAGTCGTATTGTTACTATTACTGTATTGTTTATGTATTTGTGGATTATTAGATTACTTCTTCTGATTTTTTATTTCCAAATAATGCACTACCTTATCTTGTAGAATTTCATCTCTTCCCTTCCCTATCCTATTGTCTAGTTAATCAATTACGAAATCGATCATCTTATAATTTGGCTACCGTAGGTACAAGCGACAAGTTTATGTGGTTAAGACCATATAAATATTTATATGCAAAGGCAAACTAAAAAGAAAAAGAAAAAGCATATTTGTCCAATTTCAAGTTTAATTTACCACTAACCGCGCTAAAAAAAATTGTAGATGATCAGTACTGAAAACTTGCAAAACCCACATTAAAATTAATGATCAATATTATTGGGAGTGCGATCAAAGTCCTACATTGGCTAAACATGGGCAGTATCATCAGTATATAAGTATTGTCAAGATTTCTATTAGTACGTGGTCTTTTGGATAGAACCCAAAAACAAATTCACGAGGGCTTGAGCCCAAAATAGGCAATATCATACCAATGTATTATTAATGCCTAAATTTACTGTTGGATTATAATTATGAAGTTGTCTTAGACAACATTTTTTATCCATCTAAGAAAGTTGCTTTTGGTGCCCATTAGCCCTCAATCTTTCCATAGTGTAGGCAGCGGTGGGAGAGCTAGCTCCATTCATCTTTGATTGCACGCTTAACATCTCCACAATCGATCTATTAATGAAATTATAAACTATAAGCAAGGCTCTTATAGACTTCCTGGAAAGAGCGCACATTTTTCTAGAAGAAATACAATTATGTGTAACGCTTTAATCTTCTGTGTGTAAGCGAAACACGTAGAAGATGTTGATAGATATTTTGGTTCTTTATTATTAGTTTTAACATATATTTGGGCCATCAATATAGTACCCAAAACTTCTTGCAGCCTAAGAATTATGGTTAGAAAATTGTAGAAGATGACATTATCTTCTTTTTGATATTTGTCTTCTACTTGATAATAATGTACCCCTAATTTGCATCCGGCCAGTGAATTTATCAAAATGATATATAGTGCAATACAGATTAAGGTCCCAGACAACCTGTATGTATGTTATATATGAAATAATGGAATATAAGATAATATAGTTTATGCATAAACCAATCGTCCACAAAATCGGAAAAAGGGAAAATAATTAAACAGACAGAATAATTGTTTCATGATCACTAACAAATATTACAGGTGTTCAATCGGGCAGCAGCAATCTTCAATAAAACCAACACAGTCCAAGGTGGAAGAAGATGAAGCAATGTAAAGATATTTAGATAAAAGCATATTTACGTGTGGATTTCGATTGAGTGTCGACAAAATGAAGCTTCGAAAGCTAAAATAATAAATTAGTTCCCGTCCAGCGTGTAGCTTTATGTGTTCATTCTAATCACAAAAGACAGTTTAGGATTCATTGATTCAAAACTTCCAAGCTCTAGTCTCTTGTGTTCATACAACTGATCCCTCTCAGGAATATTATTTGCATGCTAGTGCTATACCAGTCTGACCTATAGCTGGCTGAAGCATTCCATCAATAGCAGTTGGCAAAAGAAAAAGTACTCTAAATACAACAATAATTAGTTGGATTTTAATATTTTCTTCAAGTGATCGATCGATATATGAAGATTACAGTACGTTTAGATATAAAAACAAGTAGCAGCTTCAACACAAAGCTAGCTACTCCGGGGTTGTTAATTCTAGTGCTTACTAGTGATACATAAATACATATATAGATGCATGCATGTTTAACAAATGAAAAACATGAAGCTACTAACAGATTCCGGAAATTGAATTCTATTCATTAGTAATCTCCGAAGGCCAAAGAAAGGCTCCGATGGCGAACTTCCTCTTCTGGTTGACATCTCCAACAACAGGCAGACCATACTCTTTCAAAAGACAGTCCAGTTTCCACTCGGGCATGCTCTCATAATCACTCTTCTTGTACCTTGGATAGTGCAGTGGCATCTGGAAGCAACTGCAGTTATCCCTCTTCCTCACTTGGTCTTTGTAAGCACTTGAGCCTAATCCGGGCATAGCAAAGGCAGCGTTCGTTGCACTCATCTTCAAAATTTGACTTTCAGAATCTGTTAGTTCAGCACAAGGAGTTATGGGAAGCTAGCAATTTATAGACAACCAGAGAGGCAGTAAGAAGATTGAAGCATGTCCTAGAACGAACAAAAGAAAACGTAGAGAGTGCATTAATATCCTGAAAGCTAAGTAATTGAAGATGGATGCATATGGACATTTCCATTTCATAAGTATTATGGTACATATCCGATAGCTGGCTGTGTCTTTGACTTTGAGAGTTGAGAGACAATGAGTCACCAGTCATTTGTCTAAATTGTCTTATTTGCCATGAATGCCATTCGCCCGAGTCCGAAATTAAATGTCTAAGAAATATATATGGCTAGCATTCTTTGATCGAGTACGTTCCTGTTGCATTATTGACAACCAATTTCTAGATTTAATTTCTAATGTTATATAATGACTGCAGGTTTCTGGATCTTTCCAGCTAAGGTGATGTTGCTCATTGTAAGTTTGTGACTCCAGTTTTGCATATATTAACATCTGGACGCTGGCAAGATACTGATTTATTGATTGCTTCTGGTGGTGCTGTTGGCTACCATTAAGATACTGAATCCTTATAATTTCCACATTTCCCGCACTGTGGACTGCCTTCAACTAAATCTACCCTGTTTTGAGAACCACGTTCCAGCATGCATTCTGTTTTCTGCAATCCATTTAGATCACTCTCTTAAAAATAGGCTAGCCCAAATTGCTTTATCTGGATTATACGCGGCTTGTTATACATTCCTTGTCAAAGTGGCTATGGTACACTTATTAAAAGCATGAAGCTCGAACATGGAAGCCTTCATCTGATTGATTTAGATAGTGTTTACTGTTCAGAGTAGTGCGCATGGAAGGGTCAAAAACATCGGCTAATTAAATGATGGTTTTGGATTTATTGCTTGAGTGGTAGAAGAATTCAATTTCAGTTTCGTGCTCAAGATCCTCTTAAATCTGAATTCAACAACTTTTGATTGTCAAATCAGTTTTTTCTAACACGTCAACAAGGAACAGTATACTAAAGAAACGAATTCCATGACTTCAACAGGGCTCAGGCAAAGCGACAAGCAGCCGAGTCACCTCAGCAAATTCCCCGGTTAGGCATATGATCACCCAATAACCAATGATTCTTGAAGAAGGATCCAATTCCAAAACAATTTTTGTCACGCATACAGCACACTTCATATTTCGTGGAAAATGCCTAAAACCTAAACGATAAAATAGAGAAGAAAATCCACCATAAATTGACTACCAATACATTGAACTTACATATATGATTCGACGGAAAATATTTTTCCAAGAAAAACTTTTCAATGCTTTCTTTAATCAGTCTCAGAAGAGTTACAAATACATTCGACTTTGAACAAGTATATTCATTAGTTATACCAAAGCACTAATCAATTTCTTCATTTAAATAGTCTGATCAGTTTTAAATTTTACAAATTTGGCAAAATTCTCAAGTCAGTCTAATCATTCTCTTGGCCAGCAAGCTCCAATTGCAGACAGGAATCCAGATACTTAAAGAGGGTGGTTTTTCCAGACATGGATGCTTTTCATGCACAAGCTGGTACCCTCTTCTTAAATTTCAGTGCCAGCACTACAGCCAGTTACAGAATAGTGGAAACTTCCCTGGCTACCATTCTTATGATTTCCTGGACCTCTGACCATCATCAGGAATCTGTTCTTCGTTCGACAGAAACTTCCCTTAGACTCTCTGGCTCTGATTTCACATTAGAAGGTATATCTACAAGCATGTTCGGTGGGGCAAAATACATGTGCAATGACATCATACAAATTATAATGCCCAAGAAAAGCTGCAGCATTGCAAGAAAAGAAAGAAGAAAAAAGAAATTATCACCAATATCCGAACGCATGCCCACTGACGTGTTAGTGAGAAAGAGCTTCAAGAATGGCACAGTAAGGACTTAGACACTTACCTGCAGTGTAGGCTTAAAATTGAAAAGGTATACGGATAAAAGCATTGTAAGAAGCATTGCCATTGAAGTGGAATAAACCTGAAAGAAACAAAAATCAATGTCAAAGAAAATAAGAAATTCTGTTAAATGGACACTTTAGTGTGAGTCAACCATGCTCGTCCATTATAAAACTTCATTTATTCTACCACTACTACTATTTCTGTGACATACTAAAAGCATGTGCTGAGATGGTTAAAATAATTAAAGCATGACCTCACAAACGTCATCATCTCCTAATTCACAAGGTCAGTCCAACCCACTAAAAAAAAAAATGACATATAGCAGACAGCATAATTTAGAGTTTATACGATCAATTCTACTGCTGATGATACAAAACTTGGAGTTCATATTACCAAAGATTTTAAATTTTAGTTCACAAGTCTAAATCGGGAAGTACTACCAGGCATTACAGCCACCTGGTGGTGAGATGTAGGAAATGCAATAGAAGATCATTCCGGTATAAGTATAAAATTAAAGTTCAGAATTAAATTCTGTTCATCTCAACAAAGGGATCACTCAATGATGAAATATATAAAACTTGGAGTTCATATAACCAAAGATTTTAGATTTTAGTTCACAAGTCTAAATCGGGAAGTACTACCAGGCATTACAGCCACCTGGTGTTGAGATGTAGGAAATGCAATAGAAGATCATTCCGGTATAAGTATAAAATTAAAGTTCAGAATTCAATTTTGTTCATCTCAACAAAGGGATCACTCAATGATGACATTTCACGCCCAGAAACGCATTAAATGAAATCATAGATTTCATTAAAAATTACCTTCACTATATTGTCAGCATACTTCATCAACCATGAAACCAGTAAGCCAGTGGATCCAAGGTTCAAAACAACCATCCATGTTGTAATGCTATATCCATTGAACAGGCGTTGCCACCAAGGTCCGTTCTCAAACCCTCCTCTGAAATCATCCACTAGAAGCCGGAACATATTAAAAATTGCTCCAAACCTGAAGAAGGAAACAATGCCCATATCAACAACATGGTCAATCAAGTTCACAAAGAGAAGGGCATATGATGCAACCGAGCTAGCTACATTCTTAGCACCTGTACACAAACAATAATTCAGTACCACTGCTAATGTCTTATAAAATCTTGAGAAGATGCCACAAAGACGGCTAATAATTGTTCATTTACCGACCAAGATTTCAAAAAGAGGAGAAATAGAGTTTCACTTGCAAACATTACAATATTTGAGAAAGAACAAGAGAATTATGAAATCTCTAATTATAACGATGAAAAACAGCTAGGCGATATAACCAGCATTGAACCACTCATAATGCATCAGGATAGTAACTGAAACTACCTAGAAAAGGAAGACAGTGTGGAGAAGAGATACCTACGTATATAATTGTACATTTTGCCAGTACAAGCTGTCATTATTCTTCTTCATAAGAAACTCTGTATAAACACCTGCTAATGCTGATAGACAAGCAGATAGGACACCCAACAGATACCCCTGGATTGGTGCTGAAAATAAAGAGTCGCATGAAGCTTCTCCACAACCTTTAACCTAGACAAAAACAAAGTACAATTCGATCAGTTTGGTCTCTGAGACCGTCGAGTAGTCGTAGGTAAATAGCAGCTATCTCCGACCAAGCTAGTGTAGAAAGTCATGGTTTGGTTTTTCGTATAGATATGGATCTGCCTTCTTTATACTTAAGAGGTGCGAGAAGGTGCTGAAAAAGAACAGAACCCCATGTTGTAAGATAAGATCTACTCCTAAAAGACTAGTCACACTTAATCACAAATAACAAGAGCAGTAATATAAAGGGATCATTAGTCAAGTTGATTTGAGAAAATGCTGCTATTCATATCAATAATAAGAGCATTTAAATCAGGATCATTTGGCAAGTCCATTAGCAAGTCATTCCTCCTACAGTAGGAGATAGGTTACAACTTCATATTGTTTATGATTCCATCTAGCATTCTTACGTTATCTATAAACCACAATTGAGGTATATAATAGATACATGCATCAAACTGAAGGTAAGAACACATTAGAATTGTTTCCATATATCACCTGGCTTGTGGTTGTTCCAACAGCTAATAGAATGATCGCCATCCATTGCAGATTTGAAAGTTTCCTCCGCAAGAATAGCCTAAATATTGAAGAGGAAAAAAAAAAATCTGAAATCAATTAATAATGACAATAACTATTAATCAAATTCAATATAAACCACATTGAAAAAGTAACCAATCAAAAGAATTGCTAATAACAAAGACCACAGAGTATATCAGAAAAATGCATCAAGATTTTTATGACTTGGAAAAGTCAAGTAAAAACCTGAATAGTAAGCCAGTGGTTACAATCTTCAGATTACCCATGATTTGATATGTGGAAGTGTCCACATACGTAAGTGTAGCAAACTGAACATTGTTGTGAATCAAATATATTATAGAAGGAATGGGAAATAAGCGGACACTCTTCCATTCAGTAGTCATTCTTGGAGAAGATGATGTTTGGCACTCCCTCCAAAGAAGGAAACTAGAAACCAGCAGCTGCATGTTAAATGTGCAAAGAAAAAAGTAATATAAGATATCAGCAATTATTTAGCATTTAAATTTTAAAAGTTCAAAACTTAATGCAATACTCAGAAAAATTCAAATTCATTTTCGCCACCCTCATTCGACAAGGAAACTTGAAAATAATCAACATGCTAAACAAAGTCATCAAATGAGAATTACCTTGAAAACTTCAGCAAGAAAAGGAACAGTTGCGTAGTCATACTTATAACCTCCATTACTTTGAGAGAGAGATGTCAAAATCCCCTACACATAATATACAAGACAGGTGAAATCTCTGAATTGCCAACAGATTATAAAAAGAAATCAATGCTGAAACCTCAATCAGAAAAATGCAGTAAAAGAATTATTCATGTTTTCCCCATATAATAAATTTTTCAAAATCACCCAGAAAAACGAGTAGAATTATATTGAGGATTCTTCATATTTAAAATTTGTTCCTCTTTTCTAGTGTTTTGTTTAACAATTGTAGATTTCACTAAATGAAGTTCCGAAATATCGCATCGCCTAAACTCAAAGATAGCAAATGTAGAATGAATATGGCGCGAAGTTGCTTTCACATTTTCATGACATAAAGTTGAATCACCAACACCAATTCAATCAATCAACAGAATCATAAACAAATAATAAATTTACCACAAATATCAAATCAAAATTCAATTAATCCCATCAATAAATTAAATTGAAAACTGTGTAATAATTTGTGACATTTTTAGAAGAGTCCGAGTTTGCTCTGAGATCAAGCAAGCACAGTCAAAGCCCAAATCTTGTAATCGTCGGATTTCAAAGCGAAGAAAATGGGAGAGATCTAACACGTGTGTAAAAAGCAGACAAACACGAGAAAAGAAGATGCGAGTTTTGAAGGTTTAGAAACTTAGCAGAGCAGCTGACCTGAGAGCTGGTAAGAATAGTGAGAAGTGTAGCGACGAAGTACCACTGCATCGTGCTTCACAGTTTGCTTTCTCGCTCGCTCATTCTGTACACGATTAGCTTCACGCCTGCACCTTGTGCTTGTAATCAACTCTATGTTCAAACAGTGGGCCTGATAGACCAAGTGGGTGAGCTTAGTTTTTGGGCTTAGCCCAATTATAATTTGCCTTGGGTTGGAATTGGACTTACTCAATATTGGGTTACTCAATTGCTTCTCAATTATTGCTTGTTCTTGTATAAATTGATGAAACAAATTCAATTCAAGGGATAGTAATGCTGCAATTAAAATCTCTTATTTATATTTCTTCTAAGATCATTAATAAAATTAAAAAAATTAATTTTAGGGGAAGATAATTATTTAAATATTATTTATGATTGATTATTTGTTTATTCTGATTACTTTTAATAAATCATGATTCATGTATGATGATTATATATAGATAATTAGAACTTGGCAGAAGATTTTCATAGTTTTGTAATTAATAAGTATAGTACTGGATTAATACATTGTTATTTTATGTCATGAGGTTTGAGTAAAGAATGAAATGAACCCTCCAGAAAGCTTAAAAATGGGATTTATATTTTATATTTAAATATCACTTTCAGTGATGCTTTAATAATTTAATAAATTGCTATTAAGAACCATTCGTTTTCAAATTACTCCCTATAATAAAATGGTCGTTGGTGTTAAAAATGTTTTTAAATGGTCAGTTTCAACAAATTACCAAAGAAAAAAATGTTTTGAAAATGGTCTGCACTGGAATGCAAAGCGTTTTCTTTCAGTAATTTTCATATATTTGATCAAAATTTAAAGCAGAATAGGGCATCGAGGATTTGAAACCAAAAACAGATTCATGACAATGATGAACATGTCAGGTTACTGATTTTTAACTTCCAGTAGCTTATCTGATTCTGTTAAGCCAGAGTCTCGTTACCAAAGGGGTTGAAACTGACCTGTAAGGAAGCACTTTTGGTTAAGCACTTGCTAACACATTTCAAAAACAAACCCACCCACAAAAACTAATGCAACTTGAAACCAGCCTGTTAAGGAAGTACTTTCGGTTGAAGCACTTGAGCTAACACAAAAACAAAGCAACTAACGGACTAAAACTAAGACAACTTCTTGTCTGTTTTCCAGGATAATGGAGGGAATCACTACCTGGGCATCACCACCACAACACTTGCAGCCAAAAACATAAGACGGCCACAACATAAAAAATAAAAAAAATAGAAATAAATAAATAAGTCTCACTAGAATATACTGTTATAAGTCAACCTCAGCATATAAAAAGCTCCGATTATGCTTTGTTTAATGATAACTACACGATGATTATGTGCTTAAACATCATTGCTTAGTTTCTAACTCTTTTGCAAACATTGTAATTAGAAGTCAAAAACTTGTGTTGATTGCTTTGATGGGTAAAGGAAATAAATTGTATTGAATCAATAAAAACTTTAGCTTATGTTTAATGCACAAGCGAAGCGAGCGTTGAGAGGAGGAGCATTAATAAGTCAAATTAGTGGACAAACGTTACCACCTCAGAAAATACTGAATAAAAGCGACGTCGTTTGGTATTCTGAATTGAAGCTTTTAACGGTTTTTAAGAAGGAAAAACGAAAGCCGCGGGAAGACATTTGTATAAGAGTCCAAAGAAACCGGAGTTGTTCAACGGCCACGAACTGACTCCAAAATTTTCTGTTTCATTTTCTCGAAAGCAGAAAGCTCACAAAACCAGAAGTGGTTCCTTTGTTGTCTGTTGAAAAAACAACGCACTCAACAACACAATCAAGTCGTTACAATACAGCAATTGTCTTGGGGAATTCCGGCTCTTGAGTTTTGGTCAAATTCTCGTTCATTTCCCAACACTTGATACTTGCCCACTTTTTTGCTTCTTTAAGGTACTCTATATATATATATATATATATATATATATATTTCATATGCTATGACAATTTCATTACTGGTTAGTGTTTTCTTTTTTCTTTGTTCTTTATTTTTTCTTTTTCAATCTTGATGATTCCGAATGGTGATGGATTGTTCTTGTTTAGATAAAATTGTGCCGGATTGCATTTGGGATCAGAACAATTAGATTGGCATCAAGACTGCTTTCTCAGATACTCGTTTGGAATCGGTCAACGAAGTAGAATTTTTTTTTTTTTTTTTGGTAGGAGGTAATGATCATGCTTTAAGTCGATTTATATATTTGCTATATGAAAAGCATATGTTTTTTGTTTTTTGTTTATTGTAGGATGAATAAATAGTGTTCATGATGTTGTGATATATCTGATGTTCTACGACATTGTTGTGTTCATTTTTGTTTCAGATCTTGACTTTGTGGTGATCTTGAATTTGGTATTGTATATTGAGCTTTTTACTCAACCGTGTGGTAACTGGGTATCCGTATAGATAATAATCCTTTCCAGGGCCTCGTATGGAACAATTTAGACAGGTTGGCGAGGTTCTGGGAAGTTTGAATGCTCTCATGGTGTTGAAGGAAGATATCCGAATCAATCAGCGCCAATGCTGTTTGCTTCTAGACATGTTCAGCTTGGCCTTCTCCACAATCGCAGATGGGATCAGGCTTTTCCTGAAGTCAGAAGAGAAGAACACAAAGTGGAAAGCTCTTGAACAACCCTTGAGAGAGCTTCATCAGGTGTTTAAGGAAGGAGAATTCTACGTTAGGCAATGTTTGGATAACAAAGATTGGTGGGGTAAAGCAATGACTCTCCATCAGAACAAAGATTGTGTTGAATTTCATATTCACAATCTGCTCTGCTACTTCCCGGCTGTGATTGAGGCCATTGAGACTGCTGGCGAAATCTCAGGGCTTGACCCAGATGAGATGCAAAGGAGGAGAGTCGCACTTGCAAGAAAGTATGACCAGGAATGGAATGATCCAAAACTTTTCCAGCTGAGATTTGGAAAGGATTATCTGATTCCTCGAGAAATTTGTAGTCGATTTGATGGTGCTTGGAAGGAAGATAAATGGCTTCTAATTGAAGAACTGAAGGAGAAGAGAAGCTTTGGATCTGTTGTTCTGACAAAGAACGAGCAGCGGCTTGTAGACATTCTACTCAAGAAACTAAATGGTTCAGAGCCTGGAAATGGGCAACTGTTTCCTGCTTCAATTTTGTTAGGAGGAAAGGACTACCAAGTCAGGAGAAGGTTAGGCGGAGGAGGCCAATATAAGGAAATTATATGGTTGGGGGATAACTTCGCTGTTAGGCATTTCCATGGGGAGATTGAATCATTTAATTCTGAGATTGCTACTCTTCTCTCACTATCCCACCCCAACATAGTGCAATACCTTTGTGGGTTTTATGATGATGAGAAGAAAGAATTTTTTCTTGTTATGGAGTTGCTAAGCAAGGATCTATCCTGCTACATGAGGGAGACTTTTGGCTCAAGGAGGAGGATTTCATTCTCTCTTCCTGTTGTGGTTGATCTTATGCTTCAGATTGCTAGAGGTGTGGAATTTCTTCATTCACAGAAGATCTATCACGGAGAATTAAATCCCTCCAACATTTTCCTCAAAGCAAGGCCTTGCACGGAAGGTTACTTTCACGTAAAAGTTTCAGGTTTTGGTTTGTCCTCCGTTAAAAGTTATGCATCTCGAAGTTCACCACCACCACAACCAGCAAACCAGAATGCGCCGGACCCTTGTATATGGTATGCCCCAGAAGTTCTGGCCGAGCAAGAACAGGGAGGAAGTAGCTCTACTTCCAAGTTCTCAGAGAAGGCGGATGTCTACAGTTTTGGAATGCTTTGTTTTGAGCTTCTAACAGGTAAAGTTCCTTTTGAAGATGGACATCTTCAAGGAGACAAAATGACCAGAAATATAAGAGCAGGGGAGAGGCCTCTCTTCCCTTCAGGTTATCCAAAATACATTGTCAACTTAACCAAAAAATGTTGGCACAATAACCCATCTAATCGTCCCAGTTTCTCATCCATCGGTAGAATTTTACGATACATTAAGAAGTCCCTTATAATCAACCCTGAACATGCTCAGTCTGAGTTCCAATCACCACTTGCAGATTATTATGACATAGAGGCAGGATTTCTAAGGAAATTTGTGGTAGAGAGAAGCAGTGACATCGCATCTGTATCACAAATTCCATTCCAACTCTTTGCCTATAGAGTTGCAGAGAAAGAGAAGGCTAGTTTGAACAATAAAGAAAAGCTCTGGGAACTAGGTAGTGATGTAGTCTCAATTTGCAAGGATGAGGCTGTTTCTGTACCGGACGATGCACTTATGTTAACGAATGAAACAAGGTCAGTGTGCTCTGATATCAAGTCGGTCGGTTTCGATATGAGATCAGTTTTTTCAGAGGCTCCGGGCAAGAAAATTTCCAATTTTGATTTGAGGTCAGTTTATTCGGAGTGTCCAAGCAAGAAAATTTCTAGTTTCAATTTGAGGCCAGTTTTTCCGGATGTTCCCAAACTAATGTCTAGTCCTAGTACAAGGTCTTTCCAATCCAATGCTCTGGATAAGAATATATCTAGTCCTGATCCTGAAACGAAGTCAGTTTCTTCGAAGGCTCCGGATAAAAACATTTCTAGTCCTGATAACAAGTCAGTTCGTTCTGAGACTCCAGAGAAGAAAACTTACATGGCTGATACAAAGTCAACTGCTTCCAAGAATTCGGAGAAAAAAGCTTTATTCATCAAGAAAACTTCCAGCGTAAAGGTCAAAAAAGGTCCAGGTCAGTTGCCGTTAAATTCAAGAGTTACTTTTCTACCAACATTCTTTTATGAAATCTTGCGCAGGAGTAATGGTACTGAGATAAATTTTGTTACTTGGTGTTGCAGGAACAACAAAACCACGACTTGGAAGAACAGTCACAAAAACACGAACGCCAAAACAATCAGCAACAGGGCAGACACCAAAAGCATCAGGAAGAACGCAATCACCAAAAGCATCATCGTCACCAACTACGCGATCACCAAAATCACCAAAGCCATCATCATCACCAACTACGCGATCACCAAAAGCATCATCATCACCAACTACGCGATCACCAAAATCACCATTTAAGCCAACTGGCCGCAGTTTCAAGATGGGCCAAGATGTTAAGAGTCCTTTAAGCCCAAGCTAACGAAAGGAAGATCAGATTATGAGTTAGCAGAGTTTGTTCATATCATGGAGTCGTGGGCATTTCATATAAATTTTGTGTAAAATGTAGGATTTTCAGTGTAAAATAGATATGCCCTCCTCTTGTTTCCCACTAAAAAAAAAACTAGAGAAGTAGAAGCATTGTTGTAACACCGTCCTTGGGGCTGCATACCTGAACTTTTTTTCTTTGAAGTCCCTAGTTGTGCTATTTGAAATACTAAACTTGTTTTTCTGTGGTTTCCACGAGGTCCATTTTCCAATCTCTGCGTTGTTTTTTTATGTTTTTACGAGAAAGAATATTTCCAACATTTTCTCTTTTGAATTTCTTGTTTCAGAAAGCAAAATCGAGTAGATTTGATACTTTTAGAGAATGTTGGCCAATATTCTGGATGACATTGCTCAACCATGGAACGATAACAAGTTTGCATTAGCATAGGATGAAAGTTGAAATAGTACAAGCGAGGAATAATAGTTTCGAACTCCAAATTCACAAAATTTATCTGTTAACAATTTTAAATTTGACATTTATATCATTGAAAATGAATTGTCTAAGGTTGGAAGTTACAGAGACAATTCAGTACTCTAACAAAAATCGAATATGATATGACAGATTGTATAATCTACTATCTATTAAAACAAAATTATCATATACATAAAATTTACAAATCCACATTTATCAGCGCAACTCGCAAGAACAGTTCACGTACGTGGATCTTTAAGATGCCTGATGATATCATTCTGCTTCCCTGCGTTTCACATGACTATTTGATTGTTTCCTTTTATACTATAACAGCGCATCAAGCCTCTCCATAGCATCGGCAACGCTTTGATACTCCTGGTTTCTAAGCCCGCAAATACTACTTGTGCAATGCAGAATCTTTTCACTTTTTCTATTTTTCACCTTTTTTTTCCAGAAAACAAATTTGGAGATCTGAAATCATAATTAGCTAAATTCTTCCTGGCTAATCTTAAATTATAATACCCTGGGGCTCAAATGTTAACACTGTGAACTGAGTCGTTTGGCTGACATCAGCACTTCTATGAAATAGAGGTAGCTCCGTAGCTAGAACCCATTATACCCCTCCATTCTTAGAGTTTCTCTTCAAACTTCCTAGTTTCAGCTTAAGAATGCGCCCCTAAGAGAAAAGAAATAAAACCTGAGATCACTGTGCTGGGAGAAGCCAGGAGACTGCTAATTTGATCTAATTGCCAGGCTGAAAACTACTTTAAACCATCTGCAACACTTTTATACACCCACTTGAATTGGCAGCAACAACCATGTCTGATTTCCCTCGCCAGCAGACACTTGAAACAAACAGCCCATTGTCATCATCAGTCTCTTTACCAGAAATAGGATCAATGGAGCCAAACTTGTAGGAAGTGATTGGCATAGGCAGAGACTTGTAGTAAGCATAAACCTGAGACAGGATAAACAAAACTCCCCATAGTTAAAGTAGGTCATATATCAGCAAAAATGTGGATAAGGCTTCAATCATGAAACAAATTTTATGATTGACATTTGTTTTTAGCTTATAATACAACTAAGTGTGACAAATAGGTTTTTATGTTGTACCTCGTTTGTTTCAGAACCACAAGCTATATAGCCACCAGCAGTGGACAACCCCACAAAATTCTGAAGAAGTGAGAGATTCAGACAAATAAACCAATTAAAACCAAAAATCAGACATTCCCAAGCTATAGTGAAAGAAAGATGTAAAATCTAATATGCAGATGCCAACCTTCTCATTAGTGTGCCCACTAAGGGTTAAGCTGCAAGCATTGGTCGACTGCCCACTATGACTCGTTTTCTTGAGATCCCAAAGCTTCAATGTATTGTCAGTGGATGCTGTAACAAGAGTTTCAGAGTCCAAGAATTTTACGTAGCTCACAGCTTTCTCATGGCCAGCCAAAATGCACCAGGGAGCTTTGGCATTCCGAAGATCATAACAATAGGTTCTGTAATCAGAAGAACCAAAGGCCAAAAAATGAGATGACTGAGCGGAGAACTGAACGCAGCAGACATTTGCAATGCTCCTGATGGTGCATAAAGAGTTTTTCTGCCCAAAAAAAAAGGTAAAATGAATAAGATTTTGAAGGAATAAAAAAAGAAACAATCAAGAGATTTAAGCAAAAGCAAAAGCAAAATCTGATTCGGCCATCTGTAGGAAGGTCAAAAAGAAAACATGCCTCACTAATGCTCCATAACTTAACGGAACAATCATCACTTCCACTGGCCAACTTTGTTGGATATGCTTGAGAGAAGTCAACAGACCAAGCCCTTTTTTCGTGCCCAATGTAGTGAGAAATTGTTTGACCAGTACTTGCATCCCATATCTGGAAACCATCCAAGCAAAATAATGTTGTCATGAGCAATGCAGTGAATTTAGCAATATGCTAAGAGCAGTAGTTACGGGAAAGAAGTCATGAAATAAAGAACATTGCTAAAAAGATAATTTGCCATGCATAAATAAACAATAACTATCATTTAAAGCAATGCAATCAGTAATAAAAATCATAAAATACATCACAAGGATGATGCCTTAAAAAAGTTTCATCCTTCCAGTGACATAATTTTTTTAATATATTTTACACTTGTATAGTACAAGGGAATGCTTGAGACACAAAAATCAGCTGCTTTCAGAAATACCAAGAAAACAGAATTTTTTAAATAGAAAGTCCAACTTTACTTGACAGATAAACAGGAATTCCACCCAAAAAAAAAAAAACCCTAATATAGATTAAGATTTTACAAAAACAAAAGGATACAAAATATGACCTGAGAATATAAGGTGTTGAATTAGAAATCCACCACTCCTACATGCCTAGAATTTGATGCAAAAGGCTTTGCAACTATAACCACATAAGAAATAACTTCGCCCCACTGTAGAGTGGGTTGGCTAAAAACATCCTGAAATAAACTTTCCTTCTAAATAAAAACTTTCTAGTCTACAGGATACACAAACCTTGACCACACCATCATAGTCAGCTGAAGCCAGAAAGTTCCTAATATACTTGTTCCAGCAGACGCAGCTTATCCTTGATCTGTTTGGCATCTCCACTACTGGATAATGAACATCAACAGAGTCATTAAAGAGTACATGAAAGTCAAATATCTTTATTTTCTTTGACACCCCAGCAGCAGCAAAATGGTCCTCATCCCGGTCAAAACTAAGAGAGCAAATTACATTTGCAGAGTTGTTGAGGTCACCAGTTCTCAATATACCACGCATTTCAAATTTATTATAGCGAGCATACTTGCACAAACCATCAAAAAAATCTCCTAGAGGATCATTGGGATTCTGTAATCCCTCATCCTTTTGTGCTAAAAACTGATTCTCACGATTTTTTTGTAAATCCTTATCAGAGCGTATTTTACCATCAGTGTCAGTAAGCTGGATATTAGATCTCATGGAGAAGTATGCCTTTTCAAGATGACTGATATTTCTCATCAACCTTGATTCATTTGCATCAGAAATAGGGGACAAATTTACATCTGAATTTGAAGGTTCTGCATCACGGTACATGACTTCCTTTTGCATGCAAGAGTGAATCAAAGGTTTTTCCAAACAATGCCTTCTCTCAACCGCAGCAATATCTGCTTCTAAGCGCCTAATGTCTTCCACTAACTTGGAGGCATGATTTTTCTTTTGCTCTTCCAGTGAGATGAGGAAATGTAACAGTAGTTCAGATTCAGAATCATCCTGATCAATTGATAATAATAATTCTTCGGTATGCACCTCCTGCAATCCATTAATTACTTCAGATTGTAGGATTTCCCTGTTATACAGCAAGATTCATAATCTTAGAACTTGTATTCGAGTATAAGCTAAAATAAGGGTCCAAATTAAATGCTACAGAACCTAATATCTAGCTTCAAAACAGGGCAGTTTGATTCTCACACCAATATCAGGATTGGCATCCTTAGAAAGAGATTCATTACATATGCAAGTGTTTTCAGTCAATTAGATCAAGTCACATAACAAACAATAAAATATAATGATAATTACAGAATGTATACTGTGGGAATTAAATTTTTTTACAATAAAGTTAATTTTCTTTAATATAAATAAATTTAATTATAGGAATTAAAATGCTATACATACAGAAAACCTTGGTATGTCACCTTTTTGACGTCTCTGTGTCTTATTAAAATTCCATAACTACAGGACACAGGAGAATAGTACTACCTGGTTGTTGGGCGTGATAGAGGCTCAGGATGAAGTAGCCACAGGCAAAATCCTGCGTCTTTGGGATTTTCTGATAGAAAATTTGGAGGAAGAATCCTATGGCGTAAATCTGACATTGCAGCAGCATGTGCTCTTTCAGAATCAAAATGACCAAGCAACTGAAAGCAGCAGCCCATATTAGTCAGTAAAGAGCAAACGTTGTTTGTTCAATACCTTCAAAAAACACATAAAACGTAATGATCATTACAGAATGCATACCATTTAAGAAACTAAGCAGATAAAAAATGCTTCAGAATACTGAACCCAGAGCCATTACAGAAACCACTCCACCAATTCATTACTTGCAAGTGCAACACAAGGAAATAAAAACTTTTACAAATAATTTCCTTTTGGGGGAAGTCAACGATTTTGCATGCAGAAAATTAATTTTGATGAGATGGATAAGCGGCGAGACAAAATATGATAGTAAAAATGAGTTTCCGCAAATGTAAACCACCAAAAGCAGCACAGGTTGTATATTAAAACAAATCTTAAAATATATTGGGTGAGATGCAGCATAGACGACTTTATATATCATGAAGAGTTGTGATTCAACATGGAGGCTCCAGAGGAAATGAGAGGCCAAAATAAAATGGGTCAACACAGCCCTAATGAAACACCAGGAGCTCAAATAGGTTTAAGGAAAATATTAGTAATTTATAACTCAAACTACTTTATAAATTCAGTTGATACCAAATCATGAGAAACAACACATGGATATTCAATTATGAGATGTGTATAAAAGAAAAAGGTTTGGACCACCCCATGTAGATGAAATTGTAAAGTTTCATAGAGTTATATAGCATAGATAATGGAACATAAGATGATGTAGAACAGAAAGTTTCTCTAGGAAACCCCAAAAAATATCGAAATCTTCTAAAATTCACTAGTGGCTTAAAACATTAGACAATACCATATCGATTCAATATTTATGAGACACATATTCTGGAACAATATCTGGTAACAATCTGCAAAATACATGTCTCTCTCCTTTAATAGTTAATTACCAGTGTAAAACTCCAATAATAATGATAATCAGGCTCAGAAACAATACTGATGCAGAAGAGGAACATTCTGCACCAGGCATAAACAAAACATAATAGCATTTACATATTTTATCAGTTGTACTGACTGTTTTTACATGTTACTAGCACATCTTCACTGATTAACAAGAGGATGTAATATGCAAGCTACAGTGAAATAACAATTGCAGAAAAAAAATAAAATAAAACCATCGTCACACCTCGAAAAGAAGAACACCAAGACTGTAGATATTTGAAGAAATAGTGCAAATTCCCTCACTGAGCTCCTCAGGACTTGCATACCACTTCGCTTCCAACTGCTCACTTACCGAAGTTGACTGTTGAGGGCTGCTAGACTTGCTCTGAATTCTGTATCCTATATCTGGGTGATGGTCTGTAGTATCAATAGAAGAAAATCGTATGCCAGCTACATTGATATCACTCTCATTAGCTGTATCAACTTTAATGCCGGATATAGAAGGGAATAGAGGCCAACGTCTACTAAAATTCATGTTATTGTTGAATTTTTGCTTCTTTGTACATATAGCTCCAGTGGATAATGCCTCTCGCTCTGCTGGTCTTCTCCTCAGCAGATATTTTTCTGAGTGAGGATTATCTTGATGTGTAATACTCCCCATATTCTCTTTCTGGCTGGTCAATCCAACATACTTAACCTGATTTGTTTGCAACAACTTGAAAGAAGATGGCCGTAGGTCAAGCAACGTGACACCTTGAGAGTAAGAATAATCCAAAAGACCCAAAATCTGTCTAAATATATACAAACTCTCATTTTTTTTAACTTTATGACCCCTAGCTTTCAGCCATTCCCTCAAACTCACACCATAATCAGAACTACCAGGCCCACATCCACCAATCCCACAGGAAGAAGGCACACCAACCTTGGCAACTGAGTTCAGTGAAGCATTAGAATTCACCACAGCATCAACAACAGCTGTCGGTGAAACAGCAGAAGCCACTTTAACAGCTCCAGCAGTTAGGGGTAAAGCATTGGAACCCATTTTAGTACCAAAATCTGCCTTCAGAATGTTCAGATCTCTAGGCTCTTTAAATACATCACGAG
The DNA here is from genome assembly GCA_013180625.2 of Boswellia sacra. NCBI lineage: Eukaryota > Viridiplantae > Streptophyta > Magnoliopsida > Sapindales > Burseraceae > Boswellia > Boswellia sacra. Next base: position 1,211,708 of record SNVD02006955.1, on the reverse strand, counting down.
GTGGACCTCGACATACTATCCCCTTACCCTTCAACGTCGTCTTCACAAAAAACTCAGAAAACCCCGACTTTGATAAAATCTTTGTCCGAATACTTCCATGAGATAATGCATTACTCAGAACCCCATTCTTTTCAGCATTTGACAACCGTTCCATGACTGCATTTTGGTCATCATTTAGTGGTTTTTGAGCCAAAACCTCATGAGCAGATGTGTCCACATCCTCCCATCCACTTGACATAGTCTGACCATTTTCCCTATCACCAAGTGAACTCCCACTTCCTGATCCACCCGCCAACTGATAAAGATGCTGCCACCTATTATGCCTGGTGTGCATGCTTTCTTTACTGTTCGATGTACCAACAATAGGAAAGTTTGAACTATTGTATTTTTGCACAGTTAGCTCTTCAACCATGCCACCCGTATCATCCACATCGTTAGGGCTACCACAGGGGTGTTCTGATGCACCCATAGGACTTGCAATCCTATTTAAGTTCTTGCCTTCTAACATATCAGCAAGTATTTGAAATGAACTATCAGGAGAATTGCCTTCAGGTATGGCCATTTCTCTGGTTTCCAACATTTTGCAGCTTTCAGGTTTCAGCGAATACTCATTCTCTTTATTCTGGAGGTGAACACCCTCGACTTCATCAACTGAAGCCACTCCATTTCCCAGTCCTTCGTCCATATCATCCATACAAACTTCATTAATCCACATGTTCGACTATTACTGCAAATTGGATTAGTTTCGGTTAGAAACCACAAGAACCATTCAGAGTAAATGGCATTTATGTATTATTCATATCATATCCCAAAAAAGAAAAAGGGGGAATACCCAATGAATATATGACAAAAATAAAAGTAATTCATCAAATGATACTAGTAACTTTCTAGTACATACAATTAGCAATAATTTCTCCATATTTAGTCATCAGAAAAAAAATTAAAAATAGAAACACAACATCACAAAAACAAAAGCACCAAATTTTGTCTCTAACATTATCAAGAAAACATGCACAAAAAACGGAAATTACACAGAATTACCAAATTCTGCTACAAAACATGAATAAAAAGTTTCGAAAAAGCAAAGTTTATAGGTCTCTTATGAACCCAGAAACTAAAACCCAGAACCCTCCACTCTAAACAAAGTTTATTGTGAACTCAATTGAGCACGAAACAACAAATAATAACAATAATAATAATAATTTCATTCGCTTTATTTCCTTCCATTTTCTGAAAAAACAAACAGAAACTGAATTAAATGAAAAAAAAACAACGTACCATTTCAAGGGCTGACCCAGCACTGTAGCGGAATGCGCAGGTCTCCATTCACACAAGTGAAAAATTTGAGGGGAAAACTGAAATTTTCTCTACCCAGTAAAAGCCCGAGAAGACGCCCTCAATGAGAAAGTTGAAATAGTTGCTTGCCTGAAATGGGGAAAAAAATGTCTTTACCTGAAAAATAAATAATATGTGATAATTTCTTAAAGTTTGATTTTTTTTTTTTTGATGTTTTGTTGCTAGTACCCTGTTTGCCTTTGTGTGAATTTAAGTACTTTTTGGTTTGATAACCAGATCTATCAAGTATGAGTCTGCGAAATGTGGGAAAATAGCAGCCAGTAATTTTTTTATAGGATTTGTTCATTAATATTATGATATTGAAAAATTATTATTTTATTTTATATTATTTACTAGAATGCCATGACGTTTCCGTCATGTGGATGGTCAGCACGTAGCGTTGAAGCGTTAACGTTTGAATTTGATAAATGTTTTGCTGTTTGGGGCATGTATAAGTGACAGAAAAACTCGGGTCGCGTCAATAATAAACAGAATTGACTTGATCATCATCGGTTCCCGTATGACCATCACTGTTCACTTCGCTGGTTGAACGTGTAAAATAAATTTAGGTTAGCCTCTTTCATAATCAAATTTTGTTTCGAGTACGCATCTAATTTCATTTTCAGTTTTAAAATTCATTCATTTCTGTTTTATCTATATTTTATACCAATTTTAGTTTGTATTCATAGATTCATGGTTAATTGTTGATCAATTATGTCTACCACTACCAAACCCTTTGTCAAGTATGATAGGACATGATGTTTTGGTGAATTTAGTATAAAATTATGTCTATGTTTTATATTTGTATATTAAATAATAATTTATGAAATTTATAATTTTATATTATTACTTGACAGTTGGGTCAATAACTTGGAAAAAAAATCTGAAATTAATAAATAAAAACTCAACCATTTTGGTTGAAATAGTTTTTTTTTTTTTTTTTTTCCTTTTTGTCTTGGTTTCGAGTAAAATTAACCGATTCCTTCTCCTACAACAAGAACAAGAACTAACTGAACAATCACGTGGTGATGGACAGTCCACGTCGGTGGAGCGCGGAGTGCTGCACGCGCAGAAGAGCAGGTGATCGTGGTCACAAACACGTGGCAAGTCATAGTACCAGAGCTTTAGATTAGTCTGCAAATTTCATTTGGTTAAGTTGCTGCCGCGTCATGCTACCCAAACCCAATTTGCCTCCACGACCCAGCTAGCTCCGTTCTCGCCCAAACTCACTGTTAATTTTCTGTCCAGGTAGAGGAAGAGAGAAGAAAGAGGACACGTGTTAAACATAGAGTGGTTTGTAGTCATATCAATCTAAGCTCCACGGTGCCAGTAGCCGAATTTTCAGAGCCTTCTCTTTCATTTATCCAATTTTCTCACCATTAAAAAATCAACTGAAGCTACGGTGAAAGGTGTAGAACAGAATACCACAGTCATGGGCTTTCGGGCGTCTAAAAGAATACCCATCCTATTGACTCTTAACATAATAACGTCAAGAGTAATATGCCAATGCTGCCCTGTAACTTGTTAACAAATTGTAGATTAGGCTTCGTAATCCAAGTTGTTGCACGCAATTAACTCGTATCTAAATAATCTAAAATCTTTCTATTAATATAAATTTAAAAGGTAGTCATAAAATATTTTCCAGCATAAAATTAACAAGAAGAAAAATTATCAAAACCAAATAAAAATTTACTTTCTCTTACTTTATTGGCGTTTCTGGTCCTTGCACTGGCGCTCAGCCTCTGTCCATGCTTGCACAAGTAACAAAAAACCAATTGAAAACTATAATGCACCATTCTATCATAACCACAATTATAATAATCTAAGTAATTGAAACGAGGCCAGAGCCTCAGAGAAGAAAGGGAATATTGTCTATCAAGGAGTAGGGACCTCATACATGTTCGTATCTATTAAACACTTAATCAGAGAAAATAAAAAAGTAATATGATATATCTCAAATAACTGCTCAAGTGCTTAATAGCTATCTATTTGCTGCCATCAAGACCTTTGTCGTCATATTACAGCAACTGTTGGACAGATTTTTTTCTCCTTCCCTTTTGGATCCCCAGCCATGGAAACTGAGCCAAAGTGGTACACCTGCAGCCAATTGAATGAAAAACGAAAAGAATTTGAAGTACTCAGTTGATTAACACAAATTAATGCAGCAAGCTATTATATAGATACACAGACATAAATGTCTCTCAAAGGAGATGACCTAAAAGTTCAACAAGCTGGGATCTGATCAATCTACACTAATGCCAAGAACTCAAATGATTAATTAACTTTTATAAGGATAGGCTTATGTCTGAATTCTGGAGAAGGAGCTACTTGTTGTATCTTGTGGTGCCAAAACCTCCCTATACTAGAAATAAAAGGTGCATAAACAGGCAGGAAGATGTGCCTTTGACTCCAACCCACTTATCCATCCTGCCTCCCTCCATGGTTGCGAACGTAGTTATATTTAGACATTTTGGAGGCAGTCACCCCAGCCAGTTCCTAAATCTGAACTTTGCACAATGGACAACAAAATTACATAAAAATATTTTGTCCAACTCTAACTTAAAACCTGTGTAAATTAGAAGCACCAAATGAATCTGCTAGAACCAAGTTAGCATGTATCAGGACTCAGGAGGAGGTAGCTATTAGAGGCCAAGTGGTAAACAACTAGTTCTCATGTAGAAAACAGATATGCAAGAAAGAAAGTGAATCAGGATGAATTATTACAATTGATGACAATATTACATTTAGAAAACCTAAAAGAAGAAAGTACAGCAACAAGAATGAAACTGCTTCTTTGTTTCATGATACCTGATTTCATCAGAATGGCTAAGTCCTCGATCGAAGGAACATGCAAACTACCAGTTAACACCTTGGCTCCCAATCAGACGAGATGGGAAATGTCGAAGTCAATATCAATATCAGAGACAGATGAGGAGGAGCTAGAACTTGAGCTGGAAAAGTCCTCTATGTCACAAGCAACTGAAAAATCCACTGAAACTGCTTTCTCAAAATTTTGAGAGATTTGTTCCACCCCTTTGTTATCTTCACAACGTCTCAAAATAAGTGCCTCCTGGCTGGATGGGGCGCAAAACTTCTCTACATTGTTACTTTTAGGAGAAACGGCCACTTCTGTGGACTGATGGTTGGAAGAACCATCATGTTCATGAATCAACTTCTGGAGATTCTCTTTCTTATAAGCAGCATTTTGAGAATTGTCAACAACATTCTCAACATCGTCACCATGATTACAGCTCTTCTTGTTCTCACTCACATTCTTAAACGAACTTAGCTTTCTTTTAAGAGTTACTGTCTCACTCGGCACAGCTATCTTATTTGATTGAGCACTCTTTGGAACTCTGGGGGAAATCATTTTGTTTTCAGTCAAAATTTGTTCCGTAGTATGATCATCGTCGCTGTCAATGGTTTCAAGAATTTTTCTAGATGGAGGCTTCTCAGTACCTAACATGGACAAAATGTGAAACCAAGATGAGTAACAAAGTAGTTTCCAAAAAGGAAGATAGGAGAAAGGGCATTATGAGATTTGGAAGTTATTTTACAGAAAAAAGCAAGATTAACTGTTTACAAATTGTGTAAATCAAATCATAATTGGTCAATAAAAAAAGTTGCAAGCCCAAGTCTTACAATCCAAAATTATAGAGAAGTAGGTTAAAGACTACCACCCAACCTTGGAAATTAAATCAAAATTAACTTCAAAACCCTGTGCATTAAAATTCATACCTTAATATTTATATTATACACACTGACCATGTAAACATGAGACCCTTACTGCTGTTACTCCTTCAAATTTGAAGGAGTAAAAGGAAAAGAAACTTGGAATGGTAATTCTATCTGACCACTCTTATCAAACAGCCTAATAATAGCAAAATAAATCGGAACAAAAGTTGGGTGCACAAGCAGAATATATGTTCATGTAAGAGATTCTTGCACAAAGAGTCACAACAAACAAAGAAGAAGATTTGAAAAAGATATCTACTGTGGTATACAGGCTATCAATCGGACCAGCCTCATAAGGGCTGCAGAGCCCTTAAGCACGGTTTTGTTTCAATTTCTTAAGTGTTCAAGTGACTATCTACAGAAGACCCCACTCAATCTCATTCTGATCCTTAATTTTCTTCATGTTTCCCAAATCATTCAAGCACATTCTGGGTAACATTTCCCAGCAAACATTCAAAATGTACCTTTAATCTTGTAAACTTGCTTTTAAACTATCACAAAAATAAGTATATAAACAAAACAAAATTCAAACAGTTCAATCGAGTATTAACATGCAAAAATCAATCAGCCTTACCATCAGAAGCTTGAACGCCACTTGGCAGCCCGTTTTCCAATTTAACATCATTACTATTTTCAGCAGAAACCCTAACATTGGCCTCCACACTCAACTGCTTCGTATCTTCCTCCAACTTCAAAATCCGGGACTCCAACTGCACATACTTCCTCTTCCAAATCTCTACCTCGCTCTCAGCCTCTCTCTCTTTCTGGCGAAAACTCTTTGTCTCCTCTGAAAGCTGAGAATTCAAGTGTTGCAGTTCACGCCACTCGCTCTGGTACTTCTTCAGCTTTTCTTCAAGCGCAAGTTTCTCCCGGCCCACGGACTCCAGTCTTTCCTTGAGCCACTCGTTCGCTTTCTCTGTTGTTTCCATTTCAAGCTTCAGTTTGGCTTCTCTTGCCATCAAAATGGACTCCACCGTCGCGTAATCCGAATCGCGGAAACTGAATTTCAACAGCGAAATCAAGTCGTGAAGAGTCCCATTTTCAGCATCGAATTCAGAACCGGTTTCTAAATCAACAATTTTTTCATGTTTAACCCCCATTTTTTTTGTTTTTCACATTCAAGCCCTTTGCAGTCGACAATTGGATCCTGGAGAAAGAAAACACACGAAACACTAGTACTTAAAACGACGAAACTAACCAACTTCATATGCAGACCAAAACCATCACAACTTACAACACTTCTCACAATCATTTCATGAAACACCTTGCGTATACACCATAAGAATCTTTACAAATTAACGAAAACTCACAGTAGCATAAATCAAATGACCCACAAAATCATTAGTAACCGAATTATTTTTTTTTAATTTCGGAAATAATTTCAAATGTTGGCGGACCATGCCTACCTTAGAACTCACGTTTCTGTAAAATTTGAGCCAAAAGATACCAAATTTTCGCAGTTGACATAAAAATGAACTTCCTCAGTTTGAAGCTCAAAAGACCCCGTCTGGAAAGTTTGAGCGCCGGTCTCCCAGACTGCCCATGACACAGAGGCTGCTGAGAAAATGCGAAAAGCGGTTGAATTTGATGAGGGTCAATTCGAGTAGTGATTTTTACTCTACTGCAAAACCGCGTTTATTGGTATGAACGATTACGGCGAGATCGGTCCACAACGGCATCGCGAAACCCAAAAATAAGATAGGAGGCCCAATAAAAAAGGCCCAATGTCTCCTACTTTGAGGCCCACGATTCAACCTTACGCTCGACGATTCAAAATTAGAGCTGGGACCAATCCCCATGGGGATGGCCCCCGTAACTCCCCAGTCCGTTTGGGTCGGGGATGGGGAATAACAAACGGGGAGCAAGGCGGGGATGGGAATGAAAATTTTCCCCAAAATTAAATGGGGATGGGGATGGAGATTGTGTTCCCCAACCCGGCCCGGCCCGTTCCCCAAATATGTGTGTATATATATAGGATTGATAAAAGAAAAACACATCAACCTTATTTCTAGAGGATAGTGAAGGATTAAAAAAATTGATTTAATAATTTTAATTTGATTTTGCTTTTCAAATTTATATATGTTAAAGTAAACATCTCAAAGGTTTGTTTAAAACTTTTTTCACTAAAAAATATTGAGTATTTTATTTTTTATGAATTTTTGAAAATGACTCTGCAACTTTGAGATTTTTAGTTTTCTGGAGGAGATCAGTCTTTAAAAACTTATTTGAGATACCTAGAGATATCAAAAAATTATGAAATTTGGTATATATTATCATGTTTGAGTCTAATTTGATCCTACAAATTTTTGTAATTTAATGATTTAACTGGGATTTTTTATGTATTTACAAATTAAAAGATGTCAGTCCTAAAAGCTTTTGATAGAACTGATAACTGATAGACCCCAAAATATAAATTATTTTAAAATACATTTTTTATTAAAAAAGTTTTTAGATTTGACAAGCTTAAAGATAAAGGTATTTATGATGTTTTTGTGAAATTTTAGGTCAATTAAATTAATAGATTGATTATAAAAAATTAAAAAATCAGCACTGCTCTATTTTAGAAGCTTGAAAGTGAAGTTAATCAAAAGTTGAAAAATTGTTAATACTTGTGGTTGCAATGCTGAGAAAAATGCTAAAATATAATTCAACAAAAAAATAAAATTATTATATATAGCTTGGGGTGGATTGGGGATGGGGATGATTTAAAAAATTAGGGATGGGGATGGGGATGGAAGTTAATTTTTAAATTGGGGATGGGGCGGGGATGGGGATTAATTTTCAAATTGGGGATGGGGATGGGGATGGCATCCCCGCCCCCACCCCGGCCCGAACCCACCTCTATTCAAAATGTTAAAAGTTTCAGATTATACACGCCTTAAAATCGATAAAAATTTTAATCGGTTCTATTTTTTATCCACACCATTATTTTTATTATTATTTGAAGTTGGGCATTTTAAATAACGCTATAATTAATTTTCGAATTCGTGTGGTCTCCCTTGTCAATTCTATGTTGCATTTTGAAGGCCAAATGTGGATTCAAAATTAAATTACCATTGTACACTATGTAATAATTGTGAGATTTTAGTAAACAATGTTACTCTTATGAACAAAACTATGTTTGTATCTGCATCATTTTCTATTAAAAGTGTAAAGTTTAATGTTTGAAAATAAAAATAAAATAAATAAACTAGGCTAGTTGTGTTCACGGGTCGGGTTTTCTCATACTCGATCACACCCCGATACTGTTCAAACTCGATTATTTTAACCCGATTTGAGTTACTATTCAATACCGACCCGACAAAAACCTGATCAATCCGATCGGGTTTAATTTAATTAGGTCAAATATACAAATCTGATTTGCAACTCGATACTATTTAAACCCGATTATTTTAATCCGATTCGGATCACCATTTAATACCAACCCAAAAAAACCCGACCAACCTAATATGGTCGAGTGGGTCGGAGATTTTTTAACACCCCTAAAACTAGCTATGTGCCTTATGTATACAGAGTTCCCCCACCCCAGGGTGTGGGCCCGCTGTTTGGCAAGTAACCCTTAGCCCCCGTTTTGACACTTCCGTTAGAGAAAAGTTAGCAGTGTAATGGATTTGTAAGGGTATTAACGTCTTTTGATGGATAAGATATTAAAATAAATAATTTTTTTAACCTTCTATTTCCACCCTCTTTCTCCACTTTCCCTTGTCTCTTATTTCCCTCTGCACCAACGAAATCTTCGACTTCTGGTTCAGCCGACATAAAATCCTCACGTTCAGTCAGGTTTTTCCAATTGGATTTCCTTGCCGGCATTGGAAAGAAGTAGGGCTTTATTGGCCTTCGGCTGCGCCTTTTCTTGTACTGTCGAAGGTGCCTAAATGAATCATTAGTTGCTTCTTCTTCACCTAGATGTCTATCACTGCATGTCTTCCTTCTCTTTTCCTTTTTCGAAGTTTTAGGTTTGGGTAATTAATTCAATTAGCAATGATTAATCGATTAGGGATTTGTTGATACAACTGATTGGGTGATTGTTGTGGAAGACTCAGCGGAGTGTAGCTAAAGCGCTGTTGGGTTTTGCCAATTAAAATTTTCTCTTTATTTATAAATTCTATAATATTAAATTTTTGGGGTTTTTTTTTTTTACTAAGGGATTATTAGCATGCAACTAATGTTGGATTTTTTTCCCCTTTTGTTAATTGGACTTCTCGACATATTTGTTTAGTTGATAGGTAATTACTGTTATTTATTTAGTTAGGGATTTATAAACTTTTAGATTGGTTTTTATCTTTGAGAAAAAAAAACCTGATTAGTGGATAATTATTATTTGTTTTTTTTTTTTATTTGGATAAAGTGAAGTTTTATTAATATTAATTTTTTTATTTTGTTAACTTCCAATGTTAAGTCTCTTTCTTTCGCTCCTTGAAATAGTTTGCTCTTTTTTCTCTATTTGCAGGTAGATTCAGCTGAAACTTCAATCTCATTTTACGGGAGGAATGGGGTCGAAAGATGCGGATCCGTCTCTCGGATATCTCACTCGCAAGGACACGGAAGTGAAGCTACCGCGCCCCACCCGAGTGAAGAACAAGACGCCAGCTCCAATCCAGATCACTGCTGAGCAAATCCTTCGTGAAGCTCGTGAACGCCAAGAAGCTGAAATCCGACCACCCAAACAAAAAATCACTGACTCCACTGAGCTTGCTGACTATCGCCTTCGCAAACGCAAGGAATTTGAAGACCTAATTCGCAGAGTTCGATGGAACACAAGTGTCTGGATTAAATATGCACAATGGGAGGAGTCGCAGAAAGATTTCCAGCGTGCTCGGAGTGTTTGGGAACGGGCGCTGGAGGTTGATTATCGAAACCACACTCTCTGGTTGAAGTATGCCGAAGTGGAGATGAAGAATAAGTTCATAAACCATGCACGGAATGTTTGGGACAGGGCAGTCCAATTGCTTCCACGTGTTGACCAACTCTGGTACAAGTACATACATATGGAGGAAATGCTGGGAAATGTTGCTGGGGCTAGACAGATTTTTGAACGGTGGATGAAGTGGATGCCAGATCAGCAAGGTTGGCTATCCTACATCAAATTTGAGCTAAGATATAATGAAGTGGATCGTGCTAGACAGATTTTCGAACGATTTGTTCAGTGCCACCCAAAAGTAACAGCGTGGATTCGGTATGCTAAGTTTGAGATGAAAAATGGAGAAATTGACCGTGCAAGAAATGTGTATGAACGTGCAGTGGAGAAATTAGCTGATGATGAAGAGGCTGAGCAATTGTTTGTGGCATTTGCAGAGTTTGAGGAGAGATGTAAAGAGACAGAGCGTGCTAGATGTATTTATAAATTTGCATTGGATCATATACCAAAAGGAAGAGCAGAAGACTTGTATAGGAAGTTCTTGGCATTTGAGAAGCAATATGGAGATAAGGAAGGGATTGAGGATGCCATTGTGGGGAAAAGAAGATTTCAGTATGAGGATGAAGTGAGGAAGAATCCAATGAATTATGACATATGGTTTGATTACATAAGGTTAGAAGAAAGTGTAGGGATTAGGGAAAGGGTTAGGGAGGTTTATGAGCGTGCCATTGCCAATGTGCCACCAGCTGAGGAGAAGCGATATTGGCAGAGATATATATACTTGTGGTAAGCTTTAGTTGGTTGTCTGATCTTGTGTTTGATCTATGAAGTTTGGATTTTTTAATATATCTATTTCTTTGTATTTTTGATATTATGTGTATGATTTTAGGATTAACTATGCGTTATACGAGGAGCTGGATGCAGGGGATATGGAGCGCACACGGGATGTATATCGGTAAGCTTGCTTTGCTCCAACCTGAAAATTTGATATTCTCATGACCTTGTGTTTTCTTTTGAGGTTGCTACTCTTGGGATTTTCATATGGAGCTAGATGAACCATTTGGAATTATCAAGTCAATTTCTCGAATGTTCTCAAGAAAGTTTCTATATTATTTTATTTTAATCAGAGTATGCACTTTATTGCTCTAAAATTCTCTTCTACTGTTAGTCTTTCAAAGATTGCCACTTAGCATGTTCCTCAATATAATTTTAAACCAAAAAAAAAAAAATTGTTCATGACAAGCTGCATTTTTCTTTCTGTCACAATTTTGCCCTGTGGAGGGTTCTAGAATTTAAGAACCTTCTCATCCTGCATCCAGTTGTGAGAAACAAGCTTTTTTAATTGTAAATGGGAAATGTAAGTTAGGAAATAGAAGCCTTATCAGCACATAGCTACAAAAGGGGATATTAGTGAAATTTGGGCGTGAAACTTGAATCTCAACCTAGTTTTGGGAATGTACCATTTCCATTAGAGAACAATTCTGATCATTCAAACAGGTCTCTTTGCATCAAACTCTTTGGGTATGAAATTTTCAGTGTTGAAAATGTTTATGCAGAGATAGACATATCAGCACATACAGAATACAGACATATCCATTGACTTCATAGCTTAGGTTGTATAAAGTAAGTAGAGTATCTAGTGAGTGTAACCAACTACTCTGGGAAAAATATTGACAGTTCCAATTACAGCTTCTCAGCTCAAGTAAATCTGGAATCCTCTATCTTCTTATCTTCTTAATCTTACATTGTAGTACCACAATAAAAAGTAATATGAAGTAAATGAATTTTAAAATGTTTACAGAATGAGGATGGTAGACAATGGCCCACTGCACTTCACAAAAGCTATGGTGTGGTTGTTGGGCCTTAAAGAAAGGCAAAATAGGCATCTGAAAAGTTGGAAACAAGGCCGGAGAAGTTGGATCTCTTCTCTTCATACCTCATATATAATAAAGTAAACTCTTGGAGAAGGTGGGCTCTTATAAATTAGATAAATTTCTAGTTACAAAAATTTCCAACCTAACTTATAATAGGGATCCAACTAAGTTTTACGAGCCATTTCTAAAAATCACTCCTTAAACCTCAATGCAAATTTTTCGTTTATTTATTTTAAATTTCCTCTCATTAGAAATATGAATCCTCACCTCAAAATATTCACTGTTGTTATAAAATATACAGCTCAAAAATTGCCTGTCAGTTCATAGTTTAAAATAAATTTCTGATATATGAGTTGATATTATTTTCCATTACTTATTAAATGTCTGGATTACCATTTCTTTTTCATGTTCATCAATGATTCAAGGAAGGATTTTAATATTCACTTTGACTTTTTTCAGCGAGTGTCTTAATCTGATTCCTCACAAGAAATTTTCATTTGCGAAGATATGGCTCTTAGCTGCCCAATTCGAAATAAGGCAGTTAAATATCAATGGTGCTCGACAAATTTTAGGCAATGCGATTGGAAAGGCTCCTAAGGATAAGGTAATTTTTTGGTTGATGCCAAGTTTTAATGAAAATGAATGATATGAAGTTACTATTTCTCACTGATCTGCTTGCTGGAAACAGATATTTAAGAAGTACATTGAGATAGAATTGCAGCTTGGTAATGTGGATCGTTGCCGAAAGCTTTATGAGAAGTACTTGGAATGGTCACCAGAAAACTGCTACGCATGGAGCAAATATGCGGAACTGGAGAGATCTTTGGATGAAACAGAGCGAGCTAGAGCTATTTTTGAACTTGCAATAGCCCAGCCAGCTTTGGACATGCCTGAGTTGTTGTGGAAGGTACTTTACTAAATTGGGTTCCTTAATTTGTTTGCATTCAGGATTTTATATTTCAAAGTTTATACAATAAATGTGATTTCAATAATAATAATTAATAACTCCAAAAATTGAAAGATAATTTGAGATCCATGTGCTTTACATTTTGGGGTATTGTAAATTATTGTGGCTGATATTGCTGGGAAAGTTTCATTGTTTCTTGGGACTTTGATGTTTAATGCAATCGAACCTTTCAAGTTGATGCCCTACCCTGTGTTTTCCTTCTTTAGCTAAAATAAACAGGAAATTTTTTGATATAGAAACTGGAAGTGACATCTGTGTTTGTTTCAATACAGGCATATATTGACTTTGAGATATCTGAAGGTGAGTATGATAGAACAAGAGCACTTTATGAGAGACTCTTAGATCGGACAAAGCACTTGAAGGTATGGATTAGTTATGCCAAGTTTGAGGCTTCTATCGTGAAGGAGGATGGAAGAGGTTCAGATTTGGAAGAAGATGATGTTCAGCAAGATCTTCAAGAACAAAAGAAGAAATGCATTCAGAATGCAAGAAGTAAGCCATCATGATTCTTGATCATGCTTGGTCTTTGTTGTTTCTTTTTTCTGTTGATCTGATTATTCTTTAACATCTCACCACCTGAATAGCAGTCTTACATCTTCATTACTCTTGTACAGGAGTTTTTGAAAAAGCCATTAATTACTTTAGAACATCAGCACCTGAATTGAAGGAAGAAAGGGCTATGTTGTTAGAAGAGTGGTTGAACATGGAGAGTAGTTTTGGTGAGCTTGGTGATGTTAGCTTAGTCCAGTCTAAGCTGCCAAAGAAACTCAAAAAGAGAAGGCCAATTACCTCTGATGATGGGCCCGAATCTAGGTATGCAACTAATCACTGTGGATATAGTCTCTCTTACTAAGATATTCTAATCATACAGTGTCTTTAGGATGTATCAATTGGTCAAACCCATGCAACCAGTGTCAACTTTTTCTGCATGATGCACTTTTAGCAGTCTTGTGATATATTCAGGATGTGTTAGCAATTGGTTCACCAATTTGCGCAGCATTCCATAAAGATTACTATTGGCATTGTCACCCGAGCTAAAAGATGGAATTTTCCTAGCAGTCCTTTAGTTTTGACAAGATACTTAAATGCACATTTAAGATCTGTTAAGCATTCGTATGTTCTTAATAATGGCCTTTGAAAGATTTTAAGTTCCTCTGTTTATTCACTTTTTTTCATTCGAAAAGATCTAATATTTCTCAACAGTATGAGTATAGCTTGGCGGGCCTGAAAAAGTTAGTAGTTAACTGATCATACGGAACAAGTTATAACTCTTGTTGATTGACAAATTAGGTTAAGTTTTCCTTCACCATACTCCGTCGCTGATGCCAAATTTTGACTGACAGGTTTGAAGAATATATTGATTATCTATTCCCTGAGGAGTCCCAGACAACAAACCTCAAGATACTGGAAGCTGCTTACAGATGGAAAAAGCAAAAGCTTGCTTCTGACGAAGACTAAAAAAATTTTCCCTTCGCGCAGCTCTCTTTGTTTTTATTTTTGTTCTTTGCTGTTGTTGTAAATGCAATCAGCTGCTTACTGGACAATTTAGTGAGTTGTGTCTGCTTTAATTCTTTTTAGAAATGGGATTTCAGCGCAGAGTTTGTTTTAGATTTTTACAAGCTTAAAGGTTATAGGGAACGTGTCAACATTCATCTTTTTATAGATTTTGAAGGGTGTCTCGTTATGTTGGGAAATCAAGCAATTCCTTTGTCAAACCCGCTACTAGTGACTTAGAAATTAATGATTGACTATCAAACGGTTGAGAAATCAAACAATTCCTTGTAAATGTAGCAAACCTACTACCATATTTTAAAGTACAGAAGGTGTTGTGTAATATTGATGTGGAAGAATTGTCAAAAGAAGAACAAAAAAAGGAAACACCAGACGTGTGGATGTGGCTTCACAGCAGCATGGTCAAAGCATGAAAAGATTAGACTTGAAGAACCATGTAGCATCTTCTAACGAGTCTGATTCAGGTTTATATCTTCAAGTCTATTAAATTCGACTTGAACAAGCTCAAAACTAAAGAAAGAACAGAATCATGCATACTTTTTTCGTTTCCGTTTCTGGACAGTAGAAATTGAAGCATGCATCAGGATTCAGGAAAATTGGGTGGACAAGCTGGTCTGGACAACATGAGTAGCTAAATAAAGCGAAGCTGGCTGGTTTGTACGACGGGTTAAGGGGGAATACTTCTGATCTTTTGCACCGAAGTGCGCATGTGTTCAAGCTCCATAGGCAGCAAGGTATGGTTCCAATTGAATTTTTCAATTTTTCAATAATTTGACACTAGTTTCTCCTGTTTCAGCAATAGAGTTTTTTGGTCTTTTTTCTTTAAAAAAAAAAGATTTCTATTTTAATGATAGCATGAGCCTTTTTTTTTCTTAAAAAAAGATTTGTATTTATGAATGTAACTTGGAAATATTAAAAAAAAAAAAAAAAAAAAAACTAGCCAAGATGCATGGGTTCGAACGGCTTAGCTAGCAAGGTATGAAATGGTTACCATTGAATTTTTCAGTTTTTCAATAATTTGACGCTAGTTTCGAATAATGATTTTGAACTCCTATTTCAGCAATTAAGTTTTTTTGAGTTTTTTCTTAAAAAAATATTTCTATTTTAACAATAGTGTTTTTTTCTTTTTTTATTTGGATTAAAAAAAAAGGCCGACAAAGATGCATGGGTCTTTTTTTTAAAGAGATTTGTATTTATGAATGTAACTTGAAAATATACAAAACGACCAGCTAAAATGCATAGGTTCGAACCCCATAGCTACCAAGGTATGGTATGGTTACAATAGAAATTTTCAATTTTTCAATAATTTGACACTATTTTTGCATAATGATTTTGACTTCCTATCTCGGCAATAGAGTTTTTTCTTAAAAAAATATTTCCATTTTAACGATAGCTTTTCTTGTTTTTTTTAATTTGGATTAAAAAAATGACCGACAAAGATGCATGGGCCTTTTTTTGAAAAAGATTTGTATTTATGAATGTAACTTGAAAATATACAAAATGACTAGCTGAGAGGCATGGGTTTGAACCTCACAGCCAGCAAGTTTTGGTATGGTTACAATTGAATTTTTCAATAGTTTGACACTAGCTTCAAATAATCATTTCCACATTCTATTTCAGCAATAGCATTTTTTGCCTTAAAAAAAAAAAAAGATTTTTATTTTAATGATAGTGTTTTTCACCTTTTTAATTTGGATTACGAAAATGACTATCAAAGATGCATGGGTCTTTTTTAAAAAAAGATTTTTATTTATGAATGTAACTTGGAAATGGACAAAACAAATGGCTAAGATGCCAGGGTTCGAGCCCCATAACCGCCAAAGTATGGTATGGTTACAATTGAATTTTTCAAATTTTCAATAATTTGAAACTAGTTTTAAACAATCATTTCGACCTTCTATTTCAGCGATAGTGTTCTTTGCCTTTTCTTTCTTTTTTTTTTTTTTAAGATTTGTATTTTAACGACCTTTCTTAATTTGGATTAAAAAACGACCGTCAAAGATGCATGGGCCTTTTTTCGAACAAAGATTTGTATTTATGAACGAAACTTGGAAATAGAGAAAATGACCAGCTAAGATGCATGGGTTCGAACCCCGTAGCTAGCAAGGTACGGTATGGTTACAATTGAATTTTTTTTAATTTTTCAATAATTTGACACTAGTTTCAAAAAATCATTTCAACATTCTATTTCAGCAATAGCGTTTTTTTTTTAAGAAAAAGATTTCTATTTTAATGATAGCGCTTTTTGTCTTTTTTAATTTGGATTAAAAAAATACTAGCAAAGATGTATGGGCCTTTTTTCCAAAAAAAATTGTATTTATGAATGTAACCTGTAAATAGACAAAGCCACAGACTAAGACTAAGATGCATGGACTCGAACCCTATAGCCAGCAAGGTATGGTATGGTTACAATTGAATTTTATAATTTTTCAATAATTTTACACTAGTTTCAAATAATGATTTCGACCTTCTATTTCAGCAATAGGGCTTTTTACCTTCTTTTTTTGAAAAAGATTTCTATTTTAACAATAACCTTTTTTGCCTTTTTTAAATATGAATTAAAAAACAACGGCAAAGATGGACGGGTGTTTTTTTGTTGCCGTTGTTTTTTTGAAAAAGGCTTGTGTTATGAACATAACTTGGAAATAGAAAAAACGAACGGCTAAGATGCATGGGTTTGAACCCCGTAGCCAGCAAGGTATGGTTTGATGACAATTGAATTTTTCAAATTTTCAATAATTTGACAATACTTTCAAATAATGATTTCAATCTTCTATTTCAGTAATAGCATTTTTTGCCTTTTTTTTAGAAAAAAAAATTTGTATTTATGAACATAGGTTGGAAATAAATAAAACGACCAATAAAGATTTGGGCAATTCTTCAATAGCTGATACTAGTTTCCAATAGTGATTTGGTCCTTCTATTTAAACGATACGTTTTTTGCCTTGTTTTAAAAAGGATTTCTACATATGAATGTTAACGTTATTGTTAACATATAATACTGTATAATAACTTTCAATAAAAAATGTTTAGTCTAATCTATTAGATAAGAAAGTTAACAATGTTTTGCAATTTGAATTTTACTTTTGAGGACGAAAGAATAACAACCTAAGTATTTTCAAAAGAGACAAAATGATTCAATAAAGATTTGGGCAATTCCTCAATAGCTGATAAAAGCTTTGAATAGTGGTTTCAAGATTTGGACAATTCCTCAATATTTATCATTAGGTTCTAACAATGATTTCGAACATGTGCTCATTTATAGTTAAGCCATTCAAAATCACGTTGTCAACTCAAGTTCTACACAATTAAGTTTGCTACTTTATCTTAAAACTTAAGTTAATAGATGTAGACTCATGAATTAGATTATAGTCGGATTATTCAAAACCACGTTGTCAACTTAAGTTTTACACTATTAAGTTTGTCTCTTTACCTAAAAGCTAAAGCTAGTAGGGGTGAGTTTTATATAAGTTTTATACTTTACTACACCCTCACATTGCTATTATTGCTATTCAAACGCCATAGTTTATCTCAAATCTTAAGTTAGTAGGTGTGAGCTAATTGAATTGGATTATAGTTAGGCCATTCATAACCATATTGTCAACTCAAGTTTTATACCGTTAAGTTTGTCATTTTACCGAAAGTTTAAGCTAGTAAATATGAACTTAATATTAGTTATGCTTTAATACGTCCTGTATACGTCTATTCAATACCCCACAATTTATCTTAAAGCTTAAACTACTAGGTGTAAGCTCATTGAATTAGATTATAGTTAGGCCGTCAACCATATTGTCAACTCAAATTTTTTACTATTAAGTTTATCATTTTATCAAAAAGTTTAAGTTAGTAGATAAATTTTATACTTAATAAACTTTAAACTGTTAGGTTAAAAGGCTATAATTTTATATTAAGTTTGTTACTTTATCTAAAAATTTAAGTTAGTATACGTAGATTTAACATTTTGAACATATTTGCGCTATCAGGCAGGTTTTTCAATTGTTAATTGGCCGGTAAAAATTTCAACTTATAAGCCCCCTGCCCTGGGCCCTGGTTACCAGTTACCGGTTAGTTACTGGGCTAACGTAAATGAGCACACTCTCAAAATGGTCCAAAAAGGAGTTTCGTCAATCCTTTTTTCTCCACAAAGTATTAATTTTTTGGTTTGATTTGAAAGCGATGATGTTACAGATTGAAAAATGGTTATGTGCACATGATTATCTGAAACTGCATGTGAAAATACGAACAAAACAATATGTGAAACCGCATTAGAGTTGGGCTGCATCTTTCCGTGTGGTCTCCAACCTTGTTTCCTGTCCTTTTCTTAGTCAATGATGAGCATCTCGTAATCGCAAATTTTACACGTAAACCTTTTATCTCAAATTCACTTCATGGCTTCCAGCACTACCCAAAACTTGGCCACCAATTAATATAAAATTGTCTAACCCTAACCCACATGCCATAATAGCTAGATATTCTACCAACACAATCTCACCAAATTATAATTGCTCAATAAACTTAGGAAAGGAGAAACCAAAAGTTGTCTTTATGGCAAATTGGCAAGTGGGCATTAGCTATAAGTGCCAGTACCACCTACTATTCTACACAGCTTCAGTTAAAAAGCAATCAACTAACTTCCCAATCCGACGTCGTACTGCTCTCAGCAACCTGTTAAAGTGTCTCCTAAAATTAAGGGCAAAATGGCTTGCATTGGAAGGGTTGTACAATCCAAGGGTAGAAATATAAAGTCCTGAACGTCCAATCCTTGACAGGAAGGTGAGTATATCCGTCATTTCCTGCACTGATTGCACATGGTTAAAAGTTTGGAAGCAATTAGCGGACAAGACAAGAGACAAGCGCGGGAAATGCCCACGTGGCATCACGTTATGAGTAGCTAATAATTTAAGACGAAATCCATATATCGCGCTTTCTTGTTCTTAGTTCTTGTTTTTGCTCACGAGATGAAGAGAAGATTGCGTTGCTATTCAGTGGTTTTCGGTGTAATAAAATGGAAAGTTAAGGGGCAGTTGTAACCGAAGAAGCGCCAAAATTTTCATCTCCTGGCCTGGCATGGACAGAGCCAGTAACAATAAGAAAAAGGTAAGTTAATTCTTTCCTTTTCTCATTTGCCTTTTTTGTTTCCGTTAAAAAGTTCTCTTTATATTCAATGAGTCTTTTATTATTATTTTTTAATAATTTTTTTCCAGATCGATTGAGTTAATGTTTCACTGTTCTGTTCAGGTAATTTTTTTCTTTTAACAGTGTGTAATTTTCTCCCCTTTGTATTGTTGATTGGAAAATACAAAAGAAAAAAAAAAGAAAAATTTAACATTTTCTTGAGAAATTAAACAAGAAGAAAAATGAAAAATTTTTATTTATGTTTGAAAATGTTGATTAGTTTATTGAATGCTTTATTCATTTTTTTTATAGGATTTATCAACTTTTTTATGTTTGAAGCTGAATTTTAGGTTCAGATTCTCATTCTTACAATTTTTTTTCTTCATATCTTATCTGTCAGTCATTTTCATGCATGTAATAATATATTCTTTAATTCCATTTTTCATGTTAAAGAAATACTTAAAACATCGATCAATCGTCAAATTGTGGTGGTGGATTATAGTTGTCACCCGGCTATATGTGGGGTTGCTTAAAACTTTAAAAAAATGAGAGATTATTTGAATTTGACGTCGAAAATGTCATGAAACTGCTGGCCCAATTGTTGTGCGCCCGAGGTTGACGTTTCAAGATGTAATGCAACAGACCCATCTGGATATCCATTAAATTCATTAAGAAAATTCAACTGTGGTGGGTCATTCTGTAAAAATCTAGCATAGATATGAATCATATGATTATGGTCCTAAAGTGCAGGAAAAATTCTTTTTGATGAGGGCAGCAAAGATCATCTTGTTGTGTCTGCATTCATGATTTCATGCTATATGCTTTCCCAGCTGCAATTGAGGACTTTCAACAAACATATTAAGGTGGTTCTGGCATCAATGAATTTTTGGCTTATGGTCCTGTCAGTTTGGAAATATATAGGTTAAGAATGTCACTTGAATGGTCTAACTTGATGTTATATTATGTACTGAATAGAATTTCAACTAAACAATTGAAGAACTTCACAAACATTACTTTTGGTTGTGATTTCTGAGTTCTGAACCCATAAGTTGGACCGAGGCAAGATATTGGAGAGTTGGGTTAATAGTTAATAATGAGGTTGTCTTTTTCCTGACTCTCAGTTCTTAAGTTTCTTTCTTTCTCGATTGAAATTTTAAATTTTATATTGGGGGAGGAAGGATAGGCGTTGTGTTCTTTATGCATTGGAAGTTGATAATATGTAGGACCAGCTTGTTTGTTTGCTACCTAAATTTTGGTCTCTCAGCAGATGATATTAATCATCAGAAAAGTGATTGGAGTTGAAGAAGTCAATTCAGGTTTTAGTTTTCTATTTTCAATTTTGAAAGTTCACCGCATTTATTTACTGATATTTTGTTTCATTTTCAGATCCTACTATGTTGTATTTGGAATGGCAAATGCCTTGTCTTCCCAGGTCCTTGATTACGGAAGTATGCTGATAAAACCAACTTTTAGTTTATAAGGCATCGGGATAACAAAGTCATTTGGAGTCATCTGAACCCTGAAGAAGTTGAACAAAATGGAGTGGAGTAACAAAGGTAGTTTTCTTTCAAATAACCATAATATCTGAAAAGGATGGAGACCAGTTGAATGCATGATCTACTGCTATCCTAATCAACAAGTTATTTTTTTGGGAGATTTTTTACTTTTACGGCAATCTATTGCCTGAATGAGAATTATAAGAAATTATAACGTCTGATTCTTTTTATATAACAAGACAATGATGCAAATTGATGTTTTCCACTGACTAAAACTTTTTTCCTCTTATAAGACATACAAAGGTAAGGGGCAGCATTACTAATGGTCTCTTTCTCCTTTTACTTAAAATAATCTGATTCAAGTTTTCTTCCAAACATCATCTCTTAAATATGTGCGTATATGATTATTTTTAAGAATATCAAAGGGCATATGGAGAAATATGTTTTAGAAGAGTAACAACTAATAGAGAACATCATCAGTTGTTTATAAAATTTCTTTCCCAACATTCATGAACTTCTAGCATATTAAATTTGCCAGCTTACTTGGGCATTTTGGTTGGTTTCCTTTCTACTTGTAAGCATCATTTCTAAGGCTAGGTGCATCATAGGAATATTAGATCAGTTCATTGTCCTATTTAGTTTAGATCCTTCTAGAACAAATCTTTGCTTGATTTTGACTATAACATGCTTGAATTTGTCAAGGGTTTATGACATTTGAGCATTGGTTGGAAGTTCTAACTTATTTGATGTTAAAGTACCAGAGTCATAATTTCTAGTGACTAGTGTTTTTTTCATTATTATCATTGGTATTATTGTTATTTTGGCAGAAATTGAAGATAAAGTGAAGAAGATCATGAAGCTTATTAAAAGTAAAGACCAAGAAGAGCAAGATGGAAGCACAAAAAACTCAGAAAGGGACTTGGAACTTGTCAGTCTCATTAAAGACTTCCATGATCAATACCAATCACTCTATTCTCAATATAATAATCTTAGAGGAGAGCCCCGGAAAAGATTTCGTGTCCGGAAAGGAAAGGAAGTTTCTTCCTCATCCGGCTCAGACTCAGAATATTACTCCTCCGAGGACATGGAGATTAATACTAGCAATATGAGAAATAGCTTTAAGAAAGATTTAAAAAATTCAAAGCCAGGAGCCACTGACATGAAGCAGAAATTTGTTACTGCAAATAAAGAAAAGGAAGCTTTAAATTCTGAATACCGGGAAGCTTTGAGCAAATTAAAAGCGGCAGAGACTATGAACAAAAATCTAAGAGATGAAGCAGATGAGAGAACAAGGGAACTTGCAGCTTTTGTGAAGGAGCATGAAGTTCATGGGAGTCAAACATCAGCTCAGATAAAGGAGTTAGAGGACCAGTTATCTAGCGTAAAGCTTGAGCTCGAAGTCTTGCATGGCCAGAAAAGAGATTTAGAAGCGCAATGTGCAATCAAAGAAACTGAAGCTAAACAATTAGAAGAGAAAAATATAGGACTGCATGCCCAGATTTCGAAACTTGAATCAGTGTCAGAAGAGAAAGAAAAAGAGATAGCTAATCTGCTGAAGAAACTGAAAGAAAATGAGACCACTTTGGCATCCAAAACTGAGGACTTGATGGCACAGGTCAGCTATCTCCAATCCGAGGTAGATTCTTTACGTGGTCCGCATAACCTAGCAAGAGATCAAGTCAAGCTCTTAAGGGATCAGGTCAGCCTAATGCAACGGGATTTGGTGTCCCTAACCAGTCTGAAAATTGAGTTGGAATTGCAGTTGGAGGGGAAAAGTAAAGAAACTTCAGAGTATCTGATACAGGTGAAAACTCTAAAAGAGGAACTAACAAAAAAGGCTGCTGTTGAGCAGAGAATGCTGAAAGAAAAAGAAGGGTTTCTGGTACGGGTGAAGGACCTGGAATTGGAAATGGAATCTATATGCAACCAGAAAAAAAAATCGGAAGATATGCTAGATGGTAGAATTCATGAGACCAAAAAGTTGATAGAAGAAAAGGAGAGACTGTGTGCTAGAATTTCAGAAATGGAGGATCAATTTACTGCTCTTCAAAGAAAATGTGGAAGTCCAGAAAATGAGGCTTCAAATACACAGAAAAGCCAGAAAGATATGCAGATTGTTAATGAAAAACAAGAATCTTCACATAGCCTGGCCGAGCTGGAACAACAAAACAATAAGTTGACAACCAAGATTTCTGATCAGCAGAGCATTCTGAAGGAACGGGAGGAAACTATCAGCAAACTAACCGAGGAGTTGAGACAAGTCAAAGGTCGGATCTCAGGATCCAAGATGAACCTACAAGTCGCAGAAAGGAAGATGTCGGAGATGGCAGAAGAGTTTCGCAAGAAACTTGAAGATAACATCCGAGTATTGTACCAGAGGATCCTGGTCGCAGAACAACTGCACAATGAAAACAAAGATAGCTACAAGAAGACAAAAGAGAGGCTTCAGGAAGAAAATAGACTGCTTGAGAAAAAGGTTGCATCTCATGAAGCTGAGTTGAGGACAATGAGGGATATATTCCAACCAGGAAACAATGCATTGTCTGGATTGGACTTAGTTGTCAGGAAGTTCGAGGCTGATGGAGACTTAGTGAGCCGCATATCTGATATCTCCAATGAACTTGTCTGTGCAAAGACTTGGGTCGCCGAGACAAACAATCAGAAAAAGAAATTGCAGGAAGAAGTGGATTGTCTGGTTGAACAACTGGAGGATAAGGAGGAAGAGGGATCCTTTTTGAGGGACAAGATATGTAATTTAGAAGCAAAGCTGGGCAGTCTAGGTGAGGAGAAGTTGAATCTGCTACAATCTGTTAGCCAACTTGAGAAGCAGATTGGAGAATTAGAGAAGAAAACAAAAGAGAAAGATGACGCTTTCTTCAGTCTTGCAGAAGAGAAGAGGGAGGCCATAAGGCAGCTCTGTGTCTTAATGGATTATTACCGCAACCAATGCAATTCTCTCAAGGAAGACATCTCAAAGATGGCTCTGCAAAGCAGTAAGGCAAGAACTTGAGTATGTTTGGTGTATGATATAAAAGGGTTATATTGTACTAAACTATACAATACATTTCTTTTGTTTAGAATTTTACACTGTATTAGGTGATACAAAGTATAACTCTTTGATGTAAGTGTATGGTATTATGCAATGAAAGTAGGCGGTATTAAGACCATATTGTATCGTATAATTGAATAAAATCCATCCTATTTATTCGCTAATTACAAACATTAGTGAATAGTAAACTATTGTTATTATTATCATAATTGTCATTGTTCCGACACAATACTGACTGTCTCCAGCCTGATTTAAAATGAGTCAACACTCAGGGTGGCGAAATCTGATCCTGAACTTCCTTGACAAAGGATTTGACCCTGATTGTCCCAAAATTAGGATCCAACTTTACCCTTAAATCGTTGATAATAGTTTTTATGAACAATATCTTGATTAATTGTCAATCATAGTTTTTTTATTTTTCTTGCGAATGTCATTCGTTTTCTTAGGCAGTCGTTGTGTTGGTTGTACACTTACTAGTCGATAGAATACTTAAAAAGATATTTGTAAACTTGCTTTCTTCATTTATCACTTATTCAGTTCTATGACAAGTCATTTTTTATTGCGTTTACCTCTTTTTTCTGCAAGTGTTGAATTCAATTCAACCTTATCCAATTCAGTATGGGAGGTCCATATCCGGGATCAACTGTAAGAATGCATTTTAGCAGTGCATATATCCTCTATGTAACTTCTCTGTTTTGATTTCTGTTCTATTGTTTTTAAATGAAGGAATATAAGATGATTCTATCTAATATTCAATCATATAAAAATCTATAATCATTTCAAAATATAAAGGTGTATATATACACACACGCACGCACGCACAAGCACACATAGACACACCAACTTGCTAAAATTAAAATATTTTTTACTTTTATTTCAAAATTAAAAAATTCTATTTTTTAATTAATAAAGATCCATTATTAATATGAGAAACTTCATTATTTAAGTTTCATTTTTATAATTATATCGTTTATAAATTTAAACAAAATTTATAATACATGACAAGATCAATGATCACAATGAATTATATGGTCTAACAAAAACAATAAATATAGTAAAAAACATTCTAAATACAATTTAATAACTAATTTTCTTCCTAAAAAACCAATATGCATATACAGCAATCTTAAATCGTAAATCTCATCAATGGAGCAACAGTAACCGGCTAACCGCATCAAATTCAAACCACAACCACAAGAAACACAACGAAACGCGGGAACCACTCGGTGTGGGCCTTTGGCGCCACTGGTGGCCCACAACTATCCAATCACTTTCACCCAAAAGTAATATATCGCGCGCGCTCTTGTTCCAACAACGAAACACTCAAATGACGAAACTTTGACCTGGAAGACGAAAAATTGAAGAGTGGATGGTGGTAACGTAATTAACAACAAACTTGGAGGGTAATCCGTTTTGAAGAGAAGGCTCCAAAGATTCCGTTTCCTGAAATTGAAGCTACAAATGCTGTACAAGTCACTTGGGAGTTTTGAGATTGCTCCTAGTCCAAACAAAACCACTTTTTTCCATTTAAAATTTTTCTTTAAATTAAAATTTGTAAGAAATAATTTCTCATTTCATTTCCCATTATCTCTCTTCTTCTTTGTCTCTCCTTCTCTCCCTCCGTGCTTGCGTGTTCAGACTTCAGAATCTCTCCCTTCAGTATCAGCTCTGACTCTTAGGTAATCGTTGCTTGTGAACTGATTAGTGTAATTGCTTCGAGGTGGTGGATTTCTTCAGTTAATCTTGATTGTAGTGGATTCGAATTCAGTTTCTGATCGGTATACTGTTATTTGAGTGTGAATTGATGATATCAAGTTTCTTATTGGAAATTTGAAAAAATAAATGATGATGTTAAGTTGTTGCAATGTAATGATGTTTGTTTTGTTACTGAGATTGAAGGTTTGATTCGTTTCTTGAAGTGGTTTTGTTGAATTCCAGATGATGTCGATTGAGTTCATGTTGAATTCAAAATGATTTGCTCCAAAAATATTGTTTAAAATCATGAGTTTCAGTTCTGGACCTTTTGGTCAAATTTAGAGGATTGGATTTAACTTGCTTTTTTTTACTTTTTTTTTTTGGTGAAATTCACTTATTTTGCTTGAAAATTTGAATTATCCAGAATCTCCAGATTGTTCAAATCAAAGAAGCTTGCTGGGGAAGACTGAAAGGGAAAGTAGAAACAAGGAAGAAATTCAATTTCAGGTAAATTAGGCAAAATTGTTTCCGTTAACTTCAATGATAATAGTTGAAAAGGAAAGAAATAGTTTCATGTTATTGGATGGCTTGTTATGTTAACCGAGTGAATATTAAATAACTAGGTTGCTTTTTAATCAAAAAACAAACAAAAAGAAACAGCTCACTTTAATATATATAATAGCTGTCCTTTTTTATCGTTTTAAATCGCCTTCTGAGGAATCCCTGGAGGGAGATGATGAATGATGAGGTGGCGCCAGATTATAACTGCTGCTAAAATAGTAACCTCCACTGGATCAACACCATTTGGATTCAAATATATTCTTCCACATCCCTCAATTTTAAATAATTAGAACTTATATATTATATTTTTTTATTATTACTCGTGTGTTTGTTCTTTTGACTCAATTGTATTTAGATCTTTAAATTATTTTAGACCTCTACTCAGTGAGATAAAAAGAATACATGCGTTTGAGTAGTGGACGGTGATCTCATGTTCTCAAGATCAAACCTTCCAAGAGTTTATTATTATTATTATTTATTAAACTTCAAAATATGCCATGACCTATACAGATGTCCATCCTTGTATCACTTGAATAAATATGGTATTTTGGTTTTGTTTACCCTTTGAAAGCCAGTGAAAAAAATGAAATGGAAGGTGAAATGGGTATTGTGATTGAGACCAATGGCACGTTCAATCGTTTATGTGCCTGGTCTTAATTAGATCATCACTTCACTGAAAAACTAAGTGAAATATTTTATCCTAACTGAGGTTCAAGTCATTTATTGCTGCTGGTATAAATTCATAAATGAGTAAATGCAGCTAGGGAGGTTAGGAATTGAGTTTGGCACCATTACTTTTGGCTAACGGCTATGCATTCATGAGCTAAAGCATTTACTGGATTGCTTAGAAAATTTATGACACAACCATCCAGATATAGGATCCGAGGAATAAAATCACATCAATGGCCTTTTTTGGCTATTCTGTCTCTGTGCTGTGACCATTGCACTTCTATATGAAATGATTTTACACGTAGAAGAACATATCATGCCCATGGATTAGTTGGCTGTTGCTTCCAGCATCTTCTTTCAAGTTCAAACTGTGATCCTTATATCATAGTTTTCAAAGTATTCTCAGTGCAAGAACTGATGAGGCAAATCCATAATAACATCTTTGATCTTGGGTGGGGTGGAGTCACAGCCGTCCTATGTTGCTATGTGTAATAATTTCTCCTAGCCGCATTATTATAACTTAAGTAAATCTTGAATAATTTTATTTCCTTTTGAATCACATCTTTAACTCTCTCTCTCTCACATTGTTGACAAATGTTCACATTATATACAACCTTGGTATGCTGCCTCACTTAATTAGAATGTTGAATGGATTTTGCTTCACAGTGTTTGGAAATTTAATAGGATACTTTAAATTCCGATTCTTAGGTTTTGAGCTCAAGATGGAGAGTGACTTGTCTTGATGCACACCTATTGAGGACACTTATTTGATATCCGAAGGGGATATGAGGAAGCATCATTGGAGGGAGTCCATAAAGTCCTTCTTTGGGAGTCACATTGATCCAGAAAAAGATGAACAGCTGAAAGGAAGTAAAATCGGTAATATACAATAACTTTGATTATTAAAAATCTAGAATGGAGATTAGATAGAGATCAATTTCCAGTCATTAGCTTAAGATAGACTTCAAATAACTTTTTCATCTTAACTATAAGTCTTTCCCTTGTATTTTTAATCATTGTCTAAGGTCCAAGACTCAAAAGTCTTTTGTTTACTGCAGAAATTGAGGACAAGATCAAAAAGATCTTGAAACATGTCCAGGGTGAGGATCTTGGAGAAAAAGATGGGGTCAAAGAATCACTTGTTGAGCTAATTGAAGATTTCCATGGAAAATATGAATCACTTTATTCGCAATATGATCATCTCAGAGGAGAACTAAGGAAAAAAATTCATGGCAAAAGAGAAAAGGGAGCTGATTCTTTTTCAAGCTCAGATTCAGACTCAGATTATTCATCGAAGGGAAAAGACAGTAAAAATGGAGAACTTGAAAGTGAATTTCGGAAGGTAACAGACAGCTTAAAGCAAGAACTTGATGCTGCAAATCGAGAAGTTTCTGATCTGAAGAGCAAGTTGACTGCTACAAATGAAGAAAAGAAAGTTTTAGATTTGGAATATCAAACAGCTTTGAATAAGATACAGGAAGCAGAAGAAATTATCAGAAATTTGAAGCTTGAAGCTGAAAGTTTAAACGATGAAAAGTTGAAACTTTCTGTTGAAAATGCAGAATTGAATAAAAAACTGGAGACTTCAGGTAAGATAGAAGCTGAGTTAAATGATGAAATTTCTGAATTGAAGAGGCAAGTGACTGCTACTGGTGAAGAGAAGGAAACTCTAAATTTGCAACATCAAACTGCTTTGGGAAAGATTCAAGAAGACGAGGAAATCATCCGAAATTTGAAGCTTGAAGTTGAAAGCGTAAATGCCGAAACGTTTAAACTTTCAGCAGATAATGCCAAACTGATTCAAGAGCTAGAAACTGCTGGTAAGATGGAAGCTGAGTTAAATCAAAGATTGGAAGATATTAGTCGAGATGGAGATAAACTGATAATGGAGAAAGAGACTGCCGTGAGAAGGAGAGAAGAGGGAGAAAGGATTATGGAAGAATTAAGAACTGCTGCTGATCGGCTGAATGATGAAAAACTAGTTCTTGTGCAAGAAGTGGAAACTCTTAGAGGGGGAATTTCTGATATGAAGCAGCAACTAGAATCTGCAAAACAGGAAGTTTCAGATTTACGGCACTCGCTGAATTCTACTGAGGAAGATAATAAATCTCTGACCTTGAAGGTCTCAGAGATTTCAAATGAGATCCAGCTGGCACAGAATATAATAGAAGATCTTAGGACCGAATCAAGTCAGTTAAAGGAGAAAATGGTTGAAAAAGAAAGGGAACTATCAAGTCTTGAAGATTTGCATGAGGTCGATGGCAAAGAATCATCAGGTCGAATAAAAGAATTAGAGGCTCAAATGACAGGCCTTGAACTGCAGCTGGAAGCTTTGCGATCCCAGAACAGAGATTTGGAAGCACAGATTGAGAGCAAAGCTACGGAAGTGAAACAACTGGGAGATGAAAATATAGGACTGCAAGCCCAAATTTTGGAGTGGGAAACAGTATCGAAAGAGAGAGAAAATGAACTCTCTTCTGTTATGAAGAAACTCGAGGCCAGTGAGAGTGAATCATTGTCTAGAATAGAGAATTTGACAGCACAGATCAGCAATCTGTCAGCTGACATAGAATCTTTGCGCACTCAGAAAGCCGAATTGGAAGGACAGATAGTACTTAAAAGTGATGAAGCATCGGCTCAAATCAAGGGCCTTGAACTGCAGCTGGAAGCTTTGCGATCCCAGAACAGAGATTTGGAAGCACAGATTGAGAGCAAAGCAACTGAAGTGAAACAACTGGGAGATGAAACTATACAACTGCAAGCCCAAATTTCGGAGGTGGAAACAGTATCGAAAGAAAGAGAAAATGAACTCTCTTCTGTTATGAAGAAACTCGAGGCTAGTGAGAGTGAATCATTGTCTAGAATAGAGAATTTGACGGGACAGATCAACAATCTGTTAACCAACATGGAGTCTTTGCGCACTCAGAAAGCCGAATTGGAAGGGCAGATAGTACTTAAGAGTGATGAAGCGTTGACTCAAGTCAAGGGCCTTGAACTGCAGCTGGAAGCTTTGCAATCCCAGAATAGAGATTTGGAAGCACAGATTGAGAGCAAAGCAACCGAAGTGAAACAACTAGGAGATGAAAATATACGACTGCAAGCCCAAATTTCGGAGTTGGAAACAGTATCGAAAGGAAGAGAAGGTGAACTTTCTTCTGTTATGAAGAAACTCGAGGCTAGTGAGAGTGAATCATTGTCTAGAATAGAGAATTTGACAGCTCAGATCAACAATCTGTTAGCTGAGATGGAGTCTCTGCGCACTCAGAAAGCCGAATTGGAAGGACAGGTAGTATTTAAAAGCGATGAAGCATCGACTCAAGTCAAGGGCCTTGAACTGCAGCTGGAAGCTTTGCAATCCCAGAATAGAGATTTGGAAGCACAGATTGAGAGCAAAGCAGCTGAAGTGAAACAACTGGAAGATGAAAATATTCGACTGCAAGCCCAAATTTTGGAGTTGGAAACAGTATCAAAAGAAAGAGAAAATGAACTCTCTTCTGTTATGAAGAAACTCGAGGCTAGTGAGAGTGAATCATTGTCTAGAATAGAGAATTTGACAGCACAGATCAACAAGCTGTTAGCTGAGATGGAGTCTCTGCGCACTCAGAAAGCCGAATTGGAAGGACAGATAGTATTTAAAAGTGATGAAGCATCGACTCAAGTGAAGGGCCTGATGGATCAGATCAACATGTTGCAGCAGGAATCAGAATCTCTACATAGCCAGCAAGCTGGATTGCAATTGCAGCTTGAGGTGAAAACTAAAGAAATTTCAGAATACATGATTCAGGTAGAAAATCTGAAAGAGGAGATAGTAAGCAAGACTGAAGTTGAGCAGAGAATTCTGGAAGAGAAAGAAAGTTTGACAGCACAAATAAAGAGTCTGGAGTTGGAGGTGGCCTCTCTAAGCAACCAGAAAAGTGATGCGGAAGAGCTGGTAAGACTTAAAATAGAAGAGAGCGGTCATTTAAGAGAGGAAAGGGCAGAACTACAGGACAAAGTATTTGAATTGGAGAAAGCTTTAACAGAGAGAGAAACTGAGTTATCTGCTCTGCAGGAGAAACATACGTACGTAGAGAATGAAGCTTCTGCAGGCATAACGGCCTTAACAGTGCAGGTTAACAATCTGCAACAGGAGTTGGATTCCTTGCAGGCCCAGAAGATCCAGTTGGAATCACAGCTTGCGAGAGAGAAACAAGAAGCTTCAGAAGGTCTTATCCAAATGGAAAATCAGAAAAATGAGTTAATGAGCCAGATCACAGATCAGCAGAACATGCTCAAAGAACAGGGAGATGCTTACAACAAGCTGAGTGAGGAGTATAAACAATTTGAAATTTCGTTCCAGGAATGCAAGGCAAATCTTGAGGCTGCAGAAAGGAAAATCGAGGAAATGACAGAAGAACTCGGTAATAATAACGAGTCTAAAGATCAGAAAGTGGCTGATTTGGAAGAAACAGTGGAAGACCTGAAACGAGAACTTGAAGTAAAAGGAGATGAACTGAGTACCTTGGTTGAGAATGTCCGTCAAATTGAAGTTAAGCTTCGCCTGTCAAACCAGAAGCTGCGGGTCACAGAACAATTACTAACCGAGAAGGAAGAGAGCTTCAGAAAAGCAGAAGCAAAGTTCCAAGAAGAACGGAGAATTCTGGAAGAAAGAGTTGCTTCGTTAACTGGAATTATTGCTGCAAACAACGAGGCTCATCGCAGGATGATCACAGATATCTCGGACAAAGTAAACAGCACTTTGGCTGGGCTAGAAATTGTGGTGCAGAAATTTGAAGGAGCCTACGGAAACTGTGAGTATGTAGCGGAAATATCAGAAGAGCTTCGGATTGCAAAGAATTGGGTCGTGGAGGCAAAGAAAGAAAGGGAACAACTGAAAATAGAAGTAAGCAAACTAGGTGAGCAACTACAAAACAAGAAACAACAGGAATTAAAGTTGAGAGAAAGGGTTGAGAAGCTAGAAGCAAAAGCAAGCAAGGAAGAAGCTGACAAGCAGAATCTGACAAAAGCAATGAATCAACTTGAGAAAAAAGTGGAAGTTTTGGAGACAATGATGAAGGAGAAGGAGGAGGGTATCTTGGGCCTTGGGGAGGAGAAGAGAGAGGCCATAAGGCAACTGTGCGTGTGGATTGAATATCACCGCAGCCGATATGATTATCTCAAGGAAGTGCTCTTAAAGACGACTGCCGCCAGAGTCCGGAGAGCAACGTAAGAAGTCTATTCATATCTTTCGTTCCAGTATGCATATTGTGGGTATTCTTTTTTTTTATTGGGTTGCATTTGCGGGCTACATTTTATTAGTTCATTTTTTTTGTTAAAAGGGGGGCGGTATTTGAACGTTATTAGTAGTTTGGCTTGTCTCTTACAATTTAGTCCCGGAATTCACTTTTCCTCCCTTTGTTAATCGAGCGTGTATAGGTGTTATGGTCCATTTTACTCAGCTTTCTCTTTCGCTGTTTAAGTATGATTTTGGGTTGCGCCATATATCGATTGCTGAATCTGTAAATAATTATTCTTCCTGCTGTTGCTTTTTCTTTTGATTTCGTTGATGAATTTCGCATGAAAAAAAAGTCGAAGTAAAATTATAGTAGGACAGTCCGCTTCTCTTTACCCGGTTCTTTTAATTTAATTTAATCTTTGTGAAGTGTGTAATGTAAAATTTTGTATAAATTTTATACATAAATATAGTATAAAATTGATGCTAAATATTACAAAAATGTAACCGGTACTTGGATGTTGTAGCATTTCCCGTAGTGGACATAAATGCTCGGTAGCTGTGTGTCTAGTGCTTCCTACGTCTTCCTTCCATGTTCATATTTGTCACCCTGTAATGGCTATCTAGTGTACACATGGGATCACATTTGGATCATCACCACGCGCAGCCAACTTAAAGATGGCTTCGAGGCTTTTTGTATTTCATAATCAAATATTTGAACAATAAAATTATATATACAGACATTTTTATATACATAATTTGTACAATCTAAAATATCATCACAATCTTACTAGATGAATATTTTTTTAAAATTTTATTTATTTATTATTCCTACATGAGGTTTCTTAAATTTGATGTTTTCAATATTTTTTTATTTTTACTCGAGTGTATTATTTAAATTGTATAAAGTGAGTATGTATGTAATATTGCTCGTATTTGAAACCTTAATGGCATGTCATGGTAACGGCTTTGGCTGCCTTTCATAATGGCAAATTTCCTACTAGTGTATTTTCAATAGTAACACATAATAGAGACCAAGGTTGATGCTGAGAATTTAAGATTTTAAAGTGATACTTTTACAACCATTTAATAAAACTATGGCTTGCCACCAATCGATTAGCGGAAAGTCATAGACTTCCTATTTGGCTTGTCATATTAACGTAGTAAATAATGACTTCGACCAAAGCCATGAATAAAAATGAACAACGTGAAGAATCAAACATTGATTTGTCCATCATGCGTCACAAGATCACTGGATTCACAAGCCAGCTGGTCACAAATTTCATGCAAAAATTATCGAGTTGACTGTTATGGAATTTGTTAAGTACTAGATTCTATTTAATAACTACTCACAAACAGAGCTGGGGAAAAATTCACCTCAAAAATACTAGATTGCATTTCGCGCATCTTTCCTTGGAAATACTTATTGCCACATGTATGAATAGATACTAAAAACTAAGGTGGGTTTAGATCAAGACAAATGAGTAATAAACAGGGAGGGATACCAACACTGGCCAAATGCAGGATTTAAAATTCTCCCCTACCTGCAAATAAAATATCATTCCTGTTTCCTCCTAATATTCTCACCAAATAAACAGAGAACATCTAAAAGAATCTTGGAGATCCTCTTGCCTTAGTCGGATATCCTCACCTCAACTCCGAGAATGTCCTTCACCATTTCGTATGTCACAAACGCAATTGCTATGGAAGGGACCACCTAAAGGAAATGGCAAAGAGTGTTATATATGTTTCCACACCACATTACTTCATCCACTATCCAATTACTTATAGAACAAATCAAATGAAGGTATAACTAGACTAATGCTTTCTTTTAAAAATGAAAAGGATTGATCATGCAAAGAATGTAATCCAGAAAATAACAGACAGTTTCTCAAATTAATTATTGAACTGTAAATAATATCATATGCAGCTGGTGACAGTCTAAGCTATTACACTCACCTTCACAGAATTAGGAACCAAACCCTTGTACAATGCTCCGAATCCCTCATGCCGAACTGTTTTTCTGAAAGTATCAATCATGCCATTATATTCAAGGGGCGCCTTGCTCTTTCCATCACCAGTGACAACTGAAGCAGCATCTTTCCATCCCACCATCTGCATTCTTCTTCGGACGACATCAAGGGGATAAGCAACTGTCTGGCCAACAGTTCCAGCAGCAGCCCCACAAGCAAGCCTAGTAGTCACACTCAACTCATTGTCTTCAACCAGTCCAAATGCTTTGCTTTTGATCAGCCAGTCTTTCAGTGATTCATACACAGCAAAGTTGAGACCCACATATGGTATCTGTAAATGTCAGAATAGATTAAGGACCCTACATACAGAAATTTGGATGTGGGTTTCTTTTATGGATTTTTTAGCATTTGAAAATTCAGTGAATGTTAAATGGTTTTCATTTTAATGTTGAAAAGATGCGCAAACCCCTATTATGTCCTGTTTAAAGGCAACCCATCACCAAAATCAGAAATCTATGAGCATGATGCACCTAAACATATACTTCTCCAATACAAATGCACAGCACATATGAATACTTACAAACTTGTGGTTACTATTGCAATATAGTACGCCAATAAAGACAAACATTTACTTACTACTCCTATGACAGAAGGTAGCCAGCCTTTGTACAAAGCCCGAGGACCTTCCTCTCGTAGGACGGTTGTCAGAGCATGGAATATTCCCCTGTACTGGCGAGGAGACTTGTCTGTCTGCCAAAATACGTGTACAAAACTAAGCTGTCCATTTATATGGGGTAAAAATATTTTCTCTCACAAAGAATAGATCTGGATCAAATCACAAAAGGAAATTCCTCCAAGTACCTGGACAGTTAGCCGACCTCGTACCATGTCCATTGGATAAGTGGCTGACATGGCAATAATTCCAGCACATGCACCAGCTCCAAGGCGTAGAAGAGGAGTAAGCTCAGCCTCTTCTGCAAGAGATAATGAAGAATTAACTATTAAATCTCATTAGCTTTCTTTTTCACTCTCTCGCCGCATCAAATTTTACATGACAAACAAGCATACAATTACGTTAATCCACATATGCAAGCTGATGACAACGTTGAGCACAATCATGAAGAATATTAAAAAACCTGGAAAAGTCATTCCTCCTTGATCAGAAACCATCATACAGGCATTAATGTCAGATATTAAGAAGGCAAATGAAAGAAAAAGATAACCTGGTAAAATGTCTAGATGCACATACAAACCATTAACACAGAAGTTTTTAACAAAAATACAATCCAAAACATCAACACTGTCTGCATGATATCAATGCACAGCACCAAATACATAAACGAGAAAACAGTGAAAAACTTTGTATTTAGGACTACCAATTGGTTATAAAGCTCATAAAAATTCAAAAGTGTAGTTGAGAGGGGTGGAAGGAATAAAGAAGCAGATATTCTTACCATTTCCAGATTGCTGGCGGTAAAACCATAAAATACCCCTGTTCACAAAAGTTGGTAAAGAATGAAAATGTATCAGATAGAAGGCTGAAAAGGTACAGGGATAAAAGCCCATGTAATGAACAATACATGAAGTATAACTTGCATTTGCATAAGATAGAGGAATTTGACTATAAAACAGTAAAAATTACTAATATAGAAGAAGAGGAAGCAGCAGAACATACTTAGATGCTTCCTCATAACTAAAGAACTTGACTGCTGAGTTGGGGACAATGCGAGCGCAATTAGTTCCATTGCCTTTAAACAAACCTCTAAAACCCTCAGTTTTCCATATATATTTCAAGCCCTGAATTGTTCCATTGTATTTTATACTATGAGGATTTTGGACCTGCATATTTCAGAACCAAATTCTGTTACCCTAGCAAAGACAACAATAACCATTAAAATATTCTTCCCAATCAACAAAAATCATCATACCCGCATATCTACAATACCCATGAGAGATAAAAATTTCACATGATAACAAAGATCATCTTTTTGACAACAAGTAACTAAATTACCTGGAGCAAAATTTTTAACCTTTCTAAAGGAGCAACGGCTGTGCGTGACCTGTAATAGATAGCAGATGAATACCATTATATAAACTAACTGTAACAGAGAAGTCACTCCAAGAATACAATTTACAACAGTAGAAGTTCATTTTGCCATAATCACAACTAACTAAGTTCTAGATTCAATTGCAGTTAGTTCGCTTTAACTATATACGCAAACAAGAGAATCCTATATACTTATACTAATTCAAAAATTTAATAGTTTAAATTGAAAAAACCAAATTTAGCCAATATTAAACATAAAATCTAGAATTTTTATTTAAAAAATCTTCTTTTTTTTGCGTCGAAAATAGATTCATTAACAGTCAGAATATAAATATGAGAAAACTCAACAATGCTCAAACGAATAAACTTTACGAAAATAAATAAAAAGAATGGAAAATAAAACAGATCAAACGAAACTCACACTCCACCGGCGATGCCACCGGCGATGAGAGACTTAGAGATAGAGACAAGCGCATGGCTAGGCGCCTTCACTCCTTCGCTGGCTAGCTTCGCCTCTTCCGCAAGATTCACGAACGTCGAAACCGCAGCCTCACTCGTCTTCACGTCCTCCCTTGAAGCCATTCAATTCTCAATTAAAAAAAAAAAAAGAAAAAAGAGAAAAGAGAAAAAAACCCTAAGTTCCCCGGTCAAACTCACGGCGTTGACCGTGGCCGACTTTCGTCAGGCTTTTTCTTTTTCTCTTTTATGTAATTTTTGGGAAATTTAGAGGGGAAAGTGAGTGAGCATTTATTTTGAGGTTTTCACAGAGAGACGAGACTTCAAGAGTGACTGAGAGAGAGAGGGCGGAGGCGCCTTCCTTTGCTTTGCTTTGCAATGAGAGAGAAGATCATTCGCGTAGGTATCTCTCCATTTAAATATTATTTTATTATTTTTTACCAAAATCAAAATAAAAATACTGAATTTTTATTATAGAAAGAAAACAGAAAAAACAGAATTCTGTTATACTCTCGCCGCGTTCGTCACGCTAATTGGGACTTTATTATTGAAGTTCTCTATTTTAATTTTTGCTTTTTTTTTTTTTTAATATAAGCACTTCGGTCTATGAGATACTCTGAACGCCTTTATTTCGACATCTTTACCGACCAAAAGGGTTTTTAAAATATTAAAAAACCCTTTTTAAATTTTTTTATCGTTTAATTGTTAATTAAAAATAATTTATAAATAATTAAAAAAATTATTTTATGTCTACTGTAAGGAGAAATCCAAAATTGAAGTTTTTAGAAAAAGTTCTTTTTGAGCTTTTTTTTAAGTCTTGAAATATCAAATATATCCCCATTTAATTTTAAATATTTTACTTTATATTTTCTTATAACAAAACTCTATTTTAATAATTTAATTATAATAAGTATTTTTATATTTATTTTATCAAACAATTAATAACTTTTTTTAATAAAAACTCTTTCTAGCCTAAAAAGATCTACTTCAATAAGCTTTACTTGAAGAAGCTGAAACAAACAAGCTCTCAAATGAATATGCTTGTTAGTAATGTGTATTTTAACACAAAAAATTCTTTCCACTAAAAATAATGAAAATTACATTTTCCAAAAAAAAAAAGGATTTAACATATTTTTAGTATTTTGCATTTCTATAGTATGAAAAGAAAAGCCCAAATGTATTCTTTTCCCCAAGTTTAGGGCAAGGAATCCATCTAGCATGCCCTAAAAACTCTCCTTATTTTTTTCCATTAAATTAAAAAAATTGAGTTGCTTTAATATTAGAGTTAGCAGAATTATATATCTTTTTGCTGGGTAGCCCTCAAGGGAGGATTTAGATTCCCGTAAAATAGTGGATTGGGAATATTTTTGGCAAGATTTTTTTGCGCGCTTTAACTCGCACCCATTTTTACTTAAAGGTACAAGAATCTTGTGATGTAGTCCTTCTCATATCATGAGCAAAGCAAAAATTGTATATTTGTGGGTGAGCATTATCCAAACTTGAACTTGTGTTTCGGGGAAACACATAAATATTGGTCAGATTATTATCATTCATTAAATCGGATTCAACATTTGAAAAGGAAACACCTTCATCCTCCTTCTCTCCTCCCCATTTAGTTGATCTCATGACTCTTCGCAACAATCAAAATTAAAGGCTTCTATGTGATGTCAATATCCTCCCAACCCTACCAAAAATATTTATATATTTCATGTGTCGGCATGGATGTCCCCCTCTACAACGTGGACTAGCTCTGATATCAATTATTACAAACTCATAGATAGAATTTACCCTTAAAAATTGGCTTACAAGGGGAGAGTGTCCATAGGCTTATAAGTCATCAACTAATCCTATACTTAGTCGATGTATTACCCTAATAACACTACCAACTAATCTCATACTTAGTTGATGTGGATCGAATCAATAACATTTATATCCACCCGTGTTGATGTGATATTTCGTGATTAACCAATTTAATGTGTAACAAATTATGAATAAAATTTCCTATAACATATCAACACAGTGATTTTTCAAACTATTTTGTTTGTTTGAATAAGTAGGGATTGATATTGCTGACCCTTAAATATTGCGATAAGATAAGTATTTCCTCCTTTCAAGGCCTTATCCTGAGTGTCAGCATCTAACTGGAAGCCAAATTCTGGGAAATTTTTCACATGTACATGTGCTTGACGTCCACATATTTTTTCATGGGTGTCATTTTCCAACATAACAATTCACTAATTAACCTCAGCCTCGACCTTCAACCGAAAAGTCTCTGGAAATCTTCGTCAAGTCTTTTCTTTTATATTTTCTTTTCGTACGGGATAA
Organism: Boswellia sacra; assembly: GCA_013180625.2. NCBI lineage: Eukaryota > Viridiplantae > Streptophyta > Magnoliopsida > Sapindales > Burseraceae > Boswellia > Boswellia sacra. The sequence goes on along the minus strand of SNVD02006955.1, from coordinate 1,172,829 downwards.
ATTTATATCCACAAACTCAAAAATAATTTGCATTTTCCTATCGTTAATTTTCAGAATTGAACAAATAGATGTTTCATTTGTTTTTCAATAATTAAAATTGTAGTGTGTACACATAATCTCTAATTTAAAAATTCATATATTATTAGTGGAGGTTTTTCTTGACCATCACTTCGGGTAAAGACGCAAACAGCCAACAGGGAAGGTGAGAATAGGCTTCGACATTGATGTTGCCTTGTGTCTTTTATTTTTATTTTTTACTTGGTTAAAATGACCTCAATTAAGAAGAGGAATATGGGATCCAATCTTTTCTTTCACTAAAGTCGAAGCTGTTATTTTCTGGGTACTCTATTATAAGATAAAAACAGAATTTGTCTTGTAGGTTCTCGTAATCAACGATTCTGGGCCATGCCACTTATCAACACTGGACGCTATGAGAGGGACTCTCCTGTTAGGTCATTCTAGGAATCGAATATGGTCACAAATGTTGAACAGTTGTGCTCCACTCACCTGTGTTTGTGACTTCTGTCAACTTTGGATTTAAAAGAGCATTAAAAAAAAAAGGTTCTTCCATAATTAGTGAAATATTAAGTAGAGAGCTTCCACTTCCATAAGCTCTTTTAACCCCAATTATAGCGCACAACATTAGCTAGTACCAACTTGTACTTTCTCCCCCCGCTTCATTAATTAAGCAAATTATAAATCAGGAATTACATTTGATATACTGTCACCCTCACTTGATGAGTATAACAGTAGCATCTTTATTGTACATGTACACAAAGATATCATATACGACTAGTGTTGGACCAACTTTACAAACCACTTTTTGCACATGGGCCGGACTCCATTAGCTTAATGACTTCACAAGCCCGATTCAAACATGCAACTCCCAGATTAGCATGATCCTAAGTCCTAACACCATGCTTTAAAAAAAAAAAATTAAGTTGACAAATGAAGAGTCAATATTAATATTTAACCTTTAATGTCTATCCAATGAATAGTTATACTTATATATTAATCTAAACAACTAAATTCATATAATCCGACGTGACACAAATTTACGAGATAGATAAATTAAGCGAGACCCTTTTATCAATAATTTTATACTAAATTAGGTTGTATGAGTTTTGATTGTATAAGTTTGTTCTACGTTTGGAATTATTCATTTAGAATCAAATAATTGGGAGCATTCAAAGGTTTTCAGAAGAAGAGGGAAGCCCTTCATCAAGTGTGTAGAGAAGAACTTGAGGGGGGGGAAGCCTTTTAAGTTGAACAAAATATGTTAGATACAATTTTTTTCCTTTATTTGTTTATTATATTTTTCACACTTTTGAACCCCGGAATGTCTTGAACTGTAAGGGCTTTGACTTGGCAATGACATTACTATTTTAGATGATTGAAAAAAAAAATCACAAGAAGAATCACGATCAAGGAATAAAAGTAAGAATCAGTAAAAAAAAAATAAAAATAAAAAATCTTATGCTTTGCAAACCAGAGAAAAGCTACCATGCACCCGCTGCAATGCAGCGTGAGCAATCAGCGCGCGCGCGGCAGCTTGTCTCTGTGAACTGAAGGGTTCGTTGCGGTCACTTCGTTCCGCTGTTGTCCGAAGTGGCTTATTGGACTGAAGCCCATCATTTCAAACATCTGGCCCACCACCATAAATGGTAAGGGTAGTTTATCGCCACTAGGCCCATGATCGGCCCAAAATTTCGACGTCGGTCAATTTAGGTCAGTATTTTGCAGCGTCAAACATAATTTTCGATCAATTTCAGAACTAAAGATTAGGTCAAAGATGTCACTATAACTTGTAAGAACGCGTAATTATGATATTATTATTATTTCCTCAGAGTTACGGTAACGAGAAATTGATGGTGGGGATCCTTTTTCTCCTCCTCCTCCTTTCTATGTTATATTTTTTTAATCATAATGGGAACGACAAGCCGGGGTGCTGCAGTGAAAAGGCACAACGTGGTTTGACATTTAGCTACTCTCCCTGTAGACCCCACACGCGTTTCCCAATTACATTCGAACACAAATATCTTACAAAATAATATTAACCATCGGCAACTTTTATTATCCGCTAATTATCCATATTTATTGATTTTTTTTTTATATAATAGTTCTGTTCATATTCTAAAACATCCTTAATTTTTTTTATATATGATAGTAACTTTCATATTCTAAATCATCCATTGCATAGATGAAACAACGATAAGATAATTGTAATTTTTATTTTTATTCTCGTTGATAAAGGGATTTTACAAGTTTGTGTAGGTATTATTTACTTTGGACCAATCTTGCATGCTTTTGTCTAAAAGACGTCTTCGTTAGGAAGAGAAGAGAGTAAACATTTAATTATAAATAACAAGTCAATCTACTATAAAAGAAACATGAGACAATAATATTGTGATTGCGAATTATTTGTTTGTGAATTCAATGTAAAGTAACTAATCGAGCATTGTAATGCTTTTATTAAAAGAAATACTATTTGTAAGTAAATGTAGTATGAGTAATATTAAATTTATAAAAATTTATATACAAATTGATATTTTATACCAAAAAATTAAATTCATTTATGTGAAATAATTTATTGTTCCGAGTAATTCCATCCTAATTTGTGTAAAAATAATTCTAAAGATAATATTAGTTATTAATATTAATTATCAACAAAAAGAAGATTTCAATTGTATCAAAGTGGCTGACAGACGTGTAATCACTATTGTCAATTTGGTGTTTTATGATAATCTAAACTCTCGAAAAGGTCAAAAGGAAATAAAGGCGTTGAAATAAATGAGTTTTTCTAAGACTGACCCAGCTAGCCTTTCCCATTAATGTCAATCACAACTGATTAATAAATGAGTGACAAAGTCAAAATACTTTATTATATCTTAATCTTGGAGCAAAAGTTTAGTAATATGCAGGTGAAAATGTATCCAAAAACTACGAATAGAAAATCCTAGAACAAAAACTATGATGTTTGATAACGCATTCACTAATCTTCAAATACATATATATTTTGTGAATCAAAGATTAACAAAATAGTTAAGATTTTTGTGTATGTAGATTGTAAGAATGTGATTTAATTCTGTTGAAAAGGTCTGAGCTTGGCGTTCTCTGCGACAACTTGATTGAATACGAATTATACGAAGTACAAGCACAATCGTACAGGTTGTTTATCTCTTCTTCAAGACGCACAGGTCCTGTCACTGGTCGTTCGTCAGCACCAGCCGCATCTCTGCTTTCTTCAGTTCAGCTCATAGCACACGTTACTATTTACAGTCTTTTTCTTTTCTACAAATCGAAGAACGTTCAAACTATAACCGTGTTACTTATTACATTTAACCACACAACACAACAAAAGACAACACAACGCAACACATTTATCTTCTCATTCATTTTCCGGGAAAATTGTTGGGAATTGTGTCACCTTTTTCCTTCCTTCCCTCCCTCCCTCCATCCAAACTTCCCTTTTTATGGGAAACTAAACTACAGATTCTTTGTCTTAAAAAACTCTTTTTTTTTTCTTGAGAAAAGTTGTTTGTTTGTTAGTTTATCATAGGTAAGAGTCCAAGTTTTGTTTTTTTATTAAATGTAATCGTGTCATATTCCATGTTTTGTTTGTAAAACAAGTTGTGAGAATTTCTCAGAAACCTTGAAGTTCGCATAAAAAGAAACTACAGTGGAATCTTGTGCACGTCATCCTTTTGTTTATTTACTTCTTTAGTTTAACGTTTGTTTTTGAGTTCTTTCTGTTTATGGTTTTGAAGATCCAACAAATCTAATGTAAATGTAGTGGCGGAATTTCGAGTTTGTTTAGGCTTGTAGAGAGTTTGTGGTCCATTTTCAGATTCTGGGTCGTCGTTTTTGATGCATTGCAATGGCTCAAGCACCCAAGATTCGATTGGTTCGTTGCCCCAAGTGTGGAAATCTGCTACCAGAGCTCCCTGACTACTCTGTTTATGCGTGTGGAGGTTGTGGTGCTGTTCTTAAAGGTCAGTCTTTTTTTGTTTTCTTACTGTTAATGTTTATAATTTTCTTTGCTGTAGCCTAGTTTGGTTGCTGAGAAATCAAAGCAAAATAGAAGAGAATTTAATACAATTGTATTTGTATAAGCTGTCCCATATGATTTGTTCTTTTCTATTTTGACTGGTTTTTGTAACTTGCAATGAAGTTTCCATTATTTTTAATGCTTGCTTTGGTTTCTAAGAAAGCAAACCGGCCAATTGGCTTTTGGCTAAGTCTGTGAGAATTTAAGTTGATGGTTGATGGTGATGCTGCAGCCAAGAAGAAAGCGTCTGCTAGTGATGAACTTTTGGAGAAATCTGATAAAGGGAAGAATGTAGAGGGTAATTCGAAAATGGAAAATATGTCAGCAGAAGTGACTGGTAGTTTAGATAGCTTACAGGAGAATGGGAGGGACAGTGATGGGGTTGAGCTTTGTAGGAGAAAAGATATAGTTATGGCGGAAAGTGACGTGAGAATGGATGGTGTTTCTCCTTCAAGAACAGAAAATCAAGAGGTTTTGATTTGTTCAAAGGATATAAGCACCAAGGAAGAGAATAAGGGTACGGGACTTGGTCAAAGTAATGTTGAGAAAAAAATTGGGCATGTTGATCTAAGTAAGCAATCTTTGAGGTACCCAATTGGCGATTGCGTTGGTGGAGATGATCAAGACATGAACTTGAATGGGTCCAAGTCTGTTAATACTAGCACGGTGGAGGGCACTGTTGAGGTTTCAGGCCAATTCGAACATTCTGATGAGGTCTTGAGATCAAGGGTGATTTTTGGTAGGTCAGGTGTGGAAACAGAAGGGTTTTGGGGATTTGATGAAGAACGCAGAGCAGTTCCAGAAGACAGTAGATTTTCTCAACCGTTTGCTTATCCTGGTGAAGGGCCTTCAAACTATAAGCGAAATTCATTCTATGCTCATGGTCATCCAATGAAGAACTTTGGCTACCTGGATAGGCCTAATCTAGTTGAAAGATTAGAACCAGACCGAGCTGAATTCCTCTGGAAGTTGAATGAGTTGAAGGAACAAATCAGCAGATTGGAGGAGAAACCAAGGGCAAAATTTCCAGATGCGAAGCAAATGGGTCCTCCTGAGTTGCATGGGCGGCATGCCGCTTATAATGTTTCAATGCAATCGTTTCCCCGGGGTGATCAGGTTTCAAAACCACCTAATTTCAATCACAGCCATGGACCTACTTCGTTTGTGAATGATCATAACTTCCATATGCATAACTTCTATCCTACTCCAAGGCATGTCCCGAATATGAACCCAGGGCTGAACTATGAGGATTCATTTCGGTCACAGATGCTGAGGACACCTCCCAATCAACCACCTCCTCACTACCCCAAACATATACCTCACGAATACTTTTCAGGACGATCCATGGGTTTCAATCAAGATATCCATGCATCCAGTTCACAGGAATTCTTTCTTCATCAGCCTACATGCTCATGTTTACACTGCTACCACAAGAATTGGCAACTTCCTCCAAAAGCCCCCGCCACAGGTTTTAGCATTAGGACTGCCCAGGATACAATGAGATCCAATTTCCACCATCATGTCGATCCTGTTAATTTTGGTCCAAAGAGTCATGATTCTCTTGGCGCCATTCCTCATTTGCATTCTCAAGATCCACTGCCACACAGCAAATTGTCCATGGACTTCGGTTCAGATTTTCACGGTTTTTATCACAGTCGTCCTAGAAGGCTGGTGGTAGCAGATGGGAATAGACGGCATTCTCTTCCCATAGCAGGCGGTGCTCCATTTATAACATGCCGTAAATGCTCTGAGTTGCTAAAGCTGCCTACGAAAGTTATGACAAGGGCAAACAATCAGCAGAAACTACAATGTGGTTCTTGCTCAACTATCAATTCACTTGAATTTAAGAACAAGAGGCTCATAATTTCTTTTGCCACCGAAACTGAGCAGGTTTTTTCTAAGGCTGATGATGGTTTGGATAACCATTTTAATCAAGGCATAAGTTCTCGTGATTGTTCGAGTGCTGATAGCATGAAATCCTGTTTTGTTGACTTTGATAATTCTGGTTATCACTTCCAGACTGCTGATACCAAAGAGAAATTTCTATCAGAAGACCAGAGGTTGAACTTGAGTGAATCTGAGAAGGGACAAGGCTGTAGCCCGGATAGTGTAATTGTGCACGGAGATATTTCCAATTCTGCCGAGCTGCCCTCCAAAGATGACATCTCCAGGACCATTGCAGCTTCAGATTTAAATTATAATTTTGAATATTCCTCTTCTATCCATCCAGTGAGCTGTCTTGAGAAGGGAAACAGGAGTAAAAAGTTAGATCAAGAGGATGCTGTTCTTAATGATATTGCCCATGAACTGAATGCTGGGAATGATGCATCAGTAGAAATTGAGGTGGAAGTTTCTTTCAATGATTATCTAAATAACAGTTTGTCTCAGAAGTCTGTTGAGTTAAGCAGAGAAGAAGATCAACCGAGGATCAAGAAGGGCCAAAAAACTTTCTTGGTGGGGCTTCTCAGGAAAAGCTTTGGAGATTTCTCAAGATCTAATCAAAGCACAGAGGATGAAAGACCTAATGTATCAGTTAATGGGCAGCCTATACCAAATCGTTTGGTTAAAAAAGCTGAAAGGCTTGCAGGGCCTATTGAATCTGGAGACTACTGGTGAGGTTTTTTCCACCGGTTTGCATCAGGTTTTAGAATCCTTGAATATATGTCTAAGCATGCTTACTTATTAGTGTAGATCTATGCTGAAAGGTGGCATGCAGTTAACACATTAACACAAACATAACAAGATAACACCTTACAGTTTGATAACTGAAAGAAAGGATGAATTACTTCTTTCTCCTCAAAATGAAGCATATACATTACGTTTCCTAGTTTTGTTGTGATTGAAATATTTATGGTTCTTCATATTTCCTATCTGCATTTACCAGGTATGATTTCCAAGCTGGATTCTGGGGTGTGATGGGACAACCTTGCCTGGGCATAATAACTGTGAGTTCAGTTGACTCTTGGTATGTAATTTTCTTTACACAGTAACAGTTTTCTTGTTCGTCTATAAATAGTTTGTCGCTGTTGTTTTGCAGCCATTTATCAAAGAATTCAATTATCCCATGCCAGCAAATTGTGCAGCTGGAAACACAGGTGTATATGTGAATGGGAGAGAGCTTCATCAGATAGATTTGGACCTCCTTGCCAGCAGAGGACTACCAGTTATGAGAGATAAGAACTATGTTGTTGAGTTTTCTGGGAGAGTTCTGGATAAGGACTCTGGTGAAGAATTAGATAGTCTTGGCAAACTTGCCCCAACGTAATGCTTCTATTCAGTCACAATTTGTTATTATTTGTGTTGAAATTCTGGTAGGATGTTGAAATAAGTTCTTGGAATTTAGAATCTATCAAAACCATATCTACGGCCTTAGATTCCAATACTTTAGTTTGTCTCACCTGTCCTTTGTCTACACCCTATCCCTCTGAAACCAAATAACATGCTGACTAGCAAGTAGTATACCATCATGTTCCACCACTCAGTGGGCTCTGAAACAGATCATAGTTTGTGTTCCAGAGTTGGAAATCTTCAATAAAGTCAATTTAGCCAGTTAGAATATTAGATCATCAATTCAGTTCCACTTCAGCAACTTCTATTCGTGTATTGTTAGTTGTCATGTAAAGTTATAAAATTTGCTTTCAAGACCACAAAATTTTATTTTCTCATTGAGGATTTGTTGACTATTGACATTTTTTAACAGAGTTGCGAAGGAAAAGCGTGGATTTGGCATGCGAGTTCCTAAAGTGGCCTTGTGATTTAGAGAATATACAGTTGCAGCTACATCTGTTTGCTGTAAAAATGTAAAAAATAGGGCGATTTTCCGCACACAACTGGTAAGTCGAGGTCTTTCTTGACACATATCTGTGAAAAGGAGAAGTTGAAATGAAATAGTTTACATGCTTGTTTATAAATTTGTGCATCCCCTAGGTGGGCAAAGTGATCGGATATAGATTGTCAGCTGCATTAATCTGATGTGGAGTAATCCAGCTGCTTGCTTGATCTACTCTTCTGAACTGTTGTTAATCTCTAGACGAACACTTAAAAAGGTGCGTCTTGGAAGTGCTTCTCTTACTAATAGGTATCCGGTGAAGAAGATTTTCCAATGATCCTTCTGGCTTTCACGATTAGTTTGTTTGTCTGTTTGGTTTTTATCTTTTTAATTTTAATAACTAAAGCTCCTATTTGGTAAAAATGATGGCGCCTGTGGATGCATTCTAAATTAAATTAATTTGTTACTTGCAGTGTAATACTCAATAAAACAGTGCATACTCACCTATTGGTTTTTAAAAGTTTTGGTTAAGTACTTTGTGAATATCTTATTCAAGGAGCTCTTTGTCCTTAAAAAATATACCATTTTGAGAGCACAATGCAGATACCAATCTAGTCAATTTGAGTAACAATAGAGAAGCAGATTGTTCGCAATATAAAATTGTGCCCTTCTGTCTTATACTTAAATTTGTTTAATATACTATCAACTTCTTAAATTTGTTGAGAGGGCAGTGTGTGGTTGGAAAGCAGATACTTAACATTCAGGAAGGCTGCTCGTCATCAATCATGAAAACAACACAACCAGATAAAAAGAAAACTAGTCAGTCCACCATATTGATACTTCGAGAATGAATGATGTTTTGTCGGTAGAAGAAGAGGGGTCCATTTCTAAGTTATAATATGAACTTTGTTATGCTATAATTTTCCAATGTCAATGTGAACGTTTTGTGTTAGCTAGACCTAAACCTTTCCAACTCACAATATTTCATATCACTATCAGCCAACCTTGCTGGAGTTGACAGGAATCCTGGCGCCAATTTAGATGTGTGCTTTGGTTGTAAATGAGACCAAGTCAAAGAATGAACCAAACTCTGTTACCGAAAAGTAGTCCTAAAATCGGACAAAATTTTCAGTCTTTTGGCCCCATATGCAATTACATTGAGCTATAACTGAGAAGTACCAAAATGGCCTGAAAGTTTCTTGTACGCACAATGTGGAAGTTAGCATGCCAAAAAAACACTCTCTAATTCACAAAAAAAGTGCTCACGAGACAGGAGCATTAGTGGTCCTTACGTATCTTCAATAAAATTTGATTTCATTAAAAAATGACCATCATAACCGAGCTCATAATGATGAGATTTTACCTAAAAATCTTGTGTGCTGGCTTTCGCCCTGTCTCACCATAATGGAAAAAGGAATCCTCAAACCCTCAAAGCGCACATGTGCCTGATGAGCTCCGGAAAATCTTAAATAAAGGCCGCCGGGCTTCATCCAATCAATGGCTTCAATTTGGCATCAGCTGATTCAAGTTGCGCTTAGTTGACTCAAACTTTTGGCTTCAGAAAATTTTTTCTAAAAAAAATTGGAAGTGTAAAATGAGGTGAAACCAAACAGAGGTTTGATTATACTACTCTTCTAAACGAGTTGGTATATACTAATTACCCTAAAACTTATTTACTATTTATTTATATAAATGTATATGGCAACTGATTTATCATAATTATATTGTTTTCATTTCATTTGATTGATAATTAGTGTATTATCTAATTAATTATGAAAAATTAACACGATAATTGGTCTAAAAAATCATTATTAATAAAGTATGAGGAGTCCCAAAAATCAATAATCAAATACTTTTGGCCACTTTTTACCTGCTCTAGCCTATGATTAAAACATGATTAACCACTTAAGCAAGCACCTAACTCTACCTGCTCACGGTTAATAAGAAACAATTAAAAAACATACGTATACCAATTTTAATTATAATATTAAAATATATTATTATTATTATTTTTACATAAACGATGAAAAAAAAATAATAAAATCCAAGCCACAGGCTCACATCTACAAATAGGTACCACTTAAACAGTAAACACTCGGCTTCTTGTAAGAAGCAGACATGCACATTTATTGACGGACTTCAATGCGGGTCACTTTTATTTCTATTTTCTACATTCCCAGGAAAAAGATCCAGATTTATTACTTAATAATGATCAAAGCCTGAGCCTGAGGCTATTTTTATTTTCAAAATTCTTGCTTTTTGACAGTGCTAGATTGATATTGAGGAGGGAAGAAAGTGTATTTGTCCCATAACTGAAAAATGAAGTTGAACTGGAAGTCGTGTTGTTCGCTAAACAAGCACAACCACTTGCTGGTGAAGCTAGCGATTTCCATTCTGTTGATGGGTCTTGCTTTTAGGCTCTTCTTCTTCAACTCTGGAGTGTTTTCGCCGCCTGATTTGGAGGCCACCCATTCAGCTTCTGTTGATAAAACTGAGGTGACGGCGGCGGCTGAAGCAAGTAAAAATGAGAATGCAGATGCAAAACCACCTGATGCTTTCAGTGTTGACGTTTCGGAATATGAAGATCAGACTCAGACGCCTCAAAAGGGTAACTCAATTTGGCTTCTTTGAATTGGATTTTTGTTCTGTTTTCATTTTACTATTGCCTGTTTGTTCTGTTTTCATTTTACTATTGCCTGTTTTGTAACAATGAATGAGCTGTCTTTTCAGTTGATGATGCAGGAGGCGATGATCAGAATGAGATGCCTCAAAAGGGTAACTCAATTTGGCTTCTTTAAATTGAATTTTTGTTTTTGTTTTCATTTTATCATTGCGTGTGTTGTAACAATGAATGAGCTTTCTTTTCAGCTGATGCTGCAGGACCTGATGATGATCAGAATGAGATGCCTCAAAAAGGTACAACCATATTAATCATACTGGCTTTGCTTGAGTAAGGATTTAAAAATAATTAATTAATTAATTTTTTTAATCTAGTATTTTAATGCTCAAAATCTTTGACTTAGCTGAGAGTAACATTGAATTTTTTTTTGATATCTGCTCAAGAATAATGATTTTGTGATTGAAATATGGAAATTTTTGACTGTTTTGTTGTCATTTGGTAATTCTATGATACGGGTTTTTTATTGATCTGTTGTTCCTTTCTCTTATTCAGTGGCTGATTTGCTCGGTACTGAATCTCTCATTGTACATTTGTCAAATCTTTAGGATCCATGATTATATGGTTAGTTTTCTGTTTTATAGAACTGATTGTTGGTCGAAGCAGATTTTGGAGAAGAAAAATGTGATCTCTTCACTGGGGATTGGATTCCCAACCTATCGGGCCCAATGTACACCAATGCTAGCTGCCCCTTGATTGAGGGTCACCAAAATTGCATGAGAAATGGGCGGCCGGATTCAGGGTATTTATATTGGCGGTGGAAGCCACGAAATTGTGATATGCCTCAGTTTGATGCAGAGAGATTTCTGAATATGATGAGGAGTAAAACATTGGCTTTGATTGGTGATTCGATATCTCGTAATCATGTGCAGTCATTGCTGTGCATGCTCTCAACGGTATGTGGAAGGAGTGAGATTTTTGTTTTGAATGTTGGCTTTGGATGTTTGAACAAGAAGGATGTTTCATCCTTTTTCCTTGCCTTGTTTGGCTCTTTATCATGAAAGTTTTCCATCATCTCAAAAGAATTGTTAAACTTTTAACTTTTTAACATGGAGCTTGTTTACAAAATTGTGATGCAAATGATCTGTTTTGATTAATTTCAATTAATGTGATGTCATAAAAGATTTTTTTAATAGAGTTGTGAGATTTTGCCTTTGGATGGTGAAGAGCTTCTGGAGAAGCCTTCTCTTTTAGGCGTCATCATTGGTCTCTAGGAGGCTTTGCTCTTCCAAAATCTTTTTCTCCATTATATCATAACAATTTCTTCCAGTTGTTTTTAAGTTTTAACCAGTTGTTGTTGATATCCGTGTAATCGTTGATGATGCATAATTGATCATTACTTGTTCCAGTCGATCATTTGAATGATTGTGAAGAGGAGTACAATATAGGAAGCATTCTGTACTTGTTATGTTGCTATCTACTTGGTGTTTGAAAATATGCCCCTGTTGGCTGATTTGTGTCATCATATGTTAGTTTTAATAAAGCAGGATTAAATACAATGGTTCACCTCCCTATCTTTCAAGTTACAATGAACATAACATATTGTTTTGTTAGTAAGAAAGGTGTATGATTCAATACACTTTATGTAGTGTTGGATGTCATAGTTGGTTTTCTTCAAGCAAAGGAATATTCATCTGCAGAAGATTTTCACTAGGCAAATTATATCTAATGCGTTTTGTATCTTTTAAGAAATAGAAAAATATGGAAAAAGGTTAACTATGATGACATTCATTAGAAGAGGGTGGTTGGTCAGACAATACAGTCATATGCTACATCACGATTGTTATGCATGCTAACTTCAAAACTGAATGCTTTGTTTTGGTGGCTTATTCTTTTCTGTCAGCATGCTACAGTTTGTCAATGATTTTATTTAGTACTTCAAAACTGAAAGCCTAAATCTCTTCCCTAGTGCTTTGTGCAACTCGATTGTTCAATTTTTGTTGACATAGTTTAGTTTGAGGTGATTAATAGTATTTGAGTTAATCTCAAAGAACATGTGCTAATTTTCATTTTTCTTTTGTCTTTAAAGAATACTTGCTAGGCTAAACTCCTATTATCTTCAGGTTGAACCAGCTATTGAAGTTTACCATGATGAAGAATACAAGTCAAAGAGATGGCAATTTCCCTCTTACAACTTCACTGTATCAGTTATCTGGTCCCCTTTCCTTGCAAAAGCAGATATTTTTGAAGACAATAATGGTGTTTCAACATCTGAAGTTGAGCTGCATCTTGATAAGCTTGATAACAAATGGACCGAACAATATCTTAATTGGGACTACATTATAATTTCTACTGGGAAATGGTTTCTCAAATCTTCAATCTACTATGAGAATGATACCGTGGTGGGCTGCCATTACTGTCCTAAAAGGAACCTGACTGAGTTGGGGTTTGATTTTGCTTATAATAAAACTCTCCATCATGTACTGGACTTCATAGCGACATCTAAACATAAGGGGCTGATTTTCTTCAGGACATCCACACCAGATCACTTTGAGAATGGGGAATGGCACAATGGAGGGAACTGTCTGAGAACAATGCCAGTTAAAGAAGGTGAGGTTGAATTAAAGAACTTGAACAAGATTTTACTAAATATTGAATTACCAGAGTTTGAGAAGGCAGCAGCAAAAGCAGCTGAAAATGGGGTGAAACTCAAACTTCTTGACTTCACTAATCTTTTATTATTGAGGCCTGATGGACACCCAGGTCCATACCGACAGTTCCAACCATTTGCAAAGGACAAAAATGCTACAGTTCAGAATGATTGCTTACATTGGTGCTTACCTGGGCCATTAGATGCTTGGAATGACTTGATTATGGAGATGATAGTTAATGCACAAGGAAATTGAGAGGAATTTCTATGATTGGATCTGCCTTCTTCACTTATTTTAACCTTAAGATCATTAGTGAGATCCCTCGACGGCAAGCGGATGAATGATCAATACCAGTCCTGTGAATACCGTTCTGAGTTTTTTTCCTCACCCTTTTTGTCATTTGTACATCCCAGGCCATCTCTGCTGGAGGAATCAAAAAGTGGGAATGGATTGTGACTGTAATTCGTGTTTGTTATCCTTATGATTCTAAAATCAAGTAGATAGTTAATTTTGATTCGTATTTGTTAATTCTTATGATTCTAAACTCAAATGTGTTTACCAGTGAGTGATTAAAGCATTTTCTGAGAGCCTCATTGAATCATTGTTGGGGAAGTTTAAATACACAAAATAGTTATTTACAATCTTCCTGGTGTAATGCTATCCCTAAACAAATTGCAGTGATTCTATGTTTTCACTGTCTTCATTGAACCAGTTTCTGAATTTTTTTTTTTTTTTTTTTTTGTAGGAGGAATTTGAATTTCAGAAGCTGAGAAGCATTAACACGTTCGTGGAAATTAGTATATTTTTTAGAAGTCCTTTTTATGGTGTGAAATGAAAATTAATAAGACAACGAATTCACGCTCGTGAAAAAAACCCAGCAACGGTCATTATTTTTCTAAAAAGCCTTTACCGGACCCCAAACTGCTCTTGATTCTCGAGAATTAATTTGAAATTTGAAAAATCTGACCGTTGCGTTCTCCCCAGCGCGGCTATAAAATCCTTCCCTGTATTAACGAACCAGCCAAAAATATCTTTTAACCCCCTCCTTCTTTGAAGCTCTGAAGCCATGGCTAGTGCTGCTACTGCCTCAATGCCCGAGTCTGGAGCTACAAAGAAGCCAAGAAACAAAGGTAGAAAAGCTTTGAAAGAGGCAAACCCCTCCACAAACGAAGCCAACATCATGGCTCAAACCCTCTCTCAATCTACGATTCCCATCCCGCTTTCGGACAACGATCCGTTAAAGGAGAACCATGAGAGCCTCTCTCAGCCTCGCTCTGAGCCCAAGAAAGCAGCAGGAAAGGGGAAGTCGAAGAAGACGACGAAAAACCAAGATTCTTTTGAGAAAGACTTGCAAGAAATGCAAGAAATGCTTGAGAAGTTGAAGATAGAGAAGGAGAAGACGGAGGAGCTGTTGAAGGAGAAAGACGAGATGCTGAAGATGAAGGAAGAGGAGCTTGACGTGAAGGACAAAGAGCAGGAGAAGCTTCAGTTGGAGTTGAAGAAGTTGCAGAAGATGAAGGAGTTCAAGCCAAACATGGTAACGTTTTCTTGGTTTTCTTTTCTTGGGGTTCTCTTTATTATTTATCCTTTTGTTAGCCAAGAAAATGCTTAATAAATAATAATGCGAAGGGAAATTAGATCTACTGATTTGGTTGGCACTTCAGTTGATTGTTAATTTCTTAGGGTTTCGGTTAGGTGTTTAAGAGGCACCTGTTTGCGCAAATTTTACCCTAGTTTTTGTGATGTGAAGTCTTGAAATTCGCATCTAGTATCGGCCAAGAATTCAACAGATTAGGGAAAGTATTTCAAGTGAAACTGATTTTATATTGATTTCTGTTTGGTTGCTGCGAAAGTGTTTAAGAAATGGAATCTCGCCGTGTTTATTAAGTGTTTTGAGTGGTTTTTTGACGTTTGCTTTGTAATATTCTTCTCTCAGGCTTTCCCTCTTGTTCAATCTCTGATGAACAAGGAACAAGACAAGAAGGAGAAGAAGAAGAAGGGATGTCCTGAAAAGAAAAGGCCATCTCCACCTTACATTCTGTGGTGCAAAGATCAGTGGAATGAGGTAGATCAAGATTTCATAGTTGATCAAACATATCAGTTGTCAATTAATGATCTTGCATGAAAACTGATCATCTTTCGTATTGTTTTAGGTGAAGAAAGAGAACCCAGACGCAGAATTCAAAGATATTTCTAATATTTTGGGTGCAAAATGGAAGAACGTTACTGCTGAAGAGAAGAAGCCTTTTGAGGAGAAGTACCAGGCTGAGAAGGAAGCCTATTTGCAGGTAATGGCCAAGGAGAAGCGTGAAAGTGAGGCAATGAAGCTTTTAGAGGAGGAGCAGAAACAGAAGACAGCTATGGAGCTGCTTGAACAATATCTCCTGTTCAAACAGGAAGCAGAAAAAGAGAACAAGACAACCAAGTAAATTCTCTTCCTGGAACGCTTTATTACTCTGTGTCAACGTAGCGTTTCTAATGGTTTTTTTTTCCCTCATTGCTTGTTAAAGGAAGGAGAAGGATCCATTGAAACCAAAACATCCTATGACAGCATTCTTCCTCTTCGCAAATGAGAGGAGGGCAGCTCTACTAGCTGAGAACAAGACCGTTTTGGAGGTAAGTGAATCATGTTCTTTCGTTGTTGAAATTGTGTTACTCTTATGGAAATCCATAACTTCGCAGGCTAATTGGGATTGTTCCTTGGCAGGTGGCGAAGATCACTGGTGAAGAATGGAAGAACATGACCGAAAAACAAAGAGGGCCTTATGAAAAGGTGTGCACCTCGGCCAAATAAAAGCAATCTATTTGTTCTGTCTGAACAGAACTCTGCTTTAGCGTTTGATATCTTTTGGTATCTTCTGATATATCACAGATGGCAAAGAAGAACAAGGAGAAATATAATCAAGAAATGGAGGCTTACAAGCAGAAGAAGGAGGAAGAAGCCATTAATCTCAAGAAAGAGGAGGAGGAGCTGATGAAACTTCAAAAACACGAAGCATTACAACTGCTTAAGAAGAAAGAGAAGACGGAAAACATAATCAAGGTCGCTAATTGGGCTATTACCAACTGGGTTTCATTATTCTTTTTCGAAGTTCATTACAGCTAACTGATTGCCATACCAAATGTGCAGAAAACGAAAGAGAAGCGCCAGAAGAAGAAACAGAACACTGATCCTAACAAGCCTAAGAAGCCTGCTTCCTCATTCCTTTTGTTCAGGTATTTGAAGTTCTAATTTGGTTAAAGTCATGTGAACTATATTGAGGGCATTATTTAGTTGTACGTTTTATTGATGCAGCAAGGAAGCGAGGAAGGTTTTGCTGGAGGAAAGGCCTGGGACCAACAACTCTACCCTCAGTGCACTGATTTCAGTGAAGTGGAAGGTATAATTTTGTACGCCACTATTGTTACGTGGCATTTTGTGTTTCATGTAACGTTAATCGTTTTTGAAATGTGTTTCTGGGTTATTATAGGAACTCGGTGAAGAAGAGAGGCAAGTCTGGAATGCAAAGGCAGCTGAAGCAATGGAAGCATACAAGAAAGAACTGGAAGAATACAACAAGTCTGTTGTAGCCATGGATAACAACAAAGCACAGCCATGAAGGAAGCTAGAATCTGTTGTTATTACTTGTTCATTTTCAATCTAACTGTTGTGATGAACACACCTGGCAGTTGGCCCATCAGTTTGATGGCATAGGTAGATTGCAATTTCTCAGCTAGTAATTGGATTTCTATTTGAATGATTAATCAAAATTGCGTTGCCTTAACTTACGAATGACGGAAGCCCCGCATGAGCATTAATGTTCTTTTGTCACTTTCCAATTTGCAAAGCTTTGGCCTTTCACCAAGACGGCATGCTCTAACACGGCACGCTAGGTTCCTGTTCTAACACGTCCGCTCTTCTATATCCAACATGCGGAACTCAAAAGAAAATTAAAAAAAAATAAATAAATAAAGAAACTCTTATTTAATACTTTTGATACATTTTCAATATAAGAAAGTTTCGTTTTCTTAATCATCCTAATACGAATAATCACATCATATAATATAATTGTCAACATATAGTTTATAAAAAATTATTAATAAAACGAAATTTATCAAACGAAAACGTACGCATTCAATCCAATCAACATATTCTCCACATAAAAAAAAAAAAAGGAGAGAGAGAGATTCTATTTAACCCTCACCTTTGGACCTACTAGCCCCCACATTTTATTTAGCAAGGTTAATTTTATAACAGAGATTGTAACATCCTACCTGGACTCTTTTAGGGATGATTGTGAATATTTTCTTACCACTATCCCTTCTATGCCCCCGACGCTAATTGAATTTTAAGAAAACTTTCATTTTTAACATTTTCCCCCTTTCTCTTTCTCTTGCCACCCTACCCAATTGAAACTCTCCTTAGAGTTGCTTCCCTCCAGTTCCAGCCAATGACCTTTCTGTAAACATGCCTACAGTAAATGGCAACTGTCTTGGAGTCACTAAATATATCCTTCTTGCTCCTTGCTGTTATGAATAAACATGTTTATGTTGATTGATAAATAGAATTACATACCCATCACGATTTAAAGATGTAATTTACGCTTCATCTTTATAAACTAGTGATTGGACAAGATATAAATAAGTCTTTGTATAGAATCTTTGATAACAATGATTGAAAGCGCATTGTAATTCTACTTTAAATTGAGCATAAATTGAAATATTCTAATTTTATTCGTATTTAAATTTAAAATGGAATCTATTGATCCTAGAAACTTAAATAGAACGCTAAAAAAAAAAAACAAAATACCCGGTATGATTATGCGCATACACGATCACATCCGGCTACGAAAAGGGTAACGAGGTAATTTCACACTTCTAATCGTTCCATCATATTATTATTGAATTGAATTGCGTTCGGTTTTTTCATACTCTGTAATTCTCTTAACTTCTTCTCTTTTCAATCTAATCTTGCATTTTACTTTCACTTCAATCCTAAATTTTGCACGCTAAAATCCAAGAATCAACGACAAAACAAACTGTTCGGTATTCATATCCTCAGTCGCATTCGCATCCACATTGAAGGCGGCTATGCTAGCTTTTTCTTCCCTTCACTCGACGCCTCCAAGAAACTCCTCCCATATACTATCTCCGATATGAATTAAAAATTAATAAAAAAAAATTAAAAAACACCTTAACCCAATGGCACAACCTCCTCAACCGGAACCATTCCCGGAGTCCAGCCGAGACGTCGACGCCGGTGCCGCTTTTGTCCTCGAGTCCAAAGGTCAACTTCTCTCTCACACGAATACTCACAAAAAGTATCAAGATTAATATTCTTTTTCTTTTTTAATTTCCTCAAAATGGGTTTTTATATTTAATTTATTTATTTTAATAGGGGAGTGGTGGCACGCGGGGTTTCACCTGACTACGGCGATAGTGGGGCCGACAATCTTGACGTTACCGTACGTGTTCAGAGGGCTCGGATGGGGCCTCGGATTCATGTGTTTAACGGTGATGGGATTGGTCACGTTTTACTCCTACTATCTAATGTCTAAGGTGATGGAACACTGCGAGAAAGCCGGTCGCCGCCATATAAGATTCCGCGAGCTGGCCGCCGACGTTTTAGGTAACTGTTTAATCAACTCTGCTGCACCTGCAACAACACAACGCTTATTAAACTACTATATACGTATATGCTTCCAGCTGCTTTCGGAAATTGAGAAGCGTTTTCTTTGTTTTTACGCAACAACTGCCTTGAAATGGCGAAAGTTGTTAGTTGTTTTTGGAAAAGCGTAAAAACTGGCATGATCCGGGAAGCGTTTCCTTCTGTGTATTTTTTGTTTCATTGCTTCGGATTTAAGAGCTGGTTGACTTGAATTTGCTGGTGATGCTGAACCGGTTGACGTGGCCTAACTAGGATTTCGACACCTGTTGTCAACATAAAATAATTTTCTATCTACTTGTACTTCTCCTAATTTTCTGTTCAATAAATGGTTTCTTTCAGCTGGGTCATCCTTCAGCTTTGGCCACTAAGAAATAAAGATGGATATGTATAGTATTATTTTTATTTATAAAGAAATTATGATGATATCAGATTCTTGCGAGAAATAAGTATATTTTTAATCAGAGTTACATTAACAATTTTGTTCCCAAGGGAATTGTAGTCAAACAATAGTTGAAGTTGAACATCAAGCTTGTGTCTTGCAGGATCTGGATGGATGTTCTATTTTGTAATCTTTATTCAAACAGCAATCAACACCGGAGTTGGTATAGGAGCGATTTTGCTTGCAGGGGAATGCATTCAGGTACTTTTTGCAATACTGGATTCAAAGATGAAATTCTTACATGTGCTGTGATTCCTTCATAGACTTTAGTAATTTTAAATATGATCTATTTGCAATGTGAACAAGTTACTCTTTTTCTCAATTTTTGGACACTCAGTGGGATGGTGGGATGGGCGTGCTGGGACCAACGTGGTCTTACTTTTCGAGGATAATAATGGAATACCATCATTCATTTATGATATATTGTCAATATTTTCAACTGTTTGATAGAAAGATTAGAGGTCCTATTACGTCTGTGTTGCCTTTATTTGATGATAGTAACCACTAACCTTTGCTTTATGGAGCTGCATTGGATAGGATATGCTAGAATTTATTAACAAAATCCTCTTCGTTATATTTATATTAAATTAAATACGGTGTTTCATCGAGATAATTATTGAACAGAATACCAAACTCTACTTATTTTGGAGTTATTTCATTTTTTTCTTTATTAATTTTGCCTTCTGCGCTGTGGATACATAGATAATGTACTCGCAACTTTCCCCCAATGGATCTCTGGAACTGTACATGTTCATAGCAATGGTGACAGCGGTAATGATAGTTCTCTCTCAGCTTCCCTCCTTTCATTCCCTCAGACACTTCAACTTCGCTTCTCTTCTTCTTAGCTTGGGCTACACTTTCCTCGTAGTTGGTGCTTGTATTAATGCAGGTACATATGTCATCCGACAATCTTTAAGTATGATTTTATCATTTATGTATATATGTTACCTTTTATTTTTCCAATGTTCGAAGAATTTATCTATATATAGATTCGACATTCTCTGGGTACTTTATTTGTTTGGTTCAGAAATTTCTTAGACATGCTATTTACAGCATTGCTAGGAAAATGTTTGAAAAGTAGCCTTTCGGTGAAATGCATCTTATATAACAAGCATGTGATGACTCAATGCTAGCTATTGGTAGATAAACCTGTTGGGCATTCAACCTTGCTCTTAACAGTAAAGACTGTTGTTAATCTGGTTTTTAAACTTGTTTGTGAAGCAGGATTTTTTCTGATCCTCCAAAAAAAAAAATGACAGACTGAATTTGAAGAAAAATAACTAATCCTCAAATTTTATATTTATTTGATCTTTAAATGGCCATAATTGGCTTTGTGAATAATTATGTGTTATTGAGATAGATACATCTCTTTTCTGTGATAAGTATGCTATATATGAAGTATTACTTGTCGTCAGGTCTCTCTGAAAATGCCCCTTCAAGGAACTATTCTTTAGAATCTTCAGAATCAGCGAGGGTTTTTAGCGCCTTCACTTCCATCTCCATAATTGCTGCCATTTTCGGAAATGGCATACTGCCTGAAATACAGGTATGCGCTACTTCTCTGATATCTATGCCTTTAACTTTTGGGGGGCTATCATCAGTGGTAGGATTAGCATCTTTTTAAATACTTAGCAGCAAAATTTTGACGATGGAAGGATACGCTAGACTGCATGATCAAATTGATTTAACTGCACAGCATAATCATACCTGCTGATGCAGGTATGAATTCATAACTATCAAAACAATACAGTCAAACAATGGTTAATTGCCTAATGTATGCTTCTTGATCTTAAGTTTGCCATACCATCAAATACAGGCAACACTGGCTCCACCTGCTACTGGGAAGATGGCAAAAGGTCTTCTAATGTGCTACACTGTATGTTTTGTTACTTTCTACTCGGCTGCAGCTTCTGGATACTGGGTGTTTGGAAACAAATCTGAATCAAACATCCTTAAGAGCCTAATGCCAGACAAAGGACCTTCCTTGGCTCCAACAATGGTTCTTGGCCTTGCAGTTGTTTTTGTACTTCTTCAGCTCTTTGCTATTGGCTTGGTAAGTTCACAATAAATCCTTCAATTCAGCGTTAGACGGAATTCCATTCTTGTCACATGGAGGTATAAATTTCCCCAATGCAAAACAGGTTTATTCTCAAGTAGCTTTTGAGGTCATGGAGAAGAAATCAGCCGATGTCAGGCAAGGAATGTTCTCCAAAAGAAACCTTATACCTAGGCTACTTCTTCGGACACTATACATGATATTTTGTGGTTTTATGGCAGCAATGCTTCCATTCTTTGGAGATGTTAACGCTATAGTAGGAGCTATTGGCTTCATTCCCCTAGATTTCATCCTCCCAATGCTACTCTACAACATGACATACAAACCTCCCAAATCATCCGTCATTTATTGGATCAATACCTCAATCATGTTTGCCTCCTCAGGTGTAGGACTTATGGGTGCATTCTCCTCTATAAGGAGGTTGATTCTTGATGCTGACAAGTTTAAGCTCTTTAGTAGCGACGTAGTTAATTAACCATGTAGAAATATCACTCAGCTATGAGGCCCCGGATATTTAGTCCCTTCAGGCTTCAGCTAGGAGAAATTTATAACCATTCATGTAACTGTGTAAAATGACTTGCTTTGTTGATTTGTGCAATTAAGATGGAGAAACTCCAAGCAGTAGAAAGCACCCTTATTCACATTTTTGTACTTCGAGTTAAAAGAGCACTATTGAAAATCAAAGCCTATACCAGTCATTCAATTCGAAACATTTATAGAACTCATTCCTGATGCAGAAATTTTCTCTGAAACATGACGCAGACGCTCTGTTCTGATTCCGATATTACCTTCCAAGACCTTACAGCCCAGAGCCAAAATTTCTTCCAATGGAAAGGCAAGATTTTATTTTTTTGATAATAGTACACCTTTTCCTCCATTGCGTTAATGGCTTTGTTGTGAGTTTGGTCATAATTAAAAAAGCGACGTTAGTATTTGAAGTACTTGTGTTTAATACCTTCCATTAACGTCCAATGGAAACACGATAATTACTAGTCTATTGCTCATCTTTAACTACCCCTCTCTTTGCACGTCTTTGCACGGATTGTGCTCCGGCGGAGGAGCATATGATCGCGGATCCAGGAATTTTTAGTCAACTAAACATGCTAAAAGCTGCCTTGTAATTGAAGTTGTACAAGTTGTAACAGAGTGGGACAACTCAACAAGCTTCTATTTGTTCTTAAAATTTACTTGAATCCTAATCTCTTCTGAATAGGATTGACCTGGTTTTTATACGAAGCCTTTTCTTTTATTTTCTTGAGCTTTTCACCCTCGGATATACACACCAATTTGAGTTCAATATTCGCTAATCACAACAAAATACTAATGTCAACTGTCCCAGTTTTTGGGTGATCAAATCAACACAATTTTTTTTTTCTGTCATTTTCGTACTAGCTTCATAGGCTTAAGATAAATAATTTAGTACAAATAATTAAAACTGGGTCAAAAGCAGTTCGCTTGGATCATGGAAAGCAGAGACTGAGAAATATATAATAAACAAAGTATGATATCTGCATATGCAAAACAAGGAATGGATTAAGAAAAACAGCTGTCGAATCCGTGTACTAGGGTCAGAGAGAGCGAGAGAAATGGAGTCATTAGCACGTTCGCATATGGAATCCAAAAAAAAATATTGACCATCTTTTTCTTCTGGTTAGGTTTCTTTAATTTTCAATAACCACTTCCACTTAGAGTATAAGCCATGAAAATGTGAAATTATTAAGCCCCCAAGTCGTCAAGGTCATGTCGCAATGAAATTTTATAGTACTAGGGACTAATAATAGTTTATGCATGCATGATATTCTTGAAGAAGATTTAATATTAGTTATAATAACATTCCTGGGCGGAAAAATCTGATTAATTTTAATCACCATTAACCAGCCATATTGTGACATGCATGATTGTGCGATCCACGTGTAGAATTAGTCTAATGTTGGTGATCGCCTTCTGATATTTAGTTGCATCAGCACATCCGATTAGTGGGTATTTTATAATAATCAATAATTCAAATATGAAAAAACAAATGAGACAAAGTCTAGGTCCAATCATCTCTTAATAAAATAAATTATTGCAGAGAGTTGATGAGGTGAGATGTGAAAGGAAATGAAGAATTTATGGTCCATGTGATGAGACCGTGAACATAGTAATTTAGCCTATTCCCGTCCTAACTAACGCGTCTCATTATTCGCCAACCATTAAAAATTTGGGAAAATTGAGAAAATAGACAAAATTAGGGGGTCTCATTGAAAAATGGACACGTTCTCAAAAATTTTCATGTCATAGACACTTTCTTGACAAAAAGACTAAAATACCCTTTGAAATTACTTGCATGTGATTACTTGCATCCGACACTATTTAGAGCATTATATCACGCGGAGACGACACTCGACACAACTCGACACTCGATATTTCACCACTCGAAAACACTCGACACTCGACATTTCACCACTCGAAAACACTCGAAACTCGACATTTCACCACTCGAAAACACTCGAAACTCGACATTTCACCACTCGAAAACACTCGAAACTCGACATTTCACCACTCGAAAACACCACTCGACAACCTCGACATTTCACCACTCGAAAACACTCGAAACTCGATTTCACCATTCGACAAACTCGAAACTCGACATTTCACCACTCGAAAACACTCGAAACTCGACATTTCACCACTCGAAAACACTCGAAACTCGACATTTCACCATTCGACAAACTCGAAACTCGACATTTCACCACTCGAAAACACTCGAAACTCGACATTTCACCATTCGAAAACACTCGAAACTCGACATTTCACCACTCGACAACACTCGAAACTCGACATTTCACCACTCGAAAACACTCGAAACTCGACATTTCACCACTCGAAAACACTCGAAACTCGACATTTCACCTCGACATTTCACCATTCGAAAACACTCGAAACTCGACATTTCACCACTCGACAACACTCGAAACTCGACATTTCACCACTCGAAAACACTCGACACTCGATATTTCACCACTCGAAAACACTCGACACTAATTGTAAAAGGAACTAAGAGAGGGAGATGGGTTTCGGAAATGAGCCTTTGGAAAAAAATTGAAAAATAAGGATAATTGGGTCTTTTTATCAAGAAAGTGTCTATGACATAAAAATTTTTGAGAACGTGTCTAAATTTCAACAAGGGTTCCTAATTTTGTCTATTTTCTCAATTTTCCCTAAAAATTTCAATGTCTCTGCGTCAAATCTTCCGTTTATAAACCCCATCTCTTTGTTTCATCTCTCACTTTGTAAACCGACAAGTTATACAACAAGAGAAATCTCAACAGCTTATTGCGTATCAGAAATGGAGAAATCTCGAGTCCAACCACAAAGTCAAGATCAAGCCAAGAAGCAGCCACTTGTGTGGGACTGCGGTAGCTCTCTCTATGACTCTTTCGAGCTCGACTCCTTCAAGCGCCAACTTGACTCTGCCATCGTTTCCAGAAGCCTTTCCATGTCTCACTTGCCTGATCATAAAGCTCCTCCACCACTGCCAAAACCCGTGGCCAAAAAACCTTCTTCGTCTTCTTCTAAGATTTCTCGGTCTCTTCAGAAACTCCTCAAATCCGTGTTCAGGACTAAGCAAAGGTCTAGTTCCATGTTGAAGATCCGACAACGTTCAAATGATGAATACAGCGTCTATTATGACAAGACTGGAGCGCTCACAACTATTCCTGAAGTTCCCGAGATTGACTTTGGTGGGCTTTCACCAGAGATCAATTCCTTGGCTAGGAGAACGGCCTCTGAGAGATTTCCTGCCGCTGCTCTTGCTATTTCATGTGCTTAACTAATTAATTAGTTTATACAATATAAATATGCGATCCATCATATCTATATCTTCTGTGTATAGTTTGTTTTAAGGTTTTCTAAGTCTTAGATGTTTTTTGTTTAGGCTTTGTTTCAAACCATAGAAATAATGATAACGTATGCGCATAGAAGTTTTGAACTTCAACCATTTCATTGTCAAAGTTAACGAGAAGTGGTTAATTTGGTCAATATTTTGCTTTATGTCAACGTTAGAATAATATACTGGAGGAATATTATTAGGTTTCCTCCCAACCCTGTTGAATTCAATAGCAAATCATTCACAGAAAAGGCTGTATGCGTTTTGATCAGCGACTTCATGGACGATAAATGTCTTCAATGCTGCAACGTGCACAATCCATGGCTTATACATCCTTTAAGGAACCTCAGCACATGGTTGTCTGATCCATCGACAAGCAACTGTACAATTGTAGATGAGTTCATAATAGCTTTCACTTACAAGTTGGTTGCCAACTTTATTGATAAATTTATTTCAATAGACGTTATAGAATTGTTAAGAGGCTTTGCAGTTAATCGAAGTAATTGGCACTCCTAAACCGAAAGCTAATATATTTTTTTGAAATTTTAATTTTTATTATGTGTTTATGCATGCATGGCAATTCAGATTATCCTCAAAATATGAGAAAGTCTTCGATGAGACCAAAAAGAAAAAAGTATGTGTTATGATTTTTTTTTTCTTTGTGGGAAGAAAAATAGCAATCTTGGCTTTTGACCAAGTAATTAATCACTAATTTCTTCTGGTCCATTCTTGCTGTGTATTTTGGTTTAATGATAATATTTAGATTGATGACAATATGTAAGTTCACTAATTGTCTTTCTACCTCATTAAGCAAATTTATTAGAATTATGCTCTTGATTAATATCATAAAGCATATAACATCCACAGCTAGCACACATCTCTATCTTAGTTAAGAAATAGCTATGTATGAAGATAAAGACCACACTTTGATTTTTCCCTTTCTGTGGTTGTTACATGGTCCTTTCGAAACCAGCTTTGCCCTTTATCTGCCATCAATTTTAATCTGATTTTGCTTTAGCTTAGCACGAGGTTTATGTCTTTTTTACATTACCTTTCTTTCTGTAAAAGATAAGAGTGCACCTTTTTATTACCTTTAAGAGCAGGGAAGCCAGCAATGAGTGTCGCTTGGTTTAGTGGATCCACCTGTACCTAAGTAGGTGAGATTAATTAGAGGCTGTTCTTGACTTCTGATGAGCACCAAATCTGGTTAGGTTCTCACGTTTGTCAAAGCTTTTACTGGAACTAAGATATTATTGACGCCAATTCAGTACTTATTGCTTGCCAGATTATGCTCCTTGGGATTATGGGTAGGGCGGGGTTGTCGAAATGAATTAAAGTCCTTTCCTAGCTTTTTAAAAATTTTGTACTAATTAAGTGGATTTTATATATCAGGAGTAAAATTTGTATATTTTCTTTCCTTTTTAGGATCCTTCTTTTATTATATGCTACGACATACGCTTGAAATTTTGTTAAGAGATGAGAGAATCAAGGTCCCTTCAAATTGGTCTTTTAAATTAAGAAAGATTACATGCTTAATTTACACATATATATCTATGGCTATATGTTAAGAGTGCGTAAGAGATAGAGGAAGAAAACGGAAAAAAAAAATGACTTCAAAATAATTAATTTGATAGAGTAATATTATATGTAGGACTTTTTGACACAAAATCAATAGGAAAATAAAAAAAAAAGATGGTAATATCATGTCATATTTGATTGCATACATAGGGCGACCTATGCTTAGACTAGGGGGGCTCGGGGCACCACTGAAAATTTGAAATTATATTATACCTCTTTAAGTTTTAACAGTTACAAATATACCCTTATATAAAAATTAAATATATCTTCATATAAAAATTACGTGATTTTTACAAATATACCTCATGCTATTGGATTCACTCTTAATTTTAGTTGTTGGTTTCTGTTAAACTCTCTTAAAGTTACATAGTTAGTTAGACAGGTTTATTCATGTGTATCTATTTTATGTTATTGCATGATTAAAATATCATTATATATATATATTCATTTCGAATTCAAAATATAGAATCAAAATAATATATTCTGTATATTAGATGATAATAATATAATAGATAATATATAGAATAGATTAATAAAATTAGGTTAGAAAAACAAAGAATTTCAAATGAAATTGAAATTCAAAAATGAAAAAAAAAAGCTGATTATCCAATTAAGAGTAAGATATTTCATTTATTATTGATAAATATCAATATAAAATTGATAAATAAATCAAAATTATAGAGATCGCTATATTGTATTTGTTGTATTCTAAAATATTTAATATTTATTTGAAATTCGATTATCTACTCTTTTCTTTATGAATATCTAAGCGTAAATAGGTAATAGATAATATCCTACTAATTTACTGAATTCTTATGTATGTACAATTTTTTCTGTTATTTAAGCCCGCTCAAATGCAATGGTCATCAGTTCGATTTCGATAGCTGGCTTTTCTCTATTTATTTTATTTTTTACATGATTGATAATGTCTTTTTAAAAGAAAAGAACAGAATATTGAAAAGGAAAAGGTTTCTTCCCTTTTTTTTTCTAAAGGTCATCGATCTATTATGTTATAGAAGCTTCCAATTATGAATAAAAATTTGAGGAGTTAGATCTCGGGAGAATAAATCATGGAAAAGAACATTCTTTTGATTTCTTTTGATTTTGATATATATATATATATATATATATATATATATATATATATATATATATATACATATATACATATATATATATATATATATATACATATATACATATATATATATATATTACATCAATATAAATTTTTATAAATATTTTTTAAACTCAATTCATTATTAATATATTAATTGACATAGAATCTTAAATTTAGATAATCATATAGCTAAAAAAATAAATTCTCTAATTACAGAATATCAAAATCTAAATATTTAATACGTATACCTCTCATATAAAACGTTAAAAGAATATTATTCAAAACATATTAATTTAATTATAATCAAATGACTTTAAAAATTTATAATATATATATTATTTTAATCTTACATATATATTTATTTAAAACAATAATTAAGATTGAAAGCTAAAAAATTATATTTAATATTATTAACTCATCAATTATCTCATTCTTTAGATTTTATAAACCAATAATTTTATATCAAAAAAATTAAGTTAAAATATTTTTTTTGGTAAAGAATATATATATATATATATATATATAGAGAGAGAGAGAGAGAGAGAGAGAGAGAGAGAGAGAGAGAGAGAGAGAGAGATGGGAAGGTGGATTGAAAAGACAACTGGGCCATCATTTTAATGCTTGCACAAAATTCAGAGGCATGAGCATTAAGTGCAAAATCAGAGAGTAGGGGGGTGGAGCAGGGGAATATTAAACCATGTATTGGCCTAAATTTTATTACCTAGCAGGTAGAGAGCCAGTGAGGACTCAGGTCAACTGATATATAATTGAAGCCTGCAATATCACATAGAAGGCCAAGCTTCATAATCCTCTTCGCCACATAATTAAGAAGGCCATACCCTGACAAGACGCTCCCTATGATAGTGTTGGATCTAATTTAATTAGAGTTAGTTGGTTACATGGTGTGGTTCACGATTGATATTAATTAACTGTATTTCCAATTTTCTCATTTATTTCATTTATTGTGATGAATGAGCAAATGAGGTTTTAACCGTTTTATAAGGCACAAACAACTAATTTGAGGAGTAATTAAATAATTTCATTGCATACAGAAATAGTGATAATAAAAAGGAAAAAGCTTGAATGAAATCCATCATACAAAACCGTACGGCACAAAAAATATATGGCACAATACAAAAGGATCATTATTTGTTTGTGTTGGCAATGGGGTATATGATACTATACATAAATTGACAATTCTATTTCCAAATTTCTCATTCATATCATTAGATTTTGATTCAATTCAACCCGTGGAAGTGGCAAAAGATGTTGAAATTGGAGTCAAACTCATGATAGTTATTTCAATAAGCATTTCTCCACGATTACTCTGTTGAATAAATTTTATTGTTATCGTTCGTCATGTTCTCCGTTTAAGATCATCGTTTTGCTGAGGATCATACGTGTACCCCAAGAGGCTTTAGGGGACGGCAGGGCTTCGGTTTCGAATGGGCAAATCCATACTCCACGGAAAGCCCATTTTGAAATTGTTCTAGATTCTTTTCACCGCCATGCCACTAAAAAATTAAAGATGGCGTAAAAGCTAGTAGGATTTGAGATAGCATATCGCAGCTTGATGCCTTTGCAGAGCATATTTAGCTACCGGAAAAGACTTACATAGGACAGGCTCATCAAATCTATCTTGCTGATTTAGTGAACCCATTCAATTATGAAATAACAAATGTGCAAGAATGATAAAAAAAAGTTAAGAAAGAGAAGATAACTCGATAATTACAAGCAATCATAGATGGTTCAAAGAATTGATAAAAAAAAATTCCTCTATCGTACGGCTTAAATTAGTGGCTTAGTATACTACTTCTTGTGAGGCGATACATCTATCCTATATAAGTATTTTTCTTATCTATCATAAAATTTTATGTCCTTACTTTGGACTGATAATAGAAATTGTGTTTAATTAGCTGAGCAGGAGTATCTAGTACATTACTTCTTCTTATCATGATGTTACCCTTTTCTTTTAAAACCAGTCAAAACATATTGAAAGCATATCATTAGCATAATCAAATTAAGTTTCTTTCCATTTAATTTTAGTTATTTGACTCCAATATCTATCATTATTATTATTATTATATCAGCAATATGCATGATTAAGAATATTCACTTTTGATTAATTCTAACCACTGGTCGCTATAGATTTACTCTTGTACTGTTTGCTTTCTTAAAAAAGAGTGAACCGAAGCATGCACATAGGTTTTGCAGCCTCTCGTTTTAGAAACATTTACTAAATACGTGTGGAAAATTTCAGCATGCATATATCTTTATCTACGATCATTAAACTTTTAAATAAAAAAATGCAATCTTGACTAATGATTTTATTATCGATTAGATTTTAAATATATGAAATTCCACGTCGTTAGCAAATTTTGAGGGTTTAGATTGGTTTATAAGAGGAGTGAGACTTAAATAACAATATATACATAGTTTAATTAGTACAAGAATACATATCCAGGAAACATATATATATCAGAGAACTCGTGTGTGTGTGTGTATACACATATATATAGTGTAAGTATATAGAAATATATCTTGATATATTTTTTGTTCATCAGCTTTATTAACCTTATATTTAATTTGTTTCCCACAAAATTTGAAATTATTTATTTTTAATTTTTAATTGTGGAAACCAAAAGATCGAAAAGTCATTAACCTGATAACTATATATGATCATAGTTTGATAAAATAGTGCTAATATTGTTTCTGTCAATCAGTTCAGTTAGCCTCACGCGCGATGCACATGGTGCCTATACATTTTATTCTTGTAATTTGTTCATTGAACTGATTTCTAATAATTTCCATTTCGTAACTAGTTTCTTGAAAGTTCTATTTGATCCACAATCTCAACCAGCCAACAGATGATTTTGTTATCATATATATCGATCGACAAGAGCCACCATGTATGTTATTATATACTATTAGTTGTGTATTTGATCTAAAATAATGGTGTATTTAATTTGATTCGATTAAAGCGCATATGGCATATATACATATCTTCATCTCATTACAAAATTTAAAAATCTTGTTCTTTATAAGCCTTTAAAGTTTTGGCCTAAAGAGAATAGATGGCCTTTGAGGAACCTCGAAAATTAATTAAATTGGTGTATTTTTTTATTTGATGAAAGAGAGCCCTCCATTGTGTGCTAAGCATCGGATTACTTTTATATGTTGCTACGATGGGCTCCCTTTAATCTTTGTTCGATCTCTTCATTTTTTTTAATTTGATTTATTTATTTTTACGTTCTCTTTTAATACCAAAAAAAATTTATGTTTTTATAATTTTCTCTGTTTTTTTTTTTTTAATATGTTTCTTGTCTTGGCTCTCTCTTCTACTTCTTTATCTATAACCAAACTGCTCAAACCTAGTTTATAGCGTTTACTTTTGAGTTATTATATTTAACCTCCATCTATTAACTCTTCGGATCCCATTTCCAAATTAGATTTGGATAAAATTGTCATAAAAAAATAATAGTTATATCCTTCTCTTACTTTGAAATCATAATTTATTATGCTTTCCTTTTAATAAAACAGTCATAAATAAACCCTATCAGATATGATTTTGTAATAATATTTGATTTGAACTTCAAATTTCTTTCTTGCTCTTTCTTTTAATCATGTTTGGAATTTTTTTTGGAGAAACATCATAATAAAAATATGAATCACAACCATGAGCCATCCCTCTTTAAAAACTTTACAACCATCTTGATGAGCTCATGCATGACATGCATGAGTTCTAGAATTCTGCTGAGCTCATGCATGACATGCATGGCTTCCAGAATCCCTCCCATGTGAATGCATTGAGAGTCAAATTTGTTAGGCACCTCCAATTTTGAAAATCAAAGGAAGTAGCCAAATTTGATTTGAATTTGTATGCAGAATTTTTCCTATAAATATGGGACGAATTCTGCCTTGTTTAAGCATTAGAGAGATTCCAGAGAGAGTCCAGAGTCTAAACCAGAGAGTTTAGGATTGAGAGAGAGAGCCAGGAGAGCTCCAGAAATTTTAGGGGAGTTTTTGTATAATTCTTGTACATTAATTTTCTCTGTTAATACAAGTAATTTTTCTCCCAAATTCTGTTCTGAGTTCTTATTACATCCCAACAAGTGGTATCAGAGCCTCGTTGAGCTCCTGAAACGTCAGAACAGAAAGGAAAAAATTCAGAGAAAATTTGTCCCCTGTTTCTGGAAAATTTCGATTTTTCGGAAAGTCATCGAATTTCGAATTTGAAGTGTCCAGTGTGTTCGTGACGACGTCCTGATCATTCTGCAATTTTCCGGCGACCGATCCGACATCCAGAGACGCCGCACGCGCCGCACGCGCCTCCGACCTGGTCTGCGAGTGGGCGTCACTCGCCCCACGCGCCCCACGCGCCATTCCAAGGAAGAAGACGACCACGTCAGCACCGCGTCATCAGCCACGTCAGCGACCTTTTCGCCACGTCAGCAGGCCACGTCAGCAGATCGCCACGTCATCAAGCCACGTCAGCCGGACACGTCATCACGCCACGTCAGAGCCACGTCAGCACTGTGGACCCCATCTGACACGTCAGCACGCCACGTCAGAGCCACGTCAGCACTGTTGACCCCATATGACACGTCAGCAAATCGTGGGAAAATTTCATTTTGGCCCCTGTATTTCCGGGTAATAACATTTTGCCCCCCTGAGTTTATGAAATTTACATTTCAGTCCCTAGGAAATATCAGTTTGGCCCCTGTAGTTCTGGTGAATGCATTGTGCCCCCTTTAGTTTCTGAAATTTCAGTTTAGCCCTTAAGAAATTTCAGTTTAGTCCTTAAAGTTTCCAAGCTTAGTATTTATTGTATAAAAGGAATTTTTGAGCCCCGGAAGAGGCTATTCCACCTAATTTGACCGTTCCGGACGTAACGGTGGGCTCGGATTTTTGAAATTCAATTTCCATTTTAGTGAATTAATTATTCTAAAATGGAAGAATCATCCGGAGCCATGATTAAATTGACTGCTACCAATTACACACTATGGAGACCCAGGATGGAGGATCTCCTTAGTTGTAAGGATCTATATGACCCTATAGAATTTGAAGGGCAGAGACCTGAGACAGAAAAAGAGGCAGAGTGGAAGAAAATTAACAGAAAATGCATCGGTCAGATCAGACAATGGATCGATCATAGTGTCTTCCACCATGTAGCCAAAGAAACAGATGCATATACTCTA
Organism: Boswellia sacra; assembly: GCA_013180625.2. Taxonomy (NCBI): domain Eukaryota; kingdom Viridiplantae; phylum Streptophyta; class Magnoliopsida; order Sapindales; family Burseraceae; genus Boswellia; species Boswellia sacra. Next base: position 1,139,838 of record SNVD02006955.1, on the reverse strand, counting down.
TGGAAAAAATTAGAGAGTATGTATCAAGCCAAGTCAGCACGGAACAAAGCCATCCTGATGAGACGGCTTGTGAACTTGAAGTTGCGGAGCGGAACTCCTGTAGCAGAACATACAAGTGAGTTCCAGAACTTGGTGAATCAGTTGACAGCAGTCGAGTTACAGCTTGGAGACGAGGAACAAGCACTTCTACTTCTCAGTTCCCTTCCAGATTCATGGGAGACACTAGTGGTCTCCATCAGTAATTCAGCACCCGGAGGCAGACTTACCCTATCAATGGTTAAGGATGCCTTAATGAACGAGGAGGCAAGAAGAAAAGATGCAGGCGCCAGTCAAGATGAAGCCTACATCACAGAGAATCGAGGAAGACAGTCTCGAGGTGAAGACTGGAGAAGAGGTAGAAGCAAAAGCAGAGGCAGATCAAGGGGCAGGTCATCAGATGGGCGGAGACCCACATACAAGTGCTACAACTGTGGCAAAGAGGGACATTTGAAGAGAAATTGTCGCAGTCTTCGGAAGCAGAACCAGGAGAATTCACAGGCACAAAGCAGCGAAGAACCACGAGTTACAGTGGTAGAAGATGTAACCATCTGTGCAGAAGAGACGTGCTTCCACACAGCGGACCAAGGAGTAGAATGGGTCATTGACACAGCAGCTTCCTGCCACGTCACTCCTTGCAGAGAAATCTTCACCACGTACAAAGCAGGAGACTTTGGGATAGTGAAGATGGGAAACAACAGCACCGCCAAAATCATGGGAATTGGTGATATTCAATTCCTAACGAACGTCGGATGCAAAATAACTTTGAAAGACGTTCGTCATGTGCCAGATCTTCGACTCAACTTGCTCTCGGTAAAAGCCTTTGATCAGCAAGGTTATGAGAGCTGCTTCACCAACGGTACATGGAAGATGTTGAAAGGGGTCATGGTGGTTGCTCGAGGTAAATTATGTGACAATCTTTACAGGACTCATGTAAAGATAAACGGAGAGAGCCTTCATGTAGCAGAGCACATGGTACCTCTAGATTTGTGGCATAAAAGGCTCGGTCACATGGGTGAAAAGGGTTTATCAACCCTTCAGAAAAAGAAGCTGATCACTGTTTCCAAGGATGCAGCGTCTCATCCTTGCGACTATTGTTTGTACGGGAAACAACGGAGGGTGTCATTCAGCTCCTCATCAGTGAAGAAATCAAAGCTATTGGAGCTAGTACACAGTGATGTATGCGGACCTCTCGAAGTCGAGTCCTTAGGCGGTAAAAGGTATTTCTTGACCTTTATTGATGATGCATCTCGGAAAGTGTGGGTTTATTTCCTCAGGACGAAGGATGAAGTTCTAGAGAAGTTCAAGGAGTTTCACGCCATGGTAGAACGTGAAACGGGTAAGAAATTAAAATGCCTTCGATCAGATAACGGAGGCGAGTATACCTCCAGAGAGTTCAATGCCTACTGTCGAAGATATGGCATTCGACATGAAAGAACAGTCCCACGCACACCACAACACAATGGAGTGGCCGAGAGGATGAATCGAACCATCATGGAACGAGTCAGAAGCATGCTCAGATTGGCTAAGTTACCCAAGCCATTCTGGGGGGAGGCAGTTCGCACCGCCTGTTACTTAATCAACAGAGCACCATCGGCACCACTGAACTTCGAGATTCCAGAAAAGGTATGGTCTAACAAAAAGCCCTCCTATAATCATTTGAAAGTGTTTGGTTGTTTAGCCTTCGTACATGTATCCAAGGAGCTCAGACAGAAGCTCGATGCAAGAACTGTTCCATGTATCTTCATCGGTTATGGAGATGAAGAATTCGGATACAGATTATGGGATCCCAAAGAAAAGAAAGTCATCCGGAGCAGAGATGTCGTATTTCACGAAGACCAAACATATGAAGACGCTGAAAAGACAACAATATCTACAAATCCCACTAGCAGTGCCCCAGATATTGTTGCAGATTCTACCCCAACACCAAATGCTACAAGAAATGACGAGGTACCAGACGAAGTTCCAGAAGCAGATCAGGAGGAAGAAAATGAAGAGATTACTGAGCGGGGGGAGCCACAATCACCTATAGAAGCTGCTATACCTCCTGGAAATGAAGAACCTCAGCTACGACGATCGGAGCGAGGTCGGATTCCGTCGAGGAGATATCCGGAATCAGAGTACACACTGCTTACTGATGAGGGGGAGCCAGAAAGCTTTCATGAAGCTTTATCTCATCCAGACAAAGAACGATGGCTGCATGCAATGCAAGATGAGATGAATTCTCTAGAGAAGAACAAAACTTATGAACTGGTCGAACTCCCAGACGGAAAGAAGGCACTGAAGAACAAGTGGGTATTCAAGCTCAAGAAAGATGGAACAGGAAAGGTGATAAAGCATAAAGCCCGATTGGTGGTAAAAGGATTCCTTCAGAAGAAAGGAATTGACTTTGATGAAATCTTTTCACCGGTGGTAAAAATGTCCTCAATCCGCGTCATCCTCGGATTAACAGCAAGTCTTGATTTGGAGCTTGAACAGATGGATGTGAAGACAGCATTTCTTCATGGAGACTTGCATGAAGAAATCTACATGGAGCAGCCAGAAGGGTTCGAAGTTCCAGAAAAAGAACACCTCGTGTGCAAGCTCAAAAAGAGCTTGTATGGCCTCAAACAAGCACCAAGGCAATGGTACAAGAATTTGACTCCTTCATGGTGAGTCATGGGTACAAAAGAACCGCTGCAGACCAATGCGTCTACTTTCAGAAACTTCCAGGTGGAGACTTTGTTGCATTAATGTTATATGTGGACGACATGTTGATCGTCGGAAAAGATGCAACAAGAATAAAGCAGCTGAAGAATGAACTATCAAAAACCTTCGATATGAAGGACTTGGGACCAGCTCAGCAAATCTTGGGGATGCACATTCGTCGAGACAGAAAACAAAAGAAATTATGGCTGTCTCAAGAAAAATATGTTGAACGTGTGATCCAAAGGTTCAACATGGATAGTGCCAAGCCAGTTAGTGTACCACTGGCTAATCATTTCAAGCTGAGCAAGAGATCATGTCCCTCATCCAAGAAAGAGATAGAGGACATGGCGTCGGTACCCTATTCTTCTGCTGTAGGAAGTTTGATGTATGCCATGGTGTGTACAAGGCCAGATATTGCTCATGCTGTAGGAGTCGTGAGCAGATTTCTTTCCAATCCAGGGAAAGAACATTGGGAGGCAGTCAAGTGGATTCTCAGATACCTTAAAGGTACTTCGAAGATATGCTTGTGTTACGGGGGAGCTGATCCAATCTTGGAAGGCTATACAGATTCAGATATGGCTGGAGAACCTGACAGTAGGAAATCTACATCAGGTTTTGTTTACACTTTTGCAGGGGGAGCTGTATCATGGCAGTCAAGACTACAGAAGTGTGTTGCGCTATCCACGACAGAGGCAGAATACATTGCCGCAGCGGAAGCTGGAAAAGAAATGTTGTGGCTGAAGCGGTTTCTCCAAGAACTTGGGATTGAGCAAAAGGAATACAAAGTACACTGTGACAGTCAAAGTGCTCTGGATTTGAGCAAGAACTCAGTGTACCATTCTCGAACGAAGCATATCGACATCCGCTATCATTGGATACGAGAGGTGATGGACAAGCAACTGTTGAAATTGGTGAAGATCCATACTAAAGAGAATCCAGCCGACATGTTAACAAAAGTGGTTACCAGAGACAAGCTAGAACTATGCAGAGACATAGTTGGATTAGAAGCTGTCTAATTACTTTTGTTGTTACTCCCTTTCACATGGGATGGAGGGGGAGAATTGATGAGCTCATGCATGACATGCATGAGTTCTAGAATTCTGCTGAGCTCATGCATGACATGCATGGCTTCCAGAATCCCTCCCATGTGAATGCATTGAGAGTCAAAATTGTTAGGCACCTCCAATTTTGAAAATCAAAGGAAGTAGCCAAATTTGATTTGAATTTGTATGCAGAATTTTTCCTATAAATATGGGACGAATTCTGCCTTGTTTATGCATCAGAGAGATTCCAGAGAGAGTCCAGAGTCTAAACCAGAGAGTTTAGGATTGAGAGAGAGAGCCAGGAGAGCTCCAGAAATTTTAGGGGAGTTTTTGTATAATTCTTGTACATTAATTTTCTCTGTTAATACAAGTAATTTTTCTCCCAAATTCTGTTCTGAGTTGATCATTACATCCCAACACATCTATCTTTTAAAATTTTGATTCAGAATTCTGGATGAGCTTTATGTTTTCTTTGCTCTAGTAGTTGATATAATTGTTGTAACACGTGGCTTTTTTACTTATTATATTATCTACACACTTTATTTGCAATTTTAAGCTTGAACTTTCCTCCATATATAAGAGAATGCGAAAAACAGGGGTTAGAGATAAACGATATATTCTCACAAATCTTCTAATTTTTCTCACCATAAAAATCAGAATTCTAACCATATTTCGACCTTTTTGACACCAAAAACCTAGATATCAAGGATTTCCTACCCCCAAACTTAGCAAGTTAGGTAAGGTTTTCTGCACATCCATGAACATTTTTTGCAATTCTTTTTTTTTTTTTCATATAAATTACAAATACGATTAAGATAATAGTTGAAGGAGCTATTTATGATAATTCTATGGAAGGAAAGCCAAGGAAATTGTAACGTGACTAAAAAATGGGAAGATGAAATTCTTAATTGTTAAGATAGTTTTACCCACGTCTATTTTGAAAATGGGGATTAAAAGAGTTAATAGATGGGGATTGAATAAAATTACTCTTTACTTTTTCCTACTACTACCTTAGCTCTCTAGTGTGCAAGTGCCAGGAGAAAGAAGATTCTGCCAATGGTCTACGCCACTATATATATATATATGAATTCTCTTACATCCGGACCCAGCTACATAGCCGTCCGATTAAACCTCATTGCATCCAATACTCTACAAAAATTATTTGGATGCGAATGATCTCGCTGACGCAGTTCAGGACAAGAAAAATGAGGTGTATAAAATGACTATTCACGCGGCTAAACTGTATCACTTGGCTGCTGCGATTATGATGAATGGGATTATCGTTAATAGCTTTATGGAGTTGGAACCGGGGACCTTCAAGGCTTTGATGGCAAGTGAACCGGGCTTTGAGGCCCCCCGTTTATCCAGTTGGGCAACTTATTCACGATTCTTCAGTCAAACAGGCCGACAAAGATCATTCCGAGCGCTTGAAGTGGCTTGATCAGCAGCCAAGTGGTTCGGTTCTTTTAGTTTGATCATGTAATCTTGCTTTCTTATAAAAAAAAAATTAAAGGTGAAGAATATTGAAAAGATGATTTAAATAATACATGCATGTATGTACTTTATAATGATGTGTCAAATATAAAACATTTACCCAAAGTTAGTGTTTTTTTCCCCACCAAAGTCGCACTGTTCTGAAAAACCTAAACCGAAAAGTCAAAAGTCATTTAATAATGGTCATATCGTACTCGTCTTTGTGGTGGGTTCAGTCTCCGGCGTGTTGCACATATTGGGGCATATAAACTACGAATTTTTCACTTTTCATCCTTTTTGTTTTCTGTACAGTGATTTCTAAAAATTTTCTGCAACTACCACCACAATTATTTTCCCATCGCAAGAGGCACCATATTGCTATGTATAATTTATATTTTGATCGATGCAAGAACAGTGTGTGTGTGAATATATATATATATATGTGCTATTTAAGTTTAAAATGATCTTATTCTGTATCATATGTAATTATACTTAGTATTATTTGTAATTATACTTCAATAATAATTGTGCTATACTAAGTTTTGGCATGAGGAGAATATGGCAAAACAAAACGAATTTGAATTTCCCTGCACTGTCCTGGAGTAGTGGGAACCCTAAACCGAAAAGTCAAAAGTCATTTAATAATGGTCATATCATATTCGTCTTTGTCGTGGGTTCAGCCTCCAGTGTGTTGCACATGTTGGCTCATATATGCCACAAAATTTTCACTTTTCTTCCTTTTTGTTTTCTGTCAAGTGACTTCTAATAATTTTATGCAACCACCAACACAAGTATTTTCCAATGTATATTTTGATCAATGAAAGAATAGTATGTGTGTGTTTATAATTTCAAGTTTAAAATAATCTTATTCTGTATTATATGTAATGATACTTCTAGAATAATTATTCTTCAAATTAAACTTCTAAGTTTTGGCACGAGGAGAATAAGGTATTTGAGGCATCATCACGTATAGTATATAGGTGGAGGTGTATTTTTATATAATGAAACAGAGTCGCGCAGGTGTGGTTAATTAAGGCATGGAATTACTTTCTTCGTGTGCAAACGAATAAATACAGAGATTACAGCTAGTTATGTCCTACATCACTTAATTACGAAGATAGCTTAATTACAGCTGTTGTACTCGTATAATAACTATTTATTTTATATAAACATTATAAATAAATATATAAAAGTCGTAAGCGAATAAATAAAAATTCTATTTTACGTCTTTATATAAAATAAATAGTTACAGCTGTTGTACTCATATAATAACTATTTATTTTATATAAATATTATAAATAGATATATAAAAGTCGTAAACGAATAAATAAAAATTCTATTTTACTTTATATAAAATAAATAGTTATTATATTAATGACAGATAATGTCATGTACTGTAGATGATTGCTTAATTATCGTTCTCTCTTGAGATTTAATATTGATCTTCGGCTAATATACCATTCAGTCACCACCCAACTCCATCTCTTTAAATCTTCCTTTCTTCACATCTCAACGCAGAAAGTTAGCAATGGAGACTCAGCCAACACAACCCCACGTAGTGATGGTGCCTACTCCGGGGATGGGTCATCTCATCCCCTTGGTTGAGTTAGCAAAGCAACTCCATCTTCATCATGACCTCCTTGTCACCCTCATCATTCCCAATGATGGCTCCCCCATGAAACCCCAAAGACAACTCCTTCAAGCTCTACCCACTTCCATTTCCTCTATCTTTCTTCCTCCTGTCAACTTTGACGACTTGTCTGAAGACGTTAAAATCGAAACTCGGATTGCGCTCAGCTTAATTCGCTCCCTGTCTGCCCTGCGGGAGAAACTCAAGGACTTCACTCAGTCAACTCGTGTAGTTGCTCTAGTTGTTGATCTCTTCGGCACACCTGCTTTCGAAGTGGCTAAAGAATTCGGTGTTCAGCCCTACATTTTCTTCCCTACAAATGCCATGGCACTATCATTTGTTTTTCATTTGCCTGAGTTTGATGAGAAGTTCACTTGCGAGTATAGGGACTTGACTGAACCGATCCAATTGCCCGGATGTGTCCCGATTCACGGGCGTGATTTCTTTGACCCGGTTCAGGACAAGATGAATGAGGTATATAAATCGATTATTCACTTGGCTAAACAGTACTACTTGGCTGCTGGGATTATGGTTAACAGTTTCATGGATATGGAAAAGGGGGCCTTCAAGGCTTTGACAGAAAGTGAACCGGGATTAATACCCCCGGTTTATCCGATTGGGCCGATCATCCAGAATTCTTCAATCAATTATGAGGCTGATCAATCCGGGTGCTTGAAGTGGCTAGATCAGCAGCGAAGTGGGTCGGTGCTCTTTGTTTCTTTTGGCAGTGGTGGGACTCTATCACGTGAGCAGTTGAATGAATTGGCTTTAGGACTCGAAATGAGTGGGCAAAAATTTCTCTGGGTTGTCAGGAGCCCACATGAGGCAGCTCCAAATGCTACTTATTTCAGTGTCCAAAGCATTAAAGATCCTTTCGACTTTTTGCCTGATGGGTTCTTGGAAAGGACAGAAGAGGTGGGTTTCGTAGTACCCTCTTGGGCTCCTCAGGTTCAAGTTCTGAGTCATAGCTCAACCGGAGGGTTCTTGACTCATTGTGGGTGGAACTCCTTACTGGAAAGCATTGTGCATGGTGTGCCTCTAATTGCGTGGCCACTCTATGCAGAGCAAAGGATGAATGCTGTACTTGTCACAGAGGATTTGAAGGTGGCATTGAGGGTGAAGACCAATCAAAATGGTTTAGTTGCAAAAGAAGATATAGCAACGTATGCAAGGGAATTGATGGAAGGGGAAAAAGGGAAACTGTTAAGGAACAAGATGGTAGAACTGAAGCATGCTGCTGCAAATGCTTTGAGCCAAGATGGGTCATCTACCAAATCACTTGCCAAAGTGGCTCATTTATGGAAGAAGGAAATCATATAATCACAAATCAGTGCCACGTATGTGGCCATTCATCGCTTCATCCAGTCTCTTAATTAATCTTTGTAGGATGCAGAGTTTTCATTTTTGCTCGTCATCATCATGTTTTCTCAACAATAAAGCAATATTTGATTAGTGTTATATTTCGTATATATTTCCATCTAGTTAAATAAAAAAAGTCATTTATGAAAATCTCGAGCTTAATATAACTGAATCAATAATAATTAAATTAGTACTTAATAAAACGATCAGAGCTTGTAATTAACTTGGGATCTTACAAAAAATTGATGTTGAATTGAGGTTTGACTACTTAAAGGTTTCAATTTCAATATAGAATTGATTGTAAAGAGCATATATATTAATTAAGGTCTAATGAAAAACGAAGGTATAGATAAGAAATTTAATAACACAGATGATTTCTCTCTCAAACAAATTCATTTTTCATAATATTTTCTGGCTATGCTTCATTATCCTTCACTCATTTCAATGATATCTCCATCAGATAATTTTCGTGAGGTTAAGAATCATCATCAGCCTTCAGCCATCACACTATTATTCCCTACAATGTCCATTTTATTGATAAATTGTCCTTCTCTTAATTAATTTTTAACCTTATGGCACTACGCAAGACATTTAATTATAAAATTTTAGGTAAGGATGGAAAAAGTTTGTCACAGAATTATCCAAAATTCCGAAGAATTTCACCGTGGATGAGGGGAGGAAGTCAAGGACAGCCTAGGGCCGGACAAGGGACGAGGATCATGCTTTCCAATATGGAATATGCCATTAAATTCAGGGTCTCACTACAGTACACCTAACGTATCCATACGTTGGGTGCTTTTACAACTTTTAGGGGGTTGTAATAGTTGTCTTTCCAACTGTTTGCACACCCCCCTTCCTTAAAAGCAGCTGTTGTACTCGTACAACCGCTGCACTCTAGCTATTCCCTTAAATTCAAGTTTTAATTTCATGCCTCAATTGAATTGAGGCCAATCAAATCAATTATCAGTAAGACTCGTTCTAAATGCAGCTAACCCAAATTAATCTAATTGAACCCAACAATTATAAGTGTAGTAAGCGCAACCCGACCCAACCCAATTCAATTTATTAAAAAAAAACCTAAATCTTTCAAAATCCCTCACTCATTATTCATAATCCCTCACTCAACATTCATTTAGGCCTGATAACGGGTTGTGTTATAACGATTTTGTGTCGTTTCGTATTCGTGTCGTGTTAAATTATATTAATCCAGATCCGACCTATTAACTTATTGGGTCTCAATCTTAAAAACCAAACCAAGTTGTTAACTTAACGTGTTACCCGAATCCAACCTATTTTATCCCTTTTTTTATTTTCAAGTTAAACAATCATATATATAACATGATTTGTATAAATTCTAAACATAAAACATAACTAATAATTTATAAATTTAATATAATCCGAAAACATAAAAATGTCATACCAAATTTAACATAATACGAAAACATAAAAATGTCATACCAAATTAATATAATCCAAAAACATAAAAATGTCATACCAAATTTAATATAATCCAAAAACATAAAAATGTCTATTGAACTATTTTAAAAAATGAAGTATGACATTCTATATGCTTCTTTCTTGTATTCCCCATCAAAATGTCATACTCGTACACACCTAAGACAAAAAATATTATTACTTAAGAATTTGTTAACTGAAAAGTAACATAAGCTTGAAAACATAAAACAATTATGATACTTTATTAGCCTTAGATTCCAAATTGAAGACATCTTCTGTGAACTCTTCCAAGTTAGTTTCATCTTTTCCTATGAAAAATCAAAAAATTAATAAATCAATAGAAATAAAAAATAAAAATTACAAATGTATATAATCATCAATTTATAAAGAAGTCATAGAATCAATATAAAATACATAAAGTTAACCTTTTTGTCCAAAAAGCCAATCTCAAGTACATACCAAAGCTTGAACAGTGTCCGATAATAATGAACTACGATATTGATCTAACACTCTACCACAAATATTAAATGCTAATTCATATGTAACGGTAGAGACTGGAATTATTAAAACATCACGAGCCAATTGAGAAAGTATAGGATAACGATGTTGTTCTCCTTTCCACCAAGTTAAAAAATTTAACTCATGCAATTTTGTGCCCTCATTTTATGCATCATTTGTCTCTGCAGCTTGTTTTCTATTTGCAGTGTTGTCAACCAATTCACATGATTCAAATAAATTTGCGTTCATGTCTGTAGAATCCATCTAAAAATAAATAAATAAAAAAATGTGAAACATGAGTTGATATGAAATAGTAAAATAAAAAATATTAAAGTTGCATAAAGAAGAAAAAATAAATTAATATAAAAAATTATTTACAATTTATATAATATAAGCCAATATATGTAGTAGTAATAAATCTTTCAATGAAATATAATTTGATTTAAAAAACAAAAAATAAAATTTATTCTAAATAATATCAAAATTAATAGCTACTGATATGCTCAAAAATATATTATTTGAGATGATATTTAAATCCATTAATCAATACAATACAAATCAAATTATTAAGTAGCCTACAAATAAAATAAAAATAAAAGTGAACAAGACAAGCACAATTAATTTGTACAATAGTTAAGTTGAAAAAAAATTCTAATGGCTCTCTTTTATGAATGATAACATGCTGATTATGTAATAATTAAAAAGACTATGCACCAATTCAGAACCTCTAAAAACTAACGTGTAAATTGGTGTGTGCGTATGTGCATCATAAAGAGGTGCAAAAAAAATTTAAGAAAAAAAAGAATTCAAAACGTAATTTTCAATATTTTTAAAAGCACCAATTTGCTAGCCATAGTTGGATCACTCTTAAAATATATATTTAATCATCTTTTTCTTTGACTTGTTGGTGTCCAATGGGAAGAAAGCTACAAAAATTTAATAGTCATGAAAGAGAAACATTAATTGAGGAAAACTTCACCAGTCACTTCTTTAATTTGAACCACAAAACCCATAAAAGTTTTCGTATAAAACAAGCCTAATGCAAAAAGTATTACACTTTATTCTATTATTTAGCAATTTAGATACTGTCTTCTAAGGATAAAAATTATTAAAGAAATAAAAGAAGTAATGGGGGAAGCTCGTGCCTGTCTTCATTTGGCTTTGCGGCTAACCTCTTATCTTGCATAATAGTGATTTTGCGGTTAAATATATTCACTCAATAGTATTATAATAATTTTGATTAGATTAAGTTAGAAATTAATATTTGTAATAATTATTTATATTTTATTATATATACTTTTCATGTATTATATTTAAATTTACTAAATTATCCTTAATATTAACGGGTTAAACAGGTGAAACGGTTTTTTATAGGATACCCAAACACAGTCCAATATCAAACGGGTTTTATCGTGTTAACCCATTAATGACCTGATCCAATGACGTTAAATTCAAAACACATTTTTATCGAATGAGTTTGTGTCGCGTTAACGGATCGTATAAAATTTGCTGGGCCTGCATTCATTCACGCCAACGCGTTGCACGGAGCACCACATTTTTTTTTTGTTTGTTGGAAACTTGGAATGGCGAAAGAGAGAGACTGAAATTTTAGTCGTTTATTAGTTTAAGGGACCATTATTATTTTTATCTAAAATCTAGATCAATTTGAATATAAAAATCTAAATAATATAATTATTTTTTTATTTTAACATCTGAATTAAAATGTCTGAAAATTAATGGTTTTATACAAATATCCTTATTTATATATATTATTTTTATTAGTGATTTTATTTTACATAGTAAAAGTATTTATATACTAAAATTTGTTTTGAATTTAATTCATTTAAATGTGAGTAATTAGAAAACAAGTTATTTTTTAAATAATTTGACATATAAACAAGTTAAATGACCAGAAAATAATTTTAAAAATATATAGAAAATCATAATATAAAATTAAAAATAATAATAATGTTTCAAAATTAAAATATTAGGCTTTGTACAAATTGGTCATAAATAAATTTTTATAAAGACATTTAAGAGAATTGAATGAGTAATAAATGATTCAGATATTTGTATTTCGATAAAAGCTATAATTTTTAATTTTTTTCATTCAGATGAAAATATCTTATATTAAATTTTAAGTTAAAAAATAATTATCATAAAAAATATAAAATATGAGAATAAGTTAATTTTAAATTTCATATCAAACCCTAGGACTCAGAAACTTAGAACGGTGAATGCTTGTGGATATGGATCAATTATAATTATAATTGATTGACAGGATGACTGCACTGCTTGATTTAATAGTTTACTTATTGTCTATAAACTATAATTAACGTGATTCATTAATTATATAAAATAATTGATTGTTCGTAGAATTAATCAATGAACATGAATGGTTGTTGTGCTTGATTTAATAGTTGACATAAAATTGATTATGATTTTTAATTGGACATGTGGGAATATGATTGTCTAATGAGTGTTACCATCCTCATTCATTGATAAAGTTAATTCTTGGATAATTTGGATATGGATTTGTTTTTAAAAATTTGAATGTTACGAAAAACATGTTTAAACAATAAACATGACATGGTTGTAGCGCTTGATTTAATAATTTATTTATTGTCTATAAACTATACTTGACGTGATTGATTAATTATATAAAATAATTGATTGTTTATGTCTAATGAATGCTACCATCATCGTTCATTCATAAAGTAAAGTCTAGAAAATTTTGGATTTGGATTTGTTTTAAAAAATTTGCATGTTATGAAAAAGAATTGCAAATAGAAAAATGTGGATTATTATTATGTTTACTTAGTTTTTATTATTGTGATTAAGATTATATAAGTTGTATTTGTAAAATTTATTATTATAAATAAATATATTAACCAAAAGTAAAAGGCAGAAATAACAAAAAAAAAGTAAAAGACACTTTTGGAAAAAATATTTGAAAATTGAGTAGATCAAACTGGCCAGGAAAGCTACAAACCGACCCATTAGACCATTTTTAAAACTTGATTATTGTTGTTTAACAATGAAATATAAAAGAAGGATAAGTGGTGAGTTGTATAAAAAAATAAAAAAAGAGTAGTTGTTCTATTCATCCTTATTTTTCTATCTCTTTAGCCTCTATTTCTAAATACATCCAATTAAAAAATTTAAACCCCTAATTTTCTGTCATTAGACCCTACTTAATTCTTAAAATACCATTTCAATGAGTAATTGAGTGCTTCTTACACGCACATTAATTGCTTATTCACGTTAACTAGGGGCGTCAATTCGTGTTCGTAGGTCGTATTCATGTGTGTCGAGCTGTGCACAACAAAGATTGACTCGACACGAATATGACCCGTTTATTATTCGTGTCGTGAAAGGTCAACACAAACACGACACGATTATTAAACGGGTAACACGATATGATATGCAAACACAAATAATAAACGGGTCGTACTCGCGTTGGACACGAACACGACATATCTAACACGATTATGGCACGTTTACATGATTAACACAACCAATTTATAGTTACGACATGATATAATTACTACACGATTATGACGCAGTTACAGTTATAACACAATTATTACACGATTATATATTAAAACTTATTTTTAAATGAAAAAGGTATAACATAATAACAAAATTGAACAAAACTAAATACCATACAAACTTTAATATTTTATTTAGGAAATTAGAAATTAAAAGTGATGTGTCCAGTCCTAGTTATATTAATATAATAAAATATTATAATTTCTATTTTGTATTATTTAATATGTGTAGAAATTATAAAATATTATTCGTGTCAACAATCGTGTTAATTGTGTTTTAATTTATATTAGTATCAATCGTGTTAAATATATATGCGTGTCATAAACAAATTCGTGTCATAAACAGGTCATGTCATAACCGTGTTCGCGGGTTGAAGGCGCTCGACACGAAAATAACACGATTATTAAACGGGTTAAAAATTCTAACACAAACACGATTAAGGTAAATCCAAACCCACAAATTTTCGTGTCTTGTCGTGTCGTGTTGGGTTCGCATGTCATGACCTAAATTGCCACCTATAGCGTTAACTGAGTTTCATGAATTTTCCTTCCAGGATGCTAATTCAGGAGCTAAGAATACGTCCATAGGAGAAACCAACCCCTTTGCAAAGCTACAAGACCACTTAAGGTACGAGGACAAGTTTTTCCAAGGCTACCTTTATTAGTAAAGGCTTTTCTTTGTGGTTTGTGATGGGTCTAGCCCTGTGAGCCTCTCCAAACGTTCTCAAATCAACCTCTTTATTGTTGTTGTTGCGAGCGTACGGTACTATGACCTTTTTATTCTACCTTCTCAAAATGTAGAGCAACGAATTAAGAGTCTCTCACTATGTCCCCTTCCTTTCTTCTATTATATGGTCGATCTTCTTTAATCCAAAGCTCGTGCAGGCAATTCATAGGTGGATTTCATGGGGAATAACTCGAGATAAGAAAGCTAGGAAAAACTTTTTCTTTCTGTCTTTTGTCCTTCTCTTCCCCTCCAAGCAGTAGCAGGAGAGTTGATAATTCAATTTTGATAATAAGGGATGGTGCTTCAGGTTAGAACTATCTCTTTCTGTCGAAGAACAAGTCTCTAACCTGGGAATTAACATGTTGTTAGAAGTTTTTTTATATTTCATCTTTAGTAAATTTTATCAAGGTAAAATTGTCAAAAGAAAATAAAAGAAAAGTAGGGGCTGAAAAGATAGAAAGTGGAGGTCGAATAGAACAACTAAAAAAAAATTTAAGTATCCCACTCAGATAACTGAACTATCCAACCCTAGAGTGTAATCACTAGGAGGTAAAATCCAAAGAATTTTCATGGGATAGGAATTATTTTCGAATGATAGATGCAGGGACGGGAAACGAGGTCCCCAGCCCACTCTTGGGTTTTTGCTATTCCTAATTTTAAGATCAATCCGATGATCGTCTATCAAGAACATTTAATATTGTACTTGATCATAATATTATCTTTTGTTCAAAAGTATAAGAGTATTCCTCTTATTTAATTTTTATCTTATAAATTTATAACAATCTTATGACACTTGAAACTTGTAAACTTTTTTATCAATATTTATTTCCTGTTACTCTTTTCTTTATGCGTCGTTTTGGTTATATTTTATAATTAATTTTCACTTTCAAACACAAAAAACGTACGAATAAAATCTCTAACAAGATGAAGTTACAACAAAAACAGGATCGTTCTAAGACTTTAATTAATGTTGTACTGAATTTCGATTATTGATTGATTCATCATTTTATTATTATTGTCATCGACAATCATTTTTCATATCAATGAATCACTCTTGGTTTTCATTTATATTCCGAAATTAATTAATATTATTGGTTGTTATTAAATGTACGTGGTTTATCTCTTACCAAAGAAATAAATACAAGCCATCAGTATTTTCATATATACAGTATTACAAGGTTGAATGAAAACGAAAAGCGAAGGATCCTTGAGTTTATGCCAAAACGATAGAAGGGTGCTTGTCCCTGTCAAAATGATGTTTTTATTATCATCATCACTGTCATGCACTGTTTCGAAATCAATTATTGTTGGAAATACCTAATACCTTCTGCCCCACCCCGACAACTAAATCCCATAATTGAAATAGTATGCAGCTGCCATTTTCAAGAAATTATTGAAAGGATCTGTAATGTTTAATATCAATTGTTGTGATTGGCTTTGACGAATATTTATTTGTGTTTTTCAAAAAATCTGTAATTCCATTATAAAAATCAAATTTACATTGCAGTCAATTAATATTTCTGTCTACAAATTCTCAATAATTGTCTTTTTACTTTTTCAAAAAGCTTTACCGTATCGATCGAGGGCTCATGTTTGTTATTTGATAGCCAGTTAATTTCAAATTTAATGTACATTAGATGAAAAAACACATTACCTAGCTTAGTAAAATTATGAGCTCCTAGATCTCCTGGAACTGAAAATTTTGCAATTGCAGGTTATCATTTCTGTCTCATTTGACTTTGTTGTTTTATTAACCCCAATTTACTGCAATACCGATGGCAATAATTAGTTTTGGGTGATCAGGAAATACATTAATTTCAAAGTCTTTTTTTCTTCTACAAATTCTCATTATCTTTATCCGAATCAAATTCCTAAAATAATAAAATTTAATAATAATAATTTTAATAATCAAATTCCTGAAGATAAATATTATTTATAATAAGGCAAATCTAATCAAAATAAAATTTAAGTATATATTCTACATCAAATATCCATGTGTCAGCTAGGTTCTTGAAACGTTCAATTTTCCACAACCAAACCCAGCCAGATAATTTATTTTATATCTCCAAAGGCACCATATTATAATTATATATTAAAATTGTGTATTTGACTTTGATCTAATATAATGGTGTATTTTGATTCGATATCCAATCGAATATAGCATATATATGTCTTCATTTTAATAATAAAAGTTTAAAATTCTTACTCTTTTATTCTAATTACTTTAAAAATAATTAAAATAATTTGTTTATGCCTTCTGAGTTTTGACCTGAAGAGAATAAGATCTTTGAGGCACCACTAACATTTATTAGTATACTAAAGGGGTGTGGTTTTGTATAGATCAAAGATGACCATCCAATGTGTGCTAAGGCATCGAAGTACTTTTCTATGTTGCTTGGGTGGGCTCCCTTTTTGCCTTGTTCAATTCAATCTTTGCTTGTGCCTTTTTTTTTTTTAAATTTTTTAAGGAGAAAAATTAGTAAATATAATAAAATATCACATCATATATATAATTAATATATAAATTTAGATTGTATATGTTTTTTAATTTATTTTACTAATTAATTAAATTTATAACTCTTTAATTAATAATTGTTTGACATAAATTCTTATTATGGGGATGAAGATATTTATTATGAGGAAAAATACTTTGATGAACTTAACATACTACCTCCACCTATAATGGGGTATTACATCTAACTATTTATTGTTTATGATATGGTAAAATGTAGTGATGGTTATTTTTTCTTTTTAAAATTTGAATTATGACGTGCATTCTCTGTTTGCTTTTCTCAATTTAATTTCTGAGTCAGAGTAATTACTCACGGATGTTCCAATAAACAATTTATACTTCACTAAGAATAATTGGAGGCAATTCTCTAAAGAGAGAATGAATAATGGGAGTGGATGACTTGAACTATTGAGTGAGCCGTGCAGAAATATGTTTTAATCTACTGCATCAGAATTAACATTCAAATTCATCTTTGTTTCAAGCAGTGCCCCATATAGAGGATAGAGATGGCTGGTTCGCTTGAAGAGAGCATTTTCTATGAACAAATTTAAGCATTCCGTACATAAATAGATTCTGTAAGATCCAGTAGAATAAGTAATATTGGGACATAATTCAAATTATGTTTTAAGTGTTTTGCTTATTTAATAGTATAAAAATTTATTCATTCTTCTACATCAATTCAATTCATGATACTACTAAGATGAAACAAGAGATCTGAAGAAGGGCAGCAACTAGACTCTATTAGCAACAAGTAAACCCTTTGTTAAGTCTGTAAAAGTGATGATATGATGAACAGCTCTCCCGGAGTGCGTGAGCGTTTGAGCAAAACTATTAATCAGTTAGTGGAAGCCTGTAGATGCGTGAATATTCTAGATGCCATTTCAGCATGGTTGGTTAGGATAATTTTGTATTTGATGTTATCTCAGCAAAAGTTGGTTTGAGACATTTTGTTCTGTACTCAGCTTATAATCAAGTGTCACCACTCACGTGTGTCATTCATTCAATATTCAACAATCCAACAGTTAAGTCTTATATTAACTGTGAGGAGACAGAGAAGACTCCGGCTATGGCCCAGGCCACTTCATATTTTATATATTATGGGCGTGTTTGATACATTGCTCTGTACAATATAGTATTATATTATATAAAAAATAATATTATGAAAAAATACTATCATATTTAGTATATATATTTATTACGTTAATAATATTAATTTAAAGTAAAAATATTTCAATTAATTTTGTTTTTCTTTTCTGAAATTATCTTATTTTTAATCTTTCTAAAAATTTGCCACCGAGGTTCGTCAGAACAGTTCCGGTTGCTGGCAGCGACGTATCATCGGCTTGGCCCCAGAAAGCTTGTCGGAGACCGATCTACACTATGAGAGAGTTCCCGTCATCTGAAAAATGTATACTTTGGCCGAAAAAGCAACGAAACTTTGAAGGCTGAAAGTTGTCTCGCCTTCTTTAGCTAAACAGTGGGTTTTTTTTTTCGGAAATTTCATCACCGTCATGTAGATCGGATTGTTTAGATTATATTGGTATAGAATACGTTATTGGATCTTGCCCGAAAAAATTTCCCGGCGACGATGTTGCCTACTGTCCAGTAGCACTCTCACAAACTCTTCCAATTAAAGGTTTTATATTTTTAAAAAATATTAAAATTATGAATATATTTAAATAATTATATTTTTATATATATTTAATAATAAAAATAATATTAATAATTATAATAAAATAATTAAAAACTTATATGCGTCTGGCTCGCCACCTTATTATTATACTTATGTGGTGTGCCTAACCAATAATAAATAACCATGTAATACCCTCTTGATTAATTGAAGCCCACATCATCATTAACTTATATTTTATCTTTATTCGATAAATTAAAATTTATGCCAAATTATCCCGCCCAACAAATTAACTTGCTCCCTCTTAATTTTGAAATTTAAAGCAATTCATCATCTTCTTCCTCCCTTAACAGGACCTCTCTGAATGCAAAAAACGTACAGAGAAAATCTTCCTCGTCTTCTTCCTCCCTTAACAGCACCTCAAGGAGGTTTCTCAAAGCAGTCCCAGGGAGATCTTGTTGGGTTCTCATCTATTCACATCAGTTTCCCCTCTTCGTTCGAGAAGGCTCTTTAGACACCGTTGTTTATGCTCGTGCATAATCCTTACCTGTTTCTTATTCCGGTGATAAGGACCGATCGCAAGCATGCAAGGTTCATAGGCCTTTTTATCCAAAGTACGTAGAGATGACAACAGGGGCAAAGAAGAAGAAACAGAGTGTAAAGATTGCGGCCCCATACACAATTAACTAAAGTTAAAGTAGCGTACAAAAAGTAATAAAAACTTACCACTATTTCTCAAAAAGTGTTGGCAGTGGCGTGTTGGCAATTTGACTTCTTCTAAAAGAGATAACAATAGGAAGAGAGATAACAATAGGGTGATTCAACAAGAGCATGAGCTGGGTCCCCTCCTGCCGTGGACTTGACTGGGGGTTGCTTTTACTGTGTGTTATTAGGTTGAAGAAGGCGATTTTTACAGTTATCGGCTGTCGACGGAGTGCAAAACACTACGGCTAGGAGAAGATAATGGAGACCAAAAGGAATGTTCACAGAAAAAAAAAAAGCGGCAAAGATAAAAGAGTCAAAAATAAAATATTAAAATAGGGTTTTAATTATTTGTCAATATGTATATTAGAGTTTTAATTATTTATCAATATGTATATTATGTGGTATCTAATTATTGGTTAGGCACACCACATAAGTATAATGAGGTGGTGTGCCAGATGTACATAAGTATTTCTCTCCAATTAAAGGTTTTATATTTTTAAAAAATATTAAAATTATGAATATATTTAAATAATTATATTTTTATATATATTTAATAATAATAATAATAATAATAATTATAATAAAATAATTAAAAAATTCGTACCATACAATATAACACTAACATCTCCTATTAACTTCACATAACCTAATATAATAACATAACTTGATATAATAGATTAAATCTAAAATTTATATAGTGTATAAATTAATATTATATTAAATTATAACTAAACACGTGTATGACGTATCTCAATATAACAGAATATAATATAGTAAATCAGTATTATAAAACATCACAGATCAAGCATGACCAGTGATTGTGGATATGATCATGCAAAGCTTATCATCAGTTTAATAATTTAATATGATGAGATTCTCCGATTTTCCATAATTAATGCTTTTTCTCTCAGCTAATAATAATACCCTGCAATCAAAGTGAAATGATGATTATTATTCACTCTTAGCTCCTCCATCTCTCTATAAATCTTACTTTTCTTCGCATGATCTCAACACAGAAACCCGCAATGGAGACGACGCAACAAACTCAAGAAGCACAAACACAACCCCACGTAGTGATTGTGTCTGCTACAGGGATGGGTCACGTGATCCCATTGGCTGAGTTAGCCAAGCAACTCCACCTTCATCACAACATCCTCGTCACTTTCATCATCCCCAGTGATGGTTCGCCCATGAAACCCCAAAGACAACTCCTTCAAGCTCTACCCACTTCCATTTCCACCATCTTTCTCCCTCCCGTCTGCTTTGACGACTTGCCTGAAGGCGTTAAAATCGAAACTCGGATTGTACTAAGCCTAGTCCGCTCCCTGTCTGCCCTACGCGACAAACTCAAGGAGTTCTCCGAGTCAACTCGATTAGTTGCTCTAGTTGTCGATCTCTTCGGCACTTCCGCGATGGAGGTGGCTGAAGAATTCGGTGTTCCGTCTTACATTTTCTTCTCGAGTACCGCCTCGGCACTGTCTGTGACCTTTCAGTTGCCTGAGTATGATGAGAAGTTCACTTGCGAGTATAGGGACTTGACTGAACCGCTCCAATTCCCCGGATGTCTCCCGATTCACGGGCGTGATCTCTTTGACGTGGTTCAGGACAAGAAGAATGAGGCTTATAAATTGTTTCTTCAAGTCGCTAAACAGCACCACTCAGCTGCTGGGATTTTCGTTAATAGCTTTGTGGATATGGAACCGGGGGCCTTTATGGCTTTGACGGAAGGCGAACCGGGTTTAAGGCCCCCAATATATCCGATTGGGCCGCTTGTTCAGAATTTTTCGATGAATGAGGCTCATGATCATTCCGATTACTGCTTGGAGTGGCTAGATCAACAGCCAAGTGGTTCGGTGCTTTTTGTATCTTTTGGGAGCGGAGGGACTCTATCACGTAAGCAGTTGAATGAATTGGCTTTAGGACTTGAAATGAGTGGGCAAAGATTTCTCTGGGTTGTTAGAAGCCCGCATGAGAGAGCTGCAAATGCTACTTATTTTAGTGCCCAAAGCATTGAGGATCCTTTCGATTTTTTACCTGAGGGGTTCTTGGATAGGACCAAAGAGGTGGGCTTAATAGTGCCCTCTTGGGCTCCTCAGATTCAAGTTCTGAGCCACAGCTCAACCGGAGGGTTCTTGACTCATTGTGGCTGGAACTCCATCCTAGAAAGCGTTGTGCATGGTGTGCCCCTAATTGCATGGCCGCTCTATGCAGAGCAAAGGATGAATGCTGTAATCCTCGCAGATGATTTGAAGGTAGCATGGAGGGTGAAAGCGAATGAAAATGGGTTAGTTGTGAAAGAAGATATAGCAACTTATGCAATGAAATTAATGGAAGGGGAGGAAGGGAAAGTGTTAAGGAACAAGATGAAAGAACTAAAGGATGCTGCTGTAAATGCTTTGAGTCAAGATGGGTCGTCTACCAAATCCCTTGCAAAGGTGGCTCAAATTTGGAAGAATTAGAATTTATTACAAACCACTGTGGCTGCCTGTAGCTTAATCTATTCTAGCTTAATCTAGTCTCTAAATTAACCCATCTAGGATGCAAAGTGTTTCTGCTTGTCATTATCATGTGATCTCCATGATAAAGCAGTTGAAATATATGGTTATGTTTACATATATTTATTTACTAGAAGTGCTTCTTACTTTCATCTACTTAAAAAAAAAAAAAATTGACGCCAGAATTCTGGTAATTGAAGGTGATGACTGCTGAAGGTTGATCGTGGGGAGTAAAAGCTTGCGAAATAGAAAACCGTGATGAGGCATTTTGATACAACTCTCTAACACTCAAGTGATGAAATCTCGGTTAATGGAAATCTCTTGATGGCAAGTGTAAACATTCTCTAACTATTTCTTCAGTTCCTCCTACTTTTACCTTATTTTTTTTCAAGAACGTGGTTAGTGTTCATACAAACTAAATTAATTTAAAAAATAAAAATAAAGACAAAACCATTCATATTTATTGAATTTTGATGTGTAAAAAAAATCCTTAAAATCAATAAGAAGTGAGATAAGAAAACGACTTGTAAGTGTGAAGCTACAAGGTACCATATCTGGAGATTATGAAATAACAAGAAAAAAAAAATTATCGAGAATGCATAATTAATGTATTGCCAGCCTACCAGGGCTTAAAAAAAAAGTACTTTAAGATATTTTCGTAGTGAATAATTTTAAATGTATAACTAACTCAAACAACCAAACTTATATAATTTGATTTGGTATAAAGTTATTGAATAGGTAGATCCTATTTTATTTAATAAAAATTCTTTAATTTTTTTTATGTTTACCCACAAAATAAATTTGTGTCACATCATATTACATAGATTTAATTGTTCGGATTAGTTACATAAATAGATCTACTCTTTTCTATTATTTACTTTAATAATTTTTTCAAGTGAAGACTCTTCAATTTGAAAGCAGGGTTCAAATGGCAGTATGCCACCAGGATCCCAATTGGCAATAGTTTTTCTTTCATTAATCATTATATTTTTCTCGAACAAAATGTTGCATGAATAAACTTTTTTTTTTTTTTTTCGTGGCCTGTAAGTACGGGATCCAATGTTTTATTGGGCTGTTAATCCAAGTCGTATCCGAATTGAACATAGACTCTGAAGCCCAGATCTGCGGGCCAAAGATGGGCCTGGAGTCCAGCAAAAAGCCAAAGAGATGGCATGACGGAGAGGGTTAGGCTTTTTAGTCTTCAGTGAGAGTAGAGAGACAGCTCCTCCGGCTCCGCGTGTAGGGTGATGGAGAAACAAATGGCGACGCTTGATAAAGACACAGTGTGCTCGTCGTGGAACTACTGTGGGCAGAGGCTAGCGACTGGTTCAGTCCACGGAACGCTCTCCATCTTCGACTCACGTGATCCTGCTTCTTCCTCCTTCAGCTGCACTTCCAGAACTAGGGTTAGTAACTCTTTTAACTCATCTCACTTTAGCTCTTGCATTTCCAATTCCCCGCTAATTTCATTTCTGCAAATTATTTGGTTAGGTGCATAACGGTGGTATTTTAAAGGTTGTTTGGGTCCCACCTGAGTATGGTGACGCCGTTGCTTGCATCTGCGGGGATGGAAGTCTGTTGTTGTGGGAAGAGGTTGTAGAAGGTATTTTTCTTTTAAATTATTATTATTATTTAATTTTTGTGTCTTTTACATTTATTAATTCGATTTCCTTAATATTAAGACGCGCAACCTCTTCAGTGGAAGCTGTGCAAGAGCTTTAAAATCAATTCAACTCAAGTTTTAGATGTTCAATTTGGAGCATCATCAACCAGCTTAAAAATGGTGAGCGTTTTTATGTCATTTTTTTGAGTTAAGCTATGTAGAATCTATGTAGCCTTTTGTGCCTGTCCAGTTGATGATGTTTCCTAAGGTTTATTTATTGTTTTGGGAATATAAATGTAGACTAGACGCTTGTTCATTGTTTTTGTTTGATTTTGCAGGTTGCTGCATACTCTGATGGCCATATTAAAGTCTATGAGCTCCTAGATCCCTTGGAACTGAAAAATTGGCAATTGCAGGTGATAACTTTTGTCTCATTCGACTTCTTAGATTTATTTACCCTTTTAAATGTTGATGACACTAAGGTTTGGGTGATCAGGAAATCCATTAATTGAGAGTCTTGTTTTCTTTTGCAAAATCCTTATTGTCGAAATTGCCGTTGTTTAACATGTCTGGTTGTCTTGTATGACATTCGGTCATTGGATTCCACTTTTGTTTTTCCTTGCATGTGTAATTCCTGTAAATTCAAAGCTGATTTTCATGGCGTTTTATGCTGTTTTCTTCATTATCTTTAACATCGCTTTTCTGTTTTATTTATTTGTTCTTCTTTCAGGCCGAATTCCAGAATGTTATTGATTCAGTGGCTACATTTGCAAGAGCTTCTTGCGTATCGGCATCTATTTCTTGGAATCCACTGAAGGGTGAAAGCCAGGAATCAAGCTTTGTTCTAGGTTTCAATTCGAATACGCCGCAACTCAATTCCTCCAAGGTGTGCTAGAATATGTATGTCTTGCAGCTAAATTCTTTGTTTTTGGTAATGGTCTGGGTGGGGAACGGTGACAATGCAACCCAGAAAATAGCATCTTTTATGTGTCAAAGCACATATTTCATTTATCAAAATTCAGTTGAACCTGATGAGATATTAAACATGGTGCTATTCTGGAGAAGAATTAGAAATTTTGTTATTTATTTATTTATCTTTGTTTTGTATTCTGAGTGGCTTCTAGAATGATTAGGAAATAAGCATTGAGCTAAATCATGATAAAATTCTACAGGTGTGGGAGTTTGATCGGGCTCATAATAGATGGCTACCAGTAGCAGAGTTGGCTTTACCTGAGGACAAGAGTGATCAGGTTTATGCTGTTGCATGGGCATCGAACATTGGCCGGTGAGAGATCATCTTTTTGATAATGAATATGCATATTGCACAAGCAACTAGGAGGGGGAAAACCTTTGGATGCTGCATGGTCCATTGGTTGCTTATGGGGGGATGTTGGATTCTTAGTCAAGTTCATGGAAGATATAGCTTCTTCTATTACTGGCCCAGATGCTTTTTGTTAGAATCAGAAGGAAATATGATTTGGTTCCATTCTATGAAATAACAATGAGCTTTAGTTTTCTTATAGGCCATATGAGGTGATAGCTGTTTCAACTCAGAAGGGCATTTCAATATGGCATGTTGGGTTAAACCCTGACTTGGATGGACGGCTCTCAGTAGAGAAAGTTGCATCACTTAATGGCCATGGAGGCGAGGTATCAACACCAACATCTTGGATCTGATCTGACTTTTAAGAATCTTTTGATGCACAGTTTCATACTTTGAATAGAATATTTATGAAATACGGTTCTTATAAATGTGGACCTTTAATTGACACATAATAGTTTCTATATTATGCTTGGACTGATTGCATTGATGGGTTGCATTTTTATGAGAAGTGATGAACTAAACCAATTTCATGTTCATTGTGATCAGGTGTGGCAAATGGAATGGGACATGAGTGGAATGACCTTGGCAACCACGGGAAGTGATGGGATGGTGAGGTTGTGGCAGTCTAACTTGAATGGTGTTTGGCATGAGCAGGCTGCATTGGAACCCACTCCTTAGCATGGGTTCATTTCCTTTCGGCTGCCATTAGGGGCCAGGTCGTGAGTTTATTTGTTAGAAAACAATATAGTTTCGTATTGAGTTGAGTGTTGAGAATTCGGGGACAATCGGCATTCAATTTAATTTAATGTAGACTTCAAGTTGTTATCTCAATTTAGCAATCTTATTATGTTAAGACTGCTAATTGGAAAAATTGTGATGACTTTTAGATTTGCCTATCAAGGTGTCATTTATCAATTCTTCGTCTTTGGTACTCACGCCGTGCATGTTTTTTCCCATTGGCAAAGTTAGATGGTGGTTATGTTACTTTGAATTCGTAATTTTTTTGTTAAGAGAAATATGTATCCTGGCAAATGTGGAGCAACTAGCACATAAAATGATCAGGACAATGATACACGAGAATGAAACATGGCCAAGTATGTAGCTTCGAAAGAACCAATTGCTGTTCCTGAATATTATCACGAGCAACAATCATCTGATAGCTCTTTTTAGTGCCTTAAATGTAAGGGAAATACTAAGGTAGCAATTAAGTGAAAAATCAGGGAATGTCGGTGATATTATTGTTATTGTAAATAAGTAAAACCTTATCCTTTAAATGCTTTATGAACGGCAGTTTGTTAAAAGTGAAATATTATGTTCAATTGAATTTAATTAAACGAGTTCTCATACGCGATGATGCAATGGCCACGTCTTGTTCAAGAGATGTCGTACGTTAGATTATAAAAGAAATTGCAGGTCTATTTTATGTTGCATCTTTTGGACAAACATGGTCAAGGGTGCAATACAATTTGTGAAGGCCTCGACGACGCCGTTTGCTTCTTGCTGTTTAACACCTGAGCCTCCCTTCCCTCACAGCCACATACAAAGGCCCATAGCTCTCGATAGGGTAAGTGGAACACAAGCCATGGTGATCAGTTGTTTGCAATTGCAACCTCAATTGAAAGCAGCACCTACTTCTTTCATTTCTGCCAACTTTCTAGCTTCTTCTTCTTTCTTGCAAAATCCACAGACAAACCCATGTAGATTAAACAAAGATTCCAAGTGTTACACAGAGAGAAGACTTGGTAAAATGAGGAGAGAATATAGAGTTTGTGGGTGGTTACTCCCAGTTGATCCATGGGCACCCAACATTGACTCAGAGAGCATAGCTTCACAGCTATTTGCAGTCTCTTTGTTTCCCTACCTGGGTTTCCTGTATTTCATTACTAAATCCAAGTCTGCTCCAAAGCTCACTCTTTTTGGTTTCTACTTCTTGCTCGCCTTTGTTGGGGCCACCAGTGAGTTCCTTTCACCAACTTTCCTCTTCTAATTCTCTTGATTGGCATCACAAAGTTACCCTTTTCATAGTATATGATTCAAGTCTTCTATGGAAGTTAAACAGCCTTGCGCTTCTTTCCTGGGAAACTGGATGAGATATATCTAGTTTCAAGAAATGTTTCCTTTTGGGTACTTCATTTATTTGTTTGTTTGTTCGATTAAATCCAATTAAGACACTGTAGTTGATAAGAGTAATTTCTGACTATTACGTAGTTCCTGTCCTTAAGAAAGCAGAAACTTCAGAGTATTACATTTAACTTAAAAATTCTTTAAAAATCATGTACTTCGAAGTTTTAGTGAAACGGGTTTAACAAATCTTTAAAGTGTCTAATCTAATATATAAAAAGACCAACTTGAAAAACAAAATAGAAAATTTCATATAATTTTCGAAATTGCTCACAAAAGTACTCTGTAAAATTTCTGTCTAGGCATTTTTCTTATGAAAATGACATAGATAACTCCTAGACATGCAAGATCCTTCATTTTATTGCAGAACATCTAGAATTCATAAAACTCAGTTAATCCAAATTCTAAACCTTCTTAAAGCTGGGATCTTTCGATGAAGAAACGTTGATTTTTAATAACAATTTTTGTAGCTAATGAAGAGAGTATAAAATAAGTTAAATGAGCTACCGAACAGAGTCTTACCGGCAAAAAGAGAAAGCTGTCTTGAATTAGGAAAGCATTACAATTAAAATGGTGAATATTGGACCCTTATGTTTGATAGACTTGGTGATTTATTACCAGTGTTTATGAATCTGGAAATTATTGTTTTTGCTATCATTTTTATTTCATGTTAAATGCTGTGGCTTTTCAGAAAACTTATTTTCTTATTTCTATTTGACTCTGATACTATGCTTTTATTATTTTTTCTTGGCAATTCCATTATAATCAGCAACGGAGTCAGTAAAATTAGCCTCAAACCCTTCTGTTTATTAGAGATGGGGATACAACGGAGTTGATGGATCTAACTTTGTAAATATTAATGTAGTTCTCCACTTCTGCATGGAGCCTTTCAAAACGAACTTTCTTTTGGTTCAATATATTGTTGTATTGAAAATAGGTGACTAACACATACTTCTTGACATTATGAAGTTTTTCCCTTTATGTAAAGCTATAATTCTTGGGAAATTTTCCTACCATTCTCAATTGTTTATTGCTATCAGAAGCTTTGATTCAGCTCTAATAAGTTCTTTGTTTTTGTTTTGGTGTCTGACACCCTCATCTTTGTTGGGCAGTCCCAGCTGGGATCTATGGTAACTTATCAGCATTGAGCTAAATTCACTCTTAATTCATGTTCATAAGATTGAGTAGAGATTTCCTATCGTGGTTTGTGATTGTGACTATTGCTTATGTGTTTGAGACAGCAAAGGTGCATTATGGTACTTCCTTGTCTAATGTTGACTGGTTGCACGGTGGGGCTGAGTCGCTTCTCACTCTGACCAATTTGTTCATTGTGTTGGGTTTGAGACAAGCTCTTAGGAAGGCTAGAGAAGCAAAACAAAGCACAGCAGATGTTCTTCCAAGGTTCGAAGAGGAGAAGCCTTCCATCTAGCAACAAATCCTATTGGAGAGGTTTAAATTCTTTTGCTAACCCACTAACTCCTTATGTTATATTCTTGAGTTCCTGATACATGCACCAGTACCTCTTGCTTGTGGTCTCTTTTCAGGAATTATCACCCTCTGCTCACTTCGAAACATAATGCTGGTTGGCCTTCATTTTACAGCTGAGACCTTTGTTATTGGCTTGTTTTGTACACTTTTTTCTCTATTTTAAAGTGATTAGTTTTTGGTGGAGAATTATTGGTATAAATTATTTTCCTAGAGTTGCTTTGTAGTTTCAGTAGTTTTCTCAGCGATTATTGTAAAATCACTCTTCAATTACCATCCAGCAAACTTGAATGATTTCTGTAACTCGCAATATATTATGCTAATTAAATTTTTGTACACGATAGAATTTGGCCGTGCATCTACTTTGATTTACTTCATGCGGTGAGTTTTACTATAATTGCTTCTCTTTGATGTCTAAATACCTCGTGTGATCTTTTTCTCTTTAATAAGCATCTAATCTATGTGAACCCCTTATCCATTTTCTGAGTTCTGCTTCACTGGTTTGCCAAAAGCTACTCATCATATCTTTATCCAATTTGATTACAACTGCTCTTCATAACAAACTGGAAAACGAAATTACGAGTGATACTAAAAAAAGAAAACCAATCTAGAATTGGTTTTCTACTCATGCAAGCTAGAATTGGCAAGTGCTGCTAACTACTCATGCAAGACGCTACCTAAGTTCCAGTTTCATTTTTATTTTATTTTTCATTAAAATAGAACTAAAAGGTAAATTCCGAGGTGCCAAATTGGAAGTTTGGATCAAGTTCTGCTGCATCGAGTGAGAAATCCAAGTTCAAAATGGGAGAATTGGCAGCTGAATTGTTGGCTGATAACAGCTCGGACAGATTAGATTCTGCAGGGTGCACGCTGTGAACATCTCCAAAGTTGTTCATTGGGTTAGGTGAAATGTGAAAATAGTTTGATTCAGGTGTGGCTGGAGATGGAAATGAGGAAGAGAAACCACCTAAGAAATTGTTTTCGTCAAGCATTGGAAGGGAAAAACAATGGTTATCGCTCTTTGCGCATCCGAATGATGAAGTTGAAGGAAAACAGAAAGAAGATGCTATCTCCGTGATATTATCAAAGCCATTATCATCTTTTATGCTTAGGCCATTTTTTGTTAAGTCTAAGAGGATCTGTGATTGGGGCTGGTCATGACTATTAGTATTGTAGTGGTGTCTTTGTTCTTGTTTTTCTGGTGAAGCTGGTGGTGGAACTGATTGGTTATTGCCATGCAAGCAAGTATGTGTTCCTCTGTATGTAACCTCAAATATGGTGGGGTCTTCATCTGATCTTTGCACTTGCTTTGTAGCCCAACAATTCTGTGTGTTTCGGTAGGTGCACCTATAGTAGCTTCTGCAAATTGAGAAGAAAGTCAGAATTAGACCTTTTAGCTGAAAAGTAAACACTGCAACATAAATTACATTGAAAACGCTTTTAACATTACAAGATTCAAATAGAAAAGACTTACTAACTTTACCTGGGATATTTGGCTCCAAGAATGTCTTTCTGCCCATATTTTCTCCAGCTGTAGCCATCGTCGTGGGGTCCTTCGAGCCCACACTCAAAGCCAACTCTCACTTTATCTGTCCATCTGGGCAGTGTCTTTCTGCAGCAATAATTTCAAACAGGAACTCCATTAGTCTTAAATAAGACAAAAATTTGCAGAATAAGTTATCAGTATGGAATTAAAATTAAAAATTCACCTCTTTTTTGAGCTTTCTTGCTGATCCTGATTATCCTTGAAGACCCCATCAGCATCCTCACTCCGAGGACTTCCGTTGATGGAGATTGGAGACTCTGGCACACCTGGCAGTGCTAACAGAGGTCGAGCTTGTGCCTGTCCAGCTGAGCCACTCCACTTGAGTATCAAAAGAGCCTTCTCGTAGGTAGATAATATCTTCTGCACTATTGCCTCACTCGCTTCTGCTGAAGATGTTGTGCATAACTGTACTCGCAACTGTTTGGCGAGCTCCATCCCTTCAATCAGCTCACTGATAAGTGACCTCTGCTCCCAGTTCAATCCATTCTCCATTTTCTCAAGAGGAATCACAAAACAACAAATTGTTTACTTGTTGAATATGCTGCTGTCTGACTGCAACTTTTTGCAAATGAGCAGCAGCAGTAGAAGCCCAGATGCTGGCAGAACAATATTGAAAGTCGTGATAAGCTAAAATCATAGAATTGGCCAGAACAAATGTTGGATCTTTATAGGAGACTTTGTGGGAGCAGGAGAACAAAAAAATGAAACTTCGTTTTTTGTTCTTTGTGGGTGGTGAAGAGTAGCAAAGCAATGTTGGCTTTAAAGAGCAAAAGTGGAGTCTTGGTATTTAATGAAGTGAAAGTTTGAAGTTTGACTAAGAAAACGAGTTTTTCAGCATAGACTAGTCTTTGGTCATATTTAGAAGTAGAGAGTGAGAGTGAGAGAGTGTGGAGGTTCAAAGGTTGACCAATTCTTCCTTCTTAAACACTTCTCAAAAGGTCTCTCCCTCTCTCACTTATCTTAATTATTTGTCCTTAACAACGTGATGATTGAGATTAAGAATAGAGATACTTAAAAAAAGCGAGTGAGAGATAGGTAGGTAGACCAAGAAATTTCAAACTTTACTCCGCGTTTGCTGTTTTGCACCCCCATTTGAACAGAAGCTAAGACCACTTGTGCCAATGCTTGTCCACATAGACTGCCCATGTGGCTAAGGCTTTCATAACTTTTTGTTCTCTTTAGAGACTTTTCAAGTAAGAACTAGTCAAATGAGTGCTTAATTATGATTTAATTAAGCTGCATGTAGAAGTTACTTAAATTATATCTAAGATGAGATGAGATTCTCTCTGGAAAAATATTCTTATATGGTCAGTAGCAAAGGAATAAACAATCAACAACAACAATATATTAAGACTAAAGAGAAGAAACAGTAATAAATTATGATTCGTCGCAGTTACTGATATGGGTCGTTGGTAAAAGCAGCGTCAACCCAGTTTCGAAGACTATTTTTGGGTCAACATATAATCGTTTAACGACCCATTCAAACACTATAAAGCATGAAATTAGAAGGTGATAATTTACTCTGGAAGCCACACAACAACTTCAGATTCTATATTGAAATTGTCTTTTGCCCAACAAATTTAGTAACCGCGTTCTTGTGGAAAAACGAACTTCAAAAGCCACATGCAGAATGCAAGCCTCTGTTTCCCAGAACTATGAGTGACCAATTACACCTTAGACACGATAACCACTGTGTATTGTTTTGAATTTGAGTCTTGACCACGTTTAACATCTAAATCAATTATAACATCTTAGTCAATTATGAGCTTTAGGTATTTACTGAGACGCTTCTAATTATCCCAATAATATTTAACAAGCATATATTTTTGTGGTAAAGGTTTTGTGTGCATATCAATCTTTTTCAATGGGGAGATCAAAGGATGATAATCACTTAATTTGAAGAATTATAATAATGTTTGGATTGAATGCCTCGCTTGAAAAGGAAAGTAAAGTTTAAAACAAATTAGAGACTTTAAGAAAATCTGTTTGGACTTTATCTATGGCCTGTTTTCTTGGTTATTTCAAATAGAGCTTATTGAAGTAGATTTTTTGAGAGTAGAATTTCTAAAAGTATAACTTTTATTAAAAAGTTATAGTTGTTTGATGTGATAAATATGGAAACACTTATTATAATTAAATTAACAAAAGAATTTTTTTATAAAGAAATAATATAAAGTAAAATATTTAAATTAAATAGGGCTACCTTTAATCATTTCAAAACTTCAAAAAGAAAAAAAAAAACTCAAAAAGAGTTTCTCCCAAGATTCTCGGTTTTGGATTCTCCATGAAGACATAAAATTGTTTTCTTAATCTTACATAAATTCTTCTTACGTGACAATAAAATAAAAAAAAATAAAATTAAAAGAGCTTTTAATGTTAAAAAAAAAACTCTTTAAATTAATAGAAGAGTTCAAATAAACGAGCTTCTAAGCTATAAGCCTATACAGATGTCCTTAAAGCTAATGGTGGGCATACAGTGATTGTGGATGTGGGGGTAAGGGGCTAACTACTTTGGACTTGAGTGAGTCAAGCCGATGATTTCTTCTCTTTGGGCCGATATTCGTTGGTTTAATTAAATCTTTGGACTTAACGCGCTTCTTATGGTTGGCAAGTATCAATAGCATCAAAGCCTTTTACCAATTCAAAGACAGCTCATGAAAAGACTTAAATGGAATGCTACTTGATAATATGTCTCTTTCATATGTCTTGATAACATTCTTTTTAAATTGTTAATTTTTTTGCAGTAGCTTTACTCATGGAAATGCAAATGGCTTCCCCTCCAAACAATGCTACTTGGATTGGATGACTTCGAAAGCTATTAGTCTACGACTCTACAATCCATCGCTAAAACGAGACAACAAAAACTGCTTCAAAAGCATCAAGCTTTCGTTCTTGAAGGAGACTTGAATGATGGACACTTGTTAACAATTCCTTTCAATCATGTACTGCACAAATTGAATTTAGATGATGAAGTTGAAGATAAACACTTTTATTTGGATAGCTTTAGTGTTTAGGAATTTGAGATTTTGAAGTATATATGGAACCAAAACAAATTTGCTTTCAGATTCTTATGATTTATAACACATACTTTATAACTTGTAATTTATGACACATACTTCATAACTTGTTTTGGTAATTTTTTTGTAATTTTAATTAAGGATAAAATTGTTAAAAGGGAAAATATTAAAAATGGGGTCTAATGAGGTAAAATATGAGGCCCGAATAGAATTACTCTTATTATTATTATCATTAATCTATTTTTGATATTATGTGTTTATGTTAAATGAATTATTTTATTATATTAATAATTTTTGTGATAAAAAAATAACTTTAAAGGTAGATTAATAATTGAAATAAATGAAAATTTATAGGCTTCAAAGCCTTAACGTCTATCTTATATTATATGTTAAGACTACCCATTAGATATTGATAAGAGAATAAAGCAATATTAAAAGCTGAAAAAGCCTTAAATTTTAACTACTATTAAACATATGACAAATTATAAACATGGTTACATGCACCTGCATCTATAATATTGTGATATGTCAAACTCATACAGGGACTTCTAGATCAATTCTCATCTTTACAAGTCTCAATCTAAAATACCTATAACGTGGTAGTTAGGTTAGGTTCCGCAAAAGAGTCCAAATCATCATTTGCAGTTTGCGCTTACCCCTTAATAATAGTTATTAATATAATTAAAAGATTTACGAACGTTGTTGGAGGTTTAAATATAGTTGAACCCAGTTGCAGATTTGCATGCAATGGTCAATTAGATTAACCTCGAGCAAGCACGTTTAACACTTAATAGATTCTCGTCGTTTTTTATTTGTTGGTTCCCATCCATGAGAAATACTCTGAAGCGCTTTTTCATTCATTAATTAATTAACAAGTTTTTATAGTGTATTAGACTGATTCAGCTCATGAAATTTGATTAACATACCTAATTAAAAGGCTGCATCAATTCAGAGGTTGAATCGTTGAAAAGGAGCGGAAGCCATGGCCCAGTTCTCTCTAGTGCAATTCTTAAATGCCTTTGCATCGCTTAACTCCTTTCTATAGATTGTAGCTAAACAGCATAAATGGGACCATGAAAGATTCCTCACAACTGAACCAATATTTGTCAGAAATAACATTGTTCATAGAAGGAATTGATTGAAAAGCATTGGACACCAATATGGCTAATAGGTGGAGCCAACGAGTTCAACTATTACGAATTTTTGGCCTGATTAAGCCTTATTTATGATGCTGTTTTCTTTTTTCGGCAAATATTTGACTGTGTCTCATTATCCAAAACCTCTCTATTTCGTCTGCTCGACGCCCTGGTATCCGGCCAGCAATCAAATCCCACCTGTTGAAATCATATAAAGTTATTTGGTTTAGTTATAAGCCAGCGGATACATCTGACAATCTATAGGATAGAGAGTCGATGAATCATGTTAAATTAATTAAACTCTCATTTGAGAAAATTTAATGGATAAATGATGAATATGATTTTGGCCAATGGAGCATGTTGACTTTCCAATAACATTGTTTTAGAAGTTGGTACAACATTTGTAATATCACAATCAAAGACTTGAAGAATTAATATAAAGTTTATGCTAGCTTTTATGATTATAATTGGAAAAACAAAATTGTGGGCCTAACCCCTTTGAAGGAATCTCTCATAGCTCAGGACCGCTGCATTATGCTGAGCGGTCCTCGGCTGAATTATATAGACATCCACCATCGCCACATTGTGTTGCAGACGTAGATTAGATGGGATAGCTATAAAGAAGAATGATAACGCATGCATGTCAGCTTAGTTTTCCTTTTTCATTTTTAAAACTTCTTTTCTCCCGAATTGCATTTCAAGAATAGCATGCTGGAAAGCATGGCCCCAAAAAATAAAAAATAAAAATAAAAAATAAAGAAGCTGAAAGAAGAGGCACATGGCCTAAAAAAGCACAGGAAGCCCTTCTCGAAAGCTTTTTTATCCACATTAATTTAATATAGTTTCTGCACTGAATTGTTTCCTTTTTAATTCAGTGCAGAAAGTACAGCACGTTTGCCAGTGGATTTGACAACACTATTGTAGCATGGACCTAGCTTTTTCATTTGATGCAGGCCGAAAGCGTGCAACCATGAAATTATTGATTCCATCTAGCTAGCCTTTCACTTCATGATAATGTTTTCCATAGCACACAATAACTCTTGTTTTGAATTTCTCTCCCTCTCTCTATGTGTCTCTCATGCAAAAGTCGCACAAGCACAAGGATGCATGATTACTTGAATTCATGGTGTCTCATATATAGTTTAACATATACAATTACGGATATATTTGGCTTAATGTCTTCAATAACATGCGTAATAAGTTTCAAACTCGATCCTTTGAACCACCAACTAATCCTCAGGAAATTAACAAGTTACATGCATGCATACATATATATTCTGTAAACGAATTGAAAACCTTTATGATATTTATCCCATAATTAGTGAAAGAAAATCTTGTCATTTGATTTATAGAAAATTTTCCCAGTCTAAATTAATTAACACTGGTGAAAGAGATTTAGAAGAAGCTTAATTAATATGGAAAACAAATTTCTCACCTGTCTCCAATCAGTCTGTACATTCTGTATATTAGGTCTTCTTCTTGTTCAGTCATCTTAATGAATTCCCACTCAATACTACTAACTTCTGCAACCAACAAAAAAATTAACAAAGTATTTGTAATTGTCTTTTGCCTGAGAACTAAACAAGAAAATTATCTACCACTAGATATATTTTCAGCTTGGAAATAAAACGGCAGTAACAAAGAAAACGAATCCTAGTAGAGATAGGAAACAAATGAAGAAAAACAACAAAAGTCATAAAAAAAAATACAAAACCTCCATCAGAGTTGTCAGTTTTGCTCATGCTGCTGCTGGCTTGTCGATTTCCTGGCTAAGTGTGTGGAATCACACTCACAGAGTGATCAGAGGAACCCCTCTCGGTTAAATTTGTTTTCAGCTTATGGCAGATAACTTGAACAAACAGCTGAAATAGATTTGACAATTTGTTTTCAGAGGATTTGACAATACTATTGTAGACAGTGATGAGACAAGTAACAGTGCAAAGTGTTCCGAGAGGACGGGACCGATATATAAATAGAAGCGCTGTAGAAAAATGGAAACTATTTATTGACGGGGCTAGCTACAATGTTTATTTGGAAAAGCGCTTGCTTCATTTGGAAAATGGAATGACTGGTGCAACTGATTGCACGTACCCTCTGTTGACTTGTAGTTATTGCTAGTCTTTGTTGAACCCTTTTAATTTCCTAATCCTAGGATGTGAATGCGACATATGTATCCGCCGCGTTTACTTATAAATTATATCAAAATTATTAATTTATCTACCAATTCAAAATATAAATATTAAAATTAAGCTACTCACAAATTAAAAAATGTATAAATGTTGCCAGGAATCAATAACCATTTCTGCTTTTAACAAATTAATTATTACAACACTTCTCATTCTTTCTTTTGTTCCATCGATCTTCAAGGTCCGTTCTTCGTTTATCTGCCTTCACGTTTTCTTTCAGAGAAATAGTTAAATAAATGATTTGATAATAATTTACAGGAATGAGCAGACATTGGCGTTTTCTTCTGAGTTGGTTTCTCTGCTGTTTCCCAATACTTTTCAAGCGGATTCCAAATTTGAACAAAGCCAATGTGAAAACTACAGCGGGTCTCACTAACCCCAGCTAGTGCACAAACACAAATGACAAGACGATTCAGATGTATAAATACAATTTTAACTGGTCCATTTCCAACTGGCTGGAGAGGGATTGGTCCTTTATCTCTCTTTTTCTTTTTTTTCTTTTTTAGTTGGACTCTCATATATATACGGATACAAAGGATAATAGCTAATTTCTTATATAAAAACCTTCTAACAGTTAACATAATAACATGTTGACGGTAGATTGTTATATTAACAACAGTTTTTGAAAGCTTTTAAAAGAGTACTATTGATGTTTCATGGAACCCGTGAGTTTCATATAGTTATAGTGCTAATAAATAAATAAAGATAATGAAATATATATTTGGCAATTAACACTAATTAACACAATCCGATCTAAGCCTACCCACTTTATAGGATATATATATATATATATATGAAAGTTCTGGAGGTATGCAGTTACAAATAACAATACAGTCAACTGTAATGTAAATCAACACAGGAGGATTTTCACATGGTTCGATTATAAAAACCTACGTCCACGGACAGCTATAGTGCTGAAATTCACTATGCTCTTGTTTGTACAATCTTTAGGATCTTTTACAGTGCTGACTCACTTTCACACACAGACCTAATATTTGACAAACAAGATCTTCGCAAAGATCCTAAACACTAGTGACACTGCTCACTCTCTGTCACAGATAACTTAACAGAACGCTGTTAAGTTATACATAACACCCAATGTCTGGTACAGAATTACATAAACATTCAACCCTCAAGTTTTCCTAAGTGTCTACTAACTCACTCAGACTTGATCAACAACTCATGTACGATTTTAACTCTCATACATGAAAACAAATACTCAATAAATCAAAGATATAAAGACATTCTTTTGCGTCAAAGCTTGTCTCTTACAAAGTCATGGAATGCCCTGATCAATAATCAAGAATCTCTCTTGCACAAAAGACTCTCTCTTTTCAATACTTCCTGCCGACTTTTTCATACATCAATATATATTGAGAGGTCTTGATACAATCTTCTTAAAAGTCCTGAAAGAATCTCAATCAAGATCACATTAGGATTAGGATAAAATATAATAGGAAATGTTTTATAGTTAATCTCCTAAAGTAAAAAGGATACATTAACTATCTTCCTATTTTAATTAGGATAAAAGAAATATTATCCTGATCAAGAGAGATATTTATTGTGAATCAAAATACTTCCTATAATAATTATCTAGAAACAGTAAAATAGGAATTAAAAATACTTTTCTTACTTTTATCACAAGTTAACCAAAATTTGAACATGTGCATGTCACATGTTTTACGTTAACACCAACAATATATATATAGAGTTATATTCTTCATCGTATTCTTTGAAAATCATAAATATTCATATAAAGAGTATGGCCAAGTTGCCAAGTTTCTCATTTTTCAAGAAATTAATTATATATGTGTAACAAATGATTTCTAAATGCACGTATAAGAAAAGAAAAGTAAATCACATACAGAGACAAATATTCCTTCACCATATTAAAAGTGTAAGGTGTGGAACAACAAGTTAGATTATTGGACGAGGATTCTCTATTCAACTAATTTTATCTCAACTTTTGAGGATCTGTTGATATTTGAATTTTCATATTAATGAATTAGGATCTCAATTTTCTATTATAACGTTAAAAAGAAAAAATTTGAGAGTTATTTTTATTAGTAATTGAAAATCTAATGATTAGAGAGATATCTTAACTTTGAAAGAAGTTTAAATACCCAGATATATTAATTAGGAGTGAGACTGCAAACCAATGTAGCAATCCTTTTAATAATTGCTTAATTTGATAGCTAATGCAAGAGTGGGTTAAGTGATCATTCAAACTTCAAAGTCTCTCTCTTAATTTCGATCAAGCTCATGCTAATAGGCACAAGCCAATATCAAGAGTCTAGGCTTTTCGATTCTACCACATTCTCAAACTCTCTATATACAAAGCCACAAGACATTTCATGACGTCCGTGAATCCAATAATGAACTCTCTTTTCGCTAAGATTCTCTCATAAGAATATTCCAATCTTGCGTTTTCGATGAGCCATTGGCAAAATTCTTTGACTGAAAAATTAAAGGGGTTGCGTGCCTTGCATAGCTGAATAGACTATCAGCTACAAGAATATATGCTATAGAAATTTTTGCTATTAAAATATATATATATATATATATATTGTATGTATATATGTGTATATATATTATAATAAAGATATAGATGCCGGTTTCTTCTGGACTGGGAATAAGTGCTCAATAATCTAACCATATTGCAAAAGCAGATTCAAAGCTGATTGATATGACAAAATCCCACCCACTACATGCCTATATATTTGATCCGAGTCTGCTTTCCAGCACCAAGCAAGCACAAAGAAGTCCAGAGAGAACTCATATCTCTTCATCTTCCCCTCATTATCATCACCATGGCCTCATTGCAATGCTGCGAACCAACTGAGAAAGCATGCAACCAAGGTCACCGTGACAGCTCATTGGGACAGAAGGTGTCCGAGGTGGCTAGCTGGGCATACAAATCTTCCAGTGAAACCAAAAACCATGGAACTCAGCACACCACGGAGCAGACTCAATGCTACAGCGAAACTCAGGGCTACTACACCGAGCAGGGAGTAGCCAAAACCCAGACTACTCTCTGCCAAAGCCAGACCAAAACCCACAATCCAAACCAGTGCATGGACCAAAACAAGAAGAGGGGTGAGCACAAGAAGAAGGGTCTATTCCAGAGGATCAAGGATGGCATTTCTGGTGATAGCAGTAGCAGTGACAGCGAGAGCGATGATGAAGATTGCGGAAAGAGAAAGGTGGGTGTTAATTCTAACAACTTGGAGTTGAATTGATGCCATTATTATACATGAATGCATGCATGCTTTGAGTACTCCTCCAAATGGGACAGTTATCATTATAGTTTTCTAACTTTTCATCTCTTTTTGGTGCTCTGCAGAACTAAGAGGAGCAGCAATGGGGTCCGATGGGTATGAAGGTTCCTCTTGCCGGCCCTATAAAATAAAAATATGACTGTATGATCAAGAAATAATTGTACCAAGACACCGTAGACACACGGTGTGTCCTAATTAAATAAATTAATGCACGTACGATCGACGCACGTATATCTCTAGCTAATAAATAAACTTGTTTGTTAATTATATAAGATTATTTTGCAGTGCATCTTCTTCATAAATACAATTAATGTCTCCACCTAGAACTCGTTAATTTTCAAGTATATCTGCAAAACTGCAATTCTAGTATAGCCCTATGTGTATATATCTATCTTATGTTCCACCAACGTGATCATCAAAATCACCTTTGTATAATCTCAAAGATTTTTCTATGCATGGAAGCAATTAAATGTTATAAAACTAAGATGGCATAAATCCGGACCAGCAACTGACTGTTGGTTAATAACGGCTGTGTTACTAAGTTAAATTTATCACTTTACCTAAAAGCTTAAGCTTATAAAAGTATGTTTTAACATTAATTCTTTAATAAAAATTACTCATGCCAATGCATACATGCAGATCGAAGAACGTGCGGCACCATTTTTCCTTCCATGCCATATGTCCAGAGGGGAACCTATATCATATAATCGACAACTTTGTTCAGAAGATTGCACTCTGTTTTAGTTTCTTCCTTCTGTGATCTTATAAGTTTTTATCGTATGAGCAATTGCGTACTTATGATTGACAACAAGATATGCATACATCTTGAAAGACCAAACTACGCATATACACATTAAATAATATTTTTTAGTACTCGAAAACGAGAATGCCAGTAAACTTGATTGATCATCAACTTAATTTATGAAGGTGCATGCAGTCCATAAACAACAATGCATCTAATATGGTTGTTAACAAACTTAAATAACTCTATACATTGTAGGAATTGGCTATATTTGTTAAAGTTAATACAGAATATGTCAATATTTTTATGTTATTTATTTCTATTTTTATGTAACTAGTGGTCAGTCCATATTATTTATTGAGTCCTAAATTGTAGCATTTAGTGGAGTGTTTTTAGGAGTGAGATGAGTGATGGTGGTCATGGGTTGAGGTAGTGCTCAGTGGTACTAATATTAAGGAAGACATGAGTAGTGGTGGTCATGGGCTTAGTTAGTGTCTTAACGGCACTAATGTTTAGGAGTCATGTTAATCTTTGTATGCCTATATAAAGGCTTATTTCTATTTCAATAATTTAATTAGAATTTCTTCACAATATAGTCTTTTATTTTGTGCTTACCTCTCTTACTTTAATCAGTCTTGAGAGAAGTTTCAATTGTGTTTAATCAACTTTTGAGTGTTGAGTCTTTGATTTTGTTTGCCAAGTCTCATTTAAATCAACATCTGGTATCAAAGCCAGGTTGTTTTCAGAATGGCAAACAATGCTAGTTTGATTTCTACACAATCAACAATTCCTCTGTTTCAAGGCAGTGGGTATGATGTTTGGAGCCCAAAGATGAAGACTTTTTTTATCTCTCAAGATTTATGGGAGCTGGTGAATAATGGCTACTCAAATGAAGAGAATCTCAAAGATATTCGGAAGAAAGTGCCAAAGCCTTGTTTGTCATTCAACAAGCTGTTGTTGAATCCATTTTTCCACGTAATTCTGCAGCAACAAATGCAAAGGAGGCATGGGATGCATTACAGAAAGCGCATCACGGTAATGCAAAAGGTGCTCACTGTGAAGCTTCAAACTCTTCGTAGAAAATTTGAATCTTCACTGATGAAGGA
Organism: Boswellia sacra; assembly: GCA_013180625.2. Lineage (NCBI taxonomy): Eukaryota > Viridiplantae > Streptophyta > Magnoliopsida > Sapindales > Burseraceae > Boswellia > Boswellia sacra. Next base: position 1,098,492 of record SNVD02006955.1, on the reverse strand, counting down.
TGGTGAGTCAATTTATGATTATTTTTGCTCTTTGATGGAAAAGGTGAATCAAATCATAAAATTTGGTGAAAATTTATCTGATGAGAAAGTTGTTGAAAAAATTTTGAGAAGCTTGCCTTTTGAATATGATCATATTGTGGCTGCAATAGAAGAATCTAAGGATTTAAGTGTACTAACGATTGATGAGTTGATTGATTCGCTTCTATTTCATGAAGATAGGTTCAAAAGATATGATAAGCAAGTTGTGGAAAATGCTTTTCATACTAATTTACAGATTTCCAAGGAAAAGCCAAGCAATACCAATAATGGGAACAATAAAAAAGGGCGTGAAAACAACTATTCTCGTGATAAGAAAAGAGGAAAACATTTTGGCCACTCAAGTAACAATCAACAACAAAATGAGAATGGTAGCAAAGGTGAGAGCAGTAATCGAAAGCCTACATGTTATTATTGCAAAAGATATGGGCGTATAGAACGATATTGTAGGCTTAAACAACAGCAAGCAAAATTTGCTGAAGAGAAAAAAGAAAAGGAAGAATCTGAAAGTTTATTTTTTGCTTGCTACTCTGCTAATTAATTATCTCATGATATTTGGTATATTGATAGTGGTTGCAGCAACCATATGTCAGCAAATTTGGAGTCCTTTATTAGCTTGGATAAGTCAGAAAATATTCAAGTTAAGATGGGTGATGGAACAATTAGAGAAGCTCATGGTAGAGGTATTGTGAAGGCAAAATCAGGTGAAATAAAAAATGTTTTATTTGTTCTTGAGTTAGATACAAATTTGTTAAGTGTGGGGCAATTTTTACTGGAAGGTTTTTCACTTGTTTTTGATGATTTGACAAGTTTTGTGTTCGGTAACAAAACTAAAAATAATTTGTTGTTGAAAGTTCCTATGGCCAAGAACAAAATTTTTCCTCTTACCCTTGATAGTGACACGCTTGCTTACAGGGCTTCGTTATTAGAGGAAAGTTAGTTGTGGCATCTTAGATATGGGCATTTAAATTTTGGAAGCTTGGAAATTTTGTTCAACAAAATTTAGTAGTGGGTTTGCCTAGCAAAATTGAGCATATTGTCGACAAATGTGAAAGTTGTGTGTTTGGAAAGTAGCATAGAAATTCCTTTCTAAAAGAAGCAGCAAGAAGAGCTACTAAGCCGATTGAGCTAGTCCATGCAGCCTTTGTGGGCCTGTGCGAGTTTCTTCTCTTAATAACAACTTATATTTTGTTGTTTTTGTTGATGATTTTAGCAGGATGACATGGGTGTATTTTGCTAAAGAAAAATCAGATGCTTTGCCTATTTTCAAGAAGTTCAAGAATCATGTTGAAAAGCAAAGCGGATTCTCCTTGAAGATCTTGAGAACTGATCTTGGTGGTGAGTTTGTTTCTAATGAGTTTGACAAATTTTGTGAAGAATTTGGCATTGAAAGGAAATTGACAGCTAGCTATATGCCCCAACAAAATGGAGTAGCAAAGAGGAAAAACAGAAGTCTTGTAGAGATGGCTAAAAGCATGCTCAAAGCAAAGGATCTTCCAAAGAAATTTTAGGCAGAAGCTGTCCACACTGCAACCTATATCCTTAATAGAAATCCCACATCTGCATTACGAAACCAAACTCCTTTTGAAGCTTGGAATGGTTGGAAGCCGAAGGTAACACATTTTAAGGTTTTTGGTTGTATTACGTATGTTTATGTACCTTCTCAAAAGCAACATAAACTTGATGACAATAGCATGAAATGTATATTTGTAGGATATAGTAATGAGACAAAAGGATATAGACTTTTTAATCCTCTCACAAAATAACTAATTATTAGTTGTGATGTTGTGTTTGATGAGAGAAATGCTTGGAGTTGGGAAGAATTACAACAATCTCCAAGTGTAATTTTTGAGAATGAGGTGGAGCATGACATTCAGATTGGAGAAGGGTCAAATTCATCTACACTGAGAGGCAGCCCACTCACTTCACCAAATTCTACATCTCCAGAAACACCTCCAATAAAGATGAAGGCTTTGGAAGAGATATATGTGCAATCCGAAATGTATCAGTTCACTCAAGTTACTGAGCCTAGTATTTTCCAAGAAGCTATGAAACATAAAGAATGTGTGCAGCAATGGATGAAGAAATCAAGGCATTGGAGAACAATAAAACATGGGAGCTTGTAGACTTACCTGATGACAAGGAAGTTATAAGGCTGAAATGGAACTATAAGACAAAATATAGATCAGATGGTTCAATTCAAAAATTCAAAGCAAGGCTAGTTGCCAAGGGCTACATGCAGCGTGAAGGTACTGATTTCGATGAAACTTTCATACCGGTAGCAAGATTTTAACTATTAGAACTATTTTAGCTATAGCAGCTCACATGAAATGGAGTGTCTTTCAATTTGATGTCAAGTCTGTATTTCTGAATGGTTTTTTGGATGAGGACGTTTATGTACAATAGCCCTAAGGTTATGAAATTCCTGGTGAAGAAAGCAAAGTTTATCGGTTAAAAAAGGCACTTTATGGCTTGAAACAAGCCCTAAGGGCTTGGTATAATCGAATCAATGGTCATTTAAAGCAAAATGGGTACAAGAGAAGTGAAAATGAGCCCACCTTACATGTCAAAACAAGAGGCACAACTGAGGTACTTATTGTTTGTCTCTATGTTGATGATCTTATTTATATCGGTAATAGTGTTGCCTTGATGGATGAATTCAAGTCTATTATGGTTAATGAATTTCAGATGACTGATCGTGGCTTGATGAATTATTTTCTTGGACTTGAGGTGAAACAATGTGATGCTGGAATTTTTCTTTCTGAAGAAAAATATGTAAATAATCTTCTTGAGAAATTTAAATTGAAAGATTGCAATCCAACAAAGACTCCTATGAAGTCCAATAAAAAATTCAGTTTAAATGACGGACAAGAAAAAATTGATGGTCATATTTATCGGAGTATAATTGGGAGTTTATCGTATCTGACAAATAGCCGGCCTGATATCATGCAAGTTACATGTCTTTTGTCAAGGTTTATGCAAAGTCCAAGCAAAATTCATTATGGGGCAGCCAAGAGGATTCTGAGATATCTAAAAGGGACTATCTCCTGTGGTATTCAGTACACTAATGTAGCTAACTTCAAGTTATGTGGGTTCTCTGATAGTGACTGGGCAGGTTCAATTGATGACCGTAGAAGTACCACATGCTATGTTTTTAATCTTGGCTCAGGTGTTATTTCCTGGAGTTCTAAAAAGCAATCATCTATAGCACTTTCATCCTCTGAAGCAGAGTATATGGCAGCTACTTCAGCAGCATGTCAAGCAATTTGGCTTAGGAGAATTTTAGAAGACATGATGCAGCCTCAAAATGAGCCAACAATTATCTTTTGTGATAATCAGTCCACAATTGCAATGAAAAAAATTCAGTTTTTCATAGTCGTACAAGACACATTGAGATACGACATCACTTCATTAGAGAATTGGTGGAGAAAGGAAGCATTAAGGTGTCATACTGCAGTTCTGATGATCAACTGATGTGTTTACAAAGCCTTTATCTATAGAGAAATTTCAATATTTTAGGTATTTATTAGGCATTATAGACATTCTGCATTAAGGGGGAGTGTTAAAGTTAATGCAGAACATGTCAATATTTTTATGTTATTTATTCCTATTTTTATGTAACTAGTGATTAGTCCATGTTATTTATTGAGTCCTAAATTGTAGCATTTAATGGAGTGTTTTTAGAAGTGACATGAGTGATGGTGGTCATGGGTTGAGGTAGTGCTTAGTGATACTAATATTTAGGAAGACATGAGCAGTGGTGGTCATAGTCTTAGTTAGTGTCTTAGTGGCACTAATGTTTAGGAGTCATGTTAATATTTGTATACCTATATAAAGACTTATTTCTATTTCAATAATTCAATTAGAATTTCTTCACAATATAGTATTTTATTTTGTGCTTACCTCTCTTACTTTAATCGGTATTGAGAGAAGTTCCAATTATATTTGATCAACTTTTGAGTGTTGAGTCTTTGATTTTGTTTGTCGAGTCTCATTTAAATCAACAATATTTGCTAGAACTGCAATTCATTAATATCTTCAAAGGATAATATATAATTTGAGTCATATTAATTAATATATATCATAAATACCAAGTAACTAAAGGCGATGAGCGTAGATCATCTGTTCATAAAACGACAGTACAAACTTACCATTCAAAGCCGAATATAACAAGCTGCATCCAACTTATAATATGTCCTGGTCTTGTGCAGGAACAATATGCTTTGTTTTTCATGATCAAATCGAGATGAGATTCTCTAAAGTGACTCAAGTCATGGGTTTTGCGGTGGACAACATGATTCCTATCTATTTGTCAACATTTTCTTTGGCATGTACATGTACGAACTATAATAAAGAAGAACGCTAAATACATTCAGGAATTTATTCCTGATAAAAAATAGGACATTATATGTATTTAGGAATTAAAATCAAAGCAGATTCCGCGAGTGATGGAGTTTGTCACAAATTATATAAGGAAATCCCACTTACTTTTCATGCATATTTTTTTCATCAAACACTGCATGCCGCCATGCCCACAGTAGGCCAAAGAGAAGAAGTAACATATATAAATATTCCACGTCCATGGCCATGCTTAGCCCCAGTAACATATATAAAATGATTCAGGCGACAGGAATAATAAAACACAAGTATGCTAATTCACGACGAAAAGACTAAAAGAGTGACCGAGTCTGAGTGGGGCAAAACGCTGTGATGAATTAACACCTTTTTTAGGAAAAAAATAAAAATAAAAAGCAACATACATGTCGGTGACGTTCAGATGGGGTAAAAAGCAAATTGAGCTAAATGCTACAATTCACAATTACTAATTAACCTAGACCAAAACAAACGGCTTGGGGCCTTTGGCAGCACAGCCCGCATGCATGTGATTTCTCTGCAGCCGGTACAGCTACGTTAGCTCAAATCCGTCATAATTCTACGTCTCGCTGCCCTTGGTAAAACATGCATAATTGCAGCCAAAGGCCATGGCTCAGTTGCTTATTATATAGTATAATTTTTTCAACATTAATTGCTAATGCATTCAACGGGTTCAGATATAGTGAAAGTGAAGAAATCCTTCTCACTCGCCCATATATTTGTTCCCCGGTCCCCAGTACTGATAAATAAGTTCCATCACCAGGCAACTACCTTTCAGAGTTGAAGAAATCGGCAGAAAACCCCTAAGCCTTTGCCCCTGTTGCCTTGGCCTGGTCCAAGCGTTAGATATACGCCAAGCCGAAACAACATCATTGCTGATGGCGATGCACCCATGGGCCAAGGCGTACCACCCAAACAATTCCATGTCCAGCAAATGTCAATGCCATGGACCGATGTATACAAGCACAGCATTGCAGACTAACACACTGGGCGAAACTCTGAGTCCTGAATATGGATCCGCTTAATAGTTTAGGATCAGCCAGCTGAGCCCATTACTCGACCAACTCAGTGGCCCAAAACCAAATCCATAAGTGTGGACGAACGGTGCCTGACCACCCTGCAATTACCAGGTATCTTACCCCTTATGTCAACGTTTCTTTTGAAAAAAGTGAGCAGCGAAAGCCAGGTGCTACAATTAACCCTCTTGCTCGTTTTACTGCCCAAGCAAAGATCAAGAATGGAACTAAGCAACCATTGTTTTAAAACATTTATTGGACGTGGATGTCGGTTACTTTTAAACAACAACATTCCAAGCACGATACCCTTCTAAAACACTCGCTGCCAAAAAGATTTATATAAGCTAAAGATGGCTTCACGTCTTTAATGTTTCATCTGTTTTTATTTTCCTATCGGTGATTGCGGATCGCAGATTAAGATTAAGATTGATATTAAGAGATCAAAGCACGTGCAGCGGCCTAGCTATCAATCATATTCGCATACTACACATGCGATCAAAAAAAGAAAATATCAACTAAAGGAAAGAAAGCTCCTGTGACATGGGTAGACGTACATCAACCAGTAAAAACTTGAAGCTTCACAAGTTGGATTGGATTGTATGCCACTGTAAAAGTTGTATAGTGTTGTATGTATTATAATCTGGAGTAATATTGTAATTCCAAATATTACATTCTAAATAATGTGATAATCATTTGAGAAAAATTGCATCACTTGTCATATTATAATTTGATATCTCTATATATATATATGTGTGTGTGTGTGTGTGTGTGATATTTATATTTCAAGTTATATCACTTGAGATACAAAATTTCGGACAAAAACTCAAAATCTATAGTATTATTGGAACGATTTGTGCTACTTTTCTCCATTATTTAACATTCACAAGTCTAATTTTAACTTCAATCAGTGAAATATTTGTTTTGTCATATAGACTTACAATTAAATGAGCCACACATGAAGCTTGAACACCAAAAATAACGTATGAAATGTGATATAATTCATTCAAACCATTTCCTTTCGTTTGACAGAAATCTTCAGATACCAACTATATATTAATTGCAATCCAGCCAAACTACCTTTTTACAATCAGCCATGGAGGGAATCCAGCAGGACCAACACTATTTGCCGACATCAATCGCTGCTGGCGCAATGACACCATAATACTAAGGCAGGAAAGCGTCCAAACTAGCATGGTTCCAGTTACGTCCTAAAATTTTTCCATTTGTATCAAATTCCTACTTGATATTTCAAGGCGATGTATTAACAAAGTCTTTGTCTGGTTTGAAGTGTTCATAGTCAAAGAGAGACTACTTCATCAGCAAGCAATTCCTTGCGCAACATTTCCTTAATTTCATCTGCATAAAGTTATATGGACGATGAGAGAAACAATGAGAGAGGAAGAAACAGAAGTGGGAGAAACAAATATCAAATTGTCACAAGAATGTATTTAACTTCTAAAAAATGAATGTAATATTTGTAGTATTTAAAAATAAGATTTAAAAAATTTCGCGGACTTTTTTCGTGTAATAGTTCGTCAGAAACCAAGTTTCCTGCTAACATTGACAGTGCTATCACAGAGGGGTTAAAACTTAAAAGGATACTTACATTGAATTCAATCTATTCTTTCTGTTTTCTCAAGAGGTGCATCATTTTAGGCATGGATAGATTCTTTAAATAGACCCAGAATATAAGTACGTCGTATCTCATGCACACAGTTTGCTTCCCATCTACATTTTCGAACGCCTAAGAACAACCTACATGAACATAACATTATCCAACATTAGTGGACAAATTGTCTAAAACCTCAACTAAATAGGCGAAGTGGTACAGAATTTGGTCCCATCCACTCTTTCAAGTTTCAACACAGCAAAATGCGGACCACTTTGTTATATAGTAAACAGGTGGTAGATAATATCAATATGGACAATGTAATAATTAGAGAAGTATGAAATTTTTCAGAGGTAATTGGGTTAAAAGAGCAACTTTTTTTCCTTGCAGAAACCATTTTGTCCCTTCATCCAATAGCAAATCAGATCATGTCATATCACATATGGTACACATTTTGATTTTATATTCACATTCTCAAGCGCAAAGATAGCTTTGTTTGAATGAAAATAAGATCCATCCATATGGAGAAACATGGAATTTTTCAGTTGGCATTCGGAATAAATGGGCAACCACAATTTTCCTGGAAAAAACGATTTTGTCCCATCATACATAAGCAGGTTTCAAACATTGATTATAAGTTACGGGAAGGAATCCCATTTACTCATGCCTATATATCTGCTCCAAAACAGCTTTTAAGTTGCAAACCACTACAAATAGCGTAAGAGAAGTCCTGCAAACCCTATCACCATGACCCTGATGCTATGCCACGTCAGAGCACTACGCAAAATGCATGGCTCTTGATTACACACTCAAAACCTCTCATGCAGTTAAGGTGTCAACTTTCTTGGAAAGACTTGGAAACAAAATCTGCAATTGCCTGAATAGCAAGATCTTCGACTTCTTCTTGTGTTGATCCCATTGTTTGCAGGTATTTCTTACCAATCTTGAAGGAGTGATCACCACCATCAACCACATGCAACTCATTCATGGACTTCATCTTTTTGCGCACTGCTTCCAGCTTCTCCAGGGGGCAGAGCCCATCTTTGCTACCCTTCGCCAAGAAAGTATGGATAGAGGTGCACACAAGAGCAATGACAAAATGAAAACATGCTATAATAAACAGAAGCAATTTGTATAAAACTCGGATAAGAACTTCATTAGACAGGAATAAGCAGAAATTCCCTTGTAGGAAGGCATCAAACAGAGAAACTACGGGCGCTCAAATATTTATTTAACTAGCAAGTTATATCAAATGTGATATTTGATAGTGAGACCTAATATTGGGAGAGTTTACAAAATAATCACCAATTCTTTCAACATGACATGAAGTTTAAAATTATAGATTACAAGCACATACATTTGGACAAGGACTTCTAACTTTGGAGTATTTGTGATGAAGTTGGAAAGATTACCTGCACAAACATTACAGGTACAGTAAGTTGCAACAACGTCTCATCTCGCAATGCTCCATTCATGCCCTGAAATATTTGGAAACTGGATTAACAAAAATTTTCCATTAGACTTGAAATATATTTCCTTTTTTAGTAATGGCACAGATTGTAAACCGAAATGCCTTTACAAAGGAAAATAGCACATATTCTCATTTGCACAACTGCTTAGGGAGAAATGTGTTTACCTCCAACAGTAAATGAAAAATTAAAATTATAGATACGGCATCTCGATATTATATTTAGCAAGTCAATTGAAAAAAAAAAGGTTAAAGAAAAGGACTGCTGAGAATTTGTAGTTTTTTATTCATTCCTTAACGCCATCCAGAAGAAGAAAATGAGGGAAGAAATGAAGCAAAGTTTAGGTTCAGCAGAAACCCAAAAGTTACTAATCACAGTAACAGTGAAACTGCTTCTTATCTGGCTATGCGTATGCATGGTCAATAAACTTCAATGGTTCCTAAACTCTGTTAACTAAAACCAAGATAAGTTTACAAGTAATATTAAAAACCTGGCAAAAAGACTATAGATCTCTGTGTAGTTAACAGAATTCAGGACTTGCAAAGTGGGACTCTTATGTCAAGAATGATAAAGAGACGGCTCAAGTGTCAAGATTTTGGCGCTAGTCTCATTAAAAGGAATCCAGAAAAACTTGAAAAGTTTCAATAGATGGCACCTTCAGTCTTATCAAGAATGTTTGAGGAAAATCAATGTCAATGGACAATAACATTAAATCCGAAAGCTAGAGAAAAGATTACCCACTTTGTCATCTTGATTAGATGATGAGCCAAACCATGACATAAACGTAGTCAATAAGGTCAATTAATAACTAATAGTGAAGGCTGTACTAGCAGAATTCATCTCCAACCAATTTATCTTTGAGATGCAAGAAGCACAACAAATTTTTGAAATCCTACGAGCAACAGAGCATAAACATACATGAATAATAGCAAACCTTAAGTGGGTAGCCCAAGCAAACTACAGCTGAAGCAGCAATGTCTTCCTTGCCAGCAACCATACAACTCACTCTACAGAGAAAGAGGAGAAAAAAAAAAAAAAAAACTAATCAAGTTACCTTGTTTTTCAAGATAATTCACATAAACTTATGGTATTATTCTCCGTGATTACGTACATAATGTTATCACTAAAACATAGTAGACATTGAAATCATTAACTTATCAGTCATAGTCTCATAGACTACACAAAGGGACACAATAGTTTTACATGGTTTGCCAACGCTTAATTGACAAATAAGAGAACAACTACCAATAAAGTTATTGCAAATATATATGAGTACAAAAAAACATATACACAAAAATCAAACTTAATGCGTAACTGATACTTAACAACGCTCAGAAACTTCTCGACGCATGATTGTACCTTGAACCCATGGATTTCCCTGCCAAAACCAGAGGATGGCCAGGAAAATTAGCAACAGTCTTTCTGACAACATCTGCGTGAAAGTCAACCAATTTTTCCGCCTTAGGAGGGGCCTTTCGTTTTTCACCAGAAATGTCTGCCAAGCATTAAAGAGATCGTTATTCAAAGTACCCAAAAACTAAAAAAAAATTATATAAATACATATTTTCAAAACGAAAAAAACAAAAAAAAAACCAATTAAAGAAAGAAACAAGTTAGCATCAACTTACAGGGGTAGTCAAATGTGACCACTTCAACAGCACGCAAAGCCTTCCCCATCATATCCTTCCATCTGCATAAAAATTATAGATTTTTGCAAATAATTACTTCAATTCTAAGCAATAATAAGAAATTAATGCAGAGAGAAGTAATGGATAGAGAGACAGGAGGAGACTTGATCATCCAATCAGAAGAGGATGGAGCACCAGCGCCATGAGCGAAGACTACCACAGGAGCTGACATGTCGTCGACGCTTTCGTTCTTTCGTACTCGCTTCGAAGGAGGTGATTCAGGTTCAGGTGAAGAATCCATCCCAGCTCTACAAACGATCAGCTTCAAATTTGTGAAACCCTAAAAGTAAAGCCACTACCACTAACTAGTTTTGGCGCCACTAACGAACATTGAGTTTCGTGTATCGCACCCTTTGCCACGTGTCGCTCCACTTCACTTCAAAAGTTGGGCCTTACCAGAGCCCACTTAGTACAAAACCATTAAAGAAGCCCAGAGTGAACCTCATATTGAGCCAGACCCAAGCCCACTAGCCGAGTGAGTTTGACCTTCAGCATGGAAAGTCCGCAACAAAGCCAATTTGCAAACGGGGACCATTTTCATTGACCAGATGAATAATTTATTGATTTAGTGCAAGTAACAGGGTCTTGAGTTTGAGTCTGGTATTGTGAAGACTACTCACTGAAATCTGCTCTCTGCTCATGCTCATGCTCATGCTCTCTTCTCTCTGCTCATGCTCTCTGCTCTCTACTCATGCTCTTTGCTCATGCCATCTGTCTTTGTGATATGTGGTATCCAACAAGCCACCGATGCCATCTTTATCAACTGGTGTCTGTTCTCTCCAGGTGTAAATAAGATCAATTATAATCAAATTCAATTAGTTAGAGTTTCTTAATGAATTAGCTCCATATCAGTTCTAGTTAGTTAAGAAACAATAAGGTTCATTTGCTTGTATCCTATTATTGTTCCAGCTCACCTCACTCATGACAAATGTCATCTGTCTATTAGCTTGTAAAGCTTCTTTATATGCTATCAATGAAAACCGAAAACTATTCGAAGCCTGCAAAATTTTATATCTGAGTTTTCTGAATTTTTTTTGACTTGGTATCAGAGCTTTCCAGGCCAGCGCCATTCTCTTTAACAATCTTTCAGAAAACTCAATGGCAGCTTCAGGATCCTCATCATTAGATGTGACAAGAAATGGGTTGCAAATTTCAAGCCCACCATATGGAAACTTTCAGAATCATCCTGTGTCAACTAGGCTCCAGAAGAATAACTATGTTATATGGTCAAATGTTGTTCTTCCAACTCTAAGAGGCTTTAGACTTGATGGATTTGTGTTGGGAACCAAATCCTATCCAGAAAAGTTCATTAGTTCAAGCACTGCAACCACAAATGCAGGTCAGGTCAAACAAGCGCCAGCCCAGCTTATGAAGAATGGGTTTCAACTGATAACATGTTGATTGGATGGTTGCTGGGATCCTTGACTGAAGAAGTAGCAACTCAAGTTATTGGTGCTACCACATCAAGAGATCTTTGGTTAGCGATTGAAAATTATTGTGGAACTCAAAGCAAATCCCAGATCTTTAACTATAGGCTTGCTTTGCAGACAACAAGGAAAGGTTCAATGAAGATGGATGAATATTTGTTAACCATGAAACAACTTTCAGACAATCTTGCTATAGCTGGACAAAAGGTTCTTGTGGATGATCTAATTTCCTTTGTTACTTCAAGTTTAGACTCTGAATACTCTCCTATTGTTGTTCAAATCAATGCTAAAGACTCAATATCATGGCAAGAAGCACAAGCCCTTCTTCTGAGTTATGAAAATAGGATTGAGAGATTGAATGCTCTAAGTGGACTTAATTTGAATCAAATGTCTGTGAATATTACATCACAGAAAAGTAAAGAAAAAAATTATCAAGGTCATAAATTTCAATATGGTAACAATAGGAACTCTCAGGCTGAAAATTTTAAATCTGAGAACAACAAGAATTCTGGAGGTGGACAGAGAAACAAATGGGGTAAGGGAAACAACTCCAAACCCACTTGTCAGATATGTGGGAAGTATGGACATTCAGCAATTAGATGCTTTTATAGAACTGACCTCAGCTCCATGGGAGGCAGTCCTAGCAACAATAGAAATCAAGCTTCAGGCCATGCCAACTTCAACAATTTCAATAGGAACAATCACCGTCAGTTTAACAACTCAGCAGCTTTCTTTACTTTACCAGAAACAGTTGCTGATGGATCATGGTATGCTAACAGTGGAGCTACCAATCATATGACTTCAAATCCAGGAATGATGAGTGTGAGCAATGAATACTTTGGTAAGAATACTCTTTGTGTTGGTAATGGTAATCAATTGACTATTTCCCATATTGGTCATTTTCCTACCAATAAGACTGATTTGAAACTTAAGAATATCCTTTGTGCACCTGAAATCACCAAAAATTTACTTAGTGTCTCCAAATTGACCTGTGATAACAATGTTTAAATTCTATTCGATTCTAATTCTTGTTTTGTGAAGGACAAGGCAACTAGCAGGGTGCTGCTTCAAGGGAGGCTTAAAGGAGGACTCTATCAACTCCATCCATCATCAAGTCCATCTAAATCTATTTCCAGAATTGCAAATAAGAGACCTGAGTTTGTTTCTAAAAGGTCTGAGTCTTATTACATTGATTCTGTTAAGTCAAAGTCAAATGCTTGTTCCTTTTCTACTTCTATGTCAAAAGATGTCAAAGGAAGGCTATGGCATAGGAGGTTAGGCAACCCTTCAAGTAGGATTCTCAAACAAGTTCTTGAAGTCTATAATGAATATCTCAACATCAATGAAATTTTAGACTTTTGTGAAGCATGTCAATTAGGAAAATCCCACTTACTACCCTTTAAAAGATCATTTTCTAGAGCTAAAAAACCTCTTGAATTGATAAATTCAGATATTTGAGGGCTTTCACCAATATTGTCAGGATCAGGATATAGATATTATATCCATTTTGTTGATGATTTTAATAACTTTACTTGGTTGTCTCCCCTCAAGGCAAAATCTGAAGCACTTAATGTAGAGTTCCCAAAAAAAATGTATGTATATATACATTACAAAATTTAGAAACTATGCCTAAGGGTATTTAAGTAATTTTATTTGAATTTGATGGGCTTTAGGCCATGAAGTAGTTGTAAAACCATGTTTAAATAAATAAGAATTGGGTTGGATTATAGTTGTGGGCTTGTGTTAAAATTTGGTAAGGATTAAATGGGTTTGAAAAATAAGTGGACTTAGGCCCATGAATTAAGGCCTTGTATATATAAGAGAGACATTAGGGTTCCAAAGGGGGAGGATTTTTCTTTCATTTGGCTATAGAAGAGAAGAGCCTTACGGTTACAGGGAGAGAGAGAGAAGAAGGAGAAGAAGAAAAAGAGAGGAAAAAAAGGGAAAAATCAAAGAGGTGTATAGGCTTAGAAACCAAGTAGGAATTTTCATACACTATACTTAAATCGTGTTATTTATTTTTGTTGTTTTAATTGATATTGGTTTGCAATGCATGTGATTTATTGTTGAATTGATTGTTTGTTGCTTGGATGATGAATTATTTGTGAAATTATGTGCTTATGAAGTGAAGGAGCGATTGTTCTTGATGGAAGTTTTAGTTCATGGGATAGTTCTATGTTATTTGAGCTGCTGTATTTTTCTGGATTGTGATTTGTACAATTTTTCTTTTGTTTAGGAAAATAGGCATATGAAGCTTTAAATAGCCATTGATTTCATTGAATTTGGATTTAAAATGAAATTTTGGTGAATTTTTGAAATTGGAGGTTGAAATCTAGAAATGATACGGTTCATCCGACTGATCAGAACATTCTCACAATTCTGTATCTTTTGAGACTGATATTTAATCTGACATGACTCGACACGTAAGTGTCGAGTGTCGAGTAAATGGTGTCGAGTGTCGTATGTATTATTCGACACTCAATGTCTTCAAAAGTAGGCTGATATCGAGACTGATATCGAGTGATGAGTGAATCCGACACGACTATGTAAGTGTCGAGTGTCGGGTTATGAAAGTGTCGAGTGTCGGGCTACGAAAGTGTCGAGTCATGAAAGTGTCGAGTGTCGAGCGAAATTACAGAACCGACCCGACCCGTGTGCACCCCTCCTGACAGGTCTGGATTTTTCATAAAAACTATATTGCCTTGAGACTTATTTTAGAAATTATATTGAAAGGTTTATAAGTGTATGCATTGGACCTTGGATGGACCGTTTTGAATATGGATCCAAGGAGAATGCAGATATGAAATTCTTAGTGTTGGACCTTGGATGGGCCGTTTTGGATACGGATCCAAGGGGAACACAAATATAAACTTGATATGGTATACCTTGGATGGGCCGTTTGGATACAGTTTTAAAGGAAACATTAGATGAAAAATTATGATTGTCAAGTGAATAAGTGATATCTTGATGTGTGAATGAGAATGACTGCTTGACTTATTATAATTGGTTGTGTAACTATGTAATTGAGTAACTGTTTGAATGCTTGTGATTTATTATAATGTTAGAATCTTTCCTATTGGGCTATATGCTCACCCCCTGCCTCCACAGGTACACAAAAAGATATTCGTATTAGTGGTGTTCCAGAGCTTTCCTAGGGAGTCTGGGCGTTTACATGCATGAGATGGTTTTGGGAAATGTTTTAACTAGAAAAATCGTGATAGGAAATTTTATTATGTGATTATCAACCTATGTACTAAGTTTGGTCATCAGTGTATGTAAAGTTTATCTTGAACAAATAACCAGATGTTGTAATGGATTCATGTGATATGTATAAATATATGTATGAATTGGAAAATGATTTTAAAAAAAAGAGCGAGATATTGATGATGTCTTTTTATTATTATTTTTAATCAATCACCCTTAAAGTCTCTAAATAAGATATTTTAGAGCGTGACACTTAATGCTTTCATTGTCTTCAAAAATCAAGTTGAAAAGACTCTTGAAAAGCAAATTAAGTGCATGCAAACAGATTGGGGAGGTGAGTACAGATCATTCTCTGAATTTCTTGAACAAAATGGAATAGAGTTTAGATATCCTTGTCCATACACACATGAACAAAATGCAAAGCTGAGAGAAAATATAGGCATTTCACAGAAATGGGGTTAACCTTGTTAGCTCAAGCTCAAATGCCTTTAAAATTCTGGGAAGATGCTTTCACCACTGCTGTGTTTATCATCAATTTGCTTCCCACACCTACTTTGAATAACAAATCACCTCATGATTTCTATAAACAACCTGATTATGACATGCTGAAAACCTTTGGTTGTGCTTGCTACCCCTGCTTGAGACCTTATCACAACCAGAAATTTCAATTCCATTCTCAGAAATGTACCTTTCTTGGTTACAGTAATGCACATAAAGGTTACAAGTGTTTGAGTAAGTCTAGAAGAATTTTCATTTCAAGGCATGTTGTTTTCAATGAAAATGACTTTCCATTCATTACTAAAATACAAGATCCAGACATAGTTTCTTTACATAATAACAATACAGCTTTGAATTTACAAATGTTAAATCAATACAACTCTGTGTCTTGTTATCCAAGTCATAAAACATCAATTGAATCTCCTAGAACTTCTGGTACATAAATGAGCGAATCCTTTGAGTCTCCACCTGTTGCAACATCTGATGAGGTATGTACTTCACCTTTACATTTACCTCAAATGGAAAGCATAACAAACTCAGACTCTGGACAAACTGCTAAAGCATCACCTGTACAAAATAACCCTCACAGAAAACAAACACCAAAATTACCATGCCATCCTATGATTACCAGGTCCAAACAAGGAATATTTAAACCAAAAATTTATTCTCTTATCTCATCAATTTCTGAATCAGTTGACAGGTCATCTACAAATGAGCCACATTCAATCAGTGAAGCTTTAGAGACTCCACATTGGAAAAAGGCAATGGATGAAGAGTATAAAGCACTGATAAAGAATTATACATGGGATCTTGTAGCCCCTCCTTTAAATTGCAACATTGTTGGTAATAAATGGGTATTCAAGGTCAAATTAAATTCTGATAGATCCATATTCAAACACAAAGCAAGGCTGGTAGCAAAGGGCTTCCATCAAACTCCAGGATTGGACTTCTCAGAAACTTTTAGTCCTGTGGTGAAGTCATCTACAATAAGAATTGTTTTGATAATTGCAGCCGCCTACAATTGGAAAATAAAGCAATTAGATGTGAACAATGCTTTCCTTAATGGGGAATTGAATGAGTGTGTGTTTATGAAGCAACCTGAGGCGTATATTGATGAAAGAAAACCAGATTATGTCTGCAAGCTTAAGAAAGCACTCTATGGTCTTAAACAGGCACCAAGGGCCTGGTTTGAAAGATTGAAAAAAAACATTGATCAGTTGGGGGTTTTAACAAATCAAGGTCAGACAATTCTCTCTTTATTTTTCATTCAAAGAATAAAATAATTCTGGTTCTGGTATATGTTGATGACATCTTAGTTACTGGAAATGATTTAACTCTTATTCAATGATTCATTTAAGAACTCAATCAAGAGTTTAAACTCAAGTACTTGGGTGAACTGCATTATTTCTTGGGCATTGAAGTTTGGAGGGACAATTCTGGCTTCTATCTTAACCAAACAAAATATATTCTTGATCAACTACAAAAGCTGGAACTTCAAATATGAAACCATGTTCAACACTAGCTGCAACCAATAGTCAATTCTCTTCAACAGAATCTGAAACTTTCAAGAATGTAACTGCCTATAGAAGTGCAATAGGAGCATTACAGTATCTCACCCTCACAAGACCCGATATAGCTTACATAGTGAATAAATTGAGTCAATACATGCAGAATCCTCTGATTGTTCATTGGCAAGGCATAAAGAGAGTTTTAAGGCATCTAAAGGGCACATCATCCTATGGATTACACATCAAAACATATCCGAATCTTTCACTTGTTGCATTTTCAGATGCTGACTGGCCATGTGACTCTAAAGATAGAAAATCCATTGGAGCTTATTGTGTCTTTCTCGGTGATACCTTGGTGTCGTGGCAATCAAAGAAGCAAAATGTTGTGGCAAGATCAAGTGCAGAATCCGAGTATAGATCTTTAGCTCAAACAGCAGTTGAAATCACATGAATACAAACTTTGCTTTGTGAACTCCAATTATCACTTCCACACTACCCAATCATATGGTGTGATAATATGAGTGCAAATGCCCTGGCATCAAATCCTGTTTACCATGCTCGGACTAAGCATATTGAGATATATCGTCACTTCATTCGAGATAAAGTTCTTCAAGGAATACTTGAAGTAAGATATGTGTCATTCTGTGATCAGTTAGCAGATTACTTAACTAAACCACTCTCCACTACTCAGTTTCAACAGCTCCGAGCCAAACTTGGAGTGCTACCCCTGCCCTCCAGTTTGAGGGGGGATGTGAAGACTACTCACTGAAATCTGCTCTCTGCTCATGCTCATGCTCATGCTCTCTTCTCTCTGCTCATGCTCTCTGCTCTCTACTCATGCTCTTTGCTCATGCCATCTGTCTTTGTACTATGTGGTATCCAACAAGCCACCGATGCCATCTTTATCAACTGGTGTCTGTTCTCCCGATGTAAATAAGATCCGTTATAATCAAATTCAATTAGTTAGAGTTTCTTAATTAATTAGCTCCACAGCAGGCTCGTGCAAATTGCGCTTTCTGCTTCAAGCTCGTGAGTCGTGGCAATCATGTTTCTAGTGGGCAGTGGACTTGGAAAGAAGTCAGATGAGTGCAAGTTGAGAAACAGGAAGTTTTGTTAAAGAGAATTATCTTATCGTTGACATTCAGGTAAATCATAGATATAAAGTTGAGATGCCCTAAAACTTGAAGCTTGAAGCTATGTTATATTCTTTGTTTTTAAAAGAACATTAGTTGCCTTGTCAAGGTTCTTAAGGGCCAACCTCTTTTGCATAACGTGTAGCCACTAAATGGTCCCAAGCTATTGACATGTTGAATACTGATTGGCTAGGAATTGCCCAATTTGAAGCATAAATCTATCTTCATTCTGACTTTGTATATATGATAATGAATTCTTCATGGTTTTAAGGCAAATCGTTAATTTTATACTGATTCGAGAGACCCTGTTTGGATACATGAGGATCTGATTTGGCCATTAAGTGCCAAGTGCCAAGATATGGGGACCCATGAAATTGGGTTACATCAATCTAGTGCGTACGCTTTCTACTTTTTCTCGAACAGTTTGCTTTGAGGCCTATAAAAGGCTTCCGAGCCAATCACTCTCTTCAGGATTTAAGACAAACCAATTAGAAAACATGTGTGAAATTTTTCAAGGCATTGATTGCTCACTCTCCCTCAAGGGCTTCTGACCTGGGCCATCGGAAAAAATAATTCATGATCTGGCACATGGATAGACAGAGGCAAGGCTAGGAGCACTTGGGGGAGAACGAATAAGCGGTGTCTTGCTTTGATTGTAAGTCGAAAGAGTGTACGTCAGGAAAGCCAAGACTTTAATTGCTCACTCTCCCTCAAGGGCTTCTTGCAGTAGCCGATAAGGCTAGCCCGCCCGAGGCCTTTGGGGAGAGTGGACAATGGTTGTCTTGATAATTTTTGAAGTGTACGTAGCAATGCAAGCCCCTTAATGGCACTCATTGCTCACTCTCCCTCAAGGGCTTCTGTGTTCGCTGTCCAAAAAGACCTTAACAGAGGTTCTTGGGGAGAGTGGGAAATGCATGCCATGTCCGTACAGAATCAGCCGCGCGCAGAAGTACTGTAACACCTCATTTATCAGTCAGCAAGAATGACAGTGAAAATTTGATTGATTCACATGCTCTTTATATATGACTGCTTGCGTTACGTTACGTTATACATTTATGCGTATATATGGTACCTGAACTTCATCCTTGACATGACCCCGCTAGCTGGTGCCCATAATGAGGCAGATCAGTTAGCTTTCTGTTCTTTCTTCTTTTAATACATATTGTATATTACACGTTTGGATTTATAAACAAGATAATAAAGAATAATAACAGCTTCACCAACAACTTTATCAGAGGCCATTTGGCAACCCCCATCAAAATATTGCTCTATATAAATTAATTTCTCTCATGTTTTAGATAGTTTATGTATCTTAAATCTTAAAACACGTTAAAGAATAGTTAATTACGAACCACTTGATTGTGGAACAACAATATATATTTCCATGCTACAGGCTACTCTGGATATGTAAAAAGTTATTAGCTAGTGGATGCAGTATCTTATTGCCTATCAACATCGTTATATTATAATGATCACCTCGTGTGCAAATATATTAAACTAATTTATGAATTTCAATTAGTCTAATATTCGTATTTCGATCTAATCCCTGTTCACCTTTCAATTGTTTGGGAACTTTGGTACCGTTTTATAATTTTATATATATCTTCGACAATACAACTACTGTACTAATGAAAAACAATTCGTGAACAGTGGAGATATAGATTGAGCATGGCAGTTGGGTTCCACTCAGGAGAGTGACGCTCGTCGCATGGCTAGAGGCCAGTGGGAGGTGAGGTGTAAATTACTACCACAAACCAGGTCCAGGTGGTCCCAAATTGATTAGTTCAACGAAATGAAAGTAAATATGCAAAGTTTTGTCACCGATGATCATCGAAGCAAGAGGGATAATGCGCAGAGCACTTGAATATATATACTATACAAAGATGTACATAGCTACAGAGGTAAATATTGACACTTGATAAGAGCTTGACTTGTGTAGACTTGGAAATGGAAACAGCATAAGAAGATATGAGGTTTTAGAGCATATATAAGACGACGTGAGGACAGTGATGGTGAATACTACTTCGCTAGCATGTGATTGCAGTAATAGATGACCCACATATCAGCCTCTCTCTCTCTCTCTCTCTCTCTCTCTCTCTCAAGTGTCAAACTTTGTTGAAAAATGAATCCATTTCAGGTCATGTTTGCTTTGCTTTTTGATAACCTTAACTAGAAAAAGTGGCTGATGAACTGTATGAAATCACTTGTCCTACATACCATCCCACAGAAACTTAAAGAAGGAATCTCTCTTCTTTTGATCACCACATTGTTGGTTCTCTTAGTGGGGTCACGTCTACTAATGGGATTGACATGATGTTGGACCACAATGCTCTTAACTCAGAATCCGGGAGTGGCCCGATATTTGCATCCTCATTGTTAGCTATCTACAGATTTTTATTCCTCATCAGAAAAATTAAAAAAGGAGCTTAAGCTGATGTTGATACTTAATCTTCCAGTTCTTCTAATTGAGTTTATTTTAAAAACTTAATAGTGGTGGATGAGCTGGATCATTAGTGTAGAAGCCGATTGCAAGGCATCTACAAGCATGTTAATCATCTGCTTAGGTTGTGACTTGGGCACGCCAGCTAATTAAGTTCAAGTATTGTCGGTTACTCAATAAAAAGCTAGCCACATAGATCTTCAAAGCAAAATTAAGAAAATAATTCCAGCACAAGTCATATCATTGGGAAATCAATCTACTGGAACTTGGCTGATAGTTGCAGCCAATAGCCAACATCTTTCTATGGGTGAGAAGGAAAAGTGTGCAAGAAGGGGCTTGTGGGATGAGAATGGAAATCAAACAACTATCAGAAATCGATCAGGAGAGGTGATCAAAGCATGAAACTGGTTCAGTTCATCATTTCTATTAGACAGTGAAAAAGGGTTTTCTGCAATGCTCACATTGTAGGGCGTTTTTTTGGTTCGGAGAAAAATCACAAGGGAACGGAAAAATATACCCAGTCACACGCACGCTTACACAAAACGGGCACAGTGACAGAGCAACCCGATTTCCCGAAAAACTAAATGCAATGGCATCATTAATATGGAGGATTATCCCAATACAAATCTCCCTAGAATTTCTACCCTTAAAGATATATATATATAACTCATACACATTGCCCCAACTTACATATACAAATTATGCGCTAAAAGCTACAAACTTTGTCTCTTCGTTGGCAGCATTAAGCAAGCTCCTGGTTCTTCTCCACAACTCTCACGCCATTGGCAGATCTAAGCAGATTAGCCTGCTACGATTACATATATAACCAAACAGCAAGAGTAAAATAAGTGTCCATATATTTCATATGAGTACTGAAAAAAGACATATAGCATTATACATTCAGATCATGACCTGATCTTCTGTGATCTCCACTGCAAACCCATCAACAATGACCAAAGATAATGTCTTTTTGTAGCTGCCTGGTTCGAGGGTAGTTGCCAACAGCTCATCATGCTTCTTACTCAGATACAAATCTAGCTCATTTGCCCCCCGCTTTGTTCTATTATAGGACAGGAAGAAACATGTACATAAGAGAGATATATTATCAATGAATAATAATATTATGAAACAATGAAATAGAGACAACTGACTGGTCAGCTCGAAGGCGCTGATATTCAGGATCATAGTTCATGAAAACAAAGTATAACTCAGTAGTTGAGCTTCCCATTGCGCAAACACACTCTCTCTCTCTCTCTCTCTCTCTCTCTGTCTTCTTTCTTTTTTCGAGTCTAGCTAAAGCTAGTTTTAGTGTTCACTGTATCGTATGGCTTTGAGCTCCACATGGTACCTATTTATACATAAACATCGATCAATGTAACCAAAAGTCATCCGAGACCCACTTTTCCTAATATTTAAGCAAAGACGCTTTCAGAAACTACATTACAAATTAATATCTATATATTTTATTAATCATTCAAACTACATTAATGACCTCTCTCTTGAATCTAATTTAAGAGAGATAATGAAACTCTGAGTTGCTGAAATGCCTCTTTATTTTATATGGAAAAAATGATTCATTCTTTTGCAGCTTGGCAAATGAAGCATCATGATTCACATTTGAATTTTCTCTCCCTTAGGCACCTAAAAGTTAAAAAATTGTCACCCCACGCTGGTGTTAGAAAAGTCAACTCCAAGCAATTCAACGTAATGAACAATAGGGGAGAATCAATTTGCAATTTGATGTGCAGGGAAATGAGAATTGTCCTATATGTCGCATGTCACTAGGGGATAACATTTCATTAATTTTTCGGTGTAGGCTGAGAGGGTTCAATGAATGGTGTGAACGGTGAACGTTTCAGTTGACCCGAAAGAGCTGCTAGGTATATAATGAGATTGAGAAGCACTTTCGCACTTCCATTTAACAATTGCTACAGAATATATTATCTTAACGCTGTTACCGATAAAGAGAGCACTTAAACCGACTAGGGCTTTCTATAATCAGTATTTCAATTAGATAACAATAAGTTAAACTAAGCTGGAAGTCAAAGATGCATTTCACAATTATATAACTATTAACGCTCTTAACAGGTTAGTCAAATCATATTTTTGTCGACCACATGGTTTCTTGGGTTGGCCAATCAATCTTTTTGAATATAATAATGCATGCCACTAGTATTAAGAACCCAATTAACCCTAGATCACAAAGCCGCTCAATTCTGTCTGAAACAATCTACCGAGTACTGACACAGCTAGCAAAAGTCACTGAATTCAAAATGACAAAACTTCATTAAGTCAAAGAGTCAAATTTTTAATAGAATTTTTAAAGTACACCCTATAGCTCTTTATCAACTGACTGATCATGTAAGCATTTTCTGCAACATTAATGACCCTTTTTTTTAATGGCGCTAAAATAGATACAGTGAACATATTGACAAAATATAGGATGCGTTTGAGTCAGTATAGTTGAATTTTGTATAAGAGAGAACTTTTGCTTTCATTCTTCTCTAAAGAGTAAAAGCCGTAACCCTGTTCCATCCACACAATTAAATAAGACTGCCCCAGATTCAAAGCAACCTTTTAAAACAGGATTGTTAATATTCATCCTGTTCGAATTAACAGGAATAAAAATGTTGGTCGGTTTGACCAGTCAACAGAGATTCCTACGTACAAAAGAAAAATATAGCACAACGTGTTGTTTAATCTTCAACTTTTATTGCGTATAGTTAAAGATTTTGAGATTTTAGGTCGATTGAAATCGTCCCATGCATGTTCTGATTCTTCATTGAGTACAAATGTCGCCCTCGCCCAGTGAGTTTCAGTCTCAGTCTCAGTCTCAGCGAGACTGCCGGCAGGCACTTGTATTGCAGCTAAAATTTAGCGAAAGCCCAGACTGCCATTTTTGATCGCATGTGAGATGCCACAGAGGGCGTGTATCAATCAATCAAAGACATATTTATTGTGTCCAGGTTGCGATGGGCCACCACCATTGGGCAGTGGTGGTTTAAGCTTGGCCACGCAGAGTCGCAGACTGCCTCCCCGAGATCTTAAAAATATATAATAATATATAATTTCATGACTTTTTTTTTTTTAACTAAAAGTCTAGAAGTGTCAATCTGAGCCCGAGTACTATCAGTTGATAGCGAAGAAAGAAAGAAATGTAGCTACAGGTTGTTGAATGTGCCATAGAGTGGCACGGCTAGCTACCTTGTCCGTTGATTCCTTTAAAGCTATAACGTGGTTACGTATTACACGAGTATTATAATCACACGAAACAGTAAAAGTCAAGATATCTGAAACTAGTGACGCTGATGATGATGATTGATGTCTACCTCCCCATATACAAAAACAAACGATGATAATTATACCTCCAACCCCAAGAAACAGAACTGAAGTGCTGTTTGTGACACTTGTCGCACAACGAGAGAGCTGAGGTAGGGGACTCTTTTGGAGAAGCCCCAGTATACTTAGCAGTGATACGCACTGCTACAGAACAGCAGAGTGATCGTATGCATGTCGTATCATGTATTGAAATTCTTGTTTTATATTGATAGCTGTCGGTCACATGGTGGTCCCTCTCCCTCCTCGCTTCCAGCTACAGAACAGCCAGCCACTGGTGTTTGATTCTTTGCGGATGCACGTCAGATACCCAACAGTGGTCAGTGTTGACTTCAATCTAATTGCACACTTTGCTTTGGTATATATAGCCTGTCAATTAAACTACAGTAATTCCTGTTCTTGAGAAATAATCTTCATTAATAAATATTCACGTAACCCTTCGATGCATCATATCCGTTAAATTGCATCATATTAATATGTGTGAAATCCTTGTGTCACATGATTGGATGGATGCAATAAGATAAAAGTTTTTTTATTTCACATTCTAAATGTTCAAAATTTTATTTTGAAATTTGAGCATAATATCCTTTGACATAGGAAAAACAAGAATTATACATTTATCCTTTGCGCATTGCATTTAAAGATCTAATGCATGTCGTTACCATTATATATGATCAGCCTTCCAAGACAAAATGACAATATAAAAGATGTCTATACTTGTAAAAATATATATTGATCTTGTTCTGTTCCTTGACAAGCTTTCGAAACTAAAGGACATTCAAATACTTAGATGCAAGATACGTATGGAATTGATTATGTAATTCTTCTAGCTATAGGATTTGTTGTTATGTAGCAAATAGTGATCGGTAATAACTAATTAAGGTTGTAACTGTCAATATGCCAACTTTCTCTAAAGTCAAACATGCTAACTTTCAAATAAATGATTAAAATGTACGTCTATATCTTGCTTTGATTTCATATGTAAATCCCAAGGCTTGTTGTAGATATTATGTGTATTTCATATGTAAATCCCGAAGTTTTTTATACCTTCACAACCCAAAAGGCTAACTCGATAGGTGAAGTGACCCCATATTTTAACTATCCAATGTGAGACTTAACAATCCTTCTTCAGACGAGACCCTCCCAATTGATATCACTTGTTAGGAGTATAGACCACACATATCTCTACATTTGTATGATATTATTCATTTTGGGCATAGACCCTGATGGATTTGCTTGGACTCAACCCAAAAGGTGTCATTCCAATAGAGATATTTGTTCATACTTATAAACCTATGATCCTTCCTACTTCTAGTCGATATAGAATTTTGGTCATACACCTAATAATCCTCCCCTCGAGCAAAGAAACACACCATTCCACATGGTTCTGGCCTCCCCTTAAATGATCATCCATCCATCCGCTCCATCGAGATCAACTACTCAACTTCACTTCAGCGTAAGGCTGAGAAACATCCATGAAGCTCTAGAGTGCCCGCCTACCTCTCACCATGTTAGGGTCAAGACACGTCCCAGCCCATGAAGTTCCAGAGTACTTGCATACCTCTCACCATGTTGGGTCAAGACACATCCATAAGTATTCAGAGCAATGTTGGGGTCAAGACACATCCATGAAGGATTCAAAGCACATCACCTGTCCAATAGAGTTTTCTCCACATGAAATTCCAGAGCACTTGCCTACCTCTCAACCTGTTGGAGTTAGGACACATCCACGGAAGATCCGAGAGTTCCAGAGTACTTGCCTACCTCTCAACCTATTGAGGTTAGGACACGTCCACAAAGGATCCAGGAGTTCCAGAGTACCTGCCTATCTCTCACCATGTTGGGGTCAGGACACATCCATGACACGTCCTTAAAGGATCCAGAACACACTGCCTATCCAATAGAGCTCAACCATAGATCCAATCACAAGCGTGGGTGTCCATGAAGGATCCGGAGCACACCACTTGTCCATTAGAGCTCAACCATGGATACAATCACAAGCTTAACCAGGGCCCACCACCTTCATTGGATATTTTGAGAATTTTTTTCACATGGCTAAATCTGAGACATGGCTCTGATACCACTTGTTTGAAGCTCTAGGTGTCTTATCCAAGAGGCATAAGTGAAGCGACCAACCTCTTTATTTACCCTAAGATCCCCTCACTACGTCCAATGTGGGACTCAATATTACGAGATTATTGGTGTGATGAGAGTGTTAATTAGTTCTACTATATATATACGCACACACATACATATAACACACAAATAACAGATCTAGGTGAGAGGACCCGACATATATGATTCCAATTAATTACTTACTGTTGTATTACGATTCATATTGCATATCGTTTTCGAATGATTTTGCAATGAAACTTGCACAAATACATCTTTTATATGATAGAAGTTCATCAAACAAACATTAATAATTTATCAATCAATTATAACATCTACGAGAAATGACAGATAGAATTTGTTCTATTGAAGGCCTTCCCTCAGGTAGCCTGCTTATACATGCCAATGCAATGTCCAAAATCTCCAAAGCTCGCATCCTCTCTTTGGCATCCACAACAAATTCAAAAAATTCAAATTTGCATTCTTTTACGATCTCTTCCTTCGTTCCTATTATGCTTTTAAAATTTGGCACCTTGGAACCTGCTAGTATGTCTAACACTATTATACCAAAATTAAATATATCACTTTCCTGAGACAAATCGTCACAGTAGATATCGTCAGGCGGTGGAGGTGGCTTTTGCTGAGATGTGGATGGAGAGGAAACATCGACGCGTTGTGCCAATTGGGTGAAGCCGTAATCCGACAAACGGGCGGAGAAGTCAGTGTTTATCATGACATTCGAGGACTTAATGTTCCCATGAACGTTCATTTGCATCTTCCTTTCATGTGAGGGACTTTGTGTGTGGATGAAAGCAATTGCTTGCGCAATGTCGAGAATTATATCAAATCTTTGATTCC
The DNA here is from genome assembly GCA_013180625.2 of Boswellia sacra. Taxonomy (NCBI): domain Eukaryota; kingdom Viridiplantae; phylum Streptophyta; class Magnoliopsida; order Sapindales; family Burseraceae; genus Boswellia; species Boswellia sacra. The sequence goes on along the minus strand of SNVD02006955.1, from coordinate 1,071,784 downwards.
AATTCAATGCAGTATGACCATATTTCCTTCCACCTTAATTAGAAACAAGCATTTTTTAAAAATTAAAAATCAGATTCTATTCAAAGAATTTGAAACAAATTTAAAGCCTTATTAGAAAAGCTAAAATCGATTGACCAACTTCTTAATACATATATTTTTAAATGCTGCAACTAAAAAGAAAAATTTATGTTTTAAGTCTTACGTGGCATAATGAAGTGGTATGTTAATCTCACTAAGTATTTTTTTTCTAACTAAAATATACATGTATATACATACACATATATAAATAATACTAGACTTACAATCTACATACAATCAAAACTCTATAACTTGTCGTGGTAATCTACATAGCAAAACCCTATATTATCATTTGATTATAAAACTCACCGGCAAGGAGGTCAGCTAGGCTTCCCATAGGACAGTAGTCGTAGAGAACGAACTTGATCCTCTTGGCATACAAATAAGCTGTGACAGGCACAAGATACTCACACTTTCTGCTAACCTGAGCCAATCTCTCAACTCTCCTACCAAACTCTCTTCTGCGAACAATCGTCATCCTAAATCTCTTCACTGCGAACATTTCACTCTTCAACATCACAACTTTCTCTGTCATCCCCAACCGGCTCTCTCCCATCACTCCTACAGACGATCTCAACACCTCCTTCATTGTCAATTGAACGCCACTGTTCTCACAAGACGTCAATGGAAAATCATCCATGAACCCCACAAAGAAGTCCTCGTATTCATGGATGGATCCTGATCCTGAGTTGCTTTGTTCTCCCCATCTAGGGCTCCTCCTAGGTTTAGAAAAAGCTCTCGACAACATGGTTGAGCAAAGTTAGTCAAATGAACAGAATGGTTTTGGAATTGGGGGTTGCGCGAGTCTTTTTGAAAGAGTTTTGGATGTTTTGATTGGTTTGAAGGCTTCACGTGATGGTAATTTCGTTCATTGGAATTGTCGAAACTATGGTGTTTTGTGGATTCTAGAAGATTACGAGGAGAATTTCATCGAAATGCTCAATAAATTTAATTGGCTATTAGAGTAATCTTGTCCTCAGCTGTCATTACATGGCCGTGCAATTTAGTACAGAATGAGAGACGAAGATGTTCATGCAGCATGGCAACACTACACTAGGGCCGCAAAGCCTCAAAGCAGGTACCCAATACACAACTTATCAAAGCCAGTCTGAGAGAAGCCCAAATTTCTCCTCTTATAGAAATTTAAGCCCAATAAACTTTTTGGGGAGGTTTTGGTTATGGTCCGTAATTAATTGTCTATTGAGTTAATATCTAGCTACATGAGTTGTATAATTTTGATAAAATTTTGAGATGTGTAATATTTATTATTTTTAGTAGAGTTAGATTTGCAATTCAAATATAATTCAAAGTCTACAATATAATATAACAGTTTATATGACAAAAATTCATCAAATAAGAAAAAAAAATAAATGAAGGAAGTTATATCTTCGATAGAATTTTGTCATTTAAGCTCTCATATCAAAGAGAGGATCCGATGCACCAAAGCCTTAGCCCACATCAAGTTATAGACTTTGAATTTCAAATCTAGTATTATTGTATTACCTTTTTATTTATTTCTAAAAAATTGTAAGTTTTCAATGGGCATGTCAATTTTGTATTTCTATATATAGAATTCCTTCCAAATATTCAATATCTTAATGTTACATCAAATGATGGACACTAGCTCTACTCAATTATTTAAGCTTAAAGTGAAGTAAGGATCACTTATGAAGACCCGTAATAGCCTCCATGATTATCGAGCGAATTTCGAAAGATAAGAGGCTCTCCTAGCGGTAATCACGTTTATCTTTTACGCTTTACACAAATTCCTTGGCATGTTTTGGTTATGAATCATGAATTATTAAAATAGCAAGAATTCTGTTGTTCTATCTATCTTACATACAAAGTACAAGTCTATGCTCTCTTCATTTTCTCAGCTTTAGATGGTAGGTAAACATAAATGATTAAGGGTAATGAATGTAGTTACCATATATCATAGTCACAATTACTGTTCTAGCAAATAATCACATATAGAATTTCGAAACTAACCATATGTTTACATAAAAAAAATCATTTTTAGATATGTGATTGATAAAAAATACATAATCGTTCTCGAGTTAAATTTAAATTAAAACTCGTGAATATTTATTGAGATTATGTCACTTACATACTATCGCTATTGCTTGGATTAACACTGCAATTGGATTCATTTATTTACTCAATTGATGTAATATTTTTCTTATTTTCAAAATATGAAATACCAGTTGGTATGTATTGATTCGTTGTTTAGAAAACACATTTCTATAAGCTAAAAAATTACAAATGTGAAACTTTTGGATGTGTCATTCTATAAATTTCTTATAAGTCAATTTGATTTTCAAAAGAACTGTTATTCACAGTTATACAATCAGGAAGAGCATGGGGCACGGCCGCATGGAGACTTTCGGTTAAGCATTTAACAAAAAATAGTTTTAATTTTCTTGTTGGGTGATCGTGTAAAATCTTTTCACGTGTCTGTCACTGTTTAGACGATCTTCGAGTCCAACTCATCCAAGGCCTTTGGTCAACGCAATGCTTCGCTTCACGCGTTGTTTCTCAAATGAAGACGTTCACAATGACGTCAGTTCCCAACTCTGTTCACATTTAACAATGCAATCACAAAACACTCCCCCAAACATAAGCCAAATTTTAATCTTGGCCAATTGCGAATTACGTTCTTTTTCAAACGTAAATTATCAAACACAAAGTAGTACACTTTCGGAAATCAATTTACACAGAAATTTTTGTATTAAAAATGGCAAAGAAAGTAAATAAAATGCATTAACAAGGCTATATTATTGCAGAAAAAAATAATATCCTAGAGAGGGGCAAGCCAATCCCATGATTCCCATGGCTCCACAAAGTCAACATTTTGTAGTTTCGTGTAACCAAAACCTACATTCTAAAACAAGCGTCTAACTGGCACCTCTCAAATGTGAACCCAAAGCTCTCATTTAAGGACACGTGTTGGGCAACCCATGTTACCCGCTGCCCGCCTTTCAATCTCATTAACGGTCAAACCTACAAAGCAACATATTCTCCTGCAAGACTTCTCCCCTTTACCTTTTTTATTTATAAGTAAATCATTCGACCGTCAATATCTCAACAAACTCGAACAAAATGGCGAAGCTTATCCTCACCGTTGCCGTTCTCTTCTTCGTAATAGCTGTCTCCCATGCTCATCGTCAGATAATACCCGAAAACGTCGTCGCTTCGCGAGATCTCCCAACTAATGTGGAAGAATCTGATGAGAAAACAACCGCAACCGCAACGCTACTTCTTCCAAGCGAGAGATTGCCCGAGTCTGAGTCGGCCAACGCAGAGGATGTAGAAGTGCCACAAAAGACCGAATCTGAGACGAATGACTTCGTGCCGTTAACGGTGACTAACTTCCGTCCCATCAGCCGTCAGTTCCCTCAACGTCCATCACTTACGCTCCGTCACCGTCGCCCCTGCCGTCACCACCGACTCGGCAAACCGTGGGGACCAATACGGATCCACCACCGTGACGCGCCGTATGGTAACGACATGCTGACATCATCAGGAGGCGACGGCGACAAGGAGTTTGGTCAGAACCCTACCGTGTGGGTGAAGTTTCACCACGGTGATACTAACGGACCCAGGTTTCCTCACTTGCGCGGTGATGAAGCAGATGCAGGGAGGGAAGAGTTCAAGGGGCCAGGTCATTTCCGCCACCACCATCATCACCACCACCACCACCATCACCACGGTGAGGAAGATGAGATGGAGAGGGAAGGGCATGAGCACGAGCATGGGTTCTTGATGAAGATCCGCAAATTCTTGAATCACTTTTAAGAATTTTGCTACATAATCCGTAACATAATGTAACATTTAGTGATGCACGTGCACCACTTTCTACACCTTATTTAGGTTTTGAGTGCGCGTGATTTTATACTATGAGTGTATTTGTTTTATTTTCCTTGTTGGTATGTAAATAATTTGGCATCTTTGAAAGATGTAGACGTATGAGCTTGATGAGCATGTATGTAGATTAATCTTATCTTTGCGATATTAATCAGCTATATATTGTATTGTTATAATGTTGGATGATTGTTTCTCTTTTCACCCAGATGAATAAATAATGGTATTTTTGTCGTGCATGATATCTTTGGCAATCTGGCTCTTTAGCATTATGTAACTCGGATCGGCGGTACTCCAAACACGTCAGCCGAGATGGACGATTAGAGTCCTGAAACGTGAACGAATAAGTGTTGATATTTGTTAAACTGAGACGCGAGCTGCAGTCTGCAGTATTGAAAAGGGCATTGTAAGGGTCTCAGCATCTTCGAGAATGCCAGGGTTGAAACACTCGAGTGTGGTTTGCTGAGTTTTTCCTCGAAGTTGGTGGTCAATAATGGGTTAAGTGTTACTTGCGATTAAGCCCAACCTATAAGGATTAATATCATAATATGCTGTTGAAAAATGGAAAAGAAAAGATCTACCATCACATCCAGAGGCTGGATAAGGGAAATCCGCTCTCCGGTAATTGTCAGCTGTTGTCAAGTGATTTTCAGGGGACCATCTCTTCAAAGTTATCTTGCAGATATATTTCCAAATAACTCATGAATGTTTATTCTTTGTTGAATTGAGGTTAAAAAAAAAAAATACACGAATATTAGAAGGAATTGGAGCATGCACCAGTCTGTTGGGAGCTGGCCAATTCCGAACATGGGGATGGTTTTACCTGAAATGCAATTCCACTTACATCCGAGCACTTCAGAGGGGGAGATGTCACTGACTTCACACCATGAAGGTTAATCTTAGAGAGACAAATCCCAGTGAAGGGAGATTTCTTCAAGCCTTGTATTAAACCCGCTTGTTGGACCTTCACTCCCCAGACATTCTTAATTGTGATGCCCTTCACGACTGGGAGAGCATTTGGGTTGAAGTTGTCATCAGGGTGGTCACCAACATCACCCGCTATTTTTATCCCCTTTCTGGCATTTTCCATATACACATTAGACACTGTGATATTTCTTATGAATCCTCCCCTACCAATGTTCGTCTTCACATGAAAACCAACTCCAACATTGTATAGGGTAATGTGCTCAGCCAAAATATTTTCCACCCCACCAGAGGTTTCACTTCCAACTGCAATTCCTGAAAATGGGGATGTTCCTGTAACTCGTCTGATTGTGATGTGAGAACTAGGACGACCATAAGCTATCCCATACTCATCCCACCCACTCTTCACAGCCACAAGATCATCTCCAGTAGAAATGTAGGAGTCCTCTATGCAGACATTGGAGCTTGAATCTGTGTCATCGATTTGTAACAGAGAATTTTTAGTTAAAATGTGATCTACTTAAAATGAGCATACAATCAGCATCATGGTTTCCATGAAACAACGTAGTGAATGTGGAAATGATCAAATAGAAAAGAAATATACTTGGGGTAAATCCCAAGAGTAACATCAATCTAAATACCAGATAATATTAGCCATCAGCGGTTCTATCTATTGTTGTACAAAGTTGCCACTACGGTTTTGCTCCTACCATGCGTACAACTTACTGCAAAATGTGATTAACCAAAAAAAAAAAAGAGAGACGACACATTTGGCATTTATCGATGACAAGCCAACACTTTGTATAAAACCATATGAAGTATCCCAAGGTTCTATCATTTGTTAGAGCTAAGCTAAGAATTTACGTGTTGCTTGTGTTCATTATTACACATGGTAGTTCTAGATTTTGCGCTCGTCTCCAAATTATAGATTTATTTAGAAGATCCTACCAATAACAAATATGTTGTTTGTGCCCATAATAAAAAGTGGCAGTTCTAGATTTCAAGCTTGGACCTGAATGTGTAGATGCATAAGATCAAGCCAGAGACGAATAGATACCAATAACAAAATCAGATTGCAGGGAATACCTGGATCAATCCCATCAGTGTTGGGAGAGTCCAATGGAGCCAAGATGGTTACGTATCTGATAACAACATTGCTGCAAGAAAGAACATATCAAACCAAGTTTTAATATACCCTGTAAATATTATGTCAGATGTTTCAGGCTACTGGCAAGGAGCCAAGTATGGCAGTTTAAAAATGGTCAAGACAAATTTTGCAGTCTGCCAACTGGTAAGGAAAATGAAACCAGCTCATACTTTGAGCTTCAATTGGCTTCTGTACTTGTATACAGCCTCTTAACTCAGATTTCATATCGATTAGAGACCACAATCTCACATAATTTTTCTTCATGAAAATAACCACCAGAAACAGTCAACATAGATGCCATTCCACAAGTGGCCCAACAAATTATAATATTTAGAAGTATTATTCATTAGACGAAAAAATTGAGTTTCGATTATTACCTGCAATAAACAGGATGAATGTTCCAAAAAGGAGAATTCTGGAAAATCACATTGGAAATGATTATGCCTCTAGAATTCATAAACTCAATGAGATTTGGTCTCGTGAAAGGAAGAGTTCTTTGCCTCCACATATCCCACCAGATGGCTCCCTGACCATCAATTGTCCCATTCTCACCTGTGGGAAAAATTTGTCAATTTTTGAAACATAAAAACTAAACCATGGACGTCATCTTTGGGCATTAACATAATGCAGTAAACACGTAGTATTTCAATAACAGTTTATCCATAAGTACACACGAGGTTTTCCACCATGCAGCATCACATGTCTAATAAATCCATAACCACATACTAGGTACTAGGCTTTCTACTATGCAGCATCTCTTGTCTAATAACGGGAACAATTCATACAAAAACAAGGAAGATATTTAAGGTAATCAGAAGAAAGGTATCTACTATATAGGTCGCAAGCCATCACAATAGATCATAACCTTGTCGGAACTCACCAGTGATTACCACATCACGAAGTCCATCCCCATGAATAAAACTCATATACCTTCCTCCAAGGCGCTCCCTCCCTCTTCCATAAGATGGCAAGGGAGGAATTAAAGGCCAATTTGAAGTATCCTGATGCATCAATCAAGGAAGAAAAGTGAAGAAAAAAAGGGTAAAATTAGTTCAAGCAGGACCAAGAAAAAGTTGAATTCCATATACCAGTTCCAATTTTTCACTGCAATGACCATGTGCAGTACATATAAAAACCATGAGTCTAATTGTCTAACAAACACATCTAAGATCACAATAAAGAATATAACAAATCAGTGCAAACAGTTAGCTGAACTTTTGACACTGTTGAATTCTCAGAGATGCTAAATCATGCCATAATGACTTGATGTTCAATCACTATTAGCAATCTAAAAGTCACAGATATTGAATATACTCGATGTGATTAACCAACAAAGTCAAATCCAACAGTCCTATAATGTTGTCTCGTCAGCCAAAAGTTAAGTATATCCATCATCTTTGCTTAACCTACATAACAAAAACAAAGAAATGTATATCTACTATGACCCATCTTGATCCCAACTTAGTTGAGCCACCACATTCCTTAAGGCATAAACCAGAAGCTGGAGCAGCGAGTGAAAAAAGGACCATAAATTTAGGTTTCAAGGATTGAAGAAATGGACCCACCACTCAAGTTTCCTGCTCCTGGTGCCCTGGCGATTAGGGGCCAGCATTGTTTTGACACATAATACTGGCTAATGGAAACATAAAAGAATCGAAAAATTCTTCTCTTTTGTAATTTTTTTTTAAAGGTGTAATACCATTTTGTCAATTTGGATCATATTATACTACTTATTGCTGATGGCTTGCATTACCTAAAAAGAAGGCATGGTCATTAGTTTTAATAGTAACAATAACAATCGTCGTTAACTAAACATATGAGTTGTATCCACGGCTTTGCATGCCAGTGGACAAAGAAATATTCTATATTAACCCAAAACCACCAAAGACAGGAAAACATCATCCGCCAGCTATCTGGCTGTCCAACCAGATGAATTTTAAATTCAATTAAATGCAATGCACATGCATCCATGCTACATAGGCCCACCATTTGTTTCTTCAATCCTGGCCCACCATAATTCATGGAGATCTCTTCACTCCCAACTTATCGACATGATCAAACAATGACCCACCAGATAGACATTTTAACTACATCACAGTATTCGGACCCCAAAAAGAAAACTCAAATTCCAAAACCAACCAATTAACATAAATAAAATTAAACAACGATTAGCCAAAAGCCTGCTAAAAGAAATTTAAACTAATAAGGATGAAGATGATTAATTTTTTTAAATTATATTATTTTTAAAAAAATAATATTAATGAGCATCTTAAAGACACATATTAATGTTGGAATCAGAACCGTCCATTTTGTATGACCTCTATCAAATTATATAGGACCCGCTTCTATGAGCGGTTGAGATTTTCATACAGTGATGTATATATACTAGAGCGATACTGCCAGTAGCAGAAAAATTGCGGGATATGTCTGTATGTATCTGCGCCATACAAGTAAACATTATTCAACTCTTTTTATTGCATCAAATTTAACTGAAAACCAAAGTGAATTTACCTGAGTAGCCTTGATGACAGCACCTCTAGCCAAATAAAGAGTCATGTGGCTAGTAAGATTGAAACTCCCCGTTAAGTACACCCCAGGAGGTATATAGAGAAGCGTGCCACCTCTCCTCCTCAAATGCTGAATCCGATATATCGCCTCCCGAAAAGCTTTCGTGTTCAGCGTCTTCCCGTCCCCCACGCCCCCGAAATCCGTGATAGATATCTTGTCGTTTCGGTACCTCATCGGTACTATGCCAGAGCACGTTGTGACGCTCGCAAATGAAGCGTGATTAAAGCACGATAAAAAAATAAGAGAAAGAGAGAACAAGAACCGAAGCATTTTCGTAAATCCTTTAAAGCTTAAACGAACTTATTCGTACAAAAATCGAGCGAAGATCTTGCAGTAATGAAGAGGGTGACAAAGAGAGAAATACAAAAAGCACCGGAATGTACAAACAGATCTGGAAATAGAAATTGATTTTTTTTAAATAAAAAAATGAAGTGACTAGATTATCGCTAGTAGCGAGAGATCCGCGCTTATTAATTGGATATAAAGAGAAGAAATTTTGAGAAATTTAATAAACAAAAAGTAATATTAAAGAGTATTTATTAAATTTATGAACCTGAAGGACAAGCGCATGAAACAATCGTGAATGTAGACGAGTGATACAAGGCAAGAATGAGATTTGAGATTTGTCGGTAAGTAATTGTCCTGAGATGGAGAATGAGAGTGAGAAGACGAGAGCTAAAATAAGAGAGAGCGAAGAGAGCGAGTGAGGGCTCGCTGGCTGCTTCTGCAGTTAGTGTTGGTGTGAACGAGTGGAGGGAGGTCTCACTAGCCGTCCCGTAGGCCACCTTTAATATTATTCATAAGAAAATTTATATTTTCATGGGTAGTATTAATTAACAGGTAAGGGTGGAAATTTGTGGTGTGCGAATTTAATACGAATATTATATAAATATGATATATAATTAATAAATGAGTCATATTAGATATTTAATAGTTAATTCGTTTAGTGATATGAATAATTAAATATATTTTATTTATATTTAATATTTAATATATAAATTCATTTAATGATATAAATCGTTACCTACTTATAATATATATATAATAAAATTAAAATTTTTATATTATAAAATAAATTAATTTATAAAATAATAAATTATGATGATTTTAATAATATTTTATACTAATAATAATTTATATTCTAAAAATAATTTTAATTGATTTAAATATATAAAATATAATAATTATACAAAACTATGTTAAACAATTAAGTAAATTATGTAAATTAATAATCGTGTCGAATCTATATTTAATGTCTTGACTCGAATAATTAAATGAGTTTACACGATACGACACGAATTCACTCCTATTAATAAGTATTCTTTATGATATATATTTAAAATTATATAAATTCTCTTAAAAATTAAATTTATTTTATTATAAATTATAAATTTTTTAAAAAATTATATAAAAATTATTAAATATATAAATTTTAACCGACTCTAGTAATCTTAAAAAATTTGATACGTGTACTTAAGAGGCAAGTTAACACTGCTCTATTTTCAATTGGAATATTCGCTCTGGGTTGGCTTTGGTTCCCGGCATTGCCATGTTTACATGTTCTCTACTTCCCTTGGATTCCTTATTTTGACTCGCATTATTTTTTTTTACTATTTTTTACTGATAGTTGGCCTCCGCCTTCCCCTTGTTTGTCTCGGTGGCCCATGTCCTCAATGCACTTCATAAACAAATTTTAACCTCATCTTATCAAAATTATTTTTTAATCCGGGTCTTATTTTCATTATTAAACAAATAGACATAACGAAACGAAAAATAAAAAGTGACGCGAGGCTAGAGCTTATTAAAGATGACTCTAGAGTTACCAAATACAGTGAAGGTCACATGTACATTAGTTCCCAGGAATGTTAATTCATTTTGATGTAAACTTTTGAAGGATGAAAGGATCTGTTAATCTTAAAAGTCCACAATTTCCTTATTTATACATATACTCTTTCCTTGTTTTGTAGCATTTCTTTAAGTTTTATTTGAGAATAATATTATACTCACGATTGTAGAGCAGGGATACAAAGTAACTGAAGCACGGTTGACATAATAATATCTTATCATTTATTACTAAATATAATTAATTTTTAATTTTTATTAATATCTATCTTTTATATATGATTTATTTATCTGTTATCTCTCACTTGAATTAAAGATGTTTATTATTAAATTAAGAATTAATTAAAATAGATGATATAATTAATAAAAAATATTATCATATTATTATCACAGGTTACAATAGGTTCGGTATCTTTGTAAATATAACATTATTCTGAAGTTCAAGACAGGGTCTAAGTGCAAGAATAAAGCGGAAAGGCGAGCAGCCACTAATGGGATTCTCCAGGAACGGTCGATCAACGGAATCTCGCTTTTGTTGATAATTGCGAGGCGCTAACCTTTATTTTCAATCACTTTGCAGCAACAAAGGATTCATATAAAACTTTGGATTACATGCCAGAAAATGACACTACCATCAGCATGGAACAAAAATAATTAAGACGAATACCATCTTCACCTTTAGAAACATACAACCAAGCAATTGCAAAGCAAACTATTCTTGATGCTCACCGTCACGCTAGCACTTTGTATTCCATTCCCTATTTATTATACAACGGTAAAAATGGCTGCCTCTGAAATTTAGTGGAACAAGAACTCGACCCTCATTAACACCACGCACGCACTAGGCTTCCAAACACATTTTGCGTTGCGTGTTCAGCTTTAAATATGGAACCCAACCATGGACCACCTAATTTATAGGCTCTCCCAAGTTATGAACTTCGCTTGAAAAGTTTGGCTGACGGCAACCAAATCATGTGTTGCATGTGAATAGCATAATAGGCATCTTTTAAGGAATCACTCATGGCCGCGATTTGCAAATGTGTTCTCATAATTTCCCTCTAAATTATATCCAGGAAAGAGTAACACAACGGGGAAAAAAATCAATTCAATTCTTGAATGCGATGCGACCCTAGCTTATTTAGCAAGGCCTCTTGCAGCTAAGACATGGAAGTAGGAGTATGATACATTCATCATGCAGAAAATATATACAATCTGAGGTCATATATATCATTCCCAATCATTTTCAATATAGAAAAACCACAGAAGAGAAATCTACTTGTTTTTTTTTTTTTTTTTTTTTGAACTTAGGAAACTCGTAGAACATAGATGAGCTTTGGTTGTGGGCTACTATGAACACAAGACACCCAAGATCAATTTAGTGATAGAAAGAAATCGATCATACAGTGTATGTAAAACCAAAGTTGAACACCCCAATAGATGCCAAAGACTCAACTGAGCTTTGGTCACATGCTTCACACTCAACATCCACAGCAATGGGTACCTCAATCCCCACCTCAGATTCTGTCAATGGGCTCCGTCCGATCTTGTATGGCCAAACGCTCTGAGACATCAGCTAGTGACTTAAGGTTGCACTTGATCAGAGCCTCAACAAAATAGCATGTTTCATCCTTAGTATTCCCATCTGGCACATCCACCACAAATGACTCAATTACCAATGTTCCTGGTCTCCCATCGATGACCTCTGGATGGACAGTAACAATGGAAGAGTAGTTCTGCAATTTTAAGGAAGAAGGTAAAACAAAGTTGGAGAAGTTTTGGATGATTGAGATTATACATGAGCTTAGGGAGCATTCGCAATGAAAAACAGATTTTTGATCTAACTCATAAGGTGAAAAGTAGAAACACTATGCACATCTTTTTAAAAGAAAGGGCAATATGAAATTTAGTTACATCTGCCAACATATGGTTGAACTAAAATAATTAAATTTGGAGAATTTGGAATTAAATTGCTCAAGAAATAATAAATTACAGTATGCCTTGTGCAACTAATCCATAAATTGCAGCAGTGGGCACAGTTTGAATCTTCTAGTCAGACAGGAGGAAGGCCAGAATGAACTTGAGTTGACATTGCCAATTAGAAGATACACTATCAGTGTCTGGTTACAAAAACATAGGAGTGGAGCTACCACATAGACTTATAGTGTTGAGATCTAGCTATTAACTGAGCAAACCTGATGATTGGTTGATCTACTGGGGAATACAGAACAATGGCTTGACCATAATTATTTATAGTAAAACTTTGTATCAATGCCTAATATAAAATACAGTATATATTTTATGAATACATTTAGAAATTTCGTCCTAGAGGTTTTATAGTCGTTCATGGAGAAAAAAATTCCCATTTCTATAAACAGAGAACAATCTTAAAGTCTATAATGCCTTCCAACAATTCTGCTAATTCTTATCTGATTCTTTTGATCATACTCCGCAGCAACCCATAATTATGACACTAATTTTGTCCCACGAAAGCCTTATCCTGCAACAATTTCACATTACGAATTTTTCAACATGGTGTAATTACCAAGGAGCACATAAAACTGAACCACATGTAAAAGACTATGAGATATTCCCCTCACAATCCAGTCATTAAACTTCAAAGCATACAAGTAAAATGAGTTCAACAATATTTACGGACGATATTTCCTATTTCACCAAATGCTATATTATCGAAACTTGAATGAAACCCACCTGTCCAGATCTATCAAAGTTATTGAAATTTCATGTGCATAACCAAAGTTATTGAAATTTCATATGCTAATGCACAAGCAAAGATCTGTTGTTTATTAAATAAATAAATAAAAACTAATGCACCTTGAGCCTGTGATCTCCCCCAACAATCCTCATGCTAAATATGTGCTCTTCATCATCTAGCAGCTCCAACCTTTCAGTGCTAGTTGTAGCTGGTAGTCCTGACTTTACATTCACCTCTCTGACACTTCCAATCTGGAGGTCTCCCCGCACAATGCACTGGCTAACAAATGGCTTATACTTCTGCGGTTGATCAAATCTCCTCACTAAAGACCAAACCTACACTCCAATGCACAAAATCATTCGCTTAGAGCATGTACACGTACATATCACCAAAAGTACTATCTAACATAACCAACAATCAAAAGAGTTCCATAAAACTCTGTTTTCTTCCCAAAAAAAAAAAAATCCATTCAATCTCTAATTAAATGGAAGTACAATAGGCATATAAAAAATGCAATCAAAATCTAAAAAAAAAAAAAAATCCTGTTTTCACTCTAAACTTGTCAAAGTTACACTTGCCGAGTCCTCAACACAAAGCTCCAAAGAAACTCATTGCAGTCAAAGCAAGCCTAAAAGAAACATCAAAAGAACTCATCGTAGACACTAAAGACTCCATCAGAATCAATTCGAAATACACACAATTACTAATCATCCTTCAAAACAAAATAAAAAACAAGAACTATAACGGTCTCCGATCTGTGTACGGATCTCCATTGAAATCTCAATAACTAGACTAAAACTACTTATTGAGCAAATGAATAATTCGATTTATTTAATTAAGAGAGAGAGCTTACTAGATGAACAGGAGCTTTGATGTGCTTAACAAGAGAAGAGCTGCACTGGTGGTCGTGGACCTGGTGCTTGTGGAGTCGCTTGATATAATCCTCCTCCGCCTTGCCGTAACCGCCACTTCCGTTGCCGTTAACTGTGACATAATCGTTCGTCACCATCAGGGTAACGCTAGCGGAATCCCTGGCCGGAGAAAATATCGGGTCAAATATCAGCGGGAATATCGGGTTCTGTTACGGATTCTCAGAAGCGTCCAAAATGCACCGCCATTCGGAGCGAAAGGTCCAGAGTCTCTCATCTCATCCACCTACTTAAAAATTATTAAAATACTGATTTTTTTTATTTTTATTTTTTGCTTTTCTTAGTATTGTTTATTATTCGTACTTGTCCTGGTGAGTTTGAGGAATGCGTTTATTTGCCAAGCCGAGTTTGATACTGCCAAGGACAGCAGTTTAACTTTTATAAAACTGCGTCGTTTTGATGAAGGCCATCCAAGCCTTTTCGTCCTCTGGGTCACTGCGTAGCGACTGGACATAAATATCTTCTATCCACTTTCGAAGATTTTGATCTGCCGACTCGAGGGCCCCTTTTTGGGTCACTTCCCTAAATCTAGTTCTTTTTTTTTTGTATTTATAATCTATTTTTGTATAAAATATAAAATACTGTTTTTATATAGTGTATGATATAATCGTATAAAATATACGATAGAGTTGTATAAATTCTCGAGATCTATAATTTTGTATAATTTTATTGTGAACTTACACAACGAAGTCATGCAAAATTTCTAAAACCATTTTTTATATGACGGAGTCGTCAGTCGTACAATATAATAACTACATTTATAATATTATTAATAATTATTTTATAAGATGATTGTGTAAGTTACATAATATAGTTATGCAAAACATCCCATATCTATTTTTTTATTTTTTGTACGACTTTTCTGTGTAATTACATAATTATGTCCTACAAAAAACTATATATATTATTTAATTTCGTTATTTTTAAAATTATTAAAGGTATCTTTATATTTTTTATTTAAATTGGGGTTAAAAAATTAAAAATAAAAAAATGTTAGATATAGTTAGTAGATTATTCAGGAGATTATTTGATGAAAATTTACCATGAATCATATAATTAATTTTTAGTTTTAATTTTTTTAATTTTAGATTTTCTCGTCTCGTTAAATTGACTTGTGGATATCACAAATTAGTGTGTGTGTGTGTGTGTATATATATATATATATATATATATATATATATATATATATAATATTCGCCAATGTGTAAAGTATTTTGCTCAAAGTGAATTGTTTTGTATGAGCTTTTTTCTAGTATTTATGATGTACTATTTTACTTAAAAAAAAGGACAAATCGCAACAGATGCTATTATTTAATACTATTTTTAAAAGATATAAATGTCCAAGAAAATTCAAGACTTAAATTTATAAAAGTTACTATCACATATTGTTAGGTCCGATGAAGAGGGATCATTTTGTCCCATATCTCTCATTTAGTGATTGTATTGGCTTATAAAAGGAGGAGATCGAGCGATCCTTCCTTTTCTACCAACTACCCTTTATAAAGATAAAAAATATTATATGTTCTCTGACCCAAAACAAATAATATTTTATAAAATTCATATATCTATTTGATGATATAATTTTTCTTTTCGACTCCCTTCACCAAAAGGGTCAGAACGAACATATCTTCTACTCTATTTCCTGAAAGGGCTACTGCTAACAAACAATCAACAATAGTATGATTTTCCTCTTCTAGATTATATCTAAGTTTCCACACATTTCTTTTTATTCTAGTTACCTTAAATCACGCTCAACAAAGTAAGATAGTGTTCAATTACAACAAAGTTTTTAATAGTAGTTCTATTGGATCCCTACTTTTTATTTCTTAAGACCCTACTTTTATTTCATTAATTTTGTTGATAATTTCAACCTTTTTTGTTTCAATTTTTAGAGAGATTAAATTTCTATTTAGCCCTCTCCAATCCAACCCTATGCCTCTCTACTCCTAGCTAGGTATGCAAATTAACTTGAGAAAACTGATTTTTTATTTTATTTTATTTGATGCTCTTTGCATCTTCATAGCAAGAAACAATAATATTTCTAGTAGAGCCTTATCTACATCTACCCTTCGGATTCATTCATCTTAAAAACATATGTAAAAGACAAGACAATATTGATTTTAGAGTTCAAGCAGCACCAAGAGCTAAGAAGAGTGCCAACTTTGATAAATTTAGCTTCTTTCTCACAGATTTTTTTTTTGGTTATATATTTATTCTCAGTTGCGATTATAATTGGCGTTTCATTGAGGAAGACTACTCTTATCAATAATGCAGTCCAAAGACCGCAGTGCTCATGTTGGCTAACTCATGATGCCCAAAGAACTCAATGTTCATTGTGCTAACTGATCTTTGATCATCACATATTGGGTGCAGTTTTCTTTTATATGTGATATAGGGTATTGGTTGTTTTAAGAGCAGTCAGGGGATATCTTACAAGCAAATGGGGTATTCTAAAATAGGTTATTTATAATTCTTTTTGGTTGGGATAAAATCGTGAAAGAAAATTAAGAAAAATAAAAACAAAGACGAAAAATTTAAAAAATTTAGAGATTGAATAGAACAACTCAATTTTTAATTGATTAAAAGAAAAAAAAATCAACGGCTCTTAATATTCGGTTGGGCTTAACTACTCAACTCTCCCAGGCCTGATCTTTCATCAATATAGGCCCATTAATCAACCTCATTGAAGGCACCAATATTTCAACCCTCCGTTTGGTATAATAGTAATTTTCCCGCCAAAAATCATCGACTACATGCCCTAGCCTCAGTCTTTTCCCGCCATTTCAAACAACTATTGCAGTTTCGCATCCCGATCGTGCGTTCTCTTTGTTGATTTCGCACATTTAGGGTTAGGGTTTTGTTTTAGGAGTTAGTGATCTCTTCGATTAATTTTTTTTTGTTTGTTTCAAATATTACAATGACGAAAGAGGAAGTCGAAAACGGGGGAGACGAGATGTTGGTCGACGCTCCTGATCAAGAAACTGTAATTCCCGAAGGATTCAATGCCAATTATCTCAAAGTCTATTACGGTAAACATTTCCGCTATTTAATTCTGGTTGGATGAACTAGATTATGATTTTTGTTTTGATTTATTTATTTATTTATTTTATCAATTATACTTTCAAATATGTGAATGTTATTATAATTATGTATCTCACATGTGCCGGTGCACTGAAATGGGTTTGACTTTGTTGAAAATTTTGCTGATTTATTGGTTTTAAAAGAAAAAAGAAAATCAAAGCGCACTCAATTTGTATCTGAAGAGAAGTTTAACATTGTGCCAGGAAGGCTATTTCCTCATGCGGATATCTTCAAATGGATGTCTTATGGAAATGGTAACGCCTATACCCTGATCAATCTGGTCTTCATTTTCTCTTGCAGAGTTATTTTATATGTATGCTGATTCCACTTAATTGTTTATTTGTAGATGGGAAGCATCCTGCGTGTGACAAATCCTACTTTGGCAGAAGAGAATTTTCTTTCACCCTAGATAATGACATTTATCTGCGTTTCCAGTCTTTCAATAATGCATTGGAATTGGAAAATTCCATCAAAGAAAAGTGTCCATTTAAAATAGATATCGGGCCTGTCTACAGTGTAGATGTAAGATTTCTCTAGTCTTTCGTAATTCTTGAGTGGCATAGTTTTATGGAGCAAGTAATTTAGTTGATTTACAAGGTTATACATGTTTGGACTATGATATGATATCTTCAAAATTTTACTGTCATTTTCATGCTTAACAAATACTGTCCAATCCTCCCTTTCTTTCGTAGTGCATGTAGGATTCGACTAATGATTATATGATTGTCGGTTTTGCCTCTCTGGTTGATATTTTATTTTTCTGATCCTTCGTTTACTGCAGCCTGCTAAGAGGCATGCCTATGCACAAGGTGGTGATAATAATGTTTTTGCCCCAGTGGAGAGGGAACTTGTTTTTGACATTGTAAGCTGCTGTGCTTGTGTGGCCGCTTAATAATGGCCCCCTATCTTATCTTAATATAGGAATTGTAACTGCTCGATTAATTGACTTGTTTGAGTTAAATCTTCGTCCCAGGACATAACTGACTATGATGATGTTAGATATTGCTGCTCGGGTGCAGATGTATGCTTAGACTGCTGGCCTCTAATGACAGCTGCTATCAAAGTGATTGATACTGCCCTCAGAGGTAGGAGTAACATATATTGGCACCTGGTGTTTTCTTGCAAAAATTTTTCTGTATTAGCTCCTTTACGTATCAAGTAACAATGAGATCTCAGATATATAATTCTTACAACAGTTACCTTTGATAATACATGACTGCCATATTATGAAGATATCATCACAGGAAGTTACTCCATTATCAATGAAAATTCCACCCCTCTTATTCCTTTTGATTCTCACCAGGCCTAACTGCTTAATATGTTATACAAATATCATGTAAAATGCAGAATGCATTGTAGTTACGTGTGACGGATGTCTTCTTTGTTCATGGATCATATGCTCCATTTATTGCCAGGTCCATTCACTAAAGCTTCATAGCTACATTTGTGTTACATATGCAGTGATAGAGAATAACTACAGTAGATTTTGAACTCTTACTTACGCGTCTTTGTCCATGTATGGGCTAGGTTCACATGCTTTGCATATATTTAATGCATCTGTATGTATATTGGCATATACAAAATGGTTAACCAAATGCGGCTTATGTTTTGTTGAAATTTTTTATGCAGATGATTTTGGTTTTAATCACATTCTTTGGGTTTATAGTGGTCGACGTGGTGTTCATTGTTGGGTTTGTGATGGGAAAGCAAGAAGGTAATAGCGTAATCATAAAGTTCTAATTATCTTTTTTTTTTTTTTTTTTGTACTTCTGTATCTGCATCATGGGGTAACAAGATTAAAATCATACTGCCATCACTCTGTAGGTTGAGTAATGAACAGAGAGGAGCTATTGCTGACTATTTTCGTGTATACAAGGTACTATACCACTGTTTAGAGATAAGTTAGGATTTTTTTTTAGCATTAAGTTTAATGGATTTTGTTGATTTTATAATCTGTTTAGGGAAATGAAAATAGTAATAAGAAGGTTTCTCTGCCAGGACCTGTTCTTCATCCTTTCCTTGTGTAAGTGTTAATACATCTTATTACTTTCCTAATTTTAATAATTTCTATCCTCTACTAAGACTCTAGCTTCACAGGAGATCATATACTGAAGTTCTAAGAGAATTCTTCGAGGAAAAATTGGTTTCAAGGCAACAAATATTTTCAACTGAGGAGAAATATGAGAAGATTTTGAGCATGATTCCTGATGAATGTATAGTGCAAATATCCTTTTTGGTTCCCCTCTCCTCTCCCCTCCAAGCAAACAAAAAAAGAAAAAGGGACAGGGTTTTCATTTCTTATAATTTATGTTCTTTGCAGCTGTGACTGCTGAGATTAGAGGGAAGTGGCAGGAGAACAGACGTTCTTCCCATACAAAGGACGACATCAATGTTGTTCGATGGGAGCAACTAAAACATATGCTACAATCAGGAAAACATAAGGTAGGAATTGCCATGCGTGACACAAATGTCCTTGTGAAATGACTTTTCTTCTGATGGTTGGCACCTGCATTGAGAATGCCTTGCATGAGGATTAGAGGAAAGCAAGCATGTATCTGGGGTGAATATGAATTTCAGATGCAGTACATTAGCGTTGATCAGAGTAAATTTACGAAAATAAAGTTTATATGGCCTGTTTGTTGTGGACATTATTATGATTTCATCCTTACTTGTACATCTTAAACTGCATCATCACATGGATTGTTAGGCAGAAGTTCTTATACTTCATAGAGCAGGCTTTTGATATTGTAAATTGTATTTTCACTAACAGGATATGAGTTTTGTTCTACCTTGTTCACTATTTCAGGCACAAGGGCTGCGTAGATGTGTTGAAGAGATTGTGTTTGCCTTTGCCTACCCTAGGCTCGATATGGAGGTTAGTGCCTCCTATCCCCGCACCCCTTTCTTTCTCTTCTGTCTTCAACACTCATGAACTACACTTTTATGAAAACTATCTATGCTAACTCCTCATGTTGGACTCATCTGTATACTTGTGTTAGGTATCAAAACACATGAACCATTTATTGAAAGCTCCATTTTGTGTACATCCAAAAACAGGTCAGTACACACTAATGTTTCTAGTATCAGATGTGAAGGGCCATGTATCTGAATTTTTTTTTTTTTTTTTACAAGATTCATAGTCAGATGTGGTTTTAGAAAAGCTAAGAATTATAATATTTTTTTGGAACACCAAAAGATTTTTGAGGCTAAAGGATATAAACGACAGTTTACCAAAAATCAGTGTTGTGTTGTGACAACAATAAGGAACTTGGATATTAATTCGTGATGTTGCTGTTACGATTTATTTCTCCTTGTTCCAGGCCGTGTCTGTATTCCTATTGACCCAAAACATTGTGATGAATTTGATCCTACTTCAGTACCAACACTCTCTGAGGTTAGGGTGATCTGCAATATTCTGCTGCAACACGTTATGGCATATTACTGTTCTATAATTTTCATTTTCCCCTAACTATTATCTGTTTTGTGGAATTGGCAGCTTCTACAAGAACTTAACACAGGGAGTTCAAGAGCTGATGTTGATAATGGTATGTTAGAAAAGTAGAAAATGATATTGCTTTACAAAGTTTTAACTTGCAGTCAAGGTTACCATAAATTACCTTTTCTTGTCCAAGCAGTTTTTTGGTGGTTAGCTAAGGGAGTTTATCAGCAAGGCCATATGTACTGATAATAAATGCTACTGAAGAGTCATGTTTACTGCATGTTTAGTTTTTCCAGCAGAATTGATGCTTAAATCTTTTGTTTGGTGACAGAATGGGATAAAACCTCACTTGGGAAATCAATCAGATTTTTCAGATCTTCATTTTTGCAGCCACTGCTAAAATCTTGCAAGGTAAATCTTGTTGTATTTGAGGCCTCTGCAATTTTTTTTTTTTTTTGGTTTTTGTTTTAGGGGAGTGCCTCCTTTCCAGAAATAAAATTTACTCGTCACTGCTAACCAGATTTAAACATTAGGCTATTAGATTTTCCAATCATTGTTAGCTAAACCATGGTCGTTTATTTGTAGAAAAAGGTAAATCTTGAAAAGAAATTTTTAATAAATTTCATCTGCTACATAAATAGTTCAGAGAGCTTGATTGCAAAACCTTTTTTTTTTAATGTCCTAAATTTCTCTGTTGATAATAACAAATGGTTTATTGATACTCTGCTCTATTATTAGTATTATTATATTTGAAACTTTGTCCTTCCATAAAGGGCTAGTAACAGTATAAAATTTACAAAGTTTAACTACGCGGTTCATGGTCTTTGCAGGAGGAGATTGAAGGTTCCTACAATGCAAAACTCCAGCAAACTAAGAATTCCTTGAGTTGGTAGTGCTTTATGTCATCTTCATCCATTCGGTCGTAGAGATCCTCTGGCACTATCTGTACCATGTCCTACAATAAAGGTCATTATGGCTACAGAGGAACTTAACAACTATTCGTAGAAGTCATTATGGTAATAGAGGATTTTTAACAACTATTTGTAAATGTCCAGCGCCTGTTGTTCAGAAAACAGAATCCATTTTTTACGTTCCTCCTACCTTGTATGTTAAATGTGTTATTTAATATTCAAACGTGTGTCTGGTATCATGACTAAATCCCGCCGCAACTATGTCGCCATGTCATTCCCATTCCCTTATGGAAAATGAATGCATATGTAAAATTATATTTTTCTTCTCAGTTGCAAGCGATCATATTGGTACCTTAAAATTACAGAATTTATTTCATCAATATTCATGTGCCATATGAATTTCAAATGCATCCCCTGTTTCTCCTTTAAGATAAATGATTAAAGGTTCTACCATTGAAATATTCTGCTCGGATCTGCATCGGTTGTCACAGACAACAGATGTTAATCTGGACTTGTCTGTGTCTTTCTACAAGCAAGAGAAATCCAGAACCACTGCCTCTTTGTGCATAGCCATATATCAAAACAAGAAGGATGAGCTATGAACGTGGGTGGGTTCACTCTCGTGAAAAGAGAAATTTGACAAGTTTGTTACGTTATATATAATATCGCAAGGCTGGAAGGCACACATCATTATCCGCTTGGTGTGTGACCATTATGAGACAGCATTACAATTTCTACTAGCTTGAATGAAACTAAAACAGCTGCAAGTGAAAACCCTTCTGTTGGTGCGAAATACAAACAGGAATAACGAAAAGTTGTAAATTTCATTAGCTGATAAAAATAAACAGCCATCCCTAAATATTATTTATTTCAGGTACAAAATGCTTCTCATATATTAGTCAAGTGCCATACAAATAAGATTGCCTTGTATGCAAAAAATAAGGCCAAATATAATGAGGACATCCTCTACTAAAAGCTATGATACGACCAACACTTTGAAACGACAAAGATCAACAGGACAACAACATACTCAAAATACTCAGCATCGACTTCTAGATTACCATTTACACTTTGACCTCAAGAGTACATATGACTCAGACAAAAATAAAAACTCCATCTCAATTAGCAAGAACCTCCCAGATCAACTCAGGATCATATGAGGGCATTCTTGCAAGCGAACAGCCTTCAAATTCAGATTCCTCTGTCACCATAATCGGATACTCTGTGGAAACAGATGGCTGAGAATTCTCACTCTTCCAAATCCCATCTTCAGAAACAGTTGGTGAAACCAACCCACTGTCCAAATTCTCACCCAAAAACAAAGGCGACATAGTTGAAGAAGAAGAACAAGAATCAACTCCTTTCACTACTTTCTCACTCTCACGACCACCACCATTATTATTATCACCCTCAACATTACCACTTTTCTTAGCATTCTTTTTCGCTTTCTCTCGTTTCACCTTCTGACAGATCGTTTGAATCTTGGCATCAACCGAACTCTTCAAAGCATTCAGTCTCGCACAATCTCCGAATCCCAACTTGCTTGGATCCTTCAAGTTTGGAAAATTCAATCTCGCGTATTCCCCTCTAAGCTTATACGCTGCACGATCATAAGCATATGCAGCTGCTTCAGCAGTGTCATAAGTCCCCAGCCAAACTCTCATTCTGTTCTGAGGAAGTCTGATTTCAGCTACCCATTTACCCCAATGTCTCTGCCTCACTCCCCTGTAAAGCTTCTTCTTTGTTGGAGCTCCGTAAGTGCTTGTAGAGAATGAATAGTTTTGACGCGGGTTGGTTAAAGAACTGCGACCGAGTGGATGGTTGTTTTTTGTTCTGTTTTCTTCACAAAATTTCTGCAGAATGTCTCTCTGCCGAAGATACACCGAAGAGCCTAATGGTTCAAAAGCAGGACTTGTTATGGTAGATGTTGGTGGACAGTGAGAGAAAATCGAGTCAATGGTGTTGGTTCCTGCAGTTAATATGAGTTGTGAGAGTGAGGATCGGATATCAGCACCATTACTGATAGGTGAAGATAGGTTATATTCCTGGAATCCTTGCATTTTCTTTCTCTCTATGGTGAAGTATTCGATAAAAAAACAAGAAAGAGTGGTTTCAGAGTAAGAAAATTATGTGAAAGGAAACAGAGCACCAAAAAATCGTCCCTTTTCCTTGCAAAAAGAAACTACAAAACTAATCAACAGTTCTGCAAAACTAGCCACCAAATATCACAAAACAAAAAAAAAAAACAAAAATGGGAAATGGGAAAGACTCAAACTTGAACAACTGTTGGGTAAACAATCATTGAAATATGAAACTTTAAATTGAAAACTGAAAAGCAGAAATCATTAGAAAAGCAGAGTTTGAGAAATAGAAGCATTACAAGTTTTTTGGAGGGTTTGGGGAAGCAAAAGAGAAGAACCAGATTTTTTTTTTTTTTTAAGAAGGTTTGAGTTACTATGCTGAGTCCTGAGTCTGGTCCAACTTGCTATATTTATAGCCGCAGATTAAAGCGCTTTCAATGGTTTTCCTGTTCACAACTTTTACTTTCCAAGATAATTTGACCTTCCTTCAGCTTAAGTTACAATAAACCCACTTGCATAAAGACAATGATGCCCCTGTAGCTGGCTGCCTAGTGATCAAAGATTTTAGTGAGAAGATCAATCTGCAACCGTGAATCCAGTTAATGGCTTTACATTACTTTCACAGTCTTTTAATTTTTTTATCCGTGTAATCCCCAGTCCCCACCGAGACGTGCGTATGTACTAGTGCTAAAAAGCTACTTTTTCTATTTATTGCTTAAGAGTCAGCTTCCCTGTGTTCAAGTCATAGCGTCTGAGCCACGCGTCTCGTTGCAAGACTAAGCTCAACCTTTTGTTTCGTTCTGGGTCGCTTCTCATCAATGCTTTTGCTCCCTTCTTATAAGCTCAACTTCCTCACATCAGTTAGCTAATCGGCTGAGCCTGAAATAATCGCATACGTACACAAGTAAATAGCTAGTTAATACTATTTGATGGAATGGGCGATATAACAGGCTTCTAATTATAATTGGTGGGGTTGCTTTGCTTTCTTGACAACTTTACTTGTCTACGTCATAATAATTGAGATCCAAATTAATGTAATTACAGGAGTGTCTTCATGGGATGGGAAGTCTTTCATAATAAAAGCTTCTTTGATGTTAAATAAAATCTACTAACATATCAAGAAGGTACCCTGCAATATTGGTATGTCCCGGCCCATACTTAAAACATACATTTTTTTCATCGAACTTCATTACATGTAATTAACTGGCGACTTCTGGAGAACTGCACATGGCAGGGATCAAATAAATGAGTTTCAATAGTTGGTAATAGTTGGCTCCTAGACTTGATCAAGAAAGCCTAACTATACGGCAAATACATGAACCGGAAATGGAATCCTGTCTATCGAAAAACTCGATGCCAAAAAGTCTACATATAGATGTTTTGAGTATGAGATTGGCAGCTATTAGCTAACACTATTACCCTTAACTGTTTAACAATGTATCTCAATCTCATTATATGAAAATCGAATCATCAACCCATATGCTTAAACAGTTTTGTGTTAACAACCCTTTTGATTTTGAATTACAAGTCCTGTCCTTAACAAACAGCTGGACATGTTTATGTGAGTATCACTGTATCACATGCCTTAGAGCTGACAAAGTCTATGAGGAAATTACTAAATTTGATATGCAGACAAAGAGGGTAGGACGGTACAGGGCTCAATGAGATTGATGAGAGAGATCAATATCAAGCCAAGCCAAGCCAAGCCAAGACCCAACTGGGGAGGCAAGTGTGCATGGATCAACTATCAACCACTTATTTGAATGAGGTTGGACCTTTTGGAGGTTCAAATCTGCAGAAACAAACCTATCAAAATCAGAAATGGGACCGTCTGAGTAAGGTGCATTAAAGACGTAAAGGTATCCTTGAAAAGGTGATAGATATAGGCTTTTTGGAAGACAAACCTCGTGAAAGACACTCGTCTTATCTTCATCTCTTCAATGCCCAAAAGCTTTTCTGTTTCTGCATCTGCATGGGCATGTGAACATACCAAACTATCGCCTCATAAGTCAATCTCCGTGTTTATCCATCCATGTTTTGCATCAATCATTTCGATTTTCTCAATTTCACCCTTAATCAATCAAACCAAAAGTGTGATATTATACATCAAAACCATTACTAGTAAGTCTGTTAAATAATATTCGTTTCATTAAAAGAAAAAAAATATTTATACTTTGATTATCTAATTGGTATTGGATTTTGACTATAAAATGAGTTGGCTAATAAATTTCACGAAATATTTTGGTCCAGTGGCGAATAATGTAATTGTGTAGCCGAAAAGGGGTAATTGTGGAAATAAAAATGATCAAAAAGCCATGTTTCGTCCTTATATGGACTTGGTCGCAGTGTAACAGCCAGGCGACGCCGACTACTTCGGTGGTCCTGTCTCACGAGCCGACACGTCCACCCCATTTGCTTCACTAATTGACAGCATCTCCACGTGTCTCTTTCTCATCGGTCAAAATTTAGAATTTCCAATTTCTCGTGAATTCTCACCATTTTCTAACGGATAACATTGACGTCCGTTTAAACACTCACGTCATTTCCTTATTGTTATGATGTCATTATGAGACTACTTTTTTTTTTTAACCGAGATATTCAGACCAGTTTAAACGCACCACAACTAATTCTTAGATGAGACTAATATAATTACAACTCACTATTCCGATCTTCCACTTATCTCATGAGAAAAAACCATTATAGAGAATTCCGATCTTCCACTTATCTCATGAGAAAAAACCATTATAGAGAGTCAAATTAAGGATTTTAGCGTGACCTTATGAACTCCTTCCTAAGTCATCATTACCACTACCCAATTAAAAAATATTAATACTGATTAAATTTTTTTTTACCAATCATAATAAGTATTAAATTTAAGATTTCGTAAATCAATTTATTATTATCATTATTAGTCCGAACATTTTAAACTCTATATTTACATTTACATAAAGCGATCGAAAATAATCGATTTGTGTATGAATAAGACTTTGGATTTACGTCTTGTAGATGGAGTGGAGTAGTAATTGCGAATCAAAACATAGTATGGGCGGAGACTCAAAGAGAGCTGAAGTGGATGCCATGTGGTGAGTGATCAGAAAAGTAGGTAAATGGTCCATGCACTGTAACTGTTTATGTATGGGTTTGATGTTTACTAGACATGGGTTGGATATGTACATGATCGAGTTTGATCATTTACTACTCTCTACTCTCTAGTCTTCACGTCTCGAAAACGTGGCTGCTTTCTGACTGTGAATAGTATCACTTTTCAACAGATTAATTAATTGAGCAGAAGTTCGTTAAGTTAAAGATTAAGCAGAATTTATGCAACCTGGAAAGAGCCTTGATAGGGATTGTCGTTTACATAAATAGATTGCATAAATGAGTATATCATTCCGAATTTGTGTAAAGTTTTGAATAGATCGAGACATGTTGGAGATTGAAATAAACCTAATATCCTCGCGATAATGGATTCCAAACAGATTTTGCTCGGTCTAGTTGCCCATATGGCAGGTTTCAAATTCGTGTATAAGTTAAAAATGAATGCGTAAAAGTCGTAAATAAAAATTATATAAAAATTATGTTACGACTTTTATTTACTCGTTTATGACTTTTACTTATCCGTTTATGACTTTTACTTAAATTGGAAAACTGTTGTTTGAGTGCAATAGCTGCTTAACTCGTTCCAAACCAATGAAGGATGGAGTTGTAACTTTCAGCTACATAAATTGCATTAACTTCTTTTATCTCTTTCTGTCAACAACCGTTACACAGCAAGAATCTGTTCTGTTTATTGAACTTTAAAGCTTCTGCTTCTTTCTTTCCTAGACCCTCGAGAAACAATACATGCTATCTAGTCTCCACTCTCAATCCAAAAAATAAAATATTTAATGCCTTTATTGAATTACGGGCCAGCAGGCAACAGTTAGTTACCAATGGAGAAGCACTGGCAGAAAATTGAACGAGACAAAATTTGTATTGTAATATTGCTTTGCGCTGACTTGCTCTCACACACGCACGCACGCAACTTGAATATGTTGATGAGTGTACAGAATGAGTTTGATTTTGAGTTAAAGCTTAGAGGGTTGTGCTGTGTTGTGTGATTGCGGAGCCTTTGACGGTTGGCTGGTCCCTGTGCCGGGTTTGAACAAGTTATATGATTGGGTGGTTCTGTAGCTAATGTTGTGAGACGTGTAGGCTTCAACTACATAGCAAGAGAAATTTTTCATCTGAAATGTTGTCTCTACCTGATGACCTGGCTAAATGGCGAATGGCTGTGGTCCCCTCTCTTTTCCATATCAAAATGTTGGTGATGCGATCTCATAATTTGTATTAATTTTGGCCTACCATCCATCATACTCTATCATCTCATATAGTGATTGAGCGAGATGATAAGTGAGAGCCCTCTCAAAAAACAATGTGATGAAGATAAGAAAGAAGTAGCTTTCTGTGACACGCCTCCGTCTTAGATTACGGCAGAAAGTCCAAAGTTTCATATCTACTTTCTGTGGGAAATCCAGACTCAGTCAAGAATCTGTATACAACAGTATCTATTGCTTTACTGTTTTCACATAAAGTTAATTTTATCATAGATTATAATTCAAATATAACTCAAAGTTTATATTATAACTCAAAGTTTATACCATGACAACAATCTTAAGAACAAAATCTTATTGGAGATATAGCTTCTCCCATTCATTTTTTCCTATTCTATTAAATTTTTATAATATAAGCTACAACATCAGAATATAGACTTTTAATTAATTTGAGTTATAGCACTACTGTAATATCATTTACTAACCCCTATTTTAGTTGTATTTGAGTTGTAAATCTAACGCTACTGTAATTTCATTTACGAACCCCATATTTTAAATAGAATAATACTACCTATATAACAAAATCCTACAACTAATTGTTTACAGTATGGGTTGATAAAATTATATTAGACATAAAACTTATCTTTTTTATTTTTTGTTTTTTCTCCTTTCAGTGAATTTTTGCTTTTTCATTTTTTATTTTTTCTTTTTGTAATGAATTTTTGCTAACTCAGGTTGTAAGTATAAGATTTAATTGTAAGTGTAGTATTATCATTTTAAATGACTTTATGAGCAAAAGTGCACTAGACTTACAACTCAAATACAACCAAAAGTTTACAACTTGATGTGTCAACCTACATGATAAAAATTGATTGAATAAAGAAAAAACAAAAATAAATTAAGAAAGTTACATCTCCAATAAGATTTTATCACTTAGACTGCCACATCAGATGTTATAGACTTTGAATTGCATGTAGATTGTAAATCTAGCATTATCGCTTTAAGAAATATATCAAAATATTATCAATTTTCCTTTTCACAATGTACGAATACTATCATATAAAAACACCATTATTATTAAATTTTACAAGTGATTTAATACCCAAGAAAAATGAAGTTGTGAAACAAGTAAGAATCCTTTGATACAAGTTAATTTCATTTCCTATCCCCACATTTTATGTAACTTAAGAATCCTTTTGATGAGGAAATTCGTCAGTTAGAATGCAAAAACAAAGCATCTTCAATGCCTTAAAAAATGATAATTTTCTGAAATTTGAACTTCATCTACCATCAAAGAGTAATATGAAAACACATTTTTATATTGTAAGCTCCGTTGCTCCTGCTTATGGGACAGATGAGATATCGTGGCAGGAGGTGGAATACATATAAGGGTTGTACTAGACGAATAAGAAAAATGGACGTGACTTGTTTCGCATTACAACACAACAGAGCCCACTCTGTTCATGTTCAATCCTCTGAGCTGTCTGTCGTGGTCCGCAGCGAATATTTGAAATTTTGTTTCAGGAGTCGGACCCGGTCGGTTTGACAATTCTAGTCCTTTCCTTTCAAGCCCTCTAAGCCTTATCGCAAATAATTCAAAGACTTTTTGACAAAATTTAAAATAATCGACATTTCTTCTTTTAGTGTGATTGTCAAATTCAGATTATTAATTAAACATATAAATCAATCAGATAAGACTTGGTTACGACCATAATGCAGCGTCCGATTTGGGTAAGTTGACTCGGATCATATGGCCAACGTGCAGCACCGACGCCTGAGGTGGGTGAGTTTGTGGAGCTCATTGATTTGAGGATGGAAAGTGCCCATTTTCAAGCCCGATTTATCACTTTGTTGCTGCAAATTGGCTGATCGTATATTTTCAGTTGAAATTTGACTTTGTGGTTATAAATTTTATGAAAAAAAAATGTAATCTAACTTCAAGTCGTACAAGGCTAACAAGTGAACACCGAATAAATAGTCATGGGATGTTCTCAACTTTTCTAGAAGTAAATGGTCGAATTTTATCATCTTTTATAGTCCCATTATTGTTCAGTCTATTACATCATATGAACTTTCAGTTGATCAGCTGAAGCTTACAAGGCTCGGATGGATCTGGTTCTGACACAATTGGATTCGACGAACTAATGGGCATTGATTATGGCTATCACAAGCCCGGTCATGATTTCTAACACAAACCCAGCTCCAAGTAAGTTGGGCCTTTTTTGAAATCTAACGTCGGGCTTCCAAAATTTGTGGCCCAATATTTGAGCCCACTAAAATATTCGAGAGCCCTTTTTATCGGATCGTTCAAATTAAAGTGGACATTTACAATTGTATAAAAATTAAATTTACTCATGCAAATCACAATATGTTGTTAAGTCTTATCGATTCATAGTTTATTAAAATTTTCTTATCCTATTATTCTTCAAAATTCATAAGCTATTCACCTAATTATTTATTTACGGTTTTACTTTTTTATGAGGCAAGTATATATTAAAGCTTTATTTTTTTTCTAGGGTTTTTATGAAGTATACTCAAATCATATTCTTATTAAAAAAAAATTTAAATACATACAAGACTTACTTGTTCGATTATGTTGAACTAGACAAAATGAAAATGTTTAGCTCGTAGTGACTGAATAAAATCTATTGAAAAAAAAGGTGTATTAAAATGAAAATAAAAACTTATTTCTCATTATTATAATTTTAAAATGAAACAAAAAAGGTAACAAGCACCCATGGCTATCGGTTAGGTATCCACAAACTTTAATCTGCAAAGGTTAGGTTAAATCCAACCCATGTTATAATGGGTAAATAATAGATTAAGTAAATAGGTTAAATTTTTAAGATGGCCAAAACATCCACTTCTGCACTAAAAATTACAAATCAAGGATTATAAATTTTAAAATTTTAAACATAATTTATCATTATTGAGACACATTAAATTAAAATTACTCTCAGTTAACAAATATAAGTTTTTTATTGCGCATGAATAATATTTTGTCGCATCAGAAAGAAAAATTGTTAATATTTAGGATTAGAATAATTAATTTTTTAACATAAACTATACCTCAAAAACAATACGTCGTTGTCATACATGCATAACTTTTTGTCACACCTCAAAGCGTATATTTCTAATATTTTAAACAAAATCTTCTTGTACAAAGAAAAAAATTGTAAATTTAGGATTAGAATGTCAAACTCATCTATATAGTTTACTGTTGTTGTGATTTAGTGTACAAAATATTGTCTCAAAAAAAAAAAAAAAAAAAACTCCTTGCAACTTATACATATAGGTGTTTAGGATTGAAATGTTAAACTTCACAATGCAATCTATTATTCTTGCGATAAAGTACATAAAATTTAGCTTAGTGTAAGAAATGATTGCTTTTTATCGCACATGCACTTAAAAGGATAGATTCCTAATTTAATCAAAATTTCTGCTCTTGCACCACTAAATACAAATTTGGGATTAGAATGTTAAAATTTTTGTTGTAATCTATAATTTTTACCATATAATACATAAAGTTTAATATAGATTGAGAAAATATAGTTTTTTTGTCCTACATTATAACATTTTGTTGCAGTTTAAGTGATAAATTATTAATATAGTTAAAACTTCTATTTTCACACCAAAAATTACAATTTAGGATTATAATATTAAAATTTTAAACGTAATCTATAATTCTTCTCTAATACAGGACTTTCTTCTTCACAAGTAATAATTTTAAATAATCAATAAATGAAGTTCAACTAGGCTCAGGCATATTCTATTCTTAGGAATTGGGTTAAGCATATTGCCTTTATCATATCATCCACGCTCCACCCATATCGTTACCATTTAAAGTTATAAAAATATTTACGTGAAAATAAGTGAACATATTTTAGAGAATGTTTACACTACAATAAATTTAAATGTTTTTGTTAATTAAAATAAATGTTAGTATTTGACATTCAAATAATTTCTTGCTTAGAAAGAGCATGTTGATCAATCTCATTGTAGCTTCATTTTAATTTAAAAGCCAATTGAAATGAAACAAGTGTGTATGCTTGGTGAGTTATCAACTAATGTTGGGTAAGGCATGGCCTTAAATTTCACATTTTTGATGGAGTGTGCTCTAAGTTGAAAACGTGTCAGTATTTAATATAACAACATTAGGTCATTATTACAATTTTATCCATCAAATGATATGAAATTATCGCAAACGCAAAAAGTGATGATAACGATATTGTTATCAATTAAACCACACTCGATTCTTCCAATTATTATTTTAGCCGGCAAGTGGCGCCTCGTTCAAGCTTCCAAAACGATGCGTTTCGTTCATGGCTCAGCTTCATCATTCCTTCCTCTGCACAGCCGTACAAGGAGAGCTTTTTGGTTCTCGCTGTTGACGAAACCTAACACAAGACTCTGACTTGATGAGTGGAGTCTGTGAGGGTGTGGTGGCATGTGTGACAAAGATCTCCTGAAGCACGCTCTCAACAAAGTTGTCAGATTTCGGGTCAGTTAATATTTCTATATTTGATTCT
Source organism: Boswellia sacra (assembly GCA_013180625.2). Taxonomy (NCBI): domain Eukaryota; kingdom Viridiplantae; phylum Streptophyta; class Magnoliopsida; order Sapindales; family Burseraceae; genus Boswellia; species Boswellia sacra. The sequence goes on along the minus strand of SNVD02006955.1, from coordinate 1,039,368 downwards.
TTGCTGATTTGTTTCGTTCCCAACTCGTATGTGATTCAAAGATTTGATTTTTGTGTCTCTATATTCGTAAATTTAGGTACTTTTGTAGAATTGAGAAGTGGGTATATTTTGAAAAACATGGAAACACGTTATGTTTTCTTGATGGTGTTTCTTCTGCTACTACTTGTTAATGGCTGCTCTGCTGCTGATGGAAAGGTAGGTTTTTTTTTTTTTTTAAATAAAAGAAACTTATTTAAAGTTCTTGTTTTTTTATGTTGGTAATGAAATCAAGCTTTTATCATACAGGGAAATGCGGATGAGAATTCTAAATTAGATCCGAGTGGCAATGATGCAAGCAGTTCAAATGAGAAAAAGGGCGGGGCAGGCTCAGTTGCAAATTCCACGGATGTTAGTAGAGCGAAAGAAGATAGGGTAAATCAAGTAAATAATTTAAAGAAAGGTGTTGGTGTTAAGGATGGTGTAGATACAAATGATTCGAGGAAGGAATCGGGATCGAAAGAAGCTGATAATGTGGAAAAGAGTGACGGTGATTCAAATAAGAAGGCGAAAGCTGAGGAGGGGGGTGACAAGAAAGGGAATTTGAAAGGGAAATCTAAAGATAAGCCTGAAAAGGGTGGTGAGGTTGAAGATTCGGATGCTTCAGGGAAGGAGGGAACTCTGGCTGAAGAATGTGATTCATCTAAAAAGTGCATGGATGATGGTAAAAAATTTGTTGCATGTTTGAGGGTTCCGGGGAACGGTATGTATGCACTTCCCTTAATTGGCTTTTTCCTTTTATTGGTTAATGTTTAATATTACTTGTTTTGGGTATTTTCATTTCGTTATTGTTATTATTAACACGTGACATTCTGCAATGCTCATTGATATTTGCATATGAAGTTTGTTTCATGAGCTGGAAGTTTAAGTGCTTCCCCTTGCAAAAAACACAATGTTTAAAATCAGATGTTCTGTTTATATAAGTGTGGCGGGTTTTTAAGGAATGTTAGTCCTAACAATCAGTGCTTAAATAGGAATTTATATTCTTGAATAATTTGGAGGTATGGATTGAAAATGAAGCTTGTAACATTGGCATTCTCATGATACTAATTTATATCAGCGCTTCATTCTAGAAAATATTCTTTAGCTGAAGGAGGGACTTTGGAGTGATGCATTGCAGCATTGTTAAATCATGCTTAGAATAATTGGTTGCAAGGGATAATATATCTTGGATTGATAGCTTGTTTGGTGAACTTATCAATCCCTGTTGACATTGAAGCTAGACTTGTACTCTGAATTACATGGATAACTTTATACAGATCGACAGTGATAGTATATGTGTGAAATCCTTTTACTTTCTGTATTTATGTTCCCTTTTAGTTTCAGTCTCACGAAGGAAAATCAAGATTTGAGTCCTTTTCTAATTTTCCAGACTCTCCGGATCTCTCACTTCTAATCCATAATAAAGTTAAGGGACCTCTCACTGTTAAAATTTCTGCTCCTGATTATGTTCAGCTAGAGAAGACACAAGTTCAACTCCTAGAGAAAGAAGACCAAAAGGTACTTTTATGACATCTTATGGTATTTGAAGATATCTCAGAGAGCTTCTTTATTTCGTAATTCGCTAGTTTCATGGTTAATCATCTCATGCGCATCTGTTAAAATACACTGGAGTTAAGTATCCTTAAATCAAGTTATTAATTTCTACTAACAAGATACTTGCTATAGTCTGAAATGATTTTATATTTAAAATAAGTACGTGACATGTATGCATTCAATAAAGTGTGGGAACTCTGGTCAGTTGGTGACCTGAAGGAGATAAGGTAACAAAGGGCATTAAGGCACTTTTAGGGGATTTGAGATATTCATAAGATATATATAGTATTTTGGTCTGTAAACAAAAATTTGCAATTACAATATCTTAGGCTATACAAGATGTGAGGAGTATCTCGGTTCCCTCTCAAATAGATGTCTTGATGTTATCTAGCAATCCTTAACCTGAGCATGGTTATCATTATCTAACGAGATGCACAATATTGATGAACTTTTCACAGAGTTTGTGATTGTTGATTTCTTATTTAGATCGAGTGAATTGTGACTCGATAGTTGGGTATTATGCAGGTAAAGGTCTCTGTCAGAAATAGAGGAATTGACACCTTAATCATTTTAAAGGCGGGAAATGGAAATTGCAGCCTAGATTTCGGGGATTTAGTTGCACATAGTTCTGGAGAGCAACCTGATAACTTTCCTAAGTCCATATATTTCAATTTCATGTCACGAAAGCCTATCCTCATATTTATATCCTTGCTGGTACTGCTTATACTGGCATCAGCCTGTATGTGTCTCAGCTTCCGGTGGAGGCAACTTTCAGGTAGCAGTTCTAAATATCAAAGACTTGATATGGAGCTGCCAGTATCTGGTGTGCAAAAATCAGATTCAGACATTAATGATGGATGGGACAACAGTTGGGGGGATGATTGGGGTGATGAGGAAGCACCCAAGACGCCTTCAATGCCTCTTACTCCAAGTCTCTCATCCAAAGGCCTTGCCTCACGGCGGTTGAACAAGGAGGGCTGGAAGGATTAGTTTTCCTTTGTTGAAAAAACTCTCTGCAGATGGAGAAAACAGGATGAGTTGATTTATATAATTTCCTTTAGATCTTGAGTTTCACGGGGAGCTATAATATATGTAGAATCTTGGTTTCTTTTTGTATGTCAATAGAAACTTAAAGAAGAGTTCATAGACTTTATTTCTTCTACTTAAAAGTTGATGCCATTTTGTTCTACACTGTAGTCATTTTTATGATGTTGATCAAACCCCCAGTAGATGGTACAATTCGATGAATACATGGTAAGATTAGTTCATAAAGGCGGAGGTAAATAAATAAAGGGGAATGCATTTGGAAATTATATTTTTCCTCTCTTGGTTGTTTCGGTTACATGAAGCAGATGATAGAGCCATCATTTTGCCACAAATATTGAAAGCAAGTCTTAACACTAATGTTGCTCTTATCTCCTTACCTGCATATCTTGTTAAAATCACACATCTACTAATCCATTTTGTGCGAGACTTCAGTTAGAATAGTTGGTTCAACGAAATCCTTTAGTGGGCCTTGTTTTTGCAGCCTCGATTGATTCTGATTTCAATACTGGTTGGGTTGGGTTTGTATTACTTTAATGACCCATATCCACAAGGTGTGTCATGTGTGACTCTGACTCTTGCCCAGATTTTAAACCTGGAAGAGCATGAACCATATGTTGGATGGCATCGTATTTTCAAGTAAAAATAATGGGTGAAGAAGATTTGATTTAACTAAGTAAAAACAAATGTTATGCAGCGGTCAGATCATTTAGTGCATGATTAGTGCACTTGGTGGTGGCGAAAGGACTCCCATTGTTTAGTCCTAAGCACTTGGTGGTGTCATCTAAAAGTGTAAAAGACATCTTTACAATTATTCACAATCAGGTTGGGGATTTAGATCTATTTGAAAATAAAAACACAAAATACTAACAAAATGGGGCCTTATTTCAAACAAGTGTTGGTCGCATAAAAGCACGGGTGTCAAGATTCAAATCACTTGTGTGAAGCGAGCCTAACGACTTTAAATTCGAACTAAGAGAACGAGGAACTAGTACTTTATATAAATTATTTATACAAACTCACATATATAAATTGATGTGGCGTTTATATATGATCGTGATATCACCTATGTTAATTAATGTCATTTATTATTAATATATATTTATTAAATCACCATATTTATTCATTAAATCACATCATGTCATATCGGTTTGTATGAATAAATTTGTATAAATAGTTTATAAGAGTAACATTACGCAACTAATATTTATTTATTTTTGCTAGCGCAAGTGCTTCTACTGGCCTTCTTTTAAATTCACAACTACCAAGTACGAACCCCTTTTTTTAGACTGTGGCTACGGTACATCAAGTGTACCGGTGTTTCACTTTTTTAAATTATGTAAAAGTTATAAATATGTATGTAAAAGTAGTAAATTAATATATAAAAGTTATAAGTGAATGTGTATAAAGTTGTATTTACAACTTTTACATATTTATTTACAACTTATACATACCCATTTACAATTTTTACACATATATTTACAACTTTTACACACTCATTTAAAATAATTGTAACTGAGTATATAAAAATTATATTTACAACTTTTACACATTGATTTACAACCTTTACACAAATTTAAAAATTGATGTATCGGTACATCAAGTGTACCGTAATATAACCCTGTTTTTTAGCACATGTGATGTGTTGTTCTTGTTGATTACTTAAACGATAGTGGAAATTTGAATTAAAAATTATAATTAATTGACGAATTTATCAAATCATTTGCAAATGGAGAGTTCAAAATAGTTTGAAAAATCTATTAATAAAAGTGTCCAACAATATATTTTATAATTATTAAATTTTTTTTAGTTAAAAAAACTTAATAAAATCTGTTAATAGGAATTCTTTTTATTACATTTAAAAATATATATCAAATAATAAATTAAAATAAAACATGATAAGTTAATCTATATATAAAGCCAGTTTGGGATTGTTGTTCTGTACTGCTACAGAAAAAAATTAGTTTTTAAAAGAAGTTACAATGTATTTGGTGAGGATAATGCTATGTCTATAATTTATGTACAACTATTTTTTATATAATTTGAGTTGACAAGCTATCACTGAATGGATAAAAAATAAAAATAAATAAAATATATGAAATTGAATTACATATAATTACTCATCCAATAATATATTGCTAACTCAGGTTGTATAAAATCTTAATTGTAAATGAACCGAAGGCCTAGCATTACGCTAAACCAACTTTTAAATATTTCTTTGCTTTTTTAAAACAAGATAAATATTTTTGGGATTGCTGCTATTGTACCTTTTATAATGTCTAAAAGACTAAAATGGACATATGCATTATCATTTCATAATATTTAACTATTAATATTTATAATCATTTTTGTAATTGTTTCAAGGAAGTTTTATACAAATTATTTTATAATAATGTTTTGTATGAATAACAGTAATAATTCATAATATTTAAAAATGCATATGTAACTTTTTTATTTTTGAAAAAAAATATATGATTGCATACAATGCATAGTTTATATCAAAGTTTAAACTACATTTCTCCTGTTTAATATAAATACCAAAATAATTTTAGTTATATTATATTATAACTAAAATAAAGTTTAAAAGCAAGTTTAAATTGTATTATAAAGGGATAATGCACATGTCCAGTTTAGTTATTTGGATATAATAAAAACTACAACAACAACAATCCCAAACACATCTATACTATTTTTGAAAAGAAAATTAGTTTTTAAATGTTAATTTACCAAACATCTTTGTAACTTATTTTAGAAGTTGATTATTTCTACAACACAGCAAAAATTGTTTATTTTCATAGCAACAACGATCCCAAACTGATCGATAATTTATCATAATTGGTGTAATTATTTAAATTTTATTTATTTAGAGTTTTAAGGAAAAAATTATGTAATTTCTTCCTTCAAAATTGGTGGAATGCAAACGTGCAAACAATAATTTTAAATCAAAGTGTCTTGCTCTTATAATATACATAGCTCACATTTAAACTCTTTGAAGATAATTTATATTATTGCACTAGTTGGTAGAACTAGAAATGTGTTCAACTTTTATTATTTAATATATTAATTTATTGTTATTATTATTATTATTAGTTTTTGAGATACACAGTATTCCATAAAATCACGTCGCCTTCTCTGATTCTTCCATTCCTCTACAAAAGAAAAAAAATCAATAATACTAAAAATACAATCAAGTTATACAATTTAACTTATACAACTTGACATGACACGAATTCACTGGATGGATGAGTCATATTTTATTTATTAAAATTTAGTTAATTTATTTTTTATTTTAATCCAACTAATAAATTTATTTCATATCAAATTATATAAATTAGATTATACAATTTGATTATATACCTAACATTATTCGAAACAAATGCAATACCCCCTTTTTCATAATAAATTCTAATTTTCTATTTGAGAGCACACAGCCAACAAAACGGTGGTTAAGGGCATGTGAGGAGTAGCATCGCATGCCACAACGTGGCACACAGCTATTGGATCACCTTGATGGAGCACGTGTACAAGAGCCGAGGCATTCCAATCCAGGCTTGGGATTTTGGAGGGGCATCACGTGGTGGGGCTTGTTGAGATTGTCAGATTGCACGTGCATTCACATGTGCAAGAGTTAATGCCCCCTCTTTGGCGTGACACATGTCTCAATGTCTCCGGATTTATAGGACCATGGAATCACCGTTGATTGCGATTAGAGCTACAGAAAATGTGATCTGGGCCCCCCATCAATCAACGTGAGTTGCGGAGCCTTTGACGGCTCAGATCTGTAGTACATGACATTCTTATCGTATTCTCCGCTTCATTTTGTCTATTTCTGGTGATTAACTCTATTTTACATTTCCTCACTGCCGACTAAACATCCACTAGCAGTCTTCCACCGCCAACTGGAAATACCCTTCAACGAACTCCTTTTTTATTTCTTAAAAGTAAATATATGTATTCGTAGTTGAACTTGAACTTGAACTCAATAATTTTATGCATGGAGTCCATCTTATAAATTTTATTAAATAAATAATTATTATATTATTTATTAATTTTATCCAACATAAAAATTTAAATTTTTGGTCAAATAAATACTTAATATGTTATAAGTTGAAATCTCTTTAATCTAATTATTTTTTAACATTATTCAAAATGATTAACTTATTATTTTATGGAATTAGTTGGGTATGCTTCGAGTTTAAAACTAAACGGTTTTTATTTAATATTTAATGAGTAATTAACATTGATACCCCTAACGTTTGGATGAAATAACACTCTTCCCTAACTTTCGACAAAATAACATAAATACCCTTAATTTATAAATACCGTTAGTTTATCCATTAAACATATTATAAAAATATAATTTTGTCTTTATTTATATTATAAGATTTATTTATTTATTTCTCTTTATAATAAAGAAAAATTTTAACACATTAATTTTTATTTGCAAACTATTTTTTTAAAATGGTTTATTTACAAACCATTTTCTTTTTAATTTTTATTTTTTAAAAATAAAAATTAAAAAAAATCAGTTAGACTACTATTTTCATTTATTTGCAGACAATTTTTTTTATTTTAATTTTTAAAAAAATCAATTTTTATAAACCATTTATACAAAACATTTTCTATAAAATTTTAAAAAATATAAATTTTTTGAGTTCTGTTAGTGTTTTTAAAATTTATCAAATAAATAATCTTATAATATAAATACGGACAAAATTATCTTTCTTTAATATATTTAATAGATGAATTAATACTATTTAAAAATTAAAAGTCTGTATATTATTTCATCAAAAATTAAAAAAAAAAGTATTACTTCACTCATATGTGGATGATAATATTAATTACTCTATCTTTAATAGTACGATGGGCATCAAATTTTAAAAAGGAAATATCAATATAGTTTCGCTCGTCATTAATTAATTGTTGATTAATTAAATATATATTATATTAACCCATCTCCCGCCAAAATTGCGCTTCGTCACAAGAAGAGATTGGGGCCCGGAGATCAGCTGCAGTTAGTGGGTACGTTAGGATTCTGGTGTCGGGTTTCAAATTTGATTTTACAATCTAGAATTCGCTTTTAATTTTTTTGGTCGCAAATATCAATTCTTAATTTATATTTTATCCACGATGAAATCCTGTACAGAAGAGTACAAAGATATTTTGGACATTGTTTTATAAATACAATTGTTGTGGGGCTCTATGAGATTGTTTGTGGGATTTCCTTCAAAGTTTCTTTACCTAATTTCTTGTCATTCAACTGTTCTATCTCTTACCTATCAAGTGTCAAATAAATGACCAAAATTTTCTTCCTCTACCGGTCTATAACAAGATCTACTGAACATTAAATTCGTCAAAGCTTAGAAGAATGTTTATGTCTTAAGAACATCTTATTTTATAAAATAAAAAAAATAGTCTAAATTTTTCTGGAAGTATCTGATAATATTCGATCGACGCATCGAACAATATCTAACAAGTATTTGATAGTGTGTATTAATACCTGACGAATGCATCGGATAACGTCCAACAAATGTCCGACTACAATATTCGAAAGTATACGATACTAGAAAGAGGATTATAACATAAAAAATTGAAGTATTTTTAATATTTTTCAAAGTATTATATCAATATTATTTATTATCTAAAATTAAAAACGATATATATGGTAGAAACAAGAAGAGGAGACTAAAGGACCACCTTGAGAGGCAGCTGCTTGTCTCTTTTTGCATCAAATCTATTATAAATTACAAAATCGATTGTTTGGAGCTATGGCACCGCATGAAACATGAGCAACCATATATAATGGAGGTAGCGATCCATCTAATAGGTCATACTTCAAGGGAATTTTGATTTATCTATTCATGCATGGTGGGGTTGTGCACTTGGAGTATATGATAATAAAATATACACCCATGAAAACGCACCATAAAGATTAAACTACAATTACAGAGAAGGGACAATAAGAATTGGCTTTCAAGTTTCATCATAAAATGGATAAAATAATTATCAGTTGAAAGAGATAATCATATCTAAACATTATGAACGATTATTGGCAAGCCCAGATCGACAAAATTACTGTTAGACAATGATTATCAATCAGTGAATAATTTATTTTATTGCATGCAAAAGTCATATGCTTGCTAGCTCACGTCAATTTTTTTTCAATATCATCATCGGGCAGAAATTTATACTAGGTTTGGAAGATTGGATTCACAAAGGTCAAGAATACTCAAAGATGGTGATTGAAAAGGTGATAAATAATTAAATTTAATTCATCTTTATAAAGATGGTTTGTGATTGCGACAACCAAACGGGAGAAGAGAATCTTTGTTTAATTAGTGGCGCAATTCAATATATAAGTTAGTATTTTACGTGCTTACTCCACTATAATAACATGCAAGTTTGGCAATTTACGATGACCTGAAAACTTATATAGAAGATTCAACCAACGATATCAAAGATTTTTCTAAAGTGGGTACATACACCACTAATCTTGCATGAATTTGGATGAAAAAATGATAAAATATCTAACATAATCAAACAATAGAAAATGGAAACACTCAACCTAACATAGTGGAATTAATGCATAAAGAAGGAGAAAAAGTAGGAAGAAAAGCATTGAGATTGAGCTGCCTCTCGTAATGGTAACAAGCTGTCCACATTTGAAATTAATTACAAGTCACAAAAGTCATCTATTTGTGTACGTAAAATGAGCTAGGTGTCACGCCCCGCGTGATACGCGCATGGTTTTGCGCCAACCTTGCACCGAAGCACACGAAGGATTGGGATTTTGGGGCAAGTAAGTTTGGATCCTCGTGACGAGAGGAATTCAATGGCGCATGAATTGGGCGTGACGTTCCGGAAGTTTCTAGAAGGTTCCAGGATGTTCCAGAATGTTCCGGACACTTCTAGAATACTCCGGAAGACTCTAGAAAGCTCCGGAAACATGTAAAAGACATGAGAAGACCCTAGAAGATCCTAGAAGACCCTGGAAGGTTCTAGAATGTGATGGAAGAGCGTGGAAGACTTCGGAAGCTTCTAGAAGACCGTAGAGTTCTCTAGTGTCTAGGGTTCTCTAGAAACGTCTGGAGTCTAGTAGATATTTATAGCTAGATATTTCTAGGCCTTGTAAAATATCTAAAGATGCTTCTAGAGGATAAATAAGGTGTAGACAAGTGGCGTATTCCTAGCCACATGTTGAGGAGGTGCTCCTCTATAAATAGGGGTGAGCCCTCATTTGTAAACAACAAGTCCTCTCCTTGAGAGTTTAAGCAATATACTTCCTTGTAACACCTCTCTTGTACAATTGCCTTATAAAGCAATAACATTTGTACATTCCCTAACTCTCTCTTGCTTCCTTTGATCTTGCTTGGCATTGTTAAGGGTTCGAAGGCTTACTTAGGTGCCCTTTAGAGTTTGTTGAGCATCTAAGGCCGCACGGTCTAAGCGGTGAAACATTAAGGCCGTGACAGTTGGTATCAGAGCCAAGGTTTGCGAAGCCAAGTTCTTGGGTGATCAAGAGCAAGAAGGGTAGAAGGTATGGCATCTGAGGTGACTGTGACTGAGGAGTCACGTGGGCGTGAAATTGCCCCCACCACCGGCAAGAAACCTCGTGGCCAAGAGAAATCTCGGGATGTGGTGAGTGCTTTAGAGACTCGGATAGTCAAGGTGGAGCTAGCCATGGCCGATACGCTAGAGAGGCTAGATAGGCTAGAACAAGGCGTGGAACAAAGCGTGGAGGAGCTCAATGGCAAGGTGGAAAGCCAAGGTAATAAGCTCAAGGAATTCATGCAAAGTTCCGAGGCCGCCACCGAAGCGCTACGCCAAGAGTTACATGCCTTCCAAGCAAGGGTGCTGGAGGTCTTGGCTAAGGTCGAAACTCGGATGGACGAGTTTAGTAAGGGGTTGGAAGACACAAAGGCTGAGGTAGCCTTGTGCAAAAAGTCGGTGGCTAGTGGCACTGTGGTAGTGCCACCTACGCTCGCTATTCCAAGGGTTGAAGCCCCAAAACCCAAGGAATACTCAGGGAAGAGGGACGCCAAGGAGTTGGACAACTTCCTGTGGCATATGGAGCGTTATTTCGATGCGCTAAACTTGCTCGATGAGAAAAGTAGGGTAAACACTGCTACGCTTTACCTTACCGATCTCGCGGCAAGTTGGTGGCGTCGCAAGTATGCAGAAGTGCAGGTTGGAACGTGTATCATCAGCACGTGGGATGATTTGAAGAAGGAGTTGAAGCGCCAATTCTATCCGGAGAATGTGGCACATGAGGCGCGAAAAAGAATGAAGGAATTGAGACACACCCGCTCAATTGTGGAGTACGTCGAAGCATTCTCTGCACTCATGTTACAAATTGAGAACATGAGCGAGGATGATCTTCTCTTCAACTTCATGGACGGCTTGCAACCATGGGCGTACCAAGAGTTGCAAAGGCGGGGAGTGAAGGATGTCGCTACTGCACTCACTGTTGCGGAGACGCTTGTCGACTACTATAGAGGTGAGTCTTCGAAACACATTGAAACTTCCTACGACCATGATAGTAATGAAGAGGAGGATAGACCTCCGCGTCATCAACGTTCCCATAATGGTAGAGATAGGAGACGTGATGACCATCGTAGGTGGAACAACAGGAAGGAGTTATCGCCCAATTTGAAGTGCTTCTTATGCGATGGTCCACATTGGGCGCGGGATTGCCCAAAGAGGCGAGCGTTAAGTGCTATGCTCCAGGAACGTGAGGACACACAGGAGCAGGCACGTATGGGTGCTATGCAAGTCCTCAATTCCTTAACACAAACCTCTGCACCTCCCAAGCCATTAGACCAATCATTGATGCACTTGGAGGCACGCATCAATGGTAAGACCACAAGGGTGTTGGTCGATACGGGTGCCACGCATAACTTTATTGGTACTAGCGAGGCCAAGAGGTTCGGCCTTCGACTCGAGAAGGGGCGAGCACGGATCAAGGCGGCGAATGCGGAAGCCATACCCCTTGATGGAGTCGCTCGTGGGGTTGAGCTGCAATTGGGTCCTTGGAGAGGTAAGGTTGATCTCTCCGCAGCTCCCTTGAATACTTCAGATGTGGTGTTAGGCATGGACTTTTTGAGGCGCTATAATGTGATGATATGGCCTCGATGCAATGCGGTTTGCATCTCGGAGGGTGGTCCATGCATGCTTTCCACTGTAACCACGCCAATCTCCAACATCATGCATCTAGGGGTGATGCAATTACAAAAGGATGGTAAAGGAGTACGCATAGAGGAAGGCTACATAGAGGGAGGCAAGATGGCGAATGGAGTTGCCAAGTACACGGGTACACAGGCGAAGGCAACCAAAAGGCAACGTAAGCATGCGAGGAGGAAGCGGCGACAAGGAGGAAAGATCGCTTGCTCACAAACTTTGGTACATCCTCAAAGACGCGACGAGGGCGTCGCGAAATTGGGTGGGGGAGGATGTCACGCCCCGCGTGATACGCGCATGGTTTTGCGCCAACCTTGCACCGAAGCACACGAAGGATTGGGATTTTGGGGCAAGTGTTATAGTAAGTTTGGATCCTCGTGTCGAGAGGAATTCAATGGCGCATGAATTGGGCGTGACGTTCCGGAAGTTTCTAGAAGGTTCCAGGATGTTCCAGAATGTTCCGGACACTTCTAGAATACTCCGGAAGACTCTAGAAAGCTCTGGAAGCATGCAGAAGACATAAGAAGGCCCTAGAAGATCCTAGAAGACTCTGGAAGGTTCTGGAAGGAGATGGAAGAGCGTGGAAGACTTCGGAAGCTTCTAGAAGATCGTAGAGTTCTCTAGTGTCTAGGGTTCTCTAGAAACGTCTGGAGCCTAGTAGATATTTATAGCTAGATATTTCTAGGCCTTGTAAAATATCTAAAGATGCTTCTAGAGGATAAATAAGGTGTAGACAAGTGGCGTATTCCTAGCCACATGTTGAGGAGGTGCTCCTCTATAAATAGGGGTGAGCCCTCATTTGTAAACAACAAGTCCTCTCCTTGAGAGTTTAAGCAATATACTTCCTTGTAACACCTCTCTTGTACAATTGCCTTATAAAGCAATAACATTTGTACATTCCCTAACTCTCTCTTGCTTCCTTTGATCTTGCTTGGCATTGTTAAGGGTTCGAAGGCTTACTTAGGTGCCCTTTAGAGTTTGTTGAGCATCTAAGGCCGCACGGTCTAAGCGGTGAAACATTAAGGCCGTGACATAGGGCTAGCCCACCACCACCATGACTAATACTATACCATTATTTCTCCGTGAATGGTTTACTTATAAGCGGGAATCTACCTTGATTTGCGCCTTGACCTACTACATTATTCGCTCTTGTTATTTTAAATGCCAACAACAATGTTTTCAAAAACAAAAAGGTGAAAACCACAATAGCTGAATATATTGACCATGCCATAAACTCTAGCTATTTAATAATCATTATCATAATTCCACAGTAGTTTAATTTGTTTAAAGATATATTCTAAAATAATTTCTTTCAATTAAAACACACTTTAAGTATTTTATTGAATTAAAAAAATACTTTGGTTCCTTGCAAAATTAAGCTAGATTCATTAAATTACATTATATCTCCCGTAACTGAGATCTCCTGTTCGTGCTCTTATAGTGAAAAACTTAAAAATTTTCACACTTCGTTTTCTTTCGGATCATAGGGTTGGGGCGCCCGACTGACCTCCCTGTTGGGATCTGACTGGGTTAAACATAAATGGTCCGATTCGGTGCAGGATTCTGAGTTATAAAAAAAAAATTTGGACTATCAGAAGATAATTATATGGATAGTATCTTGTCTATTGAAATTTTTTCACTTTCCGTAGTACCAGATATTTTGAAGTTTGATGTGAAATAAATGACAATGTCACAAGAAACTTGAAAGAGAATTAGATGCTGCTGGGATGTATAATAATTCTTGATAAAAGAAAACATGTACAATTGGTGAATGTAACGGTGTTTAGGATAATGTGGGGCAATATGGAGATGTTAGGGAGCGTTAGAAAGGGGAAAAGGGATAAGGGAGCTGGGGTCCTTGCCTTCTTTTCTCTTCTATTCACACCATTAAAATTTAAAGCTCTCATTTTCTATCATTCTCGTTTGGAACATGCACATATCATATGAGATCTACATAGGGTCATGTGCCTTTTGCAAGGGTCTTGTTTGAAAGTGTGATGATGGGCCCAAAAAGTTTTACTTATTCTAATTTCTACGCATGGTCATCAGCAGCTTGCTAATATATTTGCTGCCACGCTTTTGCTCTTTTTGTCATGGTGCCATGCGTTCGAGCGTTAAAGGTGAAAAGGTCATCTCTGCCCATTGCATGCGGGATTGCATTACATGCTTACTCTTGCGCCTATCATGTGATTGCATCTTGCTCACAATTACGGTGTTGTTCATATTTTGTGCCTCAAAAGCTGAAATAAAGATAAAGTTTTCTGAGCTTTTATTACTTTGTTTGGGGTATATAATATGTAGCTTTCAATTAAGATAATATATAATAAATTCTTATATATTAAGTTGATTGTAAGAAAAAAAAAAAATAGGGAGGATTAAATAAATTCTATTCCTTATAAACATTCTATTATGAAAAGATAATATCGAATCCCTCTAATAAAATAATAGAAGATACCTATACATACTTTGCAATAAAATACATATTATCAAGATAATATTCCTGGAAAAATTTATTCCATTTGGTATTATCTTGTTTTACTTTAATGCTTTGCAAAAGGTTGAGTTTAAAAAAAAAATTTATCATTTTCCTTCGTGATCTTTCCAAACATTATTAAAAAAAAAAAGAGAAAATAATCTTAACTTGTGTTATAAGAACACAAGTTAAACCTTTGAAGATAGTATAATTTCTCTTGAAATCTGTGCATTTAATGTTTTTACATAATTTTTAACAGAATTTTTAGTTTTCAAGAAAGTTTACACAATTTTTAAAATAATTTACATAAGTTTAAAAGACTAACATGTGTCCTTATGATACACGTTATGACTACCCTAAAACAAAAAATGTCTATATTAGTAAGTTATTAAGTGGCTTAACCAAGTCGTTAGTAAATGATTAAAGGTAATAAAAGAAAAAAATAACTAAAGTTTATGTGACAAAATTATCAAATAAATACGAAAAAATCTTAAATTCACTAAAAGAAATAACATTTTAGGAAAATGCCAATAGCATTTGAATATTGTTTACGGATGGTATGGAATGCGGATAGACTGCCAATTTAATTAATCTTATGAAATTGGATGTCCACACAATAACCAAACCACAAAACAAATGAAAAGGAACAAATAACAACAGTTTCATATATCTATATATACACAAAAGATTTATTAGATTCGTACACAATCTTACCTAACCCAAGCCATTTGACATAATAAGTGAAAGATTCTTCCGAAATCCTGACATGGGTCGTTACCTTTCATAACCACAAGACCTATTAAAAAAAAAAAGCAAACATTAAAGCGTTTTCTCAAGGCTCAAGAGGCCAATTATTCATATTGCGTACATATATTTTTTTTTTAATGACAATAATTGTTAAAGTGAAACATTTTATGGTGTGAGTGACACCTTTCACAAATGATGGGTTCTCTTATCTTGTTGTGCATGATTAGCATCTGCTTTAGTTATAATTATTTAAGCTAGCTAGCTATATATGTAACGTTGGATGATGTTGGCCTAGCCCTTCTATAGTTACAAGGAAGGGACCTTGGCTAAAAGATATGGAACATGTTCTCAATTCCCAACTCTCACTACTCTTTGTCCTATATATCTTTTGCTTCACTTATAGCTTTGTAGCCTTTAATTTGTGTCAAATGGCAATGCCCCGTGCTCAAGCAATTCAAACTGAAACTATGTCACTGTATAATAAAAATTCATTGGAGGAGGAAAAAAAAGAATGAAGAAAGTTACATCTTTAGTAGGATTTTATCATATAAACTGTCACATCAAATTGAAAAATTTGAATTGTATGTAGGTTGTATATCTAATATTATTAATAATATTATATTTGTAGTGTGCCCGTGCTTACAATTGCTAGTAATTTATTAAACTTTGCAATTTGACAAAGTAAACCAATAACATTAAAGATTCCTAACTTGTTTGGTAAGTCAAAAAAAAGAAGGAAAAAAAAAAAAAAGAATAATCTCAAATTGTTCCCAAATCCCACTAGCTTCACCAACAAATTTTATCATTAATTGCAATTAACGAAATGAGCAGGAAAGTACAAGCACTAGACACTCTCCAAAGTTCAAAACGCTACTTATAAGCACGTAAGATCCACCTACTATTCAATGTTAGGCAGCAGCACAGCAAGATGTATTGTTCACTTAGCTGCTTAAGCAACTGTTTTGAGTGCAAATTAATCTAATTAATCAATCTGAACATCACAACTGGCAAACCCATTTTAAGCAAATCAAGAAAATATTAAGGCAGCTTTTGGTATTTAGGCACCGAAACCGAACCACTTAGCTTGGATGCATTGTAATTTGAATCCCAATTGAAAATGGCTAGTAAGCAAAAGCAAAGGAATGGGTTAATTTTCCACAATCAAGTGGGAATACACAAAATTCAAAAGAGAGAACCGAACCCACAATAAAGTAAAAAGAGAGAGATTTGGTATGATTTTAGGGGACAAATGTTTAAGGTCACAAGCTACAACCAACAGCAAGGGCTCCACTTATGAAAGCAAGGAAGACTTTGCCTTTCTGTTTGGGTTATTTGGTAGACTTTTTATTTAATGTCACACTTTCAACTTTAAATTATGCATCTACCACGTTTAATAAACATAACATACTCTTCTTCTTTATATAAATTTGCATCACTAAATGAAAACATCTAAAATACCCTTGAAGTTTGTATTACTATTTAATGTGATAATTTCAATAAGTACTATCGAGTTTTAACTTAAGTTTAACCGAATAACGACTATAAATTTTTTATCAATCACATATTTGAATTTGTTCATTATTCATTAATCACATTCTAAAAAAATGATGATATGAGGGATGAATATGATGATTTTATATAAGTTTAATAGTATAATTGATTAAAAATATATAATCATTCTCCAATTAAAATTAAGTTAAAATTCGAGAGATCTCAATTCTTCTATGTGAATAGAAACTATCATTAATAAGGGTTAAAATGTTAGTTTTCAATTAAACTATCATGCTTCATTATTTGGTTCTAAATTTTGCGTGATCTTCCAATAAAACCAGCCCCAAAAAAGGTTCCCGGTTATGAAGCTAACGTGGCAAGATCAGAGAAGAGCCGGGGTTGTAGACAATTGAAGAAACTTATCGGGTAACTGGGTCTTTTCTGAACATTAGGCATAATAAATTCTATACAAACCATTAATACGATACAAACTTATTTAAGAAAAAATGTATTTTGAATATAATATTATCGGATCGGGTCGTTAATGGGTTAACACGATAAAAACCGTTTGATATTGAACCGTATTTAAGTTTACCCTATTAAAAACCGTTTCACCTGTTTAACCCGTTAATGTTAAGGATAATATAGTAAATTTATTTTTGTTACATAATAAAATAATAAAATATAACAAATACTAATTTATAACTATATTCAACATAATTAAAATTATTCTAATAAAATTATCTCATTTTTTCTTAGGTGTGTATGAATCTGATATTTTGATGGGAAATACAAAGAACAAACTTATAAAATATCATATTTTATTTTCAGAAATCATCCAATAATTAGATATTATCAATTATTTATCTTAAATATACTTTATATGGATCTTTGAATGATATTGGATAAAAAATTTTGTTTATATTTTTGTGTTATATTAAATTTAGATATTCCAATAGATTTTAAAATATTTGTTAGATTTTAAATTTGTAAACTATTGATTGTATTACATATTTATAATTTATACAAATCATATTATATATATTATTGTATAACTTAAAAATAAAAAACAGATTAAATAGATTAGATTCGAATAACACGTTAAATTAACAGTCAAATTTAAATTAATAAATTTAAATATAATAAATTAATAGATAAAATTTTGATTAATCATAATTTAACATTACACGAGTACAGAACTATACAAAATTGCTATAATTCTATCTGTTGTCAGGTCTACGGAGCATGCTACTCTGCAGGGTCGGTAAAGTAAAACACTACAGCCGGTGACTACAGTTGCGGAAAGTGCTGCCGTGTCCGTAACAAATCCGGAGTTAAACCGGTCATTGCGGGGCTTTGCCTCTTTGACTTGTGGAACGTGTCAAGATGTCCTGTTTTTTTAATCCTTTGTTTCTCATCGATTTTATAAATTTTTACTTTTATAAAAGTTTAAAAGCAAAATTTAAAAAATAAGATAAAAAAAGACAGATTTTATCTCTTTTTCGGCGGAGACCGTTGATTGCGGTTGGGAATAAAGCACTCTGACATGGGACCCCTCTTTTTGACCACATCTCCTTTTGCCTTTCTCTCTCTTTTAATTTATTAATTTTAATTTTTTTCAAAGTTGGAAAAACTGCAAAATAAAGTAAAAAAGGGAAGTATTGAAATCAGACATTGTTTATTGATTATATTACGAGAATACCATTTCAATAACCCTAGTGTAAACAGTGTTTCTCACCGGGTACTGTCGGTGGACATAAAAAATATTTCCAGATGGAAAATTAGATGGTGTGAGTGTTGTTTGTTTGGCTGTCAGGTTATCGAATCCCGGTTACAGGTCAATCTTTCTGCGACATTGTTTCAGAAACCAGGTGTAAACAACAAAGGCCACGTTTCTATGCTCCCTTCCAAAATTTCCGTCCTTTTCAATATTCAAGAAATTATGATTTGTGAAAGAATCCACCTAGAAACATATAATATATTAAGGAAAAATTCATTCAAATTATTCCCAGAAAATTCATGACTTCTTTAATTGTGGGACTGTGCAGGAAAATAATTGACAGTGAATAACAAAGGTCTTGATTAGGTTTCCGACGAATCGAAGCTGCTGTGTGCAACTTCACATGTGCGGACCAATTACGGACCCAATTCAGAATCTCAGCCGGGTCACTCTTATATACATATTTGGATTGGAATTAATTTATTTAGTTGGAAAATTTTCAATCTTGTTCTTGATTAACAAAATACATGCCAACGCTTTCAAACATGAAACAAATTGAAACGAATTCAACTATTTAACGTCCGCGAAATTCGGACCTGGATGTTATCTACACGTAAAGTGCTATCTGACAATGAAATCAACAAATTGTGATCTGACAAACGCAGCAAGGTATCAACTAAGCACTATCATCTGCGTACTCTGACACTTTCAATCCGGTCTATGCTCCCGCCAAAACGAAAGTGCTGAAAGAACAAAAAGGTGAAGACTAGACTAAGTGGACAAGCAAGGCCACCTGCTCAAGTTTCAACTTTTTCTTGAACATGGAACTTGGGTAGTACTTCACTTGCATAATGCCAAGAGTTAGGTTGTATTGCAGATCAAATTTCAGGCCAATTAATGAAGGTTTTATTTTGATAGTGTTATAAGTGGGTCAAACAACAACACTTTTTAATTAATTTTTAAATAACAAAGAGGATATTTGGATCTGCGATCTTTAGATAATTATAGATCTAATACTATATTAAATTTATCACTTTTTAAAAATTTTAAACTTTAAAAAAGTTTAAACTTGGACTTAATATTAATATTTTAAACTTTTTAATAGATGCATAGGGTAAAATCGTTAATCATCCCATCAGCATCAGCTGGGTTGAACGCTTGGGAGTTGTAAAAGGGTTATTATTTTTGCTTTTGGGTCAACCTAGTTTCAAAACCAGTTACCTGTTCTGTTCTTGCCGAATCCATATTTTACACGTTACAAATCAATGATTTACTTCCGAGTTTCCGAAACAGAGACACCTGGCTCCAGGGGCATCGTGGAGAATTCAAAGTGGAGACACCTCAGCGACAGTTTACTGAACTTTTTTGACGCTTCTAGTGAGCTTTCACTTTGCCCTTCTAGTTTTGGTAATTTATCACCCGAGTGTTCCTCTTAAACATTCAATTTAATATATTCACTACTGTAAAATTTAATTTCCAGAAGTACATTAAATCCGCGCCGACCCATCCAGTGAAGAGGCCGAGACACCCACATGATTCTGTTCTTTTCTCAACCGTTTTCAGACTTCCCAAATGTGAAAATATTATTTTTTTAAAATTATTTTCAAAATTTAAAGGAAAAAAAAACATTCATTTATTGATCCCTGCCTGCTCTTGGGCTCTTGAGACTTTCCTTCACTCATTATATAGAGGCCTGTGCTCCTCTCTCCATTCCCAATCCCACAACTCTCTCTTCCCCTCTCTCACTATCTATCGCCCTTTTCACTCTTTTAAGAGTGTTATCGGTTTCTGGTAGGTTTGTCAAAAGCCACAACTGATAAATTATACAACCATTGTGAAATTAGTGGTCATAAAATGTGTTTCTCTAGAGCATTTTAGAAAGTGGAAAAGAAAAAAAAAATCCCATTTTGTCATACGCTTGAAAGCAAAACAGATCTCTTCCACTTCACCCATTTGTTCTGCTAATACAAATTCAGTTGAGTTTCACATGGAGAAAGTTGTGAGACTTGTTTGCATGACTCCTCTGCTTCTGCTGCTCTGTCTTCCTCTTGCCTTTGCTGGTCATGACTATGGCCAAGCTTTGACTAAGAGCATTCTCTTCTTCGAAGCTCAAAGATCTGGTTACCTCCCCCATAACCAGAGAGTCGCCTGGAGAGGCAATTCTGGTCTAAACGACGGCAAAGCAAGTGGGGTAAGTTTTATTTTTTCAGAAACACTTTTCTTCACTCACATTCCACCATTGATACCAACTCAGCAACTCTGGCGTCGTCGAATTTAGCTAATTTGTTATATTTTCTTCTTTAGGTGGATCTTGTAGGAGGTTACTATGATGCAGGGGACAATGTGAAGTTTGGCTTGCCAATGGCATTCACCATAACCATGATGTCATGGAGCCTAATTGAATATGGAAAACAAATGGCTGCCAGTGGTGAACTTGGTCACGCCATGGCTGCTGTTAAGTGGGGAACTGACTACCTCATTAAAGCCCATCCGGAACCAAATGTCCTCTACGGAGAGGTACATTAATTTTCTTCATTAACACTTGATTTTGGTTCTTGCTTCGGAGCGGCGGAGACGTGGAGTAATTAGACATGTCAAATGATGGGTCTAAATAGTTTAATAATTCTTTAACATTCTAATTATGTGGCCGTTTGACACCTTCTTAACAGTATTAGTGTGATGTTAACTGAGACCGGGGAAGCTTAATGCATAAAAAGCAAAGCAATCAAGCTAATTTGATATAATTTACGATGATAATATTTTTTTAGTTAGGTCTTTTGTTTCAAAAGTTTGATGTAAATGTAATTAAATGTGTTTGTTTGGTTAGGTAGGAGATGGGAACAGTGACCACTACTGTTGGCAAAGACCCGAGGATATGACCACTGATAGGCGGGCCTACAAGATCGACCCAAGTAACCCCGGGTCGGATCTTGCCGGAGAAACCACAGCTGCCATGGCTGCCGCCTCCATTGTTTTCCGCCGCTCTAACCCTGCCTACGCCAGCGAGCTCCTCCACCATGCCTATCAGGTACATCATAATCATTTCTCCTTTGAGTGGCTATAAGTTTCTTGAGTAGGAGGAAAACAAAAACAAAGTTTGGAATGGACCACTTTCGGTGTATTTTAGTGAAACCGTTGTGATAGTTTTGCGCATGATAGCCAAAACTACCACAGTAAAGAGGCAGTTACGCTAGCCTCCTTTTTGGTCAGACTGGTCGGTGCGTCTTGTCTCGCGCAATTTAGCTTTTGCATTTATAGCATAAATGAGTTACCTACTCTTTTTTTTTTACTGTTGCTCAGACTAGCGTGGGAGTAGTAATTATTTTTTTTACTCTTATTTTAGTAAGATCATATAATTATAAATAATAAATGAAAAAAATAAATGACATGTGTATAAGAATTTATTATTTTTATCATCTTCGAAATTGGAATTAAATGGGGTGAGGTTTATAATCGGCGCATAATTGGGATCATGGGCGTACATCACCCGTCAATCACGACAGAGTCTACCACGGGTAACGCTTAGTTACCGTACAGATCTATGTACAATCAAATCTCAGCCGTCAGTTTGAACGATCCATAACTAGCCTATGAGTTTGTCGTTTGTCACGTGCCCATGCTGTCGGTGCTGTGCTTGGGCCAAACATCCCATCTTACTTCCTGTGGCTTTTGCTTTCAATCAAAATCTAGATTCCCAAATTGCCCTTGTACTCTTCCGTTTTATTACATAGATTAGTATCAATGTTTAACATTTATTTATTTTTTATTGCAGCTGTTTGATTTTGCGGACAAATACAGAGGAAAATATGACAGCAGCATTACTGTGGCACAAAAATACTACCGTTCTATTAGTGGCTACAATGTAAGCGATTTTTTAACTCTTGAAAAATTACTAATTTAAATATTAATTATTAGACAATATGAAATTAATTTGATTGATTTTGGTATGCAAAAGGATGAATTGCTCTGGGCTGCTGCATGGTTGTATCAAGCAAGTGGCAATCAGTACTACTTGGACTACCTTGGCAAAAATGGTGATGCAATGGGTGGAACTGGTTGGGGCATGACTGAGTTTGGTTGGGATGTTAAGTATGCTGGGGTTCAAACTCTCGTTGCCAAGGTATATATATTTTCATTATAATCTAATTGTACCATTTGATACATGTAGTAGTTTTGGGTAGTAAAAAATCATAATAAACGAAAGAGATTATAGCAGTAATATAATTTTAAATAATATCATGCCAGGTCAAGTTGTATGACTAGACCGCAAGTGTGACTAGGCAGCAAGTGAAATTTTGATTTTCAGCACAGATAATATCGTAGTACCAAACCAAGTATTCGAATTCGATGTTTTTCTAGCTAATTGACATTGTTATATCTCTCTTGTTGTTGCAGTTCTTGATGCAAGGCAAAGCTGGTCATCATGCCCCAGTCTTTGAGAGGTACCAAGAGAAGGCTGAGTACTTCCTCTGTTCGTGCCTCGGAAAGGGCAGCAGGAATGTTCAAAAGACGCCCGGTGGCCTAATTTTCCGCCAAAGGTGGAACAATATGCAGTTTGTGACCAGTGCTTCCTTCCTTGCCACTGTTTACTCTGACTATCTTGCTTCCGCTGGAAGATACATGAAATGCTCTTCAGGCAATGTTTCACCATCTCAGATTCTCTCCTTTGCTCAATCTCAGGTAATTTTACTAGCATTTTGATATCATCGCTTTCATGTAATAATGCAAGTATAGTTTATGGTAAGACATTGATGCAAACGAATTTGACATTTTGATACTTCAAAACACTTCAGGTAGATTACATTCTTGGGGACAACCCAAGAGCCACAAGCTACATGGTGGGCTATGGTAACAACTACCCACGACAAGTGCACCACAGGGCTTCCTCAATTGTTTCCATTAAGGTTAATCCCTCATTCGTCAGCTGCCGTGGAGGTTATGCTACTTGGTTTAGCAGGAAAGCCAGTGATCCAAATCTCCTGGTTGGAGCTCTTGTTGGTGGACCTGATGCCTACGATAACTTCGCTGATCAGAGAGACAACTATGAGCAAACTGAGCCTGCTACTTATAACAATGCTCCTCTGCTCGGTATATTGGCAAGGCTAAATGGTGGTCATGGGGGATATAACCAGCTTCTTCCTGGTATATATCCTATATAACCATTTTATTTTAAAATTTTGCTTTTGCTAATCGCATATAGAGTCCTTTCCTGTAAATTATATTGATCATTATCATTGGACTCGTGTCAACAGTGGTAGTTCCAGCTCCTAATTCTGTTGTCAAGAAACCAACTCCAGCACCACAACGCAAAACTCCAGCTCCAGGTATCTCTATATCCATTAAATTTGACATGCTTTATCATTGGTAAAAGCATATGTGAATGATCAAATCTAACCAATAGTTTGTTCTGCAGCTTCATCATCTGTTCCAATTGCCATAGAACAGAAGATTACAGCTTCATGGAATGCGAAGGGACAAAAATACTACAGATATTCCACCATAGTGACCAACAAGTCACCTAAGACTCTGAAGGATCTCAAGCTTTCAATAACCAAGCTTTATGGTCCTTTATGGGGTCTAAATAAGTTGGGCAATGTATATGGTTTTCCATCATGGCTTAACTCCTTACCTGCTGGGAAAAGTCTAGAGTTTGTCTACATTCATTCTGCTGATCCTGCAGCCGTCTCAGTTTCAAGCTACACACTGGCATAAGAAAGTATGAAACTCAATTACAAGAAAAAAAAAGTATTAAAAAAAAAAAGAAAAGATTCTCATGGTTTCTGGGGTTGTGGTATAAGATTTGTGCAGTTATACAAATGCAGTCCAGAAAAGGTTTCTTTTTATTTTCCTTTTCTTTGGGGGGAAGTTATTCAACTTTACTCGTTGATTTGGCATCTGTTAGGATTTTAGATGATATTAGACTAAATAAGGTTGGAGGTTTGAGGGGAAAGGAGTGAAGAGACGATTTAAAAACAGGTGCTCATCCTCTTTCTCCTCTACTCTCTAGTTTTATAGATAGATTTGCAAGAAACAGGTAAAAGAGTGAGAGTTGAGAGTGTAAGAAAAATGTCTTCTCAATAGATTGCACGGAGTCTTTTCTTTCTTTGTACTTCGAAACAGCTTTGGGTTTCCTTTTTTGATGTTGTGATGACTTGTAAGCACTTTGCAACCGTTTATATTTCGAATATGAATATAGTTTGTGCAATGACAGTTTCTCTGTACTTTGTGAACCTTATTAACAGATTTAAAAAGTGTTTCGTAGCTTTTATGAGCTCTTTACTACCTTTTGCTGTTCTTGCCATGTCTTCAATTTAATTTTCCAACTATTCCATGACTTCTCTATTTGTTTCAATGTATTTCAGGGCCATAATCCCTCTTCCCCTCAAAGCCTTTTACACTATCAAAACCTGTATAAATCCCAGTAAATTTTTAAAATCAGATTAGGTAGACTCAATCACAACAATTGCTTGAGAATTAGTAGTGAATTCATTATAGTGCAGATCTAAGAGGGGTTATTGTGATGTGTTGCAAAATAAGCTTTAACAGTGCAGAAATATCAGAATTCAACTTTGCAGTTTAACCGAGGAGATGCAGTGTATTGTTAATATACATGAAGGTTGAAGGAATTTTATGATGATTCCAACATTGCTTTATAAGCTAGATTGGCTCACTCGGACATATTCTTCCATCAGAGAGGCAGAGCTCCCTGTATGTGAAATCATGGTCTGCTCGGCTTGTGTGACTGCGTGTGACAATGATTTTTAACTAATAATTTAAATTGAATGGATTACCCAATCCTATATATATCATTCGTACCAACGTATTTTTCAGGTCAATAATTTTTTGGAGAACCAATTGCTACTCTTTTAACTTGCAAGGAGGATCCGAATAGCACTATTCAATTCTCTTTTTCCGGAACCTAAACAAGCAAGCATAAATCTTTTCAATACTTTGTATATGGCAATATTGGAGGCTTTTCGGGGAGAGAGGCAAATTCTAAATTATAGGAAGAACCCATCTAAAAGGAATTAAAAACCTTTTCAAGATCAAAGTTGCTTGTACAATTGTGCAGCAACTCATTTAACAGTTGAATCGAAAAGCAACTTGAAAAGAAAGAAACGGAAGCAACAAGGATGAAGAAATGCAGCTGTTATGACTTTTTCAGCAAAACTACAATAACGCTAATGTTGTCTTTGCTACCACGAGCCATAGCCAGCTCAGCTAGCATTGCTGCTGCCTCTGCGGCAGAACTTCCCAGACTTTCCTCCGAAAATCTTCTCCTTAGCTGGCCGTTGAGACTTCTACTTACAACTTCAGAGGCAAATTCGCTGGACACAACATCCCATAAGCCATCACTCGCTATTACCATAAAGCTGTCTAACTCAGTTCGCTCACTGACAGTCACTTCTGGCTCCGAGATCACGTATGGCTTCAAATATTGATTTCCTGCATCCGATGAAAAATTACGTCTATGTAGAGGAAAAGGGTACGTATTTGAAAAATCAACTTCATCATCACTTCAAGTCCCGCTATTTATGCATTGTATTGATAAAAAAAATCGAAACTTTTCAATCAATAAACATTAATTGGCAAAGTTCACATACATACCAGTTGATCTCGAAGTAGCACGAATTCCCAGGACGCGGCAACCGATCCAGTTTACACCTCTACCTCCAGCCGCTTCCACTCTCTTCTTCTCATCGGGCATGTCAGGCTGTTGAAGAAAGTTTAGAATCAATGAATATAATCAAATCATATGATATAATATAATAAAAATAATATTATATATCTAAAAATTCTGTCTCAAATGAAATAATCTCCGTAAATTGTAATCTTTCACAAGGTAAAGATCGTTCAAAACATAAATTTAGCTGAGTAATATTATTTATATATATATAAATAAGGCGATTAATTAGTGTGAAAAATGTGCGACACTTCACCTCATGATCAGTAGATAGAGGCACTGCCACGTCACCACCACGACACAGAACAGCCCTTGAGTCCCCGCCGTTTGCTACCACCAACTCATCTTTTCCCACCATAACAACCACCGCGGCGCACCCTATACTCCTTGCAGCAGCCGCTTCCGCCTTCCCATCCTCCTCATCATCACCAACACTTATCTCCTTATCCATCTTCATAAAAGACGCGTTCATCACCTCCTCCCAGTACTTCAATCCCCCACCAACACCACAACCTGACTTTCTTCTCTCCACCTCCTCCGCTATTATCAAATGCAATCTTTCCCTGCAAGCGTTGGCCGTCTGTGCCCCACCGTGCCCGTCATACACTGCAAAGAAATCATAACCCTCGATATCTCCAATCGCAACATTCACAGCATCCTCCATCACTCTTCGCCGTCCAATCACCGATATCAAACCGTGAGACAGACTCCCACCGCTTCTCTCCTGTCCATCGTTTGTCGTATTCTCTCCGACTGCCACTAATGCACCGGTAGGTGTCTCTTCTTTCTTGGAGGAGCTTGCGGAAGAAGGCAGCGACTTCTTTAGCGAGATATTTGAAGCGTTGTCGAGCTTCATTTTTTTGTTTCTTAAAGTTGTGCTTGTGCTCGACTCACATGATGCTCTCTCCTTTACGCCTTTCTTTCCCTCCCCGACGCACCAATCATCCAAGCGACCAATCTCTGGTACTCTCAAGCTCTCCATTGTTGTTTCTTTCAATGAAGCATTCATAATTTTCTTTGTTTAAGTTTCTTGGAAAGTTTACGAGAGCTATCAACCATACATACATACATATGCATATATATAAATATATATGCATGACTTGAGCTAGAGCTACTACTCAAATGTCGTTAAAAGCAGGGTTTGATGAGATCGTGGCCGTTGGATCAGGGTACATCAGATAGTTGCCATCTGGACTGAAAAGACGGTTCCTTTTAACTTTACCGTTTGACCTGCGAAGGAGGACGTGGGCCGGTGAGATTGGAGAGGAGTACACGTGGCTTGAATGTGAGGATGATTTTGGCGGCGTACTATACTGAGCGAGTCGCAATTGAGTCCAATCAACGTCCTTTGTTTAACTCAGTGCACACGCATCACACACTTGGGCTCTGATTTGTGGGACTCACACACCCCGCCGTAGACGTAGCTGTATTGTGTGGGGAAGGGTCGAGGTCGTGAAATATCTGAGTTGTTTATCTACAAAACGGTAACGTTGCATGCGAGAGCGTCTTTTTCTTTTGGTATTTTGAGTTGTATTCGCCCTTAGCCCTTATATCTGTCAAAGTCCATCGTGTACCTCGTGCTACGTTCAATTTTTTATGGATTAATTTCGATGACGGTTAAGCGGAGAGCTCTTCATTCTTAATCGATAATGGTTTAAGTGTAGACTGTAGAGGCACTTTTGATTTCCAATTCATATAATATTCTCTTTAATTTCATAAATAAATTCAGGTGTATAGACACAAGTATTTAATGAGTTAACAAAACAGAAGTCAGAGTTGACAAGTGATTAATTGCTTGTTAACACGTCAATGCATATTACTAATTTGCTTATCAATTAGCCAGCTAATCGTTAATCATCGTTTACATGATTCATAATAGATCTAATATCCTATTAGGCTATTACTAATAATTAATAATTCATAGTTGCGAGGGACATGCGAAGTGGATGAAACAGTGGGTGATTCAGCAGCTGCCAGATTTTATCGTGCTTGGAATTTTAGTCGTTGTCTACTTTGTCTAGGAGTAGCTAGCTAAATGCATGTTTGAAAACAGGATAACGATGATGTGTTGTGTTGGGATTATAAACATATTATATACGTGTGTACGTGCGCGCTCAAACTGTTATAGTATAGATTCAGCTCATCAAAATACATGATACATACACACACATATATATATATGTGTGTGTGTGTTACATATATATATATATATGTGTGTACGCGCGTGCGTACTTAGATTTGTTATAGTATTATATGTGTGTGTATGTGCGTTGTCACGAGTTTAGAGGTAACCAATAAATTGGGCAGACCGTAACATCGCGCTCAAACTTATTATAGTATAGATTTATCTCATGAGAAGATATGACATATATAAGTGTGTTATATGCATAAAACTTGATATAGTATAGATTCACCTCATCATAATACATGACATATATAAGTGTGTTGACTAATATATTTGCACGCGCTCTCAGACTTGTTGTAGTATAAATTCATCTCATCAGAAGATGTGACATTTATAAGTGTGTTATGTGTACTGAAACTTGTTATATAGTATAGATTCACCTTATCAAAATACATGACATATATAAGTGTGTTGACTAATATATATATATATACATATACATATTTCACTTTTGTCCTATTCACATACCTTTCATCTATTGATGAATGATATTTTGGTTCATTCCAAATTTAAGAGCTTCTGAGCTCATCGATCTCTCTCTTCATTTATAAATATGCATGCACATTTATGCATTGTTGTGTTTCTATATGCTCGCACGCACACAGCCAAATCGAATCAAGCCATGCCCATTTCGTCATGGGTAAAGATAAAGATTTGATCAGCCGAATGATTCCCTCCTGGACGATTACAATCGAGAAAAATAGACCAAGAGCTGCGAAGCCCTCTTATGTTTATGCCAGCATACATTGAATATAACAAACAATTAATTCGTATTGGTTTTCAACAACGGAAAATTAAATCATTTCCTCATCAATTTTCTTCTGTCAGTCTTTCCACGCATATTATACCTTTAAGTCAATTATTGAACTTGGACTGCAAAAGTTCCACTAACCAATTTTGCTAGATTTTGCCGCAAAATTTGACACGTTTCATTGCGAAATGTTAAGAATTGTTGTTTTCAATCCTTATTTTCTGCCTCTTCGGTCTCTATTTTTAAATACACGCATTTAAAAATTTTAAACTCATATATTTATCTCATCAGACCTCATTTAATTCTCAAAACACTCTTTTAATGCATAATTAAAAATTTTTCGGTTCAAAAAATAAACGGCAGTAAGAATTGCTCAAGCTAGTAATTGACTGGGGAGAAAAGTTGAGAGCATGCAAGAGAACGAGAGAGCAAGCTGTTTCCAATATCCAATATATGGCTATGGCGTCCACTTGGCAACTCTATTATGCTGACGAGTGCAGAGGCAGGTAGGGAAAAGTGCTTTATAAGTGGAGTGAGTTGAAGCAAGTAGAGTTGGGAAGACAGCGAAGATATATTCATCTCCAGAATTAGATAGGAAAACCTTCATTTTAAGGCCATTTAGTTTCGGTTTCTTTAAGTATAGTTTATTGAAATAGATATTTGAGAGTAGAGCTTTTAAAAGTAAGCTTTTATTAAAAAGTTGTTATTTATTTTATGAGATAAATATAGAAGTACTTATTATAATTAAATTATTAAAATAGCGTTTTAGTATGAGGAAAAAACAAAGTATAATATTTAAAATTAAAAGAAATTATACTTGACATTTCAAAACTTAAAAAAAGAAGTTCAAAAAGAGTTTTTTTTTTCAAAACTCTTAATTTTGAGATTCTTATAAAAAACATAAAATAGCTTTTTAAATGTTCTATAAGCTCTTTTTGGATAGCAATCAAGTGACATAAAATAAAGTTAGAAGAGCTTTTAACATTAAAAAAGCTCACATCCTTTTCAGTTTAATTTAAGGTCAGAATTCAAAAATCAGGGGATAATTTGTAATTTTAAATCTTGCAATGGAGAATTTGTAGTTCTCTTAACGTCGGAGGTTAAATTATTAATATCCCAAAAAAATATGAATAAACATGCTCTGGGTTAATTCTTCATTCTGCCATCAATGATCTTTAGATTTTTATTTTTTGGTATTTCAGTGCCATCATTGGGGCCCATGAAAGGCTTGGAGGTGATATTCCGACCAGTGTTTCTTGTGCTTGTTTCTATGAAGCTATTAGTTCCTATAATAATATATATTTATCAAGAATTAAATTTGGTGTTCAAGAGTTAGAATTTTGCATTCAAAAGCTGAAGAGTTTGAAATTATAGACATAAATTACAGTCTCTTATAATTAGGTCTGTGTATTTAAAATTGTTTTGTTATCTTCAGTAATTTTAGTTTAGAGCAAAGTTGCAAGTAAAAATTAAAATAAAATAGGGGCTGAAGAGGTGAAGAGTGGAGGATGAATAAAATAATTTAATAATTTATTACATACGGAGAATTGAGACAATTTGATTAAAATAAAATACAGGCCCATAGAGGCTGGCTGGGCCAGTCCATCCTAGCAGCCAGTCCAGCCAGCCCAGTCAACGGCCCAACTGAGGTAGTTTTATTAATTTTGTAGTCTTTTATCAAGAATAAAAGAAGATACAAAAAGTTGCAGAGAAATCGGTAATGGAAGGCGAGAAACAGAGTGAATTGGTGAGGTTATGCATAGAAGCAGCGTGTGTAAGCCGAGAAAGCGTTGAGAGATGGCGGAGACAGAGACGTTCTCTAGAGAGATTGCCGTCTCATCTAGCCGAGTCCCTTCTTCACCAGCTCCTCCATCGCGGCCTCCTCTTCCCTTACTTGCTAGAGTACGCAATTTCTCTTGTTTTTATCAAAAACACAGATATTTGAACTGGGATTTTGTTTGGGTCCAATAAAGTAGACTTTTTTATTTTTATTTTTATTTTTTCTTGTAGAGTTTTCAAGCATTGTGTGGAGGCAATCGATCTCAGCGGTGAGAAATCTGTGGACGCAGAATGGATGGCATACTTGGGCTCATTTCGTTACTTGCGTTCCTTGAATGTTGCTGATTGCCATAGAGTCACCAGCTCGGCCCTTTGGCCTCTTACAGGTATGTATGCTCAAGCTCCACTCAACCTTATTCAATTGGTTGTAAGTATGGTTTTATGATTTGTTTAGTAGAAAATTTCTTATGTTCCAGCGCATGTTTCTGCCTGGTTTTAGGGATGACAGGTTTGAAGGAATTGGACCTTTCAAGATGCATGAAAGTCACTGATTCTGGCATTACACATCTACTATCCATTCCAACTTTGGAGAAGTTGTGCCTTTCAGAAACTGGTCTCACTCCAAATGGAGTTGCCCTCCTCTCATCACTTAAAAACTTATCTGTTTTGGACTTGGGTGGTTTGCCTGTCAGTGATCCGGTGCTGAGTTCTTTACGGGTATTGTTCCTTATGTAACTTATGGACATGTATTGTGTAAAATTTCCTATCTTTTCATGCTTTTACCATGCCCCCCATTTTGATTAACTAGACTTTACATGATCTTATATGATCCTGAAGTTTGTTAGCTTTTAGTTGCTTTCTTATTAAACTTCCGGCCATAAAAAATTATGGACATAATGCTTTTGTGGTCCTTTTGAGTTATGACGAGTCATTTCTGGCTTAAGTTTATGCTAATCCGTGGTTTCTATCACGGTGAAAAATTGGAAGTAATATGATCTTAGTAGCCACTACTTTGGAAAAGTCTGATGTCCAAAATGTTTACTGCTTAAAGTGCAAGTTCTTTAGTTGAAATGATTGGTTTTGGTTGTCTTTTTAGGTACTGACAAAGCTGCAATATCTTGACCTTTGGGGGAGTGAAATATCTAACGAAGGGGCTGCTGTTCTTCGTATGTTTCCAAAGTTGAGCTTCCTCAATCTAGCTTGGACCAATGTTACAAAGTTGCCAAAAATGTCATCTCTAGAATACTTAAATTTGAGTTGTTGCAACATTGATTCTATACTTGAAAAGAATGAAGATAAAGCTCCTTTAGCAAAAATTAACCTCTCAGGAGCTACTTTTGAAAATGAGGCTGAAGCCTTTTTATATTTAGAAACAAGTTTCCTGACCTTCTTGGATGTGTCCGGTTCTTCCCTTACTAAATTCTGCTTCTTACCACAAATGAAGACACTGGAACATTTGGATCTCAGCTCAAGCATGATAGGAGATGATACGGCTGAAATGGTTGCATGCATAGGAGCAACTTTGAGAAATTTGAATCTCAGCAACACGAGAATCAGCTCTGCCGGATTAGGGATTTTAGCTGGTCATCTTCCCAATCTTGAAATTTTGTCGCTATCTGTTACACCAATAGATGATGTTGCCTTATCTTACATTAGTATGATGCCCTCTTTGAAGTTTATTGACTTGAGCAATACGGACATCAAAGGTATTAATTCTTCAAAGCAGTTGTCGGAAATTGTCCTATCATCATTTTAGTTTTCCAATTTAAAATTTTTGGTTTGACTTCTGTCAAATTGAAATGTCCTTGATCTCTCATATTTCTATCTAATAACTCAAGTTTGTGAGTCTTCTATTCTGGTTATAGCCTTAGAGTTGTGTAATTTATGCAATGTGTATGTTTGCGTGATATTTTCTTCTGGACTCGCAGGTTTTATCCTGGGGGTGGTTGCTGAGATGGATCCGGTACTCTCACTCACAGCACTGCGAAGTCTTAATCATTTGGAAAGGTTAAATTTGGAGCAGACCCAAGTCAGTGATGCAGCTCTACAACCGTTATCAACCTTGCAAGAACTAAGTCATTTTTCTGTCAGCAGTGCTGCTCTTACAGATGTGTCTCTGGACCACTTTTCATTGCTACCAAAGTTGACAAATCTTTGCATACGTGATGCTGTGCTAACAAATTATGGTCTTGGCTCATTCAGGCCACCAAAGACACTAAAATTGCTGGACCTGAGGGGATGCTGGCTTTTAACTGAGGATGCCATCTTGTTGTTTTGTAAAATATATCCCCAAATTGAAGTAAGGCATGAACTTGTTTCTACCTCTCCATCAGGTAAAACTAGCTCTAGCCGCCCATCTCCATCACGAGTATCTTCGATGACTTCGCGAATGAATAAAAGCGAGGAACAAGTATCAATATCTCCATCCTTTGTAGGTGAGAATGCTTCCGCTATCATTTTCTTTTCTACAAGATGGAGGTTCATCCATTTTGTCTTATTGACTTTGCCACTTTTATGTAACAGATCAAAGATTAAAGTACAGCAGAGAGGCGTTACTTGAGTTGCAGTATTCATCTTTGTCTATTGCATTGTCTAACGATACTGGGACACAAGCTGTGATGAGGATGGAATGAATCCGTCTCTGTTGTAGTCTTCAGCGCCCTGTCCTACTTGAAGTGATAAATTTTCAACATGGTAAAAACTTCTATATTTGTTCATGGTAATACAAATTTAGGATTGGGACGTTAAGCTTTAGCACGTAATCTATCTATCATTTTTGTGACAAAGTATGAAATGCTTGCTTTTTGGCGCACATATGTAACATTTTATCACACTTGAAAATTTAAGTTCGTAATATAATAAGAAAAAACCTGTTTACGTAAAAGTTTATAAATTTTGGATTAGAATATTAAAATTTCAAACGTAATCTATCATTATTGTGAGCCGAGACATAAAATTTGCTGTGGTTAAGAAATATAACCTTTTTGTCATACTAATCGTGTTTTGATAGCAATGGCTGGTTCTATAATTAAGAAAAGATAGAAAGCGTGCCGCTGCGTCGGCTGGTATATTATGCTGTCCGTCTTGGTTGTTGACAGGCAGCGACTTGAAGAAAATTGGGACGAATGACAGCTATCACTCATAGTTTCAAGAATGGTTTAAAACCGCAGTGTCCATTGAAGAGAAGATATTAGTACTTAGTATTTATCAACCGTGGATAGTGGCGGTGAAGTGAGTAGAGACAAGGTAAAATGTAAATTTATCAGAGAGAAAGATGACATCGTTAACCTCAATTGACAAGAAACACACTGCTCAGAGAAAATAGTAGCTAGATTTCTCAGAAGTTTCGCGCCTCCGCAGAGCCTGCGAGAGCAGAGTAGCAATGAAAGGGTGATAGGCGTCTTGTCCAGGAGAAACTCTTTCTGATCTCAGCTGCACCACACATAGCCAGGCTAACGTGATGCAAGAAATTAATATGAGACTGAAAATTAAAGATAGATTTTTAAGCTTTTTTTCTTCAGCTTTTTCAGCCTCTTATTGACTGCCTACACCACATAAACTGCAGCAAGAGGCATGAAAAGACTCTCTCCTTATCTAGGCATCTGGGCTTCATCTTTTGCTTGCTTTGCTTTGCTTTGCTTTGTGCTTGGTGAACAATATCCTCAGCAAGGCCTGCAAAATTTACCATTTTGCCAAACAATTACAAGGCCATGGCATCCGGACGTTGTAGTAATTCGACGAAAATTTATGTAATGCCCGGGTGTACTATACATTTTAATTATTAAATAATAGTCAGTCTCATGCAATGCAACAGCCAACAAGAGACGTTATGCTTCTTTTATATAGTCAAAACTTCTACTTCGACAAAAAAAGAAGCAATTTTAGATTGTAATGTTGAACCTCACGTTGTAATTTATCATTCTTTGTGTCAAAGCACATAAAATTTAGAGGCAGTTTGTTTTCTTCCACTTATCACTTAACACTTAAAGTGTTTAGATTTCAATCTTAAAATTTTTGTTTGTTTTTTCATTTAGCTCTTTTTTTAAGTGATAAATCACTTAATTGAAAAAGTGAAAATTTATCATTTTTTTAATTACTATTTTCTAAATAAGGTGTTAAAAATTTTATTTCATAAATATCCCTACATATTGAAATAATATAAAATTTATCAAATTTTTTAATCATTATTATCCAAATGAGTTGTTAAAAATTTTATTCCATAGATATCTTTTTATATTAAAATAATATAAATTTTATCAAATTTTTATTTATGAATATTATTTTAATTTATTAAAAGATACAATTTTTTGTATATTTGTGATTATTTTAGTATTTATTATCAAATTGTTATATTATTTATTACTATATTTATAATTACCATGTTAAAATATGATAAATATTTTTTATAATTGGTAAACTTTCATTTATTTCTATTCAAATTAATTAGCTAATAATATGTTGAGTAATAATTATTAAAAAATTTGATATCATTATAAATAGCAAGTTTTAAAATAGACAATATATTTGATAGAATTTTATTACATATTATAGGAACAGTTTTATTGAAACTTCAAAAGTTATTTATTAGATTGTTAAGGGCATTTATTTTATTTAACAGTGTAAATTTAAAGTAAAAAAATTAATATTTAATATTGTCATTTAAAAGATCATATTAGCTTTTTTTTTTTTAAGTTTATAAAATGAAAAACACTTTAATTAATAGAATTAATCTTTTATGATTCAAAATATGGTCCTCAAAATATAATGGATAAAATACTACTTTTACAATTTTAAAATAAACATTTTATATTTTAACAAGGGTCAAAAAAGTCACATTAAAGATAAAATATTTTTCTTACCCTTTTTTTAAGTGGTATCTAAAAAAGTAAACAAACTTCCTATTAAGTGGTGTAAATTAAGTTCTAAAAAGTGTTTAAATCTAAAAAGTATTTAAGTGATTGAAACAAACACCACCTTAGTCTACAATAAAAAATGATTGTTTCTTATCTCAGATGAGAAATATTTTATCATACTCAAAAGCATATACTCTTAATATGGTCAACATCTTGCATAAAAATTTACAAATTTTTTATTTGAAAATTAACTAAATTTTAGTATTATGTATCACTGTCCTGACCTAATGCATAAAATTTGTCCCAGGTTAAGAAATATAACCTTTTGTCTTCATTTAAAGCGCTCCAAATTTTACTTGTTCCTGTATTACTAGCATTTTTTTTAATGCACTTGTATACCAGCCTAACACGCATAGAATATATTCTACACAAATAAAATAATTTAAATCATATAAATCAAGTATAACATGGCCAAAGGTACCATAATTAAATTTACTTTTGAGTACACATATAAAATTTAAATAAGTAAACCATATGTACAGTCTTAAGATGAAAAACAACTCAATAAAAATTGAAACTAATAGCACATGGTACATTCCTTGGACATCCTAGAAAAGAATTTCCTTCAGAAAGGCTACACCATGAACAAGCCTACTCTAGAAATGCAGTTCAGAGTCTAGTTTGTGGTAACTAATGTTGGTTCGGTAATTATTTCACAAACTGAATTTGAAGTTCACAACACAGACGCTAAAATTGCAACAATAATCCATACTCTTGAGTTTCTTTAACATATCTCAGCACTATTTTACATGCTTGCCATTGTAAAACTGTTGGAGCCTTAAGAAATTGACTCAATTTGTTGACAGCAAAGGCTATATCCGGTCTGGACATTGATAGATATTGAAGGGCACCAATAGCACTTCTATACACACTCGGTTCTTTAAGTAGCTCACTGTCAGCAGTTGATAGTTTCACATTTGCCATCATAGGAGTCTTAGCTCCATTAGCTTCTGACAAGTTAAACCTTTTTAACAAATCTTCTGCATACTTTCTTTATGACAGGATTAAGTAATCTTTGTTTCTGTGTACTTCAAATCCAAGAAAATAGCTGACTTCTCTAAGTGTCTTAAGTGAAAATCTTTTGTTCAAGTTACAAATAATTTGCTGAACTTAAACTTTGTCACTGCCTGTGACCAGAATATCATCAACATAGACTAATAAGAGAATGATTTGATTGCCATTATGTTATATAAACAAGCTTGTATCAGCAATAGACATTGTAAACACCCACTGAAGCAGAGCCTCCTTCAGCTTGTCAAACCAAGCACGAGGAGCCTGCTTCAATCCATAAAGAGACTTATTGAGTTTACAAACAAAATCTGGTTTGGTGGAGTCTACAAAGCCTTCTGGTTGATACATATAGACATCTTCCTTCAGGTCACCATTGAGAAATGCATTATTAATGTCAATGTGTTGAATTTGCCAGTTGAAAGTTACCGCAAGGGATAGAACAACTCTGATTGTAGCTGGTTTGATAACAGGACTGAAAGTCTCAAAATAATCTATACCTGGAGCTTGTTGAAATCCCTTGGCTACTAACCGAGCTTTGTACCTTTGTATGCTGCCATCAGAGTTATATTTGATTCGAAAAATCCATTTGCTGTCCACAACATGTGATGCAGTATGTGCTGGAACTAAAGTCAATGTGTTATTAAACTTAAGAGCATCAAATTCAGTTTGCATATCTTTCTTCCAGTGAAGACAGGATAAAGTTGCAGAAACTGATCTAGGTGTAGATGTTTTTAGTGAATCAGCAAGATATACCTTGGGTTTAAAGATTCCATCCTTACTTCTTGTGACCATTGGATGACTAAGGTGAGATGGTTTAGACAAAACTTTGGCAGCACACTGTGTAGGGGATGAAACAACTGGAGCATTTTGTGGGGAAACAGAAGAGCTGGGAGTTGGAGGACAATGTTGAGATGGATTTGATGTATTATGCTCATGAGGGATAGGTAGATCATTATAACAATTGGCTTGAGAGTTAGAAGCATGGTGAATAGGAGTAGAAAAAGATGAACCAGGTAAAGGACTGGAGAGTGGAATAAGCTAATAAGAGAGAATGGTTGTTTGAGAAGTTTGATTTGAGCTGGAGGAAGAGTTTAAAAATGAACCTGACTTAAAAGGAAAATCCTGTTCATGAAAGGTTACACTTTTGGAAATATACACTCTTCCAGATGAATGTAAACACATGTAGCCTTTATGATGACTACTGTATCCAATAAAAACACATTTTGAAGTATGAAAAGAGAACTTGTGTTTGTTGTATGGTCTGAGGTTGGGAAAACAAGCACATCCGAAGACTTTTAACAGATTGAAATTAGGATGTGAAGCATAAAGTTTCTGATAAGGAGTCATAAGGTTTAAGGTAGCAGTTGGTAACCTGTTCAACAGGAATGTTGCAGTATGAAATGCATGCC
This sequence comes from Boswellia sacra, assembly GCA_013180625.2. Classification (NCBI taxonomy): domain Eukaryota; kingdom Viridiplantae; phylum Streptophyta; class Magnoliopsida; order Sapindales; family Burseraceae; genus Boswellia; species Boswellia sacra. The sequence goes on along the minus strand of SNVD02006955.1, from coordinate 1,001,412 downwards.
ACCAGAAGTTAAGTGGTAGAGATCCTTGAGCAAGAAGTGTAAGACCCATCTCTACTATTATTCTATGCCTTCTTTCTATCCTGCCATTCTGCTGATGTATATAGGGGCAAGGATGCCTGAAATGAATTCCTTTCTCATCAAGAAAAGAGGACAGAGGCTTAAATTCACCTCCCCAGTCAGTTTGTAGGCATTTAAGTTTATGGCAAAATTGTCTTTCAACCATAGCAAGAAAAAGAGGAAAGATGCTGGATACTTCTCCTTTGGAATGCATTGGATATATCCAGCTGTACTTCCTGAATTGATCAACAAATAGAAGATAATAATGGAAACCATCTATTGAAGTGATTGGTGCAGGCCCCCTACACATCTGCAAACATAATTTCCAGAGGGTGTGATATAATACTATTTGATATTGGATATGTAGAATGACATTGTTTACCCAATCGGCAGGACTCACAACTTATTTTGTTATTTATATTGCTGGAAAACAAGCCAGTAGTTTTGGCTACATGAGTTCACACTTGTACATTAGGATGGCCTAGTCTGTAATGCCATAGAATAGAAGGTTCATATTTATTTACAACACATGAAAACAGGGAAATTGCTTGTGAAGAAGCAGTACTTAATCCTGAAGAAAGAGAACTATTATTTGATCCAGAGCAGTTAACAGCAAGACTGACTTCTAGAGGGACAGATTATTGATGCTGAGAAGAATGTGTTGGAGAAGAAGTGATCTTATAAAGGCCATCTGCAAGATGTGCTTCCAACAGAGTATTTCCTGAACTTTTATCCTTAACAAAACAGAAGCAAGGATGAATTTCAAGCATAACATCATTGTCAGCCAGCAACTTAGATACACTAAGCAAGTTCTTAGTAATATGTGGCACATGTAATACCTTTTTTAATACTATAGGTTTAGAGTGCTGTAAAGCAAACAATGTTGCAGAACCAATGTGTGGAATAGAAATGTAATTACCATTTCCAACTTGGACTTTGTCTGAGCCATGGTATTCCTCTTTCATTTCCAGATTCTGTAGATTGTTGGTTATGTGGTCAGTGGCACCAGTGTCAAGGTACCAGGAGTTATCTACCACAGTGTTTGGAGCAACAATATAAGCCTGAGAGTTTGCTTGATTTGAGCTGTTAAATTGACTTGTATCTCTAGAGGTGTGATTAGATTGTCCACCTTGAAAAGAAATATCAAATCTATTATAGCATTTTAATGCCACATGACCAGTTTTACCATATAGTTGACACACAGGCCTGTTATTAGTAGAGCCTCTTCCACCATTATTGTTTCCATCTGCTTGAAATCTGTTTGATTGAGATCTTCCTTTTCCTCTGCCACATTAATTGTTATAACCAGCATTCTTAAAATTTTGAGAATTTGAATTAAACTGTCTCCTGGCTATATTAGCACTGTGATCGACATGTACAGCATGTGAAGAATGATGCTGAGCAAGTCTTAACTCATAGCTCTGTATCTGATACTGAACTTCTTCTACAGAGATGTATCCAACCTTGGAAGTTATATTGACTACTGTGGCATCAAACTCAGGTCCAAGTCCATTTAAGATATGTAGGATTATGTCTGATTCAGAAATTTCTGACCCTATAGCAAACAAATCTGAAATACTTTTCATTTTTAGAAAATACTCAGATACTGACATTGCTCCTTTCTTAGTTGTTTGTAATTCATGTTTAAGGTGCATGGATCTAGCTCATGATTCAGTATAATACAATCTTTCTAAAGTATTCCATAAAGACATTGCTAAATTGCATCTTACAACATATCCAAACATAGATTCAGTAATTGAAGAAAGCAACCAGCTCAAGATGAACTTGTCAATACGTTTCCACACTAGATATTCAGGATTAGGTTGTTTAATACTCTCACCAGATGAAGATGAGTTTTGAACAATTATAAAGGAAGGTGGACAAGACTTATCTCCATTAATATATCCTTTAAGATCATATGCTTCAAGAGTTGGAAGCACCTGTGAGCGCCAGTAACCATAGTTGCTTCTATGTAATTTGATGGAGAGTGAAGGTAGTGCTGACGACAGAGAAATAAGAGGAATAGAAGCAGATGAAGTGCTTGAACTTCCTGGAAATTGTGTGGTTATATTGATTAGATTCGGCACATCATGATGAGGTCCATGTAAAACAGAACCTGACATGTTTGGCATGAGATTTCCAGGAAAGTTCTCACAGTTTCTTGGAAAAGTTTCAGCTCCAGGAAATTTTTTAGCTCCAGTAAGTTTTGAAGATTGAGGATCAGCCATGTGATTTTAATCAGAAGGCTCTGATACCATGTTGAAAAAGGAAAGAATAACACATGTCAAATGGCACAGGACCAAGGTGAACAAGTTTTATGAATTCAAAACCTTTTAAATGCCAAGAATAACAATCAGTGTTGTTGGCAAAAACTTCTATTAGAGTTAATAATTATTCAAGGTCAAGACTTATTGACCAATTAACAAGGTATATGTACTAAAGTTAATCATCAACCTTTTTGAAATCATTATTCCCACAAAAGGTTATTAACCAAAAACAAAAAGATCATTGGAATGAGATAGAAAAGCAGGATCAATCGAATTCAATAGATGTATTTTACATTAAGAGCAAGTAAAGTACCAATACTCTAGCTTCCATTGTTAATCAAACTTTGAATTAAAGCTTTAACGAGTAAAAAAAAAAAAAACACCTTTTCATTCACACTTTCTAGTACGCATTTCACCCCGGCAATGAAAGTAACAATGCTCTCCCTCTAGAGCTGCTTCAACCATGCCCTCCTTCTCTTTATTATCCTTTCCCAGCTAGGCCTCCTGTCGGTAGATGAGTCAGCTATTTTATTCAAAAATTTGAAAAATACTTCATCGTCAACATCACCAAGGGCTTCACAAACTTTCACACATGCACGGACCCGTTCACCAGTTTGGCTAGGATGACATGCACAATCATAACTCCTGGCTTTTTTCTCAGCTTCCACTGAAGTTTCACCCATGTTAATTTGGCATGGCCCCTTCTCTTGGCTATTGCCAATCCCAGTGGATGCAAGATAGTTAGATATGAAGATTCTGGAGAGAAAATGTTTCCATGTTATTCAAGAATTAATTAATTACAACCAATACATTCGGTTTCTATATATGCTTCAATACTCTGCCTTCTAACTAACTCTAATTAACCAGAAGCTTACACAGCAAGCTATTCAATTTCCTCTAACAGAATTACACTTGATTTGACTATCCTACCCTTAAGCTATTTTTAATTCCAATTCTCTCCTTGTTGTGTTAATAGTCCCCCTCAAGTGCAGCTAGGATGATTGTTCATATCCTAGCAAACTTGCATCAATGCTGTTGGTTGCTCTTTCTGCAGTTATATCAGCATCATCTCCAAAAGTAACATTTAATCTTTCTTTAAGAAACTCAAATTTGATTCCAGTTAGAGCTTTAGTAAGGATATCAGCATTTTGGAATTCTGAAAGCACATGCTGAACTTGTAATTGATTTGCCAACACCTTTTCTTTAATGAAGTGCACATCAATTTCAATGTGTTTTGTTCTAGCATGAAAAACAAGATTTGATGCTAGAGATTCTGCTCCTTTGTTGTTATAATATAAGACTGGAACTTCAATTAGTTTAACACCAATTTCATGTAATAGACTTTGCAGCCAGAGTACTTCAGTTGCAGCAAGTGACATGGCCCGATATTCAGCTTCTGTTGAAGACCTTGCTATAACTTTTTGCTTCTTGGAACACCAGTAAATCAGATTGTCTCCTAGATAAACACAACATCTAGAAGTTGACTTCCTGTCATCTAGTGAGCTTGCCCAGTCAACATCACTATAGGCTTTAAGTTTAAATGACTGCACTGGTTTGAATATTAAACCATGGTTTGAAGTTCCTTTGATATACCTTAGTACACGTTTACAAGCCTGCCAATGTTTGACTGTAGGATGCTGTAGAAATTGACTTAACTTGTTTACTGCAAAGGATATATCAGGCCTGGTCATGGAGAGATACTGCAATGCTCCAATTGTACTTCTATACAAGCTAGTTGATCAAATTCTGTACTGTCATGTATTGACAGTTTGCAGTTGGCTTCCAAAGGAGACTGAATGCTCTTTGAATCAAGCATTTTGCACTTTTTCAAGAGATCAACTGCATATTTTCTTTGTGTGAGCATTATGCAGTTTTTAGACCTTGCTACTTCAAATCCAAGAAAGTAGTTGACTGATCCAAGAGTCTTCAAAGCAAAAGTCTGATTCAAATCAGAAATTACTTTTTGTATTTGATTACTATTACTCTCAGTCACCAATATATCATCAACATATACCAGTAATAATATGATTGTGTTTTCAGACTTGTAAACAAATAAGCTTGTGTCTGAACTAGAGGAGAGGAAACCCCCCTGAAGTAGGGCACTTTGAGCTTGTCAAACCAAGCTCTGGGTGCATGCTTCAAGCCATACAAGGACTTGTGAAGATGACAGACATAATCAGGTTTAGAAGCATCAATAAATCCCTCTGGTTGAGCCATGAAAATAGTTTCTTGAAGATCACCATTTAAGAAAGCATTGTTAACATCAATTTGCTGGATATCCCATCCAAATGTGACTGTCAGAGAAAACATAACTCTTATAGTGGATGGCTTTATGACTGGACTAAAAGTTTCAAAGTAATCTAAACCAGCAGTTTGCTGAAAACCTTTTGCAACTAATCTAGCTTTGTACCTCTGAACTGTGCCATCCGGATTATACTTAGTTCTGAAAACCCACTTGTTTTCAATAACATGCATATCAGGTGATGGAGGTACAAGTGTCCAGGTTTTATTACTTTGTAAAGCTTGAAACTCTTGCTGCATAGCAGCAAGCCATTTTGAATCTGATATAGCTTCTTGTGTAGATGCTGGCTCAAGAGATAAAGAAAAGGGATTTGTAGTGATGGTTGTATAAGCATGAGACTTTTGTTTGAAGATACCAGCTTTGGATCTTGTAATCATGGGGTGAGTATTAGTGAGAGGTAAGTTTGAGGAGGTAATTTGAGTGGTAGGATTAGTAGTTGAAGGTGAAACTGGTAAGGGAGCTGAACTAGGCTGTAAATTGGATGAAACTGGTGATGCATGAGATGGAGGAGAGGTAAATGTATGTGTTGTAGAAGTGGAAACAGAATCAGGAAGTATCTAAGGACCTGAGATGATGGGAGTGGAAGAGGCGGAAGAGGATGATGAATCTGTAAGGAAACCTGTCTTAAAGGAAAACTCAGTTTCATTAAAAGACACACTTTTGGCAATATAGACTCTGCCAGAAGAATGCAAGCAGAGATACCCTTTGTGAGAAGCACTATAGCCAATGAAGACATAAGTGGAAGTATGAAATGAAAATTTGTGAGAGTTATATGGCCTGAGATTAGGATAACAAGCACAACCAAATACTTTTAGCATTTTGTAATCAGGAGACATATGAAATAAAGTATAATAAGGAGATTGAATACTTAAAGCTGATGAGGGTGACCTATTTATCAGAAAAATAGCTGTGTGAAATGAGAACCACCAGAATTTGAGAGGCAGTGAAGCTTGAGCTAATAATGTCAGACCTATGCTCACAATTTGTCTATGTCTGCGTTCTACAATTCCATTCCGTGGATGAGTGTGTGGACAAGGGTGTCTAAATATAATGCCAAGGCTTTGAAGAAAGGATGCAAGAGGTCTATATTCACCCCCCCAGTCTGATTGCAAACACTTTAATTTCCTATCAAATTGTCTTTCAACAAGTATTAAGAACTGCTTGAACATATTTGAGACTTCAGCTTTGGATTTTAGGGGGAAGATCCAGATGTATCTACTGAAGTCATCTACAAAGCTTACATAGTAAGTATAGCCTTCAATAGATTTTACTGGAGAGGGACCCCAGAGATCAGAATATACAATATCAAGTGGATTAGCAGCTCTATTATTAGAAATTGGATAAGAGTCATGGCATTGCTTGCCAAATTTACAGGACTCACAAAAACACTCAGTGTTATTTACACACTTAAACAACTGAGTTGAAGAAGATAGCTTGTGCATTGTTTGGAAGTGTGGATGTCCCAACCTCCTGTGCCAAAGAATTTGATCACTTGTAGCTGATGATATTGTTGATGCTGCAACTGAAGGTTGTTATGAACTTGACAATAAAGAGAACAAAAAAATATGAGCTGAGGTAGGAATCAAGTAAGCTTGTGAGAACACACAATAGGTAGACTTACTGCTTGAAGTAGTTTTGCCTGAGATGAAAGGGACTTGATACAGCCCATTACTGAGAAATCCTTCCAGTTGAACCTGCCTGGTATCCTTGTCCTTTATATAACTCCATATTCATGAAATTCAACAGTAATGTTATTGTCCTTAATAAGCTGAGAAATGCTAAGCAGATTTTTAGTCCTAGCAGGCACACACAGTATATTATTAAGCTGCAAATAGGCTGAAGAAAATGGAGAATTTAAAGTGCCATAACCATAATGAGTTATAGATAGATGAGTACCATTTCCAACTTGAACTGTTTCAGAACCAGTATAAGTTTGTCCAGTTGTAAGCTTACTCAGATCTGATGCAATGTGATTTGAAGCTCCAGTATCAAGATACCAGGCTGGATCCTGAATGGTTGCTGGAAAGGCTATGAAACCTTGATTTTGCTAAGGAGATGATTGAGTTGAAGAACCAGTGTTAAAAGCTTGAGAAGTTTGATTGACATTAAAGGCCTGAGAGGATTGAGAAGTTTGTGGTCCTTGATAGCTGATATCAAATCTGTGATAACATTTTATCACAGTGTGACCTTGCTTCCCACAAAGCTGACAAACTGGTTTGTTCCCTTGAAAACTTTGAAATGAGTTATGACCTCTGCCTGAATAACGATTTCTTCCTCTTCCTCTGAAACCTTGATTATAAGTTTGCCTAGTGCTATTTGAAAATGAAGAGTTTGAACCACCAAGATTTGTGAACTGATTTGCAGTGAATTGAGGCAACTTATTAGCAACATTAGCACAATGATTCATAGTTAAAGTCTGTGTGATATTCAACTTTTCCAATCTCATTTCATAACTTTGCAACTGATGAGCTTCTTCCAAAGATATAGTGTCGGCTCTTGAGGTCAAATTAACAACAATAGCATCATACTCTGGTCCAAGACCATCAAGTATATGAAATAACAGATCTAAGTCAGTGACATCATGACCTATAGCAACTAGAGTGTTTGCTATTTCTTTCATTTTCAACACATAATCAGATATGGAAAGAGATCCTTTTTTGGTATTCTGAAATTGATGCCTCAAATGCATGGATCTAGCTTTGGATTCTGTCATAAACAACCTTTTAAGAACACTCCAAATTTCTACTGATGAAGTACAACGAACTACATAGCCATACATAGATTCTGAAATTGATGACAGCATCCAACTAAAAATGAATTGATCAACTCTTTTCCAGTTCAAGAACTCAGGATTGATTTGTGTTAAAACTTCATCAAAACTTTGAGAGGATCGAGTGGTGATTACCTTTGCTGGACAGGATCTTTCTCCAGTAACATATTCTTCAAGATCAAATGCTCTAAGTAACCATAGTTTCCTCTTTGAAGCTTGATTGATGAGCTTGGAAGCACTGTTGGCAAAACTAGAGAAAAAAAATTTATCAAATAAGATGAAGAGGAAGAAAGATCAGGATTTGAGGAAGCTGAAACTGGATATGATAAACTAGGAGCTGAGTTTCCTTCATTGTTTCCAGGAAAATTCGATCGAACATTTCCAGGAAAGATAGACTGAGTTTGATCTCCCATAGGATCGTCACTTGCTCTGATACCAAGTTAGATATGAAGATTCTGGAGAGAAAATGTTTCCATGTTATTCAAGAATTAATTAATTACAACCAATACATTCGGTTTCTATATATGCTTCAATACTTTGCCTTCTAACTAACTCTAACTAACCAGAAGCTTACACAGCAAGCTATTCAATTTCCTCTAACATAATTACACTTGATTTGACTATCCTACCCTTAAGCTATTCTTAATTCCAATTCTGTCCTTGTTGTGTTAATAAAGATTAATGGCAGCATCTTCTCTAGGAGGAGAACTAAAGCTATCCTCCACCACGTTGTCGCCCACGGAAGAAGGGGGTATCTCATTTGACATATGATGCAAGCCATCTGTGGCAGTGCTTTTACTGAAGATTTGGCTCAAGTGATCATAATTTCGTAGCCCCTTCTTAAATTCCCCTGCATTTGGAAATCTCTGCACTCATAGACAAATATTACTACAATTAAAACATGAATAATCTAGAAAATAGACAATATGTTCTTCTGTTTTATCCCTCCTTTACCCGAAGAAATTCATCCCAAACAGATCGTAATTGTATTCGTTTTGCTGTCCCAACCAAATCAAGGGGTAGCAATTAGAGCACCAAACATTTTATGATTTTTACGTAGACGTTTAAGCTTTGCCTTAAGCTGGTCTATGGTGAAATGGAAGCGGCTATCACGCAGCATTTCTGCCGCTATTTCCTTCCAGACCTTTGCAATATTACGTTTCTGGCCACTTTGCTTCCGTCTAAGTAAAATCCTAACAAATGCATCTCCATACGCGTTAGGCCATGGAGCTCTATCATTGCCAGTGGACGCCATTAGCTAACGAAGGGACATGCGAAAACTACCAATCAGAATTATGGACATTCTAGAAAAGAAATAGAAAAACATTTCATAATTGATTTATCCAAAACAAATGAAAAAATAAAATAAGTTTGAAAGACTAATAAAACATTTCATGATATGCGAGTGCGAAGAAAGACTAATAATTTTGATCACCCATTTTTTAAAAACCATTTTTTCGGGCTTTTGCCTTACACACGAATGATGAAAAAGTACAGCATCCTGTAAACTGAACTTGACAAAGGGACATGTATGTTAGATATGCAATAGAGTATCAGGGAAAATAAAAAAGAGTTGGATTGAATAAGCATTTCACCAGTTTGGCTAGGATGACGTGCACAATGATCACTCCTGGCTTTTTTCTCAGCTTCCACTGAAGTTTCACCCATGTTAATATGGCATGGCCCCTTTTCTCTGCTTCTGCCAATCCCAGTAGATGCAAGATTAATGGCAGCATCTTCTCTAGGAGGAGAACTAAAGCTATCCTCCACGTTTTCGCCCACGGAAGAAGGCGGTATCCCATTTAACATATGATGCAAGCCATCTGTGGCAGTGCTTCTACTGAAGATTGGGCTCAAGTCATCATAATTTCGTAACCCCTTCTTCTTAAATCCCCTTGCATTTGGAAATCTCTGCACTCATAGACAAATATTACTACAATTACAACATGAATAATCTAGAAAATCGACAATATGTTCTTCTGTGTTATCCCTCCTTTACCTGAAGAAATTCATCCCAAACAGACCGTAATTGTATTCGTTTTGCGGTCCCAACCAAATCCAGGGGTAGCAATGAGAGCACCAAACATTTTATGATTTTTATGTAGACGTTTAAGCTTTGCCTTAAGCTGGTCTACGGTGAAATGGAAGCGGGTATCAAGCAGCATTTCTGTCGCTATTTCCTTCCAGACCTTTGCATTACGTTTGCAGCCACTTTGCTTCCGTCTAACAAATGCATCTCCATGCGCGTTAGGCCATGGAGCTCTGTCATTGCCAGTGGATGCCATTCGCTAATAAAGGAACATGCGAAAACTACCAATCAGAATTATGGACATTCCAGAAAAGAAATAGAAAAACATTTCATAATTGATTTATCCAAAACAAATGAAAAAAATAAAATAAGTTTGAAAGACTAATAAAACATTTCATAATATGCGGGACATGTATGTTAGATATGCAACAGAGTACTTAAAAAAAAAAAAAAAAGAGTTGGATTGAATAAGCATTTCACCGATGAACAGAAGTAGGAAAGAGAGATGTTGAACGGAATCGTATTCTGCAACTGTACTGGTGTTGTTCACAAAGGGTAGTGGAAAGTTCATCTTGATCTCGCAGATGGTTGAGATAAAAAATCGGTATTTAAGGACTGATATTGGTTTATTTTGTTTGGAGAAAGCGGCGGTGACTTGAAGAAAATCGGGATGGGTGACAGCTATCACTTACTTGTAGTTCCAAGAATGGTTCAGAACTGCGTAGATGATTGAAGAGAAGATGTCAGTAATTTTGTTATTATTATCTATCAATTGTTGTTAATGGAGGTGAAACGAGCAAAGATCAGGAAAGATTTAAATTTATACGAGATGACAACATCAACATCAATTGACAACACTCTCAAGCAAAATAGTTGTTGATTTTGGGTTAGACTACAGTGCAGCCGATGTATGCATACATCGACTACTTTTACAATTTTTAAGGGGGTTTAAAAGTTGTGTTTACAACTTTTTCACCCCCTTTCCTTAAAAGCAGCGGTTGCACACATACAACCGCTGCACTCTAGATTTTGCCGTTGATTTCTCAGAAGTTTCGCGCCGCCGCAGAGCCTGTTAGGAGAGTAGCAGGCAGTAAAGGGGTGACAAATGTCTTGTATAGGCCTTAGCTATACTTAGCTTTACCACTACCATTATTAGCATTATAGTTACTGTATATTGACTGAAGCAAACCAGAGCTTTTGCTTATCTTGCTTGATCAACGACATCGTCAGCCCAAGGAACTTACCATTTTACTAACCATTTTACAAGGCCATGGCATCCGTACGTCATAGTAATTTGACCAAAATGTATATTATACTCGGGTATATTATATATTTTAATTATTAAGAATATGTTTGTTTTTTAATTCAAATCTGTTTTTTATGTTATATATGTTTTAATATATTTTATATTCAATATCAACTACATAACCTTTTCAAAATTAAAAATAATTCAAAATATTCACATATTCTTAAATTTAATTAAAAACAAAAATACAAAATCACAAAACGAACAAACCCTAAATATAATAGCTAGTCTACTTCTAATCATTCAAAGTTACACCCTTCTAAAAAAAACTAATATTTTAATTATCTTTCTCTCTTTCTCTATTTTATTTTTAAATTAATATCCTATCAAACTTATATTTTTATATATAACTATATTATATATAATATTTTTATTATGTCTTTCTCTTTATAATTTAAATGTATCAAATAGCATAAAATTAGTAAACTTTATATTTAAAAAAATTTTGTTTGAGCCTTCTTATTCTTTTTATACATTTATAGCCTTTTTGGGTAAAGTGTAATGGTTATTGTAAATTAATAATTTTTTAAAAAAATATAGAGAGATATCATAAAAGAAAAATTATTTTTAGTTTGACATAATCATATATTTCATATCTAAGAAAAATATTAATAATTCAATAAAAAGTTATCATGAAATTAATGTAAAAGACTTTTTTGCGAATTTCAAACATAGAAGCCGAATTTTTTATTATAATGCTAATCTACGAATATGAATAATAATATTTTTTTTATACATGACAATAGGATAATTCTACTATGTTTTTTTAAATATAAATACTCGTCAATGACAACAATTGTTATGTTTTATAGAATAAATTATTAAGTATTAGTATTTTATACTTTGATTATTGTATTAGGTTTATTTAATTTTGAAATATAAGATTCACTGTGTCTCCTATTTAAATATTTTTTTAATAACTTCTTATGTACTATTGATGTTTAAAAAATATTAATTTTAAAATAATAAAGGTGCCCCCTCTAAGATAAAATCCTGGGTCCGTCACTGACTGGGTGGATATGTTTTTCTATTTATGTGCTGGTTTCGAATCTGTGGTGGCAACCATACCAAAGAGCCAACAAAAAAAATAAAAAAGTTAATTTTCTTGAGCAACGAAAATCTTGTAAAGGTTTTAATAAGAATCTAATTATACATATGACGAGAGAAAAGAGTAAAAAGATAAATAAAAAAATAAATTAAATAAAAAAATTATAAGGCCTACAAAAGAACATATAGGAGAAAATCAACCAAGATCAATATCAGGCCATATCTTCTATAAATATTACCAACAGTTGAATAAAATCCGGATGAAAAAAAGAAAAGAAATAATTATTAAAAAAACACTAAAATTGCTGGACCTGAAGGGATGTTGGCTGTTAACTGATGATGCCATCTAGTTGTTTTGTAAAATATATCCTCAAATTGAAGTAAGGCATGCATGAGCTTGTTTCTATCTCTCCGTCAGGTAAAATTAGCTATAGCCGCCCATCTCCATCACAAGTATATTCAATGACTTCACAAACGAATCAAACCAAGGAGCAAGTGTCAATATCTCCATCTTTTGTAGGTGAGAATTGACACAACCCGCCCCTAGCTAACACGGGCGAATCGTGCCTAAAACTGTACTAAGAAAATCTGACTTTTTAAAATATGCTAATTTATGAAAAATTTGGCAGAGTTTCCCCTGTATTTTAGACTAATCCCCCTGCCAAATACACAAAATTCAACACTTCCAGAATATTTATATAACCACTAACTTCCTTTTCGGAACCTTAAGTCCATCTATTAAAATAATTATATCTCTAAAACAGTCTTTAGAAGAAAATATGACCTCCGGCCTCAAATATGATTAATTTCGATTCAAAAAGTTTACAACCAAAATTTTAAATATAAGTTTAAAAACTCAAACATGATTGAATAAACAAAAATGTCTGAAAGAAACTAAAACAAATCTTTGATACATATACGATATCAAATATTTACATATGCAAGAAAACCATCTACGATAATACAATAAGATATAAAAAAAAAAGAAAGTTTTCAAAACATCATCAAATGGCCAACCTCAAGCAGCTACTGGCGTTCCGACTGAACACTGCAATCTCCTGGGAAAAATGGTTTTAAAAAAAAATAGGGTGAGTATAAACTCAGTGAGTGGGATAGAGTCATTAAAATAGATAAAAATTTGCATAAGATAAAATAATACATCATAACAAGTAATTAACTAAAAATTCTGCTTTACTAGCATTGATTAGAAAACTGCTTCTAAAAGATACAAAAACGAGCTAATCTTTAAATAATCCATATGCCTTTCACAAAAATTAAATTTTTGATATAAAAATATTCTAAGGCATTTCCACTTGTATTCAAAATTCAATTTGATAACCGTATTATGGTTCTAAATCCCGTAAAACTCATTTCGCACTTTAAATTTCTAAATCATTACAGTTTCACTAATCAAGTACCCAAACTAATCTGACTGATCATGACCTGGCGGGGCTAGGATCGCTCAGGCCAAGATATCTCTATACTGATCCTACGCATGCGCGGAGCTGCCCCCAAAGGGCTAAACATCCAGATCACACGGCCCAAAGCCTCTATGTGTGCCTGAATGGGTCCCAAAGACCTCTATACTTTCACTAGCTGAATGAATTGGGTACTAGCTTAGTAAAACATAAAAATTCAATTCTTTACTTTTAAATCTCTAAAACATTAAACAATTCTTTCTAATAACAACATAGATAAAATTTGATAAACCATGAAATATGCTTCATACAAGAATAAAGGAATATCTGTTTACTAATATAATAAAGTTTCGCTAACAATTATAATAAAAATAGAAATTTATAAATTATAATTCAATTATTGGTAAAAATGTATGTTTTTCCCACTCACTATCTTGCGGATTAACTTGCGTGGCAACCTCTTCTGCGATCGGATCTCGGTATGAATTAGGAACCACAGTCTCACCTAAGGAGAAAGTCAAATAAAATTCTTTAATAGCACAAAACCGTAGTCTCACCAATAACATATTAATTCTTCTAATTAACTCCATTTCCACACTTTTTAAACATACCAATTCTGGTTCTCCGATTTTTAAAAATTAATTGACTCATTCAAATGGTCTAATATTTTATAAGGATCTTGTATACATAAATATCTAATACCATATAAAATTTCATAGCATTATATACTCATCAGGTATCTCAAATCCTTCATTTTTCCAGATACACAAATTCTGTAAATTTCCTTCCAAATCTGACCTCTCTCTATTCCAAAATACATGATAATTTGTACTAAATTTATAAAATCACAAAAATCTCCAGTTTTAAACTAGACATACATACAAACTCATATCCCAAATTTCATAATTTTTGAAGACCTCTAGATACCTTAATTAACTTGCCCAATACTGATTTTCTGCAGAAAAACTGAATTTCTAGTGGTGAACAGTAAACTTCGAAAATTCATAATAAATTGCATACTCCACATTTTTCAGTGAATCCAACTTTAAACAAATCCTTAAGATGTCTATTTTAACATATATAAATTTCAGAATTTAATACAAATCCAACAGACTGCTATAATTTTCGAAATTCGTACTGTTCACAGAATCCCTAATTTCCCATAATTATCATCAAAACTTCAATTCCTTCAAAATACAAGAAATTGAAGCTTAAATAAGCATGGAAATCTCATTTCTCTCTCTAGTTTCTCTCTCTATTACATCTCCAAATATCAAATAACCTCCTCCTAATATTGATCTAGAGATAGGATTGAAATTATATAATCTAATTAAATGAAGAGATGAAGAAATTACCTTAAAATCTTCAAATTCCTTAGAAAAAAATCAAAATTTTCTCTTGCTTTCTCCCCCCTTGTCTCACGTTCCCCCCCTCTGTCTTCTCTTCTGGATTTTTCTCTTTTCTTTTCTAATAATTCCTAATTATTGCTTTATATAATTGCATGAAAAATTGAAAAAAAAAATGACTTAAGGGCTGGGCTAAGATAATTGATGGGCTAGGCTTTTGCTAATGGGCTTTACAATACTACCCCCCTAAAAAAAAAATTTCGTCCTCGAAATTACTAACCTGAGAGAAAGAGATGTGGATACTGAGCTCGCATAACGTCTTCTCGCTCCCACGTAGCTTCTTCCTTCGAGTGATTTCGCCACCATACCTTAACCAAGGGAATAGTCTTGGCACGAAGTACTTGCTGTTTCCATTCTATGATCTCTAATGGTTCTTCTTCAAAAGTCAAGTCTTCTTTTAATTGAATTGGCTGCTGTTGAAGGATATGGCTTGGATCATACACGTACTTGCGGAGCATAGAGACATGAAACACATTATGTATTTTCGACAACTCTGGAGGCAAAGCTAAACGGTAAGCAACTGTGCCCACACGCTCTATGATCTCGTAAGGCCCAATATAACGTGGACTTAGTTTACCACGTTTACCAAAACGAAGCACACCTTTCCAAGGAGATATCTTCAAAAATACTTTATCTCCCACCTGAAACTCCAGATCTCTTCTACGCTTATCAGCATAACTCTTCTGTCGATCTTGTGCTGCCTTCATCTTGTTTCTAATAATAACTATCTTTTCATTCGTATCCTGTACCAGTTCTGGTCCCAATAGTCTCCTCTCACCCACTTCATCCCAACATATTGGTGTTCTACATTTCCTCCCATATAGAGCCTCATAAGGTGCCATTTCGATACTGGATTGATAACTATTATTATAAGCAAATTCCATTAGAGGCAAATAAACATCCCAATTGCCTTTAAATTCCAATACACAAGCTCTAAGCATGTCTTCAAGAGTTTGAATGGTACGCTCAGATTGACCATCTGTTTGTGGGTGAAAAGCTGTACTGAAATTCAATTTTGTGCCTAAAGCTTTTTGCAAGCTAGGCCAAAATCTGGAAGTGAAACGCGGATCTCTATCTGATATTATTGAAACAGGTGCACCATGAAGACGGACTATCTCTGCTACATAAATACTAGCTAGCCTATTCAATGAATAAGTAGCCTTGATAGGTAAAAAGTGGGCAGATTTTGTAAGGCGATCTACCACTACCCAAATACCATCATGACCAGCCATAGTACGTGGAAGTCCTACCACAAAATCCATAGTAATATGTTCCCATTTCCATTCAGGGATAGGAAGTGGTTGAGAGAGTCCCGCAGGTTTCTGGTGCTCAGCTTTGATTTGCTGGCAAACTAAACATCGAGACACAATTTCTGCAATATCCCGCTTCATACCTTGCCACCAATAATGTTCTCTCAAATTACGATACATCTTAGTACTTCCTGGATGCATTACATAGGCTGGAAAGTGAGCTTCTTCCATAATCTCTTTCTTTAATTCTTCAATGTTGGGCACACAAAGTCTATTTCCCATAACTAAGGCTCCATCATCTCTAACCGCAAAGTCTGATCGTAAGCCTTTCTTCACCTCTTCTATCAATTTCATTAACTGAGGATCTTGTATTTGTGCATCTCTAACTTTATTAATTAAAGTAGGTCTAACATGGAAATTGGCTAGTAGCACACTTGAGTCATTAATTGTTAACTCAATTCCCAAGGACCTCAATTCAATCAATAAAGGTAGATATGTCACCCTCAAATAGGCTATAGAGCTCAAGGACTTTCGGCTGAGTGCATCTGCTACTATATTTGCTTTACCTGGGTGATAGTCAATTGTGCAGTCATAATCCTTGATAAGCTCCATCCATCTCCTCTGCCTAAGATTCAATTCTTTTTGAGTGAATAAATACTTAAGGCTCTTGTGATCTGTGTAAATTTGACATGTTGCCCCATATAAATAATGTCGCCAAGTCTTGAGTGCAAATACAATTGCTGCCAATTCTAAGTCATGGGTAGGATAATTTTGTTCATGCTTCTTTAGTTGTCTTGAAGCATAAGCTATCACCTTCCCGTGTTGCATCAAAACACAACCTAACCCTTGTCTAGAGGCATCACTATAAATCACGAACCCCTCGTTACCAGATGGAAGAGTAAGTATGGGTGCAGAAGTTAATCGTGTTTTGAGCTCTTGAAAACACTGCTCACAAGCATCAGTCCACTCAAACTTCACCTCCTTACGAGTCAACCGTGTTAATGGAACAACAATTCTGGAAAAATTCTCAATAAATCTCCTATAATAACCTGCCAAGCCAAGAAAACTTCTGACTTCTGTTACATTAGTGGGTCTCTCCCATTTAATAATAGCTTCTATCTTCTGAGGATCTACATACACCCCTTCAGCTGATATCACATGTCCTAAAAACACAACTTTGTCCAGCCAAAACTGGCATTTGCTGAATTTGGCATAAAGTTGTTTCTCCCTCAAAGTCTGCAAAACTATCTTCAAATGTTCTGCATGCTCCTCCTTGTCTCGCGAATACACCAATATGTCATCAATAAACACAATAACAAAGCGATCCAAATAAGGATGAAATACTCGATTCATCAGGTCCATAAAAACTGCTGGAGCATTAGTCAACCCAAACGGCATTACAAGAAATTCATAGTGCCCATAACGAGTTCTGAAAGCAGTCTTAGGTACATCAGCCTCTCTAATCTTGAGTTGATGGTAACCCGAGCGCAAATCTATCTTGGAGAAAACCCTTGCACCTTGCAACTGATCAAACAAATCATCAATACGAGGAAGAGGATACTTGTTACGTATTGTCACCTTGTTCAACTGTCGGTAGTCTATACATAACCGCATTGTTCCATCCTTCTTTTTAACAAACAAGACCGGTGCTCCCCATGGTGAAACACTGGGTCTAATAAACCCCTTATCAACCAACTCTTGCAGTTGCACTTTTAACTCCTTTAACTCTGCTGGAGCCATTCTGTATGGTGCCATGGAAATAGGAGTTGTGCCAGGAGCTAAGTCAATTGTGAATTCAACTTCCCTATCTGGTGGTAAGCCGGGTAATTCTTCTGGGAACACATCTGGGAAATCTTGAACAATAGAAATATCTTCTATCTTTGCTTCACCCATTGAAGTGTCAATCACATGAGCTAGGTAGGCTGAACACCCTTTTTCAAATAATCGTTTAGCTTCAAGAGCAGATATTATGCAAGTAGAGAGGATTCGTCGATCTCCATAGAAAATAAATTCAGGTGTTTCAGGTTTTCTAAACACCACCTCCTTCTTGAAGCAATCGACAGATGCATGGTGAGTTGCAAGCCAATCCATTCCCAATATCACATCGAAGTCTCGGATATCTAAAGGAATCAAGTTTGCTAATAGATCATGATTACCCACCTTCACAATGCAATCCTTAAGAACATTTCCTACCAAGATGGAATCCCCAATAGGTGTGGCTACTGCTAAAGTACACTCCAATGGTTTCAAATCTCTATCAGCATACATAGCAAATATACATGAAACAAAGGAATGGGTGGATCCAGGATCAATCAAAATGTGGGCCTCACGACCAAAGATAGTCAACGTACCAGTAACCACCTCTGGTGTAGCCTGTGCCTGCTGCCGAGTCATGGCAAAAACTCGTGCCTGTCGAACTGGCTGACTACCCTGTTGATTATTACTATTTCTTGAGGTATTCATTTGGTTTCTAGCTGAAGAAGTAGATGTCCCGGTTTGAAGCCTCCCTGATCCTCTATCTTTCTGAACAAGGCTGCTACCTTGAGTTAAAGTAGGACAAAATTTCTTAATATGCCCTGTCTGACCACAATGATAACAACCAGGTCTACCAAACCGACACTCTCCCTCATGAAGCTTGCCACAAGTCTCACATAATGAGTACGGAGTCATTCTGGATCTGTCATCATGTTGTCTGCTCCCCTTTCTACTAATCCGCTGATCTCTAGAATTACTTCCCACAGATTGTTGCATAGCTCCCTGTCTAGAACTTTGTTTTTGCCCCTCTGGTGGACCCTGTCTCTGAGTACTCTTATAACTATCAGAATAAGCTGAATAACTGCCCCCTCTCTTGCTTGGTCGGTGGCTAGTACTATCAACTGGCCAACTCTGCTGACGTTTATAGCTTGAATCAGCTCGGTTAGCCTCTCCCAAATTTCTCTCAACTTTCATAGCAGCTTGGACTAACTTACCAAAGTCATCATAATTGTTGGCAGCAAGTACAACTCTGATTTCTCTACGTAATCCTTCTTCAAACTTTTTACACCTTTCCTCCTCATCAGCCACAATAGAAGGAGCAAATCTGGAGAGCTCTAAAAATTTCTTCTCATACTCCTCCACTGATCTGGACCCTTGAACCAGTCTCAAGAACTCACTACGCTTGATATCTTTGTACACAGCAGGAAAATAGTGATCAAAGAACTCCTTTTTGAACAAAGCCCAAGTAATAACTTCCTGTGATGGATAACGACGCTGAACTGACTCCCACCAGTGATATGCTCCACCCTCTAATAAAAATGTAGCAAAAAGCAATTTCTGCTCATCAATACACCCCATAACTCCAAAGATACGCTCTAGCTTGCTTAACCAAGCCTCTGCACTAGGAGGATCAACATTACCATCAAAGCTTTGACCACCCAACATCCTAACCCGCTCAATAGTGTTCTCTTCCCTAACACGCCCTTGATTTTGAGTAACAGTAGCAACGAGCTGGGCTAGTGCATCTACTGAGTGTATAATGATAGGAGGGTCACGGTGATTCCTATTCTCATTTCCTCTCGCATTTGACTGTCTTTCCTCTCCACGACTATGTTCATTTTCCCCTTCACCTTCAGGTGGTGGTGGAGAATTTGCAGTTTGGTTCAGTCCGCCCCTGGCTCTAGTGCGAGGTCTGCCTGTATGTTGGCTCATGATGATGCCTACAAAATATAACGCTTCTTTTATCATTACAAAACTATGTTTATGCAACCGTGAAAAACTTAACAAAATCTTAAAAACCATGCTCTGATACCAAGTTGACACGACCCGCCCCTAGCTAACACGGGCGAATCGTGCCTAAAACTGTACTAAGAAAATCTGACTTTTTAAAATATGCTAATTTATGAAAAATTTGGCAGAGTTTCCCCTGTATTTTAGACTAATCCCCCTGCCAAATACACAAAATTCAACACTTCCAGAATATTTATATAACCACTAACTTCCTTTTCGGGACCTTAAGTCCATCTATTAAAATAATTGTATCTCTAAAACAGTCTTTAGAAGAAAATATGACCTCCGGCCTCAAATATGATTAATTTCGATTCAAAAAGTTTACAACCAAAATTTTAAATATAAGTTTAAAAACTCAAACATGATTGAATAAACAAAAATGTCTGAAAGAAACTAAAACAAATCTTTGATACATATACGATATCAAATATTTACATATGCAAGAAAACCATCTACGATAATACAATAAGATATAAAAAAAAAAAAGCTCTCAAAACATCATCAAATGGCCAACCTCAAGCAGCTACTGGCGTTCCGACTGAACACTGCAATCTCCTGGGAAAAATGGTTTTAAAAAAAATAGGGTGAGTATAAACTCAGTGAGTGGGATAGAGTCATTAAAATAGATAAAAATTTGCATAAGATAAAATAATACATCATAACAAGTAATTAACTAAAAATTCTGCTTTACTAGCATTGATTAGAAAACTGCTTCTAAAAGATACAAAAACGAGCTAATCTTTAAATAATCCATATGCCTTTCACAAAAATTAAATTTTTGATATAAAAATATTCTAAGGCATTTCCACTTGTATTCAAAATTCAATTTGATAACCGTATTATGGTTCTAAATCCCGTAAAACTCATTTCGCACTTTAAATTTCTAAATCATTACAGTTTCACTAATCAAGTACCCAAACTAATCTGACTGATCATGACCTGGCGGGGCTAGGATCGCTCAGGCCAAGATATCTCTATACTGATCCTACGCATGCGCGGAGCTGCCCCCAAAGGGCTAAACATCCAGATCACACGGCCCAAAGCCTCTATGTGTGCCTGAATGGGTCCCAAAGACCTCTATACTTTCACTAGCTGAATGAATTGGGTACTAGCTTAGTAAAACATAAAAATTCAATTCTGTACTTTTAAATCTCTAAAACATTAAACAATTCTTTCTAATAACAACATAGATAAAATTTGATAAACCATGAAATATGCTTCATACAAGAATAAAGGAATATCTGTTTACTAATATAATAAAGTTTCGCTAACAATTATAATAAAAATAGAAATTTATAAATTATAATTCAATTATTGGTAAAAATGTATGTTTTTCCCACTCACTATCTTGCGGATTAACTTGCGTGGCAACCTCTTCTGCGATCGGATCTCGGTATGTATTAGGAACCACAGTCTCACCTAAGGAGAAAGTCAAATAAAATTCTTTAATAGCACAAAACCGTAGTCTCACCAATAACATATTAATTCTTCTAATTAACTCCATTTCCACACTTTTTAAACATACCAATTCTGGTTCTCCGATTTTTAAAAATTAATTGACTCATCCAAATGGTCTAATATTTTATAAGGATCTTGTATACATAAATATCTAATACCATATAAAATTTCATAGCATTATATACTCATCAGGTATCTCAAATCCTTCATTTTTCCAGATACACAAATTCTGTAAATTTCCTTCCAAATCTGACCTCTCTCTATTCCAAAATACATGATAATTTGTACTAAATTTATAAAATCACAAAAATCTCCAGTTTTAAACTAGACATACATACAAACTCATATCCCAAATTTCATAATTTTTGAAGACCTCTAGATACCTTAATTAACTTGCCCAATACTGATTTTCTGCAGAAAAACTGAATTTCTAGTGGTGAACAGTAAACTTCGAAAATTCATAATAAATTGCATACTCCACATTTTTCAGTGAATCCAACTTTAAACAAATCCTTAAGATGTCTATTTTAACATATATAAATTTCAGAATTTAATACAAATCCAACAGACTGCTATAATTTTCGAAATTCGTACTGTTTACAGAATCCCTAATTTCCCATAATTATCATCAAAACTTCAATTCCTTCAAAATACAAGAAATTGAAGCTTAAATAAGCATGAAAATCTCATTTCTCTCTCTAGTTTCTCTCTCTATTACATCTCCAAATATCAAATAACCTCCTCCTAATATTGATCTAGAGATAGGATTGAAATTATATAATCTAATTAAATGAAGAGATGAAGAAATTACCTTAAAATCTTCAAATTCCTTAGAAAAAAAATCAAAATTTTCTCTTGCTTTCTCCCCCCTTGTCTCACGTTCCCCCCCTCTGTCTTCTCTTCTGGATTTTTCTCTTTTCTTTTCTAATAATTCCTAATTATTGCTTTATATAATTGCATGAAAAATTGAAAAAAAAAATGACTTAAGGGCTGGGCTAAGATAATTGATGGGCTACGCTTTTGCTAATGGGCTTTACAAGAATGCTTCAGCTATCATTTTCTTTTCTACAAGATGGAAGTTCATCTATTTTGTCGTATTGATTTTGTCAATATTGTGAAACAGATCAAAGATTAAAGTACAGCAGAGAGGAGATGCTTGAGTTGCAGTATTCGTCTTTGTCTATTGCATTGTCTAACGATAGTGAGAGACAAGTTGTAATGAGGATGGAATGAATCCATCTCTGTTGTAATCTTCAGCTCCCTCAAATGAGTATTTGTTTTGTGGATTTTCCAAAAAAAAGTATTTGTTTTGTGGAATAATAAATATAGCGAGAGGTTTTGAACATTTTCTGTTTGTTGCACCGGCATTTTTTTTTTGTCCGACTTGAAGTGATAAAATCTCAACGCAGTCAAAAACTTATATTTTTGTTCATAGTAATACAAATTCAGGATTGGAATTAAACTTTAGCACGTAATCTATCAGTCTTGTCACTTTCGACAAAGTACATAAAAGTTAGCCTAGACATGATTGCCCGCTTTTTGTCAGACTGGAAAATACAATTTCTTAATGTAGTAAGATAAAAAAAAAAAAAAAAAAACACTACCCTACTTAAAAATTTACAAATTTTGGATTATAAGATTAAAATTTCAAATGTAATAAATCAATATTGTGACCAAATATTTTATGTTACACTTTCAAGTCAAATTACGATATTATTGATATATCGATACATCAATTTTTAAATTTATATAAAAATAATAAATTTTAAAAATTATAAATCAATATTTAAAAATTGTACACTTCCGTGACATTTGTTGCACTTGAAATGATAATTATTAATACAGTCAAAATTTCTACTTGAAAAAAAAAATAAAAAAGCAAATTTAGGACTGTAATGCTGAACCTCACGTTGTAATCTATCATTCTTTGTGACAATACAGTAATAAATAATTGCTTGATATCATTGTTGTCGTTTAATTTTATTAGAAAATTAATTAAATTTGAATCTCATGATCATTGTCGTGCCCTAATGCATTAAATTTGACCCAGGTTAAGAAAAATAACCTTTTTTCATCATTTGAAGCGCTGCATATTTTACTTGTTCCCGTATCACTGGCTCTTTTTTTTTTTTTTTCCTAATGCAATTATACACCAACCTGAGCACATATAGACTTTATATATTCTACACAACAAATGCTTTATACCACATAACATAGCCAGAGGTATCATAATTGAAATTTACTTTTGAGTACACAAATAAATTTAAATAAGTATATGTACAGTCTCAACAAGAAAAACAGCTTAATAAAAATTGAAACTAATAGCACATGGCACATTCCTTGGACATCGTAGAAGAGAATTTCCATCAGGAACTGGGCTTGCTCGCACTCTTGTACATGTTGTCAATAACGCTCTGCGCATAAAGTTCTCCTGTTAGTACTTTCACAGCCATATGTTTTTGCATAGAAAGATGAAAGATTGTACTGATGAAAAAATTGAATGGACATAAATGTTCATCAGATGATTGATGCATGGATTAGATCACTAAGCAGTTTAATCCTTTTTCAAACATTAACAGCTCCAGTAAATCTGCAATAAAATAAGTTGAACCCAACCTTTTCAGGCTACACTATGAACAAGCCTACTCTAGAAATGCAGTTCAGTGACTAGTTTGGTGGCAACTAATGTCGGTTAGGTAATTATTTCACAAACTGAATCTAAAGTTCACAGCATAGACACTAAAAACGCAGGAGGATCATTCAAGACCACTGTAAAATAACCAAGCCGCGGCTACCTGATAGTATTTGAGCAACTGTGGCCTCTTCTTCTTATATGTTGGAGTTAGAAGGTCCCGTTCCATGTCAAATGGAACAGGGTCAAGGTGAACAGCTTTTATGAATTCAAAACCTTTCAACTGCCAAGAATAACAATTAGTATTGTCAGCAAAAACTTATATTAGAGTTCATAATTATTCAAGGTCAAAACTTATTGGCCAATCAACAAGGCATATGTACTAAAGGCAATCAGAAACCTTTTTCTCTTTTCCAACCCTCGCAAGTTCTCCAAGAATGTATTGTTTTGCCTTAGGATCTTCACAGAGGGAATTGAAGTCTCCACTTACACCATTTTCTGCTGCCCATCGTTCAAGAGCTTCCTTATTCGGGTTGACAACAGCGACAAGAAAGGATTCAAAGCTGTTCCCATATACCCATATCTGAAATTGAAAGAAGGCAAACATATATGAAGCACCAAACTCATGCAAATTTCCGGCAGTTGAAATAAAATCGTAATAAAAATACAACTATTTTCTTTGAACCAAACAAAACCTTTGTCATATGGCTCCTAAAACATAACAACATTGAATTTCTAACCCTCCTTCCTAAAGTTATTGCCATTCTTCTGCACATGTGCAGGTTTAAAGAACCTGGCAGGACTTCATGCATGCTTAAAATGATGCATTCTTCTTGATCAACTAGACCAGATTAATCAAATCCTATATTTCATGACAAAGGCATCCTGGGGTAATAATGGTGCAGAATATCACATAAATACCTAAAAAGATTCATACTGAATGATCCAGGCATCTATCTAACTACACACACAGCAGCACAAAAGGTTAAAAACGTACTGAATCAATATCAGGCACAAGACTATAAATGTTCTCCAAGTTTTCAACTGCAACATATTCTCCTTGTGAAAGTTTGAAGATGTTCTTCTTTCGGTCAATCAACTTCAAGCTTCCATCTGGTTGCCACTCACCAACATCACCTGATGCGAAGATCATCTTCAACAAGTTTAGTTGGAAAAAAAAATGCATGGATAAGAATTTCATTGAAAAAGGAACAGCTAGGGCCAAACCTGTGTGGAACCACCCATCAACCATAACCTCTTCAGTAAGGTCTTCACGTTTGTAATACCCTGAAAAGAGGGTTTTCCCCCGAATACAAACTTCTCCCCGTGGTATGCCTGACAGAGCATCATATCCCATTTCAGGAACTGATTCTAGGCATACATCAACATTTGGTACTGGAGGCCCAACAGTACCCAGCATTGACATTTCATTTGGTAGGGACACAAAAGTTCCAGCACAACTCTCTGTTAGACCTACAAACACGTGAAGAAATATTAAATTATCAGTTTACATAGAGGTAAGCATATGATAAGTCCTAAAGAATAAAATCAACTGCAATACACAACAGGGGTGGTAAAACCAGTTCAAAGGTGGATACCATATCCCTGCAAGACATGAGCACATGCTACCACTCGCAAGAAAGCTTCTACATGCGCAGAAAGAGGAGCTGCCCCGGAAAGGATGAGACGCACACGCCCTCCAAATGCTTGCTTTACCTGTGGAAGGTCATATAAAACCAGTGAGATTCACGGACAGAATATAATGTGAATTAGTTGTCAAAGACTTTGTAAGCATGATGTACACGTGCGAGAGCAAAAAGAATAGACTTTGGGGTTTGGGAGGGAGAGAGAGGAATGAATAATTTAATTACCTTATCAAATACAATTTTGTCAGAAAGAGGAGATGCTTCTTCATGTTTATGTCCCTTCTTCAAATTACGGAGTTTACTGTAGCAATAATTGAATACAAATCAGAACTAGACAACGATAAAATTATGAAATTGCTGATTGAAAGCAGTAAATAAAACTAGATCAAAATCCATAAATGTTAATCCCAAATACATTAATTTGCTAAACGCAGAAGTAAATTCAAAGCAACTGGTAAATGCATAATGAACACTTGAGTAAATGTAACAAATTAACAGAAAAAATTGCAGGCATTGAATTAACATGTGAAAGGAATGATGATCTAAATGAGTAGTCGCAGATTCAGTCACATGAAATGATCTATTGTAACAAGAATATTAATGCTATTAGTCAAGGAAAAATTCTGGCAGTTCAGCAAAAAACTGGGTTGACCAAACATTTTCAAATGGCATATAGTCTCGTCAAATTATGAGCTTTGAGATTGAGTGGACATAGGAAATAGATAAAGGAACTTCATTCGCACAGTTAGCCTAACAATAGGTGCATAGGTTCAAAGAAAATCTAGCTGCAATTCATTTTTTCCAAGAAAACTAAATATGAAATAGAACTCACTATGAGTATGCTAAATTAAACAGCGTCTTTTTCAATAAGCCCCCTGAAGAAATCTTCTGATTCAAACCTGAAATCACATAAAACAATTAGACAAAATGCTAGGAAAATTCAGTTTCCCAGAGATTAAGTTTGCTATATAATTGCATTAGAATAAGGTGGGAAATTTTCACTGCCCCAACTAGAATATAAAACATGCAGAGCATTCCTGATCCTTTTTACTGATTTCTGTAAAGATCTGTAAATTTTCCAGAATGACTTCTTTAAGCTCTGAACGCTTACCAGAATATATTCTATCTAGCACACGGGGAACAGCACAGAAAATAGTTGGTTTTAGCTCTCCAATATCTTCAAGCAATAATTTGACATCCTGAATAAACAACATACAAGAGATTATAATACAGAACCCTAACTCTGTCAGCAATGTATAGGTAATCATACTCACCCCACGCCAGAACCCTATAGAGGCACCTTGTAAAATAAACAACTCCTCGATAGCCCGGTCAAAGATATGAGCTAGGGGAAGATAAGAAAGATATACATCCTCCGTGGTCAACTGCATAATTCCAGCAAAAAGTTATTAACCAAAAAAAAAATCATTGCAATGAAATAGAAAAGCAGGATCAATCAAGTTCAACGGCTATACATGTACTCTACAATAAGAGCAAATAAAGCATAATACGCTGGCTTCCATTGTTAATCAACTGTTGAATTAAGCTTAATAAGCAGAAATCACCTTTTCATTCACACTTTCCAGTAAGCATTTCACCCCAGCAATAAAGGTAACGATGCCCTCATTTGAAATCATTACTCCCTTGGGATCACCAGTTGTTCCACTAGTATACATTATTGTACAGATGTCACTTTTCTTTTTCACTGGAAGATCAAATTGTTTATTTTCTCCCTGTTGAAGAAGATATCCAAAACTTGAATCATAATTAATTCTCATATCAAATGATTACTGAAGAAAACATCTTCAAGGGCTAATTAACTGTAATAAACATTAAAGAAATAAACTAAACAATCATCAACTAGTTATTGAAATATGGTTGCAACAAATTAAGTTCACCCATGCCCAACATCTGGATAAAATTCCATCAACAGATTTAGACAGACATTATCATTTTACAAAACTTTTAACTAGCAAGAGCACAACCTAATCCATATTTCACAACCACATTGTCATGAATGGATTGGTGATGATTTGAGAATTAATTCCCAGAAATCAAGGACAGCTAAATCAGCTCAGTATAACAAAATAGTACAATTGAAGCTCATTGTTAGAAATTTTCAGAAAGATAATCCAGAGATCCAGTCAAAACTAAGCAGCTTGGGAGTTATATACAAAAGGAAAAGAGTAGCTGCATTATTATACAATTATGAAGAATTTTTATTTAGAAGAATAGTGGAAAAGAGAAAGAAGCGTACCAGTTGCAAAAATTCTTCCCAAGAATATATAGCCAAACCATACTTCTCAATTTCTTCTCTTTGTTCAGGTGTAACCTTTCCAAAGCTCACAATTGCTGTAGAATAAATCATCATCATTTCTCAGAAACACATGCATAAGCAAGATAAACTTCAAGGCAAGTACAACTTACTTCTCAAATGTTTTGTTGTGTTGGGAAATGTTTTAAATAGCTGCAAGTAAATATGAACATCAATAAGAAAGTACATTCCCACAAATTTTATGACAGATTTTTAGAAGGCCAAGAAACTTTTAGCAAAACTTTGGTGCTGGCCCACCATAACATGCTTCTTTTTCAAAAATACATAATTAGAAGGCAACCACTGGCAAATGATTCCATTATCAACTACAACAAGATTATCTATTCAGATATTCTACTCCTGGTACCAGTATGAGTAGATAACAACGGCATGAATATGCTTCCAAGGTGTTTTGCAAAACAAGTTTCATTTGGAAACCAAGAAGTAAGAGTATAGTATGAGTACCTCAGGAATCTTTTTCTCTTCTACAAAAGCGATTGAAACTTCTGAATGGCATATAATGAATTCCACAGCACCAGCTCCTAAAATATAGACATGGAGCAGTCAAGTAGTTTTTAACACCAATTTGATACTCTACTTGGTATCATGTAGATCAAATGTGTGCATATAAAAATATTAGTCATATATGACCCCAGAAAAAAATAAATAAACGAGGAATCGATCTGAGGATATTTCAATCCTGCACAGATAAATGCCTAGGAAGAAATAGGCTTACCTAAAGTGTCATACAAAGGAACACAATAGAGCCCGTGAGCATTGCAAGCCTGCATCAGTTTTAAAGTATTAATCATAAACTCTAGCCAAAGTAATACAAACTACAGATAAAGGGAGAAAAAAAAAATGTTATAACAATTATTACCTCCATGCTAATTACCCACTCTGGGCAATTGGCACCATAAATGCCGCATTTTCCTCCCTATAAAACAAACATAAAATTAAATATCAGAAAATGACTCTACAAGCAAACTTCTTTCCAGCAAGATAAAGCTTTACCTCCTCAACGCCGCAACTGCGGATGGCATTTCCAATTTTAATCACGACGTCATAGACTTCTTTGTAAGTTCGCCACACATATTTACCAGGCTGCAAATACATAACAGAACAGAGCCTCAGTTAAAATCCAAACAAACCGCCCGAATGTCAAAGAGATCTGTCACAAACACACCATAATTGATCCTCACAATAAGAAAAATATACCTTCCCATTCACAATCTCGCGCTGACCAAGCATCCGATTGTTAGGATATTTCTCCACTGACATGCTGCAACAAGAAAAAAAAATTATATATATATATATATATATAAAATCTAAAACGTAATAAAGCAAACAAGCTGACAGCTTGGATCAAGCAAAAGCTTCATCAGAATCGTTAAACCAGATTTTACACGGTAATTTAAGTTTAATCACGTAATAATGGGAATTGGAGTTCATAAAAACACTTAAAATTCCGAAAATCCAATTTTTTTTCGTAAAAGAAACATCACTAAAATTTCTTTTCCTCCAAACTATTACACAAGAAAAAAAAAGATTAAATAAGTTATTCTTAGCAGTTAAAAAAATAAAAAATTGAAGTCCTTACCGGAAAACGTCCCAGCAACTGTCGAGTCCAGGAGTCGGAGCCGGAAATCCATCCTTAGCAAATATACTCCTGTAAACAGGTCCGATCGACGGCTTACCGTCGGCGGCTTCCTTGGCCGGCTCCACCTCCACTATATACTTCTTGCCAGTCATTCTGTCCTTGTAGATCGATCACGCCGCAAGCCTGCTTTATTTTTTTCCTTTTTATTTATTTATTTATTATTGCTTGGCTCTGCCTCTGCCTCTGGCTATTTGTCTGAAGGTACGGTTGAATGAGATGAGAGTTGCAATACAACAAGGGGTTTGCTGGCCTAATGCTAATACTAATACTAATGCTATTAGAAGGGGAGTTCAACAGCTTTTGTGAGGAAGAAAGAAAGTTTGAGCAAGCTGGCTTTGACTGGTAAATGCAGCCAGCACTAGCAGTGGGTCCCGCCGTTCTAGTTTGGACAGATTCTTCCTTTTTCTTTTTTTATTTTTCTGTGCGTTTTTTGAAGCTAACTGCGCTAGATCCTTTGGTCAACACGTCCGGAATTTCCCCCTTTTTACCTTCGACTTCGGCCCACGGTGTTTTCTTCATTTTCCACTTTCTGGATGGCTTACACTATATACCATCAGAAAATTTAAATTAAATAATAAAAAATAAAATTAATAGTCACACTAATCTTATAACTTAAATACATCCTAAAATTTATAATATGATATAACAATCTACGTCATAAAAATTTATTATCTACAATCTAACATAACAATCCATATAGTTAAGATTTTATGATAAAAGGAGAGAAAATAAATAAATAAATGACGCATATGTAAGATCGAAGCAGTCTAACTGTCTGTCAGATATTATATATTTTAGACATACAAATCGTTATAATTTTACTTTCAAAATTTATAAATCGAGAGATGTCTACGAGATATTATATTGTAAGACTAGTATCACTGTTAATAATTCACCGATTTCGTGGATGAACCGGATAATCAGAGATTAATACAATAGTCTTTATAAATTCAACATCTCTTCTTATAACTATTTTACATCGACAATTCAATAAATATAATATTACTTTTGATGATATATAAAGTAATAATTTATAACAAAAGATGTCTATGACAAAATCATTTTTAAGATAAGATGGAATAGAAATCATTTTTAAGATGGGATGGAATAGGATGGAGTGGAATATTACACAGCTGAATGAAACAATATATTTTTAGTAAACATTTAAGTAAAATTAAACACAAAACACGTTTTCCATCATCGATTATATGCATGTAAAATAGTGAAAATAAAAGCATCGCCAACCAACCAACCACCAACTTGAGGGTTTGGGCTTAAACTTTTTTAACGATATTCTTAATATACAGATTAGTATAGACTCTAATTATAACGCATTGAAGCCACATCCCATTGGCTGGCTCGCTCTACGTATATGTAACCCTATACTTGTTGAGCAGAATCAGTAAATTCTTAAGATCTGTTCTTTCTTATTTCTAAATCCTGTTTTCTGTACTGTATATTTTCAATGTAATTTATATTCAATCTCAACCACATATTCTTTTCAAAATTCAAAATAATTCAAAATCACCCACATATTCCTAAATTCAATTGAAAACAAAAATACTTGATTCATAAAAGAACACACCCCTAATTTTAAAGATGTTTGCTGTAAATACAATGCGTGGTTCACATTCATTCCTCGAACCTAAAGCTCAATAGTTGCATGTTGGCATTGTTTAGACGAAGACAATAATTTTGTATTCATTTTATTTTTATCGCATAATATATAAATGGGATAAATACATAAATATCCTCAATTGTTAGTTTAATTTTAAGTAAAAAATGATTATATATTTGTCATTAATTATATATATAAAGATGACTCTAAATCATCATTTTCATTCATTAAATCATCATTTTCAGGAGTGACTGATAAAAAATAAATAACTTCAGAGATATAAATAAAAAATATATACTTGTTTTTTACTTAAAATAATTCAAAATATAATGATACTTATTGATATTATCCAACGTACAAATATTAAAATCTGTATCTCAATTGCATATCCGTTTTAGTTCAAGGATTGCAATTCCTTACTTCGAACTTGAAAGTCGAGCAGACTTTTATTTTCGGAAATTGGTTCCTTAATTAAAAAAAGGGTTAAAATTTTATATTTAAATTATGATACAAGTTATTAGTTGTAAAATATTTTCAATAATTAATATTAAAGTATGTTATCTTGAATCTTCAACTGTTATGGTGTGAAATAAGTCAACATTTATTTTCTTAGCTGGAAATTATTTATGTCATCAATTCTCTTCAATGTTGCATAGGCCAGAAAATGATGGGACATCCAGACGCTGCCGTGCTACATCTTTCACATAAACCAGATTATGAACGTAACCGAGTAATAGATTTTTTTTTTTTAAAGAAAAATCTTATTAATGTCAGAATAACTTGTAATTGTCGAAATAATATTTTCAAAACACCAATAACCACTTTCCAGGCACATGTACTAGAAGTAGCATAAACGAGATTATGAAACGAGAAAATATAGCCTATGGTGTAGAAAATCTAGCTAATCGATGCTACTCCAGTTTCTAGAAGATTTATTTATCATTATTTCTGAAATAACTTGACAATAGGATTATTTAGGATTGCTGTTCTATAAAGAATTGCTTTGAAAAGTATTATAGAAAAAATTAGTTGTTTGTTGTGATATGTGAATAAGCTATAAGTATTTGGTATAATTGATTTCAAAATTTTTGTGTTATCCAAAAGTTATATATAATTATGTGTTTAATAAATCATGTTTTTCAAAATATTATTTTTAATAACAATACTATAATATCCATAATTTTACAACTAAAAAATTTATAATTTATTAATATTTAAGTTAATTGACATTATAAAATTAAATATAATTAAATAATTTATATATTAAAAATAAATTAATAATATAATATAATTTTTTATATTTAATATACTATTAAAAATAATAAAAAATAAAATTCAAAATCAGCCGATAGAAAATGGTGTTAATGGTTAGGATACTTGCTAATTTGTAGAGAGCAGCTGAGGGCGATCGCAGTGGTGATGGCGGTATTGTCAGACACTCAAGGACACTGGCGATCAACGACGACGGTGGTAACAACACAATAATTATTTTCACTTTTTAGAAAAATAAAAAGAATATATTTTATAATTTATGAAATAAATAATTGACTAATTAGGTTAAAATTTAATATTTAAGGATTTTTTGGATTTTAATTATTTTTATGAATAATTTTAATATTTTAATCCATCAAGTTTTAATATTTTGAAATATGAATTTTAATAGTTGTCTACTACTTATTTTTATAATTTAATATAAAAATAAATTTTTTAAATAACAACTTTCAAAATAATTAATTTTTAAAGAATTTATCAAATATAAAAAATAGATATCAAAATAATTGTAATTAACAGCATAATCTAAAAATTGCTTCCCAATAGCACAGCCAAACGCACACAGAGGAGAAGACGTGGAGCACCACTCAGCCAAGCATTTTTTTTAACAAGTAATGATTATCCGGGAAATTTTCATGAGATACTGAAGACAGTACATTACGTAGTACTTACCATTACAAAATTTCGGCATTTCAAATCTCTAAGTCCTTATCATACGTTACTTTAAATGTTATCACGTTAATTGTCATTAAATTAATATTAAAGAGTAAAATAAATCACATACATAATTTTTATATAATTATTTATAATTTTTACACTTTTTTTTTTATTTTAAAAAGTATTGTACGATACAACAAATATATCGTAGCCAAACTCTCTATAATCTAAACCTATCTATACGTGACTTTTCAACAAAAAAGAAAACAAAAAACAAAAAAAATATGCAAGTGGAGTATTAATTGTTCCTACTCGTGAAAGCGATAATGCCTTCTCTAACTGGTTTGTTACCAATTTTTATTTAGAATTGAATATAATTATTTATGTGATGCAGAATCGAAGAATTTATTTTGATAGATATAATCTTTTATCTTATTTTATTTAAAGCCATTCAAAAGGG
The DNA here is from genome assembly GCA_013180625.2 of Boswellia sacra. Lineage (NCBI taxonomy): Eukaryota > Viridiplantae > Streptophyta > Magnoliopsida > Sapindales > Burseraceae > Boswellia > Boswellia sacra. The sequence goes on along the minus strand of SNVD02006955.1, from coordinate 968,078 downwards.
CAACCAATATTTCAAATAAATGGACTCAAATTTTCTAGAAAACAACTTCAAATAAGTAATATATGATAACGAATTTATTATCTCTTTCAATGATATACATTACAACATTAGTAATGGGTTTATTTATATCAGAGTCAGAGACAAAATCAATTTAATATATATGAATTATACACCATCAAGCTCATTAATTAATTACTTAAAATTGAACAAGTCTAAGTCAGGATGAGGCATAACGTAATATTTGAAACAAGTTAATTGATATTAAATTTCGTCATTTTCAAGTTAGTTGCTAAGTTATATATCAAGTTAATGTGGCATCGAATAATTCATTAGCATTTATTTTATTAACAGTTCATATTAATTTTTATATTTACTTGATGCTAAGATAAGTTTGTATACAAATTTTATATATTGACTTTATAAGGGTGACATTATTGATTTAAAAATATAGTAAACGCTTACTTGTGAGACTTAATTTGCGTTCGGTAACTCCTCTTAATTACTTTGAGAATATTTTTTGGGAACACTACAGTATTGCAGGACCGAACTAGCTATAGTGAAAATGTTTGTTGTCCAATGTGGCTTGAATTTGTTTGGGTTGGTTCATCCATGAAACTAAAACGAAGTTGGTGAAACCATATTTCGTCAATTAAGGTTAAAACTAGTTAATAACAAGTGTACATCATCATTAATTATATTACAATGCAACAGCTCGAGGATGCAAAAACCAATACTCATCCCAAACTATTATAACCCTTGACTTTTGCTTCATTAATTGTAGGAAATGATGCTAATAAATGGAAAACAAGAAGTTAAACAAACTATTAATTTATAAAGTTTTTAAACATAAAATTCTTAATTAAACATAGGGTGACAATGTGAACCGTTTTGCTATAATAAAAATAATAAATTAGAGATTTAAAGATAGAGTGTCAAAAATTTAACTTGGAAAATATGATACAGTAATTTTAACAGCCTTTGTACTGGATAAGGCTTTCTGGAACTGGAAATTAACTTTCTAATCTCTTCTTATTAGAGTTTAAAATATGCCCTTAAGTACCTATCAATTTAAATTTAATAAATGTTTTTTCTTTTAAAATGATATACCAAAGTCAAAGCAAGTGATATTGCGTGACTTCCTGGCCAGATTGAGTTGGTCAAATTAATTAATGTTATGCTTATCCATTGGCGCAATGATAAAGATACAGGAAGAAAATAATAATAAGAAAAGGTGTATATAATATTAGTTTCAGAAAATTGATTTTTCATGTTTAATGTTTTAATCATAGTGAGGTGAAGAATTGGACACCATTATTAAAACATTACACTTGATATATATAGATGAAAGCTAAATCGAACGACTTATATATATATATATATAAATAAAGGGATTTTTTGGCATTTTTTTTAAATATAAAACTAGGCATGAATTTATAACAATTGTCTAATAGTTGAGACGGTTGATGAGGTGACAGCATTATATGTAACTTGTTGACTTTTAATCTCAATTGTTGGATTCGATGAGATCAATGACTAGAAATTTATGTCAATAAATATGTCATTACAATATTTATGAACAAGTTATCGGATAACAACCCTAAAGATTTTCTTATTGATGATATCGATATCAATGATAGTAACGACATCGATGCTAGTGGCGATATTGATATTAGTAAAGAAATAGATCATAACCTTGATATGGAATCGGAGCTTCTAACTATAATAAATATTGATATGATGTCCGAAATAAGCTAATTTTATCTCACCCTTCAATTTGAATTAGCAAAAGCAGCATCTTCTTACATAATATGAATTTCAAACATTCATGAACTAGACGCGAATGTGTCAAATTACCTATCCTTAGGTCCATTAGGGAACTTGGAGAAAGATGTTCCACTTGTATACAGGCTATAGCGAACATTTTCTGCCTTAGCTGACATGTTAAAAATTTGGACCTTGTTTTTACAAAACCCAAAAGAAATTGGAAAGGAGGAGATCAAAGCCCAACACGAAAATCTCTATTATTATCAAGTAAAGTCTTACAAAACAAAAGGGCTTCATTAGTTTAATTCGTAAGTGTTGATTTCCTGATTCATTATTCATAACATGTTAACGATTTTGTTTTCAATCAAGAAATGATCAGCAAGTAGTGTCTAGAGATGAACCACCACCATGGATCCCAGCGGACGAGGCCAACTAGGTAATTTATTTGATTGCTGAACAACTACTTCTCTTCAAGCCCTGCAAGAGAAATTAACCATGCAAATTGAATTAGTTATAACTTACGCGATGCATAATATAAATTCATGTACGAGTGGCCATGAGAGTTTGATAAGAGATGATTGAGTTACTTGGAACAGTCGAAAGCAGGAGAAATCGCTGGCAGATTTATAGACACTCCACACGCTTTGGGGAGGCCAGGAATACGAGAGTAATCAATATGCGCATACACAGGTGCCACCTCCTTAAGGCACCGGCAGATGGCCTGTCGAGCTGTCTTGTCCATTGCGTACTTCTTCATTTTCGCAACTCCTTTGCAGCACGTGTTTGCTGGCTTGGCTTCCGTTCCCTCTAGATAAGGTGCGCAAGGACCCAACTGCCCTATCACAAAGTAACAATCGGGAGGACTCGCCGTGGCAGAACACAATATCAACGAGAGAGCAATGAAAACAAAAACTAGGCGAGACATGTTGTTGACGTTGGCTTGGATTGGAGCTCACTTAATTGTTTGAAAGTAATAATATGCTTGAAGATATCGATATATATATATAGATGGGTGCTGTGGTTTACAGCTTAAATTCAGAGTGCACTGATTTTTCATGTTCCGCGTAAAGAGAATGATAGTCGAGACTTATGCGCCAAAAAATTTGTATCATTCGATCCTCGTTTTAATCACACTCTGATCGAACAATACCGATAAATCAAACGATAATATGCATGGAAACACTGAAATGAAAATGAGAAGTACTATTCATCATTCATCTGTATATATGTACGTGTAGTCATTATATCACTCTCTCGCTCCCAAGTGTAACAAAAAAAAAAAATTGATGAAGTGAAAACTAAAACTTTTCTCTATGGTGATAACACTGCGGATGAACGCGAAGATGTTGATGCAGAAGAACCACTATCGGGTGAATTACGACACAATGGACAAGAAGCATTCATTCTAAGCCATTCGTCGATGCAATTAGCATGGAAGTAATGATTGCACTCGGGTATGGTCCGCAATGTCTCCTTGGGTTGGTACTCACATAAGCAAATTGGGCAAATGTTGTCACTTGGCTTAGGTAGTCGCCCGCTTTCACCAAGCAAAGTTTTGGGGAAAGACTCTATGGTAGGTCCATCGAGCCCTGTCAGAACCACGGAGGGTGGCGGAATGGCTGAGACGGCGTTGGACAATTCGGTGTTGGGAAGGTGGCGCCGTTGACCATAAGCCTTAACCCTGCCGCACAGAAAACATCCGAGTCCAATAATGCACAAGGCTCCCGGTATTCCAACTCCAATGATTATGCCATATTTGGTACCTCGTGACATTCCTATACGCCAACAGCGAAGAGGAGAGTTGTAATAAAGGATCATTTTAAGTGAAATGCCGCATTGTAATTCATGGACCAATCACCCATGATTGGCCCAATGCAAAATCTCATGCAATGATAGTATTATAGCTAGGCTTTTTCTTATATATATTTAACAAAAAAAATTGGTAAGTATTCCAAGTTTAATCTTAATTTTAAATAAAGAATAGTTATGTATTTTTCATTAATCACACCTCTCAAGTTGTTTTCAAATTATTATTTTCATCCCTCATCAACATTTTCAGGGGTGTGATTGATGAAAAACGTATAATCGTTCTCCGCTTAAAATTAAGCCAAAACTAGAACGTAGTTATTAATATTTCTCATATTTTAATGGTTTTCACGCAATATATAGCACTCAGCGCGGTCTCCCTCTCTCTACCTATTGCAAGTCCATCAATGCCCTAACAAAACGATCCCTAATTTTCTTTCTATAATGATGCACACCAGGTTCATGTTGAACTGTGGAGAAGGCTTTATCATTCAAAGACATGGAAAGAAATTAGTAACGTAGAGGAATGCAAAAGGAGGAGATCGAAGGACTTGAAAATGAGTAAGAAGTTTCAAAGAGATATGCAACTGGGCTTGTCGTGCTCTAAGTAAGGCCCACGAGAATCCACAAATATCACTCACGATAAAAGTGAACTAATGGGCTCTATATATCACATCCAATTCCTAATCGCGGCGCATGGCACTGGGGCATCCTATGACTAGGCCCCCATGAAAACGATGCTCCACCGAAAGATGTGACATTGAAACCACTGGGACATCCCCTTTGCTTCCTACTCTCTTTTATTTACTATTTTTGTTCTGAAAAAATAAAATTCGAGTAAATAATGCTTTTGACTTTGGACAAACCATGTTCAATGATCATCAAATGCTTTCTCTTTCAATCCCGACCTTATGCCGATGAAACCTCAATGAATTATAGAAATCAACTTGACATATCTCAAATCAATCTAAAAATGCAAAAGTTCGATCATATAATAAGGACACTAACGTACCAGAGCTTTGACGATCGGAGCATCCGACTTCAAGACCATCTTTACTCTTGAACCCACAATCCTGACCACGCTGTTCACAGTATCCACAAGAAGGTTCTGACCAAGTCAACCGAAGATTGTCCAGAGGATCACCTGACCAGTACACCAAATCAATCGGGACCGAAATTTTCCGAATCCTTAAACACGAAGATGGCAAATCTGACTCATCGTAATTAAACAAGTTCGGTGATGGAATAGCCACGACCGTGTGGTTCTCACTACTCAGGCAATCAATAGTACTAAACCGTTCATATACTGTTGTCGCGTTTGAAGAGCAGTTGAATAACGTGAAGTTGGCTACAGCAGACGCATCGAAAGGAGGTTCAACACTGAAGCCGTCAAGGAAGCGCTTGGGGATGCAGTTAGACGGGTCTTTCAGACTCAAAGTTTGGCTAACGTAGCTGATATCGTCCACAATGAATGGTTGTTGATTCGGCGCCAGAAAGATTAAGGTTTCGTTGAGGTAATAATTGCAGAAAAGTTGAAAACCTGGATAGACACAACGAGGGTCGCTGCTGATTAATCCTCCTCTATTGATTAGCTGGAAAGGGAATTTAACTGTTACACCGCCACAGGATGATACGGGACAGTTCTCAGAACTTGTTACGCTGCGAGGAAGCAACCAGAGCAAGAAGAGAAAGGGGGCGAGAAAGGGTTGAAGAGGAGCCATTTTTGGTGGTCGATAATGAAAACTACTAGCTAGCTAGGCAGTATAGTATGATTAAAGCATGTGCCGTGTACATTTAGAATTTGGATTGTATAAAATTTAAGGATTGACTGTCCAAAAGGGTTCTGCGGCGGTGATAGTTATTTTATTTTATTTTTATTTTTTTGGTATAGTCATAATTTGTTTTATATGATTGAGAATCATATTATAGTACAGTTATTACATTGTACAACAGTTTTTATTGTAATATATAAAAAATATAAATATATATTTAAAAATAATAAATAAATAAAAAAATGGTATTTATAAATTTTATATATTTTTATTTACGATTTTTTAAATATAATTTTTATATTATATTTACGATTTTCACGTAAAATATATAATAATTATTATTATTATATATGTTAGTGTATCGCAGCAAAAACCCACGACGGCTGTGGGAACATAAAACATTTGACGCTATTGGCTCGTCGTCTCGTAGACCTTATGTAGTGCTGGCGTGCCGTGGTGGTGAACTGGTCTACTGAAGTGACTAGTGACCTATCAGAGATAGCCATCAAAACTTGATCAGTAATTAGTCAATTCGCAAATTGCATGGCTGCTGTAGAATATTATGATTATACGATTCGAAGGCTTTACCGTCATTGGTTTGTGATTTTGGTGATCATGTGCCGATAATTGATGTTAGAAGTTAAAAAGAATTCCCACATAATTTTTTTCTCAACTCTTAATTAAGTATCTGATTTCCCAGCTTTAAATTAATATCTGATGATAGATAAATTTTACTATAACTGAATACGACATGAAGACCAATTCAAGCTGTTAACAAAATTTTCCTTTCCCTTCAATTACTAACCCTACCTAATCTTGAATAATGAGTCAATAAAAAAATATATGTTGGAAGTACCAGTCAATAGTATAATAATTGTAGTATGAAGACAACCCAAAAATCCAAATATAGTTTAGTCTACGGTATTGACAGTGATGAAGAAGTCGATGAAGAAGGCGTCATAATATCAGAACTATCCGGCGAATTGCGGCACAGCGGGCAGGTAGCATTCATTTTAAGCCACTCGTCTATGCACTCTGCATGGAAATAATGGTTGCACTCAGGTATGGTCCTCAATGTCTCTTTAGGTTGATATTCAGATAGGCATATTGGGCAAGTGTTGTCATTTGGCTTCGGTAATCGCCCGCTTTCACCAAGCAGAATTTTTGGGAACGACTCTATGGTTGACCCGTCGAGACCCATCAGCAGGACAGCCGGTTGCGGGTGTGGGGTGATTGAGGTGGTGAAATCTTCGCCTCTAGAACGGTCATAATAAGCCCTGACCTTGCTACATGTGTAACATAATAGTCCGATGAAGCACAACAATCCCGGTATTGCAACGCCTATTGTTATCCCATACTTGGCAGTCCTTGGAAGAGCTAAATCCAACATCAGATTTAATAAATTAATTATAAATCAATAATGTTAGATTTATAATTCAAATATAATTTAAAGTTCGCAATCTAATGTGACAGTCTAAATAATAAAATCTTCCTTAACAAATTATTACTTGAGATATAGCTTCTTTTATTTATTTTTATTCTTCTTCGTTCAATAAATTTTTGTTATATCGATTATTATTTTAAATTATAAATTTTAGTTATATTTGTATTATAAATCTTATTTAAACTTTAGAGCAAAACTCTAGCTAAATGGCTTTTGCCAAAGGGAGTTTTATACGAAGAGTATACATTTTTTTTGAATTTACTAATATTCTCCAAAGAGACTAGCTATCCTCATCCTGGCATCCTGCTACTCTACAAAGTACAGACGGCAGCCACACAAAACCAACCAAAGTTATGATAAAGAATAACGTGGGACCGTGTTCCACAAAGACATTGCACGTGGCAGTACCGGACAAAACCGCCTTTGTGACGGCGCCTGCACATTTATTCGGAAAAGCCCTGATTCGCCACTGAATTTTTCTATTTGACTGTAGATTGTGACCCTAGAGGACCTGCAACACTGTCATCTACCTCAACTCGGTTCAAGTTAATGTGTTTGACTTCATCAACACTATTCATCTTCTTACCCTTCATTTCAGCTGATCATCTCAATTATATATTAATAGAAGCTCAATTAGGATTTAGGCAGACATGGAAAAGAAAAGCTTATATTATTACGTTACACATCCAAGCAGCTTTTTACCTAAGTTAATATAACTTTCATATTATATTAAGTTATCACTAATTAAAATATATATATATATATATATATATAAACATGTAGTTAGTTGTAATATTAAAATCTCTAACGATTAATTAAGTTTAATCAAAACACATACCTGCAGAGGCACGTAGATGGCATCCGATATCCAAATCCTGACTCTCATGATTCTTGAAACCACAAATCCCTCTTCGCTCTTCGCATGACAAACAATCGGGTTCCAGCCATTTCAATAGGACACCGTCTTGAAGAGTAGACCAACTCGGCCATAGAATCGGAACGGAAACGTTAGAAATCGCTGAACATGACCCCAGAGACTCGTTATAGCCATAATTTGGTACAGCCACAACCGTGAAATTTTCTTTGCTTAGACATTGAACGATCCTGAACCCCATATTGGTTGGTACGCCATCAGATGAGCAACTGAAAAAGTCGAAGTCAACGGAGCCTACGGGGCGAAAAGGAGACCCCAAAAGACTAAAAGAATCAAGGAAACGTCTTGGAAGGCAATGATCGGGGTCGTTGATCGATATGGTTTGTGACGAGTAGTCAATGTTTTGTACTATGAATTTTCCCGGTGAGTTTGGGAGCTGGATGATTGTGTTGTTCCCGTTGCATGAAAGGTTAAAGCCAGGGTAGCCACAACGTTCGTGTTGATCGCTGAGCCGGAAAGGAAAACGAACAACCGGTCCATCGAAGTGACAGAAGTCTGCATAGCAAGTTTTGATACTGGATGCTGTATGGAGATTCGATAAGAAAATGATGGTGAAGGAGAAGATGAAAAATCGATGAGAGGAAGAGAAAGCCATTAATTTTTTCAAGTCAATGTGCTGCATGGGAAGGATGTGTTTATGCTTTCAAGTCATTGGCTTATACGGAGGAAACTTAAGTCGTCATTTGCCACTTTGATGTGAAATATTGGGTATTTTAACTAACTTGGCACTTGTACATTGGCCAGAACTAACCATAACACTGGTGAAGTCTATGATCATCTGGGTCGTCCCATATATCTCCACTCCGAGAGACTCTTAGTTTGTTACACCATATCAGTCCAACCACGTGGTACAGGCGAAGGCAAGGAAGAGTTTCTCCTCGACTCTAATAATAAAACTTGAACTTGATCACTGGCCACTGATTACTGTTTCATTTGTTTATACAATATCTTCGCTTTGCTAATCATAATTATTCTGAATTCAGCGAAGAAGAGTACAGATTCGAATTTCGAAGTGGGAACTAAAGCGTATTTGGTCCGTCATGCTTTCTACTTAATTTTGTTCTAAAACTTACAAAGTCATCATTCAAAACCGTGTTGAAACATTTCTATATATATATATATATACACGACTTTTAAACGGTAACGTTTCAAATCTACCTTTGAACTACTGCATATACGCGAGCCAAGTTCAGAAAATGGAAGTGAGGAATTATACACGTATGTTGCAAGGGCAAATTCCACAACTTTCCAATGTCGTCACATTGCAGTCGTTGTTAATTTATAGTTAGTATAGTGTGCGTATAGCTCTCAATGAGAACATATATTAATCCATCGGTGGTTCCTTTAGAAAAACAAATAATTAAGTTTGGCTTTTATTAGTGGACTTTTCCATTCTTAAGCTTGGATAACAATTAATTGATGCTTTGGCGATTGAATATTTCAAGCACATTGCGACAACAATTTATTAATATAATCATGCTAGATTTACAATTCAAAGTCTATAATTTAATGCGATAGTCTAAGTGACAAAATTGTATTGGAGATGTAACTTCTTTCAGTTGTTTTTTTTTTTTTTCTTCTCCACTAAAGTTTTGCGGTGCAGACTGTTGCATCAGGTTGTAAAATTTTTATTGTATTTGAGTTATAAATTTAGTACTTCTGATATTAGTATAATCAAATTTTCATGACATCACCTAACTTATGACAATCTAGGCAAGGGAAAGAACAAGGAAAGTATGATTGTCCCAAAACTACATTTGCATCTTCACGTGCTCGTTGACATGTTGGTTTGTGAAACTTAATTAAAACTTTGCAAACCTATATATGTATTAGTTTTGTTTATAAGGTGCCGCAACTTAAAATAAGTTATTCTTTTAAACGACAACAATCAACAATTAATTAGGATGCATGTCTTGTAACATGTTTCGATATTGATTGATTTTTTAAAAGCAATGTTTCATCTATAACCTATACTACAACAAAGAGGGGCTTGTTTTTGCGTCGAACAACTAAACCGTCGTAAAACTGTGTTTACGGCAGGCCGAAACCACTGTAAAAGCTTTTACTGCGGTTGTTTTTACGGCGATTTCGAACCGCCGCATCACCGTCACAAATGACTATTTACGGTGGTTTTGACCCGCTGTAAATAGTCATTCCTGTTGTAGTGCCATCTATAACTAACTATTTCTACAACCTGAGTTGTAAGAAAAAATTTATTGGAGAATTAAAAAATAAAACTGAATAAGGGAAATTACATATTCCCTAGTATTTTATCAATTTAAATTATAGAGAGAGTTAATTGTAAGTATACTATTATTCATTTTTTAAACAAATTACCAAATAGTTTACTGTAGTCCTGAAATTTATGTTTTGTATTGAACTGGACATCAAGTATTCATATATAAATTATCAACGAGCAGAGGTCCATGTATAAAGCATAGTGGTTTTAATTTTCTAGGAATATATTGGTTGAAAATTGTTTTAATTAAACCATAATGAGACACATTTTTATTTAATTTAACGAATCCTAACCCTGTCAAAGCTCAAAAAAGAAAAAGGTCAAACCGAAGTTTCCAAAGTTCCTGACCATATTTTTCTAACGAAATTTCTTTTGTTTATATGGGATTCCGATTACGAGTAAAAGTCAAAAGTCATGATTTTTTTTTTTTTAAGGTCAAATTATCAAAACATCCCATTCTGTTCTACTAGATCTGGACCCAGATATGTTGGAATCACTACAAGCCTGATGTCAATAGTTGGAAGCCCAACGATTCCCAGAACTGGGCCATAGCACCAGTCCAATGAAAATTATGTCCCTTAGTGAGCCCATCGTAGATAACCAGGGCCTTGACATGTCCTAGCCCAACGTCCCATCCAACAGGGCCAAGAGCTACCACGGATAAAAATGTGTATGGTTCTAACAAATTATAACTTATAAATTTTACATTTTTATTTGAGAAAATTAAAAAATTCAAATATATTTATTTTTTTAATAAAAACTCCTTACCAACTTTCATATTTTTCAAATAATATGTTTAATTATCAAGTCGATCTGTTTATTAATTCGTCATTCAATGGTATTTACAAACTTTTAATAAAATATTGGATTACTAAAGTTGATAGAAATGTTTGGACTTGGCTGAGATTTATATTAGTATCTGAAAAATATACATGAATTTAATATTTAAATAAGAAATAAGATATGGTATGTAAATTTTGGAAAAGATTATTTTTTTCAAATAACCTTCTAAAAATTGGTTATTTTTTATATGTTATATTTTTATTTGGTATATAATTGTATTACCCAAAACAATATTTTCTTCCTAGCCTTCTGTGTCTAATTTTTCTATCAGTTGGGTGCACAATGTTAAATATATTTAGAGTTACACAAGATGACCTAATATTTTTTTCATTTATATAAATTAAATTTATTATAATGTTTTTGGTTGCAAATTTACAAAGACAAAAAAATGACAAGTTGAAGAAATTAAAAAAAAAAAAGGCAGCTCAGTTGGGGAATTGGAGGGAATCTAAAACAAATAAGCGTGTACCTTTGGGTTCATTGTGGCGGGAAAATGTCCTTAGAGTCCTTAATTTCCCAAGTATAAAACCCCAATTCACACACGTATCTCATCTCTCACTCTCCCCACATAAACACTCTTTTCATTTCTCCTCTATTCAGTACTCTGATATCCTCATCTCACCATCAAAAATCAATCTTGAAATCCCCAAGAATATTCTCGTCACGATATTTTGGTACCCTCTTTCAACTTTCAAATTCCTTCTTTTGTTTCGTCGGATTTTAGGGTTATCTATTCTAGGTCATTTATTTTATTTTTCTCCAATTCCAGATTAATTATTAAAAAAAAAAAAAACTTTTTCTGATGTTTGGTTTTTGTTACATTGAATTTTGGGCAGGAAGCTCCTTTTGTGGAAAAATGGCTAGCGAGGTTGAAGAGGACGTGGATCAGACCATTTCTATCAACGAGTATCTTAACAAAGTCGAAGAAGAAGAGCTGGTAAAACCCTTTTTTTTTTGTATTTCATTATAGGGTTTTGTAAAGTTAAGATTTTTATGTTGAATTTGCTGAACATTATGGGTTGTGAGTGTTGGATGTTTTCAGTACTCTGTATATAAAATGGAGAGTTGGTTAGATTATGAGGCTATTTTTAGGCCATTTTATTATTTGGAGCTTTTTATCCAGTAATTTAGTAGGCATTTTCAGTTTATCATTTGAGTCTTGGTGTAGTTCACTGCAGAATGCAATAGGATGAGTGACTGCTACTGATTGAATTTTATTATTATTATTATTATTATTTATGCTATCGTGCTTCTTCTAACTGTTCTTTGGGGTCCTGTGTGATTTTTTTTTTTTTTTTAATTTTAAGGAGGCGGATTTGGTTTTGGGTGGAGATGAGGGCAAGGAGTGCACTTATAGTCAAGGCTATATGAAGAGACAGGCTATTTTCTCATGCCTTACTTGCACCCCAGAAGGCAATGCTGGAGTTTGCACTGCTTGCTCCTTGTCTTGCCATGATGGTCATGAGGTATTGTTTATTTATTTATATATCCTTTACACTGTTAATATTAATGCTGGACAATTCATATAATTTAGGATTTTCTTTTTTCCATATTAATTTTGAGTTTTAGTTATAGCTCTTGCCAATATGCTGTGAATATTATGTTATTTGGTTGGGGGAAGGCCGGAAGGGAAAGTACTGAAGTTTGAATTAATTAGGCTTGACAAGTTCTGGAAGCTTGTGTTTGATTTGCATGCTGTCTGCTATGGTGTTTTTAAGTTGTGTAGACTTTGTGGTCGAGTTCTCCTGTCATGAGAGGGTGGTTGTGAAAGGCTTTGAGGATGTACTTTATTGTGGGTACTTGGTTGGTATTGGATGTACATATGATGTTAGATTGTATTTTTGTTACATTATTGTTGTTATCATTATTATTATTATTACTACTACTTTTTTTGATAAGATAATTTTGCAATTTCCTTGATGCTAACCGTCGGTGAACCTGGGAGTTTATTTGAAGTGAAACCTCGGTAACACATTTGATTGGTTTAACTGCCATTTATTTCTTGCTAACAAGCACTGCTAATTTGTTAAAAATTAGTCCAAGATAAATTGCCCAATCTTGTTACTTCATGCATTTACTTAAAAATATCAGATGTTGGTGGTCAGTAGTTTTGCTTGGATTAGTTGCTTTGGAGATATAAAATTGCATTTGCTTTTTGATAAGGAATGATATGTGTTATGCAAAATGATGTCAACTTATACGTCTTCTTAGATATATGTATTTTTTTTTCAGACTTTTATTACATTTAATTTAATTATTGTTATTATTGCTGGATTCAGATTGTGGAGCTCTGGACCAAGAGAAATTTCAGGTGTGATTGTGGAAATTCAAAGTTTGGAGAGTTCTTCTGCAAACTTTTTCCCAGTAAAGATGTAGAAAATGTTGAGAATTCGTATAACCATAACTTCAAAGGTTTATACTGCACATGCAATCGCCCCTATCCTGATCCAGATGTTGAAGAACAAGTTGAGATGATACAGTGCTGTATGTGTGAGGACTGGTTTCATGAGGAGCATCTTGGTCTTGAATCTTCTAATGAGGTTGGTAACTTGTCTTATTGTCCTTGCACTGTCAGTGCTTTTACCATGTTTTTTCTGGTAACTATTTGTCAACAATTTTTCAAATTCTTATATAAGTTGTAACAAAACCATCTGCCTGGTTCTTTATTTGTTTGGAGAAAATGATTTAGTTAATTCCATGCATGTAACCAAAAAAAAGTCCCTACACTTTTTTCGTCTTTGCTTTTTTTATAGTGCATGCAACCGTGTTCGCCAAATGATCTGCTTATGCTGACAGCTAACTGTTGTAGCTACCCCAGTCCATGATTGTGGCATTATCGACCGCAACCCTACTTAAACCTGTGCTTGCTGCATGATTCATGATCACATTAATTGGCTGAAGATTTTAATTCATTGATGTAATTTTGATACTTGAACTTAATTTATCTATCTTCAATTTAATAAATTAGTTAGATGTAGCAATTATGTCCTCTCTAGCACTCTCAGTTCAGAAAAAGGAAAGAGAAACCAAAAAGAAGACAGAATAGGAAAGAAAGAAATATAAATATCATTCGAAGGAATTGCTCACTATCTCTCTGTATTCTGATGATATTATTGGTTTTCTGATCGGTGATATGACTTAATCATGCCCCATTCTTTTAACTGCCCACAGATACCAAGAGATGAGGAAGGAGAGCCTCTGTATGAAGATTTTATATGCAATACATGCTCAGTAGTTTGTTCTTTTCTGACCGTATATCCTCAAACCATATGGGCAGCTGGGGCACAGTGTAATGCCAATGTTAATACCAATAAGGATAAAGATGTACTGGAAGACATCCCTTCAGCCTGTGGTTCTGGAAGGCTTGACAATTACATTTGTTTGCATAGTTCTCCCAGAAAAGATGATGTGATGGCTAATACTAATTCTCAATCTGTGTCTGATGGGAAGGGACTCTATCCTGGAGAAAGTTCTGAGAAGAAAGTGTGTTCAAATCAATGCATTAATGATGGAAACTCACATGCTACTTGTCTTCTTGGAGACAATCTGGTGACTGATATCCCTATTTCAAAATGTAAAGCACTATTTCTTTCCAAAAATTGGAGGGATACCCTCTGCAGATGTGGAAAATGCATGGATATGTACATCCAGAAGCATGTTGGTTACCTTCTTGACAGGGAGGATTCAATAGCGGAATATGAGAAAACGGCAAAGCAGAAGAGGGAAGAAAAGTTGCAGCAACAAGAGGGTGCTGAGTTAAATTTTCTCAATAAACTTGGTCATGTAGAGAAAATGGAGATTCTGAATGGTATTGCAGACATGAAGGATGAGTTCCGTACCTTTCTGGTGTGTCTTGGTTGCTTACCATACAGATTTATCTTAAATTATAGATTACTTTACGCAACTTAATTATGCAGAGTATTGCAGACGATTGTGGAAGTCAATACTTTTTTGTTTCGACCATGAGTTTATTGTTCCCAAATGATACATTTGTTAAATATATCACTTAACAAATTTTTTTTTTTTTTTTTGGCAGGAGTCCTTTGACCCATCAAATGCAATCACATCTGCTGATGTGCATCAGATTTTTGAGAATCTTGCAAAGAAGCGTAGACGCACGGAGTGAAGCTCTTTGCTGGCTTTTTTTTTTTTTTTCTCTGCAGTTGTATTGCATGTGTTAACTTAAACCTCTCCCATATGGTTGCATCTAGAACTGATCCTAGTCAAAACGTTCAGAAAATGCTCCAGCTTTAGGTAGTTTTAAGTTCAAACTATGTTCGAGTATGAACAAGTACTATATATGGAGTTATGTGTTATATTGCTATTAAAGTTAACTTGACTTATTTTATTTATCCGCTTGAAATGGAGTGCATCTGAGATTCTGAATATAGGTCTGTGGATCCATAGGCATGGCGCTCTTGTTTTTTTTTTTTTTTTTCCCCCAGCGCCAGAACTTAACTTGATAGTGAGTGAAGGATATTTTTAAGCTCTATCAGAAGGGTTTGAACTCAAGACTTCGATGCAGCCGAGCATTAGGATTTAGGCCTAATACTATCTTGACTGCCCCTAGGGGGTCTCAGACCCAAAAGCAATTAACAATCCATACAATGATCGGCAGAGGGAATCTAAAAACATATTGATAAACGATTAGAGTAGAAACATGTTTGTTAAGAAGACCTTGGAAGATGATCACTGATGAGCCACCCTGTTCGCTACTCAATCCATATTTATGATAAAATTAAACAAATTAGAAGTTATCGCTATCAGATGGTATTCTATTTTATCTGTGAATAATTGCATTCATGATAGGATATTGTATGTTGGGTCGAAGTGGACACAGTCTTTCTTTTGTTTTCTTTCTCATACAGTGCCAAACTGTTTACAAAACGAATCCAATATTCCTGAACACCGAGTTGATAGAAGACAAGAGTAGTTCAGATTAGAAAATTGAAGAAATAAAAATAAAAGATTTGTTGCGTGGACTGTGTTCATGTGTCCACACAGTTGAAGATTGAAAAACCAGTCATTTCCCTACCTAAACTTGGAGACTGTCGAGTGAGTCATCACTGACTTTATTGCTCCCGCCGATCTAGGAAAGCGAAAATTTTCTTCTTTTTTTAATTCTGAGATTCTGTTTTCGTGAAGCGAAGTTAATTTTCTTTGAAATTTCGGACCCCATTAGCGTAAAGCGTCATTTAGCGTCATGATTCCGCAATTTACCATCTCTCCTGTCCTGACCTGGGAAACAAATATCGCTTCATCTGCATTTGCCTTTTGTGCACAATTCAACATAAAATCATTCTTACTATTTGCAGCTTTAGACTCCATTTTGTGAGTAGTATTCAGATTATTGATAACGACCAAATTTTTTGAAGAGGGCAAAAGTCTTTCCATATTACGCCGGTTCTAAAACGATGTAAAGGTTCAAGAAATTTTGAAATTGATAAATTTAAATAAATTACACTAAAATTTAAATAGTTTTCCAATTTGGGGGGCCAAAACCCTCTCTGGTCACATGGTCACATAGAAGATATGCCTCCTTAGCAGAGTCTAAATCAGGGATGATGATTTTGTCTCATATTTCCTATGTAATAGATTAACTTACAATTTGTAAGAGGAGGGGTTAATTCTCTTTTTCAATGAGAGTCATTTTTAAGACAAAATCGTGTGAATTTCTATCCAAAACGAATAATACTTCGTGGGAACGCAAATCATACAAAATTAATACATCAAACTTTAGTTTTTTTTTATGATTTAATCAAATTTAATATCAAAATACAAATATATCTTTTTAGATAAGTTATTAGCCTAAATGGTTGGACGTATTAACTTATTAGAATTGTTGAATTAACGAGCATCTATCCAAGTTACCGTTAATGCAGACTGAGTCGATAAACAAACAAATTTCCAAGTGTGATGAATTAACATATATTTAATGTTCTCTAAAGATACACTTGGAAAAGTTCTTCAAAATTTTACAAGTCAAAACATTCCTTCCCATTTCATTATTGCAATTAAACCAAAGAACTTCGATGGGAAACTTCAAATGCCCGAGTCAATAATAATAATGATTTGGATGAAACCTTTGTGGAATTTTATTATGAATCAGAATTCAAAAAAACAATTCTCCAGTTTTGTTTTGGCATGGAAGATGAGAACAAGGGCAGCTAGCCATGCATGGCAAATATTTATCAAACTTAACAACGGCCCTCCGCTTTCACTACTCTACTTCAACATTGTTTATGTATATTGCTCGAACCAAGAAAAAGTAAAAGAGGCTATAGGCTGACCACGTGGGTTGACGGCAACCATGAGCAAAATCCATTGAAAATTTTTGTTTTTCCCAAACATCAGCAGATTAGATCGAAGTTGAACAAGTCCATCATCGCTAAACAAAACCAATGCAGGCATAATTTGGCAATTGCCGTGCATGACGTTTTTTTTTTTACTGTTTCGAGAAATGTTTTTGAATGAAAAATTTAACCATTATGTAGCAGTGTGAAATGTTGACAAGGTCCGGAAGAGACGCGTGGTTGATTTATGAGCTAACCACGACAACAACATTTTGCGAACTAATTAATTATCAGATTCAAAAAGAAAAAAGGTGATTGATTGCTCGCTTTTACTAATGAGCTTTGACTGTATGATTGTGGTGGTGATTAAAGGTCGTTAAAAGTTCCATCGTGAATTTGGAGTTGCATATATTTTATGTTTTGCTTTTGAATTTAATATAATTCACCCAATGGGTGCAAAGGAAGAAAAAAAAAAAAAAAAGAAAACCCATTAACATAAACAAAGCTACGGTATAACATATATATTGGTGTATCAGATATAAAATTTGTATAAAAATTATCAATGAATGTATACAAAATTATAAATTATATCGGTGTAATTATTACATACTTATTTATAATTTTTGTATCTGATGTATCGATATATCAACTGTACTCTAGCAAATCTCCAATTCGTATAATCTAAATTATTAAGTTTTCTAATTCAACCGATCTCACGATGAAAGCTAAAAATTAAACATATCTAAATAGTTAAGTTTTAATTAAGTTATTAATCTTATCAATATTTAGTTGAGGTAATTCTAATTTAGCCCCTGAGGTTAGGTCTAAAAAAAAATTGAAGACCTCAGTTTTCTGAAATCTAAGAATGCCCCCTGAGGTTACTGTAGCGCCGTTAGATTTAAAGGAAAATGTATTAAACCGTTAGATTTAACGAAAAATGTATTGAATAATAACTTAATATTAATATTATATTTAACAAAAAAAGTATTAAATAATAACTTAACGCTAAGAAACAGTAAAATGGACTATAATACCCTTTTTAAAATGGTTTTTAAAGCGTTAAGTTACTATTTAATATATTTTCCGTTAAATCTAACGGTGATACAGTAACTTCAGAGGGTAATTTTGAGTTTCAGAAAACTAAAGTCCTCAACTTCTTTTTACTTAACCTCAGGGGGGCAAATTAGATTTAACCCACGTTAGTTTCAGTTCGAAACGTAAATAAAAAGTAAAAAACGGGAGATGCATCATGCATGCAACATCTATACGTATGTAATTAGCTAGTAAATTACACTATTTGTCCAATAGAAAACTCTTGCTTTCTTCCTTAAATTCATTATTTCTGACAGCAAAAGAATCAAATCAATCTCCATATTCATGTATTTTAATTTTTCAAAGGTAGTGACTCTTAACTGCCGTAAGCATCAAAGCATGGTGACCTAGGGTCACATGCAAAGAAGAGTAAAAAAAAAAAAAAAATTAAATAAAGTAACCCAGCAAATAAAGAGCGTATAAACAAAAAATAAAAATAATGTCGGTGGTTCTAAAATCACAAGCTTTGATTTCTCAATGTTGCAGGTAGACAAAGACAGAAATCTAAAAAATTTCCACAAAATTTAATATAGATTGTTAGGAAGCGACTGCAAAACCTCCTTATTGTCCGTGATAATGCTGGAGAAATGGCTGCATGTGGTCTATATTAAACTGATATCAAGCCATGTTTCGCTTTAACTTTCATATTCCAAGAAATTTCATTTTTTGGTCAATTTGCATTAACTATATAACATAGACTCTTGCCAGTTCGTCAATTATTTTCTTGCTTAAATTAATTATTGGGTAGTTGAGGATCTGCAAAATCAAAAATCCAATAAAGAATAATTAATTCTCCAATAAATTTAAGGAAAAGAGCCTCCAATAAACTATTTTTACATCTATATTCATTTCATATATTGTATGGAAGGAATTCATAATTGATTAAAAAATTATCCCGCAAAAATTATACACAGAACAAGTTGAAATTGCATCGATCATCAGCCATGCCATTGGCTATCGTTGCCGACGTTGTAGCTATAAAATCTGCCTTCAGTTTTCAAAATTTCACTTCAGCCAATTTACGATATATATTAAGCTAGCTGAGCTGTATTGATTAATCGATGATGTCTGATGATCAATTATTGAGATCTGATGCAGCAGTAACATTGTTCTAAAAAATAAATAAAAAAACTAATATTAATGCATTATATAATGAGATAATATCAATAAGTTTCTTTGAGTTTTTATTTAATTTTAATCGGACAAAGATTATGATTTTTTATCAATTACACCTCTAAAGTTATTTGTTTTTTATTAATTATATATTTAAAAATGATGATTTTAATTCAAATTTAAAGATGTAATTAATTAAAAATATATAATTATTTTTTTACTACAAATTAAACCAAAACTGAGGATAGGTATTGATATTCTCCGATTATATAAATATATAATATATTCATAGAGAGGTGATGAGTTTGTCGTCACTATCCAACTATAGAAAAATTGAGAATTTTGTAAAGGAAACAAAGTCTACGTGAAATCTACTTTGAGATTGCTTATAAATATTTGTCTCTTCACCTCACATGCACTACCAAATCCTTTACAAAATTTAATATATAAATCAGTTTTCTTTCCAAGCTAAGCAGAAACTAACTTATTATTAAGTTGTGTCAAAACCTGTTTGTGATAATCCGGACTGAACCTCGACCATCATGGGAAATTGCACGCAGAGATGCGTGGAAAAGCAACAGGAAGCGGAGGAGGAGATTCAACAGCAAGTGTTGGAAGCGAAAACAAAAGGGTTTGTGAAAAGAGGTGATGATTGTGTTAAAGGTGGTAATAGTGGTGGAATAAAGGTGAAGATTGTTCTTACAAAAGAAGAGTTAGAGTGGTTGATGATTCAACTGAAGGACAATCAAGGAGAAGGCAAGAGATCATTAGAGGATGTTTTAGCGGAAATTGGAAGAGGAAGATCAGGGAAAAAAGTAGTTGAAGCTTCTAGCTGGAAACCTTCCTTGGAGAGTATAATTGAAGGCCCTGAACTGCTTGAGATGGAATATAGATGATTTTCTGTACTTTATCTTCTTTATATTATTAATTGATCTCCTTTAATTTTGCTTCTTAATTAGATTCTTCTTCAGCTTTCTTTTACGCCTATCTTCTTCTCCTTTCTTGTTCTTTGAGCTTCTTGAATTGGATAATAATCCAAATTGTGAGTGGTTGATAAACCGTAAATATGCATGCCAGAGTCTCTGAGATTAGCAGACGATCAAGTTGTACTCAGTGATTTGCTATTTGGTTTTGGATCATTTTTGGAGTTGGGTTGTGACCCAATTTACTCCTTTTAGGGTGTCTTGCGGACTAATATCTGCACTTAAATTTTGTTCCCTTCATCCTTCGTCTTAATTAAATATCCAGGAGTCATATAATGTTGCTAATTATTATGTATGTTTTCTTCTTTTTGTGATTAATTTAATATTGCAGTACCCCAAGAAAATGTAGCAGAAACCACTAAAGTTATGTTATAATTAATATTTTGCTCTTGCTTTAATTTCTCTACGAAACTGACGCTCAGCTAGCTGGCGACCGCTCGTTTCTTCGGGCTTCAAGATCATCACCCTCCTGGCAAATCATTTTAATCTGCTGACAGTACTGTTCATGAGCCCATTATGCATATATAAATAAATCAAATTTCATCTGTGATTGGAGTAATAAATATGATTTTAAAATTTTCATTTTCTCTTAGAAGCAATAGGAAACCTTTCATTCCATTCACAATGTTGATTTGATGTAAATCCACAATCCAAGTCCGTGACAAAGAGGATAAGATACGTTACTTTCTATCTCATTTCTCAAGTCAAGACTTGGATGGGTCCTTGAGAATCACATCATACAAATTACAAAATACAATAAAAGTATTGATGGGGTCCAAGATTCCTACTTCTATCAATCAAAAATTTATGTACTGAATCATTTCTGGTGGTGTTAGGTTGCGGTTGCCGGTTGGGGGTTTTGTTTTTTTTGAATAATTCTCCAAAAACAATTTTCCAGTTTTCAAAAAGAAAACAGGAAAGGGTTTTTAATCCGTGTATAATCTTTTCTGTTCTTTTTTAATCAATTTTTCCATCGACTGGCGTGATATTTTGATTGGTAAAGGAATCCACCAGCAGGCGTTGGTGTATTCACAGTGATTCCAAAGCGGTAACGTCTCTTTAATTTCATTAATAATTGTTTTCTCTGTTGGGTATGTATCCCGCTCATCATGCAGACGATATGGGCCTCCCATGACGGGCCAAGCCCATTGTTAACAGAGCCCAATATGTCCAATCCAAGTGTTGAAGTCTGACTCCTGAGCGTGCCATGCACAAGTGAAGGTTAGGAAATTAAGGCC
Organism: Boswellia sacra; assembly: GCA_013180625.2. Lineage (NCBI taxonomy): Eukaryota > Viridiplantae > Streptophyta > Magnoliopsida > Sapindales > Burseraceae > Boswellia > Boswellia sacra. The sequence goes on along the minus strand of SNVD02006955.1, from coordinate 946,557 downwards.
GAAGCCAGTCCAACTTTTACTTGACCTTCACCTTCTCCTAAAAGTAAACTGTTACCAGTATGCTGCTGTAGCAACCGTGCAATTAGTAGAGTTCATCCTCCTTATAGCATTTATAATCTCAATATGGAAAAAATTTTTGATCAGAGACTTAACAGATCACTTATTATGTTAGTTTATTGATTTAATAAGTCTACTTAATTACAAATAACATATGGGTAATTAAAACAAAAACATGATTAATCTAAGTCGTTTGTGGAAGCAGGAAAGTCAAAACAAAAAACTGAAGAAACACATATTTATTAACATATGATAAAACTTTGCAGTGACCATCTTTACACAACGATTTGGTGCGGCAGGCATACATTACATTACATAGGATTACATAGGATAGTATATACAGATGAAAAGAGTAATATACGCTTACAACCAATTATCATAAAAACAACTTCTACGGGGCATCTCTACACTTATTGAGACGTTTTTATCGTAACTGGAGCAGTTCAAGTGTCGTTTGTGGCGATAAACAACAACTTGTACTTCGTTATGCATCTTATTGGAAAACTAGAACTAGAACGAGAACCAAAGTTTTTGCAGTACTTCTCGTAGGATCCATACTAAATTAGGTGTTTGCATTCTAACAAAAAAGAGAGGGTGAAGAGATATCAGTGGCCTTATTTGTTGGGAAAAATTAGAAACAAACCCCAAAAGGCCAAAGCAAAAAGTACTATATATAATTAACCAAAAAAAAAAAAGAGGTAAATTTACTCGGGGATGCTCTTGAGAACTGCAGGGCTGCTGCTGGGGCAATTTGCGGACACAATACTCACACGATTAATTGGAATTTGGACAAGCTCATGTGCCACATCTTTGAATCCAAGAACTCCTCCTTCTTTGCTCTTGGATAGTAATCGAGCTGCTTCTTGCTTTGTCATCGTAACTTTTACTCGAATCACTGATGACCCTTTTCCTTCAACACTCTGCAGTTTCTTGTCATCAACTTTTTCTCCTGAATTCTGCACTGGGTTGACACTTGCAAAGCAAACGCCTCCATTCTTGGGCTTCTTCTTCTTGCTCAAGTTATCTCTGTATATGAGGTTGGTATCCTTGGCTTCCTTTTGCTCTAATATTTCATAAGATAAACTATCTTTATTATTGAAAAAACCAACAAAAGATCTCAACATTTTGAAACCGAATTAAGAGAAAATTAAGAAAGAGGAGAGCAACTGAGCAAGGGAGCTAGATAATATTATCAAGTAGAAGAATTAAAGATTTTGAGAGAATTGAGAGGTGACGAGTAAACAAGTAGAAAGCGAGTATATATAGAAATTCAGATAGCTGGAGAAGGATGGAAATTGACAAGACAATTAGGAAGCAAAAGCTAGGAACAAGTGTAACATGTAAACAAGCTTGTGCAAGACTGAGAGTGTGCCGTATTGATCACTTTGGAACCTTATTTTACAAGTGGATGACTCATGTGTCAGTTGTCACGACTACTGTGATCGATATATATTAAAATTTCAAGTCTAAGGCAGCCCATTTTTTCTTCTTCTCGTTTTCAAGTTGTTTGAGTGTCAAAAGTGCGATTGCCATGCCATGGGTTGTTATTGGAGGATCCATTTTGAGACGAATATGCCTGCTTTGAATAGGTCATGCTCGCATTTAAGTAAGGAGTTTTCTGTATTTAATTTCACACTTTCCCTTTTATAGCTCGGATTAGTTATTTTGAATGGTTAGCATCTAATTCCAAAGTCATGGCTGTTACAGTGATGATTTTGACCCATTTTGAAAAGAATGGTAATTATACTTTCATTTCTTTTTTAAACATCTGAAGCAACAAAATAAAATTAAGTTGCGAAATCAATTGATTACATGCAAACAAATTTCGGAAAACAGATAATACTAAATTTGTAATATTAGACTTACAAACGAAATATAATCCAAATTTTATAACCTGATGTGGCAGGCTACATGATAAAAACTTACTGGAGGCATAATTTCCTTCATTAATTTTTGGTTTTTCTTCTTCCAGTGAACTTTTATCATGTGAACTACCACATCAGATTGTAGACTTTGGATTGTAAATCGACTACTATCAATACTAAATATAAAATCTTTTTATAGTATTTATATGATAAAATATTACTTAAGACCAAAAAAATGATGATAAATAAAAAAATTATAATAAAATGATGCAATAATTACTCATTAAATTAGATTATAGAGTTTTTGGCTATGTAAATTAATTGTATGTAAAGTTGGAATGTTCAATTCAATTCAGGATTAAACCTTCTCCACCGGATCAAAAGACCAAAACACTATCTTTGGAAGGAATGTTCATACGTGCTTTATCTGGGTAAATGCTAGGTCTTTTTGACTCATATCAATAGGGTTTTTTTCCTTTTTTCTTTTTCTTTTTATTTTCTTACCTTAATATCAAATTGACGAAGTCATGACTCTTTTTCTGCAACCCTGAGCTCAGATTACGGGAAAGCGAATTGACCCAATTGAAAAGTTGACAGAAAAAATTAAAAATTCCAGACCAGTTGTGTGAATTGTGCAGGCGTGAATCGCTGGTGAGAACTGAGAAATGATATTTAACCTACTGCACAGTAATTTTGCAGCTTCTTCAGATTTTCTTAGCGTGTTGAGCGTGCATGCATGGTATATACATATATTATTATCCCGTAAAAGAAGCAAATTAAAGTAAATCAACATAAACAATATAAAATTACTTTTCCATAACGTTGTGTCTAAAGCCACACTTTAATTTAACACACAGCCTGTAAAGCAAGCAAGTCATAAAATGAATTTGTAATTGTAAATTGTACGTAGTTTTCTTTAATGTCGATCAACTGCAGGCAGTGTCACATCGAATAGTGGAAACTTGTTAACAAACAAACAATAAAAGAAAAGAAAAGCCAATGGGGATATGGATTCCTCCCCCGTTTGCGTGAAACCCTCCGCTAGTGTACAGTAGGTTAATTAAATACAATGACTTTGACTTATACTGTTATGAGATTAATTGGTGCATCTGTCAATTACGTGAAGCTCGTTGGAGCAGAGCGCCAATCTGACTTGGTCTTGAAAATTAATATATATATGATTCTTCTTTCTTCAGTCAAGTCGTTGATAGCAATTCCACGTTTGAAATTAATTACGCGCTTTAGTTTAGCTCAGATTAGAGTTAGACCTATAAACTCAGATTGTTTACTTGAAAAACCGTCAAGTGACGAATCGACATTTTCCTCTTGTTAATTATTGTTATTTTTATCACTACTAAACCTTCTCTGGGGTTACGTGTTTGAACTTTGAACAGAGAGGAAGAATGTGATGGAAATTTCAATGCATAATTATTTTGAATACTGATGTTGATCGATGTTGGATGATCTTATTAACTATATATCATATTAATTATATAATCGTTAAAGGGTTAATTAATTCACTTAGGTTTCTTGTGTTTTATGTTAATATTATAAGATATGACATGATGAAGTCACTTGTTGATCATAAGGGTGTGTTTGAAAATTTTATCAAATACATGCTCGATTTTGTTCAACCATGCGTGCATTTACTAATAGAAAAATATTAAATTAAATTGGTAACCTATTGTTCTATGATGAACTCGACTCGTTATAGAGTTATGAGTTAATTGAAGACAAATGTAAAATCAATAGTGTTTTGTTTCATAATAAATATTAATGTAATTATAACATAAATATGATAGTAGAGGTTAGGATTAATTAAAGCAATATTTTGTAAAATAAATTGTCGAATTATAAATCTTAAATCTAAACCTACACATAATTAGGATATTGATATTTCACTTGAACGTGTCACTAATAAATGAACATTTACCAACTTGCCAAGAAGGTCGTGCAATATTGAATTTTAATTATATGAGAAATCCTGATAATCATACGTATGATTTTTTTATCAATAATACTAGACTTATAAAATTCATACAACATAAGCTCTACAACATGATTTGGCAGCTTAGGTGACATAATCCTATTAGAGATGTAACTGCCCTAATCTATTTTTATTTTTTCCTCCTCCAGCGAATTTTCGTCATATAGATTACCAAGTTATGTTGTAGAATTTAAATTGTATGAATATTATAAGTCTAGTATTACTCTTTTTTTATTTAATTGTCGAACTCCCATTAACATTATTGTCGAACCGTCGAAGTGCCTCTTTCGATAGAAAGTAATTGTAAAAGGGACATTGAGGTGATTTTCGAGCTTAAAGGCTACTGTGCTAAAAATTTTGAGGAGTGAGACTATTTTTTAAAAACGCCCCTCAAATGGGGGCTAATGTTTTTTAATCCAGTATTTTTATTTTTAATTGAATTTAGGAATATATGGTTGATTTTGAATTATTTTGAATTTTGAAAAGAATATATGGTTGAGATTGAATATAAATTATATTGAAAAATATACAGTATAAAAAATAGGATTTGGATTCATTAAAGAACAGAGTGTCAATTTCTTTTTAATAAAAAAGAAATTACATAGAAATATTATACATATTGGGCCTTAGAAAGAATAGGTTCTGATACAGGCCCGACCCATATCCAACTGGGTCCAACAACGGACAATTCTGTTTCTTTCAGTTGGAAAATGAAATTGGGCGCACGCAACCTAGAACGGGAATTTGTCCTAAACGGTGACGTGTTCACTGAGGCAGCGAACACATTAAAAAAATTCCCAAAACGGAAACTGAGAACGGCGTCGTTGCTTCGCCCAAATTGACAAGCAGCAGCCAGTGAATAAATTTGCCAATAATATTCGAAGACTAGACTTGTCAACATTGGCAGAAGTTTCCGGGCGAGGCGTGTAAGAGAGATGGGTGGAGGCGCAGGCGGAGCAGGAGTTCAGGCGATGAAGAGAATTCCCCGCATCAAGTTCCCTCGAAGGCATCAGAAATCTTCTGGTCTGTTTGGCTTCTATCATTACTTTTCTTTCTCCGAAATTATTATTATTATTACTTTAAATTAAGTTTTGTGTAGGAGAATCCCAGTTAGATCTTGTGATATTTTGAGCTTTTTAATGTAATATTTTGGAGGGTCAATTTTGGTTTGCAGGTTCTGCAACGCAGTTGGAAGCAGCATCTTCAACTGGTGATCATGTTTCAACTTTCTTCTCAAGTTTGAAGGCCCCTGCAAATGTCGGAGGCAAGGCTTCTCTTCAACCCAAACGGACTCCTGTTTCCAACGAGGAGATTGAGGCCATTTTGGTACTAAACCTTCCTCTCTACATCATTACATATATATACATTATTAATTCATTCTCTTTCTACCGTTAGAAAATAGCTAAATATGCGTTTGTTTGAGGATTTTGAGTTTTTATTTTTAAATTTTGAAAATAATATGAAATTGATTTTAAATTTTTTTAAATTAAAAAAATGATAGGTGTTCGATATTGATTTAAATATATTGATAAACGCTCGTTTTTTTAAATTAAAAATAAATACTATAGCTAGCACTTAGCTAGAACTTAAAAGTTTTTAAGTGGAGTGGTTTCATGACATTGTATCGATGGATTTTGTTCGAATGTGCCCACAGTAACTATTAGTTTACATTGTTTGAGCATTTTTTCATTGTTTGGAGGGAGCTAGTTTGAGATCTTTCTAAATATTAGTTGCATTGTTTGGTGGAAGCTGGAAAATATTTATTTTACCGACTTCAACTGGTGTTGAGATTAAGGCTTGGTGGAGTTTAGTTCCCACTAATTGTTGTAATCACTTACTAATGAGGTGATATAATTGTGCTATTTAAGTACATCGTTTGAAGTGAAAGTTCTAATGTGATTGTCAGGGCACTTGGAGCATTGTGTGTTTTCTTCATTGCTTCACTTGTCTGTTTGAGCCAAATATTCCTAAGATTTATATTTGAAGTTAGAGTGAATGAATGGGCATTAAGTTTATTTTGATTTATGATTTATCTTGTTGATATATTGTTGGTTTCCGAAATGGTACTTCTTCAAATACTTGTCCTCAGCTTGTAACCTTGCATGTTTGGACCTTGATTGTTATAATGATTTTGCTTTGGAAGAACGATCCTTATTTTTTATTGTTTAGAAAAACAAAATTCCGCGGTTTCATCTTCTGTTTATTGATCTGTTGTCACCATTTTTTGGCAGTTGGGTGGCTGTATATGATCCTATATTGGAGCTTTGTGAAGATAAGACCCTGTTGGCCTTTTTTTTTTTTTTTTTTTTTTTTCCCTTTTCATTTGCTGAATGTCAAAGTTCAATTGTTTGAGTAACTGTTGCATTGTGAGGATTTTGTGTTGTAAAACAACAACCAACTGATTGACTCCAATAATAGACACAGTAAGAACGGAAGCTCTTTCTGGTTCACATATATCTAATTTCTTGGTTCTTGATGTTGAAAAATCGTTTACAAATGTCAGAATGCACACATACAAGCTATGTAAATTTACATATACGAGGCAGAAAAATGTACAGATCATTTTGAATCTTTCTTTTCGATCATTGCTTCAAGAATGGCAGACTTGGGATTTTTACCTGGAGGGCCTCTATCTCTGCGTTCAAGCTCATCAAGCCGGAAAGTGATCAAGCGATCCCAATTTCCTCCCTCAAAAAGAACCCCTGCCTTTCCATCAGTGATTCTTTGAACAATGCCGCAGTACATGTAGAAAGGGTTATTAGGATTCTTAACAATGGCAAACATTCCAGGCATTAGTAGTGGTAATGCTGGCGGCTTTGGCTTCTTTGACGTAGTAAGTGCTAGTGTATTACCAGAATCTGCAACCTGTGGCTTTTTTGGAGGTGGATTTTTCTCAATAAATTTCTTCAATCCCGTTTCCCCACCTGGAAATCCTCCAGTTAACCCCATCAGCTCCTTTTCAAATGCATTTTCTGGAACACTAGTAACTGCTGATATTTCCGTTCTAGATGAATCTTCTTGTTCTTCAGTGGCAGGTTGCGGTGCTTGCTCTGATGTGTCTCTCTTCAGCTCTTGTTCTATACCTTTTTCTCCTCTGCAGAGTCCTCTACCTCCCAGGATTTCTATTATGTCGAATTTAGCGCAAGGTTTTAGATAAAACGTTAATGGTGGTTTTGGAGTGGCCAAAGATGACCTGTGAGGATGGTGGGAGATTTGTTTTTGACCAAAAAAGTGGGATTTAAGCAGGGGACCTTGAAGGGTTGGGAGATTCATGGAAGAAGCCATGTTTTGCAGAAGCCAGAACTGCTGTGAAAGAAGAGAAGACTTGTTATCAAATCTTAGCCACAAGTAGCTTTTATCGGATAGTATTCCTATCTTCACTTATCAATTGTCTTTATACCATCCAAAGATTATTGACTATTCTGTCATCTATAGCCAGATGTATGATTGTGAATCACAATTTCTAGTCTTATGCGTCAAAATCTTAATCAAAATAATACGTATTAGAGTGTCATAACTTAAAACTTTAGACTAAACAAGAATTTAGCTTTCTAATAATTTATTTATATCTTAATTTAACGACTAACGTACATTGGGTAGTATATCCATGGATATTATTCAACATCATTCTATTATCCATTTAATGAAACTCAATTTATTTTAGACATGTCATTTAGATAATATTTGCACTTATGGATACATAAGGTATGTATTGAATCGATTCTTTTTAATGAATTGATTAGATCATATCGTAACTTCGAATATAAAATTCAAAGCAATCAAATAAGAAATGATACTCTAAATCATAGAACCATAATGAAATATACGATCATCCAATATTTATCGAATTTGAAAAAGAGTTTGAAGAAATGGTTCGATCCTCTTATTATTACTTCTGGAATCGAGAGATTCATATATTGAGACCCTAATGCATACAGATTCAAATGTTCCAATGGGAGTAAGAATTTTCAGGAGCATTTAATAATTTTCAGGAGCAATTTGAACATTTCGTTTCTTAGCAGAAGAGCAGTTTTCAAGTAGTGTTTGATCGATTACTTATTAATTAATATTCGATAAGATAATTTTTAGATAATTTCTTAGGAGTGTTGATGTTGAAAGAGCAATGTTACCTCTACAATCAACTTCTTATATTCTGAATTAAAAAAATTTATTAGAGAAGAAAAAACAAAAATGAATAATAAAAAGTATAATCTATTATATGATAATTATATTTTTAGTAGGATTTTGTTAATTAAGGTTGTAAAAAAAGTTAGATATAAATGGATTAAAGGGGTAATATTAATTATGTTGAAAATAATGGACGCGGCACTAAGGGGTACCAATATTGGATTCTGGGATTCCGCTGACTTTGTTGCCTCTTGCTTCCTCACCTTTTAAGTAGAATTAGTCACTTGCGAAATAATTCAAGAGACCCGTTAGTCAGAAGTGTAATCAAATTAGCACTATCAGGGCACGTTTGGGAGGGGGGATTGGATTGGACTGGACTGGACTGAGATTGAGATTAGGATTGGACTGGATTGGATTATGTAATATTATCTTATGTTTGGTATCATATGGGATTAGACTAAATAATATTGTCTAATATTTGGTGTAATATGGGACTGAATTATTAACATAAATAATAATTTTTAAGAAAATAATTTTAAAAAATAAACTAACTTAATTTTATTAAAATTGAACTTGAATAAAAACTAAATATTAAATATTCGTTGATATTTCTATATAAATAATAATAAAATTATATTTTATATTAAAATTAATTTTTATATAAATATAATAATTTATTAATAATTAATATTTAAATATTATTAGATGATATTTATTTTTTTATTATTAATTTAATAGTTATTTTTATATTAATATCATACTATTATTTCATTATTTTTTAGTAAACAATCAAAATTAATTTTATTAAATATTTAAATATAATTAAAAATTATTGTTATATTATATTTATTATTTTATTTAGTTTTAATTTTAATTAAAAATTAAAAAATTTTGTCCCAATTTGGGTATAAGTCCAATTTTAATAAACTAACTTAATTTTATTAAAATTGGACTTATAAGGTGGGACTAATAAGGTGGGACTAATAGTCCCACTAATTTAGTCTTAGTATGGAAGGAGGTGGGACTGACTTGGACTATCAGTCCAGTCCCACCTCTACACCAAACATAGGATTGGACTACACTTAGTTCAATCCCATGCTAAGCCCGTCTTCCAAACGGGCCCTCATAGGCCAGCACGATTACAGTAGAAGGAGACTCTTAGAAAAGTTTCCCACGTTGGTGTTCTCCAATAACAAATGGATTCTGTTCTGTTTCACCCCTTCACAGCATGAAAACTTTTCATCTGGGTACTGCGGCAGTTTTCTGCCTCTGTTGGCATTTGGTGTTACACCTTCGATGGAATTAAATTGCTTTGTTCCCTGCCATGGTCAAGACTTCCACTGCTTGTTTTTATTTTTTTATTCATTTCATTTTTTGTGATTTCTTTTCTTTCAAACAGATGGAAACACATTCACCTTTTGTTAGGTCTTCATGCCTGTTTCTTTTGCATCTGGTGGGTGAATCTAAATGGTTGTGGAAATCATCGGCAAAATGTCAATTATGCTGAAGTTAGATTTACGTCAAGTGAATGTTAGTTTTATTTTATTTTTTCCTCTAAGGGGAAATAAAATAAGTAATTAAAATCTAATCACTGCTCAAGTGGAGCCACAAACAGCAAAACTGCAATTATGATTTCCTTTGTAGATAACGTGGGCCAAATTTAAGGCATCAACTTTGGTTGAAGCTGCTTTAATATGAGAGACTTTTACATAATTACATTTGTGGTGATGAGTCCGGTGACAAACAATTGACATGACTGTAATTATATTAAAAAAAAAAAGTTTGGTGGGTCCATTCTAATCTCCATGTGCTTTGTGCACCCAATAAACAACTCATGTTTTAAATTTACAATAAAACTTCAATTATTATTTTAGAGGTCTTTGTAAAATTACCTCTTTTAAAAAAATTTTGCGTATTATAATTTTATTAGATATTTAATAATATTTCATAATATCTAATAAATATATTTTATAGTATTTAATAATATTCGATATCCAATAAATAATATTTAATATTTGACAAAAAATCATGGTATAAAATAAAAAAAACGTAATTATATTTATAATCTATCATTATATTTAAAGTATTTTTATAAATTTTACTCCCCTTTTCTTGTTTGCCAACCATTCTTCGAGTTCTAGCTATCTCTCGTCCGCCGCCACCGACATCAATCTTCAATTTGGCCGACGGGAAGAATAAAAGAGTTCAGCCGGTGTACAATTTCATTAACTAAATAAACGTGTTTTAGATGTATAACTTTTACGTGAAGTTCCAAAACAATCCATAATTATCTTAAATTGAATTACGTTTTTATTTTTAATTTTTTTAATTTTTTTATTTACATAATGCATGAGCGCGAAGCAGTATCTTGTTCTAAATTGAATAAGCCATCAAATTATTCAACATCCTTACAGGGGTAAAACAGTCATTTGATATATACTTGTACGAATAAAACTATCGAACCAAACTACTATACCGGCCAGTCTTATCGTAAACAAAAAAATTTTCTGAAGAGTCAAACAACTTTCTGAAGAGCAGAGAAGATCCGGATCCTTCTTCCTCCTCCAATCTCCGTAAGCTCTTCCTTCTTCAACTCTGTGTTTCTCAAACGGCTCTCTGTTTCTTTCAAGGTTCTTTTATTCTCTTTGATGCTTTTTATTGTATAATACACCAAGTTTTTTTTTTTTTTATCAATACGATCAAGTAATGATGATGATGCTGTTGTTTATGAATATTGGTTTTTGTATTGTTTATTTGATTAGTTTCAGGAACTGCAAATTTCTCTCTATTGCTTCCCTTTTGTTTTGGCCGGATGGTCTGCTAAGGTTAGTTGGTTAACTTTGTTCATAAGCTGCAACTTTCTTTTCAGGCTTCTGCTTTTTGGTGAATTGTTGCTTTTAATTTTTGGGAAGTTTGTAGGTTTGTAAAAGAGGTATTGCCTGCTGGATAATTATGGGGTTTGATTTGTAAACTTTGATGTTTAGATCTTGTGTAATTGTAATCTAAGCTTTTGGAACTTTATGGATTTTTATTGAATTTGTTGTTTTTGTTGTCTACTCATAGGTTGCTCTTGCTCATGGTTAGGGTTGGATCAAGGCTATGATTATTTGAATTATTAGAATATTAGATTACATTTGTTGGATCAAGGCTATGATTATTTGAATTATTAGAATATTAGATTACATTTGTTGATTATTTACAAGTATTTGTAATTTTGGAAGATCGATATAATTCACTAATCTCTATGAGCTTTATGTGTGGTAAGCTTTCTGTTAAATATGCAGAACATTTTGGATAAAATTTTCACACAGATAAAGCATCAAACAAAATGCTAAATGTTAAATTGGAAAAAAATTTTGATATTTTTAGCGATTATCTGTAATGTAACTCATTTATAAATTTATTTATTTTTATAATTTTTTCCAGGTTATACCTGGTCGTCCTTCTTCATGTTAATATAGCTCATGGATGATAGTCTTGGGAAGATAAAGATTATCCCTGATCATTTTCAAGTTTCAACTCCTCCCAGTGCAGATTCTACTCCATCTGTTTCACAGCCAGGAACTGATAAGTCTTCGAGGTAAGGGAATAGAATTGGAGAAAAATAAAGTTAAATAGAAGAGCGAAAGAAACTTTGAATTGATTTGGTTTCGATTTCTTATTCTGGTTTAGCATAGGTCACAAAACTGCTTGTGGACTCGAAGAAAGTTAAGAAGTGCTGCATTCATGTTGAATTTGTTTAGCGTACGTGGGCTGCCCTGGATTTCCAGCCCTGATGGTCAGCAAAAGGTTTGTTGATGAATTTTTATCTGTTTTAGCAATTAAATTTGTGAAACTTCTTTATTTTCTGAATCCCCACAATGTTTTAACTTGTAGGTTGAGTTAAGCGCTGCAGAATTAGAGTCACTTCGTTCAGAACTTGCTGATTTAGAAGAGAGGGAAGCTCACTTGAAAGCTCAGTAAGAAAAACTTGGTGCCTCGCTTTGGAACTGCTTTAGCCTCTGTGCTTATTAACATTTTATATTTGTCAGTATATGCGTTTAAATTCTAATTCTTGTCATTTTTGGCTACCTCTTTATGTGTGCTTTCTCTATTTGCTAAGTACTCAATCTGAGATGAAGTTAGGTCCTGTTTATCTAAACCGTTAATTTTGGACTTTGGTAATACCAGAAGATTAAACTCATCCTTGCATTTTATAGGTATAAATTATATTTGAAGTACCAAAGTGGGATTTCCTGCCCTTTGCACCCATTGGCATGACAATCCATGATATCTATTATATTTTGGTTGCATTTTTCAAAAGCTTGTATCTCTTTTTTGTTCCAAGTGAGATTGGCTTTTTTTTTCTTTTAAGTAGTTTTATTTCATCTTTATAGGTTGGAACATGTTGATGAAATTTTGCGGTCTGCTCGTTGGTCTGGGTATTTGTACATCCGCACTGTAATGACGATCACTTTTTCACTTATTCACATTTTTTCAAATTTATAGCAAAGTAGTTCATTCTATGATCTTACATGTGGCTTTCCTGATCTGTTCACTTTAATAGAGGTGGAAGCCTCTACCAGGAGAACCTCCCCCTATAGATGATACTGATGTTGATGACTGGCTTCCTCGATTTGTCGTCCTTCACGGACCATGTATTTTCTTCTATTTGTTGCCCACAGGTAGTTGATTTTATTGATATTTGTACCACTGTTGTCGTACACATCTTAATCTTGTTTCTTATTAATGAACTCAAAACAAAAATTGTCATTCAGATTTGAGTCCTCAGGACTCCACCCTGTTGTCGGATGTTGTTGAAGTAGGTTCCTTGCCAAGCTTTACACTAGAAGATGAAGACACACGGCATTCCTTTTATATCTTAACTCATCAGGGCCTGCGATATGAGTGCTATAGTACTTCAAAGATACAGGTACCAGTGTGAACTTATATCCTTTTTCCACGGACAGTATTAAATTGATCTCTGCTATTTGGACATGCATTAGTCTTTATATGGTTTTGTGATCTTAAAATTTAGGTATATCATCCCTTGTTGAATGTCCAAATTATTTGACAAAGGTATTGACTTAATTATAGGTCTCTAGTACATTCTCTACTATATTTTCAGTTTTATTTTGCTGACAACAGTTGAAGATGACGACGCAGATTAGGAATTTCTTTCTATTTTATGTGAACATTGAAGCTAGCTGAATTCATGTATCAGATTCTAAGCTGTGAATTTTCTTTGGTCATATTTTCCTCCAACCAATCTTGATACGACGACTTGTGAAAGATATGATATTGTCTAGATTATTAGCAATCTAAAAGGTTTAAAACCACATATTCTTACTGAATTTTGAAAACAAAAACTCAAAATATAAAAAATAAACACACCCTTAGCAAAAAGTTGATGGTCAATAGTGAGAATTCAGCCTTATATGCATATTTTGGGTGAAATATGGTTTAATCCAAGGTGATAAAACTTCATATAACTTTTATGGTGAACAAGTATGCCTCAGTAGTAAAGAAAAAATTTCCCTGCCATTTTATTCATAACTCTAGAAACTATCATAAAATGCAATGTTCTTACTTTTATCATTTTTACAGGAACTGATTGTCATAATTGGTAATATATCTACTTTGACGCTGTATTTTTTCTGCTCATCCTCAGGTGGACTCTTGGTTGTTGGCTTTACAAGCTGACTGCAAGTTGGATTCTGATCCAAAAACTCCCAATGGTTCCAAGTGAAATGTAACAGTGTAAGCTGTAAATAGTTGGAGATTTGATCTGATACCTTAGTTAATGTTGACTATTAAATTAGATAGTGACGTTCTAACTCATTCTTTATGTTTTTGTACATATGAAAACATTCTAATTTAATAAGAATCAACAATTATTATCATTTTAGACAATTCCAGTTTTCTGGACTGGCCTTTGCAGTTCATGTTATCTTATTGGTATGACGCTTTTGCCGAAGACTTGCTTGAGCATTTGTAATGTAAACAACAATATGAATGAACAGATATGCAGCTTTGGTGATAAGTTATTGAGATCTGGTCTTTGTTGGATGTGTTATAGCGGCTTTCTTTTGGCTCTTGGATGTTGTAATTGTTCTAATTTTGTAGTACTCTGTTCTCAGTTTTTCTCACCACCATGAGGTGCATATGGGTCGTTATAGATCACAAGAACATGTCAAGCCCAAAATACCGTGTAATTGAAGGAAAGCCGTGAGTCCAAGTGGGGAAAGCTGCCAAATTCTTTGCTAAAGAAACAGTTCTTGGGTAATCACCTCGTAATTAACAGATTCTAATCCTTGCTTTCTTTTGATTGGGAAAGTTGCTTAGAAATCACATCCACCTTTTAGTCCAGTGGAGACCTTGAGCTTAAGCACAAAGCAACTCTACCTTCCAAAATGCTCTTTTTTATTCCCACTCAACGTGAAACCGAAACACAACTTCCAGTGAAATTGTGCAAGCAGCGCACATTCCGTAAAAAGCTAGCTTTAGCTCTTTCACAAACATCTATGCATCTGTCGAACAGCCAAATGGGGTTCCAATACAAAGTGCTTTTTATTTTCTTGTTCATTTCTCCTAGCCTTTCCCTGCGTTTTCCTCTGGCAAAGAATAAGTACTCTGTCCTCATCAAATCAAGTACTTCCAAGTTTTGACAAAAAGAGAAATTTCCTACCTACTTTCCACTCGCTAAAAGGTCCGAATCTTACTTTTGCAAAACATCATCTATAATTTACCACATAATAATCTTAAATGATTGGCTTGCCAATGGCATTGGATTTGGCTTCACATATGTATTGTAATTAACAATTTGCATTAGTAACGACAATATCAATCAATTAAGAAAAAAAGATCTAAACTTTAACTCTTTATTGGTGCAATATGGACAAATAACAAAGGGGAGAAGAACCTAAATGAGAGTCCAATCCAAACGGGTAGTTAGTTTCGTTCACCGGATCATCTCTAACGTTCACTCTCCCTATACTTCGGGTAGGGTTTGACTGGACCACAGCACACAACATTTGATAACCAACACATATTGATATATATAAACATAAATATACTGCTTTCAGTTTTTTTCTTATCACTATATTGCTTTGTGCTTCGAGCTCCATTTCTTGACCGAAATTCTCAGCTCAAACTTTACTCATTTAGACTCCAAAATGAGCTCTCTGATTAGCAGATCTGCTTCTAGAGCCGCAAGGTCTCTCCTTTCAGCTTCTAAGAACTCCCGTTTTTATTCTGGTAAATCCTTTCTTTTCATTTTCGTTTCTATGTATTAAATCATCCTATTTTGCATTTATTTCTCACTGTGTTTTAGTAGATTCACTAAATTTTCTGCTTGGCTGATCCCAAAGTTGTTATTAAAAGGAAACATATATATACACACACGCACATAAAAATTGATTTTTGATAATTGGGTTCATTGAATTGATTGGTATGTTTTAAGTGTATGTATTGATTTGTCCTGTTTGCAGAGGGGAGAGCTGTGGCTGCAGCAGCAGCAGTGACATTCAGTGGGAAGGTGCCATTTCTAGCTTCCAATTTCGGGAGGGCTGGTTCCTCAAATGCATCTCGAGGATGGCTTTCCGGAGCCCTTGCTCTTCCTGCTGCAGGTTTCAGAAACTATTGCTTTGCTCTTCTTTGTCATGTGTTGTTATATTTGGTGTTCAGAAGTCTAATGCACTTATATTTGATTTAGTATGATCAAATCAATAGGATCTAGATTTGTTTGGATTTCGAATTCGACTTGTTCTGTTAAGAGTATGGATGATCTCAGTTTTCCACTCTATAGTGTTTCAAGTGAGGAAAAGGAGATGATGGTTAAATGTGAAAAGTCTGAGCAGAGAATAAGTGTTTGTGGTTTCGGGAAAATAAAAAAAAAAAAAAGGAAGAGGAGCCTTGTCCCTTGCTTGAGTATTAGCATTGTGGCTTCCAGTCCCTCTTCCACACCAATCAAACTGTGCTTAATAAGCATGGTAATGGGTGAAATAATTGTCTTGGGATGTATTTTAGACTTGACTTGTTCCCCGAGTTTCTCCCAACATTTTTCCTTAATTTCCGAACTACAAACATGTTTCAGCAATCATCTTTCTTCTGCACTGATCAATTCTTCTGCTGATCCTTTTCGGCATATCTTTAATAAGTTGTCCCTGACCCAAATTTATAATCTCAGAAGAAGTGAGTTTGTTGGAGAAATGTTCTAGCCAGAGTTTGTGATCAATTTAATAAAAACTTCCACGTGCCAGATTTCTTAGGTTTCTACATCTATCATTGTCCCCCTAATGGAAGGTTTGTCTGAAAAAAAATAAGGAATTTTTGTTCATAGCTTAGATGTTCTAAATCAATCATGTTTTCTCTTTACAAAAGAATAATAGCAGAAAATGGGTAAGTAACTTTTTGGGAGCATGTAATCGAATATACATTCGTGATATCATAGATTTTTCTTTTTCCCAATCTTTGATCATAATTTTTCTTTGTGCTTTTCTATATTATTGCAGTTTACATGCTGCAGGAGCAGGAGGCACATGCTGCAGAGGTAATTTAGTCATCACTGAGTCCACATCTAATATATACTGTTGCAGCTACTTTTTTTTTTTTTTTTTTTTAAATTAAGAAATTTTCCATTTCATTGTGTTGATATGTTCCTTTTCTCCATCCAGATGGAACGCACTTTCATTGCTATCAAGCCTGATGGAGTGCAGAGGGGGCTGGTAAGATAAGCATCAAACCTACATTCTATAAAACTGAATCTGCTATTCACATTCTATGCCCACATCTTCCAGAGTTTATCTTTTCAGTTGGAGCATGAGAATCAATCACATCTGGTAACATACTTATCTTGCCCTCCAGATCTCAGAGATCATATCTCGATTTGAGCGCAAAGGGTTTAAGCTGGTGGCTATTAAAATAGTGGTTCCTTCAAAGGATTTTGCACAGAAGCATTATCATGATCTGAAGGAAAGGCCCTTCTTTAATGGCTTGTGTGAGTTTCTGAGCTCTGGACCAGTTGTTGCAATGGTAAGTAGAACCAAAACTCTCATCTCACCTGTTTGATGTCAACTTTTATCAGTTAGGTTACTTATTCAACCAACTCATGCAGGTTTGGGAAGGAGAGGGAGTTATAAAATATGGTCGGAAACTTATCGGAGCCACAGATCCACAGAAATCAGAACCTGGAACAATCAGAGGTGATCTAGCAGTTGTTGTGGGCAGGTATGCTTCTTAAACTGAGACACAATGCTTTGTTACCTTAATCTGAACTAAGGCTTTTCACTTTTTAGCTGCAAATCTTCTCTAGACTCATTTCTTGATTTTCATTCCTCTAATTATCCGGTGATACATCTCTTGTACCTCATTGTAGAAACATCATTCATGGAAGTGATGGCCCTGAAACTGCAACGGATGAGATTAAATTATGGTTCAAACCAGAGGAATTGGTTAATTACACAAGCAATGCTGAGAAGTGGGTCTATGGAGTCAACTGATAGAAAAGGATTTTGTCTTATCATTAATTTTTTTTTTTTTCAGAAACTTTTAGATCATCCCACGTGGAAGTGGGGTAGAAGCATAATTTTTAGAATAAAGATGTTTCTGTTGAGGTGAGAAAAGAACTATACAGCTTTCCTATAAACAGCTGGCGAGATTGACATTCTGCAATAATTTATTACACCTCCTCCTGCTTTACAGACTCCAATCACTGCAATTCTTTTAGCTGGTTATTTCTGATGGCTTTTATAAGTCATAGTTTAATTACACTATTTGCAGCATCTCCTATATCTTAATTTAGCAAGAAGATGCCCGTACATATGTACTCATATAAGAATTATCAGAGTGAATTCGAAATTTTAACATTTAGAAAGTCTCTAAGAAAAGCATGATTTTTTTTTTAAAATAATGTACAGTGTTATATAATTTTATGGAGTGATCAAGTGACCATGCAACCGCTGTCCTGCGTTTTGTACGGTATATTTGATATATAGTATATCAGACACAAAGATTGTATAAAATTTTTATACAAAATTGACATCTAATGTATTGGTACATTAGATATACTGTAGCATGGCCGCTAACTTTCTATGGGTTGACATAAGTAATCCAATATGAAAGCTTGACATTACATTTTTATACATTAATACTACTATAAATCCCATAAAGTTGTGCAGATAAAGTTATATAGTTTGATTTATAGCTGTATATTACAAATACTTTTTCTATCAATTAAGATAGATTTTAACCCTTAATTTCTTTCGAAGCTAATGATTATAATGTATTGGAACTTTAGAAGAGCAATAGCATATTTCATCACAACATCATATTATTTCCTATAATGGTGACAAAATAATAATCTCATAATCTAATATATTATATTTTAGGGAAATGATTTATAATATGAAATATTTTTCGGAAAAAAAAAGAATAAATCATTGAATAAATATATTATTACTAATTAATAATGCATAGTTTATATCGTAAATCATGTTTGAAGAAAGATAAGGATCATTGACCTTTAGCCAATAATATAAAATTGTCCTTAGATTTATCGTTAACATTTATATATGCCAAAGTTTTCTTAGAACCCAAGTCAATGACGATAGGCCTCTTGCATCATCAAAAAATTTTCCTCTATCTCGTTACCAAATATATCATCATCCAACCCACAATAGGCCGCCGCCACGTGACTCATGAATCAATCCTTGTGACGTGGCGCTTTCTGTTTCGTGACAGATGGAAACATCACCTGTCCTCGGCTGTACCCAATAACTCCCTCACGTGAAAGGTGACGCAATAAATACGGGAATTCGAGGCGGACTCGAAACCAAATGATTAAACGAGAGTTGTAATTAATTTGATTGGTATTTGGAATCCGACGCACTGACCTGATATAAATAGGCTCTTACTCGCACAAGGCGGCTCGTTTTCCTGTCACGTTCAGAGGAAGCGAAGCGCGTTCGTTGTTTGTTTCAACGTTTTGTTAAACCAACTCTGAAACCCTAACCCTAATCTCAACCTCTTTAGTCTTCGACTCACGAATCCGATAGGTAAGTTTATTTGGCGAACGCTACGCTGGTTTGATATTTGTTGCGAATCGATATTTTATCTAAATCTTTTTACTCGCGTTCGGAAGTTTGTGGTTTGTTATCAGTTGCGTCGATTTTTGGTGATTTATGTGATGTTTTATTTGTATTTCCGTAAGTTTATTACAGTAATAGTGTATGAATATATGCTTGTTTGATGAATATTAAAGGCACTGGTTTTAGCATCGTCGATTTATTTATTTATTTATTGTTTTCGGGGTTAGGTTAAATTAGGGTTTGGTTAGTTTCTACGGTAAGCTTGCCATTGTATTTTCTGATAAAGTAATTTTTGTTTTGAATTGATAATTTCATCAATGCTACATTATTAGCTTTCCTAAGGGACTCAGAATTTTATCTGTGATTTGATTATATATAGGTTCAAGAACTGTTTGAAGTGTGGAAAACTAGGTTTATTTCTTCTTTTGTTCTTTTTCTTTATTTTGTAAATATAGATGGAAACTTTGTTGTTGCCATGGTTTGGGGTTTAGTATCTCCATTGGTTTAGTTCAGTAGTTATTTCATTGTGGTTTTGTTCTGCTTTGTAACAATTTTAAGGTATTTTTTTCATCTCACGACAGATGGCGGCTAAACCTCTCACAACTGAGGCAATTGCTCTTACAGAGAAGAAAATGGACATGACATTAGGTATGGTATAAGCAGAAAATTTTCCGTTCCTCCTTTTTTATACGGTGCATTTAATTTATTGTTTACTCATGAATTTTGTTGTTTGCATCAACTAAGATGATATTATTAAGATGTCCAAGAATAATGCAACTAAAGCTAAGAAGCAGCGGAGGCCTCCGGTAAGAAACTAGTCTTTTTGGTGGCACAATTCTTCCATTGGTTTCATGTGTTTATTTTTTCCACTTTTTCATATTTGATTAATAAATTGGTCTTTTTTTTTTTTATGCAGAATAAAAGTCAGAAAATTTTCAACAATGCTGTTCAGGAGAAGGCTTTAAAAGTTCGGCAGTATATGGGCTCTAGATCATCTGTTAGACAAGTATGTTTGACCTGCTTACTTCAGTAACTTGTAATAGATTATAGCTTTTAGTTAAGCGTCTGACACCTGTTTGCATTTGGTTATCAGGGTGTTCTAGCTCAGAGAAGGTCACATTTTCAGGGTAATCATTTCCCTCTAGCAACTGAGGCTGCACGGAAGGCTGTAACTGCTCCTGTTCGCAATAGAGGTTTTAATGGTAGCATGGTGGCTGCTAAAACGAAAAGAGCAAGGTATTGTTCAGCTCTTGAAGTTGTTGCTAACATTAAAAGATAAGATTAACCAGATAGTGGCAGTATTAATTGCATCTGATTTAAATATAATGTCATTGACATTTTGCAGGTAAATCATGGTCCCATAATATTGATGGCTCTTCCATGTGCTTCGGATTAATTTATGCCAACTCACATACTCTAGTAGAACTCCATGTCTTATTGTGGCAAGTGGCCAACACAATTGGGAGTTTTAAACTGTAGGCTGTTGCTCTTCATGCAGTAAAGAGTAGAATATCTGCTTAATAGTCTTCATAAATGTGGTGTGATAAGTTTATCAATTAGTTAAGTGGCATATACTTCTTTGGTTGTTGGTACCCCTTTTTTGGAGATGTGGTTATGTTGTTTGGGATTGATGTGAGCATTGCATTATAAGTGATGAGCAAGAAGATATAAATCAAAGGAGAATGGTTAAAACCCAAAATAAAATAAACAAAAGTTTGATTTGTGGATCTAATTTTGTTCAAGCATTGTATTTTGATGAGAGCTACCGTCTGCAGCTTTGAACAGATTAATGCTGGGCAGTTGATTGCTTTGGTAGACCTATTTCTGTACTTGTCTACTTGTCATCAATGGGTTAGATTTTGGAATCATTTGTAATTTATAAGTATCTTGATTCTGGTTCCATTTATCTGGAGTTCTACTCATGCTATCTTCAATCTCATGCCGATGTTTCGTAGGAATTGGGGCGAATTCTGCTGCCTTCCCCTTATGATAATGTCATGTAACTTGTTGGTTCATGCAGTTTTCTTTAGCCTATTTTGCGCCAATTAATTTGGCCACATTAAGATTCTTTTGATGAGTTAGGAAAAGATAATAATGGGGGGAATGCACTTGTTTCTGCACCATTAGTGTTATTTTTTCAGGAGATTTCTGAACTTGGGAACTTTCTTTGCTTCCTAGTCAATTGAGCGATTCTCATCTTTGTTTGTTCTCTAGTTTTCTCTCACCTGATTCATTGGCGATTGGGTTGCCTTGTGCTTTAAAACCCTGGGGTTGGAACTGACAAAACTGACAAGAATATTTGGATGAATAATGATTGGTCAACACACTCTGGATTCTGCTCTTTGGGCAACCATGGTTTGTGCTTTTCCATAACCAAATGGGAAGGAGTCTTGTAAATGTTGAATTGCGGAACTGTGGTTGAGATATAGTGGTCTGCTATAAATGTTATAGAAGTCTGGTGGCTTCAGTAGCTAGTCTGTTGTTTTGGTTGTTACCAAGATGGTGTTGGAAGCTTCTCAGGAGCAATTGTCCTGTTTGTTTGACTGCTTGGAGAGTTGGCCTTTATGGTTGTTCCCCTCTTATGCTGCCGTTTGAGTTCTTTATCTGTCTTTATATGCTATCAAGCTGTTCCTTTTGAGTTTGAGGCTTGAACTTTGGAGCCATGTTCTGCCACTGGATACTTTTGGGCGTGATAAAAGGAATCATTTTGCAGAGGGGTCTACACTCTTCTTGATATGCCTGTTTTTGTCCTGGAGTGGTTTGTGTTATCTTTCTTTTAGTTGGATTTAATAAGAATCCATGATGGTAAGAGTCTCAATTCTCAATCTAAGTGCATCTGTGCAGCATACTGGTTTTAAGTGATAAAGTTGTGAGGGTACTAGTGTCTTGAATTCTAGTTGCATTTCTTATCAGAGTTGGCTTCTTGATGTGCATGCTGCTTCTGTTCTCCAATCATTTTTTTTGTTGTTTTAACTTCTGTATGCAGGGTTGGAGCTCTGAACATTAAAAAGAATGCTGCTAATGTGGGTTTCACTGCCAAGGTATCATTCTGTTTTACTGGTCCATTGGACGACCTGATAAAATTTTCTTCAATTGCATAAGTTCAATACAAGAAACAGTTGAATGTCTGTATTTTTCTTTTGTTATGGAGGCATATGTTGACGACTCATCTATTTCACTGGCTCTGACATGGGTTATATGATTGAATGGCGGTGGAGGGATGATGGAGAGGTCTGATATATATGTGATAATGTGTGTTTATACACAGTTTAGTTGTGTATGACCCCTGGCATTCTGTGTTATGAAGGGTTGTGAGAAGCTTTATATGCAATCAGATTTAGTGGAATGGACTTTAATCCAATTTCTGTAATTTGACATTTTGCACTCTAGGTTGATTTTACGAATCTGCTGGTTTTTAATGTGTTGCAAGACCATTGCTTTACTGGCAGTGCTTTTGGCATCATTTAATATTTTATTTGCTTGAGCTTGCCATTGGATATGAAACTTGATGAGTGCATCTTTGCAGTTGCAGCAGCAGCAGCAGCAGGATAACGGAGTGTCTAAGCAGAGGCCTCAAACACTGGATTCACTTTTTGCCAATATGAAGGAGCAGAGGATGAAGGTCTTCTCACGTCAGAACAATGGTGGCATACAACGCAATGGGGGAGGGCGGCCGAGGTTGCCTTGGGCAAGAGGCCGATTTGGCAACTGATGCCATCTTAGTTGGTGGGATTTCTTAGTGCAAGGATTGAAGCGTTTATTGTCTTCATATGCAGTTGGGGCCTTGGTGGAAGTTGCCGTGGCTAAGAATTATTGAAATCAAAGTCTTCTCTCCCAAAAAAAAAAAAAAAAATCCCAGTGGTTGTGTTAATGACTTTTTTTTTAGGGACTTGATTTTGTATTTTGGATCGTTTTATCAATGTATAGCAGCAGCAGTCTCTCTCTTTATAATATGCGTTTTCTCTTTTGTGCACATCGGATGAAGTTTGTATATATGTCAGCCTTTAGTTCATTCCCTCTTTTTTGGTCATTTGATCGATAGTTACGTGTTGTGCGGGATAATCTGAACCTCGTATCAATGGTGGACACAACGCATGAAGTTTGTATAAATGTCGGCCGTTTGGTTTCGTGCTGCATTTGTGGTCGTATAATATAGATATGGTTACTTCTTGTGCGGGTTAATTTGAACCTGCTATCAATGTTGTTTATTAATGGAGTCTTCCGATGTTCGGCCCTGGCACAACAAAGCAATTAGTATCTAACGATGACGAATGGGACAACTTCATTTCATTTGGGTTTCAACTTGTGCATAAATTAGTGAGTTTTGTGTAATACATTGTTTGTGCCCTAACGAGTTAATTGGTGATTTCATTTCATTCACAGCTAAGAAATTGGTGAATTAGGTTTCACTGTCGGTCTTTTTTTTTTTTTTTTTAATCTCCTGAATTCGTTCAGAGTTGCCTGTGTGGTTTTAGGTTTGATCACTTAAACTTGATAAATGATGAGTAGAGTGCATTTCAGCTCAATGCCCAAAGTTGTATATTGCTCTTAAATAATTTACAGCTATCGAAACCCATATCCTGAAGGGGTTAAATAAGTGTATGATACAATACATGCCATGTTATGTTCCTAATTAAGCTAAAAGGTATCCTTAGCCTTTACATTGTTATTCACTTTATACGGGGAATGTGGAGGAGCATCCACTTTGAATACTGGAGGAGCATCCGGTTTGAAGGCGCTGGGATGTTCATCAGGTATCTTCCGGGGACCTCTAAAGAAGGTAATTACTTCCAAAACAATAAAAGTGACTACGGAAGTGGCAAGAGCAACTGCGAATGTTACTCTGATCTCTGTATTAGCTTTTCCAATTTGGATTCCGAAGGCAATGTTGAGGTATCCTCCTAAGATTATTAACACTCCGACGAAGCGATGGTAATGAAACCAAAATCTGTAAGATCTGCAATCGGGGTCGCTTTGTGACTTTACAATGAATGTTAGTATCTGACAGCATCAAATCAACCCATATAAGATATTAGTAAAGTCAATAATAAAATATCAAGCAAGTTAGAAAAGAAAACTAAAATAACCTGAATTGTAGCGAATACAACTAAAGCAATGCCGATGACTTTATGTACTTGAGCACCTTTTTCTGTTTGCGGGTCCTTGTTCCCCGTCTCACGGGCTAATCTTCCATTAGACACACTAACAAGTCCTATGCTAAATCCAACAAAATTTATTGTTGAATGACAATAGAACCAAAAGGGATCACGATGCCTGAAATGTCTTGGTACAACTGACCCTAGAGGAATTAAAATACCCCAGCCTATAATACTTAGTATGGCATGCGTACTCTTGGCCGATTCTGGGTTTTCTAAAGCAGCAGCTGGAGTACCTGCGGTGAAGTCGATTGAGGTGGAGGTTCTATCAACATGTTTGGTCAAAGCTTGTCCACTAGGAATCCCATCTCCCAAAGCCAATACTACCTTCTGATAACCACGTTTGTGTTCAAATTTTATTTGAAATGCCATAAAAATTATATTTTCTTGACGAGCAACAACAGGTGCAACATTCGTCAGCCTCATTTCACCTTTGTCTGCCTTCACCAGAGATGGCTCGTAACCTTCTAAATAATACTGCTTTACGCTTGATTTTCCATCTTCACTGACCCACCCCACCATGGCACTCGACCCATTCATTTTTCCATTCTTAGAAAATCCAAGCCCTATCCATTGAGTGGTGTAGTTGCCCATTAACACCAATGTGCTAAAATTATTCTTGTCCTGAGCAAACTGCAATCAATCCACCATCAAACTTAAAATCATTTGTTCAAGAAATTAAGACTGAATTAAAAATATGGGCAGCCACCCAGATTAGTTAGCATATTCTAATCAACTAATATGATTGAAAAACTATATTGATTTTCTCCCATTTCATTTGCACCTCCTGTCACATATATAATTTTAAATGGATGTGAAAGAAAGAATGACAAAAAAGAATGACATGAAACAACCAATTTCTTGATTGAACCAGGATTCTCTCTTGAACTAAGCTTTATCTTAGCAAAATGTAAACACATAATTGGCCGTTAACACAAAATGTATGAGAGCGAAAAGAAAATGTAATGGATCTTATCCACTTATAGTTAATAAAATTCACGTGACACAAGATATATAAAAATTAAAGTGAAACTCAAATCAGGAGAGAATCCTTCAACCGAATAGGAGAGGATCATAATTCTTCTTGACCATATGTCACAAAACAATAATAAAATAACATCAAATGAGGCTTACACTTAGAATGTAATTGTGCCAAAGAGGAGTGCAAGTGAAGCCAGTGAGACTGTTATATGGAGGAGGAAGATATTTAGTTGGTTCGTCTTGGCAAAGAGACCACGCTTGATTTTCTTTCTGATCAATAACGGCCCAGGTCGACGTTTGTGATGCTAATAAAATAACTACCAACATATAAAATACCCGCAGGCACACGACGGGATCCACCATAGCTATGCTATATAATTTAGGAGGAGATACCTCAAGTTTAATTTGCATGATCTGTGATTGAGTACTTGATTAATATAAGATTTCTTTTGTATCATCCCTTGGAAATAAGACGTACCTTGACCTTGAATTCAATTCAAAAGTAATTCCACTTCTGATCATGGAAAGAGCAAACATTAGATTATTTCTTGGTCAGGTCAAAGATATTCTGAAATTGTGATTATCTTAAGTTGGTGGTGTTGATAAAACTTTCCATCAATTCTTTCGAATATTGTCCACTCACTTCTCTCCCTCTCTTCTTCCTTTGATGCTATCCACAACCATAACGTGAAACTCTGCCCAAAATGCAACCCCACGTGTGTGGATTGGTTTATATATATATTCCCACTTGGCAAGATTTATTTGATGCGATAAATTCACCAAAGCATACAAGTGTCAAATGATTTTCATTTCACTTACATATGACCATCAGACCATGCATCTTGTTTCTATGTATCGCTTCAACAAGGACGCTAGCTTTACATAGAAAAACTCGTTTTTGGTATGTAAGAAATGACAATTACCATGTACAAAAGCAGAAAAATTCGATCTCATATTGTTCCAATGATTATCTTAATTACTGCAACCTTTTTTTGAGCTTAAATTTTCTTTAAATAAAGATTAATTAATTCCCGCATGGGGTTAATCTAGAATTAGTGTACATACCTAAGAACCGTTGGTTTGGTTGCAGCTTATAAATATTATTTCATTAGATGAACTTCAATATAATTTCAGAATTACTTTATTTGGTTCCTTAATTAGTTATTTTTATCATTTATGTAAAGCGATGGATACAAAATAAATAAAAATAATATTAGACTTATAACCTTCGTACAACTACAACTGTAATTTTAATTCTACTGAAGATATAACTGTCTCATTTATTTTTATTTTTTCATTCTTCAATAAATTTTTGTCGTATAACCAGATTAAGTTATAAAATTACGATTTTATGAAGATTGAAAGTCTAACGCTACCAAAACAATAAATCATAGTTTCTTTGAATCGATTGAAAAGGAAGAAACCTTCGGAGGAAATGCCAAAACTAAGGTGGCCGAATCTTAAAGGAAGATCAGCATTTGGAACTTGATCAAACCAGTTTTGCTACGGTACTGTTGCTGTACCGTATAGCAACTTTACTGTAACAAAATAAAAAATATAAACACATGTATAAAAATCATAATCCAATTGAAAAAAAATCGTATTTACGACTTTTATATGTTTTTTATTTACGATTTTTTTATACTTTTTTACATACAACTTTTATTCATTCGTTTACGACTTTTATAAGGTGTTTACGATTTTTACACAAATAAACAGTAATTGTACTGATATAGCCACTGTACCGTAACAAAACCCAAAAGAATGAGACTTGCTTATGGGATTAGATCGTTGCTGCCATTAGATAATGTCAATTGTAACAATTTTTTTTAAAGTACTTAATTCTATATATGGACATGATAATCTGGACCCACCATTTCAATCAACGACTCACATTCGTTCTAACCATACACAAATACGCAGATAATCATTCCTCTCCAATTGTATTGACGACCTCTCGTTTCTCATCTCTTAATTCGCGACCAACACGCACATGAACAGACTCTGCCACTTCCAAAGCTTTCTGTTTTTGGGTTATCCGCTTGCTTATTCGAGAGATGACACTGAACTTGAACTTGGGTTCTCATTTTCTGTCTGGTTTCGCCACTCCACGCTTGTCAAAGCTCTATGAAACCTGTCCCAACAGCCACAGCACTACTGCTATCTTGTCTCTTTTGTTTGGAAGTAGAAGTAGACCTGCAACAACGTTGAAAACTTTCAGGATGAGAGCTTCGTTGAGTGAGAGAGAAAACAGGGTCGTGGAGGTTCTGGACGAGGAGTTGCTGAGTAGAGTCTCGGGTGCCAAGGATGCAAGTGAAGTGCTGGAGATGGTCGCTGAGAAGTCCAAGAGGAGTGGTGGCGTTTTGACTGTTGATGACTGCTGTTTGATTATAAATGTAGCCATTGATCGCGGTAATACTGACCTGGCTTTATCTGTTTTCTACGCTATGCGCTCTACTTTCGATCAAGGTACACCTTTGCTTCAAAATTTCAAATTTTTTTATGTAGTTTTATTATAAATATTATTTTGATATTGTATTTGATAATTTTTATTTTTTTTATATAAATGGTATCTCTTTTATCGTCATCTGAGCCAGTTGACATTGTTAACGATGGTACATACATTACATTACATGTGCAGGTGTTAGTGAAAATGATAGTTTTATTGATAGATGGAAATGGTCCAGGCCGGACGTTAGTGTCTACACATCCTTAGTTCAGGGTCTTGCAGCGTCATTAAAGGTTTCAGATGCTCTAAGATTGATTGAAGATATTTGTCGAGTGGGAGTTTCTCCTGCTGAGGAGGTATGCAATTTGTCATTGTTTCACTTATAAAGGAGTTATATTGAAGTATCATACACAATCTATTAACCTTCTCAGCTGATGTGTGGCTTTAAAATGATTCCATTTTTTTTTTCTTTTTTCATTTTCTACAGGTTCCCTTTGGAAAAGTTGTGAGATGCCCAAGTTGTGAGATAGCTATAGCAGTTGCTCAGCCCCAACATGGTATTCAGGTATGCCCATTACACTCACACACAAGGTTAGCTACTATAATAGAAAAACCAACAATTATGATCATTTTGTCTTGTTTTCTAGATTAGCTTTTTCTTTGCATCTTCGATTTGCTATATTAGAAATTAATCATGGAGCATATCAAGTGATTAGGATAACTAAGCTAGACAAAATGGTCAGACCCAGGTTGCAATTTGGAAAGTTCCCAACCTTATGTGTCCTTGCTTACTGCAAAGTGACAAATCCTTGTTTTACTTTTTTTTTTTTTTTTTTTGGTCCTCTCTGTTCTCAATTCTCATAGTAAGCATCTGATTAACTGTTTTCCTAGCTATGCAGTTGTTTATATGTGTAACTTTCACCCTTGTTTTCCTTGTTCGGTATGCCTGAGTGAATCTAATTCAATTTAGATAGATTAAAGTTCTTGCCTCATTAATTCCAAAATTTGCAATTCTCCGGAAGATCTTATAACATGTTTTATTTTCCTATAGCAATATAGTCATTACCAGTCTGCACATCCTTACAATTTTTTGGATTTGGACTGAGGTTTCGTAATTAGTCTAAGAGTAGTTTCATTGTTCCAAACAACATCATGTCAAATGAGTGTTAGCGCCAGATTATTTGCTCTCTGACGTACTTAGTTATTCATGGTGGCATGAAGCTTTCTAGACCACACCCAGCTCAATATTTCTTCATATTACTTGTAAAACTAATTACATGCTAGTTACTA
The DNA here is from genome assembly GCA_013180625.2 of Boswellia sacra. Classification (NCBI taxonomy): domain Eukaryota; kingdom Viridiplantae; phylum Streptophyta; class Magnoliopsida; order Sapindales; family Burseraceae; genus Boswellia; species Boswellia sacra. Next base: position 917,578 of record SNVD02006955.1, on the reverse strand, counting down.
ATTTGGAGGTAGTAATGCTGCTGCAACAGATTTTATCTTGTGCCAAATGCCGCTACAAATATGAGCTTGTCTCTGGTGACATTGTCAGTATCAATTCCGAAGAAATCAGGTTGGTCTGATTCTGTCTGGTTTATTTTATATGAAGTGAATATCCCTCCCAAAAAACTTTCAATTAGTTTTGCCCTTGATTGTTATATTTGCAATTTTTGTTGTGCTTAATGGTTTTGAAACTTGAAGCCAAAGCAAATGCAAATCTACAGGTTTATAATTATAAAAGATCTTCAAAGTTTTATATTCAATTTTTCCAAATTTCAGTTTTGTGTTAATGACACAATATATTCATGTATGGTGTTGATGCTGGGACATTCACTTGTTCTAAGGAACTCCTCCTGCCGAACGCAGCATGGATATTCCAGCATGGAAGAGGGGGCTAAGATTTCTTCAAATAATGAAGCAAAGCATTCCTGCTGCTGTGCACTCTATCGTGGTATAATTTTCTTGATTCTGAATCTGAATGTCCAAATGCTAATTCATCTATCTTGTAAAAATATGAGGTCCTCACTTTGAAATACGATCATACAAAAGTAGATAAAACTACTCAATCATATTCTTATTGAGTACTCACCTCCCTTGAATCTCTTGTAATCAATTCTTTTCTCCATTTTCCAGGTTCAGACTCCTTCTGGTATGGCAAGGACACACAGGTTTGCCACTGAAACAGTTGAACTCCCAGCACAGGAAGGAGAAAGAGTGACAGTTGCTTCTGCAGCTCCATCAAATGTCTATAGGGAGGTGGGCCCTTTTAAATTTAGTCCGAAGGCTCCCAACTTCTACCCTGGAGAACCTATGTGCCTGACAAACCATAAAGATGGCAGGGAATCACCATTATTGAGAGCCCCTTCTAAAGATGGAAACTCATCATTTCTCAACCCGTTCAGTCTTATCCCTCTTCTGGCTTTTCTGGCCACTGGAGATGTAGCCTCAGGAATAATTGATCCTAGCTTGCCTCGGTTACTTTCAGTTGCTGCTGTTGCATCTATTGCAGTTGGAGCAACTTTAAACACTGTGGTTATTCCCCAATTGAATCAGGTAATCTAATATCTTTTGTTTTTTTTATACTACATTTTTATTGGTACTATTTTACCTTTTGAAATATTGCTATAACTGAGATTCCTAGCCTTTTGTTAGGATGTACTATAGTTCATGAACTAGTCATGTAACTGTAACTTTTCTTTGCAATCATTCTAAAGCAGAAGATGATAAATACTTTGGTGATATGCTCTTCAGTTTGAAGCAATAAATGTTTCTTAATTTACCAATTCGTTTAGGGGAGTTGTCTAGAGACATGCCTCCCAACCATCCTATTTTGAAATTCATCTAAAAGGTGATAGGGACTTTGGTAGTATGGAATGCCAAAGTCCCACATCGGATAGTATGGGCTGCTTGATGGGGTATTTAAGTGTCTGGCTCTCCCACCTTAACAACTAGCTTTTGGGGTGTGGTTCTCCATGGTGCTTGGGTGCCTATCATTTGGTATCAGAGCCGGTGCTTGGCAGACTGGAGAGGGCTACCGGCAGAGGGTTCTGACCAGCACGGAGCTGAGTGAAGTGCTGTCGAGTGCAGCCGCCGGGACGTCGGCTTTTCGGAGAGGGGCAATTGATAGGGACTTTGGTAGTATGGGATGCCAAAGTCCCACATCGGGTAGTATGGGCTGCTTGATGGGGTATTTAAGTGCCTAACTCTCCCACCTTAACAGCTAGCTTTTGGGGTGTGGTTCTCCATGGTGCTTGGGTGCCTATCAAAAGGATAATTCCAACATTCAAAGAATTAGTTATATGTTATTCAATGGAAAAGATAGGTACACTGCTTCTGTGTCTGTGATTAATGTGCGTCACATAAACCCTAGTTAAGTCATAAGAATTCATTGGATATTGCTGAATTACCAAGCAAACTTGTTTGAGTTGTCTAATGTCTCAAGCTGCCAGCTGGTTGATAATACCAATCTGATGAGTGTATTATCTCTTGTTATGTCAGTAAGCTTGGTTTCATTTGTTTCTGTTTAATAATTTTACTATTTAAATAGATTTCTAAGAAATAACAAAATTGCATACTTCTTTTTTTGTGTATTAATTGATGGTGTCAGCTTCCTCAAAGGTCGGTTGATGCAATTGCTATTAAGCAACAACTTTTATCTCAGTATGACATACTTCAGTCTCGTATCAAGGACCTCAAAGAAGCTGCTGAAAAAGAGGTATTCTCTCTTACAAGTTGCAACTTGGTATGCATCTACTTTTCCGGTTAATTTCTTAGGTTTTGGTGGCTTTACCCCATAGTCAGGCATGGAAAGAACCTTCATAATGTAATCTATCATAATGAAATATGGAATCAAAATTTCTTTTGCTGGAAATAACAATGTAGTTCAAATCAATAAACATATCTGCTTTCAAATCATTCTAACTAAATCGTATGTCTTTAAAAAAAGTATCTGCCTCTTTTTTTTTTTTCCAATTATTGTGGACTATATGAAGGGTTGGTTTTCTGTCAAAAAAAATATGATTATATCTGAACTTTTTTGTTTTACAATAATGAATGGAAATTCTTAAGTTGTTGCATCTCTGCTGCGAACTTTATGAAGAATTTTTTCTACTGTAGATTAGTTTTGTGTGTATATAATGGGGGTTCCAACAGAACAAAGTTAATGAGGTTGGCAAATCATTTAAGAATGTTTTATCCTCTGACAATTTCTCAAATGTGCAAAACATTTTAGAGGTATTCATCGTTTATTGTCACAAATGATAATTAATAGTTCCCTCTTTCACCTCATCTTTTCAAAGTTCAAGCATACACCAGATTGATGCGGTTATATGAGGAGTTTGTTGGTTTGATGTGTAAGGTTTGGATGTTGGCTCGGATGTGTCAGTTGGAGAACAAAATTTATGCTGTAGGAGAACCTTCTTACCGGTGAATCTTCTGAGCATTTTTAATGTTACTTAATAATTTAAAATGATTGCTGAACTTGATATGAATTTACATTGATTTGACTACAAATTTTCCAAAAGGGCATCAAATGTTCCTTGGTTGAAATTTATTTTGTAAAAGTCGATTCCTTCTTTCCAGTGCTCGGAAAACTAGAGTTCGAAGGGTACGCGAAGGCTTGGAAGATTCCCTTAGGGGACGGATTGAGCTGATTGACAGCTATGCAAGGGTATGTTTTTCAAATGAGAATGAATACCTTACCTTCCTATCACCCTGCATATATGTCCAGTTTCTTCTACCATGAACAATAAATTAATGATAGCCAGTTACATCAATTTTTCAGATTTCTTCAATGATTGAAATTGAGGTAGAAATGGACTCGGATGTTCTAGCTGCTGAAGCAGTGAGCAGTGCAGTAAGTGCTACATATGAATATTATATCTCTTTCTGTCTTCATCTATAGATGTAAATTCTCTAATCAATTGATTCTTGATTGCAGGAAAGTATTTCAGAGCAGATACAGCAAATCATGGAGCTAGAAAATCTTGAAGAGGCATGTTTCTTTCTCTTGCAACACATAATCTATAAGCTAGGAAATTGCCTGCTTAAAACTGTTAAGCAAAACTCAATATATATATATATATATATATGGAGGAAGAAAATTGGAATTTCTCCAGGATTAGGGAATGCAAATCTGCCACTTAAAATATGCTTACTCCAATCCAACGGCAGTTGTTCACTGCTATATGAGATTAGACATCCGACTCCTTTAAGACAGTGCTGAGTATGTACACATTCATGCACTTGCACTGACACACACACAGAGGATATAATTTTTCCCCATGGATTCAGGTTTATTTGCCTGCGATTTTCTTTTGACAGTCTTAGCAACGAGACATTCCCTGATTTCTTAATCTTAAATGTGTTGTCTTGCTTGTCAGTCTTCTTCATTTTCGTCTTTTGATGCAGAAATGGAAACTGCAAGCTGAAGCTAATGATGAGGCAGAGAGACTTATCAATTCTGAAACTATGCCCACAGAAGAGGTTTAAATTTCGCACAGTGAATATATTTTGGCCACACCTAGACCTCTTTGCATTGTTTTGCAACCCATGTGTCCACCCACAAGATTTTCTGATTGGATCAGAAGGAAGCAGAGTGCCATTTCATCTTACATGGATATCAAACAACTGTGGACCTCAACAATACTGTGCTTAACAAATAACTTAAGAAGATGCATGATTGATAATGGAACATGGCTGGATCAGATGTTAGAAGCTCGGTCTTGGCACACATAACATCCCGTTCCAGCAACTAATTGAGTAACTCAGGCTGAATTAATGCCGCATTTGGAATTATTATGTACATGAATATTACATTTGTATTGAAATTCTGAAATTGATTGCTTCCCTTAGAATTGTATTAACAAAGACTGTATATGCCTTGTATGGGACTTGCCCATTTCTTTCTAATTCTTTTACGCAATCTGAAAGAGTAGTTTGCCTTTCAACCTCATAACTTTGATGGCATGCAAATTTTTGGTCCACATTTATATTCTGAATCCTGATTGACTTACAATTGTGTTATTCATTGCCTGGACCTTTGGTACAAGGAACTTCGAATAGGAGTTAGCTGTACACAAATTTTGTTGTTTACCCATCAAACCAAATTTGAAATTGCTTCTAGCCCAAGTAACACAATGGGCTAAGTTAGCTTGTTAAAAATTAAAAATAATAATTATTATTATTATATTATGTTATTTTAATAAAATAAAATAAACCCTTATTTGCTTTAATGGTGGGCAGATGAGTGAGTAAGTGGGTGGGTAGGATGGAATATCAAAGCATGAAAATTGCTAAATCATTAAAATAGTTATTATTCTTTCTTCCCTTTTATGCGATGAGTCCAAATGGTGCAAGCAACTCAGGAATCGAATTCGTCGTATCAAAAGACTCTATCCTTAGCTTTCCATGTCTTTCAGTCCACTTATTATCTGTGAAAAGGTGTCTCAACTTTGTCCATAATTTTTTTTTTTTTTAAGTTAACTTTCTTACTTTGAATATCTTTTTTTCATTTTTTTTCCCTTTTCAGGATACTGATGCTGTGATAAAGGCTATCAGATTGATTGTATGCTGCATTATTTCAAAATTTTCACAGGTTTCTGTACGTTTGTGATTGAAGCCACCGCTTGCATTTCCGTGTTCTACCCTTCCAGCGTTTCTACGTAAAGGGGCGAAACTTAATGAACTCATGTGCGATCTGGCTTGCTAGGACCATATTGGGAATACTCCTTTGGTTTGGATTCGTAACATTAAATATAAAGGTCAAAATGTTAACTTTTGAAACCTTTAAATCCAAGTTAACTAATTTTTAAGTGCTATCATCGATAGTATCAAGATTGGAAAGGTTGAGAGTTTGGTAAACTTGAAGAGTAAGTTGCGGTCCTCTCTCTTTTTTAATAGAGAAATTTACAAAAGTACCCTAAGCTTAAGTGTGATAATATGACATTATTCTTAAAAATTTGTATATCGTGACTTTGAATACTGTCAGATATTATTTACGGGGTATCGAATACTATCAAATGTTGTCGGATGCATCAATTAGATATCGTTAGATACTGTCGGATGTTATCTAATAAATTTTATAAAATACTATCAAACCAAACGTTGGACATGATAATAATATACCAATTTTTTAGGAAAGTGTCAATTTTTTTAAGACCTTGTAAAACAAACAAAGACACTTTTTTTAAATTTCCTTGTTACTACTTTAAACATCCCATTCTTGAGTCTAGAGCACTTGATTATCCCAATACCTTCCATTAACGATGCCATGTGTGACCCAACCTCACCCACCCTCAGTTGACATGTATCTTCCATAGACAATTGCTTGTCACTTGATAAAGCCAACCAGAGAATATGAAACACGCTTAATAATTCCAAAATGAAAAAGGACACTTGAAAATCAATTAAATTTTAATGATAACACAAAATAAATATGGAGGGTCTCAAGTTTAGGTAAAGAAAATCATGCATTTACTCTTTTAGTCAAATTTAGATGATGGAAGACCCGTCAAGACACAAAGGTCTACATAAGAAATGACCGAAAGGCGAGAAACTTCTAGATAAAATCCCTGCTCATTGACGAAAACACCCCCGGAGCAGTTACGTGTCAAGCGGACACAGTCTGTAAGGGTAATTCCGTCAATTCGGTAAAGAAAGCACGACAGAATCCGCAAGAGTTTCACTCTCATGATCTGTCTCTGCCACTTGAGCTCAACGGTTCTGTACACCCAAAATACATAGGTCCACGACTGTAACTAATCAAACCACTCCACGTGTCAGCCCCTCTCTCTCTCGAAGGATAACAAATATTTATTTTCTTTTTTTATTTATTTCCATTTATAATATTCTCGGCTTATAAATCGGCCTCACTTTCCCTCTTTTCTAATTCAGTTTTTCGCAAGTTTTCAAGCCAAAGTTTGTCACTTTGTGTAACTTTGTAACTTCCCTTTTTTCAAGAACTCTCTTTTGCCTTTCAATTCCCTTCCCTTCTGCGTCTCAAGATGGTGAAGAATATTCTGGTCACGGGTGGCGCCGGTTACATTGGCAGCCACACTGTGCTGCAGTTGCTTCTCGACGGCTACAAGGCTGTAGTTGTTGATAACCTCGATAACTCATCGGAAATTGCCATCAAAAAAGTCAAACAACTCGCTGGTGATCTCGGCAGCAACCTTTCTTTTCACAAGGTTTAGTTCTCTTGCTATTTCTTCTCTTTTACTTTCGTTTCATTTTTTCTTAATTTTTTTTATTTACCCTTTTTGTTTAGAATTGCTTACATGTTGGAAATGTAACAAGTTTAAATTTTGACTGTAAAGTTTTGATTTTTTGGTTCTTGGTTGATCGTTAAGTTATACCTTTTGCTTTCGCTAGCTCTGTTTATTGGCGCCAAAAGTTAGAGACTTTAATTATCAATTTAGTTTAATTAATTGAGCTTATGTGTTTTGATTAGAGAGATAATGTGTTTTTGTTTTTTAATTACTGCTTTTGTTTATGAAATTCATGTTTGCTTTCGGTTGTACTGCATACCCAGTTATGTATTTGATCTACTTTTGTGACTCGCTTGCCTTCAAGTGTAGGGCAAATATGATTTTTACCATTAAGAGAGAAAAACTTGAACTAATTTTACTGTTGCACTGTGGAAGATTATCTTTCAATTGGGTTTTCTTTTGTTGTTGATTCTCTCTTTAGTTGTTTTAGTCTGGGAGCTTAGAACACTAAACTGCTTGTACTTTTTTTTTTTTAATTTTTGAATATTTTATGATTAAACTTGTTATCTACTGACTAAATTTTTCTGTAAATATGACTTTGTACTGGTCCTGATATTGAAAGTTCTGCTTAATTACAGTTGGATCTTCGGAACAAACCAGCATTGGAGAAACTGTTTGCTGAAACTAAGTATGGGTCTACTGCAATTATAAGCTTCTGCTTCATTATTGTCAAATTATACCTTTCTAGTAAAAGGAACAATGATTGATTGTTTCCTTCAAAGCATTTTTTCTTTCTTGTTGGGTCTTGATCTGTCACTGTACATAGTCTCTTCATCAGTTTCTATCCATTGGCAATGTTTAAAACGTCTTTTTTGTCTTTTTTTTTTGGCATTTTGAATGTTGGTCATGGCATTTTTGTCTAATGATGTTGGTCCTCTTGAGTTTAAGATTTGGAATAAATTAATGTCAAATTTTTAATTGCATTTATAGCTTTAATTATGTATTCTTTATTAGATCATTACTACCTATCTATCAGAAAGGGAAATGAAAAAAAAAAAAAAAAACCAAGGGCAAATAATTGTTTGTTGATTGGGTTTCATTAGATATGTAAATCTGAAAACTCTTCAAGATTAAAGAACTAACATGTGGTTATCTTCTTTTTTTGTCCTCCTAATTGTCCTCCTATTTGTGCTTCAGGTTCGACGCTGTCATCCATTTTGCTGGTCTGAAAGCAGTTGGTGAAAGTGTAGAGAAACCGTTGCTCTATTATAACAACAATCTTATTGGAACCATTACACTTCTGGAAGTTATGTGTGCCCACGGGTGCAAAAATGTATGATCTGTATTTTTATTTTACGAGCATGATTATAGCCCTGTAGGTGTAGAGCTGCATTAATCCCTATGTACTTTTGGGAGCCCTAAATTTTAAGTTCACATGATCGGTTGAACATAGGATTAACCAAAAGCTGAGCAATTCATTATGAACTACTTTTGAGTTTCAAGTGTTTTTCCTCCTTTTTTCTTGTATCAATGTCATGGATTTCATGATTAATTGATTATCGGTATTGTGATTATACCAGTAACATGATCTATCTTTGAATTTTTAAAAAATTACAGTTGGTCTTTTCATCATCAGCTACTGTTTATGGTTGGCCAAAGGAGGTTCCATGTACGGAAGAATTCCCGCTACAGGCAGTAAACCCTTATGGGCGTACCAAGGTACTTCTTGTACAGTTGTTTTATCCAGAACTCCTCAGCAACTTTATATAATAGGAAGAATGTCTTTTGGTATCAGTGACATATTCCCTGATTCGCGTTTCGGGTCTTTCAAAAACATTTTCTATAATTTTATTTGTAAATTTATCATTATGTGTCATCTATTATATTTTCTGTTATTATAGTCTAACGAGGTTGATCTGTCAGCTTTTCATTGAAGAGATGTGTCGTGATATCCAACGTGCAGACTCTGAATGGAAGATCATATTGCTAAGATACTTCAATCCTGTTGGAGCACATCCTAGTGGTGAAATTGGTGAGGATCCCCGTGGAATTCCAAACAATCTAATGCCCTTTGTGCAGCAAGTTGCTGTTGGCAGGCGTCCAGCATTAACAGTTTTTGGAAATGATTATGCAACTAGAGATGGTACCGGGGTATGCATTCTTATGATGTTTTTGCTACTAAATTTTTGTAGTATATGCTTATGCATGTCAATTAATATAAAATGTGAAATTTGTTTACTTCTGACGAGTTGCTGAGGATTGATTTTTGGTGGAACTTATATCATTGCAGGTTCGTGATTACATTCATGTTGTTGATTTAGCTGAAGGCCACATTGCTGCACTGCGTAAACTTTGTGATCCTAAAATTGGTATATGCACAGATGTCACATTTTTCATTCTCCTTTGGTTTGTTAATGAAATTTCAGTTTTGAAGGAATAAAATTTACTTTTCGTTGTAGAATCCGTATTCCTTGTTTATCTTATCTTTCAGGTTATTTCTTTGAGTAATTAATGTTTTGGGAAATTTCAAGTCTTGATTTGATCTCGGACATGTCCTTACAGGTTGCGAGGTGTACAACTTGGGAACAGGGAAAGGAACATCAGTTCTGGAGATGGTTGCAGCATTTGAAAAGGCCTCTGGAAAGGTGCTAATGCTGTTATGTTTGTGCATACAATATAACTACTTGTAGTCTAGGCCGCAATTTTTTCTGATCGAATTTTTTTTTTTTTTTTTTTGTGTGTGTGTGTGATATAGTTACCTTTGCCATCTATTTCGGTAGTTCTGATATTTCATGCCTTAATCACTTAGAATTTGTATCGCAAGTAAGCTGGCAACATAAGTTCAAAAAAATCAAAATTTTATTTCTGAATGGGAATTGGCAATCCTTCCCACTTCAAATACCAAATTTTAGGGAATGATTAATTTCCAATAGGATATTTTGTGATAATTCTATGTAAACTTCTGATACAATTCTATTTATGCTAAATTAGTCCGATATATAAAAGCAAATAAACAAAAATAAATCATACAAGAATAATATAGAACTTTTTTGGAATCTTATGGCTATTTATTTCTCCCTGATTTAAAAAAGAAAAAAAGTGAAAAAACTCATTAACTGTCCTCTGCCTTGTTATGTATATCCTTATTAATTTAATTGTTATTGGTTTTGTTGTTTACTAATTAATGTGTTCATTTCTATGTTCCAGAAAATTCCTCTTAGAATCTCTGGAAGGCGACCTGGTGATGCTGAAATTGTTTATGCATCCACGGAGAAAGCAGAACTTGAATTGAACTGGAAGTAAGTGGTATTCTGTGTACAAGCATTTGCTACCAATGCCAACAATATTGCATAATTAGCTAACCAACATGAGGGCTGTGCTGCTTGCATAAGATGGTGGCTTATTGTTGGAGAAACATTCAACAAGCATTGTACTTAAATAATTCAATTATTGTTTGCAGGGCAAAATATGGCATCGATGAGATGTGCCGGGATCAGTGGAACTGGGCCAGCAAGAACCCTTATGGATATGAAGCTCACGAATCTACTGACTAATGATAGCTCTAATTGGCAATTATTTGTCTTTCTTATCCACGCTGTCATGTTTATCATATCTCTAAAGATTAGGCTTCTGTAATCTGTTTTAGGATAAATATATAATCATTGTGGGGACTACTAGAAAGCACCCAGAACTGCTGGGTAGTTTTCTACTGTGTAACAGTAAACTTCTATTGGTGTGACTATTATTGGGCTCCCATTATCATATATACATTTAGGCGCAATGTCACTAATTTTGGTAAAAGCTTTTGTTCTTTATGTGATGTTTATCATATCTAAACAGTTATAAATGTAAAGTTTGAACTCGAATGGTGGAAGAATGTACATCACCTTGTGCAACCAAATCAAAGCGCGTGCCAAGCTCATCTAAGCAGTACTCAAATGATAAAAGTGATTGTGAAGGCGTTGTAATTGGGCTCACAATCAAAGCCTCTCAAACGTTTGCTAGGTTACAAATGGGTAGGGGCTCAATGTGCTGCCCATTAAGGAGAAAATATCTTTGATGGAACTGGCCCGAGTGAGAAGAGACTGAGTGGTGCTAGTGCAATGTTCCCTTGACATGACCTAACAGTGTAACACAGGGAAATTCGCATGTGCAGCCTTCATTTGGGGGCTTTTTAACAACAGCCTCCGAGACAAAAATTTTCATGAAATAGCTTCCAAGTGGCGTCGCGATATTTTAAGACGACTTGAAGTTCAACGATGATCACTTAAAAGTTCGACGATGGTCTAACTGCGTTCAACGACACAGTCATTCAATTTGGCGGTAGTTCGATGATTGTACATAGTTTTCGATAGTTGACATATTTTCGATTATTTCGTCAAATTACGTCTTTAACTTTCAATAATTCACCGTTAAAATCTCAACAAAATTATTAACCATCCTCAACCATTCATATTTTTAACACCAAAATCCCCAAATCGCAATACCAAAGAAAGTCAACCATTCATATTTTTAACACCAAAATCCCCAAATCGCAATACCAAAGAAAGGATGAAATTGATTTCCAATGCCTCTTTGTTTATACTACAAACTGTGATCTCCACTTTTCGTTCCTACATTACAAACCGTTTAATGCTTCTTTATTTTTTTCATTTCCTCAACCTCTCTATTCTATTACCTCAATCTTCAATTTTCTCTCAATCTTCAATAGTTTAAATGTGAGTTCGAATTGAAAAGAAGGAAAACGGAAGGACAACGGTCTCACGATGATGCGTTTGATTTTGATTGAAATAAAATAATAGCACTGCAGTAAATTCATGCTCGAAGGCTACGAGTAAGGGTGGAAATTTGTAACACGATATGCGAATACGACACAAACTCGATACACGATTAATAAATGGATCGGATTCGTGTTAAAAGTGTTCAACACACCAACCAGTTTAATGACACAAATAATTAAATATATTTTGTCTAACTTTAATATGTAAGTTCATTCAATGATATAAATTATTATCTACTTACAACATATATATCATAGAACTGAAATTTTTATATTATAAAATAAATAAATTTATAAAATAATAAATTATGATAATTTTAATAAAATTTTATACTAACAATGGTTTATATTCTAAAAATAATTTTAATTGATTTAAATATATAAAATATAATATATTATATATAACTAGATTAAACAATTAAGTAAATTATGTGAATTAAATATGACATGATTATAATACGTGGATAACATATTTAATAATTATATCAAATTTATATTTTATGTCTTAATATAAATAATTAAACGGATCGGATCGATACGACACGACACGAGTCTTGACCTGTTATGAAACTTTTTGTCTCGAAGGCTACTTAAAAGGCCCCACAATGCGGGCTACATTGTAAATTTCCCCTAACATAATAAGCATGACTGTCCTGTGCCGGGTAGAAAGTACAGGAATAAAAAATAAAAGGTAAATTAATAGAATAATGAAAGGGTGCCATCAAAATCCAATACATTCCCACTTTTAAGACTATTAATTCAAATTTAATATAATGATCACAAACGATAGAGCATGTGGGTCAAATTTTACAAGTGGTGCTAATTGTACCGTTGCGTTTAAATTATTTGATCTTCTGGTGGGCCATGCTTGAATTGAGCTTGATTATTATAAGCGTGGTTTGAAATTTGAAAGGCATCGCCTAGACTTTTGAGTCTCTGGAGACTGGAGCTTTAAATTTAACGAAAGATCATTTCTTGTTAGGCCCCTGTATTCTTAAAAGCTATTTAAGACTCCATCTTTGTTGCATTAAGTTGTCACTCATTTTATAAACGGACAATCATCATATTTTGCATTAGATGCATTTATATGCTCTAGATTTTTTTTTTGATATTAATTAGTAAATAATAAAATGATATGATAATGCCATAAGGATAATGTATCCATATTGATTAAAAAATAAAATATCAGAAATAAAGCATTATTCGTGTTTTCGTATTTTAACTTAGTCTTCAATTATAAGTTTTAAATTACAAGGAATAAGAATATATTAAAAAGAAAGTATAGGGAATCAATCCAATAAAAAATTCAAGATTATAATTGGAATTTATTCTGTTCTAATTTATCAACTAAAAAAACTCCAAAAAAGTTATGCATTTATTATTTCCAATTATTTTTATGAAGAAATTATGCTTTTAATAAATACTTTGGTGATATTTATATATCAAGTAACTATGAAAAAAGTTTGGCATTTAAAATGACATTTAACTTGTATGAGAAAAAATCAGAAATATAGAATAAGTGAACATTGTAAAAATCTGAAAAAAAAAATTGAAATTCCAACTATATTGCATACATGATAAAAGTATGAATAGTTAATCATGCCAAAAAATTTTTCATATTTTTTTATACGTTTATCATGTGTGCAATAAATATCGTTATAATTTTAATCTTCTTTAAAAAAAAGATTTTTAATTTTCACTTGTTCTATTCTATGATTTTTTCTCAAAAAAAAAGTTAAATGTCATTTTAATAAACATCCATGATTCTTTGTCTTTTTATAATTAAATAGATTCACAATATCAATAAAGTAATCTAATGTATTTGTCTTATATAATTTTGTGAACAATGCTAGTTATAAAATTTATATATAAACTAATATGTCATAGGAGTAATAGGAGCAGTGAATACAAAAATCAATTTATATAATGAAGAGTGACGATGTGTAAATAAATTAGTGATATTGTATCTATTTATATATAAAGTTTGCAAGAATGGTATTACGTTAATTTTATTGTCGTGATTTTATAATCTTTTATCATTACCTCCTAAACATACACAAATGGTGACAACCCATGCTCGCTTCTTTAGTTAATGTCATTGTAATCTGTAAATGTTGCCCCATTTTATAGTTCTACCTATGTATATTTTTCAACCGGAGGTCTTCTATAAGAGACATGCCTTACAATAAGGGCATTTAATTACAAAGATTGGTTGACAATTATTAAGTAATCCTAAATCATTTTCAACATAATTTATTTATAAATTAGTCATTTTTAATAAGAAATTTTGAGTAAAAGGATATATAGGACAATTTTATAAATATCTTTGAATTTTTATTTAATTTTAATCGAAGATTGACTATGTATTTTTTATTAATTATATTTTTAAAGTTATTTTTTTAATTAATCACACTAGGAAAAATATGATTTAAAGGGTGAAATTGAGATTTTTATATAAATTAAGAGGTATAATTAATTAAAAATAAATAATCATCTCTAATTAAAATTAAAATAAAGTTAAAAGTTGAGAGTATTTACTGGTAATATTGTCATGTACGTGCACTTATATTTTGTAAAATTAGTTGCAGTGGAGACGTGAAGAAAGCGACCTGCCGACGAAAATCTCGCGAGACGAGAATCTGATCAAGGTAAATATTAACCGGGTTTGGAGGTCCGTTGTCGTTTTGGCTAGTCACCGCTTTTTCGTTGCAGTACAAAAACGACAAACACTAGTAAACGCAACGCAACGCAACGCAACGCGCTTTTTTAATTTAACATTACCATCCACGCTACTTTCCTCTCTTCATTTCAAACTTCAAATTCTCTCTCTCTCCATCTTGCCGACGAGCAACTTAATCGCAGATCTCCCTCTTAAACGTCGTCGTTTCGTATCCCTAAGTTGTCAGATCCAGTTGATCTGAATCTGACAACAGACCTCTCGTCTCGTCGCTGTCTTCTCCGACCGTACACTTCCACAGATGGAGAACTTGATTTCTTTGGTTAACAAGATACAGAGAGCTTGTACGGCTCTCGGTGACCACGGCGAAGCCAGTGCATTACCAACTCTTTGGGACTCTCTTCCAGCGATTGCCGTCGTCGGTGGCCAGGTCAGCTTAGATTTCCACTGTTTCATAGCGTTAGGCTTGTTTTTGGTTGATGTGAGCCGTGTTTTGATTCTGATGAGTGTGTTTGACAGAGTTCGGGGAAGTCTTCCGTGTTGGAAAGCATTGTTGGCAAGGACTTTTTGCCGCGTGGATCTGGTAATCTGCAGCTTTGCTTCTCCGTCTTTTTTTTTTTGAATTCTGGTGATTGACGCGTGTGTAAAATATATGCAGGGATCGTTACACGGCGTCCTCTGGTGTTGCAGCTTCATAAAAGCGATGAAGGCAGCAGAGAGTATGCTGAGTTTCTTCATCTCCCAAGAAAAAGATTCACTGATTTTGGTACATCTTCTCATTTGCATTTGTTCACGATTTCCCAGTATATTTCAGTTATGTGTATTTTTGTTCCATTTAACATGCTAATGTTGTTGTTTATAATTTTTTCGTTAGCTGCTGTGAGGAAGGAGATTCAGGATGAGACTGATCGGGAGACCGGCCGAACCAAACAAATCTCTAGTGTACCAATTCATCTCAGCATATATTCTCCTAATGGTAATTTCTGGTGCCTCCCTCATTGTTGAAGCATAACATTTTGATGCCAAAATAGAAGGATCTGTGTTGAATTCTATATCAGTTATGTTGTTGCATTGTTATTCAACTTCTTTGCTTGGTTGTGATGTTGCAAATTATTTATGCTTTTTCCTTTTGAACTTTGGCAGTTGTCAACTTGACGCTAATTGATCTTCCTGGGCTTACGAAAGTAGCAGTTGGTGAGTTCCGTGTATTTTTCGATTTATAAGCAAAATGATATGAGCCTTAATTCCAGATTATCTATGTATAATGTTATACTAAGAGATTATCTTGGGTTATATAGAGGGTCAACCAGACAGTATTGTACAAGATATTGAGAATATGGTTCGCTCGTACATTGAAAAGGTAATTTATACATTCCAAGTATTGAA
This sequence comes from Boswellia sacra, assembly GCA_013180625.2. NCBI lineage: Eukaryota > Viridiplantae > Streptophyta > Magnoliopsida > Sapindales > Burseraceae > Boswellia > Boswellia sacra. Next base: position 901,992 of record SNVD02006955.1, on the reverse strand, counting down.
ATGATTTTATCTGAGTCAAAGCACTAATTAACTTAGATTGCAAAGACGGAATCTTTCTTCTCTTAGTTTATTTTCGATTTTACTTAAGTTATGATGTATACTAAGAAAATAATTGTTGTCTATTCTGAATTTTTTGCACAGCCCAACTGTATAATTCTTGCAATTTCTCCTGCAAATCAAGATCTTGCTACTTCTGATGCTATCAAAATCTCTCGTGAGGTAGACCCTTCAGGTAATTGCATTGTCGCTTATTGGGAAGCTTTAACCTAAAATTTTGGCTCTATACCCTGAATTTACAGTTGTCTCACTTTGCTAAAAAATGTTTCATGTGCTATTGTTCTTTGCTTCCTTATCTGAAATATATGAACTCTTTGATGTAAACTTGAATATCGGTGGTTTCTTGTAGTTTTTACCTCATATGGCACTTTTGATTTACGTACTCAATTCATCTTCATAAATTTTTCAGGTGACAGGACAATCGGGGTCCTGACAAAGATTGATCTTATGGACAAGGGTACTGATGCTGTTGATGTAAGTCAGATTAATTTCTTCTTTTGACAGTATTCCATCAAAGTAATTGGTACTAGTGTTTGCTAACATCTAATTCATTATTTGCGATACTATTCAAAATATCCTTAAGTTATACATAAATGGTTCTCTTGCTTGATATTCGCATTATGGGGTCTAAAAAATGTTGCATAGGTGAACTTAATCTATCAGATGTTCCACCTCATTCTATTAAATTGAAATGGAGCATAGAGATATTTAATCAGTTCATTTGCAGTTATGTTTTCATGAGTCTTGCGGCTCTGATAAAATTTTGCCAGAATTTGGCTGTTAGTTACCAATATGTGGCATTTTGTAATAATTTTTTGTTACATTGAACAGATAGAAGCATCTGTAGCCTTATTACATCCTGACTTACATTTTGGTCTTCTTAGATTTTGGAAGGGAAGTCATATCGGCTAAAATTCCCATGGGTGGGTGTTGTGAACCGCTCACAACAAGATATTAACAAGAATGTTGATATGATTGCTGCTCGGCGTAGAGAGCGCGAGTATTTTGCTAATACCCCAGAATACAAGCACCTTGCACACAGAATGGGCTCTGAGCATCTAGCAAAGATGCTTTCAAAGGTAGGCAAATGAAATGCAATGATTTTAATTTTGTTTTGGTTGGTAAAAATCCAAATATTTGTTTTGCTGTGCAATGTTGCATCAGTAAAAATAACTCCAGGATAATTGTTATGTCTCAGCATTTGGAAACTGTAATCAAATCCAGAATCCCAGGCATCCAATCTCTTATTAACAAAACAATCATAGAGCTAGAAACAGAATTGACTCGTCTTGGAAAGCCTATTGCTGCTGATGCTGGAGTAAGTGCACTTTTTACCTGTTTGGCTCAATTTGGGGGCTTGTGCCACATCAATTTAAAGTGATCTTCAATTATAAATTCTGCTGCAAATTGCTAATAATAGATACTTATGACATGCAGGGAAAGCTGTATACGATCATGGAGATTTGTCGCCTTTTTGATCAAATATATAAGGAGCATCTTGATGGGGTGTAAGCATCATACCACATTTTGCACTAATCAATTTTACCTTGATTTGCCCTTTTTACTCCTGTAGTTCTAAAATTTTTTTATCTGTGATATGTTATCTTTTTTCATAGGCGTCCTGGGGGAGATAAAATTTACTATGTTTTCGATAGCCAGCTTCCTGCTGCTTTAAAAAGGTTGCAATTTGACAAGCAACTTGCTATGGAAAACATTCGGAAGCTCATCACTGAAGCTGATGGATATCAACCACATTTAATAGCTCCTGAACAAGGCTACAGACGTTTGATTGAATCTTCCTTGGTAACCATCAGAGGTCCGGCTGAAGCAGCTGTTGATGCGGTATGTGAAGATTCAACCTTTTTTTTTTTTTTCCCTATTTTTTCATCGAGAGCTGATAGTAGGAAAATGATGGGAAAAATAAGGATTTTATTGTTATTATTGGCTTTATTTTATAAATTCTGGAGTGAAAGAATTTAAGTTAATCTATGCTTTCTGGCTGATTAGAATTCTGGTGGATGTGTGTTTATATGTTCTAAATGTGTAAAGTTAATTCTTCTTTATTACTTCTGAGAAGCATCGTTTTTATTCAAACTTCAAGTGGGTTAAATTTTGTTTTCTTTTTCAGGTTCATGCTTTACTGAAGGAACTAGTTCACAAGGCTATCAGTGAGACTTCAGTATGTTCCTCCAATGCTGTTGCTTACTGCTGCTGTTGTATTTTCTGTTCTTAGTGCTTTGCCAGTATTGTTCTTATGGTCCTGTAGTATCTTGTAAATGATTTTAGCCCTTTAAAAAGCACACTTACATAGAACTTCCATACGTGAAAGTAAATGATAAGATAAATAAGAAATTTTGCAAAACCCTGACTATTTACAATTTAGCTTCTATTTAAATATTTCTGAAGCATCATATTAGCTGTCTGCATTGTGTTTTTTATTATAAGGAGCTGTCCAGAATGTTAGTCTTTCTCCAATCATTCTTAACTTTTATTGAAGACATGAGATAATTTTGATTAATTGTTCCTTTTAACCTTAGGTTCAAATTCTTGAAGCTGATATGAAAATTCTTTTGCTTGATTCTCAGGAGTTAAAGCAGTATCCTGCTCTGAGAGTAGAGGTCGGAAATGCAGCTATTGAGTCGCTTGATAGAATGAGAGAAACAAGCAAAAAAGCAACACTTCAGCTTGTTGATATGGAGTGTAGTTATCTGACTGTTGATTTCTTCCGAAAGCTTCCTCAGGATGTTGAGAAAGGGGGCAATCCAACACATTCAATTTTTGATAGATACAATGATTCTTATCTGAGACGAATTGGTAAGTTTTATATGGATACATGCTTGAACTTGGAATAAATGTTTTCTTATCCTGCCTCTTTCTTATAGACCATTACTTTGAAGACTTTGGCAATAGAATGAAAATCTTCTTAATCTTACTATTCATTTGTGGCACTTTTCTTCTATATATGGACAGGAACGACAGTTTTATCATATGTCAATATGGTCTGTGCAAGTCTGCGGAACTCCATTCCCAAGTCAATTGTTTATTGTCAAGTACGTGAGGCTAAGCGAAGCCTGCTTGACCATTTCTTCACTGAGTTGGGTAAAATGGAGGTAAGAAACGGATTCCCTGAACCAATATTCTTATTTCCAGTTCCCGGCAAATTTTGATTTTTCACTGAAGCAAAAGACCAATTGATTTCTAAAAATTTTTGCAGCAAAAGCGATTGTCTTCATTATTGAATGAAGATCCGGCTGTTATGGAGCGACGAGCTAACCTTGCTAAGAGGCTTGAGTTGTACAAGAGTGCACAATCAGAAATTGATGCAGTTGCTTGGTCAAAGTAGATCTGCAACAATTTTGTTGTCCCTTTAGCTCACGAAATCTGGTTTGATGACGGTGTCATTCTTTCATTTATGACTAGTCATAATAGTACCGGGAGAAGTGGGAGGTGGTATTTTGTTTTATGTTTATGTGCTAATGTGTAGTAGCTGAGAGGTGATTAGTAGTAATCCTCTATTGGGTGATATTATTTGTTGTTTTGCCATATTACACTTATATCTCCACTATAATATACGAATTTTTCATTTTCTATATTGCCAACATAGAATATGTCAAAACAGCTTCTGCATGAGCAGCGTGATGCTATTAAAATCAAGGTATACTCACTTTCGAAGATTAGCTAGCGATAGTCTTTCTTATTGAAGTTTCTATTAGATTACAATAATAATAAATGATTTATTTAGTCAATCAACAATAATTAAAGCTTAAAATGAGTTAAAACAAAAAGTCTGTAAAAGACTTTGCCGATATTCGTCATTTTCTTCTTCCTTGTGGAAGATAATCTCAACAACTAAACCTGAGGCTATGAGAGATGCATCTTAACTTGTACAAATTACGGTAGCTTGTGCAGAAACGCAGACGTATTAAAGCAAATTTCAAGCTTTAATTTTACGCTTGTCTGTTCCACATACAAAAATTTGTCGTTTCGCTAACGGCGTTGGACAGCCAAACTTTTTTGTGGTGTTACAAATTACTATCCACTGATAAAAAGATACACTAAAAAAAGTAGTGCTGCGTAGAGAAAGAGAAGTTGTTTAGCCGATAAACTGTTAAATCATCTGAAAATGTTCATGGTTGAGTAATTCTGTTTTTATAAATTATTTATATAAATTTATATGATATAATATAATTTGATAAATAAATATAATTGTTATGGCCATAACAAAATTGGGCCTCAATCATTTCTAATTCAGTAAGCCCATTACTGAAGCCCATTATCTGGGCCTAATTATTTCTAATTCAGTAAGCCCATTACTGTAGCTCATTATCTGGGCCCATTATCTGGGTCCTACAATGACCCAGTCTCAATTATCTCTAATACAGTAAGCCCATTACTGTAGCCCATGATCTGGGCCCATTATCTGGGTCCCACAATGACCCATCCTGACTCCTATATAAACTCTCCGAATTATTGCTCAAGGTATGCACACTTTTCTGAACTTACTCTCTCTCTAAATTTCCTTTACTTTTGAGAGCTTCTCTCTCTAGGAAATTCTCCCAGAAAACTCCGGAGTGCCGGAAACTGACTTGAGCGTCGGAGGGTCACCGCCAGCACCACCGCCGACACCCCTGACTGTTTTTCTGTGTTCGCAGGACTGGACCCGACGTACGACCCGAGCTCCGACCCGCTTCCCGGCCGTCCAGAAACCGTGCATCAACAGTTGGCGCCGTCTCTGGGAACGACAATTCAAGCCTCTTTAGTTGTTGCTCCCATCCAAACTTATTCAAACACATCATGAGTCACGAATCCCAACACTCAACCTCTACTCAACCTCCCTAGAGGTTGACGAAGAAATCGAGGTTGAAGCACCTCCCCAACGCCGAAAGGTAGTTGATACGGGGAGAGCATTAGTTATATCCTCTGGGGCGGGGCCTAACCTCAGGCAACCCCGGCTTCCGCTTAGAAGACCAAAGAAGGCGCATAAGCTATGGACGATTCGTGGAGAGCCTTCCGAGGGGATGGAAAGTTTGGATCCACGAGATCAAGAGAAAGGGGAGGCTGTAGCTCCAATAGAAGGGATGGATGACGTCCCTGTTTGCTTAAATGATCCAGAGAAGACAGTGAAGGTGGGTGAGAATCTTCCTCCACTAATCAAGGACCGGTTGATTAGTTTTCTTCGAGAGTACAGCGACGTTTTTGCATGGTCTCACGAAGACATGCCTGGCATAGACCCGAATACAGCTGTCCACCGCCTTAATGTCAATCCTGGAGCTCAACCTGTCCGACAAAAAAGGAGGCACCAAGTCCCAGAGCGTTCAGGGGCGATTGCCTTAGAAGTGGGCAAACTCTTGACGAGTGGAATCATTCGGGAGGTAAACTACCCCGAATGGCTCTCTAATGTTGTATTGGTAAAGAAAGCCAATAGAAAATGGTGTGTCTGCATCGACTTCAAGGACTTAAACAAGCACTGTCCAAAAGACAGCTTTCCACTGCCCAGGATAGATCAATTAGTTGATGCTACTGCTGGTCACCAGCTTCTAAGCTTCATGGATGCTTATTCTGGTTATAACAGATTCCCATGTATTCGAAGGATGAAGAAAAAACAGCCTTCATCACTGATAGAGGGTTATACTGTTACCGGATGATGCCGTTCGGATTGAAAAATGCTGGAGCAACTTATCAACGGTTGGTAAACTCCATGTTTGCTCCTCTCCTAGGAAAGACAATGGAAGTTTATGTGGATGATATGCTCACCAAGAGCATGGATGCTAGATCCCACGTAGACGACCTCCGAACAACTTTTGACATCCTTCGGAAGCATGATATGAAGCTGAACCCCACCAAATGCGCTTTTGGAGTATCCTCTAGGAAGTTCTTGGGATTCATTGTCACCCAAAGGGGGATAGAGGCCAATCCTGAAAAAATCCAAGCACTTATGCGGTTGGAGTCTCCCAAAACTCCAAAGGATATACAAGTCCTCACTGGACGACTGGCTGCCTTGAATCGCTTTATCTAGGGCGACTGACAAATGTCACCCTTTCTTCAAAGCGTTGAGGAAGTGCAATCAGTTCGAATGGACAAGTGAGTGTGAAAATGCATTCCTACAGCTGAAAAAGTACTTAGGTTCTCCTCCTCTCCTCTCCAAACCAGTTTTGGGGGAACCACTTTTTCTGTATCTCGCAGTCTCAGCATGCGCAGTGAGTGCAGCTCTTGTCCGGGAGGATCATGGAATTCAGAGGCCAGTCTATTATGTGAGTAAGGCCTTGACTGAAGTTGAAGGTAGATACCCTCCTATGGAGAAGCTGGCTCTCGCCCTAGTTGTTGCAGCACGAAAGTTTCGCCTGTATTTTCAAGCACATACTGTCATGGTCCCAACTGACCACCCTTTGCGACAGATACTTTATCGTCCAGAGCTTTCTGGAAGACTTGTCAAGTGGTCCATTGAGTTGGGAGAATTTGACGTACATTATGTTGCAAGACCATCAATCAAAGGGCAGGCCATCGCTGATTTCATTGCTGAATTTTCAAGTGGTATAGATAAGGAGGATGAAGAAACCATTACAGGGTCGCATGACCGACCAATGCTCATGGGAATTGACCCACAGAAGGCATGGATCTTATTAGTAGATGGGTCATCTAATAAGGTCGGTAGTGGAGCTGGCTTGATCTTATCAACCCCGGATGGGGTAGAGGTAGCTGTGGCACTTCGTTTCAATTTTAAAGCCACGAATAATGTCGCGGAGTATGAAGCTCTCCTTGGAGGACTTAGGCTGGCAGTTGCCTTGGGGGTAGGAGAGATTGCCATCTACAGCGATTCCCAACTTGTGGTTAACCAAATTCGTGGAGACTATCAGGCAAAAGGCTCTACCATGATAGCTTACTTGGGTAGAGTTAACTCCCTCCTACGCGGTTTTAAAAGGTTTGACATCGTAAGAGTCCCAAGGGTGGAGAATTCAAAAGCTGACAGTCTAGCCAGAATTGCTTCAGGAATAGACCCCCTTCTACCGACCGACTACCACATGGTTGTTCTGGAATCTCCAAGCATATCACAACGTGAGCTCCCGCCAGAGAAGACAATGACCATTGACGGTGACCCTTGCTGGATGGACCCTATCATAAAGTTCTTAGAAACGGGGGAACTTCCAGTTAACCGCAATGAAGCAATCAAGGTCAGAGGGAGAGCGTCAAGGTACACTATGGTCAATGGTTTTCTTTACAAAAGATTTCAGCCTTCCTCTTCTAAAGTGTCTTCGCCCAGAAGAAGCTGATTATGTTCTTAGAGAAATCCACGAGGGGATATGTGGTAACCATTCTGATGGTCGATCTCTAGCTCATAAGTGTATCAGGCAAGGATACTACTGGCCAACCATGAAGAATGATGCTAAGACATTCTCAACTAGGTGCCACAAATGCCAGAAATTTGCTAACATTCCGAGAAAAGCTCCTGAAAACCTGACTCCAATGACAACCCCATGGCCATTCGCCCAGTGGGGACTAGACCTTATTGGACCCTTTCCAATGGGTAAAGGTCAAGTTAAATATGCTGCTGTGGCAATTGACTACTTCACTAAGTGGGCAGAAGTTGAGCCCCTCGCATCGATTACTGAAAGGAAGACCACGGACTTCGTACGGAAGTCAATTGTCTATAGGTTTGGTATCCCTCATACCATCATTACGGACAATGGCAAACAATTCGACAACTTTAACTTCAGGAAATTCTGTAAGGAGCTGAACATCTCTTTGTGCTTTTCATCCCCAGCTCATCCTCAAGCAAACGGTCAGGTGGAGGCTGTTAACAAAACACACCTCCTCAAGACCAAATTAGATGCTAGGAAGGGTGCATGGCCAGAAGAACTTCCACAAGTGCTTTGGGCATACCGAACCACTGTCCATACGGCAACAGGAGCAACTCCATACTCCTTGGCGTTTGGATCGGAAGCAGTCATACCGGTTGAAATTGGCCTTCCGTCACCTCGTACTGAGGAATATGACAAGGAGCTTAATCATAGAAGCCTTCAACTCAACCTAGATCTTCTTGAGGGGGAAAGGGATCTCGCTAGTGTCAAGGTTGCTGCTTACCAAGAAAGGGTTGCTCGATATTTCAACTCTAAGGTTAAGCGCCGGTCTTTCCAAGTGGGAGACTTGGTCTTGAGGCAAGTACTACAAAGTACCCGAGATCCCACTGATGGAGCACTAGGGCCCAACTGGGAGGGTCCGCATCAAGTCAAGGCAGTCATCCGACCAGGCACCTACAGACTGGTCACCATGGATGGAAGGTTGCTCCGTCATCCATGGAATATTGAGCACTTGAAGAAGTACTACCCGTAATCTCTCTATATGTGCAGTAACTCCGCCCAGGAGCTGATGCATGTGTAACAACTCCCTCCCGTTTGTAGGGATAGACTCTTCCACCACATTTAACTCCTCAGCTATGGGTGACTGATCAATCTCTAGATGGCGGTCATGGAACCATCTACGCACCCCGTTGACTCCCTCAATGTAGGAGCGTTCCATAGCCTGCTGGTAGATACGACCCCTACGGAAGCGAGCGACTGCTTTGTCAATCCTACTATGCTCAGCAGCAGCTCTCTCTTGAAGCTCTTGGCCAAAATCATTGGCCCTTTTACGCTGGATAGCTGCCTCATTCTTGGCTTCGGACAAGTCTGCCTTCATTCTGCCCATCTGTTCCTTCATCTCTGCCATTCTTCTCTCCGTTTCGGTTAAGTTGTCAAGACAGACTAGGTGTTCCGCCTTCCAGTCGTCAGCCTCAGAAGTGAGATGGTTAACCTCTTTGAGGAGGTTGGTATTGGTAGACTCTCCCTAAGCCAAGGGTCCTGTCGCCTACCGACAGAGAGGCAAAGAGAGGGAAGGAGTTAAGGCATGACTTTCAAAGGTATAAAAAAAAAAAAATTGCTGGGGGATTGTATCAAAAATCCGCGGAAGCACGCCCGCGGAGGAAAAAATTATTCAAGTCTGAAAATCAGCGGAAGCACGCCCGCGGATGGACGAATTATTCAAGTCTAAAAATCCGCGGAAGCACGCCCGCGGATGGAAAAATTATTCAAGTCTGAAAACCCGCGGAAGCACGCCCGCGGAGGAAAAAATTATTCAAGTCTGAAAATCCGCGGAAGCACGCCCGCGGATGGACGAATTATTCAAGTCTAAAAATCCGCGGAAGCACGCCCGCGGATGGAAAAATTATTCAAGTCTGAAAACCCGCGGAAGCACGCCCGCGGAGGAAAAATTATTCAAGTTTGAAAATCCGCGGAAACACCCCCGCGGAGGAGAAAAAAATAAAGGTTTTAAAATTTCGCGGAAACACCCCCGCGGAGAAAAAATTAAAGTTTAAATTTTCGCAGAAACACCCCCGCAGAGAAAAACAAGGTTTGAAATTTTGCACGAACACCCCCGCAGTTTAAATAAAACTTTCGAATAATTGCCGAAGCATCCTCGCATTTATTCTAATTTCCTTTGGAGGGCCCCTGCATGCTACGTGAACAGTGCAGGCAACATGCAGGGCGCCCGCGCCTCGCGGGCTCGCCTCCCCCGTGCACTAGCAACTCAGGTGCTCGCCCCTGCGCACCCCAGCGCTCGCCCGCTTGTCCATGCTCGCCCAACACGCAGGTCGTCGCCTGCCTTGTGCGCGCCCAGGCGCAAGGGCAAGCTGCCCTCGCAGCGCACCCAGGCGCATGCAAGGGCGAGCTGCCCTCGCAGCACGCCTCGCCCGCTTCTTTCTTCACGCCCAGCATGCAGGCAGCCCCCCAGCTCGCCCAGCATGCATGCAGCCCCCCATGCACGCCCAGGCAGCACCCAGGCAGCGCCCACGCAGCGCGCCCAGGCTGCACGCCCAGGCAGCGCGCCCAGCGTGCCCAGGCAGCACGCCCAGCACGCCCATACGAGCCATGCGCACACCCTTGAATTTCTTCTCCCTTCACCCCCGAACACACACTCATGTTTCTTCTTCTTTCACACACAAACCCGCAAGGGAAAACACATGCAAACGTTTTCGTATTCTCACACAATCGCATACACACACATAGGACATAATTCGCACAGAATTTTTGCATTGATTAAAAATATATATATATACATCTTTGGGCCGGTCTCCTAATACATTTAATCTACAGCCCATAATAGCTAAATAGTCCCTACGTCGACCCGTTAGTCGACTTGGGACTGGGTGGACTACTGTTATGGCCATAACAAAATTGGGCCTCAATTATTTCCATTACAATAAGCCCATTACTGTATCCCATTATCTGGGCCCATTACAGTAAGCCCATTACTGTATCCCATTATCTGGGTCCATTACAGTAAGCCCATTACTGAAGCCCATCATCTGGGCCTAATTATTCCTAATTCAGTAAGCCCATTACTGAAGCCCATCATCTGGGCCTAGCTCGGCCTCCTAATGCATTTGATCTATAGTCCATAACAACTAAAATAGTCCCTACATCGACCCATTGGTCGCCTTGGGCCTGGGAGGACTACTGTTATGGCCATAACAAAATTGGGCCTCAATAATTTCTAATTCAGTAAGCCCATTATCTGGGCCTAATTATTTCTAATTCAGTAAGCCCATTACTGTAGCCCATTATCTGGGTCCCACAATGACCCAGTCTCAATTATCTCTAATACAGTAAGCCCATTACTATAGCCCATGATCTGGGCCCATTATCTGGGTTCCACAATGACCCATCCTAACTCCTATATAAACCCTCCGAATTATTGCTCAAGGTATGCACACTTTTCTGAACTTACTCTCTCTCTAAATTTCCTTTACTTTTGAGAGCTTCTCTCTCTAGGAAATTCTCCCAGAAAACTCCGGAGTGCCGGAAACTGACTTGAGCGTCTGAGGGTCACCGCCGACACCCCTGACTGTTTTTCTGTGTTCGCAGGACTGGACCCGACGTACGACCCGAACTCCGACCCGAGCTCCGACCCGCTTCCCGGCCGTCCGGAAACCGTGCATCAACAATAATAATTTAATAATATATATTTATAATAAATAATATTAATTAATATAAATAATGTGACGATTATATAGATATATAATATCAGTTTATATAAATAGTTTGAGATTAAAAAATAATATATTATATAATAAATAATATTATTTTTATAAATTTTTTAATAAATTAATATATCATAATTTAAATTAATATATTATAATTTAATTAAAAGAATAAATTTTAAATTTTAATTATATTAATTATCGTAGTAGATGATATAATAATTATTTAATAATATCATAATAGTTTTTGTAAGTAAATTATGAATTTGTATTAATAATTTATAAGAATCATACTATTTGTATAAATTATAAATGGGATACAAGAAAATCGAAAATTTCTCCTTGCTCCAACTAAAAGTAAAATATTTCGAGTAAAGAAATCTAGAATTAGCGATTCACTCATATTCCTTGTCGTTGCATCTTACAGTTAGGACACCTAACGATCCCACTTGGACAAACACCGACACATAAAACGACGCCGTTTAACGTTCTCTTGTTTTCCTCGAATTTTAAGGTTTCAAAACAAAATCATGCAATTTCTGTTTTTTTGGCTGATAAAGACATTTCAACGTTGCTGCATCAACTCGACCGCTTTTCTCCGAACAACCTATCATCATGAAATAGAAATTGAGATCTGCTCTACATCCAATCTCATTGAGCCAGGTACATTTCTCGAGTTATTGCATTTTGGTTTTGATTATGTTTTGAGAATTAGGTTTTTATTTTAATTTAAAATTGCAATCTCTTACTTGCAGTTGATTTGACGAATCATCGTCGTCATCATCATCATTATCCAGATTGCTTTTGTTTTGATTTATGTTTGTTGATTGTTACAGTATAGATTAAGATTACGGCATGTGCAAGAGAATAATAAAATAACGAAAAATAGATCGCGCGCTTGTGCAGTTTTGCTTGTTGTTTACCATTCTCACTCACGAAAGTACAAAGAACAAAAGACAATGTTGAAATATTTCTTTGAGTGGATCGTTAACTGGTAGTATTTGTCGAGTTTCTTTTCAAGGAATGCCACTTTTTTTTTTTTTTTGTGATGCTTTTACTGGAGATGGTTTTGTCTGAATTGTTTAACTGCACTGTTGTTTATGAAGGAATACCTCTTAGGATTAATATTTTTGTTGAAAGTATTCGTTGTTTGACAGCTGATGACTCAATCAATTAATGTTGCTTGTGTATGCAGAGGTTATCAGGAAGAAAGAGGAAAAAGAACATATGGTGTAATGGCCTCTGAGAGGGAAGATTTCAGCCTTTCAGGGCCCTTACACCTAACCACTGTTGACTGGTGAGACCTTTTCTACTAAGTATAATGGGAACAATTAACTTAACCAAACTCAACTCAGCTTAGTCTCGCTTTTAAAATTAGTTGGGGCCAACTTTAATGGACAAGCATTTAAATAAGATATTCAGTTTCTAATCAATTATCAGTTTAGGTTAATTTATTATACATTTTCATCCCATTGCATGCTTGTCCACCCTCTCTTTGAAATGTGTTGAACGGTGTTTGACTGATTGCCTTCTCAAAACAAGCACTAATTTTGTGTAGGAGGGAGCATTTTAAAAACTTGCAAGAAATATGGAGTATGTTGCTGTGTTACATGTTGATTTGACTCTGGTTTAGCCTCTCTGATTCTTTCGTGAAGTATGCACGGATTATGCATACCAGTGGCTCTGCAAACTCTTTTGTTAAAACTTATATGTATTTTGTTATGAGAGTCATTACATGTTGAACTCTGATAAGAAAGACTAGAAGCATGGTTGTGCTGGAATTGTTGTAAGTTGAACTTCGAACTATTCATCAACATTTTTTTGAACTCCTGCATTATGTGCTATATTATGTAGGACAAATGAGCAGCATCGAAGGTCTGTGGCTGCCTGTTTGGTTCAGGGTGTGTACATTGTAGAGAGGGATCGTCAGCAGCAGCGTGAAGATTCCCAAGCTCTTGCTCCTCCATGGTGGGAGTTCTTCCATTTTAAGTTGATCCGTCAGCTTAAAGATGATGCTGATTTCTCTACTTTTGGTGCCATCTATGAATACAAACCTGCGGCTTCTCACTCTAACCTGTCAACAGCTGGAACTCCACGTTATGTTATTGCCTTCCGAGGTACCCTTACCAAACCAGACTCTTTTACACGGGACCTTGAGTTGGATCTCCACTTAATCCAAAATGGACTCCACCTGACATCTCGCTTTGAGATTGCAATGCAAGCCGTTAGAAATATGGTTGCTTCTGTAGGAAATTCAAATGTCTGGTTGGCTGGCCATTCACTAGGGTCAGCCATGGCAATGCTCGCAGGGAAGACCATGGCAAAGACAGGTGTCTTACTTGAAGCGTTTCTGTTCAATCCACCATTCTTTTCAGCGCCAATTGAAAGAATCAAAGATAAAAGAGTGAAGCATGGGATCCGAATAGCAGGCAGCGTTATCACAGCTGGACTTGCCTTTGCTGCAAAGAAAAAACATCATAATAATCGGTCTGAGGATCCATTTATTGCTCTGTCTGCATGGGTCCCTTCTCTGTTTGTGAATCCAGCTGATCACATCTGCTCAGAGTATGTTGGATATTTTGAACATAGAAAGAAGATGGAGGAGATTGGAGCAGGAGGTATAGGAAGGTTAGCAACTCAGCACTCTCTTGGAGGCCTATTTTTGAATATAGTGGGTGGGAAGGAGTGGTCAGAACCTTTACACCTTATTCCATCAGCAAATCTGATAATTAATGCAACTCCTTCACGGGATTTCAAACAAGCCCATGGTATACACCAGTGGTGGAGACCTGATCTACGCTTGCATTCCAAGTTTTACCGGTACCGTTAGTTTTGGCAAGCTTTAATCCTGTGTATGCCATTTGTGGAATTTTAATCGGCATCAAGCGGATTATGGAACTTAGATCCCTGGGTTTATAACTAGAAATTTCCGCAATTATTTGTCCAGAGTTTATCTCGTATTCGAGATTTGTTCTTCATCTCTGTATTTTTTATTTTTTATTTTTTGGGTTTGGTTTTCTGTGTCTGATTGTGCCGTGGATGGTTTACTGATTTATTTATTTATTTATTTTATTCAAATGCTTGGAGATCTCAAGAACGACAGGCTTAACTTGTATTCTTGGTCAGATATTTTAGAATGTTAATGGATGACTAAACGTATGATTGTTGACATAATCAGTGAAACTCAGATATTGAAGATCTGTAGGGATAGTATATGGTCTTCCTTGTTCATTTCAGAGTTCTAATTGAAATGCTTGTCAAATAGCTACTAATGTACTTTCAATTGGTTTTGAGCTGGATTAATTAAATTTATCATTTCTATACCCAAAAGAACTTAATCTACAATGAGCTTTCACATCGGGGATTGACCAAGTTTGATATGGTTTACTCTACTGGAAATGTCAAAGCAAGAAGTGTCTTCAACCCCGGAAACAAAGAGAATTATGATAAAAGATAATACATTTGATGTAAAATTCATCATTGAAAGGGGCTTGTATCATCGTCTCATGAATTGAAATGCTTTTTAACAATTGCATATCATGGACTAATCAGGCTAGTCCGGAAAAGGTCCTGTTGTCTTGTTACTCAAATTGTGAAAAGAGTAGCGGTTGGTAATGGCTCACCCATTCACCGGAGAAGACTGCTTTACATCACTACAAAGAAACAGCACTAGAGCCGCCTGAAAAGTCAAAAAAGATAACCCGAATCTCAAGGCAGTGGTGGAGACTGACTGAATGATGATCCGTGTCTGCCGCAACAACGTGGTCCCACAAACGTAGTAAAATTCTTAGTTTCCCCAACTGCAGTAACTCTTACTAGTTAGTAGTTGCCACCAATCACAGCCCACCACCAACTCCGCTATGTGGCGTGCAACCGGTCGACGAGGAGGAGGATATACTCATTACTCAAACCCAAATCGCAATTATGCTATTTTTACCGCCTAACGATGTTGCAGCACTCTCTTATCTCTGTTTTTTCCCACTTTTGTGGCCGCATTCCTCGCTTAATTTCAGCACATTTTGACATCACTCTCTAACCTTTATCTGATTGGACCGAACCCAAGCGAGGGTCAGCACTCAGCAGCGCTATTATTATTTCAGGATTATCCTTTACTTATGGTCCAATTAATCTCAAACAAAAGCAAAAGCTTACCCTGTTACACACTTAAAAGCTCAAACAATAATCATAAAAACTTAGGCTTCAACAATTCAATCGCTAAAGACCAAATGCAGATCAAAGAACAGTTAGAAGTTACCAGATTCTACCCAAGAAAAACAAAAAAACCTAATAAGAAAACCAAAAAAAAAATAATAATTTTTTTACACTTTGTTTTCTCAAATTGGGTTTAGAAATTGAACACCCAAATCACCTAAACTTACATTACAAATTACAAAAGTCCAAAAAAAAAAAAATAGTACTAGCAATGAAACCCTAACACAGATCCATCATTGACAGAAATTTCAACTCTACACCCAGCTTTGGCTTCCACGTGATGCGTAAAGATATGCAACACCCGAACTCGACCGCCCATTTCCATCCTCGACTCAATCTCCATGGTGGGTCCGACCCGATAGCCATTATTATTCGGCCAACCACCGGCAAACCCACCAGGCCCAACACCACCACCACCACCACTAGTAGTGACCGTAGGCCCCACCAGCGCGCTAGCTGCTGCAGTGGCCGGAGAAGAAATCGGGAAGGACTGGACGGCGAAAGTGGCGGCCATGTACTTGGTCCGACCGGCCTCGATCTTGCCGGCAGGGATGAACATAAAGCCGACTTGAGACCCCGCGTAGATGAGCTGGATGGTGCTGTCGTAGTGAGAGAAAGCGGCCTTGTTGGGATTCTTGACGGTGACGTACTGGGAGAAGGTGAAGTTGGCGGTGTTGTTAGAGATGGAAAATGACGGAAGCTGGACGGCGTTAACGGAAATCTTGGGCTCTTTGGGCTTAAACACCGTAAAGAAAACGATAAGAATAACTATCACAACAAAGATCAAGAAAATTGTTGCCACTATGCACGATGCTAAATTTGTTCGCCCCGATGGTGGCCTATGTGGCTTGCTCATTTTTTTTTTCTTTTTTATGCTAACAAAACAATGATCTATCTCTATCTCTATCTCTAGAGTGCAGTAATTTTAATCGAGTAATTGAAGAATGCGTAGAGAGAAAGAAATGGGGGTATGATTGGAAGTGGGGATGGGTATATAAAGTGAAAGATTGAGAGAAGAGTAGGAGATTAAAAGTGTGAAAGCTATACTTTGGTTACTTTTGATCCTTTTTTGGCTTAAAAGAGTGGGGTTTTCTTGTCTGTCATGCTTATGCTTGGGTCCTCCAACATGGGCTTTTTTGAGACTTGCATGGGATCTTGAGATCAATTGAAGATCTCAATGGTGGAGAATGTTTGACAACACATTAAGAAATGTTGATCTCTTGATTAATCACTAGTTTGGGTTAAAACCAAACTCAAGGTTGGTTGTTGTGCAGTTAAATTGATTGTTTAAGTCAATGAATAATTGAATATGGTATATGGAAGAGAAAGAAATTAAACTAACAATACTATCACTGCGCTCCACTTAAAGGGACAAATGAAATGACATCAAAATGGCATGTCTTTTCACTTGCTGTTAAACACACGAAAGATTTTTTTTTTTCCTAAGTTTTTCACGGTTGAAAATGGCGGGAAGCAGAAGCAGCTCACCTGCAGCAGCTCCTTGGTCCTTTGTCAGGGAAATAGTTCAAGGCAGAAGCAGTTGCTATATTCGCAATAATTGAGTTTGGCTCATAGCTAAGATGATGACTGTTTTGCACTTATGTGATGTAAGTACTCGCCAAAAAGAAAAACGTTTTTGATTGTTTATGCCAACTCATTTGTGACATGATTAATTTTGTTACTGCATTAGGATCCATCCATCTAACATTCAAGTTCAGATATACCAAATCCCGCAATCACACATTTATTTGTTATGTCTTTCTAAACAAATCCTTTTTTTTTTTTTTCCCTCTGGGTAGGTTAATGTTTCTCATTGTATAACTTGCTCACAGCTGACAGTAGTTCACTTGAAGTAATGAGAAAGTGTAAAAATTTTCTTTGCAAGTAGCCTTGACAATGATGTCATGAAAGTTGGGCCTCGAAGCCAAATGGCAGTAACGCTTATCCCAACCGGGCAGCAGTTGAAGTTTACTTATCATTCATTATTTAATGAGTCACCAAAGCTCTTTGTTAGAAAAAAAATATTTCTGCAACTCTGCATTGTCACCAAAGTCAAAGATCATAACGTTATTTTTTCCACCATTATTTGTTGAAGAGCAGTTGGATTGAAAAACTTTACCCTATGAAAATGATGTTTACAGACGATAGGCTCGCAGCCCAACCAATTTATAGCTCGATCATATAAACTGATTTGACGGTGAAATTTGATCAGAATGTCATTTATTTTTATTCATTTAATTGATCTTAATTGAATCTCATTCATTCACTTTATTTAACATCAATTCGCATGATTTAGTTAGCTTATGTCCAGCATCAGTACACTTGAAAACTTCAAAGTAAAAGGTATGCAGATTGCAGAATCTACATTTTGATCTCATTATGTTGTTTTCCTTCAATCAGATGTGAGGAAATCTCATACATAACCCAGAAAATAAAGTGAAATGTTAGGCTTGAGTTGAAGCTTTGCAACAATTAGAAGAACAAGAGCAAAATAATATACAAGCCACATGTTGCAAGATAGTGTACCCCTGCACTATCTCATTTGCCTAAAACCTCTAGACTGACACCACTACAGATTAATTTACAAGTATCCAGGATTATGAGCTCCTGTTCGAGCTGCAGCCCTGCGATCCATATAATCTGAGCAGACACACATATTATTCATAATCTTAAACTTCTGTTCAACATTCCAATACGAAACCACGTAATAGTTGACAGAAGTGAAAGAAAAATTAAAGCTTTAGGCCCATGTACAACAGTACGAGCCATCCGCAGTTGTGCTGACAGCAGTCCATCCAAAAATGGACTGTTAATGGAATTAATACATATAAAATATATACGAACCAGAAGGAATTATTTTGTGAGCTTGTCAAGCCGGGAATCCATGATTTCAGAAACTGCTTGGAGAAATGCAGCTTCACTCATGCCGGGAAGTAAAGAATCTTGGGCGTCACGAACAATTTCCTCTATCACGGATTCCTTATTCACAGTTTCCCTGCACATGATGCTTCCAATGGCAAAAGGAGTTAAACCTCTCTCTACCCCTTTCTTCAAAAGCATGGTGGAGATACGGAGTGTTCTAGCACACTCAATGGGAACATTCCAACCATAGAATTCTAGAATTGCAATGTCTTGCTCAGCATCCAGCGACTTTATGTAGTCAATTGTTTCTTGAGAGTATGGCTTTTGAGCTTGAGGCCAGTAAAGCCAATCAAATGTACAATCTTCAAACTGCAATGAGCAAAGGATTTATAACTCAGAACCTGAAACATTTCTTTAAAATTCTTGTTTGAAAGACTTTAGGTTCAAAGAATTGCCCTTATAATAATAAAAGCATCACGTGCATCACAGCCTAGGTGGTGGAGAATGAAAAGAGAAGCAAGTAGTAAAAAATGCATGCCAAGCAATAAGAATGTTTCCTGAAAAAATCACCCACCCAGGCATTAAGGACAAATTGTTAAGGGGTCAGAAATTGCTAGCAGACATAATGCATTTAGATTGATCAACTGGTACGAAATTTGTTTTTCATCTAACTCTCATCACTGACCCATCCCACAAATCATGATTGGCCCCAGAAATCCAGTTTAAATGCAAAAGATCTCCTGTTAAGCTGGTATTTTTAGAGAAGGCACCAGTCAATTGCTCAACATAAGCCCAACTTCAGCTACAGTTCTATCAACCCATGTTCGATTGTATAATTTGTCTGATGATTTCAAACAATTTAACCTAACTTCGAACAAAGCCAATCACTAGCTAAAGTCTTTTTAACAAACATTGGTCATTTGGACATCATAGTAAGATTTCAAATGTCATCGGATAAATGTTCAAGCAATTCTTAAGAATTGAACAAAACTTCAAACTAAATAAACCATTGATAGAAAATAATATGTTGAGAAAATAATAAAATAAACACTTACATTCTCAGGCAAGCAGTAGCCATGATCAATTGGAATGAGAATTGTCTGGCCATCTTCCCCCTTTCCAATCAGTATATTACCAGCATGTCTATCTGCATTTGCCATTCTAATATCAAACACACTGATCTTGTGCACCTCCTCCAGAGGAAGAGCCCCAGGACCCATGTCCTCACAATCCCCATAGTTCTTCATGAACATCTGCAATGACCCCATCTTAACATATTTTGATGCATATTTGTACCCAGCCGGATGGTTAAACCCCTCGTGCAAGCAGCGAACCATCACGGTAGGAGGAACACCGGCAAAGCCCATCATTTCACCGGATAATGAGCGAGGACCGTTCTTGGGATGATCCAATAAATAAGCTGCAACTTCTCTGAGAGCTCCTTCTCCGACCCTGGTCCCTCTCTTCAACCCTTCACCATCGGATGAAACAGGGAGCCCCCGAGGGTTATTCACAGCCATTGGCTCCTCATCAATAGGCTTAAACACGGAAACATACTGGAGACCCTTTGAATCTTGCATGAAATAAGTCCCTCCAGTGCCATCTGATGATCTAATGGGGTTGCGACCTCTTTCCAAACCATCAAATGTAGAGTTAATCATATCCCAAATCACTGAAGGAAAATTCACCTTAGGATTAACAATAACAGGTTCCAACCAGAAATTTCTAGCTGGTGGCTCTCTAGGTACAAATTGAAACTCATTTGGTCGGTTCTCTCCTACATCTACGCTATCTGTTTCTGAACAACATCTGTTATTGGAATTGGCTGCAAAAACAAAAAGTTCGAAATCTTTCTCAACAGGCTTAGCCCTGACTTTTGCAGATTTCTGAACCAACAAGTGAATGACAGCATCATTATCTTCACAAATATCATGAATCAATCTCTGATCATCCAGCTTCTCACCATGACAATAAATTTCCTGATCATCAACATCAACAAAGCCTTCACCTTTATTAGCAATCCTATGCTTCACATAACGAACATTTCGATACCTATCAACATGAAACTCAAACTCCTTGCCGCAACTGGTGGTGACAGTTATAAGCAAAAGATCAGACAACCTAAGCACCAAATGCAAAACATTCCCACCAATGACGCCATAATCTTTGACAAGCGAATCGTTACGAGCTAGCTCCTTCCCACCAAACACAAGCTTTTGCTTTTTCACTACAAACCCTTTACACGTCTGGATCCTGAGCTTCACTGACTCTATCGAATCAGTCTTGAACACACGCATTGGCGTCAAGTACCCAGAAACACTCAAAAAAATCAAGATTGACTCCTTAGAACTACAATGCCCTGTCGCTATTGGGTTGTTGTTGTTGTTACAGTAACCAGGAGAATGAGAGACGGGATTCACGGCAACATCCGCGGTCGACATGTTGAAAGAGACTTGATTTTTACAAAAACCCAGAAGCTGCAACTACACACAACAATGGGGAAATGCTTTGTTTGCTTTGCTTCAGCTTCCGGGTTCAGAAGGAGGCTGAAACGACAGGGACATGAAAGGGATTATGGTACATGTTAGGGGCTAAAATGGGAAGAGGAAGAACAGGAGACGGATGGATTCTTTTATGCTGGAAAAGAACCGAAGGAGAATGAATGAAGAACCGGAGTTCTTAAAGAAGCTGATTCTCCAGTAGAGATGGGCGATTATTTGCCGACTAATTTGAGCAGAGGAGTCCCACTTTTTAGTGGTGGCCGATCTTTTCGCCGAGTTTTCCTCTTCCGTTAGAACTGTCGTCGTCGATTCGAGGGAAGAAGGAACCGCTATTGTAGCCGTTGGCTCTATATAACCTTTTGACCCAACGACTATGACGGAACATGTTTCCATTTCTTTTTAAATTTAACAGACGCCGTTTCCTCTGTTTTTAACGACCGTTTCCTGGATCTGACGGAACATGTTCTAATCTAAGGAAATATCGTTATTTCCTCTACAATTTCTTTTTAAATTTACAGACGCCGTTTCCTCCGTTTGTAACGGCCGTTTGTTGGCTATTAAAAGCGGAGAAAGTGTGTGTTCCCCACTTCGCAACTTCAGCGAAGGAGGAGGCCTCCAATTACTAAAAAGGCCCTCTTACTTTCCCCAAGAGTTCAAAATTAAATACTCATTATAATAAAAAAATAGTTAGATCATATTAGGAAAATAAATAATATTCAAAAAAAATATTTCTCAAGCTCATATTTAAGTAACTTTAAAATTATTTTTTTATTATACCTTTTCTTTAAATTAATAGCTCCAGAAAATTTTACTAAAGGGCAACTAAGTCATTCTGTAGTGTGTAATGTATCCGTTTCTCATCATTACAGGTACACATTGTTGTACACAAAAAGCAGCAGCCAAACAGGATTTTAACGACTAACGTAATTAAAAAATAAAATGACGTGGCTAATCAGCTCTTGGTGGTACATTGGCTCTGTGCGTTGGGTTGTGAAGTTAGTTTAGCTTATTAGATGTTTTGTTTTTCCAGTTAAACTGTACAACTCTCTTCCTCTTTAGTTTAACTTAGTTTTCAAGATTCGAACTAAGTTACTATTTTTATTTGGAATAATATTAATAAATATCCTTACATTTTAGTTTAATTTTAATTAAAAATAATTATATATTTTTTTTATCAATTACATCCTTAAATTTATATATTTTTCATCAATCAAATCACTGAAAATAATAATTTAAGGGGTGAACATAATGATTTAAAAATAACTTTAATTGTGTGATTGATAAAAAATAAATAGTCAATCTTTTCTTAAAATTAAATTAAAATTCGATGATACTTATATAATTATTTTATTTTTATTTTTTTAAATTTTAATTGATAAAGATAACCTTATTGTAATTTACGTTAATTCAGTGAAAGCTACACGAGCCAATATAATAAATTAGTTAGAGAAAGTTTCTCTAATTATGCCACTCGTTTACGTCAAAACTCTTTCAACTTTTAAATATGGAGATTTTCCAAAATAAATTTTAATCCAAATTAAATTAACATGCCTATAAATAGATAACTATTTTAAAAGTAAAATTAAAGAATTAATTTTTGAAACCTTCAAATTTGGATGTACTAAATCCAAACTCCCACAATTGTGTGTATCAGTGTATGTAAATATTATCATCTATTCTTTACTTTAATTGTTATTTACTTCTTTTAAGTATTGCATACCAAAATCTAACACAAACAAGTTAAAAGGAAAAAGTAGTATTCATTGAATTGAATGTATCTTTCTTATTAATTAATTTGTTAAACATGATTATCAAACACTTGAGTTGAAGTCCAAGGAGCAAGTCCATTGCCGTTGCATTTGAAAAGGGTCCCAAATCTGTATTACATATCTTCAAAAGCACTCAGCATTGTTGTCGCTAAATGTCTATAACTGATAATCTTCTATATCTCTCATTATAGTTGACATTAATTTACTTCAGCCTGTACTTGTTAGTCTACAAAGAGAGCAACAATCAAGTTATTGATGCGCCCACAAGCTTTGTTTTCTTCAACTAGCAAGACTTGAAATTGTTGGGAAGGTTCCCTCAAAAGACGTTGGTGGATGCATGCACCCCAACGAGACTTTCAATACAAGAAGACTGGCTTTAATTTACAGAAAAGAGAAAAGATGTGTGTTAGGTTTGTGCAACATGGAAAACTGCATTATGATTCATCATTTTTAAGTTTGCAAGTGGGAGTGGGACACGTGGCCCTGATCATGGCTTTTTTTGGCAGTTCACCTTTAGTGGTTACATTATTTGGGTTCAATTAATTGATTTTAAAGTGAGAAAACAATGAATATTAGTAGATGATGAAGTGCTTTCTGGGGCCTGTATGATGACTTTGCATGTGGGTATAGGTCCTACATTTCTTGATCATAATCACAGATTATGCTTTGATTTGCTACCATTATCAAACTTAGCATTACCAAGCCACCGATCCCGATCAGGAAAGAAAGTTGGTCGTGGTCGATTTTGTTTCAGCAAGTTTTGTGCATTGGCATGGATGCCAGCAACTCCAGAGTCCCCAAGACAGAGATAGAAAACTACTCCATGTGTGTCCCATCTTGTTAGAGATAGAGGATGCATTAATCACTGTTTGATTTCGTTGTCGATAAAACTTGTTTTTAATATTATTGGACTTATAATCTACATACAACCTAAAATCTACAATATGATATGTCAATTTATGTAACAAAAATTTAATGAAGGAGGACAAATAACAAAAAAATAATGAGAAAAGTTATATCTCTAATCATCAGTTGTGCTACACTTAAAATCTTTATATAATTCAAACTTCTACAATCTGAATTGATATTTTACATAAAATAAATTCACTATAATAGAAAAAGTTATATCTTAAATAGGAGCCCCTGGATATTCTCTACATACCCACCTGTACCCACCTGTGTCAGTTTCAGGTACAAGTATTCTTTTATGATTTCATCATTTAGATTACCTCATCATGTTCTAAAATTTGAATTATCTATAGATTTATAATAGAAATTTTTCAATATAGTTTATAATGTTAAATTATAAAACTTAAGTTCTATTTATATTATAAGCCTAATTTCCTGCTTTGACGCGTCAACTTAAATAATTGCTACTGTCTTGTTATCTGAAAATATTTATTATTTTTTTATTCTAATTTAAAACCACCGCGGCACCGCCCCACAGAGATTGAAAATTATTGGATTTTCGCGTGTTAAAGAACTATCCACGTGTCGGTGTTGAAACTAAACTATCAATCGACGCTCCTCATAGCCGTTGTTAGATATTCCGTTATGGTCGGTAAGGAAGCTGACACGTGTCGTAGCGCATCCGCTGTTATGCTGATTGAGAATGTCAACCGGTTCGGTTGGATCCAACAACTGAACAACAGCTCGTGTTGGTCTACATCTGGGTCTCCTGAATAGACGAACCGGCCCAATATTGGAATATCACATATGCATAAACGAGTAAGCCCAATATTGGTCCGCACATTATGCAAATGCAATGCGTAAGATGATTAATATTTATTAAATAATACTACACCTAAAATTTATTTATAATCAATCTTTCTTATAATCTGAGTCGACAAAATTTTATTAGAGATATAATTATCATATCATGGATTGTAACTTCCATTGTTCTTTTTTGCTTTTTTCTTCTCCAGTAAATTTTTGTCAACTCAGATTATAAAGAATTTGTTGTAGAATTTGATTCTAGAAGTAACATTGCTTATTATCTATGGCTTAGGATTTTTTTAACTAAAAATTTTGACACAAAATTCTAATCATAGATTACACATTATTCAACTATTGAGATTAAAAGTCAAAAAGCTATATTTAATGATCTCAAATTTATCAACTATCTTCACTATTGGATTTTGTAGATCAATGACTATAAATTTGTGTTTTGTTCTGTGACAAAAAAATTATGTTAAAAAGTCACAATCCTTTTTTTATTTATCATAGAGAAAATTATGTATAGATTATCTTAACAATCAGGATTATTTCCTTACGTTGATTTATAGAAAAATGAATTATGAATCATAGAGAAAATATGCTTTTAAAATGTTGAAAAATCCAATTTTTGAAGCTGGGTTGGATTTTTTGTAGCTCTACTTCTATTTAAAATATTAATTTTTGCAATTAATGGTATAAAATTATAACTAAGTTGAAGAAACTAAAACAATACTTAAGCAGTGGATTCTGCCAGAAAATAGTATCATTTTATATATTTTCAATTCTAAAAAAATTAGTTTTTAAAGCTAGTATTAGATTTTAGAGACTACATTTTATTGTAGAAGCATTCATGTTGTAATTAATGAATTAAAATTGAAGTTGAGTCGTCGAAACCATTACCGGATTTAAAAAATAGTAGATTATACTACAAAATAATAGCATTTTATATATTTGTAGCTAAAAAATTAAAAAAAAAAACTAATTCTTAGAACTGGAAATTCAATTTTTGGAACTGCAGCTGGTTTTTATTAGTTTTACTTTTCTTTAAAAGGTTTAATAACTTTTTTTGTAACTGATTAAATAAAATTAAAGTTGAGTTGATGAAACTATGACAATATCTAAGAAGCAAAGGATAATATTATGAAATAGAAGCATTTAATATATTTTCATCTTTGAAAAAGCAAATTTTTAAAATTTCCTTTTATCCTTTCAATTTTATTAGATTACTATTAGGCCCTTTATTTAAAAACAAAATAATTTCTAGATTTTTTCTTCCATAATTAGGGTGCTTGGGAATGAGATTTTTCTTAGAATTAGTTCTTCTAAACTTCAATTGGTGTAATAGGAAACAAAAATCATTAAATGAGCTTGGTGATAAAAATAAGTAATTGTTAACGATTGAAATGGTACAAATATAAAAACATATTTATAATTGATATTACGTCAAACTTTAAGGATATTTTACGATATTATCTCATTTTAAAAGCATAAATGTTATAACTAATTACTTAAAAATGAATTTGAACAGTGAAATTATCATAGGATTTAAAAAATAGTAGATTCTACTACTAACATTTTATATAAGTGTAAATGTTAAATATTAGAAATTCGTGTATTTCAATTATAAAAATTAATAAAATATTTAAAAATTAAAAATTTCTCAAGTCTGTATAAGTTCTTATTTTTTAAATAACATCGTTTTAGAGTGACACTACTCTTACAGAGTATCCCCACAATCTCATCTATACAAACATACGTAACATTATGGAATAATTATCACATTAATTGTATTGATTAATATAATTAAATTTTGAAATTTACTCGTCCAATCAAATCATGATATATCAGTTTGTATAAAAAAATTTACATCGGTGGGTTGAAAAAAATAATATTACTCATTCTTTTACGTTAGGTTATGGTAGTACCCAAAGTTCCATCGATAACCAAGCGAATACGTACACAGCCAAGTCCAACATAAATCACGCTACAATAGAGTAAATGCTTAGAATTGAGGTTGTTTTAGTCATTTTGGAATATAAATTCAACTACCGTCAGTTACCCGCCAATTGCTCTCAAAGAAGCGAGACGATGCCAGCCAATCTGGTTCTTCTTCTTCTTCTTGTTCTGGCTACTCTCATGATATCCGCCATGTTTAACACCTCAAGAGCTCTTCAATTCCCTCAAGAACTCTTCATTAACAATCCATCATTACCACCACCTTCTTCTTCTTCTTACTCAAAATCTCCTTCTCCTTCTACATTGCCACCACCAGCGCCTGTTTCTCGTCCTCTAGTCCCTGCCTTCTTCATCATCGGGGACTCCTCTGTTGACTGCGGCACCAACAATTACCTTGGAACCTTCGCTCGTGCTGACCGCCTTCCCTACGGTAGAGACTTTGATACTCACCAGCCCACTGGAAGATTCTGTAATGGAAGAATCCCAGTGGATTATCTTGGTAAAAATTCTTTTTTTTTTCTTTTTCTTTTTTTGGTTTATGTTTCTTTTACTTGCTCCCTGATTTACTATACTTCCTGTTTGGTTACCGAGAAAGTATTGGAAGATAAAAACAAGAAAATCAAATCTTGGGTCGTCCTGTTTTCTTGATAATGCTGTTTCCTTGGATGGAAGTTCTTGATTTGCTTCAATCATGGGGTTTCGTAAATGCGTACTTTTGTGTAAATTCTGACATTTTGGGATTGACTGCTTTGATTAGCATTGCGTCTTGGGCTCCCATTTGTGCCTAGTTATCTTGGACAGACTGGAA
Organism: Boswellia sacra; assembly: GCA_013180625.2. Taxonomy (NCBI): domain Eukaryota; kingdom Viridiplantae; phylum Streptophyta; class Magnoliopsida; order Sapindales; family Burseraceae; genus Boswellia; species Boswellia sacra. The sequence continues at coordinate 875,097 of SNVD02006955.1, read as the reverse complement.
CCGTCGAAGACATGATTCAAGGAGTGAATTACGCATCTGCTGGTGCTGGAATCATATTCTCAAGCGGGTCAGAATTGGTAGGGTTGCCACAACCTTTCTATTCTCAAGTGTAGATTTTAATTTACTGTACTGATTTTATAATTTCATTGTTTGTGACATTACAGGGTCAGCGTATCTCCTTAACACAGCAAATTCAGCAGTTCACAGATACATATCAGCAGTTTTTATTGAATATGGGCGAGGATGCTACTGCTCATTTCATCTCCAAATCAGTGTTTTATATTTCAATTGGGATTAATGACTACATACATTACTATCTGCCTAACACATCGAATGTGCAAAATTTGTACCTGCCTTGGAGTTTCAACCAGTTCTTGGTATCAACACTGAGGCAGGAAATTAAGGTGATTTTCTAGTCGGGTGTTTCAGATGATTTTTTGTGCTCATTTCTGTGGAAAATGTTGCGTCATTTTGTTATTAGCTAGTGGCTTTTCCGGCCTGAACTTTCTAATGTGTGATTGTTGATGGAACAGAATTTATACAACATAAATGTCAGGAGAGTGGTGGTCATGGGGTTGGCCCCTATTGGTTGTGCCCCTCATTACTTGTGGAGGTACAACAGTGAAAATGGAGAGTGTGTTGAGGAAATAAATGACATGATCATGGAGTTCAATTTTGTCATGAGATACGTGGTTGAGGTTCTTCACCATGAGCTTCCTGATTCGAATATCATCTTCTGTGATATGTATGAAGGTTCCATGGATATAATTAAGAATCATGAGAGTTACGGTAAGATTAGACCATCTCAAATTCTTTCCCTAACCAGAGAATTGCCAGTAGCACAAATATCTCATATCATATATCATGTTTTCATTCAGGTTTCAATGTTACTACTGATGCTTGCTGCGGGTTAGGGAGGTTCAAGGGGTGGATAATGTGCTTAACACCAGAAATGGCTTGCAGCAATGCTTCAAATCATATCTGGTGGGACCAGTTCCATCCAACTGATGCAGTGAATTCCATCCTGGCAGATAATGTGTGGAATGGCCTGCACACAAACATGTGCTATCCCATGAACTTGGAGGACATGGTTGCCGCAAAATCTGAATAATCAACTGAGAGGCTTCAACAATCATTGAACTCTGCACTCCCTCAACTTGGTTTGGTCCTGAATTTTGCTACATTCCTTTGGATCTGCCTCTGTAGTTTCTAGTGTATTTACTTAAGATGACACAGTTCAGAAGATTGTGAAGTCTGATATAATTGATATGCAAAAGTGAGAGATTAAAAATTGTTAATTGTTGTACACGGGCAAATAGTAATACCTATCATTCTTTCTACTATTCCATGTTACATTCCTCTTCAAAGAAAGCTATTTGTATCATCTTCCTTGTCTGATCTCAGAACAAAACTGGCATATTCAGTTGTTAGGTCCTTGCAACAAAAGAAATTATGTTTATTCTTAATTAGCCGTGGGATATTTATGAAATTGGATTAATGTATCAGATACACTTCTTTAAACTGTTCTATTATCCAAATAGAGCTCAGTGTTTTAAAACAGGCCAACTGCCTGAATTGTCATGCATGCTAAAACTGAAATATGAAGATCAGTTGTTCAGTGCCACAAGATCTGAAGGTCACATCTCAAGTTTGTTGAGGTTTTTAATTTTGACATCATAACATTACACTAGTATCTCCAATACTTTAACAAAGTTAAATAGAGTGATATGTCCAGATTTTGGATGCATGTTTTTTATAATGTTGGTAATGCAAGAGGCATCAATTTAAACGTTAAGTGCAGTTTTAGACTAAATGGCTTAATCGTACAAATCAGAAACATAGAAGCTGGATGAAAGGAGTTACATTAAATATGGAATTGTCATGTTGTTCAGCAAGGATTTTTTGCGAGCTACAAAATCCTTCCACTCTTCCAGATCAATTTTTCCATCTCCTTTTGAATCTGCATCCTCAAATGTCTGTTCAAGTGCAAAGGGAAAATATGCTCAGTGATAACATCTTAGATGAATCTGTACATATAACATCTTGCAAGTCATACCTTATCAATAATGACCTTAATGATGTCATCAGAAAGAACCAAGTCTGACTCCTTTAGAAGTGCTAAAATCATCTCCTTAACCTTTCACAGGTAGGTTCAAATTGAACCAATTTAGTGCATATGTGGAGTATGGGCATATTGGATGTCAAATAATCTATAAAGCATCAACATGCAATTGTAATCTCTCTGCTAGAGAAGCAAAACCATAGACCAGATTTCTCAAAATTAACTTGAAAACCTTTCTGAGGTGTACTCACAGTCACTGGCATTCTACTTCTAATAGGAAATACATGTTACTATTGTTGTTGCATATAGATGTATGCACATTTATGTCATCTCATCTACTATTAGTTATTTAAACCTTTACCTCCTCTCGCTCGATAAAGCCTGTTTGCCATATGTCATATAGTTGAAATGCAACTGCCATATCAGAAAGCAAAGACTTAATGCAATTTTTACAAGATTTTGCACAGAATAATTTCATCCATCTAACTTTCTGTGCCTGTGGAGCTCTTGGGTGGAAGATACTCATAGTTCGAACAAACTCTCCAAAATCCATCACTCCATCATATTTCAAGTCAAATAGTTGAAAGACCTTTCATGATTGATACAAAAAAAGTGTCACAATAACTGTGCCAGAACTAAGAATTCATGAACCAAATAAAAGCAGGAAATTAACTCTGTCTCTAAAGAGACTCTGCTTCTTGCTGTTTCTAAATAAGCCAAGCTGAAACTCTTCCTGGATAATCAAAATTAAATTTTGAATGAATACCCACGAAGAAAAGCATGTGAAAAAGGTTTAAATATTGCATTAATACTTGCTCAGGATATGTTGTTGCAATGGCAGAACTTACTTTGCCCACAAGCCCATCATCATCTATAGAACTGCTTAAATTCGTGAACAGCTCAGAAAGCGCTTCAATTTCGGTTTCTTTAACAGCACGCAGAATATGAGGCAAGAAGAGCAGTGACATTAACGATGCATACTCCTAAATGAAATTGGTGCTGAAGTTAAGCTGAGTTTCTAGTAAGCTTAACCTCAAAAAGAGCAATAATTATAAAGTATATGATGCTTACAATACGTTTGACAAGCAAGAACAGCTTGGTGTCCATATATGAGTCGCTGCTTCATGCAAACACAGCCCATCAAAGATGCTTTAGTATCAACCAACAGGCCTTATTGGTTGTATTGTATCCCTTCTTTGTAATTATGCATTTGCTCAACCTTAAGTGATTTGCTAGAATTGTTAATTATATCTATAAAGTTTTGCGAGGATTATGAGCCATTCATAGAGTTCAGAGATCTGGCTTTTACAAAGCATGCCGATCAGGTCACTGAACATTTTGAATAAGCATGGCTTGCACCATATTTGTACCTTGTTTGGTATGCATGTTGTGACATGGCCCTTTATTCCTTTGTTTTATGGCCATCAAAGAAACAAGTGAAATAAATGCAACTTAGCGTTTCAGTTGCTTACATCACCTTTGCTGATAACATAACTAGTTGGGCAAATATTCCAGTTTGAAGTCAGCATTACCGATAATAAAGAAGAAGATTAATTATAGCATATAAACTACAACACTCAGGAGATTAGATTATGCTAAGCTACAACTTGATTGGCTCACTCACATTCTAAAATCAGAAAAAATTTAACAGGACTTATTATTGCTTTATCTCTAATAAGAGAAACACGTACATAGGACAGATTTAGTAAGTCAATCTTGCTGATTTGGTGAGCCTATCCAATTAGCTCCTGACATACTATCATGAGAGGTTGAAAGAATGAAATAAGTGAATTGAGAAAAAGTAAGAAATTGAGACAAGTCGGTACTGATAATTGAAAAAAACTGAAGAAGTAACTATTTGTTGAATATACGATATAATATGAATGGTCGGATATACTACATCTGTAAAATAATATGGTATGCCAGGCTCAGCTACCATTCAATATCAATTATTTGATTCATTATTCGTGGAAGGTACGGGACACAAAGAATAGATATAAGCATAGATTGGCATATATACTCATATAGATGATAGAGTCCAATTCGTGGTCACATTTCATCATCTAGCTGGCTGATCAACCCTTGATGAAAGGTGAAGAGAAAGCCTTTATAATGTTCAAAATTTTCTTAACTTGATCAGATTCTTGTCGTTCCCATATTGTTTACTAAGAAAGCTGATAGGAATAGAATCAAAAAATGCAAATAGGTCATCAGCAGAATATCTGGGTTATAACTTATGCCACTAGAGGCGTGTGCGGTGTGCCATTGTTCTTTGGATTTTTGAAATAAAATATTACTATAAAGCCTGGCATGGCAGCATCATATTCTAAAAATTCCTGCAAAATATTATCGAAACTTCATAATATTCTCACTAAGTACATGTTTCAGACGTCTAATTCTAGAAATTCTAGAGTTATTTCATGCCTGGGTAAGTGCCCATTTTACTTTTCTTGATGGGTTTGTTCTCTATTTGGCGATTCTAAAACAATGAAATTGGGGATAGAAATAGCATGGCAAACTTTTTAAACTCAATCAGAACAAAGTGTGAATTTCACATTGTCTTTATGCTCCGCTTCATGGAAAAGAAGTCCTAGGAAAATTGAATTAAAATCCGGACTGCCGCAAATTATATTAGATTTCACACTTCTCTTGAATTAATTAGTTTAGTTTATAGACAAAAAAAAAAAAGTTGATGATTACATGAACCTCGCCGGCTCCAACAAGGCCATGATCAGTATAGGCAAGGTCAACTAATCTACAGTGTGTTGTTAAAATAGCAAAGAGATGTACAGTTGCTTGGTGTTGAGCTTCAAGCATCTTTTAGAATTCTGGATTTATTTCATGCTCTTGATGCTTCTGTTGGTGCAACCACTAGAGCATTTAGTTCTCAGCAGGGAATTGTTCTCAATGAATCCAGCATCATCTGGAAAGATAATTTGATACCGTTTTCTTTTTATTGGCAATCATCTCAATTAATCTTGAACTTCAGAGTTAAGCACAAAACTTGGAAATGAAAGAGTTACTTCCCTGCAAATTAAGAGTATTTTAATTGTAAGCAGAACCTAAACAATGCAAAAGTCTTTTACTGTTTACTTTCAAGAAAGATAATTGAAGATTCAGCATTGAAATAGACAAACCGCAAATTGAGATGATAAAATAGACCTACTTTAAATATGGAATAGTCATGTTCTTCAAGATAGATGGATTCTTTGCCACGAATTCCTTCCACTCTTCTAGATCAATCTTACCATCACCTTTCAAATCTGCCTCTATCATTGTCTGCATAATAAGATCTCAAGTGACTATCTTGAAAAAAAAAAAAAAAGAGTGAAATACATAAAATAAAATTATGGTCTTTACATGTACTTGTAATCCACACCTTGTCTACCATACTTTCAACAACATCATCTGAAAGTTCCAGATCTGATTCACCCAGAAGAGCTACTACCATTTCCTTAAGCTTAATTGACAGCATAGATGCTCAGAGTGAGATTGGAAGATATTGGATTCTCAAAACTTAAACCCCACACACACACACACACAGAGAGAAAAAGAAAACATAAACACAAGATTCATGTGCTGCCACAAGAAAGAAGAAAAAAAATGTCACATACCAAGAGCATGATCAAGGACAACTTTGTAATCATTGAACAGTTAATATGAATTAAGACAATCAATGCTCATTACAAATTATTTTATGAAGTTTCAAACCAGAAATAGATTTCAGCAGATCTTTACACATATGTATGAAAACCATTAGACACAAATGGTTTGATATTTTATGTGGTGACTGTTAAAAGAATCAGTTTTGCTGTCGGTATCCAATTCATGTTCATGAGTAATTCCTTATCAATGATATATTCTTTCAAGAAAACAATGCAGAAAAAGAACAAAATTGCCGGTATGCACCTCTTCACGCTCAATGTAGCCAGTCTGCCGAAGATCATATAACCTAAACGCAACTGAGAAGAAAATTTGTTCAGCTTTGGATCACAAATGGAAACAAATGAGCAGGAAAAAGATATTTTGCATATAAAATCATCTCATTCATGACTGACATAGAAGGCACACTGAAAAAATTTGCAAGGATATAAAAAAACATGATTTTATCTCATGATTTATGATATCATACATGTAATTTTCTCTGCTTCCGGAGCAATTGGATGGAAGATGCCTAGTGACCGAACAAACTCTCCAAATTCAATGACCCCATTATGCTTAACATCAAACAAATCAAATACCTGAAATAAGTTACCAAAGTTAAGAAGCAGATAAATTATTGCCAAGATAAGAAGCTAGATAATTTTGAATGATGATGGGCAAGAAGTGAGCAGTTGAGTGGAAGAATTGTTCATTAGACCAGTTGGACCAGCAGTCATCATATATTCTGACACATATCTGAATTAACATCTAAATTGCTGAGAATCTTCTACATTGCACACACTTCAGAATACCAAAATACTCATAGACTACTCTTTGGTTATCCAAATACTATATGATGATTCAATAAACAAATGAGGCAACAAGTATTTGATGGTTTAATAATTTAATTCATCCACTATTCTAAAAAGGGTCAAATATTCACGCAAACTCAATAAGCTATGCATGATTTAGTTCAAGAAAAGTTATGCATGATTTAGTTCAATAAATAGGCAAACTCCAAAAAAAAAAAGCAATCAATATAATAGGTAATGCAGTAAAACACACCCTATCAGCAAAAAGATTCTGCTTATTGCTGTTCCTAAAAAGTGCAAGCTGGAATTCTTCCTGCAAAAGGTATCAGAGAAATAAGCAATTTGTGTACAATTTATACATACAATATGCAGTGAAAACATGAATCTCCCACATTAATCTTCAGCCAAAGAAATCCTGCTTTCAGAAGTAGGCCAACTAGTCAAAATTAGCTTATGAGGCTAGAAGGTAATTATGCAAATCTGAGATGGCGATACCCTGTGAATAAGACCATCATCAGTTATGGTACCGCTTAGCTTCTTGAACAAATCATACAAAGCCTCTACTTCACTTACAGTAACTGCCCAAAAATTAGAGATACTTCATATCAGATATGTGAACAGAGATTATTATCAACAACATAATGCACAAATCTGATAAATGCTAATTAGATATAAACTTCAGAGGCATCACACTTTTAGTCAGATTATTGGTCCCTCTGCAACATTTGTAGTGGTAGCATGGTAGAGGGTGGAACCCGCCCAGCCAAAATGAAGATGCTGTGCATGAGGGAAACATGCTAAGGTAGCTAGTGAAAGGGAAAGAAAAAAATATGCAGCTGGTAAAGAAAGTTGGGCCTTAGCACCTGAGGAATGAGGGCTGATATCACATGCATAACTTATAATAAGCACCAACGAAGACAGACGAAGCCGACGCGGATAGAAGCTACAATGGCCCTGGCATAGCTTATTTATATAAGCAAGCCCTGGTCTGAGCATGCTTATGATAAAATATGAAATTGAAAAAGCTACAGTAAGCAATATGGAGTATGGTTAACCATGTGGGCACTAGGGACATGGTGCCAGCACCAATATGAAGGCAATACTTATCATTGGCTTGGTGCCAACATGCTCCGTCTAAGGTTTACGACTATAGAACCAGTTGCACATCTAACTCAGCTACACTTTTCTGTAGTGGCATTAATTGATTGTGCTATTGAAAGTAGACAAAAGGCGGAGTAGGAGATGGCTAATGACAGCAACATAGAAATTGTAGCCTTGCAGAGTAATGTAAAGAAAGAAGGCAATACAGTAGACATCCAGTCTATCAACTTCGGGACAACTGGGAATCCGGATAGCTATCTAAAGCTCTGGCATTGATCAACAAAGCCTGCAAAAGTTACATGTACAATTCACCTAGAAACAAATGCTAAGACAATTTTATATACAGCCCTAAACAATTGCTATCAAGTAATTAATGCAATACCATCTTTTATATACTTTGTACGAATAGAATAGCAGAGGTTTTTGTATTTCGATGAATGCACTGTTTCAATTTCTGTTATTAGTGCTACACACATCTTAAAAAGCCAAAAAGAGTAGAGATGAAAAATTCAAAAGCCATCTGCTTTCCAGGTCAGCTACCGCAAACACATGGATTCATGCTAGATGCTACAGGTAAATTTAAAATTTCCACAAGAAACTACCGTAAGATTTACGTCCAAACTGACTGGACACTTCAACTAATCGATTATCTACTTACAAGGTGTTTCAGAAGCAAGAATGTTCGGGTCCTCATATCCACGTCTTTTTCCAAATTTCTTCAGGCAAAAGCAGCCCGTGCAGGCATTCATGATTTCAATACAAGATTACTTTTACCAGAATGTTCTTGCAGACTATGCTATGCTTTCTATATGCGCCTGTCACATTCAAAGAGAAAATATATGACTGATATAAATCTTCTCAGAAGCAAGAATGTTCTTGCAGGCTATGCTATTTCGAGATATCTATCTTAATTCATTGTAAAACATCCTTCTGCTACTCTCAGCAGTCTCATAATTTTCATTAACGAGTACACACAGATGAATCAAATGCCAACTCAGAATACAACAAGAAAAAAATAGAAAACTACTGGTCATCAGCAAGAAGAACAAGTTCAAGGGAAAATTTCATTTGTAGTCTGTCCTAACCCAGTAGCTAAACTTTAAGAAGCTCACTCCTCTCCTTCCCACACAAAGAAAAGAAGAGTCGCATTATGAGGTGAGCAAATCTAACCTCAGTAACCATCACTTAGAAAAACTCAACAACAAAAACTTTCAAATCTCCAGAATTTCCCATGTGCACTCAAGTGGGTAACCAATCCTTCAATTGCTAAAGTTCATTTCTTGATGACAAGAGGTGGGCTCAATCAAAACAAGGGAAAATTACACATAAAGTGGAAGGAGATCATCAAACGAAAAAAGTCAACGCAAATACTTAATCAACATTGAACAATATTGTAAATGTTGCGGCAAGCAACTATATAAATTTGTTAATTAGACTCCAGTATGTATAAATCATGTAAGCTTCATTGCCATACTGTTCCATTCTCAGAAAATACGCAGCTATAAACTATTCTAACTAAAAACAAAACCATTACATCAACCACTGAAAAGGTCAACTTAAAATCGAATATCACATACTACTATTGTGATGCTGATACCTGACTGACTTGAAGATGAACATAAAAAAAAAAAAAAAAACCATACATATTCATACACAAACGATCAAGAACCAACCTGGTTCGTCGTGGTGCTGGTGTTTTTTGTTATTTAAAAGAGTTCAAAATTCCCATTTGCCGGACATGTTCTATGCTTCTTCTTCTGTCCGTGGCTGCATGTGCCATCAATAATACACATATATAATTATATAGTGTCGCTTTCTGTTTGGTCTCATATTTTTAAAGTTTCCAGATTGATTAAATACTCTTTTTTATTGCTTATATTATCCATGTTTATTTATTCGTATTGCCACTATGTCAATGATTAAGAAACTCATTGAATTTCGCTTAGTTATGGTTTTGGTTTCGTGGGGTGACTGCGTTCTGCATTACATGACAGTGGTGGTTTTGATGTTTGAACATCAGCAATCAAAATAAGTTGCTTTTCCAGATGGATGTGCACTTTTGGAACATTTTGTTTTTGTTTCTGTTTTTTTTTTTTTTTTGGTTTTTGTTTTTGTTGGTCCTTTTTTGCTCCTGATTACTCAGTCACGCTTTTAATGCGCTCAAATGATAGCTCGCAGATGCGACCTATAAATTGACTTTATTTATTCATTCGTTTGTCATAACCCGTTACAGTCCCCATTATTCATTTGTCTTTTATACTCAGAAAGTCCCCTATTAATTTAAACTCTCATTAGAGTCCCACAAATATTTGATTTTGTCAAATTTACCCCAGGAATTCAAAGATTATACTATCATCTACGCGTACAAGAGCAAAATAATAAAAATAAATCAAATTCAACGCAGACCCGCCTATATTAACGTTAGAAGCATAGGGTTTACCTTTTAAGAAATAAGAGGTGATTCGTTGTTCTTGGAATATGGGGTATTTTTAAAGTTATAAGAAAACTGAGGTGCAAAGGAGAGCAAATTTTTTCGCGGGGAAAAAAGGGGATATGTGAAAAAATAGAAAGTATATGGGGTCTGAATGTATTTCACATGCCCCTGCAATAACTTCAATTCCTTAATGAATAAGTGCGGATGTACCCTTTATTTCATCATTTACATTTTCATCACGCCAATCTTCAGAACTGGCGGTTTTTCTCAGCTTCAGGTAAAATCTTTCGCTCCAGCACCTAACTTTTCATTAATCACCATTTGGCCTGTTTGATTTCTCATCGTTAACATCGTCGCAGCAATTCTATTTCTAAAGTGTTAAGTTGGATAATTTTTGGTAGTAATTTTTCTTTACAGATAGAGAGTGTCCTGATCTCCGTGACAAAACGGTGGGGGATTTTGCGGCGGCAACTGTCATGTTAGAAGAAGATACCTTTCAAGTTGTTAACAACGAGAATGTGAGTTTCAATTACATTTTTTTGTTGAAAAAAATTTCACTTTACTTTTTTTTTTCTGTGAATTTGTGATATTTACTCTCTCTCTCTCAATAGATAAATATATGGCTAAACGAAGAATTTTTTGTTGCATTGATTTTTGTTCAATTGAATGGTTATTTTAGTTTATCGGGTAATTATGTCAATTTGCTAACTGTTTTCAATAGGCATATGTTGGGCTTGTTGAATGATTTTGAAAGCAAAACTTGTATTGTTTTTGACTCTGGAGAGTAGGTGCTTTAGGAAATGAAATGCTTATGCACATTTACTGTTTTGTATGATCACTTGAAGAAATTATGTAGTATTCATTAAACTGTTGTGAGATTTTTTAAGAATTTTGGTGGAATGGGTTCTGGGTTATAGGTATTCTTTAGCGTGTGGAAAATGAATATAAATAGCTGCTTATAATTTCTGATATCTGCTTTAATGAAGATTAAGTAGGTCATTGTCATGTGCAGGAACATTCAAGTCATGAGGGTGGAAGATGTGGGATATGCATGGATATTATAATTGACAGAGGTGTTCTAGATTGCTGCCAGCACTGGTATTTGTCATCTGACTGTTTCTTCCTTTTCGTCTCTTTTTGCTTCAGTATCAAGTGCTTTATCAAATTGCCACGACATTCATCTTTATCATCTGACATGATCTGGGATAAATCTATGGTTGTTCTGGGATAGGTTTACGTTACAGAACTTTTGATTATGTGCCTGTGCATACATTTGTTAAGTTCAAGCATTAGATTTTCTACTTTTTATTCCCCAATTTTTTATGTGATATAGGACATCATTCTTCAATGGTATTACTGGTGCATTTGGAAATGTTTAAATGTTATGATGGCAATGGTGATTCCTACGAGATTATTGGACGCTTGTATACAATCATTGCATTTTCCATGCATTTCTCTTTTATTGAATATTCATGAATGATGTGTTTGTACGTCCTGTTTGCCATCCTGGATAAACTTATGCTTTGCTTACTTGATGCACGGTAATAGAGATCTAAAGTTTTTGAGTGATGCATACATTTTCTTCTAACTGACATTTGCTTGGACTAAATGTATCTAGAGCTGATGACCTTTGTATATCTTGCATATTTCAGGTTCTGTTTTGCATGCATTGACAATTGGTCCACAATCACAAACCTTTGCCCACTTTGTCAGGGTGAATTTCAGCTGATTACTTGTGTTCCAGTGAGTGATATTAAATTGTTGGCACATTTTTATGTTTCTTTCTAAGTTTTATAATCACTATTTTGTGCTTCATACATTGAAAACTGTGTCTTCATGGCCTATCAGTAAGATCTTCTGGCCTCCTTTTTTTTTTTTGTTTTTGGTTTGGAGTATTATTTACAAATTCAGTCAAATGGTTCTAAAGCTTTAGCTTACATTTGATATGAAGGTATACGATACCATTGGAAGCAACAACGTCGATGAGGACTCTTTGTCTAGGTATGTTTCTCTTTTAAAGTATGCTCATTTCCCATGTAAAGCTTATTTGGCCTGCTTGAAGCCTTGATTTTGTTGGCACCATAAAATATTACCATTGCATTCTTGCAGCTTAGCTTTAACTACTCAATGTTTTTCACTGCTTTCGAATAATGATAGCAGTTCCTAGTGATTCTTCTATATATTTATTCTTTTGCTTTCATCTTTGTCATGACAAAGTCTTTTATTGTGGCCTCAGATTTCTTTAACCTTGGTCACGATGATTTATAAGTTTCTTCCACATATAGTAATGATTTTCTTAGATCTTTCCCAGAGAAAGGGATGCAAACTATGTTATTTGTAAATTGCTGAAGATTTATGGTCAAACATATTACTTTTCTAGCCATTTCTTCTAAACATAATAGTTTCTGGAAAAGAGTGGTGACTTGTGAGGGGCAAGGTGGTTGTGTACAACTGGTGTTAAGAGTCATAATAGGGTTTGTTTTCAGAAAGGCATAAGGAGTTCTTTATTCTTGGTAAGTTCTTTTTAGTATTGCCTTTCAAAACATTTGTGAGGGGCAAGGAGGGTTTTATTTTGGGATGCTTCATGGTGTGGGGAGATTCCTTTATGTTTACAGTTTGCAAACTTGCTTTTTGTGATCACATATGGGGACTTATAGTGGAAGATTGTAATGGTATTGTGCTATTCTTCATTGGGATTTGACGCTTGTGAGGAATCTTCAAAATTGGATTTGAATTCTAGAGCTAACTTGTTTGCAGCACTTCTTGAGTTAGAAGGTTGTGGTTTTTTTTTTTTTTTTGGGGCAAGGACAGGTTGTGTGGGAAATCAAATAATAATTCAACTCTGATTGATCTTTTTGCTGGGTTTTGAAGAAGATAGCAATTCTTTTTGTATAAGTGTGTATTGCATACAGAACTTCTTGAAGACATGCCTTTATTTTGTCTTGTGGCCGGATTGAATTGGATATTTTACAGCTGAAAGTTAAAGAAAGAGGAAGAGAATTGTTATTTATTGATTTTCTGTGTTACAGGGATGTGCAAATGGTAAAACATTTGTTAATGCATTGTTTGGTTCCGTATCTTCTTGTTCAATGTTGAAAATATGGTTGGAGTGCAATATAAACCCTATATTTGGTCATGTGCTTTTGCTGAATTTCTTGATATTGCAAGTTTTAGATATACCTTTTTGTCCATAGTTGTACTATATGTATAGTATTTTATCCTTTGGTTCCTTTTATTTTGGGTATTGTAAGAAATTATAGTCATCATAGAGCTTAGAATTTATTATATATAAGTTTTATGATTTTTGTGACATTGACCTTTGAAAGTTTTATGATTTTTGTGACATTGACCTTTGAAAGTTCTATGATTTTTGTGACATTGACCTTTGAAAGTTCTATGATTTTTGTGACATTGACCTTTGAAACATTCTTATGGAAAAATATTAATTTAAACACTCAAGATGTTTACATTCTTCGTTATTCAGCAGTGAGTCACCTTTCTTTCCACTTTAATTTGTGCAGAGATAATGATTGGTTCATTGAAGGGAAGAGCAACACATTATCTTTTCCATCATACTACATTAATGAAAATGTAATTGTCCTTCTTTTGTTATCTTTTTGAGTTTCTAGTGCAATTTACTGAACCTGGATCTTAGACTTCTGAAGTTCATTCTGATCTTTACAAAATTATTTATAGAAGATGGTTAGAATTGATTGTGAACTTGTTGATAAGACTACAGAAGAAACAGGCATTAATTTACTTCTAGTATCTAGCATGACCATATTCAATATCAGCAAGCTCGGAATGTAATCTAGAGGTGGTCAATGTCTCATTCTCTCTTTGAGCAAAAGGAAAATTTCTCATGTTTGTTACTGTTATTTTAAAAATTATGTGAAGCTGCTTGTTCCAATAAATTAAAAAAAAAAAGTTAAAGAAAAAAGAAAAGAAAAGAAAAGTGAAGTTCTTGTTACGTCAAGTTTATTCAGAATAATCATTCCACTATCACTTTACATTTCAGAGTATGTTTACTGTTTGGCATGATAGTTTATGTGCTTCCTCATTTTCAGGCAGTTATCTGCTTGGATGGAAATGGCTGCAAAATTCGTAGTGGATCCACCATGGAAGGAGTTCCTGATTTTGATACATCAATTGCTTGTGATTCTTGTGATCTGTGGTAAAATTTATTCTTTTGCTGAAATCTGTTAGAAATTTAGACATAGACTGCACAAACATTCAGCAGCTATAGTTTATAGTATCCCCTAATTTATTTACTGCTCATGTTGACAGGTATCATGCTTTTTGTGTGGGCTTTGATCCGGAAGGCACTTCTGAAGATACATGGTTATGCCCAAGGTAGATTAGAAGCGGATGATTATTTTGCTGGTCAGTGTTGGGCTGTTAGTTCCTTAGTTCAGTGTAGTCTCTGCATATGGCTTGGAACTGCAAATTTATTACTCATCAAGTAGCATTGATCTTTTATGCAACCTCTTTATAAGTATAAAATCTAAGCAGGATTTTGTATATTGTTTTATTAAATTGGGTTGCTTTCAGTCAATCTTGGGGTGGATCAGAGGGGTTGAATCTCTATCTTTGAGTCTTATTGAGTGACTAGCAATAAAGATTATGTCTGATACACACACACACACACACACACACACACACACACACACACACTTTTGAATGCATTACCTGCATTATATATATATGTACACACACACTTTTGAATGCATTACCTGCAATTACTTCTTAATCATCTCATGCTGTGACTTAATACCTACTTAATTCTGGTCCAATGAATTTGGCTTATATAGTCCTCATTATGTTGTTCTCTTCTCTAATATAGGCTTTCTGTTCTCATTTCCTCTGCTTACGTTATCCATTTAATTGTGTTGTAGATGTACAGTTGTAATGCCACAGAACTCTGCTCCAAATTTAATAAAAAGTCAAAACAATGAATCTGGTCCAGAAAGTGTTACTGGTGAATGTTTGGATGAGGCTGCATTTTCAGGGAAGGTGTCTGTATCTGTTGCTGATTCTGGAGAGACAGCCGTTGTTGTCTCTATGGTTGGGGGAAACCAATGGGATAAAGAGCCAAATGAGTTTTTTCAGTCAGAGCTTGAAGTTGACAAGGGCCGTCGAAGTGAAACACTTCGTCCTGATGCTACTGATCCCAAGGCTGATTCACCATTAAGTGAGAGGACTAATATACAACCAGTGTTGGAGGCACAGGAACTAGAGCTATCCTTATCGCATGATAAATCTTTGAGTTTACCTTCAAATTCCTTGGGGCCGTCTGATTTAAAGATAGGCGATGCTGACAAAAAAGTGAATGAACAGAGTTGCTTTGATGGTGTTAAAAGTTCCTCTACAAATTTGATCAATGCAAGTGAATCCTGTATAGGTCTTCATCTTGGTTTAACCGTGGGCTCCTTTTTATCTGGTAATTTTTTCAGTGTACTTATTTTGCATCTTTCGATCTTCTTAGGTTCTATTTCATTATACTGTAGTATGAATGATTTATTTATTTTTTTTGCATATCTTACTCAAGTATTTATCATCACATTTAAATGTTTGTCTAGTTGATGACATGAACAAGAATGTTACTGAAGATCAAATTACCATGGACAAGATTGTTACTGAAGATCAAATTACCCGGGAAGTGCAGCAACAAAATCCTTCAGGAGAATCTTTGCCGAAAGGTATGGAAGAGTTAGAGGATGGTTTTCAAGTTCCGTCTGGCAAATTATATATATAGCAGAACAAGTGCATAATTTATATGTGATTCTGCTCTTTTATTTATTTATTTACATTTGGGGTCAAATCGTGCAGTATTCATCTTTTGACATTGCTTGATCTCTAAAATGCTTTCAGCTGACAAGATTGAAGCTGATGCCGGTGAGGATGCTTCCCAAATTATTGGTGTTAAGAGAAATCATACGGATTGCAGGTCACTTGTCATTCCCTGTTTTACTTTGCCAATTATGCTCATAATTTTGTCATATCAAGGTTTCATACTGCCAACAATCTATGACAACTTTACACTATTATGGCCCAATTGTGGTTGCATTTCCTGTGATCTAAGCTCTGTCAATTGCATTACTCCTTTGCTTGTAACCAGATTTGGGCTAAGAAGAAATTATGTTTGGTTGTTATGGCTCTAGTAGCTGATATATCTTCATACTCGTCCATGAATCTGGTACACCAAGGGGCTGTTTCAGGAAGGTGGGAATCCACATTGTTGCTTTAAAATGTTACTCAAACTTTGGTCCTGCGGAGAGACAAAGTCTCAGTTAATTGTATCTACAGCAATCTTCAAATTAAAGCGAATCTAGGGAGTCCAACCTTATCATAGTTAGCGAAGGTGAAGTTTTGGAACTGCTTGTTCAGCTCATCCTTTCCAAACATAAAACTTAACCCCTGCTTTCTATATTTTGTTGATCCTAAATGCCTTAGGGAACTGACTGAGGGCACGGTGTGTGTATGGGACAGGATTGGAATAATATACTTACAGGTGAATTTATCTGGATGAGAAGTTTTGATGTTGTCTTCTTTTGGCCAAGCTTGCTCTTGTCTCAGTAGCTGTGTCAGAAAAATTGTTAGGTTAGGAGGGCATTGTCATGATCCCATCCATACTTTCCAACAGGAAATCAAAACAACCTTAAGAAAAAAGCAAGATGTTGCTGTGTTGTTTTGTTAGCTGTATATGTGTTGGTTGTCATTTGCACTTTAAAATGTGTGCTTTCAATTAGAACTTGTTGATTCTTGTCTTTACCTTCTTGTAGACGTGAAATTTTTAATCTTTGGTTTTTCTGCCGCTGATTGCTTGATATGAATTAGTGATGATGCTTCCTTGAGCGGTGATGGTGAATTAGTCAAAGCTAAGAAGGTCACTAGAGTTTCTGCAAAGAGAACTAGAGCTGAAGGAAGGACTCAAATGACTCCTCTTAAGAAAGAAGCCAATGCATCTAGCTTAGTTGATTCACAAAAATGCCCGACATCATTAGCAGATACTGATGATGACAAGTCAAAATGCCATCCAGAGACGGACGATATCACTTCTATCATGAGTATAGTTAAGGGAACAACAGGTAGGCCCGCCAAGGGGCTTGCGGACCAAAATTCTTCTAATTTCTTAAAAGAAAGAGAAAATGTGTCCGGCTTGAGAGTCAAAAAAATCATGAAGAGAGTTGCTGAGGATAAGGATTCATCTGAGTTGGTTCAAGAACTGAGAAAAGAAATAAGAGAAGTCGTTCGTAACAGATCTTCAAAAGATATTGGTGAAAACCTTTTTGACCCTAAACTTCTTGCTGCCTTCAGGGCTGCCATAGCGGGACCCAAAACTGAACCGGTCAAGAAGGTATCAACATTGGCTGTGAAGGTGAAGAAGTCCATGCTTGATAAGGGTAAAGTTCGTGAGAATCTAACTAAGAAAATTTATGGGAATTCCAATGGAAGACGACGACGTGCATGGGACCGAGACTGTGAAGTTGAATTTTGGAAGTATCGCTGCATGAGAGCTTCAAAACCTGAGAAGATTGACACTTTAAAATCAGTTCTTAACCTTCTCAGAAAGAATTCAGAAAGCTCAGATGCTGAGCAGGTGACCGAATGCCAAGCAAAAAATCCCATACTTTCCAGATTGTATTTAGCAGATACATCTGTTTTCCCACGCAAGGATGATATTAAACCTCTTTCAGCCCTTAAATCTTCTGGTAATTCTGACCAGATTAAAGAACAAGCCATTTCTAGTGAAAATGCTTCAAAGTTGTCTCTTGATTCAAAAGTAAATGAAAAAGGTAAGGTTCTATCGAATGTTAGTATTCCCTTGCTTGATGATAAAGGGACAAGGACTAGCTTGTTATGCTCAAAGAGTGATGCTGCTTCTAGTAAAGTTCATCAGACTGGATGCTCAAAAGGGTCAACTGTTTCTCCATTAGGTGATTCCTCGATTAATTCCAAGAGCGGCATGACTGTTAAATCTGATAATGTAAAGATGGATAAAAGAAAATGGGCCTTGGAGATTCTTGCAAGGAAAGTTGCTACTGGAGGCAAAAGTGGAACTCATGAAAAACAGGAGGACAATGCTGTGCTTAAAGAAAATTATCCCCTACTAGTATGTTATCTTTTTCCCCCTCAAAACTAGTCGTTTTTACTCTTAAGATTCTGTTTCACATTCTGTAATGCTAATAATTCTTTCCTTGGGTTAATGTGAACAGGCTCAACTACCAATAGACATGAGGCCAGTACTGGCACCCAGTCGCCATAATAAAATCCCCATATCAGTTAGGCAGGTATGCAGTTCCTTTTCCTCTGCGTTTTATTAGTTATCTGGGTAGTACCTCATTAGCTAGATGATTCCTTGTGCTTATAGGTTGCCTTTCCATGGGTGATACATGACTTAAGTCCAGAAGTAGGATTTAGCCCTCTGTTTGGACTTCAGATGCATAATTTGAGGGGTGGAGATAATGTGGCTATGTCAAGATGAAGTTCTGATATATAATTTGCCTCATACCCGTGCTTCAATCTTTAGGCACATTTTTTATAGTTTCTTCTTTAAAAAAATGAGAAAGACCAATAATTTCCTCTATCCATTAAAACCTCCAAAATTCCACAATGCAATTACAAGAAGCTGCAACTATGCAGTACCCACTGGCATCACCAACATTGATACCTTTGCTACTAGTCCTGCCTCTAGTGCAGAGCTACTTACTGCTGCTTTTAATTCACAAATCATTGGACCCTCCGAATAGGAAAATTTTCACTTCAACAAAGCCCCATTTGCGGTATTTGGTTTTTGGATTTGGGCCTTGGAAATGAAAGAGCAATTTTAAGTCCTCTTGGTTACTTCTTATGTCAAGGGAGTTCCAATAATAAAAAATTCCAGATCCATTTCCGGTCAAACAAAGATATCAGAGCTCCCAAGATTTTGCATCTGGTTCATACTCGGGTGCAGACTCAGATTTGCTTTAGCTGAACGCCGTTCCTTTTTTTTCTTTTTTTCTATCATGTGGTTTCATGTAAGATTTCTCTGTGGCATAATCATTTATATTGGAATTTTTGGATGACTCCTCTTAAGAACTGCTCATACAATTTCCTTTTATTCTTCAAAAGGTTTCTACAATCTTTTGCAGTTATCTCTAATCATTACTGCATACCAAGTTAGGTTGTTTTTCATGTTCTATATTAGTAATTATTAGCTATGTTGTGCAGACACAACTTTACCGCCTAACAGAGCACTTCTTGAGGAAAGCAAATCTGCCAGTCATCCGCAGAACTGCAGAAACAGAATTGGCCGTTGCAGATGCAATTAATATTGAAAGGGAGGTTGCTGACAGGTCGAACAGCAAACTAGTGTATTTGAATCTGTGTTCCCAGGAAATAATGCACCGTTCAGACAACAAAAAGTCCATTAGAGCCATAGAATCAAATTCTTCATCTTCATCTGCAGTCCCCATTGATGAATCAGAACAAGTTACTGACAAACATTCAGATGATCCTACAATTGAAGAAGCTTTGAGAAATGCTGGTCTTTTATCTGATTCCCCTCCAGATAGTCCACATCACCCAACAGAGGTCCAGAATCAAGTGGGCATGTCCTTGACGGAGATGAAAGAGGAAGAACCTGATAATGTATTTGAAATGGATTCTCAGCCAGAAGTTGATATATATGGTGATTTTGATTATGATTTAGAAGATGAAGACTATATTGGAGCTAGCGCTGTAAACATTTCTAAGGTACAGCCAGAAGAGGTTATGTCAAAAATGAAAGTAGTTTTCTCCACTCTTAACTCTGACAAGTTGAGTAATTTTGCTTATCTTAAAGATGATGGTGGTTGGGATGTAGAAAAGGATTCTACCTGCTTATTGAAGAGTCATACTGATGCAGGCATCAGAAGCTCAATTGCAGAGGGGTTGACTGACACGTCTTCTGTTCCTCCAGAGTCCTTGCCTTGTGAAGAAGGTGAAGATCTTTCTCTCGCAGAATGCGAGGAGTTATACGGCCCAGACAAAGAACCATTGGTTGACAAATTTCCAGGAGAATCGCAGAAGCTATATGGACTACATGATGGAGAAGCTCCAGGAGAGAGCAAATGTCCTGGTGGAGCATCTAATGTTGGAACTGAAAACCATACAGACAATATAACTTTCAAAACCAACAAACAAAACTCTTCTGGTACAGAAAAATCACCCAGTCATTCTCAGAAAGGTGATAAGATCCTGCAGAAGGAAGCAACATCTAACACCGATGCTGACAAGCAGTCTGACAGTGTTAATTTAGTATATAAGAAGGTATCGATCATAGTAACTTTTGTGTGTATTGATTATCCTTTGAATTAAGCAAAATTACCTTGAAAGCCGGGTGCCTGTTCTCGTGTCTACTTATGCTTCTTTTCACTTTTTCCCATTAAGAATAACTTTTAGCTGATGAGTCTCTCTAATCACAGGTGGAAGTCTATGTCAAAGAGCACATCCGGCCACTGTGTAAGAGTGGTGTGATCACAGCTGAACAGTATAGGTGGGCTGTGGCGAAAACCACGGATAAGGTTATGAAGTACCACTCGAATGCCAAGAATGCAAATTTCCTTATCAAGGAAGGTGAGAAGGTGAAGAAACTTGCTGAGCAATACGTTGAGGCAGCCCAGCAAAAGGGAAAAATCGATTCTCTATTATGATAGAGTCTTCTTGTCCCAAGCCATAATCTTCATCGAGCTTTTTTTTTTCCTTTGTAAATAATTACTCTACACGTCAACCGTACAGACTTCTTTGTTTAAAATTGAAAAAAAAAAAAAAAAAAGGTAGATGATTGGGTCACTGCCCTAGTGTATCACATTGTTGGTCATGGATATTTCTAAGCGGCTCATGCATCGTTTTCATGCCAATACACAAAATTGGATCAGATGAATAATGCAGAAGGAAAGTGGTGGTGATGTTTTTCTAAAATTTGCCTGATTGGATGGGCTTTCATATACCTGAACCAATTTCAATCAAAATAAAATTACACAATGTGACTATCGGAAAGGAGATTCTGGGTTCTTCTTCTTGCATAAGGTAGCTTATAAGTTGTAAATAAAATGGCTAATCAGAAAAATTAAAAGCTGGAAGGATAACAGAACACAGTGTAATGGTGTTTACTTGCACAAAATAAAAGTGGTATGTTAGTTCAGTGCATGGCCAAATAAATAGTGGCAAATGGCCGTCCGAGTAAACAAATACAAAACCACATATAAACCATTTGAAAACCCAGACCAATTGCCCATTAGGAGCTCGGTTTTGGATAGACTGTGAGAACACTTCATCAAGTTTGAGCTCCATTTTATTTTTTCACCTCTCTTTCATATCCATTCAATCCACATCGTTAAACCTCAAAATTTTCAAACTTCCCAAATTACAATGACGACAATTTCCTATATTTCTTACCCGACCCAGCTTAAACCTTAATTTAATTGATCGTAATCTGCAAATTCTCTCAAACAATGACCACCATTGACACTCTCATTTCATTTAGGGTTCATCTTCCTAAACCCTACAACTACACCAAATCAATCCCAATAAACCCAAGACCCTTGAAATTGGGTCGAAAATCTCAATCAAGAACCCATTTTCTTCGCGGGTCATTTACAGTACTCTGTGAATTATCCAAACCCGGTGACACTAGCAAACCCGCTGGAGAAGATTTTGTCTCTAAGGTTTTGAAGGAAAATCCTAGCCAGGTGGAACCCAAGTATCTAATTGGTGAAAAGTTCTATACTTTGAAAGAAAAAGAAAAGCTGAGTGAAAAAAATGATCTGGGTATTTTCGATACTTTATCAGAAAAGTTGAATTTGAGAAGAAAATCGAAGGAAGAGAGTGGAAATCCAAATGAGAGTGAAAATGTGTATTTGAAGGACTTATTGCGGCAATACAAAGGGAAGCTTTATGTGCCTGAGCAAGTTTTTGGCGCCGAGTTATCAGAGGAGGAGGAATTTGATAAAAATGTGAAGGAGTTACCAAAAATGAGTATTGAGGACTTTAGAAAGTACATGAGCTGCGATAAGGTCAAGTTGCTAATTTCCAAGGAGGTTGATGGAGCTGCATATGTATATGGGTACAAGGATTTTGTGGTTGATTTGAAAGAGATTCCCGGTGACAAGAGCTTGCACAGAACCAAATGGTGAACTTGATTGACGGATAACCTTTCTTTAGTTTTGGTTTTGTGGTGTTTTTTTTTTTGTGGTTTGAACTGTTTGTTTATGTCTGTAGGGCAATGAGGCTAGAGGAGAATGAAGCTCAAGCGCTTTTGGAGGAGTACACAGGTCCACTGTATGAAATAGAGAGGCGCATGACGGTGATCAATTTTTAACTCTGCTTGACTTTATTGCTTAAGATGTACTCTGTTTTTATCCTATAAAAGAGTAGGATGGCTGGAAGTTGTAATGGTTTTATAATATCATGATTGATTTAACGGAAATACAACTTTGTGAGAGGAACTTTGGGTGGAGTTCATAATTTCAAATTGTCAATTTAATGTTTTTTCTTCGTAGTTTGGAAATGTTTTGATTAATCAAATGTAATAATTTAGCGAAATAGATATCATTGAAGTACCAAATTATCATTAAAGTACAAATTATCATTAATCAAAATATGTTTTGATTGGCATATATTGAAGCGTGCTGTTAAAAGAGTTGGGAGATTCCTTTCTTCTGATTGGACATGTCTTTTTTCTGTTTGTATCATTTGCTGCAGTCTTGGGTGGGAAAATTGCCAGAGTACCCTCATCCTGTGGCATCGTCCATATCTAGTAGAATGATGGCGGAGCTCGGAATGGTGACGGCTGTCATGGCTGCCGCAGCAGCTGTTGTTGGAGGATTCCTAGCTTCAGCAATCTTTGCTGTAACCAGTTTTGTTTTTGTGACAACTGTATATGTTGTCTGGCCGTTAGCCCGACCATTTTTCAAGCTTTTTATTGATGTTATCTCTGATATCATTGAGAGAGTCTGGGAAAATCTAGTTGATTTAATTGGTGAAGGAGGAATTTTCACTAAGTTTAAAGAATTTTACAATTTAGCTGGTGTATCTTCAAACCTTGAGGTTCTTGCACCAATCATGTTTGTTCTTTTGACCATGGTTCTCCTCATCCGTTTTACACTTTCGAGAAGACCTAAGAACTTCAGGAAATGGGTTAGTGTTTCTTTGTTTTTTAAATTTGTAGACTTGTATTAGTTGTGTGCCAGGCATTAAGAATTTGACTTATTCTATGCTGTTTATTTGGTTGGCAAGAGAACACGTTATACTTTTCTGCATTTTGTAGGATCTATGGCAAGGGATTGATTTTTCACGGTCTAAAGCAGAAGCACGTGTTGATGTTAGTATCTAATGATAACTCAATTACTCATATATAGACTCTTACTAGTCTAAAAATTTATTTACTATTATGCAATGCTTCTTTCAGGGCTCAACGGGAGTTAAGTTTAGTGATGTGGCGGGGATTGATGAAGCGGTAGAGGAACTTCAAGAGGTACTGTTGCTACCCTATTTCTCTGTTAAATGTGTCTTGTATTTTGTTAATATAAGAAAATGGTAACAAGTTAATTAATAAAAGTGGATAGAATACAAAGGAGGTGAACTGATAATCATGG
Organism: Boswellia sacra; assembly: GCA_013180625.2. NCBI lineage: Eukaryota > Viridiplantae > Streptophyta > Magnoliopsida > Sapindales > Burseraceae > Boswellia > Boswellia sacra. Next base: position 851,430 of record SNVD02006955.1, on the reverse strand, counting down.
TTGTTAAGACTAAAATAAGGAGGACTTATTTGTGTGGAAGCTCATAATACGCTTTGTTAACCGGCATCTTTTTTTTTTTTTTTTTGCTTTACCATGTTTCTTCCCATCTATTTGGTATTCTCTTGAGAGGGCAATTTTGGTATCTTTTCAAAAAGATAATCAAAAAAATAGAAAAGATATGAATAATAACTTTTTCACATAGATGTTAATGCAATTTATTATCATTTTTGAGTGCCCTGCCATTACATGAAGTTTTTTATTTTTTCAGGTGATAGAATTTTCTCCTTCCATTTTTTTTTTCCCATTTCTTTAGAGAGCTTGAAAGGGAAAGAATTGTTAACATAATTATCTTTTTGTCAATTTCATAGCACATTTTGTTTCTTCAAGATCATTTATTTTCGTAATTACTAATAGTTTCCTGCTAGTAAATTCACATGAGTAATTTTTGTTTTTATGTTGGTAATCTTTTATGGAGAACTTTTCCCTGTCATTTTCATCTGTAGTTTTGAAATCTATTCCTAATTGTAATTAATGAAGGCTTATCCATTTCTTTCATATTTTGCTGATTAGTTGGTGAGGTACTTAAAGAATCCAGAACTTTTTGATAAAATGGGGATAAAGCCGCCACATGGGGTTCTACTGGAGGGTCCTCCTGGTTGTGGCAAGGTTACTTTTATCCTTATCCATTTTACAAATTATGCGGATGAAATTTTCCTTGCAGAAATTGAAATGTACTCTTGTTTTTCCAGACCTTAGTCGCCAAAGCCATAGCTGGTGAAGCTGGTGTGCCATTTTACCAAATGGCCGGATCTGAATTTGTTGAAGTCTTAGTTGGTGTTGGTTCTGCTCGTATCAGGGATCTCTTTAAGAGAGCTAAGGTGATTGAATTGCACATTTTGGATAGCTGCTATCATGGCTTCTGGTTTAATGTTTTAACACTTGCTTTGCTAGGTTATTGAGGAAATTAATGAGTCTGGGTTGCAAATTGTCCCTTTTTTTTTAAACTGATGTATACACATTTTGCGTAATGTTTGGCTGAGTATATTTTTTTGGTAATCATTTGGAGGACATGCTTGTTAGAGTTTAGTAGATTAAAATAATCCATCATTTTGATTTTGTGCATTCATATCTGTAGTTGTGCTTTCATGTAATTGAATTGCGTAAGCATAAATTTATGTGCATTTGAAATTGCAGTTATACAAATCTATAGTTGTTTATATATGTTTTGCAAGTGAGGGTGGACTGGGTAAATGAGGAAATATGGAAGTGTTTTGACTTTGAAAGACACCCAAGTTAGCTGGTTATATTGATATAATAGTCAAGCCCCCATGCTACAAACAAAATTTCTTTTTTGCAGTAATGCTTATTATATGTTGCTCTGTGCAGGTGAACAAACCATCTGTTATATTTATCGATGAAATTGATGCATTGGCTGCAAGGTATGGGGGTTTCTTATTTTGACTTGGATTGGATAGCTTTTCTGTTTCGACCTTCTCATGTGGTGGTCATAAGAACTTTATACAACATGCAATTCTACCTGTGGTCCTGAAGAGCTGCTGCCATTTGACCGCATAGTATGAATTTTCAACAATGCACTAGATTGTATGGGAATTTAAATAATTGTTTTTCAATAATCAGGCGTCAAGGGATTTTCAAGGAAACTACAGACCACTTGTATAATGCAGCCACCCAAGAGAGGGAAACCACTCTGAATCAACTCTTGATAGAACTTGATGGTTTTGATACCGGTAAAGGTGTTATTTTCTTAGCTGCAACAAACCGTAGGGATTTGCTTGATCCTGCACTTCTTCGACCTGGTCGTTTTGATCGAAAGGTTTGTCTCTATTACTGGATCTGCAGTCATAGCTAGCTAAGCGGCCTAGTGGTTTTAGTAGATAAAGAGGATGCAACACTTCTTGGTTAGATCTGTCATATTTAATGATAATTTATTGAGAAAGATACCAACTACTGATGACATGAGCATATTTTGTATCTTCTCAGTGGGGCCTGCTTGTCACTTTGTCTTCTTGAACCTGCTGTTATAACTCCATGAATTGTTATTGAGCTGATTATTATTGGAATGGCTTTTATCCTGTAGATAAGAATTCGCCCTCCAAATGCAAAAGGGAGGACAGAAATTTTGAAAATTCATGCAAGCAAAGTGAAAATGTCAGATTCTGTTTATTTATCTTCATATGCCAAAAACTTACCTGGTATGCTTCAAGCTTTGGGTATTATTGAATTCTTCATTGCAGTTTCTGAATCATGTTCTTGTTGTCAGGATGGACTGGTGCAAGGTTGGCTCAGCTGGTCCAGGAGGCTGCTCTTGTGGCAGTAAGAAAGGGGCATCAATCCATTCTTCAGTCAGACATGGATGATGCAGTTGACAGACTCACTGTGGGACCCAAACGTGTTGGTCTAAAATTGGGTCATCAGGGACAATGTCGTAGAGCTACTACTGAAATGGGACTTGCCATGACTTCTCATCTTCTAAGACGTTATGAAAATGCAAAAGTTGAACATTGCGATCGTATTTCAATCGTTCCTCGTGGTCAGGTCCTCTTCCTGTTTCCCTGGATATTTTATTCTCTTTTTTCTTTCAGATGGACTTTGAGATGCTTATACTGTTATATGCTGAAGATGTTGCCTGATCCTACCTAAATTTTGCCAAAAACACATCATCTTTGCCAAGTAGCTAAAGGATATCTATCTCCAGCTATGGATGTCAGCATGTGCAATGATTGAATAGATTACTATGAGTTGTACCATTTATCATACTTTGTAATCAAATGAAACGACAATAGGACTTTAAGAATTACTTTAGGCCCATTTAGTACCCATCTGCTTCAGAGAAGTTCCCCTGCTGTGTGTCCTGACTTTGCTCTCAGTATTTTGCTCTGTCATTTTCATTATCAGTTGTTAACTATCTGATATGTATCAAGTTTCTGTATGCAGACTTTATCACAAATAGTATTTCATCGGCTTGATGATGAATCATACATGTTTGAGCGGCGACCGCAATTGCTGCATCGTCTACAGGTGTGAACTTCAGACTGGCTAGTGTGGTTCTGTAGGTTCTTTTTTTGGATTATGTCCTAATTTTTTAATTTGAGTTCATTTCTGTAAAGGTTTTACTTGGAGGAAGGGCCGCAGAAGAGGTCATTTATGGACAGGACACATCAAGGGCATCGGTTAACTACCTTGCTGATGCATCTTGGCTGGCTCGTAAAATTTTAACCATGTTAGTGCTTTTTAAACTGCTACACTCTCAGTTGTTTTTCTTTGGAGATTTTAATGTTGGTTCTTTTCTTTTTCTCTTCCTACAGATGGAATTTAGAGAACCCAATGGTCATACACGGAGAACCACCTCCGTGGAGAAAGAATGTGAAATTTGTTGGCCCACGACTTGACTTTGAAGGATCACTTTATGATGACTATGGCCTGATTGAACCTCCAATTAACTTCAATTTGGATGATGATGTTGCACAAAGAACTGAAGAGTTGTTGCATGAAACATATGGACGGACACTTTCTTTGCTTAGGAGGCACCATGCTGCTTTGCTTAAAGCTGTGAAGGTAGTCTAGAAATGCTGACCATTACATCTTTTTGATAATCAACTCTTCAATAATTTAATTGACTTGTGGGTTCTTTGGACATGCATTGCAGGTTCTTCTAAATCAGAAAGAGATCAGTGGAGAAGAAATTGACTTTATTTTGAATAATTATCCTCCACAAACACCATTAAGTCGTCTCTTGGAGGAGGAAAATCCAGGAACCATTCCTTTTATCAAGCAACAACAAGGGAGTCAGTTGGAATATGTGTTACCAAATCATTCTAAAGGAGACCACCTATGATTCTTCAATCTTCATGGACTTGGCAAGTCTACTTCGTTGGTGGGTGAAACACGGCCCGTGGTTGAAGCTCTTTCCAATGAATATCATGAATTTTGTAACTTTTAGTGTATTTTATTGTTTTTAGAAAGCTTTTTGCTATTTAATCCTCTTTATGATTTAATTTAATCTAACCAACCGATTTGTAGTCCTGATAACACACGGGGATACGGAAATTTCTTCTATGTGAACGTATATTTACCACTTGAGAGTCAAGATGGGCTCAGTCGTAGTCCTGTAGAGTTGCAATTGAGGCTTTACTAGTGGCATCATTTCATCTGGAAATTCATCCACCCGGTGGCTTGTGTTTTACCACCAGTATGACTTGGATTTCAATGGTGGTGTAAGTCAGCTGAGTAATTACTTTGATTATTACAATTACAACTAAGGTAGTTCCAATGTGTGTTTTAAAGACACATCTTAATTCTTCGAAGATTTTGTAGTGTTTCTTAAAGATGATGTAATTATTTGAGATTGTATTTAATAATTTTTAATTAATTAAAGATTTCAATCATAAAATGCAGTATTCAATAAATTAATTTATATATTTTTTTTAATTGGCCTTATTTTGGATTGGAAAGCACTAGTGGATGGGGGTCTGACTCTGACAGTTTGATTTAGTTTAGTGTTATGCCGAGTTAAGCGCTTTCTACATGGCACAAACTGGTTCCCGCAAGACGGGGAAGTGAAAAGCCATCAGCCACAAACAAAAACAACAACACAACACTAACAAATCAGCCAAATAAACAAACCGTTGCTTCCATTTTATGTGGCCAGTCCTTCACTCTCTTTCTTTGATGAAGCACAAGACACCAACAAAAACAAAAACAAACAAAACTGCCCTTCCCTTCTCTCCCCGAATGAGACATGAAGAAATCTCAAAATGTTCCCTGCTGTTCAAATGAATCCATCAAATGCCAAACCAACACCACCACCTCCGCCAAAAGCAAACACACCTACAACACTCCTGATAACAACAAGAAGAATAAAAGGAGTTTCTATGAGTTCTCCTTGTCCCTAGTGCTTTCCCTTTGGTTTCTTGTGTTCTTGTTTTACTCCAAACTTGGCCTTAGCCATGATAATGCAGGTACCTTTTATTTTAATTGTGTTTTGCTTCTTACCCTTCGTTTAGTTTTGTGTTTCTAGCAAACCCATTTGGCCATTTTTAATATTTCTCTAATCCTCTGTTTAATTGATAAAAATTTTAAAAAATTGTAATTTGGCTGTTTATTTCTTCCTGCCCAAGAGGTTAAGCTGAAGCTTCGAGCCTTCATTTTTAGCTATTTAGCTCTTAAAAAATGATTTAATAATCGTTCAACGCATAGTTGAGTCAATTAAATGTATAATGGTACAGAACTTTAGTTGTGACACCTTGATAGAAGCTGTTAAGGGCCGAATTTTGGTGTGATCCAAAAGAAGCATAAAAAAAGTTTTCTTACTTGGTCATTTTGCTCAGATCCTTTTGTTTTTATGCTTAATGGTGTTGATCTTTATTCATGTAGTTTGCAGGAATTGACATTAATTGTTACATAGCTTAAAGTGTTGTGTATGGTTTGTTCCCTTTTGATCGTAAAATTTTTTTGTTACAGTCACAAAATATAACGGTTCTGGAAATTTTGTCTTTAATATTCTGCGAGTTGGAAGCTAATTGTCTCTTTACCCTTTGATTCATGTTGCACTGATTAATTGTATGTATTTTAGGGAATTCACGACCTGATAAGGAAAGCACAACTTGCACTGGTGCTTGTGATGATAAGGTTTCTGACTCTGAGTCTGCCTCTAGGTATCCATATGTTCAAAATGGAAGCAGTAATAAATCAAATGGATTGCTGTTAGGACCAAATATGTCAGGGAACAGTAACAATTCCATTTTTCGGAAGGAAATTGCAACTTACAAGTATTCTCTTCCTCAAACAAGTAGACTAGAAGAAGTAGTTTGGAAGATTTTAGGTTACTCGGCTTTAGTCTGTGAACTAGAAAAGCATCAAGAGAGAAATACTAGTCAACCAAAATTATCAAATGGGAAAGCACCTCATCTTACTTATCTCAACTTTGATGAGTTCCGGAACCTAACAAAGCAAGAAAAAGGCTGGGGCATGCCCAGTCAGCTTGTTAACATTACCCATCGGTTTGATCCTGATGGAACAGAATACAATTATGCCTCTGCTTTAAAAGGTGCAAAGGTGGTAGCTCATAATAAGGAAGCTAAAGGAGCAAGCAACATATTGGGGAATAATCATGATAAGTATCTAAGAAATCCTTGTTCAGTCACAGGGAAGTTTGTTGTGATTGAGCTTGGGGAGGAGACTTTGGTTGATGCTGTTAAAATTGCAAATTTTGAGCATTATTCTTCTAATTTCAAGGAATTTGAATTGTCTGGTAGTTTGAGTTACCCAACAGAAGTTTGGTCTCCGCTGGGAAAGTTTGTTGCGGCAAATGTCAAGCATCTTCAAAGCTTTAAGCTGCCTGAACCTAAATGGGTGAGGTACTTGAAGTTAAATTTACTTAGTCACTATGGATCAGAATTTTACTGCACGCTGAGTGTGGTGGAGGTGTATGGTGTTGATGCAATTGAACGGATGTTGGAAGATCTATTTGTGGCTTCTGAAGGACCTGCACCCACTAAAACGCTGGAGCCTAACTCAACTTCAACGCTTACTTTGAAACCAGAATTGGGTTCTACTGACAGTAAAAAAGATGACAAAATTCAGAATGGGGTTAAGACTGCTGATACACAGTTGGAAAACATGGAGGATACACGAAGGCACAAACAAAATGTGGCAAATCCTTCGACCAAGACTAAGGTTCCAGATCCTGTAACAGAAGTAAGACAACAGCCAATTGGCAGAATACCAGGTGACACTGTATTGAGGATCTTGATGCAGAAGGTGAAGTCACTTGAGCTGAATTTATCTGTGCTGGAGGAGTATATCAAAGAACTAAACCGAAGACAACAAGATGTTTTACCAGAGCTAAACAAAGAAATAGTGAGAATATCACAGATTTTAGAGAAAAGCAAAGTGGAACTTGAAGAGCTCATGAAGTGGAAGGAGACAATGGTACTGTATGACTTTTTTTTTTAAAAAAAAGGTTAGAAACTTTATGAAATCACCTAACCATTTGGTATCCTTTTTCTTTTCCTTTCTTCGCAGGAAAAGCACTTCTTGGATCTTGAGTCCTGGAAAGCTGTTTTTTCATCTCGTATGAATGCATTGGTAGCAGAAAACAGCTTGTTAAGGTTAGAAAAATAGAACACAGCTTGTTAAGGTTAGAAAAATTTGTTTCTTATCATCAGATATATATATATATATAATCATTATCTTTTCCAAAAAGCTGCTATCTATCATTGATTCAAATTTAGTGGTACGGCCATGTGACAATCTCACAAAGATAGGCATCCTTAGTTGAAGAATGAAAAAGTTACTCTTGTTTGATTTTAAGGTGGCTTGCTTGCTAATTGTTGACTAGAAAACGTCTTAATACTTAACCAGAAGTTGTAGCGGTTGCCTTGTTTAGTCTTTGCTGTATCTGTCAACATCTCAGAATTTGATGCAGAGTGGTTGAAAGAAAACTGATATTTCATTCATGCCCTTCAATAGTACTAGATAGACAAAGCCTATGGCTCTGGTAATAGATTTGAATAGTTATGGTGCTATTCTACCCTCAGATATCTGTTTTACGAGATTTCCAAAGTTTATGTAAGGGGATATTCTGTGTATGCCAAGAGCTGGCAGGCTACTGTGAAGTGTCTAGAATGTAGAATCCTTTCTATTGGGTCGCTGTACCTGTGCATTTTTATCGGTGTTTCTGTTTAATCACTTTCTAATGTATGCATTTTTATTGTGTTGAAAACTTGCTACTCTGAGACTCTGGCTCATTTAAAATAACTAAAATCTTTCGACATTTTGCAGATTAGATATTGAAAAGATCGGAAACAATCAGGCGAATCTAGAAAGTAAAGAAGTTGCTGTACTAGCAGTGAGTCTTTTCTTTGCAAGCCTAGCAATTCTTAAGCTAGTTTCAGCAAGAGTATCAACATTCTTCGGAACCTCTCGGTCAGACAAAGTATGCAGAACAAATAGAGGTTGGGTTCTGATACTTGTTAGCAGCAGTATGACAATTTTTGTTACCCTGCTCTCTAGCTAGTCTCTCTCCCTTTCCCTTGTGTAGATTAGATCCTTCATTAGCCTCTCCGTCGGTTCTTAGCCAGCCATTAGCCTCTAAACAAGAAAGCCAACCAGCATGGTGCTCTTGTCAAGAGGAATGAGTTAATTTTTGGTTGTTTTCCATGACTGCTGTAATCAAATTGTTTATCCTGCCAGTTCACTTTTCTCTCAATTTATAGAGTGAAAGCAATGTACATCATTCATTGAAGATGTCTTTGAAGCAACATTTTGACAAGCTTTTCGGCTTTTCTTTTTTTTTTTTTTTTTTTGGTTATATATAAACACATTGTACCAATCTCAAAGGCAGATATGAAATTTTGTGTAATTTTATTAAAAAAAATAAAAAAAAAGTTTATTGTATTATTTATCAAAGGCAATGCTCAATTCCAATTAGTCAGTTGGTCTACCTAAAGTGAACTTAATTTGGTTAGGTTAAGTTAAACTGACCAAAGCGACGTCGTCATTGTAGCACAGCGGGAAATTACCTGATTACCCACAAAGATTGTGAGGATTCATTCATTCAGTCTTGTTTGTCTCTCGTTCGTCTTGACCCAGTACTCACACGTTCGAGTTTCTTCTCTGTCAGTTACGACTCACGAGTTAGGAACCTCCCTCTTCTTTCTGCAAAATCACTCTCAAAAAAAAAAAAAAAAAAGCAGAAAAAAAACAAAAACAAAAAAGAAAGAAAAAAGAAAAAGAAAAACAGTATTCACAACAATTTTAGGGTTTTCGGAAAAACAAAGAAAACGGAAACACAACAACCTTGTACTGTTTTGTTTTCCCTTTTTAAACACAAGATAAATAACGAAGTCTAGGGTTTCATGTTCTTCGTAGCTCTTATGTCTTATGAATGGAGATTATCACCTCTAGTTTTGTCTCGTCTCAATTTCTCGTAGGCGCGATTTTCACTGTTTTCTCTCTCCTACTCGCTCTCCTCACCGTCCGATCAACCAAATCGCCCAAGAAGACGACGGACGGTACCACGGCTCCTGCTGCTGCTGCTGCCTCCGCTGCCGCCACCGCGGCCAAGAAGAAGCTCTGCAACTGCTCCTGTTCCTGCAACGGAATTGCGGAGACTCACCCCCCGATATCTGCGGCGGAATCGGGGGGGATGCTGGAGTTGGAGAGGAGTGCTTCGGCTGTGGTTGTGGAGCGTGGGAGCGGCGCGTCGATGATGGAGCAGTTGGTCCCGGAGATTACGACGCACGCGCTTAGTTATTTGGATTATCCGAGTTTGTGTCGTCTTTCCATGACCAATTCGTTGATGAGAAAAGCTGCTAATGACGATAACGCCTGGAAAGCTCTTTATCATAAGGTAATGTAATCTTCCAACACTTCAATTAATTTTTTTTTTCTATTAAATATTAGAAAATAGATTAGGAATCAATTAGAAATTAGAATATTAAAACATTCGAGTCCCTTTAGTGCTTGTGTGTTGTGTGCCTTATATAAGATACGAGATTGCAACTAGATTCTCAATCGTGTTTCAGGTGTACCATTGTGTCAGTTTCTGGGTTTTTTAGCTATATGCATAAATTTTCTTTTTGATGCTTCTTCATTAGGATTTTACATTGGAGCAAGATAGTGTGACACCTGTTAATGGGTGGAAGGCTTACTATGCCGCTACCAGAGCTGTTGTCAATGTTAATGCCGAATTTTTTAACATCATCAGAGAAAGGTCTCTCCCAGCAATGGGTCGATTTTGGCTTAATGCAGATTACGTCAAGTGTATTCATGCCTCAGGAGAACTGTTTTCAGGGTATGATGCTTCTTTTTAGTTCCATTTTTGGTTTTAATAGCAGTTGTTAAGTCTTTTCTCAAGTAATTTTCTGCCTTTGTTCATGGCTTAGGTTTAGCCTATTTCTACCATTCAGCTTGGTTTATGAGCTATTCACATGTTCTAAATTGTTGTGGCATGCTTGTGTAATGTTTGTTTGGTTGTGTTGGATAACTATGCCTAAGTTGTGAGCCTCTCATGGTACGTTTATATAATGATATTCAGATTTTTTCATGTATCATTCTAAGATATACATTTAAAATTATGCATGCATTAAATATTTGATTTATAGATTAGGATTTGTTCTCTGGTTCCCTGTGTAACTGGATATTGCTTGAGTTTTGAATGTCGAGTGGAAGAGGAAAATGGCGAGACTATCTAAGCTCTGTGAGAAGCTTCTTGAAGATGCATATGCTGGTTGTACTTGTCTGAATATGCATTAGGTTCGAATATGTTGCTGGATGCTAGTTATAAAAAAATTGTGTTGTTGAAAGCACAGAGCATGTGGTTCATGAGTGATAAAAGTTGATATGTAAGACCTTATAGGTATTGGATAAGAAGACCAGAAGAATTCACCATCAAACACCTTTTATCTCAAATTTATGTGCTTGAACCATGATTGCTGGATGCCAATTATAAAAAAAAAAAAATGTGTTGTTGAAACCATAGTAGCATGTTCATGAGTGATAAAAGCTGATATGTAAGACCTTATAGCTATCGGATTAGAAGACCAGAAGAATTCACCGTCAAAACACCTTTTATCTCAAATCTATGTGCTTGAACTATGATTTCTTTACCTTTTACTTAGGTACTTGGGAAGTTAGTGCACAAGCCTGTTGACTTCATTCAAAGAAAAAATGTTGTCCACCGAAGGAGCTTATTTTTGTTGAAGTTTTTTAAATATTATCTACTACTGCAGTTACTTTCAAGTGTAGCATCTCTGTCTCTTCTGAATCCAATTACTGTTTGCATGATTCATTGAAACTAAACAGGATGTGAGTCATCTTTTTCTTGTCTTTCTTTTCTTTGGTACAGATATAACTCTGTAATACAGAGTTGGCAGCTTGCATTTAATTGGGAACAAGGGGTTGACCTTCAGGTTCAGGATGTACGGGCTCGGGTGCTGACAGACATGGCTTGGGTTACCATGAAAACCTACATAGACATTGATGGAGGACCCTATAACATGACTAATGTCTTTGAGTTCCATAATGGGCGGTGGTACATGGTACATCATCACAGCTCATTGATGCTCATAGATGGAGAAGTGGAACCACCGGTTGTGCATGCTTAAAGAGAAAAAAGAGATGATAGCAATGATAACTTTGATATACTAGATACAGAAATAGTGATATTTGTTAGCATGAGTAAGTTGATTAAAATTTCTCTATGATTCCATTGGAAGGTCCTTTTGAGCTTTTCCAACCTCATTTTTGGTTGTTTTGTGGTGAAGAGGTCCTTTGTTGCATTTCCGGTTCCATTCTTTGCTTTATAGTCTCTATTATTTACATTTTGTAATTTTTTACTTTAATTTTTTGCATGGGTAAATATGTCTAATGATTCCAGATATAGTCACCAATGAAGTCAATGCATTTTACAGAAATTGAATGGCAAATGAACCCTTGTGTATATTTTTTTGGTGGTTTTTGGAGTGGATTGTGTTAGGGTGAAAAGCCAGAAAGTTGGTGGAAAATGAGGTTGCTGTATGCAAAAAATCACGTTTTATGTATAATCTACCCAGTCTACGGTTCTATCGTGTAAATTTTGCTGCGTACAGTTTGTAAGCAGCGCTTTGTGGTGAATGTTGCTGCTCCAGTATGCACTGGGTATCCCCGTATCCCTCCGTAACGCTAATGCAATTCCTTTTCGGCAATGGGCATGGCAGGCCTTTTCTTAGGTACTGATAACGGCTATCCAATAATGGCTTTTTGGCTTATTAGCTTTTGTCTACCTATTGTGCAATAATAGCCTAGCAGAAATAGCGACTAGAAGTTTGTCGAGTGTTAAACCTTATATTGTCACACTTAAACAGAGGGAGAATTTTAACGTTATGAGAAAAGTTATGGAACGAAGCTCTGGCCATCATTCATCTAATAAATTTATAAACAAACAACTCGAACATCGTTAGGGTTCCATGGTCTAGTGGTCAGGACATTGGACTCTGAATCCAGTAACCCGAGTTCAAATCTCGGTGGAACCTTTATTTTTGGCACCAGCCTCTATGAAAGTGGGACGACTTGTCGTCTTCAGTTTTAGAAAAATTTCAGCTGCGTCATCTTCAACTGCCATCTCACTCTTGGCCTTACATTTGAAAAATATTTTTTTTTAAGAAAACAGAAAAAGGGGAGTTCAAATCTATGAAGGTGGGACGACTTGTCGTCTTCAGTTTTTAGAAAAATTTCAGCTGCGTCATCTTCAACTGCCATCTCACTCTTGGCCTTACATTTGAAAAATAATTTTTTTACGAAAACAAAAAAAGGGGAGTTAGTGGCTATTATCCATTTTCTTCACTTGAACACGCTCTCTTTCATTTCTCAAAGGAAAAAGAGAGAGAGAGCTATAGAGAATGGCAACAGCCCTTCTCTCAGTTCCAACACCTCAACAAAGTCCTGCTACTTTACGCCCTTACACTACTAATAAATCATGGTTGCATGCCCCAATGACCTCAGTAAAATACCCTTATAAGCCTTTTATCCTTCTCTCTTCTTCTTCTTCTTCTTCAGTTTCTGTTGTAGAAGATGGCCCCTCTCCTCCGTCACCTGATGATTCAGCTCCTGTCCAATCACAGTCTGCCACCAGCCCCACTGACAACCTTCCTTCCAGGTAGACAACCACTCCTTTGACTAATTTACAGCTGACCCAGATAAATTTATGGTTTAATTATGAAGCTGGAAAGTGGTATGTTTGCAAGTCTAGCGAAGAGACATTTACATTCCAGTTTTTAAAAGTATTTAAAATCTTGCAGATTGTGATATTATTGATTCTTGTTAGGCTATATGAATAACAGCATCCTTTGATTTCTCTGTTTCTTATCGGAAAAACGAAAACAATAACAAAAACATTTTTTTTTTAATATTTCTATTGTTGTGAACAATTTTTTGCCAGAGGTTGCAAGGCGTGTGGTAGAAAGGAAATGGAGAGGGGATGCAATGGTGAGGGTAGGATCCAAGGTGGGATTGCAACGGTGCCAGGGTTTGGTTGGTGGCCGATAAAGGCTTACAGGCCTTGTCCTGGATTTCTGGCATCCGGTGGTCGTTATAGGCGACAAGGTCAAAGCATGGATGAGGTTGCCTTTGGAAGGGGAGGAAGAACTCCAGTGAGTACAACTCCTGTGAGTACAAGCAGTGAGGTTGAGTCAAGGTAATTCATTTTCTTGTTTCTATGTACTTGGAAAGACTTCACTTGAATAAAAGTACTACTTTGAACGTTGATGCTGAGATAGGGTTTGTGTTCAATTTCTGATCATGGTCAGTTCTGAATTTTGAGTTTCTAATGGAAGAACAATCACTTTTCACTTAAAATTAGAGTCTTTACAACCAGCAGCGTGGTTTGTATTCAGGTTGCATCATCACCAGAAACTCTAAGCTCTCGATTCGAAGGGCCCTATGGACTCTGCTCCTAAAATGGATAAATATTGTTCTCTAGTTTCCAATGGCAGATTACTCTGTATGTTTATGTTAGCATACAACAGTGTAGAAGACCTGTCAAAACTCAAATTCTTTTTTATTTCATTTTAAAATGAAGAAAAAGAAAACCTTCACAATTAATCCTTTATGCTTCATTGGCTTATGTCTATCTGGATATCCTGCATATCCATTGAGTTTGATATGTGGTATGGCTACTTAGTTTAAGCTTTGGGGTTAGATTTTCTAATGCAGTGCGAGATCTAACTTAGTTTTCATGTCTGTGTTTCTATTTTTTTTTTCTTTCTGTTCTGCTTAGTGAGTTGCCACTGATACTCTCCAAAGCCATATAGCACTGATAAATGCATTGCCATATATGCCTTAGTAATAGTTGATGCTTCAATAAATTTGCTTCTTCAATGGTATGCCTGTACAACCGATTATAAATCGCTGAAAACTATCCTGCATTGGCAGCCTCTAGGATGCAGCTTGTAAGAAAACATTGTTATACAGCTTAGTATCAGCTTTGCTTGCTTAGGTGGTAGTTTTTCAGGATTGCATCCACCAAATTGTTTCGTTCTCATTTCTGTTCACTCACTCTGCCATTTTATATACTCTGACTACAAATCCTAGTTGATCTTTATCTGTTATTGCTCTTTTGAACTGATAACGGCGAGCTAATATGGTTATATATAAACTTTTGCAGCAAAAAGCAAGGTGGAAGAAAACTCAAGAGATAATCTGCGGTGCAGGAAATTATATTTGCCTGCCTGTAACTTGATTTTCAGATTGTGTAGCACGGAGCTGCAACCATAGATAATGTTCTTGCTACAGATTTTTCATCTTCTTCAAAATTGAAGATTTCAATGTTTGTACTATTTGCTATGCTTCAAATTCCGTAACAACCCTATACATGATATTGATCATAAGCTATTTTTTAAGTACAAGCATCGCGATTTGTTTGTGCTTCTACAGTTTTTCTTTAATGGTCTGTTAGTGGGCAACAATTTTCTAACATAGGCAAAACGATGCAGTAATTGATTTTACCTGGAGCTTCATTTTCTATATATTGAGATGGATAACTATTGAACCATCGACGGAGTTTCTAGTGTAAAATATTAAACATGATTCATTCATTCCGCAGCAGCAGCTAGAATCATACAATTGCACAATTTTTTTGAATCTCGATGTGAGTCCAATTAAGAAAATATAATTTCGACATAAAATGTATCATCCCATGTTGATGAAGTAAGTAAAATGGTCAAAATTGTAGAAGATAATGGGTTTTAACAAGTTTCAAAAGTTGTTTGACTGCTCAATCTAATTTAAGTCAGTTTAGATACCGGCATTGATCATGTAAGTCCACCTCTTAAATACAATTCAAAGTTTACAGTATAATTTATAATTTAAATAGTGAAATTTATTAAAAATAATATAATTATTTATATTTATTTTTTAATAAATTTTTATTATATAAATTATTATATTAAACTTTTTTTTTTTTTTTTGTATTCGGATTACAAATCTACCGGTCGATATTTGACACTGGAGACTGAGATCTTCGAGTCAGAATACTAAACCTACATAGGTGAGAGAAGCCCTAAACAAGACCTCAGTTCCATAGATGCCGTCTGAAGGTAAGTGCAAATGGAGACAGAAATAGAGAACGAAACGAGACGGAAAATAAAGAGAAGCGTGAAAAATATACTGGAAGGAGACGAAGCCAACTTGTACGAGCTGATTGAGAAATCGGTGCGAGAGAAGGCCTCCGCCGAGCTTGACCTCGACCTCAACCTTCCTTCTTACAAGACCCTTGTTCAGAGATACGTCGAAGAATTCCTCATGAAAGCAAAATCCAATCCCCAAAAGCTGCGAAAGAAGACCACCAAGATGTGATGTGATGAAGGGGTGAGTGAGTGACTTCCATTTCGATTCTTTTCTTGCTACTGTAACGATCAAATTTAATCAAATCCCAGTTCATGTAACTTGTATAAGTGAAAGAAATGAAGGTTGTCTTCCCTTTGGAGAAAAAATTATAAAATTTTGATGATTTTTGCTGTAAAAGTGAAGTAAAGGTTTAACATTTCGATGATGGATTCATGTAACTTCTACAAGCGGAGTAAAGCAATGAAGGGTGTCTCGTATTTGAAAAAAAAATGATCAAATTAGATAATTTTACTATCAAAGGTTAACCTTTTGATGATGAAGCAAAGATTTAACGTTTTGGGTTGTTGGGTGACGTTCAAATCTTGTTTTTTAAGGTCTAGAATGAAGACTCTTCAGGTTCTGATCATTGTAAGAATCCAGGGCTGTTGCGATGGATGAATTAGTAGTTGGAACTGTTTCCTCGTTACATTCACTTTTGATACAGAAAGTGAGAGGATTTCAAATTGTATATTTAAAAGAATGATGTGTTTGAGATTCATAATTCTGAGTACAGGAATCAAACAAGTCCTTATTGGAACTTCACGTCCGAGAATGTTGTAGAAACCTCTTCCAATTATTAGCCTTGCATTATTTAGTCAGCTTTTTGCTTGCTTGGCTCAAAATTCGTTATCTATCAACATTTTAACAAGACATTCAAGTTCAACGAGAAGACATCAAGTGATGAAGTAGAATTTACATGGCAAATAATTATAATAAGTATACTAGATTTTTAAGTAAAGAACGGTTTATTTATTTTTCATGGATCATATTTTTTAAGTTATCTTTAAATCATCATTATTATTTTATAAAATATTATTTTTAAATATATAATTAATTAAAAAAATATATAATTTTAATGATATAATTAAAAAAATATATAATTATTTTTTATTTAAAATTAAATCAATACTTAAAAGTACTTGTTAATATTGTCTAATTTTTATATTATTATAATTTAAAACAGTCCATAGAGTACCCGTATAATTTATCCAAGGCAATTGGAATTTCAAGAGTTTAGTATAATTTTTCCATTATCCAACATTAATAGGCCAAAATGCAATATCATTCCAGGGCTAAAGTTGAACGGAAAAGATAATTAAAGTTGATGAATCGGATACATTTGGCTCTCAAAGTTTAGCTTTAGCTATAGTGACTCGGTTGTACTGATACTACTGTTTTCAATTTTTTCATAAATTTAATGTAAAAGTTATAACTCTTTATATAAAAATCGTAAATGTTAAAAAAATTATAATATAAATAATCGAACAATTATTTTTATTTCTTATAAAATTATTCTAAAAGTTGTAAATAATTGTATAAAAATCGTAAACGTAAAAAATTATTCATTTACAATTTTTTTTCATATTTATAACTTTTATACAAAGATTTATAACTTTTACACTGAATTTATAAAAAATTTGAAAATGATTGTATGGTATAATCAGTGTACCGTGGTGTACCGTAATATCACCCTTCAAGTTTATTTATTATTATTTTTTAAACTTTTACGTTATTGTGCTTATTGGATTCAAAGACACCTTAGGAGTAAAAGAGAGTTACTCTTTAAACTCAGACCAATCGTTCTAGGCCACGTCATATTATTAGGGTACACCTTTACGCACCAAATAACCCCTCAACACAGTACATGGGTGTCGATTCCGCTGCTCTAGAGCGCAAGACAGCTACTTTGGTTTTTTTGTTTTGGGGGCAAGAACGAAACACCCAAAGCAGAAAAAAATGAAGCCAGAAATGAGAGCGAAAATCAAAGAGACAGTACGAGAAATCCTCGAAAATTCGGACATGAGTGAGACGACAGAGTACCAGATTAGGAAACAAGCCTCCGAAAAGCTGGGGATGGACCTCTCCCAATCTGAGTTCAAAGCTTATGTTAGAACTGTCGTCAATTCCTTCCTCGAAGAACAGGAGCAGAAGTCCAGACAAGAAGAAGAAGAAGAAGCTAAAATTGCTGACGAGGAGTACGATGATGAGGGTAATCTCATTATTTGTAAGGTGGGTTTTTTTCCTTACAAAAATAAAATAAAAGTGGAACCATAAAGTTTATATTTTTATATTTTTTGGGTTTTTGTTTAGTTTTTTTTGTGTTTTTTATATAGCTATCGGATAAGAGGAGAGTGACGATTCAGGATTTCAGAGGCAAGACTTTGATTTCGATCAGGGAATATTACAAGAAAGATGGCAAAGAACTGCCTTCTTCTAAAGGTTCGTCATTTGCATATTTCATCAAATATTTAACATTTTTTTCTTTTTTGAGTTAATGTGCAGATGCCTTCTTCTAAAAGTAATGTTTTGGTTTGTTGAGTGATTGGGGCATAAAATGTAGGGAACATTTGGAAAAAGATATTAGAGATTGAAATTATTGAATTGATCTCCTTGTGGGCTATGATGAAGGTGGAGGAAGTTATGGGCTTCGATTTTTATGAATGTTTTATGTGTATCTCTTTTGTTCATTCAGCTTATGATGAGAATGGGCAACTGTAGCAACTTTTTGATGATTAGTAGAGTGCATTGATGTGGATTTGCTGGACTGAAATGTATGTGTAGATTGTCTGCTAAATGCTGTCCATCATTGAGCTCTACATGTTTAGGAGAAAGTTGAACAGATAAATGTTATTTATTCTTGGATATGGATGCATTAATAGTCTAAACTATAGGACTTATGAGACCTCTATGCCATGGCTCATCTTGCAGATGTTGATTTCATGCTCATGTTCCAAGTTTGATGGATTTAGAAGATGTGTCTGGTTAATGTCCTACCTATGATATTTCTGAAGAGACATGAAGGATGGTTCAAGTCCAGTTAGCGTTTTTCAGTAGTTTCTGTCTTACTAAAGTTCCAGTGAATGAAATTGCATAACATAGCTCACACATTTTCCAAATGCAATGCGTTAAATCTATTGGGCTGTTAACTTTTGTTGTTTCTTCCCGAACACTTTCCTCAAACTCTTGTTTGATTTTTCACTACATGGTTCTGCTGTCTTTGGTTGTTGAGATCGTACATAAAAGCACAGGAGAATTATAACTATGAAAGTTTCCACCAGTTACGTCAGTTCCATTCTTTTACAAAATTCCAAGTATTTGATCTTCTTTCGGATAGTGTAATCAATGTCCTGCAATGTTAATGCTTGGTCTTTGACAATAACCCTGTAGCATACTTTTCATTTATAACTAGAATTAGTTTCTGTAAAGTTTTGCCGTCTCCCATTAATTTCAGGACTATCTACATCTTTTGAATATGCTATCCTATTATTTCAATCTACAATTCTTTTCTTAAGGTAAATATTTTGTCAAATCAAAGACTGAAATAGCTATACCTACTCTCTTCGCGCACTGCTAGATTGGTGTGCTTTATCTCTTCCATGTTTTATCAGTTAGAGTGCAATCTAATATTCGGTGAAGAAGAATTTTGTCAGCCAGGCAATTTCTGGTTGTTTGCTTGGTGAATAATGAAGAAAGGAATAATGTTCTTTACGTTATAATGTTTCAACGTTTGAGATTCTGAATGTTTGTATACAGGAATATCCTTGACTGAGGAACAATGGTCAGCCTTCAAGAAGAATGTACCTGCCATAGAGAAAGCTGTAAGGAAGATGGAAGCGCGGAACATGTAATAGGACAATCTGCGTTTTCTACTTCGAATGTCCTTTTTAGATATATTACTTTTTGAAACTTGAGGGCCCCCTGGTTGTAATTAAGTAATATGCCACTCCTTGGGGTTCCATATGGATCTTTTTGTGACAAGAAATGTTTTTGATCACCACTCCCTGTTGAGTAGTGCAAATCGCCTGTTTAGAGCTTATAACCTGATGTGGATTTTATAGTCAGTGCATGTATTAAAACACTATTTGCTGCGTTATTTTGTGTCATCTGTTCAACATATTACCAACGGAAATCCTTAGATTTCATAAAAATATATTACAAGGTGTGGTTCATAGTTACATCGGTGAACAACTGGCCCTACCCTTATATAGACTGTGAACATAATACTAGATTTACGATCTAAATATAGCCTAAAGTTTATATTTTGATATTTATTGAAGGTGTGGCTTCGCCTACTCATTTTTGTTTTTTTTTTTCTCTTCTGAATGAATTTTTGTTATATAGACTGTCATATCAGATTATAGATTTTGAGTTATATTTAGATTGTAAATTTAGCATTAGTAGATCAAACAATGATGTGCTACATTATTTAAAATTTACGAGCCAAGGTGGTTCATACAATCATAAATAAATATCTGGAACAGTTCTATATGCTGTTTTCTACGTTGCTTGCCAGAGAAAAGCTTCACGTTATAAAGTAGGACATGCGTGCTTACTATAATTAATTATAATAATTCTATAGAAATTGTAAACACGGCAGACATAGGCTTAAGCATTTGATCAGCACAAAAAGAAAAAGAAAAGAAAAAAAAATTATAAATTTTTCCCTCCATCTATTTACATGAAGTTGATGCTTGGAACAAACCAGGTATCCCGAAACAAATGTAAAGAGTGACAAACTGACCAGCTAGCCGTGGCTCATTTCCCGATGGGGACCTTTAGCACATTGGAGAGAACTGCAGGCTTCCAGCCCACAGCCCAAGAGCTCTTGGTCCTCCTGGGTGTAAGTCCAGCTGAGCTTGCGGATGCAGCCATTCTCATTTTCTCAATCAAGGCCTCTGTATTAACTTGTTCCGAGAAAATTTCCTCCAATTGCTTGGTGCTAATCACCAACTTCACTTTCCAAACACCATTCCCTTGCGATGGAAGCACCTCAAGAGCTGACCCGCTTGCCAAGCTCTCAACAAAATCTGCTGATGACATCTTTGGTGGCTCAACCTCTATGTGTTGTTGCACTTGTTTTGTGATCACCTTGTCACGATGCATATGCTCCTTCCCCAGGGGAAGAAGATAGTAAAATTGGCCTCTAACTAGGCGCTCATGATCAGCCAGTGGTAATGATGCATGGCCTCTAGGAAAAATGCCATAGCCCGGATAATCTTCAAGGATCTCTCCAGCTGCTTTAGGGCTCCTGTACTCTAGTATGCTCCCGGAATCTGTTAGGACCCTACTGAAGCTTGGGCCACCATCAGCTGTCCCTTTGAAAGAGCAATTACTCATTACGAAACACTTACAGTTTGTGACTCACAAGCTCTCTGAACTTGTATATAAGCTGTGGAATCTTTGGCAAAAATTAGTGGCCAGACAATTGCGGTGTGTCAGAAGAGACATTTTGAGTCATTACCTTTCAAAATTTTAATCGGCGCCATGTGATACTAGACCGTTGCAAGGATTATTAATTCAGCAATTTGATTACAATCCAAGTGAAAAGAATAGAATAAAAATTTAAGGTTGCCTGGTAGATTAAGATACCAAGGAAACGACAGATTAGAAACAGACTACTTCAAATTTCAGGCTAGGGGCTATGCATTTACCAGTGTGCACGATTCCACCTAATCTCTTATCTAAGCTTCTAAATTCCGGAACAAAACAAATGTATGATTTTCTTAATTGTTCTCTTATCAAAGTTCGTTGAAGCCAAACTATGTCAGGACAAAAATTATACATGTTTACAACTGTTGGTGCCGTTACCATTTGTAAGCAGTTAATGGAAAACTAGTTTCAAGCATCTCGTGAGGGCAAGCAGTTGAAGACATGCAATGACGAACGTAATTGGTGGCACATGCCATGAGTAACGGTGGATCTCCATTCGAAATTGTGATTGGTTCAACCAACAAGGGTAGGTTTTACAGCAAAACTTCAGTTTGATTGAAAAGGGGCTTGTGGTGTGATTGGATAATTGATCAGGGTGTTGAAAATTGAAATCCCCCAATTGCAAGGCATATTATAGAATCAACTGGGCCAAGCCTTGTCTACTCTTGCTGAAAATTTGGACCAAATGAGAATTTCAAGTAACGCTCCACGAAGAAATAGTTCCAGAACCAACTTGATCTCAGCTACTAGTCCAAACCAGCCCCCCCATCCAACGTGTTAATTTCTTTTATTATCATTATCAAAATTTTGTTCATAAATTTTCTCCAAGGAAAACACGATACATCTTTGCCAAACATCGAAAAGCAAATACAATTAATGCACAGAAATTATTTTCTTCTTGAGTTTACCTTAGTCCTAATCCGCACAAATCATTAATTTTGTCTGCAGAGACCAAAGACAATGACATCCATTCCCACGAGTCATAACCAGCCACTCGTCATTTCAAGATACAACCACTTGGCTAAACAAGTGACCACACATCAATCTAAGGCTTGAAACAAAATCTCCAATCCAAGAGCTAGATAGATAAACCTCTTCCTTATTCTCCTTCATCAACAAATTGCAACGCAACATAATCTCCTCCCTAACACTCTCAACTCTACAGTATCACCTCAAGGCAAGAGATGGGCTGTGCATCGTCAAAACGGATTGAGGCCAACGTTGATATCTACCGTCCAGCTCCGGCAAGTATTGCAGTCTTCGATATCAACGCCATACAGGAGCCATGGCTCACGGTGGACAATAAACCTAAGGAAAACGAAGAAAAACCGACGAACGTGCCTGCCCCAATTCTCGAGAAGCTCAACAAGTTCGAAAGTGATGCTCCTCATTCGTGGGATGAGGTTAGCAAAGCCCTAGAAGACCTCAAGCCCAGCATTAATAATGATAACAAAATCGTTGCCAAGTCACTACTAAAAGTGCCCGCTGCGCCTGTGCCTCGTAACACAGCCATGCAAAAGCAAAACACGCCACGTAAGAGCTTATCTTTCCACACACTTGAAGAGTTCGACGAGAAGATAACTCCAAAGCCTGGCAAGGAATTGAAAAAAGCAGAGTCGATGCGAGGGGATGTAAAGAAAACCCCAGAGTTGAACAAGAATAATGAGTACTCAAACAAGCCCGAGCCACGAGGTCATGAAGTAGTTTCGAGCAGGACAGAAGGTTCAGAAGCGTACAAGCCAGTGAAGGAGAACATATTCCTTATCAGAGACAGAATCGAAAGAGAAAAAGAAGGCAAGCAGGCGCTTTACGAAAAGCTAAGGCGAGACCCTCTTAGTGACTTCCCGCAGAAGTGTCCTCCAGGCGGGGAAGACAAAGTGGTAGTCTACACAACCTCGTTGAGAGGAGTACGCCGCACCTTCGAGGACTGCAGCCGTGTCTCGACCATCTTCGAGGTGCACCGCGTGGTTATAGACGAGAGAGACGTGTCGCTGCATGGAGAATTCTTGAAGGAGCTGAGAGAGCTCTTGGGCGAGGAAGCGAGCGTGCCTAGGGTTTTTGTCAAGGGTAGGTACATAGGAGGAGTTGAAGAGTTGACTGAGCTGAATGAGACGGGTAAGCTTGGAAGAATCATTCGTTCCGCACGTTTGGAGACGGGGATAGGGAGGCAAGCGTGTGAAGGGTGTGGTGGTGCCCGGTTTGTGCCGTGTTTGGATTGTGGTGGGAGTTGTAAGATTGTGGTGGACGGAGTGAAGGAGAGGTGTAGTAAGTGCAATGAGAATGGATTGGTTCAGTGTCCTGCTTGTGAGTGAGCAGTGGCCAATGCATTAATGGGACATAAATATGGATGGGTAAATTTAAGCTTTAATTTAGTGTGATGGCTGCGGTTTTGTGTGTTGTGGATCAATAAGTTTTTGCTCCATATATGTTTCATTTGATGATTTTTGAGCTTTTGGGTTATGAAAGTAGATATAAAAGAAAGAAATTGTAAATTAATGTTAAGGTTGTATAGAAATTATTTGTGTTAAGTAATAAATAAGAGAACACTTACATACATTAGCTATAGTATTTCATTATGATTACGTGGTGTGTCCATCGTATCATAAGTTACCATGTAAGTATCAACTCATCATCTATTAAAGTTCATGTCATTATAAATTTGTTTTTCTAGTTTAAGCAGAAAATGAACAACATCAATTGGATTGATCTTACCTATCAAATTATTTCAGCCATCGAAAGGCTATTTTAACTTGTATAGTACACCAAGGTCCTATTAATCTAATTGACAATGTTCATTTTTTTCTCAACACACATTTCTTCTCTTTATTCGGCAGCAAAAGAATCAAGCTTCATTTATAATCCTTAAATAAGTTTATCGTCTTTCATTAGAGGTTATTGTCCTTAAATAAGGTTACCATCTTTCAAATAAAAGCTATTGTTCCTTAAATAAAGGTTATTATCCTTAAATAAGTTTATCGTCCTTCAAAAAAGTTATCATCCTTAAATAGAGGGTATTGTACCTAAATAAGCTTAGTATCCTTAAATAAAGTCTATTGTCCTTAAATATAAGTTATTGTTCTTTAAAAAGTTTAACGTTGTTATATAAGGTTATTGACCTTAAATAGAGGTTATTGTACTTAAATAAGGTTAACATCCTTAAATAAGGCTATTGTCCTTCAATAAGAACATATCGTCCGTCAATAAAATTGCCAATCTCAAATAAAAGTGATTGTCTTTAAATAAAGATTATTGTCTTTAAATAAGTTTATCATTCTAAAATAGAGGTTATTGTCTTTATTAAATGAGTAATGTTAGACATACAATATTCATATAACATATATTCTATAACATAACGTGCCAGCCTAAATAACCAAAATTCACTGGAGGAGGTTTTTTATGAATTTTTGTTTTAAAAAATTGAATTGATAATTTAATAATCAAATAGGGTTGGGGTGAGTTCACACACTTATAATTGTTGTGCATCAATTAGAATCATTAACTTGGGCTAGATGGCA
Source organism: Boswellia sacra (assembly GCA_013180625.2). Lineage (NCBI taxonomy): Eukaryota > Viridiplantae > Streptophyta > Magnoliopsida > Sapindales > Burseraceae > Boswellia > Boswellia sacra. The sequence continues at coordinate 827,320 of SNVD02006955.1, read as the reverse complement.
ATTATTATCGTGGATTCCAAACCGGGGAGCATTAATCCCTGCCCCGTATCTGGCCCTTCGGCGAAATTTTCAGAAATTCTGGACAGCTCCCCGGCACCACCGATTATCAAAGTGCCTATTGTTCGTAAGTAAAGAGTTAACATAGCTTAAAGGGCTGAAACCCATCAATTATTGAAGTGCTTATTTTGGAGCCGGGTGAAATTTTCAGAAATTCCGAACAAGTCCCTGACAGCACCGGTTGTTAAATGCTTGTTGTCCACGAGTAGAGAGTTAGCATAGCTTGAAAAAGGGCCCAAACCCACCAATTATTGTCCATAAGTAAAGAGTTAAAAAAGCTTAAAAGGCCCCAGCCCATCAATTATTAAAGTGCTCATTGTCCCTAATAGGAATAATAAGAGTAAGCACAGCTTAAAAAGGGCCCAACCGGGTTCGAACCGGTGACCTCTTGATCTGCAGTCAAATGCTCTACCACTGAGCTATGGACCCTTGATGTTGTGGTGACTAGTTAAACTTAATTCTTTGTAATCATATACAATCTAATAAATGTTTCATTCGTCCTTAATGAAACAGGGGAGAAATTAAAAAAAAAAAATCGAAATTGGAGGAACTCATTTGAAAAATAATTCGCATTAAAAATTATATGTAAAACTCGTAACCTTATCCAAGAGAATACAGTTCATCACTTTTTTTTTCCCCCTAATACCAATACTGTATATCAAAGTTTTTAACGTTATAAATTACTATTCAACCGGACCCCATAGCTTTGATCCCCTTCTGGAATTCTTTCTAAATTATTCTTCATTGGGTTTATTCAAGTGTCTATGTCTACAGGGTCCTCCAAGTACCGTCACTAGTGCTGCACCTTCAACATTCGGAAATGAAGTAAAAATAACTGTGAACAAAATGCACATAAGAGCGTCAAGCAACAGCAAGTGTTGCTTCAGATACAAACAGGACAGCAGAGCAGTCTGCTGTCTTATTGGCGTGTTTCTTGAACACAAAAGAGAATACCTTGCGATGAGACAAGAATGTGAGAGGGAGAATTAGAAATTTGGCCTTTACCAAGAGCATGTGTGGAGCAAAATTAGCAAGTTGGGATGGATGATAAACATATCATGAACTGTCCTTTGTCTGTTTTTTGTCTGGTCAAGCAACATCAGCTTCACATCGAGTGCTTTACAGTTTGATATGCACTATGCTCAGTTCTAAGCACCATTTTTTTCATGGATTATGGAAATGTTCGAGAAAAACCTCCCAAAGAACAAGCACCAAAACCCATAACCATGTGAAAGACGACGAATTTGGGTTAAGTATAATAATGTCCATATTTGAATAAGCATCTATATCTTATCACATGGTGGACTTGTTTTCATCCCAGACACATGCAAAATCTGAACTTTAAGACCACTACTCGCTTGAGAGGGTTCAATCATGAGACATGTATAGCACATAATGTGATAGTGTCACCCAAAATTGAGTGGATGGATATAATCCGTACGGCAGCCGTAGGGTTGATTTAGCCTGCTGGTTCAGTAACTCATTGAAGAGCAAGAGATGGCCTTTTGACTGACTTTGGTGAAGTCTGTGAACAAATCAACTTTGACGGATTCAACCCTGCCTGCCCTTCTAGAGAAGCAATTAGAATCAGTTGGCTTCTAGACCCGGGTGCAGTAGTCATGAGCAAGATTAAATAGGTGGCAACAAATATTTTGATGCGATTTGTCACAACCCCTCGAGGAGGTCTCGAAACGTTTAATATTATTTTGAATTGGCTGGTAGGTAAAGACTTATTGAGAAAGATTGCTCAACATCACTAGCTAAAAGTCGTGAACTCCAAGTTCAGACTTCAGTGTCTGATAGGCTAACCACCTCCTAGAAATAGTCAGCTTTCTACCGCAAACTGGTGATTCTGCTTTCACATGGAATTCACAACCAACCCAGCTTCTTCTCAACCATCGCCCAACCAAAAAAGCTGTAGTTGTACCTTCCCTCTGAATTTGCCCAAAATGAAGGAATTGCGTTTTGCATACAATTCTCATAACACAAGAAAAACGTTTGCAGGCAACACTTGCAAGGATTGCCAGTTCCAAAAACATTTCCTTAAAAGAGACAAAACGAGTTAATGATACAGACAAATTCCAAACATTGCAATCCATTAGTAACTTTGCAGAGTGTTATCTTTTTAACCATATGGTATTCACTAGATAATCTGACTCACGACAGAATTCTAGTGCTCGGGAGTATATTGAAAACCAAGGCGTGTAGAAGGAAGCATTCAGAAACCATTGTTACCAAAACCTAGCTTATTTTGTGTTCATATGCAAATGAAACAGTATATCATAAAATTACATAGATTATAGAAGTCTGATGTATAACTTTATCACTTGTACTTATTTATGTATAAGCCAAACAGAAGAACGGAATGGACATCCACAACCAGCCTCAGAAAAAAAGTTACACATCAGTAGGCTGTGTATCCTACTCCATTAAGTCCTTCCCATACTCTATCTATATTCTATGTATTGTGAAGCCAAACTCTATTTCTTTCTGCATTCTTTCATCTGACTCTCCTCCTTCTCTGTTCGTACTTATACCGGTAGTAGCTTGTGTGGTTTTATAGTTTAAGCGTCTTGTTCATCGAATATGTCCAAGAGAGAGAGTGCCTGTAAAATCAAACAAGAAGATACATAAGAACCATACAACAATAAATATATTAGACCCATCAAGATAACAAATTGCGTCCATTTGGATTGCAGGGTGAGTGAGAAAATTACCTCCGGCACATTTAGTTCGAGGCGGAACTTGGGGCCATCATAGTGATGGAGAATTGGCCTGAAAGAGTCCTCTTCTAGTGGCTCGCAAATTTTTCTTGTGACAACTCGGACCTGTACACAAACAAAGTGTTAACCAGGAACAGATGGAAGTTTAAAAAAGGGTTGATCTGATAAGAAATGAGATCCAAAAATACAAACTTCCATAAATAAAAAGAAGATTACCTGAGCTGGGAAGCGTGATTCACCAGGGCATTTCTTGTCCTCCCAGGCTGTTGGATCAATGTTTGTTCCTCCAAAGCCAGCAGCCTAAAGAGACAGATCATCACGATGTCTATCAGTCAAAAGCTTATAGCCAAATTATAAAGCCTAAAAGCAAACCAATGTTCATCTAAAGCTAATCAACTCAAAGCCACAAACCAATTGAACAAAAACCAAGAAATTCACGACCATCTGAATTTTAATATTAGCAAATGAACCAAAACAAAAGAGAAAATACAAACCTCAAAGATTCCATGGAGTTGGTGGGTCGAGTAGTTGTAGAGGAAAAGTGGCAACCCTGGCGTTATAGCCCGCACTGAATCACGGTAACGAGGAGGCAAACCTACACATACAGTTTACGGCAAAGTTAGCACAGAACAAGAACATAAATCTTCGAACAACATGAATAAACGATTAAATAAAATTATATATCTATGAAATCATGATATTCTAATAATTAAAATCTAACTTAAATAGCAAGATCAACTCAAGATCCTAGAATCCTACTATTCTGAATAATAAATAAACAAAAGTTAAAGCACAAGAAAGATAGAAATAGAAGACATACCAAAGAGCTGTCTTTTGAGATTCTCAGCCATGGTATCGTTGTTGCAAACGAAGATATACCCACCAATAGTTTCATTTCTAGGCAAAGCTTCTGATGGTGGCAGTGTCTTGAACCTCTTATCAACAGCACTCTTGGTCTCCTTATCATTGTTATTGTCAACCTCTTTGTTCTTCTTGTTCCTCTTTCCAACTTTGCCGCCATGATCGTTCTCGTCCTTACCTCTAATCCCCTTCAAATTAACATTCATATAGCTGCCGCCATTATTGTTGTTGTTGTTGTTGTTGTTAGTAATACCGAAATTTCCAGGCTTTGAATATATTCCCTTGTTGAATCCTCCATTGATTCCAACGTTCTTGCCAACAATTTGACCGATCGGACCCAGACCAATATCGTTGCTGGCGACGCCGCTGCTGTTGTTCATGCCCATCTTGTTATACCCATCATTGAACGCGTTAAAGTTAGACCCTTTTGTTGGCTTCAGATTGTTAGCCAGTGAATTCACTTCGCCGCCAACTCTTATATCGAAATTCCTCCTCTCATCCTGCCTCTTCGACACATAATTGTTGCTCCAAATCGAATCGTTGAGCGATAGATTGGCTAAGTTAGAGGTTTGCACCCTCAGTTGATCACTGAACTGCCAGAAAGATTGCTGATTGTTCTCCATCTCAAACGCCAACTCCAAGAAGATATGAAAAATGGAACAAGATTTACAATCTCTTTATTTGTTCTGTATTGCTCTGTTTCGGTTTGAGAATGCAAAAACAGAGAAGAGATGACGAAAGAAATCAAATATGAGAGAGAAAGTTGGTGGAGAAGTGAGAGTTAAATAAGGAGAGATTAGATTAAGGAGATGAGAAATTTCTCGGAAGGTGATTAGATAGCGATTCAAATAGTCTATTAAGGATTGCGTGTGGATTTGTCAAAGTAAAAAGTCACAAAAAGATTTTAATTTTAATTTCAATTTCAATTTCAGCCAATATAATGTAATTGCCCTTTTAATTTTAAGAAGAAATTTATACAAATACCCTCAAATCTTTAAAAAAAATATGATACGCGTAATAATATTTGATAGATATATATAATAATATCTTAAAATAATTTTAATAGTATTTGATGGACGCATACATTTACCGTCGATATTTGATACAAGTATTATTAGATTTACAATTTTATATAATTTAAATTCTATAATTTGATATAATAGTTTATATGGTAAAAAAAAGAAAAAAGTTACAATTTTGTTTGTTTAAATTTTTAAAATCTTGTTTTCTAAAAAGGTATATTTTTTAATACAATAAAATCAATATTAATCATATACAATTTTTAAAATTTAAAAAAATAGAACTGACCACACATTTTTTCAAATTTTTGAAAGAAATTGAAAAAATATAAATAAATATTATCTATATTTTTAATATGATTTTATTATATAAATTGATAGATTAAATTATATATGTAACTGATACTCGATAAAGATTTTAATATATAAATTTTAAAATATGATTATTTTGGTAATTTCAAAATAAATTTAAACTTGAATATTTTTTTTAAATTTTAATTTCATTTGAGATATCGAAATACAATTAAACAGAGTTGAAATATCTTCCAATTTTTAGTTGAGCGATTATGAGAGCGATGACGGCAGCAACGCGGTTTGGAGGGGCGACGTGGCGGAAGGGGAAATAAGAGAGACATAGTAAAAGAGTGAGTTCGCGTCGTCATCGTGGGGGTTAGTGTTTGATTTTTCTATTATTTTTTATTATTTATTTTATTTTTTAATACTTTCTAGAAGGTCTTCTAGGAGGTTCGTAGACTTACTGTGTATTGGGTTCACACGAGGAGGGGAATGGGATTAGCTTTTACTCTGCTTAATTTGCTTAGTTGCTAAGGCTTGGAAAGTGGCACCTACGCGTAACATTAACACTTCACCATGCGTAGGTTGTCGTTGTGGACTGTGGAGTCCATGACTTCCCTCACATGTTATGTGATCTCTACATAATGGTAACGTGTCCGATCTCAACGAGGAAAAAATCTTTTTTACAGTGAATATATCACGTGATTATGTATCACGTGATTGAGTTAATATGATACATTTATTAAAAAAAAGATAAATAATAAATTTTATAATTAAAAAAAATTTATTACAACGGATATTCACGTGATTGAATTAATATGGTGTATCCGTCCAATTGAAAGCTAGACAAATAAAAAATAAGGACTGTAAAATTTACTGTTTATCTCACTTTTCTAACTTTTTATTAAATAGATATACTACATCAACTCAATCATGTGATACATTTACTATAAAAAAGATTTTCTCCTCGTTAATTTCAAATTTAATTTGCTTTAAGTCAACTCTTTTTACCTTTAGAATTTGACTAGTAACTATAATCATAATGGTTTAGTTAAGAGATAGTTCTTTTAATTTTTATTAACACGATAATATTCTTTTAATTTTTAATAACACAATAATCTTTTTTTAATTATTTAACCTAATCTCAATTACAAAAGACAAATATACTTGTTGATGCACGGTTTCCGGACGACCGGAACGCGGGTCGGGAAGCGGGTCGGAGCTCGGGTGGTACGTCGGGTCCAGTCCTGCGAGCAAAGAAAAACAGTCAGGGGTGCCGGCGATGGTGCCGGCGGTGACCCTCCGACGCTCAAGTCAGTTTCCGGCACTCCGAAATTTTCTGAGAGAAATTCCTAGAGAGAGAAGCTCTCAAAAATAGAGGAATTGTAGAGAGATAATAAGTTCAGAAAAATGTGCATTTGTCAACTTACCTTGAGCAACGTTCCGGAGGGTTTATATAGGAGTCGGAATGGGCCATTATGGAACCCAGATAATAGGCCTAAACGATGGGCTACACTAATGGGCTTACTGTAATGGGCCCATGTAATGGGATACGGTAATGGGCTTACCGTATGGGCCCGTATAGTAGGATACAGTAATGGGCTTACTGTAATAGGCTCAACTAATGGGATACAGTAATGGGCTTACTGTAATGGGCCCAGATAATGGGATACAGTAATGGGCTTACTGTAATAGGCCCAGCTAATGGGATACAGTAATGGGCTTACTGTAATGGGCCCAGATAATGGGATACAGTAATGGGCCCAGATAATGAGATACAGTAATGGGCTTACTGTAATAGGCCCAGATAGTGGGATACGGTAATAATAATTGAGCTGGGCTGGGTCATTGTGGGATCCAGATAATGGGCCCAGATAATGGACCACAGTAATGGGCTTACTGTGTTAGAGACAACTAGGCCCAATATTATTATTGCCATAACAGTAGTCCCCCCAGGCCCAAGTTGACCAATGGGTCGACGTAAGGACTATTTAGTTATTTCTGGGCTAAAAATTAAATGTGTCAGGGGGCCAGCCCAAATATGTGATTTATTAAACCCTAAGTTGGTGCTCTATATAAGACACAAGTATTGGGGAGTAGGGTTTACTCAAAAATAGGAGAGAGCACCCGGGAGGCGAGCAGTACAAGTGACCCCAGCAAACAGGACTCTCCAACCTGAACCCGGATTTTCCAACCGCCACAAGTAAGTACTTTTCACTTGTGTATACACTTTAGAATGCATGGATTAGGCTTAAAATTTTTGTGTTTATTATTGTCTTGCGTGAGAACATGTCAATGCTTGCACATATGTTCCCTTTGCGAATTTATGTATGAGAGAAGAGGAAACATGCAAGTGTATTCGGTTGTGTTGGAAGAAGAAATTCAGGGGTGTTCAGGTGTGATGGAGGGAAGAAATTTGATTGGGTGAGCTGCCATGCATGCGAGGGCTGCCCTGGGCGCGCAGCGGGCTCGCGGGAATGAGCGGGTTCGTGTGTGCTCGGGTGTGCAGCCCTTGTGTGTGCGTGGGAGCTCCTGCTGCGCCCAGCGCACGCGGTCGAGCTCCCGCAGCGCCCAGGGCGCGCGGGCGAGCTCCAGCAGCGCCCAGGGCGCGCGGGCGAGCTCCCGCAGCGCCCAGGGCGCGCGGGCGAGCTCACGCAGCGCGCAGCGCACGCGGGCGAGCTCACGCAGCGCGCAGCGCAAGCGGGCGAGCTCCCGCAGCGCCCAGCGCACGCGGGCGAGCCGCTGCGCCTCTTGCACGTGCGAGCGAGCTAGCGTGTCCCCTGGTGCTCGGGGGCGAGCTCCCGAGACGCCGAGGGCGCCTGGGTGGCGAGGTCCGGCGACGGGTTGGTGCTGCATGCTGCATGCAGCGTTTGAAAAGTCCAAGGGCTTTCTTGGAAAAATTTAAATAAGTGCAGGGGCGTGCCTGCAATTTTCGAATTTTCATTTTATAATTTCGGGGGTGCTAGTATAAAATTTCAAACCTTTTACTTAAAAATTGCGGGGGTGTTTGTGAAAAGTTTCGAAACTTCATTTTATTTTGCGGGGGTGTTCCCGCGAATTTTCAAACTTCAAAAATTATTTCTCCGCGGGGGTGTTTCTGAAAATTTTTCAAACTTAAATAATTTTTTCTCTGCGGGGGGTTTTCTGCGAATTTTTCAAACTTAAATAATTTTTTCTCCGCGGGGGGTTTTCTGCGAATTTTCAAACTTAAATAATTTTTTCTCCGCGTGGGTGTTTCTGCGAATTTTTAAACTTAAATAATTTTTTCTCCGCGGGGGTGTTTCCGCGAATTTTTAAACTTAAATAATTTTTTCTCCACGGAGGTGTTTCCGCGGATTTTTAAACTTAAATAATTTTTTCTCCGCGGGGGTGTTTCCGCGGATCCGCGGGCGTGATCCCGCGGATTTTTCAGACTTGAATAATTTTTCTTCCGCGGGCGTACTTCCGCGGGTCCGTGGGTGTGCTTCTGCGGACTTTCAAGCTTTAATAATTTTTCCTCCGCGGGTGTGCTTCCGCGGACTTTCAAACTTGAATAAACTTTCCTCCGCGGGCGTTCTTCCGCGGATTTTCAAGTTTCAATATTTTTTCTTCCGCGGGTGTGCTTCCGCGGACATTCCAACTTTGAATACTTTATCCTCCGCGGGTGTGCTCCCGCGGACTCTCGATACAGTCCCCCAGCAATTTTTTTTTTTTTTTTACTCACCTCTTCCTTCCCTCAGTAGACTTGGTTTGATGACTAACGACCCCTCTTTGACTGTGCAGATGGCTAGAGTCAAAACCACTGTAAGGTTGATACGGGGGGAACCGAGTCATCAAACCCAGTCTTCCAGGGACAAGGATCCGGCGACCAACCGTAATGAAGTTAACGAATTTTATCAAAACTTCTTGGGTCCGGATCGGGAGTTGGGACAAAATTCTGTCAACCATGAGGTGATAGACACTGAAGGGGACAGCGACTGGTCGTCCTCTGCTACCTCGGATAGCGAACCGGAGGCCGAAAAGTGGTGGGAGGCGGACCATATTGATAACCAGCTTCCAGAAGACCGATTAAAGACATATAGAGCCCATTTCCTTATCCCCGCTTCAGTCATCCTGTTTCTTCCAAGGAAGGGTGATCGGTGGAGTAAGCCACCCCGCGGTGTCATTGGTTTAAGCTTAGAGCTATTGAGAGCTGGTCTCCGGGTGCCTTTTGATAACTACGTTCGCCGTATACTCGATGCTATGGGCATCGCTCCTACCCAACTGTCGGCCAATGGGTGGAGGCTTCTGATAGCTTTTCAAAGTTTATTCAGAAGCGCCGGCCTTGGCGACCCTACCACCAATCATGTTAAGCACATATTTGCCATTCACCCGCCGAATGGAGAGAAGACGGGTTACTATTATATATCCCAGCGAGGGAAGACGGATGACCCCAACCGCCTTTTTGGCATTCCTTCCCATGTGAAAGAATGGAAGTTTAAGCAATTCTGGTGTGGTGGCGGTTGGAAGTATCAGGAAGGTGCTCGTCCAAAGGGGGAGAAGTTGAAGATTAGGAGGCATTTTGGTGTTTGTGGTACCATATTATAATGGCTCCTTATCTGACTTTGTTATGACCACTCTTGATCGACTGACATTATTTTCTGTTTTTGTTGCAGCTCCTTGGACCAAGCGTCCGCTGTTGTCTCAAAAAGAGAGGGACGACTTGCAAGTGGTGCTCAAGCTACCCGTGGATGCGAAGAACGTGAATAACCTCACTGATCGGGAGCAGTTGGCCCGTCTTGGCTTATCACCTCCCATTCCTCCGGAAGGTAAGCTGGGTCATTACTTTTCGATCTTACTTCATCAAACATGTGCTTGCAGTCTTACCAGTTTTATTTTCGTGCAGGACTATTCCCATTACATCCTACCAAGAAGCGGTTTGCTCAACTCGTAGCCAAGATGCCACTTAAGCCTTTCACTCATGACAAACCTATTTCATCCCAGAAGAAGCGGAGTGGCAGTCCTCCAATTCTCAGGCCTCCGAAGAGGAGAGCTAGTAGTCACAAGGAGGCTCCTGTACGGAAGCCAGTTCCTGAAAGGTCTGCCTCCGTTCAACCTGCGGGTGAAGTGGCAACCTCCCAGCCTACTGGGAGCCGTTTACCTTCAGCCACTCAGCTACCCAAGCGCTTTACTTTTGACAGTACGGGCTTTCAGGGCGGCTTAACATGTGGAGACTACCTTCAGGAGTTGTCTCAAAATGCTGCACGCCTCATGCCTACCAATGTCTTTCCAGGAGATGTAAGACTCTCATACTTTGATGCGATTGCCGTCGGGATGGGCATCATCCTTCAGGTTAGGCTTCATTGAAACCCTCTCTTCCTTTTTTCTTTATACTTTGACAGTCATGCCTTAACTCCTTCCCTCTCCTTGCCTTCCTTTCTGTAGGCGACAGGACCCTTGGCTCAAGGGGAGTCTACCAATACCAACCTCCTCAAGGAAGTAAACCTTCTCACTTCCGAGGTTGACGACTGGAAGGCGAAGCATCTAGTCTGCCTTGACAACTTAACCGAGACGGAAAGTAGAATGGCAGAGATGAAGGAACAGATTGGTAGGCTGAAGGCTGACTTGTCCGAGGCCAAGAAGGAGGCAGCTATCCAGCGTAAAAGGGCCAATGATTTTAGCCAAGAACTTCGAGAGAGAGCTACTGCTGAGCAGGGTAGGATAGGCAAAGCAGTGGCTCGCTTCCGTAGGGGTCGCATCTACCAGCAAGCTATGGAACGCTCCTACATTGAGGGAGTCAATGGGGTGCGTAGATGGTTCCATGACCGCCATCCAGAGATTGATCAGTCACCCATAGCTGAGGAGTTAAACTTGGTGGAAGAGCCTATCCCTACAGCGAACCCCGATCCCGAGCAATTCCGCCGCCTCATCCTTAAAGATGAGGATTATGAGTCGACATTGGACACGGCAGCTTGGGAGGCCAAGCAAGGCGACTCTACCTCACCGTCTTCAGACGAAGAAGGAGGTGATGAGGCCACTTCTTAGGGATAATTGGAATTCTTCCAAGTAGGTAGATGCTTATTCATAGGAATAACCATATCACGGCTGCTCTCCAGGCCTTGATTTTACCTTTTACTGTCTTTACTTTCGATTCAATGTACTAGTTGAGGATGTGTGGCATCCCTCAACCAATTTTCAAATAATAAGAACACTAAAATTTTTTTTTCTCTGGTGTTGTATTCTTTTACTTGTTCCATCTCATTGCAATTTGGTTATACGTGTGCTTTAAGGAGGTGCAGTCACAAGAATTCTGAATAATCTGAGCACTTTATTAATAACCTCTTTATTGGTCTCCCTATGGGAGTTGTTACACATGCATAAGCTCCTGGGCGGAGTCACTGCATATAGAGAGGCGTGCGCATAACTCCTGGGCGGAGTTAATACATATAGAGAGAGGTTACAAGTAGTATTTCTTTGAGTGCTCGAGATTCCACGGACGAGGGAGCAACCTCCATCCGTGGTGACCAGTCCGTAGGTGCCTGGTCGGGCGACTGCTTTGACTCGATAACAACCCTCTTAATTAAGCCATAATGCTTCGTCAATGGGTTCTCGACTATTTTGTGGCACTTGACCGCCTAGTTTATGACCACGGGAGGTTCTCCTCGGATTGTTAACAACTTATGTGCCTTCTCTTTAAAGGCCATATTGTAGCACTCTCGGGAGGCTCGCTGTTCACCCCTAACTTCTCCTACACCAGTCGGTGTTGGAAATTTTAGGACATGATGATAAACACCCATCACGGCCTTGAAGTCATAGAGTGACGGCCGACCAAGGATGGCATTATACACTCCCGGATGGTCTACCACGAGAAAGTTTACCATCCTGGTTGTTTGCAGGGAACCTTCTCCCAAGGTCACTGGTAACGGAATCATTCCTTCAGGAATGACTTTTCCTCCAGTGAATCCTATCAGGGAAGTCTGGATGCCTCTCATATCTTTACGGTTAAGACCCAACTGATCAAATGCATCCAGTGTCAGTATGTCAGCCGAGCTCCCGTTGTCAATCAACACTCTTCGTAGCCTTTTATTGGCCACTATCACTGTGAGGACCAAGGCATCACAATGTGGGTAATGGATGCCCTGCGCATCTTGCGATGAGAAGGAGATAACGTCATGACTTCCTACATTGGTGGAAGAGGCTGTCAGGTTGACCTCGTGGTGAGTGAGGTCGTTTCTTGCTTGCCTGACCAGATGCTTTCGGGCTTGGGAGCTCAAACCGGCCACTAGTCCCCCAAAAGATTGTGGCTACTTCTTCCAACGGCTCCTTCCCTTTGTCATTTTTGTTGGATGACTCAGGGGGCCGATAAATATATTCCTGCAGCTGGCCATCCTTGATGAGACTCTCGATCTGTCTCCTCAATTCGAAGCAGTCGGCAGTATTATGACCATGGGCCTGGTGAAAGTGACAATACTTTCTCTTATCCCTTGTTTTTGGATTTGTCCGTAAGGGAGCAGGTTCTTTCAGGAGGCCTTTATCCTTGATTTCCTTAAGGATATCCTGCTGTGGCATGGTAAGCAACGTAAATGTACGGTGCTCCTCCTGAGGTTGATCATGATGCTCTTGACGGGGTCGGTTGGATGACCCTTGTAACAGGAAGTGATCATTTCGGATTGTGTTACGTGCAGAGTGTTGGTCCGAAACTGATTTACGATTTTTATCATGAGGCGTTCCTCTATGATTATCGTACGGTCTTCTATCTGTACGCGAGGAATTGGGTACCACCGGAGTTTGCCCAGGGTAATTGGCCTGAAAGATTTCCTCTGCATCAGCATGGCTAGAAACCCTTGTTAATGCTTCTTGGTACGTACATGGGAGGTTGACGGAGAATTCCCATGCTAGAGGGAGCTCCCCCCTGATTCCTTGAACCAAGCCTTGCATGGCGTAACCATCATGAAATAGGTCAACTCGTGAAACCTCCCGCTGATATCTATTCAAGAACGCACGAAGGGTTTCATTGCGACCCTGCTTGATTGAAAGAAGGCTCTGCGCTGGTCGACTCCGCGTTTTCATATTGTTGAAATGTGTGAGAAAACTGCGGGCAAGTTCATCAAAGCTGGAGATGGATGCAGCTAGTAGCCTTCTATACCATTGCCTAGCTGATCCTCCAAGGGTGAGAGAAAAGGTTCTGCACATGATTCCCCCTGAGACCCCTTGTATCTCCATATGCGAAACAAAAGAGTCTAAATGCTCTCTGGGGTCTGTCGTCCCTTGATAAGGCTCAAGTTGCGGCATCCGGAATCCATGTGGATATCTCTCCCTTAGAATATCCTCAGCAAATGGTGATTCCCATTGTGGACGACCATCTTCTTCACCTCCTGAACGTTTAATCAGCTTCTCCAGTTTATGGATTTTTTCATCCATTTCTCGTTTGAACTCCGCATAATGATTGTCTGATGTCCCCTCCTCCGAGACATGCATTGAGGAATCATCTGGGCGATGATTTTTAACTCTGGGTGGTGGACTGGGGCGATTTCTTTTTAACCGATAATTACCTCCTGGAGCGTAAGGGCCATGATAAGAATAAGCGGGCTGGTCAACATGACTTCCCCTTGGTACATGTTCAACACTCGTATGGTGCCTCTTGTTCAGGGAGTGTCGAAGGTCCACTGCTGCTAGCTGTTGTTCAGATACAATGTGTGAGGGAGGGGGAATCTGTGGGCGACCATACCCCCCTTGAACAACAGGATGGGGAGGATTTGGTTGAATTTCCTGATGGCGAGGCAATCCCGTAGTCTGGGCGACTAAATCAGGACGTCTACCAACATCTGTCTGGTCATTCGGTTCTACCATGGCACTCATTGGGTTATTCCTAGCGGTGTACGCAGCCTGTTGAGCATTTTGTCCAAATGCTTGGCTAAACACAGTCACCATACGGTTCATCTGTTCACTGAAATTCCGCATGGTATGTTCCATGGCAGTTAATCGATTCGCCTTACCCCTCTTCGGTCTTCTCAGTGGAAGCCGGGGTTGCCTGAGGTTAGGCCCTACCCCAGAGGATATAACTAACGCCCTCCCTGTATCGACTACCCTCCGACGTCGGGGAGGCGCTTCCACCTCAATTTCTTCATCAACCTCTAAGGAGGTCGAGTGTTGAGATTCGTGACTCATGATGTTTTTGAGTACGTTAGGATGAGAGCAACAACTAAAGAGGCTTAGATTGTCGTTCCCACAGACGGCGCCAACTGTTGATGCACGGTTTCCGGACGGCCGGGACGCGGGTCGGGAAGCGGGTCGGAGCTCGGGTGGTACGTCGGGTCCAGTCCTGCGAGCAAAGAAAAACAGTCAGGGGTCCGGCGGTGGTGCCGGCGGTGACCCTCCGACGCTCAAGTCAGTATCCGGCACTCCGGAATTTTCTGAGAGAAATTCCTAGAGAGAGAAGCTCTCAAAAATAGAGGAATTGTAGAGAGATAATAAGTTCAGAAAAATGTGCATTTGTCAACTTACCTTGAGCAACGTTCCGGAGGGTTTATATAGGAGTCGGAATGGGCCATTGTGGAACCCAGATAATAGGCCCAGACGATGGGCTACAGTAATGGGCTTACTGTAATGGGCCCATGTAATGGGATACGGTAATGGGCTTACTGTATGGGCCCGGATAGTAGGATACAGTAATGGGCTTACTGTAATAGGCCCAGCTAATGGGATACAGTAATTGGCTTACTGTAATGGACCCAGATAATGGGATACAGTAATGGGCTTACTGTAATAGGCCCAGCTAATGGGATACAGTAATGGGCTTACTGTAATGGGTCCAGATAATGGGATACAGTAATGGGCTTACTGTAATGGGTCCAGATAGTGGGATACTGTAATAATAATTGAGCTGGGCTGGGTCATTGTAGGACCCAGATAATGGGTCCAGATAATAGACCACAGTAATGGACTTACTGTGTTAGAGACAACTAGGTCCAATATTATTATGGCCATAACAATACTTTATAGATAAGGTAATGAAAGATACTAACATATATAATTGGCATGTCAGCAAGTAATCAACTCACCACTATAAATCGGTATTATTTATTATCTGAAATCTAAGTATCTCGAAAGAGTAGTGCCTGTCAACTCGAGCTCAACGTCTTTTGTGCTTTATATTATCTTTCGATGTGAGCTTAACAGGTTTATTAATATAATAATTTTTTTAGAAAGCTACACTTATTATTGGAGGTTTAAGATTATTAATTAAAAAAAAACCCATTTGGTTATGCTTTTTTTTCTATTATTCTGTTTTCATTCTCAAACGAATATCTCCTATAATGTATAGTATATATTTGTTTAAGTATTTTTATTGAATTGTTTTCTTTAAAAATAAAAATAACTTTCTCTCATCTCTAAACTACTCATTATTTACTTATTTTGTAATTTATTACTTTTTTAATTGCAAAATATTTTGTAATTTAGTATTTAATTATATTAAAATTTAAATATTAAATTTAATTATTTTATAATATTTGAAAATGCCAAAAAATGTTTTTAATTTTTTAACTATAATTTATTTACAATTAAAATATAAAATATACATAACTAAACATATTTTTACACTATTTAATTTTTCGTAAAACGTATTAACATATATTTCTTTCTCACATGAAACTAAATTTTGAAAATAAAAATGCACAATTCATACAAAACGGCCAATATTTTATTAAAAATTAAAATAATCTCTTTAATTTGATTATCTTCTTTTCGGATTAATATCTTGGATCCCAAGATCATCCTAAAAAATGACCTCGGATGCCTAGGCCTTTGTTGTAAAGATTTATGGGGGCGTTGCTTTAATTATAATGGGCCCAAAGACTGATTGAGGTTTAGAATCCTATGCCATGTGGAAATTTGATCCACATTTTTTCCCTCTCTTTTTCTTTTCAGCAAAGGGTGCAATTGCAATCATGCCAATCTTGGGACTTTTCATGATTGTACAGTACAAGTTATCAATGCTCACCACGAGCAAATCGCTATAGAAAAGAGGCACTTGGCACAAGGACGACAATAGGCCGACATCGTGGCCGCTATTGAGAGACATTGACATTGGATTGGACAAATATTAACAAGAAGCGACCCACTTGCATATCGTTATGGGTTTTTAATGGGCCTTCGACTTGCGTGGCCTTCGGAGATTTGGGCCAATTATTTGCCTAGTGTTTATTACACTTCTTCTGTCACTTCATATATTCGTTTCTATTTTTGGAGAAACGTACAAACTGATAAAAAATTGGAAAAACTACAAATGAAAATTGAAAAAATTTAAATTTTTTTGTGAAATAGCGTGAACAAGGGATTCGACGCGTCACACGATCGTATTGATGATAAGAGGAAGAGACAGTGATTGAGATCGAATCTATGTTAACATGATACCTTTTTTTTTTTTTTTCTTTTTTCAGTTTATGCTTTCTATTCTATATGGAGACAATCTTAAAACATCATTGAATTTTAATTTAATTTTAAGTGAAGAAAAAGTATATATTTTTTATCAGTTGCACTATTAAAAGTATTCGTTTTTCATCAATTGCACATATAAAAATGATAGTTTAAATGATAAAAATGATAATTTAAATATAACTTTAATAGTGTGATTGATGAAAAATATATAATCATTTTCTACTTAAAATTAAACCGAAACTTGAAGGTTCTTATTTAATTGTCCCATTCTATATTTGCATACAAAGTAAATATCTTAGTTTTATATCTAAGTGATGCTATTATAAATCTTGATATTAATTCATGACAATCTTATTTAATTATTTAAATTATTTTTACTATTTACCACACAACATGATCTCATTCACCATTTTTAATTAAGATATAAATACAAAGTAAGTAAATCGTCCCAAGAGTTAGCCTGAACCTCTGCTCACAATTTCATGCTCTGTTAAAATTGAAAATATATACATATAATTCTTTTATACAGATATGGTACTGTTTTTCTTCTTTGCTGGAGGAATAGTTGTTCAAGACGGTACATAGAAGGTCAGCCACATGCTACGATTTTGTAACATATGGAGACAATAAGCAACCGGAAACGCAAATTTGTTGACTGCATTGAGTCAAATCTAAACGGTGATGGAAGCTGTCAGTGCTGAGCAGGCAAATTGGTAAACAGTAAGAGCGATCAAATAGAAGAAAACTAGATATATATTTACCCCAATCTAATTAATAACGTTTAATACATCAAAGTTTCTGGGGTCCATCCAAAATGGTACCCAATTGGAGGGCAAGCAAATTTGAGACCAGAAATCAAAATAATAATTGTGATGCATGTGGGCGCTATCAGGACGGACAATACGGACGGGGTGGATGTTGACGAGTGGGTTCCATATTTCTTAAATACGGGAACTCTTCTCCGCTCCCAATTTTGCTACATATTGCTTGTTACATGAACGCATTCAAGTTTCGAAGTTATTCAATAATTGCTTATCGGCTGTCAGTTAAAGGTTTCAAATAGGGTTGATCTTAATATCACTTCTGTCGATCGGATTGCACACCTAGGCCCCGTTCGGTTGCATTAAAAACGGTGGGAAAGAAAAATTTCCTGAAAAGAATCTCATTTCCTTCGTTTAGTTTGATTAAAAGCGGAAGAAAAATGGATTACCAACGATCATATTTCCTAAAACTTAAATAATTAAGGTTTCTCTCAATTCTATCCTAGAAGGAAAACTTGGTTTTATAGTAAATAATTTATTAAATTACTTAAAGGTTTGTTTATTTATGTATTCTTAAAACCGTTTTGAAAACACATATTTATAAAAGCATTTAAATCAATATCAATCATTTATCATTTTCAAAATTTAGAAAAATTTAAAACTAACCACATATTTTTATCAAAATTTTTTAATTTTGTAAATTTTTAAAAAAGCAAAATTTATATTTTTTGAAAATTAAAAATATTACAAAATTGAAAAAATTATTTCAAACTGGCGTTGCCGACTCCCGCTAGCACATTCACGTCTAGTATCACCGCTCATACTAACGTGATCATTAATTGATCCTCCACTCATCCATGATTGTTTTATTGACGTGGAATGCACTGTTAGACATTAAAGAAGAAGTTTAGAGGTGGATTCAGCAAGTCGATCCACTGCGTGTAGCAAAACAATGACTGATTCGTCAATGAAAGTTGGACGGCAAGATAGCTCGCAAGACGAAGATCACAATTGTGTATGTAATGACCTCCAAGCGCGTCATTTAGTGACCACCGATGGCGAAGAACGGTTTTCAGCCAGAATTTTATTTTTTACAAATTTTGTTAATTTTTAATATATAATTTATATATTAAGTTCTATTATGATTCAATATATATTATTTATTTTTAATGGAAAAAGTAAATATTAACTATATATAAAATAAATATAATTGTTTATGATAACAAATATTCCCATAAATTTGTCTATATTTTATAATAATTTTATTTAATAAATAATAAAATTACCTAATAAAACTTGATTATAATTTAATATGTTCTTAAAAAATTTTATATTAATTTAATAACATAAATATTAACATAATGAAGTTATTTAGTTTTAATTAATTTATACTAAAACTTTATATTTAATAATGAATATCATATATTTAAATTTTGGATATTTATATTCGATTAATTTATGAATGATTCATAACCATCCATAATTTTATTGTCAAACCAAGTAAAAAACGTCCTCCTAACCCTTTCCTTTCCTTCATTTTTTTCTTTTCCCCCCATTTTTCATTTCTTGCAATCGAACACGCCTTAGTTCTTCAATAGTTTTATCATAGTTAACCTAGCGCTATCAATCTAAGGCTTTGGACTTTGGAACAGAGAAAGGACGGACCTAGCATTTTATCATAGGAACGCCTTTAGTATTTTAATGTTTATAATTTATTTGATAATTAAAAAATAAGAGAAAATATTAAATAAATACATATAGATAGGCAAGGATATAATAAATCGTAACACAACAAAACAAAATACAAGATGTTAAATGCTAATATTCGATAATTAATGTTAATGGTTTTCTTTGCTTGATGTCAACTCAAAAGTGTGTGTATGTGTGTATCATGTTATTCAAAAATACAACAAAAGAAGGAAATAAAATCAAAAGCCTCTCCAACATTTTTTTTAATGATATTTACTTTTTTTCAATTAATAAAAGGAAAAAATAAACAGAGAGACATATTATGAATATAAAAAAGAGTTAGTTGTTATTGTTAATAAGGAATTCTTCAAATTTATACTTTTGATTGATTTTTTCAAACGATAAAAGAATATAAAGCGAAACATATAATTTACGTCAAGCTAAATACATAAAAAAATAAAAATTATAATTCTATTCATCAATATAATATAAATTTAATTAAAATATTACATGAACATGCATTCTGGTACAGATAACACGTTTGTGAGGGGGAAGTCTAAGAGCCAAGCATCTCAAGTAGTAAGTAAAAAAGGCAAAACCTGTTTGAGGTGATGCACGACCGTGATACACATTGTATCTCATGCTCTGTTCTTTCTTGTTTCTTAAACGCCATTTTCTATTTTCGGAGTACAGAATTCTTGCAAAACGTGTTCTTTTCTGTTTTTGTAATATGTTTTCACAAAACATTGTTTTTAACATTTTCGGAGTTCAAATTCATCCCTCCCTAAATCTTCTCTCTCTGTTTTCGTCTTCTATTTTCTTCTTCTCTCTCCATTTTATATTTTTGTTTCTAAAATTTGATGTCAATGATTCATTTTCAAACACATATCTTGTTTTTGTTTTCAAAATTTCAGCTCAAGAATTCATTTCCAAACACATATTCTTAAACCCATTTCCAAATTTGCATTTTACGAATTCATTTTCAAACGCATATCCTTTACTTAAAATACATTCTCTAAATCATAGAAATTCATTTTTCAAATCATTTTGAAAATAAAAACACATGAAACAAAAAATAACACAATATGAGTTATCGTAAATCAACGTCCAATAGTTGCGAGGGGCCTTGTGTTATAATGAGAATTAGGCTCTTCATCTAATAAGGTACTTTTTTTGATAACATCATTGATATAATGAGGTGATACATATATGCAATGATGATTAAAATATGAAGGTCATTTCTTTAATATTTTAGATTTTTAAATTTTTTTAATTGAAAATTGTAAGACAGAATAATATAAGTGATATTTTAAAATTTTATGTTATTAAGATTGTGAACCACTTGTACATATCGAACATACTAAATATCAACATACAATTTGGATAAAATATATTTTAGAGTAGTACTTTGGTTTTTAATTCAAGTTGTTCTAAATTCAAATTTTCTAAGTTGTTTTATCAAATAAATTTTTAATTTAATTATCAACAATGATAATGTATAAAAAAATTTTGGTTGAACAGGCCCATTAATACAATAAATTAGATCGTGAATAATTGAGATGATTGATGAGTTGTAATATTAAATACAATCTTTTAATTTTTAATTTTAATCATTAAATTTTGTAAGATCAAAGCTCGAAAATCATCTATCATCACACTGTTTCGAAACGAGCATTTTCTCTTGTTGTTTCCTGTATAGGGTTGGAGTTTGGACTCTTCGAAACTATAACATATGTAAGTGATGAAAGTGTGACGGTGATTCGAGGTCATCTGATTCGTCTCTATCGAGGCAGAGGCCCGGATGACTCGATGAGTGAATATGACCACAGCCTTGGCTGGGGCTCCCCTCAGTAAATGTAGATGAACAATAGGCACATATTTATCACATCAATGTCTCAAATATCAAAGAGTACTTGACAGTTGGAAGAAGATGCCGACCTGGGCTTTGGTTTCAGTCAACCCAAAGTGGTTTCCGGTCAGTGACAGTACCTGTACCACTGGTTCTCTCGTAATTTAACATCAGATCACGTTCGCATATAATCTTTATAAGCCATTCGATGATTATTATTGGATGGCTTGTACGTACTTATTTTAGAAAGGAAAGAGCGTAGTATGCCAAGAGAAGAACAATATCATCGTCATAATCATGTCATGGAAAGCGAAGCTGCAGGTGCAAGGCCAAGGGCAAGGGCAAGAGCAAGGCACCACCACAAGTATCGAGGAGTGAGGAAAAGGCGATGGGGAAAATGGGTTTCAGAAATCCGAGAGCCGAGGAAGAAAACGAGAATCTGGTTAGGCTCTTTCGAGACTCCAGAAATGGCAGCTCGAGCACACGATGCTGCTTGCTTTTTTCTCAAAGGTGACAAAGCTTTGCTGAACTTTCCTGACGAAGTGGAGCAACTTCCCAGACCTCACACACGCACCGCAGAGGACATTCGTGCAGCAGCAGTTGCAGCAAGTAAGGTTAACGTTGTAGCATCATCATCATCATCACCATCACGGGAACATAGTGAGATCAGGAAGGACAGTACAATATCAGACGATGATGATGATGATTTTTGGAGTGAAATTGAGCTGCCAGAGTTGATTAATCTTACTAATAACTGGACTTCTCATGAACACGTCATACGGGTTGATTATGTACCGTAATGGCAGGCTCCATTAATGGAAATTCAGTTTCAGTCTTTCCATCGTGTATAGAGTAATAATAATAATAATAATAATAATAATTAAGAATGCTTTAATTCAATCGGTTGTCTACCGATTATGATGTATTAATAATCAAAACTACTCTTCTCTATCATTAACTAATCGGACTCGGATCATTTGCATAGTTATATTAACTAGTTAAGATTGAAATGACTAAGATAACTATTTCATTTGTACTTTCGGTTCTTTCAATAAATTATCTACTATAATCATTTCCGATCAATCAAAATGATATTATTTTAATTAAGTGAATAAAAAAACCATATATATATATATATATATATATATATATATATATATATATATATATATAAACAAACATAAAAATGTATTAATAATATGTACGGTATGTATCCCATTTAAGATTTTCGTGGTACCAATGTTTTTTCATTAAGATAATCGAAATTAAGGTAAATTATCTTTATTTTGATGATTTTATTTACAATTAGAGGTGATAATTCGTGTTTGTATGATGGATTATAAACTAATAAAATTTTATAATCGTGTCATAATTAACTTACATAAATTAGTTAATTGTTTAACTCATTTATGTATAATATTCTATATATTTATATCAATTAAAATTAGATTAAAAATATAAACAATTATTAGTATAAAAAAATTAAAATCCTTTTAATTTACTATTAGGTTGGTTAATTTATTTCAAAATATAAAATTTTCATATTTATAATATTTATGTTATAAGTCGATAACAATTAATGTCATTAAATGGGTTTGCAAGTTAAAGGTTGACACGATATGTTTTAAGTATTTTTTTTACTATATGAATAGATGTGTTGAACACCCTTAACATAAATTAGATATAATTATTAATCGTATCGAGTATCCTAACATGAATACGGCTAAATTAATAATCGTATCAATACTAATCCGCTAATTTCTTATTATGTTCATGTTATGTTAACTTATCATGTGTCTCATCTGTTATAAGTAAATGATGTTGTTTACTGTTCCTACTCTAGTTAAAAGAAATTCCTTGGCTGAGTTTGTAAATGTAATAAGATATATGAATGTGCAATAGGTACAAAATGCTGTCATGAATTCTCCCAAAAAAAAAAATTCATTATTATGCAAATACACATCTCAATCTTTTTAAGTCCAATCAATGAACCGTTTATGGCCATTAAATTTGAATACAGGCCCAGACTATACAAGGACCACCATCTTTATAGCCCAAAGTAGCAACGCCAAATCCAAATGCATGCATGTAATAGGAAGAAGAAATAGTTTTTTAGCGCAAGTAAAATGATATTATTTCAAACATATATTTAATCAATAATAAAAAAAGAGATAAAAGATTGTATTGGTTATCCTACCAAAGAAACCAATTCTAACTAGTCTTAACATCGTTCAGAATTTGGAAACTTGGAATTGTAAAATGCCCTTATGTATATATTTTCTTTTTCATATCTTAACCCTTTTATACCTTTTGTACTATTTTTCTCCCTTTAATTTTTTTACTCGAATATTAATTTTTATTTTCACTGTTGTCTTCCAACTATCCAATTCTATTTTTGCCCTTAATTATTTACTGTATTCTTGAGAAATAAAATTCATTGGGACAATAGAAAATTATGCTTATATTTAAAATTAAGATTTTAAAATTATGTCAACTAGAATTATGATTTTTTTTAATTTTTGGTTAATATATATTAATTAGGAAGCGTAGAGATAACTTTTCAAGTTTTGAGTAACACAGAATCTAATAGTTGATCAATTTTTGTGTAAGTTCGGATATATTTTTAATTAAAGAATAATACTACATTTATAATTTATTTACAATTAATTTTTCATACAACTTGAGTTAGCAAAATCCTACCGAAGATTTAATTATCCTTATTCGTTTTTGTTTTTTCTTTCTCTAATGAATTTTTACCAACTCAGGTTAAAAAAGTTGTAAATAGGTTATAGGTGTAACATTACTCTTAATTGAAATGGCAAAGTCTTGTTTCTTAATATCAATAATCGTGGCCTTAATTATAGTTACTCATGTTATCCCAAAATTTTTTATTATAACTAAAAAATAAAGTGGTGATGTCAATGTACACCGCTGGGGAGCAAATCAGCTAGTTCAATTTCTGAATTCCACCATGTTTTCGTGATGGTCCCTCCACTTTAACTAACAACAAAATTCTAGCTAGTAGCTCAAGATCAAATTAAAAATGTTTGACTTCCGAGCATACTACTCGAAAATGACAAATATTATGGTTCACGGTTTATTTCAAAAAAACGAAAAAACGAAAAAAATCCTCTCATCTATTAATAACTTATCGATCACAATTCGAGTAAGAATTTATAAAAATTATGCTAAAATTCATATTTATAAAATTAATAAATTTCTTTGTAATTAACAAAACAAACAAATTCAATAGTGTAATATGAGAAATTTATATATACAATCAACTCATACATCTTAATGTAACATTTAGCCAAATAAAAAAATAGTAAATAAAAAAATAATAATAACTCATAATAATTAATATTAGATTCAAATATTAATATTAGATCATTACTTAATAACTTAAACTTTTGAATTAAGTGTTTTCTTAACGTAGTATTATAGCTAACCGTTTCACATCACTCTTGACTATCACATTCTCGGTTACTAACAAATCAATTTTTAATATATATAAATTGTTAATACTTACATTTATTTCTTTTTATTAATTCATTTCCTAGGACTATTGATTACATTTTTGATATTCTTGCAAAAAGATTAGGTAAAAAGGAGTGTTTGTACATTAGTTTATCGTATGGATAGAATCATATGTTCGTATAAGTTCATCCATAAATTTATTATACGTATGGAATATTCTTGTAAGAAAAGGTTTCTCGTGATCACCGGCTACTAAAACATCAACTTTAATATGTAATATATGAATGGTTAATGCTTATTTTTATTACGTCTTCCTTAATTCATTTTTTATGATCGACAGACAATCGTATTTTGCAAAATGATTGAATAAAAATAAGTCCAATAGGGACTCTTTATCTATGAATTTATTGTACGTTATTGACTATATTGATATATTCCTATACGAGGCTTTTCCGCCGATAATAAGATAAACTATAGGGTGGTTTTAACTTTTAATAATGTGCCAATTATTTTTGTTAGGGAAGTTGTCATGGGGATCCATATCAAGCGTACGCCCATGGTAGGACTCCGGTACATGCAACCGCGGCAGGGGAAACTGAGGCTTTTTGTAATGTAGGTATAATTTAACCGACAGTTGCAATGTAGTTTTAGTATGACGACACGGGTGCATGAGAAACACAAGGCAATAAAACAACCGTAAATGTAGTTGTGTTGTGTTAGTTAAGCGGTTGAAACAAAATGAAGAAACAGAGAAATAAATTTGATAACATCGCCGAGTTTTTGTTCCTTACCTAAATAATAAACAGGGCGGCGGGTACTCCAAAACCAAAATTTAAATGATCTCCGCATTGGTAGTTCCTGCTCTTTCACTGACAACCCAAAGTTCCCAGAATGTTTCATCTCTTTTTGGCTATATGTATCCTATCAATCATAACCTATTAGAAAGAGGAAGCAACTGCAGAGACTCGACAGAGGGATATGGCAAGCATCGATTGTGCTAGGTTGCTTACTGGTACTGGAAGCAGAGAACTTAAAACCAACGCTGCCCCTCTTGCTGCTCAGTACAATGGCCTCAGGCCGGTGGAGAACCTGCAACTGACATCAGCAAGGACTAAGCCAAGTGGGTTCATTTCTACTTCAGGTGTGATGAATGATATGGTCCTTTTTGTTTCTTGGTAATTTTTGGCTATGTTCAGTTTCCAATTTTTTGTGTTTTGTTTTCGTGTTTTCTGCGCTGCATATTTTTCAAAGCATTTTACGTTCGATATTAATCGGATATTCTTTTCTAGTCTGTCCAATTTCTGTGCTTGGTCTATTCCGTTGTAGTATTGAAGTTTAATTGTGTTTTTGCTGAGTAAAAGTAGTTTTCTTCTTGTTCATCTCATCCATCACCGTTTATGCTACCTTGTTAAAACTAGTTTAATGTTTGTTTCAGTTTCTGTGGCTCGTAAATATTACTATTGTTGAACTTTCTAAACGGTCCTTAGATTTAGATAGAGAAATTTGAACCTTTTTTTTTTCTTTTGCACCTCTGAAGCTCCAAAATGCAGGAAGATCAGGGCAATGGCTTCCCCCACTGTTTCACCTCCCAAGCGCCAAACAGATCCCAAAAAACGAGTTGTCATTACAGGAATGGGCGTTGTGTCTGTTTTTGGAAGTGACGTTGACACATTCTACAACAAACTTCTTGAGGGAGAGAGTGGGATAAGCCTTATTGATAGATTTGACGCTTCAAACTTCAGTGTCCGCTTCGGCGGTCAGATTCGAGATTTTTCTACTGCAGGCTACATTGATGGGAAGAATGATCGACGTCTTGATGATGTTTGGAGGTATTGCTTAGTTGCAGGCAAGAGGGCCCTTGAAGATGCCAACCTTGGCCCTCAAGTCAGTGAAACTGTAAGTCACAATTAATGTTTTGGTTGCAGAATGTGGCTTCTATTGTTAACTCTGCAATTGTTAGGTCAGGTTATTTAGACTCAGATACTAATGTTAAGTTGCTAAGTTCCTAAAAGTTTAATAAGCTTATTGATTGTGACCTAACAATAACATTTAGCTTCGCCTATTAGTTAGACTAAACACTAACCAGATTCTATATTGGTATGTATATGCTGCAGGTAGACAAAACAAGAATTGGAGTACTGGTGGGATCAGGCATGGGAGGCCTATCAGCTTTTAGCACTGGAGTGGAAGCTCTTTTTCAGAAAGGATATAAGAAAATAACTCCATTTTTCATTCCTTATTCAATCACCAATATGGGTTCAGCATTATTAGCTATAGACACTGGCTTCATGGGACCGAATTACTCCATTTCGACTGCTTGTGCCACTGCAAACTATTGCTTTTATGCAGCTGCAAATCACATTAGACGAGGAGAGGCAGATATCATGGTAGTCGGAGGTACTGAGGCTGCAATTGTACCTATTGGTCTTGGCGGGTTTATTGCTTGCCGAGCTCTGTCCCAGAGAAACGAAGACCCCAAGAAAGCTTCAAGACCATGGGATAAAAATCGTGATGGTTTTGTAATGGGGGAGGGCTCTGGCGTGCTGGTAATCACAAACTCAATCCTGTTAATTTCTAAGATTTTTTCATATGGGAATTAGGATTCTCTCTTGATCTTTTTGCATATCCTTAGTTTTGTTATCATTTTTTAAGTCTTAGAATTTTGTTAGTATATACTAATGGTGTCATTGACAATAGGTTATGGAGAGCTTGGAACATGCAATGAAAAGAGGGGCTAACATCATAGCGGAGTATCTGGGAGGCGCTGTAACTTGTGATGCTCATCACATGACGGATCCTAGATCAGATGGTCTCGGGGTTTCATCATGCATATCCAAGAGTTTGGAAGATGCACGAGTTTCCCCTGAAGAGGCAAGTCTTTGACACAACAGAGACATCAATTTCATTTGTATCATATGCCTTGCCTGCATCTGTGCACATAGATTCTAATTTATGTGAAGATGGCTTAAACTACGACTCACAGGTGAACTATGTGAACGCTCATGCAACATCAACACTAGCGGGGGATCTGGCTGAGGTTAACGCTATCAAGAAGGTCTTTAAGAACACATCCGAGATAAAGATGAATGGAACTAAGGTGAGAACCTTGTTAGCTAATTCCGATTTTCCAAATATATGAAATCTCAATAATCAAATTAGCTCTTGGTTTTTGGCAAGATGTTAACCAGTGATTTGCATTGAAGAATAGTAAATGATTGATATATGTTGTTCCCAATTGCTGGTTTCAGTCGATGATTGGACATGGGCTTGGTGCTGCTGGTGGATTGGAAGCTATAGCAACCATAAAAGCAATCACCACTGGTTGGGTACACCCAACCATTAACCAAGATGTACTATCTCTCAGCTCTAAATTTCTCTGATTCAAACTATAGTGTCTCTACCGAGAAAACTACTATATCTTTCCTAATGCATTTCATGTGAAATTTTACTTTCTCTGGCAGAACTTGGAGTCTCAGGTTACAATTGACACTGTTCCAAACGTGAAGAAGCAGCACGAAGTTAATGTTGGTATGTGATCTCGTTCTAATTAAGCTCCATATATCTGTTTTTAATTTCTAGAATACTAAAATTTCAAATGGGAATTTGCTGACCTAGACTAGACAATCAACCAAATTTTTCCCTTGACTCTTTTCACTTGATTATGTCTTACCGCCTCCTATCATTGAAATAATAGTAATAGTCTTTAACAACATATTCTTTATCTTGATTCATTTTTCTGCAGCTATCTCGAATTCATTCGGCTTTGGTGGTCACAATTCAGTTGTGGTTTTTGCACCATTCAAACCATAAACAAAACTGAGGCCAAGCAGTCTTCTATTTCCTCTTTCCTTCATAAGATCATTGATTATCAGCCGTTGAAATGGCCTGAAGAATGAGACAGATAAATTGAGCAAACGAATTGTTTATGCTTTGATGAATTTTGAAGGCAATGTAGCTTCTTTTACCAATTTCATTTTAATCTCATCACTGTGTTTGATGACTATAAATTCAGTGTTATTTCAGTGAATAAAAAATTCATGGATATTTTACTTTTAAAATAAACTTGATTAGTGTCCTTCATTGGCATTATAAATGATGCAAAGAATATCTGGTATTTTTTATTGCTGATTATATACATAATATCATGTTTTCAAAGCACATTGGAGTTAATATAGGGATGAGATGGATCAATCATGGGTCCCCAAAGGGTAGCCTAGTCGGCTGAGGGGCTTTGGACACAGCGCATTCATGTAATGCCAATTTTTTTGATGATACTTGCTCATGTTTTGGCTCTTCCGCTGCAGAAAAGTCATATACATTAAACCTTTAACATTCTCTTGTTAAGTTCTTTTCAATCTCTTTATAGCTTTCAAAAAAGCTTGATTAATGTTTCTGCTTTGCACCTTCCGATTGAGACCAGCCCTCTTATTACTCAATAATCAATAATTAATCAAAGACTTTTCCAGGAGAATATATAGGATTCAGTCCTTTTGAAAATTATTACCTTAATCACGAACTTTCTGATTATGCCAAACCAAATGTCAAAGCTAAAACGTATATATCCTCTTCTGGAATCACTGTATTGTTTTGCATCAATAGTACTTTCTGTTCAATCATGGCTTTATTTATTATTATTATTATTATTATTTTGGGTTTAAACTAAATTAAACTAATAGAAGAGAAAATCAAAGATATCCCAAAAAATCTTTCCTACATTTATGGTGGATGCATCATGTGACTGGACTAACGTGGTACATCTGTCCAATGGAA
Source organism: Boswellia sacra (assembly GCA_013180625.2). Taxonomy (NCBI): domain Eukaryota; kingdom Viridiplantae; phylum Streptophyta; class Magnoliopsida; order Sapindales; family Burseraceae; genus Boswellia; species Boswellia sacra. Next base: position 798,423 of record SNVD02006955.1, on the reverse strand, counting down.
AACTAAAAAATCTTTCCTACAACTTGTTTATCTCTTTTTTTCAGCTTTTCATTGAATGGATACATCATATTATTCCAGTCACGTGATACATCCACTGCAAGAAAGTTTTTTTCCTTTCAATAAGGAATGTTGCATCACCATGATTGCATTTTCAAAGAATACCGTAAAGTTTTATATGGAAGGAAAATTGTCAAATGAATCAGAGAGAGAGAGACAGATGCCTTGCATTATTGGCAGGCTTTTGGTTTGATGTGGCAGGGCAAGCCGACCCCTTGCAACTTGCCAGACACATTATATTCCTCATCCAAGAATCCCTGTCCAAAAAAAAAAAAAAAATTCTGACTAGGTAAGTTGTTTCTCCCAGACTGCTACCCCTCAAGGTTCTATTTGTAGATACTGTTAAGCACTAGATTAAACTAATGTAGCTTTTACAATTACGCCGACATTAAAGTAATTCAATTCAACCCACTTGCTTGATGTTGAAGCTGAAGCTGATGCTGATTACTGTACTAGGTAACTTGATGCTGACATTAACAAACTTGCTTACTGCATTACATTGTCTCTTAACCCTTATTTTTGTATTAAATAATTAGAGTAGATTAGGCCATCATTAGCCGAAACTGCTTTTTCAATTCTTTTCTCAACCTCAAAGCCCACATTGTTTGGGCCCTTGGAGCATATGGCATCATGAGCTTATGCTAAAGCAAACACAATTTAGTTTTGTTTATTTGAAGGAATATGCCACTTGAAGATCCTAAACTTGTCCTTCCACTTCATTAATTTACTTAAAAAATAACGTGCCATGATGTAACTTCCATCTAACTTTCAACTTCTTGCTGTACCTTACTTTGTCTTTTAATCTCTCTTTCTTGCATTCTTCACTTTGACTTGAGCTGTGAAAAGCTTAATTGTAAACGTTTCTATCAAACTGAAAGTGGGGCTTGATTTGTTGTTCGTAAAACATTCATTTTTGTCAGAAAGAACAGCTCTTATACTACTACTTGAATACCAAACCAGAAGATTAAATATAGGAAAGCTCAGGGTAAATGCTAAGTGGGGTTGTCGTATTGTAGAGATCAAAATTTAAAGCCAAAAATCAGAACGAGTGGATGATATTGATACGTATAGATATAGGATTCTGGTGTTGTATAAATCAAAACAGGAGATTCGATTCTAGTGGGAGGACCCACAACACAACTAAATGGCCTCATAGAAATCATCATCATGAACAGCAAGAAATTGTATAATAGCAGCCTTCATTCAATTTTGATTAGTAGCAGTATTGATGGTCTCTGGTAGTTATGGAACAACAAAATGAAAATGCTTAGAATAGTTACCAGCGGGCAGAAGCGACCTCACTTCACCAATGTTATTTAGAGTCTATGACATTTTACTAACAGGTTCAATGTACGTGGTTGAGCTTGGGAAATTAGTCTTCTTCTGAGTAATAATGTCATCTATCCCAATTTGACCAGAAGATTATCTTAATTAATTATGGTTCAACGACTAATCATGCTTAATCTTCTATTGTTGGTGGGTAAGCTAACATCAAACACTACACCCTCGCCCTCGCGTGGTGCGAATAAAGAGAAAATAAGCATTGCATTTCCCCTTCAGCAATCAATAAAATCGATTCATACTGCAAAGCTCTCGATCAATTCAGAAACTTCAAGTGCCCATCTTGAATAAACTATACTTTTTTCGCACAACAATTATTAAGTTTATGATAATTTTTCTTCTTTGGCATGTTTGTGCACCATTTCTTACATCATGGGAATGGCACTCCTCTACATTCTTTAACATCTTAAGTGAAGCAAATGAGCACAGCATTGCTTGTCATGACGGCTCCTCAAGTTGTAATACGTTATTTTGTTACCGCGGCTTAACATTGATGTACAAGGTTCTTTTATTCCACACAAAGATAACACCTTTTCACTCAATCAATTTCGTACCTTATAACGATCGATATAATCGAATCTCATATTATTAAGTACAACTTAGTAATTTTCTTTATAAATATTTAGGTACTGTTCTCTTACGATTTACGCGTGAGTTTTAAGGATGAATTCTACTCATTGTATTTGTTAAATACATGACACCAAGATGTTTTCTAATTATTGGCAGAAATTCTACATCATTTCATAAACTGGACCCTTCGATATTTAGTGCATGCAGGTTCAGTTTAGCAGTTCTCTGTGGAATCACATCTTTCTCCATAATGATGTATATGACAATTGTTATGGCTATTAATTAATCATCCATTTATTCGGTGCCCCATTGACCTAATTTAAGCACTAAAAACATTGCCAATAGGGTTTTGATTGACCAATCACAGAATAGTAACATGGATTTTGACTTGATTAGTGGCATGCTATTCAGTTTGACCAATCTCTTGGTGTTTGCATGACTAGTTGAATATTATATACATTTTGAGAGGTAAATAATTCGGAGGGATCTTGTTTGGTAAACTATTGCTCAAATGAATTTGATGATATTTTACTGTATCTCATAAATCAAACATCTCCCATTACTAATGCTGGAGTAAGCTCCAAATTAAACTAATACAAAATCACTCGATCGCATAAAAGAAGACAAGAGAAATGAGGTGTTTAGGGCCCAAATAAGCGTGCCATCCCTCTAGTGGTCACTTACACACAGGATTCTGTGTCCTTTTCCTCTTGATTCAGATGACCAAAAAAGAGAGAAAAGCAGAAGAAATGAGGGCCAGGCAAAAGTCCACTGGGTCTCAAAGATTTTTGGATTTAGAGTGGGAACAAGTCCAGATCCAAACCGAATTATCAAATCCAACGGTTGGGATTGACCCAGATCGGGTCAAAAGAAAGTCAAAGCCTATACTACATATGGGGGCCAAAATCCCACTCAACCCACCCTTGGACATATGCTTACATGGCAGCAAAGCAATTGAAGGGTAAACTCCACTCATAAAGCTTATGTTAAACATTTGGAAATTGAATATAAGCCCATGATTGTCTTCACATGAACTCCAAGTTGCTCGTTTTTAATGTCAAGAAAGGTACCCACCTAAGCACAAATTATTCGTTCTAGTACAACTCCTAAGGTACCCTACGGAACATTAAGCAATGCTAATTGCACAATCCTAGGTGGGTGAAAAGGGTGAGTGGCTGAACTGTCAATTTGTGGGGTCTCTCAACTTTCTTCATTTTTCTAATTGGTCCAGGCTAAGGGCAGCCATGGAACACCAACCAAATTGGTCTTCACATGGGTTGAACATACAATATTAATACTTCTCCAATCAAAGTAAACACCTCTCTCTCTCTCACGCATATACACAAACACTTTTGATTGCAATATTATATAACACTAATTGTTGTTGTCTTTAGCTCTCTAGTGACGACAGTAAAAGAAGCATCCCTTATTTGAGGGGCTGGTGGGCGATTCCGCGGCATGTCCCTTTTCAACACTGTAGACTGGATCCAGAGCAACCTAAGTCTAACCTACACGATCGCCACCTGCTCTGCTCCTGAGGTCACCGGTCCACTCATCCGTATTTTGATAATTATATACCAATTTCTTAAATAGTATAATTAAATCTGCATCCATATCTTAAATTTTTACATTATTTATTTTATTCTATATTTTCTTAATTTATATAAATTATTTGAGACTGGCTCCAAGTATTAAGTTAGCTAAAATTGGGATAATACTAAAGTTTGATATAATATTAATAAAAAAATAGTTTCGTATTTGTATCATTTTGATGCTTTAGATTTACATATTTATATCATTTAGATCCAATTGATTAATTCTTTTTGCTCTTAACACAAACTAAATTATAATTGAATAATTATTTATGATGAAATTAAAATCAGTGTTATCCCATACTTGTTGGATATCTATATCTAATTGACGAAAAATATCTTTTATCTGTTTGTAAAAAAACAAATATAATTAGTCAACTGGATTTAGATGATACAAATACGTATATTTTAAGATAATAAATGATATAAATACGAAATTATATTTCTGATTGGTATTATATCATATCTTATGGATAGCGTATGTTATCGCTCTTTATGAAATTTATACTGTATTATTTTATATAATTTTGATCGTGATACGAAAGGGATGTACATTCCGAGAGCATGTGATTGTATTGTGAACGAAGAATATAACTCCTCACAGGAAGCAAAGGTCACTTATTACCATAAAGAACTGTTCAATTATCATGACAATGAAGTTTAATGTTAAACAAATGTAACATGATGGTCAATTATGCACAGGACAGGCATACAAAACACAAACTCAAACTCTGATTGGTTTGTCCTCATTCTCTAATTAAAAGCCTAAAAAGGTTTAACATCAAACCTACGATGCTTATCCACACATCTCAACCCAATTAACAAAGCCCTGCTGATGTGGACTCGACAATCTCTCCTCCTCTCCTTGTTGCTCTTCCAAAAGTTGTGTACTCGCATTAAGACAAATTTCACGTCACATTACTTTTGCTTTCATGCTAGCAATAATCAACGTTTAAGAAATTAATATTAATTAACTTATTCAGTGCTGTTTAGGTAACTTATTTGTTACTGAATTATTAATATTATTTTTTTTTATTATTGAGTCTGTGGGTGAGATGTAACAAGATCTTTATATTTATATGAATAGTTGGTAAGATATATCTACTAAATACGATATCAAATATCATAAAGGTTTTGACCCTCTTCGTCGAGCATCAATAATAGTATGATTTCGAGAATAAATTTAAGCTTGTTTGTTGGGTGTGAGGAGAAGATGAACATGGCAGCAAGAAGGAGTAGGAGTAGTAGTGAAGATACATAATGCCATTGCTAAAAGATATTCTTGAATTAAAATAAGTAATCAAGAAGACCACATAGAATGGTGTGGAAGGCATCTATGATATAATAGGATAATATCCAGGCAATAAGTTGCTTATTGTGTTAAAAGATGCAAAATATGAATAGAAACTGTTCATTATTTTATCTAAAGTTGGATTTAAACAAATCCTGTCTTCCCTTTTTTTCTTGTCCTTCCAAACACAGTCTAAATTAGCAGGAAAATTGATTCTAAATTCAGAAGTCTAAACCTATCTTAAATATAGAATTTTATTTAATAATCAGAATAACTTTTATTATAGTGTTAAACTATAGATTATGTATAAATCAACTTCTATAATCTGATATAACAATTTACAGAAAAAATTTACTAAAAAACGAAAAAAATAGAAAAGTTAAATCTCTAAAAAGATTTTGATATGTAAATTATCGTATTAAGTTCAAAAGTTTAGATCATATATCAATTATAACTCTAACATTATTGTAATTTTTATTTCTTCGAACATTGTATTACAAAATCACATTTGAAAGTAAAACAACTCAAAGCTGCTGCCCATTTTATTATGGTTGGCGTTCAATTTTTGATAGAAAATGAAACGTACAATGAAAATAACACATTTAGAAATTTATTTGTACAGGTTTGAATGATAACTTAAGATAACTCGACCGACATGGCACGTGGACCCGAGCTGCAACAACCTAACCACGTGTAAACTGCTATTTGGCAAATTCGCCGACGTGTATAAGAAACCATATCAAAAGTTACACATCATTAAATTCCCACGTGTCATGTAGGCCCCACGTCAAATGGCATACTCCGTAGTTATCAACTCGACCCGGGGTTAAGCTGAAAATCATCAACTCGTAAAAAATAAAAAAGACCCTAAAATTCTGCCGGGTTAACTCGAGCCAACCCTGTTGCCTGCTTCGAAGCAGACAACGAAAGAGACGGCAACTAACGGTAACGCTCAAAATAACCTGACGGCATCCGTTACCCCCCGCTTCACGCATCCCGATACGGCTGCACCAACAAAGGGAAAAATTATAAATTTTTTATTGTTCCAACGCCGTTATCAAACGCGAGTCTCACCTCTCCGTTACTCGTAACTGTAAACTCAACCGGTCCCTGCAGTTAAATGATAACCAGAGTTAGTTCAGTTGAGCGTTACAACACAACACAACACAAAAAACAATACAGTGAAAAAGCAGACAAAAGCAACAAAGTCGCGTAATATAAGACGCGCGCAAAGCGGTTTTTGCTGGATTCTCTGTAACGGCGTTTTGGTGGTGGGATTCTTCATCAGGTTCACAGAGAGAGAGAGAGAGAGAGAGAGAGAGAGAGATAGCGGTTTTGCGAGCTGTGGAGGTGGTTTTGTAACGGTTGAGTGGTTTTCAGTTGGCGTTTCGGATCTGACGATCGTTACAGATTGAGAGTGTGCGTGAAGGAATCCAAGAAGTTGGAGAGTTCGATATAATATCTTATTTATTGCTTGTTGCTAATCGATACAGATATTAATCGTAATTATTGAGGTTTAGTATTGCAGTGATTATGCATATATAACGACCTAAATTTGGATATATATATATATATATAGAGAGAGAGAGAGAGAGAGAGAGGGAGAGAGAGAGAGAGAGTGTGTGTGTGTGTGTGTGTCTGTGTTGTGTGTGTGATTGTGTGATTGGTATTTGTTTGTTTGACTGCTGGTCTGTTTCGGTTTGCTTTATTCATGGCGAATCGGGTCGGGTCGTTTTCACAGCCAATTAATACTTCAGGTGAAATTGAAATTGAAATTGACCGTTTGATTTTGAATTTTCCTGGAAAATTTCGTTACTTATTTTCTGTTCTGTTTGGCTCAGATGATATGTACACGGAGCTATGGAAGGCTTGTGCAGGTCCACTGGTGGACGTGCCGAAGGTTGGAGAGAGAGTCTTTTATTTTCCACAAGGACACATGGAACAGGTAAGTTTTTGTTTGTGTTTTCAATTTTTTTTTTTTAATTGAAACGTTTATTTTAGATCAGACTTGCTGTTTGTTTCTTGGGAAATGGAAGGTTTTCTGGAGGGAAAAAGCTAGTTGTACTTGTAGTAAAAGTTTTCTGGTTATGGAGACGGTTTGATTTTTTATGGGAATTTTAAATATTTCTATTTTTGGATTGGGTGTGTAGCTAGAGGCATCGACAAATCCGGAACCGAATCAGAGAATTCCGTTGTTTCATCTTCCTTCGAAGATTCTATGTCGTGTTATTAACATTAACCTACTGGTATTTTTTCTCTTCGTCATTTCTTTTGATTTTTGATTTGGTTTCTATTTGGTTGCTGAGAAAACAAGCAAGAAAGTACTTAAACCGATCTATTTTTTTTCTAGTTATGGTTTCTGTTTTCATATTTTCTCAAAGACCAAAGTGGACCAACGAATTATATTGATGGGTGGGTTGATTTAAGTAAAACTGACTTGATTCTTCTATTTATAGGCCGAGCAGGAAACAGATGAGGTTTATGCACAGATTACTTTGCTTCCCGATTCAAATGTAAGAATCTAATTGGGTTGCTTTCTAATTTTAGTGTTTTCTGTTTTTAGGTTGCAAAGAGTTCATATACGTTTCTTTGTCTTTTCTTTTCAGAGTTACTGATTTTGATTTGACAAAAATATATATACTTATATGTGTAGCAAGATGAACCTTCAAGTCCTGATTCGTGCCCTGCTGAAACAACAAGGCCAACAGTTCACTCCTTCTGTAAAGTTTTAACTGCCTCTGATACAAGCACCCATGGTGGTTTTTCTGTTCTCCGGAAACATGCTACTGAATGTCTTCCTCCACTGGTAATTTTATTTTTGATTTTCTTTTTAAAATCGAAATAGATGCATTTATTGAGCTGATTGCATATTTTCTTCAGGACATGAATCAGTCGACTCCTACTCAGGAATTAGTTGCCAAAGATCTCCATGGGTATGAGTGGCGATTTAAGCATATTTTCAGGGGTAATGAATTGCATGCTTGAAACCTGATTCTTGTTTTTACTGTTGGCTTATTTAATTTTTTGAATTTAAGGATCTTTTCAGTAATTATTAGTGTGGCCTAACCGGTCCATGTGGAGTCGAACCCACTTGAAAAATCAATAAGTAATCTGATTGACCTTCACTCATGTTCCTGTAAATCTGTTATTGAATGAACAGGTCAACCCAGGAGACATTTGCTTACCACCGGATGGAGTACATTTGTTACTTCCAAGAGATTAGTTGCTGGGGATACCTTTGTATTCTTGAGGTATATGTTTTTTCTTTGTCTTATCTCCTTTTAATGATTTTTTGTTGATTTCCAGTTATCATATGGATATTGTTTGTACAGGGGGGAGAATGGGGACTTGTGTGTTGGAGTAAGACGGCTTTCTCATCAACAGAGCAGCATGCCTTCATCTGTGATTTCAAGCCAGAGCATGCACCTAGGAGTGCTTGCTACTGCATCTCATGCTGTTGCAACCCAAACCCTCTTTGTTGTGTATTATAAGCCAAGGTATTAAATGTCAGCTGCTTCTAAATTGAACTGCAAAGTTGTTTTTGTCAAACACCCACTGAAAGTTATTTTGGTTTAATTATCAGAACCAGTCAGTTCATCATCAGTTTGAACAAGTATTTAGAGGCTGTTAGCAATAAATTTGCAGTTGGCATGAGATTCAAGATGAGATTTGAGGGGGAGGACTCTCCTGAGAGAAGGTAATAGAATTCCATTGTTGAGTATGCAAACTTGTTTGTTGTTCACGGTTTTTGTTTTCTAGTTTTTATATATTTTTTTTAATAGAAACTTCTTGCACATGTTTTGGATGATTAGGTTCTCAGGCACGATCGTTGGGGTTGAAGACTTCTCTCCTCAATGGAAAGAATCAAAATGGCGATCACTAAAAGTAATTTCTTAGACTGACACACTATTCAACCCACCTTGAAGAAATATGTTTTTCCCCCCTCTCAAATTATGGCTATATCATTATTTTTATTCTGTTTCCTAGGTCCAATGGGATGAACCCGCATCTATTGCTAGACCTGATAGGGTTTCACCTTGGGAGATAGAACCATTTGTGGCTTCAGTACCATCTAACCTGGCTCAACCAGTTTCAATGAAGAACAAAAGGCCTCGACCACCTATTGAAATTCCATCTATTGGTAAGATATATATCTTTTGGTACTGGATGAGTTCATTATGTCTAAAATACTTCTTGTGCGGTTATGGATTTGACTCCAACTGCATCAGCTCCGATGGAGTTCTGGATTAAGACAGTCCTATGATCTAATGCTAATGACCGTTTCTGCAGAAGGCAGACGGAGTGATAATCATGTTGCATGGCATCACAACAAAACTGATTTTAGCAGCAATAGCAATTCCTTGTCAAGAACTCAGACTGATGGGGACTGGCTAACTTCTCCCCATGTCAGTTTCTCTCAGCATCTGTTTCAGGATGCTGTGGATGACAATAAAAATGCCTCCACTTGGCCAGGTCTCTCTGGCTATTCAACTCCAAACTCATCAAAGCTCAACAGCGAGCCAGTGCTTGACCGAGTTGAGATGGGGAGGAAAAATGAGACAGCTGCTAGCTGCCGACTGTTTGGTATTGAGCTCATGAATCATTCTGTGAGCCCTACTACAGTGGAGAAAGCACCTGCTTCTTGTGTCACCACAGAAGGACACGTTCGTGGTACTCTATTAACAGTTGATTCAGATCAGAAATCTGATCTTTCAAAGAATTTTAAAGAGAAGAAACATGAACAGTCACAGGTATCACCAAAAGAGATTCAGAGCAGGCAAAGTTGTTCTACATCTACCAGAAGTCGCACCAAGGTACAAAAATTTTTATTTGATAGGTATTAAATATGTTTATTTTATCATTATGCGTTCTTTAGCTGGTTTCTGAAAACAAATTTCTGGTTTTGGTGTTCGAATATGCCAAAAGGTTCAAATGCAGGGAGTTGCTGTTGGTCGGGCAGTGGACTTGACCATGTTGGAAGGGTATGATCAGCTTATAGATGAGCTGGAGGAGATGTTTGACATAAGGGGACAACTTCGCACACGGAATAAGTGGGAGATTGTCTATACTGATGACGAAGGTGATATGATGCTTGTAGGCGATGATCCATGGCTGTAAGTGTCCTTTTGCTGCTAAAAGCAGTTGGAGATTCTTCAAATTATCTATTTGTAAGTTTAATGACCGTCCCCTTTTCCTTTTTCTTGATTTTGCTGTGATGCAGTGAATTCCGAAACATGGTGAAAAGAATTTTCATTTGTTCGAGCCAAGATGTAAAGAAGATGAGTTTAGGAAGCAAACTTCCTACTTCCTGCATAGATGGTGAAGGGATTGCACTAAGCTCAGATTCAGCTGAAAATTGATGATGGGACCCTTTCTTTGTCATTTTTCCCGTTTTGTATTTCCCTTTTGTCTTTTTGATGTTGTTGTTGTTGTTGTTGTTGTTATTGTTGTTGATGTTTGTGAAAAGTAGGGTGGTTTGAAGCATAATATTCCAAGGAGGAGAAGGTGGCTAATCAGTAGCTCGTTTTTTAGAGCTAACAATCATAAGCAAGACTGAAAGAAAACTGACTGGGCTTGAAGGAACAAAAGTTCATTAATGCATTAGCGGAAGTTAGATGAACTGTAGGACTGTAGCATATGTGAATATAAATATATTGTGGTGGGTGAGGGAGTAGTGGGTCTGGGGATGGGTTTGAGATTTCTGTTTCTTGTGCTTGTAAATATTAATGTCAATCTTGGTCTTCGGTGAACTGATAATTAAGTCCTTTTTTTGCTGTAATGGCGTGATGAATTAAATCAATGATTGGGCTAATTCGTTCTTGGAATCAACTTTGTTTTGAAAATGAATGATGTTAATCTTATAAATTTTGTATACAAAGTATTGTATACAGACTGATGTGTCGTAAGATGGTTGGAGTAGTGGATATATAAAATTAATTCATTTAATAAAGAATAATGGAATGTGAATATATAAATGGTGTGATATCAGTTTGTATGCGTAAATTTGTATTGAGATTTTGTAAGAGTAGCATTTTTAAAAAATAAGATGGCAAATAAATTATGTTGTTTAAATTATTGGTTTATCAAATTTTCTGTAACCCTTGAAAGATGGTGTAATTTAAGATCCATTTATTTTTAAATTAAGCTTCATTATCTTTTATATTAATGATATAATTGTTTTATATATTAAAAATAATAATTAGAAAAGTTATTATGTTTCTCTTCTGCAATACCGAAGTCGTGTTAATGTTACTCTATTAAGTTTCTCTAAAGCCCTTGTTTTTGTAAACAAATTTAATGAAAATCATTCCTTTGCCAAACGGAGATAGAATTTCTGTAAATCTAAAGCTCGAACTGTTTGTTTCCCTCGTTTTATTGGTTTATTTGGCTCTCCCTCGTACTTGGTGGATCTCCTGCAGAAGTTTTTAGCAAAAAATGACCCAAAAAAAAAAAATCAAAAAAGCAATTCACTGGCAACAAAATTAAAAAAGTAATAATAAGTTACTGCAAAACGATCTATAGGCGACTTCAGATTTTCTATTGCTCATATGAGAACCAATTGATTCAATTCAACCAACTTTCTCCAAAGGTAAGCAGATTTCAATGGGAAGAGAAGAAAATTTTTTGAAATCTAGTGTATAACATTAATATATTTATTTTTTATTTGTAATTTTCTCCTTATTTAAATTAAAAAAAGGGCTTATTTTTTAAGATAAATGGTAGTGAGCTCAAAATGCCAAACACTCTTAACTCGAGCAAGCAAAGACAAAAATGAAAATCTTTTCGTTTGAGGCGTTGATGCCATCTGAATTGGCTAAAATGAAACAGGAGGCCAGCACCGTAATTCAAAGTTCAAACTAGGTGGGCCTTAATGCTCTACAGCTTCCATTCTTGCTCCATGACTCTAAATGCAGTAATGCACTTCACGAAGCTATGAACTCAAGCCATGCCTTGCCTTTGAACGAGGGTTCCACAAATCGGGTTAAATTTAATCCCAATTTTCATTGTTTTATTCATAACGTAATTAAAACATAGAAGGATTTCATTAATTATATTTTTTATCACAACCTTTTTTTTAATATATTCTAAAAATTATCTAAAGCCTTTCTTATAGCCTATTGAAGAGCAAACGTCCTAGCTAGATATAAAATAATAATAATAATTTCCAAAATTCATAGAAAAATTTTAATTTGTTACTGTAGCCATAGCCAAGTTTGATCATACTTAATATCTTTTTGTTATTAGATAAAAAGTAAAAACACTACAATCAAGGGTTAAATATATAATATATAATAAGAAAATATATATTGATTGATTAATATAAATCATATAAAAGAAAGGAATAAAAGATACTTATAATATAAATCATAAATATGTCACTTAATAATTCATAATTATCATTTATATAAATATGAACAAGTTATAGGGTTAAAGTATAGAATTATAACTTATTTCAATGTAAATTTACATTATATCTCGTTTACATTTTTTACTGGAGGGGTCAATATGCAAAATTTCAATACATAATATCATAAAAAGAGCTTTTCTATCACCATTAAGGATCTATAGTTTGGGCTGAAGGACCTTGGGTCCCCTCAGGCCCAAAAATAGGTCGGCCACCACCAGTGCCATCACTTATTGAATGCCCATGATCATCAGTATTTATTTTATGAACAACTTATATCAGTATTTTTATTCATTTGATGTAACGTCAATTTTGTATATAAATTTTATACAAACTTCATAAGTATAGTATTATTGTTATGTATATATATTCACATGATGTAGTTATAACAAATGTAAAGTCTGCAGAGCAAGAGATCATGACAATTCGCAAGATTACTAAACTTGATCGCGATATCTAGTTTCAGAGCGAGGCAGCCAATTTCAACTAATTAATAAGATGTTTCTTGGCGTAATTAAGTAATCATCCTTAGCATATATCTAACTTTGTATATATAAAACTAGAGTTCTTGAGATTCCCATAGAAACCAATTATAAATTAAATATCCAATTGTTGATGAGGAAAGGCATGCATGATGCATACTTTTGTTAGGAAAAGATTTAAACTTTGATGTGTATATATATGTATATGTTAAAATTACAGCATATGGCGTCTAAGCTGCCTGCTTTGGTTCTGGGTCATATTCATATATATAAATGAGAGTAGCCTGAGTAGTCATGCACGTGATTGACTATAAAGCTAGCAATTTGGAGATCGTGACAATGGAGATATATAAAGCTTTGGTTGATAGCACTCCTGTTCATTCATGCATGTGCATATCCTTCGAATATTTATCAGAAAATCAAGAGAAAATAATTATCAATATCTTCATATTCCAAGAAATTCCAAAAAGATTCCACTTTCATGTTGATAAACTTTATTACTCTTATTTTGTCACTTTCATGATGATATGATCCAATCAACCCATCGCAACCATGATACTTTAGGGGACGCCAACTTTGACACAAAATCAATTATATATATATATACAGTCAAATTGGAAATCCCAATTTTAACGGAACGAGTACCGTCGATCAATGATTTGTGGAAAAATATGGGTCGATGGCAGTACGTCAACACACTACATGCATCTTCAGTTAATTAAGTTTTATTAATGTAAAGTTCAGTTAATGAGGATGTTTTACGTCTTTGTAAATGCAATTATTTGGGATTTTTGTGATCTCACTTTTTTCTTATTATATTATAAAATTCGATAGATTGAATCTTCATTGTCTTGGGAAATTGACTAATTGTCCTAGTTAGTTTGTACTACATGCAACTTGTATATTATTAATTAATTAACTAGCTAGATAACACTGGCTAATTGCTAAAAGCTAGCCATCTGTTTTGAATTGAATACGGAAATCGAAATGGAAAATTGTTCCTTGACCAAGTGAGAATTGAAAAAAACACTCAATGTTCAATAATTTGCAGCTCAGAATAATTTCCTTCTGTCATTTACAGCTTAGATATATAAGAATATAACAAAAACAATTTGTATAAAACTCAGCACCCATATGGTTGGTGTTAGCTCTCCGTTATATACAGGTTCAAGTAAAACGAACTCCTGAAATTGTAGAAGTGCAGATGACAAATATACCAGACACAAGATTGGATTCAAAACTCAAAAAATATACCACAAACAAAAATTTGAATGAAGTTTATCCATCCGGTTCCAGCTCTGTAATTTGTGAAGGAAGTTTATCCATCTGGTTCCAGCTCTGTAGTTTGAACGAAGTTTATCTATCTGGTTCCAGCTCTGTCATAACACAATCCTTATAAAGTTTAAATGGAGGTCTTTACAATCCAATAGCTAGCAGCATATTTGATGGTTACAAATAGAATGGGTGCTGTCCTATAACTAACTAAGGTTGGCATGGCAGCATTTGATTAAGAAACTATTAACTGAATTCTTGACTAATTACATCCGGATATAACTAACTCTACACTTGTAAGGCTGACATGAAACAGCATACGTGGCTTATTGCTTTCCACTCATCATCAGTAACAGGAATAATTCTGTGGTACAGCCGCTGTACTACAGCAGACGACCTAGATCGCATCGTATAGGCGTCTCACACTGATGTGGTGCATACATGACGCCTCCTGATTGCATCTGCTGCAGTGCAACGGTTGTACCATAAATTTACTCTAGCAATAGACAAGGCAAATGGAGAGTAGTTGTATGGCAAACACCTTTCCAGCTCATATCAATGCTCAAAGCTCACAGCTTCTCTAGTGACTATTCATCAGAGACCATGACTTCATTAATTTTCATATTAGTTTTGGTTTGTGTTTAATTTGCTTTTACCATAATTGGCACTTCTAGAAATTGTTGTTTTTCTTGCAAAACGTCTTTGTTTATGTATATAAAGTCCATGCATGCATATCATTATATATATTTATAGAGAATTAAGACACTTGATCCCTTTGCACATGCAATGCTGGCATTTACTGTGATGCAGGACCTGAATTATTGTTTCTGATGATGAATACGGCATCTTTCTGGACCTCAGAAATTGACGCACGCATGCAACACTCCACTACGGGTTGTCTTATGGTCCAGCAGCTGTATATATAGTTGCAGCTTTTACGATTTTTTTTTTTTTTTTTCCTTCATTTACGAGATGAGGACGATTTTTTACGCAAAATAACGTTTCGAAAACTGGACTAATCACTTGTGAAAGCTGGCACTACTCCATTCCATGTATGATAATGTGTTATGTAATATATGTCTTAATTTTACTGGTACTTGTCCAATCTTATATTGACTTGCTTAGCCTTCAAAAATTAGCTAGGTTACGTATACAAATCATCAAAGAAGAGCTTTAATTTAGATTATCGATCAGCATACAGCTTTTTCCGAAAATAATATATATATTATCTGTTTAACCTTTTTACTTTTTTTTTTTTAATATTTATGAGTTTGCATATAAGGTTTATAAGTTAATCTTATTTCATCTTATAAGGCTGAAAATTTATTTCATCCAAATTATATAAATAAAATAGTACTTTGTTACTAAATATTTGTGAATAGTTAATCAAATTCATAAATTCTATTAGATATTTTTTCTCTGTAAAACAAAAGAGATTTTTTTCGTTTACTACAATTGTTATACCTTGGCTACCTCCATTTCCATTTGACGTGAATAACATTAGGCACATATATCACGAAATAATATATGTTAATTATAAAACTCATAATTTTGTATTATTATAGAAATTATTGATTAATTTAATAATTATTATAATAAGATAATACAGTTTTCAAGACTTAAATGTAACCAATGGACCAGTAACTAATACATAAAGTTGACCATGGCCATCCATACGATACGGCATTGAGATGCCGAAATAGCTAGCAAACAATTCACGATTATAAATAAATAAATAAATAAATAAAAGCTTTGGTCAATTATTAATAATCAATAATACTATATTTATAAAATTTATATTCAAAAATTTATTTACAAAATTGATATGACATCATATGAATAAAATGATAAATATAAAAAATTAATATAATAAATAATGATGAGTCATGTGTCATTGAATAAATAGTATCACATCAATTTTATACAAAAATTTATGTAAAGATTTTGTAAATATAATGTTGCTCAAATGCTATATATACTTCTACTTCTCATATCATTCCATCCCGTGGGTGTGATATAGCTAGGCGTAGCACCAACAAGAAAATGGGAAGCCTGAGAGAGCGAGGGCGCACCACTGCCACCACCCGTGCTCCTCCTCCCCCTGCTCCTCCTCTTAACACCACTCACCCCCTCCGCCGCACCGGCTTGAACCGCTTCTTTGCCGCTGTTTACACCTGTGCCATCTTAGCTCTTGTCTATCACCATGTTCAAACACTTGTCCACGACTGCACAACCCTAACCTCTTTCTCTGTAACACTCACTTTGTTACTCTCAGATATCGTTCTCGCCTTCATGTGGGCGAACGCGCAGGCCTTTCGTATGCGTCCGATTCATCGTAAAGAGTACCCTGAAAACCTCGCACAAGTCATGAAAACAAGTGACTTTCCTGCTTTGGATGTGTTTATATGCACCGCGGATCCGTATAAAGAACCTCCGATAAATGTTGTGAATACAGCTTTGTCAGTGATGGGTTATGATTATCCACCCGAGAAGATTTCGATTTATGTATCGGACGATGGAGGTTCGGCGCTCACTCTCTTCGCTTTCATGGAGGCAGCTAAGTTTGCAAGCCACTGGTTACCTTTTTGCAGGAAGAACAATATCATGGAGAGGAGCCCAGATGTGTATTTCGCTTCAAATAATATTTCTTGGTGCGCTGAGACTGAGAAGATAAAGGTAATTAAAATATTCTTCTCATGTTAATTAATTATTAGTCATATTAATTATAGAATGAGAGCTAGAGTACTACTTTTAGTCATCAACAAGTACTGCTTTTAGTCATTTTTTATTCTATATATAGCAAATAATGGTATGGTTTCGCGAGTAGGTGATCAGTAAATTATGAACTGTATATAGTTAACATCAGGAAATTAACTGGTCAGCTCCTTAATGAATAGAAATTAAAATTGGGCAGAAGAACAAATGCTAATCAACTTAGGTGATTGATTATAGTACTTTTTAAAGATGTTTTCTCGGCTTTAATTTAAAGTAATAAACGACAATTGATCTCGTCACATGGAGGCCATATCATAGCTGGCTAGCTAGTTGCAGAGCTAGACAAATTGTGATAAACGAGTGAGCGCAAGCACCTGTCCAAGAATAAAACATGTATGATGTAACTTGGCTCAGGCTCTTATGTTGCTGAATATTTTAGAATGACGTAATAGTAATTGTAATAGATATCGACATTTGACAAGTTGGCCACAAACACCAATAATAATGAAGCTTTGATTGATGGAAACGATAAGCATGGAGATGGTAACTTGCATTTCCCCAGCTGTCGAGCAATTATCTCTCGTCTTTTTCTGTGAGTCTAGTATACTCCGTATAGAATTTACCAGAATGTCGACACCGTTAACGTCGATATGTCCGAGTGGTTAAGGAGACAGACTTGAAATCTGTTGGGCTTCGCCCGCGCAGGTTCGAACCCTGCTGTCGACGTATATTTTTCGTTTATAATCTCCGTCTTCATTGCAGTAGTCAATTTACATACACGGGCATTGCAGTCCGAACATATATTTTCGAATTTGCATACATTTTACAGTAGTCAATTTGCATACATGGGCACTGCAGTCCAACCAGATATTATCAAATTTGCATACATGAGCATTGGGCTGTTGAAATCTCAACAAATTCTCGATCAATGTGACTCAACGTTATCTACAGCCGACTGGCTCCAAACGATCAAGGCCGAAACTCACGAATGATGGCTTTTCTACCATTTACTCTACAGTGCTTACTTGTGTTGAATATTATGAATTATGAAAAGCTTTACGGAAGACGTCTTTTGACACAATATTTTGATATAAAACTAAATATAGATTTTTAGTAGTTGAGATGATTAATAAGTCGATAATATTAAACATAACTTATTAACTTTTAATAGTGATTTCGTATTGTTAATAGTCATAAATTTTTATCAATAAATTGTGTTAAAAAATATATATATTAATTACAGATTTTAACCATTACTGTTAATGATCAACTTCACAAAAATTTAATCACTTCTAATTCTTGATCATGTTACAGATGATGTACGAAAGCATGAAAGTGAGGGTTGAGAATGTTGTTGACACTGGACGAGTTAGTGATGAGTACATAACTGGAGATGAAGAGCGCGAGGCGTTGAATAAGTGGACTGATGGATTTACCCGCCAAGATCATCCCACTGTAATTCAGGTTTAGATTCAACTTCTCTTCTTTGATCTTTGAAGTACGCTCACATAATCACATTATTTCCAAGTGCAAGTCCAACTTTTTTGACGTACGACATTGAATCATGGGCAGGTTTTATTAGAGAATAGCAAAGATAGAGACATCACAGGCCATTCGATGCCCAGTCTCATCTACGTTTCCAGGCAAAAAAGCAAGACTTCACCCCACCATTTCAAAGGCGGTGCCCTTAACGTCCTGGTCTGCTGCCTGCCTCATAATTAACCACAGATGCAAACAAACAATACATATAAATATTTACCGATTAGCAATTATATTTTCTTACACTAAAGGTTCTTGCAGCTCCGAGTATCAGCTACTATGACCAACGCGCCTATAATCTTGACGCTAGATTGTGACATGTGCTCCAATGATCCCCAAACACCTCTACGCGTGCTATGCTATGTATGTGACCCTGCAATTCGGCCCACCTTAGCCTATGTTCAGTTCCCTCAGCGTTTTCGTGGACTCAACAAGAGTGATATATATGCTTGTGAGGTTAAAAGATTGTTTGAAATTAACTTTCTGGGTCTTGATGGGTTGATTGGTGCCAATCATGTTGGGACTGGAGCCTTTTTCTGTCGACGCTCACTTTTTGGTGATCCATCAACTTTGATCTCACCTGAAATCCCTGAACTCCATCCGAATCACGTTGTGGATAAACCAATTAAGTCTCCATCCATTTTGTCATTGGCACACCATGTTGCAGGTTGCAACTATGAGAACCAAACCAAGTGGGGATCCAAGGTTAGGCCATTTATTAATTCTTTCAGGTTTAATTTCTTCTATCACTATTTAAAAATTACAATTTCTCCGTTATTTAAAGATTCTTTCGTAAATGGGCAGATGGGCTTTAGATATGGCTCCTTGGTTGAGGACTACTACACAGGATATCGGCAGCACTGTGAGGGATGGAGGTCCGTATTTTGCCATCCTGAAAGGCCAGCATTTTACGGGGATTCACCCATTGCTATCATTGATATGCTCAATCAAAACAAACGATGGGCCATTGGCCTCCTTGAGGTTGCCTTTTCGAAATACAGTACTTTGACTTACGGTATCCAGTGTATAGGGCTTAGCAGCCTAGGCTATGCGCATTATTCATTCTGGCCTCTTTGGGCGATACCCGCCACCGTGTACGCATTCCTGCCCCAGCTAGCTCTCCTGAATGGAGTTAGTATCTTTCCTAAGGTATTAATCAATATCATTATCTATATCTGCACTTGTTAATATATGCATTAACTTTTAATTCTCTGCTGGTAACTATGAATTAATCAGATAGTTCAGATTTGAAATTGAATGCATTTTCTATGTCATTTTGTTTGAAAATCTCATAGCTTTAACCCGATCGATCTAACATACATATACATATAGATATGCATAGAGTTGATAATCTCATCACTTGTAAGGAACTTAAGCGAGGCTATGGTGATGAGTGTAGTTGCCGATCAATTGCAAAATAGATTTGATGTGTGCGGTTGAAGCGCACGCTGCAAAATAGACAAAGAGAACATTACTCTCAATCTCAATGTCCTTATATTCAGGGACGTAGCCAGAAATTTGTTCTAGGAGGGACAAAAGCTACTTAGATCTGTATGGGTGGTTTTGAAAATTTTTAAACTTACAGAGGTGCCTAATTTAATATATAGAGAGTTTGTAAATAAGTATTAAATATATGGGGTTTTATTGGAACTTGTCAAAAATTTCCAAAATCTGAGAATGTGCGACTAAGAATTTGTCAAAAATTTTCTGAGATTGAGAACGCCTGCCTACTCTTGCCCCTTTTTGGCTCCCTTCTATGCTTATAATGAATTTAATAGGCTATTTACTTATTTATGTTGAGGAGGAGACTTCTCCGTGATCTAAAGATTAAAATAACCATTACACTGTAGGTGTACCATGTACATCTCATTAGACTATGCACACCTTTTCTGATGAAAATACTAGATTTGAGAATAAACCAACGTGACTCATTAGCTTATGATGGTTACATGAATGAGTTTGTACATATGCTTTCTATAATATTTGATATTAGCTACGATTAATTCAATTTACCTTAAAATGATAGAATGATTATTCTACGTTGTCAGATGCGAGGAAAAAATACAACACCATTGTCAAATTTTGATGACTTATTATTAGCTAAATTAAAAATGACTTGCAGGTTTCAGAACCATGGTTTGCCTTGTACTCGTTTCTCTTCATCGGGGCTTATGGACAAGATTTCCTAGAATTTATATTAGAAGGATCGACCTTCGGAAGATGGTGGAATGATCAGAGAATATGGATGATAAGGGGACTCACATGTTTCCTTTTTGGATTCGCTGAATACTTGCTCAAGTGCATGGGCATTTCCGCATCAGGTTTCAATGTGACCAGCAAAGTACTTGAAGATGAACAAAGCAAGAGATATGATCAAGGAATCTTTGAGTTTGGAGTACCATCGCCGATGTTTGTCCCACTGACCACAGCAGCAATAATTAACTTGTTCTCATTTTTAAGGGGAATATTAGAGATTATCAGTGGCAGCAACAAGGATGGACTATTGGCGCAGATGTTATTAGCAGGTTTTCTAATGGTGAATTGCTGGCCAATTTATGAAGCCATGGTGTTGAGAAGTGACAAAGGAAAAATGCCTACCAAAATCACAGTTATCTCAACATTCATAGCATCTGCTCTTTACACAGCATCTTCTCTCGTTTTCAACTGATAGTTATTGTTGATTAAATGGTCTTACTTGTTTCAATTATCTTCGTATTTCTAAAAATTTATATTTGATATTGTTATCAGCTCTGCTGTGTGACAGTGATTCCATATATGAAACATTTTGTTGCTTCCTGTGTGACATTCAGGGATGCTCGTAAATATCCTTCCCAACTTTCATAGAAAATAAAGAGAAAATTTAAATCTTTTCGTATTCATGTGCCAAGAAATTTTAGAAGATTTTGACTTTATAAATTGATAAATATTATTACTCATAATTTTGTCACTTGTTTGTATATAAATATATTAACTTTTTGGCGAATACTTTCATTATCATCTCATTTGTATCTCATTTTTTATAATAATATGATTAATAATTATGAAAAATATTTTAATAAAAATATTACACACATTAATTATATATTAATAGTACAAAATTGGGACTCAATAAATACTCTCGAGTTTTAGCTTAATATCATACCTCGAGAATGACTATACGTTTTTAATCAATCACGCCCGTGAACTTGTATAAAAATTATCATTTTCACCCATAAAATTGTCTTTTTTAGGGGTATTATTGATGAAATATGAACAACTTCAGGAATGTGATTGATGATATACACAGTCATTCTTTGATTCAAATTATCAAAATTCGAAAGCACTTACTTAAATTATCTCTTTTAAAATTTACATGTTAATAAATATTTAAAAATTCACATAAAATAAAATGCTTAAACAATCATAATTTCTCTATTTTACCTTTCAAAAGTTGCAGAATATTATTACTACAATAATACAAATGGGGCCGAGTATCATCCATATCGAGAGGTTCAGAACACTGGTGGCCAGCGCTCATAGAATTTGCTCAATGCTCATTGGTGAGTCGAACCATCACAACTATGAATGGGGTTAACTATGCATCTCTCTGAAAGCGAGCGCCAAATTTGACTTATAAAATATCATAAATAGTTCAATTAGAACACCAAAGTTTAAAGGAACGATTATTGTCCAACGAGGAAAATGGGACGGCAATAACGTCACCATACCCCACCGTACATTCTCAATGAATCCCGTTTCTGTGTCTTGTAGATATGCTATTATTTGGATTTTAATAATCTTACGCGTTTTGCTACAGAACGTATAACAACTCTAAAAAAAAATTATAAATATATTATAAAATTATAAATGAATGAATAGAAGTTGTACGTAAAAAAATTGTAAATAAAAAATATATAAAAATCGTAAATACGATTTTTTTCATTCGTTTACGATTTTTAGACATATATTTACGTTTTTTATTTGCTACAGTATAATTATTGTACGGTACAACAACTATACCATAGTAAAACTCTAATCTTACTCTTTCCTTGTTATTTCAATGAACAGAGTATTAATTCTTACTTTCTTAGATAATTGACAAATTTTCAGAGTTAGTTTGAATTATATGTAACTTATTATATAATTAACTAAATTTATAATCTTAATACTAGAATTACAATCTTCATACGATCTAAACTTTACAATATGGTATGACATTTTATAATAATATTAAAAAGAAAAATCATCATTATTATTCTTTTATTTACAATATATTACTATCATCTCATAAAATTATAATACATTATATTAATTATAGGGGTGTGCATGGTACACCATCACCCGCCCGAACCCGACATACCCGCCATGGTATGGTGGAGGTATGGTAGAGTATAAAAAAAATATAGGGTGTGGTATGGTATAGATTTTCAAAATCTGTCATGGTATGGTATGGTAGGGGGGTATTTTCGAAAATACCCGAAAATACCATACCATACCACACCTTTTTAAAAAAAATAAAAATATGCCACGTGTCAGTATTTAATTGGTTACATAAAATATTTTTGTATGAGTGTTATAGTTTTTTTTTCTTTGCTTTTTTATTTTCTCAAATTTGTATTAGATTGGAAGTTGAAAAGATTGAAACTTTGTAGAATTTAAAGGTTGGACTTGAAGGTTGGAAGTTGAAACTTTGTGGAAGGATTCGGATATGTAGTTTACTTATTATTTGTGTTGTTATGGACATGTAATTGCTTGAGTGTTCGTGTTGTTATGGAATATGTAGTTACGTGATATTTTTGTATTGTTATAAATATGATGTTACTTGATTATTTGTGTTGTTATAAAATATGTAGTTACTTGATTATTTGTATTGTTAAGGATGTGTAATTGCTTGATTTTTTTATTTAGTACAAATTTTATGAATCATAATATTAAACAATGTCAAAATAAGAACTTAAAGTGTCAAAATCTGGTCAATTTAGTCAACTACCCGAATAATACCATACCATACCCGCCCTTACCCTACCATGCGAAAATGTGGTATGGTATTGTATTAAAAAATGGTATGGTATGGTATAAAAATAAAAAACCCGACATATGTAGGGTATGGGGATGGTATGGCGATACCACACCATACCCTACCATTTGCACACCCTTAATTAATTATATGAAAATAATTGTATGATTAAGTGGTATATGTCTTTAGTCATCAGCATCAAGGTAACATGTCCTAACGATTAAGAAGACAAACTTGATAGCCAAAATTTAAAAAATTCCCTTATTTGCTCATTACTTTTTTTTTTTTTCTCTTTCAGTAAATTTTTGTTACGTAGTAGATTATTATGTTTGTAGAGTTTGAATCATTTGAAAGTTATAGTCTAGCACCACTCTAACCTTAATGAGCAAAAGTTAATAATCTAAAGTTAATAATATGTGTTCAAATGAATACAGAAATGGAAAATTTTTATTTTTTATCTCTTTAACAAGACTTTATTAGTTTTTATATCTTGTTTTGTATTTAATTCCTTTCATTATATATATAAGTAGAGTAATACTACTGTTACAAAGTACTTATATAAACTCACAAATACAAATTGATAGTGACATAATATGATTTAATAAATAAACGCAGTGATTTGATAAATATATATTAATAATATATGACATTAATTAACATGAGTGATGTGACAATTATAGAAGAATGTCTATCAATTTGAATATGTGAGTTTGTATAATTAATTTGTATGAGTAGCATTACTGATAAGAGTAACAATAATGTTAAATTTACTAAATGTGTATACAAAATTGATTTGATATCAAGTTAATAAAAAGATTAATATAAATTGTTAATATAATAAATACTAATCAATTTTGCATAGACTTTTATATATAAATTTGGGATTATATTGAAAAATACCCTTGAATTTTGGTCTAATACGAAGGAGAGAACGAGTTTGTTATTTTAATCAATAACACCCTCAAAGTTGTCCAAAAATAATCATGTAACATTTTCCGTTAGCTTAAGCATTAACTTAGCGGGGCAAAATAGGAATTTCATATCACAATTACTTTTCCTACAGATTCAGAACTCATCTTAACATTGATACATAGTAGCTTCAGAACTTTCAAACGAGTACATCCTTTAGCAAGCCGCATCAAGCACTCCTTTTTGTTGTTGATTAATAATGAGTGAACTAGTAATATTTGAAGAGTCAATGATTACATTAGTGCCAAAAGCTGCAATACAAGGCAAAACATTTGCTCAAATCCAGGTTTTCAAGTTGCTTACAACACTTTCCTCCTATAGCTATGAAAGATCAAAGTTGAACATCACTACCCCGAAAAGAAAAAAATAAGATTAAAAAGAAAACAACAACAGCATAAACTGCCTAAGTTTCAAGATCCAATCACCAACATCACTATGAACACCACCGAAACATACAAGCAATAAAAAAAAAAAAATTAGAGAACATACAAGCAAATTTGGTTGATCATCCATCACAACCCAGAAGAAATTGGAAGCAACAGCCACCATCAACCGCTGCGATCACCAAACATCATCAACGGGCACATCACCTAGAAGAAATTAGAAGCAATAGCCAATAGCTACCATCAACCGCTACAACCACCAACCATCATCAACAACTACAATCACCAACCATCATTAGCAATCGCATCAACAAGCACCTCCACCACCATAACCACCACTGAGCACAACCATGCAGGTTGAACGAACATATTGATTTAGGAGATTTGGGTATTTGGGTTTTGTATTTATTGGAATAAATTGTTGAATCGATTTTGGGTTTTGTATTAATGATGGTAGAAGATGAATGGAAGAACAGAAGTGGAGATGGAGAAGAAGTTAAAGGAATGCAGCTGAAGAGGAAGGAAGAGGAGAGAAAACGATAAAGAATTAAAAAATTTTTGTATTTTATTTGATTAAAATTTATTACTCATTTATTGGGGGTAAAAAAGTATTTTTATAGTTCTCTTGGGATTGGAACTAACGGCTGATTCTTGTTGTAAAACGTTAGGGGGTGCGATTGATTAAAATAATATAGTCATTCTATATTGAACATTAAACCAACCTTTGAGGGTAATTTTTTATCCCATAAAAATTTCATAAGTTTAGTATTACTTTATAGGTAATGATACAAATTGAATTCCAAATTTTGTGACAAATCTATATGAATTTGTTATGCACAATGCTCAACAGAATTGCCATTTATCAATCATTCCATCCTTGATATAGCATAACACGAAGAAAATGGGAAGCCTAAGCGGAAGCACCAGGACCGCCGTCGCCACACATTCTCCTCTCCTTAACACGACTCAACCCGTCCGCCGCACCACCTTGAACCGGTTGTTTGCCGCAGTTTACAGCTGTGGCATCTTAGCTCTTGTGTATTACCATGTTCAAACACTTGTACTCCACTGCACAACCTTGACCTCTTTCTCCGTATCACTCTCTTTGTTACTCTCCGATATCGTTCTCGCCTTCATGTGGGTGAACATTCAGTGCTGTCGTATGCGTCCGATTCATCGCAAAGAGTACCCTGAAAACCTCCCACAAGTCATGAAACCAAGTGACTTCCCTGCTTTGGATGTGTTTGTATGCACCGCCGATCCGTATAAAGAACCTCCAATAAATGTTGTGAATACAGTTTTATCAGTGATGGCTTATGACTATCCAGCCCAGAAGATTTCGGTTTATGTTTCGGACGACGGGGGCTCGGACCTCACTCTCTTCGCTTTCATGGAGGCAGCCAAGTTTGCAAGCCACTGGCTACCATTTTGCAGGAAGAACAATATCATGGAGAGGAGCCCAGATGTATATTTTGCGTCAAATGTTTGTTGGTGCCCTGAGCCTGAGATTGAGAAAATAAAGGTAAGAATAATTTTAAATATTAAAATTTACAATATGTTATCAAACCCTTAAAAATTCAGTGAGGCTAGCTAGATAAACATATATATACACGGCTTGAGTTCAGTCTTTCCTCCAGGACCAGGCACAGCGGCGCGTTGCTGCAAACGCGTGATGATCAGCATGTTCAGCTGTTGGTACCCCATATTCCCTCACGTAAAGGACATGGGGATGGCGACAATAATGTTATTAGAATACAAATCATCGTCATTAGAGATGGTGACTATAATGTTATTAGAATACAAATCATCGTCGTTATTAGAGATGGTGATTATAACGTTAATAGAAGACAAATCATCATCATTATTTTTTATTTATAATATATTAATATCATCCAACAAAATTATAATACAATATTTTAATTATACGAAAAATAATTGTATGATTAAGTTGCATATGTCTTTAGCCAATAGCATCAAGGTCAACATGTCCTAATGGTTAAGAAGACAAACTTGAAAAGCAAAATTAAAAAAAATGCTCTTATTTTAAGTATAGATTATAAAAATGATCATGTTTTTAAAAACTTATCTGTTATAATCTATGGTAAAATGTCGAATACTATTTATCAAGTGTCGAATATTGTCAAATGCACTCGTTAGATTGTCGGATGCTTCAGACATTGTCAGACATATGATAGAATTGTGACATACAAATTTGTGGAGAGAGGATCATTTTTCCAACTTGAATTTTTTGAATTTTTCCAACTTGATGGATATATGTTAGGAATATAAAGCAGAAGTCGAAGACCCTTTTCCATTTTTTAGTTTTCTCTAAGATATATATCTTCAACCACCTGGCTTCTGGCGATGAAGGCCAAAGCGCGCGAGTCATGACTTTTATAAAATTTTACTCCAATCCATATTGCTACTTGAATTTACTAGTATGAAATGACCGATTAAGCTGGTCACTCTTTGATTGGTTTTAATTTTTTGTGAATTTTAACAATTAACAATGACAACGTCAAGATCTAATTCTCCTTGATCATATTACAGATTATGTACGAAAGCATGAAAGCGAGGGTAGAAAATGTTGTTGATACTGGTCGAGTTAGCGATGAGTACATCACCGGAGATGAAGAGCGCGAGGCTTTCAATAAATGGACTGATGTTACCCGCCAAGATCATCCCACTGTAATTCAGGTAAATTAAGGCTAGCATTCAACTTGTTTCATTTTTGGGTTTAAAATGCTACCAAATTCCAAGTACTAGAGAATTTAATATTCAAGTTAAGTCTACATCTATGAGTTTAAGCTTTTAGAAAACCGTTATGATCAAACAGTCTTATGTTCGAATCCTACTCCATGTTATTCAAAAGATATTAATTAAAAAAACGATGCTATTTGACCTACTTGTAAGACCTGCTAAGACATGTGAGGCTCAATCCATTCGAGTTGACGTTACTAGTATACAGATTCTTGCGCGTGAGGGGTCATATTAGGGAATATATAAGCTTTTAGAGAAGTGTTAAATTTAGCACCAACTATATAAGCTATTTTGAAAACTTAAATTTGTAAGTATGAGCTTAACTTTTAATATGCTCCATTATACGTAAGAGAATGGATTTTAATTTTAATATTTAATAAGTTTCTAATATATATGCCTCTACAAATAAGCAAAAGCAATTACTTAGTTATTTTAACCCTAATGTCATATCATGTTAAAGTAACATTCCACAAAGCCACCAAAAGATTTTGAATTAGTAACCGGCAAGTGCTTTAATATTTAAGCCCTTCAATCATGAGCAGGTTTTATTAGAGAATAGCAAAGACAGAGACATCACAGGACATTTGATGCCGAGTCTTATCTACGTTTCCAGGCAAAAGAGCAAGACTTCGCCCCATAATTTCAAAGCCGGTGCCCTCAACTCCCTGGTGTGTTTCCCGTAAACTGAGATGCAAACACACACACACACACACACTATATATATATAAGAACGTTATACAAATTTTGAGAGTTTCACATATACCCGAATTTATACAAATTTTGAGAGTTTCACATATACCCTTAAAGTATACGTTAAGACTACTCATATATAATTTACCAATGGGCAATTATGTTATGTGTTCATATATAAGAACGTTCTTGCAGCTCCGAGTATCTGCCACAATGACCAACGCGCCCATAATCTTGACGCTAGATTGTGACATGTGCTCCAATGATCCCCAAACACCTCTCCGTGTGCTATGCTATGTATGTGACCCCGCAATTCGGTCCACCTTAGCCTATGTTCAGTTCCCTCAGCGTTTTCGTGGACTCAACAAGAATGATATATATGCTTGTGAGAAGAAAAGAGAGCTCCAAATCAATTCTCTTGGTTTTGATGGGTTGATTGGTCCCTCTTATACGGGAACTGGAGCCTTTTTCTGTCGAAGAGCATTTTTTGGTCACCCATCAACTTTGATCTCCCCTGAAATCCCTGAACTCCATCCAAATCATGTTGTGGATAAACCAATTAAGTCACCATCCATTTTGTCATTGGCACACCATGTTGCAGGTTGCAACTATGAGAACC
This sequence comes from Boswellia sacra, assembly GCA_013180625.2. Lineage (NCBI taxonomy): Eukaryota > Viridiplantae > Streptophyta > Magnoliopsida > Sapindales > Burseraceae > Boswellia > Boswellia sacra. The sequence continues at coordinate 769,742 of SNVD02006955.1, read as the reverse complement.
AAACCGATTGGGGTTCCAAGGTTAGACCATTTATTAATTCTTTAAAGTTTTCTTTTATCACTATTTAAAAATTAACATTTCTCCGATCAATTAATCAGGAGAGAGTAAAATTTACATATGATTAATTGAATGTACAACAAATAGACCTGACTTGTCTTCATTAATTAAAGATTCTTTAGTAACTGGGCAGATGGGCTTCAGATATGGCTCCTTGGTTGAGGACTACTACACAGGGTATCGGCTGCACTGTGAGGGGTGGAGGTCCGTATTTTGCCAGCCAGAGAGGCCAGCATTTTACGGGGATTCACCCATTGCCATCATTGATATGATCAATCAAAACAAAAGATGGGCTATTGGCCTTCTTGAGGTGGCTTTTTCTAAATACAGTACCTTGACCTATGGTATCCGGCGTATGGGGCTTAGTAGCCTAGGTTATGCGCATTATTCACTCTGGCCCCTTTGGATGATACCCGCCACGGTGTACGCATTCCTACCCCAACTAGCTCTCATGAATGGAGTCAGTATCTTCCCTAAGGTATTTATCAGTATCAGTATCTGTATCTACACTTGTTAATATATCATATCATGCATTAACTTTTAGTTCTTTATTGGTAATTATGAGTTAATCAGATAGTTCAGATTGATTTGAATGCATTTTCTCTGTCATTTGTCCAAATAGTGAATTCAATAGTCTATTTACTTAGGTGATTATGAAGATTTCTCTGCGATCTAAAGATTAAAAAGACCCTCCTATCATGCGTTATAACTCATTAGACTATATATAGGAGTTTTGCTACTCACAATACTAGATTTGAGTATGAACCAAAGTGACTCGACTTTAGACTATTAGATTAAATGACTCTAATATCATTTTAAGTTTGTCACTTTATTTAAAAGCTTAAGCTCATGGGTGTGGACTTAAAATTAATTTTACACTTCAATATACTCTGTCCAAAGCGAGGAATAAATGCAACATCATTGTCAGATTTTGATGACTTATATTAGCTAAATGAAAATGACTTGCAGGTTTCAGAACCATGGGTTGCCTTGTACTTATTTCTCTTCATCGGGGCTTATGGACAAGATTTCCTAGAATTTATATTACAAGGATCAAGCTTCGGAAGATGGTGGAATGATCAGAGAATATGGATGATAAGGGGACTCACATGTTTCCTTTTTGGATTTATTGAGTACTTACTCGAGCGCATAGGCATTTCTGCATCAGATTTCAATGTGACCAGCAAAGTACTTGAAGATGAACAAAGCAAGAGATATGATCAAGGAATCTTTGAGTTTGGAGTACCATCGCCGATGTTTGTCCCACTAACCACAGCAGCAATAATTAACTTGTTCTCATTTTTAAGGGGAATATTAGAGATTATCAGTGGCAGCAACAAGGATGGACTATTGGCGCAGATGTTGTTAGCAGGTTTTCTAATGGTGAATTGCTGGCCAATTTATGAAGCCATGGTGTTGAGAAGTGACGAAGGCAAAATGCCCACCAAAATCACAATTATCTCAACATTCCTAGCATCTGCTCTTTACACAGCGTCTTCTCTCGTTTTCAACTGGTAGTTATTGTTGATTAAATGGTCTTACATATTTCAATTATCTTTGTATTTCTCAAAATCTATATATGATATTATTATGACCTATGAGCTCGGCTGTGTGACTGTTATTCTATGTACTAAACTTCTTGTTATTTCTCGTGAGATTCAGGAATGCTCATAAATATCGGTCCCAACTTTCATAGAAAATAAAGAGAAAACTAAAATCTTGAAGAAATATTAAAAGATTTTGACTTTGTAAATTGATAAATATTATTACTCATAATTTTGTCTTGTATGTTTATAGATATATTAATTCTTTTAAGAATAATTTCATTCTCCTCTCATTTTTATCTCATTTTTTATAAGGGTGTAACTAATAATTATAAAAAATATTTTAATAAAAAAATAATTACACATATCAATTATTTATTAATATTAAAATTTATATATTATTAGATATTTAAAAATTAAGATAACATTAAATATATAAAAAATCCTAATTTTTCTGTTTCACCTTTCAAAATTGTAGAAAATTATTGATACCATAATATAAATGGGGTCGGGTATCTTCCATATCGAGAAGTTCACAACATTATTGGCTAGCGTTCACAAATTGCTCAATGCTCATTGGTGTGATATCCAGTCTAAACATCACAATAATGAATGGGGTTAATTATGTTTCTCTCTGAAAGCGAACGCCACCTTTGACTTTTAGAGCTCCAAAGTTTTAAAGGAACTATAATTGTCTACTGTGGAAAATGGGACAGCAGTAACGTCAGCATACCCCATCGTACAATCTCAATTAATCTCGTTTCTATGTCTTCTAGAGATGCAATTATTTGGATTTTAATAATCTTACTTTTTTCTTATTATTTCGATGGACAAGAGTATTGATTCTTACTTTCTAAGGCAATTGACAAATTTTGGAGTTGGTTTGAATTACATGCAACTTATTACATAATTAACTAAATGTATAATCTTAATGGGTAAAAGTTAATAATCCGTGTTCAATTGAATACGAAGATAGAAAATTTTTATTTTTTATTTTTAACAACACTTCGTTAGTTTTAATATCTTGCTTTGTATTTGTTTCATTTTATATATATATAAAATTTATAATAATAATACATTTATTAAATCTGTATATAAAATTGATATAATATCAAATAAATAAAAAGATTAATATAAATTATTAATATAATAAATACTATTTAATTATATATATATATATTTTATATACAAATTTAATAAATATACCGTTCTCAGTTAACTATACTTTTTTCAAATTGTATTCTAAAATATGTGACAAAGCCGCCATGTATTGCCATATATCAATCATTCCATCCTGTGATGTAGCATAACACCGACAAAATGGGAAGCCGAAACGGAAGCACCAGGACCGTCGCCGCCACACATGCCCCTCTCCTAAACACGACTCAACCCCTCCGCCGCACCGCCTTGAACCGGTTGTTTGCCGCGGTTTACAGCTGTGGCATCTTAGCTCTTGTGTATCACCATGTTCAAACACTTGTACTCCACTGCACAACCCCAACCTCTTTCTCCGTATCACTCTCTTTGTTACTCTCCGATATCGTTCTCGCCTTCATGTGGGTGAACGCTCAGTGCTGTCGTATGCGTCCGATTCATCGCAAAGAGTACCCTGAAAACCTCGCACAAGTCATGAAACGAAGTGACTTTCCTGCTTTGGATGTGTTTGTATGCACCGCGGATCCGCATAAAGAACCTCCGATAAATGTTGTGAATACAGCCTTATCAGTGATGGCTTATGACTATCCACCCGAGAAGATTTCGGTTTATGTTTCGGACGACGGAGGCTCGGAGCTCACTCTCTTCGCTTTCATGGAGGCTGCCAAGTTTGCACGCCACTGGCAACCGTTTTGCAGGAAGAACAAGATCATGGAGAGGAGCCCACATGTATATTTCGCGTCAAATCTTTCTTGGTGCCCTGAGACTGAGAAAATAAAGGTAAGAATAATTTTTAAGTTATATAAATATTAAAATTCAAGATATGTTATCAAACCTTTAAAAATTCAGTGAAGCTAGCCAGATAAACATATATAGACGGCTTGAGTTCAGTCTTCCCTCCAGGACCAGGTACAGCAGCGCGTTGCCGCCAGAGCCTGATGATTAGCCTCTGCAGCTGTTGGTACCCAATATTCCCTCACGTAAAGGACATAGAGATGGTGAGCACAATGATATTAGAAGGCAAATCATCGTTATCATTTTTTTATTTATAATATATTAATATCATCTAATAAAATTATAGTGACTATATTATTTATATGTAAATAATTGTATGATTAAGTTTTATATACTTTTAGTCAACAGAGTCAAGGTCAACATATCATAACGGTGAAAGAAGATAAACTTGATAGAAAAAATTTAAACGATACTCTTATTTTAAGTATAGATTATAAAAATGATAATGTTTTTAAAAATTTATATGTTATGATCCTCTGTTGAGTATCGGACGTTATCGAATATTATCAGATACTATCGGATATCGTCAGATACACCTGTAAGACATTAAGATATTATTAAATATTATAAGACAGCGGATACAGTCATAACATACAAATTTGTATAGAAAGTATCATTTTTAAAGACCGCCTTAAAATAAGACTATTTTTTAAGTTTTCCAACTCGAGGGATATGTTAGAACAAAGTAGAAGTCGAAGACCCCTTTTCATTTTTTAGTTTTCTCTAAGATATCTGCAACCGCCCTGGCTTGAAGCGATAAAGGCCTAAGCGCACAAGTCATGACTTTTCTAAAATTTTACTCCAATCCATAATGCTACTTGACTTTACTAGTATGAAATGACCAGTGAAGCTGGTCACTCATTGATTAGTTTTAATTTTTGTCAATTTTGACAATTAACAATGATAACGTCAAAAATCTAATTCTTCTTGATCATATTACAGATTATGTACGAAAGCATGAAAGGGTAGAAAATGTTGTTGATACTGGACGAGTTAGCGATGAGTACATCACCGGAGATGAAGAGCGCAAGGCTTTCAATAAAAGGAATGATGGATTTACCTGCCAAGATCATCCCACTGTAATTCAGGTACGTAAATTAAGGCTTGCATTCAACTTTTTTCATCTGTGGTGTTTAAAATTGCTACCACATTCCAAGGTGGATAAGCCACTTAAAAACTTAAATTTCTAAGTTAATATGAGCCCAACTCTGAATTTCAAACTTCTAATGTGCTCTTCAAGCAAGCAATTATTACTTTTAATTTTAATATTTAATAAGTTTCTAATATGCTCTTTAAGTAAGCAATTACTTAATTATTTTAATTCTAATATCATATCATGTTAAAGAAACATTCCACTGATCCACCTAAAAATTTTGAGCTGGTAACTGGTAAGTGCTTTAATGTTTAAGCCCTTCAACCATGAGCAGGTTTTATTAGAGAATAGCAAAGACAGAGACATCACAGGACATTTGATGCCGAGTCTTATCTACGTTTCCAGGCAAAAGAGCAAGACTTTGCCCCATAATTTCAAAGCCGGTGCCCTCAACTCCCTGGTGTGGTTCCTTATAAACTCAAATGCAAATATATATAATAGGTAGTCTTAATTTATGCTTAAGGGCAACCCTCAAATATTACGTAGATTCACTTAAAATTTGTGTATCTAAGACTTTTTATACAATTTTGGATAGAATTTACAATTTTTAATAGAATTTATACAATCTTCAAAAAGTTTATATAATTTTTAAAGATAGGTTAAAACTACCCATATATAATTTATCCATCAGCAATTTTATGTTCTTATGCTAAGGTTCTTGCAGCTCCGAGTATCAGCCACTATGACCAATGCGCCCATAATCTTGACGCTAGATTGTGACATGTGCTCCAATGATCCTCAAACACCTCTCCATGTGCTATGCTATGTATGTGACCCTGCAATTCGGCCCACCTTAGCCTATGTTCAGTTTCCTCAGCGTTTTCGTGGACTCAGCAAGGATGACATATATGCTTGTTGTTATAAAATGTAAGTGGATTTACTACCACTTGCATATTAGTGGAGTTACCACTTAGATATTAGTGGAGTTACCACTTATGTGTGTGTGAGAAATATATTTTAATTAATTTATTTTTAAGCACAATCATGTGATTTGTGCAAATAGGTAGCCATGGCCATTCATACTTCTCTATAAATAGGCATCCAACATTGTAATGTAAATGATGAAGAATAATAGAACAAAAAAATCCTTTCATTTCTCCTTCTTTCTTCTTTCTTTATTTCTACCATTATTTTGCTTTGCAATCTAGGAGTAATTCACATTTCTTTCACCTTCTTTTCTTACTTATATTACACATAAGTAAATTTCATTATACTACTTATATTAATCCATACCCTTAGTCACTTAACTTATTATACGTTATCAGCACGAATTATTTTTTCAAAGGTTTGTTGTTTATTTTACCATATTCTTTCAATTATTATTTGATCAATTTTTATTCTTAATTTGTTCTTGTTAATATTAAATATATATTAACTACCTTATGAGTATGCTCTGTGGTTGCCATTATATTGGATCTTCCACATCAGAAAATAAGGCTAGTTTTATAATGTTAAAATCATCTTATTATCCATCTTACTTTATTATGTTCATATTCTTGTTGTATTGCTTGTGTTATCATTTATGTTTCAAATTTATTTGTTTATAGCCGTGACTTAAAGTTTTCTGGCCTAAATTCATTTGGTCGTGACTTTAAGTCTTTTGGTAATTAATTTACATTACTTGCGTTATTATTTAAACTGTCAATATTAATCCAACTCAGAACCTGAAGTTCTAATTCCTAATGATTAAATTTGTTCATTTTGATTAGATAATGGCAAATTTCGAAAAATTGATGTTTGAGCCATTGTTGCATAATGGAGACAATTATTCAGATTGGGCTGATGATGTTGTACTTCACTTGAATTCCATGGGCATCGGACACACCATAACAAATGAAAATACTGCATCCCTGCAGGATCAGTCTAAGGCCATGATATTATTGCGTCATCATTTAAGTAAAGGCCTGAAATCCGAATATACAACTATAACTGATCCATTAGCTCTTTGGAACAATTTGAAAGAAAGATTTGATCAGCAAAGAACAATAATATTGCCAAGGGCCCGATTCCAATGGCAGAATTTGAGACTTCAGGATTTCAAAACAATAAGCGAATATAACTCAGCCATGTTCAGAATTGTATCTCAATTGAGGTACTGTGGGTAAACTGTTACTGAAGAGGAGATGTTAGAGAAAACACTATCTACATTTCATCCCTCCAACATGATCCTAATGCAACAATATCGAGAGCGCAAATTTAAGAAATACACTGAGTTGATATCATGTCTTTTGGTTGCTGAGCAAAACAATGAAATCCTATTGAAAAATCATCAATTACGTCCCACTGGATCTACAGCATTCCCTGAAGTGAATGCTATGTCATTTAATAAACGTGGAGGCAAGAGTGGTCGTGATTTTGGCAGAAAAATGTTCCAACCTAGAGGTGGCCATTTCAAGAAATTTAAACCAAACCATCAGAAGTGGAACAAAAATGACTCGACATATGACAAAGAAAAAGGTCATCAACTCAAACCACAAAGAAGCAATGAAAGTACTTGCTATAGATGTGGGGCAAAGGGCCATTGGTTACGTACTTGCCGTACACCAAAGCATTTAGTGGATCTGTATCAGGCTTCCATAAAGGATAAGGGAAAGAATGTTGAGACAAATTATATAGATGACCCAGTGGGTGACACTGATTTTGATATCTCAGATTTCTTTCCTAGTTCAGATGAAGCTATTGGCCAGATAATGATTACAGAAAATGCCCCAGCCAACTGAATAATTATTACTTTCTCGCTTTTGTTATATTTTGTAATGATTTTAATCTTTGTTTTGATCTATCTTTTATATACTTTCGTTATAAACAGTTTTGATATGTTTTTGATAAAATCATATCTAATGTAAACTTTTGTAATGAAAGAGAATGGACATCAAGACTTTAGATTTGCCTAAATATGATGGAAATTTGTGCCTAGTTGACAGTGCAACAACACATACAATTCTTAAAGATAAACAATATTTTCTAAATTTAACCTTTCTAGAAGTAAAGGTTAACACTATATCAGGGTCCGTAAACATGATTGAGGGCTCTGAAAGAGCCACAATAATGCTGACAAATGGTACTCAGTTGAATATTAATAATGCCTTATATTCAAGCAAATCCAGAAGAAATTTGCTCAGTTTCAAAGATATAAGACATAATGGATATCATATTGAGACATGTTGTGAAAATAATATTGAATTCCTTTGTATTACCTCAAATGTCTCGAGACAGAAGTTAATATTAGAGAAGCTTGAAGCTTTCTCTTCTGGGTTATATTATACATATATAAGGTCCATTCAAACATACGCAGTTATGAAACAGAAGTTTAATGATCCTAAGACTTTTATGTTATGGCATGACCGTCTTGGTCACCCAGGATCATCAATGATGCGTAGAATTGTTGAGAATACAAATGGACACCCACTAAGGAGTCAGAAAATCCTTCTGTCTAATGAAACTACTTGTACCGCTTGTTCGCAAGGAAAATTGATTGTTAGACCATCTCTCTCTAAGATTGGTCAAGAATCTCCATCATTTTTACAAAGAATCCAGGGGGATATATGTGGACCTATTCATCCACCAAGTGGACCTTTTCGCTATTTTATGGTTCTAATTGATGCTTCTGCACGGTGGTCTCATATTTGTTTGTTATCAACTAGGAATATTGCATTTGCGAAGCTACTTGCTCAAATTATAAAATTACGGATACATTTTCCAGATTATCCTATTAGGTTCATACGTTTGGATAATGCTGGTGAGTTTACATCAAAAGTTTTTGATGATTATTGTATGTTCGTTGGAATTGATATTGAGCATCCTGTCCCATATGTCAATACCCAAAATGGTTTGGCAGAATCACTTATAAAGCGACTGCAGATAATTGCACGAACTTTATTATTGAGAACACAGTTACTAACCTCTGTCTGGGGCCATGCTATTTTACATGCTACATCATTGATCAGATTAAGGCCCACTGCTTATCATGAATATTCACCAATACAACTTGTACTTGGCCAACAACCCAATATATCCCATCTAAGAATTTTCGGTTGTGCCGTACAAGTCCCCATTGCTCCCCCGAAGCGGACAAAAATGGGGCCTCAACGCAGGTTGGGGATATATGTAGGTTATAATTCTCCATCTATTATCAGATATTTGGAACCCATGACGGGTGATATTTTTACTGCACGATTTGCAGATTGTCATTTTGATGAGACAGTTTTCCCACCTTTAGGAAAAAAGAAAATGCCTCTCGAAGTTGGGCATGTGCCTCCTGAAAGAAATCCAGAACTTTCTTGGAATGTGAAAACATTGTCTCATCTTGATCCTCGCACATCTCAATGTGAAAATGAAGTGCAAAGGATGATATATCTTCAGACTATCGCTAATCAGATGCCAGATGCATTTACTGATGCAGCCAAGATAACAAAATCACATAAACATGCTGTAAATACACCGGCTCGAATTGAGATTCCTGTTGAGCAAACCCCTAAAACAACAATGAATAATCAAACTGTTGCACGCCAAAAGCGTGGCAGACCCCTTGGATCAAAAGATGCTATCCCTCGAAAAAGAAAATTGATTAATAATGGTCCTAATATAAATAGTGATCGAGCTAAAGAATCCACATTCTCTGATTTGTCTCCTGAAATGACAAATGTTCCTAAAGAGACACCTGTCACTGAAGAGGCACAAATTGTTGATGAAATGCATGTTCCTGAAGTAACAGCTGAATTTAAAAATGAGGAAATTTCTATTAATTATGCTTATACTAGAGAAATGTGGAAACGTGATGAAATTGTCATTGACGATGTATTTTCATTTGCAGTAGCCACGAATATTATGAATGATGACTTTGAACCACACACAGTGGATGAATGTAGACAAAGGCATGACTGACCTAAATGGAAAGAAGCAATTCAAGCAGAATTATCTTCTTTGGCCGAACGTGAAGTCTTTGGACCTGTAGTCCAAACGCCTAAAGATGTCAAACCCGTTGGATATAAATGGGTATTTACTAGAAAACGAAATGAGAATAATGAGATTGCTAGGTATAAAGCCCGGCTAGTAGCTCAAGGTTTTTCTCAGAGACCGGGTATTGATTTTGATGAAACTTATGCTCAGTAATGGATATTATCACTTTTAGATATTTGATCAGTTTGGCAGTCTCGGAAAAACTTCACATGCGCCTTATGGATGTGGTAACTGCTTACTTGTATGGTAAATTAGATTCTGATATATATATGAAACTCCCTGAAGGATTTAAATTGCCTGAAGCAATTAAAACACAACCAAGGAGTATGTATTCACTTAAGTTGCAGAGGTCCTTATATGGATTGAAACAATCTGGAAGAATGTGGTACAATCGTCTTAGTGAATACTTGATTAAAGAAGGGTACATTAATGATCCCATATGCCCTTGTGTGTTTATAAAAAGATCAGAATCTGGTTTTGCTATTATAGCAGTATATGTTGATGACATGAATTTAATTGGAACCCCTGAAGAAATCCAAAATGCGGCTGAATATTTGATGAGAGAATTTGAAATGAAAGATTTAGGAAAAACGAAATATTGTCTTGGCCTGCAGATCGAGCATAACTCTGACGTCATATTTATTTATCAATCAGCATATACAGAAAAGCTTTTGAAACGGTTTAATATGGATAAGGCTCATCCATTGAGTACCCCAATGGTTGTTAGATCTCTTGATCCTAAAAAGGATCCATTCCGTCCTAAAGAGGATGACGAACAGTTACTTGATCCTGAAGTACCATATTTGAACGCTATAGGTGCATTAATGTATTTAGTGCAATGTACTAGACTTGATATTGCATTTGCAGTTAATTTATTAGTAAGGTTTAGTTCCGCACCCACTAGACGGCATTGGAACGGGATCAAACATATTTTTCGTTATCTTCAGGGAACTATTGATCTGGGATTATTTTTTCCATATGAGCCTTCTGAAAATCCTGGATTGGTCGGATATGCTGATGCCGGTTATTTATCTGATCCTCATAAAGCTCGATCACAAACTGGATATGTTTTCACTTATAATGGGACCGCAATTTCATGGCGATCTACTAAACAGAGTTTGGTTGCTACTTCTTCTAACCACTCTGAAATACTTGCATTACATGAGGCCAGCCGAGAGTGTATATGGTTACGTTTTGTTATTCAACACATCCAGAATTCGTGCAAATTATCTCCTACTACAAATCTTCCAACAATCATATATGAAGATAATGCAACATGTATTGCTCAAGTCCGAGGAGGAGACAGAACAAAGCACATTTCACCGAAGTTCTTCTACACGCATGAACTTCAAGAAAGTCAAAAGATCGATGTGAAGCAGATACGTTCAAATGACAATCTTGCAGATTTGTTCACTAAAACTTTACCAACATCAACATTTGAGAAGTTAGTATACAAAATTGGTATGCGGCGGCCCAACAAGCAATCAATTTGACAAGAGATCTTCTGTCATGATCAGGGGAAGCATTGTGGACACATGTGTACTGTACTCTTTTTTCCTTCGATCGGGTTTTGTCCCACTGGGTTTTCCCGACAAGGTTTTTAATGAGGCAGTAAAACACGTCCAACACCACTTCATAATTTGTTGTATAATTGTATTTCTTTATTTTGGTTTTTATCCCACTGGGTTTTTCCTTAGTAAAGTCAAATACAATTAAGTGGTAAAATCCAAAGGGAAGTGTTATAAAATGTAAGTGGATTTACTACCACTTGCATATTAGTGGAGTTACCACTTGGATATTAGTGGAGTTACCACTTGCATGTTAGTGGAGTTACCACTTATGTGTGTGTGAGAAATATATTTTAATTAATTTATTTTTAGGCACAATCATGTGATTTGTGCAAATAGGTAGCCATGGCCATTTATACTTCTCTATAAATAGGCATCCAACATTATAATGTAAATGATGAAGAATAATAGAACAAGGAAATCATTTCATTTCTCCTTCTTTCTTTTTTCTTTATTTCTACCATTATTTTGCTTTGCAATCTAGGAGTAATTCACATTTTCTTCACCTTCTTTTGTTACTTATATTACATAAAAGTAATTTTCATTATACCACTTATATTGATCCATACCCGTAATCACTTAACTTATTATACTTGTGAGATTAAAAGAGCGTTTCAAATCAATTCTCTTGGCTTTGATGGGTTGATTGGTCCCAATCATGTTGGAACTGGAGCCTTTTTCTGTCGAAGAGCATTTTTTGGTAACCCATCAACTTTGATCTCCCCTGAAATCCCTGAACTCCATCCTGATCATGTTGTGGATAAACCAATCAAGTCCCAGTCCATTTTGTCACTGGCACACCATGTTGCAGACTGCAACTATGAGAACCAAACCAACTGGGGATCCAAGGTTGGGCCATTTATTAGTTTTTCAAGTTTTCTTCATCCATCACTATCGTGTAACATTATTTTTCTTTAAAAATTATTCCAAATCTATCTAAATTAATGATTTGTCAAATGCTGTAGTATTAATAGATCAATAGATCACTTACCACATCATTTTGTCTTCTATAGTTATATTACTTAGTACATCATTTAAGATCCAACTTGAAAATAAACACTCTTTTTCATAATTATCTCAGTGTAGTAAATTAGGTTTCTTTTGTGGATGGACAGATGGGCTATAGATATGGCACCTTGGTTGAAGACTATTACACTGGGTATTTGCTGCACTGTGAAGGCTGGAGGTCTGTATTTTGCCATCCTGAGAGGCTGGCATTTTACGTGCATGCACCCATCAGTATCATTGATATGCTCAATCAAAACAAACGATGGTCTTTCGGCTTTCTTGAGGTGGCCTTTTCTAAATCCAGTGCCTTAACCTTTGGTATCCGGAGATTAGGGCTTAGCAGCCTATGCTATGCACAATATTCATTCTGGCCCATTTGGGCCATACCCATAATGGTGTACGCATTCCTTCCTCAGCTAACTCTCCTCAATGGAGTCAGTATCTTCCCAAAGGTACGTATAATGTATCAGAATCTGCACTTACTAAGACATCACACGTTAACTTTTTAGTTCTCTGGTGATAGTTATGAATTAATCAGATAGTTCATATTGAAATTGAGTCCACTTCCTATGTCAAAACTAATGATTTGTTAGAAAATTTCGCAGCCTTAGCCTAATGGATCAAGCATATATTTATAACAAGTGCAACTAAAATACTATAAACTCGTATGGGCCACTGAAGTGAAGCATGGTGATGAGTGTGGTTGCTAACAACTGCAAAAATGGATTTGGTTTATGGGGTTGGAGCTCACAGCTGCAAAAGAGATAGAGGAAGACAAGGGAACACTATCCCAAATTCCAAATTCTTAATAGTGATCCCAATAGGTCAATTATATGAGTGAGAGTAGTGACTTCTTATGATGTAAAGATTAAAATGACCCCTCCCATCATAATGATTCATTATCATATCATGATGAAAAATGAATGAGCCAATATATATACTCTCAATATTTGACATTAGTCACAATTATTCTGTTTTGCCTTAAAAGTGATAGAATGATTATGCTAGTCCACCAAATCTGAGGAAAAATATTAACAGGTTATCAAAATTTGATGACTTGTTAGCTAAATGAAAAATGACTTGCAGGTTTCAGAACCAGGTTTGCCTTGTACTCGTTTCTCTTCATCGGGGCCTATGGACAAGATGTCCCAGAATTTATGTTAGAAGGATCAACCTTTGGAACATGGTGGAATGATCAGAGAATATGGATGATAAGGGGACTCACATGTTTCCTTTTTGGATTCACTGAGTACTTACTCATGCGCATTGGCATTTCCGCATTGGGTTTTGGTGTGACCAGCAAAGTCCTAGATGATGAACAAAGCAAGAGATATGACCAAGAAATCTTTGAGTTTGGAGTACCATCACCTATGTTTGTTCCATTAACAACAGCAGCAATAATTAACTTGTCCTCATTTTTAAGGGGATTATTAGAGATTATAAGTGGCACCAACAGGGAAGGACTATTTGCGCAGATGTTCTTGGCAGGCTTTTTAACGGTGAATTGCTTGCCAATTTATGAAGCCATGGTGTTGAGAAGTGACAAAGGGAAGATGCCTACCAAAATCACGGTTATCTCGACATTTATGGCATTCTCTCTTTACACAGCTTCTTCTCTCATTTTCAAGTGATAGTTATTGTTGATTGGATGGTCTTAATTACATATTTTAACTATCTTACCATGTATTTCTGAAAATTTGTATATAATGTTGTGATGAGCTCCTTTGGGTATTGATCAGAGAAAGAGCTAAAGGTGATGGTAGGAGAAAATGTCATCACTTATAAAAAAATAATAATAATAATAAAGGAGAGGGAAGATTGCTTTACCTCTCATACAATTTAGCAAAATTATCAAGATAACTCTTAAAATTTCCCATGATTTACCGATCCAGTACTCATCTCCCATGTAAGTGCTTCTTAAAAGCTTCACATAATCTGATGCAGCTTAAAGAACGTGAATTTATCAAGCATGCATCATCCATTTTGCTGTTGCAGAAGTGTTGTATCATAGCTCATTTCTTTCTTGATTCCCACTTGGTTTTGAAGGCGTATTATATTCTTATTTCAAGAGGTTCTAATTCGGGTTCTGGATGTAGAGAACAACTGATTCTTGATCAGATGAACCCTCATTCCCTATACAAGTAGATAACTGATCAGACAATCTTCTAGAGCCATTTGAGTAATTACTTGAAGAGCCTTCAATATGTAGAGTTAATTGCTCTCTACAAAAATTAGCGACATCTGAGCTGCCACCATCTAGTTGTTGTTGTTGTTGTTCCGATGATATATTCTGTCCAATCTGGGAATTGGTGTCTTCTTGTTGCTGTGACTCGGATTCACTGGGAGTAGCTGGATTGCTGAGCTTGGTAACAGGGATGACAGAGCATCTACAAAGGGGACAAGTTGTGTTTGAATGCAGCCAGTGATGTATGCAGTCAACATGAAACACGTGCTTGCATGATGGAACTTGAAGCAACTCCTCTTTGATCTCGAATTCTCCCAAGCAGACACAACATCTATTGAAAATAGTATAGGCTTCTTTAATTTGGTTCAATTGTCTAAGCATGTACAAGCACAAAACCTTGAGAGAGTAATTATATTCAATAAGTTCAGAACTTCTAGCACTTTAGTCCAACACCACTCATGCATCATTGCAAGAAAAATGGAATCTCTTAACCAAGTTGACAAGTTATATGAAAATAACACTCTTTTCCAGGAATTCAAGGGTTAGTTAAATGAATTTAACTTCCAAATCGACTAAAGTAAATCATTCCATCAATATAACTTCTAACCCAGTAAGCACAAGTTTGAAACGGTGGATGATGTAGTAATTAATTGTTTTAACAAATTTAAAGGTTGTTTGTGGAGCCAACACATTGACACGCGTTGCACACAGCGCTACCGCAATGTTTACAAGAGCCAAGATCCTCATGTAGACCAGCTTGACGCTAATCGTCCAAATTTTGACAAGGAGAGAGATATGCACTTGTTTTTGTAAGGCTACAATGTAAAGTGAATTATCTTTGATTCCTGTCTATATAAAACGGGGACACGCAAGAAGAACCTTACAAGTGGCCGAGCCATCAAGACTCTTGAAGCCAAAGAACTTGTTCTTAAACTCTTTTTGTGAAGAACCTTCAACCTCAAACGCACAATCGTTTCTAAAGAGCACTTTTGGAGAAAGTAGTGGATGGTAAAAGTGATTCTGAGATGCATGTGAAGAAACAAAAGGAATTTTTTGCCAGCGTCCCCAGGGACAGGTGGTTCAAAAGGGGCACAAATAATTAAATGGTAACAAGACTTTTGGGGAATTGAAGCAACTTGTCTGTATCAGAGGCCATTTGGAAGTGTTACATGAAAGAAATTTTTTTCATTGGTCGATTTCAACATCATTTTTGCATTGAATTGGCCTTGCCAAACTAGAAGGATGTATCCACATGTTGTAGGGCATGCAGCTCATAGACTAGATGCATTGATGTCTTTGATAGAAGCTGGTGAAACATAACTCAATTTTTATAATGTTAAAGTTCAATAATGGGATATGAGAAATACAAGTACTTACTGCGAATCCCTTATCCTTATTTCTTCATCAAACAAGATAATTGGGAGCTTGTCTTTGATCTCCCCATTCCAAGCAATCCGACAAGGCTAGAGAAATTATACCAGGAAAAAAGAGCATTAGATGGAGCTGTATTTGGTCTCAAAATCAAGCTAGAAAGAGCACAAGCGTAAATGACCAGGCAGGCAAGCACTGCATGCACATTAAGCTTTACAAAGGATCAAAACAAAGTTTTGATGCTTGATATGCAATTCAACTTAATATATCTAAATATTACATAGCAAATGCTTTAACAACTTTTCTTTCTGTGTCTGCGTGTGCTTATGCAAGAGAGAGAGACAGAGAGGTCATACAGGATGAATATACGGCGAAGCCTGATCCGAACTTGTGGGAAGTATTGGAGCTGAGGAGAGAGTGGAGGCCCTTCTCTTGAGGTAGAACAAGTAAAACAACAAGAAGAGTATAATGGAGAAGAGGATAGGAATTGAGAATATAAAAGCCTGGTACAGTTTAAGCTGAAGTTCTTGAGGATACAAGTGCGGAGGAGTTGATGGACTTTCAGGAATCCCCATCAATTCCGAGCTTCTAAAACCAGCAGATTAACTCCTCCTAGATTGGAAAAGATAGGAGAGGCACGAAGGTCTTGTTGCCTGTATTTATCGAGAGGTGTTGCAGTGGAAGACAATAGTAATAATATATACTACAGTTTACTATTGCTGTTAGATTGGAGAAAGGACATATAAATAATGTGACATTTTCCAATGATAAAGAGGTCTATATAGAGCTTTCAGATCAAATTTTACAAGATAGTATTATTCTCTTCCTTTTTCATTGATGGGACAAGCCCGAGACTCCCCACTAATGTATGGACCCTCACATCACAACCAAGCACCAAGGTCCAGGATGAAGCATTTTGTGTCGAGACAAAGGGGGTAATGCGTAAAGCAAGTGCTTGGTTAATAAAACCAGAAGAAAAAATGATAAGAGAGGTTGGTAAATGGTTAGCTAACTATTAATCATCCAACTTCCGCAATCTTGCATCTTGCTTGGAGAGATTTTGGGCACCATCCCACCTGAAAAAGTTTGATAAACTTCTCTAATAGTTTGTTATTCTTCAAGTTTCAAGATATTAATCAGTCTCATCCTTCGTTGGAAGGTCAACGGCCTAACAACCTTCATTTGCTGCAAAGTGGGTTTTACTCAAGCTCAATAAACTGACACATGTACACATGTTTACAGGTGTTTTTTTATTTTGCCACTAGCATTAGGTGTGTGTAGTCCCTTTCTGGCGTCACGGATGTTAACCTACCATGAATTGTTTTTTGATCAGTCTAAACATTGTCAAATCTCCTCCAACTTTCTCTTTCAATTTTCAGAGGGAAAGGGATGCCAAAAGATAGGTCTGCCGTGCAGGCTAAGTGCTTGTGAGACCAAAAACTCTTCTAAAATTGAAGAACTTATTCTTCTTAGATATGAAATGAATTCTTTTTCTTGCATTACACAAAAGTGTTGTATGTGCTTTGAACAATATTTTCTTTTTATAATTTCGAGTTTGGACCAAACTAAAGCGTGATTAATTAGTACTAATAAATACCTTTTCCCATTAACAAATGCCATATATTCGGTATTTAGTTTTAGTTTAGGTTGAGTTCAAATTTCTGTATTATCTCAAGCCATCCATCTCGTATTCTGATAGTCGTTTATCAATACAAATACTGAACCAAGATAAGGATGATGCATCGGTTCTAATCATAGTTTTGCTAGAAATTGTTGCAGCAGGTTTACTTTTAGTCAGTTTGCTTGTGATATGCATGGTCAAAAGTTCAAAGCATTTATCTGCAGCAAATGATCAAAGTGTCTCGCACCATTAGAACTCAATTTTTTAAGTAGGCCAATCAATTGATTAAGCAAGCAAAAATATCTTGCTTAAAATGATACGAGACCCACAATAACTTTTTCTTCACTTTCTGTAGTATATTAATGGATGTCACATTTGTTTTATGATTCTACATAGTGCAACTTTGTCCTCTTTTAATAATTTTCTCAGAAATTGGATTGAGGAAATCTTACTGCTGGTGGTGGATCATGAAGATAGCTCTCCCACACAAAGTGGCTTTGAGATAAGATCTCAAACTGCGCCACCACATCAGATGCTCTACATGATATTAATATAATAAAATAAGGTAAAATTAAAAGTGCTAATCTGCTGTTTCACACATTTTTTTTTATATTTTCTTTAAACTGAACAGATATAACTTGATTATAAATCCTAGTAATGCCCAGAAATCGGCTTAGATAAAAAAGGTGAGTCAAGAATTATTAGATGACGACCACAATCCCATCTAAACATGCTTCACTGTACCAGTGACTTTTCATATCATTGCCAGATGCTGACACTGGAAAACTTTCGGCATCCAGCTTTAGCAATAACTAAACAAGTAATTTATGATATTATAATAGTGCTCTGTTGAATCTCATCAAAATCGGGTTTTCCCTATGGATAGAGATTAGAGAGACTAGTCCCCTATTTAATTCTTTTTCCAGAGAGTTCCTATCATTCGTGAGATTTGGAAGCAGGGCCTCCGATATAGTGGGGAATGACATGCCTGTCGTTGCCAACCCACCAGATGAAGATTATAAAAGACTAGTAGTGGCTGGTATTGATTGACTAGAAAGTGATTTTAAAAAGTAGCTTTGTAGACCATATCCAGCTATAACAAAGAAACGTTAAAAGAGCCATCCTGCAATAAAGACAAACACAAACGCAAAGGAATTGAAAGAGGCTGGTTCACTTAAGCTGACTCAGTACTTCTGAAATTGATCTGATCCTACTTCCGAGCTTAATTTCCTGAATTTCAAGACCCGTCTTCTAAAAGCCATGAAAAGATCAGATGCTTATAAACAAAACAAAATCAAGGGATTAAAGTACTAACCAAAATGAAAATCTACCGGCTCAGTGCGAAAAACCAACAACAGATGTTGAGGCTCAGCTCATCAGTGATAAACTTACTGAATGTTAGCAAACATAATAAGCTTACGCTTTGTTTCAAACTGTGGGTATGGCTACACAAGGCAGTTGATTGAACTGTCTAAATGATTTGCGGTATGAAAATTATAGAAACTGCAATCCTTTCTATTGGCCCAAAAAACAAATGGAATTTAAAGATTTTAAAGCAAAAAGGATTCATAGGATATGAGATTACATAGTCAAATTGAATATTTCCTTATACACAGGATGCAAAACAAACTAACGCTTCTGCTTCCTAACCTTAAAACTGGATGCTCGGATAACATCATCATCTGTATTCATTGTTGTCTCAAGAACTTTCATGGACTCAGGTTTTGTGAAGTAGGTGAAGAGGAGATAGATACCATCCAAGTATGTGTTGCTCTCCCCTGCTTTGTTTCTCTTCCTGATGCTGTATGCTAACGGAATGACCCCTCTATTGAATACCTCAACATACATGCCACCCCCAGCAACAAGCAACTGCAGGGCAACCATCAAATTAGCAAAACCCCTGAAGGGACTTGCAACAAAATGGCAACTACAATTTGATAAAAACGTAGATATGCTAGCAATGCTGCTTTATTTTCACTTGCTAGAAATATATAAAAAATAACATTCGTTGGTTTGTTAATTCATCACTTTGACTGACCCTCACCTCACATGTAACGTGGAACAAACAGTTTAGGCAAACTCAAACCTAAATAAAGAACATATAACAAACTGTCTGGACCCAAATACAAGCAAACAAATAACAAATGCAAATATGTCAAACTCAAAACTTTTTGCTTTCATACCTTGTTAAGTTTTTAATTGATTTAAAAGCTTAAGCGAGCCAATTAGAGCCAAGAATAGTATTAAACTACAGCTTAACTCCCCGGATTAGAAAATTATGGAAATTAGAACGATAGCCTGTTCATCATAATACATATTTTCTCAATTGAACATTAAAGCCTTGATTTCCAAATATATTTGTAACAACAAAAGCACACAAAATGCCAACTTAATCCACTAAAGTAAGATAGATTGACTTTACACTCCCATGTCTCAAAGCTCTTTCCAACTGAAACTCCCAAAAATCTGGAGTGGCATCCAGCATTCAAATATAAACCCTGTATTGATTTTGTCACCAGAAAACACTTGTCTAGCTTTTATGCAACCAAAATTTAAACAGCATTTAAGACCGGAATCCTATTGTTTTACAATACATTTACAGCTAACCATTTTCCTAAATTGCAACTAAAACATCATAAAACGGAAGAAAACAGCAATTTTGAAGAATCATTACCTCCTCGTACTTCTGAGTGAGTGCGAGTCTCTCATCTTCGGACATGTCGGGTCTCAACACCATCATTGTCTCATAGTGTCTCAACCCAGGTGGGCACTGGGGCTCCTCCTTGTCCTCAACGGCGGTTGCGGTTCCGACGGACCCGGGTGGCACCGACGTCGGGTCGTCGTCCGACCCGAGTCCACCGCCCTCAAAGAAAGAACCCGAGAAGTCTAGGGTTTGGGCTCTGACGGTTAACGAAACCGAGTTGCTGCTGTGGAGAGTGACAGATTTTGTTCTCGTGCGGAACGGCTTGAGAGTGTGAGTGAAGGAGAGGGGTGGCGGAGATGGTAATTGGGAGAAATGATGAGCGTAAAATGAGGATTTTGAATGACGGGTGAGATTCGACGGAAGTGACGAGGTCGCCATTGTTTTTTGAGCTCGGTTTTGGAGGAGAGGGAGGATGAAAATGTGGATAAGGAGGGCGCGCTCTACGTACTCCGGCGCATGTTAGAACATCCATGAAAGCCCAACCCCAGGCCCATGACCTTATTTTCAACAACACGATTTAATGGGCTCAAATTAAGCCCAATTCAGAATTTAAAGTAGTACTAGCCCAATCCCAATCACTTCAGCTGACATTAAAGAACTTGTAAAAGCCCAATCCAAGTCCCGAGACCAAGCCCCGGCCCTTTTTTAAAAATTTTTGGAACAGAATGATTTAATGGGCCCAAACGGAAGCCCAAGTTGAAACGGCTACAAAAGTGAAATTCTTTGTTTTCTTCCACACCAAGCCAAAGCAAAGAACGGTACAGAAGAACTCACAAACTAGACACAGAAAGCAGAGACTGCACAGAGAGAGAGATGGATCCAAAGCTCTCAGAAGTTTCTCAGCTATTCGATCGCTTCAAAGCTGCAATCACAAGAAGGGACTATAATACGTGCACCCAACTTCTTTCTCAACTCAAGGTTCATCTCTTACCCTAATTTTGTAGTTTCATACACTCACTTCCTGTTCTTTGTTTCGTTGCTCGACGATAAAGTTTGGTGAAAGTCTGTATTTTGCGGTAGTACTTTTGGGTTTTTATTGAAATCTTTGTTTCGAATCGTTGAAGGTATGCTGGAGTCTTGGATGTAGCTAGTTAGGGTTTTGTCGATGCAAATGTTTTTCAATTGATCTTTTTTTGGCTGTTTGTGTTCGAATTTGGCTATTTATTGAGATAGTACATTGATGCTTATCAGTTCTATATATGGGTCGGTCTCTTGGTATTTTCTATTTTTGGGTGCAAATGTATTTTATAAGAAGAGTCCCCAGGGGTTGGTTCAAGTGGCAAAGCTTGAGCACGGATGTGTGGTTAGATGCACGGTCTTGGGTTTGAGTCGCGGTACTGGATTAAACTCTGTTGTCAGGACCTGGCGTCGGGGCGCCTAGGGTATCCCGGTGGGATTAGTCAGGGAGGGGTTCGAACCGGAGACCCACGGTTATTTGAAAAAAAAAAAAAGTATTTTATGAGAAGCACTAGATGTGGGCTGTAGCCATTTTGGCTGGTTAATTTTATTTTATATTTTACTAGTATGTAACCTGATTTATCTTGGTGTTTTCGTCTTGCAGGTATTGTTGACTGGCTTCAGAAGCCTACCGCCATTATTTGAAGATACACCTAATGCAATTCATGAGTTGACATTAGCAAGTAATGTTCTTGACTCAAGTCTGTTGGTTATGGTTTGTTTTGTTTGTTGGTTTTTAAAAGTAATTTAGCTGCCAATTCTAGCCAATTATCAGCTGAAACACGATAATTTAAATCTCTGGAGAAGTCTTATCATAGAGCACATTAATGAAACAAGAGTTTGAATGAATACTATTGACTTAATGATTAGTTATAACTGATGTGGTATCATTCTTATGGAATGGCTTTATATCATGTGTAAAGTAGAATGTCAAATGTGTTTTGAGATTGATCTAGGTGAGACGAACAAAAAGCTGGTTTAAAGTATTCTGAGAATAGAAAAACAACTGTTATATTTTGTTTGATACTTTAATAATGAAGTTCAATGTTTTATTCTTTTACATGTATTAAGGATTGTATTAGTTTGAAGGTTTTTTATGGTTGGTGCAGATGTTTCCAATTCGTTTTCTAGGTTTTTATACTCATGATATTCTTGTCACTTATTTGTTCAGGGGATATTTATGAGCATGCTGTCCTCTTAAGTGTGAAGGTTGAGGATCAAGATGCCTTTGAGAGGGATTTCTTTCAGTTGAAGCCCTATTATACTGATGCTGGGTAAACTAATTTAATTCTTTTAGCTGAAGCCTCATTCTGTAGAAGCCCTGTTTTTGTAATGGAAGTTCTGTTGAGTTCCCAAATTAACCTGATTCTTTGGTACATATGCACTATGTAAATTAGGGAAAAGTCAAGAGACTACATCTGATTTAAATAGCATGCCTTCTGTGGTTGTTATTAGTGGGCTTATTAGTTTCTGATGTAAATTACTGAGTCTTTGATTTCTATTTTCTAAAGATGAGGTTGATGACTTTTCTTTTGACGGAGCAGGAGCCGACTTCAACCATCCGCAAATGAGTACATGATATTGGGTCTTAACCTGCTGAGACTTTTAGTGCAGAACAGAATTGCTGAATTTCATACTGAACTGGAATTGCTTTCATCTGCTGCTTTGGAGAATCCTTGCATCAAGCATGCTGTTGAGTTGGAGCAATCCTTTATGGAAGGTGCTTATAATCGTGTCTTGAGTGCCAAACAGAATGTACCTCATGAAACTTATGGCTATTTCATGGATCTCCTAGCAAAGACAGTAAGGTAAATTGTTTGACTTTAGTGAATTGTTATTCTTTGATGATTAACAGAAGTTCTGAAACAAGTAGGCATTTAGAGGTGGCTACATCTAGCAATGAGAACGAAATTTAGATTTAGTTGATGACTCGTCACATAGTGTTTTGACTGCCTGACCTGAATTGCATTTTCTAGAATTTCAGCTACTCCATCATTTGTTCTTTCTTTGTACTCATAATTTGTCTTTTTTCTATTACTTTAAGAGATGAGATAGCTGGATGTAGTGAGAAGGCGTATGATTACCTTTCTATCCATGATGCCCGCCAAATGTTGCTGTTCCCTTCTGACAAAGAACTTTTGGAATATATCAAGGAGGTAAAACTGTTGGAATATTGCTAATTTTCTGTTACTTCGATTTTGTTTTCCAATTTAATATGTGAAATATGTTGTGTTTACTCTCTTGCAAAGTGCCAGAATAGACAAACAAGTTTCAAAATTCTTAAGCTCACTTTGGACTATAATTAAGATATCATATGATTTGTCATCATGTTAATATTACACCATGTTAATAGCTCTTGGTTACTAAGATGTATATATTTTTCCTGATTTTACACTTTATTAAGACATGATTATGTTGGTTAATGCAGGAGCATGCTGAGTGGGAGGTAAAGAATGGGTCAGTGTTCTTCCAGAAGGCTAAGGAATCTGCACCCTGCAAGGAGATACCATCCCTGCAACTCATCAACCAGACTCTCAGTTACGCAAGAGAGTTGGAGCGGATTGTGTAGAGAATTTGCTACATGGCTGTTTGTACTCCCATTTTCAACAATGCAAGCAATTTGCCGGAATTATTATTGAAAATTTTTAATTTCTTCGTTTGGTATAAACATGAAATTGTTGTTCATTTTTATATTCTTATTTTGTCCCTTTATTAGCCGATATTTGTGGAACACAACTTAGCAATTATTTTCCTTTTTGCTAATTACTTGTTACTCCCCCTCCCATTTAATTCAACATGATTTAAAACAAAGCTGCTTGCCAATTGCAATGCAATCTTCTTCGTCTTCTTCATCTTATCAGATGGGATCCCAACAAAACTTCTCTGCTTCGACTTTGTGGGTGTCAGCATCACCTGTTATTACATATGCAGACCAAGTTTCTTGCCATAATAATGCTTGATAATGAGCTGAGAGAATGGAGGTGAACTTGTTACTCCCGCAGTAATCTAATGTTGTCTCACTCTAATAATTATATAATGGGACACCGTTGAGTGGGGACTATCAGACGTAACTTCATAATCATAAAAATCCAACCGTCTGAGAGTGATTTCTCAACAACTGCACATATTCAGCATCTTAGACATCAATCCTTCCTGCCAGTCAATTCCCCTCCCTTTTTTTTTCTTTATTAGAAAATTTTTTTACAGGTCTTAATGGAGGAGGTCTTGGTATTCTTCCAAGTGCGGAACGTATCATGAGGGGAAATGACTACAGTCAAAGTACGTATGTGGATGCTACTCTTTGCCTGATGTAAAGTTAACCTCGCATGTTGGGATTGCACATGAGACATTTAGCAACTTTGGGTGTGCTTGTGAACTCGTATGTCAAAGTTGTATTTAGGGGTGTATACAGGTCGGGTCCGATTTATTTCGACAAGTATATTTGAAACTACATAGATTTACATTGAAAGTAATCTACACAACTAACTTTATACAATTTGGCATGACTTTAGATTATATGTTGGGTCTGTAATATTACTCTTCCAAGTGAGATCCTTCTGCCAATAAATCTCGCAGATAGGTTTGTCAACACCTTCATGAATGTAACTGATGATAATCATAAACAAAATAGAGTGGGCTGCCATAATAACGCATTAAAGCCATTCATGGGAATTTGCATGCCTTGTACCGACTCCGTCTATCAAATTCAATCTTTTAGAAACAGGTTAGCTAACTGCTTAACTTCTCAGCAACTTCCCATCACCAAAATAATCACTACGTGTCTGTTTCTGATACCAAATGGGTCCCAATATTGACATTAATCAAACCATCACATGGCTGCCGATTTGGCTTTCTCGTTTGTAGAGAAACCATTCTCTGTCAGCTTGCAAAAGGCGACCACCCAACTGTTGTTATTTTGCTTTGGAAAGTGAAGTTGAACTTTTTACTCCAATAATGAGCGCTTCCTGATTTCCCACCTTTATTCTTGTCTCCTTGTTGGCCCTGTCGCCTTCCAATTATTATAGGAAGCTCGCTCTCTTACACAAACATCATACAATTTTATTTCACTGTCTAGAAATAAATACCCATTAATTTTGAAAAAGAAATGTTAATCTAAAATAGCGTTTAGTCTTGTTAAGCAATTGGGGCAACTGTAATTACAAAGACTGGACAGTTTCAGTGAGATTTGGCTCTTCTGTATTCAGTAGTAGTTCCTAGTTAAGAACGAGAAGGAGCCAGCAGGTGCATTCTTTTTGTCTTGAAGTTGTTCTTCTACTTTTTGTTGAATTGATCAAGAAATCCAAAAAGATTATAAAAAAAGGTCTTTTGCTTTTTGGGAAAACAAGAAATAGTAAAATTAAATTGAAGTCTTATGGTCATGCTGTTTTGGTGTCACTATGAAGACCTTAGCTTAGTGAGTTTAATCAAATCTGAATTTCTCTGATATCTTTTGGGTAGAATATCCTTGCTGGATTGCTTTTTTTTTTTTGGCAGATATATGAGTCGTTGGAAACTCAATTTACAGAGGAGAGAAATGGCTTCAACCTCTAAAGTTTCTGCTCCTGAAAAAGCTTCCAACCATGACGAGCTCTTCATGCAGCAAAGCTTACACTTTGCAGATAGTCTGAAGGTGTTTTAACTCTTAGTTAACTTCCTGTTTAGTATGAGTAACTGGGAATTTCATTGGTTTGGGATTTTGACTTTCATTTTCTTAATACATGGATTGTAGGATTTGAAGGACTTGAGGAAACACTTGTACTCAGCAGCTGAATTTTTTGAAACATCTTACGGCGAACGGGCCCAGAAACAAATGTGAGTTTATCAGCCGTAATTTTTTCTTCATCTGCAATATAAGGAGTGTAATCCTTCTCTGTAAACATGTGTAGAGTGGTGGAGTCTCTGAAAGATTATGCCATCAAAGCTTTGATCAATACAGTGGACCACTTGGGTTCTGTGGCATTTAAAGTCAACAGTATTTTTGATGAAAAGATTGGTGATGCTTTTGAAACAGAACTTCGGTTCACTTGCCTGGAACAGGTACTCCAGCATTAGTTTTCTGTACATATCGAATGACTGAAATGTGAAAGTTCCTTCTCACCTATATTGCTATTTTGTGGCTGGAAAATTAGAGAGTAAAATCATGCCAAGAGTTTGTGAATCAAGGTGGCCTTTCTCAACAGTCATTGGTGATAATAGCTCCCAAGTACCATAAGCGTTATATTTTTCCAGGCAAATAATCCTTCTTTGCTATTTCTTGTTTTTATTATTATTATTATTATTATTATTATTATTTCCCCTTTAAGTGCTTCAGAGATGCTTTCACTGAAACTTCAATTTTTAAGCACAACTGAGGTAAATTTCTCATCCAGATGAAGACGCCACAGATGGTTTCAGCCAGACCACATTAGACTATCAAGATAGCGGCCTTAGTCCTGAAGGGGATTCGCATCAGTTTAAAAGTAGTAACTTAACTCTCTTCAATCAACAATCTTTGCTATGAACCTATATAAAATGATGTTCCACATTTGTTCGTATTCCAATAACCCTTTTTTTTTAAATAAAAACCTGATGATTTGTTGGTTGGTTTTGCCAAGCTGCTAAAGCAACAACTATGGAGAGCCCTTCATCATATGTTAGGTAACCTTTATCATTTGAGTTCATTTTTCGGTTGAGCTTCTACCCCTGTTCTCTCCACAATGATGCTTTATTACATGCTGATGCAGGAAAGTGCATTCAACTTTACAATCTCCAAAACCTCCTTCAAGACATGGAACATTTTCTTTGACCAGGAACTTTCAGAGTAAAAAACAAGGTTTGTACAAATGGGTTTGTTTTGAGTTTTGATCTGAGGACCGTTGGTGTAAATGCAGTCTTACATTCATATATGTAAAATTCTACATTTTTACTAAACTACTCAGCACTGATCATGTTTTTAAAAACAGAGAGACGAGCAGGCTCTCCACACCACTTTCCCCTCATACGTTTTGGATCTCTTCTTAAGAGATCTCCCTCTCCAAACGATTTCAATGCCAAACGTAGGGTAAGCATAAAAACTAGAGAACCTTCTGGTTGTTGAAAAGCATTAGACAACAAGTAGCAAACACTTGCACTTCCATAGTTGAAGTACATGTTCTGCTGTGGTGAATACAAAATGCTGAAAACTAAATCAATGTTGTTTAATTTCCCAGTACCCATCAGAGCCGCGGAGATCAGTTTCATTATCTACCTCTGCTGACAGAAACAGAAACAAAGATCTTGAGCAATATTGCAGGAAAAGCAAACGCCTATTTAAGGCCTTTCTTAGCTTGCGCAAGTCCAGAAAGGATGGCACATTATACAAATTCTTGGACGAGAACTGAAAGGCATGGTAGGAAGAGACCCACCTTCTATATTTAATAGTCCAATCCATTGCTCTTCATCTCACATGTTACAGTGATTGTTCTTGAATTTTCTCAGCTACTATAAGACTTCAATTTACTTTTTTCTTAACTAAAAAAAAAAAAAAAATCTGCACTTATTTGAATGCGATTTACGACATTTTCGATATGCTTTGTTAATTTTCCCAAAAAGTGTTCCCCTGATTCCTATCAAGTAAACTGCAATGAAGATTTAAAATAACATAGACAAATATAATTTGTTTATGTAAACATATATTTGAAAAATGGAAAATATACCAGAGTAAGGAAGCATTTCTTTCTGTCTTGCATATTTCAATCGGATTAGCAAAGAGCCCAGATTTCTCAATATAACCGGATCAGTTGATTACAAATGTCAGCCAGTCAACTTAGCAATACTGATTCGAACAGGAATTAACGTAATGTGCATGAGATTTCACAAGCATGCAAGTGAAATTCTTGAGTGCAGTGTGTATCCTCATTAATGGTATTGACAGCCGCATGTAAGGGAACTCATCATTGTGTATTACCTCTTGCTCAAAATCCAAGGTCAAAACACGGGAACTGGTCCATTCTGCTCTCGCTCTTAGGCTCCTCAGAACTATTTCTTTCAGCATCACCTGGCCATTGTGAATCACAAACACTCGAACTTGATATACCAAGAACACAAGCTTCATCACTCCCGTTGTTACAATCTTTCACGTCCAGATGAGGCTGATAAAAGCAAAATGGAAGAGAAATTAACAAAATAACTCATGACGACGCGTATAAGTAATTACGATCTATATAACAAATGAAGCGAGCTTGTGTTCTTAACACAAACAAAAAAATTAGTTCAGAGGTACACCTCCCAGCCTGAGACAACATTTTGATATTGAACGTATCCAAGTTCACACACTATGTACTTTGGGTCAAATTAACAAGCAATAGAGGCTAGAGATAACAGTGAAAATTATAGCACAACCTGGTTGAAATTTCCAATTTCAGTGTTGTTGAAGATTTGACTGCCACTACTAGTAGATTTTGCTGCAGTTTCAAACCAGCGTCAGATTCTTAAGGATTAAGATGCAAAAAGAAAATGATTAAAATACTAAAGAGAAAACAATGTTGCAGCAGCACAACCTACATTTTGAAACAGGAAAATTTCCAGCATCCGTATCTCCATTTCGTTCAGTAATGTCCATGTTATCGCATGATTCATTATGGGGTTCTGGTGATTTTCTATCGCCCTGACCACCAGCAACAGCATCTGAAACCTCAAGCCTTTTAGTAGAGAAAAGTTGCCCCATTGTGCCGTTACCGGGACACTCGACACGCGGGGCCACTGGTCTTTGGAGAATTGACAATATCTGAGTGACTGCAGATGTACATAATTAACATTAATAACAGGCGAAATCCATGAGGCAATGTATAAATTCAGAACCGCTAATTGCCAAAGAATCAGTACTAATGCAATTGAAGTATGATGCCACAGATGAAAAAACCATGCGTGAACCTTCCATATGGATATGGTGAAATCATTAATTCACAATCATTTTTTAATAATAATAATAATAACAACAATAATACCAACAAAGGCACAAGGCACTAGCACCTCGTTATGCATTAAAATGAACTTCTGAACCGCATAATCTACATGATTTTAAATTTTTTTTTCAATAAAAAAAATGATGCTTTAGAATAAACAAAGTTGTTTACATATGCAGCGAATGGACACACCATCACGTAAAGGTTTGTTTGTAGAGACATTGTTGTTCAAGTTGATCCCATCTGGTCTAGAGATGCTCAAAGTTGAATCTGTATTTTCCCTTGAGCAAGCATCGTTTTGAGGTTTTCCTGCACGTTTAAGCCAAAATATTTCCAGGAGGGTTGATCAAGAGCATTGAAATCACCAAATTGTGAGTAATGCTAGTAACAGAAAACTACAATGACAAACACCAAACATAAAAGAAGATAATGCAAAGAGGAAAAAAGAAAAAAACAATAAAAGGATACGAGAGAAAATTCTTAAAATTAACCATATGTTGTCTACAACAGTAAGCAGTCCTATAATTTTGTCGTAAGAAGTGTTGTGCCTAAATCTTGGCTTACATCGTTCCATATAGCTGGTTCAGAAGTGAAATAGCCCTTTAATACATCTGTGCAAAAATTAATACACATCATTTATATAGTCTTTTTTTTTTTCGTAGTTCGTAGTAATATCGTTTAGTACCAGAATCTAAGAAATAGCTTCTTCTAAAGCCAAATTTAATCCAAAACTAGAAAATGTTTATATGCTAAATTGTAACACAGGCTGCTTAAGAATTTGGGATGAAGCTCGCTTAACCGAGTCGCTGGCAAAAGGACACAAGAATTTGACAAATAAAAGCTCTTGCCATCTAACCTTTTACAGCAGCTTTATCAGCTTTAAGACAATTCTGCCGTCCACGTATTATCCCCGTTTTTGGAACAACGTTGCCATTGTTGCCTTGAATATTGAAATCCATTTGAAATTGATGGTTTCCTTGAGGTTCTCCAACGTCAACTATATAACCATCAAAAGCTATTGATTCACCAGATCTTACAGTTTCATCCTTTCTGAGGAATTTACTATATAGAAGTTTCCTGCCATCATCGTACAGCATGACCTAAATGGAGACCCAAAAGAGAAATCGTCATCATCAATCATCATCAATCTCACTTTTACTAGATTAAAAGCCAGAAAAGTTAATTAAACAACGCAGCTTCAGATATCATAAAATGAAGGATTTTTAGACATAGAAGGTCAGTAATTTGTGGAGTACTGAGCATAAATTCATGATAATAGAAAACGGAAATCATAGAGAGCAGAGTGGATCATTTTTTAGTATGAAGAAAAGAAATAAAAAGTTATGGAAATCAACCTGTCGCTGTTGGTGTCCAGATACAGCCAGTCTTAAGAAACCATCATGATACTTCTTGGCTTTTTGCGTTACTTGTGCAGTATACATAGCCTGCCATTCTACATTAAGTATAACTGTTAAAGCAGGGGAAGGCAGAAAAAGAATAGAAGAGGAAGAATATAGACCAAACAGATGAATTATATAGACCCCGAGGGACAACCATGAATCTTGTCTATGCAGAGAACAGTCCAAATCAAAAACAGGTAGAAGGAAAAACTACAAATTTAAAAAAATATATTTATATACAATTATTTTCCGTTATTTCAACTACATTGATAGTCCAAGCATATGACTTACGATAGTAAGCTAGTCATGTTTACGAATTTACAGATCAAATGTGATGTAGTATTCTGATTAATCAACTTAAAGCTCTTAAAAAGCTAATGTATTTTATCTATGTACATCAAATTGTGCAATGGAAATGTTATTTATTAACATGCTTTTTTTTTTTAATGATTAACAGTCCAATTCATGAGAATAACGATTATTCATAGAGTAAGAAATCGTCCTTAGTTAACAATGTAAAAAGTGTGAGCATGAGGCATAATTCGGGAGAAATCCATCGACCGGGTATGTTAGCAAATACAAATGCAGCAATATACTCAAACAAACGCACTGAATTCATATGATGTTGCAGTATTGCGATTTCCAAAAAGTATATGCCTCGGTGCCAAAACGATCCCAGATCACCCCTTTGCTTAAGTGGAATGATAAAAATAAAAATAAACTACATGTAAAGCATGAAGTGTCCAATTAACTTCAAATTAAGAAGTGTCAATATGACAGCTAACGCCTCCAATAGTTATATTAAAGAAACAAGACAATTTTGAAAATGCTTGTCTAAGAGCAGGGATAAAGTGAAGATAATCTGAAAGCAGCAAACAGCAGATTAGTAGTTCAGGTATTTCGGATTCTGCAGAAGCAGCGGTATTGCTTTCACGACATTACCTGTTATGTTAGATTTCGCTGTATCAGGACTAATCTGTGCTGCTCCACATCCAGGCGCTTCACTCTTCTTGAACTCTGAAACATTATCAACCGTCACAATTTTGGGTATAGAGGATCATCTGGCACAATTATTTGTAAGACTGAGTGACAGTTGAAGGTCAAAACAATCTTCAAGCATCCAACCGAAATGGGAGAAACAATATATCTGCATCAAACTGAAAGTCAAAATACTCATGCTCACCTTTTCCATCATACTTGCTGATTTTAAAACAATTCTGCTGTTCCTGCTTTATTTCTGGGTTACCAGCTACTTTGCAATTATTTACTTTCAAATCATAGTTTTCTTCACAGTCACCAACTTCTACTAAATGACCATCAAACGTTATTGATTCGCCAGTTGTTATTTCTTCATCTTTCCTAAGGAATCTGCTATTCAGGAGTCTCCTGGTTTCATCGAAAAGCATAATCTGACCAAAACCCAATTAATCAACAGTTAGCACCAACTTATTATGAAGCCTTATTATGTTAAACAACTGCAAATCGCTAATGAGGACCTGTAACAATATCATTAAGGAAGGAAATTTGCAAATTATTTAGAAAGGAGATTGGGTTATCTTTTGAGATAAGAAACCAAGATGATTGGCATTGACTTGAAGAAATTCTTAAGAATGCCAGGAGGCAACCTGCCTCCCCAGGGATCCACTACTTGCAAGCCGTAAGAAACCATCATGATATTTCTTGGCCTTCTGAGTTAATTGTGTGGTGAACAGGACCTGCCATTCTACATTGGAAAACAGACTTATTAACCAAAATGTAAGACAAATGTAAATCACCAAAAAAAAAATCACTTAGTAGATGCAGCGGCTCATCCAAGGAGAAACTAACCCGCCGGCCTTGGTTTTGTTGCCTCAGGACTACTCTGTTGGATTCCATACTTTTGCAGTTCTCTCTTCTTGAACTCTGAAATTGAGATTGTTGTTTAGAACAAAACTATGTTCTGATAAATCAAGCTGAAACGCTTGTCACTAGATATGCAGATACTCCATTAACAGTAATTACTTTACAGATGTTGAATCTCATTCTCAGCATATAATTGAACTAACCACTTATAATTTTTTGTGACGGACTCAGACTACTCGGAAGTGCCTTTCTTCTGTATCTTCCTTGATTATTCAAATCAGTCGTACGCTTAAAATCTCCATCGGGATCGCCAACATCAACAGAATAAGCACTAAACGACAGCGTTTCACCAGAGCTAACAACTTCTTCTTTCTTCAAGATTCTGCATTCCAGTAGCTTCTCACAGTCATCATAGAGCTTGACCTGTACACAAACTCAGCAGTTACATAATTAATCGGTTTGATTTGCTTCACCTACGCCATTTTCCACCAAAATTCTTCTTATATCCGTAAAATCTTATCTTAATCTTCTTCCAATTTACCATATTAACATCAAATGAACTCGAATGATGAATTAAACGAAATCAAATGATTGAATAAACCATCGTCTGCGATGATCCTCTATTGCAAATTAAAATTAATCGAAATTCTGGCTCGATTTTAACGATACCTTGTTGGTTGAGGTGTGAAGATCTAAGAAACCGTCCTGGTAAACTTTCCTCTTTTGCTTGATGTGCTTCGTGAAGGTCACGCTCCACCGCTTCTTTGAATCCTCCATTGCTCTTCAGACTTCAAATCGAATGAGCTTTCAAATTTTCAATGTTCGGCAATTTAAATTCCAAACAATTCCCACGGGCGGGAACCAGAGACAAACCTAGCTGAGCAAAAACGACGTAGTCTCATCTGCCCAATGAAACGCAATAAACAGGAACGTTTCGTAAGATTAAAGGCATTTAATGAAAACGGCTTACGTGGCGCAATTTGGTTGGAAAAATCGAGAGCTTTGTTTAGAACAACGAGATGAGAGATTGAATAAAAAAAAAAAAAAATTCCCAGACAGGCTCTCAGCATTTTTTTTCCTCCATTTTGATCGCCAAGTAAAAATTTTCTGAAGCTTCACAAATTTTGCATAATCACCCTCGTTGTTCAGGTACCTATCTGCAATTTTTTTTGGTGGAAATGTGTTACCTAGGGTTATTTGCGTTCACAGTGTTCGAATTTCAGCTCGATTTTTTCTTTAATTTTATGAGTTTGGTGGATGGTTATTGATTTATCAAATGCTTGAATTGGTAGGATTTTTAGCTTCTAGTTTCTGGAATTATGAGGCTGTTTACAGATTCTATTTGTCTGTTGTGGCCCCAACCCTGATAAAATAAGCTATCTAATTTTCTTTGTTAGTTATGATCTTATCTTAGTAGTTTGTTCAATTGTTCTCCTCTTTGATTGCCTTAATGGTTATTTGCATATTTAACTTTCCTGTTTATGTAAAATGAAACTGGAGGATTTTTTTTTTTTCTTCTCTCTGTTTCTTTTTGTGGGCAGAAGAGAGATGGTGTTCTTTGGATTTTATTTTGCTTTTTTTGTGTTTTGGTTATATAACAAAGAAAGACACTATAATTCAAGTTAGTTGATTGAAATTTGTAAGAACAAATAACAATGTTGCTTTATCTCAAATAAGGCAACAGAAGTTGGCCCCTACAAAATAGTGTAAATAAGAGTTTGATAGAGGCATTTCTTGCTTCTATTGACACCTATAGTTGGTGTACATTCTATTTTATTTGCAGGCTTTTCCATAGAAATCTCTGACTTGAGCTTGAGTATTCTTTGCAGAACGTAGCGTCATTATTTATCGATAAAGATGCTGCAAATACAATTCTCATTAACTACCATGCATCTCTGCATCCCCTCTGACTTCTATAATATTTTCATTTTGATATCTTCATCAGTTTACATTACTTTGTTACCGCCATGAACTTCTGTAGGCTTATAGCTGCTAGCAGTGGCAGCAAACTAGATTGAATAGTCGTAGATTATGCTGTAACACAGAAATCATGGGAGATGGAAACACCAATACCAACAGAGGAGTCTCAACTGGCTCAGGTACCTCCAACAGCAACAGTAGTGAGAAGCCAGAGTGGCTGCAACAATACAATCTGATAGGCAAGATTGGTGAAGGTACTTATGGTCTTGTATTTCTGGCAAGAATTAAGTCTCATACAAATCGTGGAAAAGCAATTGCCATCAAGAAATTTAAGCAGTCCAAAGACGGAGATGGTGTCTCCCCTACTGCCATCCGTGAAATCATGTTGCTTCGTGAGATTACACATGAGAATGTTGTGAAGCTTGTCAATGTGCACATAAATCATGCAGACATGTCACTGTATCTTGCTTTTGATTATGCTGAATATGATCTATATGAAATCATTAGACATCACAGGGATAAGGTTAATAATATGATCAATCAATACACTGTGAAATCTTTGCTTTGGCAGCTGCTAAATGGACTAAACTATCTCCATAGTAATTGGATAATCCATCGAGATCTTAAGCCATCAAATATCTTGGTTATGGGTGAGGGGGATGAACAAGGAGTTGTCAAAATTGCAGATTTTGGGCTTGCAAGAATTTACCAGGCTCCCCTCAAGTTCTTATCTGAAAATGGGGTTGTTGTAACCATTTGGTATCGTGCACCTGAATTGCTTCTTGGGGCAAAGCACTATACAAGTGCGGTTGATATGTGGGCTGTTGGATGTATTTTTGCTGAGCTTCTGACTTTGAAGCCACTATTTCAAGGGGCAGAAGCCAAATCCACTCAAAACCCTTTCCAGCTTGACCAACTTGACAAGATATTTAAAATCTTAGGGCATCCAACACCAGAGAAATGGCCCACTCTTGCAAGTCTTCCACACTGGCAATCAGATTCGCAGCATATTCAAGGGCACAAGTATGAGACTAACACACTTCATTCTATTGTTCAACTCTCTCCAAAAAGTGCTGCATATGATCTTCTATCTAAGATGCTTGAATACGATCCTAAAAAGCGTATAACAGCTGCACAGGCTCTGGAACATGAATATTTTCGGATGGAACCTCTACCAGGACGAAATGCACTAGTTCCTTCGCAGCCAGGAGAGAAAGTTGTTAATTATCCTACTCGTCCTGTAGACTCAAATACAGATTTTGAAGGGACGACCAGTCTTCAACCTCCCCAATCAGTACCATCTGGAAATTTGGTTGCTGGGAACATGCCTGGGGCTCATGCTATGTCAAATAGATCTGGCCCTCGGCCAATGCCTGGAGTTGGCATGCAAAGGATGCAACCGCAGGGCATGATGGCATATAATTTTCCAGCTCAAGCCGGAGCTGCAGGTGGAATGAATCCTGGCAGCATGCCAATGCAGCGGGGTATCACTGCCCAGGCCCATCAGCAGCAACAGTTGAGAAGAAAGGATCCAGGAATGGGGTTGCAATACCCTCCGCAGCAGAAATCAAGACGCTTATGAAATTGACTTGTAATCTGGTAACTCATTCAGATGATTTTTATGAACAGAGTTTTTGCTGGGGAAATGGTTTCACAATGGTTATCAGAGTCTGAGTTGAACCCTATAATTAGAATGGTTGTGCAGCCTTCTGAGTTCTTTCAGTGACTGGACATGCTGCATTTGGATTTGTTTTACGACTCAGTGATCCATCTGTGCCAGGAATGGAGCTTAGTTGCATGCTCACAATGAAGAAATAATAATAGTTGAAAAACATGGTTAACGTTCCTGGATAGGATGAGAGCTAGCAGAAGTATGGGATATTGGTAAGTGGTTGGTAATAGGCAACTGTAATTTTAACGGAATGATGTGTTGTAACTGGAATCCCTGTGGCTTCGGCCGCGGGCTTGAGCTTCATGTATCATCATTTGATATGAAGGAATGTATTTGAATTCAGTCCTTTAGAAAAAGAAAAAATTGTGCTCATTTTATTCTGAATAATGTTTTATTTTCTTCGCTATACCCCCAATGATCTCGATTCTTGAGCATGGTGACAGTTTAATTAAAAGAAATTTTTAATTCACTACAATATTTGTACAACAAAATTATATAATATACTCTAATCCAAAAATAATTTGAAATATCATAAAATCATTAAGTGAATGGTAAGAAATTACTTAATAAAATAAATTTTATTTATTTTTCAATTTTTCAGTGCTATACTTATGACTACTATTTTTATTTATCTAAAACGTATTTGTTTCAGCTTTTTTAAATAGAGTTTAATGAAATAGATTTTTTTTAGTTAGAGTTTTTATTAAAAAGTTATTGATTATTTAATAAGATAAATATGAAAATATTTATTATAATTAAATTATTAAAATAAAAAAAATTAAATGAAGATAATTTTGACATTTTTAAACTTTAAAATGCTCAAAAAGCTTTTTTTTGAAAAATCTCAGTTTTGAACTTATTCTAAAGATTTAAAATACCTTTTTTTAACCCTCAATGCCAATAAACTCTTCTTAAAAAACAGTTAATAATACAAAATAAAATTTAAAAAATTAACATTAAAAAAAAATCTTTTTGACTAATAAATCTAAACAAGTGCGCTCTTTAACCAAAGTCTGCCACGTACGAGTTAAAACTGATACGATAGTAGCGATGCGAAAAGAAAGAGGAACAGCTTAGTAAATCAAAACGTTGCCGTTTTTGCTACGTGGATATTCGTTCATTCTCTCTCTAGATCCGTAAAAGAAGAAAGAAAAAGAACCTAATTACACCGAGCAGATAACAAACAATCAATTCAATTACATTGCAACCCCTATCAAATTCAAATGGTAATGCAAATTTCACCCTATTTTTTATTTTAATTACTGCTACTATGATTCCATTTTTAATTGAATTGAAACATATATTCGATCCTCTTTTTTTTTCTTTTTTGGAAACAGTCTGCACTGTTTAACTTCCATTCATTCTTGACGGTGGTGTTGCTGGTGATTTGCACTTGCACTTATGTGAAGATGCAATTTCCCACTATTCTCGAACAGAAAACCGGGTCCGTAATTCTTGTTAATCTTTAACTGCCAGCTACCTTCAATTCTGTTTCAGCTCATCATCGCTTTTGCCCCTTTTTTAATTTCATTTTTAATTTTTTTAATTTATTTATACGCATATTGGAAATGATAATCAAGTGTGTCTGGAAGCAGAATTGCAGTAAATAATAATAGTAATTCAAATGCTCAGATTGAAATTTGAAATCCTTATTTAATTTACGGTCAATCTGAGTCTTGTATCCCAGCTTGTTCTTGGTTAGCATAGAAGCTAATATTTAAATTGGAATTTATTCAGCAAGATTATGTAGTAGTGGTGTCAGCTTTTTTGAAAGGAATTTAGAGTGACATTTTGTGCTTGAATTTGTGTGTTTCGTACCCGTGATATATTTGGAATTTATTCAGGAAGATTATGTAGTTGTGGTATCGTTTTTTTTTTTTAATTAAAAGAAAAAGGAATATAGAATTACATTTGTGCTTGAATTTCTGTGTTTCTTACCTGTGATGTGAATATATCTGTAATGTATAAGAATCGAGTTTATTCTTGTTTGGCCGTCTTCTTGTGGCAGGTTTCGAGGATTCTTTTGGAAGGCAGCTAGAGTAGGTAGGTTTTTATTGAGTTTTTTCTCACATGATTCGTATCAATCTGGAAAATACTGTGTATTCCTATTTAGTATATGTGAAATTTTTACATTAGTTATGAGCTCTCTTAAATGTTAATTTTGGATCACCATAATTTAATCATATATCATCCACAAATGAAATGGTAGATGAGCCACAATGCAGCTGTGCAGTCCAAACTCCACTAGACAAATTTGGGAAGATGAAGGGACCATGTTTGATCTATGAAATAGTTAGCTTATGTTTTTTGTTTGAACAGTGAAACTGGTGTCAAAGTATGTATAGGTTTTTCAATCCTCGTTCGATGAACTTGTTTGTTAGTTACTGGCTGCCACAGACTAAATATATCTAATTCTCTCTTTATATGATAAATATGTCTCTGGTCTGCTGCTTATAGCTGGTCTTGTTGTAACTTTGTGTTGAGTTTATCTTGTGCGATAAATGTCTGAAAAATGGGCCATTACCTTGTGTAATGGGTAAAAAGTGTTGAAAAAGCACAGGCCCTTGGTTTCAAATCTTGAAAGTGGCCACTTTATACCAGAGAATTTTGTTATGATCTACATCAACTAAGTATGAGATTAGTTGGTGGTGTTGCTAAGATTCCACATCGACTTACTATGGGATGAGTTGGTGGCTTATAGGCCTATGGGCACCCTCCTCTTACAAACCAGTTTTTAAGGTTGAGTTCTATCCATGGATTTGTAATAATTGGTATCAGAGCTAGCCCAAGCGAGGCCCACGTTGCGGAGAGGGCGACCTGAAAAGGCCAGAATCGGCCATCGTGGATTGATGTCGGAAGCGTGATGGTATGTTACGATTCACATCAACTAAATATAGGATTAGTTGGTGGTGTTGTTAGGATCCCAAATCGACTAAGTATGAGATTAGTTGGTGGCTTATAAGCCTATGAGCATCCTTCTCTTACAAGCTGGTTTTTAAGGGTGAGTTCTACCCATGGGTTTGTAAAATTTATACTCTTTCAGAATCTACTTAGGAGGAGTGGCGAGGCATAGCTCTTTATACATACATACATATATACATATAGAGAGATAAGAAGAGAAGAAAACGTTAATAGATAGAAAAGAGTGGACCAGATGTCCACATATAC
This sequence comes from Boswellia sacra, assembly GCA_013180625.2. Classification (NCBI taxonomy): domain Eukaryota; kingdom Viridiplantae; phylum Streptophyta; class Magnoliopsida; order Sapindales; family Burseraceae; genus Boswellia; species Boswellia sacra. The sequence goes on along the minus strand of SNVD02006955.1, from coordinate 730,741 downwards.
AATAAAGTCTATAGGAAACAAAATTTTATAGCTCTGCATAATGTCCTATTTGTCAAATAGTCTTGTGACATTTGTGGATGACTCATTGTTTCTTTGAAACAGGTGAGCGGTTGAGCCCTTGGGTGGCTGCTGGATGCTTCGCAATGGGTGTGTCAATAATTTTTTTCTGAGTTAGATTTCATTTAGTGGGTCCACATTCTTTTTCATACGGTTGATCGCTTGGTCGATTTTAACTTTTATGCTACTGATTTGGTCTGTATGATAAATGAGTCATCATGGCTTAATGATTTTGCCTTGTATTCGAAGATGTAATTGCCGCTGGCATCAAATTTGATTGTGGATTTTGTATAACTGGAGTATTGAGCATAAGATTAGTTCCATTCAAATCTTTGCAAACGTGACATAAAACTTCATTTTTCAAGAGGGAGTTGACGAGCTTTATTTGAAGTTATCTGCCTCCCCGTTGCTTATCGTTGAATTTATTTAAACAGGGTGTAAAGACAACATTTACTTGTGTTTGGCTTTTTTCTTCCTTCAGTTGTGTTTGTCAACCAAATTTCATGAAGAATACATGTTAGAGACTATCGAAAAGGAAATATATCCAAAAGGAAATATTTGTATAATGTATACTTCAGTTATTTAATAGAAGTATAATTTTGTTGTTCTTTGGAGTGCTTACGTTTTAAACCCTCAACAATTCAATCACGTCCTTCTCACACCCATAGCCGTGTGAACGTATCAAACTGTGAAACTCACAAACTTCAGCCCATATTAACTAGTTATTTTGAATTTTAAAAAGGATATGTAATTGATATTGTGTGTAAATTGTATTGGATTCATAAAATAGCACACCCATTGAACTCGAAAGCTGAAGTGTTAAAAGTTTAATAAACCTTTGCCGATGTCACAAGGCTTTTTGTTTGATATGCAGACTACCATACGATAGCACTAAGTCCGATTTAGTCATTTACCTTGTAACAGTCGTCCTCTTTATCTTCTTCTATAAATTAAGGTTGGATAATTCTTTTGAGACAAATTTGCTTCTTTTATATCAAAGTGAATACATATACCACATCAAGCTTATGCGTTATGAGCCAATTCAAAAAACTAAAAAATTAAAAGAAAGAGAGAGAGAGACATTATTTATAGTTTCATATTCAAAATTTGCGTTCTTTAAAATACTTTATTGGGTGTTCCTTCTAATGCTTATTTAAGTCAAACATTTAGTATGTGGCTTATCGAGCTCAGGCCAGTTGTTGTAATTGCCAAAACAGGTTCGAAGTTGACCCAAGACTCTTGGAATGAGTTTTTATTTTTATTTTTTTTAATTTTGGGTGACAATATGCTTATATGTTATGGCAATTTGTTGATATTACTCCCATCAGCCTAATGAACCGTGACGGTAATTGATTGATCGACGGCCATCATGTTGGCCGCATTACATTCTCATATCGTCAACATTGAATATTATTATTTCCATTATATTGTCATTTTCTCCCACCAAAGAGAAAAAAAATACTTTTTTTTTTGTTTTCTAAAATCAGTTGACTTTAAATTATTTGTTCTATTTATTTTGTTATTGTTTCGTTGCTTTGACGTGGTCAAGCACTGATGATAAAAGTTATTTGAGCACTAACTAAAGTTTTGTCACTGAATCTTGAATTGTTAATGCCGACCTCCTTTTGATGTTTACTGCTCGTATATATTTATTTATAGTTATTATATGATTGTATTTGTGACTCCATGATTCTCCAATCTCCAATATGTTTTCACTTTTATTCTTTTTTAATGATTCTGCGCACAAATTCTTTAATGAAATCAAGCAAATCAAGGCATCCTCGGTAGAAAGAAGAATTAGTGGCCCTCTGCGACGAGATTCTAAAACTAAATTCATACCTTTAAGGGCGGCCCTGCGGCTCTACTTTTCTTTTAGCAGTCATATTTGCTAGCGAGCTGCCACGGATAAAAACTTTGTTTTTGTTACGAAAGACTCTCACATCGCTTCGTAGACGTATTTTGTGTTGTATCCATGGGGTCTCCATTTGGATAATCTTCATTTGAGAGTCCTACATTGATTGGTTAAGGGAAGGTCATGGGGCTTATATATAGGAGGAGTTCCTCCACCTAATAGACTAGTCTTTTGTGCTGGATACTTGCTACATCTATGGTGACCCATTTGTTGAAAAATTATTGTTGTGCGCGACGGAAGCGATCCGTAACAAGTGGTATCAGAGCCAACCCAAGACAGCAATGTGTGGTATCAGAGCTAACCCAAGGCAGTAATGTGTGGACTCGTTTGGTTCAGACAAGGATGGTGCCATTGCCCATCGGGGCCTTGTCGTTGTGGAGGATTGGGAGGAGTTCCTCCACCTAATAGACTAGTCTTTTGGGCTGGATACTTGCTCCATCTATGGTGGTCTATTTGTTAAAAAATTGTTGTTGTGCGCGGCGGAAGCGATCCGTAGCATTTTGGGCTTCATCTACAGTACCAAACTAGTAGCTTTATAGCTATAATTTGATCCGATTTAGTTCTTAGCCCCACTCCTAAGAACTCTTCATATTCTATTCTAAAAGTCGAATTGGTGCCGACCACCATCACCAGATTCGTGCTCCCCATACATTTCATATGTCGTCATAGATCTTAGAAACAATTAGTGTACGTTAAAGTCAAGTTGTTGAGAACATTTGGCTAAGATACCTCATATACATAAACAGCAGCATCATCCGTTACAATTTGCAGTCGATTTGCAATTGTTAGATTAATCTATATCAATCATTTTCTATTACGTTGCAGTTTGAACCAAGGCAGCAATTAATCTATATATATATATATATATATATATATATATATGTTGTCACTTTGGTGTGCATATTTATTTATTTTTTAAGTGGGTTGCATATTCATCCTCAACTCAACCAAGGTTCGCTGGCTGCTGCCGCATAGAAGCCTGGAAACAAGCACATACAACTAGAAGACAAGTGGGACTAGTGGGTCGATATTGCCCACTTGAGTAGTTGCAATTTTGTTGTCATTTACGCAAATATGAAAGCAAAAAAGCAACATGTTATTTCCTGTCTCCTTCCTTTTCTTTTTTTTTTCTTTTTGCGAGCGAAGGTGGTGATATCCAGGGGAGGATTGATCATTTCTACTTTTCTACTTTCTACTTGCCTTTGGAAAATGACTTGAACCAACTTAATCGGGTTCCAATTTTCACTTTATCAAAAGATAGGGTAATGTCGAGCCTCGGTTCTAGATCTGCTTTGTCTTCTTGCGCAAAGTTAAACGTTATAGTCACTAGATTTTTAGTTTCAGTTCTCATATTTGAAGTTACTGGTGCAAACCAGAGGGATGTTTAGAAAGTTGCTGATAGAGCAGATGGGCAGCCCGGTACCAGTCATCACCTCATTTCTCGTGGCCCCATTTTGAAATGGCGATCCCTAGATGCCACACGCAAGTGATGATTGTTCCAGAAACTGCCATGTGGCTACTGTTCAACTCCTCAGCAGTAAACGCAAATTGGATATAGATTCTGTGATGGGAATGCTTTGCTTCAGATTTCAGGATTTTGAGATGTTCCGTGCGGACCATGCGCCGCATATGCAGATCGAGTGTTATGTAAATACTCTCGAACATTAACAGCGCGTTCGATGGATTACTGTACAGATGAAAAGTAAAAAGAGAAATATAATAGGGTAAGTTCGATTTAAATATTTATTAAAATTGTTTTTAAAATAAAAAATAAAAAAAATATTGAATTCCTATTTTTATTATTTATTTAAATATTTAACAAATTATTTATTAATTATATAAATATTTAATTATTTAATTTATATAATTTTTTAATATTTATTAGTAGAAATTATGACAAAAATAAGTTTATACAGTATTAATCCACAAGATACAGTTAATATAAATTTGCATAAATTTTACGCGAACATTAGTATTATAATTGTGCTACAGTACCCGCTTTATACTTTCTAACTTCTAAAAAATTACTCGAACATAGTATAACTTTCTAATACTATTCTGTGTGGTTTATGCGGCGTATCAAACACGTCCTAAACTGTTAAATCAACAAATAAGAACTCAATATATTATATTTAGATCTTTTTAGCTTTAATAAGTAATATCAAATTAATTATGGTCAAAGATTAACAACTTACTTATATGAAACGTTAGAGTAGCACGGTGATGGGAGCTTGGATTGGCAGATGGCAATGACATCTCAAGTTTGTATACAAACAAAGCATGAACACATAAACCTGCTAATCAGGTTGATAGGCTCCCTAAATTGATAAGATTAATATGTCATTATCAAAAAATGGCCCATTATACCCTCACAAATCCATTCCATTGATACCATCTAAATAAAATAATTTTATAATAATGTATTCTACATTTCTTCCGTTTTCGCCATCAACATCCATATCTTTACATTACATTTATCATTGCTTATGTGTATGTAGTAGAATTAATAAAGTTTGGGGCACCCCTTTTGTAAAATTCAACAATTTTGACCCACAAGGGGCAGTACAAGTCTAATGGAATAAAGTTTGACTCAGGGATAATATTGTCATTGGAATAATAGGAGTGGCCACTTGTAACAAAATTAAGCACAAAAGACAATGAAAATGGGTCCAAGCCCTTAAAGCTAATCATCGTATAAAAAGCAAACGACTTTGTTGATTATGTTTGTTTGGGAAGCTACTGCATCTTCCACTGATTAATAGTTTATTATATGCGTTTATAATAATTTGTCACCAAATTTTTTTAAACAAAAAAATGACGTAACACATTGGTGGAGTCAGCAAAAATTAATAAAAGTTGATATTTAACTATAGTCAATTGTAACATGGCCATTCGTGTTAACCGCATTTCCATTGTTTATTTGTTTTCTTCTTGCAAATTATTGTGTTCTTTGCTTTGTTGCAAGCTGTGTCCCCATGGGATGACAAATTCTTTTTTTTTTTTTTTTTTTAAAGCTAAACAGGAATGTATAAAGATGTATAGAAAGGTGAAGGTTCGCCACTGCACATTTGAAGAATATTTTTTTTCTTCTTCCAAAAATTGGTATACTGTACAATACCTTTGATGGATCGTTATTATATAACACTGACCTTACCGATTGAAGAAGGTTTTGATATTTTTGATAATAAACCCTTTAAGCTGGACTTGTTGTGAGTCAACTATCCAAATGATAAGGTTGTCTCTCTTTTTAAATGTCTTCATCCTGGTAATCATTTGAAGCAGAATAGCCAGCAAAAAATCACTCCAAAAATCATGTTTGGTTTGAATTTTATTATATCCACTTGAATATTTGTGTTGATGCATAAAAATAGACCAATATAAAGGGCGAGTTTCAAACTACAAAATCATCTAAACACATCAGAGGATATCGATATTTTTGGTTTGCATCTTATGATGCTCAAGTCAAACATAGAAGGATGATAAAATAATAGAATATAATGGAAGCTTAAGCAAGAGTGGCTGGAGCCATGAATATTGTCCAATGAACAGTAACAATGTAACAATGTTGATGAATAGTAGATATCAATAGCGACGACTAAACGTGAACCGTGAACCGTGAACAGTATCGTAAATAGCATAGTCTGCCTGGGGTCTCTTTTCCCGTTTTCCCCAAATCCTCTCTTCTCTCCTCTTGGTGGCTGCCTCATAGATGATTAAGATCCCAAGACCCCTTCTCTAAACCCTAAAGTGCTATTTTCATATTTCTTCTCACACATGTGAAAGATCTAGGTCATCTAATGTGTGATAACCTACCTGCTTCTGTTAGAGAGTCGGTCCTACCTCGGCTGCACTACTAATGTGATGATCCAGTTAATAGGAGACTTTCACAGCGTAGTAAACAGTGACTCTTGTATGGTGAACATTAATTCTTTTAGTTATGGTTTATCACTTTTAAAGAATTTTTTATTAGATGGCTGCACCAAATCAGCATGCAACGTGATGCAGGCGCTATAAGACAAATTCTCCCCTTCTGTACGTTAATTGTTGTTATGAATAATGCTATACTTATAAAGTATGTATATAAAATTGATGTCACACTACTCATTTAATGTCACATTATTTATCAGTATTTATTATACTGATAAGTGATAACTAATATTAATCTTATCATTTATATATCTCGCATTAACTTTGTATACACCGTGTAGATTTTATAAGTTTAACATTATTACTTTCGTTGTAAACCACAAATAATCATAAGATACATATTTCACTTAATAATTGATTTTATACATTTATTATAATAGTATCAAAGAGTTTTGTTTATAACTTCTTTCACCTTTCTGAAAATAATATTAAAAAATATCGAAATTAACCAGTTTTATTAAATTAAAAGCATTTGTTAATGAAAATGAATAATTTTAGCTCTGTCTTGTTTTTGTTATTGCTAATAAATAATTTGACGTAATCAAAATGATAGCTAATATATTTAATAATTTTGGCAGAGTTCTCTAATCTCTTCCCTTTCAGTCAGGCATTCCAATGTTGTGGATAGGAATGGGAGGAGAGGAAGAAGACAAAATAGGAGGACGATTGTTACGATAGGAAGGAGAAGCAGAGGATAATTTCTCGATAGTTTAATGTGAAGAGCAAGTAGTACAACAACTGTTGGATTCCAGGGAAATATGGAATCAGAGTCTGCAAATTTTTTACCCCACCCAACATCTCTCTCTCTCTCTCCGCTTCTTCTATTTTACACAACAACCGGAGACAATGCCCGAACCGGACGAAGACAACCACTCCTACGTCCGTTCCAAGTCAAAGGAAGTTATGGTCTCCATCATGGACTTGGACGTCGTCGATCTCGACCTCGACAGTCCCTGGCCGTTGGATCAGATCGGCCTTGTATCCAATCCCATGTCTCCCTTTCTTATTTCATCCACTGAGCATCCTTCTTCTCCTCTCTGGGCCTTCTCTGACGCTTACGCGGATGATAGATTTGCCGGCAATCTCACTTATCCTCACTATCTTAAATGTTAGTAAATAAACAAAAAAAAAGAAAAAGTTTCGATTTTTTAATTTCATTTATTTTCATGAACTGAGCTTGGATTTGTTTTTGTCAAATATCTGTACTTTGGTACTTGTTTGTTGTAATAGGCTAAGGTTAGGTTCTGTTTTGTCTGAACTCTAATATCTTTTTATCTTTCGTGTACGTTTCTTATTGGTTTAGTTTTAGCTTCTGTTTTGCTCATTACTGCCTTGCCTGACATTTATTATTTCTAGCTGAAGATTTTATTTTCCTGGAAAGAAAGAAAGAAAGAGACAGAGAGGAAATTTATTGGAGTTTATTGAGCTTAATCTGCTGATGAAGCTGGGAATAATGGGAAAGAAGATTAGATGTGAAATATGAAAGAGAGCAAAAGAAATACATGATTTTTAGATAAAAATTTCCGTGATTTTTGGAATCAAATGAAAAAAGTTGATGGCTTTAAAGGCTGTACTTTTTATTTCTGGCAACTAAACGGGCCTTTAATATAAACAGTGAAACGGTGCCGTTCTCTGCCTCTGCTCAGCCTCAGTCTGGCTTTAATTCAAGGATTTGGTTGTTTTGTACAGTGATTTTCTGTGTTTCTCTTTCTCGTACGTTATGAATGATTTTTTTTTTTTTGGGATTGAAAATGTGAATAAATACAGGTAATCCGAATTCAGAAACTGAAAATCTGAAAGAAAATGAAGAAAGCAGAAGACTTCCTTCTCCATTTCAGGGACTGATGCCCATGGAGAACTCAGATGGGTATTGTATGATTAAAGAGCGGATGACCCAGGCACTGAGATACTTCAAGGAGTCGACTGAGCAACATGTTCTAGCTCAAGTTTGGGTGCCTGTTAAAATTGGAGGTCGATATTTACTGTCAACTTCAGGGCAACCCTTTGTTCTTGACCCTCATAGTAATGGACTCAATCAATATAGGATGGTTTCTCTGAAGTATATGTTTGCCGTGGACGGGGAGAATGATGGAGAGCTTGGACTTCCTGGACGTGTTTTCTGGCAAAAGTTGCCTGAATGGACACCCAATGTGCAGTATTACACAAGCAAAGAGTATTCGCGGCTTGATCATGCTCTTCATCATAATGTACGGGGAACCATGGCTCTGCCAGTCTTTGAACCTTCTGGGCAGTCCTGTGTTGGTGTAATTGAGCTCATAACGACTTCTCAAAAGATTAATTATGCACCAGAGGTTGATAAAGTCTGCAAAGCTCTCGAGGTTGGATATTTCTTCTCCCTTTGCATCTCATGTTAAGTTTGGCTTAGGTTCTTATTTTATGAGCTTTAAACGATATTATACTCTCTGGGAAATTTTTTTATTTTTTTGTTTTGGAATATATCGTTGCTTAAATGATCCATAGTATGAATTAATGTTTACATTTTAATCATTTTCTGTACTCTTTGAAAATAGTTTGATCTTTTAACGCTTCAAGATTCGTCAGTCACATTATTTCAGTTCTTCTGCAGGCAGTAAATCTCAAAAGCTCAGAAATTTTGGATCATTCTAGCACACAGGTGAGCTATGACCCTAATGCGTGCTGAATCTTGTGCTTGTTTGGGGACCAAGAATATAAAATCTGGTGTTTTTGTTTCATTCTTCCTTCTCTGTTCTCACAGATGTATATCCTTGGCCATGCTTTTAAACCAGATTTGCAACGAGGGTCGCCAAAATGCGCTGGCTGAAATTTTGGAGATATTGTCAGTTGTGTGCGAAACACATAAATTACCATTGGCTCAGACCTGGGTTCCGTGCAGGCATCGCAGTGTCCTAGCCTATGGTGGTGGTTTGAAGAAGACCTGTACTAGCATTGATGGTAGTTGCATGGGAAAAGTCTGCATGTCTACTACTGATGTGGCTTTCTACATAGTGGATGGTCACATGTGGGGTTTTCGAGAGGCTTGTGTTGAGCATCACTTACAAAAGGGTCAGGGTGTTGCTGGTAGGGCATTTCTCTCCCTCAGCTCATGCTTCTGCCAAGATATTACTAAATTCTGCAAAACTGAGTACCCATTGGTACACTATGCACGCATGTTTGGCTTAACCAGCTGTTTTGCTATCTGTTTACGGAGCACTCATACCGGAGATGATGATTACATTCTAGAATTTTTTCTGCCCCCTCTCATCACAGACAGTTATGAGCAACAGACGTTTTTAGGCTCCATCTTGGCAACAATGAAGCAGCATTTCCAGAGTCTTAAAGTTGCCTCTGGTATAGAACTTGAAGAGGATGAAGGATCCATTGAAATCATTGAGGCTTCTGCAGACAAAAAGCTTAATTCAAGAGTTGAAGCTATTCGATTACCTATATCTATCAGATCACCACCTGGGACTAATGCGTTGCCAAAAGAAGGTGAGTTTTTGCAGCCAGACCAATCAGAGCAGCAGTTACCAGTGAGTTTTGATGCTATTAATGATGGAAGCAATGGTGTAAATGTGGGTGGGAGCCACAACTCTGTATCTGTTCCAGAGAACAAAATCACAAGAAAGCCTTCGGAGAGAAAACGTGGAAAGACTGAGAAATCAATTAGTCTAGAAGTTCTCCAACAGTATTTTGCTGGGAGTCTTAAAGATGCTGCAAAGAGCCTTGGTGGTATGCTTATGTATTTAGAAGATTTTTCTTTCAATTCATTTAGATGTGCTTTAGAAGATGCTGAACTCTTTATGTTAAAAAACTTGATTTATGTTATATTTCTGTGTTTTCATATTTTTGGCTCCAGTAGTGATTACAATATGTGAGAAAGATTCTTTCTTTACAGTTTGTCCCACAACAATGAAGCGTATTTGCAGACAGCATGGGATCTCTAGATGGCCATCTCGGAAGATAAACAAGGTTAACCGTTCGCTCTCTAAGCTAAAGCGTGTAATTGAATCTGTCCAAGGTGCTGATGGAGCATTTGGATTAACTTCTCTAGCTGCCAGTCCTCTTCCAGTTGCTGTTGGTTCCATTTCTTGCCCTTCTGGTTTGAATGGGACCAATCAAGAATACTCACCAAACTCAAGGCCTTCTGAACTTCCTGGTAAAAAGTGTGAATCTCCTGCCTGTAAAACGCAGGGAAGTGTTGGACAGGCTGGGGTAGAAGATCAGTTGTTCGTAGAGAAGATGTTGAGTCAGAAGCAACTTGTTCATGAGCAAAATGCACTTTCACCTGAGATAGGTAAAGGCTCAAGTAGTTCCAAAACAGGGAGTGGTTCAAGGGAAGAGAGTGCTGGGAGCCCTACTTCTCATGGTTCATGTCAAGGTAGCCCTGTGAATGAAAGTGCAGCCACAAAGGATGCTCATGTTTCTTCTATACATGAACCTTGCTTCAAAGCAGGGAGCTCTCCTGAACTGGTATTTCAAACCACAAGGGAAGTGAATCTAACTGCTGCATTCTCAATACCTGACGCTCTTGTAACGACAGAACTGCAAGAACCGTTTGGAAGGATGTTAGTTCAGGATGCTGGAAGTTCGAAAGATTTGAGGAACTTGTGTCCAGCTGCAGTCGATGCTATTGCAGATGAGCGATTTCTAGACTCTAGCTGGACAAACACTCCATGCGCTGCTAATCTTTCTCCAAATCAAGCCCTGGCTGATCTTTCTCAAACAATTCCATGTGTACAGCCTAAGCAGGAAATGAAGAGTGTGACCATAAAGGCTACTTATAGGGATGATATAATAAGGTTCCGGATCTCTTTGGGTTCTGGTATTCTGGAGTTGAAAGAGGAAGTGGCCAAGAGGCTGAAGCTGGAGGTGGGTACTTTTGATATCAAGTATCTAGATGATGATCAAGAGTGGGTTTTGATAGCCTGTGATGCAGATTTGCAAGAGTGTGTGGATGTTTCAAGATCAGCAGGTAGCAATATCATCAGAGTGGCAGTTCATGACTTAATGACGAACCTTGGAAGCTCCTGCGAGAGCACCGGGGAGTTATGATTAGATTGTAAATATGGTAATTTTAGAGCACAATTCTCATAGTCCCAGTATGCTAGGAGAGAGGAGTTGTAGATTTTGTTTCTCTGAGGCTGCTGAAGAAAGAGTTCTCCGCCTATTTACATACAGTTTCACTAGTCTTTAATTGTCAATATTCGTATTCTTAGTTTTGAGAAGTTCCCTGTTTAAGCTATATGTATTTTTAGTAGTTTAGTTTGGCCGTGTTCGCAATTGCGTGTTTTATTTCAATGCGGTTACCGTAGGAATCAGAAATGATTTGTGATTGGCTTTGTATTTTGTCGCTAGAGGTTCACAAAACTTTCTTTTCTGTCTATATCCTGTCACTCCCAAGTTACAGGACCCAAGAAAGCCTTGAAGAATTGTTCTCGTAAAAGTATTCAATTAACTCGCGTGATTTCTTGTATGACTTCCTCAATGTTTCCAAAACACAAGACTGATTAAGCAATTTTGGGTCACCTTCGTAGTAATGTTCAGTCTCAATTATATTATTACACTTCATTTCAAACAACAAAGAAAAGTAACAATATCAGCAATTTATATTTCCAATCTGCAGAAGCAGAAGATGTTAATTCGAGAGCTTTTCCGTAATGTCTCGTACATAACATAACAATAGCATACGGCTTCCAGGTACACTGTCCTGTTATGTGGGGTAGGCTCGAACCACAATGGTCCAAAATCTTACAGAGACAAACTGAGAATGAAAATCAAAGTTTGGCTAACTTGCTGGCATGATTTGCAACATATAAACTGCCTCTATTATGGTATGCTTATAGAAGAAAGTAACAAGAGTTTGATATAGTTTGCTACTGGATCCCCCCCTGGCAGAGGAAGCGAGTGTATCATCACGGTCCACGGATCTCAGAAGCACGACCATTCTGGGGTGCGCTGCCAATCTTCATGGGCTCTGAGCCACTCACAACTACGTCTGACAAATCCAACTCGGCGCCCTTTTGTCTTTCTGCTATCTGACGTTTTGTGGATTTGTAATAGACGGCGTACAGAGCCAGCTGGGCCAGCGAAAACAATGTGCCCAGCCCGTTGGGGATCTGCCACCATAACACGAATCCAACGGAGCGTTACAAAATATAAAACGCCACAAACACGAGATAATGGAAAATGGTTAGGTAGATTACAGCGATGAATTGATCGAAAGGTAAGAAAGCATAAGTAGTCCACGCCAAACCATTTGCTAGGGAAGCCAAAGAGAGAAAAAATGGCATATACTCCACACTTTTCGTCTTGATCACAAGTTTCTGCACCATTAAACAGTTGCCCCTGGTCAGTTCAACGTAGTAATTGGTGATATATATCAGTACTCAGATTCAGTCTCAACAGTTTTGAAAGTGTGTGTGTGTGTGTATAAAATTAAGTGAATGAGGCATGGAATGAAGGTGGGTAGAGTGGACACTAACCATGACCGATAGCGGCGAAGCATACATCATGATGTTGAACAAAATGCAAACGATACCAACAACCAGGGAGCGTTGCTTGGTGGTGTGGATTAGAGTCATAACCAAAAGCGCAATAATGGCAATGAATATCAGCTCAACAAGCACAGCCAATAGAACTTTGACTCTCTTCTTCTTGTCGGAGTAGAATAAAAAAAGGGCTATGTACACCAGCTCTATGGCGGTACCGGAACCATTTATGGTTATAACCAGGATGCTATTGGGGTGCACCATGGGCAGTCCGTAGAGAACCCAAACCAGGCAGTTGATGAGGGTTGCCAGATATGGAGCTGGTGAGTACTGCTCAACTGATCCTTTCTTCACTATTCCAATAAAAGTTGGCCTGCAAGAATCATCAATACGATATATATGTCGTGAGTACTCATCAAATATATAGATTTAATCAAAATTTTGAATAGAAAACTAGAGTCTAGAGCTGAAGATGTGTCCTCAACTCAATTAATTATTATATTCTAAAGTGCAACCCATCGAAGCTTACACTGGGGATAAGAACAAGAAGAGCGAGATGATGTTTCCTGAAAATTAAACAGAAAGTCAAATACATGATATGATCATGAGTTTAGCTTAAACAGAAGATGAAAATTGCAAAATATATACTGAAGCAGCAAGCAAGAAGGTACGTACAGTAATTAATAGAGAAGATATACACAACACAAGGAGAACATCAAAGAAACTATGTATATGTTATGTTTAAAACGTTCAATAACGCATTAATGTTCCCATCTAAGACGTACAAACATGCAAAAAGTTTGAATTATGTATAATCCAGAAGCTAATGTATTGTATGTGTGTTACAGAAGAGACAAAAGTCCACACCTGTGACACCAACTACATTACGGGCAGTATTCACAGTTGCAGAAACCATGGATGCGACTTAAAGAGAAGAAAAAGCAGAAGAGAAAGCGAAAGCCGAGAGGATTAATTTGTGTGGTTATGAAGATTAATATAGCCTGAAGAAAGAGTTACATAGATGGTTATATTTATAGCGAAGGAAATACATTAAGTTAAGAGGAGAGGTTCGGTGCGGGTCTGTCTCATATGAGCCTGAGTTTGGCAAGTATATGCAATCTGGTTGGTCACCTGCATGACATGTAGTGGGCCTTGAAAATTATACGAACACATGGAAAAGAGTGCCTTTAAGAAGAGAGAGAGAGAAAATCAAAAGGGCCTTTTTTTTGGGGCACTGCTTTCAAGATTCTCAGAACCCACAACATGGACAGGCTTCAGCTTCAGGGCATTCCCTGATTTCCTCTTCGCTGGCGTTTCCTCGAAAGTGGTGGGCTAGTGGCCAATTGCCACCATCAATGTACTGCTATATTTCCATTCCAAGTTAAGAACTCACCAACCATAATCTGTTTACGTACGTTTAACTTGATATGCAGAGCAGTTACAGTTTGGTTCATTTCATAAAATATTAGAGAAAATGCTTCTATTAAGCAAATCAGTTTCATTCAAAGCTTAAAATTCAGTGCCGTGCCTGTGTTGATATATCGTTTATTGCCTTCTTTTGCCATTCGTGATCATGGTTTCTAAATATTGAGGAGCCCATTTATCAGAACTTCAAAGGAACTCCCAAATTGTATGAATGCTAACATGTACATATGTCTGCACCAGCACCACGTTGTGGGTTGGTTGTAGAACAAACGCCATGTGATTGGTTTTTTGCAGAATTTGATCAAAAGATGAGAACCTTTTGATTTGATCAACCGTGAATATCATGATTATGCACAGGTGGGTCATAACAAGGATGTGACTTTAGCATGCATTTAATGTTGCAAGCAAATCCGATTAAGTCGATAAATATGCTTAATTACGTTCAACAGCATCTGGGTTTACTGGGATGAATTATTTGCATGAAAATTTTCAGATAATAGAATAAGAGAATGAGTCAACAGAGAGAATATTATAGTGAAGGTGATATTAGAAAGCCAAACCAATGAGATTCGAGAACTGAACTCAAAACGCTGTCCATTTTCCAAGGTGGCAGAAACGACAAAAGGTCAAAAGATCAGTATCGGGTTCTGTGTGGTTCCCTTTGAAATGTTCTTAGCAACTCTATCTTGTAAACAAAAGGCAGGTTTATGTGTATGTAGGTGGAATTTTTGCTCAATTTTGTTCAAATATTATGTGAAAGAGTGTCATGGAAAACAGAATATAATTCCAGCAGCACCACGTTCATTTCCGTAAGCATATTAGAACATAAAAGAAATATAAATGGACCTCTTTAATGAATAGTTGGATAAAAGTATAGATTGTCAAGATTTGTTGGGGTCCAAAACAGGATTGTTTTATTGGAATTATTAGTAGAACATAAAGATTGAGATTAATTATTTAACATTATTTTAGTGAAAAGAAAAAGAGAGTAGATACGATGGGTATAAATCCGGGAAATTTTTTCATCCATCCTCACTACTCGACCTTCTAGATTTCTGAGATGTGAAATAGAATAAAAACAAGATAAGATATTGAGAACAGAAGTTGCAGTAAGGTTTGCTACTCATATATATTCTCATAATATATATTCTCATATTGGTCCAATTCATCATGATAACAATAATTCATATATATACAATTTCACATTTGAGTGTCACTACAATTACTTGCATCAGTTTGATTTTACCATTACATAAATGGGGAACATGAATAGTGTTATTTATTCTGAAACGTCAAAAGTTGTATCTTCTTCCAAACTTATGTTAATTTCGTGAAGTAAAAAGCAATTTGATTGAACCCTTCCCAGTTTCTGATTCTTCTTAGTTGAAGGAGATGCTACACTTGTAATGATATTGGATGGTTACAATGGAATGGATGCTCATGACCCTTAATTTTTGCAAAATGTCAAATTTAAGAGTAACCCGGATCTCCAAAGGTTCCTGTCTTTTGGTAGAACTAATCAAAACAACCACGATTTTGCATATCTTCATAGTCCCAAAATAGTTGCAGAGTAGTATGTCATCGATGCAGAGCCAATGGGGTTCTTACAATGCACCAAGACATCCACTAGTGGTAGAAGGTTCGAGTCCCAATCGATAAATATGCACAAGCTGAAATTAATGGTGCATCTTGATTTGTTGATGAACATATATTCCTCACCTCTGGCTCTAAGCTATACAGTGAATTATTGGTTTTCCTGAACCAAATTCCGATAGAGACTCTCACTTTCCAACCCCTAAAATTGATGAATGAAATGATAGCGCTAAAGAAATTGAGATGAATCCATTAATAAAAGAGGAAATAAGAATCAAGAATATTTTTGAGACCTTCAGGTCACAGACTTTCTGAATTAGGTAATGGTACCGCCATACAGTGTATTTGCACTAACACTTGTAGGATTTCTTGTCATCTTTCATATTTTGTCTCTTCTTCTTTTCATCTAATTGGGAATATTTATTGGTAGAAAGCTTTTAACTGTTTCATCCATAGGTGGGATAGTAACTATTTCTTGATAGTTCCATTAGTGCTTTGTAATTTGACACCTAATTATATTCTTCTTTTTGTGTTGTTCTAGATGATTTGCAATCAGCCTATAATAATTGTAATCATTCAGTTGACTGTGCCCAGGAATTTTGGGTACAAGATATAGGCTAGATAGCAGTCAGTTCTTTTGTCAACTCTAAACAGTGAATAATTAGACACGACATGGGTTTGGTGGCCATGGAGCATTAAAGGTTTGGCCAAATCTATCTGGCCACATGAAGATTTATGTTATTTGGAGAAATGATGAAATATGGCCAGAAAGACATGGCTTTAAAGGATTTGTTTTAACTTCATATTGACAGGAAAAAAAAGAATGGAAGTAGTACATGGTACGTCAAACCTACTTAAGTATTTCTTGAAAATTAGATTACTATATGTACATATCCTCTGTAAGTATTAGATTATTATGTGTGCATATCTATTGAGAACACAAGCATTCCTGGGTTTCAGCTTGTGCACAAAAGTTTCATGGTTTTAAGAGGTGCAACTATAAGAAATATGCTCTATATCAGACAATTTTATTTGTCTGAGTTATTTGAAGTAAACGACACCATAATCTTGACAGAAACAAGTCGTCATCCTGGTCTGCTGCATATATGCATGTCTAATGCAGGGAGATCGGTTGCTTGTCCTCAAAGAGCGTTTTGACTGAACTTGATTGGCACATTCCATTTGTAGACTCGTATACAGTAAGGAACGCGCTAATACAGTTGACAAGTTCGAATAATGAGATCAAAACATCTTTCTCAAATTTATTCAATCAAATGAATGTTCTTTTCAGCCAACAATTTCAAGGCACAACACAGACATTCGATAAAACAATTAAAAACAAAGGGAAAAAGCAAATGGGATTTGAAAGCTCGAAAATCAGGAAACCTCGCCAGTTACAACTTTTGACACTATACATTATCTTCTATGTTACAGACAGTGCACAAATGAGAAATGAATTGATATGAGTCAATGGCTTATATTCTCAAAGTCTAAAACCCAAGCCTGGCCATCTCTTTGTCACCTCTTTCTTCGTCCTCCTTGAGTTCGGATCAATGAGGTTTTCGAGTGATTTTGCTTTTCTATTGCGGGACCTGCCAGCTTCTTTCAGGAGCTCAGCTAACCGATTCTTTTCATCCTCAAAATCAGGATTTGCAATTCCAAGCTTTTCTTCCCTCAATTTAAGAACATACTCCAAGACCTCAATGGCATCATCCACTCTGCAATTATTCCAACAAAGGTTTCACATCAGATAAGTACTTCAATCTGACTTTGGGCAGCATTAGAATACAAACAGATTTAAGGATTCAAACACTGGGATAAATATAAATTTCAAGACATTGTACAGTCAAGAATACAGAGGGTGAAACGGATGGAACTTCAAAAATTCACAATCCATAAGGCACCAACTTTAAGGTACAACAAAGAAACAAAATTCCACACCAAAGCAAACTTCACTCTAGATGTTCGTGACATTCCTTCAAAACTTTCTTTTCAGGGCACAGATTCCAAGTAATGGCAAAAGGCCAAATCATGCATTAGTCATACTGATGACAAGAGGATACAACCACGCCAGGTGAGCAGGAAGAATTAGAATAACACACATTCATCATCCCATAAAATCATATATCATTATATTACTCAAATTCCCTAAATAGTTGGCACGTCTGATGAAGAGATAAGGTTTTCTGCTGGGGCCTATCCCTCTACAACTCCACCGTGAAAATGCGATCAAAACACAGCGGACTGAATTCTGTTGTGGAATATATGGCGAACTAGAAAATTCAGCTCTGCCACTTTTGGTGACAAGATAAGATACAAATACAATCCTCACAGGAGGTTATCATATTAATTACAACTGTCCAAGCTAGGACAAATCCAATCAACAAATTTGATAGTGGAAGTCCAAACAAATCAACAAAAAGCAGAATAATTTTTAATAATATATTACCTTCCCATAGCATCATAAGTTGCTGCAAGATTGCTATATAACCCAAGAGTATCTTGATGACATGGTCCACACTCCTTTTCCAGTATGACCCTTGCTTCTTCAAACAACTCGGCTGCCTCATCTATCTTGAACAACTGTACACAGGCCAATCCCATCTGGTTCAATACAACTCCAAAGAAGGCCGACTTTCTCTCCCCACTTAATCTAAGTTTTGCTACAGCACTCTCAAAAGAGTTCCTAGCTTCTTCATACCTCCCAACCATGTAAAACATCACTCCCATCCGAGCTTCAATTCCCGCTATAGTGCTCTGTTGTCCTGGTTTATCCTCCAATAACTTCATTGCCTTCTGCAAGAGTTTCAGTGCCTCCTCAGGCTCATCCACAGACTCGTAAATGGCTGAAATTTCTGTCAACCCACCAGCAATCTCTTCAGTAGTGGTTCCAGGCACAGGTTTTGCATATATCCTCAGGGCATTTTCACAATAGGACTTGGACTCACGGAGCTTTCCAGTCCTATGGTATAGGTCAGCAAGGCGTACAAAGACGGAGGCTACCGCAGGGTGATTGTCACCCTTTGACGATTTGAAGACTGTGAGTGCCTTCTGGTATGAGAAGACAGCCTCATCAAAGCGGCATAGAGACATGTAAATGTTGCCAATGCTAACATCAATAGCAGCAACCTCATTATCTTGTCCATTTGCAATCATCGCCATGCTGGCCAAGACAAGGTGCTCAAGAGCCGCTTCATAATCTCCCTTTGCCTCACATATGAGAGCCATCAGCCGCCTGTCAGCTGCTTCTTCAAGAGATGCTGGTTCACTGTGTGCACGATGGATTTCAAGAGTTTTCGTGCACAATTCTTCAGCTTTATCAAACTGCATTGCTTGAACATGAGCCTCAGCCAAGTATCTGCCATTTTCAATAACAAGTTAAAAGGGAATCTATTACCGTGACTGCTATCACTAACTTAATTGAGGAAAAAGTAATATCCAATATGCTCAATGACCATGAAACAAAGACATAAAAACACGAACTTTGAGCTTAGGTACGACAATCATATACTAATCACACTTGAAGCAACTTTATTTCACATTTATCTTACAACCTAGATGAGAGATAGGGGAGTCAATCGTTTAAAGTTTCATTACTTGTTAACCAAGTCACCATTCCATTCCACAAAAGAGAATGAAAGGCAAAAGGAATTCAATCAATTATACACGAAAACTTTCTAAATGGGTTCAGACTTCTCAATGAAAAATTTTCATATAAACCCAATTAACTTGATTTGAAATTCTTGAACTTCGAAAAAAACCGCAATTTCAGATCTTTGATCGATTTGTACAACCCCTATATAAAATAGAAAATTTTTTTCCTCAAGGAAGCAAACCCAATTTCCAAAGTAATTCACATTTTCAGTAGATTTTAGCGGTCCTCGTTTTTCTAAGCCAAATTTCACAAAAATATCCAAGTTCAAATCTTTCTAAATTTGTCAGTATAGAACTACACATGCTTCAATAACATACGTGTAACATTTTCATTGGAATCATCAACTTCAGATTAAAAAAAATAAAAAGAGTGAAACAGAAACCTGCAAGTCTCTCCAACTCTGGGATCCGTCTCTCCCAAGGCATCGATCTGAATTTTCAAGCCTTCTTCGTAACACCCAATTGACCGATCCACCTGACCCAGCATCGAGTACGTGTCACCCAGCTGCATATACCCAGAAAACTTCGCCAGTGCGTGATCCGCACCGCGCTCAGTGTCCGGAACCGCAATCGCGCGCTCCAAAACCGGCACAGCTTCATCAAACCTACCCAGACTACAATAAATCGCCGCCAGCACGTGCAGGCTCATGGCGTAGTCCAGGCTCGGCTCGGCTTCGGCGGCGGCGCATCGCTCGAACGACTTAGAAGCCCGGATGGCGTAGTCCAAGGCCTTGGAAGGACCCTCACCGGAGGCAATCGTGTCGCGGGCAAGCTTCAAAAGGAATGGGCCGAGATCCGGGTTGTCAAGTGAGGCGTCGGTGATGTCCGGCGGCGGCTTCTTGTTGCCTGAGCGGGATTGCGTTGGGCTAGGGCTGGGCTGCTTTGACCGGGAAGACGGAGACGGGGAAGGAGGCTTAGGCCTGGTAAGCGGGGTGGTGGGAGTTGGAGCGGATGTGGCCGGTTCGGGTCGGATCTCGGGAACAGAGATCCGAGGAGGAGGCGCGTCCGGTGGGGTCTTGACGGAGACCAAACCCGGCATCGTTCAAAGATTGGTTTTCGACAATTTTTTTTTTTTTTGCAGTGAGTGAAATGAATGCAATAATTTCAAGAGCAAAGTTGGTGAATTGAATTTAAATTTAAAAATTTTTAAAGCAGAAAAATTGAGAGAGAAGAGAAAGTTGTGGAAGATTAGAACATGTTACCACTCTCAACTCACACTTGCGTGGTTTGGTTCGGTTTGGTTATCTGCTCCTCAGCTTTCAGATCAGATGCGTCTGTCGGGGGCAAACTTGTAATTTCTGTTTAACTGTCTTTCTTTCCAGGAGACTAACGGTAAGAGTAACTGCTGCGTGTAGTAACCGTTTATGGTAGGTTAGAAACCCTTGTCGTTTTCTTTACACATCCTCTGCGTTTTGTCATTTTATGGTTAAATTTTGGATATTTTCTTAATTTCCCCTTTATCCATGAACAATGCATCTCAATTTTTTTAAATCTTCTTGGACAAGATCCACAAGTAATGCACCTCGATGAAGGGGAAGTTACCAACCAAGATTATAAAAACTTGCCAATTTTATTTAAAAAAAACTTATTTCTTTTTTAACAAAATTAAGAGTCATCCTTCAATGAGAAATTTGGAAACGGTAAATATATATAATAAACTTTAATATTCTTTAAAGGGTAAATACATGGTTTGGTTAGGGGAGTCTATTTCACACGTGAAAGGAAAATCCTTGATATATATGTACGTGGGATAATATTAATAAATACTTTCGACTTTTAGCTTAATTTTAATTAGAGAATAATTATGTATTTTTTATCAATTACACCATTAGAAATGATGATTTGAGTATGATTAATAAAAAATGTATAGTCGTTATTCGGTTAAAATTAAATCAAAATTCGAGAATATTTATTGAAATTATCCCATATATACACACTCCCTATCGTGCAGCAGAACAAGAGGGCTATCATCTGATCATCTTATATACATTATTATTATTATTATTATTATTATTTTTAACTTTAATGTTAATACAAACCAAAAAAAGAAAAAACACATCCAATATATATAGATCACTCGTCACTCATTCTGGGCTTGTAGACCAATCGAATTAAAGCTTCCCTGATTTCTACCACACCAAGAGCTTATTTATCAATGTATTGATTGATAAATCACGAAGAGCCATTAATTCAAGATGGTACTTCAAGGCCCTTTGGGTTGGTGTTTAGGATTCGGCTCTGGCTTCTCATAATCCTCAACTATGGCGTTAACCTCCTTAAGCTTTCTCGGATTCACTTCAACAAAGACCTTCAAAAAACATTAATTCTATTATTTTACAAGCAGTGTAATTGCAGATTCACGTGCATGCATTTAATTTTAAGCTACCTCTGTTGTTGGGTTTGCAGGATTCGCGTTATCAACGTGGCCTTTGACGACGACTCTGCCTGCAAGAAGATCGTGTATATATATATAAGCAGGGAAAACATGTTACTTGCCATAAATAGATCGAGTACTTTGCTGTAAAATGTAAATTTGACTTATATATAAATTTGACTTATATATAACAGAAGAATACTATATTATTATACTATATCTCACCTGCAGTGGAGGAAGAGATATAAGTCATTAATAGAATTATGAAGATGATACTTTTAACACGGAGGGGACTCATATTGTTGTGTGTTGAAAAGTGAGAGAGCTGTACTGAGATTAATTTGATGGTGGCCGGAAATGGTGTGGTTATGGATTTATATATATATTCAATGGGCACTGAGGTCAGGAAAATGAAAGCTGCTACTGTTCATATTGGATCCACTCAATAACTTAGCAGAATATAGCGATGATCAGAATGCTACGTCCATTAACAAAGTCAAACTGCACTAACTTGTATCACTTCGTTATCAAAGTGCTTTTTTGCATCTAACCCTCCAATTCCAAAAAGCAATATACTGCTATGTGGATATATGCATGGCTCAAAGCTCTGTAAATTCAGCTAATTGGACCCTCAAGGTTTTGGCCGAGGACCATCATCTCATCCCTTCTCTGTGTATCCACTATTTAGTCAAATGTGGTCTTTATTACCAACAATATTGCTGCATGAGATTGCTAGCTGGTCCTTGGCACGATTAATAATATTGATTGACCCTGAGATTTTCAAGCCATATTTAATGATCACTACTTGGATTTAATTAATGTGTCAATATAATTCAATGCAGTATGGTTTGGAAGATTCTAACGGGGGAGCATCAGTAAGAGCACTTTAAAGTTTTCCATGTATGTATTTCAACAAAGACTATATGGGTAGATATATATATATATTAAACTAATATTATTTCTCTTAGTGAGCAATTTGGAACTGGTGTACACCAACATAATATCTTGTGCATTTCAGCGTAGGATGGACAACATGGCTTGCTTGTATTGATTTAACCTTCCACTAGGGGATGTAAATGATGGCGCTGGTTTCATTTGTCAAAACGGCCGAACAAATTCTACATGTAAGGTACAAATTTTACAGCTTCCATCACTGATAGAAGCTGTCGGCTAATTGGTTAATAGAGAGGTGTCTGCCACAAACATTATTCCTCATATGAAATCTACCAGCTGCTACAGCTAGTAGATTTACAAAAACTAAAGTCAATATATATAAGCCCATTTGCTAGCAAATTCATCTTCTGAAGGATATTGATGACGATGAAAGTTACATGTCTATAAAATCGAATATACGGTAAGGTGGATACAATGGCACCAACTCATTTGCCAATCTATACAACACTGCTACTCGACAAGGTCTCACAATGTGTGTACTGTTCATGTTGCATGCTTACTGTATCATGATAATCCCTCTACGTTTAAGAGTCTCATTCTGCCTTTTTAATGTCATTTTGTATGGTAGTAAACAATGCTGACATGACATCCCTTATAGTCCTATATGGAGAGAGCCATCCTTACACAGAATTAAAATGAACAAACAATCCATCATACTTCTTTTTGCCACTCAACTCATGATTTATTGGATGGTGGCAGTCATATCACAACAAGTCACAGCACCTTCCTAAAGTTGACCACTCAACCTTCCCAACTTTTTTCTAAAACTTTAATCACTACATATGCTTGAGCAAGCTTTAATGACAGCTAAACACACGTTATCATTCAATAATTGTACCCACAACACATTACTGAGAATATCCTTGCTTATTCAGTCTACAAATAGGACAACCACGTGTGGCCTTATCCTTGGATAAGATTGACAAGGCACAGAAGAAAACTTAACTAGATTATGACATATATAAATCATGCTAGGCTATGATTGCAAGCCGGTGTTGAATTCATGGGTTGTACAAATAAACTTCATGAGTTATCTAAAAATATCCACAGACTTGTGGCTCAACATGTTCTTTTTCAGAATGGATGAAGAACAACTGAACACTGAGATTATGCATCCGCATTTATGACGCAAAGTATCCGCAAAGAGGTAGAGTTTAATTAATGCAGACAAAAAAAGAAGGCAACATTGGAGCCACAAGCTAGGATCTATCTCATAATTAATAAGCCAAATCTTTTAGTCCTGAACCATTATTGCTTTGAGCTCTCGGTACAGCGGTCCATGTAAGAGATTACCGAGGAAGGATGGCGAAGTTTAACAGTGTATCATCGTGAAGCATGGCTGCAGCATTAACAACATGGGTAATACAATTAAGAGTATATTTTAATAACTGATGTGGTGGTTATATAGTAAAAATTCATTAAAGAAGAAAAAATAAAAAAATGAGAAAAATTACTTCGATATAATTTTGAGGATGCAAAATTTAAGTTATATAAAAGTCCTAAATCCAACGATAGCCTATAATTAAACATTCCTTAGTCTATTGGCAAATAATTAGCAGCTAAAAGTAATTGCCTTGCATTGCACCTTTCATCTCGATTCACTGTAGAAGTATTCCTTGCTTTCTAGTGGGGCGACAAGGTGGGGCTTGCATTGATTATTATGTTGCCGATGCCAATCCACTGGACAGTGCTTAGGTGGAAAGAATATGAAATCAAGTACATGTTGCTTAATTTTATTTCACTTCATCATACTGGTTCATTTCATTGGAGAGTAAATATGATGATAATTTTTTGACACTAATTAACCTTTGGACGAGGAATTTGAACCCTTTCAGGAAAGTTAAAAAGGAAGTAAGGTGTGGGCAAATATTTGGGAGACACTTGAAATTTTTATTTAACTAGTCAAATGAAATAAGGAACAGATTCACAAGTATTTACTAGTTGAACCAGGAGACATCGTGTTCCACAGTCAAAGCTGAAAAGACGTACAAGATGAGGAGCCAACCATCTCAAAAATAACAGGAAGGCAATGTATGTATCATCAGGCAAAAGACCTCGGAACATGGGAAAAAGACGATGAGGCATTACTACACAATTCACAACAACAGAACAGAGAAGATCGAATTATGTATAGGGTATACATAGAAAATGAAGGAATGGAAGGATATATTCGCCTTGATGGTGTAAAATGGTATAATGCTTCACTAACAATATGCAAAACCCACTCCAATTTTTGCAGCATCTGATGAGGACGACAGCCTTATATCACCTCTAAAATCTAACTTGGCTCGAAAACTATTGGCTTCAGACAACTGCCTCACAAAACGAGTAAATCGAACCCAATTATTGTATTCAAACATGCTTTTATCCATCCTCACAAAGTTGAACGAGAAAGCTGGCTTTTCAAGCCCATCTGAATAGAACTTTGACATCTTCAGAGCCTGTTGAAAAGCAGTATCATCTAAACCGGTGGCAAAATTTTCGCCTTCAAGGGGTATATTACAAATCCTTGCAGCCAATAAAAGCTGTCTAAGAAATCCCTCTGGGCTGCTGAGTGGGTTCATCATTTTTTCATCCACGTCCCGCATTTCAAAACACGAGCAGCACATAGTAAAACCATACCTACCAAACATCCGAGCAATTGGTAGGTATCCATCTCTGGTTGAAGTATTGTAATAACCAGCTGTTAGTTCAGAGGGGTGGGACTGTGCGCCATAATGCCAGTAAATTCCACCTACTTTTGCAGATGTATTAACTCTAGTACCCCGAAAAATGGACTCAGCTTCCCTACATAATCTCTCTCCATGATGAAGCAGCAGGCCTGAGTACCATTCAAGGAAAAATTTACCATATGCTGTATTCCAAGAACCATCATCACTTCTGAAAAACTCAGTATGTTCAGGATCTTGCATCAAATTGCCAGCACCAATAGGGCCTCCATCTCCCCATTCACGCATCCCAACCTCTCGAGCACAAGCATTTAGAGAAGCCACCATATACTGCCCCAATCAACGAAAAAGAAATCAAATACAAGCCAGAGGATATGGATATTAACAATACATCAGAACAAAAAAAAATGCACAAAGAATAAAATGACCATTGGACAGAGTTAATATCATATTAACTTCTTGCCTACCTTATCATAGCACTGAAACTCTCCAAGTTCACGTAAGCGCCAAGCCCATGATAGCTTCTGGGAAGGGCACAAAGGATATCTTAGTTCACCAGCAGGACCCATACCAACTTGAATTCCCTGCAAAATGAACGATAATATTAATGAAAACCTGATTTATATCCAATGATCTGCAGTTTGGAATCAATGGCAAAGAATAATAAACAAAGCTATAACGGTGTGGTCTCACAGTGATAATAACACCAAGTAAAGGCCTGAAGGTGTCTCTGAAGTTCCTCATAAAATCTGCATATGCTTGGATTGGTGATCGCCCCTGCAGGACAGGTAGAGTATCACATCCCAGGGATATATATTCCTTATTTCTTCTTCCAAATCTGTCAGAATATGCTAAATCTGGATCTTTATCAAACTCTTCAAGCACCCACTGAGGAAGAGGAATCCTTTAACACACAAAAAGAAAAGTTTCAGAGACACTCTCACTTATCACACATAAGCAGAACCAAGCAAAAAGATGAATAGTTAATATTAATTGATAAAGAATAGTTAGATATCATTTTGATGGCACCTAATACTTGCTACAAGACAATCAGATAACCTCAAACTAGAGTTTCATGTAATGCTAGTCAGTTTAAAAATCAATAAAGAAATGAAAAGATGCCATATACTAAAACTTAAAGCAAGACAGGACCACAATATCTGGTAATGTTTACCACAATACTTTTGTCTCATTTAATGTGTATCACAATACTTCTCAAACCAATGAAACAACCAAAGCAAAATTACAGATATGAAAATAGATAGAACTGCTGCTGCTAAATATATCCATCAGAGACGTATCTAAACTTCCTTCCCCCACCCACACCAACCCCTTATGAGAAGAAACATGGTTTCCCATACAAAAGACTTACCAACAACATTCAGGTTCTCATCACAGTACCAACATGCAACACATTAAGAAACAAAAGGAGTCCCTTATTAGTCCTTAATATGTTGTTTGACCACAAGCACACAAATCCTTGTACCCACTTTATGTAGAGTACTCCTAGATATAAATTAACCTCACTGGGTAGTTATCCCAAAAAGTAATTCACTCCTGTCAATTTTATATTTACCATAAAACTTACTGTGTATTTCCAAGATGTTTGAACATCCAAATGGCGCATGATCAGATAAGAACTACAACTTTCTGGCACATACATTTTTTATGAACTCTAAGTTGTCCGTAAACAATCCCATATGTACAAGAGAATCAATCAGAAGATCAAAAAATTGCTGCAAAACCACACTCACCCAAGACCAGTAAAGTAGGTTTTGGCTCGCTCATTTCCATGTTATTAGTAAAAAGCTAACACGCCCCTGCAATCAAACTAAAGCACAAACGCGCCCCCCACTACCCTCCCCCCACCCCCACCCCCCACACCCCTCGCCCAAATCTATACTAAGGGGCATTTTCAATCAGGCTCGTGCGTGGGCATTTCTTGGCTCTCTTTGCTCCACTAGCCTTGATTGGCAGATGGAAGTAGCAAGGTGCGTCTGGTCTGGTGGTATTGTATATAAGATCACGTCGGCATTTAGGAGTGATCCTTCCCTCTTCTTAAAGTGGTGATCTCACTTTCGAAAGAGAGTCTTCAGGGCAATTTCACTTGGTAAAGAACTCCAAATAATGTGCTTGTTTTTTACATTAGCTTCATTTCTAGATACAGATCTTATCTAAAACCATCAACTTTTCTATCTGTTCATCTAATGTGAAAGCAGTGAAGCTCAAGTAATAGAACAATCATTTCATTGCATGCAAGTCTTGAAATAGAAAAACGATCTCATAGCAAGACCAATTAAAGATTTTTTTGGAGTCCAACGCAACTGATTAAAAACACATTAGTTGTAGATATCACGAAAAAGATAAGTAAATTTTTTACCAATTGCGGTCGCCCGGGGCAACGCCATTCTGATGAAAGGCCAAGATTGCCTTAACTTTCAAGCCACATTTGTTAGCCAAATCTATTACCTCCTGATAAACACTCCAGTCATAAACACCGGGGCGATCTCTCTCCACCAATCCCCACCAAACCTGCACCACCAACCCCTCCACACCAGCCGCCGCCAGAGCCTTGAAAGACTGCGTTATGGCCCTCCGTCGCCTCATTGTCCCCCCCGCCCACGTCGCCTCCTCCGGAAGCTTCACGAACACTGGAGACCCCTTCCGCCGACTCTGCAAGGAAGTGCAGTCGTGGAGCTCGTACTCGTTGTTATTGTTGTTGTCTGCTGGAGAAACCGAATTGGACGAGTTGACACGCGAGAAGATGCTGAGTCGGCTTTGGAGTTTGTGAGAGTGAGTTAAGGAGAACCGAGTGAGTCGACTCGGCTCAGTGCTCGTGCTATAGAAGGAGGGGCAGAAGGTCGCGATCGCCATTCTTTAAAATTTTTCTTTTTCTTGGTTTTGTTTAGGGTTAGGTTTTCGAATTTAATTTCTGCAAGATTGAGAGAGAGAGTGTGTGTGTGTGCTTGTGAGTGAGTGAGTGAGTGAGTGAGAGAGAGAGAGAGAGAGTTACGAAATGAATTATTTTGCAGTGAGAGGAGGGAGTATGTACGCCACAGCGAGGAGAAACTGCTATCACAATTTTTGTCGTGCAAACCGTATGCGTTCATCGGTTGACTGCCAACGTGTACTCATTTCATTGGATAATCCAGAATTTGTTAAATGATTCTCTGATTATGAAGAATCACAACCATTACATCTACTAGTTGTTAAGAACACTACAACACATTCTAAGCGCAGTGCTCCTTTCGGGATGTCTATTTTTTTAATGGTCCGTCTTGGGAAGCTTTTATATCATTTGACGATGCAGCTGGAAGCAATAATTAATTATCAAAAAACAGTGTCCCTCTCACTATCTTCTTGATGGTTTCCAATTTTACTTCCTCTTCGGACAGCCAATACAAAAATGGTACGAAAAAAATATCAAACAGGTGACAAAAATAATAATAGATAGAGGTCTAGATGGCACAGTGGTTAGTAGACAAGAATAAATAAATAAAAATAAAAATCTAAGGCGACTAAATTGTTGCCTAACAATGAACAGAAACACAGTGTCCAAAGCCCATCATTGTTCCTGTTACCCAACAAGTCCAGCTTCTAACTCTCAAATCTCGTCATTATGCTACAGTAACGTACCTGCTTATGCACTACTGCTAAAGTTTGGTGAAAACAAAAGGGGAGCGTTCTCCTCCAGAAATGGTGTAAAACTGAAACCCAAATATATCCTCATCATGGCTTGTGAAGGAGGAAAAGCAAACATTTGATGCATGGAAAATTTATTAAACATTTAATTCGAACCAAATAGACAAAAAAGGCCAAACATTTATCTTGCAATTCAGATTGAGATTCAGGTAATGAATGGAGCCGCCTAGACAACGTGAATTGAAAATTGTATTTGCACATATATGCAGCCAAAATAAAACTTAGGAAGACTGAACGAAAACACAAGACTGAACGAACATCTATGTTGAGTATGATAATGACGAAATATGACAAATGCATGATTTGAATACCCTACTATTTTGTGATTCTCACCAATCCCACATTAAGCGCAAGTACACAGAAGGAGTACAAATGGCAGGAGAAACTCTGTGACATAACATGTAACAATGCAATACTTTTAAAATTTTGGCGAAAAGACAACGAGAAAAAGAGGGAAAATGTGGTTTTACCACAGCCGCTAAAGCACCAATATTCCTAAACCCAACCTTTCAGCACCGTTCACTCCATAAATTGCTATCGCCGACCCATGTAGAAAACACCAGCAAGGTGTGATTGGGGTCTATCCTATCTCCCGACACTACTTGTTCCATTTCTTCCATATGTGAAAGTACATCTATTTCTTCCAAGTTAGCTGATAAATATACGAGTCATCACCGCCAACTTCCGCCATGATAAAGGAAAACAATAAAATAAAAAAATTTGGAACGAAAAGACTCCATCCTGCCGATGAGAAATAGTGACAGCCAAACAACCGAAACATCTGTACCCAAAAATGGTGATGACCTGACTCAGGGGTATGCAAACCCAAGACCCAACTCAACACACCCGAATGCATGCAAGTACTAGAATATAGGGAGTAGCACTTTGTCTCAAAAAGAAATTGCTTTACTGATGGCTAATTTGGCCCATTCAGCAGATTCCTTAATCATATGGTCATCAGACGATAAACATTCATTGAGAAAGTCTTTGCTTGACACAGATTGCTGAATCAAGGGACCTGCATTACTACCCAGGGTATCTGCTAGATCTCCAAGAACCCCGATTGCTGTCTTACTCACCACATCATCCCTGAAGAAAACAAAGAAAGAGTTTAAGACATTACCAATACAAACTTATCATTCAGGAAAATAAATCAAAGTGTTAGCATTCCAGCAGAGCTTACATGTCTTTCTCCATGTACAAACTATCCAAGAACTGAAGAATATGAGGTGCATAAGGCATCAAAAGCTGGGTCTTTGGAGAGCCCTTAAAACCTTGAAATATCCCAGAGTATGCCTCTAAAATTCCATTTCTCAAAGAATTTGTATACTCTGTCATATCCTCATCAACACCTGATGTATGGACTGATAGCTCTGCTGCACTCTGAAGCATAGGCATTGCATACATCAAGTACTTCTCAAAGTTTTCCCCAATTGCTAAAGCAATGTCTCCAAAGCATGAAAAGATAGGAGGCTTCACAGATCTGTGCAACTGATTGCTTGACAAATCCTTGAGGAGTTGGGTCATAATCCCATCACAGTAAGGCAATATCTTCTCCTCTAGGGCCCTGCATATATCTCCCACAACACCTACTGTGATGGCACAAACCTGGTAATCCTCAAAATTTTGGAGACCCATTTCCAAATACTTATAAAACTCTGGCATGTATTTTACAAAATCAGGACCTGTTACATAGGCAAGGGCTCCAATGACAAGCATAGCCTCCTCATGAGCTGTGGCACTTCGAACAGCAAAAACTCTTAAAAAGAGGGCCATCATCTGGTCTGCATATTGCAAGAAGACGTACTTTGTTTGCTCAGATGACCCAAGCTTCTGTATGATGACCTGCAAGCAACCGCAAAGAAGGCCTTGTAATTCATTTTGCTTCTCCCTCTCATCAGATGAAAGTTTTTGTCCCTCTAAAGTTTGGTGGAGCTCCATCATAATAAGTGGAACTAGTTGCATCACCATCGAAGCTGTCTCGTCAGTAGAACACCTTACAACTTCATTTAGAGTTTCATAAGCTGCAGTACGGAGGCGTGATTCTCCAGCATCTTCTCGGTGAGTCACAGTAAGAAGAGCCTGAACAATTTCTTGGAAATAGGGAGTTAGTGTGGAGGACGGTGATCCAGCATCCTCATAACCTTGGGCCAGGAAATAAAGAGCACCACAGGCTTTCTCAGCAACATTTGGAACATCTTTCATGCTCTGAAGCAGAACATTGATGATCTGTTGGCAATTTGCTTGCGTAATTATAGGTGTCTCCAAAGTTGACCCATGCAAAAATTCAAACATTCTTCCAAGAGTCCATGCAGTAGTGTCCTTCACATGGTTATTTGGATCTTTCATTAGGGCAGTAAGCATGAAGTTCAGAGCGATGTTAACCAGAGGTACAAGCTTCTCAGGAGATGGACCTTCCAAAATGGAACCAAATGCATAAGTGGCTGCTTCCCTTTGCCTCCAATCTGCTTTTACTATATTCTCCTCAACAAAAGGCATAACAAGTGGTACAACGTCATCTCCAACCGTCCGAGCAACCAAACCTAAGCATGTGCCCCCAGCCATTGCAATATTCCATGCCCCTTCATCTTGATCCTGATCCTCTTCCTGCTTAAGTAGCATCTCCAATAACATGGGGACAAGCACAGGAAGTGCTTGCTTAATAAAATAAAAGCAAGGGATATCAGAATCCCCACTGAAATCACCTCCATATTCCTCTAATATATCTATTTCCTCATCACAAATTGAACTCCAGAATTCAATGGCTTGAAGAGCTACTGGTTCCTCATCTTCTCGCACAGCCTTTGCGGTGATGTTGAAGATATCTTGAATGTAAGGAGCCAATTTTTCGTAGTAGGTGGAAGAAATGGCAACCAAACACTCAAAAGCTGCCTGTCGAATCTTCACTTCTGGAGAAAGAGTAGCCTCACAGACAACTCTCATGATGTAGTCACGTTCCATGTCATTAGAGAAATTTGCCTGAGCAAAACCAAGTGCATTATACAATGCTCTTGTGGCAGCAAGCCTGACATCATTGTTACTCTCAGACGCATTCATACCCTGGACTACAGCTGTAAGTATCTTATTTACATGATCCTGATCTACCGCTTCTGAGGAAACTTCTTCACAGATATACCCAAGAGTTTCAAGGGTGGCCTGCTTGGTGTGAGCTGGGAGTTGATGAATATTTGATAAAAGAGCTCCAACTAGTTCAGGCCACTGCTTATGTGGCAACTCGATACCCGCTACCTTTGCAATGACTTGAGATGCAGTTGAGCGAGCATCATGAGCAGGAGAAGAAAGGGTCTTTAATAAGCATGATTTGATCTGGGCCTTTGCAGAGGGGTCTAATGATAACCATCTCTGCACAAGCTCAAACTTTCGATGTTGTTCTTTGGCATCTAAAGCATTCTTGAGGATCAAGCCAGCTAATTTACGACTCTCAACACGCTTTTCCTCATTAGACAATTCCCCAGCAAGAGAGACTAAAAAGCCTGGGAGATTTTGCTCTTGATACTGTTTTAGGTTTTCTTCTGCTTGTTTACGTACAGTGCCATCCACTGCTTGTGCATTTAAAAGGATTTGAGTGACTTCTGCAGCCATTTAAATCTGAAGATAACACAATATATAAATTAGAATGATATACAAATACATGTGAAATATCATGTGTAAAACCCTCTATTTGCATAATGAAACAAGGAGTAATCTAATATTTAACTCCCACCACTGAGCAGTAAACGCCATGAAAATGATAAAACAGTTCTTAAAACAAACTAAAGCATTTATAGCCTGGGACAAAGCAAGAAAACAGCCTAGATATTTTTTTCCGGCCATAGAACATAACACAAGAATAGAGGCCCCAAACATTAAACTAACAAATGTGTTAATTATGCAGACCAAATAATTTCACAATAACTAGACTGTGGAAAATGTGGGGCAACTAATCTATACTTTATAAAAAGCTAGCTAAAACTCAAAATTCAACAGCTGTATAAAATAAGCCGAAAGTTCCTCTCACGTCAAATTGGTGTTTCTGATGGTCATTTTACAAAAAAAACATAAAATAGATTTCCCCATACAGAGGTGAAACCAAGAAAAAATAAGAAAATCCTACAACATATTGTTAAACCGAAAAAGGATCGAATAACTCACAACTTCACTTTTTCTACAAGAACTCCCACCAAATGACAGGTAAAAGATAAGAAATTACAAATCAATATCTACACTGAGAATCATTTATCAACTGTGCACTAAACTTCATTATCCTTCACGAGGTTATACAAGGGACTTATGTCACCACACACACAAGACAGAAGCAAGTGTTTGATTCAAAACCAACATTAAAGAGTATAAGAATTCCCTACAACAAGAAATTCAACTGCATTTACATTTCATGACAGCAAAAATAACGCTAAATCACTAAACCAATACTAATGCTCCATCTGATAAAGGGAGAACTGATTCTTCAAAATCCTACTAGACTGGTTTCCATGAAGTAAAAACTCCCAGTTGCTATTCTCATTCTATTCAAAAAGTTCAAGCTCAACTGAATGAAACCGAATAGTCCTCCTCCTACAGTCTTTTCAACAGTCCAACCCTATGCTCAGCTCACTGGCAACCATAAGAAATCGAATATTTCGATTAAATTTATTTCAGTTACTAATTCATTTTCATTCAACTTGAAATTCTCGGTAACAAACCTGGCCTGACTAATTTAGAAACTAAACCAAACAGTAAAATCGAAAACTCAAGTCAACTTACTGTGATCCCGAAAAGAAAACTAACTTAGTCCGCAACTAAAATTTTCCTCAGTGTTTCTCAGTAACCAAACACTACGTAACAAATTTATCTAAAAAAAAAATTACAACAGACAATCAAAACAAACTTACTGCGATCTTAAAAAACAATAACTAACTCATATTTCAAAATAAAATGAAAGAAACGGAACTCCCAGATCAATAAATACTTACACCGAGTTGATGAGTTGACTCGGAGGAACACGGCGAGTGAGCGATCGGTTTGAGATAAGCAAAAGGAAGAAGCGGCGACTCTGAAACCCTAGCAGAGTGACAGCAGATGCGGAGCGAGACTTCAATGAAATGCAAAAGCTTTCGATTTTAAAAATAATAATAAAACAATCTGGATTTTCTAATTGGTTTTCAGGTTGTACCACGCACGGTTTTCGGAGCGTGAGCGCGTGTAAAACAGTGTGCTCGAGTAGAGGAGTGGGGCAGGGATTTCAGTAGAGTGAAATACCCTGACCATCCTTACATTTTGGCAAAAAAATGTAGAGTCATCTTTTGCAAAATTTTCCAACCCTCGCTTTTTAGAAAAGACCGACGAAGTACCCCTTTGTTAGTTTAATCGTTAAATAATCATACTCTTTTAACGGTGGTTTTGAATCAAACACTTGCTTCTGTCTTACGAGTGATGACACCAAAAGGATTTGGATTCGTAAAAGAACGGAGGAGAACGTAGGATTGTTTTTAATTAAGGTAGCAAACCTTATTTCTTTAAAAACCCAAAACTAAGGGGGGTAAAATGTGATATGTCCTTCTAAAGTCAATTAAAATGAAAATTCAAAAAGAAATAAAAACCATATTGACGCCTCTCCTTTGAACATCTCCACTCTTTTAGCGACTGCCGCCTCCAGCCTCTCCAGCCCTCGACCTCACGTCCACGCCTTCACCACCGCTGCCTCTCTGGCTCCCTTTGCTGTTGCTGTTCGTCTGATCAAATAGGAGGTATGTCTGCTGCACTTTATATGTTTTTTTATAACTGGTTTGTTGTTCTCTTCTCTCTCTCTCTATGAGTAGTGTGCTTGGTGGTGTGTTTTGATTAGGGATTTACGAGTATTAGATATCGGTGTTTCAGTTTTGGTATAGGAAGTTAGGGTTTACGTTCAGGTTTTC
Source organism: Boswellia sacra (assembly GCA_013180625.2). Lineage (NCBI taxonomy): Eukaryota > Viridiplantae > Streptophyta > Magnoliopsida > Sapindales > Burseraceae > Boswellia > Boswellia sacra. The sequence continues at coordinate 696,092 of SNVD02006955.1, read as the reverse complement.
TATTGACTGATTAATCTTTTGTATATTTAATTGTTTGTTTAAATTCAATGGATATGTTGCTGATGCTGTCTATTCTGTTGCGTCACCTATTTTGAGCGAAAGACTCAACTTTGCTTCTGCTTAGCTTTTTTGTGTTTCATGTGAATATACCATCTTTAATTTGTGTGCTGGGGGATTGTGTGGATCAGTTTTGTTAATCAGAATTCTTTCAACAATCTGTGCACGTACACCTTCCTTAACAATAAAATGTCTAACGAACAAAATACACGGCTGTTATAAGTAAATTACATGTAAGATATGATAATAGTTGCTATTTGTGACTACTTATTTAGCTAAATAATATTATTTATAAATATTATTGCTATCCTACTGTTAGAACTGAAGGTTTTCTTTGCTGACGGAACTTCTTCTGTCCATCTCCGTCTGTGACGCAGCTCGCTCTCTTTTTCCTCCGCAATGGCTGTAAGTGTTGGATGCCTATGTTATGTCTCGTTGATCTGTACCCTTTTTGATGTTTGTTTTTATGGGAGGTTCTGCTTGACTGTTTGTATATTTGTGTATGTGCGGGTGACTAATCAAAAAATTATTGCAAACCAACTGTAGGATTGAAATTTAAATGGGACTCTGCCAAGATTTATTTTTGATGTAAACTGAATACATGTATGTTTGCTTAATCTTTGCTAAAGTTAAATTCCAGGTTGTGAAAAGTGGTTTTTTTTTTTTTTCAATGCTCGAGTAGTTTTGGCTAAGGCTACTATAAGTAGACTTGAGGTTCTAACTTTGGCTGCATGACAAGTGTATGAGGTGATCACTGTTAGAGCAAATGGTTTTCGGAAAAATAGGGCTTTTGCATGAGTTCGTCAATTCTTTTCTTTTAGAAGATATATGCCTATTCATTGAGGAAATCAGATCCATGTTATGTTAAATTGTGGAAAAGTAGTATTTTAAGATAAGAGAGTAGATTGTTGATATAAACTCTATAATACTTAATTATGAACATTCCTGCTTAATGGGTATTAACATCATTTGAATGATTGAACCTATAATGTTCCACACATTTGATCAAAGGTACTTTGTGATTTGTGAGTGTAAGATAAAAGTAAACCAATGTCGGTGCTTTGTTTGATTAAATTTCTAATGTAATGGAATTTACCTTTTGTTTCGATATGATTTATGTGAATAATGCAGACTATACCAGTAAACCCAAAACCATTCTTGAACAACTTGACTGGAAAGACTGTAATTGTCAAACTCAAGTGGGGAATGGAGTACAAAGGTGATTACAAACCTTTTTTTTATTTTTATTTTTTTATTAGATACGACCATCGTACAAAACTTTCATTTGATTGCCATTATTTTTTTATGTCTTTAAATTTCTTTTGATTGGTTTGCCCTTTTAGGTTTTCTTGCCTCTGTAGATTCATACATGAACTTGCAGGTATGACCAGAAATTTCTTTCTCATGCTGTTCTATGTGGATAATCACTTTCTAATTTTATACTTATACTCATTTTATGTATCATCATACAATCTTACATAGTGTTTCATGTTTGAACCACATTGACATTGATGATATGCACATCGTGTTACTTCTAGTGTGGTTCAAACTTCATTGGGATACCATTTAAACTTGGAATATGTGTGTGGGTGGTTTTATAATGGTCTTTCTTCTTTTAGGCTGTATACTGTTCTAACATTGCCAACTTGTCTTATGCTATATGCAGCTTGGCAATGCTGAAGAATTTATTGATGGACAATTCACTGGTAGTCTTGGAGAGATCTTGATCAGGTAATTTCCTCTTAATGCTGAAGTTTGTTCCTTTGGTCATAGTATTGCTCGTAATGCAATAGTTCTGAGAATCTCTCAGGCTAATATGAGCAATTTTGGTACAGAGTTGTTCGAAATTTTCTCATGATGTTGGAAAACTACGTGGATTTGGGAGTGAACTTGGAGCTTCTTTTGGTTATTGGGTGGATGAATATGGAGGCAAATTTTAGTGTTTTATGTTGCTTAGGTCGATAAATGTCATATTATTCCAAATTTAGTTCTGTTTACTATCTTTTTGATAACCTAGCATAGGGAGCAAAATTATAAAGATGTTTGGAATTTGATTCTACATGATAAAACCGAGTGATTTGCTTTTTCCATAATAGGACAGCATTTGAGTGCTTGTCTATGAAGATAATTGGAGTCCCACTTCTAAAGACCATGCTTTATAGTTATTTTTGTTCTTAGTTGTTGAACATGTTACGCAAAAAGATTATTTTTTTAGAAGAGAGTAACGTCTTTTAGGTTTTATTTTTTTTTCTTTTTTTTTTTTTTAAGATAATCACACTTCCGGAATCATATCTTTCAAGTTTAAACACAATATTGGCTGACGCTCACCACCATTTTTATTCAATGTTTTTGTTTTAACTTGATCTTAAGTAATACACATCTATAATTAATCCATACAATCTGATTTAGCACACTATCATGGGAGGGTTTAATGAATGAAAGGGGTTTAGTAAAAATTATGGTGACAACTTGTTCAATGATATAATGCCAGGTCAAGTTTTATATATATAGAGTATTATTGTGCCATTATATGGTTTCAGTAACATGATTGTCATCTGTGTCTGAATGTATAAATAGGAAGAAACAACTTATTTTCATAGTTCTTTTCACTAAATTTGATCTTTCTGGTTCTGTTTTGGGATTTTTGGAAGCTTATACTTCATAGACTTGGGAGTTTTCTTTGGTACCTTAAGATTGAGAGTGTTTTTATAAGTTTAACATTAAAAGGGCAGGAAATGGCAAATTTGTGAATTAGATTTACTTAAAGGTGTCTGGTGGAGTTTGATCACAAAATTGGTTTCTTTGGATTGTCCTTTCAAATATGCAACAAAGAAAGGCATTGTTTTGTTTCTCATTGTCTTTTATGGAATATCGCAATCAAAGGAACTATAGCCTATTTGTACTAAAAAAGTCTTAACTCATGTCAAAATTACAATCATCCAAGTTCGGTAAACCTCATTGTTGAATATGTATGTATCTTGTTTGCAGGTGCAACAATGTTCTCTATCTCCGTGGCGTTCCTGAGGATGAAGAGCTGGAAGATGCTGACCGAGACTAGGTGGCTTCACTAGCATTTGCGTCATCTTAGTAGAACTCTCGCCCTTTTAGTTTCAAACTGTTATATCTTTGTTTGACCCGTATTAATAGTTGTGTAATTTAACTAAGCCTTTTACATGGCCTGGCACACAAATTTGATTCACTTTTACTCCAATTCTGAGTTCGACCACCTACCTTCTTTTTTTTTTTTTGAAAGGTGGTTGTCCGTGGGTTTAGGTTTTTGGAAAGGTGGCAACGAAGAAGAAAGAAAGAAAATAAGGTGGAAGTAAAAAGAAAAAAGGGAAGAAAGAAAGAAAAAGCGAAGAAAAGGAAAGTGAAAAAAGGAAAAAAGAAAAAAAATTAAAAATTAAATAAAAACGAAAAATTAATTGGTTGACTGCAGGTTGTCAATAAAATATTAAGGGGTATAACGATATTTATAACACAAGTCATCCATTCTATTGGAAATTAGAAAACGGTAGAGTTAGGTTATGTTCTTTTTTGTTTTCAAATCTTGTTTTCTGAACAAATCTTGTTTTATGTGTTGTATATTTTTCAATGTAATTTATATTCAATCTTAACCACATATTCTTTTCAAAATTCAAAATAATTCAAAATCAATCACATATTCTTAAATTCAATTGAAAACAAATATATTGAATTCATAAAAGAATACACCTTTAATATTTAGTCCAAAAATTGGGGGTCACACAACAGGAGGGCAAACTTCAAGGTCATTTATGAAATTATTCTAAAAAGTATTTATAAATCAAAATTTTAAAATAAATTTTAATTAAAGTGAGGTTTAAAAATAGATTTTTAAAATACTTGAATTTAGTTGTATATCCCAGGTCAGGTTCAGGTAGGGGAGCATGATCTCCGGCCCTTGTCCAGCCCCGAGTTGTCCCCGGCTTTTTTTGACGAAATTTCTGAGAATTTCGGGCAATTAGCTAGTAACACTAGGCCAAGGATTCGAGTGCCTGAATAGTTTTGCCATCCCTGATTCAGAGTAATCATATTCAGTCCCACTTTTAAACTTATTAGCCTCAATTATTATTTTTTATTTTATGACAATTTTATCTTAAATTGAAATTACTAAGTAAGGTGAAAAAATTTAAATAGATACGAAAACGCTATTTTATTTTTAGGATTTTCTTTCTATTACCAATTAAAAAGATTCCATGTATTGAATCATGAATTTTCAGCTTCACAATAGAGGTCAACGTCTAAATCAAATTTATTGAAAAATTTTCATATTCTAAGCACTTGTCCTATATCAAATAAAAAAAGGGGAAGATTGTTCTACATATCCAGCACCAGCCCCACGAGTAAGAAGCTCAACATATACATAAGAATTTAGGACCATCATGTTTCGCCGCAAATTATTATATATTTTTATATATAAGCAGGAGCCCAGCCAGCCTCGTGTACAACAATCACAGGCGTGTTAAAAACGCCCGGCGGACTGTATCCTAACCCATTATTTTTTAATAATTATTGTACATTTATGTGAACTTGGTGTGGAAGTCGGACGTGCATTTATAAAGCATTTGTTTGGTAAGTGCGTTTAAACCTTAATTATGTCATAATAACTTGGTATGAAATAGAAATGACGGTTTAGAAACGACTTATAGATATACGAATAAATTAATAGTTCAAAAACAAGGAAATGACTCGGGTACAGCAGCTGTACCTATATAATTACTGTTTATTTTGTATATAAATCGTAAATTTATATATAAAAATTGTAAATAAATAAATAAGAGCCGTAAAGTTGTAAATAAGTATATAAAAGTTGTATTTATAATTTTTATTTATTTGTTTACCACTTTTATATATCAATTTACGATTTTTATATAAAGTGAATAGTTACTGTATGTATATAATAGATGTACTGTAATCAAATTAATAGTTCAAAACAAACATCGTAGTATAAATAGACATCTTTTAAAGAGTTGATGAAAATTTTTCATAAGTTTATAAAGCCCCGTTGTGAATAAAAGAATAATAATATATATTTCAAATAAATCTGTGAACCAATAAAATTAATATTATATAAATTTAAAATAACTATATCACCTACTATATTATTACATCATTAATTTTACAATTATTAATTAAATAAGTATTATTTAACAAGTAAAATTTATTATTTAATTAAAGATTAATCTCATTAATGATAAAAATAAAAAATCATATTGCATACCTTGACACATAAATCTGCTAGCATGTTTTTAACTTATTTAACAGAATAAATAGACAAATAAAATTTTTTATTAAGTATCACATCACCTGACTTCATTATTCAGCAAGTTGTCTGACAAATTTTTTAAAGCCCAGTTTGTGAAAACGGGAAATTTTGGTACTAAAGATTTAAAAATATCAATGATTTTAAAAATATTTAGTTAAAAGAATAAAAAAATAAATTTCGGAATAAGACATCAGTATATTTATCATTTCAAAACAAGAAAATAAAAAATAAAACCCAAAAAAAGAACAATAAAAAATGAAATATACTCTTCTGGTCAATGAACAAAACCAAGCTTGCATGGTTAATATTAGTTTGGCAATATAATAATTATAGATTTTATCCGAGACATTTAAATTATTTTATTTATTCCTTATTTTTAATCACATTCGTTATGGTTGATTTATTTTTATTTCATAAAAATAAATAATGGGCACAAATGTATAGAATAAATAGATTTGTTTGAAAAAGGAAACGAGCAGCAAAAATCATTTGAGTTCTCAGAAGAAATTGATTGCCGAAATCATGAGAAAAAACGGAAAAGAAATAAGCTGAGGCTGAGCAATGTGACAGTAAAATAAATAATTACGAGCGTCAGTCACAGTAACCCATAATAAAAAAAAATAAAAAATAAAAATGAACCACTGTAATAATACCTGTGATGATAACACTGGCACTGTAATAACACCAACTAACAAAGCGCGTGAACATTCAAACCCAATCAAAATCCTCGTCATCATAAATCGACAGACCCTTCAAATAGAAAAACTTCACGTACCACCCCTACATTATAGTAAAATTACCATGAAGTCATTATCTTCAAACTTACTCCTGCGTTTAAAAAATACCATGAATTATCCTTATTTTAATTTGATCGTTAAACTTATCTTTTAAAAAAATACCATTGACCATTCTTCTATTAATTTGATCGTGAGGTGAGATGATATAAGATTTTCATTTGTTTTGATTATAATTACTAAAATACCTCTATTAAGAGTTTAAAATAAATATTTATCAAATTAATAGAACGATGCTCCTGATTTTTTTCATAAGATAAGGTAAATGTTAATAAAATTTGATTTATTCTTTATATATTCCTTATAAATTGATATTTTAACTCCTAAATTTTAACTTATTTATGATTATTTAATGATTAAATTAATAAAGGATACTTCATAGGTCTTTTTTTAAAAGCAAGGGTTGGATAATTTTCTAAAAGATGACTCTACCTGATTTTGCCAAAGTGTAAGCGTGGTCACGGTATTTCACCCTACTCAAATCCCCGCCCTACTCCTCTATTCGAGCACACTGTTTTGCACGCGTCACGCTCCGAAAACCGTGCGTGGTACAACCTGAAAACCAATTAGAAAATCCAGATTGTTTCATTATTATTTTTAGGGTAAATTTCATAAATGACCCCATGTTTTGCCTAAATGTTTCCAATGACCTCGACCTTTTGGAAATAGGCACTAATGACCCCGACGTTAATTCAAGTTTGTGACCGTTAGAAAGTTTAAGCACAAATACTGTTTTACACTCCAAAAAGCAAGAGAACATGTGATTATTATGATTAATTTGTCAGTGTTTATCTTATTTGAAAGTAATATATTTATAATAAAAAACTTTATTTAATAATAAAAATATCATGAATAAATAAGTATTCATTCGCTTTTCTCTCACGTCTCTCTCACTTTTGTCTTTCTCTCTTGGTATTTCATTTCCAGCTTTTTTTCTTGGGAAACAAACAGGATAGCCAGATTTTCTCGCTCGATTATTGCATTCTTAGACTTTTTTTTTTTTTTGCTTGACAAACAAACAGCATCTCAACACAGAAACACAGCACCACCAGCAACACAAGTCATCTTCCTTATATTACTGCTACCTATAAAAAAGTAAATTGCAGAAAATGCAATCCCGTACACCCAAACCAAAAAAAAAAAAAATCATATAAACATCACATATTTGCCCACCACCTCAAATATGAGATGTTTATGTAAAACTAATTTATTTATTTTTTTCTTTCTCCTTTCCCTGTGTTACATATACATATTTTTTTTCTTAAGGCTTCTTAGTTGCGTGGTTCATCGTCGTTTTCGTCAGTGCATGAGTGGTAGCGAGACGCGATTGGCTGTGTCGTGAAGATTGCAGTGAGGCGATTGAGGTGGCCAGACAAGGGTCTTGTGCGGGGGGTAAGAAAATTGGGGTTATGTTCTTGATTGTTGAGGTCGTATTCGACGGTGGATGGATGAGGAGTTGAGGAGGAGACGCCGGTGGTGGTAGCAGCTGGGTGTGACGGCGGCGGCGGGGTTCTATGGTGGTATTCTTGCTACCCTCTTGTCCCTTTTTTGTGATTTTGCTTTATTAGATCTCTTGTCTTGCTATTCGGTTGCTGAGAAAACGAAGGAAAATGGAAAAGCAAACTGGGATTTTCTAAAAGTTTATTTTTCCGTTCTGTTTCTGCAATAATGGCCATGGATGTTTGAGATGGTGGTGGCTTTTTGATTGGTGTTGATTATGGGAGATTTTTTTGATTGAGAAGAAAAACAAAGATGACAGGGAAGCGCGTCCTTTTTTTCTTTTCCTTCTTTTTAAGATCTTGAGTTTTGGTAAAAGAAGTTTGATAACGAAGTGGTGAAGAGTGGTTTGTACAGATCTGTTAGAGAGGAATATATTGATGGTGGATGTGCGCCCGTAACCTGCAATAGTTATGACGATGACGAATTTTTTGGGGCTTTTTTTGTGCTTCTATTTCTATTTGGAGATGAATTGTTCTGTTTAAAGATGAACCCCTGTTTAGGTCTTCTAGTTGTGATTAAGGTTTAATCTCGAAGATAACAAGCGAAGAAGGCAATGATCCGAATGGACTGTTGTTTTGTAACTAGCAAAAGATATGAGAAACAAATATATTGCAGTAAAATTTTGATTTTATTACTTTGTTAAATGATTTTTTTTTATTTTTTTACAAGAATAAAGGTACAAAATTAATTCTTTTGATGAGAAGTCATCATCTGTTTCTGTGCGTTAATTAAATATATTATGTTCATTTACCAGTTTACCACTGAGCAGTCTAACTAACGGTCACAAACTTGAATTAACATCAGGGTCATTAGTGCCTATTTCCGAAAGATTGAGGTCATTTTAATGTTAAGGCAAAACATGGGGTCATTTGGAAAATTTCCCTTAATTTTAAAATCGAAAGCTTTTGCATTTCATTGAAGTCTCACTCCGCATCTGCTGTCACTCTGCTAGGGTTTCAGAGTCGCCGCTTCTTCCTTTTGCTTATCTCAAACCGATCGCTCACTCGCCGTGTTCCTCCGAGTCAACTCATCAACTCGTGAACCAGCGGACTCTGGCTGGGGGCGATCAAGAGGAGGAACCCCCGGATTGTTCGGGCTTTGAAGACAGCACCATCTAAGAGTGCTGGAGTACCGTCCAAAGGTACTGGGACGCCTCCGGACCTCTCCCAAGCGTCTGATGCTCAGTCCATCTGCGAGGACATTGATCAGTGGATGAAGCGAAACCTCCCCCAAGGAATTGCAGAAGAGGGTTGTCCGATTTGGGAGAACACTCTTGTTGGGTTTGTAAGTATTTATTGATCTGGGAGTTCCGTTTCTTTCCTTTTATTTTGAAACATGAGTTAGTTATTGTTTTCTAAGATCGCAGTAAGTTTGTTTTGATTGTTTGTTGTAATTTTTTTTCAGATAAATTTGTTACGTAGTGTTTGGTTACTGAGAAAAACTGAGGAAAATTAGTTGCGGACTAAGTTAGTTTTCTTTTCGGGATCACAGTAAGTTGACTTGAGTTTTCGATTTTACTGTTTGGTTTAGTTTCTAAATTAGTCAGGCCGGGTTTGTTACTGAGAATTTCAAGTTGAATGAAAATGAATTAGTAACTGAAATAAATTTAATCGAAATATTCGATTTCTTATGGTTGCCAATGAGCTGAGCATAGGGTTGGACTGTTGAAAAGACTGTAGGAGGAGGGCTTGAACCTCCAAAGAGCCAGAAAATAAAAATATTTTATGCACTGAGTGGGAAAATAATAGAAAAATTATATACTGGGTGGGAAAATGAATATTGATAGAAAATCTGATTGTTTGAAATCTACACTTAGCCGAAGTTTAATAGGACTATTCGGTTTCATTCAGTTGTCATTCAGTTGAGCTTGAACTATTTGAATAGAATGAGAATAGCAACTGGGAGTTTTTACTTCAAGGAAACAAGTCTAGTAGGATTTTGAAGAATCAGTTCTCCCTTTATCAGATGGAGCATTAGTATTGGTTTAGTGATTTAGCGGTATTTTTGCTGTCATGAAATGTAAATGCAGTTGAATTTCTTGTAGTAGGGAATTCTTATACTCTTTAATGTTGGTTTTGAATCAAACACTTGCTTCTGTCTTGTGTGTGGTGACATAAGTCCCTTGTATAACCTTGTGAAGGATAATGAAGTTTAGTGCACAGTTGATAAATGATTCTCAGTGTAGATATTGATTTGTAATTTCTTATCTTTTAGCTGTCATTTGGTGGAAGTTCTTGTAGAAAAAGTGAAGTTGTGAGTTATTTGATCCTTTTTCGGTTTAACAATATGTTGTAGGATTTTCTTATTTGTTTTATTATCTATATTTAGTTTCCCAACTATGTTAAATAACCAGGTGTAGCCAAAAAATACAGATTCAACAAATGATTTACATGAAAAAATAAAAAAATTGTTCTCTTCTCTCTCTCTTTATGAGTAGATGCTTGGTGGTGTGTTTTGATTAGTCATTTACGAGTACTATATATCGGTGTATCAGTTTTGGTATAGGAAGTTAGGTTTTACGTTCAGGTTTGCTATTCACTGATTAATCTTTTGTATATTTAATTGTTTGTTTAAATTCAATGGATATGTTGCTGATGCTGTCTATTATTTTGCCTCACCTATTTTGAGCGAAAGACTCAACTTTGCTTCTGCTTGGCTTTTTTGTGTTTCATGTGAATATACCATCTTTAATTTGTGTGCTGGGGGATTGTGTGGATCAGTTTTGTTAATCAGAATTCTTTCAACAATCTGTGCACGTACACCTTCCTTAACAATAAAATGTCTAACGAACAAAATACACGGCTGTTAATAAGTAAATTACGTGTAAGATATGATAATAGTTGCTATTTGTGACTACTTATTTAGCTAAATAATATTATTTATAACTATTATTGCTATCCTACTGTCAGAACTGAAGGTTTTCTTGCCGACGGAACTTCGTCTGTCCATCTCCGTCTGTGACGCAGCTCGCTCTCTTTTTCCTCTGCAATGGCTGTAAGTGTTGCATGCCTATGTTATGTCTCGTTGATTTGTACTCTTTTTGGTGTTTGTTTTTATGGGAGGTTCTGCTTGACTGTTTGTGTATTTGTGTATGTGGGGGTGACTAATGAAAAAATTATTGCAAACCAACTGTAGGATTGAAATTTAAATGGGACTCTGCCAAGATTTATTTTTGATGTAAACTGAATGCATGTATGTTTGCTTAATCTTTGCTAAAGTTAAATTCCAGGTTGTGAAAAGTGGCTTTTTTTTTTTTCAATGCTCGAGTACTTTTGGCTAAGGCTACTATAAGTGGACTTGAGGTTATAACTTTGGCTGCATGACAAGTGTATGAGCTGATCACTGTTAGAGCAGATGGTTTTGGAAAAATAGGGCTTTTGCATGAGTTCGTCAATTCTTTTCTTTTAGAAGATATATGCATATTCATTGAGGAAATCAGATCCATGTTATGTTAAATTGTTGAAAAGTAGTATTTTAAGATAAGAGAGTAGATTGTTGATATAAACTCTATAATACTTAATTATGAACATTCCTGCTTAATGGGTATTAAAATCGTTTGAATGATTGAACCTATAATGTTCCACACATTTGATCTAAGGAACTTTGTGATTTGTGAGTGTAAGATATAAGTAAACCAATGTTGGTGCTTTGTTTGATTAAATTTCTAATGTAATGGAATTTACCTTTTGTTTCGATATGATTTATGTGAATAATGCAGACTATACCAGTAAACCCAAAACCATTCTTGAACAACTTGACTGGAAAGACTGTAATTGTCAAACTCAAGTGGGGAATGGAGTACAAAGGTGATTACAAACCTTTTTTTTAATTAGATACGACCATCGTACAAAAACTTTCATTTGATTGCCATTATTTTTTTATGTCTTTAACATTTCTTTTGATTGGTTTCCCCTTTTAGGTTTTCTTGCCTCTGTAGATTCATACATGAACTTGCAGGTATGACCAGAAATTTCTTTCTCATGCTGTTCTTTGTGGATAATCACTTTCTAATTTTATACTTTTACTCATTTTATGTATCATCATACAATCTGACATAGTGTTTTATGTTTGAACCACATTGACATTGATGATATGCACATCTTGTTACTTCCAGTGTGGTTCAAACTTCATTGGGATACCATTTAAACTTGGAACATGTGTGTGGGTGGTTTTATAATGGTCTTTCTTCTTATAGGCTGTATACTGTTCTAACATTGCCAACTTGTCTTATGCTATATGCAGCTTGGCAATGCTGAAGAATTTATTGATGGACAATTCACTGGAAGTCTTGGAGAGATCTTGATCAGGTAATTTCCTCTTAATGCTGAAGTTTCTTCCTTTGGTCATAGTATTGCTTGTAACGCAATAGTTCTGAGAATCTCTCAGGCCAGTACAAGCAATTTTGGTACAGATTTGTTTGAAATTTTCTAATGATGTTGGAAAACTACATGGATTTGGGAGTGAACTTGGAGCTTCTTTTGGTTATTGGGTGGATGAATATGGAGGCAAATTTTAGTGTTTTATGTTGCTTAGGTCGATAAATGTCATATTATTCCAAATTTAGTTATGTTTACTATCTTTTTGATAACCTAGCATAGGGAGCAAAATTATAAAGATGTTTGGAATTTGATTCTACATGATAAAACCGAGTGATTTGCTTTTTCCATAATAGGACAGCATTTGAGTGCTTGTCTATGAAGATAGTTGGAGTCCCACTTCTAAAGACCATGCTTTATAGTTATTTTTGTTCTTAGTTGTTGAACATGTTATGCAAAAAGATTATTTTTTTTTTAGAGGAGAGTAACGTCTTTTAGGTTTTATTTTTTTTATTTTCTAATTTTTTTAAGATAACCACACTCCTGCACCGAATCATATCTTTCAAGTTTAAACACCATATTGGCTGACGCTCACCACCATTTTTATTCAATGTTTTTGTTTTAACTTGATCTTAAGTAATACACATATATAATTAATGCATACAATCTGATTTAGCACACTATCATAGGAGGGTTTAATGAATGAAAGGTGTTTAGTAAATATTATAGTGACAACTTGTTCAATGATATAATGCCAGGTCAAGTTTTATATATATATATATATATATATATATATATATAGTATTATGGTGCCATTATATGGTTTCAGTAACATGATAGTCATTTGTGTCTGAATGTATAAATAGCAAGAAACAACTTATTTTCGTAGTTCTTTTCACTAAATTTGATCTTTCTGGTTCTGTTTTGGAATTTTTGGAAGCTTATACTTCATAGACTTGGGAGTTTTCTTTGGTACCTTAAGATTGAGAGTGTTTTTATAAGTTTAACATTAAAAAGGCAGGAAATGGCAAATTTGTGAATTAGATTTACTTAAAGGTGTCTGGTGGAGTTTGATCCCAAAATTGGTTTCTTTGGATTGTCCTTTCAAATATGCAACAAAGGCATTGTTTTGTTTCTGATTGTCTTTTATGGAATATCGCAATCAAAGGAACTATAGCCTATTTGTACTAAAAAAGTCTTAACGCATGTCAAAATTACAAATATCCAAGTTCGGTAAACCTCATTGTTGAATATGTATGTGTCTTGTTTGCAGGTGCAACAATGTTCTCTATCTCCGTGGGGTTCCTGAGGATGAAGAGCTGGAAGATGCTGACCGGGACTAGGTGGCTTCACTAGCATTTGGGTCATCTTAGTAGAACTCTCGCCCTTTTAGTTTAAAATTGTTATATCTTTGTTTGACCCGTATTAATAGTCGTGGAATTTAACCAAGCCTTTTACATGGCCTGGCACACAAGTTTGATTCACTTGGACTCCAATTCTGAGTTCGACTACCTACCGTCATTTTTTTTTTTTTTTGTTTTGCTTTTGTTTCATTTCATGATTCAATTGCAACTGGCACTGCACCTGAGTAGGTCGGATAAATTCTATATGACTCGTTAACACGACGCAAATCTATTCGATAAAAATGTGTTTTGGATCTAAAAATATCAGATTGGATCGGATTGTTAATTGGTTAACTCGATAAAATTCTTTCGATATTGGATTGTGTTTGGATTTATGCTACAACCCGTTTAACCCTTTAATGCTTAGGGTAATATATAGTAAATTTATTTATAATACATGAAAAATATAATAAAATGTAATAAATTTTAATTTATAATTATGTTTAATTTAATTAAAATTATTTTAATATAATTATTTCATTTTTTTCTTAGGTGTGTATGATAAGATATTTTGATGGGAAATACAAAGAAGAAACTCATAAAATATCTTATTTCATTTTCAGAAATCGTTTAATAATTGTATATTATCAATTATTTATCTTAAATATGCTTTAGATGGGTCTTTAAATAATGTTACATACAAAACTTTGTATATATTTTTGTATTATCTTAGGTTCTTGGGATGACTCATAGTCAACTATATATTAAATTTGGATATTTTAATAGATTTTAAAATATTTGTTAGAATTTAAATTTATAAACTATTGGTTGTATTATATATTTAGAATTTATACAAATCATGTTATGTATATTGTTATTTAACTTAAAAATAAAAAACGGGTTAAATGGGTTGGGCTTGGGTAATACGATAAGTTAACAGTTGAGTTTGGGTTTCTAGATTTAGACCTAATAAGTTAATAGATTATATTTGGATTAACATAATTTAATACAATACGAATACGAAATGACACGAAACTGCTCTAATACAATCCGTTGTTAGGTCTACTCTTTAGTGATGGTTTTATAATAAAAGCCCGCATATGTTGAAATACACAATTTGTTACATCCTTGACGACCGCGTTTCTCTACATATGCAAAACAAGTTATTAAAATTTACCGGTATGAATAATATAATTATTTGAAATATCAAAAAAAAAAGAATATCATATGTATGCGACTGGATCGAAATTTACAAAAGCCATGTTCAATTTGCAGATTGAGCTTGAATCTCATGTTAAATGCAGATTAAGTGTTGCCGTTCTGCACATTTCAGCTTCGTGGTACTTAAGGTTCTGTTCTTTCTTGTTTCCAAATCATGTTTTCTGTGTTGCATATTTTCCAATGCAATTTATATTCAATTTCAACCACATATTCTTTTCAAAATTCAAAATAATTCAAAATCAGCCACATATTTCTAAATTCAATTGAAAACAAAAATACTGGATTCATAAAAGAACACACCCTTACAGTCTATCATTTGTATGACATAAATATACATGAGTTTTGGGTTTGCAAACTTTAGTCAAAAGTATTTAAAAATTAACACTTTCAATCGTTACATTTAATAAAATATAGTTAGTTGGTATTAACATTAATCTAAGTTAAATATAACGATTAAATTTGAGTTTAGGTTGTGTTCGCTTTATAATTCAAATACAATAAAAAAATTTATAATTTAATATATGAGTTATATGATAAAAATTTATTAGAGAAGGTAAAATAAAAAATGATTGAAAAAGTTATATCTATATTAAGATTTTATTACTTAAATTATCATATCATGTTATATATATTTTATATTTTAGATTGTGAGCTTGATATTAATATTATTGATTAAGTTTTTAAATTTATAATTTAACGTAATTTCACATAAGGGCATTAGTGTAAATACACAGAATTGTTCATAGTAATCCATATATTAACTTGTAATAGAGTACGCTACCTGCATCGCATCGTGTCGCAAGTGTCACTTGGAGAATGAATCGTTTGACGGTAGATTTGACGTTGAAGTCCATGGGTTTATTTGAGGCCCAAAAGAGTAGGTAGAAAAAGTAAGCGGACTTGCGAAGATCTGGAAGACAAACGGCCAGGATCATCCCAACACAAGATCTAATTTCATTGGCTCAGCCTATCCGTCTCTCAAAGTTCATTGGTCCACGTCATCAACGGTGACATGTTCTCGCGTTGCACTTCCATCGAGTGAACAACGTGCACCTCCTTGCACGTTATATCATCGCTCTATAAAAGGCTCACTCCATCACGCGCGATATTCGACTCAAACTCAGAGCCTTTCGAAAACAGAAACAAAAACACATTTCTAACTAAACGAACAAAGCTATATTAGATTCTCTTCTCGAGAGAGGTAGAGAAGGAGGCAGAGCCTGACGCGCGATGGCTTGCTCGTGGAGAGCACCCGGTTTGGTTGTGTTAGCAATCGTCTTATTCGGTGAGTGATTGTTTTCGATATTTCTAGAGAAAAAGGTTTGATTTATATCTGATATGTAGTTTGTTTGAGAGGAAAATGTAGTGGATCTGGTTTTTAATAGATGAAATTTCAGCTGGTTAAGTGTGTGAATGATTTTGCGATGTTCTAGAGTGCTATGGATCTGATCATTTCTAGTGATATCGATGCCATTAGATCTGGAAATTGATGACATTTGGTAATCAATTATTTGTAACATTGATCATGCGTTAGATCTGGAATGATAAGTGGCTCAGTTAAGCTGTTGAAATATGAATTTATCGTTTTAAGATTCGAAGTTCACGTAACTGCCGTCTGATAGCTACTTACGCAGTCCAGTGGTTATGCTAACGTGAATACTTTTTTTAAATTTTTAATTCCTCTTTTGATGAGTTTCTATATGAATCGTGGTTTTCTTGAAAACAACATTAAAGTCATATTGTAATTTTATGAAATTTTAGCTTAAATAATACTATTTTGATGGAAAATTCAAAATTATGGTGAGTAATAATGCGTAAAATGGTGCAAAAACAGGAGGTCTCTTTGCGTTTTCAACCGCTAAAGAGGAAGCTACAAAGTTGGGAACAGTCATCGGAATTGACCTTGGAACAACTTATTCTTGTGTTGGTGTTTACAAGAATGGTCACGTGGAAATTATAGCCAATGACCAAGGAAACCGAATTACCCCATCATGGGTTGCTTTCACTGACAGCGAGAGGCTGATTGGTGAGGCTGCCAAGAATCAGGCAGCTGTCAATCCCGAGAGGACTATTTTTGATGTCAAGAGGCTTATTGGAAGAAAGTAAGTAGTACATCATATTAATCATGTTGGCTAGTGTGTGTAATTGGTTATTGAGGAATTGTTTTATTAACTGAGTTTTGTTTCTGACAGGTTCGAGGACAAGGAGGTCCAGAAGGATATGAAGCTTGTTCCTTACAAGATTGTGAATAAGGATGGAAAGCCTTATATTCAAGTTAAAATCAAGGATGGTGAGACCAAGGTCTTCAGTCCTGAGGAAATCAGTGCTATGGTGCTGACCAAGATGAAGGAAACAGCCGAAGCATTCCTTGGAAAGAAAATAAAGGATGCTGTCGTTACAGTTCCTGGTAAATAGACATAGCTGTTTTGTTAATTTATAATTTGGATTTACTGATATGATGTGTTACAGCTTTACTCATTTAATCTTCTTTGTTTGTTAAATATGCAGCCTACTTTAACGATGCCCAGAGGCAGGCCACAAAGGATGCTGGTATCATTGCTGGACTGAATGTTGCCAGAATCATCAATGAACCAACAGCTGCTGCCATTGCCTACGGGTTGGACAAGAAAGGTGGTGAGAAGAATATTCTTGTCTTTGACCTTGGTGGTGGGACATTCGATGTCAGTGTCTTGACCATTGATAATGGTGTTTTTGAGGTTCTTTCAACAAACGGTGACACTCACTTGGGAGGTGAGCATACATCTATTGTTTGAAGCGGCTTTGTCAATGAAAGTTCTTGGACTTATTAGGATATGGTTATAACCATCTGCTGATTGGTCATTTTCTTGCAGGTGAGGACTTTGATCAGAGGATTATGGAGTACTTCATTAAATTGATTAAGAAGAAGCACGGAAAGGATATCAGCAGTGACAAGAGGGCTCTTGGCAAGCTCAGGAGGGAATGTGAACGTGCCAAGAGAGCTCTCAGCAGCCAGCACCAGGTTCGTGTGGAGATTGAATCTCTTTTCGATGGTATAGACTTCTCTGAGCCACTGACCAGGGCTAGGTTCGAGGAGTTGAACAATGATTTGTTCAGAAAGACTATGGGACCTGTCAAGAAGGCAATGGAAGATGCTGGGTTGGAGAAGAGCCAGATTCATGAGATTGTTCTTGTTGGTGGTAGCACTAGAATTCCAAAGGTCCAACAGCTTCTCAAAGACTACTTCGAAGGAAAGGAGCCTAACAAGGGTGTGAACCCAGATGAGGCAGTTGCATATGGTGCGGCTGTGCAAGGAGGCATCTTGAGTGGAGAGGGTGGTGATGAAACCAAAGGTACACATTTTTCATTTTCAATAATTATGCAGATAATCATGATACATGGTGTTGATTAAAAGGTTCAGAATGATCAACTGACGGATGTTCTGGTGTTCCCAATGCAGATATCCTTCTCTTGGATGTTGCTCCACTCACCCTTGGTATTGAAACTGTCGGTGGAGTTATGACTAAGTTGATCCCTAGAAACACTGTCATCCCAACCAAAAAATCTCAAGTTTTCACCACTTATCAGGACCAGCAAACAACCGTCTCAATTCAGGTATGTAGCGTTTCTCTTAAACTTCCTGCAGTTGGAGGACATGATTTCTACCTAATCATTTGAATGTTGCATGCGTATCTAATTTGAGTTGGTTATGTGTTGACATCAGGTCTTCGAGGGTGAGAGGAGTCTCACAAAAGATTGTAGGTTGCTTGGGAAATTCGATCTCAGCGGAATTCCTCCAGCTCCTAGGTTTGTATATGCTTTTTGCTTTCGATTTTGTGAGAAGTATCATTTACGTCCATTCTGTGGTCAGACCTAATGGCATTCCTTCTCTTTGATCGGGCAGGGGGACCCCTCAAATTGAAGTCACATTCGAAGTTGATGCAAACGGTATCCTGAACGTGAAGGCAGAAGACAAGGGCACTGGGAAATCAGAGAAAATTACCATCACAAACGACAAGGGACGTCTCAGCCAGGAGGAGATTGAACGGATGGTTCGTGAAGCAGAGGAGTTTGCTGAGGAAGACAAGAAGGTGAAGGAGAAGATCGATGCTCGTAACAGCCTCGAGACCTACATTTATAACATGAAAAACCAGATTAACGACAAAGACAAGCTTGCTGACAAGCTCGAGTCAGATGAGAAAGAAAAAGTAGAAGCCGCAGTGAAGGAGGCCCTGGAATGGTTGGATGACAACCAGAGCGCCGAGAAAGAGGACTATGAGGAGAAGCTCAAAGAGGTTGAAGCTGTTTGCAACCCCATCATCACTGCTGTATACCAGAGATCTGGTGGAGCTCCTGGAGCTGGGGCCTCATCAGAGGAGGATGATTCACATGATGAACTCTAAAATTCTTCTTTTACCTTGATCGATCCACTGCCAAGTGAAAATGAGAAAAAATAGGCTAGGTGATGTGAGAGAGAACTTACTGTAATTTTTCTGATGGTAGAAGTCAAGGGAGAATAAAATCCCCTTCGCTTGTTTTTTTGGATGTGAAGATATTTCTAAGAGATCCTTTCTTATTTTTACTAGTATATGCATGAATATTGATTAAACAACTTTTTTTCCTTTCCAATTCTGAGTCCCTTTTCATGATTGTAGTATTTTGAATTGAGAGATGTGCAAGCCAGCTCAAATTGGTCTCTGATTAATTGCCTGAATTCTATTTCCTTAGTCGTCCTGGAGCTTGTTGAACTCGATTGAAAGAAGCTTCTATGTTATCACATTCCAATCCCAGGCGTTGCATTGCCACATGCCACTGGTGGATACCAGGTGTTGCGGTTCCATCGTTCATTAAAATTTGTAGACCAAGTGTTTCTATCTCTTCATTGCAACAGATAATCATTTTTTAGGTATATCTTTCTCCCATTCGAGGATTTCAAGTTTTAAACTGTCTAATCAAATTTAGTGTTCGTGTATCAAAGAGATGGATTTTCAGAAGTTTTTTTATATTTATTGTATTTTAATATAGGGTTATTAGTGAAAATTTACAGCTCTTTCCTTCAAATGCCACATCAATTATACAACTATTTAAATAATAGAAAATAACATAATCAAGCGGTTCAATTGTAATATTTCCTCTTTCATAAAGTAGTTTACTAGTTAATAAATTATAAGAACTCTCGTAAGTGTGATCCGAGTACGTTGTTAGGTACCCTTGGCTCCATTCTTTGCTGTATCTCTATCCTTCTCCTCAGCACTTCGTTAGCGTCCTGTTATTCGCAATTTTTACTTTTATTTTCCATAAAATTGGAATAGATGAAACAATGCTATGGAAAACTAAGAAAATGCTTTTTATTGAAGCTCAAGACAAGAAAAGAAACGAGCCAGAAGGAGTTTCTAGATACTGATGACAAAAAACATGTGAGTTATCAAACAAACTAACTCAACAATTACTAAGCTATTAAAAAAATTATAGATTTTATTAAAACTCAAAAAAACTCATCGATTAGCTATCGTTACATATTTATTAAACATTAAATTTTTTTTTCTTTTAATTTACAATTGTCTTTTAGGCTTTAGTAGAGCAGGACTTCCAATGTGAAACAAACGTTTTAACATGCAAAGTACCTGTTAACATTTTCAATACCACCCTGGTTTGTCACATTATATTCAGATAACGTGAATCTTTTATGCTTCCAATCTCCTGTTAGTATCCTGCTACGTCACATTATATTCAGATAACGCAAGTCTTTTATGTTGGAATCAATGATGAAATATACAATTAAACTCAGAGTTGAAGCTGATAAACTCTTGCTAGGACTTGCGTCTACTCATTGAAACCAATCGATGGACCTTCTATTCCACTAATTTGGTTACACAATTTAACTTGAAAAGAAAAATAAATTACTTAAGACTTATTCATCTGCAACCAATAAACTCAACTAACGCTTTCTTTTGAACTAATAGCCAGCCTTGGGGTTGCCAGAGCCTGCTGCTACAACTCCCATTCCGCCTACATCTGATGTAGCATTCACCTTTTCATGGTCACTAGATTCTTTGAAAGGAATTTTCTCGCCATCTAGCTCCTTAACAAGCTCATCGATCTTGCGGAATTGGTATGGCCACCTTACATTGTATAGAAATTGTCGAAGATCAAACCTGTTATCCTCTGGGGAATAACTCTGCATTAAAGTCAGATAATTTAATTTTTTCATTGATTTGGGAAAGAAAAATTCTACTTAATGCTAGGAAAACAATCTACTTGGTTGTCGGCAAGTTCATGTATATATACCTCAGCATGATACGAGGGAGTTAACACGGTCATTTTGTGTCGATTAATGGAATAGTACTTGAAGAAGTGTTTAACTTTCTCAGCCACCTCTGATGGAGTTAATTTTGAACCCCATCTGTAGCAGAGATTCTGTGACAAGCAAAAAATCATGAAGAAGATGAGTTCCTGACGAGCAAAAACCGGGGGCATTATGAACATATTTAGGAGTTCAACATCAAACCTTGAACATTGACACGGGACCACAACGAAAAATTTTTCTCAGCCTTCCATAAACTGAGAGTTCCTCGTATGTCATTCCCATGTCTACTTCATCCAGCTGTTTCATGCAGAATTTAATATTATACTCACTATTTATATAGTGAACATATTTTATTTGCAATAGATTGCAGGGGGGCAGGGAAAGAAAAAGAAAGACAAATAATAAAAACATCTAGAAACTTTCAAGAACTGATGCACATAATCAAAGTGATGGCATATGCCAGTCAGGATGTTAAAATAAAAAAGAATCAAATATTAGTGGAAATTAATGTCATAAGCTTGCCAGAGCATGGAAATGACTACCAGATTAGTAAGCCTATTTTGATATTCTTAGCTGATATGTATAACCTGATCCAGGGATCTCATATAATATCAGTTTCTTCCAGAAGAGAGAGATCACAAAAAGCATATCCGTAAGGAACCAGGAAAAATATGGTGAAAGGTTTTTTGAGATTATACTTGGCTGTAGTTTGAACGTATAGGCTCCAATTCAGCAGTTGGTGGAGCTGCTTCAATTTCTGCTAAGGATGAGTAACCAAGATGGGTTGCAGCCCATCGTAAAAATTGTCGTAAATCCTGCTTGCTTATGCTTCCAATGGGATTTATATCTGCTGAGCTGCAATCGTACTGAAACAGAGATTAACAGTAAGTTCAGATACTCAACTTCTTAATACAGATAAACTATAACTGTAATATCACAATAAAGATGGGAACCCTCAACACTAAGTTATATATACATTTTAGCTGCTTGACAGGAACTTGAGAATGAAAGAACACAATGAAACAAATAACAAACAAAAACAAGAACTTTACTAAACCTATTCTATGCATAATTAAGATTAGAAAAGTAACATATTTTTCTAACAAAATGGTTTCCTTTAGAAAAATGAAATAAAGTAACACAATCACACAATACTGGGCTTCTAATATTTTGAAATGAAATACCTTTGTTAGGTAACCTCGCAAGCCTTCATCAACATTAGAACTACCCAGAACAAGATAAAATCCTGGTTTATTATGAACCCAAGGCAACAGTGATGCCAACATAAATGCCAGCACCATTCTGATTCGAGCTTGAATATTTTGCAATCCCAGGTTCTCAATATTAGATCCCCCATCTATCTGTGAAATGAAACCAGATTATAGAATAATTTCAAAGGCACACACTGATTACCATGATTGCAATAAATCCCGGCTGACCCAGCCATCACAAGGCGCCAACTGTCAATCAAATTTTAAGAAGAACTTTTATTTTGAAATCAGAAGTAGATTCCTCTTTACCTTATAACGTGGTCGCTTTCCAGTAAGTGTTTGAAACAAAGATAGAAGTGCAGAAACAACGCTATCTATGCAAACATCAAGATGCCATGAGCCAATCTCATCTGCTAGCTTCTTCGCTCGCATCTTCGTTTCTTTAGAACTGCAAAAAGTAAAACCTGTTAATTCACCGCCTTAAAAGCAAATTCTGTATGAGTGAAATTCCAAATAATCTCAAAGCTCAAGATAACTTTACTTGATAATCAATTAACTTCTTTGTATAATGTGACTTCCCATGTCTAGAATCGTTATGGCTTTTATAGATTGGATAAGGGACTTAAATCTCTTTAAGTGAGCTAGGCTCTCGATGTTAGTACAAGATAGAGTGACTTTCAAAAAAAGTAATCATAGCATCACTGCTAGTGTGACAATAGGCAATAAAAGGAAAACTTTGTATACATGTACCCACCTGTTTTCAGAACCCATATAGACTGTATAAAAAATGCGTTTAGCAAACTCTCTGCTGTCAGTAGGAAACTGTCCATTAGTATAGTGTCCAATTCGTATAGCATCAGCTTTGACGTGTTCATCCCCATTTGCAATTTCTGCATGCAAAGCAAAATGAACGATAATCAAAAAATGACAGACATAAATCTTTGTTTGTGTTCATGAAATGAGGAAAGATCTGTTTGTCCTACAGTTGCACAATAGAACTTATGCTAGAAGATGGGACGGGGAAAAAGGATTCATAAGAAATATCAGGTATCAGCTAAAAGTTGCCCCAAAGCTGCTGCAAACCAAAGTAGATTGAATCAAGCCATCCTACTTAGTTCCTAATGGTTCATATTCCCATTCTTTTCCGACTCTATCCACCCGATGCGTCATCTTTGATTCATTCAACCCATTGGATGGACTAAACTACACTTAGTAAGAATCCTTATACATGACTACAATCCGATAGGGTAGTAAAGCTCGGAAAACAAATGAAAGAAATCAAAGGAAATTTGACTGAGCCCACATCACCCAGAAACAACTATTCCTCATACAACTTAAATAGGAACGCCTGGACGAATTAAAGTGCTGGCTAATCATGGTGAGATATGGACAGTTTACACACAAAAGATCCAGCAAAACTGACCTTTTACAACAAGTTGGCACATGCAGCCAACAATAGCAGCCACTGAGGAGCTATCTGCTCCACCAGAAAGAGGAAGCAAGAAACCAGAAGCTCCGCTTCTTCTTAAATAGTCCCATAGCCAGCAACCAGGCCCAAAGGCTATTTCCTCCTCAGGTGAGTGATACAGGATCTGCAATTACAAAATGATGGGTAAGGCATCAAAGACAAATATTTTCTACAAAGCTCCATGGTTCAATAAATTTCTCACAAATAAGCAGATCCACGCCAAATTGCACACAGTTATAGTCAACTCAATAAAGCTTCTAGCGAGCTGCTTGGTCATTATTAGTGATTAACTTGAAGACAATTTGTTTAGAAGCCACAGTGAAGGTCAGATCTAGATTTCTTTAACAGGCATATTTAGAGGGGATTAATACATTAACGATAAGCCATATTCCCATCTTTGTAAGGACATCAACCAACAGAAAGCGTGGAAACTTTGAACCAAAATCTACTGGTCAAAAAGTACACATTTAGTTCAAAAACTGTAGGAGGTTTTAAAACTTCCAACAACTACCAGCAAAAAAAGCTACTTTTTTATGTTTGAAAGATTTAACATAATAGCTCCAGAGCTCATGCATTGTTAAGAAATAAAGAAAAATATTGATAAACAAAAAATTTAGTTTTAAGATCATATCATGTTGACTTTAAAAGTGCTTACTTAACCAGAAACTGACCTTCAGTGGGCTGGAAAGTGACATTTTCAGGTTAAATGATTGACAAAGACTGTATGGCACTGCTACAGATGATATTCTGGTCTTGCAACTTGCTTGCTCCTGAAAACTACTTATAGACCCTCTTAGGCTAGCAACCTGAATTGAAAGAACAAGTAAAGAAATCAACTACAGCCATATTTTGTTTTATTTTTTTTTCCTTTTAATAGAACACAAAATGTCAAATTATTATTGCAACAGCATACACAATTGAACACTAAGTATTGCAACATCATAGCATACCGCATCTAGATCTACTTGGGCAACCACCACCTCCACATCCTTCAATGAAAATTGTGAGCCCTGAGCAATCATATCTCCATTTACCACCACACAAGAACATCCATCTGCAAAGAGTAAATTTACACCTCCATTACAGCAGGCAAAATCCTCTACATGTACATTCTGATAGCACGACAGAACAGTGACATGTATGTAGAGAACGAAGTATTTAGTTACTTCATACTATTATACTAAGCAAAAAAATACATAAACTAAGCAGCATATCTAACCCATCAAGACTAGAGTATGTTATATACCAAAATAAAGGCGGCCACCATCACATCCCTGTTGATTACTGTACATGTATAACCCTCCACGAGAATGAGTGGCACTTATAAAAGAACGAATACGATAATCAAGCTTTCTTAATTGGTGATGACTACCACTGGCATTCATAAACACTTCAACTCCATTCAACGCAAGGTCAGCATGAGGAGGAATAGGAGTAAAAAGCTCTTCACAAATTTCGGCCGCAACAGCTCTAACAAAAATAAAATACTACTAAATCACAAACTTCACAAATTTGTCACAAGAAGCAGAACCATTAAGTTTTTGCTTACGTGTCTAAAAACTGGATGAATCCATAACCAAAAGGTGCTGATTTCTGTGACAGAGCCTCCGAAATTTCACTGGGGAGCTGGAAGTCAACAAGCTGGTCTTTTTGCTTCCAAGCCGTAAACCATCGAAGCTCCCTGTAATTCCCATCATTTGCAAGCCACAATTTAGGGCGAATCATGACAATTTTCCTGTTCAAACACATAACTTGACAATTGTAACGCTCTGATCCTTTAATCACAGGCATTCCTATGCTGCATAAGATCCCATCCGTCCAATCACCAACCAGTATCTCTTTCAAGCACTCCCATCTGCAAGCAAAACACTTCAATCATAACTAACCTCACAATGTACTCATATCGAAACGCTTAACATAACATTTCCACCAATAAAACCATTAAAGACTCGTCAATAAACCGTATTCAAAATCCTGAAAACAACAGAATTAACTAACTCAATCTCTATCGATAAAACCATTTTAAAAAATTAACAATCAATCCACTCACGCGTGGTTGACGGTGTCCAGTTCCAGGAAGTGGTCTTCACAGCCATAGCCAGTGATTTCAAGCTCAGGACCGAGCCGAATCACGGCTCCGGCTTCTTTAGCTCTAGCTATCGATTCCTTTATGTTCTTCAAATTACAATCGAAGTCCATCGCCCACTGGTTCAAGTTACAAGTCGCGACCTTTAGCAGCCTCATCTTCAAATTCCACAACGCAGTCGTCGTTCAAAATCTTCGCACTCTTAAATTTGATTCGAACAATTTCTTTTCGTGCCAAAAATAAATTAAGAAAGTAATCGAAAAATCGGATTATTCTAAATTTTTGTGCGGTGGTGGCTTGAATTAACGAGGTTGAGAGCAGTGACTGTTGGTGGCCTTGTGTTTGGAACCTACGAATTGGACTCTTTGGCTCCGTTGCCTTTTATATGACACCCAAAAAGGCGCTTTTAACGTGGTTAAGGCGCCAGAATCCTTGGACGGGTTATGGAAAATTTTGATTTGACACGTTTGCAAGGAAATTAAAATATTTTGTTGACGTGTCAAACTGGGATGGAAATCGAACGGAACCGTGAAAATTAAAATCAAATGACTCGTTTGTTTTGATCTTCTTCGTCAAACGAATATATCAAATGAAATGGCTAGTTCTTTTCTTGGTCAAGTTAATGTTAATGTGATGTTCATTTTGATATTTACACTGAAGTTCGAGATTATTTTGTCAAAAATTCAATTTAACACCAGCGGAGGTGTCATCGTCAAATGACGAAAGTACCCTCCTTAGGTCATGCACTGAACTAATTTAACGCCCTTTTTTCATTTAAGTTTTTAACCCCTTTTGAACAAAAAAAAGTGTAAAAATATCTTTAATAATTTTAAAAATAATAAAATTAGATAACATGTATAATTTTTATATAACATAATTGTATAATTGTATCATAGAGTCATACAAAATATAGGTCTTGAGTGTTTTGTACAACTCTATTTTATATGTTGCACGACTATCTTATAAAATAATTATCAACAACATTACAAATATAGTTATTATATCATACGATTATATTGTGCAACTTCACGACCCCATCCCCATCGTACAAAAAAAAAGGCTTGAGGAATTTTGTACTACTTCATCATGCAAGTTTACAATTAAGTTGTACAGAATTATAGGATTCAAAAATTTGACACAACTCTATCATACAATTTGTACGATTATATCGTACGCTATATAAAAATGATATTCTATATTTTAATAATAATAAGGATATCCATATCTACTTATATGTAAAAGAGGTTACAAATAATTAAAATGAAAAGTGAATTAGATTTAGATAAGGGACCTCAAAGGGGTCAAATAAAAAAATATCTCGCAGGCAAAATTCGGAAATCTGGAGTGGCTGTGAGACGGGGTCAAATAAAAAAAATGCCATAGGCAAAATTTGAAAATCTAGAGTGGCTAGCGGTTTCTGAAAACCTTGGGGATGTCTATAGCATTTACCATTAAAAGAAAGAAAGAATGACACCGATTCGGTTCATTCAAATTAAACTGAACCGATCGGTTCAAATTTTTAATCAAATGGGTTCAATTTTACAATGTGAACCGGACGAAACCGCCCGGATTGAGCCACCCCTAGCGATACAATACTCGCTTCTTCTCCCTCATTTCAGAAAACCGCAAGGTGCGCGGCTGTTGTTTAATCTTGTGAACAAATTCAGTGTCTGATCCCCAAACAAACCCAACCCTTTCACTACCTTCTTCTCGTTTAGAGTAGTTAGTATTGGGTGGGCCAGATGACGGAAGTTGCTAGCTCAGTGGTGCACGAGGTGCTGGGGCGGAGAGCCCTCGACGTGGACCAGCCGATTATTGAGTACATTGTCAACGTCCTCGCAGATGAGGACTTCGATTTCGGCGAGGAAGGCGAGGGCGCTTTCGAAGCCATCGGCGAGCTCCTCGTCGGCGCCGAATGCGTCACCGACTTCGACGAATGCCGTCTGGTCAGCTCAATGTTTCCCTTATTCAACTGAACTAGATTTTTTTTTTAAATTATTGATCTTAGTGTGAAGATACCTTGTGGAAATTTTTATTATAGGTTTGTAGTAAACTGTCTGAGAAGTTCGGGAAGCATGGTTTGGCGAAACCGAAACCAACTGTGCGCAGCCTCTCCACGCCCGTGAGAATGAATGATGGAATGGATGAGGAGGTTCCCAAGAAGAAGCCTGAGGTTCAGGATGGCCCCATTTTGTCTGAACGTGATCGAGCCAAGTTGGAGAGGCGAAAGAGAAAAGAGGAACGCCAAAGAGAGGTAAAACACTGTGATTCATAAACATTTCAACATCAATTTGGTATAAGAATTTAAATGGTAGGTAGCACAATTTAGACCTTTAAGTGGTAGAAATAGCTTGATATTTCTTAATGTATCACAAACCCTGAACCTGATCCAATTTGGTTGGAATTTTGTTATTATCTGATTTTGCAGGCGCAATACCAAATGCATCTGGCTGAAATGGAAGCAGCTAGGGCTGGAATGCCTGCCATATGTGTTAATCACGATAGGCTTGGTGGCCCGGCTGTGAAGGATATACATATGGAGAACTTCAATGTTTCTGTGGGTGGACGTGATCTCATTGTAGACGGTTCTGTCACACTATCTTTTGGAAGGCATTATGGTAGGTTCGCCTTCGCCACCCCTGCAGCACCCCCACCCTCCCAACCCCACCACCAAACCCCACCCCACACCCCCTGCACCCCCGCACCCCACAAAAACCCATTTTTACATGACTACTATGTTCTGCTCCCAAGAGGAAATGGACAAGAAAAATTTTAATTGTGGAAGATAACTGTTAAAAGTTCCACATGCTTATAGTTGGTTTGTAATGCCACATTGCAATTTATATGCAGGTCTTGTTGGAAGGAACGGTACGGGGAAAACAACTTTCCTCAGACACATGGCCATGCACGCTATTGATGGTATTCCTCCAAATTGCCAGATATTACATGTTGAGCAAGAAGTTGTAGGAGATGATACAAGTGCCTTGCAATGCGTTCTTAACTCTGATATAGAAAGGACTCAGCTCTTAGAAGAAGAAGCAAGCCTGCTTGCTCTACAGGTTGAAAAAAATTACTGTTCTATTGCAGATATTTTTTTCCTATTTTACTTTAATTTTCGGTGTTGTCTTTAGTCTATATGCCTTTCTAGTGATTTTACTGACTGTTTTAATGATTGTTTTTTAAGAGAGAATTGGAGTTTGAGGGTGAAACTGAAAAAAGCAATGGTTCAGTTGACAAAGATGCTATTTCTGAAAGGCTTGAGCAAATATACAAGAGACTTGATGTCATTGATGCTTATTCTGCAGAAGCACGTGCAGCTTCCATTCTTGCGGTAGGTTCTCAGATCTTTAGTGTTTTTGCTGAACGAATGATGCTTACCTGACTTGGGCATGAAATAAGATATTAAGATGCCTTCGCCACTGATACATGTTGGCACCATTGGAACTGGCTTTGGTCTCTTACCAGAAAGTTAACTGACCAGCTTACTATGGAAAACATGATTTAAGGTTCTGTTTACAATTGAAATGGAAAGAAGAAATTCTAGCTATGGTCTAATGTGAAGAGAAGAGTCAGGTGAGAATGACGGAGAAGTTGGAGGGGTAGGGGTGTCAACCAATGGATTGCTGAACAAAATCTCAGCAATAGCCCACTAGAACCTAATCTGTACTTAATTTACATTATAATTCCTCAAACTATGAAATTGCCATCATTTCTAATAAACTTTCTTTTTTATCATAAATGTTCTTTAATATTCTTCTTATGATAAAAAATACTGCCTGTTGCTAGATGGAACATGCCAAAGTTTAATTGGTTGGGTGAAAAATTTGGGTAAATATTGATGAATGGTTATCCGATATCTGTCTTCTGTGCCATGCATCTGGAGCCACTTGACCTAGTTTCGTTTAGCTGCACCTTAATCTTTATTATTGTCCTTTGCAGGGCCTCAGTTTCTCACCAGAAATGCAGCGGAAGCCAACAAAAACATTTTCTGGAGGGTGGCGAATGCGAATTGCTCTAGCTCGTGCACTGTTTATAGAGCCTGATTTGTTGCTACTTGATGAGCCTACGGTGTGTTTCATGAACACTTTATAATGTGCTGTGTAGAAATAGTTATATATATAAGAAAAACTTATGTATTTATTTTTGCAGAATCATCTTGATCTTCATGCTGTCCTATGGCTGGAAGCTTACCTTACAAAATGGCCAAAAACATTTATTGTTGTTTCTCATGCTAGAGAATTTTTAAACACGGTACACTTTTGCAGAACTTCTTTCTCATTCAGGAGATAATAAATATTCACATATATGAGTAATATATTTATCTTTGTAGTTTGTAATTCTTTATTACTTTCAGGTGGTCACAGATATTCTTCATCTACAAGGGCAGAAACTGAATGCATACAAAGGGAATTATGATACATTTGTGAAGACGCGTGAGGAACAGCTTAAAAACCAACAGAAAGCATTTGAGGCTAATGAACGAACTAGGGCACATATGCAGGTTTTTTTCATTGAACAAAACAGGTTTTCTTGGGCTTGTTTTGTGGATTACAATAACTTGCATTTGACATGCAAATGCTTTTCCTTGACTTTGCAGTCTTTTATTGATAAGTTCCGCTACAATGCAAAGAGGGCATCTCTTGTCCAGTCAAGAATCAAGGTGCATATAGTCTTTATCTCTGATGATTTTTGAATGTGTTGACCTCTACCAACTTGTAGACCATCTATGTTGCTGGTTACATTTTGCTCATTTTTCACTTCACCTTATCAGGCAATAGAGCGGCTGGGTCATGTAGATGAAGTTGTAAATGATCCTGAGTAAGCACTCATCTCCTTTTATGGTCAACTTATGAACAATTATTTATGA
The DNA here is from genome assembly GCA_013180625.2 of Boswellia sacra. Classification (NCBI taxonomy): domain Eukaryota; kingdom Viridiplantae; phylum Streptophyta; class Magnoliopsida; order Sapindales; family Burseraceae; genus Boswellia; species Boswellia sacra. Next base: position 665,656 of record SNVD02006955.1, on the reverse strand, counting down.
ATGATTACTTATCTCCTCTAGCTTAGATGCCATTTATAATAGTTACTTATTTATTTTTTTGGTAATGCAGCTACAAGTTTGAGTTTCCAACTCCAGATGATAGACCTGGGCCCCCTATAATAAGTTTCAGGTTTGGTTTTGCATCTCTATTAGTGGAATTTTGAATTTTTGTGCTTTTGGATATCACTCTTTTACTTTCATGAGTACCAATCAATGCCTCCTTTTCATTTTCTTTTCCAAGACTGCAAGTAGTGCAAGCTTTGTGCATTGTGGCTTTATTTGTTTTGATATAGTGGCATCTTTTTTCTTTTCTTTTCTTTTCTTTTCTTTTCTTTTTGGGGATCAAGAAAGTAAGAGTGAAAATTATAACCTATCTTAAAACTTTCTTCTTGACTGAGATCAAAAGCTCATTTTATGATATCGATTTTTCTTTGGTGCTTTTGCAGTGATGCGTCATTTGGTTACCCTGGTGGGCCAATATTGTTTAAGAATTTAAATTTCGGGATAGATCTCGACAGCCGCATAGCTAGTAAGGATGCTTGTCTTTCCTAATGCCATCGTCTTACATTAGTTGATCATCATATATGTGACCTTTTTGGTTTGCAAATCAATCAATATTTGTATGTGCAAGTACATTTTCTCATCAAAATAATGTTGATGCTCATCTTTGTGTATTTTTGAGGGAAGAGGTATATGTAATTCTTGTTATTCTCTTATGATGTTTGAGGCATGAGGCATATATGATTGCTATCGGTATCCAGTTCCCTTTTTTACTTGCATGTTCATGTTATTTTGCAGTGGTGGGGCCAAATGGCATTGGCAAATCAACTATTCTCAAACTAATTGCTGGTGAGCTGCAACCAAGCTCTGGAACAGTTTTCCGATCAGCTAAGGTATCGTATACTTGTTTTCTTAAGTCTCCTAGTAGAAAACAAATGTTAACTCTATTATTTCTGTGTCAAATATCTTAATTTTTTGCTTGATTGTTTTTCTGTCTGATAAGTACTCCATTCACTACAGATTGCATATTTTCAATTTAAATGAACATGTCACTGTTTTTTCATCCCTGTTTCTGTGTTTTGTCTTAATATCTTGGAAAATCTGGATCATAGTTATATTAATCTTGAAGCTAATGGTGGCTGATATTGTTCTGTGAACAGGTTCGCATAGCTGTGTTTAGTCAGCACCATGTTGATGGTCTAGATCTATCTTCAAATCCCCTATTGTATATGATGCGCTGCTTCCCTGTAAGTCGCTGATTTATCTTTTCTTTCCTGTTTCCGTCTGTATTTTGTAGTATTTTACCTCAATACATCCTTACTAAAAACCAGGATAGGTTGTTAGCGAAAGTGGCTATTGAAGCTTCCGTTCTAATTGTCAAGGGTCATTTGGTCCTTCACTAGGGTTATTGAGTCGGTCCCTTTGGCTGAATTGTTGCTGTGCCTGAGCCCATCTTTGACTTTCCTTTAACTCTTAGTCCATTTCTGTACCCATGCATTTCCTTTGTTGCGGTCCTTGGTGGGTTTAGGTTGGCCACTCTGTAGTGCTCCAAAGGCTTCATATTTATCGTTATGATGCAATTAAGACTAGTCATGCTTCAAAGAACATTGTGCAATCAAATCCCTTATTTGAAGTTTCCTCCTTGCAGGGAGTGCCTGAACAGAAGCTTCGAGCTCACTTGGGTTCGTTTGGTGTAACTGGAAATCTAGCACTTCAACCAATGTACACTTTGTCTGGTAGACTTCCTTTCTTATCTTTATATGTGGTTGATATTTTATGGTGGAGATCTCTGAGTTTTGACCTTATACAACTAAAGTGTGACTTGATCCCAGTAGGGTTTGCACGGTTGGTTGTAAGCATGCAACTGTGAGAAGCATGCAAACCATATATTGTCTAAGTGCTGTTCTAAATAATTTTAGGTTATTAGCATTTTAATCTACGGAATTATTTTTATTTGTGTGTGTTTGTGATTATAACTATTCTGCTTGCTCTATTAGGTGGTCAGAAAAGTAGAGTTGCATTTGCAAAGATTACGTTCAGGAAGCCACACATAATATTACTTGATGAGCCATCCAATCATCTCGTAAGTCGTCATCCTTTTCCTTGCTTCTTTTTGTTGTAATTCGGCAACCTCAGATGTGGAGGAAGTAGGAATATAAAATATACCTATATTGGGGTTTTGTTTTGTATTGGAATGGAAACAACTATAGTCAACTTGGTTTCATTTCAGCCTTTTGATTTGAAATGCAATGGTTGTTGAATGCAGGATCTGGATGCTGTGGAGGCATTAATTCAAGGCCTTATTTTGTATCAAGGAGGGATTCTCATGGTAATGTGCTTGTTTCCTTCATGATTGTAGTTGAAGGGTTATAGGACCATCATACTTAAGTGTCTTGTCGTAAAATGCAACCTGCAGGTGAGTCACGATGAGCATCTGATATCTGGTAGCGTAGACGAGCTATGGGTGGTATCAGAAGGCAAGGTGTCACCTTTCCATGGCACTTTCCAGGATTACAAGAAGATACTTCAGTCCTCGTAGAAAATACTTACTACCAAATGTTGAATGGGGGATTCAAGAATACGCTAATACAAAATAGCTATTTTGTGCTGGTTGTAGTTTATGAGAATCATACATGTTATAACTTGTAAATCCTTTTCAATTCTGCATTTGTCTTTGAGTCCTATGAGTGCTCTCTGCTCCAATTCAAGAGATGAGGGTTTTGTATTTTGTATACGTTTCTCATGGAGGGACACGTTTATAAATGCCCATATTAATGTCACATTACCGTGGCCAAATCTACTGTACAGTATGTGCATTGTGGGGCGTGTGTCGCTTGTAGATTTGGCAGCCTAAAAGTGGCATTTGCGATTGCCGAAGTTGTAAAGCTAAGGCAGACTCCTTCCTCAACCTTCCTCAACCACGACAAAATTAAGAAATAAATGATATTTTCAAGGTTAGGAATTCTCGTTATCATACGATAATATTATATATCTATATATATAACATGATTTATCTTCGAGAAGCAATCTTATATGACAAAAATAAAAGACACGATAATTAAAAAAATGTTGTGATAAAAGATCTTACATTGCCGTCGTGCAGTGTAGTTTTAATAGGGTTATAGCCTTTACTTAATAAATGTGACGCGTTTTGGGTTTAAAGCTCGAAAACAAAACCGTGAGGTTTGATAATATTAAAGTAAATAATATTTATTAAATTATTTATAATAATTTTATCAACATGAAGTTGATGGAGGGTTGTGTTATAATAAAGGATTGTACATCGTTCATGCGCATTGGAACATTGTTGTGATTTAAATGGTGTTATAAATTTTCATTTATTATATGTTAAGTAGACGTATTTCGAGTCTGAAGTTCAAAAACAAAATCGTAGGACTCAGTAGTGGTATTAAAATGGATAATATTTATTAATCAATTTACAATAAAAAATAGTAATTTTTATATAGAGAAAAATTTTGATAATAATCGGGTAGTATATAATTATAAATAGTAAATTTATTTATATAAGCATAAAATAAAATATAACAGTGATTTGCCTAACGCGTAAGTCTCTTAGATTTATTATTATTGATTTGATATTGAGCCGAAAGAGATAGAGAGGGGAAAGTAGCATGTATGTGAAGGCTAAAAATAAACAAAATATCTCCCTCTTCTCTTAGGCGAAGGCTTGTAGGCGATTGTGAATTAATTAGGCTCCAATTAATCATCGTCCGATTCGATTTTGATTTTGATTTGATTCGTGATGGAAGAAGAAAACAACCCCAACAACAGTATCCTCTCCCGGGAGGGCCTCAACAACGTGGCCAGCTGGGTCAGCGCCACCGTGGTCTCCGCCTTCTTCGCCTCCCTCGAGCGTTGCGCTTGCGTCAATCTCACCACCACCGACCCCGATGACGACGACGACGAAGAGGCCAAGGACCGCCCTCTCACCCTCACCTCCAACTCTCACGCTCCCTCTCCCGACGAGATCGTTTAGCTTCCTCGGTATCTGATTATTCCCATCACAATTTAATTTCATTTCTTTACCTTCCCAAAGCGTGAAACGTTGCGTTTTGTCCTTCTTTTTAGGGGTCTTTATGTGGATTAATAGAAATGACAATCGAATATGTAATAATATGATCTTATAATGCTTGAAGCTCCTGTTTTCTTTGTGTTTCTGCTTGTAAACGAATTTCTGAATGTGGGTTTGCTTTATTTTGTGAGAGATTTGCCCTTTTTTTTTTTAATTGTGAGTTTGTATTTGTAATTCGATTTCATATCGTGCCTGTATCAGCTCTGATTTGCCATGATCGTAATGTAACTTTATTATTTGCTGCATTGCATCTATATTACGAAGATAATCCATAGAAGCCCAATATTACAAATATTATAGGATGTATGTAACCCTAGTTTAAGAACTCAGAGAACGAGAAAAGGGCGAGGAAGGATTTTCGTCCATGTGGGAAGGAAGAAACTGCATTAGTCGGTTAATTTAATATTATGATTCTTTGTTTTTGCTGTGGATGTTTTAGGGATGTTGTTATTGTTCTCAACTTTGAAGCTATTCTGTAAATATGTTTTCATATATCATCTTTTCCTCCTCCAGTCTCTTCTTAGTCTTCTCCTCTTTTGAAGTGTTTGTATTTGCCTACTTATGTTGATTATGTATATATAGTACCAAAGCATGCTTGAAGCTCATTCTTTTCCGAGAATATTTCTACTTTTAGATGAAATATAGAGGAAGCAGCACAAGTTTGGTGATGCTGCTGGTTGTTTGAAGCATTACGAAGCTTCAATTCTTTCGCAACAAAAACTAAAAGCAATCGTTAGTTAGAAAACAGAGATAAAAAAAAGTCTGCGGTTTGCATTCCTTTTTATGAAATTTCACAGCAGGTGCATTACCTCAAGCTCCTCTTTCTTTCTCATTCTTGTAAAATACTTCAGTATCCCATATCTCTTAGTACAAGTGCTACAAAACTTGTAGTTTATCTATGCCTAGTATAAGAGCACCAGCAGCATGAATGTTCAACTTCATTGGCATTATTAATCTCCATCGTTTCTCCAACAAAGTAGCATGCATACACAGCGACGGATTATGTAAAACCTTGCTTTCTTCTCCTTCAGAATCTTTCTCTTTGGTACTGATATTCTTTCTTGTTTTGTCTGGGAAGTAGACATCTGAATGACCTTAACTTACTCCTGTGTTTTCCTTCTGCTGCTACACCTTCTAACTTCTCTTATTATAAGGAGTGTTTTTCTTTGTGGAATCTTTTGAGCAGTTACTAGAGTTTGTATCAGTTTTCTTTGAAATCAGTAAATAAATGGCGTGAAATATAGTAGAGGCCAAAAGACTTGGCCCTGCTGTGCTTTCACAGTCAACCAAGGAGCTGGTTTTCTGCTTCCAAAAGCTGTCTTCTGCTACAGGGATTTAATATCCGGACTTCCAGGTTAATTGTCTATTGACCGACCAAATTATAGCTCTGCTTCCAGGATTTATTGCCAAAGTGACAAATGGACCACTTGGCCTTGGTGAACATTTTAATAATAAAAATTTTGATGCAGTTACAACTTGTAAACAGTTATCTGTCATCTTTTTCTCCTAAAAAGAATTAATAGTTACTGTTGATAAATCACAGATTCACAGAAACTCTGCTGAGGCCACAATGGTGTTGGTTGAACCCGTTTTATAGTCTGATGAATAAGATATTGTCGTCATTTTGATATCTTTGTTCTCTGAATTTTGTTTTATACTGTTCTAGATTTTCAATTGATCCAATAATATACCTTAGCATCTTCTTCCTTGAGAAGAAATGTTGTGAGATCTCTTTTGGTGTTTTTCAATTTGCAAGTAGGAGAATAGAAATCTGTCAAACTGAATGAACTGATAGCATTGCTTTTTCCAGTCAAGGAGAAAACCTTGGCTCAGGCCTAAACCCTGTTGTGTTTACATGATTTCTGATATCATGTAATTCTGTCGGTCAAATTTTGGTTTCCAATGCACACCCCATAAATAGTTGTAGAGGCAGCAATCCATTGTCATTATTTTCTCTTTGTTATACTGATGGGTTGGATTCAATTTGATTGAGTCCAACGACTCTGTAACTTATTGACTGATTACTACTGTTTAGTTATTGGCCTTCGTTTGAGCATTAATACTCTTCATACATTATGAGTCCGCAAGTTTATATAAGATCAAGTAATTGGATTCTTGTTTATTCAATTAATGTATTGACCACCTGCATTTATTGTCTCGTAGAGTACCTCTGTATCTGCAAGTTCAGTGTGGCCTGAGTCCTCTTTTCATAGAAAGTGCAAGGGATTAGGCCAGGTGGCAACGGAGAGGCAAAGTTTTCAATTTATCAATCTTGAGTGTCTGTCTGTGTGTACCAGTCCTAAGCCATGTTGTCTTTATTCTATATGTACATGTTCATGTGGGTCCAGCGAGATCTAAAATCGTCTTTCAACGGCCAGGATTGTCTTTCTCTAAAACTCAACATGAAAGTGTACCTCGGCCATTGCCCTTCAAACCCCAGCTCTATCTATATATAAACAATTATGTCTATCTGCAATGAATGTAAACCAGTTGTGCTTTGGTTCCATAAATTTTAGACTGCGACAGTTGCATCATTACTTGGGCAGATCTGAGTTTGGGAAATTAGTGTTTGTTTTTAAGCTTTCGTTGATTCTCATAAATCAAAACATTGCTCCAGTGATGAACTACAACATATGCTTATATCGTTCCAATTTCTGAAGCTCTACCAGTTGGAGCTCTTTTACGTGTGGAACTGAACAGTAGACTGTGAGGAGCATTCACTTTTTAACTCTAGCTAGCCCTTCTTTCTGAGGTTCCATCTGCATTGTTTGGAAAAAAAAAATTGTGATGGGAGCATGACACTAAACGATAAATCAAGCAAATAAAAGCCTTATACTCTTTTAAACTATTGAAAATTTCGAAAGCAAGACAAAGAAACTGAAAATTAAGTTGACAATGGAAATCGTTGTCTTGATGTTTATAAGATGCAATAGATGGATATAATCATTCTAACCCGAGCAGCGCTTCATGCTTGGATTAGACTTTGGTGGGTAATAGAAAAGCTTGACAGCAATCGGTTAAAAGACAACAATTCCCAAAATTCTACTGTACGAGTAATACAATTGCTGGTGTTGTACGCATTCATAAACAGGAGCGAACCCACTTGATAACAGGGGAGGCCGTGGCTCTACAGAACTACAAAAATTCTTAAACTATACAGAAAATTTTCTAAAATTTTAACTTAAGAATCATTTTGTATCTCATAGGCTCCTGCAGTTTCTGGTTTTCCCAACTTCGTGCCCCCAAATTCTGAAGTCTGGATCGGCCCTGTTTATAAAACTAATTAATTAAGTAACTAATGCTTGATAAGTATGTCCTGTGGTCGATAAAATAATACTGGGTTTGTTTCAGATATAATACATTATTAAACGCCAAGTATGGTGTTTCTTTTACAAGTAAGAGCTCGTGCTGCATCAACGCAACATGGAAGGCTGGCTACCGGGTAGTTTTTTTCACGTCAAATGTCAAATGCAAATGCACTGCCAATGGTGCAATTCCTTAACCCTGTTTGTATCATTAGGTTCATCAGCATATATGTGTTAAAATGTGCTAAATTTCTTTGCAACAGCCAATCTCATGTTTTTTATTTTGTCGAAGAGACAAACAAGGGTATGTTCAGTTGTCCCAAGTCAACCTCTCCACATAATAAGTTTATTTTTTTGAATCGCACACTTAATTCTTTTCATTATTAAGAGCTAAAATACTCAAAATATATATATTTTTCATTTTTTTTTCATTTAGTTAAGTTGAAGATTTTAATTTTATAAATTTTAAAACCTTTTAAGCACAAGGTTTAGTTGTGAAAGTGATTGTCGTCTGTTAATGCGTAAAAAATATGTCATCAGTAAGTCCTCCCATGGTTGGTCGAGGCTTGGAGGACTAGGGGTCTTTTCAGACGATCATCTCTTTTATGACCGATCTTGGTTGCAAGCGATGCATCCTATTAGGGCTATTTCGACTCCAAGCGATGGTCTTAAGGTCACGGGGGTGTTCGCTGGTTGCCAACTTTGACCCTCCAAGCTCAAGTTAGATTCCAATGTACCGTATTGGAAATTGCCTAAAGAAAAAAGTTATGAAATAACTAAAATCTAAAAAAGTGATAAATTTAATATTATATCAAAGTTATAATGACTTAACGATTGTAGATTCGAATCTCCAACAATCGTAAATTCGAATCTGCTCAATATTATTTAAAAGTTAATTAAAAAAGTATTGTTGTCCGGTCTACTAACTTAACATCCAAAGTAATATTTTAGGGATACTTTAGTCTAAAAAATAATAGATAAGGGCATTAATATTAGTTTACGAGACCTTCGAACTGCAAAGTTATTTAAATAAATATTAGGGGTGTTGCCAAAAAATCTCCTTTGAACTTCTATTAAACCATTGTACAAGTTCCTGCTTTCAATAGAAACGCCATCACAATCTTGTCCTATTACTTTGCCAAGAACCAATCAAATTCCTTAACTTGGCTCCATTCATTCATTGTTATTTTTATCTACGTTCTCCCATTTGGCTTGAAACTAGTCATCATCCTCAATCTCAAAAATTACAACAAAAAAGTTCCAAAAATCCGACATGTTGTCCCAATATCATTTTATCGATCGATAAAGAAAGCCACAAGCAAAGACTTCCACACATCACTACAAAACAAAGCAAAGAATCTACCACAGTAACCGGCTGCCGGCCTTTTCTCCATTTGATCATTCTACAAAGAGAACCAACGATGTTTCCATCACTAATTAACGGTAACCCTTCTCTGGTGTCCGCCAGTCATGGCATACTACGATTACTTTCTTTCCCACAACATTGAACGGTCAACTTTGTTCTACTTTATATCGTTGTTTTTGTTACTAACAACCATGAATGAAGCTGAGGCAAAAGCTTTCACTTTGTCGCCACAAACTTGCGGTGCAGATTCTGATTCAGGTCCTGTAGTGCCCACAACCCCATTAGTTACTTTCCTTGAACGTTTACAAGAAACTGCACTTAACACTTTCGGGGAACAGGACTTCGACCCAAAACTTTATGTGGATTTGTCGTTGAAGTCCAATCTTTCAACTACTGTTAAAGCTTTCGACGAGTTGCCAAGAAATGCAACTGGGGCTGTCTCTGTTGAAGATCTGAATAAGTTTATCAAGAATTACTTTTGGGGTGCAGGAGATGATCTTGTTTATGCTGAGCCAGTGGATTTCGTGCCTGAACCAGAAGGTTTTCTGCCTAAGGTAGAGAATTCTGAAGTGAGAGCATGGGCGCTTGAGGTGCATTCTCTGTGGAAAAATTTGAGCAGGAAAATGTCTGCTTCTGTTTTCAATGGAGCTGACTTGCATACTTTGCTTCCTCTCCCTGAAGCATTTGTCATTCCAGGATCTCGGTTCAGGGAGGTCTACTACTGGGATTCTTACTGGGTTATTAGGTTAGTTTGTGTTTTTGTTTTATTTGCTTTTAGTATGTTTTCAGTGCTGGTTTTGCAAAGTTAGAAGCTGTTTGCTTTTTACTTTATGCGTCAAGCTCTTTCCAGTATGTCAATGCCTGTCCAATTGTCGCTAAAGACATAAATTTTGTCTTTCTAATACTGAAATGTAGAGTTTGATTTAATTGCAGGGGTTTGCTAGCAAGTAAAATGTATGAAACAGCAAAAGCAATTGTGACTAATCTCATCTCGCTCATAGATAGATATGGTTATGTCCTTAATGGTGCAAGGGCCTATTACACCAATAGGAGGTAATGCTTCTTTTGCTTTTGTTATCTATTTTCTTAGTTTTCAATTTTAGTGCTTCTCTGTCATTCAAATTTAATCATAAGCTAAATTTGATGCAAGGAGCATTTGATGTCTTCTATACTAAACACATGTAAAATGTTGCCATTTATATGCGAATAATGATGGATTAGGAGAATCAATCTGTGAGTTCAGTATCACAAGCTTTAGGGTGTTGCATGCCACATAACTACCTGACCTACATTGTTACATTTTGTCCATTTTTGGGTAAGCCTCCAGCATTAGAATTGAATGTCTCGTTATTGTGTATAATGCGCTTCGGAAATAACCTACAACCTTTTTGAACATTGAATTAACCAAAATAATAGATATTAATTTTGTTTCCTGTTTTCTAGAGATTTGTATTAGAGCTTTCTAATACTACTTGTCACAAATACAATTTCCACAATAAAGATGAGCATTTTGAGTAGATTATGTGAGAGAATGTAGAAGGCATTTTGTCTGTGAAGATATGAGGAGAGTGTTTAAACATATGAAATAGTAATGTTATGTATCGGGTTATTTTAGGAGTTCTCATTATTGTCCTACATTTGACATCCCATAAGCTCCTCAGTTTCTCAACTCACCGGTATGGCCACATTAGCATATTGAAATTTTTAGTTGTACCATTATGGGTGATAAAAGTAGCCTGGCGATATATCTTGCAGCCAGCCTCCCCTCCTGAGTGCAATGGTTCATGTGGTATACAATAGAACTGGTGACTTGGAATTGGTTAGAAAGGCTCTTCCTGCTCTGCTCAAAGAATATAAATTTTGGAATACAGGTATAACAAATATGTATACTTTTACTCCTATGAGTTACCTATTACCTTTTCCTTTTTGTTTAGATTGGAATCATAAATTTCATACTTCATGAGTCACACTTTTCTTTTTTTGCTTAAACTTCTGTAGCTGATTCCTACTGCTGTTGTAGGAATACACAGTGTGACAATCCAAAATGGTCAATCAAGCTCTCACAATTTAAGTCGGTATTATGCAATGTGGAACAAACCAAGGCCTGAATCTTTCACAATTGTAAGCCCTTGTTTTCAGCACTTAACTTAGCCTAAGTCTGTGCTGTATCTTGTTGGGAGAAATTGATTTCTTCTGTCAACCAGGACAAGGCACAAGCTTCCAAGCTCTTGAATGATACTGAGAAACAGCATTTTTACAGGGAAGTAGCTTCGACTGCAGAATCTGGATGGGATTTCAGTACAAGATGGATGAGGTCATTTTTTTCTTTTTTCTTGTTGGAAATTCTTTATTTGCATTATTGTTCTAATGTCTGACTATTTCATTTTTAATTTTATTAAGTTTTCATTATTTAGAGCTTATTTAATTCAACTGTCTTGTTGCAGGAATCCCTCAGTTTTCACCACTTTGTCTACGACATCAATTTTACCAGTTGACTTAAATGTATTTATGCTGAGGGTATAACTCATTACTTCCTTAGCAAGTCTTGAGATCCGTGTCTCTGCCCCTGTTATATTAAGTGTGGTTTCATATGATGGTCCAGATGGAACTTGATATTGCCTTCTTCGCAAAAGTTGTTGGGGACAATAAGACTGCTGAGAGTTTCTTGGAACATTCTCGAGCAAGAAAACAGGCGATCAACTCAGTTTTCTGGAACGAAGAGATGGGGCAATGGCTTGATTACTGGCTTGATAATGGAACTACTAGCGAGGTGACTTCTATGCACGGGAGTCTGTTAGCTGATAATAGAAATTTCTCAGCAGCTCTGAATTTATTGCTTTGTTACTTGCAGGAATCTCATACATGGCAGGCTAATAAACAGAATCACAGCACATTTGTTTCAAACTACTTGCCTCTATGGATTGATTTGTTCAACTTAGGTTTGTGATTATTTATGTAGACCTCAGACTAGATATAGAAATTAGTTTAGCAGACTGCCAGCCTTTGGAAGCAATGCTTTACCATTGAGTCGAGGAACTTGAGACCTAATAGTGTTATCATGATTCCCTCTGGGCTCGTGTCGGTGATCTGAACGTTGTTTAAGAAGCTATATTTGCTCCTCTGTTAGCCTTATTGAGATGAATGAGCCCCTATGAAGGGACTCCTGAGTATAGTTCCACAGTTCACTTAATTGAAAAGCTAGTCTGTTATTAAGATTTAAGACTTTCTATATGCAGCAGTGAGGAATACGGATTGCAGATTATGCAGGACCTTTTGTTATTGATCTCAACATGCTTTTGATTCAATTAAAGAAGCTATTTTGATAGTAGTGTTCTACTTTTAAAATCTTTGCCCTAGCACCCTTGGGGTTCAGTACTTTAGTAGATCAGAAGTGTTGATTTCAAGGACCGGAATCTGCAAAACTCACTGCACTCTATATCGAATTCCCATAATTTGTTCAGGGATATGTTAAGAGTAACCAAAGTCAAGATATATAGAACTGAGACCAGTTTAGGGAATAAGTTTTGCTAAACAAAAAATCATTAAGATATAGTTGCAGTCTTTTGAGTTCATGTACTGAGATGGTTTGTCTCAATGTGAATACTGAGAATGCGTTGAATGTTTATATAGATACTCCTGTGGTGGAGAAGGTAAGAAAAAGTCTTCAAAATTCAGGCCTGGTTTGTGCTGCTGGAATTGCTACTTCTTTGACAAAATCAGGTCAACAATGGTTAGTAACGTGTTTAACATTCAAACTGCAGGACACATTTGTGTGTGTGTGTATATCAATAACAAAAGTCACCATTTCGAATACCAACAGGGACTTTCCTAATGGCTGGGCTCCCATGCAACATATGATAGTAGAAGGTTTGTCAAGATCGGGATCACAGGAAGCAAGGTCAATGGCTGAAGACATTGCTTTGAGGTGGATCAGAACCAACTATGTATCATACAAGAAATCTGGAGCAATGCATGAAAAATACGATGTGGAAAAGTGTGGAGAATTTGGCGGTGGAGGTGAATATACTCCACAGGTGAGCACATAATAAATTCTGTTTTAGCAATGTAGAACTGAAACTGTCCATCAGTTTCTTCTTACCAAATTGATTTACTTATTTAAATTTTTGTGGGATGCTTTGATGTCGCAGACTGGCTTTGGTTGGTCAAATGGAGTTGTATTGGCATTCTTGGAGGAGTTTGGATGGCCTCAAGACCTGAAGATAGATTGCCAGTGAGCTACGAAATTGAGGATATGATTTTTGATGTACTTGAATAAAAAGGTATTTATGTGGAGTGCTACCAGGCATTGTGAATTTTTTATTATATAAGATACAGATGTTCAAGCACCCTTCTATTTGCAAGATCTGAATAACATTAAAGTTTGGACATATAACTAGTTATGTATTCCATTTCCGGATTATAAAACAACTTATATTGCTAGAAGAAGAGAAATGTTATAACCGTTTCTTCACGGCCCAGAAATAGATAAGTCGAACCGAGCCCAGCCCAGCCCATCATGTTAACCTGAAAGAAAATTCGTATGAATGCACATGCAAATGAGGTATAGTTTTTCTCTGGTTTGTGATGATTGTCTTTAGTATACCCTGGCGTATCCTGATCAGTTCGGCTCTTCTCTCTGTCTCCATCTCTCTATAAGTCTTAGCTGCAAGTATTTTTCTAGAGAAATGATAGCAGTAGTAGGTTTTTCGGTAGCTTTATATTCCAACAAGCAGATCTGTCAAGTTGTAGAGGAGCATAGTGACGATTAATGGATATTTTTGCCATTTTGCTGTGTGGTTGGATATGTGTGATAAGGTGTATAGGAAGCTATTGTTATTAAACATAATAGCTAGTACTAGAATTGCCTCATCACCCATATCGAACAACAAAATGAAACGATTGTGCTCTATCATACAACTATAATTAAGCTCTTCAATTCACCCATGTCGATTATTTTACTAGCAAACTATGTTTACAAAACTGGATCCGAGCAAGCATACATTATTTTGCATGAGATCTGAGTATCATGAGTTGTTGAATCTGCCAAGCGGGGTTAGCGCAAGTTTGGTGATGCAAGCTGGCTTTTTGAAGCATAATGAGCCTTCAATTCTTCCCCGACAAATGGACCACGTGGCCAATCTCAGAAGTCCAACAAAACAGTTGCACAAATCCGACATGTAGTCCCAGTTTTATCGTACTTGTACGGATCGATAACGACAGCCGCAAGGAAAGACTTCACACATCAATCACTATAAAACAAAGCAAAGAATCTATCACAGAAACAGCCGTGCTGCCCTTTTCTGCCTCCATAAATCCATTTCAACGTTCTATAAAAAGAACCAACGATGTTTTCATCACTAATAAACACTAATTGACAGTAGCTCTTCTCTGGTATCCGCCAATCCTGGCATACTTCGATCACTTTCTTTCTCGCGACATTGAACGGTCAACTTTGTCCCACTTTATATCGTTGTTTTTGTTGCTAACAAGTAACAACGATGAATGAAGCTGAAGCTGAAGCTGAAGCAAAAGCTTTCACTTTGTCGCCACAACCATGCAGTGCTGATACTGATTCAGGCCCCGCAGTACCCACAACCCCATTAGTTACTTTCCTTCAACGTGTACAAGAAACTGCCCTCAAAACTTTCGGGAAGCAGCACTTCGACCCAAAACTTTATGTGGATTTGTCGTTGAAGTCCAATCTTCCAACTACTGTTAAAGCATTTGACAAGTTGCCAAGAAATTCAACTGGGGAAGTCGCTGTTGAAGATCTGAACAAGTTCATCAATGATTACTTTCAGGTTGCAGAATATGATCTTCTGTATGCTGAACCAGCGGATTTTGTGCCTGAACCAGAAGGGTTTTTGCCTAAGGTTGAGAATTCTGAAGTGAGAGCATGGGCACTTGAGGTGCATTCTTTGTGGAAAATTTTGAGCAGGAAAATGTCTGCTTCTGTTATCAATGGAGCTGAGCTGCATACTTTGCTTCCTCTCCCTAAACCATTTGTCATTCCAGGATCTCGCTTTAGGGAGGTCTACTACTGGGATTCTTACTGGGTTATCAGGGTTTTTTTTTTTTTTTAAATTTGCTATTAGTATGTTTTCAGTGTTGGTTTTGCAAAGTTTAGAAGCTGTTTACTTTTACTTTATTCGTCAAGCCCTTTGCAATATGTCAATGCCTGTCCAATTGTCATTAATGATAGTAATTTTGTCTTTGTAATACTGAAAGGCAGAGTTTGATTTAATTGCAGGGGCTTGCTAGCTAGTAAAATGTATGACACAGCTAAAGCAATTGTGACTAATCTCATCTCGCTTATAGATAGATATGGTTATGTTCTTAATGGTGCAAGGGCCTATTACACCAATAGAAGGTAATGCTTCTTTTGCTTTTGTTATCTATTTTCTTGGTTGTCAATTTTCAAGCTTCTCTGTCATTAAAATTTAATAATAAGCCAATTTCGATGCAAGGAGCATTTCATGTCTTCTATACTAAACACATGTAAAATGTTGCCATTTATAAGCAAATAATGGTGGATTTGGAGAATCATTCTGTGAGTTCACTATCACTAGCTTCAAGGTGTTGCATGCCACTAAGTACGTAAATTACATTGTTACATTTTCTCCATTTTCTGGGTAAGGCTCCAGCATTAGAATCGAATGTCTCATTATTGTGGATAATGCACATCGGAAATACCTTACAACTTTTTTCAAAATTGAATTAACCAAAATAATACATATTCATTTTGTTTCTTGTTTTCTAAGGATTTGTATTAGAGCTTTCTAATACTACTTGTCACAAATACAACTTCTACAATAAGAAGAGCATTTTGAACAGATTATGAGGCAGAATGTAGAAGGCAATTTGTCTATGAAGTGATATGTTGTTAAACATTTGAAATAGCAATTTTATGTATCAAGTTATTTTTGGAGTTCTGATTATTGTCCTAAATTTGACATCCAATAAGCTCCTCAGTTTCTCAATTCACCAGTATTGCCACATTAGCATATTGAAATTGTTAGTTGTAACATTATGAGTGACGTAAAGTATCTTGTGGATATTTTGCAGCCAGCCTCCCCTTCTGAGTGCAATGGTTTATGCAGTATACAATAGAACTGGTGACTTGGAATTGGTTAGAAAGGCTCTTCCTGCTCTGCTCAAAGAATATAAGTTTTGGAATACGGGTATAGCAAATATTTAAATTTTTACTCCTATGAGTTACCTATTACCTTTGCCTTTTTGTTTATATTGGAGTCACAATTTCATACTTTGTGAGTTACACATTTTTTTTTTTGATTTGCTTGAATTTCTGTAGCTTATACCTACTGCTGTTGTAGGAATGCACGGTGTGACAATCCGAAATGGTCAGTCAAGCCCTCACAAATTAAGTCGTTATTATGCAATGTGGAACAAACCAAGGCCCGAAGCTTACGCCACTGTATGCTCTTCTTTTCAGTACTTAACTCAGCATAAGTCTGTGCTGTACCTTGGAGGGAGAAATTTTGATATGTTCTGTCTACCAGGACAAGGCGCGGGCTTCCAAGCTCTTGAATGATACCAAGAAACAGCATTTTTACAGGGAAGTAGCTTCGACTGCAGAATCTGGATGGGATTTCAGTACAAGATGGATGAGGTCATTTTTTTCTTTTTCTTGTTATAACTTCTTTAATTGCATTATTGTTCTAATGTCAGACTATTTCATTTTTTATTAGGTTTTCATTGTTTAGAGCTTATTTAATTCAATTGTCTTGTTGCAGGAATCCCTCAGATTTCACCACTTTGTCTACAACATCAATTTTACCTGTTGACTTAAATGTATTTATACTGAGGGTATAACTCATTACTTCCTTAGCAAGTCTTGAGATCTATGTCTCTGCCCTCGTTATATTAAGTGTGGTTTCATATGATGGTCCAGATGGAACTTGATATTGCGTTCTTTGCAAAAGTTGTTGGGGACAATAAGACCGCTGAGAGTTTCTTGGAATATTCTCGAGCAAGAAAACAGGCGATCAACTCAGTTTTCTGGAACGAAGAGATGGGGCAATGGCTTGATTACTGGCTTGATAATGGAACTACTAGCGAGGTGACTTCTATGCAAGGGAGTCTGTCAGCTGATAATAGAAGTTTCTCAGCAGCTCTGAATTTATTGCTTTGTTACTTGCAGGAATCTCATACATGGCAGGCTACTAAACAGAATCACAGCACATTTGCTTCAAACTACTTGCCTCTATGGATTGATTTGTTCAACTTAGGTTTGTGACTATTTATGTAGACCTCAGACTAGATACAGAAATTAGTTTAGTAGACTGCCAGGCTTTGGAAGCAATGCTTTACCATTATGTTGAGGAACTTGAAACCTAACAGCATTATCATGATTCCTTCTGGGCTCATGTCGGTCATTTAAACCTTGTTTAGGAAGCCATATTTGCTCGTCTGTTAGTCTTACTGAGATAAATGAGCCCTTATGGAAGGGACTTCTGAGTATAGTTCCATAGTCCCACTTAATTGAAATGCTAGTCAGTTATGAAGATTTAAGACTTTCTATTTTTCTGCAGTGAGGAATAAGGATTGCAGATGATGCAGGACCTTCTGTTATTGATCTCAACATGCTTTTGATTCAATTAAAGAAGCTATTTTGATCGCAGTGTTTTACTTTTAAAATCTTTGCCCTAGCGCTCTTGGGGTTCAGTACTTTAGTAGATCATAAGTGTTGATCTCAAGGACCAGAATCTGCAAAACTCATTGCACTCTTTATCGAATTCCCATAATGTGTTCAGGGATATGTTGAGCGTATCTAAAGTCAAGATATATAGAACTGAGACCAGTTTAGGGAATAAGTTGTGCTAAACAAAAAATCATTAAAATATAGTTGCAGTCTTTTGAGTTCATGTACTGAGATGGTTTGTCTCAATGTCTCAATGTGAATACTGAGAATGCTTTGAATGTTTATATAGATACTCCTGTGGTGGAGAAGGTAAGAAAAAGTCTTCAAAATTCAGGCCTGGTTTGTGCTGCTGGAATTGCAACTTCTTTGACAAGATCAGGTCAACAATGGTTAGTAACGTGTTTAACATTGACACTGCAGCATGCATTTTTGTGTGTGTGTGTGTGTGTGTGTGTATCAATAACAAAAGTCACCATTTCGAATACCAACAGGGACTTTCCTAATGGCTGGGCTCCTATGCAACATATGATAGTAGAAGGTTTGTCAAGATCGGGATCACAAGAAGCAAGATCAATGGCTGAAGACATTGCTTTGAGGTGGATCAGATCCAACTATGTTGCATACAAGAAAACTGGAGCAATGCATGAAAAATATGATGTGCAAAAGATTGGAGAATTTGGAGGTGGTGGTCTATATATTCCACAGGTGAATACATAATAAATCGTTTTTGATCCATGTAGAACTGAAACTGTCCATCAGTTTCTTCTTATCAAATTAATTTACTTATTTGAGTTTTTGTGGCATGCTTTGATGATGCAGACTGGCTTTGGTTGGTCAAATGGAGTTGTACTCACATTCCTGGAGGAGTTTGGATGGCCTCAAGACCTGAAGATAGATTGCTAGTGAGCTATGAAATTGAAGATAAGAATTTTGATGTGCTGGAATAAGAGGGAGTTTATGTTTTGATCTGAGTGCTACCAGGCATATTGAATTTTATATTATATGAGATACAGATGTTGAAGCACCCTCCTATATGCAGGATCTTAATAACATTAAAGTTGGACATGTAACTTCTTCTGTATTCCATTTCCACATTATAAAACAACTTATATTGCGAGAAGAAGAGTAACGTTATAACCATTTCTGCAAGGCCTAGAGATAGATTCGCCCAACCCAGCCCAGGCCAGCCCAGCCCAGATATTAATCCGAAATGAAATTGTTATAAATAATAAATATGCAAATGAAGTCCTATTTGTCTTTAGTTTTGCCCTGGCCTGTCCTGATCAGTTCAGCTCCTCTCTCTGTCTCCATCTCTCCTTAGTTTAATCTGCAAGCTGTTTAGTAGAGAAGTGGTGGCAGTGGTAGGCTTTTTCTGTTTTGTTGTGTGGTTGGGTATGTGTGATGAGGTGTTTAGCGAGCTATTGTTATTAAACATATTAGCTAGTACTAGAAATACCTCATCACCCATACAAACAACATAATAAAACGATTATTCACTGGTAAACTATGTTTATAAAATTGGAACTGATTAAGCACACACTACACGACTTTTGCAGGAGATCTTGAGTATCATGGGTTGGTGAGTTTGCCAAATGGAGGTTATAATAACTTGTCAATCTTGGTGTCTCGATTATGCTAGCAAAAATGCTTTTGCTGGGTTATTATAGGTAGTATATATAAAATTATTCCTATTATTATATGGCTACCAAATGATCCATGCAGCTGGAGTTCCAGTTGTGATAATATGCCTATAATCAGTTGCAAGTGCTCCTCTTTCAATAAAAAGTTTTTTTAAGTAGTGAATATTAGGTTACGGATTGTGACACCACCTCCTGGATTTGGTCTAGAATTATGGGTGATTATTGAGAGCGTTGCTAACTCAATAATGTTCCAAAGCTGGTGGAGTTAGTTGCCCACTAGTTAATCAGTTTCTGTCAACATCTTAACTAAGGAACTGACAAAAGCTTAAACCATAAATTAATTAACAGAAGATTGCACAAAGGTTACTGAGATTCCAACTCACATAAGGCATCTTTATGGACGCATTCCATCTATGATATAAAAGATTTAGGGCCTACTTGGTGGGTGGTTGTGGGTCATTAATAGATCCTCTCTCATTTTATTAGCCACTGATAGATCCTCTAATGATAGAGAAACTATTCTCAAATTCAAAGTGTGCGTGGCTTGTGAGATAGGCATATCTTGTTTGTTTTCCTGGGAAAATGGGAACAGAAGTGAAACAAAGCCAAAAATAATGGCATGATTCAACACTCATATGAAAGAGAAAAAGAGTGAGAAAAGGATCCAATGGTTATCAATTGGATTCTCTTTTGGACACAATTTAAACATACCCTTTTCATCACAAGCTATGTTTGAACTGAATCATGGTCATCATGATTAATGATCATATATACATTCATGTATTCAAATTGTTGCTTATGTTAGTCAAGTACTAGTTAATTACAACTTTTGTACACAAATAAATCAGTTCTTCCCTAGTTTGATTATATTCCCATTCTCTTTCAGGAATGTTTCTAGTACTACCAATGAATAATGGTTTGAACTATAATCAACTTGAAGTCTAGAAACCCATTAACAAAATTTAATGCCATTTTTGTATTCACAGACAATATAAAAATGAAGGAGGTGGAGAGATGATTAGTCTCATCAAGGCAAAGACTAATTTAAAGAAAGAGATTGGAAATCACAAACCCTAATTCTAAGGGTTGGGGGCCCTGCAAGATTCGGGGTTCCCACAGAAAAGAGATGCAATCATTTAAGAGTGGCATTATTCAATCACTCAGTACCCTTCATATATGCTTTTGGTATATGTTAAATATGTGTTTAGTTTAGATTGGGAAACGAGTAAGTGGAAAGTAATGACCAGACGCGCAATTGTGCAAATTTCTATATAAATATGATTGGATTGCTTCTCTCTCAAAGCATCAGATTAGTCAAATAGAGTTGGCTAACTGAACACGAAATTGATAGGGGAAAAGTAGACTTATAATAATGATAATTAACTCAATAATATACAACATCCAACGCTATCTACATTTTATATACACATATGTGCCATTTAGTATAAAAATTTAAGCAACTTTTTGGCTACACTATACATACACAAGGTGTATCCAGGGAAGCCGTTTCTGACTAAAATAGTTTTTAACTCTTCTTAATTATTTATAACAAATAGGTTCTCATAATGGAGTTTTATTAATTTAACCTGTGGTTAATTATATTGTAATGGAGCAACATCACAAATTTCCCTTAAGGTTTGACATAATATCATCCACAAATATAGTTTTATATTTACATCATTTTAGTTCTTATGGTTTAGGTATTTGTATTATCTAGGTCCAGTTGACTAATTTCGTTTGCTTTTTTACAAACGGATAAGGTCATTTTCTTCAACTGAACCTAGATACTCAGTAAGTAAGCGGAACATTCATTTCATTTTTATCATAAATAATTATTCAATTGTTTAATTTAGTTTTTGCAAAAAAAAAAAAAAAGGAATTAGTTAACTGGATTTAGATGATACAAACATACAAATCTTAAGGACTGAAATGATTCAAATTTGAAACTACGTTTCTAGCTGATATTACGATAAACCTTAGGGGTAGTGTATGATAATGCTCTATCTAATTATACTACAAAGGGTTGAAAAATATTTTAATTTCTTCAGCGTTACAAGCTAAGAAATTTTTCTTATGTTGTGAGTGTGAGACAGGGATTGATCATTGATGTGTATTTGCAGAATATTAAGGCTTCACTGAGTAACACGTACAAGTTCCATGAACCTTGTTCTGTACATTGATCTGCAAGGTGCATGCACATTGAAATAACGAAATCTTCAATTCAAAACAGAGAAAAGCGTGCACATTGATGAATTTTCTATTAGGGTAACTATGGTGATGGATTAGAAGATAAGAACAACCTTTAATAAGGCCAATCAACATTACCTAGTTCATTTGTCTAATCATTAGCACAAAACCATATTTCTTTCTTGTTTTGACAGCAGAAAAGGAAGAGTTATGTATGACAATCGATAAATTTTATTGAAGAAGAAGAAAAAAAAAACGAAAAAAGTTATATTTTTAATAAGATTTTGATATATAAATTATTATAT
Organism: Boswellia sacra; assembly: GCA_013180625.2. Taxonomy (NCBI): domain Eukaryota; kingdom Viridiplantae; phylum Streptophyta; class Magnoliopsida; order Sapindales; family Burseraceae; genus Boswellia; species Boswellia sacra. The sequence continues at coordinate 644,098 of SNVD02006955.1, read as the reverse complement.
TAGATTATAGAATTGAAATTATATATAAGTTGTAAATCTAACATTATTATATATATATAATCAGACATTTAACTAGTGTAACAAAAGTGATAAGGAAAATGACTGACAAGTGCAAGCATTAAGGAGGGAGAATAAAAGAAGGATTCCTATAACTATAAATTGTTGTTAGTGTTATTGTTATTATATTTTCTTTTTGCTTTCAACCTTTGTTGCTCCTTGTACTAAAGAAAAAGAGACTAAACAACAAAATAGAATAGAAGAGTAGACTCGGAGAGACAGGAAATTTTGGAGGACCAAACTGGGACTCTGAAATATGCAGATAATTTAAAGTAAGGTAATAATAGAAGCTCTAAAGTTGTTATATAAGTGTATGTGGGGGCTGATGCACTGGCCATTGCAGGATTAGGATCTGAGCTCGATGTACTGCATCGAGTTTCTGCCTGGCGATCGAATCTAGCGTTAGGTCAATATCTTTCCCATGTGCTGCTTTGAACAAAATTTGTGATCACTTCAAATTGTACTTTGGCCTTAAAAGGCATCCAATCCATAGACCTATTGTTTTTTTGCCTATTGTTTATTCATTTTTTATATCACAATTCTCCTTAGAAAGGACCAAATAGTCTTCCAGCCTGGTGATATGTTTTGTATTTTTGTTTTTGTTCTGCTCTGAATGCATACTTTGAACTGTTAATAGTATTATTCATTCATTAATTTATTCCATCCCACACATCACCAAAACTATTAATTATATTACCCTTGAAAGTTGAAACTCTCACTTCACCCTCACAAATCACAATAAGCATGAGATGGGTGAGCGCATAGTGCACTGCTTTTAATCTTTCTTTGCTTGACACCAGCTGTAAACCTGATAAGTGAAGGCCTACAATTTGAACTGGAATCCTGCCCATTTCACCGTTCTATGATTAAATTTTGGGTCATCTACTACCCCACCACACTCTCATTGTCCCACTCTTATTTACCCTTTTTGCTTTTCTGGGCCTGAGTGTTTTTCCTTCTTTTCATTTCCCAATAGAAATTCATGTTAGTGATCTCTAGAAGTCCAGGCAAGAGGCAACTACACAACCATATATATGTATATAGAAATCATTCTCCACGTTTTAAACCCAGATTTCATCAAAATTTGTTGTGTGTTTTCTTAAACGAAAACAATGAGTCATATTGTTATAATATGCAAAGTCAGGTGAGACTAGCAGAGCAAAGCATAGCATGGCATGGCATGGCATATGGCAACTGATTTGTATTGCAATGGATAGAAAAATGGTGTTTGTGGAGTAAGGAATATGATGTCACACGGCCCCCCGCATGGGGCACGGGGCCTGTACAAGTGCTCCAAAAAGCTGAATTTTCACGACCTCTTTTCCTTTACATATATGGCTGCATTGCATTAATTAATTAAACTCTTTTGGCTCATTTAGGCCCTACCCACCTTTTCCCAAAATTATGACACGATTGCAGCATCAAACGTACCCGAACAAATCATATACTCCCTTTGCTTTATCATAAGCTACCCCTGGTTTTCATGTTTATCATTTGGCTTAGGTTTTCTACAATCAATCAACTTCCTCTAGTTGTTCTTATTATTTTAGACACGCTAGACAACAACTCTATCATGCATTCTACAATTATATTGAATCCATGATTGAGAGATGATATCCAAGTTCGGAGAAAAATATAATAGATTAGTCATCTGTCTTCAATAATTACAACCCGGCCAACTTGGGCATCCATGTGTAAGTGTTTTATGTACACTATTGTATACCAAGTTAATAAGCACAATATTTAAAGGAACTTCTTTTAAAACTTTACAGAGAGTCAATAAAAATTATTTAAGATTAGGTTTATATTGAATGTTAGTTAAATCTCGATTTCTTTTATTCTTAACATCAAACGTGTTCAACATCGATTGAGGATTACCTTACGGGCCACAATGTCAAAGTGTCGATAAATACCAAGATTTAATTTAATGACGCTACTCGAGTCAAACATCGTGTGTCTAACCAGATATCCTAAACTCAAATTTTGTCACTTGAACCAAACCTCGGAGGCATAAATGTTCGTTAGCTTAGTAAGAACTAATATAATTTGACTATTTATTGTTAAGAACCCAAAGATTTTAAATGAAAATAACATAATGTTAGTATACATCCACATGGCTACGGCAGTGGCTAAGGGTAAGGGTTGAGCCTGAAGTTTGAACAGGAATGAATACGTGATTGACCGCGTTAAGTTTTATATCCCGAGAAAATGCCGTATCCGAGGCCGTAGGATTGACCGATATGAAACCCTCACGTGCGATTCTCTTTGACGATTCTTTCATCTCATCCAGCACTTTTCACCTAGATGCTCGAGTCTTCCATTTCCCATTTCATTAATCGCCGACTTCTTCTCAACCAACCATCGCCTCACGCTTGTCAAAGCACATCACTCTTCCACTTTTTAATTCATTAAATAGTTGCCTCTCAATTGCCCTGCATTTGCGTACAAATCTTAAAGATTCTAACTCAATAAGTAAAAGTAAATAATTTAATTGTAAAAAAATCTGATCCACATTTAAATATTGATGTATAATATTATCTCATTATTTTATACCATAAGAATCTAAAATAGACCATAGCATTATTTATCATTCAGAAATTTTTCTTACAAATAAAATCTACACTTATCACTCTCTATTTTAAGTTTAGTAGACAGATGTATTATAACATGATTGTATTTATTAAATATTCAATTAAATCTATAATTAGATACTAATTTAAAAAGCTTTAATATGAGATCTGATTCTATATTTATGAAGAAATCCAAACACAAAAGAAATGTAGAATTTTAAGATTTAGAATTTTCGTTCTAATATTAAAACTCGTTTATTTCAGCTTCTCGTAGTAAAGTTTATTAAAGTAGATCTTATTAAAATAGAGTTTATAAAAATTGAGTTTTTATAAAAAAAAGTTATTAGTTGTTTGATTGAATAAATATACGAGTAATTATTAATGTTATATTATCAAAATAATTTAAAAAAAGAAAGGATAAGGTAAGTAATTTATAATATGGTAAGAGTAATTTTAATATTTTACAACTTAAAAAAACTCAAAAAAAATTTCAAAAGCCTTAATTTTGATCTTATCTTAAAAGATATAAAACGACTTTTTTAATTACTTATAAGTTTTTCTTTAGATGACAGTCAAATAATTTTAAAAAATTTAAAAAAAATTTTAATACTAAAAAAACTCTTTTAACCAATAGAGAAGCTGAAATAAATATGCTCTTAACGAAATTATTAAATTGGAGTTTATATTAGGATACATATTTTATTCATTTCTATCAAATTCAAATAATTATATTGAGTTTCTTTCTTTTTTCCGATAAAATTTTTCTTAAAAGAAAAAAAAAAAAAGAAGTTCATGAACGAGTGAATGATAGACTGATGATTCTTATGTTACAACATCATGATGGTGTCATTAGTCATGAAACCCAAGAGGAAGGTCAAACTGACTGCAATTTGACTGGCGATGAATCGGCCCGATTTCTTGAAATCATGATCCTTAAACCCATTATTATATAATTTGAAATTATATAAAATAGACAAATAATTAAACAACTAATATTGAGTAAACAGTGTCGATTAATAAAATTATAATTATAATTATAATGAGAGGTGAATCAATCGTGAATCATGCACGGTGGCGATGGATGAATGGCAATGGCAATACGAAGCCAAATATCTTATCCTCTGTTTCTCTCTCTCTATCTCTTAATTAAAATTTAATTGATTCTCCACCTTTAATCGTACCATTATAAAACCGATCTCTTTCCCCTTTAGCCTCTTAACCAGTAATCACATTTTTCACTCTCTCTCTTTCCCTGATCAATATTTCCAACGCGAATCAAAGCAAAGCAATCTCCCTTCAATGCAAAGCGGCGTCGCCAGCAAAATCTGACAAACAAGCCAACTCTTTTATTGCCTTGTTAGTTGTTTCCTCATAAGCTCTACTCTCAAAGCCTGCTCTGGTGTTACTACAACGCCTGCAACGCCACGTACTTCTGCTTAATCCCCTCTTGCTCTCGGCTCTCGTTTGTTATGTTGTTTTGATTCCACGCCCCAACTCACTCACAAATCCCAAGCCACGAAAACAAACTTACAGAGGAAGAACGAGCCATTTTTGAACCATCCAAACCCTTTAGAATTTTCCAACTAATTCATCGGAGATGCTGGAAACTGTCAAGTACCTTATCGGCTCCGCTGGAGCTAGCGGCTACGGCTCCAAGTCCACCGCCGAGCAAGTCACGGAGAACTGTCCTGATTTGCGTTCCATTACCGCCATCATTACCGGTAAGCCTCTTATTTCTCTGGTGATGAATATTAATGATCCTCTTGTCTTTGATGACCGCGGAGAGGTTGATTTTTTATTTTCTTTTTTGGTCTGTTTGTGAAGGTGCCACGTCAGGAATAGGAGCGGAGACGGCTCGGGTGTTGGCGAAGCGAGGGGCGAGGCTAGTGATACCGGCTCGGAGTCTCAAAGCTGCAGAGGAGGCGAAGGCGCGTATCCTGTCCGAGTGTCCAGGGTCTGAGATTTTTGTTATGGCTCTTGATCTTAGCTCTCTCAACTCCGTTCGAAACTTCGTTGCAGAGTTCGAGTCTCGCAACTTACCGCTCAATCTCCTCATGTACGTGTATATCACTTTCCTTTTATTTGTTTTCTGTTTGATTGCTGAGAAAGTAGAGAAATTAACTAAGAAGTTTTTAGTTTCAGGGTCTTGTTTTGCTTAAAACTTTTCCGCAACCAAACGCAACCTTAAAAGAAACAAGTCTCTAGTCTTTATAATCATTTCATATTTTCTTTGATCTAGAAACAACGCTGGAAAGTTTGCACACCAGCATGCAATATCTGAACATGGTATCGAGATGACCTTCGCCACTAATTATCTAGGTAATTATTGTTCATTATATCTAATAACAAATTGATTACCCTGTCATATATATGCATACGTATATCTTGATCGATCAAGTATTTGACGAATTTTTAGGTCATTTCTTATTGACTAAACTGTTACTGAAGAAGATGACTGACACGGCAAAAGCAACCGGCGTTCAAGGCCGGATAGTGAATGTGTCCTCGAGCATTCACGGCTGGTTCTCCGGCGATATGATCCGATATCTCTCCGAGATATCCCGAAGCAAAAGGTAGATTTTTAAATTTTAATTAAATAATTAATTAGGACTGATGAGTGATGGTGATGAAATTAATGATAGGATTTGACTTTGTTTTTGTTTCTGGTCTTTGTTTTTTATTGAAATTTTTGACTCCCTTGTCTCCAGTCATTACGATGCGACACGTGCATATGCTCTCTCGAAGCTCGCTAACGTTTTGCACACCAAGGAGCTTGCTCAGAGACTCAAGGTATACTCCAATACTATCACTGTAGTGTACGTTCATTTCATTTTATATAACTTTATTTTATGATTCTGGATGAAAGAGAAAAAGCGAAATTTGTTGTTTTCCTTTCAATTTAATTGATTAGTTTATGGTTTTTCAATCACCCGATTTTGTTGTTTATATTGAAGCAAATGGATGCCAACGTGACTGTGAATTGTGTTCATCCTGGGATCGTGAGAACACGACTTACTAGAGAACGAGAAGGCTTCATCACTGGTACTATTACTATATACAATCAAACAACGTAACTCATCAGTTTCTTTTGCTAATTAGAATAGAAACTTCTTAATTGTTTTATAAATTCAATTCAATTCAATTCATTACATATTGCAGATCTCGTATTCTTCTTGACCTCAAAGCTCTTGAAGACCATTCCTCAGGTAAAAGCTATATATATATATGTTATATATAATCCATTAATTTATAAATTTATGAATCATTTTGGTTCGGTTGTTGATGATTATTAAATATTTGTGTTTCATTTCATTGATTGTTTCCTAGGCTGCTGCTACTACTTGTTACGTTGCAATTCATCCCAGATTGCAAAACGTTTCTGGAAAGTACTTCGCCGACTGCAACGAAGCTTGGCCGTCTAAATTGGGAGCCAACTCAAACGAAGCTGCACGATTATGGGCCGCGTCTGAACTCTTGGTTTCCAGAGACCCTAAAGCAGTTTTCGGTGTACATTCACTCAGCAGCGCCTTAGAGTAAAAAATGAGAAAAATATAATATAAAAAAGTAGAGCAGATAAGTTTAGAAACGAAGGGCAAAAAAGAAGTCTTTAATTAGTTGTTCGTACATTACAATGTTACATGATCAATTGAGGAGATCAGAGGTAGCGATCGAGGAGGAGGAACAGATCAGATCAGAAATATATATATATATATGTATACAAACAATCTATACTATAATATATATTTAGACAATGTATAAGCTAGTAGATTTATAGATAATTGTAGTTACATAAACAAAAGTTAAATGTATGTACGTACTATATAAATGTGGTTTTCTTATAGTTGGCCAGATGTTTTAGGCAATTTCTGAGATATCCATCGACTTTAATATACTAATGGGGTTTTTGTTAAATACTTAACAATGCTAAATGCTCATTAGTTAGATTATTATCATCTTGTCATATATAATTATACAATGATTATGGGCAGAGTTTAGTTTGTTAATAATGTAGGTTGATTGGAAACGAAAGTACCTGGAAACCCTAATCAATTCAAATTATAAATTTCAATTTGATGATCAGAAGAGAAGGGGAATAATTAAGTGGGGCGAGCAATAAGAACATGGGGTCGGTTTGTACCATGTGGTGGTTGATTTTTGAAGAGTATCTTTAGAGTAATGCTCTGGGCCTACTAACATGCGTCAAGACGTTTTGGTGGTGGGAGGGAAACATGCGTTCGAGGAAAAGGAAAATAAAAAATGCAAGTGAAAGCCTCTCTTTCTCTAGTGTGGTATCATTACTATGTTTTGTATTTTTTTGCACTCTCTAGTCCTAGTGTGATTGATAATAGCTATAGCAAGTAGCAACTTGTTTGCATTCCCAAAACAATCCTATTCATTCCAATCAAGTGGTCAAATTAATTAGGACGGTTGACTGTTCATACACAGAAGCAAAAATGCAACACCAACTTTAAAGCCTGTTACAGAAACCCTAGCTTTCAACAGACTTTTTAACTTTGGGTCTCTGTAGGCTCTTTAAGTTTTTGGTAGATTGACATTTAGTGATGCTGGACAGGTGCACATGCATGCATGCAGAAGCAGGACTTGGTCACTCGAGCTTTCTTTCTATGGGAATATATATCCTCTTCAGCTGTTCCTCTATATATAAATTTGTCTGTCTCTCATCTCTCTTTGACTCTCTCTCTCTCTCTCTCTCTTTCTCTTTCTATATATATAGATAGCACGACCATTTGTGTGACCATTGTGGTTTGCTCTATCATGTGATATCTTGTGCTCTGCTCCCATCTCACCTATATTTCTCAGGGTAAGGGGCCATTATATTGCTTTTTTCGCTTGTTGACATGCCCCGCTCATGCACATAACATATAACATGCACTGTTGTATACAGAGTACTGTTAGCACCCAATTTTGGTCTCAACAGCCCCCATTTTTCATATAATTAACGATGAATTTGTAACTTTATGGTTTATAATTACTTTCAAACCAGATTAGGAAAGAGATTTAATAAATAATCTCAAAATAGATTAGGAAAGAGATTACTATTCATATATTTGATGAATTTAATTTTTAAGTTTATTTTATTGGCATATTTTTCTTTTATCAAATAAGGTTTTTGACTAACTGATATTAAAACCCTAGAGGGTATCCTATAATTTGTATTAATGATTGGATTGTAATAGTTTAATGATTAAAGAGCGGCGGGGATATATTAATTTTTACGGGAAAAACTACGGTACATGTGTGTAAAAATCGTAAACGAATGAATAAAAGTTGTATATAAAAAAGTGTACAAAAGTCGTAAATGGAAAATATGTAAAAGTCGTAAATACAATTTTTTTCAGATGGATTACGATTTTTAAAAGTGTATTTACGATTTTTATACGCTACAATACTATAGCACGACTCAAATTTTTACAGTCACTGTCCATGAAGATAAATGGCTGCTATGCATCTAAAAATAAAAAAGGTGATAAACAATTTTTATCGATCAAAATTGGTTGTTATACATAGAACAAGAAGGAATTAAAAAAAAAAAAAAAAGGTAAGAGACGTTTGTGGAGGAGAGTTGTTTTTGGTCAAAAGAAAAGGTAAATCCCAGATATAATTGCCCCAAAATTTACTATAATTTTTAGTTCCAATTTTATCCTTGTAATGGGAGCTGATGAGATTAAGATATACAATTAAGTTAAACTATATTGGTAATTGAATTCCAGAAGTACTTGAGACTCTCTTATACATAATTAACATTACTTAGTTTTATTTTTATCATTCTCCTGCCAAATTAACTAGTAAATTAAGCTTACACTCCCTTGATCAGAAATTTATCTCTTAATAAGTTTTCTTTAATAAAAATACCTCGATAGAATTAGTATTCATAATTTTTTAATTAACATGAAAATTTTCTATTAATTTATTTTGGAAAACAGAATAGGAAATTGTTATTGGAAGAGCAATCATGATGATAGCAATTAACTGTGATTGACTTATGAGTGATATTAGACTTATAACATTCATACAACCTAAACTTTATAGCATAATATGACAACCTACATGACTAAATTCATTGGAGAAGAAAAAAATAAAAATAGATTAAAGAAGTTACATCTCCAATAAGATTCTGTCACTTAAACTGTCATGTCATATCGTAAAATTTATGTTACATGAATGTCGTAAGCCCAATATTATTGCTGACTTCTGTGCCTGAGACGTTACTCAAGGAGGGCACTTGCAGTGGTCCGTAGACAGCTCGCTATAAGTTTGGGCCGAAGCCCATGGTTCAAATGAACTCTCTTCTCCTGAGTTGATCCAACATGAATTGGACCTTTTGAGGGCCCATAATGGGCCCAGAAGTCCTAAAACCCTACCTATTCCCCTAAACCCCAACGGAAGCCTCAAAACCTCGAATCGACTCGCTCTGACTCACCGACGCCCACCAGGACCACCACCACCAGCGGCAGCAGAAAATGGCTAGACTAATCCCTGAAACAACTCAGAAACTGTTGACATCGGAAACCCTCCGCTCCGCCGCCAAACAATCGGAGCGGTGCCTCGTCGTCCCCGTCCGCCTCCGTCGCGCTATTAAAAGATACCTCCGTGGTTAGCCAAGAAAAAAGTTTGTCTAAACATATGCAAAATCAATTTTTTTTATACGTTTTTAATACGGAGTTTATATTTTTGTTTTAAAAAATCTATATAGAGCAAGAAGAGCCGCACATGAAGAGGAAAGTGTTGAGGTTGTCGGAGTCGTTCAGCGAAATCAAGGGCGTGAATCTGATGCTAACAGAATCCACATCAAAGGAGCTTTTTGAGGACCCTTTGAAGTCTATGGAACAATCCAAGCGCTGGAAGATCAAGAGCGCTTATGGAGATATTGGTCTCACGTACAGAGACAATGAGACCATTGCTTATGTTGCTTCAAGAATGCCAGCTGTTTACTCTGCTTGTTATAGAGTCCTATATGAGGTCCTGATGATTGAAATTAGCTAGCTGGGAAACTTTATGCTTGTTTTGTTGTTAACAAAGAATTGGGTTTATGATCAAGCTGAGAAGATTAGAGTGCTTTTATGATAATACTTTACTTTTGATTTTTAGGTTCGTAAGAGGTTACCAGGTTTCTCGCCTGTCAGCGTATTGGATTTTGGTGCTGGCACTGGTTCAGCTTTCTGGTGAGAACTGGGTTTGTTTGTGTACCAATGATTTTTTTTAGCAGATTGAGATAGGTGAGATGGTTTTTCTTTTCTTTCTTGTAGAATTGAGCTTAATTGTAATTTAAACAAATTTTCATAGGGCATTGCAAGAAGTCTGGCCTCGGTGTGTGGAAAAAGTGAATTTCGTGGAACCATCCCAATCAATGCAGCGTGCAGGTCAGAGCCTTGTACAGGGTACCAATCTGCAACTTTTAATTTTCAGTTGATTAGCTACGGGTAGAAATATGCATGATAGGTAAAAGTGGTTATCATATTGGACTTGGATATTGTGGAATCTCAGGATTCATGAACAAAACATGACCTCATGATATTATGGTCTGTGATTTACTTGGAAATTAACATCATTATAAATTTGTGATATAGTCTAGCTAAGACTGCAATTTGTTCATCAATATTGCAGTCCAGACCGTTTCCTTATGTTACTATAATTAAGGACATTGTGGGGCATCCTTTCTAGTGGTGGAAGGCTAGGTATATAAATTAAATCATCATATAACTTGCTGTATTTGCGTGCATTTTAAATATTACTCCACATGTATCTAAGAGACATTCTGTTTGTTTTCTGAAGATTATTAGGTTTCTACGCGCATTTGTTTTTGTCTTCTTTCAGCTATACTTTTGTTTGAAGTTACTTGTCATGTATGATTGGAATTAATATGTCATATAATTGTGTTAGGCCTGAAGAATTTGCCCCTTATTCGTAGCTACAGTAGCATTCAAGCATTAACTAAAGATATTAATAAGTGTGAGAGGCAACACGACCTTGTAATTGCTGTAAGTCATATTCTCCAAGATTCTTTACTTGTGCTTGCCCTGAGGTTATTATGTTTTGCCTTGGCATGGATCTCAGCTCTAACATGTTTTTATTGGATAAACTACTTTCGAAATTGTTGCACTTATGAAAGTCTTCATAATATGTGGTCTTTGGCTGGTGCTGATTAATGTTGATTTTCTTTGTAATGGAGTTAAGTCTTATGTGCTTGGAGAGATACCGTCATTGAAGGACCGAATTACGATAGTGCGCCAGCTTTGGGATCTAACAGGGGATGTTCTGGTAGGTTTTCAGGCTTATCGGTTAGTTTCACATCTCACTTTATAATTATGAATGATAGAGTATTCTGACGATTCTACAGTACTAGTTTAGGTTATGCATGGAAAATAAGCCTATGGTTTACATGTTAACCCATCCTGGTTTATGGAAGTACTTGTAAATGTCAGCTGTTTAGTTTGCATATCTGCGATTTTCAGTCTAGTATCCTTGACTTTCTATGAGTTCAATTTTGGAACAGGTTTTACTTGAACCAGGTACACCACAGGGATCTAGTATCATATCTCAGATGCGATCTCATATATTATGGATGGAGAAGAGGGTAAGTTCAGTTAGGATGCCTACTCAATATTTTTAGCAGAGAATATATTGTGTTTGTCATTTACAATTTTTGTTCTCTCCCTATGTTTATTTGATAGCATTTTCATGTCTTATTAGAAATGCCGTAAATCTGAAGGTAAATCTAAAGAGGCAAAAAATGAAACTTCTCAGGACTTGGCGACTCTAAGAAGTGGTGTACATATAGTTGCTCCTGTGAGTAGAATTTTCTCCACAGAAATTTTTTTTTTTTTTGGGGCCGTGATATTATGCTCCCACAGTCCCCATCTTATCCTTTTGCTTGTTATACTCCTCATTCTTCTGTCAAATATGTGGTTCTCTTCCTGCAGTGCCCCCATGATGGGCGTTGCCCATTGGAGAATTCTGGAAAATACTGTCATTTTGTTCAGCGCTTGCAGAGGACAACATCACAGCGAGCATACAAGGTACCCCCTCGACCCACTTTTACATATGGGCTGCACACGCAAAATCATGTAATTTAGATGAGAGCAGATTAGGAATTGATTCCATTTCTGTTGATAATCATTTTGCTTTGTCACCCATTGGTGGTTAATCTGCCAGAGTCTGTCATCGCAGCACTACCATGTTGCTTTGACAGGGCTACTAGCACATTGTTTAGACTACATTTGATAGTTGATATAGCTTTATTAGATAAAGCTTTTAAAACTAAAGCTTATCCATGATTTTCTTTTTCTTTTTGTTTTAGCAATCAAATGGTGAGACATTACGTGGATTTGAAGATGAGAAATTTTGCTTCGTTGCTTTCAGACGAGGGCAGAGACCTAGGTTAGTAATCCTGATTGTTGTTTTCAAATTTTGTGCATTGATTATTTACAGATGATTTTCTTATTTATATAAAGAGATTTCAATATAAACAAGTTACAGTAAATTTCTCCACAAAGCTTATAACCTGCAACTTTTACCATGCCATCACAAGCAATGGATTTCTTTGCTACAGACTAAAGTTGTTCAAATTGCCATTTGATTGGCCAATAAATTTTCCTTTTATATCCTTGACTCGGGAAGATGGGTATGGTGACTGCAATGCCATGCTGTTGGACTATGATGCAGATGTAATTGTGGGGCAATTATTGGAGATGTTGGAGATTTAGGAGTCTTGTGGGCATAAATTATAACTGTAGTCAACCACTACTGGGAGTCCAACAATGCATATTGATGCCTATTGATTCTATGAGTGCGTTTGTCAAATATAACACAGCCTCAGAATAATTTTAAGTAGCATTACTGAATCAACCCTTTGTGAATTTTGCTAATTGGGTTTTATTTTGCTTAACTTGTCCAGAGAACCTTGGCCTCTTGATGGTATAAAATTCGATACTTTCAAGGAGCAGCGTGCTAAAAGAAATCTGGAAGATCTTGAAATTGACTATGGTATGTCTCAAATGTTTTATTCTACTCATCTTGAGCAACTATTTGTAGTGAAATGATTGGTGGAGTGCAATTTTATTAGCATCCTTGATTGCTGCACGCTCTGATTTTCTCTCTCTCGCGTGTTTTGGTGTGTTCATGTTGACGTTTTGTCTTTTGGTCGTCATGTCAGAGGATCTAATTAAATTACAAGCTGAAGCTGAAGATAAGCCACTTCAGAGAGTAGATTCAATTTATTATGACTCTGATGTTACTGAGAATGATGGTGTTGATGATAATGACAAATATCAAAACGAGGAGGAAGATGACGAAGAGGAAACAGCCCGTGCAGATCTTGGTGGTGGCTGGGGAAGGATTGTCTTCAGCCCTGTCCGAAGAGGCAGGCAGGTTTCCATGGATGTTTGTCGATCAACCAAACGAGATGGCTCCGAGGGCTCATTTGACCATGTGGTTGTGACGCGGAGTAAAAATCCTACATTGCATCGGCTTGCCAGAAAATCTTTTTGGGGTGATTTGTGGCCCTTCTAAACCAAATTAATGTTACTCCCCCTTGTTACCACAAATGTAAATGCTAATTCATCATGTGTCCTTTTTATGTTATATTGTTATTTATATATTGAGTGTATTTTATTAATCTCAGTTTAGAGGTTTTGTTGAATATATGTAAGATTTTATTAATACGGAAGTTTGTTACAGATCGTTTTCAAATTGTAAGTATTGTAGAGTATTGTAATGAAGTTTGGCTTGAAGGGAATGAGTAATAGATTGCAACTGGAACACACGAGGCCCTGAAAGCGATGTACCTGAAGGGTTGTTGTGATACATTTCATGTTATGGTGTTGCAGTTGAAAAATATACGTCATTCATTTCTCAAAATCTGCGGCACCGCTACAGTGTTGTAATTCATTGATGGGCTCCGTTTTAATTGGGAAAAAAACACTGCCGCCGCTGTTAGGTACACTAAGGATCAGCGCCATCCCTCTTAGATTTTTAGAAATAAATTTAATTAGACACCTGATCTTTAAAAACGTAAAAAATTAAGGGTTTGATATGGGGGTTTAATTTTATGAGAATTAGATTCAGATTATTGAAAAAGTGATTATGGGAATCTGATACTGGAAAACTAATATTATTGTTTTTGGTTGTTTATAGGAATCTTTTCTTTGATTACTACGAGAATCAAATGACTGTGTTTGGTTATACACAGGAATATGAATGTGTTAATTTTATTTATAATATATTAATAAATTTTATAATTAATTTTTTTTAATATTTTAAAAATATTTATTTTATTTTTATATTATAATATAAAATAACATAATTTAATACAAAATTATTTTTAATTTTTTTAATGTACTAATTTTGAAAATTTTTGCATTAATTTATTATGAATTCATTGTAAATTATAATAAACAAATTACATTTAATTTTTTTAATATGTTAATAAATTTATAATTAACTTATTAACTAATATAAATTATAAATTAAAAAAATTAAAAACTTTTTTTTACTCTTTTCTTCCCCACCTCGTCACTTTCCTGTCAAAGCTTATTTTTCCCCTTTTCTTCCCTCTCTTCTTCTTCTTCTTCCTCCTCTCCTCTGTTTTCTCTTTTTTTCTTCCCTGCCTAATCACGTCACCACCTTATCACTTTCTAGTCAAAGCTCCTTTCTCCCCTTTTCTTCCCTCTCTTCTTCTTCTTCTTCCTTCTCCTCCTCTCCTCTGATTTCTCTTTTTTCTTCCCTACCTAATTACGTCGCCACCTCGTCTCTACCATCGTCGACAACAGCCATCCTTGACAGCCCCACCAACAAATCCAGTCGATGCCACCCATGGCCAACACCACCACAATCTATCATGGCTGCATAAATTCTCACCTTCACTTTTTTTAATTTATATTTTTTTATTCGATTTTTGATGGATTTTGAGTTTCCAATTTTGACATGTTGACGTTGAAATGGAATTTTGTGAGAGATGAGAAAAAAGGTTTGTTGATGGTGATAAATTGATTTTAAAGATGAGGGTTTTTTTTTTTTTGTCTACAGTGTCGGTGGAGGGGGAGTTAGATTCCCGTAATCTGAAACTCAAAGAAAGAAAGGGTTTCAGATTACCCCATTTTGACAGTAACGTAATTATCAATGGAATCAAGATTCTTGAGTTTGAAAAATAAACTAGGCCAACCAAACAAAGGGTGGGATTCAGTTTCCCATTCCCATGGGGAGAAAACTACAAAATAAACGGCCCCTAACGGTGTTAGGGCAATTTGGTCATTTCCAGCTATCCTCCACCTGCACAACTCGTCTATCTCCTCACCCATTTCATGGCCAACTTTCATCTTTATCATCGCCAACGACTTCACATCACGTTGTCAGTCAACGGTCATGCACAACAACCAGCCACTGGCACGCAACTGACCACCCAAACCATCGATTAAATCATAACACAAATCCGGCAGCTCTTCTCTAACCAAACCGAGAAGCTCCATCAGCCAAGTTTCTTCCTCACCAAAATAACAACTCCATTTTTTTTATATGCACCAACTTTTCTCCTCTGATCTCGGCCTCCACTCTTTGTTTCCGGCCGAGCTCCTCCCCACTTTACCGGATATGCTTCCACTCCATTCTTCCTCAACCACCGATCAAATCCCCCAAACCCTCCCCCACCCCAAAACCCCACCGCGCATACCTTCCCCCAAACTTTCGATCAAAGGCTCCGCCATTCCTTGCCCAATTTTCCGAGAACCCACCCCTCTCTTTTTCGTTTTCCCATCTGTTCTTCCATCACCGATTCAAAGCTTCTCCGTTCAGCTCTCACTCACCATGGAGAAACACCTCCTCCATCACACCTCACACGATTCATCGCCCATCCTCCATCAACCTTCATCCTCCATCCCACAACAACCCAAGAGCACCACAAGCAGCCTCCGCCTGCAACATCGAGCTCCTCCACTCAAGCCTTCCTCCAAACCGATTTCAACCCAACCCAAGCCATTCCAATCTCCATTTCAAGCCACATGCAATAGTCAGAAATCCAAATTTTCTCCATCCCCATTTTTCAAAATAAATAAATAAATATTAAGAGAAAGAGAGAAGTAAATAGATAATATATTAAAATTGTTTTTGTTGTCTTTGTGTGTTACTTGCATTTATTTTCCTTTTAGTTTTTGCAGAGTAATTGTTTAAAGTTTTAGGACATTTAATTTTTTATTTGGGTGTGATACATATGTGTTTATTTTGTTATAAATATACGTATTCGTTTATGAATATAATATTTTTGTTTTCAATTGAATTTAAGAATATATAGTTAATTTTAAATTATTTTAAATTTTGAAAAAAATATATGATTGAAATTAAATATAAATTATATTAAAAAATATGTAATATAGAAAACAGAATTTGACTTGATAAAAGAATAGAACATAACAACCAAGTTAATCTCTGCACAAGATTAATATTGGTGGTCTAATTGTTCCTAAAAATCCAAAAAACGTGGCGCAGTTCCTTAGCGTATCTGTCAAGGGTGGCAGTGTTTTTTTCCCCATTTTGATTTGGTATTCGACCACGATTTAATGGGTACCAAAGTGCCGGTAAATATCTTAGCTAAGATTACAACGACGAATGCGAAAACGAAAGAAGAAGACAAATTTTTAATCAAAAATCTATTTCGACAATCTAACAAACAAAATATCTAAGAGCGCTAACAAATTTATACGTCTGGTTAATTATTGATATTCTGTTCTTTTATGAATCTAAATCCTGTGATCTGTGCTGCATATTTTTTAATATAATTTATATTCAATCTCAACCATATATTCTTTTTAAAATTCAAAATAATTCAAAATCAACCACATATTCCTAAAATTCAATTGAAAACAAAATACTGGATTCATAAAAGAACACACTCTGATTCTTTTGGGACTAAAACAGGGATTCAGAGGGCATTGACTGTGTAGGCTTGTTGTCGCTGCTTAATTACACTAGCAAACCATATTGCAAAAACCAGTTTGTAGTAGTATTGATGAATTAATTGAGTAGGATAACAGTAGCGTAATGATAGGTATACAACCCAATCTATACAAACTGACTTGGCACGAATTCATTGGATGAGTGGATCAAAATTTATTTATTAAAATTTATTTAATTTATTTTTTATTTTTATCCACTCAATGAATTTGTACCATATCAGATTGTATGAATTAGGTTGTATAATTTGATTATATACCTAGTATTATCTATAACAGTAATCTCTAAACTTAAGATCCCATTTCATGTCAACTAATAAATGTAACTGTAGACAAGTTACATCGAATAAGTGAAATTGTAAAATAAATAGTTTGACATGGATTTTGTTAAGTTATTTTCATGACTTTTTTAATAAATGAAGAAACAGATCTTTATCTTTAACTTTTTTTTTTTGTTAAATGAAGAGAAAAAATTCATATATATTTCTTTTTAATACTCGATCTCTAATTGATATATACTATTATAAATAAAATAAAAACGGTTGTATATCTAATATTATTTTAAGTAATTTTAACATTGTTAAGACCTAAAAAGTACTACATTTTTATTATAAAAAAATATACTTTTCAAATTTTTATTCCAAACTATTTGACAAATAATGCGATATTTAGAAAGAATATCATTCTTCATCATTAAATCATCTCAACAATTATATTTTTCATTACAAAATCCATTGAATTCAATAAAATAATTAATTTTAAAATAATTTTTAAAATAATTTAATAATTTATATTAAAAAATTACGTAATTTTTAAGGTGTTAATATATACCCCAATAAGCTGTACAGACAAAGTGAGATGCTAGCATTCATCTCTGGTTGGATATTTTAGCACAAGTACCAACTCATTACTTATTGTCATGTATAGGTGATGAACCTAAAGAATTTTGAGAATAATTTTCCCTCGTCAAATATGACAAGATTTTCATTTATGAACAATTGGAGTCACACCTATTCCTCCATACAATAACGCTACTTTACAGAGTATGTATACAAAGTTTATACATAAAATTGAGATAATATTAAGTGAATAGAAGATAAATATACAGTTAATGTAATAAATACTTATGCGTAATGTTAAATTAAATAGTGATATCACGTCAATTTTGTGTATAAACCAAATGTAGTATTACTCTACCTCCTAATTAAGGAATACAATAAAACCTCCATAAAATAATATTTTTGGGACTATGAGATTATTATTTACTGAGGTTATTTATTTATCAATAATTAATAATTTACTAATTTATCAAAAAATAATTAATTGTTTATTTAATAAGATTTTTATATTTTCTTTATCAAGATTCATATGTGTGTGTATTAAAAGTTAATGTGTCAAAAGCTAATGGATTATATGAAGCCATTTTTTCTACTCTATAGAAATGTAATTAATGTTGAGCAACTTTTGATTTATCCTAGTGAAAATTATATAGTGATGAAATCGCCGAGATAATTGAAGGAGTAATGGATAAACCAGTTGATGATGAGCATGATCCATATTATATTTTTGTTTTAACAAATGTTTTTTCAAAGAGGTTATTCAAACAATAGTAATTTTGAATAACTACTCTAAATTTAAAATATTAGGATGAGATGAGTTTAGTTTAGATAGAAAGAAAAAACAAAAACTGTAGATGCAAATTTTGAAAGGAACAAAATTACAAAATTAGATGTTAAGAAAAAATCATCTTAATATTATGAATTTATATATTATTTATGTTATTTATTTGATCAATTATTAATTTATATTTTTTAGACCCTAATATATTTTTAAAAAAAAAGTTATTATATTATACATTTAGTGAATTTGAAACCTAAAAGATTTGAAAAAAAATTATATTTTGTATTTAGAAAATTTATTAATTTAATATGTGTGTCAAAATTGAAACATAAATATTTTAATTTTTAACTGAGATTATTAATTTATTAAACATTCATTCATTTACCGAAGTTTTACTTTGAATAAATAACCAGTACTGTCCATATGAGGCATATTAACATAAAAGTATATATTTCTAAATCTCTGATGAATTCTGAGACATTCGAATGCTGAAAATGGTAACAAGTACGAATCGAAAGACAAGGATAATCCACTTCTTTATTACTACAATCATCCATAGATGATAGAAATCACTGAGGACAATAATAGAGACGATCATGATGATATATATTATTGGCTCATGAACTACTCCAGTTACGTATCAGGCATGTAGAAATTGGATGTTTTCCTCGAAGTTGAGAAGCCGCTGATACTCCTCGAAAATTTCATCTATCATATTATCTTCTTCTGAGGCTACGAGGTCTTGGAACGAAATATCAAATTCCTTAACAAGATTATATTCTTCGTTCCACGAAGCTGGTGCAGTGATCTCGTCATTATTGTCGGGCCAAAATGGTGCTGGTCCTATATTTTCTACTATATTGCCTGATGTTGACGACCCACCTGCACTGCAGCTATCAAATTTGGTGTTCCGGATTATGATCGAGTGCGGGGAAACCCTAGTGGCCTTGGGCAGATATATTTTGGTCTCTGTTGGGTGCTGCTGCTCTTCATGATTTGCACTGTTAATGTTATTGTTGTTGTTTACGTTGGTGGAGGGAGTGGTGCTCCTCCTCTTCTTTGGCGCTAGTTTTGACATTTCTGTTTTGGTTACTGTGGCGTTTCCTGCAATCAGGACTCTTTTGCTGAGATGAGAGTTCCAGTAGTTTTTGATCTCGTTGTCGGTTCGTCCTGGTAATCTTTTAGCAATGAGAGCCCAACGGTTGCCTAGAAGAGAATGAAGACGGATGATAAGATCTTCCTCATCGGAAGTTATGTCTCCTCTCTTTATATCTGGTCGCAGATAGTTCATCCATCTGAGCCTGCAACTCTTTCCACATCTAAGTAACCCTTTACACAAACAAAAGAGTAAAATATTAGACAAGAACTCATTAGTAAACCAACAAGACAGTAATAGAAAGCTATAAAATGCTGTAATTGATCACTATAGAGAGAGAGAGCAGAGAGTTTTGTTTAACTGATTACGTACCAGCTTTTTTAGGCAAATTTCTCCAGCGGCCTTCACCATGTTCTCTAATATATTTGATGAGCAAAGTGTCTTCTCTGGCACTCCACGGACCTCTATGCAAACCCACCTTAGGGCAACATGGGGTTCTTCCCATTTTTCTCTATCTCTTCTCACTAGAATATGTCAATCCAGATGAAAGCCACAACTGATCACCTGCAAATATAATGAACACAAACAGTTAAAAATTATCTTTCAATTAGATAATTAGATAAGGACTAGGGAGAGCATGGTGATCACATATAAATCATCTTTTATGTAACTGAATAGTTTCAGAACAGTGAAAAATTGGAACCACATGTGCTTGAGAATTCCAAGTGTATGTAGAGATGGAGAGCAAAGGCCAATTATGTGTACATGTATATATGCAAAGCTAGCATATAGATTTTGGAAGAGCTGGGTGACTTGTTTGCTGAATATCATTGCATGCATGGTAAGAAGAAATGAAGCTCAACAACCCTTCTCTATCTGCCCTTCCGTGAACATGGGTCCATATGTTTCACCTTCTTCTTCCTTCTTAATAATTGCTACACTGGTCACAGCTGCTAGCTATTCAGCCGATCGACGTACCAGCAAGGTTTACCGGGTAATAATATTGTTTTAAATTTAAACAAAGCTTAAATTTTTATTTGAAAATTAAATAGTTCATGTAATTAAAATAAAATTAGAGAGTATTGAATTATAAAACTAATGTTAAGCCTATGTCTATTAACTTAGATTTTTAGATAATTAAAAAGATAAATTTAACGTGATATCAAAATCGTTTGGTTAAACAGTATAAGATTCAATAAAATATATATTAGGCACTTACACATGACATGCGGAAAGTGAAATTGATTTCATAATTTTACGAGGGCCATGCAGTGCCCCACAAGAATTTAATTTCATTATATCGAGGTAGTTCGATCAAAGTGACACATGAAGTACTGTGGCTGTGGAAGTTAGCTTGAAAATAATTATTCGTACCCAGTATAGACACAATACATTGTAAAATTATATATTTTTGGTTGCATACATTTATTTGTCAATTAATTAATTAGTTCTTCCACCGTTAGGCACTTCTGGTGGTTAGGAAACATGCTTGATAGTTTAAATTCATATAACAGCGTCCATCAACGCAATAAGCAGCAGCTGATGATGAAGATGCATGGCATCGAACTTCTTCCAAACTCTAAAAAAATTTTCCACATAAGAGTGATGGCTGAAGGTGACTCATGTTCAAGTTTTAGTAAGTGATTCACAAGTAAATGAATACATAATGATAGTTTTGAATCTTTCGGTAGCAATGATATACTTCTTCGCAACCTTAGAAAATTTTCCCACGTAAGAATGATGGCTGAAGGTGACTGACGTTCAAGTTTTAGAACGTGATTCACATTTTAACCGACTAAATGAATATATAATGATAGCTTTTATAGCAATTATATATGAATGATGTGAAAATCAACAGCGATACAAGAAATTTAACCTATTTAGATTTGTTGTTATTGAAACACATGACCCCATTTGATGGAGCATTTCCCATGTCGAATGACCAAACGCTTGCAGCTCCTGCTTCGCACGATCAAGATCAAGACTTTCCCTTCAATCCTTAATTTAAGATCAGTTCAATTAATTGGTTAGTTGTCGTATTGTAAATGTTTTCACCTGCTCGAGTCACTCTTGTTTCTTGTCATCTAACCAATACCGTAAAGACTAAAGCAACAACCATTCAAGGAATTGTGTTAGCTCACTGTGTTACGACACAAACATAATACGAAATTG
This sequence comes from Boswellia sacra, assembly GCA_013180625.2. NCBI lineage: Eukaryota > Viridiplantae > Streptophyta > Magnoliopsida > Sapindales > Burseraceae > Boswellia > Boswellia sacra. The sequence goes on along the minus strand of SNVD02006955.1, from coordinate 622,622 downwards.
ATATATTGTTCTTTAATATTAACAATAAAGAAATGACGATATATATTCACAATGTGAATCATTCCAATTTGGGTATAGAGAAGTTAAATTAAATGTGATTATAAAATGATCATGAGGGTATAGTTTATGGGGTTTGGATAATCTTATAATGGTTGATTAAATAGAAGAATCATTAATTAGATTATGTGTGTAATCTCTACATATATAGATTCACTTACCAAGAATATTGGCTTTACTCTCTCTCAGAATATTAATGATAACGATGATGGGTATCGGGTAGTTGATCTGATTTTCCAGTGACTGTTAGATATCTGTCTCTGAATCTCTGTTAACATTCAGCTTACTATATAGTACAGTATAATTGTGTTCACGTGAAGTTTTGTATACATTTGACTTAAAAGGGCTGGCAGTGCAGCTCCAAAACAAATCAAAGAATCGTACAGTTAACCTTTATATGGTGATTCATTACAAAATAAGCCACTGGTTTGATTTCATTATATATGAAATTAATTCTTCGAATGTCAATCTATACTATACTATACTATACTCCATTGCACATGCACAGAGGACCACATCAACAATAGTTACCGTGCCTGCATGCGGCTGCGCAACAATGCAAAAATCTGTCCTCAAAATGCCCAACAAAGGCCGTCTCAAAGACGAATGGGTAAACCATAATTTAGATAAGTTCTGATTCGTCCATCCCAGCTTGCAGTAACAATTACAAGACCCCACAAGTGAGGAGAACTTAGGATGCTCTGGCACGCACTCTTCAGAAGCTTCAACCTTGACTTGCACAGAGGAGAAACTGCCCTTGGACTTGCATTGGGAAGTTTCTCCTCTGGCCAGGTCGCAGCTCCCCTAGTCAAATACTCCAATAAGAAGCCACGAGCCAAAGAGAAACAATCCGGTGAAGAGTGAGGCATCTTTTGGTCTAATTCTGTGTCTAGATTGTCATGCTTCTGCCCATATTCGCAGGTATTTCTGGGCACTTCCCCACCAAATGTTGGGGATGGAAGTGTGCCTGGCACAGTTTCAACACCACACCACGGTATGGCAATTGATGTATTGTGGGACAAGAAGCTCTCACAAGACCAGATGCTCTTTGATCGGGAAGAACTCTTGTCCTGGTTCGGGTAGTTCCAGATGTAGACATTGGAATCCTCACTGGCTGAAACAACATGCTTCCCATCTGAGGTAAATGTTGCAAAAATCTGGCTTCCTGCAACTCGATAGCCTGAAGCTGAAATAGGAAAAAGTTTTAACAGTCAGCAAACGAATCCAGCAGTCTTAAGAACTAAAAAATGTAAATATCCAACAAACTATGACTGTGAACAGTCACGTAAGAGTCGACAAAACAAAACAGATTACAGGATCAAAATAACTTGGGAGCGATTAAACTTATCAGGAAATAAATAAATGATTTAAAATAAACCCACCTTTGAATTTGCCTACAACTTCCACCCCACAAAGTATTCGGACTAGCGAATCAGCAGAGGTGACAATGACTTTGCTTGGATCACTTGGAGAAAACTGAAGAACCAAAAAACTGTTAATAGGTCTTTTTTTTTCCAGCTTACTATAAGAGCAAAATCCAAAACAAATTAACAACATGCAAATAAAATAATGAAATTAAAACTTAGCAACCTGAAAGCCAGTTATCCTCTTGCCCGGTAATTTCTTTTTGCTCTGGAGACATACTTGAGCACGCTGATGCAATCGGTTATCTGTTCAACACAGAACATGAAAAAATTACATCAGGCAGGCAATCTTGATTGCCTAAAATTGTCACTGATATACATGTGTAATCACCAGAATCAAATCCATACAGTTTTATTAATTATGATGCAAAATATCAAATTCTATTGCATGGAAAACCTTGTAATAAAACAGTTTCAATACATAAATTGCACTGAAACATCCATCTTTTCTCAAACATGGAGTGGACTCATAACCGGATAGTCTCAAGTCCATCATCCAAAAAGTCTACATAAGTATTTAAGTATATGGTAAAGAAGAACTTGGCTTTAAGTCAAAATATACACATACCTATTATATCATAGAAATGGCAGTTGCCAGTCATGGAGCCTACAATTCCTCCCTGCCATGATAAAGCAAAGAAATTCTTCAATAAAGTTTCTTATTTTATTTTTTGATCATTACCAAGCGATGGGAGCAAGAATTAACAATCAAACCTTTGCATCGGGCAGGTAGCACACAGCAGAGACTATCTCTCTTATATCAGTGTAATCAACAACCTGGCAGCGAACGATTTCCCAGATGCGAACTTTTCCATCAATTGAACCACTAATGAAGTAGTTATCATCAATAGGATTGAATGCGACACAAGTAACTGTATCAATAATATGTAAGTATTAACAAATCAGCCTTAAACAAATGAAATTACAACCATACAGATTAACCATCATTAACCCATTGATCATAAACAATCAAAGGAATACACAAAGGAAGCAAGATACGGACCATAATTGTTATGAGAAAAAACTCTCAGGCATCTGTTACATCCCACTTGCCATAGACGGACAGTCTTGTCAACAGAGGATGACAGCAGAAACTGCAGAGAAAACAATAAAACATTAGTTTCTCGATGTTCAGGACACTGACAAAGATAATGATTCAAAAACTTCGAGTTCAGAAAATGAATAATGAAAGGAAACAGCCAATTAAGACTGCTCTCTTCCAGGTGATACTGACCCCATTCTTAGACCATGAGAGATCCAAAACCTCATCGCTGTGTCCCTGGAACTCATGCAACGGCTTCTCCAATATCCTGAAGATCTTTGGTGGTAAAATAACACAAGTTGAGTCTGATGATCTTCTCAAACTCCTCATTCTATCTACTTTCTCTTTATCATCATCAAGAGAAGTTAGCTGGGAAAGCTCATTGATTGTAAAATAAAGATACGAAGGATCAATGTCTTGAATGTCAAATTTGTTCAATCCCTTGTCCTCAATGACCTTCCACACCCGTACGGTTCCATCTTCACCGGCACTAGCCAAGTACTTCCCATCAGGACTGAACTTCATTGCCAAAATTGAACCCTCATGTGCCACAAATTCTTGTCCAGTATAAAGGGAAGATAGTTCTTTTGATCGTTTTTTCATTGGATGTACCCGAACTTTTCGCATCCTTGGCCCTGATGTTGATTCTGGATCACTAGGCTTTAAAGCAGAAGTCTCCTGTCTGTCAACCAGGCGTGCCACAGCACCTAATTTCCTTAACCAGCCCCTCTTCATTTTCCTTTTACTATCAACAAAATCACTTGCTTCATCACTTCCTCTACTCCGAAATCGCTGAATCAAGGGAGATGATGATCCAGGAGTTCTCTGAAACTCATCAAAACTAGCAGATCGACTTGAACTAAGTTCTTGCACTCCGTTAAGTATCCAATTTTTACCTGTGTCAATCACTTCAAACTCCATTCTGTTCTCTGAAGTCTTACCACCGCAAACAAAATTATCGACTAGAGCACCATTTTCTACTGGTCCTGGTACTTCAAATGACTGAGAAGAAATGGAAGACTGATTTAAGTAAATCTCATCTTCAAAACCAGACGTACTCAACACAGCCCCACTATTTTCTGTAATTCTATCAATATTCAGTTGAATTTCATCAACTGATATATCCCCCGAATCCCCTCTATTGATCAAATTTGTATCTAAACTCAAATCCATCAATTCAAAAAACTTGCGCCGACGCTCAGTTACACTTTCCGGATATTTTGTCCAAATCTCGTACGGTGAACTACCTGAAGCACTATTGATCATTTCTACAGTAGAACTACACCCTTTAGAACAATCTGAATCCCGATCAGACCCAGAAGAGATATCTTCATGGGTATCAAAGAATTGCTCTTCTTCCTCTTCACAATAACTACCCATCATTATTGCTGTTATCAAGTCTCAGCCCATTAAATTCTGAAACCCTTAAAAAAAGAAAAAAACAATCTATTAAAGCATCGGTCAAGTTATTAACTTTCATCAAAATAGGGAAGAAACACAACTCAAACATCAATAAATTCACAAACTTGAAGATTTCAAACCCAAATACTGATCTTGTTAAAATTATTCATTCCCACAAAAATAACCAAACCATTGAAATCTACCAAGTCTCTAACAATCTAAAAAGGAAATTAACAACCAAACCTAGCATTTCATTAGAATAGCAAGAGAAGAAAAACAAGCAAATCATTAAAAAATATATCTTTAAAAAAAAGAACAAGATTTGCTCACCTGGGCCAACTTAAAAATCTGGTCAAGCCCCAGAAACGACGGTGATTTCCCTCACTCTCTCTCTCCCCTATAAAAGTGCAAAATCCCTCTTGCAGAGGCAAAGAATAAAAATGTTTTCTTTAAAAAATAGTGATAACAACAATAATAAATCGGAAAAACAAGAATGGAAAAGGTCAAAAATAACACAGTTTCGATGTCAGTGCAAAGAGAGCAGAGAGAAGCTGCGTTAAAGAAGGAAGAAGGGGCTGTGTTATTGACTGTGTTTCTCTCTGTAAATGGTATTGAATTTGGTTTACTGTATGCAATATTGCAAAGTCTTTTGTTTTTGTCGATTTAGTACTTTGGTCTCATCTCATCTGGGGTATGACTTACGACTTCTTTGTTGTTAGTTTAACTGTTTTGCCAATTTATTACTTTATTATTGCTCATACGTTTGACCAACGCAACCCTGTACGACTCTGTCATTTTTATTGTCCAGAATATATTTATTACTCAACCGTGAATCGGCTTTGATTCGCTCGAGACACCAATTTGTTTGGACAAGATCACAGAGTTTCCAGAGTTTACTGCACTTTCTTCCAACTTCTTGTTATTTCTCAGTTTCACTTTGATCGCCATTCATATCCATTTTAACCCATGTATTTTTTTATTCGAAGTTTTCTCACTTTCACTTTGATCATCTTTATATCTTATTTTAACCCATATATTTTTTTTTATTTGAAGAGTTTTAACCCATATATTTTTTTTATTTTTTTATTTGAAGAGTGACATTACTCTTATAAACTATTCAAAACTATATTTACGAACTCAATTCAACATTTTATTAAACGTTTATTTATTATTATTGGTCAATTGTGTTTCATTTCATCATTAATCTGTTAAGTAAGCTATTTTGATAACTCAAAACCTGATTATATACTAATAAAAAAGTAAGATTTGATTATTTTTTAAAATAGTGGCAAAACAAAACTTTGACATTTTTTATATGTTGTTTCCTGACAATGTGCTCTTTGCATTGATCTCACAACTAACGTGATGAATTGCAGCAGCTATTTCATCCAATGACTACTAATCCTTCTAATTTAAGTAAAAAGCAGAATTAATCTTACAATGCTTTGAGTCCAAGTTACTCTCTCCCAACTCGTTTCATTGATAATGAATTTGAGAATGGAGAGTCAACTTCAACTTTCACTAAAACAAATCAATGGTGGTCAGGTGAAGCTTCGAAGCATTTCCAGAAAAATTTTCATCAAACCCATCAAATATTAACCTGAATATCCAGATTCTGAGACAAAATATAACTAATGTTATGTTCTTACCATGACATATTAATATGATATGCTCTCCCTCGATTACAAAAACAAGTATCAAACTGTGTTCCTTGTAATTGTCAAGTCAAACTTTGTACACTAAATATTTTCCTTTTAGGAGTCAAAACTGTTGTTGCAGACTCCTATGCAAAATATAATTATAAATTTTGGAGCACTGTTGGTTTAGTTACCACTATTAACTTAAGTGCTGTTGTTGATTTGTCCTCATAGAAGCTACATGTATAAAGTAACAAAACTGAATCAACCACCAAATTTATCGGTTTTGTCTTTTGCAACTTTTCAGAGACAAGAACTCAATCTATGTTAACCCTTGCTTTGCCCCCCACCAGAAGTAAATTAACCAAAAAAAGAAGTAAAAATGATTAATTAATTCACCCACCTACATGGTGCTAACGTTTAAGATCATGTATGTTAGTGTTTCTTATCCAGAACCGATATTTGAAGAGTTGGTTGGTAATTTGGTATGAAAATTTGAAGATAATGGGAAATCTATTAAATATATCTGCAACCTTTGTTGTTAAACTGTTAACTAAGTCATTAAATCTTTTTTATATTGGCATTCATCACAACAGCTATTGTTTATTAACAGAAAAATCTGAAAACTGGGTCACATCCAACAAAGGCATTTCTCAAATCACTTCAAGTCTTCATGGATAGGCAACCGACCAAGGCATATTTATTAATTTGAATGCTAAAGTTGACTTTTGACTTAAATTGCATGAATCAAAGATATCCCTTTTGGTGGCTCAAAACTCATGAATCATATAAAATGCGATCATTGAAAATTTCAAAGCATTGCCAGTGGCTAGCAAGCGTGGAAGGTGAAGAAGCGTTGAAAAATCAGCGATGGCCTGGGTGGGACATGACTCAAATAAGTTGAAGAGCGAAGCACCACCGCTCGATTTCATGCATAATCTTCTTCTGAGATGCTGTAAATTAAGCTAGTGGGTTGGGTGGGTTGGCTGTTGACAGTTTCAAATAATGCAAAGAACAATGTGGGCCTTTTCATCATTTCTCCTCGTCGTACTCGTGCACATGCAAGGTACAAATGGGTTTGTGGACTTCAACAATTTTCTTGCATTCAGAATTCAAAACTTAAATAGCAGTTTACGAAGCAATGGAGAATATGAGTAAGCTCACGTATATGTTTAAGTTTTAGAAAAGTAATAAACTCGATATAGTATTAGAGTTATTCAAATCAAACAACCAGAGATAAGACCTGTTGAGGTATATAATGTTTGGTCCATAATGTAAATATACGGAACCTTACATATAAAGCGATAATGTATTTAAATCTATATCTACAAATTTAAACTTTTAAAAAATTAATAAGCATGATAATCTTATGCCCCATTCACTGTAATGGTAAAAACATTATTAAAAGTGGTGCTGCTGTGCTAGTGGCAAAATGGGAAATGTCCATTCACTGTAATGGTAGAAACATTATTAAAAGTGGTGCTGCTGTGTTAGTGGCAAAATGAGGAATGAATTGTGACATTGGCAGCCTCTTTTCTGGTGGCAGTCACGAAAGAAATGTGGAAAGTCCCCATGTTCTAAATGACAACTCACATCCTCATGCAAATGCAATGGTGAAGGCCCCAATATAGCCGAAAAAAAAACCCAACAGGCCCAGAAGACGGCTATGCCATGCTTGCTATTGAGAGCATAATCTGATCAAGGTATATGTTTGCATGATGTAAAGACGCATGAATGGGTGCTCTTAAATTCAATTGGGAATGTTTCCACCACCAACTCTAAACTATTCAAATGAGAATTGAGATCAAACTTGGGCTTTGTGGTCCAAAAGCAGTAAAACGTAATCCATTCAATTCCCATTTGGAAATATCATTTATGGGTTTCATTTCCTGGAGGGTTTTAAATTATATATAATATAATCCTCTCTTGCACCCAGGCAAGTGGCCAGACCTCTACTGTTATGTTTGGTTTACAAAAAGCTATGCTGAAAAATGAATTTAGCTTATAAAATTGCAACCATGCCACTTTGCTATCATCTTTAAAGCATTTAATGTACAAAGAAACAATTATCTTCCTTATCTTATGAATTGTATCCAATGTGAAACTAAGACACAGCCTAACCTAATAGCACCCGGCTCAAACAACCTATTACATATGTGTCTTTTCAACAACTTCAACGACTTCAATTGTTTAATCACAGCATCATATATTTATAACACTTGAATCTTTTTCTTTTCCTTTTTTTATTCGTGTCAAGAATGACTTACAAAATTTAGGAGTGTTTATTGGACTCCTTTTGGGTTAAGAAAACGTTTGAACTCAAAAATATTAAAAACTAGACCTTAGTCTTCTATTACTAATTAAGATTAAAGTGCTATTTCGGAAGATATCTTAATCTAAGTTTCGATTAGGTCAAAATTCATTGATGTTGTTCCGATTTTTGCCATAAATTTAGCGTTCAAAAAAGAGATTTGTGCATTGAGGCTGTTTTAATGAATAATATATGAGAGAACATTAATAAGTATTCTTGAGTTTTAGCTTAATTTTAAATAGAGAACTACTATATATTTTTCTTCAATTACACCTTTGACATTGTTTATTTTTCATCAATCACACCCTTAAAAATGATGATCTGAGGGTGAAAATGGTGATTTGAAAATAACTTTAGAGGTACGATTAATGAAAAATATAGAGTCATTCCCTGCTTAAAATTTAACTAAAACTCGAGATATTTATTGTAATTATCCCAATAATATATATAAATAGGTGATTGTGGTAAATGTTAAGGTGCCTGCTTTGGCTAACATAATCCTATTAAAAATGGGAGCATATGGTTTGGTTCGGATCAATATGGAACTATTGTCACACACTCATTCTATATTTTCTCCCTGGTTGATAATAGTAGGTACAATGCAAATAATTTGTGCAACTTCAACATCTCCTGGCCAACGGAATTAAAAAAAAAAAAGAATAACCTATTCCTCCGTATCTCATATCGATCATAACATTTTTTAAAGCCGCATTTGGGTGGCTACCTACGATTATTTTTTATTGACATTTTTAGGGTTTAGGCATGTTGTACACAACACAAACACCACCCATCAATTATTCATTGGATTACAATAATGTTAACGATCAACATCCCTCAAATGGCCCACGTTGCTCTTATTACTAAAACAAACAAACGTAGTTTTAATATTACAATTTAATGCAACTGAGCTCCTCTTGATTGACCTTTCGCGGACTTCTAACTCAACAGAGATTTAGTGGGTCCCAAAAAATTCTGCTTCACCAGGCAACGAGACTCGATCAACGGTTGTAATAATCTAATGGAGGTCACATTGATTGATTTTAAGTTGCTTTTGACCGTATGTGAACATGACAAAGTCATAAAGTTGGCAACATGGTATATGCATGTTTTTATGTTATGTTATGTTCACATACATATATATTTATTTATTTGTTCTATGCTGACGTGGAATGCACTAACACATGCGATCCTCGTCAGGAGGTAACCAATCACGTGACATCATGAAGGGGAAGGGTAGGTTGTATAAGATCAGACGGTTGTGATTAGATTCCTTACTTGGTTGGGTAGGAATTGGAATTGGAATTGAAATTGATTTGGCATGCGCATGAATTGAGACGTGGTCCCACAAAACACCACCCCACACACCACCAGCACCGCCCACTCCACACGCTGCTTTTTGTGGGACACGTTTCGTTAGCAAAGCAATTTCGGGTTTCCCAGTGGTCCCTACATCGAAGATGCCCCCACATCTGACGGCTTCCATTCGCCGCCATTGTTCAACTTACTGTACACTCTGGTACACTACAGTACTAGTACTGGTACTGTTTGGTGTTTGCTAGACCATCCTACAGTGGAAGTGCAACACTGCGAGACGAGAGTACTGGTTGTTTGTAATCAAGTAACTTCAACGCTTGCAGAGGTTAGATAAGTGCTTAAATGGAAGAAGCGCTTTGTGTTGGATGATGTAAAAGTAGTAATAATAATAATAATGGTGGAGTTTTGATGATGTTTTTTTTTTCTTGGGTGACTGAAGGGAAAGGTGGCCATTAGAAGGAGTCCACGTGTGTAATTGTTGAAATTATCGTGCTGGCTGGGAGCATGATTAGATAAGGTGAGAGAGATGATATTATATAATAGCAGTTTGCTCAAAAAGATACCCAACCGTGGCCCTACGATTGATGGGTGGAGGACTGGAGGGCCCCATTTCCTCAATCAAAGATCATTACTTCAAGGGATCGAGCCAATCACGACCGTTTAACCATGTAGTTTACAAGATGTGACTGCACAATTTTTGCAGCTGCGCTCCCACAGTCCCAGACCATTCGAATCTTAAGTGACAAGTCAAATATTTAAGCAAACGAACTACACTACTCTACTCTACTCTATCGTATATATGCTCTATGCATGTGAACGGTTAAGGCACCGTTTGGTTGGGATTTTTTTAACCTCATAACTTGCTCATCCTACTTCTGGCTTTTGGTTAATTGAACATGTATTTTGTTACGGCATGAAGAACACGAGTCAGATGATCGAGCAGCAAGATTTACGGTGTAAAAGATTATAATGTGAATGATTCGACATATTTGAGTTCCTATATCTACTCGTATTATATTTTTTATATGTATAAATCCATCTGTATAGATATCATCATTTATATATAGAATGTCGTATGTTTCGAAAAAAGATAGTTTAGAAATAAATTTTGATTGGTCATAAAGATGAATGTACTTCAATCGATATGTCCTTCAGCACAGCCATATAAAACATAAAGATCACACTAGAAAATAGCGAACAATTGATTAGAACAACGAGTGTTGTAGCGAAACTAATTGTAAAGGAAGAAAAATCGATCACATTAAAATTACTTTATGAGAGGTCTGTTTAATATCTAAAAACTCTTCATGAACAATAGAACAAGTGAAGAATGTTGGAGTGAATCAGAAAAGTTTGGGTTGGGGAAAGATTTTGAGTTTATAAAGAAGATATAATCTTTTAACTCGATTATATATAAGAGTTAAATATCTATATAAGTATTTGGCATTCGTCGAGACACGTATATATCATAGGTCTCATACAAGAGGAAGAAGTTATAATAGTACTTAGACTAATAGTTAACAGAGCAATATTCTGTAACTGTAAGCAGTGCCTAATTATTACCAAATAACAATGTTTTTGGTTTCAGAAAAGCTATGATCATAGACAATATTCAAATACGGGAATATATATTTGCATCGTGGTCAAATAATTAAGGTTATGGAAGAGAGCAACGAGGGGATTTTTTGTTGCTTCTTGTTGGTGAAGTCTGGTCAATTTCCACGACCGTGTGGATATGGCATTGATATATATGACACCAATAATTTCGGACTCTCCTTTTGAGAAAACTCTAGTTTCTAAAATGGCTGTAGCTGTACGTATTGATGCTGCTGCTGCTGCTGCTGGATGGATCATAATATCATTTGATTTGATAACGCACATATAAAAGCAGACATATATAATGCGGAGATCTGGTAACAGATGTGACCAGCTGCATGGTTTGGTTGCTTAAATCTTGTAAATGGTTCAAGTACTAATATTGTATACAATATAATATCATAATTCTTTTTAAATTACATCCAAAGCCTAATACCTGCAAAAGCAACATAATTGCAATGCGAGATTTTTTTTGTTTTATAACCGAGGTGTCCGAACTCGCTTACGCGCATCACAATTAATTTTCGGAGGAGACTAACACGACCACAACCCATTATCACGATCTCTCGCTTACCTCATAGGGAAAGGCCATTGTGAAGAGTCAGAACCAGGCTATTAATATATGTATGCTTTAGCTTTAGCTTGATTTTACATGCCTCATGCATAAAGAGCTTATGTATGTATATACTGTTTTTATTCTTATGTTATATGTCAAGTTGTTTTTAGCGACAAATCACATCTATATATCAGAAAGCATTGAGGGGATTGAGACCCGATGCTTGCCAGCAGCTCAGACTTCTTCGTGCATGATTTCACCCAGCTTATATCAGCACTCAAATTCCTTTGGCAAAAGTAATTAAATTTCTTTTCCTAATTAAATTTTATAATATTTTTATGTATTAATGGAATTGTTGAATAAGTTATCAAACTGTAAGGTAAGAATTTTATTTATTTAAAATGTTGAATAATCGAGTAAGTCTAGACATTCAATCTATTTATTAACAGTAATATTAGATTTACAATTTATATATAATCCGAACTCTACAATCAGACAGTTTACATGATAAGATTTTATTGGAGATATAATTTCTCTCATTCTCTTTTTTCTTCCTCCAGTGAATTTTTATCATGTAGACTGCTATATTAGATTGTAAAATTTGAATTATTTGTAGGTTGTTAGTCTAACACTACTGATACAATAAATGTTCCACATTAAGCTGCAGGGAGCTTATTTTAGTAGGGAGAAGTCATTTAATGGAGTCTTTCAAGTGAATTCTATATATATAGATATCAGAAGGTGTATGTATATATTAAACTGGAAAGAAGAGACAGTGCGAAGACAAAGACAACTAGACAAGAGAGTGAAAGCACATTAGAGTTACAAGGTTGGAATTCAGAAAAGAGAAAGAGAAAGCCATCAAAAGCCACCACCACCACCACCACCACAAACAAACCCCACCCCACCCTCAAAGTTTCATAATTGCAATTAAAATTTTTAAAATATTTTGCCGAGATAAAGACTTTTATTCTCACACTTACAATAAAATATTGACAAATAAGATACCATATTACATATTATATATAATTATTAGAGAAAAAACAACCCATCTCAGCTCTCTTTAATTCTCTCTCTTACCATATTAAACTCATAAAAGCAAAGTGAGAGAGATATACAAACAGAACAAGTCCATACACAAAAATCCATCTCAAAACATTCCTTTTCCTGCTTTTACAACCAGTTTCAACAAAAAAAAAAGGTTTATTTTTTCTCTATTGGAGATACCATTCATTTCTTCTTGTCTTGAGTCAATTTTTCTCTTCAGTTTCATCATGGATACAGCTCAATGGCCACAGGTAGAGAGAAATCCAACACCTGGGTTCATCATCTTTATGTAGCTGTTGTTGGCTTTTCATGAGAAATGTTTAATTGTATATAGATAGGGTTTCTTTCTTGTTTAGTTGGTCACTTTTTTTTTTTTTTTAAAAAAAAAGATGATGTTGTGTTCATAGCTAGTGCAAGTCCCCACTCAGTTGGATTTAGTTTTTTCTGTTTCTTCAACATTTTGCACTTTATCTTTCTCTTTTGCCTATGTGATACAGAAAAAGAGTTCTTTTTTTTTTTCCTCCTTTATCTTGGGATGATATAATCTTGGAACGTGTAAAGCATCTATCTTGTTTTGGTTTGGTATGTTTGTCTGCTATATATCATCTTTTCGATCTTCGGTTTGTTTATTTTCAGTGCCAGTGCCATCTTAATGCTAACTTTGTTTGTTTGATCTTTCAAGTATAGTTATTGTTTATTTATGTATTGTCTTCTATCTTTATCCAATTTATTCTTTTTTGTGTCTTTCCAGGAGATTGTGGTGAAACCGATAGAAGAGATAGTCACAAACACATGCCCAAAGCCAGGCCCAGCAGCTGCAGCGGCAAATAATTTAGAGAGGAAGGCAAGGCCTCAGAAAGAGCAAGCCTTGAACTGTCCAAGGTGCAATTCAACCAACACCAAGTTCTGTTACTACAACAACTACAGTCTCACACAGCCTAGGTACTTCTGCAAGACTTGCAGAAGGTACTGGACTGAAGGTGGATCGCTCAGAAACATTCCCGTTGGTGGCGGTTCAAGGAAGAACAAGAGATCAGCATCTTCATCTTCCTCACCCTCTTCTTCTTCTTCAGCAAAAAAGCTTCCTGATCTCGTTACACCACCAACCTTGTCACACTCTTCTACCCAAAACCCTAAGATCAATGAAGGCCAAGATCTCAACCTAGCTTTCCCAGCAACTCAAGGTTTCAGAAGCATCTCTGAACTCGTTCAACTACCAAATATTGACAACAATAACAACAACAATAACAGCAGCAGCTGCAGCAACAAAAACCAAATTCCTCCTTCTTCATCAACCACTACATCTCACCTCTCAGCTCTGGAGCTGCTGACTGGAATGTCTTCAAGAGGGCTGAATTCTTTCATGCCGATGCCAGTTCCAGATCCTGCCACAGTTTACAACACACCTGGATTCGGTATGCAAGATTTCAAACCAACCCTAAATTTCTCTTTAGATGGGCTTGGAGTAACAGCATATGGGAGTCTCCCGGGCGTTCAAGAGACAAATGGAAGGCTTTTGTTTCCGTTTGAAGATTTGAAACAAGTCTCAACCTCATCAACTCATCATGATCATATTGAGCAGAATAGGGATAATCAGCATGGAGATTCATCTGGGTATTGGCCTGGAATGTTAGGTGGTGGATCATGGTAATTATTTGAAAATATAATTAAGCTTAAAAAAAATAATCTGGGTCTTTAATTTCTTTTTTTTTTTCTTTTTTTTTTTTGGGATGGAGGGTTTATTTAACTTCTATTAATTTGTTAAGTGGGTGACTTGTTTGGATTTCTTCATTACTAACAGATAGGATACATGGGTTTCTTTCTCTCTATTGTCTCTCTCTCTCTCTCTCTCTGCTGCTTCTTATTAATTAGTTCCATCTTTAATTAATTATCTTCTTTACTCTTCGGTAATTACATATGGTGGGAAGTTGAAGCTTCATTTTTGGTTGGCTTCAGAATGAGCTAGTGACATGATGAGATACTGTGTTATGTAATGCAATGTATTAGATATATCTTCCAAGAAGAGATCAAGCTTAGCCCAGATTCTTTTAGGATATAACAAGTAGACAATTGCGTGCTATCTGCCCTTGGATTTTTCATGTTATATTCATGTCTTCAGATAAGAGAAGACGGGCGGCAACCCAGTATTATGTGTCACTGTTATCATGCTTTGGTACAAAACTTATAATATATAATGTAAAAGTTTGTAATAACTTTTTATTTATGGGTGAAAAAAATTTAAAGCTTTGTTTTGTGTGTGTGTATATATACATATTGTTCTTGAAATTTAGTTCCTCAAATCGTGGCTTGATTCTCTCTCTCCCCAGTTGGTTTTGGTTTCCTCTTGCTTTCATTCGTAAACAGGCATTGAGATTTTAGGTCTCATGATCAGCTATAGCAGCTTCAGCACAGATGGAGATGTTAATAAAGAAGCAAAATATGGGGCCTGGGGGTAGCTAGCTATAGAGGAAGAAGAAGAAAAGAAGAGCCAGGTAACAAACTTCATCCATTCACACGACATTGTAATAAGAAATTGAATGAGAAGAAGTTGAATATAGCAATAATAATAATAATAATAATAATAATAATAATAATAATTCAAAGTTGTGCTAATAAGAACCACTAAAATCTGCCTCAACCGAAAAAGCTCTCACCAACTTGATTAATTTCTATATCCAAAACAGTTATAAAAAGCTTTCTCAAACCTCACTCTCACATTGCCTCATTTCCCCTCCATGAGTGATCATTAACATTATTAATCTCTCTGTGTCAATTTTCTATTTTTCTTTTCTAATTAAAATGAAAGATTAATTTAGAAAGATCTGACAAACCCTTCTAACTTTCTTCCTGGTAGGGACCCACAAACATTCCCCTCGGCAAGTGTGCTGCAGAATAATAATACAACCCACTAGGTTGATCAATCCAGATCTAGACTTGAGAGTCAGAGAACCTTTTATTTGTATATTACTTTGTTCAATTTTGTTCCCTGCTGTATGCCACTTAATGAGCTGCCAATATTATGTGAATGTTAGATATGATGGAGGTCATTTTCTTGCCAAACTTAGAGGCTTTTTCTTTATGTGTCTGTCATCTTGCTATAATCTTACTGGGTGGGTGGTGGGCTGTGTTGGGAAATCTGAATAGAATATCCACCACCCACCCATATTTGCAAAGCCAAAACCAGAGTTGGAGAATTAGGTTCATTTCAAATTAAAGCTTATTCAACATGGCTGCTATTTCTGGAAAGTATTAACTCAAACGAAAGGGGAAGATATGGCAAAGCAAAGCAAAGGAAAACCACTTTCATGGTCGTTGCCTTGCCTGCAGAATTCATCTATTCTAAATTAAATTATTTTATGACTTTGAACCACTTTGATAATGAGTTCCGTAATCTTTTAAATTTCTCCTCAATATTATAAAAGTAATATCAAACATGTGTATGCATATATGTTTCTCAGTCATGATTATTTTGAGGAATGTTTCTATTAACTTGAGAAATTCAATATTTTCCATTAGGGTAAATCTTTTTTTATTCTGATATTTGTATCGTAAAACACGGGATGGGACTTGGTGCGCTTCCACGTTTCAAATTGAATTTGAGTAACGTGAAATTGAAGATGAGTACTGCTTTCAGTCTAGCCTTCATTCACAAGTTACTCAGTACTGTCAACAATAAAATCGTTTGGCACCTGTCACTGGCTAATACACCCAATGTGTAATAAATAAATCATTTCTTGATAACCATCAGGAATCATTGTTCAATAATGCTCAAGTAACTTTCTCGCAACAGTTCTGTATCGATGACAGTTTGTGTCTTTGCATTGCAGCCAAGAAAACAAAACAAATGAATGATAGAAGTAAAAACTTGGTCAATTTTAAATATATATACACACATAATAGTGTTGAACTTATAACGTACATATAATATAAATTCTATAATTTGATATAACAGTCTACATAATAAAAATTTACATAAAAGAGAAAAAAAAGGAAAAAAAAACAAATGAAGTTACACCTCTATTATTATTTCGCCATGTAAAATATTGTTGTAAAGTTTGAGTTCTATGTCGATTATAAACCTAACATTACTAACACATATATACACATATTTGTTACAGAGGAGCACTAAGCATCAGCCACACAATTTCTAAATTATTACGAGTATTCAGAACATAAAGCTTCAAAATAAAAACTGTGTATGTGCGTGCACTACAGAGAGCAATTCCACCAAAAATCAGGTTCTGGCCCGCACCGTTCATGTGGGTTCAATCCTTCCGTACCATCGCTAGAAATTGATATTGGAAATTCAACGCTATCATTATAGCTGGTCTCACTTTCATCAGCATTCAACTGAGGTAATTGCAAGGTAAACAATGTGGGGAATCAAAAGCACTCTTTAAGAGTCCAAATATTTGTGTGAACAAAATCTTGGAAACCACTAGGGATATTCCAGCTTCAGATCATAATACAACAGTTGTGGAGCGCCAAATTCCATCTGTTTATACAGATGGAAGTGACAATATCGGAAACAATTTTCGAGTAGGTAATGAACGGAGGTATACATATTCACTTCATAAATAGAAAAATAATGTAACCCTTTCCAGTTTTAACATCTGTACAGGGATATCACTAATTGGAATACCAAATTGATCAAACCTAGCAACTAAAAAATCGAAGAAATGTGAATCCCTCGGCAGTTCAGTGATCAGCATTGATCCCGAATATACGGACCTTGTGCATGTTTGGGAATTTTGCAACTACTAGTACAAAAACTGCCAGCGTATTGAAGAAGAGCATTGGATTTTGGTAGTCTGTTGTGTGTGAGGCTATCAAATACCTGTCACATGAAACAGAAGGTAAGTAAATTTTGAAGTTACAGAGTCTTTATTGAGACAAAGAAGTATCTAAAATTTCCCTAACAAACAATTCAAGCATTTCATATGTAAGATCAAATATTTACTTATTTGAATGGCAAAGTCAAATATTATCGTATGTTTATAACCTCAAAGAAAAAAAAATAGAAAAAAAAATAAGAAAGCTAAAAAATTTGAAAGATAATAATAATAAAAATACTCCACTATCTCAAAAAGAGAAAAAAGGGAAGAAACTCATCATTAGAAGGCAAAGAACTTTCCTGCGACGTGGATATATCAGCTTTCCAATTAATGATGATGACATTGACATTTCATTTTAAACAAAAGAAGCCTTGTGAGAGAAGCTTTGTCTAATAAGTGATCCAATTCAAAATGTCAAGGACAGAATATAATGACATTGAGATCTATAACTCAACCGAAAGGCCAAGAAACAGAATTCAAAATCAATTTAACCACGCAACTCAAACCCTTATTCCATTTAAACTCCCGCGTTTGCCACAAATAACCTTCAATATTCGTGCCCATGTGGATAAGCTTTTGATATCCATCAAAATTCCTCTTCCACTAGTTGAAAAAAGGTCCCAACTTGACAGGCTAGGCTAGAGGGTGGGAAAATAATGCACAGCATGTCCCCTCTGAGGAAAGTACGATTACATATGATGCTAATTGTTAAGCCATCCCCATTTCATTCCAGGAGACTGACAAGGAAACCTTTTAGCTTGTGCATCCGGATATTTACGGCAACGCTTTTACCCAAACCCAATCTCAACAAAGAAAATAAATGAAAAATACTCACAAAAAATTAATCTAATAAGCATAATTTTAATCATGTTACCCAATATTTATAGAAGATACAGACCACCCTACAGTTTTCTGCCCTAAAGAAATTAAAAACTTCACTACAGACTTCACAATCCAATTTTTTCATGTGGATGTAGGTTAAGGTCAAATGGGTTAAAGAAGAATCCTCGATCTAAATTTCAATTGATAAATGATTGGAACAGAAATACTGTAATTTTACACTTATCTTTCATGTTCATAGTTTGAATATTTAATAAAAAGATTGACTTAATGAAACTAAGTACTTACAGCACAACAGGCACAACAGTCAAGAACTTTCTATTGCGGGTGAGTTGCTTGCCATTGTCTATCTGCTCCCACCATGTCAAGCCATTGTAAATGCCCTGGTCATCAGCAAATGGTGTTCCTTTCTTCCAGTGAAAGAAGTGATAGGTGATCTGAATTAACATGCAAAGTCATCCAAAATATACATCTATAAGTAACTTAAACTGCAGCAGGACAGTTATAAGATACACTGAAAGAATTGATTTCCCATCAACACTTTCCGGTGGACAAATAATATTTACCAAACAAACAATTATCCTTTCCCAAATATATGGTTCATCCTTTCCCAAAAAGGCAAAGAAATTTCTTTGACATACAAAGAACATAAACTAAATTAAATCAAACTCCAAACATAACTGAATTCTAAACTAACAAAAGGCTTGCAAGAGCTTTGATGAGAAATCATTATATCTAACAATCTAGATATATTTGCAATGGAAAAGAATTCAGCCAAAAGCATAAGAAAGATAGTCAAAACGACAAATAAAAGGTGGAAAAAGATTTATACAGTTAAAAAGAATAAAATCCGTGATGATATCATGCTGGAGGATCCATTATTGGACCTGCAAGGAATAAGGGAAAACACACAATTCAAGGAAGTTTCTAAAACGAAGAGATAGGCCAATACAATTTAGCTTATTGTGGTTCCTCAACTTTCGATATCGAACCATTCTTCCACTTGAGCAAAGTTAAAAGTTTGATTAGCACTTGTTAATCCAAACCCACAAATGATCACAGTTTACAACTTTATAAAGAGCACTAAATTTTGTCTGAAACAACCCAGATCCCAATCACCAATATAAACAAAAATTGAACAAATAAGACATAAAATGAAAAACACAGAAACTCTCGTACAAATCAAAATCTATACATTTACGTGACCCATCTCGAAACAATTTCACAATTTTGCTGCTACATACAACATCTAACAATAATTAACAAAACAATCTCTAATCCAAAAGTTCAAAGATTCGATTTTTATTTCCTTTTGAGAAAATTAAAAACAGCCCATCAAAAGAAACAGATCAAGCATACAAAAGGGAAGCAAAGAAAAAGGATCTTACAAGAAAATGGGAGAGGTGAACGATGGTCCAAGCCATGCCAGGAGTGCAATGAAAGAGAGAAAGAACAATGAGCCACGAGAAGAATAGGATCAAAATGTATGTGCTCCAAACGCCTGGGTACGTGAACCACTCCGTGTTCTTGTTCAGATCCGTCGGTGGCACCGCCTTCACGTACATTTCCGATTAGATTCCTCCTCCTCCCCCTCCTCTTCGTTGGTTCGCACAATCTAAAATACTATTCAAAGCTCCTCCCTTCTCTATTTTTCTTCCAATCGCAATTTTATTTTATTTTATTTTATTTTTAATTTGATTTCATAAATGAAGGAGATATTTATAACTTATAAGAAAGAAAGAAGCGTGAGTTGGAATCCGATTGAGGACACATTAGTATTACTGGTCGTTAAGAGTGGGGTCAAATTGTTAATTATTTTTTTAATCACAATTTTACCCCTATATTTTTCTTCTTCTCCATGTGGTGGCATAGGCAGGACGGTGGAAGTTTTGACTAACATTTTAATTCTTATCTTATAATTTAACAAAACAACAAAAAAATTAACATTCTCATTTTTTAAATCATATAATAATATATTAAACATAGTATTTGAAAACCTTGTATAAGTGAAATTAGTTCAAATTTTCAAACCATTTCATTGGCCGAGCTATATTGACATCTAATAAAATATAAAATTATTGTTAAATCCGTACTTATCTTAATCTTTTAAGTATAACAGTAAACTTAAAATGACATCAGAGTTATTTGATCGAACGACCTAAGGTAAGTTTCGTAAGCCACTAGGATATAAAACCTTGAAAGTGAGGAGACGTATTGATATATAAAATTATTGTTAATCTTTTAGGTAAGGTGATAAACTTGATAACATTGCATTCATCTCGCCTGTGCCTGCCATTACCATACACATATATTTGTTGCAAGACAGATTCCCTCAGACTTGGAGGTTTGGTAGGCTGCCATTCTCATACATGAAGTCAATCAACTCTCTATATATAAGAAATTAAAGAAGGTCGCAGCTGCACCGACTACGTTAAACCAAACTCTGTTGCCAACTTGATGTGCAATTTTCTTAGGCTGGTCGGTGATAGCATCAATATTGAACAATAATTTTAACAGTTTCTAACAACTGCTCTTGCCTGACGCCAACAACCAAAAGCCTTATTTGGGATGGGACTAGACTGGACTGCTCTGAAACTACGTAGAAATGAGGAATAGAATAGAATTTGTTTATTGTGTCACCGTTACAAATAGAAATTAATCTCAAAAGCTAAGTGTGGCATTCACTGGAACTGGCTTTCAAAACTCTGTTCAACCCTCCTTCAAACAATCTTCTCTTGGCGGACTTGGTTCTGTAACACCACACCTCAAATGCCTCGCTCAAGTCAGGATACTTGGCCTGCTCCGTCCTCATCCAATCCGTCAGAATATCGGCTTGATCATTGGATGGTAATGCCAGTATTAGCTGCACAATTGCTCCCTCTATGTTCTCGCACAACTCTTCATCCATCTTGTATGGAAAACCGGTTTCCTTGTTACCAATGCCTTCGAGAAGAGGTTTCATCTTACGTATATAAGGTAGCCATGTCTTCAGCAATCTCAGCCGACACGTCGATTGCAGTATCACATTGCCATAACCAACTGCTTCCAAGACTTTTCCAGTCATTTCTATCAACTTTATTTTCAAACCCCACGCTGAAGAAGCTAGTCTCTTGTCTTCAACAACTGCCAAAATCTTGTTAGACATTTCAGCCCAAATAGAAACAAATTCCTTCATCAAATCCAGCTTGGGAAGTATGTTCGACATCCATTCAACATCAGAAAGACTCTGCATTACTTTATCCTCTCCTGTCTCGGACGAGAGATCAGGCTTCAAAAGGAGGGAAGACAACTCCTTTTCAAATGAAGAACAGATTTTGGAAAGACCCATTTTCACCACTGATTTTACTTCATCATCGGCTGTGACCAATGGAGTGTCAGAGTCTTCAGCTAGCATGTATTCAACTTGTTCTTGAGCAGATGTTTTAAGATTTTCGCCAAATGGTGGACATGGCCCACCTATCGATGTGGCAAAGCGAATTGCCGAAACAAAAACGTTCTTGGCAGCCCTTAGATCCACAGGTTGGATCCTGGCTAATATGGGCATGGCTACTGCTCCCATTTTTGAAACTGTTCTTAGAATTTCCTCCTCTTCCTTGTCCTCCCAAGGAATGGCCTCCAAGTATTGGATGCAGCCTTTTGTGATCTCTTCACAGCCCAAATCAAATGCTACCTGAAGAACACCAATGGCTGATCTAACAGTGTCCAGAGAGTACAAAAGCAAGTCTGTGGGTAAGTATAGCAATCTCAAGAGTTTGAGATGATAATCATAATTGGACTTCGAGCAGTGAATCTCAATGCATGTGCCAGAATCCTGACAAGAGAGCTTATCTGCAAAGAATTTGCTACTATTTACAAGTACAGTTGAGTGAGAGTAGAACTTTTCAGTTCTTCCTTCAACATTTCTCAAGTGTATAATGATATCACTAGTACTCTGGTCACCAAGTTTACAGGGCTCGGCGACTCCATTTACATCCATTTCTGGAGGATAGGAAGAAACAATTCATGCTTCAGGCGGCTGAAAGAAGAGATGTCCCGGATTGAGGTGCAGCTGAAAAAGGCGGTGACCAAATTTATTAAGATTTCAAATGTATGACATGTATGAATGGAGAAAAGATGGACCACAACGTCAAACTGCAATAACCCCACCAGCACAACATTATAAGTGAAACTTTAGCCCACTTCAACTCAATCACATGGAATTCCGAACGCTTGATAAGAAGCCTTCTAAAACTTAGTTCACACCACATCTAACAAGTCATGTAAAATGGATAACTACTTGGTTAATCACATCATTCATATAATTAGTGGAAACAAAAGTCATCCTACCTAAATTCCTCTCAGTGCATTCATACATCAGTATGCTCTCACCGATATGTTTATAATTTTAATTATATCCCATCCACAAAGACCAGAGACATAAACTTTGCAGGTTCATAGATATAAATTCAAACCCAACTGCCATAAGACAAATAACAAAACTCTAAACCACACACAACAATTAAGAACAGAATAGAAAACCATTTTCAAGTTACTAAATACCTTCAAAATGACAATTGCATCTTCTTTCCATCACAAACAACTTCAAATCAACTCACAATAGTGGAAATTTAGGAAACAATTTTAAATTCTCATCATTCCATTCATCTGACTTTACACTCTGATACAAACTATCACAGGCAAAGGGCAACCAACAAAGTAGTTATCTTCTCATTTACATCTCAATTATACATGGACTAACACCAGATTGGAAACATCTTAATTAAGACAAATATTGGAAGCTAATAATTCACTCATTTTTTCACCATAAACTCAAGAAAATAAAAGAGCTTCCTTTGCTAACAACTGTGAAAAAGTTGCAGCCTTGATTGATAAATCCAATATGATATAAGATATTTAAAATAGAAATGATAACAAAATATAAAATAAAAAAAAGAAATGACCATCCAATAATAAGCTACAAATACCAAGAAACTGGAATCGGCAAAATAAATGGAGATTCGGGTTCAACAGCTTATAATTAATTTATCAGTTCGTTCAATATTGAAGGCCACAAAATTCCCAGAACTTGAAGAATCTGCTGCTAATAGTGATAATAATGATAATGATAATGATAATAAAAATAAAAATAAAAAAGACTCACCTTAGCAATAGCTGTAATTGCATTAACTTGAGGTTGGGCTTGGGCCTGAACCTAACCGTAGAGAATAAACTTGCCGGTGGCAAAGCCAAGTTGCCGGTTTTTGAGAGACGAGGCAGGCTCTTTTACAAGGTTTTGGACAGGCAAAACACAACACAACACAGTTACTTTTGAGTTCAGTTCCGGATTGTGAGAAGTGACTGGGAGACGTTTCAGAATCTAAATGGGGTTTTACACTTTTGGCCTTGTGCTTTCAAGGGCAACTAAAAGTGATATTTTTGTCTGGTGAGGCACGAGTTTCGTTTTTCTCAATCCTGAAATTGCAGATAAAAACAAGTTAAAAATAGAAAGCCTAAAGGATTGAGGAAGTTTCGTTTTATTTAGTATTCATCTCGTGATTTAAATTTGGTTTAATTTAAAGTAAAAAAAAATTAAAAACAGTTCAGAAGATTTATATCAGAGTTGAAAATTTGAGAACATTGCCATTGGATGCACCTTTTTTAGAGCTGAATTGGGAAGCTACTGATTTGATTCGGTGACCATGTCCATGAGTACGTCGAGGAAATGTTATACGCTAATATTAATTAGTCAAATCAAAATAAAAAATCTAATGATTTGATTTGTGTCCTGTGTTTTTCTATCCACTTGACAAGTTGCAAATGTTAAACAATCGGATAATATCAATCCGTATCTCGGCTTTTAGTTTAATATTATCTCTTAAACCTTAAAAGTTCTTATTTTTTATTAATTACATCCTTAATAATATTTTAAATAATAAAATGATAGTTTAAATATAACTTTAAAGATAAGATTGATAAAAAATATATAGTTATTATTTACTTAAAATTAAATTAAAATTCGAAAGTATTTATTATAATTATCTTGTTAAATAATTCATCTTACTATTAGGATTTGCATTTTGACTACATATAAAAATACATGTAAGAGCTATAGGTGGTAGAAGATTAATCAAATGATAATTAAAATAGGTGAAGACAATTAATGGAATTTTGGTAAACTCTTGTCCTATGCATAATTGTTCTCTTCGGTTGCCTATCACTGTATACAAGTTAATCATACATCATTCTTATACAAGTTCATATTTTTATTACCAAATAAAAATACACTAATTTTTTTAAAATACAATAATGATGTGATATTTATATTTGTTAGATTCAAATATTAATGTTAGGTCTTTACTTAATAGTTTAAGCTTTTAGGTCAAGTGGTTAATTAACATGATATCAAAGATAAAAGTTTCAAGTTTAAGTCCCCTTTGATTTCTCAGTTCAGTCTCACGAATCTATTAGACCTTAAAATCGGATCCATGTTTCACATGAGGGGACTTGTTAGATTTAAATATTAATATCGGGCTCTTACTTAACAATATTATATGAAAATGATTTATAAGTTGATTATATATTTATTATTATTGATATTAAAGGATGATTTCAATGTTAACTAACTTGAATTATTGTTTTTGAATTGCTTAACATAGCTCACAAACATTTTATCCTTTCGAAAAATACTTCTCATTTCGTAATTTCATATCACCTCATTCGTTAATGTTATCAATTCTATATGATATATTTAAAATAAGTAATTTTAAAATCAAATGAATAAAACAAAGAATAATATTTAGTAAAGTAAATAAGAATATTGACATATATAAGATCCAACTATTGCATATTGTTTTCACAACCAAGTTGGAATAAATAATGACAATTTATCCACCACCATAACCCCCACTTTTAATAAATTTCTTTATTTACATAATCATCCTTAATTAAAAAGACTTAAAAACTAAATCTTATAAAAGTAAATCTATATACCATTTTTCTTTATTATCATTTAAGACTTTCTACACCCAATATAAATATCAAAATTTAACCTAATATTAACAATCTAAGATAAAGACAACAAGTTATTTTGGTTCCGGAGCTTTCTTTTATCTCCATTGTTTGGGCAATTGTCTTCAAGAAAAAAAAAAAAGATGATTATTGAAACAAAAAAGAAAGTAACTTTTTTTTTTAAGTTAAGGTCTTAATAAATTACTTATTAAAAATCATTCTTTAAAATTTATCGACTTTCAACTCTAATTTTGTAGGATTTTAAAAACTTTTATATATAAGTTTGATAGTTATCTCATCATTGTTACTAGTATTAGTTATTGAATAACAAAATTAGAGAAAGAGACAACACATAGATAAAACAAAAAACAAAAAAAAAACTAATAACTTATTTATATTAATTAATCCCACAATGAAATAAGCAAAGGAGTTTTAATTATTTTTTCTTAAATATGATGAATAAATAAAGGAGTTTTTCATAGTGACAGGTTTCTTTCTTATGGGGTGTATTTTTAAAGGATATTTGTGGAATTGATTGGGTGATTTTAATTTTATATATATTTTTAATTTTAAATGAGGTAAATTTAGAAGTGGGGTTTCTTTAAGCCACCGGCGGGGGACAAATAGCATCACTCATAAATAATATGTTGCCCTTGACTTGAGAGCTCAATTAAACAATGTCCAAAATCAAGAAGGAGTAGGCTCAATCTCGTAGCCAAGCCCAGTTAATATGGTTAATGGGCTTCAAAAACTCGAAGCCCATAAAATAAGTTTTTGAAGCCCATAAAATAATTCAATGGACAAATGAAGTTCAAAGTACAAAACAGCTTGAGTGCTTGCTGACGTTTAGTTGCATCATCAAACCTGACACAGTCATCATAACACCAAACAAGATCGATGACGTGGCAGAAGGACAGGAAGAAGGACCGCTTTCGCTTCTAGGGTCCCCCACAATGGTGTCAGTGAGCCCCTCCCTCTCACCCTCGTTGGTCATTGAGAAAGTAACCGCAGTTTAAAGCATCTGAACCGTCCGGCTAGTTGCCCCCTTCATCACCAACATCGAGGCCTCAAAAAGACCGCCGTCTGATTGACCCGTCAATCAGAACGGAACTCGAGTGTCCACGTGTACGATTCTCGAATGTCGAGCAGCCAAATAAGCACAGTGATGGTCCACTGACGAAAATGCTCGATTTTGACCGCAACAGGGGATGATGTAAACATCTTTGAGTGGTGTAGGTTTAGGGCGAATAGGAGTGACCGCACTGAAGAGAATTGAATTGAAAAGCGTGGACCGACAGGAACTGTAGCATGCACAGAGTCATAGGTTAGACATTCTCTGGCGATGGCGTATGGAACAGAGAAGTGGGTAGGGTTGGGTTTTGTTTGTCCGAAAGAAGGGATTGGGGTCCACGTGAGCTTGAGGGTGGGGGACCTATGCGTCATGCCCATGTGTGGGCCTGCGCACACACTCAAGAGTGGGAGACCACCATGCTACAGCTGTTTCATGATTGGTTCATTAGTGGTCGATAGCCGCTAGCAAGGGTATAACAGTAATTTTATACATATAATTTATATATAATTTAAATTTTATAATTTAAATTTTATAATTTAAATTTTTAATTTATATAATAAAATCTTATTAAAGTTATATTTTTTTTTAATTTTTTTATTAAATTTTTATCATGTAAACTGCCACATCAGATTATAAAATTTAGGATAAATGCAAGTTATGAATCTAGTGCTACTCGTAAAATATTTACCACCACATGCATCAAACTCCACGTAGATAATCCTTTTTATATTCACATGTTAAAAAACGAACTAATATTTTATCCTACATATTTAATATTGCATAATTTTATTATATAAAAACTATTTTAATGCTATATATGTTCAATACTTTTTATTTAATAAGTTATTTATTATCAACTTTGGATCATCAAAATTAATATTCGAGAATACTATATAACATATGAGGTTTTATCTTACGGCACATGTTAAAGACTATTTTGTAATATATATTAACTAGATCTAGAGATAATTAATGTTAGTTTATGATAAAATATATAAATAAAATGTTAGTCCCATATATGATTAGTGATGATGAGAAAAGAAAATGACCCATATATAATTGAAATAGAGTAGAATAATTACCGGGTAAATTGTAAACTTTATCAATTATCACACAAGTTTATCTTATAATAGGAAGTGGGCATTCGCTAGCTAGCTATCTAGCTTTAATGTAATAATTAATATTTGACGTTATAATGAGCTTTCCAGTTGTTGGCCGGCGGTTAAGTTAACGCACAATCATATTGCAAGCTTCCCACTAGAACAAAACATTTTGCAATTTTTGGTCCCATAATAATTTAATGCTAGCTAGCTAGCTAATAGCTTTTAAATTTTTTCCACGCTAATTTATGGATTTGATATTGACCATATTGCATCAATATTGGTTCATTTATCTTGCAATTATTGTATTTGTGTGTACAACGTAGTTTTCTATTCCTTCTATTCGCTAATTCTCTCACCAACTTTAAAGGCATAGAAAAAAAATAATACTACTCATACAAATTATTTATACAAATTCACACGTACAAATTGATGTGACGACCAATATAGTATTCTTATATGATCGTCACATCACTTATATTAATTAATGTCATTTATTATTAATACATATTTATCAAATCACTGTATTTATTTATCAAATCATATTATGTCACGTCAATTTGTATGGGTTAGTTTTGTAAGAGTAGCATTACTCATGAAAAAAAAGTAAAACGCTCTATATTGCATTACAATTTCGCGTGGCAATCCATCTCTCTGTTAGGTATTGTGGACTGGAGATCCAGCACTGAGCTGTGAGCTCCTTTAAGGTTAGATATCAGTATTTTTGTGGCACTTTATTAATAATTAAACAGTTTAAATTAAGCTTACATAAACGTATGTATGTGGCAGCTACATTTTGCCTTGTCAGCTTTCTCTCCCAATCAAAGACACCAACTCTGTGGTGACAAAACTTTATTTCCTTTAATTTTTCTTGGACAAAATGATCATGCATAGAATGTCTTTCAGACAACCGGCCAGCATGCCACATGCAAAAATTTACTAATTCCAATCACTGTTGACGCTAAATTATATGTTATATTTAGAATCACGAGCTAGTGAAGAACGAGAAATTGCAAAAATTAAGCGCTTAAACCTTATAGCACAATTACTTTTGCAAATTAAACACCCTAATTCGTTTTAATCCCAGAGCAATAATAATAATAATAATAAAATGGAACGAAATAACGCACAGAATACACAAAATTTGTACAAGCTCCACTCAATTTGAGATTACGTTCTATTCTTCGATCGCTGCAAAAATTCACTACGATGATAAATGAGTTTTTACGAGATCATTAATCAAATGCACGATCTTTCACCGTGTGTACAAAATTTCTCTCAAGACAAAATTCTTTGATGGCTACGTTAAATATATATGTTAACGAGGGTAAACAAAGTTATAAATAAACCTTAGGCACTAGTTACACACTAGTGTTGCGGCTCTACGTAGCGAGCAAGTTCTTTTTTTTTTTTTTTTTGTGATTTCACTAGCCCCACGGCTCAAACTAAGTAGCAGTACGACGTACCCTATATTCTTCGTCTGATAACCAATTTTCCTAGCGTTGTAGGACTTCAAAACTAGCGCTAGGGCGCTCTTGGCAAAGAATGGTATGGGCTTTCTGTCTAAGAAATCCCATGAAGCTTCATATCCATGGTGGTCGATAGTGTATGCGTCAGCGTAGGGCATTAAACGTAAGACATTGATTAGGCTCTACAACTTAACAATTACATGTCTATCGTAGTCGGGAAATTAAAGTTTTGACACACACACACACATATGTAACAACTCTCGGCCAGGGGAATCTAATGATCTTAACGAAGCTAATTAATTAATTTATTATCATTCTTGTTGAAGGGTATGCAATTTAAGTAGATGATATGATCATCTGGTATGATAATTATAGTACTACATGGAAAAGTTTAAAGATATGTAATCCTTTGACTTCATTTCACGTACTTTTACTCAAGTTAACTTTTATCTCTCGCAATTCAATATATTTGTACATATTTATTAAGCATCAGCTTGATATATATCAATGTGGTTATAGATTGTTGTAAGATTGTGTTTTCCTGTTCAGATATTGGAATTTTATATTAATCTGCTCTTAAGAATTATCAGTATTACGAAATTATTATAGGTGGTCCATAGAGTAATATTAATTATAAAGTGATTATATGAAACATCTACTGCATATTAATTACATGTTGAAATTATATCTTCTGTGAAATAGCTTTTACTTGTAAAAGAAGATATTAATTATAGAAAACAAAACAAAAACCTAATTAATATATATGGTTCTTCGATCTTTGTATAATTGCATTACATTATATATTCTCATTGAGGTATAAAAGGAGGTCTGAAATCATTTAATGCAAGTCAAAACTTACGAAAGAGAGAAATGCAAATGCATGCAATAACATGTGCCATTGTAAGTTGAAAGAGAGAACAACACATAATAACTCACAATAATAGTTTTTGTCTCGTATTCTTAATATGGTCCCCTTGCCTTTTCTTACAAATGGAAATCATGTTTTTACAAGCAAAGAGAATTTCATAAAGCTAGTGCTTGATCGATCTGCGGCTACATATATAATTTCAAAATGAAAATAAAACTAGTATTATAATGTTTAAGCAAAATCTCAGTTGTTCATTCAATCATCATATGCAGGACCTCTCACTTGATAGAATTAATTATTGTCCCCAATTCAACAGCTCAAAGTTATACATGCAGGCTAGCTTTCACTTTTTTTTTTAAATGAAAAATAAAAAAGACAGAAGATATTAATGAACAATAAATCTTACTCTTGGATTCAATTCTTCTCTTTTTACAGCAAAAGCAGGAAAAAAAAGTTGAAAATATTAACTTTTTAATACGGTTGACTTCTGTCTCAACGGCTATGATGAAGCGTGTGCTGTCTCCAGGAGACAAAATCATAGGCTTTTCTAGCTGAAAATGAATTGAAGGGCTGTGATGCCAAGTATAATGTTGCAACTTTGCGTCTGCAATCACTTGTGTGGGACTCTCTATTTCTTCCCCGTTTGTTTGTGACACCAACCACCCACTTACCCTGCTTAGGCGTTTAAAACCAGACCTTATTATTGCGATTGCTAACTAACAAATCAAAGCAAAATGAATATGTTTATTAAAATATTGGATTTGGATTAGTCTCAATCATTTTTTACGCATAAGTAATGTTTGTTTAAGGCAAAATCATCTATCATAAAAGAACAAAACAGGTGGTCCTTAATTAAGCATGTCAAATATTTGACTTCGGCATGCATGGACTGGCAATGGATTGGAAAATACGAAAGAATTATATAAGGCAAAAAAGAGAAAGTAAATTAATTAATTAGATGAGATTAGGGTAATTAATTTCATTACTTATAGGAGCTGCTTAAGTCAAGATTCTCAGACTAGGAGTAAGATTGTGGAATATTATATGGGGACCCATATCTCATGCAGTGGTGCCAAACATTCCTTTCATTGTATTATGAAGAATAATGCATGTCCCCTAAGCTTTTAGGGTTTGGGACCTTGGATACCCTACACTACATTTGCGTTGAAAAAGAGAGATATTCCATTCTAGTATATATACGTATCCAATACTGAGCTAGCTAGCTGTGTACACTGTACAGTATTTTGCTTGCCAGGACTAAAGTCTGATGAACTCAGAGATCGTAGAACAAGTTGAGCTCATCTGTGGTACATGCTAGCTAGCTAGGTAGCTTCCAATAATGGAGATGATGAATCGAAATATATGGGTAATTCAATGTTTGAAAACAAAAGGCTAGCTGTATGAAGTCCTACATTCAAAGAACGATAACCCATTAACAGGACTCTGATAATCAACTCATTTTTGCATTATTTTTGGAGTTTCACTGTCTCAGTACGTATATATATAAGATTTTAATATATATATATATATATATATATATATATATATATATATATATAAACAAATAATCATTATATATTTGCATATATGTGAGAACCCTAGTGGGAAAGCTTAAGAAAGTTTGTATCCCCGAGTGGGTGGCGGTGCGTCTGCAGTGATACGTACAATAATAATGCAGTGCCAACAACGATCATTGAAGGGTCCTACAAGTAATTCAAGCTAGCTAGTCATAATCTTGAAAGAATGAATCGTAAGAGACGAATATTACTATTTTGACATGAAAGTAAAAGAAATAGAAAGTACCACTGAGCTCATAGATGCAAATATAATATTAATTAAGAAATTAGTGTAGCTAGCTAGCTAGCTTATAAGAGCTTAATTAGTGCTCGTTAATTCCTAGCTATATAGGAGAAGTACACTTTTCCTCTTTGCGATCAGAAACTTAAAAAATGGTCAAGGATTATGCTTCCCAAGTTTCAGTTTGCTAATAACGACCACTACTAATTTGGAGGATTATTCAAGATTGTGGCTTTAGCTACAGTGTACCGGTGCAGCCGTTTTCAAAACTTTTGTAAATTTAGTATAAAAATTGTAAATTTTTGTATTGAAAAAAAAAATTGTAAATAAAAAATTGTACAACTATTTTAATTTTTTGTAAATTAGTGTAAAAGTTGTAAATCATTATATAAAAGTCATAAATATGAAAAAGAAAAGTTGTAAATGAAAAATTGTATAACTATTTTCAATTTTTTGTAAATTAATGTAAAAGTTGTAAATCTTTGTATAAAAATCGTAAATGTGAAAAAAAAATTTCATATTTATGATTTTTATACAATAATTTACAATTTTTATATTAAATTTACAAAAAATTTGAAAACGATTATACGGTACAATCGGTACACTATAGTGTGACCCAAGATTGCGCTTCATGTTCAAGTCGAAATCTCTCATTAATTGCTTCACTATAAAGCGCATTAACCTCAGTGATTCAGTACCAACTCCCATTATTTGTCTCCATTAACTTTTTTTTGTTAAACTTAAAACTTGTCATATCATAAATAGTGTTAACATTTTGATTAATAATTTTCACAAACACATACATTACTCTATTATGAATTTACTGTTTTGGGGTTGATTTTATACTTTACATAAATTTTAGTAAATTTAAAATAAAGTTAGAATATATAAAAAAAGTTAATTTTAGGGTCGATTTTAAAGTAAAAACCACTTTAATAGTAAAGACAAAAAGTGACAAGATTTTTTTTTTATTTTTTTTCAAATTGTCATCTCATCTATTAGATCACTAAAGGTAGACCCATCTGCAATTGGTCACTTTACTTTCCTTTATACTTATAATTATAATAATTTTTCTTTTTTTGGATAAAAAGATGCAAAGAGTAAACTCCACGTCTAAGCTAATCAAATATGTAGGCTACAAATTCCCAGTTGATTTTACAATAGGATCGTTTGGTTAGCAGTGGGGCCAGGCCAAGGTCAAGGGCTCTGCCCTACGATGGGGGGCAATGCCACTAGCTCCTCTCAGAAAATGATCCCTACATGCCCTACCACTCCCTTTTGTGGGGACCATTTCATTTCCCTATAATTGGGGCCCACCACTCCACCTGTGATATTCTCTCGCCCTCCTCCCCCCACAGCCATTGCCTGCCTTGCCTCTTGCCGCCGCCGCCGCCGCCACCTCCACTACCACCGCTACCTTCCAGTTTATATCCACTTTTCCTTGTTACGCGTGAGAGTTACAGATTAAGGAATTGTTAAACTTGGGTGAGGAGCGTGAGAGCACGCGATTTAAAGTGTAAAATAATTGGGTCCCCAAGAGTCCCACCGACCAAGGCTTATAATATTAGCCGAACCTGCTAATTTGCGCGGAGGCACTAGCGGTACAAGTTAGCTTAGAGACTATTAAAATTGTATTGTACATGTTAATGTAGCAGAAGCAGTGATGAGTGATAATTATCAATTGCCCCTATTACTATATTTTTGTACTGAGTTGGGAGAGTGATCGTGAGATTTTGTGCAATTACAATTTGATGCAATATTTTAAGTGATAAAAATTTTTTACACTTACAATCTACATACAATATAATCTCAGTAATCTGATGTGACATTTTACATAACAAAAATTCACTAAAGAAAGAAAAAATAAAAAAAATTCAGAAAAGTTAGAGTTGCACGAGCTCTTCTTGCGTGCCATAAATGACATACGAATATGTCAAATAAGATTTTATCATATAAACTGTCATATCAAATTTTAGAGGTTGAGTTTTACGTAGGTTGTATGCGTTACTGAAATAATGATGTTTCTCAAATATTGTAATGCTTTTAAGACTAGATCAGTTTTTTAAGATCACGTAATTTTGTTATAAATATTATTTTTAACTAATTTTTTTTGATAAATTTGCACTCACGTGTATAATATTTAACAAAAATTAAAGTAACCAAATTGTTTACTGTGATTTTATGCTACACGTTAAAATTTTCATACTAGATTTTAGAAATTTTAATTTTTAAATTATATTTATTAGGATATGAGGGTGCATGGAAAGCCACGGTTCTATTATTCTTGAAAAACTTAGAATTGAACTTCTTTTATTTTAAGGTCTTGTATGTATATCTATTTGGCTTCTTTTCCAGTATTTTATTAAACAAATTTTCATCCTTCGATGTAATAATTAACTAATTAAATTATCATATTTTATTTCTCGGTTGTAGAGTAACAATGGAGAATTAATGATTATTGTGATTTCATATTATTTTTATTAATTTTCGAACTATTTTGATAATTTTATCTTTAAATTATTACGCCTCCTAACTTTCCAAGACAATCATTAGCCCCATACGTAATAACCATAAAATCGCATCATGAAAACCAACATACAAGTTGGATAATAATACCAAGAATACTATCATTATAACAATATATATTAAAAAATAAACTCAATATTATGTTGAAAGATCTTATAGAAACTAAATATCATAAAATTTATTTGAAAAATTGGATTAAATTAGTTACATACTTAGGGTTTGTTTGTTTCAATTTTTTCAGTTAGAGCTTATTTAAGTACATATTTTTTAATAGAGTTTCTAGAAAAAGAATTTCTATTAAGAAGTTTTTGATTATTAGATAAGATAAACATAAAAACACTTATTATAATTAAATTATGTAAATAGAGTTTTGTTATAAGAAAATAATAAAATAAAATATTTAAAATAAGAGAGGATATCATTGTTATTTCATAACTTTAAAAAAGTTAAAATATATATTTTTTCAAAAGTCTTAAATTTCTGCTTATTCTAAAAAATATAAAATAACTTTTTTAATTCTCCATAAGTTTTTTTTTAAGTGGTAACCAAACGACATAAAATAAAATTAAAAGAGATTTTAATATTAAAAAGCTCTTTTGATAAGTAAAAATGCTCAAACAAACGCGTCCTTATATTAACAAAAATCTCGTAATCACTTAATGTCATTATATATATAAAACAAAACAAAATAAAATAAAATAAGTGTTTTTAACGTATATATTTTATTTAAGATAAAATAAACAAAAATATAACAAAGAATGCCATTAAGAGCAAATCACAGTATATTTTTTATTCTCAGAAATAATCATAATGGCAAATAAACTCTTCTTCAATACATAATTATCATTTACAAAGACAGACGGGGTCAGAGGCAGAGGCATGAGAGTTTTAGATTCTTATCGTGAGATATTAAACAGAAGAAAGGAGAAAATCAACTACAACCACCATGACATGACCGGTTACAGCCGGTAAAACAGAACGATGTGGGACAAAGCAGAAATGAGACAACATTACAGTACAAAGACAAAGATATGAACACTGGAAAATCTGAGTGTGAGTGTTGTTGGTGTTGGCTTTGAAGCTCTGGGAAGTGTATCAGATTTCAGTTTTGTCCATTTATAACCAGAACTACAAACAGCACTTAAAACTACTATTTTATAATTCCATTTATCACCTTCACTGCCTGTTTCTATATATAAAGTTAAGCTATAAACCACTTTGTGTGCTGTGCTTCCATTTTTCTCACAACAAAATAAATAAATATTTTATATGTGTGTATAATAAAAACACACTAACTCTCTTGAGTCTTGAGTTCCAGAAACAGCTTTTGTCACCTGCTGCTGCCTACCTTCTTCTTCTTCTTCTTCTCTCAGGCTTCCAATTTTCTGCCACACTTTTATACTCTTTTGGGATATCCTTTTAGTGCGAGAGAAAACGTTTTCTTTACTTGAAAAACAGTTTTAACTGGCTGTGTACCTGAGAGGGAGAAGCATGTACTTACGTAGATGCTTAATGGGGCTGTAACCTTGTAGCTTGGTGGCGAGTTTTGGATCGTGAAGTAAGGTTTGGTTCGTGAAATGGGTGAAGTAGAGACGGGTTCGGTTCTGAAGGGGAAGCTTAAGAGTTTATGTTGCAACAATGGATGGTCTTATGCTGTTTTCTGGCGTTTTGATCAACGAAATTCTATGTACGTTTATACTATATTTTTCAGTCTTATCTTTTCATGTTTTGTTTTCTTCTCTTCTGGTTGCTGTTTTGATTTCAAGTCTGTCACAAGATATGATTTTTTTTTTTTTATCACTTCAGGTACAATTCTCTTTTTTTTTTTTTTGAATGTTTTTTAAGTTCTTATTTTTGGCTGTTTCCTGGAAACATGCATACGTATTTGAATTCTTTTACAGTATTTTGGTTTCATCCAAGAGGGGTTTCACTCTTGTATGTATGCAACTGTACTTTTTTGCTTTCTATTTCTGTTTAGTTATCGTTTTGGAATATGAAAGAGAAGAGAAAAGGAAAACGTGAAGAATTTTTCATTTTCTACACTAGTATATGTGTAACCTTTCTCTCGTATAAGATGATTTTTTTCTTTAAAAAAAAATATCCAATCGAGTTTTGCCGATTCAGATCTCTCAGCCTAGTGTTTTTCTGGTGCAAATACAAGTAGTATTTTCTTTACATTTGTTAAAAATAGCACAAGATGGTTAAGAATTGCACTTTTTGTTCAACACTTGTAGCAACTTAATTTTTCCCGATTCATGATGTTTCAAGAACCAAACCATGGTTAATTAAGTCTCTCCTTTCGCATAAATGAACACCCTTTTTGATATTAACTAATGAACGCCTTTCTTCAAAGTTTTGATTAGAAAAGAGTCAATTTAATAATATTCTCCCTTTAAATTAAATCGTGGAAATGCAAGACAGTGAGACCTGGTGGTTTTGAAATTGACATCAGTTTGGTCATCTTCAATTACAATGTATTGGCTGACTCTGAATTGTTCTCTTGAAATGTTAATTAGGTTGTTGACTTTGGAAGATGCCTACTATGAAGAACAAATGGCCACAGCTGTTGACAACATGCTTCTACAGGTCCACATGCTAGGTGAAGGGTAAGTCTTAAAATTTGCACTCTGCAGTTTCAGTACTCATTTTTTACGTTATCTAAATTTGTTAATTCTTCGAAACGCATTCACAATTTGTGGAATTTTTCTTTTTTTGAATTAGAGGCCTGATCTTATTATTATTTTTTTGGTAGAATAATTGGTGAAGTTGCTTTCACTGGAAAGCACAAGTGGGTGTCCTCAGATGGTCGCTGTGGAGAATGGAACTCTGCTGGTTCAGCTGCATTTCAGGTTAGTTCAGCAATTATTTATATGCGTCAACTCTTGTCATTTTGATAATAGGGCAGGCAATAAGCATCACTAGTTTTTAAATCATTCAGTTGCTTCCTGGTTGTCATTTAGCCAAGAGGATATTGGCTGGTTTTTATGTACTTATTTGAATTTTCCACTTATTTGCAGGATGATTCAGAGTTTCAACGTCTGTTTTCATCAGGAGTGCAGGTATCTTTTGTTTTATAGAAGTTTGTTACAATTGTCAATGAAACAAAGCTACATTTATCCAAACTATATCTATAAGCCATGTTTATTCGCATTTATGTTGGTTTGCAGACAATTGCAGTAATTTCTGTGGAATCACGAGGAGTGGTGCAATTTGGATCAACCCAAAAGGTTAGTACAACCAAAGAATTGAAATAATTTTTATGGCACATGAATATTTGACTTGGGTTTTTCATGCTTGGTGGTGCATTGCTTTTGGCATAAAAAGACTTAACTTTCAGGATCCTGTGATGAACTATTCAGTTTTTTTTTTCTCTTGAATTTACATGTTTAGTCCAATTCCCAATTGATAGTACCTTTATTAATAGAGTTGAAGAAATAGCTATAGCATGGATGACTGCCTTTTATTGATGGTATATCCATTGCTGTTGCAGATGTTGGAGAGTTTGGGATTTTTGGATCAGGCAAAAAAACTGTTGCAGGAGATGGATAATTTTGATGGGCCTAACCAGTTGGAAAAGACACAATCATCTTTGAACAGGGAAACTGATGATTTAAATGCTATCTTTGCTTCCCTAATATCATCCGGAAGTTGCTTTAGTGAGAATCTTGGAAATGCAATTGGTGGCAGCTCAAGAGAGCTGATGGGAAATCCTTGTTCATTAGCAAATCTTACTCAGTCCTCCAGTTTTGCATCAGAGATTGACCATGGAAGGATAGCCCCCCACTCATCTCATCTTTGTAATCATTCACAAACAACTACTTCATTTGTTGAAAACTCGGTTCCCTGTACCCCTTGCATTAGTACGTGGAGTAATGAAGGTTCTAATTTAACTTCGTTCGTGCAACCATTTCCATCTGAAAGTGTCATCCAGGATTCTCCGAACATGTATTCTGCAACAGCAAATGTCTTTGCCCAGAATTTTCAAGGGGACTTGACAGTCACTCCTGCATACAGCACAGAGGGTCTGGTTGGTGTGGAAAAATCTATTCCGGTTAGTACAGGAAAGATGATGGACAACCCTCAATCATTCCTTGAAACTGAAGTAAAGCTTCCAGAGACGGCAAAAAGCCTACCGCGATTCCCTGAGGAGTTTAATTTACTTGATTCTGCATCAGATTTCTCAAACTACTTTGCAGTGAATGATCCATCTCAGTGGTTCAATCCTTCACCACACCGTAGCTTCAACAGAATGGGAACCTCGACAAATAGTAATCTTTTAAATTCAATAGGATCTACTTCAGTTTCATCCAGTATGGTTCATGGTGATGTTTCATTTGACCTTCCAATCAAACATCCATCTAGTTCAGTGCAAAGTTCAATCACTGACACATTCATCTCTGATGGCCAAGAGAAATTTATAACTCTTCAGGATGTGGAAAATGATTTATATGATGGTTGGGGGATGGATTTTGGATGTGGACGAGCTGGGGAGTGTTGGGAAGATTATATAAAGCCGGTAATGGTTGGTGGCCCCTCAGCTGTTAGCAGTGGTCTGTCAGAGTGCATAACAGACTTGGATGCTGCTTCCACGGGTGTACCCCGGAAAGGACTATTTTCTCAGTTGGGGCTCGAAGAGCTTTTAAGTGGCATTAGTAATTCTAGTTCAGTTACTAGATGTACTTTTGAGGATCAGTTATCCACTACTAAAAGAAGGAAAATTGGAAGTTCTTCCTCTAACGGCAATCAAGTTCCATCCACAAAACTTTCTTGCTCTGATGGAAGCATGAGTTTAGTGCAGCCTGTCCATAACCAGGATGCAAACAGTCTTGTATGCAAGAAAGAGGTTCTTCCAACGTCGCAAGTAGGTTTATGGATTGATGATAGATATAGCATGAATGCTGACAATGCTGTTGCCGCAACAGCTAAGAAGACTGATGAGAAACCTGTGAAGGTTAGCCGGAAAAGGGCTAGACCTGGGGAAAGTACCCGACCAAGGCCCAAAGACCGTCAGCAGATCCAAGACCGTCTCAAGGAGCTGAGAGGGATCATCCCTAATGGTGTAAAGGTAAATAGTCTTTCTACGCCTTTAATTTAATGAAGCACTTGATGCTGAAGCTATAAAGTTTTGATGCATGTTATTTTGGTTGATGTAACAGTGTAGCATTGATTCATTGCTTGATCTCACCATCAAACACATGCTTTTCTTGCAAAGCATAACAAAATATGCAGACAAGGTTAAAGAAGCTGATGAGCCAAAGGTAATCAGTTACATTGTTTATTTCTTTTATATATGACAAGCTTGGTTTACATCATTTGCCAATAAACTGAAAAATTTGCATGTTTTTATAGCTGATTGGCAAGGAAAAGGGAGTGGTTTTGAAAGACAACAGTGTCTCTAGTCATAATGGTGTAGGTGGTGCTACATGGGCATTTGAAGTTGGAGGCCAGAAAATGGTTTGTCCAATAATAGTTGAGGATTTGAGTCCACCAGGCCAAATGCTGATAGAGGTATCGCAGTAGACTGGAAAAGTTAATTTCCTTGTTATCTGCTATAATGCTTACTTACTAAATGTGTTTTCCCTTTCTTTTGTATGCAGATGCTTTGCGAGGACAGGGGATTCTTTCTTGAAATAGCAGACATAATTAGGGCATTTGGGTTGAATATCTGGAAGGGAGTAATGGAAATTCGAGAGGATAAAATATGGGCACATTTCATAGTTGAGGTAAACAAGAAGACTAACAAGTTAAAAAGTAATAACTTTAAATGACTCCAATATATTCATTTGGAAAACTGACTTTAATATGCATTACAGGCAAACAGGCATGTAACGAGGATGGATATATTTTGGTCCCTTGTTCAGCTTCTACAACAAACTTCTACTTGTGGGAATGATTTAGCGAATCAAGCCAGTAATGACATGGATGTCAAG
Organism: Boswellia sacra; assembly: GCA_013180625.2. Taxonomy (NCBI): domain Eukaryota; kingdom Viridiplantae; phylum Streptophyta; class Magnoliopsida; order Sapindales; family Burseraceae; genus Boswellia; species Boswellia sacra. Next base: position 582,813 of record SNVD02006955.1, on the reverse strand, counting down.
ATTCCTCTACTAGACAGTTACCAGCAGCATCTACTTCCTGTTGGCGCTTCCCATCAGCTTGGCTGAGATACTTCAATGATTGGGCAGATAGAAAAGGGATTCAGAGATACCTTGAGCTAGCACTCACTTATTGAGCGCCTGCTGTGAATGGTATTCTGAAGATTGAAGAACCACAGCTGCATAGGCCACATGTGGTTCTTCACTCCTTGTTAGCCATCTTGGAAATGGAGCTGAAATTAATGTGCATATGTTTGATTGCTAGGAAAAACATTCGAACAAAAGCCAAGAAATCTTCTTTTTCCTCCTTAAACATTTCCTGATTAGAGAAGGGATTTTTAGGAGCTTGCCTTGCCCAGGACAGAAGCAAAGCCTGTGATAGGAACTTGTCTTGCATGTAATCGGTAGTTAAAGTCAGGTTAATATGACAGAGCGAAAAGAGTGATCCTATAAAGTTTGCTTTTTTCTTATTACCCTTTTGGTTGTTCTTGTCATAACTTGTTTATAATGCGAAGCTGATGATCAAGCTAGTTGTAGGCTAACTGCTGAGATTGAATTGTATACCGCCTTCATGGAACTTTGATGATACAATAGCAGACATTTATTACTGAATGCCTAATCTGGATGTTCTACACTATTATTTAGTTTATAGAAAATTGATTGGTGCATGGGAGTTTGCAGTAATCGTAAAATACGCCATGTACAGCTACAAGTACTCATTAAAAAGAAACTCAGTGTATCTGGTCGGCATCAGAAGTCAATATTATAGGTTACTGAAACTTGGATATGTGCTAGATCTGATAATCAAAATGGGGTCCAATTTCACTTTCCATTGTGTATGTTTTGCCTCCTTTGGCTGAAAAGTTGTCAAAATCTCATGATACTCTCTGGTTATTCTATCACTTTTAAATAGTAATGGTAACCTATACCTCATTGCTTTGTAGAGGTGAAATTCAAATGCAAAGAAACCACTTGACAAAATCAATCATGTATTGTATATCCTTGTCCGGCCTGATCTTTGGCATGCATTTTCTTTTTCTTTGAGTCCTTTTGCTGTTACTAATAATGACATGTTTATAATATGATTTCATGCAAGATCATGACTTATTGGAAAAATAAACGAGTGGGTCAATGGTAGGTATATATAAAGGAATTTTACCAAATAATTAATGGTGCTTCCTACACCCTTACGCAGCACAAGTCCACTGATCTTTTTAAGAAATATTATAACACTAAGCATGGAAGCAGCAGATGTGGAAGCTAATAATTTTTCCATTTCATGGCTCTAAGGGGTAACATCTAGCATGCAAATATTAAGACAATTCATGCTTGATCATTCACGATATTCAACATTTGATAAAGACATAACTTGTGCTGAGAGTTCAAAGGGTCAACATCAGCTTTTGCAATTAGTACTTTTAAGTGTGTTTATATATATATCAAATAGTGGTAATCAGAATATATATGTGATGTAGAAGGCAGCTTTTGATAGTTGAGTTAGCCTTTCAAGTGCAATAGTACAGCTTTGCTGTGTAAAGGCTCCAACTCATGGAGATAAGTGCTCCCTCCTCTTAAAGTGAAAACAGCATAGACCAATTGCAAGTCTTATCTAAACCCAAGTGCCCCAATTATTTAAAGATCAAAAGATATGGGGACCTGGATGGTCCTATTCATGACCTAACATAGCTTCTGTACTATAAGAATGTTAATGTTATCAGCTGCCTATTTGACACCATCTAAAAGCATGGCAAGACCACTTAACAGATTTGTCTTATCTCATCAGATTAACAAATAGTGCATGCATTAATAAAAATCTAAACCTATATTGGGTTCTCCACTTTGGTCGAAGATGACTCGAGGGTGGAGCTCAGGGGAGGTTTAAAAGTTATAGCACTGTCAAATGTATCAAGAAAATAAGATATAAAATTTTGCCAGGTGTTTTCTGGGATTTTATTTTGTTAGCTGATTCGTTGTACAGAGAGTTAACAACATTAATAAGCAGGTGCAGCTGATATCATCAATCAACTATCAACTGGCTTAAATGTTAAAACAACTGCAACATGTTTCAGTGAAATCAAATACTCCAAACAATTATTTATTATGGGATAACAAGACTTTATAAATATCATGAGATGGTGCTCTTTCCTAATTTTCTTATCTCTTCGAGACAAATTAGAGGGGAGTCTGATCAAAGACCACTAAGAAGATCAAAATTAATAAAATGGGACCCTAGTCATAAAGCAGTGAAGTCCATCATGCATTAACTCAACTGTTCGCCCGAATCCTAAATTTGATTTTTTGGTCACCAAAAGAGAATTCTCTCTCAGTGAAGAAATCATATCAGAAAGAAATAACTAAATAATTAAAGTGCTATACGTAAACATGATCTCAGTAGAATCTCATAATGAAATGGATGATCAATCGTACGAAAGTTTATTATGTGTTTTTAGAGTTCTCTGGACATGTTAAGTAATTAAAGTTGTTGTTTGGATCATAGCTTTTCTAATTTAAAAAAGACTAATGTTAGGAATATAATTAAGTTGTATAACATAATTCATATATCTTGATATAACATAAATTTACTAAGTGGGTAAAAACAAACAATAAATTAAATAAATTTTAATAACTAAAGGGGTCTCATCCATCTAATGATTTAGTGTCAAATTAGGTTGTATAAATTGAGTTGTACAATTTGGTTGTATACTTATCATTATTTTTTTATAAAAACTAATGTTTGAAATAGTGAAGATTCAATTGTAAAAAGTTAGAATATTGTATGACTCATGTTAAGTTTACTATTTTTCTAAAGCTTAATCTTTTGTAAGCATGTGTTTAATTTGAGTATTTTAATTCTCTAATGTACCCATCGGTCCTTGCCGTGCCACGTCGGATCTTACAAGTAGAATAAACAATATTTTTTTCTAGCAATGGTTTGATCACGACGACTTTGATACCATGTTAAGTTTATCACTTTTTTTAAAGATTAAGCTTGTAAATATAGGCTCAACTTAAGAATTTCAATTCTTTAATAGCTCAACATTCCAGGTTTTATTAGGTCTCTCGCTACATATATGCTTGTGTATATGCATGCGTGCATGAGTCAGATAGATCGTGGCAAGCTAAAAGATATGTCACTTCCACGATGCCAACCTTACCTACCAAAAACAATAATAAATGATTCTCTAGAATCTCCATGCTCTCGGAATTTTATTTTGTTTTCGTAAGTGCTAGAGACCATATACGATCTCCTTCCTTACCTCTGTATATATAAACATATGCGTAAGTCATTATTGCCACTGACCATCTAAGCATCGGGCTCTCATTGCATGGCCTCAACTTCTTCCTCAAATAGCTTTTTTCATAGCCATCATAACATAAGTAACCAAACATTTGCTTCACCATTTCAAGTTTTCAACCCATCTCAAAGAATAGAATCTTTTGGTGACAAAGGTGTATAATGGCTCAACAGAAGGATGTTCCCACTGGAGTACTAGAGTGGAGAATGAGTGTGGAAGATGGTTCTTCAAAGACTTTAGTTCCAAAGGCAGGGCTAGCCACCAGAGTCTGGCTTGGACTGAATGAAATGGTTGCAGGGTTTGTATTGAAAGTATGGAGGTTCCTGGAGAAAGCATGGGATTTAGGTGTAGATGACCCCAAGAAAGTGATCCATTGCCTAAAAGTGGGAATAGCACTTACTGTGGTGTCGCTGTTTTACTATATGAGGCCTTTGTATGATGGAGTTGGAGGGAATGCCATGTGGGCTGTTATGACAGTTGTGGTAGTGTTTGAAAACACTGTTGGTAAGTCTACGATATCCTTCCAAGTACCTGCTCAAAATTTTCAAAAGTCTTGCACTCGTATGATGAATCTTCAAATGGTCCTTTGTGTACACACATACCCAAAAACACAAACACTTTTGTAAAGCATCAGTGTCCGAACTTATTCTTTCAGGGCATCATTGATCAATCATGAAAATTTTTGAATTCTTGGTCTCAGCCTAACTGTTTCATGGTCAAATGCTAAAAGGGTGTGTACAGGTTTATAACCTGCTTTAAACTGAAAAGATTTCGAATTTGTGCAGGAGCAACACTAGCTAAATGTTTGAACAGAGTGTTTGGGACTTTTCTTGCTGGATTTCTTGCCATTGGTGTCCATTGGATTGCTATTCATTCAGGAGAGGAGTGTGAGCCTTTAATTATTGGAGCTTCTGTTTTTCTACTAGGTCTGTATCGTCCTCCAAGGATTGTGCTACGTTTGTGTTCATTTAGACAATAATAAAACTGACCCTATCTAGTGCTATCTTTCTTCAGCTTCTGCAGCAACCTTCTCTAGATTTATTCCAACAGTGAAAGCCCGGTTTGATTATGGCACTATGATCTTTATCCTCACTTTCAGCTTGGTCACAGTATCAGGTTATCGTGTGGAAAGATTGTTTGACTTGGCCCATCAAAGAATATCCACCATTATCATTGGAACAACTTTATGCATTCTTGTGAGCACGCTAATTTGCCCCATCTGGGCTGGCAAGCAGCTCTATGTTCTCATCACTCGAAACATGGACAAACTCGCCAATTCCCTCGATGGTAAGAGCTTTGTTAAAGATAGATTGATTTAATCATTTGAACTTACAACACAGAATCTTCTCAGACAATTACAAAGTCTTCTCACAACCATCTCAGGTTTTGTAGCCGAGTATTTTAATCCTAGTGGGGCACTATCTGACAGTGAGGAAGAAGCGCACAAAAAATTGCTAGGCTACAAATGTGTATTGAACTCAAAAGCAACAGAAGAATCTATGGTATGTGACAGAAACTACCAAAATGGATTGTGCTAATAATTTTGTAGATAATCTTTGACAAAAATTAAAAAGATGCAAACATGATTTTATGTACATAGGCCAATTTTGCGAGATGGGAACCAGCCCATGGCCGCTTCAGCTTCAGGCATCCATGGAAACAGTACCTCAAAATTGGGATGTCCATGAGAAGTTGTGCTTATTGCATCGAGGCTCTTAATGGCTGCATCAATTCTGAAAGCCAGGTAAACAAAGCTTCCTATATATAAAACAAGCTCATCCATACCCCCATGTTATTATACAATGTCATTTGAAAAGTTAATAGGACAACAACATCGTCGTTGATATTATGTCAAATCAGATTGTATAGATTATATTAGAAGAATTGTTCGTACATAATAATTATATGTTTTTTGAAAAGCAGGGGCCAGAATTTGTAAAGAAGCATCTAAGCAGTAGTTGCTTCAAAGTAGGCTCCACTTGTTCAGGCGTAATAAAAGAGCTAGCGAACACAATCAAGACAATGACAAAGTCAACCCGTATAGACTTGTTGGTTGCAGAAATGAACAGTGCAGTAGGGGAGCTCCAAAATGACTTGAAATCTCTTTCTTTTTTATTCAATCCAACAACATTGTCAGAATCTGGAACTCCGGAAAATAATAATAAAACAGAGAAAACCTCCAAAACAACGACAACAACTACAGCCACAACTACAATCCCTCTCGCGGGAATCATTTCAGTGGTAACTTTTGCTTCTCTACTGATCGAAATCGCTTCCCGGATTGAAGGTGTTGTTGATGCTGTTGCAGAACTAGCAAAATTAGGTGATTTTAGAGTCATAGACCATTGCAAATCGAAACAAAATCAGTCTAGCAATAAAATTGAACCACAGGAAGATGAGGAATCCATTAAGACTTTGCAAAAGGTCTGAGTGACCCATATGTGTTTGTATGTAACAATTGACATGATAATTACTTGAAATTAATACAATAAGGTGATGCCTACAGCTTATATACTTTACATGAAGGCCTATATCTTCACTATTAAAATTACAAAATTCCATTCATGAATTTTGGGATGGTAAAATTTGTGCCAAAAATTATTAGTGCTGCTATGGAATAAGAATTATCTGTCGTTTGGGAATTGGACAAAAATCCTGAGTGACAAAATCGGATAATATCACAAAGGATGGGGCTATTTGCACACAAAAATATGCTTCGAACGTCCATCATCTCTAATCTAATATTTTCTCACAACACAGCCATCTAAATTATGATACTAATCTCATTTTTTATTTCTTTTTGTTTGTATTATTTGTTTCTTTTCTAGTGAATTGTTTTAAGGGTTTTTGAGGACGTTTCTAGTTTTTTTTTTTTTTAACTGCAATTGCTACGACTTCTGTGTGCCCATTGGATATGATCATCAAGACAAGATTATGGCCTTCCTAAGGGCACACAATTGATTCGAATACCCTTTTACGTTTGCTTAGTGTTTTGTAAGTTTTTGGAGTGCAAGCAATTCGTATTCTAATTCGTTGACAATTTTGTCAGCTCTATCGTAATATACTTGTTTGGGTAGTGTTTGAAAATTGAGAGTCAAGAGTTGGTATAACTTTTCCTATTTTTTGTTATGCACACATGGGTTGTACCCAGATTGTGTGCTTGCTTGTTGTTTTGTGCCACTTTGGGTGTTTGATCGCCGGCTGGGTTTGGTTGTTTACGTGCATGAGGGTGGTTGGGTTCGGTTGTTTGGGTGCGGAAGTGAAGCTAGATTTGGTTGTTTGGGTGCTTGAAAGTGAGTTGGGTTTGGTTTTAGACACTTAAAGCTTGTCAAGGTGGTGGATGTTTGCCATGGCTATAGATTTTTTTTTACATTAAATCTGAATAAAAATTTTGATAAATTTTGCTTTGGCTATAGAAATTTTGAATCGAGCGAGGCGGTCTGAGGTTAAGTGTCTGATAAATGATACAGAGTAGTGTTATTCTTACAAATTTATTTATACTAATTTATTTAGTATTGTTAAATGATTGTTACCTCAATCAAATCATGATATGTCAGTTTATTTGAGTAAATTTGGTTTATATTAATAAGTTTGTGTAAGTAGTTGGTAAGAGTAATATTTTTCAATAATAAATATCATTGATGGCACCGTGCCAAATAATTGGTTTTCTCTTCATTTATGCTTTTGCCTAATAAATAAAAATGAATTAATTTCATTCAATGTCATGTTGTCCTCCCTTATAGAATTTTTTTAATAAATCCTCAATTTTTTCTCCGACTATTTAAATTTTTTCCAATTATTTATTAAAATAATAATAAATTTGTAAAAGATATGAATTATATCTTAATAATAGATTCCATCAAATAAGTTTAATTGTTTTTAATGAATAAGTTAACAGAATTTACCAGTAAAAATGCACTAAGGACTTTAAAAATATTTAAAGATGAATTTGATAAATATAACAAAAATAATTTAAAATAATATATTATGTAATAAAACAAGAGAAATTGTAAACGCAAATAATTGATAAGTACAGTTTATTAACAAAATCAGGAGTACCGTACTGCCAAAACTGTCGGTGTCGTCATTAGTGTTGCATGATAATGCGAATGGTGATTGGACTTGCAAATTGGAGAACAATAATGATTCACACGTCAAAATGGCGTCGTTTCATTCGTTACAGTTGATATTGTCATCGTCATTTCACTTCACACAAGAAGAAAACGACACAAACACAAACCAACTGCATACTCTCTTATCAGACAATGGCAATTTCGTAGTTCCATACAATACTTCTGGGCACTTTCGGTTTTTCGACGAAACTATAAACCCCGAGAACAGGAACATTCCAGTCCGTATCCACTTTCCAGAATTAAAATTAGAAATAAAAATCAGAAGGAATTTTTTTTTTTCAATTTCTGTATTTGAAGAAACTCTAATCCTGATTTCTTTGCATTTCTTTTTTTTTTTGAATTTTTTGAATTTTTATTTTTATCAGCAATTTAACTTGATATAGAGATAATGGTTGATGTAGCCGATAAATTGGCGTATTTTCAAGCCATCACCGGCTTAGAAGATCCCGATTTGTGTACGGAGATTCTTCAGGCGCATGATTGGGACCTCGAACTCGCGATCTCCTCCTTCACCTCTTCCAATCCGCAGCAACAACAACCTTCCAACGCGCAAGATGCCACCGTCTCCAATTTATCGTCTCGCGATGGTCAAAGTTCTATTGACCGCTCCGATTCTTCTGGAACTGCCGTTCCCGGGCCTGGATTGGCCTGGAAAATAATCACTCTGCCGTATTCCGTGATTTCCGGAAGTATCGGGCTCATTTCGGGCGCGGTCGGCCTCGGCTTATGGGCGGCTGGTGGTGTATTGTCGTATTCGCTCGGAATGATCGGCCTCGGTTCGGGTTCGGGTCGGAATGGGGAGTCTTCGGCCCGATTGGTTTCGGTTTCGGCTGCGGCTTCGGAAGCTATGGACTTCGTGTCTGCTTTTGAGAGGGATTATGGTAATTTGAAGCCTAATTTTGTTTCTGAGGGTTTCATGGACGCTTTGGAGAGGTCGCGGAGTGCGTTCAAGCTATTGTTCGTCTACTTGCACTCACCGGATCATCCCGATACGCCGTCTTTTTGCCTGGGGACGCTGTGTAACGAGGTGTTGGCGGCGTTTGTGAACGAGAATTTTGTTTCTTGGGGAGGGAGTATCAGGGCTAGCGAAGGATTTAAGATGAGTAATAGCTTGAAAGCTTCGAGGTTCCCGTTTTGTGCGGTGGTTATGCCTGCTACCAATCAGAGGATTGCTCTACTTCAACAGGTATCACATTATCACATTATGGGTTTTTTATCTTGTTTTTTGTTTTACTTATTTTGAATTGTTGGATTTAGATGTAGACAGGTTGTAATTAGGATGATTTTCTAAAAATAATTTATTTATGGGAATCGGAGTATCAATAAATGAAAAGAGGATAAACTAGGAGTTGGAAAATTAATTGTTAAATGGTTGAAGGAGGAGAGAAATGAAATCTAACGGAGAAACATATGAAATCGTGTGAAGTAGTTGCTTTATCTTCCACTGGGTTCTGGAGTGTAAGCTTTCTGGTCTTATCACATGATAGGTGCTGGCTGATAAAGATAGCATGAAGTTCTCTCTGTGGATAGTGTTTCTGATTTGTGATCGGTTGGTGTAGTTATGCTACATTTGATATGAGTATGGCCTGAAGCTTTTTTAGCTTTCCTGGATGCTGGTCAATTAACAACCAGAACAGCTTCAGTGAGGCTTCCAAGAGTATGATCTTGTAGAGTTATGGCATTCAAATATTTGAGACATGAGTTTCTTAGTTATTTTAAATCAAAATACTTGGTAATAAGTCTTTATGCTCTCCCTGTTGACTATAGTATTTTGGTGAAGTGGACTTGTTAGATTTATTTTGCTCCACTTCTGTTTCACTTCTCATCTAAAGTTTTAGCTATCAACCCTTACATTTTACTGGCATTGGGTGTTCCATGAGTAATTTCTGTCTTAGAAATATACCTTCATACTCAATCTTTGACTACTGGTGATCTTGTACCAGAAAAAAATAATAATAATAAGGAAGAAAATTTTGCAGTCAATAGTTAGAAAGCATGAGCTTTTTAGCTTCTCTCTCTCAAAATTTGTTGTTGCACATAGGTCTTTAGAATTTAATAAATATCCTGTGGAGAAGTATTATGGTTTGGGCCTTGATATAGTTTTTCATGACCTGGTTATGTTAGATAAAGAAAGTTTTAGATAAGCTGGTATTATTTCGGATTTTGATCGCTAGGTGCAGTAGGCTTAATAAAATTGGGTATTTGTGCGACTTAAATTCAACTTTTTCGGTTTATTGGTGAAAATATACAAAACATAGCTCAGTATGTGAATTTAAAGGTACAACTGATTTTCATCTCTTTCTATAAGATGTTGAATCATATTGCCACTATCGAGAATGGTTTTGACTCTCCTTTTTTAGTTCTGTAGCATATGATGAAATTTTTTCCCCGAAAAATGTCATTATCGTTTTGGTGTCTCCGTTTTCTCTGCAGATTGAGGGACCTAAATCTCCTGAAGAAATGCTCATGATGCTGCAGAAAGTGATCGAAGAAAGTAACCCTGTTCTTCTGCAAGCAAGGCTCGATGCAGAAGAAAGAAGGAGCAACATGCGTTTGCGGGAGGAGCAGGATGCAGCTTATAGAGCAGCACTTGAAGCTGATCAAGTATGTTGCCTTTAAAATTCAGTTTGTCACTTATGTAATGTTTAGTTGTTCTTGTCCAATTAGGATGTTCTGTAAAGAACTTTGTAGCTATTTATTGTTTTAATGATTTTCTTGTCTTTCTCCTTTTGGTCTCATAAGGCTAGGGAACGGCAGCAGAGAGAAGAGCAAGAACGTCTGGAAAGGGAAGTGGCTGAAGCTGAAAGGAAGCGTAAGGAGGAAGAAGAGGCTCGTGAAAGAGAAGCACGTGAAGCTGCTGAAAGAGAGGCTGCACTAGTTAAAAAACGGCAGGAGAAAGCCCTCTCACTTGGTGAAGAGCCTGAGAAAGGACCTGATGTCACACAAGTAATTTCCATCTTTACTCATGGATTTACAAACTTTATCTTTGTGGTTATGTCCGCAATAAATTGTCATAATGTGAAAGTTTAGATGGAAACTTGCATTATTTTTTCACACATAGTTGTATTGTCGTTTAATTCATTTTTTGTTTTTTAACTAAAGAATCCAGTTTGAGTACATGTCTAAACTTGTGTTTTGGATAAGAGAGTACAAATTTTTCAACCTTAAATGTCATTGCGAATTCTTGTGTTGTAAACTCAGGTTTTGGTGCGCTTCCCAAATGGAGAACGCAAAGATAGGAGGTTTCACAGTACTACAGCAGTCCAATCTCTGTATGACTATGTTGATTCTTTGGGTTGCTTAGAAACTGAGGATTATAGTCTTGTCTCCAACTTCCCAAGAGTTGTGTACGGCCCAGACAAGCTCCCTTTGTCCCTAAAAGAAGCTGGGTTGCATCCTCAGGCCAGCCTATTTGTGGAGCTGAACTAGGTGAAGGAGGTCAATTCAAAGTTACGTGATCAAGAATAGTGAAGGTGGAACCTGCAAGTAGGATATATTGTTGTTCTCCGTTTTGTGCCTTTCCTGTTTCAACTTAAATTAGCTATATGATATAATGAGACGAGATAGCTACCTGTATTCATGGATGTTTCATTTACCTACAATGCAGATTCAATCAAGTAGCAATCATGGGTGAAAAATGGTAGGATAACGGACATTGATTTGCAGATAGGACAGACTGAAAAATATATCAGCTTACCTGTTATTATTTGGTTGCAAAAGAAAAGATTGAATTGAATTAATTTGATCGAATATTGTAGTTAGATTGATTCATGAGAGGAGTCTGTTGGACTTATGCCTCATAAACGGAGGTTATTATGCCGTAGAAAATAACAAAGATGCTGCTTAAATACTTGAGTGACCCCGTTCCCGTTTGGGGCTGAAAGACTGAATTTTAACTGGGTATTGGTAGGATTCAAAGTGCCGATGTCTGCTGCGGTGCGATCTTATTTTTCAAGAATGGACAGTCATTTATTTGCTCCTATATAGAGTATTTTAGGTTAATGTACACCACCGCAGCACCGCTAAGGCTATCTTCAAACCTTCACGATAGCAAATCATAATCATATCGCGCTCCTCTTTTTTCGATGCGTCAAACTCTGGATAAGTTCAAAATAAGTAAAAACTTTTAGAGACTACGGGAAGGTTTAAAAGTCCAACATAATTGCAATGTCCGAGGGAGACTTTGTCCTTTTTTTACTATGTGCAGCTTCGAGAAAAGTTGGTCCTGTGGAAATAGCAACCAGGTCGTTGTAGTATAGTGGTAAGTATTCCCGCCTGTCACGCGGGTAACCCGGGTTCGATCCCCGGCAACGGCGTTTTCTCATACGTTTTCAAAGCTTTTGATTCTGTGGTTATCGAAACAGCAACATCTTCTCATTATTCTGGTTTAATCTTCCTACAAGTAAGTCGTTGTAGTATAGTGGTGAGTATTCCCGCCTGTCACGCGGGCGACCCGGGTTCGATCCCCGGCAACGGCGTTTTTTTTTTTTTTGTCAAATGTTTTCAAAGGTTTTGATTCTGTGGTTATAGAAACGGCAACATCTTCTGATTTTATCTGGTTCAATGCCCTACAAGGAGGTCGTTGTAGTATAGTGGTGAGTATTCCCGTCTGTCACGCGGGCGACCCGGGTTCGATCCCCGGCAACGGCGAATTTGTAATATTTTTTGAATAACTTTGGCTTTTCATTTTCTGGTTATGGAGAAACAGCAAGATCTTGCGTTGTTTTCATCTAGGTTCAATCGCCCGCAGCACACGCGGCGATGCAGCAATGTTTTGTTAGTACAAAAAGTTCGGAAAAATATCAATGGCGTCGCCCGGACTCGAACCGGAGACCTTCAGTGTGTTAGACTGACGTGATAACCAACTACACCACGACACCGCTTGCGGGTACTTGCTCCTTTTGACAAATTTGACAATCTCTCTCTCAAAAAGGTTTTGCAACACTTCATATGCAGGCATTCGAGGAATATGTTGTGTAAATTGAGAAGCTTTTCATCACATGACCATGAAATAATTTGATAAAGCTTTTTGTAATATAATTTCAGTTAACTTGACAGGTTATTGACTATGTGACACTTTGTTGAGTTTTGCATAAGTTATAATTTAAAACACATATAATTTTCAAGTACTGTTTTAATTATTGTTCAAGATTCATAAATAATAATTAAACTACCTGAAGTCTTCGTTATAATTGGCTATGTTTTTATCATATAATTAATCGACAAAAATTGTATAGTATTATAGTTATTATTTAAAATATAATTAAATTTTAAAACAATAGATTATCTGAAGCCTAATATATGGAATGAATTTATTTGATTTGGATTTTACCTATATAAACAAAGTTAATTAGATTAAGTCACAAAGATAAATTTATCTTGTTTTAAAGTTTTGATTTATGAACAATGTAATTTGCCATACGTGCAAAAGTTGATTTCGTCAAATTATATTTCAAATTAAACATTTAATAAAGGTTTGGAAAAGCTTTACATAAATAAGTGAATGAGTTATGCACAAAATAAACATCTAATATTACTCATTTTCCAGTTGCATGTCTTGTTGGAATGGAAAGAAATCTGGGAAAAAATATGAAATCTTATGTAAATCTTATTTATTGGCAATTTATTATTCTTCTCATAATAACACAATTCCATCTTCATGACTTCAAGCATAACATAAAAGATTAAATAAAAGATATTTTTGACATTTTGATTCTTTTAAAGTATATTTAATGAATTAGGGTTTAAAGTGTTTAAAGAAAGTTAGGGTAATATACTGTATTTTTTTAGTAATTTTATTCAATAAAGTTTTCAAAAAGAAATAAATTTGAAAATGGGGTTTGATGAGTTTAAAAGTAGAGGTTGAATAGAACTACTCATTTATTAGATTTTGTATTAAATTTTGGAACAACATCAATAAGTATTTTTTAGTTTTGACTTAATTTTAAGTGGTAAATGATTATGTATTTTTCATAATTACACTATTGAAGTTGTTCATTTTTTCATCAATCATACTTCTGAAAATATGATATAACAAGTGAAAACGATGATTTAAAGATAACTTTATAGGTATGATTGATAAAAATTTTATAATCTTTTTTTGTTTAAAATTAAACTAAAACTTAAGGATATTTATTGTAATTATCCCGTTAAATTTTGAAAGAAAGGAGATCGGACCAATACATCAAGTGGGAACCCGCACCGAAAATCTGCTTATGATGCGAGCGGCCCATCAAGCCCAAATTGGTCTTTGGCCCATTACTTTTAATGAAGATAACCAGCGGCGGGTAGCTACTTGATACCACCCAGTCACGGCTTTTGCATATGCATTTATAATTTGCAGCTTGCACAGCCACGGCCTCTCCGGCCCAAAAGGGCTAGTTGATGAAAAATATTCCACTTTTAGTAATTATTCACATTGTATAATTTCTTAAATTTACAAATTAAAACATATTTTTAATTTTGGTTTATTAGAAATTATTTTTTAAATATATTGTTACAAATAAAATATGTTATTATTAGTTTATACCTCAACTTCGTAATTCAAAAATAATTATACTTGAATAAATAGTCATCAATAAGTTTAAGTTTAGGTTAATTCATACATAAAACTAATCCATATAATATACACATGTAATATGAAATGGAATAATTTTATTTGGGATAATTTCAATAAAAGTGCTCGATTTTTTATTTACTTATATATTTTAATCAATTATATCATTGAATTTGTATAAAAATCATATTTTTTATCTCTTAAATCATCATTTTTAGGAGTGTAATTGATGAAAAATTAATAAATTCAGAGATATAATTAATAAAAAATTTATAGTCATTATCCCACAGAAATTAAGTTAAAATTTGAGGGTATTTATAAATTATCATAATTTTATTTTATAACTGATTATTACTATATTTTTCTTTATTAATCAATATATTCTATTTATGGAATGATAATCATAAATTATTTATAAGGAAAATAACAAATATTCAATTCCATATAAATTTCACTGCATTAATCTTGGTCAACGCGTGATTAGACTTTTCGATTCCAAGGAGCATCGAAAACATTAATTAGGATAAGAAGCTTTATATATTTATCAAAAATTGCAACTTGTGTACAACACAATTAACGCCACCGATCCTATCCCGTGAAATGCGTACAATTTACCCGATTATAAATCTCTACAAAAGGAAAGTGAATCGGTTAATTATTTAATTATTATATATTTTTTTTTTTTCAAAGGAGAGGACTCATGGGTGGTGGAAGCTCACGCACGTCCGGTGTCGCGTGGACAATGCAAGGCGAGCCCGTTGGAGAAGTTAAAATTTGGTTGTGAAAGGGTTTGTGAAGACTAAGTTTAGGATTGATTGAAATTTGTAGTCGCAGTCGTTTCGGTTCGGTAAAGCGGACAGAAAAGAATTGGAAAATTGAAAATAAAAAATAAAAAATAAAAAATGGTATAAAGATGAAGAAATCGAATCGCCGACGAAATTTAGGGATGGAATTCAAATCAGCGGAACGGGAGATGAATTTGCACGACACAGTTTGCCGGTTCAGGTTCCGATCGGCATTCGATTCGTATTACGTCGCCTGTGAAGCTTTCTCTGAACAGCAGTCGCTCCATCTCTCCTTTTCGCTTCCAGTCGGAGTCAAAATTAAATCCCTTCTCTGATAGATAGCTTTCTCTGTGTGTGTGCGCGCTTGCTTTCTTTTTTTAGTTTTTTTTTTTTGGGTGAAAAATGGATTTCAAATCGGGTCATTGGAAATCGGCGGCGGTGGAGGATGGCGATTTCACGGAGAAGGATCCATCGGGTCGATACGGTCGGGTACGTATCACATCTAATTCTATTACTGTTATTATCGTAATTATTATTTGCAATGTTGAAATAAAAATTGATGATTTACATTGAATTATTGAAATATAGGTTTACTGGAGCGATAATTAGGGTTAAGTTATTCTTGAGGAGGTTATTGTTCTGTTTGTTGCTTAATTTAACAAAACTTTCATTGGATTATTGAAATTGAAGAATTTTTTGTCCAGAATTGGTTGAATTATTATTTGAATTGAATGAAAATCTGCTAATTTTGAGTTGTTTGCTTCTATTAGATCAAGTGATATGGTCTTTGTTTGTTTTTATTTCTTCAGTATGATGAAATCCTGGGGAAAGGAGCATTCAAGACTGTGTATGGCTCTATTACCTAACTTCTTTGTTTCTTAATTGAGCATTTTGTAGATACTAACTCTAATTGGTGATGATGAATAGGAGAATTTGTGTTTTTTGACTTTAAAATTTGTTTGCTTTGCTGTTTTGGTATGATTGTGTAGATATAAGGCATTTGATGAAGTTGATGGGATAGAAGTTGCTTGGAACCAAGTGAGTATCGAAGATGTATTGCAGTCACCGGATCAGCTAGAAAGATTGTATTCAGAGGTTCATCTACTTAAGTCTTTGAAGCATGACAATATCCTCAAGCTCTATTGTTCTTGGGTGGATGAGAAGAACAGCACTATTAACATGATAACAGAGTTATTCACTTCTGGGAGTTTAAGGCTGTGAGTTTCATCAATTGTTTCATGTTTTTGCTTTTCCTTTGGCTTCTAGCTTATTTGTTTTACGAATATATTAGATATCGAAAGAAGCATAAGAATGTTGACTTGAAGGCCATCAAGAACTGGGCAAGGCAGATTCTTAGAGGTTTACACTATTTGCATAATCATAATCCTCCTATCATTCATCGTGATTTGAAATGTGACAATATATTTGTCAATGGAAATAATGGAGAAGTCAAAATTGGGGATCTCGGCTTGGCAATTGTCATGCAGCAGCCTACAGCTCGGAGTGTTATTGGTAACAACTTTAGTCTCTTTAGCACTGTAGTGAATTCTATTAGACCATCTTAAATAATTCTTTATTTATGTTCAGGTACTCCAGAATTCATGGCCCCTGAGCTGTATGAAGAAGAGTACAATGAACTTGTAGACATATATTCTTTTGGTATGTGCATGCTGGAGATGGTTACCTGTGAATATCCGTATTCTGAGTGCAAAAATCCCGCACAAATATTTAAGAAGGTTACCTCTGTAAGTTACTAAAACTGCCAGCGATACATTGTAGTGTTTGCAACATATGAATACTCCATTTTCATCTCTTTCAACTTCTTTCGTTGCAGGGTATAAAGCCTGCTTCTCTTGGTAAAGTGAATAATCCACAAGTTGAGCAATTCATAGAGAAGTGTCTTGTTGCAGCAAACCTACGATTGTCTGCTGCAGAGCTTTTGAAAGACCCATTTCTTTCCTCTGAAAGTCCAAAGGAGAGTAATCTCCTGCAGCTACCGAGTATTATTCCAAAAGAAATGAATATGTCCCAATGTGAACATTATCCCATGGAAATAGACCTCAACTGCAAGAAGCTTTCGGCTACCTCTAGTGCAAAAAGTAATAATGGAACTCCTTGGTTATCAACTCTAGAACTTAAGCAGTTTACTGAGAATAATGAATTGAGGTTAAGAGGGGAGAAAAATGATGATAATACAATTTCATTGACCCTGCGCCTTGTTGATCGATATGGTAAGATATTATTCTCTGAAGATGTTATTGGTTGTTGTCTTCCCTTAGCTGTTGTCTAATAATGTATTGTTTCTATCAGGTCATGTTAGCAATGTCCATTTTACTTTCTACCTTGATTCTGATACTGCCATTTCAATTGCTGAGGAGATGGTTGAACAACTGGATTTGTCTAATGAAGACATGATTAACATAGCTGAGTTGATTGATAGCTTGATAATGAAGCTGGTGCCCCGCTGGAATCCTTCATCTTGTATCACTACTAGTTTGCGAAATACTTCTTGTGAGGGCTCTGTTCTACAAAACAATTTAATCCCATTGGATTACCAAGGCGGCTCAGATTCCTGTGAGGCTTTTGCTGAGATAGTGAATGAGCAAGGTGTTCACCCAAAGTTGGGTATTATGAAATATCAAGATGCTCAAGAATCTATCAATTCAGATGTAGCTACTGAATTCGATGTCTCAGTCATCTCGAATGCCTGTAATAACAAGTCTTTAGGACCTTCTGGTTACAGTCTTCATGAGTTCCATAAGGGTTTAGATACATTTGCTTTCAGTTCACAGTATGCAGTTTACGATCATGGTAGGATCGAGGACAAAACAAATAAGGTTAATGTTGGTGATACTATTTTGATCGACGATTCAACTCAAAACTCTGAGACATCCTTCATTGATTCATGCTCTGATGTATCAAAAGCCCTAAGCTTGTCCACCATCTCCTCTCTATCACTTGCAGACAAAGATCAGTATCATGAGTTAAAAATGGAGCTTGATGCCATTGCTTCAGAGTATAACGAGTCTTTTCTCAAACTGCTAAGGATGAGGGAGGAGGCAATGGAAGATGCTAGAAGAAAGTGGTCAACAAAGAATATATCTGTTATATAGTGTACATTTTTACTTGGTCTTTCTTTTTCTAATGATTTCATTGTTTCTGTTTCCTCGTGGCTGTTGCATGAGAAAATAAGGTCATTCTTTAACAGATTTATTCCATTTGGTTTCATCTAAATGTTTCATTTCCCATTCAATGGATGTAGGTTTCACTTATTCATTCTGTGTGTTGACTTTAATCTTTACTGAGCATTGATGTAGGTTTCATTTATTTATTCTGCGTGCTAATTTTAATCTTTACTGAGCATTGACGAGGCGGCGAGCTAAGCAAGTGTGAAGATTTATTATGGTCCTTCTGGGTGTTTATGTTGGAATTTAAATTATCTAGTAACTATTAAAGTCATAGCAAAGTAAACTTGCTTCTAGCCGAAGGTATCAGCAGTAATGGATTTTGTCAGATGCTGTGATTTCCTGATATTTGTTAATGAAGTTACATAGTAGAAGTTGGCAGAGAGAAAGCACAGCAGTTAATGAACCAGGACATTAATAAAGGTCTCACGTCTTATCATTCAGGCCAGGCGGAGAAAAACCCAGAAAATTTCCAGATTTGCGTTACTCAAATATATTCCAGGCACAAGATTAGGGCTCAATTATGTATCAAAAACTGCATCCTCCGTAAACGACAGCATGTAACACTAATTTGGTTTATTATTTCAATTGTGCGTCTATTTTCCGTTTTCATGCCATAACAAACAATTGTACACGTAAATTCAGACAACACTCAAGAGTGCCCACTCAATCATGTATGATGCTAATTGATTGAAGCTTTAAAACCCCATAAAGGACAAAAACAGAAGCTAGCACCGGTTGCTGTCACCAAAAATTAGAGAGATTTCTTCTGGGAAAGTAGCTTCCAGCTGTGCTTAAGGGGGCGACGGCATATCAAGTCAGACACAGCAAAGAAATATTGGAAAAAGCAGGTTTCACACAATTTATTCACAAATATTATTAACAAAATCAATGATTTTCATTACAACATCCACACAAGAAACACAACAAGATACTGCACAGATAAGAACAGGTGAATATTTTCAATTGGGAAGATAAACACTTGGAAGATGAAGCATCCTCACACCTTAATACAATTGGGACAAATAAAACAGAAATTGTCTTCATCACAGGTACTACCAATTTTCCTTGGCTATTTTTGATTTCTCAAGGATGAATTTTCCTTCCTTATACTTTTGTGTTTCCTCATAAGCTCGTTCATACTTCCAACCCAACACCTCTCGGCAGTCACAGCAATAGACATCAGCAACCGTGTGGAGACCAGTCATGAGTTGCCGGTCCTCTTTAGGCCCCACCGTTATATTCATCGCATGGGAGAAGAGAAATGCTCGACCATTTCTTCCCTAATCACAAAAGGAGTAAAGAAACCTTTGGAACATATATCTCAGCAATGCTTCTGGCACAAGCACTGATCTAACATACACATACGTGAAACGAAAAGCCACCAAAAAAAGATCCCACTTGACCAACTCTAACACAGCTACTTGGCTTAACTTAGACAATTGTTAAGTTTTGTAACAACCAAAGACACACAATTTCAAATTACTCTCCTCCTCTGTTTAACCACAAACTATTTGTCAAATCTATTCAATATTGTTATCAAATTTTGCAGCCTTCTCTCTTTTGTTGCAACTATTAATTAACCAACATACCTCCTTGTTGGACATAGAAGCAATTAATCAATTTCTCTAAGTAATAAAATTGTAAGTTCTTTAAATCTAAAGCATAATTACAGAGAATTCAGGACAAAGTCATTACCTGAAAAGATTTACTAATAACATCATCATGAAGGGCAACATGGTTCCTGCAATTACAGCAACTGTACAACCTTGGCCAAACTATCTCCGCCATTGACAATCACTATAAACAGAGACTGATGAACAGCTGCCACAATCAAATTTCAAGGTAAATACAAGTTTCAATCTCATTGAAATACAAAATAAATAAAAACAATAAATAAAATAAAAGAGTAAAGAATAAGAAGCTTGCCTTTTTACCAATAAACAATACAAATTATTGCCTGCTAACCGTTATTTGACAATAAATCCGTGCCTAGAGACAAAGCACAAGCACATAGAATGAAAAATGAAAATGTGAAAGGTCAAAATTTACAAGAATCCATATGCAAAATTTAAGATACAGATTGAGCTAGAATCCCATTTAAGACATCATAGCACCGGTATCAGTAACAAGAAAGCAATACAACCCAGAAGATGAAACTAGCATTACAAGTACTGAACATACAATTCAGGCACATCGGCAGAACCCCACCTCAAAAAAAGTAAAATTTGTTATTAATTAGCATAGCATAGGTATCAGTCGAATAGATCGGTGAATATATAATATAAATATAGATATATATGATTACAAAAAAGCCTAGAGATACATGTGTAGAGTGAAGAGAAATTATGTTTTTCTAAGCAAAGCAAACCTGAGCAGTGTCTCATGTTGATTTCAGATGATGCCGTGTAAGAGAGTTAGTGTGTTAGGGTTTGCTCTCTGCAACTGTTAAAAGTTCTGTGTCCAGACTTTGGTGGGTTATGAGTATAAACATGACAAGTATCTATGATGATGGAGATGCTAAAAAATTATATTTGCTTCACATTGTCTATAAAATTACCAAGCTACCACTTATTTATGTCTTTAATTCTGCATTAGGCTTATAATTTTTCTAATTTTATAATATGATTTGATATCGACAGCCTATATATCAAAAATTTATTAAAAAAAAAATAAAAGTTCCATTTCTAAGAATTTTATCACGTCGATTATTGTATTGTATCTTAAGTTTTTGAAGCTTGAAATAAGTGATTGATATGATATTTGGGTAACGCTTGTTTAGTTGCTTTCATTGCAATAATAATAATGCTTCGGATCTTATCTTATGTCTCTCCTGCCTACCGCGGTGTCTTCTTCTTCCCATAATTGCCTCGAAAATGAAACTGTGTTTCATTCTTTTCTATTAAAGAATAAGATGTCTTGTCGTATAAATCAAAATAAAATAAAATCGCATAAAATATGATTATGATTTTTTTTTTTTTTTTTGAGCTAGGAATGCTCTCTGGGTGATGCTAATTAGCAGCTAAAGAAGGTACTTTCAGCCCAAAACATTGGGCTGAACTGGGCTTGGTAAACTTAATGAAGTCTTGGATGGTCTTCAGAGATAAATTAGGCATCAGCATTTTTTACACTTGCATAGAAATATTGGTTTGCTTGGGTTAATTACAATAAAAATATTTAAGGGATTCAATTTTCTTTTTTCATTGTATAGACAAATTACATCTCAAGAAAAAAAAAATGTATTCTGTTATAAGTTGTTAAAAGTACTAAAGTATGTATCAACTCGTCGTTGATAACAAGTGTTACTCGTCAATATGTATCCTTTTCAACTATATTTTATTTATCTGGGGCCATGAATAATTCTTCTAATTTGATTATTATATATCTCATTTTCTTCTGATCTAGTTTTCTTCTGTCATCATTTTCAATGGAACTTTGTAGAGATGAAGGCGAATGTCGCTTCTGGCAGCTTCAAGTCAAATCAAAACTAGGAATCAAAATCTCATAAGTATTGTATGTGTTGAAATTTGCAATCACAACTCACATTAAACCTGTTCTCGAGCAGTCAAGCTTGGTATAATTGATCATTGAGCTGGTATCAACCTGTAGGCCATATACAATTCGTTTCATCACGTCGATGTCAGAAAAAAGAGAGTGTGCGACATTTATAAAGACTGCAGAGATGGACAGACCTCATTTGGAATATTTGATTACGTGAGTCATCAGTGGCTGTGATTGCTTTACTAGATTAATAATTCACGAGTAATCCATGCAGTGTATTTTCAAATATAGATTACCACGTTAGATTGTAGAGCTTTAGTTATACGCAGATTGTAAGTCTGGAACTACTATATGTAATACGCGTATTAATTTTCCTATTGTCCTAGGAGTAGCACTTAAAATTACAATCAGTTCAGATGGCACAAGTTAATTAACCAAATAAATAGTCTTAAATGAAATCAAGCAAGCGGGCAGCATTGTAGCATGAAGGCAACAAACATAACAAGGTTTAGTTAAGCCGTGACGACTCCAGCTGCCTGAGAGTGAAAGACAAAGACTTTCAGTTTCAAGCCCCCTGTCCTGTTTCTTGAAATAATGAACCGTAAGCATAGCATTGGTATTCTCTAGTTGAAGAAAATGCAAAACGTGGTTCAAGCTGATTCGCTAAAAAAAATTCTAGGAATCTGGAACTTTGGAAGAATGACAAACTGGGCTTTTGCTCTTTTTTAGTTGTTAAGACTTGCAGGTAGAGACTGTAGCGACAAAGGTGGTTTGGAACATCTTTGTTAGGTGAGTTCACTTGTGCAAAATTTATATTTTAGTAACAAGGACTTGTATTCTGTAATAATAATTAAGAACCCACAAAATATTTTTCAGTTTTCAAGGCTATTTCCTGTTAGACTCTAGAGATGATGCATATATTAAATTGGATATGTTAGTTGGCATTTTATTGTATCAAATTTCTCTATGCTACTTGATGATTCACTATTAATATATACATCAGTTACCAACCATTAATTTAGGCGTGCAGCTTGGTCCTCTAATAGTGTATGCAGAGGTACAAATTAATTTGTATCACCAGTAGGGTTATCAGCTAGCTGCAACAAAGGTCACCTAATTGGCTCATGTTTTTTTAGAGCATAAATATAATCCAACCATTTTATAGATCTTACCACACGTTTGCAGAAAAGGGAAAGAAAACATGGAAGAATCTGCATATGAGCCTCTGAGTAAGTTTCAGTTCTATGTGTACGTCTTGTCTTCAATTTAGATA
Source organism: Boswellia sacra (assembly GCA_013180625.2). Lineage (NCBI taxonomy): Eukaryota > Viridiplantae > Streptophyta > Magnoliopsida > Sapindales > Burseraceae > Boswellia > Boswellia sacra. Next base: position 560,087 of record SNVD02006955.1, on the reverse strand, counting down.
ATGGCGCATGTGTTTATTTCTTTTTCTTCTTTTAATTGGTCTCTCCTCTCTGTTTACTTTTTACACATACAGTTTCCAAGGGTGTTGCAGATATAGACACTATCAGTAACAAAGCATCATCCTCATCGTCTTCATCACAAGGTTTAGCCTCAAAATCCCAATCAGAGATTAACCAAACCCAAGATTATCAAGAACCTGAAGAGAATTCACCCGTCCCACAGGTTGCTTTAACCGTACCTACCACAGATGACCCTTCTCTGCCAGTCCTCACATTTCGAATGTGGGTCTTGGGAAGCCTCTCGTGTGTCCTCCTATCGTTTTTAAACATGTTCTTTTGGTACCGCACAGAACCTCTTACAATCTCAGCCATTTCAGCTCAAATTGCTGTGGTGCCTCTTGGCCGATTAATGGCTGCAAAAATCACAGACCGTGTCTTCTTTAAAGGGACTCCTTGGGAGTTTACGCTCAATCCTGGACCTTTCAATGTCAAAGAACATGTTCTTATCACCATCTTTGCCAACTCTGGAGCTGGCAGCGTTTATGCTATTTACATTGTTACTGTTGTTAAGGTCTTTTACAAGAAACACATCACCTTCTTCGTTTCCCTTCTCGTTGTCTTCACCACACAGGTTGGTTCCTCTTTTATTTAATTTCCAACGGCAACTTTTGGGAATGTTAGCTAGAGTTAATGCGGGTTTGGTAATGGTGGGTTTGAATGGTAGGTGCTGGGATTTGGATGGGCCGGGATATTCAGAAAGTATCTGGTGGAACCAGCAGCAATGTGGTGGCCAGCAAATCTTGTTCAAGTCTCTTTATTCAGGTAATTTAGTTTGTGTACTAAGTTTTTCAATCATTTTTAAATAATACAACACGTGATTTTTTTGTTATGATTACTTTGATACAATGTTAAATTTATCACTTTACATTTTTAGAGAAGTAGCAAACTTAACAAAATTGTCATGCAACTGCAATCTTAGAAATAGATTCCCTGGTTTCGTTATTTCAATTTGGCATCAAATAGAAGGCAAATATTAGTAGTCTGAATTTGATGGCTTTCAAGCTAGAGGTCATAAATAGACTCCTGTTACAGCTAGCTGAGGCTTTCAAGGTTATTTATGACTTTATATTATGCTGGCATGGCCTGATGATAGTCCACCGACTAAGCTTTGAGACTTTTAGACACAGCGTTCATTTTCATTACACCAAAAATTCTTTCGATAAGTTCACGCATTATTAGAAAGTGAAATTTTATATTCTAAGTAGCTTATTTGTGGGCTCCTAGAGTCCTATTTGGGCCTGTAAAATGACACAGAGCCACACTTCTGTTGCAGGGCACTGCATGAGAAAGAGAAACGGCCCAAGGGTGGTGTAACACGAACCCAATTCTTCCTTATCGCTTTCATTTGTAGCTTTGCTTACTACGTCTTCCCTGGCTACCTCTTCGAAATGCTAACTTCGCTCTCTTGGATTTGCTGGATCTTTCCCAAATCCGTGCTAGCCCAACAACTCGGTTCAGGCCTTTATGGGCTTGGAATTGGTGCTCTAGGAATTGACTGGTCCACCATCTCGTCCTACCTCGGAAGCCCACTTGCAAGCCCATGGTTTGCCACAGCTAACGTTGCAGTAGGATTTGTTTTCGTTATGTATGTTTTGACTCCTATATGCTATTGGCTTAATGTCTACAAGGCCAAAACCTTCCCAATATTTTCCGATGATCTTTTCACTTCAACTGGCCAAGAATACAACATTTCGTCCATCATTGACTCTAACTTCCACCTTGACCTTGCGGCCTATGAACGAGAAGGGCCACTTTACTTGAGCACATTCTTTGCCATGACTTATGGTGTTGGTTTCGCTGCACTTACTGCCACAATTGTACATGTAGCGTTGTTTCATGGAAGGTACGTAGACCACCAACCCTGCTGAAATCTATAGCATTACAATTTTGATATATACGTATCATGTACATCAAATCTCAAATTAGCCGCAAAACGCAGAGAAATATGGGAGCAAAGCAAAGCAAGTTTTCAAGATAAAGGAATGGATATACACACTAGACTCATGAGAAGGTATAAGCAAGTGCCCGAATGGTGGTTTGTGTGCATTCTTTTGATAAATGTAGCACTCACCATCTTTGCTTGTGAGTATTACAATGACCAGCTTCAGTTGCCGTGGTGGGGTGTTCTGCTAGCATGTGCAATCGCTATAGTATTCACTCTTCCCATTGGAATCATTACAGCCATCACAAATCAGGTTATATATACTGAAGATTTTGAACGCATTAGTTTTGTAGATAAAGAGTTTCTGCAAGCATTTTCTATTAATTCTTCTCATTCTTAAGCTTATTTAGATATCGATCTAATGTATATGACAGACACCAGGCTTGAACATTATAACCGAGTACATAATTGGGTACATTTACCCAGGGTATCCGGTTGCTAATATGTGCTTCAAGGTTTACGGGTACATAAGTATGACACAAGCAGTCACCTTCCTGCAAGACTTCAAGCTTGGCCATTATATGAAAATTCCTCCTAGGACAATGTTCATGGCACAGGTTAGCTTACATTGCCAGACCCTATTTCATTCATATAAATTGTCAATAACAATCTTTGACATCTGTATATATTAATAGATTGTAGGAACTGTCATAGCCTGCATTGTGTATTTGGGAACTGCATGGTGGCTAATGGATACCATACCCAACATCTGTGACACAACAGCTGCCAACAGTGTGTGGACTTGCCCTAGTGACACAGTCTTCTACGATGCATCAGTTATATGGGGACTGATTGGACCACGCAGAATTTTTGGAGATTTGGGGACTTATGAAGCTATCAATTGGTTTTTCCTAGGTGGAGCAATTGCTCCTATACTTGTGTGGTTGGCCGCTAGGGCGTTTCCTAACCAAGAATGGATTAGACTCATAAACATGCCAGTATTGATTGGTGCCACAGGAATGATGCCACCAGCTACAGCTGTTAACTACACAACTTGGATTATTATGGGTTTCCTTTCAGGTTTTGTTGTATATAGGTATCGACCGGACATGTGGCAGCGTTACAATTATGTTCTTTCTGGGTCACTGGACGCTGGACTTGCATTCATGGGTGTGCTAATATATTTTTGTTTGGGGTTAGAAGATATAAGTGTTGACTGGTGGGGAAATGATCTTGATGGGTGCCCATATGCTACCTGCCCTACAGCCAAAGGAATTGTCGTGGAAGGCTGCCCAGTTTTCACCTAGCTGAAGCTAGACATATCGCAAGCAGCAAACTACTTGCTTCTTTTTGGCGCTTCATGTTGTATATAAACCATTTTCTCTCGAAGAATTGAATGAGATTGGGAGACTTTTTAAGCGTAATAGGGAGAAAATGTGTTGAAGATTATTAGATTTGTTATTAAGAAGACACTTTCTCTTAAAAGAAATACAGGGGAGTGAGTTTTATTTACGTTTTTTAATAGTGCTAGGTTTAAAAAATTTTGTACTACTCAAATTTTATAACTTACGATGACATTCAATATGAGAAAAAAAAAAAGATAAAAATTATATTTTTAATAAAATTTTATTATATAAACTATTATATTAAATTGTAAAGTTTAAATGATGAAATTGTAAGTTTAATAATATTATTTTATTATTCAAGACATAGAGTTATAATATTCATATACCGAATCTTAATTCCATCGTTATTTTATTTTAAATTCATATAAAGTTTAGAAATAAATTCGTGAGCTTGTAATTTTAAAATGAATAATATCTATCGAGTCATTCATAGTTAGTAATCGATTATTGAACTACTTTTATTTATAAATAAAATCATCTTAATTTTCAATTAATCCTTTGTTGAAAAGAAAAACGAAAGGCCTCTAACATAAAATGAGAAGAGAAAATTCGGATACTGAATTTAAAATAATATAAAATAAAATAAAAAAATTTAACTTAAAGAGTGTCCAATACCAATAATAACTACCACATCAATCAAATTTTTTAGAAAAGTGTCAGGCTTTTAGCTTAGCTTAAACCCAGAGTCAGGGAGACGAAATTGAGCAGCACAAACACAGAGCCGACATGGAGGCGGAAACTGGTGGCACTAAGGAAGACGGTGGCAGCGTCAAAACGATGCGTTCTCAGCTGGAGGCTCGAATCCAGACTCAGCACAATACCCACTTAGACCTTTTATCTTCTCTCCAAAACATCGTCCCCGATATCGTCTCCTCTCTCGATCTCTCTCTCAATCTCATTTCCAACTTCAACCACCGTAAATTTAATCCAACTCCTCCCCTTCCTGAAATCCCCAACTTGCCCTCCAAGCCCGTCAACACTTCTCACTATCCCAACAATGCCAGACACGATTCCGCCCAAACCCTCCACCGTTCACCCCAACTTGGCGATAACAAAAGAGGGCCAAATGCCGTTGTTGACGAGACTGGGACTCCGTTGGCGGTGGTAAGGGCGATGGTTGCCGTTTGTCTGTTACAGCGCGTCCCCTTCAAGCCCATTGATTCCTCGATGATGCTGAGGAAGTTGGAGGGTGACGAGAACGTGACGGCCGCGGAGAAGAAAGCTTTGAGAGAGCTGGGCGGGGAGTCGGGCGCGATTCTAGCGGTGGAGGTGGCGTTGAGGAGCATGGCTGAAGATAATGGTGGGGTTGAGATTGAAGAGCTTTCAATAGGTGGGAAATCGAGGATTATGGTTCTGGGTATTGATAGAATTCGGTTGTTGAAGGAATTGCCGGAAAGCGTGCAACAAAATCAAGATCTGATTGCCAACGGAAATACTAGTTCAGTGAATCAAAACCAAAACCAAAACCAAAGCCAGACTCAAGGCGATTTGTATGGGATGCAGAGGGAGATGTGGGAGCCGCATATGGGGGGTTGGGGAGGTATGATGGGAGCCAGAGGGAGAGGAGTGATGGGGATGCAGAGAGGTAATAGACAACAAATGCTGAAGCCGAGGACGGAAGAGGATGACTGGAATGATATTCATGAAATGTTGAATAAGAAGACTTATAAGGAGTCGCAAAGATCGAAAACTGGTGAGGAATTGTTGGACCTCATTCAACGACCAACTGCTAAAGAAACTGCTGTTGCTGCTAAGGTATATTTAGCGTTTCATTTTGTTTTATGCATGCCTGTATGCAACTAGTAGCTTAAATGGTTAAGTATTGTTTTTAATTCTCTTTTTTTTTTTAACTTTTTTTTTAAAATAGTTTAAGAGCAAAGGTGGTTCTCAAGTGAAGGAGTATTGTTCGTCTCTAACGAAAGAGGATTGCCGACTTAAATCTGGTTCATTTGCAGCTTGTGAGAAGGTTGGTACTTGGAAACAAGTTTATTCTTGGTAGCATTGCTTGTTGGCTAAACAAATATTAATTAATATGATTCCTGATATTTATCTCCTCAAGCGAAGATTTTTTTTCATTTTTCTTGCACTTTTCAATTGTAAATCAGTATGCTGGAGTGTTGCTGGGTGACAGTGCCTGTAAATGCTTAAATACTAATGATAACCTGTTGTAGTGTCTTTCTGTAAATGTGGATATATTTAGGGGAAAGAGTTCAGGTGATGATGCTTCTAGAATAACTGATCATGATTGTTCTTATGTAAATATTACTCCGGGTGAGAAGGAATGGAAGAAGAATGTTTATGTTGTTGATATCATTAGTTTGAAATTGAGGCTTAGTTAAGTTGAGTTCATTGAGTTATAAATAATTACCGAAGTAGTGATATAAAATGAGTTTATTGAACAATGGCTGATGGACATTGGTACCATGGAGCCATATGTCTTGCAAAATTTGAGGGCATCTGGTTGGTTTTGGATATGCAAAAGCTATGATCTTTTGCCCCTCTTTCTTTGTTTGGGGAAAAAAAACAAAATACTCACGTGTAATGAAACTTTGATACTGCTTACTGTAATTAATGCTGAAGTCCCTTGACATTTTTTCCAACTATTTATTTATTGGTAATTTTAGTCTATAAATATCGATGTCATATTTTTATATGTTATAGCCTTTTGGTAATTTATATTGTGCACTTGAATTCTTTGCAGGTCCACTTTCGGCGAATAATTGCTCCGCATACTGACATTAATTTAGGTGACTGTTCCTTTCTCGATACTTGTCGCCACATGAAGGTAACAAAAATCCAGTTCTTCTGCAGCTATTTTAATTGGATTCTGTGATTCTTTTTACTGATAGCGATGTGCTTGTGTTTCCTTACTCAGACATGCAAGTATGTACACTATGAGCTAGATCCAGAGAGAGATTTACCACCCGCTATGATGGGTAGTGGAGCTCTTCCTCCCCCAAAACCATTAAAGCCTCAGCGTCCTGAATATTGTTCTGAAGTAGAACTTGGTGAACCACAATGGATTAACTGTGATATTCGTACTTTTAGAATGGATATTTTGGGACAGTTTGGAGTCATTATGGCAGATCCTCCTTGGGATATCCACATGGAATTGCCTTATGGGACAATGGCTGATGACGAAATGCGCAATCTTAATGTTCCTGCATTACAGACTGATGGTCTGATTTTCCTCTGGGTTACTGGACGTGCAATGGAGCTTGGACGTGAATGGTATGTATTATTTCCGGTCCTATCGGTAACTTAATACAAGGTTAGTGATTTCTGTTTGATAATCTTTAAACAGGCTTCATTTGAGTGCTTTACTTCTTGCAGTTTAGAACTTTGGGGATACAAGCGTGTTGAGGAGATCATATGGGTGAAGACTAATCAACTACAGCGGATAATTAGGACAGGACGGACTGGTCATTGGCTCAATCATAGTAAGGAGCATTGCCTTGTTGGAATTAAGGGGAATCCAGAAGTAAATAGGAATATTGATACTGATGTTATAGTTGCTGAGGTTCGAGAGACAAGCCGTAAACCAGATGAGGTTTGTTGAGCAAATTCCATCTCTTTTGATAATAAATAAATTTATTCTGTTTCGTTGCAACCATATTGTCTTATTACATAGATTGGTTCATTCTAATGCTGGCTCGAAGCATGCATGTTAAAGGCTAAAATCTTTTTCCTTCTGTGATTTTAATATGTCATAGTATTGCCTTCTGCAGGATTGTTTCACCGTATTGCTGTCTTCTTGTTTTTAGTGTTATGTAAAATTACATTAGAATAATCTAATCCTTCCTTTATCTGATGTGCAATTGAGTTCATATGAATGTCTTCTGGCAGATGTATCCTATGCTAGAGAGGATAAGCCCAAGGACAAGAAAACTAGAATTATTTGCTCGCATGCACAATACTCATGCAGGGTGAGCTTTCTTTATTATATTTATGCTGCGTTAGATGTTTTAACACTGCTCTTGCCAATGCTGATTTTGGCAAAACTAAAATGATAAGATGAGGGTGCCAACATGGCATTTTGTGAGGAGTGAGGACTGAGGACCGTCTTCATTTCAAATGGTTTTGGGCATTCCATAAGTCAAAAGTAATGTAATATTTTAAATCTTTTGAAATAAAGTGTTTCATCATACAATCAGTATTTCCTTAGTCCCCAAAAAAAAAAAAAAAAAATCTAGTGTTGCCTAGTAAATTTCGTGGCCCGAAGAATTCATGCCTTGTGGGGGTATATTTATACCCATTTGAAGGCAAGCTCCAGCTGTTCCGCTGTCATATGTCTTTTATGAAAAATGAGGCTTTGGAATTTACTTATTATACCATAGAAAAGTTACTGGAGGTGGGATCCAATTCTAGCTCCTTATATTGAACCTGCTTTCTTTGTCATCAGGTGGATGTCACTTGGCAACCAGTTGGATGGGGTGCGATTGGTTGATGAAGGCCTGCGAGCAAGGTTCAAAGCTGCATATCCGGATGTGGTTGTGCAGCCACCCTCGCCTCCTAGGGCTTCTGCAATGGAAATAGACTCCAATGCTGCGCAAACCAGGAGCCCTTTTGCAGTAGCGGAATCAAGGTCCTCTGCCGTGCAGTTTGCAGAGCCGGCAGCTCCTGAGGTTCCCTATGCTTCTGAAGAGAGGTCAATGGCTGTAGACACTGATATGGTCAACTGACTAAAGCACTCTATTGGCCCATTGCATGTCTAGTGCTGAGATTAGGAAGAACCGTATTCTTGTTCAGTTCATAGCAGTTCAGAGCTATCTTTTCAGAAGTTTTTGTTTAAATTGTTAGAGGAGGTTACGAGAAAATTACATTTCACCTTAAGATCCCAGTAGCCAAGGCAAGTTGAGTAACCCATATAGCAGAGCATGTAAAGTTGAACAGTTAAAATAGAGATCGGCTTATCGTTCAATTTTCTTCTAGTGTATTATATTAATCAAGCAGAAACCTCAGACTTAATTACTGTCAAATAAACAGAGCTTTTGCATTTACAGCAATCTTTCCCACTTGAACAATTTTAATATGACTGGAAGTCTGGAAGACCGGAACCCACAATCCCATTGGCGACTGTACCCGCAGAAGGTGTCGGCACCAACATTTGCATGTTAACACACGGCTGGCAATTATAAATAAAACAATGGAAATTGATAAGAAGCCTCTATCAGCTCCATGATATCAGGCGGTTTTGTTTTGGATTTATTCTGTCAACTTTTTTGTTTTTTAAACCTGGAAACTGGTGTTTTCTTTTTTCCTTAGAAAAGTGCAAAAGAGGTAAACTTTCTTTCACAAGCCCATTAAATTAATAAATCGCATACATTTCGATTTCGTTGCAAAAACAAAGGAGTAGAAGTGTATCAAAAGAATAACCGTCTGGTTCTTTTTAAGCAGTGGAAAGAATTACAAAATTGTAAATATCACATGAACCAACGAATATGCCCCAAAAAAAAATTATACTGCCGCTCACATCACATGATGCCAGTGATTATTGCTCGTATTGCTGATCCAGCAACAGCTGTCATGACAAGTGAAAAACTTAGAGATGGAGATGGGGAGGAAGAAGGTCTTGGAATTGAGCCAAACTCGGTGGGATAAGAGGGAGCAAATGCATTCAGCGCACTGGGACCATCAGCAGGAGCGTATGCGGACACATTTCCAACAGCAATGTAAAGCTTCTGCTTTTTCTGGCAGTGCCCCGGTTCTCCACTGGTGAAGTAGAAATCCCCATTTGTGGTTATGTTAAATAGAGAGTTACCATTGTTCATGTACAGGATTGGATCAGTGATGTTGCATGAGTTGTAGGATTTCTCCGTGACTTGAATCACTGAATCTTGACTTGGGGGATACAAAAACACTGCAACAATAACAATAACAGTAACAATAATAATAAGAAGAAGAAGAAGGAGAAGCATATACTCAACCGAGAAAAATGAGGGAGACGAATAGGAACTTACAGAGGGAATCTCCAATCTTGAAGGTGTTGTACTTCGACCACTTGGCGTAGACAAGTGGGTTTGCAGAGGTGGGAACGCCCCAAGCATCTAAATCTCCAACCTTGTGCTGATAGCACAGCACTTTGGTTTGCACTAACAAAATAAACTGAAAAGCAAACAGTAACTGAAATCTAAGATTGGGTTTGGCCATCTCACTTGCTCTTTCAAATTTAGGAGTTGATGTGAATCAGGACTCAGGACTCTGGAGGGTGAAATGAAATCTTATTGGCCTGAATGTCTATACAAAGATTTGTTAAGCAAAAGAAGACAAGATGAAAGCTCATTTACTTGAATGCCCTTGTCAAAGTAAACTTAACATGTGTTGAGACTTGAGATTAGTCTGAATGGTCAAACCTGGAATGGAGAGAGGTCATGAAATCAACAAAATGGATGGTGGAGATAACAAAAAAAAAAAAAAGAGTTTATGATGGAAGATGCTTATGGGAAGACTTGAATTGTTCTTTAATCACATCAGTATTCAGATCCATCCCATTAACAGTTTTCGAAAGGCATGAATAGAAAAGGAAATTAGTGCTTTGAAGAGGTTGTTGATAATGGCACATGGGCCAGTTGGATGGACTTCCCAACTATGATCCCAAAGCAAAGGCAAAATGGGTGAATATGACTGTAAGGAGGTGGTAGTGTTGAGCTGAGAGCTGAGATGTTTTGTCATAATATTGATTCAATTATTAATCATGCCATCATGTGGATAGAACAGCAAGCACTGTCTGCTCTCACATGGTCAGTTCTCTATATGCTAAGGTGCATTGAATTGTTTGTTGATCAATAGAATTTGAACCTTGGTAAAGTGGAAATGAAACTGCAAACGATGCTACCTTGTGATCAAATTATAATAAAATTGTGCATTGATACGGGATTGATGGTCAGAAAGGCAGATTTTCTTTCAGAAAATTTGAAACAATGTTTTGTAGTTTCCCGATGCAAGTCAACACTTTTTCTTTTCCGCAGAGCCTATCAGAAAGATATCACTTGGGAGACATTCCTGTTTATTGACTTACAATAGGACCTCAACAGTGAGCATTCAAACTTCTAAATTATGAAGACGCACTAGCTCACTAAAGAATGACAACCAAATAATTAGCATATTATTCATTTGGTTGAGAATCATTGTGCCTTCGGGGAAGGGAAAAAAGCTCTTGTTTTATGGAATTGTGCAAAGATGGCTATTTTTTAGGTGATTTGGTTAGAAAGGAATCGGAGGATTTTTTACGATCATTTGAAATATTAAACTGTGCAACGATGGCTATTTTTTGAGTGGTCTGCTTGGAAAGGAATCGGAGGATTTTTTTTAATGATTATTTGAAAGATGACATATCCTTCCTATGGGACAGAGTTGAATTGTAAACATTTCTTTGGATTTCAATGCCTTCTAAATTTCGGGGAATGCCACATTCTTCATTTATTATAACTGGGAACCTGTCATTCTTGATTTTTTTTGTCCTTGTGTTGTTTGGACTGGTTTAGGCTGTTTTGGGGACGTCTCTTGGCTGTTATTGATCGTCTTGATTGGGTTTTTGATGATTGCAAGATGTTTCTTGCTTTTGTTTCTGTTTCTTCTAAAGGGGGCATCCTGTTCTTTTTCTTGTAAAAATTTAAATCTACACTTAATACAATTCTTCGTTTCTTATCAAATAATAATAATAATAATAATAATAATAAAATAAACATATTGTTCATGATGAAAGAAGAAAAATTCCATTCTGATTACATTAATTAAGACGAATTGCCAGGACAAATGAATATAGACAAAGCAGGTAAATATGTGTACGTATCAAAACCTTAAAGCAAAATAAATTTCCTAACATTAAGATTCAGAGAAATATACTCAGCAGCTGTGCAGCACAAGTCTACAGTAAAAAAAAACCATCGTGAATCCAGTCATTCTTTCACCTTGCAATCATTTCTTTTACTTTTTCATTTACGCCTGAATATTCCTTGAAGCCTCATTCTGATTATGACTCGAGCAAGAGTACTCGGCCTCCTTATTTATCAGATTGTAATTAAATGAGAAAAGAAAGCTGTTTGCAAACATAAAAATTTACGGAGGTTTGTTCCTCAAAGTGAATCAGGACTCAATGGTTCTGCCTCTGTATCTCTCTCCTTCCAACTTAATGATCCTGTAATGAAAGAAGATAATGAATTTTTGAAGAATGAGAGGGGAATTCCAGAACGGTAAATGGTTAGAAAGTTCAAACTTTTAAAATTGAGTTTTATCATATACAAAAAAAAGAGTCTAAAACTTCAATACTGACAGATAAGGTCACAGCCATTTGGCCTTTCCTAAGAAATTAAGAAAGTGGCAGGAATCCAAATGCAACCACAGAACTTACTCAGCTTTTGACTCTCTGCAATCACCTTGAGTCGCCTCTGCAGTACAGATGCCATAAAGAGGAAAATCGAGCACATGCCAAACATGATAGTTATGGGAAAGGCATCAACCTTCAAAAAGAATACAAACCAACTTTGTAAAGACAGTTTGAAGAGTGATTACTTTGGTCCCTTTTTGGGGTGGGGAGACGGTTCGTCCCTAGATACCATAAGAAAGTTTATGCAACAATGTTATAGAGCTACTGATCTCACTTACTATTATCATCCCCAACTCAGGATAACAAAGAGAGAGAACTCACATTGTACAACACAATGCAGACAAAGATATTCAGAGGAATGCGAAAGAAGTTCATGATGGTGCTCCTAGCCTCCTCAGGGATGTACTGGGACCTCATCTTCATAATAGATGGCCAGAATATTCCCACACAAGCCTCAAATGTGCAGAAGCCAAGGATCAGAAGATAGCCTGAAAATGAGATGCCACCACCTTTCACACCAGAAGGTATTCCCAATAACTGTTCAAACTCAGACAACTTGTAATAACCACCAGCACAATAACAATAAAAAAAAATTTACATGGTTAAAGAGAGGGAGGGACAGAGAGCAGCATATCATATTATTACCATGGGAAGCAGGAGGGATGCTGCAGATATTATAAAAACAATCTGCATATAGCTCTCAACTTTAGGAGAAGAGTGGGCCAGAAGTCGAGAAGCTAAAGAGCTTCCCAGCATTGAAGCTAACATGAATGTTGCAAATATGAACCCATGTGGAATTTCTTCATCATTTGGGCTCAGAGCAGGAGTCCAAAGGAACACAAAGGTATACATTGAACCTTCAAATAGAGACTGAATGGCACCCAACAGGGCAATCTTCTCATCTGATCCCACATGTAAGATGTATTAATAGGACTTCACCAAAAATATATTTATTAAAAAAAAAAAGTGAGCAACAAGTGTTACATGTTGAGGGTCTCTCTTTCATACCTACTGGAACAAATCGGTCAAAGTTGAAAGGTAGATCATCAAAAGTTTTATATAGGAAAACCAGAAAAGTGCAGAAGTTAAAGACAAACAAAATTGTAGACAATATGTGTCCCTTTAAGATGGGTCATACTTTACCTAAGCATGAAAATGGATATAATTCACCCAGATGCTATAGTCAATGCAGGACAAAGGCTTGACAAAAATAACAATCAAGAAGAAGGTATCACCAGAACAAGGAATTGACACATCTCTACATCCTTTTGGTATCTGTCTAATGTATAAAAACTTTTAACAATGTACTATTTTATATGCGTAATTAGAGTTGGTAGCCCACATATATGGATTACCTAAGCCCGTTGTATTAATATTTTCTGATATGCCGTGCCTGAATATTCAAATGATATAAACTCAATATAGAGATTCGAACCTAAAAGGATGAGATTAGAGATTCACCAGCGGCAATTGCACTAGCAGCACCCCTGAACTGGGCAAACAAGTCCTTATTTTCAGAAGGGTCTCCATAGTTTTCAGTCCACGATGACAATATGATTGCCATGCCAATGGCAAGAAAGCATGCAGCAGCATCAAATGGAGCAATGGGGCCTAAGCCCATAGTATCAACCAGTAAATTACCAAACAACCCAGAGATGATAGCAACTAAACCATTTCCAAGAAATATTGCCTTAGAGAATGTTGCTGACAGCCATTGTTGCTCAAAACCCCTCTGAAAAATTCAAAATGCATGAGAAGATTATGTAGCAAATTTTATCACAATAATACAGCATAAGTTGAGTCGACCACAGAAAATTCTTAACTAGACAAACCGGCAACTGTGAGGAGTCATTAATCCATAGAACTTCCATGAAGAAAACTGTCCATTAAAATAAATTTATTTTCATCTAAATTTTAGCTCCTACTGGCACTACAATCGGCCAATATCCCATTGGAGGTAGAATAAACTTCCATTTCCAATCTATAATAATAAACAGAGGATGATAGCTCCATAAGCCCATCTACAAGATGCTTCATCTCTTAAGATGGGATAAATGTAAAAAACTCCAAGTTTTAACTTTACACAGAATCCACAGGGGGAGGATTTAAACCAAACACAAAATTTATTTACTGCAGAAGATATATTTTAATTACTTTTAAATACTAGATAATTTCAGAACAAAATAGCAATTCATTACTAGAGCAATTATGAACCTTATTGTGTTCCGCAACAAGCCAAGACTCAAAGGCCGAAAAGAGTAGAGAAGTGGCAATGCCTCCCAATATACGTCCCAACATCAAAACTTTGTATTGAGGAGAATGTTTGGTGATGCAACTTAGTATGTAACTTATACAGTAAGTTACACATGCTCTCCTTCTGCCCCTAAATTTGGCATACAATTTACAAGAAATCAATATTCCAAGCAATAACGTGATAAAGAAATAATAATAATGTAAAACGTCTTACTGCTTATCAGCCAAGGATCCAACAATTGTTCCAAACAACATCGAGGATCCAAAACCAGCTATGAAAAGCTGCCCAATATCCCCCTTACCAAATCCATACTGACTGTAGAGGTAGTAAACATATGGACCCTGCAACCAATCCCCGGCTATTGCCGTAACCAAGAAAATTAGAAAAATTCAAAACAATTTATACCGCTTTCCTACTGTAACTTAAAATCCCATTTTCTATTTTCTATTTTCTGTACCACAAAATTTTTAATATATTTTAAATTTAATATCAATCGTACGTCATTTTCAAAACTTAAAATAAATAAAAATCACCCACGTATCCTAAATTCTTTTAAAAATAAAAATACAGAGTCGTAAAAAGAATAAAAAAACACACCCTGGGTTTTCGTCCAAGCATCAACAGTAAAAAAAAGACATTACATTAATGATAATGCCATTGCCAAATATCCTCAAAATCACGTACTAGAAAATTGAACCCGCTCATCACCATTCATCACCGCCAAAAATCAACATGCATTACGTCTTGTTTTCAATAGATCAAAAGAAACAAACAGCATTGGCAAACCCACATAGAAAAAGAGAGAAAGAAGAAAGAATAGTGAATCCATACCCATCATGAGAGAGTAAACGATGAGGTAATTGTTCTTGAAAGCACTGAAAGCAGGAGACGGGTTGATTCGGTCCTTGCTGGTCTTGCTCAGCTCCAAGACTGACACAACTGCGGCGAGAGAACCGAAAACAAGAATGTAAAATGCCTCCATTTTTTTTTGTTATTATTATTTTCCAAGTTTTTGCAGTTGCAGTTGTGAAAAATGCAATGAGAGTTGAGAGAAAAGGATTAAAGGGGATTTAGGATCAACAAAGAAATCGACACTTTGGTTATGGCTAGGGATTTCCCGGGAAATTTGTAATTTGTTTCATCTTTCATTCTCCATCATTTCACAAAGTTTCCCACTTGGCTTTCACTCCCACTCCACTCCACCCGCCCCTCATGGAATCCAATCCTTCGGCTTTTCTTGTTATTATTCTTAATATTCTTAACGCCAACTATAATATTTTCATTTTATATATTTTTTCTTGGTTTTTCAAAATTAAAAAACAACACACTTTCGAAAACATTTCGTCAAATTATTGGATGATAAAAATTGATACAACAAAATTTTACATCTTTATTCATTCAATAAATAATTTGATAAAGCATGATTTTATAACTTAAAAAAATAGATAAATTTTTTAAATATTTGCTAATTTTTAAAAATATTTTTTGTGGATATAATTTAAAATCTATCATAATTCATAGGATATGATAATCTTATCAGATAATTAACTCATAATTCATTATCATTTTTTTATATATTATTATATTTTATCTATATGATGAAATTAGTTAGTTGGAGATATTATATTATATTTTTTATATACATAATAAAGACTCATCATTTTATTATTTCATTTGGAGTATTTTACATTATTAACAAAAAAAAAAGGTCAAACGCACAATCATTTTATCATGCAATCAAACGTCTTGTTGTGCTGCGCGTCTGCAACTCAAGTTGAAGTCTTAAACATCTTGACATCCTCAACAGCAGAGGCTCTATACAAGCCCACATCAACGGCTCCACAAACCATGTGACATCCACGCTTCTTGAGCTGCTCGGGCCCATCGTGGGCCATAGCGAACCCAGCCAAGTAGGCTCCACCGTTTCCCAGCACTGCCTTCTCAGCCGTCCTCATCATCTCCTTCACTTTCTCGCTCCCAGGCTCCGACAAACAACCCAAACTCGCACTCAAATCCAATGGCCCCACCATCACACAGTCGACCCCATCAACGGCTGCAATCTCTCCAGCGCTCTTCACAGCGTCTTCTGATTCAACCTGGCACATTATCAGCAACTCCTTTTCACACTTGTTTAAATAGTCCTCATCAATCCCGTACTTGGAGGCCCTCACAACAGGGTGTGCAGCTCCACGGACACCGCCCGGTGGGTACTTGCAATATGATACAGCTTTCTTGGCTGAATCAGGATCGTCTATCATGGGGAACATGAGGCCTTGTGGGCCCAAGTCGAGGGCTTTCTTCGCCCAGGTTGGTGAATTCTCTGGTAACCGAAGTATGGCTGGGGTGTGTGTGGCAGCCAGTGCGTGGAGGCAGGAAAGAGCCTCAGAGATGCCACCGTGGCCATGTTCCATGTCAATGACTACAAAGTCGTAGCCTGCATGGCCAGAAATTTCAGCTAGAGTCGGAGAGAAGCTGAGGAGGAAGAGACCGTAGAGGGTCTCTCCATCGTTGAGACGAGCTTTCAGGCTTTTGTTGAATGAATCCATAAGCAGCGAGACCCTACCGTGAAAGCTTCTCCAGATTCTGTTATTAAACCCGCTCAAACCACAACTAGACTACCAGTAGAGGTAAAGGAACTCAGCGTTTTTCAGGATTAGACGATGTTGGCTTGTGTCAAGTTTGTAACTTGTAATAAATGCCTCATAGTAAGAGTAGCAAGTATGAAGTTTTTGGGAGAATCGAAATGTGACTCGTGTAAAGAGCAATTCACCTAGTGCCAAACTCCACTCAAGCACATCTCACAGGTGTCCTCCAACCACCTGGTTTCCCAGATTACGCGTTATCTAGTGGCACTAATCTTCTTACTAGAAATAGCCATCAATTTCAAGGATTTCCATACCCTATTTGGGACTCAAATCAATCAATCACTTGAGAGTAACTAATGGGATGTGTATAGGGCTGCTCTCAAGAAATTTTAGTTGTGATCAGCTTCGAAGCAACAAAAAGAAAAAAGTTCTATGGAAGAAAAAGGGACTTTCCATTGTAAACTATGGATGGAAATATTATAGTGATGATGTGTTTGTAATGTTTTTGCAGTATATTCCTACAAATGCAATGTTTAACTTCTTTATGTATATGTAATGTTATAAACCGCTTGTATGGTAAACTCACAATTATGCATCGTCAACTCGGGTGCCATCCCAGCTACTAATAAAGCATTTTAGGTGATAATGTGCACTTTGGGAAGAACAAAAGCCTTGCTTTACATTAAATAAAGAGAATCCCTCTCCAATCTTCACGAAAATGGAGTTTTAGCACTTCGATATTTCATCATTCATACAAGAAATGCCCCAAAAAGTTTATTAATTTGTTGCATAAAAGGTTCAAAGCCTACTTCACAGGAGAAAAAAAAAATTGAGATGAACAAAGCTGGCCGCTAGAAAACACAACTCACTACATTTACAAGCAGCAGAAACTGAAGCAGATGCTGATGCTGAGCTGACTCATTCGCTCCAGTACTTCTCCTCAGCTTCTTTGTTCTGCTCCCTCTCCTCATCATCGGAGCCTTCCAACAAACTAGCCTTAAATCTTCTTACATCCTCAACAGCTGCACTCCTGAACAACCCAACATCCACCGTACCAGCCACCATGTGATATCCACGTGACTTCAAATCCAGGGGCCCATCGTGGGGCATAGCAAACCCAGACAAGTAGGCCTTACCGCCGCCCAGAACCCCTCTCTCCGCCACTCTCAACATCTCTCTAACCTTCTTGTGCCCTGGGTCCCACAAGTATCCCATACTCGCACTCAAATCCAACGGCCCCATTTGCACGCAGTCCACCCCTTCTACGGCGGCGATCTCTTCAACCCTCTTAACCGCATCGTCGCTCTCCACCTGGCACATGATCAATAATTCCTCTTCGTAATTAGTCAAATACCCTTCATCTATCCCGTAATCCGATGCTCTAACCACCGTATGAGCGGATCCACGTATTCCAGCAGGTGGGAACCGGCAATACGACACCGCCTTCTTCGCATCTTTCGGCGATTCGATCATGGGAAACATGATCCCTTGTGGGCCCAGATCGAGGGCTTTTTTGGCCCAAGTTGGGCAACTTTCAGGGAGGCGTAGAATGGCAGGTGTCTGCGTGGAAGCAAGAGCGCGAAGGCAGGTGAGAGCATCGGAAATGCCGCCAGGGCCATGTTCCATGTCGACAACGACGAAATCGTAACCGGCTAAGCCAGAAATTTCGGCGAGAGTTGGGGAGAAAGAGAGGAGGAAGATGCCGTAGAGAGTTTCATTGTTTCGAAGGCGAGTTTTGAGCGATTTCCAAGAGGTGGCAGAGGAAAGAGGAGAGCTTGACTCAATAGCCGAGAGATCAGAAGAGGTAGCCAACGGTTTGATTGGGGTCAGGCTTCGGAAAATCGCTTTGGGTTGAATAGGTTTCAAGAAGGCTGATTTGGGAAATGAAAGGATTTTGTTGGGTGATACTTTGGAGGTGCTGGCGGTGGCGGCGGCGGCCGAGGAAGTGCAAGTGAGAGTGGCCATGTTGGCCATGAGTGATTAGGTTTGGTATTCGTGAGAGCGAGTGATTTAGCTTTCTTGTTTTAAGCTTACGTTGACCTAGTGTGACACGTGTGCACGTTCGATGTTGACCATAATGTTTGCTTATTGGTTCCAAAAACGTTCAAAGGACCCTCCCAGTGCAAATAGAAAATGAAGAAACTGCCTCAGAATTTAACAACAAAGAGAAAGCTGTCTTGACATTAGAAAAAAAAAATGATAATCAAATTGTTGCCTCAAAGCCTACGCTACAATCTGTATCAGATCCTTGAATATAAATGTGTAAAATGTTTCATAAAAATAGCAACGTAATCAAGTTTTCTAGCACTTATAGCTTCAAAGCAGCTCGAGCCATGGCCACAGCACCCTCATAACTGTGATTTCCACCAATAAACCCACTCATATGGACGAACACACCACCAGGGATCCCTGACTCCTTGGAGAGTTCATCATCTCTTAGACCTCGCCACTGCGCAGGCAGAGGCTTCCGGCTCTCAAATCTATCAGGAGACACTGCCACCGCCTGCACCCGCCATTGTTTGCCCCTATCATCCTGCATACCATATTGCATTATTCTGATAAGTACATTCCAATTATCACATTTACAATTTGCACAAGCATCATTTTTTTTAACATCGAATCAATTATCAGCAGATAATTTTTTTCAGGGTGACAAAATGGGAAGAGCCATGTGATAAGACATAAATATATACCTCGTAAATAACATATTTAAGGGGAGGTTCAATCTTCATCTCCTCCTCCAGCTCAAACAAGTGAAGCTTCCACTGCAAGATGCATAGTCAAATAAGAATACAACATGAAATCAATTATACAAAAGGCCTTTAGATACTTAAGCCACAAATATTTATTTTCAACTAACAACAAATTTATATCATCTGCTATCTTAACACTGGTTGCATAGATTTATTTAAGAAAGTCCATGCCCAATTCCAGAGGAAAATCATATTAACAGGAGAATAAATAGATGAGCTAACACATAAAAATTGACTAACCAAGAAAAAGTAACTAGAAACAGCCACTGCACAGAATAGTGCACCATTTTTCCTCAATTTTTATTTCCTCCACTGTATGTAGAAGTTGCTAGTGGCAGCCAAACTCCACTCTCCCAACATTCTTTTTTCAGAAATTTATGCCATAAGATAAGCATTTAATGCTAGCATAAATAAAACTTAATTGCAGCAAGATGCCCGAAAAGATGAGGGCAATCTAATGCAAGGGTGTATTAGATGTAAATATAAAGCATTTTCACACTCATGATGGAGCAAGAACAAAATTTAATTGAAAAATAGGGACAAGAATGTCGACTCACAGGACAAAATTGTTTCAAAACCATAATTTCACCACTAGGATCAATATCATATCTTGCCGTAATGCAGTCCATTACAATTGACCGTGCTGGTAACCAGGATCTCACATAAAACCGAACAGTCTGAAAATACAAAAGGGTTGTTAAAATACAAAAGAAAGGACACATAAAACTATTTCAAAACTTTAATTATATATACATTAAAAAAAAAGGAAGCCTTCTCATGAAATCTTCTAAAGAGGGAGGTCACATTGAAATAATGAGTAGATTAAATACTTCCTTTACAAAAAAATGGTTAAAAAATATATACTAGTTTCAGAAGAATCTCACATCTAAAAACTCACTGCCGGCCAGAGTCATTGCTCGTTGGAAGGCTTCATTCTCTTTCTCAGCTGATTGATCAGGTTCTGTCCAATCCAAATTTAGTTTCCCCACCCTAGAAGACAAGTGTGTATTGTTAACATATCTTGGAGGCTTGTCTGTGTCGTATTGATTGATTCCATTGTCAATTGCATCAATTGCCTGACAAAAGTAACAAGAAAGGAAAATCATTGACCAGAAGAAAATCAAATGAATTAAACAAAAATCAATATCTTCACAAATAAATCTGAAGAATAAAGATACAGGCAGTGATATTGCCAAAGACATTTGGGAGCTCCCTTAAACATTTAAAGCAACAAACTGAAGCCAAGAAAACCAGAGACAAATAAAGCTTCTGTTAGTAACCCAACAAAAGCACAGCCATATCAATCACATAAGAGATATAAATTAGCACTATGAGTAAGCTGTAAAATTTAACATAGCAAAGCTCCAAAATCTTCTGCCCTAAAAAATAAATAGTTCCACAGGAAAGGTGCTGAAAATACCCACATCGCTAAAATGCTTGTATTCATACCAAGGAAGAGAAATCAACTTGTTTACCACTAACAAGGACATATGAAACAGGCAAAGAACTAACTAAAAGCAAGATAATTTAGTACAAACATGAACCAATATGCAACAACTTCTAATCTATCCACAAGATAGCAATCAAACTAGAGTGATAATTTAGAATGTTATGTAAATAGTAATAGACATATCCAGTCATTAATACCTCCATGAAGTTCTTGTAAACGGCCAAAAATAACCGTTGCACATCTGGGTGCCCTTCATCAACTTGAAGCTCCTTAGCTATAATCTCCTTTCCAAAATGCTGAAGGGAAAGAAAATTAAGAACAAGAAATAACATAAATTTCAAAAGGTCAAACTACACTAGAATTTATGCTGTATATCTGGACCAAGCTTTATCCAAAGCCAATTAACCAATCTCTAATATAAATCTTAAAAACTGGCATGTTTTAGCAAATGACTACCTTGTAAACAAGACCAGCACTACTGAGTTTTGTAGAGAAACCATGTCCAAAAACCTCCTCAAAACCCTTCTGATGATGGTCATAACGATCGTTAGTTGGATCATACACACCCCCAACATCAAGCACAGCATCAAGACCCTCCAAGACCTGCATCCTCAAAATCAGTTCATGCACCCCCATCCAATAGAACACAAATAGGCCACAAACTTAAACCACATTGAATCACCACAACAAATTGTTGGGAAAAAAAAAAAAGAACATCAACTTTTAGTTGCCTAACAAAAGTAAATCCGATTCTCTACTAATAAGAATCAAATGACAACATAAAAGTAACTTTGAAACCATAATTACACTAAACGAAAATAAAATCCTACAATTCATATTCAAGAAAGTAATAATCTTTAGTTGCTTGGAAAGTCAGTTATGCTACATTTAGTCACAAAACCTAAATAAAAACTAAAAAAATAAAAACAAAAAAAAATACCAGCATATTCCATATACCCCAAAAAAACCATAAAATGATTTTTTTTTAATAGGAAGAAAAAATAAACAAATGGGTTGGGTAAAAATTACCTTGGGATCGCGGGTACGGACGATATGGGCGTCGGAGAATTTGTGAGTGAGGCGAATCATGAAGCAGCCAAGCGCCTCATCGCAGTGGAAGGAGCCGTTGTGGGTGCCAACGCGCTTGAGAGGGGTGTTAGTGGGGGAGGACGTTGAGAAGGCAGAAGAAGAAGGAGAAGAAACATAAGTTGTTGCAGTGTCGGACATGGCGCAGAGAGAGCGAGCGAAAAGGTTTTTGTTGAAGTTGAAGTTGAAGTTGAAGTTGAATAGCTTCTGGTTAAACCCTTTTGTGCTTAGTGACGCCAACATCCTAAAAGTCCCTACTTACTTGTATGTTGTAATAGACCCAAAACCACTCGCTTCTCCATCTTATATTATATAAAATCAAAATTAAAAATAACAGTTTAATAAAATAAAAATATTATTAATTATTGAATAATTAGATGGAATATTCAAGTTGTGGAAAATTTCATTAGTAAAATTGATTTTTTTTTAATTAGTCAAAAACATCAAATGACTGCTATATCTTTCTAAATAAACTATTAAACATTATGCATCAAACTGTTGAGTTACCACACTTGCTCGCAGCAACTAACAAATTAAATAAACTATTTTAGTGTTGTTTAACTTACGAAGAAGATTAAAAAAGACGATCTTAATTAAGGAATCAAGATAATCAACGTGTTTGTTTTTATATTTTAAATTTTTTTAAAATTTAATAAGAATATTTAATTAATTATAAATTATTTAAATTTAAAAAATAATATGTGATTGATATTAATTTAAATATATTAATAAATATATAATTTTTATAAAATAGTATCCTAAAAACAAAAATAAATACGCTATAAAATTTTTTTAAACCTTAAAACGTCACTCAACTTGACTACTATAACAAGTAATCCATAGTTATTTGATAAATAATTTGGATGATAATATTATGAGTTAGTCCTTTAATCTAATTAAAATTTTATAAAAATGTTAGATTAAAAGATATAGAAAAAAGGGAAGAAAATAGGAAAAATGAAAAATATGTTCTAATTTAAAAAAAAAAAACCAGCGACAGTGAGGCAGCAAATTGCTAGTAAACTGATAAGCAGAGATGCCCATACATGTCCTACAAAATATCACCACCATGCCCAGAGCTGTCAACCCCACTTCACCTCCTTGTTTAATCTTCACTAGAAGCTTCTGCATCGCAAATCCAACATGCCCAAAAATCTTCCACAGAAGTACGACTACAGCAACTTCTATGAGTAGACTTATAATCCTGAAATGCAGCGGCAGCCCGGAGGAAAGAGAGACAAGTAATGACAATTTGAAGGATGCACTGTCTGGCATAGTGAACCAGCAAGTCGAGGAACTCTTAAACAGGGAAGAAAACAGGGAATTGCTTGATGGGTTGGAGAAGGCGTCAAGGAGAGTAGAAGTGGCCAGGAGAGAGCTTGCTGAGATCGAAAAACAGGAACTTGAGGCCAAGCAATTGAGGGATTACGTTAATCAGCTTGAAAGCAGAGCTTCTGAGGTAGCCTTTATGGTTTTTTTTGTTATAAAAAGTTACTTCTTTTAAGCTTCAAGTGAGAATTAGAATAGTCGAATAATTTTTACTGTGTTTTTGCTAGCACGAATTTAGAGCTTTGAAATTGAAAATTAGTGGATTTTAGAGAAAAGTGCCACCACCAAATTCCAATTCTGAACCTGGATTTGATTCTGCAAAACGCTGCTTTACATTTGTATGTATTGTTGCATTTGCCTATTCTCCTTGGATACTTGAGTAGAAAAGAGATGCGCTAGTTTGCAGAGAGGCTTCTAATATATTAATAAGCTTTAATTGTGAAAAAAGAATTAGTCTTGCTTCATTATGAATATAAGCATCTAATATAGAGCAGATAATTTAATGAATTCCTGCATATTGTAAGGAATCTGAATTGATTTTGGTCAAAGAAACCATCTTATTTCTTTGCCAGGACTTTTTATAGTTTTTAATTAAATTATTTAGATTGTTTTTGATGTATGATTTTGTGTAAATTCAAGATTGCAGAAACTCAAAGGGAAATCGTAGAAGCAAGAGCCATTATCGAAGAAGCAGAAAACGCATTGTTGCTAAATGCAGATGGAGTTGAAGATGGAAATACCCTGGTGGATAAACAAAGTGAGGGAATTAACAATACTGCAGAGAGATTGGAGTCCATAAAAGCAGCTTTTATATCAGCTATTGTTGGTACTCTAGCAGGGCTTCCCGTCTCTTTTACTCAGGTGACCGCCACTTCAGAGTTGATACTCCCTTCGGTAATCACCTTTATTTGCTGTGCATTATTTGGTGTTACCTTCCGATATTCAGTAAGAAGAGATTTGGATAATATCCAGCTAAAGTCTGGCACATCTGCAGCTTTTGGCTTTGTTAAAGGTAATTGATAAATAGTTGCATAAAAAATTAGAATTTTCAATCATCTAATAGACTCAGGAAATTATACATGAGAAATTTTTGAATTGCAGGTCTTGGAACTTTATCTGGAGGACCACCGTTAGAATTGAACCCGGAAAGCTTCTTGACTCATGCTTTTGATGGTGCATTGTATGTTTCAGAAAACCTTCTGATTTTCCTCTTTGCTTCGGTCGCTCTGGATTTCTGCTTTAAGATGGGGATCTTAAGTACCTTTCCTATGAAAACATCCAGGACTGGTACGAGGTGAAGAGCCTAACTGGATTTAGATTTTCTGGGCATTCTTTGCTAGGCTATTCTGTTAATGGAAAGTGCGGAGCCCCAAACTGAAACTCTGATTGGCAAATGTACATCATAGGTTAGATATCATCTCTCACTTGTGTATGTTTCCGTTCAAAAACTCGATACTATGAAAGGATATTGAAAGAATAGATAGATATTGGCATGTGATAAAATAATAAAATATTCACCAGATCACAAAGAAATATCCAGAGAAAAGAGGGAGGAAATTTTTCCGTGTCGCCATCAGGTGGGTAGAAAGATAGTGATAGCACCGTGGGTAAGTTCTCTTGCATATTTAACAATAAGGTACTTTTGAGCATTGTTTCGTTCAACTAAGCCTTATGCACAAAGCACCGATTACCCCTACCATACAGCAATTTCAATTGAAATTGGCAGTGCTTCACGGGTGAAGCACTCTATTGTAGTCAGTGACTTCGTCGAGTAATGATGTTGCAGTATAACATTTAAGGCCCCTTTGGTATCTTGTCAACGTAACAAATGTTTATATGACACAGAGCGATAGGCTTTGTTACTTAGATTAACGCATCAAAATAAAAAAAACTTCAAAAAACGTAAAAATTTGTTAAAATATCTCGTTAAAAAGCAGCAGTGAAACCAAAGCGCACTTCTCATTTCAGGTTCTTTAATTAAAAACATCCAATCTGTTTCTTTCTTTCTCTCAACCTTCCATATGGGTCAATATAAATTTCTTTGCTTCTATAGTTCTATCGGTACCAAGACATGCAGTGAGTGGCAATTCTTATAAAAATGATGAGGCACAAGTGAAGCCACATATTGCACCGGAGCCAACTCGCATGATGCCAAGATTCATAGATCCCTCATTTATCATCATCACTATCTTCATCCAATAGTTCTCCATGCTTGGAGGTCTTTCCGGGAACACCCCACCGTCGGTTTTCGTTGCTTGATTGTTTTCCATCAGTTGGTGGCTTCATGCCTACACTTTTTCTTCCCTTCATAATCAAAAGGTAAAATCTTAGTTTAGAAATTAATAAAGAATACTAAGCAACAAGAAGAAATCCACGTTGACCTCAAGTGACAAATACCTCAGAAATTTCTTGATGATCCTCCAAATGATTCTCTGTGTTTTCAGTCATCGAAGAAAGATGCTTTTTAGCCAGACTAAATAATTGAAACCCCTGTATATCTCCATTTCTAATACTTGCTTCTAGCTGCAAAAGTAATCATTACACGAATCAAATTTATAAATCTAAGACTGTTGAGGACTGTTGACATCTCCCTGAAAGCACCACGAACCATGGATATCTTTAGTTGCTTCATTTTATTCTAAAGGTACATTTTCCATATTATTATCGAATAACATTTGAAAATGGATCAGTTTCATATTTTGAATCTCAGAATGCATTGTATGGAAGTCTTTAACAACATGTTTTACTACTCAGTCAGGCAAATAAGGTGGAAGTTAAAAAACATGTACCTGAACATGAACAATGCAGAAAATAATGCTAGCAATAGGCAGCCAACTCTCCTCGGGTGACAACGATAAATTTGACCTATTGAACCAAATAAAAATAACATAGTCAAGAACATGAGAACAATGAAATGACATACATGCATCACTATATATATTTATCTAGTTATATCTCGAGCTCCAAAATATCTTCCCCATTCTCTTTAGCTTAAACGTAAGGAAAGCAATGTATGTTTTGAACTAAGACTTCAAAGGAAAAATTTCCATATGTATGGAGTTAACTACTCCAGCACAAGAGGGAAATGCTTTGCAAGCCAAATTAAAGTTAGGCTAAGAGATGCAGGAAGGTGGCAAGTTTATTAACCACTCCGAATCCAATTACAAAATGGGCACTTCTCCGAAAAAGTTATATTAGTAAAGAAAGAAATTGTAAATAAGACACAAGATATCGACAACCCAATTTGTGATTTCATTAGAAATTGTAAGGGGATGAAACAGTTGAGTCAAAGTTTAGACAAGAATCTATCAAATTAAGCAAACAAATAACTTAATGTTATTTTCAAAACCAATTCGCATTTACACACAAAAAAGAAAAAAAAAAAAAAAAGTAGAACACCATTATACCTCAGATAAGGAATCAAGTAAACAAGAGAATACACAGCATAGCGCCTTTTCCCGGTATCAAGCCAAGCAAAAACCCAACTCTATATATAAAAATAATAATAATTATTATTATTATTAGCAATAATAAAAATATTTTAAATTGAGAAAAAAAAAATTGAGAGAGAGAACTGACGAGCCAATTGAAGTAAGGGATAAAACTGATGATGCCCATGGCAGCAAATCTGGTATCGGTAGAATCAAGAGCAGTACCGGCAGCATCCTCTTCCTGAATAGGAGGGGCAAGTACAAGCGAACTTAACATACAAGTCCCAATTGCAATAACAAACGGAGCATCTGTAGAGAACTCTGCTCTGCATATTCCACTCTTCAGCTTCTGCTTCTTCTTCTGCAACTGCGACAAACAGAAGTAAGTAAATAAATGACAGAGACACTTAAATAAAGAAAAAAAAATATATTTTCAATTGTAACCTGGGTTCCTCTGTTAGTGAAATAAAAGGGTCTAACATTGAATGGTTTGTTTAAAGAGGGTAGAGGTGAAGTGGAAGGTGACGAAGAGAATGGGATGAGAGTTAACGAGATCATGGCGTCCGAACACCTTTCACATCAGGGTTTATTTCAGAATTTAGATGCATTTATTGTTTTCTCTCGGGTCTCTCACGTTTCGGGATGCGTGATAAAACGTCGACGTTGAATAGTTGTATTGTTTGTAGCGTTTCTTAATCGTACTAGGAAAGAATGGAACTGGATTTGGATTTGGATTTCTTGTTTTAAAATGACAGTCTTGGACACTATCCGATTCCGTTTAATTACGATTAGGTTAGACTTTCAGCAGAATACCATCTAGTACTTGACCGGTTACCAGGCTTCTCGTTCATTTAGAAAACAAAAAATTAAACTGTACATTTTAGTTGTTATTCTAACTTAATTTTTATATATTCATCCATTTTAATTTAATATTTTAACTTAACCTTTTTTGTTATGATTAATAGTTGCTCAACTAATATAAAAATTGAAAAAAAAAATTAACTTGTACATTTTACCATGATATTTTAAATTAAAAATTTAAGTTCTAATAAACTACCCTTGAATTTGTATTATTTGTATTTTATTTACCACGGATCCAACTCAACCTCTTTCCCCTCCATCATAATAATAACAACAAAGTTTATGTTTGTTAATACTAATAAAATATCAATGTATTGATAGACTCTCTAAAGGTAATCCGGACAAAACTGCAGCAGGAGGATTGATTCGTAATGCTAATGGCCTCTGGATCCCTAGTTATGGCTTCAGGATAAGTTGGTGGAATGCTATCTTAGATGAGTGTTGGGGTTTGTTCTTCGGATTGCACTTAGCGTGCGAGTTGGGATTTCGCAAAGGAATAGTTGAAGTTGATTCTACAAAAGCTTTGCAGATCATTCAAACCTCTAAAGAGACTCATCCTTGTATAGCCAACATTAGCAGTAAGTGTTATCCGTAAGTGTAGGGAGATGCTATGTAAGAACTGAAAGACTAAAATGCAACAAAAATTTCGTGAACGCAATAAAGCGATCAATGCGAAGGCCAACTAAGCTACATATCAACTATCGAGATACCGCAAACTTGAAAATCCCTCTACTAGTCTTAATAGAATTTTATGTGCTGATTATGTTGGTACTGCTTGACCTAGAGGTTCAAGTTAGTTGTTTTTGCAGGCTTTAGTGCCCTCCTTCTCATAAATAAAAAATAAAAAGATCAGTGTATCATATTTGCTTAATATATCATCACTCCGTTTTAACAGCTTAAGCTATTAAATACGTTTCCTTAAATCATGTAAACTTAACTCGTCCACAAGATTGTAAAAGCAGCAACATCCTGTAGCCAAATCAGACTATAATTATCCGATGGTAGTTTGTTGAAAATATAAAATAATTGCCTAATTCTAACACACTTTTTCTATCATTTTCATAACACAAACCTAAAGAATTCACAATTTAAAAAACAAGAGATTATTTTTATTCTAGCCTATACACGCTTATGTGATATTGTTCTCCATTGATAAAATTGCACGTCCAAATGAACAATACAAATTTGACATCCATTCGGGCATAAACAAAGGTTTGCAACTATCTTCTTCCTCATTTGCCCAAAAGGAAAATCACTTCCCGGGTTTACAACTTTTCACACAGAATAGGGAGGAATCTGGATCTCCTTCCCTTCCTGATTGAAATTAAATAAATGGAAAGAAAAGACTTCCAGGCATATCCATGTTTATGCTTATTTATCATCGACGTGGCGACGACCTTCAAGCAAAATGTCTGTGACATTGTTGCAGACGATATCCAAAGCAAAAAATCTGATCTTTACTATCGTCCACGGTCATCAATGACCGAAAAGCTCCCCCATGAAGAAGATAAAGAATATCAGAACATACTTATCTGCACAATTTACAGTTATTGCCTGAATGTACAGGGTGGTGATTTTACTTTACAGTAATTTCGTCATCTAGGTTTTCAGGTGACCCGTTCCCTTCCATCTCCATTTTCTTCTTGAACAGATAGGGCATTCATCTGCTGTTGCAACTGCCAATAACAATCAAACCTTCAATGGTAGGATACAACATTTACTAATAATCAACCGTTCAAAGGTTTTTATTTCTAGGTCTTTCTAGGATTTGCCTCTTTCACTCTCCCTAACAAATGAAAATGAATTATCATCTATCTTAAACAAAGACAGGAAGCAACTACAGAGCAAACATCAGACCACATTAAAGTAAAAAACATTGCATTTGAAAATCAATGTTATAAAAAATCATGGGAAGTTTTTGCTCAAACAAGGACCCAGCACAATTAAATATAAAGCTTAATAAAAAGGAACTCACTTGCATGTATCTTGATTTTTCAGCAGTCAGCTCATCTGTTAAATTGATCATCCTGCAAAATGTGTCATAGAAAAAGAAAGTGCCAGGGCATCAGATTAACTTCCATACGAGGAAAAAGAAATGTTCACAGCATTAATTCAGATTGGCAATGACCAACCTCGCTTGTAGCTCTGAGATCTTGGTAAGCAGTAAACGCTCTCTCTCAGAGACAGCTGTTTCAATCTGCAGAATGAGCAGATCATTTTAAAGGAAGGAAAAGATCTATTAATAGTCTTTTTTTTTTTATTTTAAATGCT
Source organism: Boswellia sacra (assembly GCA_013180625.2). Taxonomy (NCBI): domain Eukaryota; kingdom Viridiplantae; phylum Streptophyta; class Magnoliopsida; order Sapindales; family Burseraceae; genus Boswellia; species Boswellia sacra. Next base: position 530,395 of record SNVD02006955.1, on the reverse strand, counting down.
TGGGCACTGGGACTAAGTGACTTTTACCAATGGCCCAACCCCTTGAGGTTTGCATTTGCATCTAAGATATAACAGGTAAGCATCATGTAAAAGATCCATCCACTATAGGGACAAAACTCAGAATGGAGAAGATGCCAAAATACAATATAGATAAAATGTACTTACACTTCCATTGTTCTCTGAACCACGAGGAAGCGGAGGCAACTTTCCATTTTGACTAGCTGAACCAAGAAAAGAGTAATATTTAATACCATATTTCCTAGTATAGTCATATCAAGTATCACAGAAAGATAAAATCTTTACTCACCATCTACAGCCTCAGGTGGCTGCAAGCTGTTCAATAAATTCATAATAAGATCCTGGCATTAAAGAAAATTTCCAATTTCATTAACTTCAGATTTTGGTGCCTAAAGGCAACAAAACTTGGACAAAAACAAACGCATTAACAGTGCAACAACAGTTTAGTCATTGTTCCTTCACCTGTTGGATCGATGTCTGCTGAAAAAGATTCTGAAGATGAGGCATGAGAATTGATGCAGGCACTGGCACATTACTGTTGCCAAACTCCTTGGGGGATTGACTCGTTGGCTGAAAGTAAGAAAATAGCGAGTAATTAATTGAAGGTCAAATAAAAACCTTAACTATTACAGTGCCATTATAATGGCTTAAGCTATCCATTCTTCAACTTGATTGATTAATATACAAAAATAACCATATGACGAGATATACCCACAGTTAACGGCTATGTATTATCTTGATTCTTTATCTGACTTAAAACTTACAACTGCCAGGCATCAACTCTTAAAATAATGGTCGTGCACACATATATGTACCAAACAAAGAGACACACATAGAGTGACAGTTATTACCATTGGTCCTAAAAACATAAAAATAAACAATAGTGTCATTCAACAAATTCTAATAGCTCTCTTATAAGTTGTGCAAAGAAAATGTAGTTAATAAGCTGTATAATAGAAGTAATAAAAAGGAACCACAAACAGAGTGAGAAGCAGTGCACAGACCAATTGCTTAGATTCAATCATCCAATCACCAACACTAGCAGATTTCCGCAGAGGCGATCCCTGAACATCAAGCAAGAGGTAGACAATCAACATCTTTGCTCAAATGTTAAAGAAAAATTGGCCACCAAGGTTACATCAATTAAAAATAAAAAATAAAAATAGAGAGGGAAAGAAGGATTTCCCACCCACCTGTGACCGACGTGGAACTGAACCTAATGGAATATCCTGATGAGCATTGCTTGGTTAGTCACGGTCACATAATAAAACTATCGTGACATAAGAATAAAACCTCACCTTTACAAGATCTAAATTTTCAGATGTTACTGAGAATCGGCCTTTAATTTGCACCAAATTAGCCTTTGACTTATCATCCATAGAATCTCTAAACCCTATTGGACACAAAAATTAATAGAATTCTGATGAGGATAAACAATACAGCAGCATTGACAGGAATGATGAAATGTGAAAAGCAAAAAATAAAAAGTAAATTTTTCTAATGAATTGTGCTCACCTCCTGAAGATTTTATGGGAGCCGATAAGCTGTTTGCTGAAGCTCGGTTTGGAAGCATCAAAGGACCACTAAAACTTGGCGCTCTTCGAACATCACGATTAGCTTTCTCATTCAGTGGTTGAATTTCATTCTCAGACCTAATAATTGAAAAACTATATGCTCAATCATTTAGAATGTAAAAGCAGACAGCATACAGAGAGACATGCAATATTCCTTCCTTATGTTATGAATTACAAAGAAAGTTCCAATTTGAAGTTTGAACATTTAATGTTTAAATTACATACACCATCAGAAATTGCTTTAGGCTTGGAAGGAATACTATAAACCACTACTTCCATTTTTCTCCCCGATTTCCCACTATGGGGCAAAATAATTGGTCTTGATAAAAAATAAACACTACTTCACCTTTGTGTAATGAACATTATCGTCCTCTCAAAGAGACATATGATAAGGATAGCGACTGTATCAGTTAAACTAAACAATGACCTATGACAAACCTTTCACGCCCCCTATCTGATGCTGAAGGAATAAGCCCAGCACCAGGATTGAGAGGCCCACTCTGAGTTTGACGACTTTTTACTGTTTTTGCCTTGGTGAGCATCGAGTCTTTTTCTGAGGTTGATGCCAATGTCTCAGTGGTGGATCCATTCTTCTTCAATACAGTTTCCTCTTGATTTCTTGACTCTACTGAATCACCTTCCACAGTCTTGCCCTTTTTATTTAAGCATTCACACGGTTGTAATTGATCATTCTGTCCCCTGTATTCAGCCTGACATAATTCAATATTAGAATTTAATTTTCGAAAACTAAAATGGAATTCTTTTGCAGCCTGTCAATAGTAAACAAGAATATATAAGCTTATCCAAAATAATGGAAAATAAAAACAGAATATGTCTTAAGACCTTATAACTGGCACACGATTTCACGCTATCATCTTCTTCCCTGGTCTCTGGCATATCATCATCATCCCGCACCTAAAAATTGTAATAATTAGATATGAAATGACTAATTGATATAACCAGACAGCAAAATATTTTCCAAAAATATTTTGATATGAAATCTCTTGAAAGAGGTCAATACTAAACCAACTTACTAGTGATGCTTGAGCTTTCAAATCCTCAATATCGAAGTTCCAGGCACTAACTCCTCTTTGGTACTCACTCTGGGGACAAAAAGTGAAGAATTACATTAAAGTGGAAAAGCATACATGCTTCTCTCTATCCGCACAGACATAATTGCAAGTTGTGTTCCAGAGAGATTGAGTACTGAGAACAAGCTGGACAAAGAATGTCATAAACAAATAACACGATCTACTCTGCTTGCACTTACCATCGAAAAACCCTAAACTCAGGTGCAAAAAGTCCCCTTACATCCAAATTATTGTTACCCTTATAAATTAAGTTGGTGTATGTTTAAAGAAAATCTACTAATATCAGAAAATGATCTCTCAAGATCATATATTATGATGGATGTCATTTTCTCATTCAATCTTGAATAAGAGGAGCACAAAACATAACGTTATTTGTGCATGGCAATCAAAGATAAGAGATAACCGAAATCTCTGCATCTTTCCTTTGGTTTGTCGTAAATATATGGAAGAAGAGACCATAGACATAAGTAAGAAAACAGGCACACAGGAATTCTAGAAGCCTCAAAATGGTAACTGCCAATCAAGACAAACTTAACAAAACCAACACTTAGGAGCTTCATGATCTGCCAACTGGAACACTTAAACATGAATTTACTCGAGAAAGGTATCTAGGAATCATAAACAGCATAATGCAAAAATAACACAAATGAGACTTTTGGTCAATTAAAGGGACGCCTATTTTAAATGGGACATTTGTCATTCTTAATGTCGTTTCAAACCTGTGATATAGCTTCCTGTTCTGCGGAAGGCATTTTCTTTAGAGCTAGTTGTGCGGCATCTTTAAGCTGTAATACCATAGAACATCCATTTAAAAAAAAAAAAAAAAAAAAATCAAAGACAAATGAATGCTAGAAGCCCATCATGATCAAAGTTGTATGATAGCCAACCTGAAGTGCTTTCACACGATTCCAAAGTGGTGGCAAATCGGCAAATAATTTCTTCACTGAAAGCTCTGGAGGCTTTGCATGCTTGAAAAAAGAGTGTTTTAAAAGCTTCTCTGCAGTTGGTCTTTTTGCTTGATCTTTCACCAGGCACATAGCAACCATTTCTTTAAAAGACTGATAACAACTGGAAATCCTCCAATTAGAAAATTAAACAAGAGAAATACGTGCAAGACAGAAATCACACTTTGCATCAATGGACCAACTTACCAAATGAAGGCATGAACCTAATTCGATGCTATGTACAGCATAAAAAAACACAGGTGAATGATGTTTATGTTCGTTATCCAGCCAGAAAGAAAACCAGTACCTTGGAGAACTTTTTATCACGATCATAATCAAGTCCAGGAGGAGCATTCTGAATGGTCATCAGGAGAACCTATTACAAGTAAGAAAAATACATCTGTCAGTATTTCAGTGGAAGTAAATTCTCACTGAAGCAATCCCACGCTCAAGTCTTATCTCTGTACATTCCATATTTTTCTTTTCAATACCTTCATTGGAGGGTACTTCGAGAAAGGTGCATGACCATGGGCCAACTCTAATGCTGTTATACCAAATGACCAAATATCAGCCCTGCACAAGAACCACACATACAACTCAGTAATAACCTACTCTTTTATTATTATTATTGATGTTGTTGTTATTAATGTGACAATACATTTCATTTTCTTTCCGGATAAACAAACTTAATTTCACCAAGCATGTAAGAAATTCAACAACTACGGTGTTCTTCTACTGATAAAAATGGGCAGATAGAGAGTTTTTTAAATCCCACATATTAGCTCAAACAGCTTAAGAGCTATATTTTGAAGTTTACATATAAACATCCACATAAACACATACACCCCGAATGCTAGCGAATCAGCTTAAGAATTTTTGTTCTTTTTAACTTAGACACATATATCCACTAGAATGTTTATAGATGTGTCTACACGACTTTGGCATGTTCCATGGCACATGCTAGCAGCCTGCCTCCCATGCCAATTACCGTCAACAACTTGATCATACCCATTATCAATGCAACCCATTCTCGGCATACCAGCCAATAACCTTACTGTATCAAAATCACAATGTAACTAATTGGTTACAGTGCTATAGTGCAAAAAATGGTTGTGTCATTACACCCAAAAAAAAAAAAAAATAGCAAACTGTAAGTCAGAAAACAAAACTAAAAGATTTAACCCCACAGCCAAAGACAAACTGCCAGTTCAAACCGAAAAACACTAACCATCCTAGCCCCAATAAGGTATGAACATCCAAAGGCAAAGAACATACACTCATATGAACCAAATTTGCTTTTTGAAAAACAGTAAGCAAAGTGAGATTCAGCTATCAAATTGAAAACATGTCTACACAAAATTCCAAGTTCTTGACTTTGCTTAAATTATTGACATGAGATATAACTCACTTGGAATTATATCCACTTCCTGGCTGCAAGACCTCGGGTGCCATCCTGCAAAGTAAAAGAATAAACAGAATAAACAACAATTTAGTATGACATACAGCAATAGTCTGTAAAATAATAACTTGGTCATCTAACATATATCTTACCAGCATGGAGTCCCTACAAAAGTATTTCTCGAACGTTGTCTATCACCTGTATCAAACATGCAAGCTGAAACACCAAAATCAGCAAGCTTTACCACCCCACTAGTGTCAAGTAGTATGTTTCCAGCCTGTACAGACAATTAAATCAAGCAAAGCTTGAGAGACTTTCACAACATTAGAATTTAAAATAGTGGCAATCAAATAAACCCATTCCAGTGTTCAGCTTAGAAGACCTTAACATCGCGATGAATGTGTCCTTGCCGATGAAGGTAATCCAAAGCCTTGAGAGTTTCTTTCAGAATAGAGCCAATTGCCTGCTCTTCAAATCCATCCTGGTATGCTATCTTCATAAGATGCAGACAGGAACCCTCAGCCATGAATGGCATGACCACCCAAAGGTTACGATCAACGACAAATGAACAATACGCCCTAATGACATTTGGATGATCAATCAAACTCATTGTTTGAGCTTCCCGGCGTATGTCATCCTGCAAAGAACATAAACCATCAAGTAAACCAATAACAAGAACCATGGGAAAGGAAGCATAAATTAGGTTTATATAGATAAGACCAATATGCTCTCCACATACTGCTTCACCTAAGATCTTATTTTATTACATTGCACCCATACGGTCGGCACATCATGAAATTCTCCTTTTTTTCCAAAAACATACCCTCATACTAAAACTTGAGTAACTAATCAACTACATCTCTAGTCAGTGAGTGTCCATTTAATTGTACTGTCGTAAAGGGTTAAGCAATAGTCCATCCATAGTTTTGAGATTCATGCAGCTCATACTCATAGATACTTCAAAATCAGCTTCCAAAGCTAGACTATTACCATTTTTACAAAACATACGTAGAACAACTCAATCCATTTAGCAACAAAACCTCCACCTCTTTCATTTCATTGAGATAAACACTGAAACAAGAATCTGAACTCCACAAAACTCACAGCACCAACAAATCTACATCGTTAAAAAACGAAGCAACAACTCTAATCTCAAACTAGTCCACTTCAATCTATCAATCAAGGTAAGCAAACCTCGTCAACCGTTACTCTGACTACATCAACCTCACAGTAATTAAATCATCCAAACACCGAAATCGAATCGAATAATATTAATACAATAAATTAAATTAAAGATTACAAAAACAGCAAAGCAACTAACCAAATTACTGTTACAGCGATCGAGATCCAAGCACTTAACAGCAACAACTTCATTTAACGGCAAATAGATCGCTCTATAGACGGTTGCACTGGCTCCGTAACCGACTTCTTCAAGAAGTTTGTAGTCAGCAGCATTCGCCGAGTAGGTTCTCTGCTGGCTCTGATTCTGATTGCCTCCCAATCCCATCCTCCCCATAACCTAAGAAAATTACAAAAATACCAGCCGAAATCGCTTGGAAGAGTTTAGAAGGTGTTGATTTGTTTACAAGACTAAGAGGATGCGTTGCTTTGGTTTGTTGACCCGTTGACCGCCATATTAAGGGAACAACATTTTGAGAGGAATGGACTCCCGTCTTGCTTGTTTTGTTTTGTTTGGGGGATCATGGGGAGAGACGGTGCTGACGTGGCGAGATGTTGTTTGGTGATTCGGATGGTAACACGTGGATAGTAAAAGCAAAGTATCATCTCCTATCCTACGTCTGGGAGTGGGTCCCATGCGGTTCTCTTACTCTCGTTACTCGAATCAAATCTTTTCCACTCCGTTTTATTATGACTAAGTAATATTTGCATAATCGATTTCGTACATCAATAATCATCGACAAAATATTATTATATAAGTAAAAATTAATAATATAACATGGATTTTAATTGGATCAAATTATAATATATTAAAAAATAATATTAATCTCAAATTATATTTAAAATATTATGACGTGTATTTAATTAATAATTGATAAATAGATAATTTGATTATATAATGAATACTGTGATTTTTTATATAGATAATTATAAATATATAATTAATTTAAATAATCAAGTCCTTATAACAAAATGAGTGAATAGATAGATCTCATTTTATTTATTAAAATTTTTTATTTTTTATTTTTTATTTTTATCTACTTAATAAATTTGTTCAATGTTAAGTTATTTGTGTTAGTGTATAGCTAAAACGACTCATTTTAAATAATATCATAAAGATTTTAATACAAAATTTTGAGATAAATTTTGAAATATATATCACTACTCTACATCAAATTACATATAATTATTATAAAATTGATTATAATATATATTATTTGTCTTTTAACCCCACCAAAATACGTTATTATTACTTCATTGTAAGATTTATAAATGTGCATTTATTTTTGTAATTTACGTTTTTGTTTTCAAATTTTTATGAGAGTATGTAATTGATTCTGTTTTTTATTTTAAAAATAATATATAATTAATATCGATTCAAATTATATCAGTAAATATGCATTTTCATAAAGTAGTTTTCTTTTTTAAAAACAAAAATAAATTAAAGCTTAAATTTTTCATGCAATTTATTCCGTTCAAAATTATAAAATTTAGAGTAGTAACAATCAAATTTTGTATCTAATGTATTATATGAAACCTTCGTTTACATTGTTTACATTTTTGTCCCTTTCGATCGAAGCATAATCTTTTCAGGATTCGACGGAATAATATCATACTTAAATTGATATTTTTGTTTCTTAATATTTTCGGTATCTCCAGATTTTGGAAATTCATTTTTAAATTACTGAAATAGCATGAATGATTAAAGAAATATGGCAATTTGTCATTTATTAACATTTAAGAAGTAAATCATTAAAGATTCAAATATATATATCAAACATTAATAGTAACAATAATGTGAGTCAAACTTTACAAACTAATTATGCCATAAAATGGTTGGAGTACTGAATATAAAAATCAAATTATTTAATAAAATTTTACGATACGTAAATAAATTAATAATGTCGCATCGGTTTATATGAATTAATGAGTATATCAAGTTTGTAAAAGTAATACTATTTTTAATAATAATTAATTACAAGATAATTAGTATCTTTTTAATGGCGATGGTCCAATGTTTATAATAAATTAGGATTAACATTACTTGTCTTGAAATATTATGTCAAATCTCATCTAAAATAACATGCTAAGTAATGTAATGTGGGATATTGCCACATTAGTTACTTATTGAATAATGTTACTCTTAAAACTTATAATAACATTTTATAATAATAAATGTTAAAAATCAATGATAGTATTTAAGATTGATAATACTGGAGTTATTATATAATATTATTATATAAGTTTGTATGTGTAAGTTTATAAGTCGAGGAATTTTTTACCGATACTCGCATGCCTCGCTATTAGGCTATTAGGTCTATATGTAAAAAAGCTATGTGATAATTGGAGATAATACATCGTTAAATTGAAATGAAATTCTTAGGATAATGATCCAAGAAAGTAGTATTATTGATAAATTATACAGATTAATTGTGGAACAAGTAAGGCAATGTGAGTGGGTAAATAAATCAAAGTACACAAAAACTCTTGGTCATGAAATGGATTACTCATAGATTCGAAACCACTTTTATGTATTAAAAACAAGAAAAATAAATAACAAGTTAGTACCATCAAGATCCAAGATTAAGCCTGTATGTCACTACAATTTACATTTTTCTCAACAAATCAAAATGATTAATTATCTTAATAAAGAAGTCGTGGCAAGGCAAAGGCTCTTGAGAAAATGGTTTTGCTTCTCAGCGTCTTAGAGGAAGCTTTGGATACCAAGTATCCAAACCCTAACCCCAAACACACCACCCATATTCCAACATCGACGGCCCATGCTACTCCTTCTGTATTGATATAATCTTCACCGTCGGATTTACTTACTTCCTCCCCACACGAACAACAACAGCCCTCGGATTCAAACCCCTCGTCAAATTCAATTACATCCATCTCACTCTCTTCTGGTATCTCCTCCAACTCCGTCACACCACCACTACACCTCCCTCTCTTCTTCACCACCATCTCCACTCTCTCGATCATCGCCACGTGTCCTTCTACCCCCACACAGATTTCAGCTACTGCGACTTCATGATGATCCACTGCAACGATCTCCCTCTCCACCACGCTTCTGCACTCCAGTTTCCACTCTTCCTCTGCGTCCTTTCTGAAGGTTCCCTTCACCACCTTCTCTTCCCCAAGGTAGACCTCGAAGGTGACACCTTCACTCGCCACGACCCCTTCTCTGCTGCCGTAGATGCCCTCTCCTTTGCTCGTTCCTGCGGAAATGACGCGGTGGAGAGTGACGAACGCCGGCGAATGGGGTCGGACGCTTTTCCCTGATATTTCAAGAGGAGTCTCGTTGATGCGTGGGAGGTAGACGAGGGTTAGAGATTCAGGGAGCTGCTTCTGCTTATCAGCCAAATTGGAGAACCTGACGAAGAAAGATTTGATTTTTAGACGATGCTGATTGTGGTAGTAAAAACGCTGAAAATCGGTGGACCTGCACATCGTGCTTGCTTGACAGTTGATATGAAATGAAGATGAGAATGAACGGCGGCTCGCTTATAAGCCGTTGTTTGAATCTATCCAGCAGAAGAACACGACCACCAACGGTTTTGCTAGAATTCGAGGGGTGGCAAGCACACGGTATCGCTTTGTATATTCTGCTGACGTGTCATAAACGACAAAACAATTGTCTCGATTCAAATGACAAAACGGTTTGGTCTCCTCTCGTTTTGCCGCGTGAGATGAAAGGAGGCTTCCTTGAGGTTGCTATTGATCTCAGTCGTTGTTTCCTAGGTGGGTTTAACTGATGGACCTGCGTAGTGGACTCTTGGTTTGGTTAGTTGTAGTTGCAAGGTGCATGAACATGCATTATTTCGTGCTCAAGCAATGCCTGGAACTTTCGGCAACTTGATAATGAGCCCAGCCCAGTTCCCTTTCAACAACTATGGTTGGGCCCATGAATGAGCTCGTTTATTGACAGTTGTCACAAGACTTTTTACCGCTGTTCCATCCAAACCTTAACTAACCCGAGACAAGCTATATCAACTGAACGCAAATATTAAGGATGTAACAGCAGTCCCTTCGTAAGGCTTGTTTATGAGTACAGATCTGTAATTTTATGTTGCATAATTTGCATTTGGAGGCGGCAGTGCGCATACTCGGATGGAATTATTTGGAGAAGAACTGTTTATTAAACTCTAATTTGGTTTGATGGTGGAAAGCATAAGGATACAATTGAGTAATCAACAATCAAGAAGATCGTGCTTGTGATATTTTCTTTAGAATAGTATAGTAGTGCTTTATGTACGTGTAGTACCTAACCCTATCCTATGTCTTCGAATGTTAACTTCTTTGCAATCGTCTAGCACAAAAAATAAAATGATAGAAACGTTTTTTTTTTTTTTTTGGCTATAGCCGGATATATGATAGTGTCTATTCTCATCTCCTAGCTTTTTTCTTGTATGTTACATGGATGGTTGTGGACTGTAGTGGATGAGGATCCTCAAAGTCAAGAGGAGGAGCACCATAAATAGCTGCCGCAGAAATTTCTTAAATGCCCACCTAAACTCATTCTTGCAACTTGTTCGTGTAAATTTCGGTTGAAGCAACAACTGATGAGGACACATATACAAAACAAGTGCATGTTACTATCAGTTAAAATTATTGGAGATAGATAACTTTTTTGAAAGATCCCAAATTTCAATCCATAACCACTCCTTTCAAATTATTATCTTTCTACTAATTATGAAGAGGCCTGTCCCATGTGCATGTTTGCAGCTCCATTGGCTCATGGCTAATCCAAATGCTCATGGCATGGCATGTCTGCCTCTAGAAGATTTCGGTTGTGATATTATCCTCAGAATAGAAGTGGGCCGTATCCGATCCACCATTGCCAACAACTTTTGTTACACATTTTCTTCTTTGCAATTGTTAGGCACAAGCACAACTTGTAGAAAGTGATATTTAGCGGCGAAGGAGAAAACACTTTTCGAAATTTTCCACTATGAAATGATATGTCTGCTTTCATCTTCTCTTTAAATTTCCTTCACCTCTGCATAACCTAAAAAGGACACATGTTGGGTTTCGGTGGAACTTTGGAAGATCTTCAAAGTGAAAAGCACAGGCCACTCTTTGCCCATCATGAATTGTTTGTTCTTTTGGTACCTCTCAACTCTTTATCAAAGCAAAGTTAGAACTTCAAAACTTAAGCAGATTTGGCCAAAAAATCAGCACCTTTTAAATTTACCACTTTTCTAAAAGTATAATAGGTATGATATCATATTAACTTTGATGTATTTTAAAAGGTTAAGTTTATCGATATTGACTTAACATTAATTCTCTAATAATATCTACCACTACTACTCACCTTGTTTGACAAACGTATCACGACAACATCTCGTTTGACAAACCTATCACGACAAGAGGCATCTCTCCTAGTTATTTTATCTCACTATTTTTGTTCGTATTAAAAACATTCTCTCTAATGATAGAATATACAATGCATCAGCCTGTCTGTTTCAAGTGAAGAGAAGTATAATTTCTTCAGTTTTATTTTACTAAAATCCAGGAATAGGTAACGTCTCAATAGTTTGCAATCGTTGAAAACAAGTGAATGCCATCTGTTAAATTATTGAAAACTAGAAACTTGCGGTTCGGATGGAATTGAGAATTCAATGAATACATTGCGTTTGTGACTTAGAGGGAACCTCTGCTCTTGCTATTGGTAATGTATTATCTCAAGGGGTTACATCAATGCAGAATTCCACATCCAGAATCAAGCGGCGGCTGCGCTTGATTGGCTTGCAACCATTCCTTTTCAAAGAAAGGAATCAAGGAATCCGGCCAGCCGCTTTCATGACTCATGATAAGCACAAGCACAGCAGTTGTGTTGTGTGTTTCTCTTGCCTTTTCTTTTCGATTCTTCTAATACGTTTCATTGTCCTGATTAGGCAAATCAAATGTTTCTATATATCTATGATTTGTTGTTAATCACGAGATAAAGATAAAATATGCATATGCATATGCAATAGTGATGTTCTATATTAACTGCCGTATAGGACTCAAATGTAAAAGTTAGCGTACGCATAAACAAGCTTTGAATTGAGATGATGAGACTTGAACACGGGTTTCCTACACAACAATTTTTTCATCCTTAAATATATTCGTAATCTGAACCACTCGTTGCTTATGACTTTTGTCGTTCACAGTACCTGAATATGCGTGGCTTGTGAATGTGCTTCACAAATTACATGGCATCTTTTTGCTTCCATCGATTTGACAACACTTACACCATGCTGTTTGTTAATAGTGAAGATGATCTTTATATCTTAAGCATATCAGCTCTGAATTGCAAGCAAATGGCCCAGGAAGACAAAAAGGATTTTTTTTATGCTGCCCAGTTAGTGCAAACAGATTATTGGAGAGAATGGAGGTGAAAGGTAAAATGGGATTATGGCGTATTTGAAAGTGAAAGTAAAAGCAAATTAAGCATCATGGAAAGCGATCAGATTATCATCAGTAACAGTAAAGGTGAATTTTGTTGTGTTTTGATCAACAGCAGTAACGAGTTAAATAATTGGGTAAACAATCCTTTTCTCATTAAAGAGTTGAATAATTCACACACCAATAGAAAAGGAATATAAATATGTTAAAGTATGAAGAAAGAAAATTCAATGTCCTCATTTGTCAAACTGAAAGCTTGACCGCTCGAGAAGTTTCTGCTCTTGGCAGAATGAGTACAAAATGCCAGCCAAGCCAGAACTTAAATAGCAGGGACCAGTCTGTTTCACAACGATTGAGAGGTAATAGGATGGGACCAAGGGCATATACTGAGTGATTTAAATTGAGAGATTCTAAGGTTTTAAAGCAAATATTAGTGGCTTACTAAAGCCAGCATAAATTAAAAAGTGAATATTTTAGGCAGTAATCTTATGGCGCAGTAATCAACATTTATGTCATCTGCTATCATTTTCTACTCGATGCATGACTGACCCACTTAACCACAGCTTGGTATTCTGAAATGGTTGGATTTAAGCCACTTGAAGAATCTGGCCAACGAAAATATAGCAAGCCCACTTGAAGAAAATTGAAAAGGAAACAGACAACACTATCATAACCACCTCAATGGAGGAGAAATAAAGAGGGAGAGGTCAATGATAAGGTCCTCTAGTTAGGCCAATGATGTTGAAGTAGGCTTTTATAGTTATGATTGTATAAATTTTGTAGTCCAGTACCATACTCCCATATGGCCATATGTGTCCACCATTTATGAATCCCAAAGCTCTTCCCCTTCTTTAATTTGATGGAGAAACACTAATTTATTACCACTACACAGTCTAAACTCAAGTTTGTCAGGTCATTTATGAGTTATAATATTGATACGGACAAATATTGAGCAGTGAGATATTTACACTGTTAGGTGTGGTTTTCAGTCAGGTATTATAAATAACGTATTCTGGGAATCCGGGTGGAGAGTGATTGGATTGTTCAAGAAAGAAGAGTTCAAATCATCAATAAGGTGTGAATTTTGATGATAAAACACTTATGCTTCTTCTGGGGTGTTTGGATTTTGATAAATGTGCTGAAAAGAAGACAGATAACTGTGTAGTGTAATTGTCAAGTCCATTGAAGTTGGAAGATCAGAAGCAGCAGAGGAAGAAGTATAACATGAATCAAGGTGAGGCCATGAGCCGATATATACATACATATATATGCATGGATATATTCTATTTTACCAAAAATGATTCTAATATTGCATACTTCACGTGGAGTTCATTCTTTTTTCTTCATACTACTGAAATTTACTAGGCTTTGTTGGGTTCATTTTTTTAACTTAAAAAAAATAATATTATACATGTTGCAGATAAACTTCAAAGGGCGAGTATGGAAGAAGAGAACGCAAAGAAAGAAATTGAGAGAGTGGACCCCCCCGAAGATACGCAGCAGGAAACTGAAGGGCCAAAGAGAATTCAACCATGGACAAAACAAATCTCAATACGAGGACTGATAGCAAGCATTTTGATTGGAGTGGTCTACAGTGTGATAGCCATGAAGCTGAACCTCACAACAGGCTTGGTTCCTAATCTCAACGTCTCTGCTGCGCTTCTTGCTTTTGTGTTCATTCGGACATGGACTAAAGTGCTTCACAAGGCTGGCTATGTAGCCAAACCCTTTAGCCGGCAAGAGAATACTATGATACAAACCTGTGCAGTGGCATGTTACAGCATTTCTGTTGGAGGTCTGAGGTTATTTAATTATTCATGCTTTCACCTTTTTTTTTCAGAAATTCTATTTAATATATATTTGTTGATATTACTTTTGGTGTTTTGTGCTGAAGGTGGGTTTGCTTCTTATCTTTTGGGATTAAACAAGAAGACATATGAGTTATCAGGTGTGAACACCCAAGGGAACTCTCCAACTGCTGTCAAGGAACCTGGAATGGGTTGGATGACTGGCTACCTTTTTATTGTTTGCTTTGTTGGACTTTTTGTCCTAATCCCTCTCAGGAAGGTATATAAACACACACACACACACGCACGCACGCACATATACATATCTACTTCCCTTGAAATGTGACATAGTGCTGTAAATTGAAAGCAGTTCAATGGAATCTAGATTCTTATTATTTCTCATATTAAGTGATTGGTCAGATTATGATAGTGGACCTCAAGTTGACTTATCCAAGTGGTCTGGCAACAGCAGTTCTGATCAATGGATTTCACAGCCAGGGAGATAAGATGGCCAAGTATTCATCTATCATAGCCAACTCTGTCTCATTTCCTGTGATTAGAGAATCATTTACATGCATATTAAACATATAAAATACTTGCAGGAAACAAGTGCGAGGTTTCATGAAGTATTTTTCAGTGAGCTTCTTGTGGGGGTTTTTCCAGTGGTTTTACAGCGGGCAAAATAATTGTGGATTCAAACAATTTCCTACTTTTGGCTTGCAAGCTTGGAAGCAAACGTGTGAATCTGTATTCTTATGATATATATATATATATATATACACACTTGAACCCATCAGTAACATTATAAGTTATATAACCGAATTAACCCAATGAGTATATTTTGCAGATTCTATTTTGATTTTAGCTTGACCTACGTTGGAGCAGGGATGATCTGTTCCCACTTAGTGAACTTGTCTTTGCTTCTTGGAGCTGTTCTTTCATACGGTCTAATGTGGCCACTTATCAATCGGCTTAAAGGAAACTGGTTTTCAGACAGCTTAGAAGAAAGCGACATGAAGAGCCTGTATGGTTACAAGGTTTATCTCTCACGTGCCTCTATGTAGAAAGATTTTTACGTAATTATCTCTTAGCACTTTTAAATTCTGATTGGATTATATTGACAGGTTTTTCTATCAGTCGCTTTGATCCTCGGTGATGGACTCTACAATTTCCTTAAGATATTGTTTGTCACGATCATCAACATTTACAGCAGATTAAAGAAGAGTAAACTCAGCGCAGGTCAGTTGAAATAAATTTTCATTCATTTATTTTTTTTTCTTAAGGTTTGTCCTTGGGTTCCAATACAAAGCTACCAAAGAGACTTGGCACATAATTAAATTACGTATCTTCACCTGTAGCTGATTATGACAACAAGAAGTCCATGGAAGATCTCAAACAAAATGAAGTCTTCCTTAGAGAAAACATTCCAATGTGGATAGGGGTTGCTGGATACATCGTCTTCGCCACTTTGTCCACAATTGTTGTCCCAATCATGTTCCCTCAACTCAAGTGGTACTATGTTGTCGTAGCCTATATACTTGCTCCATCTCTATCGTTCTGCAATGCTTATGGAGCTGGTCTAACTGACATAAACATGGCTTACAATTATGGTAAAGTGGCACTGTTCGTGCTAGCAGCAGTGTCCGGAAAGGAAAATGGATTGGTGGCAGGGCTTGTTGGTTGCGGCCTCATTAAATCAGTTGTTTCTGTTGCTTGCATTCTTATGCAAGATTTCAAAACTGCCCATTACACTCTGACCTCACCTAGAGCAATGTTTCTGAGCCAGGTGATTGGCACAGCCATAGGCTGTGTGACGGCTCCTCTCAGTTTCTTTCTATTCTACAAGGCATTCGACGTGGGAAACCCACATGGAGAATTTAAAGCTCCTTATGCATTAATCTACAGGAACATGGCAATTATTGGTGTTCAGGGCTTCTCAGCTCTGCCCCAACACTGCTTACAGCTATGCTACGGTTTCTTTGCTTTTGCAGTGGCAGTTAACGTCGTGAGGGATCTTTCACCACAAAGGATTGGGAAATGGATGCCACTTCCAATGGTGATGGCAGTGCCATTTCTGGTTGGAGCATACTTTGCAATTGATATGTGCGTGGGGAGTCTGGTTGTGTTTGTCTGGCACAAGCTGAATACGAAGCAGGCAGAATTGATGGTTCCAGCAGTTGCTTCTGGATTGATTTGCGGGGAAGGCTTGTGGACTCTTCCCGCTTCAATTCTTGCCTTGGCCAAAATAAAGCCTCCCATCTGCATGAATTTTGCGAAAAATGGATAAAAGTATCTCTACTCATCATTGGATGTTTGTGAAGATAGTTTCAGAAAAGCTCCTAACAATTAATAAAAGCCCACTTTGCTCATTTACGAAATAAATAATGCGTTTCACCAATTATGCTGGTTCTACTTTTTTATTATGAAGATATGAAAGGACAAATGTTGTTAGCTACGTTTGAAGGATCGAGTTTGTTTTCTACCTCTGAGAATCCGACACAACATTTCCCTACTCAGTTATTTTATTATGAGAAACTCTGATCTTTATCCACTATTGAAATAACGCATTTTTTCTGTATATCAAAATGACTACATTCTACGTACATGTTTGGAGTCCACTAGGCATGGCTTGTCTGATCCTCTAATAAAAGATCGAAGGTAATCGCAAGAATTAATAATGGATGACCAATTACCACTGATTTTGATTTACCAGACGCCAATAGTGGTGCATATAATTCAGGAAACCATTAACCCAGCAACGGGACAATCTCAACATTGTAAATCACCTACTTCTGAAGTGATGCCTCTTCACTCAAGTCAGCCGTGAGCGCGGGCAATACATGATAGATCCATAATTTACTCAATACAGGAATTGCCTATTCAAATGCTTGTTTCAAGCAGAGTGTAACGCGAACCAAAGATCCCTTACTTTAAAAGGGATCACCAGATGGTGCAACAAGAACAAGAAAAGAAAAGCAAAGGAATCAGTGAAAGAACATTAGAAAAGGCAGTCAATGGGCCATTAAACCACCTCATTAATCTTGTCGTGCAAGGTGACCACCAAATCATGGGCATCATCTAGAAGCTTCCAAACATCCAGATGTCCGGCCATGCTGTTGCACTCCCTCATGATTTCATCCATGCTGCTATACTTCTCTATGATCAGCTTCCTCCTTTGTAATACACAGGCTGCAATTGCATAAAGCAACAGATCATCAGTTGGAGGAGCTCTTAGCCTCATCCTCCCCCAAGCCGATTTTGCAATCCCCGCCCGGATTGCCGCCTGATCTGCCCACATCACCTCCCACAGGCAAAGTGTCTGCTCAAAAGTCAATTCCCTTCTAAAAAGAACCACCACCATTCTGTAAACAAAGAAACAATCTTCTGCTTCAAGCTTTTCCAGATGCCTGTAGAGGTGAATATCCTTTCCCTTGATTATCTTGGAAACGATACCTAACTGCCTTCTTATTCCCACTTCATCAAGCCGGAAATTATGCCGGGCTTTTTTCATGAAACCCGCAAAGCACCAGAAAGCTTCGTGGTCCTCCTCCAACACTGATGCAATTGGAGACAGTAGATCACTCATACCTTGGCAATAACCAATCTCAGGATCATATAATGCATAGGCCTCAAGTATGGCAACCAGGCGAGCGGCATGATAAATCCTACAAGGCTCCAAATGATCATAATCCTTCAAGCCAACAATCTCAGCAAGCCGTCGAGCCTTGATTTCCGACACTGCAGCCTGTGACGGTGAGTACACGATCCATTCATCATTTGCCCTCACAGCATCAAGGCGAATGATTCTCTGCCATGTAGCAAAGTCTTCATCTGTGCGGGATGTGGACTTGCTTTCAGCCCTTGAAAGAGACAAACTTTCCCTAGCATTCTCATCGAAAACTTCATTCCCTTCCATAGAAAGTAGTGGCATATTCTCAGTTTCTTCAGATGAGTCAGAGTCAGTTGAATCAGTTTCACCTGCAGAGGCATCTTCGCAGGTAACTACACTCTTATCACCTTCTCCTTCCACCAATAACCCAGAGCTCTGAGGGGTTTGATCATAGGCAGGGGGGTCTGAATCCTCAGCAGCTGGACTGCCTCCATCGGAGGAAATAGACCTCCTGGGACTAACGGCATCTTCTAACCCTGGAGAATCAAGAACTTGACCGAAATCCCCACTACCCTCATTGCCGCTATTTCCTGCAATTTCCTTCAACTTAGAGCTCCTCATGCTGCGTCGATGTATTTTACGGCATTCTTTCCGCAGGTTCTCATATTCTTTTCTGTACCATAAAAAAGCAATAATAAATCGATTAAAAAAAAAACTTATCTAAAATAACAAGGGCCAAATGGAAACCAAAATGAATCAAATTCAGACAGCGAAGAGGGGAGTAGAGCAACAGTCAACTCCACCAATTAACACCCAACATTAAATTTTTTTAACAAAAATTTACATAGTAAGAAGCTGTGTGGCTATACAATACCTGTTCTCCTTTCGAACAGAATCTCTTTCTTCCTTGGAACTGCTTAACTCATATCTGATTATGAAATGAATAAAAGAGGGGAAACCCACTGAGATACAAAGAAGCATAAAGAGCTATCTGATGAACAAGAAAAGTTTTTCTCAAGCAGATGACTAGAAACACAATTGATAAAGAAAAGTCGTCCTTTAGAGACTAAAAATCTATCTGAACAAATTATATACATATATAAATTTAGAAGATGATACATAAACATGAATGAAGATACTTACACTCCAAGGAGGAAAGGCCAGACCTCTGCTCTAATACTTGGATCAACACCCTGCAAAGGAGAATGAAAAACGATACTCACAACAGAGCTAAGATAGCGATAAATACAGACTGGTTATAATCTAAATAATTAAAAAGACAGAACATAAGCCTTAGAGAAGTTTTTATAACATACCCCACTACGGACTTTCTTCAGAAACTTGACACCACCTTCAATAAGTCTTCCATCTGGCGTAAATAAGATCTTCCATTGCTTGGCTAGAAGAGCATGTTTTCTTCTTCTACGAGACCACGGTGATTTAAGAGTACCTCTGAAAAAGTGAAACAATCAATAAATATCTTCATCAAATGGAAAATAAGTATCATAAAAGGAAAATAGTTGTGTGCAAAAGATGGAAACTTCAATTAACAATCACTATAAACACATAAGGATTGTCTAATATTAGAAAACTTAACAAGAGAGAGAATCTCAACTGGTTTTCTTTTACTTATTATACATTGTCGGTGAAATACGCTTTTTTCCACACATTGAGGTATGCATAGAATACAAAAGTAAACAGGAAGAGACAGCACCCTCAACACATCAACAGTAACAGAGGTGGGTAGTTAGATAAGAGTCAAAACGTGAAAAGGATTAACTGGGGAGAGTAATTGCAGCTTACACACAAAGACTGCCACTAAGTGAGCATATAACTGAACAAAATGAACAAGAGAACAAATCAAATCACGGCTTTGACAAAGATGAAAACAAACGAAGCTTGTCTTTTTGCTAAGTCAAGATCTATCGGATGGAGTACCAAATTAAGAGCTTTTTGAAACAGAATCAAGCAGAATCGACTACCCAATAAACCACAGTAGTTTCTGAATCGTATCCCTCGCCCTCAGTACAACCCAACAATTTCATCATCAACTCAAAAAGCTGAGAAACCCAAAAGACACTACAGTTATCAGTATCTAGTGCCAATACAATATTGTAAAGCAATGAACAGATAAAGAATCTTCAAGAGGCAGAGATAGAAACCTAAACAATGACGGATGTGAGTACTTTCAGATCGGATCTGAGGACAAATCTCATAAAAGAGTATTTTTTTTTTCAACAAAATTTATAAGATTTTTGTATTTGTAAAAAGCAAAAACAGGAAAGGACAGAAATGGAAACTCACCGATCAGAGTTAACTGGTGAGGAAGATGATGATGACGACGAGGAGGAGGAGGAAGCAACAACTAATAGAACCGATCGCAAATGAATCCACGACGACGATGACGGTGAAGAGGAATTTGAAGATGACGGTGACGAAGAAGAAGACGTGTGACTTCTCCGTAGGGCTCTCATTAATGGTTTATGTTCCGTTAACATTCAATACCTTAAATTAACAAAACCAAAAAAAAAAAAAACAAAGCTTTCTCTAGATTTATTTTTCTGCGGTTTTCGCTTTTGATTTTTTTTTTTTTATAATTCAAATACTTTGATTTTCATGATTACCTATGAGAGTACAACACGGTGGCGGCCAAGGCAAGACCGGCCATGGCCGTCACGGCGATGGCTATTCCAACATTGGAAGTAGGAGCAGCTGATAACCAGAAGCCCCCACCTCCTCCTCCTCCTCCTCCACCACCGCCGAAGCTACTACCTTCGGCGAACGCGATCCATTTTCCGGCGTCCCCGGTGCTGAGTACGAGCATCAACAGTAGAATGACGGTTATGTCCGGATTCTTGTTGACGCGTAATATGGCTAACACCATCACCAAACCGAATCGCCCCCCTTCCCCTTCTTATTATTATTTTTATTTTTCCCCTTTTATATCTATTTTTTTAAAGAGGCTTTAGCTGTGTCCTCTTTTCATGAGATGAGATTCCTTTTTTTTTTTTTTTTTTTAATGGAATGGATAGCTCATACCTTATAGCTATTCCAATCAAATCTTCCTCGTTTCTCTATCTCAAACTCATGCTATGCTCTGTCACTTTGATTTGATTTCGAGCAATTAAATGTAGACCTATTGGACCTCAACCCCGCTGACTTGGGCTTCCAAGCCCAGCCCATTAATTTTTCTCATCTAATCCAATCATTATCATTGAGATTAATGACATCCCCTGTGTTCATGTTTTGGACTTTTGATTTGTCCAAATCCACTTGGGGAGAATGCGAATGACTTGACAAATTTAAATATTAAACTTATATCTTCTGAACAATTTAAATCCTATAATATGATATTTATACGGTAAAAATTTATTAAAAAATAAAAATATAATAAATAAGAGAAGTTACGTCTCTGATAGGATTTTACTATTTAAACTACTACATTAGATTATAGACTTCAAATTGTATTTAAGTTATAAGTCTAAAATTATTATATTAATATAGTTATAGGTTTCAATTTATGAAATCGAATCTCTGCGAGTTAATTCAACATCAATCAAGGGAGGAAATGAGATGCATTTGTAAAGCAGGTTGTCTCAGAGCAAAAGAAAAGGGAAGGAGAGATTGAAAGGGAAATGAAAATGGAAAAAGAAAACAAAAGTCAAAAGACAAGTTGGTGGTTAATAAGTTAGTGGAATGGAGGTGGATTATGTCACATGCCACACAAAATAGTTAGAAGGAAGAGTAAACAAAGAGGATAGTTGATGGGGAGACAAAACACTCATTAATGCCGGACCACATGCTTTTGCTTTCCTCTGTACTACAATCTAAAACACACTCACGTGAACTACAACCATTCATGAAAAATGGAAATGGAACAAAACCATTTTTTTTATTTGTCTATTTATTTTACATCTCTCATCTTTATAATAATAAACTAGATACTCTTAACGTGCATATTAAAAACACATGTTAAACTATAAAAATTGTATAAATTTTTTTAAAAATCATGTATATTTCTTCAAAAACTGTAAATTTTTAAAAAAACCGTATAAAATCATTAAATACATAAATTTTAAGTAAATATTTGTAATCTTTGAGAACTTCAAGAGTTTAACATATACATTTAAGATATAAGATAAACTTACCCTTGAAGATAAATAAATACATAATATTCAAGGTTGGTTATGGTTGGACCCTCACTCTCACCCGACATGGAATGGAATCATGACAATTCTGTACAGAGAAACTTATGGGATCTCGCGATCAAACAACATAAATCGTTGAAAGGAAAAACAAACATAAATAAGTGACCAAAACCCTAAAATACTCAAATAGTAGTTTATCTTATCAAAGTTGAGTCTTTTCACCATCACCATGTGGAGGGCATTAATTAATATATGCATTGTTTAGCTTTTCTTTCTTTTATGATTATTTAATTTATATAAGGATACAATGTCATTCTCTAGTGCTCAAACATGTAACTTCAAAACAGTTTAGCTATATATTTTCTCCGTAATTATCCAGCCATATAGTCATTCTCGGATATATATATATATATATATATATATATATATAGGAGTTGACTTGATTGCGTTTTGTTCTCATGATCACTTGTTATATAATTAATGGATCACCTCAGATATCATTTACTCATGAATCATCATTTCATTTGTGGGGTAGGATTGTGCAGAATCAGAGAAGATACACTCTACAGATCTTAGCGTGGGACAATTATAAAGCACAAAAGTGCTGTTTGGTGGGAGTTGGAAAATTAATTAAGCCCAATTAAAAGCTCCTCGTTTCAACCATATATGATATATTTATTAGAGAATTAACGTGAAACTTATATTTATAAGTTAAAATTAAAAAAAATGACATATTTAACATGATATCAAAACTAGCGTGACCAAACAATTTCAAACAGTCGGTTAAAAGTTAAGCTTCTAGAAGAAGTGATAAATTTGACAAAATCATCTTTTAGATTTTGGATTTCCTGCGTTTTTCCTTTCCTCACTTTTACATACAATATTTGTAATAGTAATTTTGTTTATACGATAGCTCTGAGAGATCCACTGCAGAATTTGGTGTGTACGTGAAAGAATCTGTCGCATTTGATTTGGAGGGTATTGCAAAACAAACTGTTTTTTTCCCAACTTTTCATTGTAAATTAAGTTTTCTCAGCTGAAGTGGGATAATGAAAAAAGAAAATTTAAGGTATTTATGTATTCTTACTCAAAAAAAAAACGCACTAAAGTGTGATGCGCAGGGTAGGAATTGAAAATTTTCCTCGGAAAAGAAGTTTGAAATGGAGATTACTTAATGATTTCTCTTCCACATAGTGAAACGGGAAGAGAAAAGACAATTAAAGTTGAGAAGCTAGCAAAAGCTTACAAAAAAAAGTTAATTATAGAAGAGAGAGTAAATGTTACAATTAGTGATACTTTATTGGTTTTTTCTTGTTTGAAATTAGGCTAGAGAGCAGCCGTCTCTTTTACTTGTAGGTTAGTTGTAGTGGCCAAACTCTTCAAGCAATAAGTCACCTGCACTGGTCTGATAATTAATTTGCCTCCCTCGTTTTCTTTATTAAAGGTATTGAATTATATATATATAGAGAGTAATTAATATAAACCAAACAAACCAAATTAGAATATGAAAGAACATGCCGTGTTGCGTAGGTGAAGACACTTAACCGACTGTGCCTACCAGTAGTCATTAGTTCAACCACCCCATTGAAGAACCGAATTCAGCTCAACCTACAGCAAACAACCCCACGTCACTCTTCATATATTTCTGTATATATATTCCATTTAATCATCAAAAGCATCTCGATTGCATGCAATATTTTAGTACTGAAACATATAAATATAATTAATTCCAAAGCTCTCCTTCGCTAATCAATATGGCTACCAGCAAATCATCAAAGGAAGATCAACGTGCAGGTGCAGAGATTGTGTATGGTCCCGAAGAGTGCTATCGCCACTCTATAGAACTCCTTGAAGAGCTAGGGTTCCCCAAAGGTGTTCTTCCATTGAAAGACCTTGAAGAGTGTGGGAGAGTTCGGGAAACTGGGTTTGTGTGGATGAAACAAAAGGCCCCCTATGAGCATTTCTTTACTGGGACCAAGACTCGCGTAAGCTATGAAGTTGAAGTGACTGCATACGTAGAGAAGTTCAAGATGAAGAAAATGACAGGCATTAAGAGCAAGCAGATGTTTCTGTGGGTGCCCATAACTGAGATGAGCATTGACGAATCAGCAACCGATAAGATACATTTCAAGACTCCAATGGGGATCGGAAAGACTTTTCCACTCACAGCTTTCATGACAGACGAGGAGAAGGAAAAGTTTTTGGAGAAAGTCGAGGAATGAAATTAATTACATTCTTCTTCGGTCTAAATTAAGTTTCGCTTTTTGATAGGTTGAATAAGGTTACACTGCACTACCTCATAATATGTGTGGCCAGCTGCGATCTGGTTAATTTCTGTATGTTTGAAGCCTCATGGTCATGGAAGGTTTAATTATCATTTTTGTTTTTTATAATTACGGGTCTCCGAATCGGATCTCTACCCGGGATAGTCCGCGCATCCCAACCTAAGCGTCTGCTTGTTTTAATCAATACTTAACAAAACTTAATACTTAACAAAACTTAATACTTAATAGAACTTAATTTATATCAATTAATAAGATATTTATTTTCAATCTTTTATATAAAGAGAACTTCTCTGTCTCAGCTCGTGGACCCTCTTCTTTTTTTTTTAAGAGATAGGGGCTATATTTGCTATTCCCGCGGATTGCTCGTATTTCTTTATCCAAATAAATTAATATTAATTCCACTTTGTTTCCGTCCTTCCTTCATCTTCACCTTCCAATACTAATCTCTCTTTATGGGGAAGACCCTTCATCTTATCAAGTCAACGACTTAACTTAAATGCGACATTTTTATCATTATTATAAAAAATAAAAGATATTGATATTATTATAGTGTCAATCTTAAAAATTAAATAATCAACACCATTAAATTAAAGTTTCAACCATAATAAATTATGAAACTACCTATTATAAAAATATATTTATTTATTAAATTATAAAAAATATATTATGCATTAAATATAATAATCAACTTGCCTATTATAAAAAATAGAAATATATTATTTATGTAAATAAATTAATTATAATACAATAAAAGATTTGTATTTATGAAAATAAATTATATTTTTTATTTACTGATTTTACTTATAAAACAAAAAAATTAGCAAACTAATGAAATCGTGGAAGTGTCGTCGTCGTCCATCGATGTCCGTCATATTCATTTGTGCATCTAGCAATACCGCAGATACCAAAATGATCGTCGAATGACGATACCTAGGTAAGAATTATTTGACATTACCTAAGTGTTTAGCCACAATCATCCAAAATGTATCCGGCGGTCGAAAAGATTTTAGCTTTTTCCAGCAAAAGGGCAATCCACCCACCTATTTCAATTACATGAATGAATAAAGCTTCAGATAAAGATCATTTTGGTATGAATTATGCTATCTAATAGGCAACGTTGCGACAGTGGAAGGTGGGTCACCAGCCAGCAACATAACTCCGGATTCTGATTTTATTAAATATATAATTTTTAAATAATATTTTAAAAAATTATATTAATTGAAGATTTAAATAATTATTTCTTGTGATTTTATAAAAAGGGTAATTATGATATTTTAGGATATTCAGATTTTTCATTAAAAAAAAGTCATAATTTTTCACTTTTTTATTTAGGCATATATATATCAAAAAATAATTATCAGAGTCCAAAACAAATAGACCAAAATTTTTAGACTTCGGAATTCTATTCAGATTCAGATTCAGATTTTAGATCCCAAAACAAACAGGTTCTCAATCTTGTAATTGCGACTCTTTTTTACTTGTCTCTTACTCATTGATCTTAATCAAATGAAGTTATTTTGATGTCTTCGGATATATAGTAAATGAATAAAGTTATAACGCCAACTATGCTGCAAGTCGTTAATTTGTTTATGTAAAAATCGTCTTGGTTACTTTGCTCATCATAGTTCTCCTTCTACTGACTTCCCTTAATTCTCTGCTCTTATAGAAGGTAAAAGCAAACTAGATTAATTTTATTATTATTTTTAAGTATGAGAAAATTAATAATCACATGAGAAGGGTTTTATTTTTCCATATGACAAAATTCTATATTTCAATTAATGTTTTAGTTAACAGTGGCGGATCCAGACTTAAAAGTTTGGAGGGACCTGTTGAAAGAAAAAAAATCAAAAGAGTAATACTACTCTTATAAACTATTTATATAAATTTATCCATACAAATTAACGTGACATCCCGATATGATCGTTACATCATTTATGTTAATTAATGTTATTTATTATTAATATATATTTATCAAATTACTGTATTTATTTATTAAATCATATATATTTATCAAATCATTATATTTATTTATTAAATCATATATATTTATCAAATCGTTGTATTTATTTATTAAATCAAATCATATCATGTCAGTTTATATAGATGAGTTTGTACAAGTGGTTTATAAGAGTAAAATTACTCAAATCATAAACAATAGAGGAAAAATTAGTAAAAAAGTTAAAATAAGTAATTTTCTAATAAAATCCTGAAATTTTCAAAATTTGCGGGGGCGCTCGTCCACCAAAACCAAATAGCCCCTGCGAGTTAAATTTAACATCCAATAAAAAAGAATAATACATCATTCTACATAAATTGTTGAACGAGAGACCGTTCGTTCATTAAACATGATGAAGAAGTAACGATGAAAACAAATTTAGACAATAACAGGAGACTGAGACAAATCGAATACTGTTTTTGAGTACCATTGCCATTACCAAGCTGAAGAGGGCGTTAGAAAAGCTTTTGTGCGCGCATCGATCAGGTTATTATAGTCAGTCATCGGTTCATCCGCTTAGACACTAACCAACGGCAAGTCAATTACTTGTATGAATCGATAACGAACGCTACGAGAGTCAGTTGCATCGCATGCCTGCGATATGAAAGCGCCCCCACTTAGGGTGTGCATGATGTCCGCGCCCCCGTTCGAATTCGATATATTCGTTGTGGTACGGTGAATGTAGGGTAGGATATAAAAAAATATAGGGTGTGATATGATAAAAATTTTAAAAATCTCCTATGATATGGTATAGTATAGTGGCGAGTATTTTTATAAAAATCCGAAAATAACATACGATATTATACTTCTTTTAAAAAAAAATTATGTCGTGAATCAATTTATAATTGGTTATGTATAATTTATATGTGTGAGTATTATATACACTAATAGATTATATAATGAAAAGAGTAACCCTAAATCCCTCACCCTCTATCATTTTTCTATCATTTTACTTGAATTTTGAAGCAGCAGATAATGTAATTGCTTGAGTATTCGTGTTATTATAAAATATGTAGTTACATGATATTTTTGTATTGTTATAGATACGATGTTAATTGATTATTTGTGTCGTTATAGAATATATAGTTACTTGATTATTTGTATTGTTAAAGATATGTAATTGCTTGATTTTTTTTTTATTTAATACAAACTTTATGAATCACAATATTAAACAATGTCAAAATAAGAACTCAAAGTGTCAAAATCTTGAAAAAAAACTATAAATAAACTTTAAGATAATTAAAAATACATAGTAAAATATTATCCAGATTTTGATCAATTTAGTCAACTACCCGAAAATAATATAATATTATATTCAAAAATAATATAATATGATATAAAAATCTAAAATCTGAACTATATAAGGTATGATAATGATACAGCGATACCGCACTATACCACACTAAATACACAACCCTACCCCCACCACTCTACTCGTACAAAACGACGCGTCGTTTCGTGGACTGGTTTTACTTCAAATGACAGACGGCCGCTTCTTTCGTTAGCTACAAGGCACAACATAATGGGCTACGTAGCAGGACTCGGCCTGGGCGGGGCTCCGGCTGTCCAAAACCTGTGTCTTACACTCCGCCCAATCTCTTCGCTCCACGTAACCACAAAAAAAACGATGCCCAACCCCCAATCCTCACTAGAGGTCACGGGCGGCGCACGTGACGCCTTCCTTCCAGCTCTCAAGACACTCCAACTCGATCGTCCCTACACTCCATTTCCGGTGATTGCCTGGAACCGCCACGTCGAGACGATATTCGCTGCGTTCTTCCGGTCGCTGCCTGACGTCAGGCTCAAGCGAGAGTGTCTTCGTACCAAAGACGATGGCTCCGTCGCTCTGGATTGGGTGGCCGGCGACCACCGACGGTTGGCCCCCGATTCTCCAATACTGATTTTACTGGTCCGTTTGTTTTGTTTCCCATGAGAATTTTCGATAAATTACAGATATGCCACTCTTATTTTAGAATTTTAGACGAATTAGTTGATGAAAATTTGAATGGAATTTTGGTGCATTGGAGTTTGCAGCCAGGTTTGACTGGAGGCAGCGGGGATACATACGTGAGGCATATGCTGGTTAGAGCGCGAAGTAAGGGATGGCGTGTTGTTGTGTTCAACAGTCGAGGTTGTGGAGATAGCCCTGTTACCACTGCTCAGGTACTAGCTTTAGCTTCAGCTTCAGCTTCTTTGAGATTTCTGTGGTTTGGAATTGTGAGAGGATTTGACGACACTGATGACTGATATGGGCGCAGTTCTATTCGGCGTCGTTTTTAGGAGATATGACTGAAGTTGTGGGACATGTTGCTAATAGATATCCCAATGCTAAGTTGTATGCTGCTGGTTGGTCTCTTGGAGCCAACATTCTTGTTCGTTATTTGGGTCAGGTAGATTCAAAAATCATGTGATTGTGATGTGCTCCATCCTTTAAAATAAAAAATAAAAAAATGTTAAAGCTTCTGTTTTACTTGCAGGAATCTCATGGTTGTCCTCTTTCTGGTGCTGTCTCATTGTGTAACCCCTTCAATTTGGTAATTGCTGATGAAGACTTCCGTAAGGGATTTAACATTGTTTACGACAAAGCTCTTGCTAGTGCTCTCTGTAGAATTTTCAAGAAGTAATTATGCTTTATTCCACTTAAAATTTTATGTTTCTATGCGTGTATAGTATCATCAGAATCATTTTATTTATACAGGCATGCTCTTCTCTTTGAAGATATGGGTGGTGAATTTAACATCCCATCAGCTGCCAATGCGAAATCTGTCAGGGAGTTTGATGAAGGACTAACCCGTGGTATGTGTTTCTTACACATGCAAAGAATTTCTTTATCATTGAGTGGAAGGATTTTGTATTGAGGCCATTAGTTTAGTCCTCTTCTATAATACCTTGCAGTTTCATTTGGTTTTAAGTCGGTGGATGACTACTACTCTAATTCAAGCAGTTCAGACTCCATAAAACATGTCCAGGTCCCTTTGCTTTGCATCCAGGTAACATGTTACTGCCACTTGTAAAGACAAAATTTTTGCAGTTATAGCTTAGTCGTGTAACAATTTTGGACTGATTACAAGTCTGGTTAATGCTTAATTCACATTTAGAAATTATCTCTACAATTAGGTTTTATATCTTGGATGAATTATCGTCCATATGGGCCTTGGAATTTCTGGGGTTGTTTCTTTTCACACATTATTAACAGCACTATACTTGGCATTGACATATTGCTGAATTTATGTCCAACTGTAAACTTTATAAGGTAAAATGAAAAGAAGAAAATTCTGTTTCTTTTTTCTCTTTAATATTCTCGTGATAGGTTTGCCAGTTGGAGAGGTTATGAGGTAGGAAAAAACAATAATAATGGCATTTTAAATGGAAAATTGGAGCTGGTTTTATGTTCATAGTGCATACTTTGTTTAGACTTTCAAATTGCCTTTACAATTAGTGATAGGGACTAGCAACTGGAATTTCAGTGCCTGACAAAATTCATTGCTTGAGGTTGAATAAGGAAATTTGTTAATGCCTTTTTTTTTCTTTTTGCTTTATTTCAAATTGGTCTGGTGAACTCCCTTTATACAAGTAGAGGTTTACAGATGGTAGAGGTGTAGAGATCTAGCCGACAATGAAAATGTGTAGACATGCAATACTGAGTGATGGAGCTATTAATTAATATGTTGCTTCATCGTTTGCAGGCTGCAAATGATCCGATTGCTCCTTCCAGAGGAATTCCTTGTGAAGATATCAAGGTATGTGCGGTGCTCTCTTGTAAAAGAAGTCTTACATCCAAACTGCTTTGTGGATCCTGTTTTACAGGGTTTAGGCTATTTTCACTATGTAGTGTCATCTATGCTGTATCTTAATCATTATGGTCTATGGTAAAATGCTTATTCTGCTTCTTTCCGTTGTTTATGCTTTCAGTAGTCCCTGGCCCATGTCTGTAACTAACTTAACTCATGCTCCTGTGGGAATTCCTTGTCAAGACTTCCATTCCAGCGCTCTTCTAGATGAACCCTGGTCTCCAACAGGGTCATGGCTCACGGTCTAACATATAATCTGTTTACTGCATCTCCTATCTTCTAGAGGGCCATTCATTAATCACTATGATAATAAGTCTTGACACTCAAGAATAGCACCCAATATGATTGATATGTATCAACTTCATTCCCTGTGAACAAAGCATCCCCAATTAGACCAAAAGAGAACACAAGTAGTTATAAGCTCTGCAACCACTCAAGTTTTTCATAGGATTAGAAATACACCCTATTGGGTTGCATCTAGAGAATGGGAGATGGAGAAAATCGATCACTATGTCTGTGAACCTTCCAGTTAGAAGATGGTTAAGCTATGAGGTGGCCAATTGATTTCATAATTGGATCGACAAACATTTCCAAAATGTAGTGGTGTTTGCGCTGCCATTTTTGCAGATTAACGCTATCTTATTATTGCTATATACCCCGCTTCTGTTTGATTTTTGTTGAGAAAATATTATTGACGATGACATGATATCAATTAGGAAAATATATCTCTTTTGATCACATGATATCAGATGGTTAGTGACACATATCACATGTTTCTGTCTTCTGTTGGCTGTATTTAATGAAGTATATCACCTGTTGAGCAGGAAAATCCGAATTGTTTGCTAATAATGACACCGAAAGGTGGTCATCTGGGGTGGGTTGCTGGTGCTGAAGCTCCATTTGGAGCACCATGGACTGATCCTGTGGTGATGGATTTCTTGGAACATCTGGAAAGAGGCTCATCTAAAGCTCCTACATCCTCTGCTAATCTGAAAACTGGGCAGCAAAGTAAAGAGGGTTTGCATCACCTAATCTGAAAACTGGGCAGCAAAGTAAAGAGGGTTTGCATCACCTAGAAGTATAGCTAGTAATTGGTCGATGTGTATATATTTGATTGAATTTAGATATATGATAGGTTGATTTCATTTCATCCCTATGCATGAGGGTGAACGAATGGTGCTTAGTCCAAAATTATATTCTTTTCTCGTGAATTTCGTGTATCAAAATAAACTTATGACATTCATATACTGGTGAAATCACGAAGAACCATATATGAAATTTATTGTTTCTTATATCATAGTATGTTGGAATATGAACTTGTTGATATTTTCTCTTTGAATGTTATTGAGAAACTTGATGTAGACGGTAGACAAGGTAATAAGCTAGAACAGTAATAATTAACATAGGTGATTACCCTTTTAATCGAATATGGAAAGCAACTATCATTATCATTATCCTAAGTGATGCCTTTTTTATTTTTTCCTATCAATGTGGAGCAGTTGGCTTCAATACTCAATGGTATAATTCAAATGCTATTTTACTTGTAGTTTTGGCTCTAATATTTTAGCATATGACTAGCTAGAGATTGGCGGCTTTATTTGCAATTGGCACAGGAGCTTCAGTCAAAGTATTCGCTTTCTAATTGTTGGAGGATACGCATATTCGTGGGAAGATACAATATTGCAACGAATTTGGACGAGATTCTGGATCATATTACCTATTCAAAGTAAATCAAAATTACAAGAAACAACAATAAACAGAAAAGAAGATACTAGATGGATTTAGAAATCTTTGATTGATCACAACAGCCATTGATTACCCATTTAATAATTTTAAGGTGAATCCGATTTTTCCTTCCTTGGATTGCGAAAGCTTGCCTCAAAAAACACAATCACTCTGGTGTCTGTCTAGTAATTGATGGGAGCCTGTTGTGGGCCAAGAATGTGAATGTAGATTGCAACGTAGATTATGTAATAATAATTATGAAAATGTCGTTTCATGACTCGTGAGCACTAGAAGAGAAGGACATGGATGAATCAATTAACCTGTGAGTGTGAGTGGACACAAATTAAAGTTGAGTTAGATGTCAGAGATTGTATCAACAGGGACCTACTTGCCATGCTCATGTGTTGGAGAATCCAACAGACATGGAAGATGATAAGCAGAAAGCTTCAACTCGATAAAGCTGAAAGGACTAGGAGCAGGAGACAAGCGCACTTAACACATCAATAAATAAGTTTGGGTTGGTGTGTGCTTTGAATTGTCTTAGTTAGATGGAAGCAAATTAGAGGAATATATTATTGACGTGGATGTGATGAACTGTGCCTTGCCTTACCTTATCCATGTGCAGTTACGTGGACGATAATGATACGCTCCATCTGTAATTTGTAGATGTTGACAAAAGTTTTCGCAAAAGTTATGATCAAATTTTCCTCTCGCATTGCAAATGCGTGATCATGACTTATAACAATTTTCAAAACGTGTCTAATCCGCATTTAGTATCGAAGAAAGGAACAACTTTAAACAAATCAAATAGCCATATCGGGTCGCGTGGATGTTGCTGCAGAAGGGAAGTGAGAACCATTAGTACACAGGTACTGTTACCATTGAGTGGCCTGGACTGTGGCCTTCTTGGCATCAGCAAAAGACTTGCAATATCGGCGAAAACGTTCAATTCACGATCTCAAGTTTACTATAAAATCTTTTTACAACTGATGTACGATATAATTAAGTTGATGTGATATATTTATTTAATAAAAAATTAAAAAAATAAAATGATATTATTTATTCTATTTTTTTTAATTTTTTATTAAACGGATGTATCTCATCAATCTAATTACGTGGTAAACTCACTGTAAACAAATATTTTTTTAAATTTATAGTCATTTATTTGTCAGAATGTCTGTTATACGCCGGATTTGAATATTTTGGGGACCTTCTCACACACAAGTTATCTTTCTTATATGTATATACTACTATTATAATCTTTTTATATATTCAAGTAATCAATCTTGGTAAGAACATATTAACTACTGTAATTAGGAGGGACAGATTTGTAAAGTTGAATTAATGTTTTTTGTACATAATTAGCTTCTACTCGTAATAACAATATTGTCGTGTGTCCCACTATGCTTCCCCTTGTTAGGGTATATTCGTCATGCATGATGGCATATAATAAACGTGCCATAATTTCATTTATGTCAATAACTTTAACGTAATAATAATAATAATAACAATAATAATAGCAACACAACCAGTTTTAGTACGCGTAACCAAGACTTTATTTTATTTTTATTTTTCCTTGTGGATGGGATGAAATAATTCAAAGGTTCAGTTTTCATAGATATATTATAATTTTTTATTTCAATAATTTAATAAAATATAGTACTTTTATAAGATATATATTAATATTTTCATTAAATTTAGGGATACAATGTTTTTTTTTAAGCCATTGGTTGAATTATAATCCAACCTAACTTAGCCAAATAACGATTCTCTAATGGTCTTATCTTTACCTTATTTGTTTAATATAGAGCGAGAATAAAAA
This sequence comes from Boswellia sacra, assembly GCA_013180625.2. Lineage (NCBI taxonomy): Eukaryota > Viridiplantae > Streptophyta > Magnoliopsida > Sapindales > Burseraceae > Boswellia > Boswellia sacra. The sequence goes on along the minus strand of SNVD02006955.1, from coordinate 496,633 downwards.
TAAATATTAATCATCTATAATTAAATATAAAAATCAACATATTAACAATTAACAGATCCTTTAAGATGAAGCAAAAATCAGATTACAAAAAAAAAAAAATTCCTAAACCAGTCCTACCACTAATTGACTCAGCCATAACTCATCTTTATATACCCACTTAAAAGTATTTAAATTTAAAGTTATAAAATGAATAATAATTCATCTGTTACGTTATTCATGACGGATTGCTGAATGTAACATGTAACGTGACTTTTCTTGTTCAACATTTTCAATCTTGAAAACTCAACACAAGAATGCCGTGATATAAGTTCAAGTTGAAACTCAAGTATCTATTGCATATAATTTTTTTTTTTGGGATAAAATTATGCAAGATATATTATTTTTTTCGTACTAAAGCATAGCATGATTCATTTGAACATAAATAAATCACGTAAAGAAGTAACTTAGTGTTAGCCTCATTATAATGGTTATTCAACAATAAAAATCTTAGGCATTTATGCATATTTTTGAACTAAATAAAACAATCAAAATAAAATCTTAGAGGTATATCTTCAAATAGATTCCTATACCAACAATTCATCAAAAACATAAATTCTAATAACCATACAAATAATAGAATTTCATAGCTATGAAAATTTTGAAATCTCTAACTATACGCAAGTCAATATCAATTTTGTTAGATAGTTTTTAAGACTGACCTCCTTTATTTGAACATACATAAAAATTTTCACTTAATTCATAAAATAAAAAAAAATCAAGATTAAACTAGGCTTGAAGATAAAACAAAATATACCAAACTTCATAATTTTCTAAAATCTCTAGGTATCTCAAAAAAATTTAGTAAAACTGTCCTCATACAAAAAATCTTGAATTTCAAAGGTTGCAGATACATCTTCAAAAATTCATAGAAAATCAAATACCCAACGTTTTTTTGTTAAACAAATTTTTAAAAATCATTGACATATCGATTTTAAAATATATAAATTTGAGAATCAAAATCAAAGTAAAAAAAAAAAGAAATTTTTGTAATCCAGCTAGGGCTGCTAGTATACATTAACGTAGAATTTTTGGGCTGCTAGTCTACGTTGAAATAGAATTTAAAATTTTAAAAAATCCCAGTTGGGGCTGCTGTTTGGAGATTCCAGATTCTTATTAACTGTTTATGAGATTAAAATTTAGAAAAACAAGTAAAAATATGAAGTAAGGGAATAAAATAATATAAATATATACCATTTTTAAATAAATAACCGTAAAATAAAATGTGATTGGTTAGACTCACATAGTTATAACGCATTTGTATATTAACCAAATTTCAATCTATTAATTTAATTAATTTAGAGTTGTCACAAATTCGAATCCAAACCCTCCGGGGTGGTTACTTGTCTCTCTCTATATATAGCATCGTAACGCCACCACCCCTCACTCGCAACTCATCATAATTAATAATCCTCTCCTTTCAATTTACAAACAACCCGTCTTCTCCTTCCATCCATGGCTGAGATAACCAAAACCGCCCACGGCAGCTTCGTCTTCTCCGGCAAGAAACGATCTGGCCACGATGATTTGGACGGCGGTGATGATCATCATTTTGTGGCTAAGAAATCAATGCTGTCAACTGTATCACCCACTTGTGAGGACCCTGCTGCTGCGTTGGCTGGTGCCAGGCACGAGTTCGGTGAACACGGTGGTGTCAACATGTCGATAGAAGCTTCCGCCACCTTCACCGTAATGGAGCCTGAGACCATGCGGCGAATGTTCGCTGGGGAGCTTGGCCCTGACCGTGACTTTTTCATCTACAGCCGTCACTTCAACCCCACTGTGTTAAATCTCGGCCGTCAGATGGCTGCCCTCGAAGGCACCGAGGCTGCCTATTGCACTGCCAGCGGTAAATCAAAATTAAAATTAAAATATTTATTTATGTTATTGTTGTCCATGTTGACAAATCATGATTGTTTTGTATTATGATGACATTGATTTTGATTTGTATCGTATCTGTGAGGGAGTGGCAGGTATGTCTGCAATTTCGTCAGTGTTGATGCAACTATGTAGCAGTGGAGGACACGTGGTGGCATCGAGGACGCTCTACGGTGGGACCCACGCACTGCTGACTCACTTCTTGCCCAGGGCCTGCAACATAACGACGACGTTTGTGGACATAACGAATCACGAGATGGTGAGTGACGCCATCGTCGAAGGGAAGACGAACGTGTTATACTTGGAGTCGATTTCCAACCCTACGCTTATCGTAGCCGACGTGCCGGAGCTGAGCCGGATTGCTCACGATAAGGGAGTGAAAGTGGTCGTCGATAACACATTTGCTCCGATGGTTCTCTCGCCGGCTCGGCTAGGAGCCGACGTCGTCGTTCATAGTATCTCCAAATTCATCAGTGGTGGGGCCGACATTATTGCAGGTAATCATCCTATCTTGTCCTGTTCAAGAAGCACGTGTTCTGTTCTAGCTCTAATTATTTTTACAACGGTCCGTAAGGATTGGAAATATGCATTCTCGCCCAGCTAAATGACACGACGCCTCTGATTTTATTTTACCCAAATGATGCATATGACTTGTTAACAAAGTGCTTCATTATTTTAGCCTCGTGAAATATGGTTGTCTTTCTTGTCACTTTGAAAGCTTGTATATGTACCTTATTATAACAAGCTAACTGTTGTATTTAAGCCTAACATGACTTTCCGCTAGATGTTGTTGTATAGGAGATGAATTCGTAGATAATATGATCTGGTTTGGATCTGCACTTCAGCTTTTCCTCAGTAAAGCTTTCATGTGATGTGTCTTTTCCTTTGTTTTTTATTTTTTGTCGATAAGCTTAAGTCTCATGAATGGAGCTGATAGGATATGCTTACGTGGGCTGCCCACTTCCGAGTAAACTTCGATTTTGAAAGGACTTGCTCTATACATTTTTTAATTCTTTCCTTGAAAAGTAAAAACTTTGCTCATTAACTTAAATTGTTTTTTTTTTAAAGATAATATTAAACTTACAATATTTATACGGTTTAACATTTATAATCTGACATTATTGTTTTAATAATCAATTTGGATGTCCCACGCTTAATATTCCTATTACTTTTCTTACCTTTCTTTTTGGGTTTTCAACAAATTATTATGGGATTTGTCAGGTGCTGTTTGTGGGCCTGCAAGCCTTGTTAACGCCATGATGGATCTCCACCAGGGCTCCTTGATGCTTTTGGGCCCAACAATGAATGCTAAAGTTGCTTTTGAGCTTTCGGAGAGGATTCCTCACTTGAGCCTTAGAATGAAGGAGCATTGCAACCGAGCAATGACTTATGCCACAAGGATGAAGAAACTGGGGCTAAAAGTCGTGTACCCAGGCCTCCAAGATCACCCCCACCATGAGCTCTTAAAGTCCATGGCCAACAAAGACTACGGCTTTGGTGGGCTTCTCTGCGTTGACATGGAAACCGAAGAAAGAGCCAACCGGTTAATGAACTACTTGCAAAACTTCACGCAGTTTGGGTTCATGGCAGTTAGCTTGGGCTACTACGAGACCCTAATGTCTTGCTCGGGTAGCAGCACTAGCAGTGAACTGAATGCTGAAGAAAAGGCCCTTGCTGGAATTTCACCAGGCTTGGTTAGGATGTCAGTTGGGTACGTAGGGACGCTGGAGCAGAAATGGAGCCAATTTGAGAAGGCTTTTTCTAGGATGCAAGATTCAGGCTTATTTAAGAACTAATCAGTATTGTTGAGTTTCAATAAAAAGGATGAGTGGTTTGTAACAGTTCTTGTAAAGATGCTTGCTGGTAGTCAGTTGTTGAAGCCGGTTGTTATCAGATGTTTAATTACCGTTTTCTAAGTTCAAATCAGTTAATATCTGCGTTACAAATTGCTGGAAGGCCTTGGCAAGCTCATAGACACAGGACCAAATCCTGCAGCTTGCTTATTAAATATGGAAATGGCAACTACCACTACTCTGTAATCTTAATTATGCCATTTGCCCAGAAAATCTATAGATAGTTAATGCTTCTTGGATGCGGACAAATGGGGATAGAAGGCTCTAGGCAGTCTCTTGTTGAACAATAGCTCAGTTGAAGCTCTGTTATATATATATATATATTTCACCATGCTGCCGTTCTCTATTAAATGATACTATGTTATGAGAATGAAGCGGAAGAAAACGTTTCAATATATATAATATTATCAATGTCTTCTTCATTTGGGCTCCAAACCTGCCCAATTATGACCTGCCTAGTTATGATGCAGGACCAGAGATGACGTCATTGGAAGGACGTCTATGTTTTTTTTGTTTAGTTTGTTGTCGTTTTCAGTTTAATGGTTTATCGTTTTATTAATATTAAATTCTAAACATCACCTTTTATCGTAAAGGTTAACTCATTAAATAAAATTTACAGGGACTTTTGAAAATATAATTTTGATGAGTTTTATTACAAATAATATGGAAAATTCATTAGTAAAACTTACTCTTAAAAATCGACTTAAAAAGATAAGATATTCGTATACTTATAGACCATTAATTAATCCCATACTTAATCACTAGACATAAGGGTTTGTCGGTCACTCAATTTCCACCGTAGAAGTCTTTTCAACTGCACAGCCACATGTACAATATCTGATATAAGTAGTACGCCACAGTGCACCTCCCCTGTCCCAGGCTATATACATCTGCACCAACATCACCACCGTGACCAATATCTCATCCGGTAACCAGAAACAAAGAATCTAATAAGATTTTCATTTATGGGCCAAGCAGAGATAGAGGCATGTGTGCTAATGGACATAGCATACCACCATTCTGAATGTGCAGATACAAAAGAAGTCTCGCAAATCGTACTAAAATCTTGCTAGTGCGCCAGCACATGCGGAGTGTCTATAATCACTTGGCACTGTCCAATTGCGACGTATGAGAGAGGTACATTATAGAAACAAACCAAGCCAAACGACAACCATAAAACTGAATCTTGGACTTTTCCTATAATGGAGACACAAAGAACTCGCTTGTATTTGTTTTAAACTCGGGATTACGACTTAGCGTCTCTAACTTTTAATGAAGCCGACAAAAGTTGCAAAGATTACAATCTATGTTTGGGCGTGCAATATTGGGTTGGGCATTGCCATCGGCATGGTTATCCCTTTCTCATGTAATAGACTTTTCATCATTGTTTTTCGTTCCACGTGCACTTCACGTGCTATTTTAGCTACTTGTTCATGATATGTGACCATCCTGCATTCGGTTCTCTGTACATATTATGCATATATTAAACTTATAATGGTGATTGTTTGGAAAGATGATTAGATCGAATTTGATTGTCTAAACATTCGAAAAGGCCAAAATAATTGTCCAATTTCAAGTTGACGCAAGAGGTTGGAGCCCGTTAGTGCCAAAAGGCGTACTCGTTATAGATAGAGGATGCATAAGCCATTACAAGAAACTGACTAAATTCTATCCATTTAATAAAATATAAATATTTTTACAAGTTTGAGGTTTCTAACTATTACAAATTTATGGGTAAAACTCGCTCCAAAAAATCAGCTTATAAGGGGAGAAAGTCTATAGACTTATGAATCGTTCACTAATTATATACTTAGTCGATATGGACCGTAACGCTAACATAATTCAAATCATTCGGAGTTCCAGACTTTAAATGTGAGACTAATTTATTTGTTTTTAAAACCCCAGTTAGTGATAATGATACAACATTGAGAGTGATTGAATATTCCATTTGCGCCGATTAATTTAATTTATAATTGATCATTATTGAGGTTTGAATTTAACTAAATAATAATTTACATCGTTCTTACTTATTATTATATTATTGCATAAATATATAGTAAGTACAACATCCAAAATGTTAGCTTATGTTAACAGTAGAAGTATAAAAGGAAAATCACTCTCGCACTTGGACTTGGCTACTAGCAACTCACAGGCTAGACCCACACGGCCACACGGTAACACACGTGGAAAACACTTCGTTATATCTATATTTACAAGCAGGTTCATGGGTGAACTTGTAATTATCTGCGCCTTGGATGCACCCTGACTGTGAGAGGATTTTTCATTTCACATGAAAGCCTCAAGACCTCGGAAAGATCCACCGGGTCATGATCCGATTCCACCCACTTAAACTCATGCAACAAGGTTCCCACCCAAAAGCTAACAGTGGCCAAACCCAATGCTTTTCCCGGGCATGCCCTCCGACCCGCTCCGAATGGCGCCAGCCTGAGGTCAGAACCCATGACAGAAAACTCCACGTCACCAGCATCCGGATACACAAATCTCTCTGGCATGAACTTGAGTGGGTCCGCCCACACGGCCGGGTCCCTCGTGATGGCCCACATGTTAACCATAGCCGTGGTCCCTGCTGGCACGTGATAGCGATTTACTGTGGTGTCAGTGATTGCCAAACGGGCCCATGACAAAAGTGGGCCAGGTGGGTGCAGCCTGAGTACCTCCTTCACTACTGCTTGCAGGTACACCATTGATGGAATGTCAGATTCCACCAACGGCCGCGATCTTCCAACAACTTGATCAAGCTCATCATGCACCTTTGACTGTATATCAGGGTGGAGTACAATTCTAGCTAGTATCCACTCGATCAAAACTGCTACAGTGTCGGTTCCTCTGAATATCATCTCCTATAGGTTGTAATTAATCACATGATTATTAAGAAAGGTAATTAATGTCAATGGAAAAAAAAAAAAAAGAAGAGTAATGGTACGTTTCATTGCTGAGAAATGTTATTGAGCAGGAAAGGAATCCAAGCAGGCAGTTGAGGCCAAGCCATTATAAGATTCCATTAATTATTCATTTCCTGACATTTCTCAGCAACCAAACGCCATGCAAAAGAAAACAGCATATGAACAAATTAAATAATAATTTAATTTGCAGTTTGTTGCTTACCCAAAGAACAGCAACCATGTCTAGCTCTGACAATCTATCTGCTCCATCAAGAGAGAGTAAAACATCCACGAAGTCATTGCTCCTTTGGCTGGTTGGGGTTTGGACTTTGTGTTCTTCGATAATCCGGTTCACAAACCGGTTCACCTTGGGGACTAGTTTGGAGCATCTGTACCGGATTTTTTGCAAGTCTAAATCGGCAAGCCATGGAAGATGATCAGACCAATTGAGCCTCCCTAACAGCTCGTAACCTTCTTCGACGAGTCGGCTTAGCTCATCAGTTTCGCTATCCGAAGAACCCAACTGGTATTTACGACCGAACACTGAGCACATCATGTTGTTAAGTGAAGCTCGTTTGAGTATATCACGTACACGAAACGTTTGGCAACAACATGCAATTGTTGACACCATTTGGGATGCGATATCAAACCTCTGTGACTCGGCAGAACTGATCTGTTTGGGACAAAAGAGATGCGTTGCAGCAATTCTTCTCAAGGTTCGCCAGTAAACTCCGTAAGGAGCAAACCCTATTGCTCTATTGAACATTAAACTATATGCAGACTCTTTTATTGGACGATCAGCAAAAGCTGAGCTGTTCAGGATCTCTTTAGCTACATCTGGATTGCATGTAATCAAGACGCGAGTCTCACCGAGGCTAAAAGCCATGAGGCGTTTTGCTTTGAACCTCTCAGCAGCTGCAGAAAGCTTGTGGTGAGCCAGGTTGGTCATAAGGTTCATGCTTCCAAGTATTGGGAAACCTCGAGGCCCGGGAATTGGATTAGCTTTGTAGATTCCTCTCCTGAGGCAGTAGTACTTGCCCCAGGCAGGGCCTCCAGAGTAAGCCCAGTGGCAAAAAGCCATGGCTAGCCACGCCATGCAAAGAAAAACAAAAAACAAAATGATGTTTTGAGATGATGAAAAAGTCTTGCATTTGGAAGCAAGAGCCAAAACCCACAAACACTCTACTTTTGTTTCCATAGAAGGAATAGAAATTCTAGCTAATTAAAGAGATTATGAAATACGAGAGAGGTTTTGAGTGTTATTTCCTCTTTTGGGTTGATTTAAGAAGTCGGAGATTGTTTCTTTATATAGAGCAAACGCTTCGTGGCTGTTCGTACTAGAGATATATCGCGGTTATTAAAAAAATTAAAAATAAATAAAAGTAGCCGTTAAACCGGACGTTATAAGCTACGACTCTAGACGTAACAGAAAAGCAACTGAAGTTATTAGGTATTACAAATATCATCACTCTGTGTTGTACCCTGCGCCGTCACCATTACGTTATTACAAAATTAAGCTTTAGGCTCATTTTGCTCGCCTGGCCTTGCTGTGGTTAATTTTTTATGCCCTTTAATTTATTTATTAAACAAAAGCCGATTATGGCGTTTAACAAACTAATATCCATCCAACCCTACAATATTAATTTTATAATATTAATGCATAATATTTTCGATATCCACATGTTATAGGTAGACTTACAAGTCTAATGAGAAAAGATATCTCTCCAATAAGATTTTGTAATATAAACTACCACGTTGAGTTATAGAACTCTTAAATTTATAAGTACTTACTTGAATGATGAAGTGTGGTCTGTCATATGACTTTCTAAATCATATTCTTAAATCATTAATATTAATTGATAGCATTTATTAGCATATTGCATTCAAGGTAGAGCCGTGTCTTATGATTTTCATCAATGATAAATCACTATTTAAGACTGACAATGATATGGATGTGGGTAGAGAGAGTTTAAAATTTAGAATATAATATAATTGATATATATATGCACCCATTAAATTATTTAATATGCACCCATTAAATTATTTAATAAAAGTAACCGTTAAAGTGGGTGTTATGAGTTTCGACTATAACTATAACGGAAAAGCAGCTAGTTATTGGGTAATTAGAAATACAATAGTACTAAATTTATAATCTTTATATAACTCAAATTCTATAGTTTACATGATAAAAATTTAATTACTAGAGATAAAAATGAAGGACGTTATATATTTTATAAAATTTTGTCATGTAATCTGTCACATCAAATTGTAGAGTTTGAATTGTATGTAAGTTATAAATATAATATTATTATGCAAATATTATGAATGTGTGCTATGTCCTGCGCCGCCACCATTTATTATAAAATTAAGCTTTAGGCTCATTTTACTCGCGTGGCCTTGGCGTGGTTAATTTTTATGCCCATTAATTTATTTATTAAACAAAAGCCGATTCTGGCGTTTAACAAACTAATATCCATCTAACCCTACATTAATATTCCCTTTATTCTAATTAATTTTATAATATTAAAGCATAATACTTTAAGTATCCATCTGTGATACGCAGTGAATGGAATATTGACTGCGTTCGAAGTAATCTTATTCTTCTAAAATTTACTTTAAATTTATAAGCACTTGGATGATGAAGTGTGGTTTATCATATGACTTTCTAGATCATATTCTTAAACCATTAACATTAATTGATGTCATTCATTAGCATATTGCATTCAAGGTAAACCTTATCTTATGATTTTCATCAATGATAAATCACTAATTAAGATTGAAATGATATACATGTGGGTAGAGCTAGACCAAGATTAAAATTTAAAATATGTATATAATTGGTATAATGACATATTGCATATTAATAATGTTAAATTTACAACTTACATATAACCTAAAATTCTACTATCTAATGTGATAATCTATATGGCAAAATCCTATTGGACGGCTCTGTTCTTTTATGAATCCAAATCCTGTTTTCTGTGCTACACATTTTTCAATGTAATTTACACTCAATCTCAACCACATATCCTTTTTAAAATTAAAAATAAATTAAAATCAATCATATATTTCTAAATTCAATTGAAAACAAAAATACTGGATTTATAAAAGAACACACCCGTAATTTGTCTTATATTTTTCTTTTATCTAATGAATTTTTATCATATAAATTGTCATATTAAATTGTAAAATTTAAATTATATGTAGGTTGAAGTCTAACACTATTTTATCAAATTATCTGTTTGTAAATAGATTTCACTTGCTTTATATAAAAAAAAATCTAATTATTTATGAAACTTCGAACTAGTGATGTTTTGAAATGTTAAGATGACGATAAATTTATCAAATTTATAAAGTTGGATAAATGTATCATGTTATCACGTTGAAACGAGAAGAAGGCTTGGTTTTGATTTTTGGGGTTTGTGCATAAGAGCCTCCATATAGAAGTGTGTGATGTAAACACGCGTCGGATCGGAGCTCTGATAGTAAAGCTAACGTGTCTTTCAAAGGCAATCAGAGACTCCGCATGGATGTACTACAGCAAGTGGAAGGGGTCCACGTGGCCATAAATGTTTTGGGAGCCACGTGTAACAGAGATTTCTTATTACCGGAGCAGCAGCAGCAGCGAAGATGGTGGTGGTTGAGTTCTCCACGCGTCTAAAGCCGTGACAGTGGGCATGGCTTTCACTGTCTTGGCTTTTGCAGTGTTTTGTCGAAATCGAGTGGCCACGGCCTTGCCTTAAGAGCAAGCAATTAAGGGAGGGACAGATTGGGATGGGGAAGGACATAATTATTGTCCCAACTAAAACATAGGACAACACAAAAAAGGCCACGTAATCGTCCAACGCAATCCAGGCCCCAGGAGTGGTACTGTCATGGAATGGCAGCGTAGGGTAGGGAAGGGTCCCACAGAGTCAAACTTATGGTCGATTGCTGGGGAGATTTTCGTTTTTATTTTCAGACAAAATCTTGCTTACGACTACTGAGACTTTGTTTCCAATTATCTACTTTTTTCTTCTTCTTTTTCTTCTTCATCGGTTTCTCTCCTTCTTTCTTCATGTACATTTTTGTCAAAACCTGCCCCGCACTGATACTACATTTTTATATATTTATCATCAGTATTAGACTTATAACTTACATATAATATAAATTCTATAATTTGATAAACAATCTAAATTCTACAATTTAATATAACAAAAATTCACTAAAGAAGATAAAAACAAAAAAGAATGAGAAAAATTATATCTTTAATAGGATTTTATCATGTAAACTATCGCATCATATTATAAAATTTAAATTGTATGTATATTGTAAATCTAATACTACTGTTTATATATTTATTATTAATAGTGCTAAATTTACAACTCAAATACAATCAAGAGTCTACAAGTAGTAGTCTATATAGCAACAATTTACTGGAACACCGAAAAATAAAAATGAATAATGAATGACGAAATTTATATCTTCAGTAGAATTTTATTGCTTAGAATGCTGCATCAGACTATAAACTTTAATTTATATTTAGGTTATAAATCTAGCATTTATTGATTTATTATTCCTTTTCCTTTTTCACTACTTTTGATTCTTCGATCGGAATCTAACTCTCCAAGACGAATAATAATATTGCTTAGCTAGCTGCCTAGCTTGTGTTCGATGCTTGCTTGCTTATGTTTCATTTTCTTTATTTCACTATACGTACTAATCAACATACGTACTAATTAACCCTAATTCAGATTTAATTAATTGCATTACTTGGAAGGAATTCTAGGTAGCTAATAATTAAAATTATCTGACAAAAAATCTTTAAAATCTTCACAGTTTATACTAGGAGAAGATTCTAATTTAAATCTAAATACCCATTATTTAAGAACAAGTGTAGACGGATGAAAATTTTTCAATATAATAGTGTTAGACTTACAATTCAAACACAAACAAAAGTCTGCAACCTAATCAGATGAGGAGTTGAAGGAGGAAAAAAATAAAAATGAATAATATAAGTTATATTTTCAGTAGAATTTTGATATTTAAACTGTCACATCATCAGATTATAGACTTTGAATTATAAATTTAGCACTATTATTTTTTATAATTACTGTAAAGTATAAAATCAAAGGAGGTTTCCAGAGCTTTAATTTACTCCTTAAAAATATCTACACCACCGAAGAAAAAAAAAAGCTTTGTCCAGCCAGCACTCCAATCAAATTGCTGGCATCATTCAAAAAAGTCATTGATTACAGATTCCAACATACATAATCAATTAACCTTAAGCACGACTCTTTGAATTGTCATAAAATACTAGATATGTTTTTGTGGAGGTGCAATTATGAATCCAAAAAGCAAATCTGATATGAATTGCCACAAACTCTTTGATATATTATAAATATGAGTGCCCCCAACTCAAGAGAATCAAATAATTAAGTACATTTTGGCTTAATGGGTTTTTGTGGATTGAGCAACTATATCTACATATCAATTGAGATGTCATCCAATCTGGCCTGGCCGTGTGAAGAGAGGGATCTGTATTGCTATACGGCACCATTTGAAAATGTACTTGTTTCATAATAATTTGCATCATAATTCGTTTACAATAGCCACCTTGCAATGCATACTAAAGGAAAAGAGGAAAATCATTGCCTTTTACTGGGATCAACACCACGTTTTATTTGCTATTCGTTTTCGGTCGAGTCAATGCTCCTCTTTAATTTGTGGATTATATTGGTCTTTCCCACTTGTATGATTTAAAAGCATGAGCCATTATTTGATTCCAATTTCCATGTTGTAGTTTGAGTGCGAGTTGATTTTGAAGAGGCAATTGGAGATCTAAATTTACTCTACTACCTTTTTCGATACATGATATTTAGAATAACACTACACCTATAACCTATTCATAATCAATTCCTCTAATAACCATAGTTCACATAATCCTATTTGAGATTTAACTTTTATTTTTTATTTTTGTTCTGAATAATACTACATCTATAATCAAATCCTACCATCAGTTGCTTACAATCGGAGTTGATAAAATTTTATTGGATATATAACTTTCTTTTTCAGTTTTTGTTTTTTTTTTTATTTAGTGAATTTTTGTCAACTCAAGTTATAAGCAGTTGATTGTAAAATTTCGTTATAGGTATAGCATTACTCTTTTGTTTTTCCTTCCTTCAGTGAATTATTGTCAACTCAGGTTAAAAGAATAGTTAGTTGTAAATGGGTTGTAGGTATAGCATTGTTCGAAAATTTAATCATTTAAAAAATTTACCATTGATAACGGTGGATTGAGATTAAGCTTCATATATCTATAGACTTGTCCAATTTAATTTGTGCAAATTTTGTAGCTCCGTTATCGGTCTCAATCGGAAGCGAGTCAAAAAGAACATTGATTTGGCATATATTGCAAATAATATAACATGATTACGGTAAAAGAAGAAGAAGAAGAAAGTGGTGGCAACTATTTTTTTCTCCCTTATAATGGCTACATTGATATGAGAGACCAATTCGTTTATCGATGGATCTTAGCATCTATTCTAGGATCAATCAGATATTTGCGATTGTGGCATGCCAGACGTATGGTTAAACCTCAATTGGGACATTGATTTGGTATTTGATTGGTGAGGAAGTATCATATCAACTTTACAAGGGAGCACTAATTAATGAGATAAACCATAAAATTAATTGATAATTGGCCTTATTCTTTTCCTTTCCTGCGAGAGATGCGAGAACAAAAAAGATTAGTTCAGTGATTTAATTATGTTCAACTTGAATGCTTAAAGTTTGCTTACCCTGTGCACATATCACCCCTCTATCTCGTTTTTATAATTCAATATATTAAATGGTTGGTGATAAACAACTCTATTTGCATATGAGTTGTTCAGCAAAAAGAGATTTTATATCTCTCAGTTGCTGGACCATTGAAGATTCCACATATATAACTAAATTCCTGGAAATGATTATTAACCCTAGCTAGCTAGTTGATTTAGATATGAATCCAATTGGCTTCATCTTCACTCTTGTTAGGTTATTCGAGATTTGCAACAACATCTTGACCGCGAAAGCAGATATTATGCGTATCACTATAGTTAGTTTATGCAAGTTGATCAAAATGATTGATCAATCGAGTTCTACTTAATTTATCCGAGACTCTACACCCTTTTCAATAAAATGAATTTGTATTAATTTCCATACACAATATGTATATACAAACATATACACATACACACAAACACACGCTCGTTAAGACTACTACATCATATACTCAAGTTTTTCAGGATTTCGTAGAAAACATTAATTGCTGCTTTCTACCACTTTTTCTGTGACTCGATTTTCCATGTAAAGAAAAATAAAATGCAGGCTAGCATCCAGCTAGAGAAGGAGCTAAAGTTGAAAGGTTTGATTAAGTTTGAGGAAGAAGGATTTGGTGAGCTAGCCTAAGTTGATGATTAATTAAGATACAAAAGAACGAAGAGAAGGATGAATAGTAGGTCATGATTTTGACATATTCAAGTGTCAAGTGACAATGGAGAGAAAAGAGATTGAGCTGTACACATAAGACCCAGTTGAGGGACCTACTAGAAAAGCAACTTGTAATGTATAGCTAGCGTTAATCATATATTGATTTTGTTCCTTTGCTTTTGTGTGTGCTTTGCATATAATATATCTTGTTCCAAATATACAGATGTTTCCATTTGGTAGAAGAAAAATTAACAGCTGGCCGTTTGAGAGAAAGATCTGGAGATTTGTTTTTGATGTAAAACGAACAACTAATATTGCATCTAAAGTTTGCATATATATAATGCTGTACTGCACAAGTTGATTAAGACTCGACTCAACCCATCACATAACTTACTGCAACTTGGATAAAGCCTTGACAGTGAGAGATCCGATCAGCCTGCAGAACCTATTAATTAGTTTAACTATACACTATACATTATATATTACCAATAACCCGTGAATTCAAGCATATATTCCTCTCATAAGTTTATCAAGTTACAAAAGCATTTCTTTGCTGCCCTTATGGCCCCGCCCCATGAGTAGTAGTAGTATACTACTAGATGCTTCTCGCTCATGATCTTGCCTTGTCTTGTGTTGTGTTGTGTTGTCTTCACTGCTCAATCGTTCATATTCATTTTTCATGTTTTTGATGAGCTGCAAGAACAAATGCCAAAAGAACTTGATCCTTCTTAGTACTGAAAGCAAACTCCTCTGTCTAACGTCCTCTCAGAACAATTGATATCTCAGCCAAATTAATCAAAACAAGACCTCTTTTGTTATTTCTTAATTAGAAGTAGACAACAATAATAGCTCATCAACCTTTTCAGTCTGGTGTTAATTAATTCTCAAAAACTTCTAATTGATTCAGAATCTATCAGGTAAGGTAACTGAGCTTTCTATCAGGCAACTCCTTTACTTCTATATATTCTAATGACAACTTTGATTTATGAAAAATAAATAAGAAAATTAACAAAAAGGAAAAGTGTTGAATTGGTGCTGGGTTGGAAATTGTTTACATATGTATAAAGAGCAATATTAACACTTGTAAAACATGTTTGTTTTGCATGATAATATAAGATATATAAGGCTATAAAATTTTATTGGAGATGTAACTTTTCTTATTTTTTTTTTCTTCGGTGAATTTTTGTTAGATAGACTGCCACACTAGGTTGTAGAGTTTGCGTTATGTAGGTTGTAAATCTAAAACTACTAATTCTAAAAATCTTTATGATACTATTCAATTATTTTTAATAATTAAATATAAAATTTGAAGGACATTACATCATTTGAAATCGTAAAAACGTAGCCTTACACTTCTAAGATTTCTGACAAACAAATGACATGCATTAGGGCCTCGGAGATCTGAAATGAACTAAACAGTTACTCAGCCCAAAAAAACCTTATTTGAATGGGTCATTTTAAGGCTGAAATGAAAACCGTGGCAAGCAAAGTTGTAGCCTTTCGCCTTGATGCTGTTAAATGAGGACTACGAGCCCAACATATGGGATTTTTTTATTTGGGTGTAGGAAGGATTCTTCTTGTTATACATACAAGTTCCACACATTTTTATTAAATTTATTTTAATAGAAAATAAAAAATTAACCTAAACCAAAAGCCCCTATGCAACATATAATAGAATATTGTAAAGTAAATCAACTTAGAGTTTTTTTACATGATTCGGTTATAAAACATATATTTACGGATAACTAGAGAGGCAATTTACTATGTTGTCTTTGGCTTACAATACCTAAGATTTATTACAGTGGTAGACTGTCTACTCTCACTCAATCACCTAGTCTTTGTAAAACTACTCTCTTAATAACGTGAACATGAAATATAATGTTATTAGGAATCAATTTTAAACCAAAGCGTTCCTTCATAAGATGCCAAATAATTTGGTCACTTGTATTGCACTCAAGAGGGGAGCCAAGAATTGTTTCTAGAGGGGAAAAATTGAATAGTAATAAAAGAAGATAAATTAATATAAATAAAATATAATCGTAAAATTTAGAGAAAGGTTATAATATTTTCATTCAACATTATTTAGAAGGTAAAAATTCAGGTTTATCATATCGATTTTAAGTTTTAAATAAAAGGGAAATGATAAAATAAAGCAATTAATAATATGATTAAGTAAAATATTAAATTTATTAATTCAAAAGTAACTTATCTTTAAAAAGAAAATAATAAAATATATTAATGATTGATGACGGAAAAATATAAGAATTTTGTTAATAAACAAGACTTAAAAAACAATTTATATATATAAAACAACATACATTCATAATTAACTGAGAGGAAATAAAAAAATATTTTATTTTATTTTTCTTTGGCCTAGGAGGGGCAATTGGCCCTCCTGGGCTATGCTGGCTTTGTGCCTGAAAATTTGCGCATGCATATGGAGCTAACAAGACTTATGCTCGATAAATCAAGAGGAGATTTTATATATTTCCAAATTCCAATATTAAAATTATAATCCAATCAAAGAGGATATGGTTATGGTAACTTATCCTTTATACAACACTGAATTCTTAAACATTGACGCGATCCCTTTAGGTTTAGGATGAATAGTCAACCCACATGGATGCACCTTTTGCATCCAAAATTTCTAACTTATTTTATTTTATTTTAATAATTCCTCTGTTTTCTACGGCAACTCTTGAGGATATGGCGGCTTCCAACTGTGTTTACGCTAATGGACACCTAACTCCTCGGAATGAATGAAGAGAAATTATTAAACGACGTTGATATATCATTAATCGCACCCGATTCCATCAACAAGTATCGTCACGCCATGTTAAATAAAATCTCAACCACCCTCACCCATCTCACAGCCTCGTTTCTTCCTCAATGCAAAACCTCTTGCATTTCCAAGATAATATTGAACCCTTGACACTTTGCCGCCGCAACCAACTCCGCAGCTCCTCTCCTATCCTCTGATATTGAACCCTAGGTAGACGTGCTTTTCATGAAGATTGTTATTATTAAGGGTGTGTTCTTTTATGAATTAAGTATTTTTATTTTCAATTGAATTTATAAATATATGATTGATTTTGAATTATTTTAAATTTTGAAAAGGATATATGATTGAGATTGAGTGTAAATTGTATTGAAAAATGTGCTGCAAAGAAAACAAGATTTGGATTCATAAATGAATATAGTGTAAAATTGCTTACTACATGATCATTTTTTCTCCTTGTTGTTTCCCATATATTGAGTTAATTACCTCTGGAACATTAATTTATTCTTTATTCTCTTCAATGTTAATGTTTATCAATTATTGCAGTATAGCTGTGGCAATTAAGTTAAGAGTTTGCAAAAGCTTTTCTAGAGTGCCAAGCGAAATCCAATCCCTCCAAGTTATATTCACGTTAGTGTCAAGAGTCAATTTGTTTTACATGAGAATATAGATACATGTATTTTACCACTCTCCGGTGATGGTACCGTATATTATATATGTTGATCAAGACCAGAGCTCCCACCACTCTGAAGTAAAGCTTGACTCCTTAAGAAAGCAATTGGGTTTCAAAATATTGCCCCAGTTTCCGGATGAGTGATCTTTTTGTCCTTCCCGGTTCATTAAAGCGGTATCTTCGCCTGTGCTCTCAACTTTTCCGTTCTTATCATGATCAGTACTGTGAGGCAAACAAGTTGTGTGATCACAATGTTGAGGAAGGAGGGCAGGCGATTCTTTTGATTCAGTTGTGGTGTTCCCATCCTTGCATTTCCTATCTCCGCAGTTTTCAGGATGGTCCAGTAACGGTTCCTTGTTTCTGTCCCCATCGCGCCTTCCAATCGCAGTCTTCAGCTTTTGCAACTGTCGAATCCAAAATTAAGTGAGCATTATTATTAATTAATTGAATATGTATATAAGCAGTCAGATAGAAGCAGAGCACCTGGATAAGCAATGAACGATTCTCTTGTTTCAAGGACTCGTAGCTGGAAGCTAGAGTGTCGTAACTTTCTCTGAGTTTGTTATAGTCGAGCTCAAGCTGCTTACTCTTGGATCTAGCTCGTCGATTTTGGAACCATACAGCCACCTGGCGAGGCTGTAGACCCAGATCATTAGCCAGCTGCTGTATTAGTTTGGATTGTGGCCTTGAATCAGACTCGAACAGGAATTCCAGGGACTTGATTTGATCGTCGCTGAATTTTCTCTTACTCGTTGTAGGCTGCATAATCTCACTGTTGGCTTGTGTGCTAGCTGAGCTCTTGCTAATAAGATTCTCTTGGTGGACTTATATAAATAGTATAGTTTGTAAGTGGGTTGAGTATCCCCGTAGGGCAGCCCTCAATGCTTGTTTTTATCAGGGAAAATATCGTTTTGTGCTTGTAAATGGACCACCTGTTGTTGGATATTTTGTACACAGAACACATTGTAATCATCTTTACCACATTTTTCTATTATCCATTTCCCATTTTGATCGGCTTGCTCTCGTGTTTGAATTATCTTAATTTTATGATGGGTTCAACATGGATTCAGAGTATGATTCCCTCAGCTTCTGATTAGTATGTATTGATAATTACACGTACGGATTCCTGAAACTTTGATGGAACTTTGATAGAAGAATCATCGCAACATCTGCGAATCTGCTGCTTTAGCGGAACAGCATTTCAGCTCTCGAACTTGAGTTGACACGTTGATCGAAAGTCCGTTTTCAGGAAAGTTGGCTTGGCAGCTTTGCATCATTGCGTCAGGACAAAGCCATCCTGGACCAATCTTTTGATGCCACACTTGGGTCTAACGTGTCAGAAAACTGCTCTGCTTCCACAGTCTTCGCTTTGAAAATTATAATATAGAATTTTGCTACTCTAACGTGGCGATTAACTTTTGGATCTCATAATCAAGCCATACTTTGCGTGACAATGGCCCAGATGTAACTTCTTCTATGCCTTCGACCGAAAGGGCTGATTCTCCGAGGGGTGGGGTTAATTCACTGCTTTGATATTCAGATTATAATTTAAGAAGGGTGGTGGATCATGATTTTTTTGAACTACAGATTAGATATTCACGCATTCTCATGATCATGAGACGAGAATTGATTATTTTAAGAAGAATGAATGATATCAACCACTTTAGATACATATTTTGTCCATGTAATATTAGTTTTATGCTAAAACGTATTTGGGAAATCGAAAGCAGCTTTGGATTTTCTCTTTCACGTGCACAACGTGCCCCTTGTTGACTTAGTCTACTCGCACTGTGGCAGTCAGTCACTGCCATCAAGACAAAGACTTAGGACCTAACGGTTCCAGTGACGTTTGAACTCTGGTCCGTGAATTCAAATCCTGTTTTCTATACCGTACATTTTTCAATATAATTTATACTCAATCTCAACCACATATCCTTTTTAAAATTCAAAATAATTCAAAATCAACCATATATTTCTAAATTCAATTGAAAACAAAAATACTGGATTCATTAAAGAACACACCTTTGGTTTCTTGTTTTTGGATGTTTTGCTTGTTTATGTTTTGATACGGGTTTATTGGAGAACATGAAGTAATTATTTATTTACACGTTTTTATTTAAAAATATAAAAAATGCATAACTAAGGTATAATAATTATAATGCATAATTCTTTGTGAAAATAAAAACAATTTTTTTTTGCTTTCTCTCCACTCCTAACTTTTTTAATTTTATATAATTTGCCTTTTCTTCTTTTTTATTTCAAATAATTTTTATAATTTTGGCATAAATAATTTTGTTCATTAAATATTATATTTTAATAATTTTATAATATTTGAAATTGAAAATTATATTTTTTAATTTTTTGTAACTATTATTCATTTTTAAATAAAACATAAAATATATATAACCATATATATTCTTTATCATTTATTCTCCTTGAAAAACTTATAAATATATCATTTCATTTTGAAATAAATTTATAAAAATGAAAACACAAAATTCATAGTCAAATGGGCTCCATATTTTTCTATGTTGATATTGGACCCAATCAATCAAGCCCAATGGCGATGAGGAGTTTATGTGTGCCTTGTGTCGGAAAGCCCAATTTTTCTAAGATATTCGCATCCAAATACCGAAAGGCCCTATATTGAAAAGCCCAAAAGGTGCGTTGCTCGATTCA
Source organism: Boswellia sacra (assembly GCA_013180625.2). NCBI lineage: Eukaryota > Viridiplantae > Streptophyta > Magnoliopsida > Sapindales > Burseraceae > Boswellia > Boswellia sacra. The sequence continues at coordinate 476,383 of SNVD02006955.1, read as the reverse complement.
ACAATATTTGTGAAAAAGTGAAAGTCATGTACACTTGGTATCAACTTCAACTTAGTTTGACGTTACGCTTAGATGTAACTATCAAATCAATGAAGAAAAAGTCAACAATCAATATAGGGGGATTCGGTATCTTGAGTAATTTCAATATATTAAAAAAAAAAAAAGAGAAAAGAAGTAAAGGATGGATGAGCAAGTTGACCTCAAACAAGAAAGAAAACCTTTTCACCACTGTTATAGCTTCAAATTTAATCGATAGTACAAGCTTTTGAGTTTCAGTTTTAATGCATGGCATCAGAAATCGCCATTAAATTAAAGTGTTCGACAACGGCGCTCTCAAATTAAGTTTTGCAGTGGCAATTGTGTGTTGTGTTAAATAAATGGAAACGAAATTCAAGATGTCGTGGTATGCATGTTTGTGTTTGACGTTTGGAACACCCACCCACGTCAGGTTTGGTTCTATTTTCTGCGTTGTTTAGTCTTTGGAGAATCTTCTTGTTTTCTCAATCAAAAGCCTATTTGGTTTGGCTGGCATAAAAGGGTCCTCACCTTTTTTCACATTTCAACCACTCCTGCACCTAAGAGATGATAATCCATTAATTAATTTACCAACGTAAGCCGCATTAACATCACAGCCTGTTGTGATCATCACAGATTCACAATCCTTCCCAGTTCCATCCTGGTTTGATTCATCAAGCCGCGCATTTGCATATAGGCATGTGATGACAACAACATTTTGACAGTATTAGCTAGCTAGCTAAGCTGAGTTAGTATAAAATAAGAGATAATAATGTTAATGGGGGCATTGTGAAAGAACAAAAATCTAGGAAAGTTTGGTGTCTGCTGTATGGGTTAGGTCAATCGTCATGAAATGAGTGCCCTTTACGAAAGAGAGACAAAAATGCTTTCATATAGTCTTCTGATAGATCGACACTGCTGGGGTTCAAAATGGTGACTTGATGAGGCTGAGGCCCATATACTATAGACTACTCACTATTTTCCCTACTTATCAATCTTATCACTTTTGGCTCCCTACATACTAACAACAGTGAGATTGAAGGGGAAATGTGTGAGTTTTGGACACTGATGATCATGAATCAATTTCTTTTGGTTCAAACAAAAGGACATGTTACAACAGTAGTTGTTTGGAAAGTGAATTGAATGCTTTTGGCAATCTTTTCGGCCGAAGTGCTTTAATATGGGAAGTAAGACTCTTAATTAAGCGAAAAGACATTTCAACAGCGTTGTCACTGGAGCACAACGCAAGCAATTTGAAACATCACTTAAAAGAAACTAATGGGTACAGCTGCCACCGAAGCTGTGGGTATATACATGACTGGTGTGGTGATATTGAAGAATGATCAGCACTGCATGTGCAGTCACCTTGCAGCAACCGACCCACATTTTTGCATTCATGATATTAATACTATTGCTGACTACTTGGAAAATATTAAGAGCTGGTATCCAATACCATTTTAGGCTTTTACATACACAAAATTGTTGTCGATCAAAACTTGAAACGAAATATTATTAATCAAAGCACAATTAATACTTGGAATTTCTGTGATTGTCTGGTCAAAATCGTATTGAATTTTTTGTTTTTGACAAATATATACAAGAACAGGTAAAATGGGAAGGAGCGGAGCAGCTGGGCAATTAAACTGGTGGGACCAGCAAGTTTATAAATGAATCTGAAGGGGGAGGACCATGTGTCATCGGGTGGAGCTGAGAGCACCTGAATTAGGAACAGTTGCTGACCAGTGACCGATGCTGTTGCTGTCTGTGCCTGTTGTCATCTCGAATCCCCCGCGAGCGTAGAAAAAGTAGCAAAAATTTGCAATGAACGAGGGAGTCCCCTTTTTAATGAAAATCATTTATACTATAATTTTAACCAAATTTACACATTAAAAAAATATATTTTTGGGAAAAAAAAAGAACAAACACAGAAAAAGCAAACCAAATTTCACTATACCAAGGTCGGTGAATTAGCTCAACTAATTCTGACTCACTTTTGGCTTACTTGCTTGGTGCTGTCTCATCATCCTTGTAATCATGCACAAATCGTAATAACAATAACAATAACAATATTGTTAAATAAAATACATGATCAATGTTTGTTAGTTGATAATATGTACCTAATCATTATGATCGGTTATCAGCAATTAGGGTTACACTTACACTTACACAGCTAGCTAGCGAAGGTTGATTTGATTTTGGTTAGTATAATATAAAGGTGATGGTGTGATTAGGTCATGATGATATGATTTTTCTGTAGGCAGACACGGGATTTGACATCAACGTGTAAAGAGAAAAAAAAGCGAGTAGTGAAAGACTGAAAGTAAACAAACAAGAGAAGGCAGAGAGGAGTGAATGAATTCTATATATATATTTATAGAGAGAGACGGAGAGATATGTATTGCAGTGCATGTTATAGAGAAGAGATGAGATAGGGGAGTGATAAGAGAGAGAGAGAGATGGAGGGTGGGTCGTGGTCATTTCTGGAGAAGTAGGGTCAGGGAGGGCCTGCTGCTTTTATTACTTTGTTTGTCCTTTTCACCCTCCTCCATCTCTACCTTTCTCCTTCTCAGCTCTTTTTATCTCCTCCTCCTTTCGCTTCATTTCATTTCTCACTCAGACAACCCATTCATCACTCAAACACAAACCTAAACCTAAACCTAATCTCTCTCTCTCTCTCTCTCTGTCTGTGTGGAGTGGAAGGAGACGAAGGAAGAAGGAGAGGGGAAGCTATCTCTTTTGAGGGGAATGTTGTCTGGCTCGAGGCCACCAACTAGCTAGATCTATATATGATTCTCTATCAATTGATCATATCTTTTCGTTTCTTGTATTACTATTTGATAAAAAAATACAATCGAGATATCGATCGTTGATTATATCAGTTAGTGACGTCGGACCAGGCTTCATTCCCCCCAATTATTGCTTCTTTATATTTTCTATTTTTATTTTTATTGATCTACAGGTCGAGAGGTGAGTTCTCCCATTTCTTGTTTTTCAATTGTTTTAGCCCATATATATGCGGTTTTTTATTTTTATTTTAGGGGTTTGAGTTGTAGTTATTGTGGGTTGCTGTGGTGGTCAATAGAGAGCTCATGAAAGTCATTGGGCATGAGCAGATTGGTGTAATGATGAAGATTTTGACTGCTTTTTAACTCTTTTTCTGACTGAAGACGGAAAAGATCATCATTACCCATTCATTATTTTTCTCTAAATTTTATGGATCAGGTTTTGTGTTGTTTGTCAGTGTAACTCACTCTTTTACCTAGCTAGGTTTTCATCATCATTAGACTGATCATTTCTTTCATCATCATGCCATAATTTCAAGAATCTTCTCTGTCCGTTTCTGCTCTTAACTGAGCTGATCTACACCTCTCTTCATTTCCATTTCATTCGCTCTCCACCACCATCCACTCATCTTCTCTTAGCCTTGTTTTTCCTTCTTACACTAATTTTTCAATGGCTTTTGCTTAATTAGGGTTTCTTGTTCATAGACATGTGGTCAGGCCTATCAGTTCACTCACATGTTTTGACAAAGACATAACTTCCCCAAAAACTTTCTTTCTTCAGTTTTGAACTCCAAAACACATACATTTAAGCTTTTTCTAAAGCTTTATGAATGATGGGTTGTCTGGTTTTTATATATACTTGTCGCTTACTCTTTCTCTGCATATCTTTATGCCTGTTTATGCTTTACATGACTAATTATTGATCAGGTTTCGATATAAAGGAGATGTGTATGTGGTGTGGGAATATGGTTTTGTCCTGTCTCTTCCTCTTTTCTTTATATTCTTATTCGGAGCGATAGTGGGTGGAATGTGGCAACTCTGTAATCTCCGCCCTCTTTTTATTTTCTATCTGCTTTTATCATCACTAATCAACTTAGTACTTTTGTACTAATGCTTCTTTTGTTATTGTATGAATCGTCCACAAGGGTCGATCGTGACCTTTGCAAGGCTCAAGAGATGGTCTTCGCACCGTGCATTTTCTGATCAGGTCTTGTAAATTATAGTTAATATCTTTCTGCCTTAGGCAATATTCTTATGAGATCTTCTTTATCATCAAAGTGCATTTTAATTTATGTGCAAGATTTGATCCTGCAAAATGGTAGTACTAGCTTTTCCGGAAACTTATTCTTTACACTTTCTGTTGCTTAAAGAAGGCTGAAAGAATAATCTTTGGAAGCCCACGGGTGTATGAATCACCTGTATTCGAGAAGCAACCAACCGCAATTGTGCTGTCATATGCAGCCCTCTATTCTGGTTTTCATGATATGAGATGGATTCGCCTCACTAAAGAAGATGTGATAGATTGGACCATTCATTGATTCTGCTTTGAATCATGCGTTGAATCATGCATATGTATGTATAGTTTTAACTACATGTGAAAGGAGGTCTAGAAAGAACGTTACTGCAATAATATCTAAGAACTTACGCATTTCTCAGACTGATAAAATATAGAGATTGGAAACAGTGTTTGCAACTCTTTATCCTATAAAACAAGTCATGATTTGGAGTTTACTCACTTTTAATGACACTTACATGAGTAGTCTTCAAGTGTTGTTTTGGGTTTTGTGTGGTAATGCTATACACAAATCGCCCGCGGTTTAAGATTATCAGTACTCAATTTTGATGGTTTTGAAAGGTCAAGTAGTGTCTGTATTAGGTTTCTTGTTTTCTTTATGGATATGGGTTTTTGGGTTGTTCAGAGTACAGCTGAACCACTGTACAGAAAACTATAGAGAAAAGGAAACAGGAGTGATAGGAAATGTTAAAAGAGAGAAGCGTCATGAAGAGGGCAACCTCGATGGATTTGTGGTGTGGTGTTGTGTTGTGTTGTGTTGTGTGCCTCACATTCTGTCATCAATTTCTGAACCTGAGTCATATGGAAACACTGAAAGCCTTTAATGGTCTGACTCTCTCTTCTCTTTACTACTCTATACTGTTGAGTCAGCATCAGCATTGACGCCATGGATTCCCCTTTATCCTGACTCTGTGATTAATATGGACTACGATGTATCTATTGTACAGAACTGTATGCAATTAAACAGAGTTTTTTTTTTTAATATATATATATATATATATATATATATATATAATTTTATATCATTTACCAGTTAATTAGGAACCTGTAGTACACAAATGTCGGCATAAGTGGTGCAACCCCTTCCTCGCCTCTTAATCTATTCTCTTGCCCCTTATTGATAAAGTAGCACCAATGAGTATAAATGAAATTCAAGGTGTCTTTTGATTTCTTTTAATTTTTCAGATGAATAAAAAATCCTGTGCGGAGAAAAAATGAAAAAGAAGTATAATAACATGAAACCTGATAAATTGCTTTTACAGAAGAAAGGGCCAAAATAGTTGTGAACAAATTCTTACTAATGAAGTTAACTTTTACAAAAGCTCAAAAGCTAAAACTCATACGAGGCCCTTTTGTCCACATTGTATTTATCTCCACAAGTAATGGGTTATTTGCCATCGAGCGATTCAAAAAATCAAGACTAGTAAAAGTACCATTAATTTATTCGTTGCACATGTGACTTTTTCTAATGTTTTGTTGGTAAAGTGGCCTTGACAAGATGTTATCTTACGGACAAGCTGCAATTTTGGATTTTTGATTTTGCTAGTTTATGTCTTTAATGTTTTCAACACTAAAGTCCAAGATCTTTGTCGCCATATAAGTTTGTGGCTGCCGCACCTGTAATTAGAGAGGATATCAATTAATTCTATATATATATTTATACAACATGAATTAAGTAATGTTATATTTATAAAATTTACATAGAAAATTGATATATCATCATTCATTCAATACAAACTTTGTATATGAATTTTGTAAATATATTATTATTGACATGAACTATTGGTCCATGAACAATGAATATTGGGAATATTGAGAATGATTTTATAGAAATTCGGATCCTCTCTCGAATCCTAATAGGCGACTCAGATGATGTTTCAAAAGTTAATTGGACATGCGATGGGCTGCATTTTTGTGAAGGGCTGTTGTTTGAGATTTATTCTTATCAGAGGGTATTAACTATATGTTGCAACAAGTGATTACTTAATGATTAGATATCCAAGAAGAGTTTTGTAAATTAAATGATAATAAAGTCATTTCGTTTTAGTGGGTTCATGCTCTTGCTGTCCATCTTATTTTCTCAATACAGTACACATATATTCGTTTTAGTGGGTTGGTGTGAGTTGTTGTTTTCTCTTCACATAGACACGGAGAGGGAGAGAGAGAGAGAGAGAGAGAGAGAGAGAGAGAGAGAGAGAGAGAGAGAGAGAGTCTCCTCCATGGAGCCTCTACATTAACATTACCTAGCTTCTTTGTGATTAGTGGTCTAAAGTTACTTGTTTTACAGTAACACTAAACTTACAACCCAAATATAATCTTAAAGTCTATAATCTGATGTGGCAGTTTAAGTGCCAAAATTAGAGGTGACAATTTTCGACACGACATGCGAACATGACTTGACACGACACGGGTTTAAGCGGGTTTGGGTTTTGGCATGTTCGTGTTCGTGTCGTGTTCGTGTCGGAGATGTCAACTCGTTTAATAATCGTATCGTATTCGGGTTGAGAGTCTTCAACACGCGAACACGATTATGACACGACATGATTATGACACGAATACGTTTATGATACGAGTAACACGATTAACACGAATATTGACACGATTACAAAATAATATTAAATTTAAAAAAACTAAACTTAATATTATAGTTTTAGACATTTTAGTCCATACATGTATCCAAATTTTAAAATAAAAATAAAATTTTAAAACCTAATAAATTTTAAAATTTAGGATATTTTTGTCATTTAACAAAAATTAGAAACCTAATTATGTAACGTGTCATAATCGTGTTAACGGGTCATAATCGTGTTAACATGTCATAATCGTGTAAACGTGTCTTAATTGTGTTAGACGGGTCGTGTTTTTTTCTAACACGAGCACGACCTGTTTATTATTCGTGTTAGCGTGTCGTGTCGTGTTACCCATTTAATAATCATGTTGTGTTCGTGTTGAGTCTTAGTAACACGAATAATAAACGGGTCGTGTTCGTGTCGTGTCAATCTTTATCGTGTCACAGCTCGACACGACACGAACACGACCTGCGAACACGAATTGCCACCCCTAGCCAAAATGTTATTGGAGAGGTAACTTCTTTTTGGGTTATAATTGGATTGCAATTAGTCTAGCATTGCTCACTGTTTTAATCAACAAATAATTTTTTTTTTCTCGTCCAAGGTGCTCTATCTTGACCATCAATTCATCGTAAAAAATACCTTCCAGCCATTCTCTCTTTCCCATAAATTTCTTAGTTTGGAAAGTAGAAGTGATCCATTTTGGCTTATAATTAAATAAGTAGATGAGATGACAAGGGGCAAAGAATATTCACGCCCAGGAAACTCCTTACTTTCGTCAACAATGGGAATTGGGAGTTGGCCTTTCTTTATAGTCTCTGTCTTCTTAATTATTAGTATCTATCTTTATTCTTTACTTTCGTCTTTCCATGACCAAAGAAAATATTTTTCGCTTTCCTATTTTCTTTTATTCGTTGTTAACTTTTAACTTTTTATTTATTGCCTTTTGATATGCGAAATTAATGGATGGATGTAAAGAGATTTTTTTCCCCTTAGTTTGAAAAAAAAATTGTAATTAATTATAGGTGATTTTGTTTAAAGGATATTTTTGTAATAGAATTTTTAATTCTAATACGTGTAGTGAATAGTTTTTGGGTTCAAATATTCCAATATTTGGATTCTCTTTATTCTTTTGTGATCATATTTACTCGGTCTCTTTTCAACCATGTAATACTTTCAATTTCCAAATTATCATTGCACAAATATGGATTCCTATTCATATCAAAGTCAATTAGTTAGATGGTTATAATCATTCATTTTGATTTTCTTCGAAGGATCCGACTCTGTAAACTAAAGATATGTAGTGTTTATTTGGTACCATATTTTATGTTATTTGATCAATAACAACTATATCGATAATCTGACACCTTAATATATCCTATATCTTCGATAACTATCCATTGTTGTGTTGCGTAGTTATATATTATATTCAAATTGAGACAATTTCAATAAGTACGACTATCGAGTTTTGACTTAATTTCAACTAGAGAATAACTATGTTTTTTTTATGAATTATACCCCTAAAGTTGTTCATATTTCATCAATCATACCCCTAAAAATTATGATTTTTACCCCTCAAATCATAATTTTTATAAAGTCTAAAATTTTTATGACTTTTATAATTTTTATGATTTGAGGGGTAAAAATGATAATTTTTATAAAAATTTGGGGTATGGTTGATTAAAAATGACTAATGCATAGTGATATTTTGATTGAAATTAAGGTAAGAATTGATGGTACATATTGATATTATCCATATTCAAATTCCTATATAGATACACTAGTTATAGAGTTCTTCAACTTGCCATGGCTCTCTTTGATAAGAAAAGTTTTGTAGTGTTGACGAGCTATCAAAGAAATATTTTTTTTAATGAAATTTAGTTAGTTATTTTGTGAGTGTTTATTAATCATTAAGGTCCAATGTGTTTGAATCTTGTTGTGATTAATTAAGTCTTAAATACTAATAAACATCTATTTGTTTTCAGCTTGGTCGGCTTCGGCAGACTATAGTCAATTAATCCTTCTTAGAAAAAGATGAATGCATGAGTGATGTCATCAGGTCATGGCATTGATAATTATCTGCAGGTTGCACCTTAAAGTCCCTGCATTATTGGCTAGTGCTTTACAGCAATAGTATCCACATTCCACATTAATGGCAAATAGTTTAATGCATTAATTGGTACGTTCTGAAAGCTAGCATAGCATGGATTCTTCCTTCTCATTTTACAGCTAAGTTGTCTCTAATTAGTTGCCTAAGATGCCAGAAGAAATTATTAAAAATTCAACTAAATATTTTAAAATAAAATGAAGCACTATAGTGGACCAAATTAAATTATATTCACTGTAGTAGTAAGAATTCAACTCAATACGATGATTGATGTTTCTCTTTTTTAAATTAACAGTAGTACTAGACTTATGACGTAAATACAACCCAAATTTTACAATATCATGTGGTAATTTACATTACAAGATATAACTTCTCTCTCTTCTTTTTTTTTTTTGTTTTTCCTACCTTCAATGACTTTTATCAATGTAGACTATCACATTAGGTTGTAGAGTTTGAGTTGTATGTAAGTTGTAAGTCTAACACTACTGTTTAATTAATTAAATTCCACTAGCAACTTACTTACTGTATATATAAATTAAATTAATTATGCTAGGAAATATTTTTATGAAAATTGCAGATTGCTTGATTATGATAATCGGATTTAAGGGTTTGATTTCGATCTATGATAATGACAGTAACAGAGACACGAATAGAGAGTTGTGGGTAAATTAATACTTTATATATATTCTTTCATATGAAGCCAATGCTTATAATAAAGTTTTTCCAAATGAAAATTCTTTTTTTTTTTTCGGCAAGAGACATCAGTCCTTGTTTACAAACCATTACCTTGTTGATAAATTATTCTCTATTATACAAACAACAATATTACAGATTTCAAATTCGGTTTTCAAATTTTGTATCTTAAATGATGGGATTCTGTTTATAATTATCGTATATATAGATATGTAGAATTAATGTAAGATGTAATGTGACTTCCTCAATTAATATGATATTATATTACTTAAAATATAAAACTTGCAGGAGATATAAACTTGGAAAAACATCATCATTTATACCAATGTTTCATATTTTGTAAGAGGACTCAAATTAATAAGTCAATTAAATAAATCAGATATCATATATCTTACAAATATAAAACATTAATACAAACTTATCAAATCATATTATATATTCACTGAACTTGGAGAACATTAAATTTTGATACTGGAGTTTTATCTTTAATTTTAAACTAAATTATTGGACTGTACAGATCAACACTACACTCTAGTCCAGCAGAGTTAAGGCTTAAAGCCCTTTATCCAATTTATTTGGCCCAAATAAGTCTGGTCACGCAATAGCACGCATGTATGATATGATATATATATCCTGAAAGCTCCTCAACTCAAATGAAATGATGATAAAGCTCCTGTGCAAAAGCTTAAGGGCAACTGGGCAAGTTGATTAGGGATCAACCAGTCAACAGTCGACGAGAGTACAATTCCAAGAAGATCCATTAATAGAATTTATTCACCAATTAAAGTCATAAATGCATCTGTGAGTGTGTCAAAGCAAAATGCTAGATATTCATGTTCATGCATTTACAATCTTCAGCACTGTAGTGTCCGGAATCTGAACCAGCCACACAATTACAGCTAATCTCGACACTCTTTATGAACCATTCACCCACCACAGCTACCAATCTAGACCCAACTTGAATGCCCGTTTTGGCACAAATCGAGAAATTGCATGGTTACCAATTTATTCATTTCTTAAATTCATATATTTTGTCCTGGTTGACACATAAATTACTATTAAAATGCCAAATATGATTCTTATTTAATACCATAGATTGGTAGTGAGAAAATCTGTAATGAGCAGTGGATCATAGCAGCAATGAAAGGAGAAATATTCTTAGTTTTCCTAGCCTTAGCAATCTGCTCATTCTCAAGTTTGGCACTGGGCAGCCAAACCTACCACGGAAAATGGAAGTTGTTGAAGAGAAGTATTGGAGTTTCAGCAATGCACATGGCATTGTTGCCAAATGATCGAATTATTACATTCGATAGATCAAATTTCGGTCCATCTAACATTACTTTACCACAAGGGAAGTGTGTAAAAGAGTTGCAAACCTCTGATTGCTATGCTCATGCTGTAGAGTTCGATCCCATTAGTCGAAATGTTCGACCTCTTACTATACGCACAGATACATGGTGCTCTTCAGGTGCATTATCATCAGAAGGTGTTTTGATCCAAAGTGGTGGTTATAGGCATGGAGAACGAGTGGTTCGATACTTAAAGCCATGCTCAGATTGTGACTGGGAAGAAGATCAAAACGGTCTAATTTCACCAAGATGGTACGCTTCTAATCTGGTTTTACCAAATGGTAAAGTCATTGTTGTTGGTGGGAGATATCAATTCACATACGAGTTCATCCCAAAAAGCTCCAATTCTGATCAAAAACTTTACCAACTTCCATTCCTGAAAGAAACCAGATATTCACCTGAGATTCCCAACAATTTGTATCCTTTCTTACACCTTTCTACTGATGGTAATCTCTTCATTTTCGCAAATGACCGTGCAATACTGCTTGACTACATAAACAACAAAGTGGTCAGGAATTATCCTGTAATGCCTGGTGGCATTTCTCGCAATTATCCCAGCACTGGCTCCTCGGTTCTTCTTCCAGTGACGCTATCCGCTAATGGAAACACTACAGTACCAGATGCTCAAGTCTTAATCTGCGGGGGGACATTACCGGATTCAAATCAAAAGGCTGATGCAGGCATCTTTCTCCCTGCATCTAAATCTTGTGGTAGGTTACTAATCACCGCCAAGAATCCAAATTGGGAAATGGAGGAAATGCCTATTAATAGAGTGATGGGTGACATGATCCTGCTGCCGACAGGAGACGTGTTAATCATAAACGGCGCAGCAAAAGGTACCGCGGGTTGGGATGTTGCACGAGAACCAGTTTTAAATCCTGTTCTTTATCGTCCAAATAGTGTCAATATATTTGAAAGGTTTCAGATTTTAAGTCCTTCCAGTATTCCACGTCTGTATCATTCAACAGCTCATTTGTTATCAGATGGTCGTGTTTTGATAGGTGGCAGTAACCCAAATGTGAACTATAACTTCTCTGCACTTTACCCTACTGAACTCAGTCTAGAAGCATTTTATCCACCATATTTGGTCTCAGCAAAACCTAGGCCATCTATCACTACCATCGAGCCAAGCGTTTTGCTTAAATACAAGCGAAAGTTTTCAATAAGGATTGAGTTGAAGGGTGATGTTGGTAAGAATATTTATGTGACACTGGTAGCGCCATCTTTTACTACACATTCACTTGCCATGAATCAGAGATTATTGGTTCTGGCCATGGATGGAGTAGACAAAGTTAATGATATTCATGCCGGCACCGGGAGCTATATTGTGGAGGGGCATGCCCCAGCCACACCGGCCTTGGCACCACCCGGATATTATCAGTTGTTTGTGGTCCATGAAGGTGTTCCGAGTAAAGCAACGTGGGTCCAGATCAATTAGTTGTTTAATTTATGTGCAGAATAATCATTTCTATTGAAGAATAATGGAACTGACAATGTTCAAATTGTTGGAGTTTTAAAGATCAATTAATTGTAATTAATTAGATATTTGAAGCTACCGTTCCCTAGGCACCTAGTTATTAATTTCTTGACCATAATTCTACTATAAATATGTAATATAACTTGTATGTCATGCATGCATGATGCATTAATTATACCATCCAATTCATTTCAGATCCTTTTGATAAATTTTGTTTACACCTCTTGTTAATTTCTTCTAAAAACCTTATTACGAGTTATGGAGTTGGAATCTAAGTTAGGAATATAAATATTTTTATATTTTAATTTGTTTCATAATTTAACACATAACACTCATTTCATTTCTCTAAGTAGTTAATTCTTGGTTTTATCTTGATTACCTGATTGGAAAAATATTAAAAAAAAAAAACTAGTTCTTAAAAACATATGAGATTGAAAACAACCTTAACATGTTTCTTATCATCTCACCAACTGTATTAGTAAGATGTTGAGTAATTCAATTTCATAGTTTGACACCTTGTTAAATGTAAGTAATTATGCGAAAATATATTTGACATCAAGATTGGTAATTAGTGAAAATTTAAATCACACGCACAAAGAGACATAATATTTAATGTGGTTCGGCATCAAGTGCCTACATCTACCGATGAGGTGATAAATTTACTAGATCATAAATATACAAGATATGAGACACCAGGTTATGTAGAGGTATAAGAGATAAACACCAAACCTGGTATTCTACCTAATACTAGAGAGCCCTGAAACTATTCCTCATTTCACTTGCCCAATCCGGTGTTGTTTAACCATCCTCTTACAACTCTTCACACATCCATACAATTACTCAATCCAGTGTTGTTTAATCATTTCTTTTACAACTCTTGACACATCCCTACAAGGTGTTTATAACCTTTATGCATAATCCCTCTCTTATACCTAGAATAAACAACACTTCTTTTACAACTCTTCACACATCCCTACAAGGTATTTGCCTTCATGCCTAATCTCTCTCTCATACCTAAAATTGATCCTTAACTCCTAGATTTATAGGTCTATGTGAATATTTTCTATTCCTAATAGAAGTAGAACTCCTATTTATTTAACAATTCTAGTTTCCTATTCCTTATACTTTTTCTATTACATATAAAAATCAACTTGAATTAGCAAACGAACCACAAAATCCCAACATTAAATGCTTGTTTACTATCGTAGAGAGCTAGACACACATCTAAAGAATCGTTTAATTGTCAAGCAATGTTAAATGTGTGTCAATCAAATGTCAACCGAGGATGAATTTGACATTTTAATAAAAAAAGGATTTTGTTTAATAATCGAGAAATATATTTATTTTTATATAAATTTATTTAGTCGCCTAACCTAACTATTTTTTTTTAATTTTTCCTAGTTAATTCTATGAAAATTAAATTATGAATTTGATTGGATTAGCGTTCAATCTGCACCCGTTGTCTAAGATTAATTGAACACAAATTCAAAATTGGATTAAATCCAACTAAATTTTACAATACAAAAATATTTTCTTAGTTACCTTAATTTTAATAAAATTTTATAGTTTCTATAGTGAGAAAGAGATGAAGTATAGAATATGAATCAAGGTATTATATAATGCATATTTTGATATCTCATAAACAATGTTAAGCAGCACTTATTTGAAGTAAACCTAATGTGCCTCTTTCACAAAACGATAATTTTGTGCCAAACCCTTGTCGATTAATATTGGATTATATATTTAACTGGTTGACCTAATAAGATACTCATATTATTATTTGAAGAAAATAACGATCCAAAAGCTGATCATATATGTATATTTTTTTTCCTATAACTGTGTTGAGAAAGCTCCCAACAATTTTTCAAATTGGGTTGATTAAGATTCTATTCATAAAGGGTCAATTATGATCAACTTTGATTTTCAATGCGTTGTGTGAAAGTAAATGATCAAATTCAAATAAATTCTGTCACTTCAGGTCCGGACCATGGCCTTCAAACGCGGCTATGAAGGACGGTGTTTCGATAGCAAAGCAAATCCTCCACTGTGTCGTGTGGTAGGGTTTGATGCATTGTTGAAATGTGTGAGCCCTCGCTGTGTATTATGAATTAAAAAAAAATATTAATTGCATTTTTGGTTTGGAGTAGGAAAAAGTTGTGCGAACTTTCTTGATTTGTCAAATATCGCTAAAGTAACTTTAAGTGATGATGTAAAATGCTCAGTCTCAGGCCATTTGTGGGCAACTACATTAACTTGCGGGGGATTGGTCAAAGCAAGCTTACAAAAAAGAAAAATATAAAAAAATCTCTTCTTTTTCAAAAGGTGTTTGGAATTCTGCAAAAGACAGGTCTAATTTTAATGGAATCTCGCCTTTTCAACGGAAAGGATTGAAAGATACATTGATTTTTCCCCACTTTTTTGGTCATCTGGCCCTTGGAGTGTATATAAAAATGGTCATCGATTTCACAAATACAGCGACTCATTTTGGGTTCGACTTTTATGCTATGTATTCATTTTCTTCTCGTAACTTAACTCATCTATAGATTACAATATTATTAAGGATAACATTATATTTATATATAAATTTGATTTAATAATACTCATTCAATATAATATGACTCATCAGTATTTATTACAATAATATCTCATTTAATATTTCTATTTACTTGATGTCATATCAACTTTATATACAGACTTTGTAAATATAATATTATTATATTATTAATGAGTTTATTCGGAGAAGTAGATTGATGTCAAATTGCCTTTTTAGTTGATTAGATGATCACAGAACTTTCATATAACTAAATTCTACAACCTGATGTACCAGCCTAAGTGACAAAATCTTATTAGAGATGTAACTTCTCTTATTTTTTTCTCCTCCAGTAAATTTTTCTCATGCAGGATGTCACATTAATTCGTGGAGTTTATGTTATATAAATGTTATAATTCTAACATTTCAGCATTAGAATTATCAGTCCAAACAACAACAATGAACCGCCTTCCTTCATGGATTAAAACATTATTAACACAATTGAGAAATTGTGTTGTGTTGTGTTGTTGTCTTGTTGAGGACAATTTTGAGAAAGAAGATGAAAATTATTATGAGTCAAAGCCTGTGAAACGTGGATGGGATTCTTAATTTAACTAAAAATTTGAAGTCATCTTCAACCCCACAAAGCTCTTTAATATTGAATCATGAATATGGGAATGCGAGTCAATCTGTGTAAGTCAACCTCTTAGCCCCCTTCTAGAAGTTGAATATTATATATACACATAAAGAAATTAAAAACCCTGAAATCTAACATAATTTTTCGTATTACATAATGAATGTAAGAAGTAATTTAAATTGATTAATGGTACGAAAAGCTAGCTCATGCATAATAAGCATATACTCATCAGTTATCCTATAGATGTATTTTACATGTTTTGTTTAACTTTAAGGCACAAACGATTGGTGTTGGCCCCATGATTCGATGGCGTTTTACATGAATTTTTCAGGAAGATCTTCGCTATTAGTTGGGAATGCCAAAGAGTTGACATTGTATATATATATATATACATCTTCTCCGTAATAGATAAAATAAAGAAATAAAAAGTAGCTAGTTTTCAATCTGGCTCAAGAAAATGATATTTATGTGCTTTAAGTCTATTGACCTTTTATTTGTTTATTCAACTTCTCGTAAGTCTTTAGATAATTGCTTTTCAATTCTTTGTCTATTTTCTATGTGATACTCATTGATATTTTAGACTTTGGTGTATCTTCAAATGAAAAATTTTCTCTTTTATAATAATATAAAGGAATAATATCATATTATATGAATTAGATATATATATTTATATAATTAAAATAAATTAAATTAAATCTTCATTGTGAATTTAATATTAATAAATTATAAAAATTAGGTCAAATAATACGATAGAATCTCAAAGCTATCAAACAAATTGTAAAGCAGAAGGAAATGCATCCTCAATGATTTAAAAGAAGGGTGAGCATCCACTTGGGGGGCCCAAGGCCATTATGAAGTTTATATGGTACAATTGAAAATCAACAATGTGAATACGTGACAGCTAATGAATAAACACCAGCTAACGAAGGAAATTAAGATGGTAGTGAGAGATATATACATATACATACATACACACACGTGTGTATATATATATATATATAAAGTTTTTGAATGTTGCGTAAATTTGCGTAAAATTTGTAAATTTAACAATTTTTATGCGATACTCTTTGAGAAAATTTATAATTTTTAAAAAATTTATATAACCTTTAAAAAAATTATATATTTTTTTGAATTTAACTAGGATTAGTAATTTTTGACACGACATGCAAACACGACTTGACACGATACGGATTTAAGCGGATTTGAGTTTTGACATATTCGTGTTCGTGTCAGAGATGTCAATCCGTTTAATAATCGTGTCGTATTCGGGTTGAGAGTCTTCAACACGCGAACACGATTATGACACGAGTAACACGAATAACACGAATAAATATTATACACGATAACATAATTAATACGAATATTGACACGATTATAAAATAATATTAAATTTAAAAATACTAAACTTAATATTGTAGTTTTAGACATTTTAATCCCTACATGTAACCAAATTTTAAAATAAAAATAGAATTTTAAAAACCTAATAAATTTTAAAATTTAAGATATTTTTGTCATTTAACAAAAGTTGGAAACCTAATTCTGTAATGTGTCATAATCATGTTAACTGATCATAATCGTGTCAATCAGATCGTGTCAATAATGTAAACGTGTCTTAATCGTGTTAAATGGGTCATGTTCGTGTCTAACACGAGCACGACCCGTTTATTATTCGTGTTAGCGTATCGTATCGTGTTACATGTTTAATAATCGTGTCGTATTCGTGTTAAGTCATAGTGACACGAATAATAAACGGGTCATGTTCGTGTTGGATCAATCTTTATCATCTCACAGCTCGACACGACACAAACATAACCCGTAAACACAAATTATCACCCTTAAATTTAACTTGTACCTTGTGATATATATTAATAATATCTTATATATAAATAGTTTTAATTTATATATTAAAAATATATATTAAATCTTTAAAGGCTGTATAGATATATTTAAAATTTATATACTTAATAATTTTTATACTAACTTTAAAAGTATTTATATAATTTTTTAGAAATAATTTACACAATTTTTTTTTATTTAATATATATTTTGGACCTAACTTAAAGACAATATTACTTTTTTATTTAAAATTTGATTTGTCTTGGAATTGAAGCCGCCCACAGAAATCATATGTGCTTCAGGTCGTGTTGTCCTTATCAAGATCACGTGGGAGTGTCCATGAAGAGACCTTTAGCCATTAACTTTCCCTTAATAGATAGCTCTGTATTATATTTATGATTATATGCCCGTACTTTGCATCTCTGAAACTATCAATCTAGTAAAAGAAGTCTGTAATGTTACGTATATCAAAGCTCAAATCTCTATACCACACATGCTCTATCATCATATCATTCATTGTTCATCATTCATCTTCCTTCCCTACACAAATCTCTTTCACTGCAACCTCCTAAAAGACGAAGCCTCGTGATTGACCACTCACTCACCGTTTCACAAACCATTGCTCATCTCAGGGCTAATAGCCTTAACTTATTTGCCTTCCATTTCTATAATAATTAATTAATGGATTAATGTCAAAAACGTTCCCTCTGATTTACCTCGTTACTCGGAAAACATATTTGCAAAATATGTAGACGTGTTAAGATCCCTTAACGTTTATATTTTTATATTATTTAAATCTATTTTAATATAAAAAATAGACTCCAATGATATAAAAATATATATTTAGTGAATCTGGATGATAAAAAATAAATACTAAAAATTATGTTGATATATTTTTTAAATATATTTTTTGAGGGATAATAAGATATACTGAAAGAGATTTTTGATATTAAATTCTCGATTAACGTTAATATTTTGATCCATTTAACACAACACAACATAACATAAAATTTTATGTATCGTAAGATATGATTATTTATAATAATTACTTTTTTAAAATAAAAATCTGATTCACTATTGGTATCAATTGTTTGATTGAAATATCTCCTGTAAATTGTTTATATATTAATGGGATTCGAGGCAAATGAATCGAAGGATATTCAAAAGCACTTATGGATGCAATCATGGAAGTGACTCATCCAAAATGGTAAAGCTAAAGCTTATTCATAGTCATGGATTTCACTTTGTTCTTTTAGCTCTAATTTGGTAATTTCTCCGCACGCCTTCCAGCGAAATGAGTTATTGCGGTCCGTTCTTTTAAGTTGTTTATTTACATTCTTTTACAATAATTAACATATAAATTCTAAGCACAATGACTCTGGCCCATGGCAACGTTACCATCCATCAAACAGAGCCAAAAGAAAGTTTAAATCATTTGACAAGTCAAACTTTATACGATAAGCTTTCACCATCACAGCCGTGCTGTTAATTACCATGCATCCGCTCTCTCGCCCTGGCTTGGACTTCAGTTTCAACAGATGCATACAAAGAATGAGGATAATTTTAATAAATACCTTTAAGTTTTAACTTAATTTTAATTAAAGAATAATTAAATATTTTTTATCAATTATATTTTTAAAGTTGTTCATTTTTTATTAATTACACTATTGAAAAGGATGATTTAAAAGGTAAGAATGATAGTTTTTATACAAGTTCAGAAATGTAATTGATTAAAAATTCAGTCATTCTCAGGGACGAAGCCAGTATAGGCCCAGCAGGGACAATTGGAAAAAAAATTAAAATATTATTTATTTTTAATTATTAAAAATATATATTGTTATAAATATATATATGTGTGTATTTCTATTTATATCTTATTTATAAAAAAAAACTTTTTATATTTTCTCATTATCACTTATTAATTTATTTTGTCTCAATTAATTTTATTTTTATTTTTAAAAGATAAGATCCTTTTGAATTAATAAGTATAAAATTTTATTTAGTTATATTATTAATTACTTTATTTTACCATTTCTCTTGCAATTAGAACTTAAAATTGATATGATAAATATTAATTTATACACCAAATAATGCTGACTAAAAATACTATAAACTTTCTAAATTTACAACTATATTTTATTTATATTAATTTATTTTTTTATTAATGTTCAATTTTGTCTTCTCTAAAAATAATTCTAACTCCGTCCGTCCCTGATCATGAATCATGATTCTCCAGTTAAAATTATACGAAAACTTGAGAGTCCTTATTGATATTACCCAAAAGGGACGTAAAGATGGTAGCATATATATACATGGTCGGTTGGGTCGACTCAAACGTTAATTGCAAGGTCAGGAGAAGGTTTGACTTTTGCTCGTCTATTTGTTTTTCTGCAAGACTCTATAGCAGGAGTCAATTAGCTACTTTTTTTATAAACAAAAATAAAACGTTATACATATGTGATCTCCTAGACGTACCCTCTAACTGCTAAATCCTTCATACTATAGGTACCCAATTGTTATTAAAATTATTTTACTTTTAAATTAAAGTGGGCTCATAATTAAAAATCAGAATCAAATCTTTCGATGAATTAAATAAAAAAAATCATCTCTTGCATGGTTAAATTAAAGTTAAAAAAGGGTGTTTAACATGTTAGGATCGATATTACACAGATAGAATAGAATAACGTCAGAGATAATTAAAAAGCCTAAAATAATAAAATAATTAGCGAGATATTATGATGATGATGATGGTGAATTGAGAAATTAATCACAAGCTGTTTGACATACAATGTATCGATGGCCCACAGGAGAGTTATACACGTAGAAAAGAGAAGAAAACAATCTAGAATATGCGTACATGTCTAACATAAAATCATAACATGCATACGTTCATTATAACCTTTTGACCTTTTGCTTCTTTTATATGTGTATTGTAACTTGTATACGACTTCAAATTTTCAACTCCTATCTATGAACGCACGCGGAAAACTTGTCGTGAGCTATTTTGCTATCACCAGCTGAGCTGACCTTTACTTGGTTTTGTTTTTTTAAGCTTTTGCTTTCGTCCATCTTCTCACCTGTTGCAATTATTGTAAGCTAAGCTTCATTGTATTCTCTTGTTGCCCATCATCAACATGTTCTTCGTGCTAATTGATATCTATTCCGTAAATTGCACGTTTTCAGTTCTGCTTATTAACCATCTTTGTTCTACATTGTGTAGGACAAAAGTTTTGGCAGCTGGGGTTTCTCATTAAATTATATTTCATGGGAATTGAAACTTGAAATGATTGGAATTCGTAGTTGAAATCGTCCATCGATATCTTTTGCATGAATCTGAACGACCTTTAATTCAAGTCAATTAGTCTTATGCTAAGTCAATCATTATAGCGAGCTAGGATTTGTTGGGAGTTAAAATCTTCAAGACATTCTTTCGTTTTAAAAACATGCTCGCTTGTATTTGTTATACAATATCTAAACAATAGTTGCTCAAGAAATATTAAACTTGGTGTAAATCGTTTTCAAGTATTTGAAAACGACATTAAGGTTACGTTTAACAAGAAATACTTTTTCTCTAAGTACTTGAAATTTGTATATTACGTTTAATATCACGTTAAATCGCTCCTTTTTTGGTCTAGAGATTGAAATTTGTGTGTGTTTCCATCAGACTGTAAAGTTATTTATTAACATTTCAGTACAGAACACATACAGTATATGATACTTATTCATAGAGTCCTCAATATTTTATATATTTGATGCGACGTACGTAGCTGTAAAATTTCTATTAACAACAAGTACAACTGATACTGTGTGATCGAAATAAAATTTGAATATAGGAATACGATAGCAGTATTAATTTGGTGACTGCAATAGTATTTAATTGATGAACTGAAGTTGTTTCGCATTTCACAGAAGGAATGGTATCTAACTGATGAAGCTTTGTTTCCAGGTAGCTGCTGCTATATGAAATTTTGCGTATAGAAATCAAAATATATTAATATAGGTATCTTAAGGAGTGCTGGCATGGTCCCATTCAAGGTTATTTAATAATGAATATGATTGAAAAAGTAATCGAGATGGTTATCTTAGGGAGTGTTGGGATGGTCCCATACTCGATTAATTGTGAATATAATTCAAAAGCAATACAGTGCATCGAGGAAAAAGATGATCGACTTGTCTTAGTACTGGGCATTGCTGCCTGTAATCTCCATTTGTCGCCTAATATAATAATAAACCAATATATGTTCCTTTTTTCCTTGTTTACTAATTTCTTAATTGACGGTTATTATAAAGAAAGAAAGTATTGACAGGATATAACAGCTACGTCAATGACATTATTTTATTAATAAATGCAAGTATTTTTATGTATGAGATTAATACGTAGCTTTTGACCAAAGATAAGCATGAAAACGTGAGACTCAACATTCTATGAATCAATTCTAGAAGTAGATATTTGATTAGACAAAAGTTGAACTTGGGGGCAGCTAGCAGCTAACGCATACATAACCATCTGAACTTGAAGACAGGTGTAGGACAATCACATCCCCACCCTTTTAGGCTCATGATGTAAACTAAACGGGACACGTTATAAAGGTGCCAAATAGTGATAGTCGTTTTGAGAAACAGTAAATGATGGTCGCTCTATAATCACAGGAATTCTCTTATTTTCTCCGAACATCCAGAATTGATTACTCCTATTAATTTCTCTTCCTTTTATTTATTTATTTATTTATTTCTTTTCTTGGCCCTACTTAAATTGTCTTCATAATCCCTCCTCATTCCTCATCACATTCACTTTCACTCCCCTCTCAGAATCAAACAAGATTAGCAACTGCAACTATTCAAGTACAAAATTAATAGAGTGAGATATGGAAGAGATTGTGTCTTCTTCTTCCTCCTCCTTTCCCATGTCCTTTTGTCAAGAAACCTCACCCACGCTTCAACAGCGTCTCCAATTCATCGTTCAAAGCCGCCCTGAGTGGTGGGTGTACTCCATCTTTTGGCAACCTTCTAAGGATGTTAACGGCCGCCTTGTTCTATCATGGGGCGATGGCCACTTCCGTGGCAGCAAGGACTTCGCAGCCAAAGTTGCTAACAAACAAGGTCACGAACTCAAATTCGGGTTCAATTTGGAGAGGAAGAAGCTGATCAGAGAAGTCCAAGTCCACTTCAACGAGGATATGGAGTTGGACAGAATGGTGGATGGCGATGTCACTGACTATGAATGGTTTTACACGGTATCTGTAACCCGATCATTTGGTATAGGAGATGGTGTTCTTGGAAGGGCTTTTGGGTCTGGTGATTTTGTTTGGTTGACAGGTGACCATGAGCTGCAATTGTATGAATGTGAGAGAGTTAAAGAAGCTCGCATGCATGGGATCCAGACTTTGGTTTGCATTTCGACTTCATGTGGGGTTGTCGAATTGGGCTCTTCAGACATGATCAAAGAGGACTGGGGCATAGTGCAACTTGCCAAATCTCTTTTTGGACCAGACATTGCTAGTCTACTCTCAAAGCAGGCAAACCCTGATGGCCAGGTTCAAATTCCTGCCCGCAATGTTCCTCTCCTCGACATTGGGATGTTTTCTGGCCCTCAAAAAGAGTGGACTCTTGACGAGAAGCAACGAGCAGGCGACATGAAGAAAGAGCTAGCTGGTTTAGGCCGCTCATCTTCTGATTCAGGTCCTTCCGATTCTGACGGAAATTTTGTTTCTGGAACTACTGAAAATGCTAGGTTGAAGAAAAGAGGCAGAAAGCCAGCGAGTGAGAGAGAATCGCCACTCAACCATGTGGAAGCAGAGAGGCAGAGGCGTGAGAGGCTTAATCATAGATTTTATGCACTTCGGTCTGTTGTTCCAAACGTGTCAAAAATGGACAAAGCGTCTTTACTTGCTGATGCTGTAGCTTATATCAAGGAGCTCAAGGCCAAAATTGATGAATTAGAAACCAAGCTTCAAGACGCGTCCAGAAAACCAAAGGCTTATGCGATGAATATATTTGACAATCAAAGCACAACCTCTACAATTGATCATCATTTGAGGACCACGTCAGCTCACTGTGTGACTACAATGGATGTGGATGTGAAGATTGTAGGATCAGAAGCCATGATACGAGTTCAGTGCCCAGACATTAACTATCCGGCAGCTAAACTGATGGATGTGCTTAGAGATCTTGAGTTTCAAGTTCACCACGCCAGTGTCTCAAGCGTTAGAGAGATGATGCTCCAAGATGTTGTCGTCAGGGTTCCTGAGGGATTCATAAGTGAGGAGTTCATAAGAACTGCCATTTTCCAAAGAATGCAAAGCTAGCTAGGTTAAATTCATAATAATATCTCCTGTGACTGTGAGGCTGTCTTCGTCTAGCAAGCACATCTCAAAAAACCATTTTCATTTTCATTTTAATTTTAATTTTAGTTTTTTTTTGAAGTTTATCCTTATTAAGATCAACTTCTTCTTCTTCTTCTTCCCTCTCTCGTTTGCCATGTAATTTAGTTAACCCTTCTGCTTCTGGTGACTTATATAAATGATGTTGATTTAAGATCAAGATGTTTGCCAACTCTGTCCCTCTCAATGGCATCGAATTTACATGCATATTCTAATATTGATCAAATTTTATTGTTTGTTTTCTATAATTTTAAAGGGTTGAATAAAGAAGCGCCACAAGAGAGTCTTAGACCTGAAACATCAGAATTGCTTCAGCTCATATGAATCTGTTGAAAATCTAAATTGAAGTCGCGTCAACGCAATGCGGTCAAAAGGCTAATTCATATTCAACCCATCATTCATTGATCAGAATACGTAAATGGATTCTTTTTAAGATACTGCGGTCAATGGATTATTCCTATAATATGAACATTTGACAATATTGCTCCCATTACGATCTCTTCTAATTAACTGCATTTTATAAAAACCTTCTCTATATAAGATCATTAGATTTAGAGATTATTTATATTTTTAATAATCAGCCATCTAATTCCTTTTGTATTTAGATCATCTTGTAGCGGAGGTGAGGTCTAATAGTATTTGATTACCAAGTCCATTTATTTTTATTAGCAGTGATCTACTAGTGAGATAAGTATAATATGTAGATATCTCCATATCTATTAATTATAAGCTAATGAAAAATAAATCTACGATGATAATACATTGAATCACAACCGGTTTAAAATCTTCGAGTCTTTGTCAACTAATAACATTAATCATTTAAAGGTGAATATTGTTTGTTATGGCGATGTGAGAATGATGCTTATATTAATTAGGATCCATTAATTGGATACCTTCTTTCATTGTTTTCATTTTCATTTGGGTTTTCCTAGATTGTGTAAATCGTGATCGGATAGGTGGCTTGACCAAAAAAAAAAAAAAAAAACAAAAACAAAACAAAAAGAAAAAACAAAATAAAGATAAGATCAACATTGTATTGTTTTAAGAAAGAGTGGTTTTATACTTATAAAATATTCTTACAAACTCATTTATATAAATTAATGCGGTACTGTTGTATTATTATCACATTATCAACATTCATTAATATTATGATTTCAAACAAAAATTTTACTCAAAAGAAATCAACATAAAGAAAACCATTTTCTCTTGTTCCTCCACTTTTATTTTAATAGATTTTCATTAAAAAACACATATTATATAACGTAACAAATTTTTATTATTTTTCCTTAAAAATCATGTAATTAAATTTTCATTTTAATATAAATTTTAAAATAAAAAAATAAAATTCAACTTAAAGGTTTATGAAGAAAATGATGTCAACTTCGCAATGCAATTAAAAGCAATTATACCATTTGATGGACAAACATCATTGACAACTTAGAAGTTCTTTATATCAAAGAGAATAGAGAACGATTAATTTATCTGTGGAGTAGTCCAGAAGAGCGATAGCAATTATATATGTGTATTTATATTTCAAAATGCCTATTAATAGATAATTGATTTTTTAAAATTGAGTACAAACATATAGTTCAAAGTGTTGAAGATTTTTAACGAAATATTGGATTTTTTTAAAATTTGATTACTTATCATGGATAACATGTTTAAGAATCAAAATCTATACATGCGAGCTTTAGTGGAAGATTATTTGATTCGAATTTATCCTCAAAGAATGGTATTACGGAGGGCTAGAAAGAATATGTGATTGGTTTTAAATTTATTTAAATTTTAAAAATGATATGTAGTTGATATTGATTTAAAATCTATTAGTAAATTTGTATTTTTAGAAAATGGAAACAAACAGAACTTAATTTTTTTTAAAATAAAGTTAAAATAATAAGAAAAAAGAGTGAAAATCAATCAAAATAGAGTTAAACATACTTAATCAAGTATATTTTGCATATAATAAAGGTTGTATTAGTATAAAATAATAGTTTTTGAATTCTAAAGCCTCTAACAACTAGGGATGGCAAAATTCAGGGACTGCCAGCCCCGACCTCCAATTTCTGAATCCGATCTCGAAAAATTTTTCCGAAATTTTTTTTCTAGGGGTTAGGGTCGGGTTTTCCAATAATCGGGCTGTATGTATATATTTTTTTTAAAATTTTGATGCTTTTTGTAATGGTTTATAAATATTTACGTTCATTAATGCTAGCAAAATGGGCTGTAGCCTAGTGGTAAGTGGGGTGCTTGGGCATGGAATTTCAACATGCACAAGGGAATGCGTTTGAACGTCATGCATGGCAGGTTTGCTGGTCATTTTATTTTTTTAAATTTTTGCATGGGTTGGGTCTTTTTGCCACTCCGACTAATAATGAATGTGTAAAAATTATACCCACCCCCAGCCAACTTCCTTAGCTTTTCGTGCAATTCCCTGGCTCCGGCTGTTCGGGTTTTCTAGGTCTCCGCCCCCGATTGGGTCTTTTTGCCACTTCTACTAACATGGTGCATTAACTCCTACTAACATGTGTAAATGACGATCATGGTGCATTAACTCAACCCCTGTTGAGGAGAAATATCCCAAAAAAAAAAAAAAAAGAGAGAGGTGTACTTGGCATTGGACTGGTTTTTCTCAGTAACAAATTGGAAATACCCCAATGGATCGAATTGTTACATATGGCCTCGGTGACTTAAGCCCAAGGCTTATATGAGAAATGGACTTAGAATGGAAACTGTTCCTCCGCCAACACACAGCCCAAAGTTTCAATACCAACCAACGCTTTCTTACAGAAAAAATCGTTGTTGCAGCATTGACGGTCAAATCTGAATCTTCCTTTTTCTAAATATTGATATAGGCCAAGTAATATTCTTAAACAGTCTCTTAATAGCAAGTTAACAGCTAGCAATTGTTAGGTAGTTCTTTCACCAAACTAGCTTTACATAAAGCACAAGGCGTGAGGGCAAATTCCTTGATAATATTAAAAGAAAATTTTGTGGGATTTCATTTCAGTAGGTTAGCCAACAGCAAAGCCTTTGGAGTACAAGAGTTCATTCTTCATCTTAATTGAATGTGTCTGCGAACTAATTGAATTGCCTTCCACCACCAAGTCCTGGATATTCAAAGTTGGGTGACAATGTCTTAACCAAATCACGAATTTTCTTTCTACAATTTCAACAATTTACTCAATTACTCCTTAATTTTGTATCTTCCTCACAAGTGTTGGGGAAACTTGGACGACTGATGAATCTCTCCCGTCGGCAATTAATTTTTATCATTAGATTAACATTATATGAGCCCACCTATTAATCAATTAATTTGCTAGCTCCATAACCTTACATATCTCTACTATTTATTAATATCTTATAAGGTTCACAATTTAATATAATTGGGTCTACACTTGAAAAAAGAAATGTTTATTTTCTAAGCTAGCTTTGATTTCCAGCTCTGTCATTGATTGTGTTAAGAGATTGTTATTAATATACTTCATCGACATTAATAGAAAACAGTAAAAGCTATATACGATGGAGGATGAGCGAAATGAATTTATGTCAGAGGCAAACATTAATGGCTTTCAGAAGAGAAATTACTCAAAATCCAACGTTGAAATAAAAAGAAATTAAATTACATTACTATATTCTTTGTAACTGGTATATGACAATTCAACCAACCATGAAGATTTTAATATATGCTATCTAGAATTAGCGAAGAAAATACCCGGAACAAGAAACTTTTACAAATGGACGGGTGCCCAAGTAATTGTAAATAAAAAAAAAAAGATTGTTTGATTGAACATTATTCTTCTTCTTTTTCAAACTCATATTTGTAACTAGCTAGGCATTACACACCTCGATTATAGTGAATAATAACCTCACATAGCCTAATTAAGCGTGTGATTTGATCACAGAACTTGGAACAGGAAAGGTTGAAATAAACCTGTGATTTCAGGCTATCTTTATCCATGCAAATTGCTTATAATAGTTTATTGGTGACTTTGCGCTTGACAAGCAGAATGGTCATGATGGCCACTTGATCTCCTCCAAATCTCCTCGAGTTCCCTAGCAAAGGTCTTTTGTCTTCCAACAACGATAGTAATGTGATCTTTGTTCTCAATAACCTTAACACGAGCACGAGGGATTCTTGATTTGACATTGTAGCTACACTCAACTGGGATCAGCTCATCGTCTCTTCCATGGAAAATTGTAACTTCACATTTTAGATCTTCGCGGACAGCATCCAAGTATGCATCAAGCTTGCTGGCAGTGCCACAAATAATGTTGTGCAAGGTATGCCATGCAGCATTATGGGTGTGGCAGAAGAAGCCTTCAAGCAAGAAAGTCCTGATCCTGTACACGTTTTCAGTTGCCAGATTGCTTTAATGTCAACACAAGTGGTGGATACAAGTCTCTATCAAAATTAATGCATGGTACTTCTACAGCATAAATTGATAATATAATTAGAGCTTAAACTACGGGATGAATAAATTGACAAGCAAATTGATTTAATTTCAGCATTAAACATCTGTCTGAAACAGCAATTCACCAGAAGCTCAACTCCAAGCTGCATCAGAGAATGATTTTAATTAGAAAATTAAACTCTCCCTTCACCTTTAATTTTCTCCACAGACCCCTTTTCTATAATTCATATATACGTCAGAAAATTCTCATCCATTGTCAAACCAATCTTTTCCAAATTTCGCCGCCATAAATAGCGTAGGTGGCCTACCCTATAGTTAACATCAATCAGCACGCATGATGAAACCATCTAAAACATTAATGACATCAATAGCATATTACCCAAGAAGACATATTAAATTAATTACAAGTCTTGCAGCTCTTGCTAGTTTGTTGTAGTATTAAGAAAACTTCATTATCAAAAGACAAGAAAGAGAATGAGAAGGAGAAGAAGAACAAGATACACTTATGACATGGCACAGCCAGTCTTGTAATTAGCTTCGTAATCACATTGACATGGCTACCACAATGTGCTTCTTTATTACTGTACAACGCTCAACCTAGTAATTGAATGAAGCGCAGTACCAGGCTACAAGTCAGAAGAAGACCGACCCATTGAATCTAAAGGGAAGTGATAACGCAGGGTTCCAATCCAGCATAAATGATTCGGCCGGGCCAGTTGGGAGAAATCGAGTTTAAAGTGCATCCGTGATATCGACAAACGCAATCTCTCAATTAATTTTTGTCGATTCAATAGTGGACAATCGAATTGCATCAAATTATATATGGATCATATTACGAAATATTTTAGACCTTCAAAATATTTATTTATTTGAAGAAACATATTTTGAAGACTGAAAAGGTGGTTTGGAAATTTTCCTTTACGAAACTGATAAGATACTATAATATATTTATTTGGTTTGCGTGGGTGGATACGTCTTGAAGTAGGAAATGTAGCTAGCGGTTGATGAGTTTACCTGTTTCTAGTGACAAGTTTGGTGAGAAATTCCCACAAGCGGTGGTTCTTGCAGATGAGCAGGCAAATTGTGCGAGATATGTGCTCATACCAGCAAGCCATCGATGCACCAAAAGCTATCAGTGGCCACACGCGTCTTGGAGCAACCCTTCTCATCACATACTGCGCGGCTTGTGCACCCTTTGGTACCGGATAATATGGCTGCCATATAAATTTTGAAAACAATTTTGTAAAATACATGTACAAATCTTCCCTGAAAAGAATTTTATTACAAATGATTTTTCATAAAACATGTTAATTAAAAGAAAATTGGGAATTTACCGGTGCAAGTAGGGTAAGTGATTTGACGGATCCAGGGTATTTTACCGCAAGTGCAAGGGCTAAAATGCAGCCTAAAGAATGAGCCACAATGTGGAAGGATTTGACTTTGTTGGGTTCAATTACGGACTTTTCAATCATGTCCAGATGCTCTCTCAGTGTGTAGAGGGAGTCAGTTGGCTTAGGACTCCTCCCAAAGCCTAGCAGATCAATGGCAAATAATCGGTAATTTGATTTAGTAGCACTTGAGAAGTTGGGGAATAATGTTTCCGTCCAAAATGCCGAAGATGAAATGAATCCATGAATGAAAAGCACGTCTTCTCGTGACTTATCTGACAATACAAAGACAGGCCGACATATATCAGCATCAAGCAAATTATGTGACTTTGTTAAACAGGTACGATTAAATAATCAAGCTTTAAATCTTTGGATTAATATTGTAATTACCTTTTGGTCCTTCCGCTCTGACAAAGAGGGCGTCTGATCCGCTAGAAGAACTCCAGCTAGTGCAAAATTTACAGTCACAGTCGGACCATCTTGGGATGGGATGTGATTGCTGCCCTCCAATCTTGCCTTGAAGCATTTCAACTATGCTAGAATTGACGTTGACGGTTGATCTCATCGTTCCTTTCTTCATCTTCTCGCAAGATTGGTTGATAGTGCCATCTAACCTGAGCCTCTTTAGCTCATTAACAGTTAGCTTGGAAACCTCGGACACCAGCGAAGGTCGAGTGTAGAGAGTATCCGAGATTTCCTCAAGGTGTATCTTGCTAGAAGTAAGACAGACAACTTTTGATTCGCCTTGTTCAGATACTAAGATTTTGCCACTGCAAGTGATGGCTTCTTTCTCAGAGGAGCAATAGCAAGGCTTCCATTCAGCTTCAATGAAGAAATCCGCAACTTTGTAAACAAAGCATAGAAGGAAATCAAGAAGGTCAAGAAAAGAGAAGACGATGAAGCTTACAGCCTCGTTTAGACATCTGCCCGTTAATGAAAAAACCGATTTGGTTGTGTACATCATGATAGCCATTTCAAAAAAATCAAAACTAGGAAGCCACGATTATCTTTGACAAAGAGAGAAAGAGAGAGCGAGTTATCAGAAGATTAAAACTGATGATGATACTTGAGGCATCCTATAAAATGGCATGTATCGGAATGCCTCAGTCGGTGTATACAATAAGCTCACTCTCTTCAATCTTCTCTAAATATGCAAATGTTATTTACAGAAAGGGAAAGCCAGCAGAGAAGGATATGGGTCTTGAAGTCTTTATGTTTACTGCAAGTGGGTCGTGGAAACAACAGCCCCGAATGAAAAGCTTTCTTGATCCCACAACAGTAGAATATTTTGTACAAATATGTATATATAGATGATGTTAGCGTGTTGGAAATCTACTGTGTAAAATTAATGGAGAAAAAGAAAGAGATATAATAATAACAAG
Source organism: Boswellia sacra (assembly GCA_013180625.2). Taxonomy (NCBI): domain Eukaryota; kingdom Viridiplantae; phylum Streptophyta; class Magnoliopsida; order Sapindales; family Burseraceae; genus Boswellia; species Boswellia sacra. The sequence continues at coordinate 445,530 of SNVD02006955.1, read as the reverse complement.
AGCTTCATGTAGTCACTAACTGAGAGAGAGAAGACAATTACGAATTCAGCATATCATTTAACATCGTTTGTTGGCCAAGGAAATTAAAAAGTTAGGTGGTGGTTGAACTCCCAGGTGAACAACAATTCTCCTCAGCAAATATTTAGCCTACAATAAACCTCTCTTTCTCTACCTCTTCAATTAATTGAACGCATACACTTTGTATATATTAATTTTTCTTCCTTTTCTTCTCGAAAAGCAAGATGAAATTAAGAATTTATCATTAATTAAAACTTTCTTGCTCCTTTGAAATTCTGGACACCTTTTTTCTCATCCACTTGGTTACGACTTACCCATTTTTTCTTAGACGTAGTGTTACTCATTAATGTAAGTAATGTTTTTCAAAATGAACAGGTCTGCAAACCTATTATATTTATTGCATGCTGTCCTCGCACATGACTCCCATATCAGTACTGTAATTACATACTAACCAACTCTTACACTATGCACCGACCCAATTAACTTGCTAAACATGTCAAGTGTCAAATTATATACATATAGACACACACACTTGATATTCACTCAATCAATAGCCAATAGATAAGGGTTTGTTTGAGATTGTTGTGCATTGTTAGAAAAATCAATTGTAATTACTATTTCGAGAAAAAGATCTATTGTATTACATTTACTTGTGAGTTTGCAATTTCTAACGAACACTAATTGTTACTTATCTTGATCATGTATAGGTGTGTGAAAGTATAGAAGAACTATACGATACATCTATATCATCATGAATTAGAAGAACTAAATAAGCATAACGATAGGGTACATCTATAAAGTCATAAATTAAACAAATTGATTCTATTTTTAATAATTTAACTTTTTTCAAAACATCTTTTTTTCTCAAGAAAATGTAAATTAAAATTTTTGAATTACCAAAAAATAGAATTTTTTTTAAATAATAAAATGAAAATATACTCTAAACCTTCTATTAATATTGAAGCAGTCGACATCTATTCCGTTGTCCCATGCATTAATTTTATTAACCAATTAGTAGGCTCCTAGTACTAGAATTCCATGTTCATAAAAGGGAATGGAAGAATCACTATTCCGACAATGACAATATAAGGTTGATTTAGGCCACTCCCATCCATGTGACGTTTGTTGTTGCACGCCGTCGATTGTGGTTGATAATTTAGCTAGGCCGGCAACTGTACATGTGTTTAATAAATGTTATATGTACGTAACTCATTTTCTTTGTCTCCAATTGTTGACTTCAACCGTATCACGATCAACATGCACCATGCAAGGCTTAGTTTCTTCGAACTGTATACTGTTACGTCTTTGTATGAACTAAAGTCAAGCATCTGTTTTATAAATTTATATAGATTTTCATTAGCGATTGGTTAAGTTGTCATCAACCTTGATTCTCAATATTTATGAGTATTACATCTTAAGCATTAATTGTTCCTCTGTTTACAAATATTTATGTTCTCTCAATTCTCACCAATAGAAATAAATAATCCGACTACCGGATTTTAGCTAACACTATTATTATAATGACATGACCAAGCCATCGATTTCGTAGGCTGTTGAACCTGCTTTACATTGTGGCATTAACAAGTTACACGCGGAAACAAATTTGCCCATTGACGTTGTCGCATATATTGGGTCAGTCACATCACCATGCAAATAAAATTACAAATCAAAATCCTCTTTTATCTTCTATTTGATGAGGACCATTAACTTTGGTCGACATTCACGTTCCACGATAATCATGCATGGAGTACTCAAAATGTATTCAAATTTTTTGTTTTGGATGAAAGCAACCAAATTGAAATTGATTTTGGACCTCATCACTTTAATAGCGGAACGTAACTTAAGCTACTGCTGTATTTCTATACAATTTATGAATGACTTCATGAGCGGTAAATTTGAGATAAAAATTTCTCTAGCTAGCTAGCTAGCTAAAGACCAACTCACATTTAATTGATCCGATTCCATCATCTCAGCTTCAAATACAAATATATAAATATAGCTAAAAAATAATTAGGTTTTCTGGTATTATGGACCATTTTTCACGATTCACGTTCCACGATAATCATGTATGGAGTACTCAAAATGCATGCAAATTGTAGTCATTTCTTCATTCATTTCAGCTGTGCGTCATTTAATTTGTTCATCGTGTTGAACACGTTTGGATGAAAGCAGCCAAGTTGAAATTACTCTTGGACCTTGTCAAGTTCACTTTAATAGCGTATGCTAATGATGTATTCTGACAATTTATTTATGAATGACTTCATGAGCAACGAAGTGAAAGAGAGATAAAAACTACTATGGCTAGACTGCTAGCAATTCGATTTCATCCTCTTAACTTGGAATGCAAACGCGATGGATATAATAAATTTAAGTCTCAAGGGTATATGGCTTAAGGGCATATTTAAACCTTTGAAAATTGTGTAAATTTAATTAAAATTTGTTCATAATTTAATAATTTTTCTTACACAATATTTGAGAGAATTTACATTTTTTGAAGAAATGTATACAATTTTCAAGAGAATTTACATAATTTTTTAAAGTTTAACATACATTTTTAGGACACATATTAAAACTATTCATAATGAATTAATAATAAGACTTTATGGTATATGTTATTATTTCAATCTTTATATATAAATGATAAATACTATAATTATGAATAGGCTATAATGATATGATCTTATTGAACAAATTCGAGGAAATTTGGTGTGTGTTTATATATATGAGATAAATTTCCTTTTATTTTAAATGTGAATTAAGAAGGAGAAACATTAGCTTAATTAAGGAGCATTTTAATTCTATTTTAGAGTGTCGAAACCATGTTATGTGGTTTTTTTAATTAATTTGAATTAATTAATAGAAAATATATATTAATATACTAGGTAGGTATCGAACGCACCTAATATATAATTAACCAACCAAATACAGAGCATCAGTTTGAAAAAGTCCAGAATATACTATATTCTATGATGAATTGATGACCTATAATAGACCTGTTCCTCAGAGACTTGTTCAAATATTATAGCTAGCTAAGCATGGTCCCTGCTTTGGTCTGCAAAATGAGTCATCATCAGTAGGTACAGGAGTCGCTGCTTTTATTAAGCGGGTCATGCAAGCTATAAAATTAATTTGCTTTGACTAAATGGATACTCATAAATTTTCCATAATTATTCTTCCGATTTCTTCCTTCCAGATCCAGTTCCATGTCTCACCATGTCTTTCATTTACATCATTTGTGTTCGGCGATTCATTGGTGGATGCCGGCAACAATGACTATCTATTCACCCTCTCAAAGGCAGATTCACCGCCTTATGGCATCGATTTCAAGCCTTCTGGCGGAAGGCCAACTGGAAGATTCACCAATGGTAGAAAAATTTCAGATATTGTAGGTAAGTGCATGGTGGCATGCAATGTGCATGCATTGCATGCCACCACAAAATTCGAATTAACTGTAAACAACAGACCATTGACTTCCTTTTCCTATCAATTAATAAATGGCCTCCAATCATGTTCAAAACATTATCTGTACAAAGTTCAATAATTCACTAAAATATCCGGTTCTAATCTGTGCAAAATCTAAAAATTCTGTGAAATTATCGCTGTGGCTCACCCATTTAATTCTAATAATGTTTTGTAAGTTGTTGAGTACTGCTGTAGTTTGTCAAAAAAAGGTGAAAAAAACAAGACAGGTACGCTAGCTCTGGAGAAATTCTGAAGACATTAATGCCATCTCAGCTATCCGGTAGAGAAAGAAGAAATCAGGCACTTGAAATAAATGTCAGTCCGTCCTAGTTGAAAATGACATCTCAATAAGCATGAGTCTTGCTCCCCTCTCATTTTCAATAAGCATGAGTCTGATCAGTCGTCATTAATTCTCCCAGGTGGGGGCCATTAATTTTTCTTTCTTCCCATTAAATTGTATGATCAGGTGAAGATCTTGGAGCCAAATCGTTTCCACCACCTTATCTAGCCCCAAACACTTTGGCTGCTGCTGCAAAATTCCTGAAGGGAATAAATTATGCTTCGGGAGCTTCAGGAATCCTGGATGAAACTGGACTTCTCTTCGTAAGTACATTTAATATGATAGGTATTATATGCAAAATCATTCATATTCTACCAACTCATACAAGTTAATTAATTAATTAACACAGATAGGAAGAGTTCCATTACGGAAGCAAGTAAACTATTTTAAGCAAAGTAAAAAATATTTTGTGAATGTGATGGGTAAAAATCGTACTGAAGAACTCTTTAAGAAAGCGATATTCTCTCTCACAATTGGGTCCAACGACGTACTCAACTACTTCCAACCATCAGTGCCATTTTTGGGTCCAGACAAGGTTTCCGTCACTATGTTTCAAGATTTGATGGTTTCCAACTTGACCATTCAACTTAAGGTGATTATAAATTGCAGCATTTGATGTGATCACTAATTGTAAGCTGACTGGGCTATTTGATTTTTGACATGCTATTTTGATTTGCGTAGCGACTCCATGAGTTAGGGGCTAGAAAATTTGTTGTTGTTGGGGTTGGACCTCTAGGTTGCATACCGTTTGTTCGTGCACTCAAGTTGCTTCCAAGTGGAAAATGCTCAGCTGAGGTTAATGATCTAATCCAAGGATACAATGCAAAACTGAAAAATGAGCTCGATCGTTTAAATCAAGAGATGGGACCTGAAGCTATATTTGTATATGCAAACTCATACGATATTGTCATGAGTATCCTAATTAATCATCTTCAATATGGTGAGATTGGAATTTGGAATCCTGAATCTTAATGTTATATCTATCATGTACTAATAGTTTCATGGTTGTATACTAATATTTGGATGTTAACTAGGATTTGAGAACGCCGAGGAACCGTGTTGTGAAGGCCATTTTCTACCATTTGTTTGCTTTAAGGGCCCAGGTGAGAACTCATCAAATTCTGTTCTGTGCGATGATCGATCAAAGTACGTGTTTTGGGATGCTTATCACCCCACGGAAGCTGCTAATATTCTAATTGCAAGAAAGTTACTTGATGGAGATCAAAGCATTAGCTTCCCGATCAACATTCGTGAGCTTTACAATTATAATCCATAATAATAACGGCACCTAAAGAAAAAATAATTTTATGTTGAAAAAATATATGTATGAAATGTATAATGTAAAATACTTTATTCGAAAAGGTACGTAATATTATGTGTGTGTGTGTGTGTGTTGTGTTTGGAAAATTAACTTTGTAGTTTAACAGATGGTAATACTGCAACTGTTCTACAAATATTGTCCATGATTCTAGTTACTGATCCTGACTGAAATAGCACTGTCCGCATGGAGTACTACTCATCGATTCACAATCATATAATTATTCTATAATTGGGAGTGAAATTGATAAAATCAATTGTGAAGATATGGTAAAATTATGTTGCAAAATCGAACGCATTGGATCAAATTAACTAGAGAAAAATTTATTAGAACTAGTTAGAAGAAGAGCTAGCGCATTATTGTTATTCAAAGTCAACTCTTCTAGCAACGGTTTCTGACACAAGTTATTTAGTAGCAAGAGAAGTCAACTCAACCGTCTTCTTTGCTCTTTCATTATTTATTATTTTTTTTCTTGGAGCTCATTGATAAAAGCTGATATTGATTCTAAGCTGTATATATATATATATATATATATATATATATATATATATATATATGGCTTGGGATTGACCATTTGCTCTCTGTGAAACCTTAATTGGTTCTGTTTATTAACTGCCACCAACACTTGTCTTCAAGTATATATAAATGGAAGCTCATTGAGAGTATACCTCTCTTGTTTTGTTATAATTTCTCTTGCCTTCCCGATACATGATAAGAGGTTCAACAGTAATTTGCCCATTCCTGAAGTCCGTGATAATTTTAATAATGTGGAAGAGGTTGACTTCCATTGAAAGTGAATGCAGCAAGGAGTGAAGGTACGCATGAGCTGTTCAGGCCATCTTCTTGCTCATTCTGCATGGCTTGCCACAACCTGTTTTATATATATATTGACACACACACACACACACACAGAGGCACACACATCCATTATCATGTCATGTAAGGTTGTTTTCATGTTCTTGTGCCTACAGTGAGTGGTTACGGTATATAAATACAATTGAGACAGTTGGTAGTTAATTAGCAGGTAGGTCATGATTTCACTATATATATTATCTCTCTATATATAATTTTTAAAATCATATATATATATATATATATTATAATCTCTCTATATATAATATTTAGAATATTATATATATATATATATGTATATATATTTGTTCATTAGTTTTATTGAATTATTTACAACTGTTAAATCTTACATAATTATAATGTAACATAACCAAGTAGAAGGGCTTCAAGATAGATTGTACAATGGGCTTTCCACCTTGGTTTAGGTTTAAATGAAAACTTAACGTAATGGGCCTTTAAAAGTCAACTTTAATCTTAATCCTTTGGGCCTGGATGCAACATTGCTAAAGTGCAGAAGGATGACTAACCCATTGTCTTTTTATACTACCTAGATAACAATCTTTGATTTCCAAACGTGGAAAAGTCCTTCACTGACGGTAAGCAATTGGGTTCGTTTCGAGTCCAGGCCTTCAATTTTAACGAAATTTGCATAAGTACTCTGAGTTTAAGTTTAAGCGTGAGTTACAAAAATAATTTTATTATTAAAATTTAGCATAATACAATCTTTTGTTGAACGTGAAACACTATCGAATACCGTCGATAAATTCATCGGATACTATTAAATACTGTTGAATATTCTTAGATACTATCAAATACATTCGTCAAACACTGTCGAATTTCAGATAAAACTATAGCATACAAATTTCTACGGAGATGGTCATTTTTTTAGAAACCCCTAAAATAAGGACATTTTTATAGGTTTCTCTAAATTTTAAGCAAGTTTTAAGCGGAATTAAATATACTGGGAATGTTAAATCCAGCAAGATTTTATGATATAAATATTTATTTTAAGATTATCAATAATTGCGAGTATACATTAAATAAAAAATACATACAAGTAATATTTTTGTACACAAATTCATATTTATGACATGACATAATTATTGAATATTAGTTGTGCATGCGAAGTTCCTTTTTTTTTTTTTTTTTTTTTTAGGTTTGGTCCGTTTAGACGATGGAGAAAATTCTCCACGGAAGCCTTCAAAGCGCTTGATCGCAGAGAATATGAAACCTCTGGGGCAGATCCTTCACTGCATCAAATCTCCAAGCTAAATTCAAGCGTGGCATAAATTATAACCTCAAATTCTTTAATCATTTTCATACATAAAAGTTTTGAATGTCAACTTCTGCTCTGCCCCGGAATTCCTTTATTACCCTCACAATAACTAAAATCTTAATGCCTATGATTTATAAATTATAATTGAACTCTGAATGAATTGATGAAGTCAAGTGGGGTTACTTTAGTCATTCGATAAATGAAAAGAATCCGATGGATAAGAAAAGAAATAATCTCCTTCCAGAGCCAGAAACGTAGCACAATGTATGGCCACGATGCTAGGAAGCATTTGTGCTCTTTAGCCTTTATGGGGCTCATGTCCTGGAACCGCTGCAAGTACAAGTAACAAAATCTTCCGAGTCTGAGTGTAGAAAAGAAAATTTTGTTAACAAGAATTCAAAATCTACTCTAGTCTCCATTTGTTTGGGCAGCATATTCATGGTGGTTCTAAGCCTCCAAGTGGTGAGGTCTCCCACTCCTCGACATCTGTCATTTCATAAACAAAGCACTGCCAGTGGTAGCAGCATTATCCGTTGTGGAATTGCTGAGCCATCAGGCGAGCCAGCTCCTTTGGGACAGAAAACCAAGTATAATGATGGGTTCTTTGAGAGGGCATTCATGACATTGTTTGCTCGCAAGATGGAGAAGTTTGCTGCTCCAACGAAATCTGGGACAGAGATTAAGAAAAAAAGGTTTTTTGATTATGATTATGAGAGTTTTGTGGATGTGTCAAAGAGAGTAATGCAAGGAAGGTCTAGAATGCAGCAGCAAGAAGTGGTCAGGGAGGTGCTCTTGTCCATGCTCCCTCCAGGTGCCCCAGCGCAGGTGGAGAGTTCTCCTTTCTTAGTACTTTCACTTGGTTTCTTAGTTTCTTCTTTCTCTGAATCTTTTTGAATGTTTATCCATATATGCATACATATAATATATATGGCTTTGCCATGATCTGTTTGTTTCATTAGGCTTGAACATAATGATCACTGGATAGACTTGAATAAAAGAAAGTTTAACTAGCTGTTGTTTCTGCAGTTCAGGAAATTATTTCCGCCAACAAAGTGGGCTGCAGAGTTCAATGCCGCATTGACTGTGCCTTTCTTCCACTGGTTAGTTGGACCTTCTGAGGTAGGGCTCCAAACTTTTGTTACCCACAGTCATATTTGCTGCTTCGTTTGGTTTATTTGGTACAAAGAAAAATGCTCTGTGATATTATATTCTAACGGATGAGTATCCAGTAGGTTGTGGAAGTGGAGATAAATGGAGAGAAGCAAAAAAGTGGAGTCCACATAAAGAAATGCAGGTAAAAAACCTTAACTATGCTATGTGGAAACAGATGGTCTTGTTTTGTTTAGTGTACAAAGAAATTGTAGCCTAGCCTTGATGTTGTTCAAATTTCCTGTACTTTCCATTGTGTGAAGCAACAATTGAAGAAGAGGTTTGTGGAAAACAATAATCAATCAAGTTGCTAACGAATGCTCTTACAGTATACAGTAAAGACTTAATATTAATGGCAATTTCTGACAAATTCTTTGCCATCAAGGTACCTGGAGAATAGTGGATGCGTTGGAATGTGCGTAAATATGTGCAAGATTCCTACTCAGGATTTTTTCACCAATGAATTCGGTCTTCCGTTAACCATGATCCCCAGTATGTGTCCTCCTCTTGGTTTACATTTGCTGCCAAAGTGTGATTCAGTTACGCATGATAATCAATGATGCAGTTACGCATACAAACAAATATTAAATTCTGCAAAATAATCATATATATAATGTTTTATGCAATATGTACTAAGTTCTGATAGCATTCATTTTCAGATTTTGAAGATATGAGTTGTGAAATGGTGTATGGCCAAGTTCCACCTCCATTTGAAGAGGATCCAGTGTCCACCCAGCCCTGCTTTGCTGACATATGTGAGTTTCTGAAACTCTGTCATGTAATCAATGGACATTTTCTTCATTTCTTGCTTCTAACCAGTACATCATCTGCAGGTTCAGTGGCAAACCCCACGTCGCCTGTTTGTCATAAGTTACAAGCTTGAGCAGTGTACCTTCCCTTAGCTTAAATATTGGTCATAACAAAAACAAGGAGTTAATGTCACACACGTCCAAGCTATATGCCTTGGACACATAGTATATAAGATAGGCGTTTGTCTGGTGAGAAAAGAGAGAAAACTCAAAAAAAAAAGTTTTTGCAGCTCAAAAAATTATTATCTTATGTTTCTACTTATATTTTGTATTCACAAAACTGATAAGATAATGGCAAGTGGAATGAGATGGGTATTCTCTAGAAGACTCCATACAAGTGCCAGGTGTAATGAGAAAACTTATAGAAATCAATTTACGAAAACTTAAATCAATTTACTTATTCAGCAACTAGTGATCCTAGCGCGGCTCCGCCCTTGGTGTTGAGCCGCAGCGCTCTCACACATTCATCAGACAGAGGCTGTAGAGCTGCGGCGCTTCCAAAAATTGATTTATAATATTCATTGTTGATGATTCCACTATTTCCTCATAAGCCGTGCTTTTTATTTGAGGCATTTCAATTATTCGATTGGGATGAGTACATGAGCTTGAAGAGTATGTGGGAAATTAGCTTTGGTTAATACAATCACACTCAAAACAAGTCTAGACTTGAATTCATACTAATCATTACAAATGCCATTAACGTCAAATCTAACCCTATTCCTTCTGTTGCATCTACTGTGTCATCTGATGCCTACTGCTTAAGCATATTAGGAAGAGAATCTAGTAAAAGTAAACGGCCAAGCGAAGTCTCTCTATCAGGGACCTTAGAGTATTTAGGATTTGCTGAATTATAAGTAGATATCACTTGTAACAGATTGCCTACAGATTACATGTTACTGGGATTTAGATGATAGTTAGCCTTGGCCATGATTGATCTGAAAGTGCATCTTCATATTTCCACAAACACTAATTAAACAACAAATTCAGGATAACTCAGTGAAGCAGTGAGGCGGCATGCCTGTATCACCGAGGACTGATCACACAAAGTAATTGGATTATTATGGAATTTATATTGAGGCATGGACATTAATAGGAAAGAGCCGGTCTGCCGTTTACTGTTGAAATCTGGAAAATTAAGCGAGCTGGTTTTACACGTTTCGTAGCCGAAAACGAATCAGTGAGGCTCGTGTATCATACATATCATGCTCCTGGCAATTCTCTCGAATGAGCAGCAGACATGCGAACGTGCAGAAAAATAAGTCTGAATTAACGGAAAACCAAATTTAGCAGTTGCCCAAATTGGCTTCCTGTTTGATCACAAGGAACCTCCTTGAAATTCCTCAAACTGCGGTAATCAAAGTCAAAGAAGGCCATAAAAGAAAAGTCATTCACCTCAATTTGATGAAAATGTAACATCAATTAGCCTATTTCAGGGGACAGTCATTTATTCTATATTCTTATACTTCATTGTCAAAAAAATCAGGAGCTTCTTCTGCTGGGTTTCTATCTATAATTTCGATACTTGTCTGGGGGTCTCAATAGAAGTTCCCAGAATCAAGGCGCATTAATGCAGAGAAGATAATGCTTCCCGCCAATAAAATAATTCTGAAATCCTTCACCATTCTTGTTGAAACTCTTACTTGGTCACATGATAAACCGAATTATGGTTGGGCCACACTCCTTTTAACTAACACAACTGTTCATGTTTCTTAACCTCACAGTCACAATCTCAAATTCTCTCTATCTCTTCGCTTTAGCGGCTCGTGACTAAGCTCAGTACTCTACCTATCCGTGACTTGGATGCTACGGACAAATTATGTTCTACAGAATCCAATACCAACATTCCACGCTTCACCAACAATCACGGCATCCAAAGTTCAAAGCACACGACTAATTAATCCTTGATTTTCTCACATGAATCATGCATTTTCAAGGCTTAATTTTCTGAAAGTCTAAAATCAGCAGTGAATTCCTCTACTTAATTCCATAAATGTAAAACTTTTAATTCACCAGAAGTGGAGGTGACCAATGAGAATTATACTGCTCCACTACATCCTTGTCTTCATCGTCTTTATTTGGATAAAGTTTGAATATTTTTTTCCAAAAAAAAAGTTCCAAATTTATGCAGTTGATCCCGTGAACAGCATCACTCAATGAGCAACGAATTTCCAACTTCCTGCTTATATTTTTCTATAAATAGCATTACCAGGCTCACCACCCTCACAAGAACTTCTAGTACTACCACTACTAGGTTTGTAGTATTGCATAGAAAATGGCTCCTCCGACTTCACTATCACTAAAAATGCTCATTCTAAGCTTGTCTCTTTGTTCATTAAGTTTATTTTCGTCTGCCTTCACTTCTCGAGACTACGCTGACGCCCTTGAAAAATCCATCCTCTTCTTTGAGGGACAGCGGTCTGGGAAATTGCCATCTAACCAGCGGCTCACTTGGAGGGGTGATTCGGCGCTGTCTGATGGTTCCTCTTATCATGTATAGTATAGTATAGTATTGTGTTCTATATGGTTTCTTATTATGGTTAATTAAAAAGTGAATATATGTTACTCAATATTGACAGAGGTGTTGCTTGTGATGGATTTCAGGTGGACCTTGTGGGTGGATATTATGATGCAGGTGACAACGTCAAGTTTGGTCTACCCATGGCTTTTACCACTACATTGTTGGCATGGAGTGTCATTGAATTTGGCAGTTCAATGCAGAACCAGCTTGAAAATGCCAAAGCTGCCATCCGTTGGAGCACGGATTATCTTTTGAAGGCAGCTACTGCTACCCCTGGCACCTTATATGTCCAAGTGAGGATAACAATTATAAAATACTCTGATGTTTACTTCAAATTTAACCACAAAACAAAAACTTTTATATATCCCCAGAGACCCAAAGAATAAAAAATCCTCAGATTCTCATTTATGTCTCGTTCAGCTTATTAGAAGTAGAATACTGGTAACTGAAAACAAGTTGAATAACTACAAAGAAAGATTATAAAGACAGTGAAGCAAATTACAAAAACATTTAAAAAAAAAAAATTATCTGCATCTCTTATCTTTTCAGTACAGAAGTGTCCAACATTATGGTTTCCTACTCATGTTACAGGTGGGAGATCCCAACATGGATCATCGTTGCTGGGAGAGACCTGAAGACATGGACACGCCCCGAAACGTATACAAAGTCTCCACTCAGAACCCGGGATCTGATGTAGCAGCAGAGACAGCCGCAGCATTAGCTGCAGCGTCAATAGTGTTTAAGGACTCTGACCCTTCTTATTCCAGCAAATTGCTAAAAACGGCCATGGAGGTAAGCATCCATGACAAAGTGCATTAATTGCTTCCCATTATACTTTTCCACTACTTCCATCTACAAGAAATCGGATTGTGTTGCTGCAGGTATTTGATTTTGCGGATAGGTACAGAGGCTCTTATAGTGACTCTCTCAACTCAGTGGTCTGCCCATTTTACTGCTCCTACTCAGGGTACCATGTAAGGCAAACCACGTGCTTCTTTCTTTATTGACGTTATGGCAATATCATTAATCTGAACTCTCTTAATTAGGACGAGCTTCTCTGGGGTGCTTCATGGTTACATAGAGCTTCACAGAGCAGTAAGTACCAGGCTTACATCGAGTCCAATGGTCACACATTGGGAGCAGATGATGATGCCTACACCTTCAGCTGGGACGACAAGCGGGCAGGAACCAAGGTCCTTCTTTCCAAGGTTTTATTCTAAAACTCAGCTCCAGCCCCTGCTGCAATTAATGTTTAGAATTAATCGAACAAAGCCTTACTTATGTTGGATATTTTCACAGGCCTTTCTAGAAGAAAAAGTTCAAGAATTTCAATTGTACAAAGCACACTCGGACAACTACATATGTTCTTTGGTTCCAGGATCATCTAGTTTCCAAGCGCAATACACCCCAGGTGAGCAATGCCCCTTTCCTTTGTTTCTTAATTAACCAAAAACTTAAGTAACATTTGAGATGTTAAAAATTAACATTAAAAATTTACAGGAGGACTTTTGTACAAAGCAAGTGAGAGCAATCTGCAGTATGTTACTTCCACGGCTTTCGTGCTCTTGACATATGCGAAGTATCTTAGCTCAAATGGAGGAGCTGTGACATGTGGGACTTCAACTGTGACAGCAGATAATCTCATAGCATTGGCCAAGAAGCAGGTGGACTATGTTTTGGGTGACAATCCAGCAAAAATGTCTTACATGGTGGGGTTTGGACAGAAGTATCCGCAGCATGTTCACCACAGGGGCTCCTCTCTACCATCCATACATGCACACCCTGATCGCATAGCTTGCAACAATGGGTTCCAGTACCTCTACTCCGCCTCACCCAATCCAAATGTCCTCACTGGAGCCATTCTAGGTGGCCCTGACAATAAAGACAATTTCTCGGATGATCGCAACAATTACCAGCAATCCGAACCAGCTACATACATAAACGCACCGTTTGTAGGCGCGGTAGCTTTCTTCTCAGGCTCATCCAAAGCCACCACAAACTAAAATCTATATCGTCTCTCATATGAGAATTAGAATTTGTCTTGTATAATGATCATATTGAGAAATTAGATATCTATAATTATGTTTATAATTCCACCTAAGTTAAAGGCAGCTCTACCATTACTTTTTACATGCGGTTGACTTGTAGCATGGATTCCTCTTCTCATTGGACGATCCAATTTCTAAATCATTTCCGATTGAGAGTTAATAGAAAACGAGGTTCAATTGTCTCCAATTAATAAAATCACATAAGACCAAAGTAAGGAATTCATCAAAGCTATAGGTTATAGCAAACTCCCCTACACAACTCATCTCAGCGGTAGATAAGACCGGAGTATTAATTAAAAAATAAATTAATAAATTTGTGGTTTTTCTACTCACTATAAACAAAAAAAATTAATAAAGTACAATAAGAAGCTCTATTGTTTAAATAACTTTTTGTTCCTTTAGTATTAAAAAAGTTGTTTGGCCCAGTGGTTAAAAGATTTTGTGATAGTTCGGAGTTTTGGGTTCGAGTCCTTTCATTGCATTCTGTTTCAACTATTTTTTTTTTGGATGAAATCTACAGTTAGGGGTATTTAGGTAATTATAATGGTTTTGAATGGAATAGTGATGTCATTTAACGGCAACAGTGACGGAAGGGTGGTTTGTGATAAATTTCGAAAAAGTTGGGGTACTGCATAATGAAAAGAAGCAAACAGTATTTCTGGACGATAATAAGCCAAAATATAGGGATACTATGTGACATTTGCCCAGTTTTTATTACATAAACTGTCAAATTAATTAGATTACAACTTACAAGGTCATAACTCCACACTGCTATTATAAAAGGTATTAAGAATATTTAGTATAACTTTAAAAGACGGTTCAATTTAATTTTATAAAAAAAATTATATTTATATTATTTTAATAACTTTTTCTATGAAAATATTAAAATGTAATATACGTCAAAAGATATCTTTAATTAATTACATAGTGCGTATCTTTTTATTTTAATCGGTTTGAGAAACATAGAGAGCCCAACCAGGATTAATTAATGGTTAATATGATATCATCAAATGCACCAGAAGCAAGCAGACGAGAAACTTTGCCGGAGTCTGGACTTATCAAAACTCAAAAGAGACGATAATAGCAATGCATTGTAGACTAAACAGGCCATTATTTCATCTAATGAATTAATTTAACAAAGCGAAGAAAAGGTCAAGGTCGTCAAGCACTGTGCTTACACCTCAAATTACCATCATGCCCAGACCGGCGACGGAACTCATCAATGGCATGTTAGTAATTATACGCTAAAACTGTCCCATTTGGGATAAAAAATACCCACGTTTTATTTATATATATTGTTAGGTATCAAAAAAAAATGGAAAACTATTAAATTGCTCCTGTTGCGGTTGGCTTAGAAAATAAAAATAATAATCAATAAATAAATAAGAACCAAGCAAGGAAGGATACGAGAAAGACGGGGAGCTGAGAGAGACGCAGATAGATAGTAATTAGATCTGAAATTTCAGAGACTCACTCACGCGCATAATATCAAACATCTAATGGCTCTCTCTAACTCCAAATTTTTGCTATTGTCTCTGTTCATTTTCGTTTCGTTTTCGCTTTCCGTTGCTGAAATTCGATCCACGGAGATCAGATCCGACGACCGGCCGATCATCCCTTTCGACGTGTTCGGCTTCACCCACCGTGGCCGCCTCGAGCTCAATGTCTCCAAGATCTCCCTTTCCAACTCCAATCCCGACCTTGACTACTCTAAAGTCGGTTTCTTCCTCTGCACGCTCGACTCTTGGCTCCACGTGCTCCAGCAGCTCGAAGATGGGGAGGTCACCTGTGCTCTCCAATCCGATCTGATCAAGCACGTCTACACCTTCAACAACCTCAACGGCAAGACCGAATTTTCCACTCTCTATACTGAAAATGACTCCGATCAATTCACGCTTGTTTTCGGTAATTGTCTTCAGCAAGTCAAAGTCTCCATGGACGTCAGATCCGCCATGTATAATCTGGAGGGAAGATCGAACAACCGCGATTATCTCTCCGCCGGCAAGACGGTTCTCCCGCGCGTCTATTTCCTCTTTTCGTTAGTCTACTTCGTTCTTGCCGGACTCTGGATCTACGTGCTCTACAAGAAACGACGCACCGTTTTCCAGATCCACTTTTTCATGCTCGCTGTCGTGGTTATGAAGGCTTTGAATTTACTCTGTGAAGCGGAAGACAAATCGTACATTAAACGCACTGGCAGCGCCCACGGATGGGACGTGTTGTTTTACATCTTCAGTTTTCTCAAGGGAATCATGCTTTTCACGTTGATCGTTTTGATCGGCACCGGCTGGTCCTTTTTGAAACCCTATTTACAGGATAAAGAAAAGAAGGTGTTGATGATCGTGATTCCGCTCCAGGTCGTCGCCAATATTGCCCAGGTTGTTATTGACGAAACGGGACCGTATGGTCAGGATTGGATCACGTGGAAGCAAGTCTTCTTGCTTGTCGATGTCGTATGTTGTTGTGCCGTCTTGTTCCCCATCGTCTGGTCCATCAAGAACCTACGAGAAGCTGCAAGGACCGATGGCAAGGCGGCTGTCAATTTGATGAAGCTGACCTTGTTCAGACAGTACTATATTGTGGTTATCTGTTATATCTACTTTACGCGGGTGGTGGTCTACGCTCTCGAGACTATAACCTCTTATAAGTATCTGTGGACGAGCGTGGTGGCCGCAGAGTTGGCTACCCTCGCCTTTTATGTGTTTACCGGTTACAAGTTTAAGCCGGAGGCCCACAATCCATACTTTGTGATTGATGATGAAGAGGAAGAGGCTGCAGCGGAGGCCTTGAAGCTCGAAGACGAGTTTGAATTGTAATTGGGCTGATTCAAATTTGAGACTGGAGGTAGAATCTTGCCCGCACATTTTCTTTTTGTATTTTGGAGTAGGAAATTTCATAAGACTTTGATCATGTATGTCTGTGAATGTTATATTACTTGTAAGTACTGATACATGAATGTTTGGGGTTACTACTTGGGAAATGATTTTGTTTTAATTTGTTCTCTATTAAGGTAAAACAGCAGTCTTATGTAGTTATAGCATTGATTGTTGCAAGAACTAGATAGTTCATACCGTTGAAAAAATAAATAAATCAGCGAATTGTATGTGGATAATAGTATCATGATTCTGAAAGACGCATTTTAAAATTGAACATCCATCTGGTTGTGCCCCTACTATTAGGTATCAAATTATTCAAGATTGGTTAACACTTGCTATTACTGGTTATTCATTTCTTCTTAAGTTTTATCCTGTTATCTACTATGTTATCTTGATGGCATTGTGTTTACTTCTGGCTCTGACGAAGTAATTGAATTTTATGTTGTTTAATGACTATTTCTAGTTGTCAAGCCTTTAAAACTAAATTACAAAGCTTAGTTATTTTATGTGTTTTGTTGGAATTTCTTTTGTCATTTAACAGTAGCAATTATATTATTTTCGTCCTTCCATGATATAGAATGGAATTGGTGATGTTGTGTGATTGCATCTCATCTTAGTTGAAGTGAGGATGAGTTTGTTTCAGCTTCAAGATCAGTTTTATACTTTGTGCTTCTCTTAAACATTTTGATGTTCTGGCTTTGAGTCAAATCTCATGGGCTAGATTTGTAAAGACTTTGATCTCTCTGCTGTTGCATTCAGATTCCGTCCTGTGAGACATTCCATATAAGTGTAGTAGTTTTTATTTAGAATTTTTTATTTATCCAAAACATTCTTTTTCTGATGTTGTTGTTTCTGGTTATTTCGTGGACAAAGATGTTTTATAGAGGAATTCTGAGTGTTTTTATTTGAGTAGTAGGTAATTTAAACCCTTCATCTCTTCGACTAGAAAATCATGATATTACTAATGTAAGTTTTTTTGTGGTTCTAAAAATTTATGTGTAGCTATAGTTGACAAAGTTAGTATACCTTAGAAGCTATTGCAGAGTTGTGGATGGTTGTTATGGTTCAACGTCAAAATATTTAGTCTTATTGTTCAACTATTTAAGATTTTATGCCTCTAACAAAGAATTCAGCGCCCTGGGTCTTGGTCCAGGTTGTGAGTCTGATTTTGTTGGGATAGGTCTTATGTCTAAATCTTGCTAAGCAAAACAAACATTTAATTTGTTGTTTGTGTGGCTTACCTTAGTTGCCATTTCAATTTTAGCAATCATGGCCGTCATTTGGTTTGATATGGTGACTTATATTGTAAGCGTAGACAGAGTATGGAATGACAGAATGCTTTCAGCTTAATGCATAGGTAAAGCAGGTTTATCTAGAAGTTGTTCTGTGCCTCTTTTCCCATGTTTTTCGTGGAGTTGCTGAGCTATTTCATAATTCGGGTTTATACGGAAGTGATTTCAGTCTCAGTTCATGTTTGGGTGATTCTGATACATGAGTTACGTGACTGAATGAGATATGTGAAGTTATTGGCTGATGTCTGCACAAAACAAAACAACGGAGGTTTTGTAATTGCATTATATTCGCTTATTCATTTTTATTGGCGCCATGGATGGGTGGCTAATCGTCATTTGTTCAATTAGCCGAGTTACACTTACAAGTTACAACTTACGTATAATCTAAATTCTACAATCTGATGTAGTAGTAAAAAAAAAAGAGGAAGTCTTTATTAGGTAAGTTGTTATATCAGGTTATAGAGTTTCAATGGTATATAGATTGTAAATATAGTATTACTGTTTGTTCACTAACATTAGCGAACTTGACCTTGCAGATTGTATTTACCAAAGTTGGGACTTTGTGGGAAATCTTCACAGAATCGATTAATGCATTTGGTCCTGCGTTATTAGGGGTTAATGGTCTTTATGTTAGGGCTGAGAGATGAGAATAGAGCGTGGGGTCCTTGTGATCCAACCTGCGGCCATTTTGAAACGCATCAAGATATTCTTCTTTTGCTTGAAAGTATAGTAGGCGGATTATCAAGAATATAAAATTATATAAAATAAAGATTAGTTCTAAAGCGGATCATCAATAATATTATGTTCAAGTTCTCTTTGGTGCTTGGCATCTGCGTTCACACTATAACACCAGCTATATCTATTCAATCTCCAAGTTATATAGTTCACAACCCACGAGACGTTTCTCTTAGCATGTAGCAATAGAATGTACCGTCTTTTTATTGAACTATATGTACATAATACATATGTATAAGTGTGTGGGAGGGGATTTTTTTATATAAATGTTTTGATGCAAAGTTATATATAAATTTTTAATTATTAAGTTATAAAATTTAATAGTTGAGATGATTAATGAAATGGCCAGATATCTCTATAGTTCGTTTTGTCAAAATGTTATCTCTATAGTTTGTTTTGTCAAAATGGATGGACCCCGGAAAGACATAGAAGGAGACATCCACGTGTTGAACTGTAGTAAAATTGATGAATGTCTTAGGGACGAAATCATGCCTGTGGTGTCCTTTTTCTGTTAACTTTTTCAAGGAATAGGCACAATTTGAGTAGGATGCAAATTTTGATAAGTTTGCAGCCTCATCTGATTTATTTGTCTAGTAGAATCCTATAAAATAATAATAATAATACTAATATATCAAAAGTAGTGATTTTGTTAATGAAACAAAAGCCATTTAGATAAAGGAACTCCAATGAAGCTTTCGGAGCACCTTAATCATAACTTTCTTCAAAAAGTTCTAATGGCAATTTATCTACCGGGGGAACAAATGGCCATTTAGACAAGGTTGCATTTTACTATCTTGTTTCAGAAGAAACTAGATGGACAAACATAGGCATAAATAGCCCATTTATATCGCGTTGACCAATTTACACTGCAGAGTGTAGTTTGTATAAAGAGTCAGTATATTGGCTGGCAATTCGGGACCTCCAAAACAATACTACGCCACTATTTATTTATCAATTTAGGAGATCAGCTGGTCATAGGGTCCGCAAGTGCGGATAGAGAAAGATGTAGACCGATCAAAGTAGTGTATAGAAAGCAAGACCACCTCCATTATAGAGAGTTTTAATTGAGATGAGGTGCATGTGATTTATCTTTCTTTACAATCCACATCCGCAAAGCAAAGTCCCAGGATAAATGGGCCTACTTCAATTGCTTTCCTGACGGGGAAAATCCCCATTAAGAAAAAGAAAGCAAGCAAAGTAGAAAGCAAAAAGCTAAACAAAGAAAAGCTCTCATATAATAAAGGAGAAGGAGAAGGAGATATAGAGGAGGCGATGATGATGACGATCACTAGCCCAGATAATCCCACAAATGAAACCATTTCTCAAGAACCCATCAGCAGCACCACTTGCCCGAGCTGGAAACTTTACGAGAATCCATTTTATAATTCACAACATCATCTGTATCATCATCGTCATCATCAAAAACAACAACCAAGCAACAAACGTATTCATCATTTACACCTTCCTCTCTCAGCTCGTAAGATCGCAGCTTCTTTCTGGGATCTAACCTTTTTCAAGCCCATCATGGAGACTGAACTAGATATTACTCGAGCTCAGATCATTGAATTGAATGCCGAACTTGATTATGAACGTAAGGCACGTAAAAAGGTTGAGTCTTTGAATAGGAGACTAGCTAAAGAAGTGGCTGAGGAAAGAAGAGGAAGAGAAGCGATGGAGAGAGTCTGTGAAGAGCTTGCAAGAGAAATCGCATCTGCTAAAGAGGAGATAGATCGCATGATGAGAGAAATGGATGAAGAAAGAAAGATGCTGAGGATGGCTGAGGTGATGAGAGAAGAAAGGGTTCAAATGAAGCTCACCGAGGCCAAGATTCTCTATGAAGAAAAGCTATTAGAATTGGAGGAAAGTAAAAAGACGCAAATTGATACTTCGAGTACTAGCAAGGTGGAACAGAAGGTTATTAATCAAAACAATAAGTTTCCAGGAATTCTAACAGCTTCTAGCTCCTCTGGTAGTCTTTCAGGAAAGTTTGCAAGGTTGGTTTTGAGTGAGAAATCTATTGACGATAATATTGAGAATGAATATGATTTGAGAGAATCAACAATGTCGGTTTTCAGTGACAAGTTGGCTTGTAATGATAATGCGGGTAGTGTTTCATCGATGGCAATTCAGCGGAGAACATCATCAGAACCTGAGAATCCTCACATAAAGCGAGGGATCAAAGGGTTCGTTGAATTTCCCAGAGTAGTTAGAGCAATTGGATCCAAAAGTAGGCATTGGGGTACAAAGCTGGAG
Source organism: Boswellia sacra (assembly GCA_013180625.2). NCBI lineage: Eukaryota > Viridiplantae > Streptophyta > Magnoliopsida > Sapindales > Burseraceae > Boswellia > Boswellia sacra. The sequence continues at coordinate 424,584 of SNVD02006955.1, read as the reverse complement.
TGTCAAAAGTCTCAGCTAAGGATTCTGCTTAAACAAAGGAGCCCCATCCGGTCTAATAATCTTATTATGAGTTGAAAGATATCAGTAGTGTTGTTCACATGCTTCTGTGTCCTGATTAATTTTGTTCTCTGCAATCTTTTGTCTTTTTTTTTTTTTAATGGTATTGTTGATTTGTTTCTGCATATGATTACCAGCACTACCCGGAACCCCAAATTCATTGTTCTTGGAATCTTTAATTGTAAGAATGAAGTAAATATATGTTTTGGTTTGGAATATAATTCCCGCAAAAGTTGTTATATGTGTGTTTGATGTATTTAGACATCTAATAATAAGAAAAGTGTTGCTTAGATCTGTTGAAATGTTCATCTTTTCAACTGTGAAGACACATGCACAAGCTTGACTTTTCCTCCAAATAGTTCTGGATCTTGACTTGATCACATGAAAGTATTATACATGCAGCTTGGAGAATGTGAGGTTATGATAAATTAAATATTTAAGGAACAGATCCCATAACGCTTTGAATGACTGCTCCTATTGAACTAAAAAAAAAAAGTTACATATAATACTATTGATATATATTATAGGTCTTGGACAAGAATCATTTCACACATACTATCAACTCCTATGTGATTGTGTAATCGTAGAAATTTGAACCACTCGTGATTCAATTTGATCAAGTAGTCAGCATCGACAAGGTTGCATTAGTATTATTCTGAAGTAGCTAAAAACTATCAATTATATATATGGGAGAGTTTTATGTTGAGAAGATGACTTTGGAGTATAACCTTACTATTTTGGTGTAGAAGATTTCTTCTGTCGTGGATAATGATTTGTATTCAATTTAAAAATTTGTTGGAAAGCAGAAAAGCATGCAAAATGATTGAAGACCATGAACCTGTCATAATCTGAAGCCCTGTATTAGTGATTACACTCTGGCACTTAATACAAAAGTAGCTTTACTTTTTGGGTTAGTATCTCATTCGGCTCTGGCTCCGACTCCCATTGTAATTCGATTTCTTATACCAAATGTTGAGTTCTCATGTTAGATTATTAAGGGGCGATATTAAGATATATAAAGAGGTTGATTACTCCACTTATCAGGTTAATCTTTTGGATTGAATACCTAAAATTTTTACAAATAGTATTAGAGTCCGACTCATTCGGTCGGTGTTGCCCTCATTTTCTTCCATCGACGAGGTATAATACACTATATACCTCAAATAAAAACCTGGTTTGCATCATGATTCATGAGAGATGCAATCACCTATTCTTGTACTTGCTCACTTTACAGTCTCTACTCAAGTGCACAAAATGAGACTGAACGACCTAATTAATCAAAACCAAAGCATTGGGCCCTTGGCCTTTTTCACACGCCAATTGCCGGCCCACATCCCATGTGGAAAAGAGTAAAGAGACATAAAAACCTTCTAATCTAAGCTCAACTTAATTTCATAACCCACACGAGGTTGGTAAGATGTCACTCTCAAGCAGCTAGTGTTGTTATCTACCCAAAATGGCTTCAACAAGGTTTAGGTTATAGATATATGTTAGAAGTCTATTAGATACAATAAAATAAAATATAATAGATATTCCATTGTCTACATCACTATATTAATGTAATTCTAAATACATTAATAAAAAAAGTCATAATATGTTCCTATTAATACATATTAACACTTTAAAGATTTTTAGTTTTATTATAAAAATCACTTTTAAACTGTATATTCATTAAAATTTTAATTACTGAATAATATAATAATTTTTAAGATGATATTTTGCGAATATGTGTACCTTTAATTATATTTTACACTCCCAAAATCAATACAAAATGAAAAGGAAAAGCAAATCTTAATCAACTTTGATGGGTCCGGGGTCCAGAGTCCAGACCCAGAGAAATATTTAATGAGGCTAACACTCCAAGCCCATGAATAGTTGGCGTGTCACATCAACTCCAATGGTCCCCTCAACGTGGACCCCCATCACCATCTTCAATGCTTAACGGCACGTTAGACGGATATTGACATATTTTCACAGAGATCGTCGGTCAACTGAGTCAATGGTTGCCGTAGGCTAGGCTAGCTAATGAACAATCCCTTCCACCTAGATTCGACAGTCAAGTTTCAGAAGTCTAAACAAATAATACATCAAATTTTGGTCCAATCACCTTAAGCGGTGACTTGACTTAGTCATTGCTAAATCGAAACTAAACTTGCACAAGACACTGGCAAATTTTAAAATGACCTTACTTTAATAAAGTCTTAAAAAAATGACCCTTTTCTTTATTTAATAGATATATTAAACAATATCAAAAAACATTTAATAATATTTAATAATATTCAATAACCTTCTACTTGAACAAAAGATCATTTTATATAAATTACAGACACTATACTAATTTTAAGTCACAAATAAACAGAAGGCCATTTTGTAAATTTTCCTGAAACTGTAGATATATCTCATATTTTCTCAGCGTCTGGTGTGGTGTGTGTGTCAGCATTTTTGTGTACGAAAGAGTGATTATACGATGCAGTTTTGTCTTTATTTCACAAGAGGTGCGAATGTTGGAAGCAGAGCAACACACTTGGCTCAAAATGGCGGCACCGCCACGCCATATAATATATACCAACATAACCCAAACTCTCAAACAGCTCTGAAAGTCGGTCTTTAGCTTTAGCTTTAAGAGATTTGTTTGTGTGTTTGTCGTTGTTGTGTTTTTGATGACATAATAGTGAAAGCGAGATTAATGTTGTTTGTGGGTTCGGTTTAAGGATGCAAGAAAACCAATCTGTATCTGCTTCTAGTAAGAGATTGATGATGCTTCATGATTATACTCATAATAATAATAACAATAATAATGATTATCATGAAAATCGTCATCAGTTGCCATCTCCTTCTTCTTCTTCTTGTTATGGTAGTGATGGTGGCGGTGGTGGGCCCCTGTTTTGTAACACAAGCAATCAGGGGGTTGCTTGTATGAGCGATATGTACGATGTTGTCGGTGCTGCTTCTTTTGGATTTGCTGCTAACACTTCTGCTGCACTAGTTGTGTCAAACTCTCCAAACACTTGTGTCTCTAATTCTCTACTTTCCTTCGATTCCTCAGCCTCAGGTAAAGTTTTTAACTTGTGTTCGTTATTTATTACTATTTTTTTTAATAGAACGAAGTTGAAGAAGAGCTACAACTAAAGTTGTGATTCTAAAGCTGATGTAAATGTCATGTATGATTTTTAACAGTAGGAGAAATGGCAGCATCTATGAAGTGGTCATTGAATTCTTATGGGTCCTGGTCATTGAATTGTCAAAGGCGACCAATTTATTGTATTCTTTTATTGCTATGACTACGAGCTTTCTTGAATTCCTGTAAGTTTTAATTTTTATGGTGAAAAGTTCAGCAGAAGTGGGGTTTCTAAGCGATAACAACTCGGATCCAGAACCATGGAGATGTAGAAGAACCGACGGGAAGAAATGGAGGTGTTCCAGAGACGTGGCTCCTGATCAGAAGTATTGTGAGCGTCATTGTCACAAGAGCCGTCCCCGTTCAAGAAAGCCTGTGGAATTACCAGCCCACTCACGCTCGCTTAACCTTGCATCTTGTACCATTAACAAACCTTACTCAAAGTCTCACTTTTTAAACAAGAGCATGAGCTCATCTGCACTAGTATTTGACCATCAACCCAGGTAAATTATGGTGGTTTCATGGTCTCTCTGTTCTGGATTTGAGTAACAATTTAATGCAATAACCATAATATATTTTGTTCTTATCCATTGTTAATTATGGATGTTATGATATGGGCGTTTTGTTTGTCTTTTGCACTTTTTTGTGGGATGAATAATTGGTAATTTGTGCTTGACCCGTGAAGGTGCTTGGACTGGCCCATGAAAGGAGAGACCATTCCTGTTGCTGGTAATTCTAATTCCAACCAAGAGTGGCAGCAAATGCTGCAGTCCAAGTTAGAATCCAGGAGAGACAACATTAACGGTGATGAGCATTTCACAGAACACCTCTGCAACTCAAATTCATGCATCAATTTAGGTGGTGATGGTAGTGTATTGCAACCTCAGCGACAATATGAATATGACCAATACAACTTGTTGCTTAGCCCCAACTTAGTCCCACGGCACACACAAACACAAGATACAAGACACTTCATTGATGCGTGGTCATTAGCAGAGGGAAATATTGCTAATGTGGACGAAGTGGGCAACAGGCGCATTAATGCATCGTCTAATGAGAAGCTACCTCACTATTCTGTTACTCTATCTATGTCTAGTGGTAGTGAACCTATTGAAAGAAATGGAAATCCTCTAATGGGTAGTCTTGGAACCATGAACTCAGAAACAGAAAATGTTGGGACCTTTAGACCGCACTTGCTGAACCATATTTCACCACCTGGTGGACCGTTGGCTGAAGCACTGTGCCTCGGCATTGCAAGTAGTGCAAAATCAAGTTCGAACGAGGCATCCTCTCATAAATGCAGCACTAGCACAACTGGCAGCGACGAAAGCTCATATGGGGATGGAGGCCATGGACCCAATTTTATCAACCGAAGGCAATAAGGTTGGACTCTTGGCACTTGGCAGACTTGTCTTTTGCTCATTTTGTATTTATCAGTGAACCTGGTAACTTTGGACGAGCGCTAACGCGATTCCATAAAAAATTTCTTATGCTTTTGCTAGTTTTTTGGTTAATTGTTTACTGGTAGAGAAACTGTTTGTAGTGTTTTTTTTTTTTTCTTTTTTTTTTTCTTGGGTACTATGTGATAGAGCAGCAAGAACAACCCATAATAACTAACGTATTAGTTACTTACCTGGGATATTTTGTGATTGCATTATTTGCAATTTTCACATGAGATGCACTACAATGGAGGCAGGAAATTTTTTTGTGCGTGTTGAGACTGTTCTCAGCCTCAATTAATCGTCACTTAAATCAGAGTTATGTCCAACTTCGTAGTTACGTAACTTCGTACCAGATCTCAACATGTTTTCGCATACGGTGAGTGATCAAAATCCATGTCATTTATTTAGCTTTTAACCATTTAGAAAGAAGTAATTGGTAACTAATTGAAAGAGAATCTTGATCCAGAGAGTGATGGGTAAATTTCGCCGCTGAGACTGTGTGTATAACAGGACGAATAGTTTGACAGCTGAGCCATTCCTAAATAACCGCCATGCAGGCTCTTGAAGCTGGTCCTTCCTAAGCTTTGGCTAGAAGCACTACATGCAGTGCCGGCACCATGGTGTTGGTGTAGCTCCGGAGCTGGATAAGACAGGCGTTTCCTCACTGACCCACTTCGCTCTCTGGGGGGCGTTGATGGCCTCTGCCTCGGAGTGCTCTGTGACCGAGCTCGAGCTTTGGCAATGGCAGACTCAGTGGCAGCCATGTAGTTGGGTATTGTAGAAGTGGGGACAGCCTTACTTGTGCCCGTTACATGATTAGATAAGCCAGTTAAGGCAGGGGTTTGTGCTGCTGAGTAACTTCTTTCTTCCTTCAGGCATCGAGGGCTAGCTGAACGCATTTTAAGTGGTTTAATTTTTTGTGGAGAGGGGGTGTGTGTGGCAGGTGAGTGGTGGAGGGAAAGATTTTGCTGTTGTTCCCGGTGAAGTGGAGGAGCAATAGATTGGGGCTTGGTCCGCTTTTGGTGGTAATTTTGAGAGTGGCATTTCTGGAGATCAGTTGGAGCAGAACAAGGGTAAGACCTAGATGTGTCAATTTCTACAGTCTTTATATGGTCTCTTGCATGATCAGTTGAAGCTATGCTAATGCTACTGGCCCATTGCTTGGTGGCCATCCACCGATCAAGCCATTTGCTTCTTTCCTCTACTACATAGTTCTCGTCTCCTGCAGATGGTGGATTTATGCGAGACCTCCATATCTTCATTTCACACGAATATATAATATTGATTAGATTAGCACATTAATTTACTCAATGTTCCAAAACCGATGAAACAAACACTTCTGTATCGTAGTTACAAGATAAGAGGGAACTAACCTGGTTAGAGAAAGCATAAGCTTGGGCTTTTTCGCGTTTTAGAGTAGCTGCTTCCTTTTTACTTGAGAACATGCCATTAATTCCTTGGCTTGAATGCGGACGGTCTTCCCAGTCATCTATGGTACCACTTGCATTTTTGGACTGTGAAAATGGAAATCATCATTAGAGTACTAGAGAGAAGTTAATTGATTAATTGTAAGATTTAATTTGTATGTATTCATGTAACAAACGTATATAATATGGTTGAGGATATCATATTCAATGATTTATGTATATGGTAACTTACTATTGACTTCCTGTTTTTAATGTCCTGAAGATTTGCAATCTCCAACAAGCTGTTGATTTCAGCAAATATTGACTTTCTGCTGCCATCATGCGAGTGCCTTGCTCGTTGATGACGCATCCTGTCTTGCGCTCGAACCACAGCTTGCATGCATTTTAATGTTAATTTGGTCTTTTTCCGGACGTTTTGTCCCCTCACTAACGCTTGAAGCATCACTAACCCTTTAAGCGCACGCAAAGCTCTTCTTGCCTTCGAGAAGACATACATATTTGAATACATACACGCATGCAGCTTTAATTAATAGAATGCATGCATTAAACAAATTATAGCCTGAACCTGAGTAAATAAATGTTCACTACTAAGATAAAATGCATTGTTAATTACTTACCAAGTAGCCTTTGAAAGCCGTCTGAATAACTACAGCAGCATAATGTTCTTTGACATAACTGGTAGGCCTAGTTATTTTAACGATCTCCACCGCTGCTTGGGCAGTTGCCACGGCAGCTTCAGCAGCTGCTGTTGCCACTGCAATAGCGTGTCTTTGGTCAGCAGCTAAAATAGGGATCGCTGGTGTAGTTGTGGTATCTGATGTTGTCTTTGGTTCGCATAGTTTTACACTATTATTAGGCTTTTGGAAAAGCCATCTTCTTTTCCCTCTTTTCTGTACAAATCCAACAACAACTCTCAACATATATATATGCATAATAAATTTAAATTGATTATGTGTTGAAAATTTGGTAACCATTAATGACAGGGAGTACTTATTACCTGTTCTTCCTCTTCTTGCTCATGTTCTTCTTTTCTCCTCCTGCTACTTCTTTTCTCATTCTCCTTAGTTGGGGACCTAAAGGCCCTTTTCACTATTGTTAACCACGACATACCACTTTTCTTTCCCATGAAAAGGCACGAGAGAGCTTTGAATTTGATACAACTATGATAAGAAGAAGATAAACAAGTTTTTGAGTTTCAGCATTGTGATTTATGAAGAAGATTAAGCAAGGGAGAGAGAAGATAATGTTTATCTGTGCAGGGTTGGAGCTCCAATATATGTACAAGTGAAGCTAAGGTGTTGGGTAGTGGCAAGGGAAAAAACTAATGGAGGTGTCAGAGGCTTTGTAATCTGTAAATGAAATTGTCACAGAAGATGACATTAGAGGGAAAAAAAAAGAAAGACTAGTGTTTTTAATGTCACAAAGGATCCAAAGTTCATTGAAGATTGATTTTGATAGGCTTTTTTCGATTGAGCATGAGCATGCTTTTAATCTTCTCTTTAATAATTAACTGACCAAACCTATTGGCTTCACGTGTTATGAGCAGCAGCAGCTGCTGCTGCTGCTAAAGGACAAGATAAATATTAAACTCATCTTCATCTATATGTGTTGTTGTTGAATCGTCTAGTACTGTACAAACCTCGAAGACCATAAAACCAAATTACTTACCCAGTTGCTTAGAAGAGGAATCCTGTGTTTTTTTGGTATCTGGGTCTGGTAACAATTGGTTTCATTTCCCCGTAGCTGGTCAAACTGTTTCTCTGCTTTTCCAATAATGATTCTTGTCCCAGCCCAACTATACAATAAGGACAGTTACAACATATACAAATGTTATAATACACTACTCTCCAACCAATAACAGAAAACCATGGTACTACAAGCTAGTTTTCTTTTTTTTTTAATGTTAAATAAATAAAAAACATCATGCATTGTCTGGTTGTTCAAGGCCATTTGTGAAGGTGGTTTTTCTGCTGCAATTGATTTTGGAGAAGAGTTTTCCCCATTATCTGAATGTATCATCCTTTTGTTCTTAGGTCTTTGCCATCGTTCATCGCCTCCACGTTTAGCTTCAGTCCAGTTCGGTCCACATATTGCCTTCTTTCATGTCATGAACTTTTAGCCCAATAATTGTTCCACTGTCACTCTTATCCAATAACGTTAGATTCCGGTTCTCGCATATTGATGTATGCACTACAATCAAAAAAACCTTGAGCTAAGATTAGTCAATCTTCAAAATTGTTTCATGTATATTTACACATCTTCCATATTGTATAATATCTACGATGTCAAAGTTACCCGGGCCACCGAGTGTCCGAATCCCCTGCCTGATCTTGTAGGAGAATTACTAGGATTTCTGAGAAGTATGGTCGGGGACGGGGAGAGGAATCCCGGGGAACGCCCTAGTCCCCGACCCGGAATAAATATAATATGTATTTTATTTAATTTATATAGAATCCAGCCTATTTTTAATTCAAGTCTAGTCCAACTTAGCCTAGTTCAGCCCATTTCTAATTCAAGCCCAGCCCAACTTAGCCCATTCAAATTTCAAAAAACCAAAGAAAACCAGGCCACTCGAACCTGGGACATGAGATACCCAAGACAAAGCAAGTGAACCACCAGCCTGCGCTGTTGAACATGTTTGAAAATGAAGCAAATTTATATATAAAGTAGGCAAATCACTTGGCAAAATAAATGAAGCAAACCAAATGATTCAAACCCAGTACCATATATATGTTCCAATAGTACCACACCACCGAGCAACACCTACCGAATTAATAAAAGCTCGCAAAAAAAAAATAAGTACAGTAAATCCGGGGTGAATCCTGGGGAATTACTATACCCATACCCGGAATGAAATTACCCGGCTCCGAAATTTCCAGAGAATTTTTCGGGGCTGGGCAATTAAATGACATACCGGGGCCGGGGCCGAGGATTGAGGTCCCCGGCCCGGCCCCAGGATTTTGACATCCCTAATGATATCTTTCAAATGTTATATTTAATGATACAAAATTTATCAAAAAAATTAATCTATTAACTAAAAATTATTGAATGATTTTAATTTCAAACTATATTATCTTGAAGCAAAACCATATAATTTTTAAGATGTTAAAAAGTTACTTTTAAACCGGTCATTAAAACTATCTATTAAGATATTAAGAGTTCTCTTTGGCGTCTTTCTTCTTCTCATTCCCATTGAGCTTATTATTAGGCTTATTCAGGAACAATCTATATTCAACAAAGCAATTCTCTTGAATATCTGGCTCTGAAAAGCCATCAAACGACAAAAATAAATAACCTAAAAGGAGAATCAGACTTAATCCAGATGGTGGCACGACTCAGGTATTTAGAGATTTTGGTCTTATAAATAGGTATGATTAATGATAGTTGATGACTTTACTAGGATTTTAATGATGAATTGTTAAAGGTTGAAGACGTAGTTCGACGACTAGATAAAGACGCGTCAAAAATTCATCGAATCATTGATTCTCATGTACAATTGTTGAACTATCATCGAATGAGTCATCAGACAGAGCCGAATCATCATCGAATTTTAAGTGACCCTAAAATTATAGGAAGACGGCTATTTCATGGAAATTTTGACCTTCGAGGCTATCTTCGAGAAGATATCCAAAATGGGGGCTACATCGGAAATTTCCCTAGAATTGGTTTTTTGGTATAGTATTGGATTCAATTTAATCCGTCAGTTGAAGGTCAAATAATTGAGAGGTGGTTCTGACGCGACCAACCCCACCACACCAGACCAGAGCAACGTGTGCAAAGTTCACATGACTATGAGCCACTGAGCCATCAATCAATCTCAGTCACTGCACTTGGGGGGACAGGGACTGGCGAAGCCACGGACCCAAGGTAGTGTCAGTGAGGCAATATAATTTTACCGCTTGGTAACCCCATCATACCCCAATCGAACTCACTTGTGAGTTGTGACATGACTCACCTCATTTAATTTGAAATAAATTTTAGCGCTCAAGCCTCGCGTGTTCCAGAATCACTCTCTCACAAAAGCTTTAAAATTCGATTAATCAATTAAGAAATATTTATATAAATATAAAAAAAAAAATTTCCCTAACTCCCAAGTCTGTTTCAAATTTCAAAGCCACCTTCTCCATCTCCGTCTGCATCTCCGTCTCCGTCTCCATGGGCTGTGTTTCATCAAATTTGCTCAACCAAGAAGACGAGTTCACTCAACTCGGTAGCGCAGCACTGAGTCACCACATTGTCTCGCTCACCTCCACCACCTATGGCCTCCTCAATCTCGACTCACCTTCAGCTCAGCCTCAGCCTCACTCCACCGCCACCGCCGCCACTACGCCACCTACCCCGCCTCCTAGATTCACTCTGGGTTCCATTTTCCCCAACCCACTGTCCGAACCCAAGCTCCTGCCCTCCGAACCAGAAGTGATCAACTCTTGGGAACTCATGTCCGGTCTCGACACCGACAGCAGCTTCCGTTTCTCCGCTAAACAACTCTCCAAAGAGAACTCAAATCCAAACTTCGCTTTCAAACCACTTCATCTCAGCTTCCCCAAGGCCTCGAAGAACCACGCTAATGCCCTGGAAAAATTCGAGAAGCTATGCCCACCTAACGGCGAAAACAAAGTGGTGATCTATACGACGACATTGAGAGGCATACGCAAGACGTTCGAGGCGTGCAATGCGATCAAGTCGGCTATGGAAAGTTTCGGAGTGGTGGTGTGCGAGAGAGATATATCGATGGATCGAGGGTTCAGAGAAGAGTTGCGGGAGTTGATGAAGAACAAAGAGAGAGAAGGGATGGTGCCTCCGAGAGTGTTTGTGAAAGGGAGATATGTGGGGGGAGCTGAAGAGGTTTTGAAAATCGTGGAGGAGGGTTGGTTCGGGGACTTGATTGAAGGGATTCCCAAGAGGAAAGTTAAGGGCTTGTGTGAAGGTTGTGGAGATGTGAGGTTCTTGCCGTGTTTTGCGTGCAATGGGAGCTGTAAGATTGCGGTGAGTGTGGAGGAGAAGGAGGTGGAGGATGAGAAGCAAGGGAGGAGTGTTGTGGTGAGGTGTCCTGATTGTAATGAAAATGGGTTAGTGCTTTGTCCCATTTGCAGCTAATGATCTTTTTTTTCTTAATATTTACCATCATAGAAATATATATTTATATATGTATTATGTAATCTTACTTGTTCGAATATGTAATAAATTAGTTGTAGTTGAAAACGGAATCAGAAAAACCAAACCTTGGTTTTCTCTGTTGTGCTTTTCTTCACTTTTGATTTGATAGAAATGCAAATTCAGAGATGATAGATGAGACTTTTAAACTGTTAGAAGCTATAATTGACTTTGACAATAAAATTACAAATACCGTATATGAACTTTTGCAGATGAGATTTGATTGTTTGCGTGCATGCATTGTTATTAACAGTACTGTGGAGCATAAAATAATAATAATGCATTGCATACAATGTGCTTAGAAGCCTTGAATTTATGTTAGTGATAACTTTTGCAGCTAAGTGTCCTTCAGAGGATTATGTTTCTTTGTTAAAGAGGTTGTTGAACATATTTAAGCTGCCAATGTGCCATGATGGTCCTGTAAATTCTTTGAATTTATTATTGTTATTATTTTGTATGAATAATCGAAAGTTTAGACTCAAGGGGAAGACGTTTGTTGTTGATTTCTTTATAAGAGTATTTGGTTCTTGGTTTAAAGTTTAGTAATGTTTAAGATAGGATAGGATGATTTAGTCATATGCACTACTCATTTCAAACTAGCTGTATATAGTAGGATTTCATCAGACAAAGAAATTGGGGTATCTTCAAGTTATTTCCTACTGAGTGTGGCATGGAATAATGATTAATGTATGGTAAGAAGGGTAGAGATTCAAGAGTTCTCTGAGTTAGCCATAACATGACGAATGTGCTTGGATCTACAGTACAAATCTGTGTTGATTCTGCTATTTTTGACTATTCTGTATTGATTGGTAGGATGGTAGTAATCTGAGCAACTATACATCCAGTCAATTGACAAAAACAGATGAATTTCATCCAGCTTCTTTTTCTGCTTTACATTTAGCCGGCAAGTGAGCATGGGAGGTATAACAAAGGGGTAGGTGGAATAATTTGTGATGTGATTTACCTTTCCATTTTCCAAACCTTTCGTGCATGGGCTACTACAGGAAAATAATTAGAGGAGGCTTTAATTAGATTAACATAAGCAAAGGAACTTAAAACCTGCCCCCTTCACGCATGAAATGGTTTAGGCATGGTTAACTTTCAAGCTCAACATTTTCAACCTACTTGTTACTGTTGCCATTATTGATATGCATCCAATAGGATCAATTTTAAACTACAAATGCCTTGAATTGCATATCCTTGGTATTCTTTGTTAGTTACCAGCATCAAACATTTACAGCTTGGTTTAATGAGTTTGTATAAAACCTTTTCTACTCTTTCGTACTTATTTCTTTTTCCTATTTAAACATTAATATAGTTTGATCGCCAAAAAGTTGAGTGAAATTCAAAGCAGAACTTTGAACTTCATACTTGCTGCTGTATCCTCTTTTTATTTTTCGGAGTCACTTGGCAAATGAAAGGAGCTTAAACTAAGCTTAAAACAGGGCAGTTGTTATTTTTCTCTTTTTGCCTAGAATAAAGGATAGAATGATAGAGAACAGCAGATATGTTTTGAGGCCTCTGTTTCAATGTCCTCTGAATAAGACTTGTTTTGTTTTCTTTTTCTCTTGAAAGGGTCAATAATTTGGAAGAGTCGGTTTCTCAATTAAGTTTACTTGAAGATATTGATATAAGACCATTAGGTTATAATTAGAAATAAAATTATTAGGTTATAATTAGAAATAAAATTAGGGATTTTAATTTTAATTTTAGGAATTTTGACTTTTTAAATTGGAGTAATCCTAATTTGAGTTATTTTCCTAATAATTAGTTTACTATCTTATTTATGAGTTATTTTTAGTATTTTCTAGTTTAGTTGAGATTAAATTTTATTTCTTAGTCAAGTTATGATTGTTGACATTATAAATATCTTTAGTTATTTTTGCTCTTAGATTGTTGAGTATAGATTTTTAATCTTTTAGTAAAAAGATTATTTTTCTTTTAATTTCACTCAATTTCTTCTTCAATTTCTTATATTATTTTCTTTCATTTCCTCTGTCTATATCTCCCTCCCTTTCTTTTAATTCAAGAAACATCTTGGTAAACTAATGAAATATATTAGGAAACTAATACCTAGGTATCAGTGCTAATATGTTGGTATCATTAGTGTTAGACTGACAACTTACATACAATCCAAATTCTGGAAAAAATTTACTTGAAGAGGAAAAAAAAAAAAAAATAAGTTAAATTACATCTCTAATAGGATTTCGTATATAGACTGTCATATCAAGTTATAGAGTTTGGGTTATATGTAGATTGTAAATTTAGCATTACTAATCTTGATATTGTATAGACATAGTTGGTTTAGTTGGAGTGTCTTTTGTACCATTTAAATTTTTGTCATGACATTCTTCGGTTTCTTGGTCAATTGACTTGGATTTACCTTGTTATATGTCGGAGAGTCCTAAAATAAATACAGTTCTTCCTCGACAGCTTATATTAGTTAACATGTACTTCCAGAAATTATGGATAGAGAATGCCTGAATGCTGTCGAGTGGCCGTGTGTTGTCCGCAGGAGGAGCTTCTGCTTCTTTCACATTGACAGACAGTTAAGTGAACACTGTAGCAGAGAGTCCATATTGGATTTGTCGATGGGCTTGATTGTTGTTAAATGGCAGATGAAGATCGAGAATCGTTACACGGGTTGGTGGATTTTTGGCCCAACTCTTACAATTACTTGAAAGATTAAAACACTTGCAGAATGTCCTACATTTCCTCGTTTGGTTTGTAAAACCTTAAAAGATGAAAAAAGCAGAGAAAAGAAGTGAGAGTTAACTTTGACTTACAATTCATTGAACGTCTAACTAATAAATCAAATTCATGGCCTTAATTTTCAAAAATGGATTTCCTTCCAAACTCAAACTCCGTCAATTAAATGCCAGTTTTCATCATTATAGTAAATATTTATTTGCAATCAATTTATGAGATGTAGCCTTTTGCCTTGCAATTGGGACCCGCACACCTAACAAAATCAAAGCCAAAACTAAAACTAGTTCCTCCCAAGTCTCAACAAAAACGTGGGTAAGATTGTTGATGTAATCGAATTCGTGTGCATTTGGTGGAGTTAAGAAGGCAAGAACTAATTATTGTTAAACGAAACATCAAACGAAATTATAAAAATTAGTCTTAACATGTGTCTTCAAGAGTATAAAATTATCTTAAAAATTGTAAAATTTTATTATAATATTTTTAATAATATATTTTAATTGTTATATACAAAATATTGAGACTGATTAAACTATAAATAAAAAATAAATTGGGATCATAACTCGTGACGGATATGTTATAATCAACGAGGAATCTAAAAAAGCAGAGTTAGGCCTAGAATTTATACATGACTTTTTGTGGGGCCTGTCGGTAAAGGTTTGGGCCCACTCACCCTTCTCATGAGCCTCCTCTTATTGGGCCTCGCAGCCTCAGTCTGAAATCTTTTTTTTTTTTTTTGAAAAAGAAAATTTTAGTTAAAAAGAAAAAAAAAACAAATTGTTGCTTCTTGCTCTCCATTTCTAATTTTCTAAAAAAAAAAAAAAATTTAGAATGGGTTTATTTGAGAGAATAATTACAATTACATATCCAAGTGATGCGCTTCATCAACAATATTTCAATATTCAACGACAAAATGTGATCATCTTGAAAAGAAAACTACGCACGAACAAGATATGCAACATTAGTATAATTATTCTCTCATCAACAAATCTTTGTCCATATTTTATCTGTATTTGTGTTCATTGTTTATGGACGACAACTCGACAGGACTCACCTCTTGATGATGAATACGACATTATGTTCACAAAATAGACCCACACGGTATAAAGGCATGCAACTTGTTTTGCAAATAATTATCTCATTTTTTCCATTATTTTTTAAATTCCATTTTATATATGTCATTCGATTACCAACCCCTGACATAACTCAACTTTTTGAAACACTTACGTAAGTACATAATTTTTTTTAATGCATTAAGTAATTAGATTTAAGTCTGTAAAATTAAATGTTGCCATTTTGATTTTACTTTCAAAATTACAAAAAAATTGTACAAATAATCCTCAAGTATGATATAATTTCATGAATGATCTCTCTATTTTTTTGTTTTTTTAAATAGACAGAAATGGCCTTGGCTTAATTCTCTTCTGTTATATGTAAGGAGAAATTGAAAAAATAGATACTATTAGGAGACTTAAGTAAAATTTAGACACATCATGAAAAATTTTCGGACTATAGACACCTTTCTCGAAAAAAGACTAAAATGCCATTAATAAATCAATTTAGAAAAGAAAGAAGAAAGAAAGGGGAGAAAAGGAAAGAACCATCGTCACTCCTTCCTTCCTACATTATCCGAAACACGGTTCAACAGCTTTATTTCATTTCATCTCATTGTTTCATTTCTTTCATTTCATCTTATTCTGTGTTTATGGGGCTAAATGAAGTGTTATTAGGTTGATTTTGTGGTTTGATGTGTATGAAAATGGTGGAAATCAACGCTTTTTGTCGCGACGAAGAGGATGACGAGTGTCAGTCTTGGCTCAACACTCGACATTTTCGTGTCGAGTCATGTTGGATGCACAAACCGACACTCACCATAAGGTCATTTTACATAAAACCGACACTCGACATTCTCAATTACAACGATGTCGGGTGTTGGAGATATGGTTCGAGATATCAAGATGTCGGTTTCCACGAAACCCACACTCGATGTCTTTGAAAATACCCTAATGGCGAATGTCGGTTTGTGCATCCGACAGGACTCGACACAAAAATGTCGAGTTTCGAGTCAAGATCGACACTCGCCATCGTCTTCGTCGCGACGAAAAGCGTCAGTTTTCACCATTTTCATACACATCTCTACATATTTCAGATGTGTAAATTTCCTATATACATCTCTATTCCTTCATATTATGCCTAATGTAAAAGTTATTTCCATTCTTCACAATGCAAATATCACTTCAAACATTATTTTCATTCTTCTCTACTCATTCCTCTTGCTTCTATCCTCGAAGGATGGTCGTTCCTCGTTTCTCTTGCTGCATTTCAGACTGCGTTTTGGACAGAATTGATGGGTATTCGAAGCTCGATAATAACATAAGGGTACAGAAATATGAAGAGATAAGTGCAAGGAAGAGGGAAATGAGGCCTTTCGGAATAAATTAAATTATTAAGGGTATTTTAGTCTTTTTCTTTAAGAAAAATGTCTATAACATGAAAATTTTTCATGATATATTTATATTTCACCTAAGTCCCCTAATAGTATCTATTTTTTCAATTCTCCCTTAATGTAATTATGTAAGGCATTTCAGGTGTAATTACTGTTTTACTCCTTTGACATTTTGCTGAAATCCTTTTGACATACAGTTTAGACAGCACGTGTCTCAATAAAATTTGTACTTTAAAACGAATTTACAAAATTAGAAATTAATTTAATTTAATAATTAATAATTCTCCAAATCTCTTTCTTCTTCATCTCTTCTTCACCGTTAGCAACCACACTACCATGGCCATATGGTAATCTCTTCATATCATAACCAGTAATCTCTTTCCACTTCAATGTGACGTTAAGGTTATTAACGTCAGGATTATTTCTGTTTATTTAAAAAAAAAAAACGAGATTATTTGTGATAATAGGGCATACATCAGGATTATTTATGAAATTTTTTCCCCCAAATTAATAACGATTTTGAAGTTGGGTTGCGTAACTTGTGCTGTGTTGTTAAATTGAAAAGAAATACAGTAATCTTATCCGAACTTGAACTGAAACGAAATTCAACTATGTGGGCACTCTAGATTGTTAATTGTAGGTGGATAAGCATTTGGTGACATTCCTTTTCCGATGAAATGTTGATTGCAACTAATGGAGGAGCCAAAGCCCATCATTGCCACAAGAAACATTTATAGTCTTCTCATGTGTGGTCGTTTGTCGCTCATAACCCCCTTGAGGTGGTAGTTTTTGGCTTTTTATATAATTTGTAAAGACTATAAACACCACCAAATTAATAAATGAATTTGGCTACATTTCCCTGTTACATATTAATTAATTTCCAGCAGCCAGCTAAAAGGTTTGTAAAGACTATAAAGCTTTGCTGGTGTTAGGTACCACGTGATTATAACTGCACAGTGAACATTAAGAGAATTGATTAATTTGTTCGATTAAATTGACGGAATCCTAAAAATTTGGGCTTCATCAATAATAGTTTCGATAAGATGTATTTGATGTTGGAACGTCGTGTGCTTTAATGACAATCCAACCTTGACAATTATGCATTCATATGTCGTAGAGACATTAATTTTATATAATGATATAAATTGTTAATCAATCATTTATCAAGATCATCATCGACATATTTGTGGTGAAATTTTAACTTTGTTCACTTGATGTTATAGATACATAATTCATTTCTGCTGAGACATAGTAGGATTTGAAATTCCTTTTCAAATCACATTTAGGAACAGCCAAATAACAATGTTCAATATATACAATTTACCTAGGCCTAGCTAGGAAGCTTCGTTTGTTAATTTCCTGTTGCATAATTTGTAAAAAAATTTTACAGAGAAGAGATATTTTGATATAAAATTATATATAAATTTCTAATCATTGATCCATAAAATCCAATAGTTCAAATTAAATTATCAATGAATTATAAATTTGTATGATAAAATTATTAATATGTGAGATCAATGATCATAAATTTGTGTCCAAAAATTGTGATAAAAAATCTCTTCACAATTTTGCATCAAAAATTAAGTTATATATACAATCTTTACATGACACATAATTATTCATGAATAGTTATAAAATCACTTACTAAAATATTTTTATTTTATTTGATTTTTCATTTCTATTCACCTGATAAGTTTATCTCATTTCAAACTATACAAGTAAAATTGTATAATTCAATTGGATATGTAATACTACTCTATTATTTATCAATACTCCAGGCTTATTAATGGGATTTTGGTTGTCCCATCCTTAGAGCGATTCAAAGTTGAAACTTTACTGCTTGAAGCCAATTATATATTATCATGCATGGGAATGGGAAGATGGTAGAATTAATATTGATCAAAATTATATAAATTTTAGCTGGTTGATGATAAAATCAAGTGATATCTTGATTATAAATAGATTTACAAAATATTCTCCAGCACGTGAAGTCAACAATACATTCATTAACCATACCTAATGCTGATCATATATTATCAATTGATTAATTATTATAGCTAATTATATAAGGTTAAAAAAAAAAATTGCGGCCGCTGAAGTCCATGACATGCAAAATATTCGTGCTAGCTATTTGGGTGACAAATTAATATTTTCTTCATACATATCTCAATCTCACCCGCTGAAGTCCCACTACTACAGGATTGTATTTGCAACCATATTATTCAATCTGTTATCTGTCACAGTCTACGACTTTCGAGATTTTTGTTTAGCAGCCAATTTTAACGAAGTTAATTGTGAAAAAGCTAGCTGCCAAAATAAAGATAATCGTGTCTTAACTGTAATAGATGGCCTGAGTGTTTCATAATTAATCAATTTAATTGTCAGTTCCCAACCATAATAAACATGTGTATACATGTAACGTATAAGGCAATTGACTTTTGACTGCTTTATATTTTTAATTTGATGCTGTAAATTTCAATCTGCCGACTGGCTCTAGAACTGTACTTGTTGATGTTGGTTATAATTGATTTTTCATTCATTATACATGACTGATTAATTGATTAGCTGTGTCCCAGATATAATTGTTTTTTTTTTATGAGCTTAATTTCCAAGAGATTAGATATGCTGAAGCACTTGTCTATATATCGATAATTAAAGGCATCAACACTTCAACTTAACACGTAATTAATTAAATTAACTTTATACAAATCGACAACAAGTTAATAGTAGTAACCGGCGGAGTCTAGGAGAAGGATGATCCATACATATTTTGAGAGCACTGTGAATGATTCCAAACGGAACCCAACACCGTACGCTACCATGACAACCATAGTTTACAGTTAGCTATATCTCCACCTCTTCGGTTTCATTACAAATTAAAACACAGTAATCATGAAAGCGATCATTTATCGTTTTGAGTATTTGCTTCTCCCCTCATCATTTTTTCATCTTAGATGCAACTCTTCCTTATTTGTGAAATTATAATCATTCCTCCACGAATTAATCAAACTGCTTTTACAAATTTGGGAAATTCCTCAACTAGTTTATTTCTTCTTATTAATACATTGTTTTGGAAAGCTATCGATAGATCATCTTTTTTTGAAGTGAAAACTACAAATTTCCTCACGAATGCCTTTAATTACCGTTCTTGGATCGAAAACCGTAAGCTATTTTTGTTTAGTTAGAATAATGAAGGAAAGAATTTTTGCTAACTTAAATTATAGAGAAATTTAATTGTAAATGGATTGTAGATTTAGTATTGCTCTTGAGAAAATTGTAAGTGTATATGCTTGATTATTTATAAATAATATATTCCACTCAGTATTAGTATTTAATACAATAAAAATAAAGATATATATGGTTGACCTGGTTTAGGCTTGTCGTGTGTGTGGAAACACAGAAAAGCTAATAAATTATTTTGCTTCATCGATCCATCTAGCCTATAATAAGTCTCGATATCGATATAGCAACCTATGAAACTTCCATGTTATAAATAAAGATATAGTATCTATATAGAAAGTTTTCATCCACTCAATCAAGTTGCCTTTTGTAATTCTTAATGGATAAGCTAGCTTTTTATTTCTATTCTGAATATTTATTTAAACAAATAAACTCTATATTTTAATTTGTTGTTGTTGAAATATATATAATACCACCCGGATAAAACAAGCTTGCTACTGTTTGTATACATTTGCTAGCTTATGATATAGGCTGTCGACTGTTTGCTCTCACACAAAAGCTAGCCTAGTACCACGTACAGTCACCAAAAGCTAGTCAACTTTTTTGCCAAATCTATATCACAGATGCCTACGTTAGGTGAGACCCCAGCATCTCACTCTTCCACGACAACACAATAACAAATTGATCAAGAACTTGAATGACTTTTTACCAATGTGACCCAGCCATGTGGGTGTCATAATTTATAATGTGTAATTGTGTGAGACCCCAGAATCCTAGCTGCCTTTAAAGTCAGCAATGTGCTATAATTAACCTGTTAAGCTTTTTCAATATGGTTAACGAATTCGGGTAAGACCTTAAGCGCTTTGGATATGATTACAGGTAGAAAGAACATTTCACAGCACCAAAGACTAGCTATATAATATATATTCTTCAATCACAATGGCGAATGGACGACATCGTTATTAAGGAAAAATAATGCATGGTTGACATTAATAAAGCCAAACCCATCTAAAATATATCTCAACAGATGGATCCATCGATTTTAATTTATTTTAAGCAGTACACGTATTATATATCAATATCATATCTATCACATATTGGGATTATATACCTAAACTTGAGGATCCAGCGAGATTCAGTTGATCTATATTTGTGTGTGTGTGTGTGTGTGCGTGTTGCCTGGTTAATTAGTGCTGCTTCTGTTATACCGACAGGTGGCACAATGGGTCCGATGATGACGGCGATGATGACTTGGTGAAGCTCCATAGGTCATTCTCTGTGTCATACACTTGCTGTGAATTACCTTGATTTGATCTTTGCGAATGTTGGTGTGATAATTGTACATCATCACCATCACAAAGAGCATTGAAAACGGCATTAGGGTCAGTAAAGCAGGATAATTGCTTTGATGTATCTACTTGACCATTAAGCTGAGATGCTACAAGCCTGTCAAAATGAACCCAGTCATTAATCCCTCCAGTGCTTCTGGTATCCTGAACTGACGGCGGAGTATCAGTACACGTCCCACTGCCTTGCCGGTTAATGGAAGAAGGCTCATTATTCTCTGTGACTGTGAGTATATCATCAATTGATTGGAAACATGATTTGAAAATACGATCTTGATCAAAAGGTGAACTGTTGATGGGAATCGAAGGTAGAGTTGGACTTTCCAGCCTTGGGAGATGCATAAACCTTTCATTCAGTACCTCGCTGATGCGTGTGTTATTTGCAGTAGTACTGAGGAATCTCATACTACTGTTGTTGTTGTTGGACGATTCATTCTCCATCTTGCAACTCCCTCCCATGTATAGAAGTATTTGATTCAGAACCATGTCGTTGCTGGAACTAAGCATCTGGGACTTGGAATCCATGCAAGCGGAGGAGCTTTTAGGGCTCTCTAGTGCTTTCTGATAATTCTTTTTTCTAAACACGCGGCAAACCACCCAACCATCTTCAGGCACGGAGTCCCCTATTGAATTGGAAGGCTGTATTTGCAGAGTACGTTGAATAGTAAATAAATTATATATTTTCAAGTAAAGAAATTAATATATATATATATATATAAATAATACATGGAAGAGAAGAGAGAGAGTAGTTGACTTACATTAGTGTCGTGGTTGTTTTCATCGAGTCTGTATTCATGCATGATCCAATCAGATTTTTGTCCATGGGGAGCTCGTCCCTTGTAGAACACCAGAGTCTTCCTCAACCCAATTCTTCGAAAGCAACTATAGATGATCTTGTCGCGGCCAGTCGCCTTCCAGAATCCAGCGGCGGTTGCACGATTTGTTCGAGTTCCAGTCGGGTATTTCTTGTCCTTGTGGCTGAAGAAGTACCAATCATTCTGCGGTGTCGATCCTATTTTGCACTTCTCTGAAAAACAAAACAAAAACAATGCGTCGACACAGATCAGTTCAATATTCCTGCCGTAAGCATAAGAAAACAAAAGCCAAAAAATAAAGCAAGTCGTGTATTTGAGTTGTAAATTAACGATTACCACCTTGTATGTCCCAAGGCTCAAGCTTGTTAAGATCAACCTCGCGAATGACATCGAGGTCAATCTTTTCAAAGGCGACTTTCTTCCTGAGATAGTAGTGGAGAAGCTCTTCTTCAGTGGGATGAAATCTGAAACCTGGAGGCACCTGAGACTGACCATTGATGGAAAGATTCATGTCTTCTTGCATTATCTAGAGGGGTTCATACAAAGAGAGAGATAGAGAGGGAGAATAGTAGGATAGGGTATAGTAATAGCAATAGTAATACTAGAGAGCAAAGAGAAGAGAAGATAGAAGAGAAGAGAAGAGAAGAAAAGGGAAGATAGAAGAGATGGTGTGCGTAAACGAAGTGATGAAAATTATTTATAATGGTGGTAGGACATGAGAACAGTCCAAAATATGCATGAAAAGTTTTGGTATCATGGCCATTAGTGTACTTAGCATGGGTCCAAAACTCTCCGAGAAGAGCCAACCACCTAAAATTCAAGACTGAAGAGAGAAAAAAGAGGTAGGCCCATGGGTCCTACATTATAGGTACTAACTGTGGGGCCAGTGTTGGAAAAAAATAACAAATCAAATAATATAATTAAAAATTAAAAAAAAAAAAAGAATTTAAAAGAAAAGATCGCCAGCGTTGCAACAATATAATGTGTGTGCGGGAGGCACGCCTCCATCTAAACTATGACCTTCGACCTTAATATCTCATTGAAAACCACCTCTGAAACCACCACTATCCTCAAAGAATCTCTCACAGGTAAAGCTAGCCAGCCAATTATATATATATCTATACAGCTTGCTTTTCTCTTTTATTTCTTTCTCTCTATTTTACATCACTCGTTTTACTTGTGCAACCACCCTCAACGACAACAAGGGCACGAGACAGAGAAAGAGATGATGGGGTCGGAGCCACTTAGCTTTCATGGCCCCCCCTTTCTAACACTTGATGGCCTTTGTGGAGACTATCTTCATCCACTGTGGTCACTTTTAGTCTTCCATTCTCCTCCTCACTCCCCGTATCATCAATTTCATTATTTAAATTTACAATATTTGGAGGCTAATCAAATCACTTCCTCTTCTCCATCTCTTCTCCCACTCCGAGTCCCCATAGGTTTTCAATTATTTAAAATTTCATTCTACGAATAAAACTTTATATTATATATGTACCCATGTCTCTATCTATGAAGAATATTGTTACTTATATGGCATAGCTCATCAAGTAAATCAATTAAATAATCTATGGAAGGTACACGAGTTTTCTTTTCCTTCTAACTAATATTAATTAATCAGTAATGTTAGACTTATAATCAAAATCCTATTAGAAATGTAACTTTTCTCATTCTTTTTTAATTAATTTTTGTCGTGTAAACTACCACATAGATTATAAAGTTTATGTTATATGTAGGTTATAAGTCTAGTATTACTTGTACCTACTTTCGGGGTTTTCGATGTCACTTCTTCAATTTTATTTACTTCATCTTCAACTAATATTTTCCTTTTTTATGTATAGAAAAATTAAATCTTCACGATAGAGGATTTATAAATTTTCTTATTTTGTTTGTGGATGTACGTGTGCTTCATTATTTCATCATTGATTGAATTTGAATGTGATCATTATACAATTAGTTATAATAATAAAGGGCAAAATTAAAGCAAGTGATGAAAGGTGAAATTTTGGTGCATGCATGGGATGGTTTTATATAATACCTTACAATTAGCGAACGCTACATGAAATTGAAGATGAAGGTACGTAGTATCTTTTCGAATTAATATTAATTAAACTAAATCTCATACAATTTAGGCAATGTTCAATTTATCTGCGTGACAAATATAGTATAATATAATGTAATATTATATAATAGTGATACTATGTGTCATTCTCAAACGTCAGACTGCATAGTGACTAGTGGCAACCTCAACAACCGTTTGTTTAATATTGACCAACTTGAAGAGAAATTGAACCTTTATTATTTATTTACTTTCAGTCTTACCAGCAAGCTAGCTAGCTCTAGAAACTCTCTTTTCGTTTTCCTTTGAAATCAAAGCAATTATTTTCCTAATATATAATAATTATGCATGTACCTCCTTGCTTTATTTTTTTGAATAAATGGTTAAATAATGTTTTCGCAGACTTATTTAATAATACTTTTGTCCAAATTTCACAAACTCTCTTATTTTCATCCATCTAATTCCAACTTAGTTATAAAATTTGAAAGATGAGACTTGACATAATCAAATTAATGCATGACTTGTAATGTGGTACCATAAACTTTTTTTATCTAATAAATGTTGAAGTGGAGAGGCATGGCATGATGTGAGACACGTGGCATGAGGACATGAAAGTAATCAATAGAAACTATTGTCGATAGAGATGATTCTAAGAATAATGATGCTAGATTTACAACCTTTGTATAATTTAAACTCTATAATCAGATATGACAATCTATATAATAAAATCTTGTTAGATAAGTAATTTTTATCATTCTTTTTTGTTTTTTCCTCATTTAATGAATTTTTACTATATAAAACATCGCATTAGGTTATAGAATTTAGTAGTTCTAGACTTATAATTTTCATACAATCCGAATTATCTGAGTTGATGTGATCGACTATATATAAAAAATTTACTGGAGAAGAAAAAAATAAAAGAGATAAATTATATCTCTAATAATATTTTATCACTTAAATTGTCATATTAAACTATAGATCTTAGGTTGTGTTTGGATCGTAATTAAATGTGAATGACGTAATAATATTTATGAAGCGGCGTAGGATGACTAAAAATCAAAGTGAATAAGCAATTTAAATGTAGATGAGAATGCGGGTGCGAGTGTTATATATTATATAGTAGAGTAAATGTGCAACTGACGAATAAAAACAACGTAATTAGAAGCATGAAAGTGTGACAATCCACTAAGTCAAACCACAATTAAAAATCTTTGTCACGAATGCCTCCCTGCGTCTGCGTGGGTGTGTTATCAACATATATGCATAATATATGTGTGCTTGCGTGCCTGCCCAACACTCCTAATTAATAAATTTATTTTTTTATAATTGATAAGGGTAAATTTTAAATGATATGATGTATATCAACTACGTATATGTGGGGTATAACTTTAAACTGCGTAATTCTATAAAAAAAATTATATAATTTTTGAAACGTTAATATATGCTTTTAGAACATATGTTAAGATTGTAATTTAAAAACCTTTCGCCGACAAATTAACAAAAAAACGATAGATAATATACACGTAGTAATAGTAACGTAAATGATACTAATTTATTATGAATAGATTATATCGTTGTAGATATTTATATAGTGGAATAGTGGAGGATGGTGATGATAAGGGGGAGAATGGGACGGATGAAAAAAAAAAAAAAATTCTAACGGTAGCACTAACACAAGTGAGTAGTGAGTACATGAGGATCGAAGATGAGGTGTACGACGTTAGTGTCTTAATTACAATCATGATCGTTGAAGGCTCAAAATTCTATGGCTAATCATGATTTTGGACTGCAATTGATGGAACAACCACTTCTTACTAACCTGCACTAGACATCTCATCCCCTTATCACCTTCAATGTTGTTGTTGTTGTTGTTGTTGTTGTTGATGTTGTTGTTGATGGTTGTGGTTGCTTTCATTTTATTAATATGAACCCCTTTTTTTCATTTTTCTTAATCATACTTACAACCCCGTTATTCAAATACCCTTCATTAATCCCTTTTCTTTATTTTATTTTTCGAATGACGTGTATTATGACGGCAGGCACTTGCACTAATACAATCACTTCATTGCTTAGATTGATTATGTACGTGTAACGATTTTTCTAATCAAAATTATGTTAGGTGAAGTTCAAGTTTGCACGAGAAGCAATCTTCCGATCAGTCCATGCTATCTCTATTTGCTAATATATTTGTCAAATTTGTGTTTATGATGCAATAACAACAATATATGCTAGTAATAGTAATAATATTGATTTAATTTGTAGTTGTAGGTGAAATTAAATTTGATAAATTTCGTGGACATGTACATGTGCATGCCATGCGATATGTGTGTGTAATTTATTAATTAATGATTTGACTCCATATTATTAATATGTATTGCTTCATTCTTACTATTAGATTAATTGAATGTTAATGTATTAGACTAATTTTATTCCAATAATAAGATAATATGTATATATTGGGATAATATCTTAAGTACCCTTAAGTTTTAGTTTAATTTCAATCGGAGAATGATTATGTATTTTTAATCAATTACAACTCTGAACTTGTATAAAAATCATCATCTTCATCGCTCAAATCATCATTTATAGAAGTATGGTTGATGAAAAATGACAACTTTAGGGGTATGATTGATTAAAAATATATAATATTTTTCGGTTATAATTAAATCATTATTCGAGGATACTAATTGAAATTATATATATATATATATATATATATATATATATATATATATATATATATCTAATTGTTGAAATTGAAAGTTAACAAGATGTATTTAATATTGCCAATTCATTATTCATCTTAGCTATTAGATTTTAAAAATTATATATAGTATTGTGTTAAAAATGTTATATCAAAATATCCTTTTTCTATATAAATTGAAATATATGGGCATGGGCATGGATGTGTTGTTCAAGTCATGATGACGACATCTTATAATGCGCTACGTCCAACATTAATGGTCACATCATGTTATGAAAACCAAAGCGTAGTTAGAATTTTAACCGCTTGTTGGAATGATAGAAGAACTTTAATACATTCAATATTGGGGAAGAAGACAAATTATTCAACTTTACTTTAATTATTTCATTTCATCGACACATTTTCATTTTAACAAAGGTAAAAGCCAAAAAAATTTGTACGTAATATTACACTGTCATACGTCACACACACAGGTAAGAGGAAGAGTTAACTAGATCCACGATGGATTGGTTCAAACAGTAAGGACGATCCAGGAGGAAATTGGTAAGGCCAACGGTGAAGTTTTTAGTTTGACTATTCACAATGGTCTTTCCATATGAGGTAAGCGGAAGATCGTGACCGTGGGTTGTGGTCGCGCTAGTCTCTCTCGAGGATTAGTTGTGATGCGTGTAAGCTGATCCGGACACCTCGATTACAAAAAAAAAAAAAAGAGTTAACGAGCATCTTAGAGTTGTTGTATAAAATTATATTAAATAATCAAAAATTTATTAGAAGAAATAATCTTTTATTAATTAAAAATTATAGAATATAATGTTAAAATGATTTTTTTATAACGAAGATAGATAAGATAGATAGAAGGCTTTCACTGATCTTTTTCTAGTGTTAAAAAAATGTTTTGAATATATTTTAAATTAAAATATTATTTTTAAAATTCATTACCAAACATATTTAAATAGAAAAATCTTACTTATGTATCAAAATCCACAATTCATTTTTAACATTATTTTAAAAATTAAAACGTACAATTTATAAACAAACACGCTATTAAGTCACTTAAACAAATTAACGAATATATACACATTCAAACATCACTCATAATCAATGACTTATATACATGAACAATGTGGATCATGAAGATCCAAATTTTGAACTCCATTTACTAATTTCTAAAGATTAATTTACGTTTAAGTAATTAATTACAAAGACAGAATAGAATTATAAATTCATTTAATTTCCAATCAAGATCACATATATAAATAGATAGTTACTTAATGGAGGTAAACATGCATGTTTTATAAATTATTATATGGGGTATAGCAAATGAAATACCGTGATCTGTAGCACGTGAAATTGATTAAAATATATTAATGGTAATTAATTAGCAAGATTAAGGGTTTACCATCCATGGAATTGGAATCAGACACATGGTGAAAATAGGTAGCTAGCTGCATCGTCATTAATTTTTAAATCGAATTAATTAATTGAGAGGAGAAGATTTTTGAATTTTCACACCAATTTGACAATGCCATTCCAGCGTTGTTCATCAATGATCCATATGTATATCACACTAGCTTCTTCACGTGTACAATTAATAAACGTACTATTAATTATTTCTCTTAATTAATTTAATGTCTCGTAGCTTTCGTTGGTTGATCTCAATTACGTGTACTGCTCAATAACATTAATAATTAAGAAGTAATTAAGTTATTTGAAAGTTTGTTTGTATTGTACCTATATTTACTTAATTAACTTCACAACGCATAAGGATATATAGGTTAAGATAGAACGACATCATCGTCATGGCCTAATTATTCTTATTGTTAAATAAGTATGTATGTTTGGGATTTATTTTCTAATTTTTGGTTTAAAATGTATATGCAACACTATATTTTACAAGATTTTCGTCGTATGAGATACTGTTTACTTTAGATCGAAACTCGCACGATTTTACCTTAAAAAATGATTCCTCATTGAAAAAGGCGAATAATCCTTCCTGTTATAAGCTATAAATCAATTCACTATATAAGAGATAAGAGATAAAGTTATTATCTCTGATTTAGATTCAACGTCAATATATATTTATATATAAAATCTTATTAGTGTGAATGACAATCTCTAAAAGTAAAATTTTATCAAAGCTGATTTTACGACCACGATGGAAATTAATTAGCTCATAAAAAACGTTTTTCATATTTGTGGGAACTGTTCAATCTTCAACTATCATTAATATTTCATAACAAACACTAAATATTTTCCCGCAATTGCACGATACCCAAAAGTCAAGGTTTTCGCATTATCTCTCAACCAAAAAAAACAAGCAAATATGCACTTATCTTAATAAATAATATTTCAATTCCTCCATAAACTATCAATAACAAAATATACAATTTCTATACATACGTTTTTCTTATAAAATGATTCAACATTACTGTATTTTTGTCACGTCGGCATCATCATCATCAATGTTACTTGTTTTTGATTTTTTTTTTTCATTCTTCTAGTTACTTGTCACTTTATTTAAGTTATTGTATATAAAGTTTTTATGTTTTATAATATTATTCATGAAAGATAATTTTTTCTCGTAAAGCGGGTGCTATTCATTCCCGATCCTTGACTTAAAGAAATTATGTTGTCTTAATATATTTTAAATTAAATTTTCATTCTAAAATAAATTACTTATTAATTCGAATTCAATTAAAATTTGTTGATCGTTGAACTGTCTAGTTTCTGCATTAATTTATTATCTACAACAGCAATGCGATATTAACTGGAAAGCCCGTTTCATGCAAGCCAGCATAGCCCACCTTTAGAAGAAATAAAATCTGGATTATAAAAGTGATGTCGTTATATCTCAAGATTTTTAACTTGGGCTTTGGTACTCAGCTTTAGCCTTGATTTTGGGTCTCACGGGGTGTGTTGTTTCCATTTTTAAAAAATTATTTTTTGAAAATACACATTTATCAATACACTTTAATTAATATAAATTAGATATCATTTTCAAAATTCAACTAAATTTAAAATTAATCACATATTTTTTATAAATTTTAAAAATAAAAACTCAAAATACGTAAACATCTTCAATTCTTCGTGTTGACGATATCTGAGTATGACTGCAAATTAATATTGCTGATTAAGTAAAAATGTAATCCTTGGCTGATAATATCACCTCAGACTGCATAGGTTAAGCGGTGACATATATAATTGATTGCATATTTCTACTTCCACTATGTGCTATTGGGTTTATTGAACCATTTGCATTAAGTTCTTTCGTTGATTCTCGCCCTTTAGGAGAACAAATTGTTTCAGATCAACATATATTTATCTTTTTAGCATAGGACTGCTCTAATATTAATCTCTGATTGATGAGGCAGGAATATTAAGAATGAGCCCACAATATTATAGTTCTGGATTTACTTAACATTGAAATGAAATCAATATAACTGGGGATCAGATTTGTTAATAGATTAATTGCATTGCATACTCTTTGGTTTTCGAGTTATTGATATTTAGTGTTGGACTGCAAAAAGATCAGTAATTGGTTTTTAAATGAATGATTATTTTGATTGTTTTTTAGAATAATTTTTCTATAATATAATATAGAAATGATTTTTAATATAAAGAATCAGGGTCTGCCTCTTATAAAAAGTTATCATGAAGTAAAAATATGCAGTGAAGAAAAAAAAAGAAAAAAAAAATTCAATCACCCATAAAGTGCATTCTTTAATTATTTGCAGAACATGATTATGAATGTAGAAAAAGAAATTCAATCACCCATAAAGTGCATTCTTTATTTGCAGAACATGATTATGAATGGTAGAAAACTGTTTCAGTAGATCAAATCAAAACTATAAACTTTTTGATAATTTGATTAAGTGGTTTGTGCCTTCTCTTAAACTGGAAATTAAGGATGGAATTGATCAAACTTGGTAAGATTAAGGTGGAAGAAGGAATTTTTATTTGTTGCTAATTATATTACAAATCTGGTCGAAGATGGCATGCAGTTAATTAAAGCAATATATAATCTAAAACAGAAGCATCGAGGTCATGAGAGTCATCATGGAAAGTGACTCGAAATACGACGAAGT
Source organism: Boswellia sacra (assembly GCA_013180625.2). Lineage (NCBI taxonomy): Eukaryota > Viridiplantae > Streptophyta > Magnoliopsida > Sapindales > Burseraceae > Boswellia > Boswellia sacra. Next base: position 394,045 of record SNVD02006955.1, on the reverse strand, counting down.
AAACGCTGTATAGCTCGATTGATCAACATCAGAATGCATAAATTAATATATTTAAATATACACCAACTATAAGCTAAACGAAAGATTGTATATAATATAAAGAGAAGAGAAGAAAGAAAATATACTAAACTGTATCATGCATGACACATACACCAAAAAAAAGGGGTGAAATTACGCAGAACTAAAGCTAGATTAGATATCTAACAAAAAATCTTTGCTAGAGGAAGCATTTCTACTGCTACTGGAGAGACTCCATTGATCTGAAAATGCGACAGATGATGATGAAGAGACCCCATGTCCACATTTTGCAACCGTCCTCACACTTTCAATCAACTCTTGGGTGCGACCCTCCTGTGATAGTATCTCCAACAACTGTTGTGGGCTGATGACGAGCTTCACTTTCCAAAATCCACTACTACGAGTACTAATAGCATTATTGTTGTTCTTATACGGCCTGGAGAAAACTTCAGTGTATGATCTCTTGAGCATGCCTTGATACTCACAAGACATCCTGTAAGACGAAACTAGTGGAGTTGGTATGCTGTTTGATCTTATGTGCCCTTCTCGGACGATTTGGCGTGGATCATGATCACTCTCTAGTTTGGCATTACTGAGTGGAAGTAAATAGTAAGATTTTGCAGGCAGGAGCTCTTCGTGGTGAGAAAGTGGCTTCCAGAAAAGATCGTGACTTGGGAAAATGGCGTGCCCTGGAAACTCATCCGTGATACAAGCTGCAGTTATTGGCGGGTAAAACTCCATGATGCCACCAGTTGATGTTATCACTTTGATTACTCCATCAACCTCTCCCAACCCTCCAAACAGACAATTTCCCATCAGCTGTTACTTCCTTTTACGTACGTTAAATCAATTCTCTCTCGATTTACTTGTTAAACATGGACTTGGAGGCAGCTGTGTTCGTTTTCTTGAAATTATGGAGAGGGAAGGGAAAGTTATGTACATATATAGTAGTATTATTAGAGAAAGACAAAGCGTCGGTGGGGAGTCTTCTTTAGGGCTTCCTCACATCACAACTCTCAATCCAACCAGTGAAATGTAATGCAAACTAAATTATATTACAAAGGGAAAGGAGGGAAACATATTAAAAAAAGGGGATATTATCAAAAAAAATTTTAATATCACTCAAAAAATATGTTTAAAAACTATATCAGTGTAGTCCTTAATGTTTGTATTTTCGTATCATCGAGATTTATTTTGATGACCAAAAAATAAATAGGATGATACAAAAATACATATTTGATAACTTGAATGATACAAAAATATAAATATTAAGGATCACACCGATATAATCTTCAAACATATTTTTTGAGTGATATTAAGTAAATCATAGAGGAGCTTTTTGATAATATCTCGTTAAAAAATTATCTAGATGTCATGTATTGACCAACCTTTTTTTTCACCTAATTTTATTCCAAATGCTTCTGCTCGAACATCATTCATATATATATATATATATATATATATATATATATATATATATCATACGCGGAATATTGTTTTATATGTCAAATTATTTACATACTCTATTTATTTTATCAAAGTTTAAAATGTATATATGACAAATCAAAGAGAAAAAAACAAAAAAAAAAAATCTCTCTCATCATCTGTGGCTGGGGCCCATTGTAGCCGGAGAATGGTGGTGCTTTTTGATTAAAGATTTATAAAGTAGGAGAATTGGACGGTCAATGAAAGGAAGAGACCAAGCATCTTAATTTAATACTTTTTAACTTTATTTTCCTTTTATTTTGCAAAGAGTAATGCCTCTTTATCAAACGTGTTATGTATTTTGACAGTGATGGAGCCAAAGTGAAAGGGTACATAATATCATCCTCAGTTAATGTTAGTTTCATCGTGATAGAATAAGTACGAGAAGTATCTAGTAGTTAAATAAATTGGGGCTGTATTTTCAGTTGAATGTGAACGCATTGCTTTGGGGCTTTACATGGTATAAAGGACAAAAAGAGAGAGAGGCCCGGATGAAGTTGTGGGACCAAATAGGGTAAGTGTCTTAAAAGATTAAGCTGTGGGGTTCAAGTGGAAGTTGAAAGTGGGCGACCACGGTCGGAAACTCTGCCCTGAGTAAGGGCAGTTGGTAATGGTGTTGGGTGCTTTTTTTTTTTTTTTCAAACACACTAACAATTAACAATTGTGTTTGGATTCTCCTCTTATTAGGATGAAAGTTTTGGTATTGGTTTATTGAAAATAGGGGTGGGTCGGCTCGTTATCACAATAACTCAATGTCAATTGTTGGTAAAAACTGTACAAATTAGTGCAACCCCAATTTTGCACAGCTTTCCTCTTATGAGGACTTTATTTAGATTTATATCTATTTTGGGTCCAAATAGTTCAAACTGTGCATCCACAATGAGGTGACAACCCATTAGCCGAAATCTATACTTTGATAATGTTCATCTCTTTATTTATTCCTCGTCTTCGCATATCCATCAGTGTTCTTGGTATTTTATAATTGAAAATTTCTTTTTCGTACCTTTAATTTAAAGCGTATTACGGAGATTCTGCTCGTGCTAGCCGTGGTACCGAATAGTAGGGGCGAGTAATGCAACTGTGAAAGTAACAATAGATTGTGAGCTCAGAACAGATGAAAAACACCTCAACACATCTTTAGTACTTCAACTCCTCTAAACTTCTAATCTCCACACCCACAATAAATGCATATGTTTTCAGCAACCGAATTCAAGTAACATTATATAGGTTGGAGGGCCAGGAATTTCAAATGAAAAAAAAAAAAAAAAAAAAAAATTCATGAGGCAATACTTGCATACAGTCAACATGCGAACCACCGACGACAAGATTGCACCTTCAACGCGTGCAAACTCTTTCCAACTTATATAAGTGATACTCAAAAACAAACTAATACCCACAAAAACTACGAAGAGGAGTCAGAGCACCATTTCTTCTGTCACATAAAAGCCAACTAGCAAGATCCTTAAAATGCCAGTTGTTACTGATTAAAAGTCCAGCACTGGAACAAGCACCATCCATATCAACGACCAATAATACATAAAATCTCTAAAGCCTCGAAGTACCATCCAACTCTATATTGCCAGAACAAATGAAACATAAACCCTAGACACCGAAGATCCCAGACAAAGAAGCAAAGGACAAAAGTTTATATAAAACAGACAGACCAGAGATGAGAACATCTTTACATTGGTGTGTGTATGTATCTAAATATATATAAACTGGTACTAGAATCGATAGGGACAATCAAGATGATTCAGTGCATGGGAAGACGGGGAGCACGTGGCCTGACAGGCGTCTTTGATGGGCTCACCCTGATCATACAGAAGACCAAAGGTTAATTTAATGACCAAAGCAAGAAAATTTGATGCCAAACTTGTATAAAGAAGAAAAAACAAAAATTGTAATTCCAACAAAGCCAGAAGAAGAATATGAAAGAGTATGCAGTCTGACCTAATTGGCAACGAACCCAGAACCACACCACTGCAGTTGAGAGCAGCAATAGCACTTTCAGCCTGCAGGCAATAAATATATTGAAGAATTTATTCATACATAATAAAGCAATGAAACCTAGAAGTCAAGCAAAAACTGAATTTACAATTCATCTTAAAGTCTAAACGCAATTTCTACCACTTCTAGCTTTTATATGATTTTTACCTCAGCAGAGAGACTAATCATTGTATGTTCACTAAGTATAGAGAGGCAGAAAAGTAGGAGACTAGTTCACATAGAGCTTGCATGTGATCGAAACTACTTTGCACAAAACCTTTACAATCATTGGTCAAAAGAATGTCTTAACATGCAGTTGGCATACATATACTCATGTAACTGAATTATACAGCTTCAATGATAGAACATCACTCCATGTCTCGCAACAAATACCATCTCATTTTGCAGATTACTTTTCACTAAAAAAAAATATATCCAAAGTTTAAGCAAGTGGATATAGAAGCCTTAACTACTTCTCTTGGCCTCCAGACTGAAAAAAATAAAATAGTCTTCAGAATAATCAATCCATAGATTATTATTCATAAAAGAAGCACCAGAGAAACGACTGCATTCATTATTAGTGATTACATGTGTTGGCAAAGCCAGACAGAGCAGATGCTACCTCATTAAAGAACTAGTCCCGAGTCCAGAAGATTTCGTTCTAGTACAACAGCTTAATAGTTACGTAAACACAAAGCTGATCACAGCGAATTATTTGAGTCAATAAAATGTTCAACAAATTTCATATCAATGATGCAAATGGACGTCCCCGTGGATGAAATACAAAACCTTAGAAAAAAGTCAGAAACACGAGTACAAAACCATCTGTAGTTTCCAGCTTAGCAGAAAATTAGATATGAAGACTATCAAGAACAAAACATGGCAATCACTTTTAGAGAGTTTTCAATCCAGAATCCAAGATGCATGATAAAAAGTCAGCAGCACATAAAAGAAAGTACCTATAGAGGAAAGAGAAAACGTTCAAATGTCATGTACACTTCTTAGGGGTTTTTTAAATCTAAAAAATTGTTGGTTCATGATATGCAAATGTATAAAAGCTTTATTTTCAATACCAGAAAGAGGTTCCATTATAAACAAAAGATAAAGTATATCTACTTCTAAAATAATACACGGATATCCTTGACATTTTAAAACTTTAAAAAATTGAAAAGAAAAATTTATTGAAAAAGCACAAATTTTATAGGAAATGTTAAACAACTTTTTTAATTATTCTCAATGCAACCAAAAGAATTTTTTTCCCTTAAAAGAAAAAGGCTGAAAAGAGTTTTTGACATTAAAGAATTCATTTTGGCCACTAGAAAATCATACCAAACGGGCATTTATTCCCATATGGGATGTATGCTTACATAAGCCTGCAATGTTAATGCAACTATGCAAGACTCCCCATCAAATTTGTTAACACAAGTAGATGTCCAGAAGGTACAATCAAATCAATATAGTATAGTCAGAACTGATCAGGCAAAATAAGGATCTTCAGCTGATCAATTCAGAAAATGTGCACGATCCTATGAAGATATGCCCATCAATATCAAACCCATATTAGATTTTGAGTATACTAAAAACAACAAAGATTTGAATGAAAATGCTGCATATGCAATCAATGATTGATCGGTAATGTTAAGACAATAAAAGAGTCAAGCTGTGCCAATTACCATAAAACATAAAACATTGGGGCTACCGTTGTACAATTTACCCTAAAATATGATAAAACAGGGACACACGTTGGTGATAATGTTTTCCTGCTAACCAAGATAAAATGCTACCAAACCATACTAGCCAATTAAGAATCCCAATACTTTCTTCTCCTTTTGCAACAAATAAACATTCAGGGTGTCTGTAGACACTATCCCAGGTAAATTTTTCTTATCTGTTACATAAGCCTGGCTAGTATAGGTAATTCTATAAGTTCATAAATAATTTAGGATCGTTAATATAATTATGACAATAATTTAGAAGCAGTTCGTAGTACATTGTTGGAAATATGCTAAATTGAAAATCAATTTGGTCAAAGGGTGTCACTGATCCTTGGGTGAAGAGTTCCAAAAAAAAAATCTCAAGAGTAAATTTTTGTTAGAAGAGTAGGGGTCTCGACATCTGAAGAATAGATTATACTCTAATTTGACATTTTATACAGCAAAACGATGTTGGCTATGATCTAATTTTCACAAGGGGCGACCAATTAATCCAAAGGTCATTATGGCCCTTTCCTTAAATCTAATTATTACTGTTTTCATGCAAGTCACTATCATAAACTGAAAGGAATTAGAAAAAGAATGGCTATCAAAATACAGATTATATATTCTCCTGGCTGGAAAGAAGAGAACAAGAAAGTAGAAAAAGTAATGCCAATCCCAGGCAAAAGCTTTGTTAGACACAAAGCTACTGGTTGATGTTACAGTCCCACCAAGGCATCAAAAGAAGTTCAGTACTCTCCACTTCCTAGACATAAGTGTTGATTCTTCAGGGGAGTGGTAACACTTGATATTAGTTGGCCAGGAGATATGCATTAAAGAAAGTGGACTATTCTAAAATTCCACTTTCACTCTCTTACCTTAAAGGAAAGATTTTCTTAAAAAGAAAATAGCAAAGAAAAGCATCTCAATCCTGATCTTTAAAATTGACATTACTTATACCATAGAGTTTAGGCTAACATGCTTGAATCTAGAAAATCTGTCACTAAATTGATTTCCTTGATAACCTGATCACCTGAAATCCTTCATCACACCAATAAAACCTTCACTGAAACTCCCCTAGCCTAGCAATTGAAGTTTTGAAAAGGATATAATATTCATCAATAAGTAAAGGGGAAGAACTAATTACCATAACAAACTCCACAAAAGCAATACGAGTAGAATGGTGATAGTCTCCAAGCAACCTCAGGCGATAAACCTGCATCAGAGAAAGTGACCTCATAAATGCATTCCTGCACGATAATGACACAATTTATAAAAGAAATAGAATTTTCAAATTAATGACAGGTATCATCACCGACCTCTCCACATACAGATTCAAAAAAGAGTTTAACATCTGATTGGGTAACCTGCACAAAAAAACAATGTAGGAAATGTGAAGCGTTTTACAGCTACAGTCAGGAGACAATTTGGTGACGAACAATTCAAAAATTTCAACCTTTTTATCAATATTTGTACAGTAGATAGTTCTCGCACACATCTCACGTTCATCTTCATTCTGAGATCAGGATCACCAATTAATGAACGTTACATACAGGATTAAACAATGCTTGTCAAGACTATGAATTCACAGTTAGACTCATAATGCATGGATCTCAAAGGAAAAACTTTCCCACCCTGGGCAAAAATGTTGGGTTAACTGGAGCAATAGCTGTTTTGGAGGGTAGCACCCTAACAGGATAGAATCCAAGCATTGTTCCCGCCAGATTCAAAGCAGTCCTTGCACCTTCTGCTTAATCCAAACACCAGAACAACATTAAAAATGAAGCACATAACAGGCACATTCGCCAACTAACTGATTAACTCAAGGAACATTCACTAGTAATCAAAGTAAATGGTTGACATTACCTTCGTCAGTGAACTCAATAAAGGCAAACCGAAGTACAGAATTGGGATCACCACAAATACGGCAATCAACAACCTAAGCACAAGAAGAGAATTAGCACAGACAAAGAATTTAGAGTAAGCGGTTTTGATAACTAACAAGAATTCCATTACCTGCCCACAACTAACAAATAGAGCTGCAAGCTGCTCTTCAGTAACCTTAAGTATCAAAAAAGCACTTCATTAGTCAGCATACAGGAACACATGCTACCCAAAATAGGCAAGTGAGACAAAAGGAAATAAAAAAAGCAACCAATAATTGGCTTTATTATATACCTGTTGATCAATGTCAGATACGTATACAGTCCTCCGAATTATCTCATCCCGCTGGGCCATACTAGTCCTGCTGTTCATTCTCCTTTTGCCTTGACCATAGTTTTTCTTCTGAGAAATACATAGCCGGCAAAATAATACATTGATTAGTAGTAGAGGCAATGTAGAACAGAACAGCCAAATTTCAAATGTGCAGGATTATTCAACATTTGAATCCTTGTTAAAAAAAACCCCTAAACTTCGCAAATACAAAAATCAGAAACTCCAATTGATTAAAAAAAGGATTTTTTTTTTTTAATTTCCTTCATTTCTCAGCAATCAAGCCTAACAGAGAAACAAACCTGTATATAGTCCACTGATTAAGCTTTAAAAGAATAATAGTATAAAATAAACAAATACAAGAAAGTGGGATACCCGTCGAACGGCGGCGTTGGCGTTAACATTACCATTTCTGGTGTTTTGATTAGGCAAAAAAAGGGAGTTGTTGTTAGTGAAGAAGCCGCCATTGAGTCCATGGTTATTGTTGTTAATTTTAGCGAGTGAAGGAGGAACAAACTCTTCAGCCATCGGATTCAGCTTGGAGAAGAGCTCCTGTAACTCCCTCATATCATGCTTGAAATCATCTCCGCCGCTGGATCGATGATTATTCTGGTTGGTGGCGGTCACAAACAAGCCCTGATCGTGCGGCCCGACCATCGTAACTCCGTTTTGCTTCGGCTGATCCTGACCGTTGGATGCTGGTGTCGATGTTGATGATGCTAACGTCGAATCTTGACTTGTTGATTCAACAACAGCCATGATTCTTCTTCCGTTTTACCCCCTCGAATCTTGGCTTAGTTCTGTAATTGATTGATCGAGAAAATAAAAGGAAAAAGCTAAGCTAAAATTGTTTCCATTGATGCAGACCAAAACGAGCTGGAGATCAATTCGGAGAAAACGAAAACAAATAAAACAGAAAAACAGAGTAGAGAGAGTAAAGTAAATAAATATATATATAGTAAAATATAAAAACAAAAATCTTACCTTACAGTGTGTTTTTCTTGTTTTCTGTTACTAATAATTTACCAGAGTGAGCGATAGAGAAAGAGAGAGCGAGAGAGAGAGAGAGACCGAAGATGGCCTTCGGATGAGGATGAGCGAGGGATCTGCTTCACATCGTCCTAAAAAAATGACCAAGATTGATTGTTCAAACTCATCTACATTTCAACAAACAGACATACATACATGACATAAGGTGTATGGTACATGTTGGCAAACGAATGCGTATGTATGTTTATAGAGTAGTGCACGTGGCGGATTATGAGTGGAGAGTGTTATTGTCATATACATATATGATATAAAGGAATGGACATATCTATATGTGGTATGTTATGAGTTTTATTTGTATTTAGGAGTTTTTGTCTTTTACTAGTAGGACTACCAGAGTTGGGCTGCGCTGCTGGCCTGTTGCGAATCCGTACTGATTTAGATAGACGTAAACGTAAGTAGCTGTGCTATGAGGGTATTTTGGGAATTTAAAATGACACTCGCCTGTTAAACGACTCGTTTCACCTACCAACCTGCCCCTGCTCCTGCTCCTGCTGCCCCTTGTTGCATTTCCAGCGAGCAATTGGGTTGGGTACTAGAGAATATGCTACTGTGCTACAAGAGCTTCCCCTTTTTTCCCACTGTGAACTGTAATAACAAAGTTTTTTTTTTTAATTCTAATATTTTTAGTTCTTTTATAGGACAAGGATTGTGAACTCAAACTTCATGACATTGAATTATCTACATAGAACCTTGTGATTGGGTGGGGTAAGACGTGCTAAAATCACAAAAGTTTACAAGTTTGGCCATGCTAAGCTCCATTGTGACACACACGTTACATAGAACTCACACTTAAAAAACCAGCTTGTAACTAGAAGGAGGGGAAAGATGTCTAAGTGTTTACAAACCTTATTGTCAAGCCTTATATTACCAATATATGACTCAATTGAGTCGTTATAATCCACTATGCTTTCACGATGTACATCCAAGTGGCTCATTTTTCTAGTCAAGTGGCTTCGTAGATCTCATGCATGGGTAGTAGCCCTCTCCAAGTCACCCCATCCGCAACGAGGGTTAGCCTAGGTCACCTGCCAAACAACGACGAAGGACTCCTAACACATTGTCTATTATAATACAAATTGTTACACATATATTGGATAGAATTTACTCATAAAAACCAGCTTATAAGGAGAAGGGTGCTCAAATATTTATAAGCCCAATTGTCAGGCTTTATATTAACAAATGCGAGACTCAATTGGATGTTATATTCTTGTCTTTTTTTAAAGGAAATTAAAAATTTAAGTTGATTTGTTAAACCTATTAATGAAACTATTAACATTAACATTATAAATGTTGAGAAGACAAATGTAAATTTTTTGTTATGTGTTCTATCATTTATGATGGGGCAAAAAGACCATGCAAAATAAATAAAATTTAGGCTACACTTATTTTTCATTTTATTTTGATTTTTAAGTAATTTATAATATAAATGGAGTGTTTTTAGGTGATCGATGGAATGAGGTAAGTAGCAGCTGTACACTCGGCCTCAGATAATTTTTTTTTTGGTGGTCTAAAAAACGGCCCATTGCTTATGCAAGGAAGGCCATATAAGACATGTTAATGGGCCAGAAAGGACCATGGCTGGGTACACAAAAGAACGAATGAATTGTTCAGCACTCAAACTCAATAGAGGCGGACGCCAAACAAACTCAAAATTCCCTTTGAGTGCCGGCAAAGGTCGTGCGCGAGAAGCCATTTTGGTTCCGTTGGTGCAGAGATCCATTCCTGCTCTTTCGCAATCAATTCAAAACAACTCAACCTCTCTTTCAATATCAATCAACAGAGGAAATCATCAGGTACTCGTTCTTCAACTTCAATTGTAAATTTAATCCGCTTATTTTCTAGAACGTTAGCCAATTTGCCAAGATTTAGACGTTATAACTGCTAAATTATTGTAAAAGATAAATGCAAACAAATTCAAATTCAAATTAGCTTTAGTGTTGAAATTAGAGGAACAGCGTTCTTCCTCTCGTTAGGTTTTTTTTTTTTTTTTAAATATTTGTTTATTTTTTGGTTTCTTGACATTTAGGGTATAGTAAATAAAACCAGAGAGACATGAGAGGGCGCTCCCACCGCTTTCAGAGCGTCGACCCACCCGATGACTGGGTCGACGGCTCATGGACGGTGGATTGCGTGTGTGGGGTTACTTTCGATGATGGTGAAGAGATGGTGAATTGCGACGAGTGTGGGGTGTGGGTGCACACGCGCTGCTCCAAGTATGTTAAAGGTGAGGAATCGTTTGCTTGTGATAAGTGTAAGAGCAAGAACAATAGGAATAGTCGTCATAACGATAGTGAAGAGACTGAGGTTGCGCAATTGTTAGTTGAGTTGCCTACCAAAACCGTGAGATTGGAGAGTTCTTACAGCGGGCCAGCAACAGCGAGGAGGCCAATTAGGCTTTGGACTGATATACCCATGGAAAATAGGGTACATGTGCAGGGGATTCCTGGTGGGGATCCTGAGTTGTTTAATGGATTGTCTTCAGTTTTTACGCCAGAGTTGTGGAAGTGTACGGGTTATGTGCCAAAGAGGTTTAATTTTCAATATAGAGAGTTTCCTTGCTGGGATGATAAGGAGGGTAGTCACAGAAAGGAGGAAGAAAATGATAATGAGAACGAAAATCCTGTTGATAAAGGGGCAGGGGTGCTGTTTTCTTTGTCAAAGGAGAGCGTGCTGACAACACCTATGGCAGCTTTCTTTGGAATGAGAGGAAGAGAGGAGTGTGGGTTCGAGGGGAAGATGCTCTCGAAAGAGATGAAGTGGGAGGCTGAGGGTGTAGATGTTAGGCATTCTCAGAATGGCATGAAGAAAGAGAGGAATTTGCTACGGCCTGTGGTAGTACATTCAGGGAAGAGGAAGAAAGAAGACATGGGTTTGTCCAAAGATCGCAGTGCAAAGAAGAAAGCTAGAGTTCTGGAGAAGGAGGCAGATGAAAGGAAGAAGGGCTTACATGCTTCCAGAACAGGTGATACAATGTTCTTTGCAATCTTTTGAGTTCATTATGTGTGCACTTACATTTGATATATTTTTATTCTCAAAGCATTGTTCTTAGCTGTGTTGACTATGTTTTTGCAATAATGGAATGGTGAGTTCTTTTTTGCTGTATCTGACATGCACTTATTGACTTGAACTTTTTGTGTTTTTGTTTTATTTATATGACTAGTGTGTAGACCCACCAGTGATGCAAAACAACTGGAATTTTATGAAGACAGAGGTCTGAAGTCTTCCAAGACTGATATTCAGGGTATAAAGAACAAGAATTTGCAAGAGGATGTGCATAGGGAACCTGTATCAGATGGTCATCTTGCAATGGATAATGGTGTTGACAGACCCCTGAACAACGTAGCAACTAATGAGTGCCCTTTGGATGCCTTATCTTCTGATTTTTCTAGACATTTTTCAAATGGAGCTGTACCGAAGGAAGAAATGGCTAGTCATCAAGTTCCTGTATCTGTTAAGAGTTCTCCCGCAACTAATGATATTGCTGGGTCAATTATAGAACAGAATGATGCCCAGGACATTTCTTTAAAACAGGAGGTATGCTTCCGTGTTACTCACATTTGTCAGTTGTAGTAAACAAGAATTCTGCATTTTCTGGTGTAAATAGTTGGAATGGTTATTTCTTTATCCATGTGATTTGCAAATTTGGGGCAGCCTGTATTATTAACTCGGCATATGTGCCAATAGCACCACTTATCCAACTGATTTTATGCTATCAATGCAATTCAAATTTCACCACCACTAGTATATCATTTGAAATCCGACCACCAATATTGTATTACAACCAAAGTTTTTATATATTTATTTATATATATTTTGGTTTTTTTAATTTTTAATTTTATTTTACCGTGAATGGCTGCCTTCATGAATTCTTTATGCTCTATCTTTACTAAGTTCAGTGCGAGCACTCTCTAGCAGTCAGCTTTTGACTTTCGTTTCGGAAATAATTTTTTCAAGGGGTCTATAAGATGGGTATTTTACCGGTCGAATTGGTAGTTTTCTGCAAGCTGGAAGTTGTAGAGAGGATTAAGCAAGATTTGAAAGTTGCCATAGTTTAGAACTTGGCAAACAATTAATAAAGATTGAGAGATTTCTGGGTATCAATAAGTAAATAAGGAAGACGGATTATAGAACAAAATATTTTAGTTATAGGCAGTCTTAGATCTCTTGCATGATTTACCTAATAAGGAAATTCTAGTGCTTAATATCTTCTTTGGAGTTTGGAGCACTAGATAGACACAGTATGTATGTTTCTTGAAAAGAATTGCTGAATGCTTCAGGTAACAACCTTGCTTTGGTCAGCGAACGGCTTAAATATTTTAGTTTCCTGTGCGCTTTCAAACCTCAGTTATCATATTGAAATGACTTTTATGATTCTTATATAGGGAGATAGCATGGATAGTGATAAATTAGATGATACTCCAGAAGCTTCTGCTAGAAGTACTCAGAAGCCTTTTGTTGAAGATGTGGCTGTTGTTGCACCAGAAGTTGGGGACAGTCAGATTCTTAAAGATATAAGTGGTGACATCTCTCGGACCTCTGAATTGCCCAATGTTGAAGTGAAAACGGAAGTGGACAATGATAATTCTAGGGGTAACTTGAATTTTCAGTCCTCCCCTGGTGATGCTAAAGTACAAAATTCATCTTATGATCACAGGTCTGAAAACTTTAAAGTGAATGATCTAGCAGCAAGCAGTTCACAATCGAATGATCACAAGGCACAGCATGCTGAAAGAACTTCAGAAGTGGTCAGTGACTATCATATGGATAAAGCGGATGATCCTTGTCATAGTAAACGAGAACTGGAAAGCTCAGATGATCCAGTGGAAGTGCAAAAAAATTCTCCAGAATCCAAACAGAATTCAGGGATTGCTGAAGAGCAATCCAGATCTGAAGGAAGTAGCTTAAGCTCTCTAGCACTAACCGGCCATCGGAAAATGGTAGTCTCTGGGGGAAAATCAGTGTCCATTTCATCCAAAACTGTGGGCTCCAAATCATCTTCTTCTGAAAACTTGAAACCTGCAGATACTCAGAACTCCAATCTTCACCCTAAACAACGAGTAACATCTGAGAGTAATGTTAGTGGTAAGAAAGATCGTGCTGTAAGTGATGTGGTCAGGGATGAAGAAAAGCATGACATATTTAGAAAATCAGTAAAAGAGCATTCAAAATCCTCCATCAATTCTTTGTCAAAAGTGTCACACTCCAATAGGATTTTACATGCTACTGCTTCAAAGCGAACTGTGTCAGATTCAAAAGATTCCGTGCCTTCCTCATCTCCTAAAGCTTCAGTGCAGAATGTTGCTATTGCTTCAGGCTCTGGTGAGTCCACTGGATCATTGCAAAGTCAGTGTGCATTCCACATGCAAAATAAGATTTCAACTTCGGGTTTACCACTAAAAGGTGAGAAGTCAAATCAGTCAAATATACAGCCATCGCCCAAGGGGAATCATGCACAATCAATGCATCCTCCAGCAGCATCAAATTCCCCTGCAACTCTAAGCGATGAAGAGGTGTGAGTTAAAAGTTCGATTTGTTTGAAGTAGTTTGTTTCCCCTCCCCCGGCCGCCAGGCTAAGAAGCTCACTTTGGGTTTTTTTTTCTTGCTCTTTATTTTTGTCAGCTCGCTTTGCTTTTGCATCAAGAACTCAACAGCTCTCCTAGAGTGCCTCGTGTTCCGCGTGTTCGCCAGGCTGGGAGCTTGCCTCAGTTGTCCTCACCGACTGCAGCAAGCACGCTAATGAAACGTACCTCTAGTTCTGGAGTAAAGGATCACGGTTTGGTATGACACTACTTTTTGACTGAATATATCATAGCTTATCATCACCATTTCTTAGTTTCTGCAGCCTTTTTGGTAACTTTAGTCATTAATGTTGGTCTGCTCTAGTAATTAATATCATAACGGACATATGTTACAGGTTTCTAGAAAAAAAAACAAGGATCCATCCAAAGATGGATTCCGCTCTTCTCGTGAGCTTGATGATGAAGCTAGAAAGGTGGAGAAGGTGCAATCTTCACCGGATCTTAGGAGACAAGATTTAGGATATGCAGTGGATGTGTGTACAAATAGGGAGGATAATGGATCATCAACAGCAGTGCATTCTGTTAAGAAGAATATGCCCTCTGTCTCTACCACGACAAATAGTGGCCCATCGTCCTCCGCTGAGGCCAATGATCATAATATCTCATCTGTACGTTATTCGCCAAGGAATATCTCTGATGATGATACGGGCTCAAATCGTGGGCCTGTTCACCGTACTTTACCTGGTAGCTGCCTTTTAGAAGATATAGTATTGTGAATTTCTTTTTAAATTTTTTTTTTCTGGTTTGGATGATTTTAGTGGATTCTTCTTCTTTTTTTCCTCTAAAAAAAAACATGAAAAGAAAATTTGTTATTATAGTTACCTTTTCCTTCACTGTTTTGATCATAGGCTTGATCAATGACATAATGAGCAAAGGCAAGCGGATGACTTATGAGGAACTCTGTAATGCTGTCCTGCCGGTATGTTTGCGCTTACTCTTATGTATATATATCCTTTTTGGAAAAAGAAACTCAACTGTCATTCTTCTCCTTCTCTCTCTCATTCCTTCTATTGGCAGCACTGGCCTCACTTGAGGAAGCATAATGGAGAGCGATATGCATATTCGAGTCATTCACAGGCTGTTCTTGATTGCCTGAGAAATCGACATGAATGGGCTCGGTTAGTTGATCGTGGTCCCAAGGTATGAACTGTCCTTGCTTCAACATTTCCTTCTTATGCTGTCATTTAAAAAAAACAATATGTACTCATGATAATTTTGTAACTAAATTTAGTAGCTTGACCGTGGCCACAAACTGGTATATTGGTAAGACTTGCTTCATGTTGTCTCAGTTTTGAGGCTAGGATTTGCTTGTCTTCTAAGAGAATTTGAGAAGAGTAATGAAGGGAAGGGGGAATGAGATGAGAAAAAGACACACACAGTATATTCACTGGAGTCAAAGTACCATTTTATCTTTGTTAGTAGTAGAGCCTGGTAGTGTCTTTTTTATTTTATTTTATTTTTTCATTTGTTCTAGCTTCTGGTTTGGGACAACGGTGAAGAAAACACTATTATTATTATTATTTTTCTAATTTAGCTGATTTTTGTATAATAATATCTCCAGTTAATGACATGTTATCATTCCCTACCAGACTAATTCGAGTAGGAAACGGCGCAAACATGACGCCGACGAATCTGAGGATAATGAATATGGCAATGGGAGAACTACAAAGGAGGTGGAAAGCAAAAGCCTTGAGTCACAGAAGGAAGAGTTTCCAAAGGGCAAGCGGAAGGCGAGGAAAAGACGGCGTCTCGCTTTGCAAGGAAGAGGAATAAAGGATGTAAGGAAGAGACGGAAGGTAGATCTGCCCTCTGATGACGATGCTGGCTTATTTTCCAATTCAAGTGAGGACAGCATGTTCAGTGAGGATGAGACCCATGGCGGTGGGGCAGGAAGTGATGCTTCAGCTAGCTCAGACGAGGCAGGGACTACATAGTTCTGGGAGCAGCTATTGTGTAATAGATTTTAACTAGTAGTTGTAGGAGGCGCATTTGTCTTAGGCAGTAAGGAAAGTGTCCTCTTGAGGACAGTCAGCCATTATGTTGTAGCAGATAATCCAGCTTCTTCTGCATACAAGTCCTTGCATGAGAGGCAGTAGTTGGTGTCAGCTTGATCTTCGTTGTATTGTGGTTGATTGAACTTGATCATGACGGTGATTGATGCTCGACAGTGGTCTGAAGTTGCTGGGGGGATGTTTGTTTGTTGGGTGGGTTGGGGGGGTTTGTAAATGTATTAGTATTAGTGTTGTATATATGAATTGTAATTTTTGCAACCATGCATTTTGTAAGATGCCTTTTGTAGGGTGGAGGGAGAGATGTAGAATCTCTGAGAGTTAAAGAAAGCAGCAGGGAATTACTTGGCTGGAAAGATTGTGCATCTGTATTTTCCTTGTATGAATTTCTTCTATAACACATCAACGTTCATACAACCATTCATTCTTGCTCATCCATGATCCTATTTAAATCGGGCATGACAAAATATTTTATACATATCGTCAAGATGGGAAAACATTTGTTTAAAAATAGGTGCCTAGAGTTAGAGATGGCGCTCAATTTGCTTGTTTGCAGAAAAGGTACTATGGTGACGATAATCAAACCCTTTTTTCTTTAGTTTTGAAATCTTTCATTAATTTTTGTGTGCGTAGTACTTGTAATAACACAATATATTTTATGATATGCTATAAACATTTATCTATCAATATTTTTCAATTAGCTAATGACATAAAAATCCAATTTAACAATTTTAATTATTTGACACATTTTTAAACTCAATTTTATCGGATTAAATTTACTTATTTCTACGAAAAACCATATTAATTTTCTAAATTGAAATAAAAAAAGGTTAAACAGACGTGTAGTAGAATGTGAGAATGTACAACTCGGACACCATAAGAGGAAGGAAAATAAACATATTAATAAATCTTATGGTGTGGGCAATTGTAGTTGGAGGATATAAAAGGGTGCGTGACTCAAAGTTTGGAAACGACAAAGACAAAATCGCTGAAAATACGACGGTAATTAAAACTTCTTTCTCCGAGTCTCTCCTCTCAGATCAAAATCTCCCTCCCTTCGTTCCTCCATCAATCTAGGTCTAGGTCTAGGTCTTTTTTTCTTTTTTTTTTAAATAATAAAACAAAATTAGTTATTAGATTTGATCTTGGATTCAAAATTTGTGTCGATTTGATTGAATGTGCATGTGCATGTGTAGGGAGGGAAATCCAGCATGACGATTCCAGATTCTTCTTCGGCTTTCATGATGGAGAACGAAGGAATTTGCTTGCCTTGCACGCCTGACGAAGAGAGACGGATCGTCCACGACTTGAAGAATCAATCTGAGCTTGATTTGAAAGAAGGCAATTTGTACTACCTGATCTCAACAAGGTATTCTTTTTCTTGTCTTTCACTCCTTCCCCCATTGCCTTTGTATTTTATTTATTTATTTATTTTATTAATTTCTGTGTCAGGTGGTATAAGCTTTGGGAGAGGTACGTTGGCGATGATCCCTCGAGTGACTCTGCCGCGGTTCCTTCGGAGAGGCCTGGACCTATTGATAATTCCGATTTAATTGAAAATGTTAATGGTCCTGTAGAGCTTCGTAGAAATTTGCAGGAGCCTCAGGACTATGTTTTAGTGCCTCAACAAGTTTGGGAAAAGCTTTATCACTGGTAATCCATTTACTTTCTTTCTTTCTTTTTTTTTTTTCATATCTCCTTGCCTTCACTCTATTGTTCTTTGTTCTCGTTAAATGGACGACGAGGAATTCTGTTTTAATTAATTATTATTAGCTGTTTATTTGCAATAGATTGGTCGAGGTTCGAAGTTGATTGTTTGTATTCGCAAACAAAGAAGTTTGCATGATGAAATGTGTGGTCAGAGATGTCGCTACTTTTGTATGTAGATGGTCTATATGGAAGCTTGTGCTGTTTCCTTCTTTTCCTAATTGTGTTACGTCTGATGCATTTGGGGATGCTAGTGAATTGTAACTTGAGTATTTGCCTTCTTGTTTCTTGGATTCCCCCTTCCTCCCCCACCCCCCCACCCCAACCCCCTCCCCAATTTGATTTGGTAAAACTAACCACCTGGTTCATTTATGTTGTCTTTCGGGAGGGTAAAATCACTACACGTTTGGCTCTTCGTGAATGAATTCCATCATCCACAGCACCACATTTTCTTCGTTTTTTTCTACTAAATCATCACTTGATTTATATAACCATGAAGAAACTTTTTTACTGATCTCCCTTATTGAAATTTCAATAAGTTGAACATAATTTTCTACTCAATCTCTCTCCTCTGTTGAAATTCGTGCTAATCATGGTGATCATTAGTAAATTCGTGATAATTATGATGATCATCAGTAAGAAATAGAATATGTATCTTATTTATCCCAAACCTCCGTTTTTTTTTTTAAATATAAGTTTCATTTTGGATTATGGGTGAAATTAATTTTTTGATTCTTCACCAAAAAGGTCCATGCGAGGAAGGATCATATATTTTAGGCTTTTTTTTTTTTTTTACAGTCTCATCATTACAGAATTTGGTCCTTTTTTCGAGTACATCCTGGATAAGATATAGTAAGATATGGACTATGACAAGTCTTATTTGTTTTCATTAGAAACTATAAGATAATTGTCTGCTAAATCTTAGGGCTATGCTATATGTTCAATGTTTATGCTTGATGAGTTCATAGAAGTGGATTATTGGTGTTGGCAGAAGGAGTAGTGTGTCCAAATTTTATGGAATAAGAATGTTCCTTACAAATTATATTGTAGCCATCCATATGAATCCTCCACTGAGTGCGAAGTTTAAGTTTTTGTTTCTGGTTATTGTATATTTTCTAGGTACAAAGGTGGCCCAACCTTGCCAAGAAAGATGATTTGTGTGGGCAATTCCAATTTAAAGAGTGTGGAGGTTTATCCACTTTCGCTCAAGTTGATCGATTCTAGAGACAACAGTCAATCAATTATAAGGTTAAGCAAAAAGGTAATGCCTGGAGTAAAATATATGGTGAAGTGAATGATTGGTTTAGGGGATTATGAGTTTTAGGCTTTCTTGTCCGTGGAAGTATGCTCTTTCTGGATTGCTATGGTTTGTGGAACTCCTCTGTTATTCACATTTCATAGGGCATTCTGGTTCTTATATATATATGCATGTATGTATTTTTTTTCCTAGGCTACAATAAGTGAGCTTTATGAAGAGGTCTGTGCGTTAAGAAGTATAGAGCGAGAAAAGGTGTGTTTATCTCTTCTCTTTTGAGTTTCTTGTTTTTTTTCTTTCATATATTATGAAGTTCATCTGTTTTTGGTTTTGATATATTTTAATAGGCTCGCATTTGGGATTACTTGAATAAGCAAAAGCAATCAGAATCACCATTGGATGCTTTGGACCAAACCCTAGAGGATGCATTGTTGCAAATGGACCAAGATGTAAGTATTCTGCTTATGTTTATATTTAAACAGTTGTGAGGAAAACTGAACAGCAAAGTAAGAAAATGGATTATAGAGGATTCTGTGGATTCTTGCTGGATGTTTAGTTTTCTATTTCTGCTTATGATATTCATTTCAAATTGGAAGTAGTTGTACCTTAATAGGCTTGGTTTATTTCTATAAGGTGGGTTGCTTTTCTTAGTGAAGCAGTTGGTTTTAGTTTTAATTTCCTATCTTGTAGATAATGGATGATAAGTAGATAACACCTATGTGGTTTCTTGGTTTGTTGTTTCAATTCCTGTATGTCGTTTCTTGGTTTATTTTTTCAATGCCTGTATCTGGCTTTTATTTGATTTTTCACTTTAAACAACAATGGTAATAACAATCCCATCCAACTTCCCCAACCACTAGAGAAATTATTTAAAAACAGGTGGATGCGCACAACATCAAATGTGATTGGTAGGAAAAGTAAAATATTAAATTTATGTCTTAGCGTCTGTGGCCTATGGGACATATCTTTTTTAGATTAAGCTGGAAATCTCTTATTTGTGTGGATTGCTCTTGGTTGATCTGTTTGGTTGATGAATCCTCTTTTTGCAGATTCTTCTGGAGGTGCAAGTTGATGATAGACATTGTCGCTTTAACATGGATTCAACAGGAAATGAGCTAGCTTTGGTACCCCTAGAGCCATCAAGGTCATCCATGACAATTGCTGGGGGCCCTACCATGTCAAACGGCCACTCAACAGGTTATAGATATAATCAGTATCAGAGTGGTGGCTTTGGATCAGCATTTACAGATATGGATGATGGATCTGACTCTTATAACACTGTTAGAAAAGGAGAGAGGGGAGGTTTGGCAGGATTGCAAAATCTGGGAAATACTTGCTTTATGAATAGTGCCATTCAATGTTTAGTCCACACGCCCCATCTTGTGGAGTATTTCTTGCAAGATTACAGTGATGAGATTAACACCAAAAATCCATTAGGAATGCATGTATGTGGCTTTTTATTTATTATACTCTCTCCTTGTTCCATTTGAATTTATATATTTTTGAGTTTTATGATAGCTTAAGCAGCTTATATCTTTCTGAGTTATGTTATAAACGTATAGGGTGAGCTTGCACTTGCATTTGGTGAGTTGTTGAGGAAATTGTGGTCCTCTGGGAGAACTACAGTTGCACCCCGTGCATTCAAGGGAAAACTTGCTCGATTTGCTCCCCAATTCAGTGGATATAACCAGCATGATTCTCAGGTCTTTATCACAATCTAGATATTTCGTTTTTCGTGATTCTGATGATTGCATATGTCGTTGTTAGATTATTAGGAGAGGATACTCATCCCACCAAATCCAAACTGTTTTATCTTTGCAACTACTATCTGAATTTACATAGTTAGGTTTAGATGATGCACTCTTGTTACATTACAGGATTGTCTCATTTGTGATTTTCAAGTTTTCTTTTTGTTGTTGAAATTCACATAATAATGATTCTTGGTTGATACCGGTTTATTCTCTGCACGGATTGTTGAAAAAGCTATCTAGAACAAGTGTTACTGACTTCTCTCTTTCTTTAATCATACATTTTTTTATTTATTTATTTTTTAATGAAATCTATATTTACATAGGAACTTCTTGCCTTTTTATTGGATGGTCTGCATGAAGACTTGAATCGTGTCAAACAAAAGCCTTACATTGAGATGAAGGATTCGGATGGTCGTCCAGATGAGGAAGTTGCGAATGAGTGTTGGAGAAATCACAAGGCCCGGAATGATTCATTGATTGTGGACGTTTTTCAAGTAAGCTTTTTTTTTTCTTTCTTTTTTTTTTTTGGGCGTGGGGGAGCGGGGGACGCACGGTGGGGTTTTTGTTTTGGGGGTGGGGCATGGGCACGGGGGTGGGTTGTGGGGGTTTGCGATGCATGTGCAGTTTTTAGAAAGTTCTATACTACATGATTAGTTTTTTTATTTGCCTGAATTCTCACTGTTAAAAATTCAATTAGTTTTGAATGATTCACTAAGTTCTCATTGCATAGACAGCAATGATTCACTGCATTTCAGGTTTGCTTTTACTGTTTAGTATAACTTTTCATGTACATCAGATTAGAGCCAATATTCTGGAATTCATTTTTTTAGAAGAAGAAATATCTTTTATTTTTTAAAGGAAACTATATTTTTGTTTTCCACATTGATGAAAGATGTGCCTGTTATCATATGATCTATCTACTGCTTTTGTTACTAACAATCTATATTTGGTGGGTGATGTGCTCAGGGACAATATAAGTCAACATTGGTTTGCCCAGATTGCAGCAAAATTTCTGTTACTTTTGACCCCTTTATGTACCTGACATTGCCATTACCATCAACTGTCACTCGAACAATGACAGTTACTGTGTTTAATGCCAGTGGAAGTGGTCTCCCTATGCCATACACTGTGACAGTGATGAAACATGGCTGCTGTAAAGATCTCATCCAGGCATTGGGTAATGCATGCTGCTTGAAGAGTGATGAAAGCCTTTTGCTTGCAGAGGTAGACATATCATTCTTCCACTGGTTTTATTTCTAACAAATTTTCTTCATTCTAGTTTCAGTGGCTGAAGTACTTGATTGTGTTTTGTCAGGTCTATAATCATCATATTTTTAAATTTTTTGAGAACCCTGCAGAAATGCTAAATTCAATAAAAGATGATGAGCGTATTGTAGCCTACCGATTTGATAGAAAAGAGACAGGAAAAATAAAACTAGAAATTGTGAACCGATGGCCAGAAAAGTAAGTTGCTTCCTTTCTCATTTGATTTCTTTGTGTGGTTAACATGCACTTTTGTTGATTACATCCAATTGCCATCTGATTGTATATGCATTCTGTAAGCTGAATGAATTACATCAGCCTGGCACCCAAAAAATTAAAAAAAAAAACTTTTCAATTGATAAGTATGACAAACAAAAAGGAGAGAGAAGAGAGGGATGGATTGTTTGTGGGTATCATGGGTATAAAGCTTTTTGCCTGAATCTACCTTAACATGCACTTTTGTTGATTACATCCAATTGCCATCTGATTGTATATGCATTCTGTAAGCTGAATGAATCACATCAGCCTGGCACCCAAAAAATTAAAAAAAAAAAAAAAACCTTTTCAATTGATAAGTATGACAAACAAAAAATAGAGAGAAGAGAGGGATGGATTGTTTGTGGGTATCATGGGTATAAAGCTTTTTGCCTGAATCTACCTTAACTGGCAGGACAGACAATGTATTCATTGTTACTTTGTGTTTCTTATTCTAGAAAATGGAGCCTTGCCTTTCAATTAGTACTCTCTTTGTTGTTACCTAGATATGCCGATAAACCTTTTTTTTTTTTTTTTTCGGTTTTCTTTTGTCTGAAAGTATTTGTGTTTTTTTCTCAGATCTGCATCAGATTATATGAGGGGTGGTGAAAAGAAACTTTTTGGAGCACCTCTGGTTACATTTTTGGAAGGAGGCCATTTAAGCGGAGCTGATATTGAGATAGCTGTTTCTAGGCTGCTGACACCTTTAAGAAGAACATATTCTGCAGCTAAAGCTCAGAGATGCAAGGAAAATGGCTTTCTTTCAGAAGCTGCTGATGAACCTTCAAACAGCTGTAACCAGTCAATGGAGAGTGCAGAACCAGAGGATACATCCAGCCAGGAGTTATCATTCCAGCTTTCTATTACTGATGCAAGGATTGTGGTCTGCACACCCATTCAGAAGGAGTCGCCCATAAAAGCTGGGCATCATATAAAGGTTTTGCTGGACTGGACCGAAAAAGTACATGAATTATATGATCCCAGCTACTTGGAGGATCTCCCAGAGGTACACAAGACAGGGTTCACTGTGAAGAAAACCCGGCAAGAAGCTATCTCCCTATTTTCATGTCTTGATGCATTTTTGACTGAAGAACCACTAGGGCCTGATGACATGTGGTATAGCACTTGTGACTCATTTAATTGCTTTTTGGAAATTTTTCTTCAAATTCTTATGCTGATGCAGTTTATGCGTGGCTTAATGTCTTCTTTTTTGAGTTATTTATGTAGGTATTGCCCCTGTTGCAAGAAGCATAGACAAGCCACCAAGAAGCTAGACTTGTGGATGTTGCCAGATGTTCTTGTATTTCACTTGAAACGGTTCTCATACAGTAGATACCTGAAGAATAAACTTGACACTTTTGTGAATTTCCCTATTCACAATCTTGACTTGAGCAAATACATGAAGAGCAAGGGTGGTGAATCTTATGTGTATGAGCTCTATGCCATCAGCAATCATTATGGTGGTCTAGGTGGTGGTCACTACACTGCTTATGCTAAGGTTAGCATCTATTCTGGTGGTGTGCATAATATTGTTTAATCTTTTTATAAAGACACTGGTTTCGGTTGAGACCTTACAGATGCTTACTTGGCTACTTGTGCAGTTAATTGATGAGAATAGATGGTACCATTTCGACGACAGTCATGTTTCTCCAGTTAGTGAGGCTGAGATAAAGACTTCAGCTGCTTATGTGTTATTTTATCAGAGAGTTAAAAGTGAATCAAATGTGGCCATGGGAGAGACATCGCAAGATCATTCCTCTTAAGGGTATTACGATTGGGTGCATTCGTTATTTGGGTGGGGGATTTGCAGCTTTACTCTAATTCAAGGTTGAGTTAGCTTGGTTCAGCTACATCATTCAAGTGCTACGTTATACAAAAGCCCTGGCAAGCTACTGGTTACAGATGAGGGGATCACTGAGGTGTCGGGATGGACATCAGTGAATTGAAACATGTGGGAATGATGCATATCATAGGTGGAGTATGGATTTGTTGGTCAATTTATTATTATTATTATTATTAATATCATCATTTTTTAAAAGAAATTTTGGTTCAGTATTAGGTTGGCTAATTTGTGGTTAACAGCCATCTGCATGCGAGTAATAGTATTTAAGAGTTGAAGTTATCGCGTCTAACCATTGTATTAGTTTTGTAAGATATGGTATCATTATTACCGCAGCACACCAGTGCTTTGTAGATTTATAGATTAGAACTGTTGAAACCGAAACTGCCAACTCGGATGGTCGTTGATGGGTTGGTTTTTTTTTTAATTTTTTAATTAATAAAAAATACATATGTTTGAAAAAAAGAAAAGAGAACAGGTACTTTCTCCGTTACTCGGATTATTAAATTAGGCCCTAGGGCGAAAGATTCCCCCGGTTATTCTTTTTTCGTTTCTTTTTATCTTTCTTTTGCAGGGAAAAGTTGAAAATTCTTTTGCCTATCGTCTTTTTCCGTAATTGCAATCAGTAAATTCTAGGGATTTACTCAAGTATCAACGGTATAGACGTTGTTGCTGCTATTACGAGCCGTTTTGGATGGAAGAAAAAAAAAAACGAAACGACACAAAACCATAGCTAACGTTTCCTATTTCAAGTTTTGAAGTGAAATGAAATGACAATATGCTGTGCATCTACCAATCAGGGCAAACCTAACACCTTACACAATAATTAAGGTATACAAATATGAAATATCCCCTGCAAAACCATCATAAAAAAAGGGAAAAAGTTACAGTACAGAGACAACTAAAAAAAGGAAAAAGTTACACATTAAATCTCTATCGATTCCCAACTGACCCTACACTCCTCTAAAACAATAATAATAATAATAATGATGAAGGGACACCATACCAACAAAAGGATATCATTTATCATCAATGCTCCGCAAAATGCTGGCACCAACTCCGAGTGCAGGGTTGATCGGGAATTTATTCGTTTGAAACGAACGCACTTTATCGAGGCCAACAAATTACTGACGATTCCATTCCCCAAAACATTTAGTTGCGTACAAGCAAAGACACGGAATTTCACCTTTCCCCATATCCAAAGAAAGAAAGTTGCCTCTTATTCTGCTCGGCTTTAACAAACGGCTGATTTTGATTATGCATTTATACCTGAATTGAATTGAATTGAGTTGAATTCTTCACCAACTGATCTAGAGTCTAGTGAAGAGAACCAAATTTATCAAAACTAACATGACCATCAGACGGCCAACATAGTTGTCTCTCTCCTGCAACTGCAACCAACAGAACGGAAGTGACCCAATAGCCAATTAAAGACCATAACAGACAGTAAGTAGGAGAGAGTAAGTAAGAAGTAGGAAACTAACAACTAACTCAAGTGACGTAAATGTCTCAAAGAGATGAGAATCCAATGTCAGTGTCATGATAACAATACTATCAACGACAACAACAATAATAATAATCTAACTCACCATAGAAGTAGCAGTAGCAGAAGAAATAGACAAATAACCAGTGGAACCGGAAGAAGTGTCTGGGACTGCAGTTGGACCTGGGAAGGCACCAGTTGTGTTTGTGCTTGTGCTTGTGCTAGGGCTTGTACTTGTACTAACGCCAAGCGAATAAGCGGGACTTCCATCAGGCTTAAACAGCCCGTAATTCCTCTCAGAAGTGGGTCCGGGCTTCATATTTTCATTAAACAAAGCAAACACATAAATATTCAAATCACAATTGGGTCTCATGGGTGTCCCTTTCTTGGATGAAATCAACTTAATTAAATTCCCATTATACTTCTTGGCATTGTCAAGGGTTGCGCCAGCTTCGTCTGCATCTCCTTTGGATGGCCACCCAGTCTCTGATATATCAACTGAAAGCTTCTTATAACCTAAACTTGCAAGTGCTGAGTAAACTGCATCAATCTGCGCAAACAACATGTTTTCATAATGGAGATTTGATGAGGGATCAACAATTCCTTGGCTTGACTGAAACAATACGAAATCCAAAGCCACTTGCTTGGGATTTGCTTTGTATGCAAAATAAGGGTATGCGTTAATCAAGAAAGGAGATCCGGTTTTTGCATGAAAATCCAAGATTGGAGTGATGCAATTCACCAGATCTTTACGGAATGCCCCAGATGAAGGTGGGTACGAGGTTTCAAGAACAGCTAACGAGTGTGCTGTTGTCACACTCACTTGCTTGTCTAGTCCTAGATTCACTAATGCAGTGTGCACAGATTCCATTGCAGGGAGCAGACAGCCACTGAGAGAAGTGTCATTGAAAGTGAGCACTTCGTTGCCTACAGTGATGCGAGTGATTTTTGTCGCTGGCAAGTAAGCTTGAACATTGTCCTTCACCCAAGCTTCAGCTTTATCTGGGTCTTTCATTTTGGATAAGTACTCATTTCCCAGACCCACAATGAACTCTACACCAGTGTTTGCAAATGCTTTCAGAACTCTCGGATCTGCGTCATAGAGTTTCACTTTAGTGGCACCAATTGATTTCACAAGTGGGATTACGTTTTCTGGGTTTGGAAGGTTGTTGGCAATTTGGCCATAGTTGATCCCGATTGAAATAACAACCGGAAGCACAAATCCTGCACACAAAACGTTACACAAATAATTAAAAAAACCAACCTTCACTACAAGCATTCATCCATTTCATCAGTAATTAATTACCAAAAATTAAAATTCACAGCAGCTAGACTGCAGTACCTGAAATCAAAACAAAGTAGTGGAATCCAGTAATGAACTCCATGTAGTTAAATAGATCTGCAAAATAGAAAATGCAATTGAAATAGAAAGTAATCTATTAATAAATTATAAGATGAATGGATGAAGACGTAGACAATTGGGTAGTGGATGGAACTTCAAGGTAAGCTTGCTTTTGAGTGACAACTGTATGCGTGATGAATGTTTATTTCACTTTTAGTTCTCACAACAACTGGACATGCAAATGCAAATGCAAGTCCAATTAGGAAGCTTATAGTCTTGAAAAAGAGAGGTAATCGCTTTCTTGAAATAGTGGTGAATTTGGCAGCGGGCGTACGATAGCAAAAAGTGATGGAATATATGCTCATATAGTAGGGTGGGAGATATTAAAACTTAGAAGGCGGCGTTTACAATGGCTAATTTGATTATGGGTCGTCTGAATTTTATCGTATAAACATATGTTAAATTTTTAAAAATTATATAAATAAATATGAAAATTATATATTTCTTAAAAAATTATATTAAAGTTATTAAATATATAAATTTTAAATAAATTTACGCTATTTTAAAACATTAATATGTGCAATTAAGATATATCATAATTTAAGCATACGCTTTAATTATGATATAATTGAATTATGACTCGGTTAAATGTAAAAGTAAAAGGTGTGAGCGTATATGTATGCACCTTTTGATTGATTTTTTTCCCTTAGTTTTGTCTGTGCGGGGCCCACATCACATCCTAACAAGACAAGCTTCACATGTTCAACATTCCCTGGATTCCGAGTGTAAAGACGCGAACGGGACGATACGTGGCATTCGTGTGAGAGGCAAAGATTGAGCAGCGTACCTTTCGGTGATACCTTAACTATGCGATCAAGTGATCTCAGCCGTTACTTCCATTACACTCTCACTCTGTTCTTGTTCTAGTGTTTTTTTTCCCATTAATTTATTGCAAACAACTCCTCCACGCCACGCCAAATTACCAAGCCACATCATAAAGTTTGGTTAACTAATTCTTGAATTTATAGATTTCAATATATTATGATACGGACGAGGGACATTTAATGCTTTGCATGGACGGGCCATCATATTCATGTAATTAAGGACAAACTATGCATATTTAAATACTTAAAATGAGAATATTTGGTCATTTGGGATGTCATATAGTGTCCTTTAATTTCGCAATTTGTTTAAAGACAATGATCACATCAATAATTGAAGTTTTATTTTAGCAGTTAGTAGGTAGAGCGGTGGCTGGCTTTGAAAATGTTAATGCTATGCGTTGTTTGTTTCTGATTTTTAATGCAACTTTCCAGCTGGTGATATGCGTATTAAGTCCACCATGTAGGCTAGTAGTTACATAATATAGACTACTCTCTTTTCTATTTGGCAAGAGCTGAGATTGAATATTTATCAGAAATCATTTATGACCAATCCATGCGTGGTCTCAGATTGTGACCGGTTATTAGGAAAGAAGAAAAATGGTGACAACTATGCACATATCACATAAACTAGTTAGAAAATCAGGCTTCATTTATCGATTGATTTGACAACAACCTTTATTCATTTATTCATATCTGGAACTGGACGGAATAACATCTGTTAGTACTGTATTTTCTTACTACAATCTTCAAACACCCTTCACCACCGAACATATAGATACTAGCTGCTGTCAAAATAGCCCTCTTACTTTCAACCAGGCATGGCATGTACCATAAGTTGATTACGGGTACTCTATGCCCTGTGAAGCCCCTAAAAACAGGGGTTCACACTTGGCTGGCATCATGCATTATCATACTTAAAAACATTGTCAACACTACTAGAGACTCGTAAACTTCTATACAGGTGCTCAAGGAGTGGCTACATTTTCCTTTGCAACAGGAGCAATCTCCTCGCCGTCAATACCGGCTTGACTGCCAGCAACTTCCAAAGTCAATAACATCTTTTCCCACAGTTTGGCTGGTCCCTGTATCAAAACCAAGACGTAGAAATCATTTGCCTTTTGTTTTCAAAGTTATTGGTTGCAAAATAAAGTCGTGTATAGAATGGCCTTTCCACATCTCAAGTAATATACAAACCT
The DNA here is from genome assembly GCA_013180625.2 of Boswellia sacra. Taxonomy (NCBI): domain Eukaryota; kingdom Viridiplantae; phylum Streptophyta; class Magnoliopsida; order Sapindales; family Burseraceae; genus Boswellia; species Boswellia sacra. The sequence continues at coordinate 365,034 of SNVD02006955.1, read as the reverse complement.
TCCATGAGAGATCTAGGGCCATGCAATTCTGGATCATTTCCTTCAAGGCCAAGGTATCATAGGTTGCCAGAGCTCTCTTGACTGTTTTTGCTATTGCTGCAACATCAGCTGGATCCACACTCTCACACTGAAAGTATTCCAAGGAGGACAATCCATCATCTACCAGTAAAGGTAGAACAAAAGAATAGAACAAATAGGGAAATGATATCATAGTTGTCTGAAAAAGTCAATCACTTGCGTCAACATTGAAGGCTCCCATATGGAATCCTGTGAAACCTTCTTTTACAGTGTCAACAAGTCCCCCAGTGGAGGCAACAATAGGCACCTGAGAAAGAATCAACATATTTTATGATGATCAAAGGTTCTACGGCCATGAAAAGTGGAGATATGGATTGCAAATAGGGATCTAAGAATGATACCGTTCCATATCGCATGGCTTGCAGCTGAATGAGACCGCATGGCTCAAATCTGCTAGGAATCAACATAAAATCAGCCCCAGCAATCATCATATGGGCTAATGGGACATTGAACTTTGCTACTCCTCTAGCCTTATCAGGATACAGTATCTCCAGCTGCTCAATCTGTTTCTCCATGTACTTTTTGCCAGTACCCTGAACGAATAAACAGATCATAATATGTAGTCAACTTCAGATGTGTTGCAGAAGCAATGAGCGTGTGACTATTACTATCAGTTTGAAGCTTACAAGGATTACTATCTGAACATTCTCTCCAATGAACTTTGAAATAGCTGCTACCAGAATATCTGAACCCTTTTGCTCTTCTAGTCTTCCAATGAAACCTATCAGAGGGATATTCCTGTCAACAGGCAGCCCAACTTCGGCTTGAAGGGCTTCTTTCAATAAAGGTTTTGCATCCATAACCTGAAAATGACAATTTCAATAACCACCTTCATGTCTCTACATGTATTTGGGAACTGAAATTTTTTTAATAGCACTTACAGTTGTTGCATCATAATTGACATCTATGTATTTGTCGGTTGCAGGGTTCCACTCATTAATATCCATGCCGTTCACAATGCCAGTGATGCCTGTTTTACGAATAATATTATCCAGTTCAACACCTTTATCTTCCCCAGAAACAAGTTCCTGAGCATAGTAGGGGCTCACAGTCACGACCCTGTCTGATTCCAATATTCCAGCCTTCATCCAGTTGATCTTTCTTCCCTTCACAGGCTTGTTATACCTGCCAAAAGGAACCCCTTTAATAAAAAGCCAGGCCAGTGTAACGAGTCATAGAACTTATAAAAATGGAGACCTTTTCATCATAATGGAAAAATAAATAGCTTTAACAATCATACCCATCAATAAAGTCAAAAGACCCTTTGAACCGATCAGGCAAATTGAGAAGAGAGAAATCTGAAAAGGCAAATCTGCCCTGATAGGCTATGTTGTGGATGCAAAAAGCAACCTGCCATTAATCAACAAGCACAATATTGATTCACCAATGATATTTCCTGGAAGTGTAAGAGATTAACCACAAAGCAAGGGTTATGTCTGTACCTTTGCATTTTTGTAAATACCCCTGGATTGGTACATGGTTTTGAGGTAGCACGGAAGCAGAGCAGTGTGCCAATCATTGGCAATGAAGACAACATCCTCCCCTGCATGAAGGAGGAAAAGACATGCATTCATCGAATTGCTTCTGGAAAGTAAATCTAAATTTTAAGAGTCACAGAAGGCGGTCTGTACCATATGGTCCTGAGAAATATTCACTGCTGTTTAAATTCAGGACCCTAGGTGCCTCTAGAGCAGCCTGAAAGCAACAAACATTGAATTTGAGTTGCATATTCAATAAATGAAAAATAAAGAACTAAGTAGGTAGATCAACAGTAGGCCCAAATAAGGAGACACTAAATGAAAGGTTAAATGGGAATAGCAATAACACTTCTATGACTTTCAAAATTAAGAAGCCAAATACAAGAATTCGAGCAGCGAAAAAATTTTAGCTTGACGCAACAGACTTTTTATGCATAGGCACACAATAGTATATTGTGTAGCTCTTCATCTTGCTAACTAAATATGAATGCCAGAACAAAGCTTACCAGCTAGTTTCTATCAATTATGAAGCATAGATACTTTAAACCTCCTCCCTATGAGGAAGAGAATAAAAGTTCTTTCCCATTTCAATCGTTTTCCCAGCAACTCAATATCACATGCCCTAGACAAGCTAGGTTAGCTGCTTTCATTACTTCTTAACTAAAAGGCTGGCAATTTAAAGAAGTGAACAATTCAGAAAATAGGATCACTTGCCAGGCACAACAAGCTGAATCTTCGTTGGTTGTCCTTGTAATCCGTTCCTGCCCTTGGGCCGTAGATTTTGGATCCAGTTTTTCCCCAAACCTGGCATATACAGAAGTGTTAAAAGTTCAGGACTAATAGTTCCTTTAGCAGTAAAATATTCAACATTTTTAATTGGCAAGCAATTTATGAAACCTTCTCAAGGAACATCGGATGATCAACAAATACACGATCGACTCCTCGTTTGTAGCAGTGGAAGAACCGAACAGTTTCAATTCTATCCCCAACTTGTATCTGCATGTAACAAGCAAAGACTTTAAAGGAAAACAACTAGAAGCATCATTTAATAGACTGAGATAAAAACTACTGGGAGAGTAAAGAACGTTTCTAGATAATACCATGATTATTATTGAGAATTCACCTGAACTAACACATTAGTGTCCCATGCATCTTTGTACTGGTCATAGCGGGGAGACACAGTCATTACACGATGCCCATTAGCCTAACAAAAAGAGTAGTAACTAGTATCAGAGCTGAAAAACATGAACTAAAAGGAAAGAGGCAAAACAAGATACAAGTACTTACCGCCTTAGCAGGTGGAAGTCCTCCAATGACATCACCAAGTCCACCAGTTTTGCTCCATGGAGCAACCTCAGCTCCCACAAAGACCAGTTTCATCCCTTGGCTGCATACAATTTTTCCCGAGGGCATGTCATTGGCAGTTGATTGGACTTTCTTTGCAGCATTCCTAGCAATTGCTTTGGCATTGGTTTTCATCTGGAGTCTATCTACCACGTTCAATGATCTTAAACCATTGCGAGTCAAGGACTGGCTCCTCAAGGCAATTTGTGACAAATTCGCCTTGGTTGCTGGCCCAGAGCCAGAGGTTCCACAGACTTGTGTACTTCCGGATACAAATTGCGAAGCAGTCACAGTTGCCATCTGTAGTAGTCTCTTGGTCTGGGAGAAAAGCCACACCCAAAGCAATCAATATATGTTCTAAAACAATTTAATCACAATAATGATATTAAAATTCCTGATATTTTACTACTCCAAGTAGTTGGTTTAACAATTCTAAGATGATCGGTTTCAGAAGAACATTACCAGACAGAGTGAGGTTGTAAGAAAATCCACAAATTTTACTCTTCAAAAGTACAAGCTTTGACAAATACACAACTAGCTTGTAACAAAATTAATCAGAAGTGCTTAAAAATTTTGAGCTTGCAGACTCTTAAGTATTTACACACATGCAGAATTCAGATGCAGAGAAGAGGATGAAAAAAAAAAAAGTTACTAGCGAAAAGGAAGACGAAGAACAATTTTATATTTCCAAGTAGTTGGTTTAACAATTTTAAGATTATCTGTTTCAGAAGAACATTTCAAGACGAAGTGGGTCTACAAGAAAAATCCACAAAATTTACAAGCTTTTGATACATACACAAGTAGCTTGTGATCACACAAAGTAAACCAATTCAGAAGTGCTTAAAATTTGGAACTTGAAGTGTCATTAATATTCAAATACATGCAGATGCGGTGAAGTTAAAATAAAATAAAAAAGGAAAACCGCTGACCAGTGAAAATGAAGAAGAAATAAACACTAGTAGTGCATAAAAGAAATAGCAGGATGGTGAAGAATAAATATAAGAAGATTTGGTTTATCGTGATCGTAACAAGTCCAGAAATCTCTCAACGGCTGTTACGTACCAGCCCACCCCGGAGGCAGCGTCAAATACAGTTGCAGCGTGGACTGTACACTGTAGACTGCGAGACTGAGAGTTGAGGAATCAAGAAATAAGGAGTAATGCATTTGTATTAGTTGCCTAGAGAAACGCGCCGATGACACGTGTCGTGATTGTAACGGTCGAGCAATAAGTATGATTACCCAGGCGCCTCTAGATTTGCCACATCAAATGCTGAATCACATGTTTGGGGCCCTGGCCACTGGCTAGTGGCATCAGTGATCATGCGCTCGATTTTCAGCAAATTGCGTCGAGATTTTTTTGGCGCAAACGACAACCAGGTGGCTCGCCATTCTGCGGTTCTGCGGTTCACCTCCACTTTCCTCGGTCCTACTCCTACTCTGGTACTAATATTACCATCACGATCGCGACAATTATAAACGTCGCTGGCCTCAGGTCCTTTCCCTCTTCTAATCAAATTGGACGGTGGAGAGATGTCTAAGCGGTTACTGACAACAACTGGCCACCCTCCTTTCTCCTTCATGTATTTCTTCTGTTCACAACATCAGCAAATATCATATCATATCATTTGTTTTAATTTACATAATTCTGTATCAATATCTGGGCAAAACACATTATGGAATTTTACTTTACGTTTAGTCTTACATCTGATCATTTAATAATGGTAAACCACAACATGTTGCACAATCAAAGTTGAAGCAACTTGACTCATACGTTGCAAATACACCACACTTTCTCAGAATTGAGAAATATTTAGTACTATGTACCCGTGATTCACGTGACTTTTCTCAATTTAATTTTTAGCCGCTCGTACACATGCCCGACCGGGAGTCTGGGCCATGGGATCGGAGGTTAATTTTTTTATTTGGACGTAAAAAATGGGAAGGTGCGTTCTTTTTTTAATCTAATATTTTTATTTTTAATTAAATTTAAAAATATATGATTAATTTTAAATTATTTTAAATTTTAAGAAGGTTACGTGATTAAAATTAAATATAAATTATATTAAAAAAATGTAATACAGAAAATAAAATTTAAAATTTAAAATTATATTTATATTATTAAATATATTTTTTAATGTTTTTTTTAGGGTGTTTCGACTGGAAGCTATAAAAAAAAAACGTAATTGCTCTGTGGCCAAGACTTGTTTTGATCAAGAGTGCCTTCATGACCTCTTGATCTTCAATGCATTCATGAGGGTTTAGAGGTCAAGCGTTAATACAGGCCAGTGCTTCTAGAATGTAATGGGACCACTTGGGAACATAAGATCTTTTGAGATGACAAATCAAACTCAACCTGATTGTCTTCCCCGACAGACTACCGACATCTGCAGGCTTGGCAGCCACGCCACGCCACTACTCTCTACATTTACATTATTAAACAATTTTTTAGATTCTCGAGCTCAAATTGACCCTGAATTATGCTGGCCATGAAATACCTTCCTAGCTAATCAATGGAATTTGCATGACCATTTGGAGTTGGAGACCTCTCGCTCTCTCTCTGTCATCTTAATTTCTTACATTTGGAGTTTGAAGAAGAGATGACCATCTCAATGTTCAACTATTCAAAGATTTTTATCCATCTTTTATACGTCCACAAGGAATATGGTTTTTATTGTTAGATGCAATTAAAAACTCTCTCTTTGCCGATTGCCATCTGTTTCCGTTTCTTCATTTTTACACAAACAACTCGTCTTTGATCTTGATAAAGGTAGAAACAGAGAGAAATTTAAAGGGGCTACGCAACCTCCCAAAATGAAGGGGCAGGCAACCCAAACAAAGCATTAACGCAAACAAGCACTAGCGGTGTGGGTGTTTAAACAATTTCATTGGCTTAAAAAAAAAAAAAAAACTCAAATCTTCGTATGAAATTATTTAGCAATGACATAAAAGTTTATTGATATCATTAAATATATATTTATTAACAACTGGTTTGTCCTTGCAGTGAAAACAATAGGAACATGGGATGTCCCTGTTGTGCGCACCAATGCGGAGGAAACATTTTATCGAACAGCTAATCTCTTTTGATCCGCTTTAAGTTCAAAGCATCTACCGATGACAGCTAACAGAGAAAACTTCGACCACAATTTAAGAAAGTTAAAAAGTAGGGATCTCAATATAATATCACAGCCATTGCAATGAATATACTCATGTCACGCCAACAAAAATCCAAAACAACAAGAGTATACAATGAGAAGATAAAATGCTACCCTCAAGCTTTGGACACACCAATACCACCGATTACCTACCCAAACCCCAAAAGTTGGAAACCAGAATGTGTTAAGGAAATCAAATCATAGATTACAGTGTTAAGGAGGGCGGGAGATGAGGTCAGGTCATCTGTGGGCAGTCACCAATGTCTCTATGAACCTCAACCCGTCAAATCTTGGCGCGAATTTCTCCTTATCTGAGGATGAACACTCATCGGCCCTAACATTCTTCCTAGATGAAGAAAATCCCTGCTGCATATATTCACCATTGTTAATGCTTCTAAGTTAAGCCATAAATTTAAAATTTAAAATTTTTAATAAAAATAAACACGAAAACACAAAATTATACAGAGGTATTTAAAAAAAAAAGAAAAAAGAAATCCCTATGTAATGTAGGTCCGTTCAATTGTTAAAATCGGGAAAAGTGTGAAGATGGATGGGTCACCAACCATTTTTGTTTTGTTTTTCTAAAGAATAATTTTGTATTTTGTAAAATAAAAATACATCGTAATTCTAAATGGAAAACGAAAAACAGATCTATGGAGACAAATACCTGGTTCATGTCAGCATCTCTGCCAGACGACGACGACGACGACGATGTCAGAGCGACGGTGGAGGCGGCCACCACCGAAGCAACGAGTGCGCCTGATCCCTTCATTTTCGGCGAAATCCGACGATTATCGCCGGATCTCGACCGCTTCCTGTTTCAAATTCGTGTGGCAGCGTTTGTTGTCTGGGTCCGCTGCTTGTAAATTTTAATTATATAGTAGCCGCTAGCCTTGTGATTGAATATGTAGTTGACACGTCGGCAGTGAGAGGATTTGGGCCGTTGAACGTTAAGTGTACAGATGTGATAGAGTGGGTAGAGAGGTAGGTTAGAACTTATTTTTTTAAAAGAAAGTAGCTTTGATTGCAGAGAAAGCAAACTTTGGAAAAATTACTACGGCGGGACTGTTTCTGTTCGCCCAAACTCGATGCCGTTTTTGTCAGTAAAAACTAAATATTAAAAAACAACTATGAATTTCTGGTATGCTGTGCGATGAGACGGGAATCAAATAATCAAGCACATGCACATCACATGTTCCTTCCTTCCATTCCATCAACTGTTACAATGTATTATTATATTATGTACCAAGACTAAGTCTGTCTGCGTTTGTCATAAGGCGTTCAGGTTCAGCACCGCTAATTTGTTCAACCATTCTTTATTTAATATAAATAAATAAAAAGTTACAACAAGTATTAAATTAGTGTTATAATTAAATGAGGTCGAAATTCATTATTTCCAATCGCCTTTGCGTGTCTAATCTACCGTAATCTATTTTGATTGATTAAATTTAGAGCACGTTTATTTATTCGTTTAAATTTCTTTTTTCTTTACTGATTAAAAGATTTTTTTAATATAAAATATTTTTTAATTTTATTTTATATCATTTTGTTGACACATAATAAGAGTTTATGAAGAATTAAAAAAATTATTTTATATATTTTAAGAAAAATCAAGATTGAGGCTTTCGAAGAAATCTATTTTTAAACTTTTTTTAATGTCTAATAAATTCATTTAATTTTAAATATTTTACTTTATTCTTTCCTTATAAATAACTTTATTTTAATAATTTAATTATAATAAATATTTGTATATTTAATCCATCAAATAATTAATAACTTTATAGTAAAAACTCTACTCTAAAAAAATCTATTTCAATAAATTTTACTTGAAGAAGTCGAAATAAATAACCCTTAATACAATAGACTTAAAAGTACATATTAAAGAATAAATAACCCTTAATACAATAGACTTAAAAGTACATATTAAAGATTGTGCAGTATCTTTAAAAATAATATTTAACGATTTAAAATTTTCTGTTAAAAGTAATTTCTTTATTTTCATTTTTAACTATTAAAATTTTTAAATAATTTATAATGTAAAATAATTTTTACAACGAAATCCCACGTAGTCTTGGCTTTCTCAAGGATTAATACGAAGGTAAAATTATAATTTTTTTGACATAAATTATTTAGTCTTAGTAACATAAATGATGTATCTAGAAGAATTAAGACACACTTAACATAAATGATGTATCTAGAAGAATTAAGACACACTTCAAAACTATTGTTGATTACATTAAAATTTGTGTTATATGTCATAAAGCAAACATATTAAGATTCATAATAAATAAATATGCGGTACCACGAAGGCAAGAATCAAATTTTGATTTTAGTTTGGTAGTATGAGTGGGGCGGTCAAAAAGGATAATGAAATCTGTCCCGTGGAAATGGAACCTTTAATTAGCACCACAAAATGTGCCACCGATCTTAGAAAGTTATAGATTAAAGTAGAACAACATCGTCTGTGGTAATGGCCGTCCATTTAACTTCCATGCATCACTTTCAAAGATGGGCATCGAAGTTTTAATATCTTAATCAAGGGTTACAAAAAATTTTAAAAAAATTGACAAGGAACCTAACTCAAACAAATACACCCTTAAAAATATCTGTCCAAATAATCATTTTAATATCTATCTGAATAATTCTCTCCTTTCAATATATCAAATAGTCAAAGTCTATCAAAATAACAATGAAGCGTATATTTATACTAATTTAATCATAGTAGATATCAAATTTAAAAAAATGAAAATCTTTAATTTAGTCAAAATCTCTAAGACTAATTTGAATCAATTAGAAAAATTCAAAATTCGTAATTGAGTCAAAATTTGTAAACTAATAATTTCTCAAATCAAATAACCCTAATTAATAAAATAACTAAAAAGACATATTAACCTTAATAATAAAATAAACTATGTTGCATCAAAAATATTTTACAGTATCAACAATGATAATCTTCCAAAATTTTTATCTTAAATATCATATTAAAGGATAGAATGTTCAAGTCATCAGCTTACGATTCATTCAATAAATAGCATTTTACATATCACATCATTTAAAATGATATTTGAGATTTAAATTTGAAAAGAATATCCTTATTCTTTACCGTGCATAGGGATGCTTATAATATTTTAACAGATATACTTTTATTTATGTATTTTATATATTAAAAGTTTTTAATAATTGATATTTAAATTAATATTTTCCGGTTTTTTTTTGGGTAATTTTAACAGAAAAAGTAGCGAGTTAAAAAACAAAGTGTCATACAAAATATTGATTTCATTTCTAATACAATATCTATAATGATATACATATTTTTATCGTTTGGATCTAAACCAAATTATTACTAACTTTTATTAGCATGTATCCTCTGAGCATGTGTTATAATTTCATTATTTTATATATATATATATCCTATAAACAAAGAACTAATTATTAATGATTTAATTTAATTAATTCTTTAACATGTGTCTAATTAATACATGGTCACATAAAATTCCTTCTTGTGTTGAACGTGTACGTCATTTACTTGTAGAATGCCAGATGAAATGCCTTCCCAAAATTAATCCGCTTGATTTGACGAGACAAAACGCGTCCAGCTCCAGATACGTAATGAATTTAGGTGCCTTCATTTGATCTGCAAATCAAAGAATCTGTCTTCGTTTGATAAAGACAAAAGGAGGGTGAGGGATGTCCTGACTTGAACGTAGAAATACAATCAAGATTTTCGTATCTTACAATTCGTTAATTTCAATTCCATGTAAAATTACACAAATTGAAGATAAGCATGGCCGTTGGATAGTGGAAAACAGTCACGAGTCACCAAGATTGATTTGACCAAATTATCTGATTGAATCGACGGTTGACGCTTTCTGACATGCTACGCAACAGCCAAGTTGTGGCCGACAATTCAGGAGCCGACTTAGAAAGCCGCCAACTTGCACTACTTGGTGCACAAGACTTTGAAGATTCCTTCCTCCTCGAGAAAGACGTGTATATATAAGCATCTATCTCTCTCACAATTCAATTCAATTCAATTCAATTCAACTCAATTGAAATTGAATCAAGATATATCAACCATGAATTCCATGTTCAGCAGCTTTGATGCTTTCTCTGCCGAATTTCTGGGGCAGAAGGTGAGGGCGTCTTTCGTTTCTACAAGTAACAAGATGCAGTCACAGTTGGATTCCAGCTGCAGCAGCCTTAACATGGATAAGAAGGAGGAGGCATGGTCCAGGTCCAAGTCCAAGTCCATGTCGAAGGCGGATTGTGGGAAGGCAAGGCTTGCACCAGATTTGGATGGACTCAACTGTTTTGAAACCCTCGTCTCCTTTTGAGAGAAGCTTTCCGACTCCAACTGGTAGCAGCCGCCCCGCCTCATGTCACCCTGTCTACATCATGTATCATACATATAAGAGTTATATATATATACATATATGTATCTCGTGTGCTCAAGTTGTGACACGAAACTGGTCATCCATTCTTTGATTAACGGTAGATCTGTACAACAATAGTGTTCTTTGTAATCTTAATTTCAAAAGATTATGAAACGAATCGGCTCTTTAACTTGTTTTTCCTGTTTTCGTTCGTTTGTATATGTTAATATACTTCCTCGTGCTTCTGGGCAATGCAATCGCAAAGTAACAAAACAATCGGAACTGCTCTCATCCCATCATCACGGATTTGTTTAGGGTCTCATGTAAACATCTTTTACACAAGCATCTTCATCCTGATCCTCACGGTTTTAGTTTTAGATTTTGTTTCAGATTCAAATAGACCTCTTTTACCTAAAATATTTCATATTTAACAACTCACGAGGGTTTAATTAGTTTTAACAATTTTTTTTTTCAGAAGTTCTAATATAAGATGCCAAAATTCACCATTTCAGTCCAACATCGTTAAAGCATATATTTCATACTGATAAAACTTTTGATTATTAGAGGCCATTCTATAATACACAAAAATTTAGAATAAAATTACATTTATTTTTAGTAAGATATTACATCATGGTATAGAATTTGACATTATTGTTTTGAAAATATCTATAAAAATCGGGAACTTGAAAAGATCCAGAAGAGTCGGGAACGTAAATTTATAAAAATATCTATAAAAGTCGGGGAACAACTGTTATTGGACTTAAATTGTAACATCTCTACCCATTGATATGCTCTGTAGTGCCGTCTCTACAAATTGTAACATCGATCCCTACCCATCAATCGTTTATCAATACCATGGGCTTCAATTGATATGGATCGTCAAAACAGAAACCAAGTTGGGAATGGGCCAGCTATAGCGAGAGAAATGAGCCCCGCCCACATGGGCAAACACGTGGAAGACAGCATCCCCCGACACACAGGTTGTTGTACAAATAATAATAATTAAATGTATGATTACTTGGCACTTACAAACCCACCAGTGTTGGCGGTCATTTCTGTGCTCTTTGTTCTTGCTTTCTCCGCCCTTCCCTTCCCTCCCGCTTTATACGCTTAATATTTGTTCAATTTCCAACACATTTCCCAGACTGAATTGGCAGCATTTGTCTTTGATCCATCATCTCAAAATGTCTTGGACTTGCTCTTCTTCCATCAACATCATAACTCCTCAGGCATTCACCACTGACAATCCTTCACTCAATCCCTTTCTAGGATCCACCCAAAAACTACGTTTACAATGTCCTCTCACCAGCTCTTATTCTCTTCTTACAAAACACCGCCAATCCAGCATCGTTGCTGTGTCTGACGTTAAGCAAAAGCAGCCAAAATCCACTCCCTCTGTTAGCAATCTGGTAACTGATCATTATCATAATCATTATCAAAATCTTTTCTTTAAAATTTTCGTTTTTTTTTTTCCTGATTACCTACTTATATGATTTTGTGTTTACAGTTGATAACGAAAGCAGAAGGGCTGCAGCTCTACGAAGACATGGTTTTGGGGAGATCATTTGAAGACATGTGTGCCCAGATGTACTACAGGGGGAAAATGTTTGGCTTTGTTCATCTCTACAATGGCCAAGAAGCGGTGTCCACTGGTTTCATCAAACTCTTGACGAAGAAAGATTGTGTTGTGAGTACTTACAGAGACCACGTTCATGCTTTAAGTAAAGGCGTGCCAGCTCGTGAAGTGATGAGCGAGCTTTTTGGAAAGACCACTGGCTGTGTTAGAGGCCAAGGCGGGTCCATGCATATGTTCTCCAAAGAACATAATTTGATTGGCGGGTTTGCTTTCATTGGTGAAGGGATACCCATCGCTACCGGTGCTGCATTTACTTCTAAGTATAAACGAGAGGTTTTGAAAGAGACAGATAGTAATGATGTAACGCTAGCCTTTTTCGGAGATGGTACTTGTAACAATGGACAGTTTTATGAGTGTTTAAATATGGCGGCATTGTGGAAATTGCCGATTGTTTTTGTGGTGGAGAACAACTTGTGGGCAATTGGGATGTCGCATTTGAGAGCCACCTCTGACCCTGAAATATGGAAGAAGGGGCCCGCCTTTGGAATGCCAGGTGTGCATGTGGATGGGATGGACGTTTTGAAGGTGAGAGAAGTGGCCAAGGATGCCATTGAGAGGGCTAGGAGAGGAGATGGACCGACTTTGGTTGAATGTGAGACGTATAGATTTCGAGGACACTCCTTGGCTGATCCTGATGAACTTCGTGATCCTTGTGAGTACTATTGCTTTTACATTTGTTAAATATTTCTCTTGTCAAATTTCTTTTCTTCGTTGAGCATATCTGTCATCTGCGTTGAAATTAGTGTGTTCTGTTTGTATGTCTACTGAATTGAGCATCGCTTGAATCGATCAAATAGCACTCGCGCGCTTCATTTTATGATATTTAACTTGTAAGAGTAGTTAGGAAGGAAACTGTTTTCATTGTCATTCAAGTCATGTGACAATCTACTGATTGATTGTGCAGCTGAGAAAGCTCACTATGCTGCTAGAGATTCGATCACCGCTTTGAAGAAGTACATGATTGAGAACAAACTGGCCAGTGAAACTGAGTTAAAAGCTATAGAGAAGAAGATCGATGAGTTGGTTGAGGATGCTGTGGACTTTGCAGATGCAAGCCCATATCCAGCTAGAAGCCAGCTATTGGAAAATGTTTTTGCTGACCCGAAAGGCTTTGGAATCGGCCCTGATGGAAGGTACAGATGTGAGGATCCCAAATTCACTGAAGGAACTGCTCAGGTCTGAAGTCGTCGTAATTATCAGCTACTGCTTCCTGCTTAACTAGTGCTTACTGTAATTCTCATTTTGCATGGTGCTCCGATCGAACTGCTACGTGTTGTTTTTATATGTATGAACAAGCCTCCTATATTGAATTATAACGCATCCCCCTCCCCCCCACCTTTTGTTCATCGATTGTATTTTTAAAAAAAAAATAAAAAATAAAAAACTCGTTGTAATGACATATACTAAGTCGTTTCAAACAGACAACAGGAATCAAAGATGTATCTTCTCTATTCTGGCCTCGGCAAGTGCTGGCTTGGCTTTGCTTTTAACTCTAAAATTATCTTTTCCAGAAGGAGACATGCATTGTCTTATGTGATGATTTGGATCTTCTCACGGAGCCAAGTTAGCTCTTACGTGTTTTATTAGCACATCTGTAACAGCATAGATTAATTTGTAATCATGCTGCTTACGGCATTTCGAATAGTCTCGTTCAACTTGTCTTTAATGAGGCTTGGATCCAAGGATTAAACATGTTAGAGAAGTTCAATGGCCTTAACTGAGGACCGCAAAGGCTCTCTTTAAATACTGCAATTATACGTCTGAGAAAGGCAGGCAGATATGGTGGAGAAACAAGAAAAATACAGAGCAAAATGCCTACTAATATGTTTGCAGTAGAGCACAAATAACAACCTCCCATAAATTTGTCCAAAAGATCATATGTTCAACCCAGACCATAGCAACTTTTTCAGGCATCTTCTATTAATTTAATTCATTTATCCATTTGTGACTTCTCAGAATGCTAATAAAATCCCTCAACAAGGAAACAAACATATAATTCCGGACCATGTCTTTGCTCCTCAGATCATCACTCAATGAAGCAACGAAGGAAAAAACTATATAAAACAAAACCAACAATGGACAAGAAACATGAATATGCCTGTTATTCCTGCAGCATAAGTTCCTTTGGTGACAGCCATTTGTAAAGAATACAACTGTTAGATCTTCTATCTTTTTCCAGTCTGAAGCTGCTACATCACGGCTCAGACATATCGGAAAAAAGAATACAACTTCAAAAACTTTATGAGGATGGGCGAGTGAGGAGAATCATCATTTGGCAATTTCTCACTTCACCGGAGTAGCGACTTAGCTGGCGTTACCGTATATATGCAAGAAACACTATGATTTACAACCTCCTTCCTATTCTTGCAAACCTTCTGGCTACTCCGAATATAACAGCTTTTGTCAATAGCCCCCGGTCAAGACTACATGCAAGGGCAATAGCCCCACCAACAACCAGAAGCTTAGGTATGTTCCTTCCCAACGGTTTCTTAGACGAATCATCTAACATTTCAACCTCTGATGAATCATTAGTGCAATTGTCTAAAGATCTTAGGTAGTCTGCACTAACTTTGGTGTTGATCTGCGCCATAAAAGCACAACGAGAAAGTGAGGCTCCAGATGCTCTCTCCTTCTGATATGCACGCAAACCAGGGTCAATCTTCTTGACAGCTCCCCACATACCCTGTCGGACTCCAAGCTTTGCAATTTCCCAAGGTATACCCATGTCTTCATGATGGAACAGTAACACCTCGCATGCAGTCAGCTGGCCATCCCCTCTTCTTGATTCAACTGATTGACACCCAATACTTGTACATATTAGTCATTGATTGCTAACTACAACAGTGTTTATCAGAAAGCTCTATATAAAGTTGGTCCATATATAATGAATTCAGATGTTTTTCGGTTTTGTCCAGTCATACTATAAAACAAATTACCATTTTTCCACCAGTTTTAGGGAAATTCTAACATATTAGTGCTCTATCTGTGAAGCAAACAAAGAAACACTAAAGAAAGGGCTAAAAAATTTATAACTGAATTACATTACACAAACTCAGTTACCTGCACGAATGCACCAACTTGAATAGTACAAATCAACACGTCTTGGCTTGTTGCGCCTTGGCACTGAGGAGAATGGCACTCCCTGAAAAATTTACAAACAGCTAATGAGTCGTTTATAGAACCGATTACATCTACGGAAAAGACATAGAAAATATGAACGAAGAGAAAAAGTGAATCTGTCCCTACCGAAACTAGTGCAAGGCCAAAAGTAATGTAAAGACTGACTGTACGGTTCCACTCTCGACTAAGACTCGTACAACCAAATTTCCATAAATACAGTTCATCAGTGCACACAATATCAAGTCAAGGCACACCATTGAATATGATCCATATGCATTGAAAATTTTAAAAACTCCAGCAAAATTTATGAAAAAAATTCATTGTTTAATGGCTGAGCACCAATTTCAAATTTTTTATTTTCCAACCCAAATCTTAACGAAAAGGATCTACCATAACTGAAAACTATTGGTTATTTCTGTAAAGAAAGTAGATGGGCCCATTTAGATGCTTAGTTGATTGAGAGGTACAATCCAACATTAATGATATAACATTAACAATCGCTATCAGAAATATGAGTCCATACTTAAAAAGTCATTATGCAAAACCAAAGATGCAACATTTGCCCGATTATGTCCAATTTAGTAGCTCTGACCACAGTAGAAAACTGGAAGCAAATGTAGATACGTTGATAACTTTAAAATCAACAAAAAAACTACTAATATGAAGTCCATTGGTAGAGAGAGAAAATAAATTGACTACTTTCTCAAACTGTCTCAACTTAGCTCAAAGATGATACAGATAACTTTTGTTTCTCATACCTTTGTAACACAGAAGTACATTCTTCCAGACTCCCAAATCCGACGGCCTATAATGTATTCTCTGTCACTACAAAAGAAGGGAAACTGGGCCAAATAAAAAAGAAAATAAAATCAGCCACAGCAGCCAAGATATCTCATGCACAAAGAAAAAGAAAAATCCCACACCATGTTAGAGGAGGACAAAGTTATCTCAAAACCATATAGGTAAAATATATATATATATATATATATATATATATATATATATTAGAAGAAAAACTGTCTCCTCACCTTGCGCACCCAGTGGACTACCATGGATCCTGTGGTGGGGCACTCCTCCAAAGTTGAAGCAGATACAAGCATGTCATCCCACTTCAGCCGAAATTCATCATCCCAAAAGAAATCCCTCACCCCCTCAGGAGTGGCATCCTCAAAGATTGTACTGCTTCTATATTGTGGAGGTCCAGGCTAGCAAGTCAACCAGAAACAATTCAGTCAATCACACAACTCAGTGGTGCATAGCAATTACAAGTTCACTTCTACACATGAACTAATATGTTCTATCAATATCAAACTGTGTCCATACTGACTCAATTTCAAGAAAAGAAAGCTACCTCAGGATCTCTTCGCCAAGCTTGATAGCGCATAGTCGATGTAGATCGATCCATCATATGAATCCAAGCAGGACCTCCATCTTTCACCTCAACAAGCCTACATAAATGCTCTAAATCATCTCCTGTCACTAGAACCGAATTTTGCCTCTGTGACAAACTGCACAAGTGAAGTGAAGCTGTTAGTAAAAGGCTCAAATTGTAATCCAAATTTCATATCATTTTTATTAAAAAATACTCAAATTCTTATCCAGCGCAAAAATAAAATGTTCAATATACTAAAAACAAATAATTAAACAAGAGACCAACTCGTTACAACAGATAAACATATTCAGTCCCAAATTCCAGTACTAGAAACAGCAAAAGACTAAAATTTTTGCAAACAGGAGCTATAAAATTACTTAAAGTTGAAAATAATAATTAAAAAAACAGACCTGCAATCAGAATTGGTGGTAGGTGGCACATGGAAAGTGTCCCTTTGAATTCCATCATCCTCAGAAAGGCCAGAAACGCAACTGGGCAGCTGAAGTTTCAAAAAGTTCAAGCTTGGAAAGGAAGCAAAAGCAATCGAAGAAGTATTTGAAACTTTGGAAACCGAAGAATCCATCAAATCTCTACAAGGCAAATTTGCCCATTTCGGCTTCCACGCCCAGCCAACCAGAACCCCAACAATCACAGCAATCCACAAAGGCGCCATAAACATAAGTAGCTCACTGAAGACATCACCCATGGTGGGTTTGTTAAGAATTTCTAATAAAACAGAAGTCAGAGACATATTATTGAAGAAAAAAAACCAACCCCCCTCGATTGAATCGAAGTATCAGGCGTGAAAAGCGCAGGGATTCGTCGAGTCGGGGGAGGGGGGAGACGCCGAAAGGAAAAGAAAAGAAGAAAGCTTTAACAACAGAAGAAGAAAGAGAGAGGAAATGGAAATGAAGAGATGTGGATTAGGAGTGCAGAGAAGAGCAGAGCAACACAAGAACAAGATTACTCGGATAAGGATTGTAAGATAAGCGGCAGAGAGACGCCCTCTCCCAATTACCGTAGGCCCAAAGCAGAGTATACTATTTTGATTTTATTCTAATATTATTATTATATAATGTTATTGTAATATAATATAATATTAATATCAATATAATATACACATACGGCTGGCTTTGAGTTCCAGTTTGAGCATGAGGTGATGAGATTGAGAGAACTCAGAGATTGGTGAGCCTTATATTTATCTTCGAGTATGACTATGCACTTGTTGATGTTTGGAAAACTTTTCTCACTTCTCTCTGTTTGTCTCCTTCCTCCTCGTGTGTGGTCTGTGTCTCATTTTTCACGTTATTTTTTATTTTTTGAATCCCAGCTCATTTACCTACATTTGCCTTCAGTTTCACCGACTATTAGCACTAGAATTTAGAGATGATACGCGTGCTTTCATTAAACTCGTAATTTATTACATTTGACTTCTATTTCTTTGAAACGCGGCTGAGAAGATGTGTATAAGTTGACTGTTGAGTTTTTCTTATGGGAAACTATAACTCCCGCTTTCATTAAATTTGTTATTTGGTTTTGACATGTATTTTAAGCTACATACATATTAACAACACAGAAATGCTCTATTTCTTTCCATCTTTTATATAAGATAAAATATTAATATATTGATAGTGATAGAGTTATAATTTTTAGACGACAATAACTTTACAACTTTACGTGACAGTTTATACGATAAAAATTTATTAGAGAAGAAAAAAATAAAAAAATGAATGAAAAAAGTTACATCTTCAATAGGATTTCGTCATTTAGATTGTTACGCTGATTGTAGAGTTACAGTTGTATAAATATTATAAGTCTATTATTATTTTTGATGTATTTACACAATAAAACTAGCATTTTTGGACTACAATTCATGTGTTCCAGTATTAATCAATGACATTGAAAGAGACACATGGAAAGTTTCAATAAATTTGATTTCAAAATATGACCTTTTCTGTCCAGGGTAAGAAACACATGGCTGCTCAAAGTTAAGAATTACACCAACCGCAATTCATACCTAGTTGAGACTAATTAAATTGTCTGACTTCTGGTAACACGCTGCATATACGTATGCAACTTGCTGTTAGCTCTATTTTTCATCCCAAGAATTGGTAAGACATTGGATTCAATTCAACTCATTTCATTTCTTAATTTTCCCGGGTCGGATAGAAATTAGAATAGGGAGAAGGTGCAGATATTTTCAGATCAAATTCGGTAAGTAAGCTAAGCCATGCGTGGTCCATGACCCATTCAATTCAAGGATAAGGTTAACTACTTGTGGGTTTTGGCCAAACTCATCACCCACCTAATAAAAGACACATTGGCATTGCTTGTGACTTTGACAAATAAAGAATATCATGCTCGTGCTCATTGTTCACAAAGTAATGTTAATGTACCACAAAGGCATAAACTGCAGTTGGACCGACCACTGAAGGTTTTTTTTTTTTTTAAATTTATTTAATCATGTTTTCATCATGCATGTTGTGTATATATAATTATAATACCACTTCTGACTTTTGAGTTACGTCAATGAACAGTTCTGTATAGCCATGTGCGTTGCCAAATGAAAATGGGGTCTTTCCTTTTCTGATGGCAACCTTCACAAAGTTTTGCTATTGCTATTTCTAGATTGACGGTGAAGAGGGCACTCGGAAGAAGATGCTCCACTTTTATTTGTTTTGCACATCGTTGTAATATTGGATCTAGTAGTCAAGCTCTTCTCAATATTCCGACCACTACTACGCTGTCTTCGGACCCTCCCACTGCCACTCCACTCTTTCTATCCAATATATTGTTAACATGTTTTGCATGTTGCCTTGGCCTTCTTGTTGATCGCATGCTGGTGAAGCATGCGTATGGCACTTTTCACTTTTTCTCTTCTATTTGTTTCACTCCATGATGTAACATAAAGTGCTTACTAGTACAGCCCTTTTTTTAAGTTCTTGACAAGATATTTATACCACAATCTATTCAGAAACCAAAAAGTTAGGAGTTTGAGATGTAATGCAACTTCATAAGCACTAAAGCACAATTCTTATTCAAGGTCTAAGTTTCCAAAAATTTCAGGTAGCTCTCGACATCATTAAAAAAATCCCCAACTAAAGCGCCTGATACCAACATCTTAGTAGTTGCTGCCGAAATTTTGCTAGTCAAAAATGAAAGCTTCTTTCTCTTGGAGGGAAAGCCAATGTGGTAACCACTATGCTGTTCACAAGACTCGAGTGAAAAAGATTTTTGTATTGCAGTATCGGGTAAACGCTACATGTGACAATTTAAGCTTAATTTCTTTATAAAACAATGGCCAACTTGCTTGATCTTCGGATTATGAAACAAGAGTAAAGACCTTGAGACTAGAAGATTTTCATTTTTTTTTTCTTTTTCCTGAAATGAGAATCCATATGTGCAGTAAAATTAATTTAATGATGTACACTGTCCCGAGGCTTCAGTAGGCAAAAATGGGGCAGATGGATTGTCTGAATGATAGCTTGATCAAAACATACACAACTATGTTACAACCACTAGAGGGTAAGATTCAGAAACTGGTATGCCAGATAGCTTCATCACCCTCCCCGCAACGCTGGTGTACCTCCTCCATTCTGTCAACAGACTTGCAGACACCACTGCAGCTCCAATCAAATGATGCAGCACAAGGGTTCCCTGCCTGAGCCTTCCACTCACAATCTATCAACAAAATATTTACATGATGAGAGAATTGAGGCAAGCAACCTCACAATTTATAGAGAACATTTGCAGGCATCTCACCTGGGGCTGTCCCACAGCACAGACTTCGATCATCAATGTGCTCCACATCAAGACCAATAAACCAAGAACCAAGTGAGACATCTTCATTTGCATATCTATGAAGTATATTCCTAGAGAGTGAAATCATAATTAGAGAGAATAAACCAAGACACACACGGACTTCTTCACTTTCATCGATAAAGTATATGCCAAGAGAATAAAGTCATGAATAATTAATGGTTAGAGCAGAAAATAAGAATATCATGATGCTAACCGATTTACTGAAATATACGTGGCTAAATCTTTCGAGATTGCATATATTTGTCCTGTTGCATGCCTAAAATATTTATTTCCCTCCTCACCAAATTTCCAATATTCTGGCTCATGGTACTTGACCCCTCTGCATATCATACCACCAAATGCATATTAGATAAATAATATGTATTAATTGATAACCAGAAAGAAGGCATAAAATTTAGATATTGAATTCCTACTTCTGTGCCAGGACAGGTCCGGACTTCATACAACCGATATAAACTCGGGGTTTTGATCTATGGCGGGCCAAAGTAGAACCAACCATGCCTGTAAAAGGTTCCAATTAATTCATGGTCTCTGAAATCAAGTCTATCCATGCTCTTTACTAAATAGAGGAAGAAGATTTTAAAAATGCAGATACACTAACCCAGATTCACATGCACATCATCATCAACTTTTATATAGAAGTCTGCATCCCACTTTGCAACAGCTGTTGAAAAATATATTTGGGTTTTTGATGACAATTCATGATAACCCTCTATATGATTCTGCAACAAGAACAATAAAGACTTATAAATTTGGTCCTACCCACATTAGAAAAGCACAAAATGTTTTTACAATATTCTTTTTTCTCCCAATCTCCCAGCCCCTGGATCTTGTTTTGATCCTGAAATATCAGTCTAACCAATTCTTTAGGCTTAGTTAGATAAATTTATGCTCAAGAGATTGTCATCAATTAATGACATTCAACATTGTTTTCTAACAGTGACTGGACAAAAGCTTAGAGAATGCTTTTCTTTTTTTGGCCGGTGGTGGGGAGATGATGATAAAACAGCTTTGATAACGTACAGAAACAAGAACAAGTAAATTAAAAGATTCTTCATGGGCTTCAAGGAACAGAGAAAAGTGACAACCATGACTAAATGTATATTTTATCCCGTGTTGAGCATTGTCGAGGAGATGAGGGTCTCAAGCAGGTTCCAGGCAGTTTGAGTAGTAAACTTACCAGTCGCAGGAAGTCTTTATGCTGTTCATCCTCTGCATCAATAGCACGATCCAAAACACCACCTGGGGACGCACTGACAACCAAAGAAATTTATTAGAAATATTTCATCCAAACTATACTATTAAAATCACTTGTAAAGCCTAGTAAACCAACCTGTGTCCTATAACAAACCGCATTATGATTCCCTTATCTTTCTCCAGCTTCCTTAAGTCCTCCCCTAACAAAGAAATAGCAAATATGAGTTAGTAAAACCCAATGTTAACAACTAAAAGATGATGTACTTTAGAGAAAGTAAACAAATTCTATATTAAACCTTTAGGCATCCAGGTTTCTCTGATTGAATCTCTTCGCTTTCTGCTGCTGAATGCAGTAATGATTCCCATAACAAAGAAAACCTTCTGGCGTTTCTTCAAGTTTTCATTTCCTGATTTCGTAACTACTGGAGATCCTTCCTGGCTATCACCTTTGGCCGCCCTAGCAGCTGCTAGCTGCATCTCCAATGAAGAGATTGTTTTGTCTAATGTCCTGAAACCATTGTCACATGAATGAATCAAATGAACACATATATACCCAACCTCACCTGGGGTTTGCAATTTAAAGTTCGAAAATGATAATAAATACATAATTGATTGAAGTAAGAAATTGATCTAAAATCCCTTGATATAACTATTCAGCAGGAAATGGAAACTTACATGATTACATCATGAGTTTGTGAAACTTGAGAAAGAATGTCTCCTGCTTGGACCAAAGCCTCCTGTAATTGCATAATACTATTAAAATGTCTTACCAAAATTTGGAGAAGCTAATGATAACCTTATCTGGTAACTTGCCTTCTTCTCACAATTAACCGTGGGATGCAATACTTCTGATTGATGCTTCGTTAGGGATGAGGACTCTTCATCATTTTTTACTGGATCAGGAATAGCCCAAAATCTATCAGGCAAGTGAAGGCAGCTTGTCAGTGGACATCCATATAATGTTGGTAAACTAAAATCATATAAATGGAAAAGGACTAAAAGAATATTTTGAGAAAACAAATGCAACAATGTCAGAAACACTAAAATCATTTGTCTAATTTTGGGGGTGGGCAGCCTACACAAACTTAGTTTATAACACCAAATAATCAGATCTAACTGTTGAAAAGGAGTTGGAGGGAGCTACTGAAAACAAAGGCTTTGATAACATATCATCATATAAAAAAGGTGCATATAAGGCAAACGATTTGGCTAGGGAACTCTATAATGTGCAATCATGTGTAACTGATAGAACGTTTATCTTGTTACAAGTATTGGAGTTGACAAGCACAAATTGGCATTATCTTTCATTTGCTCACTGCTAACAGCAACACTCTGGCCATACCCATCTTCAGTTTCTTCCAGAACACTCTGTGGACTGCATAAAGCATATCTTCTAGTTCAAAAAAGGGAGTTACTCAAGGCTCCAAAATGACTAAACACAGTTTTCCAGTTTATAAAGATCTCTCTCTTTCATATAACCAAATATTTCCTGTGATAATATAGCAATCCTTAATCCGGGACATCAGTATGGTACACATTTACCAGCTTTGGAAATTGCTTCTTTGCCACAGATCTCAATCAAATAAGCTATTATCAGTTTTACAGGATAAGGTGGTTTTACGCAGCAGACATTCCCTCTTTGGAGGTTTAAAAATGCTTCATTTACTATGCCAATAATTGATTTGAAAGGTCACCTCTCACCTCTCACATTTTTTTTTTTGTTTAAATAGCTGCTCTTTTCACCTCAACTTGAACCAGGCAGCTCACTCTGACATAATTGATTGTCATCTTCAATCCTCTGAAATACTTAAGTACACAAAAGAACTGAGGAAACATGCCGAGCTGAAGTTCACTCATCTTGTACATAACCTCATGACCAAGTTATATATAAGATCCAGAAAACCCATTGACAGTTAGATTCCTTCTAAGGATCACATCACTGAAGGCGTAATTAATGCCAAAGGCATAAAGATGAACCAACTCAAATGCAGCTTCAAGAATCTTAACATCCATAATTGTGGATAGAGCTAAGAATCCAAAGTTAGATTTAATAGCAACAATCTGCAAGCCAATTCTTCAGTTAGCTGCCATAAGCTTATCGACTATAACAATGAATTTCCATTGTAAGCCAGGAATGATGCACCACTAACTTTCTCTCACATTCGGAAGGCCAATCAGCAGGCTCCTGAACTTTCTATACTCCACTGAATCCTTGATATCAGTCCCGACTAGATCATGAACCTTCTACCCAATGTAAAAATAACTTTCTACAGTAACAAAGCGAGCAAATTCCCCCGATTGTATAACCATAAGTAAATGAGACAAATCTCATTATGTCCAAAGCCCTGCATCTCAAAATCTACACTTCGAAATTACATAAACGAAACCTCAAATCAGCAGCCGAGTTCTTGCTCCAAACTTTATCTTAGTATTCACATCACATCACGTTAAGTTCAAAGGTAAAGAAAACTATTGGCAAAGGACACAAAAGTCCCAATTTTGAACTGCACCTTGAACCCGGAAGAAAAACAAGGGCCATACCATTAATAAAGATTGCATTTTGCTTGTGATCCTTTATGAGACCACCTGAGATTCTCCAATATATGCAAAAAGAAAAAAATGACTCAAAAAGGAAAAGTAACATGCAGAAAATGAACAAACAGGAATGAAACTTTGGAACCCGTGAAAAGAAGCAGCTAATCTGAGAGTAAGAGGTGATCTGCAAAAGACAAGATCTTGAGCATCCACGAGAAAGAGAGAAAAAGAACCTGTTGATGACAAGAACACCCAAGAAGAAACTAGCAATGCAAAACACAGAAACCCATCTGGTGGAAACTCCGTTAGCTGCTGCTTTTTGAGGTCTGCTCATACCCATTTCAATGTATCAACTAATCAAATAAAGCTTTCACTTTAAGAAAACTGCTGCTGCTGCTGCTTGTGAGTTACAAAGAGAAACAAAGCGACCCCATTAGAGAAAAGGAAAGCATGGAGAAATACCGCATCAACTTCTTCAATTAAATTAAATTAAATAGTGTTAACAAGCAAATGGAGATGGATTTGCTCTCCAAATCAAGATCATTGAAAGAATGGGACTCCTGTTATTATGCTTTAGTTCATGTTTTGTTACGACAAAATCTTTAAAATAATGAAATGGCAAAAGCCACTTTAACTCTCAAATTCCGATAATGCCCCTGTATATATATTTATATTTTTTTGGATTATTTTGCTGAAGGGAAATTCTTCAACGTTTGACAACATATAGAGAAGTGCTTATTAGTTACTATCTACAAAGGTAGTTCACATAAGTTTTCGACATCATCAGATGAGGTGCCTTGTGCTATCAACTAGTGTCTAGTAGCTGAACCTGTCAACTGCCTTAAATTGTTTAATACCTGTAAAGTTCAAGGGCCCAAAATGTGTTAGTTGGCGAGTGTTTTTATAAACAGATAGTACTAGAAGATTAAAGTTTTTCAAATTATGGATTATCCATATTAATATATTATGTTTTCCATAAAAACCTGCAACTGCAAGACTAGAGAAGCCATTTGGTATATGTTGGTCACAAAATTTGGGTTCCATTAAATTCTGATGCTGCCATGTGAATCCATCTTGAGATTTCACTGTGAAACTGGTTATGCATCAGCATGGCATGGGCAGGGCAATATTGGAGATGCCCTTTAGTTAACTGTCTTTTGACATTTCCTATTGTGCTGTGTGGCAGACTGTCAAGTAGGTCCAATATAGCCTCTCCTTTTTCAGGATGTGATTCAGTCACCACAGAAGCATACAAACAAGAATACAGCTATTATACCTCGCTAGAGAAGAAAGAAATATATATTTTTTTTGTCAGAAGTATAAGCTTAATTGATTGGACAAAACTGTTGGGCAGAATCAATAAAATCATGTTAATTCTTTAACTTGATTTCTACTCTAAATCAATGGTTATTACATTTATTTCAACTCTAGTTTGGGGGCTCGATGTAAGTGTTTTGTGTGCTTAAATTTTTTAGGCGTATCCAATGTCAATGTTTGTTTTTGTTGTATTTGCTTGACAGTTGAGACATCTCATAAATATCTCCGCCGTAGAATCTTATTAAAAATGCCCATGTCCATATTTATCTTTACAAGTCAAGAAATACACTCCACCTGAAGTAGAAGCACGAAGACATTATTAAAAATATTTGATAATCTGAAACTATAAACCAAATATGTATTAAAAAACTAAAATGTCACTGTAACTTGTCTAATTTTTTTTTTATTAGTTGAAGCAGTCAAATTCAAGGTGATTGTTTTAAAGCAAAACTTGATAAAGTAGAGTAGCTTATTTAATTATATAAGTGTAATTATTAGGGTAGGCAGTAGGCAGGATTGGTTTTTGATTAAGGAGGAGCTTTAGCAAAAGTGGTTATCCTCGAAAGCAGCTTTGTACAACTGCTAAAATGAGAGGGTAATTCGGTCCATATGAGAAAAAATGTACTCTGTTATCTATTGTAGGATGAATTCAAAATTTAAAAAGGGCTTGGTCGGTTGTTAGCTAGAATAAAATGATATTTATAAATAGAAAAGGGCAGCAGAGGGGAAAAAATCGTCCTTTGAAGGTGACAGAGAGACAGTAAAATGGCCAATGTATGTGCATGCGGTCATCCAAGTTCCAAAATAAAAAGGCAAGGAGAGGTGATGGATTTTGGCAAAAATATTCGTTCATTAATGGACCCTTTCGTTCCTCTTTATATGACGTTACTCTTCCTCACTCACGGGCTCCATTCCAAATCTAACTTGATCTGGGTAAGTCCCCACCACACCACTAATCACTAAACTTCTACAGCTTGTGTGTCAAATGTTGTAAGCAACCTGCAGCTGCTCATGTCACGTCTGAGCGGAACCCCATTACAATTTGGATTTGGTATTTACAATTTCACCTTTTTCCCCTTCGTTTAATTGATTTTCCCAAGCAAGGAGTGGACTAGGTCTCGCCGATTGGATCGTCCGAGCTGTTCTACTTAAGATTTTTATTTGAGTTCACGTTCATGCAATGCAAAATTTGCGATGTCGGGTCTTCCGACAGGCCCGTGATTGTTGGCAACGAATCAGCATCCGTATCGCTCATCTCAACACAACTTTCCATGTCCAATTCACAATAATACATTTTAAAACCAAACTGAAAATCAAAAACTACTTAACGTTCTCCTCTAATTTCCCTCGTCCAATCTGGAAACAGACATAGACATCCATTGAATCAGAATCCAATAATTGGTGAACGTTATATTATAATATGATAATGAAAATCGATGAGAATGACAGATTTTACATATTACAATAGTAAATATATAAGAATCCAAGAATATCCTTGCCTTGCATCATCATCGAGAAACAAAGTTCTCAATCATTATATCATTAGATATGCATGTTTCTTATCTAAAATTTATTTGATTTTACTTCACACCTACCCTTCTATTTGCTTGCTTGCTTCCATTATTGTCATAACAACCTTCATTATTTTAATAAATAAAACAAAAATCTTCTCCATGACTATACATACATATATATATATATATATATATATATATATATATATATAATAAATAAACGAACGAATAAGCTAAGTGTGCAAGGACAGGAAGGAATGAAGAGGTTCAGTGTCAGTGTTGTCGGTGCAACCAACAGGGACGAGGCAGCAATGCCATCACAGAACCTGATTGAGGCTGCCTTGAGAGGAGACATAGATTGCGTCAACCAGAGTCTGAGCTTGAGGTCGAGGAGTTTTAACACAGTGGATGTCAACTATATTGGGACAGTGAGTTTGAGAGTGAAGTGCGTTGAGAGAGTACTTAGAGAGGACGAGGCTGATGAGGTTGAGATTGAGTTTAGAGACTTTGTTACTGATGTCACACCACTTTTCGCGGCTGCTCACTCCGGTCACGTAGAGATTGCCCACAAGCTCTTGGTAATTTATTTATTTTTATGAGCTCTCCTGTGCTATTGATATTTAATAGTTAAATTTTAAAGTTTTTGTTCTGCTACTTTTGGTGGGTTGTGGCTTGCTTGTTTCGTTAACTAAATTTTGCATTGATTTTTATTTATTTATGCTTTTCTGCTGCTTTCGCGGTGAATATCCCCTCTGAATGCATTAGAAGTTTGTGTTTTTGCATCTATTTTCATTCCTAATTTTACTTCTTGGTGATTATATGGATACAGTTTAACTAAACTATGCTAACGTTGTACGTGGAGGTATTTTTTTGGCCACTAATAGACAAATTTCACTTTTTGATCACTTATTATCTTCTCACTCATCTTTGATTTTCATATACAGTTAGCTGGAGCTGATGTTAACCAGGAGTTATTTCGGGGCTTTGCAACTACTGCTGCAGCTCGTGAAGGTCATTTTGTCCTTCTTGATATGCTTCTCAAGGCTGGCGCGTCTCAATCAGCTTGCGAAGATGCTTTACTCGAAGCTTGCCTCTGGGGGCAGGCTAAAGCTGCAGAACTCTTGATCTGCTCAGAGATGGCAACCCCTAGTGTAGCCCGACATGCACTTGTATCTGCAAGCTGCAGAGGATATGTTGACGTTGTGGCAACGTTAATCAAGGTGTAAATTGGTTCTGCATCTCAGTTTCAGTTGGTAGATATCTGCTTTTATCTAACCTTTTTGTGTACAGAATGGAGTGGACCTAAATTGCATGGGCAGGGTCCTCTTGCGTTCATTCAAGCCTGCATTGCAAGCTAATGTTGACTGCACTCCTTTGGTGGCTGCAATTGTGAACCGACAAGTGTCTGTGGTTAAATACTTGTTGGAGGTAATGATCTACTCTTTTTATTTTTATACACTTCTATGGGTGATCTTGGAGGTAATGATCAGTTTTAAGTTGCCAAGGAATAAAAAAAAAATCACACTTCCCAACCGATAGATGCTTCTCATGCATCTTCTTTTCATTTCTCAGAAACTGTTTATCACAGTTAGATCCTAATTGATTGTGTTGTAAGCATGGGGTTTTTACTTCTATGTTTAGGCTGGTGCAAAAACTGACTGTTATGTCAGGATAGGAGCTTGGTCATGGGACATATTCTCTGGAGAGGAACTGAGGGTGGGAGCATGTTTGGGCGAACCGTATAATGAAGCCTGGTGTGCGGTTGAATATTATGAAGCAAGTGGACAAATTTTAAAGCTGTTGCTTCATTACCAAATTTCATCTCTTGAAAGTCAACAACAAGGTAGAAGCCTTCTTTGCCATGCCATTCTCTGCCAGAATCCAGATGCCGTGGGTGTGCTTCTTAATGCTGGTGCTGATGTTGAATTTCTTGTAAGAACCAAGAAAGGACATGAATCTCGTCCTCTGCATTTGGCTGCAAGAACCGGATGTGTTCCCATTCTGAAACAATTGATTCTGCACAGTTGCCAAATTGATGCAAGAACTGAAACTGGTGACACAGCCTTGATGTTGGCTGCCAAAGCTGATCAAGCTGATTGTTTCCTTGAGCTAATCATTTCAGGTGCTGATATAGGCATGATCAACAAAAATGGTGACACCGCCGTGCAATTGGCAAAGAGAAGTGCCTTTGCTTCCCATCTGCCTAATATCCTCCAACGGGCTATTGTCACTGGAAAAAGAGTTCACTCCACCAATCTTGAGGTGTTTTCTTTGTTGCACTTTGTTACAGGAATCGGTAATGTGGAGCTTCTACGGATGGTACTGCAACAATCAACAGAAGATATAAATAAGCATGACGGTTTGGGTTTGACACCAATTATGCTTGCAGCAAAGGCTGGCCATATTGAGGCCTTCCGCCTCCTCATCAATTATGGGGCTGACATCAAGGTCAAGAGCAGGGATGGGATGACAGTTGTTCCTATCTTGCAGCATCATGCTCATGCTGTTGTCATGTCTCGTTTTGAAGAGACACTGCTTGATTTTGTTCTTGCTCATAGACTGAGCTATTCTGATTTCAAAGCTCTTCACTTTGCGGCGCAAAATGGAAACTTGACTGCAATAGTTCAGCTTTTGGATATGGGATTTCCTATAGATTCTGTGAACGAATACGGTTATTCACCTCTTATGCTTGCAGCCAAGGAGGGCCACGCTGATGCCTGCAAGCTTTTATTGCAAAGAGGTGCCGATTGTGGGATTGGCAATTTTACAGGCGAGACGGCCTTGTCTCTGGCTAGGAGATGCCAGAAGTGCAAGGCTGCTGAAGGCGTGATATTTGATCATTTGGCTCGCTCTCATGTGCTACTGGGGGAAGAGCTCTTCAAGCACACGCGTGAGGGTAGAGGTTCACCACATGAAAAGTATGTTCGTATGCTCAAATCTGGCTTGTTGACATGGGGGAAGTCCAGTCGGAGGAATGTGAACTGTAAGGAGGCAGTGGCGGGGCCAAATGAAAGCTTTTTGAAGAATAGAAGAGAAGTTAAAGTTAATCGATTTGGTGGAAACACAGCAGTCTTCAGGGTGTTAACAGAGACAGGAAGGGAGATCCACTTTGAAGTAGGCTCTGCTTCTAATTTGGAACTTTGGGTTCATGGTATCAACCTCTTTACAAAGGAGGCAATTTCTGGATCATGATTATAGTACTACTTCTTCATTGAGTAAGATTGGGCTAAATGAATGTTTATAGACAGAGATGAAAGTACATCCCTCTCCACGCCTCTAAGATTTCATTCAGTATATTGCCAAATTCAACCTCTCCGTTATCATTTTGTTCTCTTTTGGAACAAAGATTGTTGTTCACTTAGTGTATTCGATCAATTACACTGAAATCTGAAGATCGTACTTAGATTATCAGGTTTTCTTCAAGATCTGTGATGCTTTTTTTAAGCTAATGTCTAGGTTTGCGGTTTCTCCTTGATTCCCCAGATGTAGGTTGTCTATGGAGCTGGAGAAGAAATTTGTCACTGAATTAACATGGGGCTGGTGAAATTTTGTTTTCTTTTGCACGGCTATATAGATGTTTTATTCAATCCTAATCAAACTTAAGCAAAGAAATTTAAGTGGCTCCAAGAGGTGACCAACTGAGACTGTCTCATCATTTGTGGCACTTTACTCTAGTTCTGCTTGTAGGCTTTGACCTATTACACATATGCTGCAGAATGTCGAAGCGTTTGAGTTGAATACTATTCACTGAATAAATAAATCGGATATGCATTACTAACTCTGTATATAATAATTTAGTTTTAGGACAGGCATCCTTGATAGGTTTTGGATGCTTATCGATTCTCTTGCCAATATATAAATGAAAAAAGCTGTGCACAGAACCAAAACATATGCTGGGTTGTTGTCAAATAATTAATATCCAAATTAATGAATTTCAAATGTGGACATGTCAAAAGTGCTGTCCTACCAACCGATGATTATTTCCACATCTTATTTTACAATTCACGTTTAGAATAGAGAACTTCTATGAAACAGCAGGGGAAAAGTAACCCTTCTATGGGCGATGCAAATGGTCAACGAATGTCCACATTCAAAGTTTACATATATTCTTCAATGTCAGAAAGTGTATCTGCTTCCATCTTCGGGTTGACCAAAATTTGGGGACGTTTCCTTCAACTCGTGTGCATAATCGTGTTCTTTACTGATTGCAGTTATTCCAGGGAGGGATAAAAAAAAAAGAAAAAAAGAAAAAAACATACAAGTTAGTAGTTACTGTTCTGTTCCTATAACGAAAATGTGGAGTACATTAGAAGAGCGTAGACAGCACCCTCCAGACTTTATGAGCTCAAGTTAATTGCTTTCCAATGATTCGCCCGTATACCGTAAGAGATGTTAACGTGCCTGGCTGTACAACTCTTTATATACCCATTGAAGTTTCAATATTGTTTTGTTAACCAACGAAGACTGCCATCAATTAGCATCTCACATCATTGATTTAAATATGATCAAACATTTCAAATGTTGACTTTTAAGCTTTATTATTTTTCTGCGTACAGCCAGTTCCCACGACAAGTCTAAGTTGCCAAACCTTGAATTCTTGCAGAGGGGCCGGTGTTTGAATCCTATAATAGAGTGCTAGCATATCATATGTCCACGTACGTCTTGCAAAATACATCAAGCCTTCCACTTTTGGTATTGCTGGTGCGCCATGTGAATGTGATTTCTAGTTTCCAAGTTCTTGGTCCTCTTGATCACCCCATATTTATTTTTAATTTTCCCTCTCAGAAAAGATATCCGGACAATATGAGAAACGCTACAACGCCACCGTGTTTTATACTGTATCTTGTCTTCCTTCTTTATGGCCTTACCTTCGTGATTGCAAAGGTTGGTGTCAAGAGCAATTAGTGATTCTTATTGAAGCATGCATCTTTTCTGACCATTGTCATTTTGATTAACAGGTTCATATTGTTTATCTGGGAGAGAGGCAGCACGAAGATCCGAAGCTAGTAATAGATTCTCATCATGACATGCTTGCAACCGTAGTGGGGAGGTATGACTTGAAACTAGAATAAAGCTTGCGTTTCTCATCTTGAAATGCTTCATAGTTACATCCCAATTTCATATCCCAGCAAGGAATTGGCCTCACAATTAATGGTGCACAACTACAAGCATGGGTTTTCAGGATTTGCAGCCAAGCTTACAGATGCTCAGGCACAAAAACTTACCGGTATACTTTATACCTCTCAAATAAAAGTCTAAACTATGAATTCACTGATTAAAGATTTTATGATAGTATATATACTCTTCTTCTTGGTTCAATTAGAAATGCCTGGCGTTGTTCGAGTGATTCCCAATAGCCTTCACAAGCTGCAGACAACTAGGAGTTGGGATTATCTTGGCCTCTCTTCTCATTCACCAAACAATATTCTTCACAATAGCAACATGGGAGATGGAGTTATAATAGGTGTCCTCGATACAGGTTCGTCAAACCCCGGCCACGCTCTCTTTTCTAGTTCCTCTGATGCTATTAACTCAAAACTAGTTCTTGATCGAACAGGAATATGGCCAGAGTCTAAAGCTTTCAGTGACGGGGGACTTGGACCTATCCCATCTCGCTGGAAGGGTGTTTGCCACTCTGGAGACCAATTCAATGCTATTACTCATTGCAATAGAAAAATCATTGGTTCCCGTTGGTTCATTGATGGATTTCTTGCTGAGTATGGACGACCATTAAACATATCGGGAAATAAGGAATTCTTGTCCGCAAGAGATGCAAATGGACATGGCACACACACAGCCGCCACTGCTGGCGGTTCTTTTGTAAGCAATGTTAGCTACAAAGGCCTTGGCCTTGGGAATGTAAGAGGCGGTGCACCGCGTGCTCGTTTAGCGATATACAAGGTCTGCTGGAATGTACTTGGAGGGCAGTGCTCCTCAGCTGATATTCTAAAAGCCTTTGATGAGGCCATACATGATGGGGTTGATGTGTTGTCTTTGTCAATTGGGTCTTCAATTCCTCTATTCTCTGACGTTGATGAACGTGACGGAATTGCCACAGGTTCCTTCCATGCTGTTGCCAGAGGAATCACTGTTGTTTGTGGAGCTGCAAATGATGGCCCTTCAGCTCAGACAGTGCAGAACACAGCGCCGTGGATCTTAACTGTTGCAGCAAGCACCATGGACCGGATATTCCCCACCCCAATAACGCTTGGAAACAATAGAACTTTGCTGGTAGTGTAATGTCGCAAAAGATATTTTGAAAATTGAGCCGTGGAGTGAGCACCGTCCGCTCATCTTTATGATGATTTGAATGGTATTAATTTGTTGCAGGGTCAAGCCTTGTTTACTGGAAAGGAGATTGGTTTTACAGAGTTGGTATATCCAGAGGCCAAAGGGCTTGATCCCAATGCTGCAGGGTAGCTATATCTATATATTAATCTATGGGAATTTGCTTTCATTTTAGCATACAATTAACTACCACCTAATTCATTTTTTTTTTTCAACTACTTCTTGCAGCGTATGTCAAGCTCTCTTGCTTAATGCTGCCAGTACAGAGGGAAAAGTCGTGATCTGCTTCTCCTCAGTGGCACGCCGAGTGGCCATAACAAGTGCTGCAGCTGTTGTGCAAGAAGCTGGTGGGGTTGGGTTGATTGTTGCCAAAAATCCCACTGATGCCTTCTCCCCCTGTACCGAAAACTTCCCATGCATTGAAGTTGACTATGAAGTTGGCACCCAAATACTGTTTTACATCCGTTCCACCAGGTATTCAACATTTTAACTTTTGTTTTTCACGTAATGATTACAGCCACTAGATTCTGTAGACTTTTGGATGGTTGTATGCAGGTCACCTCTTGTAAAATTGAGCCCTTCTAGAACACTTGTAGGCGAGCCTTTACTAGCCAAGGTTGCCTTTTTCTCATCAAGAGGGCCTAGCTCCGCTGCACCCGCAATTCTCAAGGTACATTCCATCAACTTAATTAATCGTCATTACTCTTGGCAGGCTCTGCCCTCCGGACTAATTGGTCCAGGTTGAACCTTGGAAAATTTGTCCGGGCTCGGTCCAGACCATTTAAAACCAAAACCAGTCTTAACTTGCAGAAATTTGATTAGCCTACCACAAGTGCATTTATTATTGGTTCACTAAGCTGCAAATTATCTACTTACAGTGCAACTGAGGAAAATATAATAGGATACAGAAGAGATCTTACCTTAATTATGTAAAGTTAAATTGCCTCAAGACTGAATTGTCTCCTTTTGGTTATTTCTGAGATCGTCTTGTCATTTTTATGTGGTACAGCCAGACATTACTGCTCCTGGTGTAAACATATTAGCTGCCACTTCCCCTCTTAATCGATTTTCGGATAATGGATATGCCATGCTCTCAGGAACTTCAATGGCAACTCCTCATATCTCAGGCATCGCGGCACTTCTCAAAGCACTGCACCCTGATTGGTCCCCAGCTGCCATCAAATCCGCGCTTACGACGACTGGTAATTTCAATTTGAAGGTTTTATTGAATGGATTTTGCTAGCATCAATCTCGCTATTACTTGCAAAACCATTTGACAAATTTTAATGCATGCAGCTTGGAGGAGTGGTCCATCAGGTTTTCCAATCTTAGCTGAGGGATCTCCTCAAAAGCTTGCTAATCCATTCGATTATGGAGGCGGCATTGTAAACCCAAATGGGGCGGCGGATCCTGGTCTAGTGTATGATATTAGCACAGCAGATTATATACATTATCTCTGTGCCATGGATTACAACAACACTGTAATCTCTCGGCTTACAGGGAAACACACCATGTGCCCAGATCGAAAACCTTCCATTCTTGATGTAAATCTACCTTCAATAACCATTCCAAACCTTAGAAATTCAATCACCCTCGCCAGAACAGTAACAAATGTTGGAACCTCTAAAAGCGTCTATAGGGCTGTTGTTGAGCATCCATTTGGGACGGTTGTATCAGTAGTACCCAATGTCTTGGTGTTTAGTGCTGTTGTGAAGAAAATATCTTTCAGAGTAACCATCTCGACAACCCACCAGCTCAATACAGGATATTATTTTGGAAGCCTAACCTGGACTGATGGGGTGCATGCTGTGAGAAGTCCCTTGTCAGTGAGAACAGATGTCTTACAAAATTATTACTCATAATTATGGTTTCTCAAATTCTCTATCTTTTTCTCCCTCTCTATGTATAGGAATGTAGAAATTAAACAGCAATAAAATACAATCATGGTGAAGCTGAAGCAGTCCACACAACATTATTCCTCAGCCAAATTGAACTTTTCTTGCCAAGTTAATTTGCTTCTCAATGAGACATAGAATTGCCTTATTTCGGATGGTAAAACTGAAATTACTCTTACTAGTGTTCCATACGGCTGACAGAAATTTCTCAGTATTTGTAATAGAATTAAAAATTTAGTCGAGAACATTTAAATATGGGCCTTTAAATTGAAAAGAAAGCACAGAATTTGGTTAACACTTGAATTAAAATTGTCTTAAGAGAGGAATGTCAATGTTCTGTTTTTTATTTGCATGTTCTTATCCTTTGACTGCCTATCCTTTCTCCCTCCTCTTTTATCAAAGACTCCATTATCAACTTAACATCATTAGTTTAGTTATCATCAAACATTTCTTAATATTCTATCATCAAAGTCAGATATTACAATTCCAAGATGTAACGTACCCCTTGCATTTCACACTATATATTTTCAGGATTCAACCTTTCTAACACTATAATGAAGAGCATATCCCATCCCATTCTATGATATCTTGAATGGTTGATTAATTGAATTTAAGTGATATAGTCCAATCACAGTTTATTTAAAAAATGAGGGTTCAATAAATTAAATTCTATTAATTCAAAGTCAAATTTCACTTGTGTAAGCTTTCACACTTAGAGAATTAAATGAGGCTTATATAAGACTATAAACTGAACCATTTAGCTTGATAAATCTACATGATGGGAAACCCGTAATAAGAACAAACCAAAATCAAACACTCACTCAACAATCACTCACACTCACACACAATCAACCAACAATCCAACAATCTGCCTGAATACTCTTTTAATATATCAAATAATCAATGTCTGAATAATGTCTACAAAATAATAATGAAACCCTATATTTATACTAATAAAGACATATTAGAATTTGAGTCAAATTAGGAAAGGCAAAATCCCTATTTGAGTCAAAATCCCTAAACTAACAATTTAGGTTTGAATCAAATTAGGAAAAGTCAAGATCCCTAATTGAGTCAAAATCCTTAAACTGATAATTTTTTAAATTAAATAAAACCATAATTAAATAAATACTAAAAGACTATATTAACCCTAATAATAAAATAAGCCATGCTACATCAATTCCCCCGACATAGAAAGACTCGTCTCCGGACGAGTGGGACTGCAAAGAAAAATTCAAAGCACGGGAATTGATACGACAAAGCTCATTCTTAGGAAGCCAAGTATCATCATCAACTGGTCGTTCCTTCCAACGAACAAGGAAACGATGAAAACTACCACTTGTGGAAGTGACAAAGTGGTCATCCAAAATGCGATCAACTTCATCATTCGATGGAGGATCGAATGGAGGCAAAAGAGGTACGACAACAGTAGGAGAACTTGTAGAAACATCAAAAACAGCTGGATGCTCGAAATGGTCTTGGTAAGAAAACAAGTCTGTCATATTAAAAATAAGGTAGCTGATGCCCTTAGTAGAGTCATATACACCCTTCAAACCATGCAAGTTGAAATTGTAGGATTTGATAGGATGAAGTCTGAGTATCCCTCTTGTCTTGATTTTGGTATCATTTATAGGAAACTCTTAGATAATTACTGTAGAGATCATGTAGATTGAAATTGTTAGGGCCGTGTTTTATCATGTTCTTGGATAATAAAAATCTTTGCCAAAATTCAAAGTACAATATTGTCTCAGAATTCGAAGTAGTAATTCTATGGATTCAGCTGTTCATCTCATGCGTTTCAAAAGCTTTTTAATAATGAAAGAGGAAGACCAGCTTATCCAGCTTATCCAGGAAGAGAAAGACTAGCCGTTTGGAGGTTGATCAATCTTTGTTGAGGCATCCACTTGAAAACTTGTTGATCCATTTGATTACAGAGTTAGAGTAGCTAGATTTCTAGTTCAAAAGGTTAACTCATTGGATAAAGGAATCGATCTTCCTTCTAGACTTGAGACCTTCCTTTACAATTATGCAACATGGGACCACTATCATAATTTATGGAGCTGGCCTTGTAAGTGGTATGCACATTTCTTACATTACTCTTTTTTTATGCCCAAGCACTAATATGACCTACGTATGCTTCCATCATGTCATTCCAAAGCTGAGAAAAAATCTATTATCCTCATTGATGTGCCTGCATTTGGCATTTCCGTGGACTTCACGTAATCTACATTTATTGTCATTAACCTATCTATTACAGTGGTAAATTTAAGACTCAGCCACTAAAAGTACGAAGGGGTTTACAAAATTTCATACAAATTACTTTGATGTATTTTTTAATTTGGGCAAGCTATGCACCCAGGCGAGGCCATGCCTATATCTAGGTCTCTTCATTACATATTTATTTGTTATGTCCGGCTAGCTTTTACCAGGTTTTGACTGCATTTTTCGGAACTACATGAGTTTATAGTCAGTTTCTCCCGGAAATAAGCTCTGGTAACCATTCAGCAACCTTTTAGGAGCCGGATTGATCGCCTGTTGCTCTGTTCTATATATGTTTGTAAAATTTTTGCCAAATGAAAAGATGACCACCACAACACTTTCCTCAAGTCATCCACTAAGCAACTACATTTTCCGTGCTGTCATCATCCCTTAGAACTTTTACTTTTCTTAGCGTTATGGGCGAGCTTTTTTTCTTGAAAAGGAGAAATTCCACTGATAATAACTGAGAAACGAATAAACCGACAAGTACTAATAGAAAATTGAAAAGCACTAATAGAAAATTGTGGCTGGACTTTAAATAAAAGGTGGTATTGATATAATGAAAGTGGATCAAGGGGCCTAGCAATCCTCTGTAACATCATCATCATTCAAAGGCAGCATGCATTTTCTGAGCTTAGTAATCATAACACTGGGTCCTCAACCAATTTAAATCAAACTAAATAATCATTTTTATATGAATGTTAGCAAAATCTATTAAAGTATCATGCAGATCACTTTTTTAATAGTATGCAGCCTTTAGAACAAGCATTTGTGGAATCCTACACGCTACTACATTAAAAGCTTTGAAAAGCAGATGAAGCTATCAATTTAAACTTTGAAAAGATCTTTCTACAATTAATCATGTCTCATGCATCCTTGCTAATTTGTTGAGGAGCTCTTGCTTGAGCATCTTTCCATAATCAAATATATGTTCTCACTTACTTTTCATTGATTGAAAATAAAGACCTACCAAAGAATGAAGGAAGATTGAGATTTGAGCATAAAGAGCAAAAGGGTGCCAAAAGGAATATGTTCGACTTTCCTAGTTCCTCATGGCTAATTTATGACTCTCACATTTTTCATATAGGCTAACTCAAAATTAATTCAGCCTCATATTTCCATATTTTGATGATGGGTACCATATCAAGCTGTGGGATAGGATCAAGAAAAAATCAGATTCTCAGAATTGTTGTTCTCTTTCTTCTCCAACACCTTCAGAATTCTTTAACATTGGTTGATGCCGCTACTAGTGTGAGTATATAACTTGACTCTTACTATTCTTCCTTTTTGTTTTTTCTGGTTTAAATATATAATTTGCAGAAAATTTTATATTGTAGGTGCACATTGTGTACATGGGAGGGAAGAAATATGAAAATCCAGTAACAACCAAAAGGTCGCACCATAAATTACTATCGACCTTACTTGGAAGGTATGGCCTCAAATCCAAACCTCCATTAAATTAATTGTAATCTGTTAAATATGAGACGAACAACAATGAGAACTTTCTACAATATGTAACACAGTAAAGAAGCAGCAAGGCGTTCCATTCTTTACAGCTATAAGCATGGCTTTTCTGGATTTGCTGCGAGGCTAACAGAAACTCAAGCTGAAAACATTGCAGGTATGATTTATAATTTTGCCT
The DNA here is from genome assembly GCA_013180625.2 of Boswellia sacra. Taxonomy (NCBI): domain Eukaryota; kingdom Viridiplantae; phylum Streptophyta; class Magnoliopsida; order Sapindales; family Burseraceae; genus Boswellia; species Boswellia sacra. The sequence goes on along the minus strand of SNVD02006955.1, from coordinate 326,011 downwards.
GAAAGTACAAGTATGGGCTAATCTCTTTCCAGAACCTGAAATTGTTTACAACTTATAAATTCCAGAGCTTCCTGGTGTTCTCCAAGTATTTCCAAATCGCATTATCAAGCTTCATACAACCAGAAGCTGGGAATTCATTGGCCTCAGTTATCATTCTTCCAAAAATCTGTTGACGGAGAGCAACATGGGAGAAGGATCTATTATTGGTGTAATAGATACAGGTAAATAATGATAACAATGACAAGTCCTTGTGAAAAGTAAGGAAGAGCTAGAGAAATTTGAAGTATTTCAAAATTATCTGCAGGGGTTTGGCCAGAGTCCGACAGCTTCAATGACAAAGGCATGGGTCCAATACCATCCCATTGGAGAGGAATATGTCAGAAGGGAGAGAAATTCAACTCCTCCAACTGCAACAGAAAAATAATAGGGGCTCGCTGGTTCACAAAAGGAATTATGGAGTTGATCAAAAAGCCCACTAACACAATAAAAAAAGAGGAGTTTTTATCACCACGCGATGCAGTTGGCCACGGCACTCATACAGCTTCTACAGCAGCGGGTTATTTTGTCGATAAAGCAAATTATGAAGGACTAGCGGCAGGTTTAGCTAGAGGTGGAGCTCCTCTAGCTCATTTAGCAGTGTACAAGGCTTGCTGGGAAGATGGATGTTCTAATGCTGATATTCTGAAAGCGTTTGACAAAGCCATACACGATGGAGTGGATATCCTATCACTATCTATGGGCCAAGAAATACCAATTTTCTCTTACATTGATCAACGTGATCCAATTGCAATAGGATCCTTCCATGCAGTTGCCAAGCGAATCACTGTAGTTTGTTCAGCAGGAAATGCTGGTCCAATCTCACAAACAGTTACTAACACTGCACCCTGGCTCATCACTGTTGGAGCCACCACAATTGACAGGGCCTTTCCAGCAGCCATTACACTCGGAAATCACCAAATTCTCTGGGTAATTCAAATGATTTTTTAACTCTTGAAGACTCAATTCTATTCCGGGCAGAGAATGCAACCCGATAAGATTTCTTGCACTCTCTTTGTTTCTTTTAGGGCCAATCTTTGGATACCGGAAAAGATAATCGTGGATTCACTGGCCTCACATACTCTGAACGCATAGCTCTTGACTCCACAAATAATTCAGCGTAAGACCTTTGTTTCCCCTCTTTTCTCTGAATTTTGTATTTTCTTCTCCTACATAACATGGGATATACTATTCCACAACTTCCTTCAGCAAGGATTGTCAGCTAGGAAGTCTTAATGCAACATTAGCAGCAGGCAAAGTTATACTATGTTTTTCAGAATCAAACACTCAGGACATAGCTTCTGCAGCTTTTTCAGTGATGCAAGCAGGAGGGGTTGGACTCATATTTGCACAGTTTCCTGGCGATGGGCTTGACACTTGCGAATTGATTCCATGTATTAAAGTAGATTATGAAATAGGGACACAAATACTTTCTTATGTAAGAAGAGCAAGGTAAACAGAAGTGAAGAGGGTGAGGTCAGTAAAAACTGGACGTTTATAAAAGTGAAGAAAATTGATTGTGCTTACTTCTCTGTGTAGATCTCCAATTGCAAAACTGAGTTTTCCTAAGACTGCAATTGGGAAATGGGTTTCTCCACGAGTTGCGTCTTTCTCTTCCAGAGGACCCAGTTCAATGTCCCCGGCTGTATTGAAGGTATTGTCAATATGCTAAATTTTTAAATTCTGCCAAGATATGTCAATATATAATTATAAATGGGGTCAGTGACATAATCCTCTGCAATTTCTTTACATTTTGTTTGTATTTATCCAATGAAATCATTAACTTCTACCCCAATGTTGGATTGAGGGTATTAGCCTGACATAGCTGCACCGGGAGTGGACATCCTAGCTGCATTTCAGAATGGGTATGCACTACTATCTGGAACTTCAATGGCTTGTCCCCATGTAGCAGGAATAGCAGCTCTCATCAAATCTGTACGTCAGGACTGGTCCCCTGCAGCCATAAGATCAGCTCTAGTTACTACAGGTGAGTCAAACTCAAATCTCTTTTCTTTCCTTCATTATTTAATTATTTGGGGGGTTGGGATGTTCGGAAAAGCTTGACCAATTCTAACAAAGTGGTGAAACCTGCAGCTTCCCAAACCGGAACAGACGGAATGAACATAGTTGAGGAGGGCTCCACTCGCAAGGCAGCAGACCCATTTGACATTGGAGGGGGGCATGTGAATCCTAACAAAGCAGTGAATCCAGGGCTTGTTTACGATATTGGCACAGAGGACTATATTCAGTTCCTCTGCTCTATGGGCCACAACAATGCATCCATTAGCAGTTTAACCAAGACCAAAATCAATTGCTTTAAAAACAGGCATCTTGGACTGAACCTCAACCTTCCATCTATAATTATTCCAAATCTGAAGAAGGAAATAACAGTAACGAGAAGGGTGACAAATATGGGACACATAAACTCAGTGTATAAAGCTGTAGCGGAGCCTCCGGACGGCATAAAAATGACAGTTATGCCTCAAGTTTTAAGTTTTAACTTAAGCGAAAAGATTCTTTCCTTCAAAGTTACCTTCTTCTCAACTCAAAAAGTGCATAGAGATTATAGATTCGGAAGCCTAACATGGACTGATGGTGAGCATTTTGTCAGAAGTCCTATAGCCATACGTGCTATCAGATATGACTTTTACTCCGATGTATAAGATGGTTGAAAATTCCACTCAATCAAAATAATAATTTATCAAGTTGAGTAAACAGGCTTGTCTGGCTCTTGCCGTCTTGCGGTGATAAACAACTCCATATGGCTGCCTCCCAAAACTATCTTCCTGCAATTGTTCTTGTTCACAATTCGTTATATATATTTAGTTGAAGTCTAATATATATAACGTAAGCACATGTTATGATCTTCATGTGCTTGAAGTCTCTGAAGTAACCTGCCATATTCTATAAATGGCAGCATCCTCTCCTTGATAAATGTTGATATTGGAACTTCAACTGGAACTGGAGATGGACAAACCTTTAGAAGAACTTAACTGTGGAACTTTATCCATTTTTGGCGGCTTTGTTTATGACAACATTGCGGAAACCCGTGTCTAAAAAGAATGAAGAGCCTGACGTCGTGACAAAAGCATACAACTTACGGTGCACCATTCAGTTATAATTTTTCTTCATTAATGAAAGGTCTTTTCTTGTCACAGCTGACTGGCCGGCTTCTTAATTTAGGGATTTGGATTTAGGGTATGACGAATGATAATGACGTTAAACATTTTGATGAATGATAAGCAATCTCAAACATTAAAAATGACTATTAATTCCATACCACACCATGGAAGATAAATAATCGGGTCTGGTGGTGTGGCGGCTTCTCTTTGATTTCTTCATCAAAAATCAAAATTCGTTTTGCAAATTGCAATCCCGCTACAATTGGCTAAGAAATGTGCGCTTCTATGGGCCTTAATAATGCAAATATATATTATTTTTGCTCAAATTTTGAGAAAACAAAAATTTCATGTAATTAGTCCTGCATAGATGAAAGGTATAGATGCTTGTGAACAAACAACAGAGTTCAGTGCAAGTGTAGCCTCTCTCCCTTATGTCACGGCCTTATTGTTTTACAAGCGAAGATCGTGCGGCCTTAGGCGCGAAGACCGTGCGGCCTTAAGGGCTAACACACTCCAAATTGCACTTAAGTAAGCCTTAAACCGCTATAAGAGAGGTTAAAGCGAAAGAGAACAAGGACACGAGAGATTTGGGTGAGGAAATATTCACTATACACAAGGTAGCTTACAAGGCTTATAAGACTCTTGAGCACTTGAGTCTAATATGAATCCCCTAACTTTGCATGACTTTACAAATGAGGGCTCACCTCTATTTATCGGCAAGCACCTCCTCAACGTGTGGCTAACATTACGCTACATCTCACAACCCTATTGGCCAACCAAATACCCATAACATTCTCACTCTAGATCTTTCCTAGATATTTACAAGTTTACTTATTGGCCAAGTAATTCTAGATACACCCACACATGCCTAGATCACACTAGACCGTTCTATACAAATCTAGATATCTCTAGAGAACCCTAGACACTAGATATTTCTACTTACTTCTGGAATCTTCCGTAGGATTTCACATCCTTCTATAACCTTCCAGAATCTTCTAGGGCTTTCTAGAGTCTTTCATATGCTTCTGGGGCCTTCCTGAGTATTCTAGAAGTGTCCGAAACATTCTAGAACATCTTGGAACCTTATAGAACCTTCCAGAATGTCATGCCCATTCTTTGCGCCTTTGAGTTTCTCTCGACATGAGGATCCCGAATCACTATAATACTTGTCTCAAAATCTCAATCTTTGGTGTGCTTCGATGCAAGTTTGGCGTAAAACCATGCGCGTGTCGCGCGGGGCATGACACTTAGCTGGAAGCAGCATGGATCTACACAAAGGGCAGGTAACTTGACCCTCATCAACCCAATAATCCAGGCACTTCCTATGAAACGCATGAAAGCAGTTGCGCAACTCTCTGATCTCTTGGCTGTTCTCTATAGAATCTAAGCAAACTGCACATACAACATCATTAGAATCTTCAACTCTTGCAAGAAAGTGGCTATATTCTACAACTGGAAGCCTCTTCTTGATCAAGGAAGTTAGAACATCGACTTGGACTGTGAGTATGGATGGACTTGGACCCTCTGTTACAAGAACATAACTAGCGGGATGATCTTCATCTTCTGGAGAATTGGGTGTTTCCGGTGATTTGAGCAGACCCAGATGAGTGAGTGCCATCATAAACATGAACTTGAGATAACTTGTTCAGAAGGAATGTGATGGTGATGATTATGCATTCTGTCATCTTAAATGAAACGAGAGATGAAGAAACAAATGAAAGGGAAGGTTGAGAATTAATTTAAAGGAAAAGGAGAATGCCATTGCCATGTGCTGTTACATAAATAATTTTAATTTCACCCTCTAAAAGGCCTTGCCCTTGCGCAATTCTGAATCGTGATAGCGAAAGGGGAATCATTACATATGATATATTATTGATCGAATAGAATTCTTGTGCCGTGGAAAATGGTTGAACAGGTCACTTAGTTAAGTCGTTTATTTGCATGCCATCAACTGAGAGTGACAAAGTTCTAGATGTGCTCAGTGCCAGCCAGCCTGATGTGGCCAATGCGAACGCTAATGCGAATGCAAGTTCTGTTTTATTTTAATTTGTTGATTAAAAGAATACTGAAGACTTACGCAACTTGGTTAAGACAAAACCAATCAAGCAATCATTTTCTGTCTGGTATCCAACACGGCCCCTCAGCGAAGGGTCAACACAAAAAACCTCAAAAGGGAGATTGGATCATGTCAAAAAGACTTTGAAAACCTTTGTCTAGGGCTTATCAAATGTCGTTGACAACAATATTGCTCTATTCAATTCAATAAGAAGAGGAGAGAATTTGTTTAACGACTTGTTAAAAAAAAACTGAGCATTGGGCTTAGTGACCGTGTGTTAGCATTGGGCTTCAAAAGTTGTTTGATGAAGGTCCAATGGAGTGAGGGCCGCGGGCCAGCCAGGCCTCGACATTCCAAGTGAATCAAGAAGAAGATGAGATGAGTTTCAAGCATTATCCGAACCAGGCATTACCCCTTTCCGTCCGTCCCTCGCTCTGTCTTGCAATCTTCAATGGCTTCTTCTTCTCCTTTAAAGAATGTTCTTGATAATGGTAGACTTTCCTCCTCTATTTTTCCTTCACCCATCAACCTATCCTCCTTCAACTCAACCTCAAATGTTTCTCTTCAATTCTTAAATAAAAGACCATCTCCACTCCTCTCTTCAACTCCTAGATTTCTCACTGTCATAGCCATGGCTCCTCCTAAACCTGGTGGGAAAGCCAAGAAAGGTAATTTTTTTAACCTTTTCCCTTATACCCATTTCTCTAATTTTCATCATCTGACTTCTATGCACTCTCTTTCGCAGTGGTTGGAATGATAAAGCTGGCTCTGGAGGCCGGGAAGGCAACGCCTGCGCCACCTGTGGGCCCAGCTCTTGGTGCAAAGGGAGTAAATATCATGGCTTTTTGTAAGGACTATAATGCTAGAACTGCTGACAAAGCCGGTTTTGTTATTCCTGTTGAAATTACTGTTTACGACGTTAGTTTCGTCAACTATACTTTCCTTTTCGTTTGTAGTTGAAATGCAAGGTTCCTTTACTTATGTCTCTCCTGCGGTGTTTGCTTGCAGGATAAGAGCTTCACATTCATTCTTAAGACGCCACCCGCTTCTGTTTTGCTCCTCAAGGCTGCTGGTATGCTTCTACATTCATACTCTAATGTTACTAGTAGCTGCTCTAACAGTAGTCACCAACTGGTTAACGAATTCTTTTTTTTTTTTTTAATTTCCTTCAATTCACTTGTTTTATATTTATCCGTCGGTCAGCCTTGTTTGAGCTGTTAGGAAAATGGCATTTTGATTTTTTGAAACTTGTTAGTCACTGTAACGACTCTTCCCCCGCCCGATCTCTTCTGGGGGCACACGGACCCCCTACCGAGCCACCGGGTCACAGGTAGATGGCCGCACACTCTAAGGTATTGTCCGCTTTGGACTCACTGGTCCGCACGATTTTGTCCACTGAGTATTTACACACAGTGACGCCTCCCCCACTCGAACTTAAGACCTCAAAGGTCATTCAAGTTCGAAGTGAGTACCATTGAAGTCTTGGGTTCGAGTGGGGGAGGCGTCACTGGGTGTAGATATCTAGTGGACAAAACCGTGCGAACCAGTGGACCCAGAGCGGACAATACCTTAGAGTGTGCGGCCATGTACCTGTGATCCGATGGCTCGGTAGGGGGTCCGTGTGCGTCCGGGAGAGATCGGGCGGGGGAAGGGTCGTTACATAAAAAAGACTTGTCCGAATGGTACTCACTTTGAACGCCAAGTACCTTTGAGGTCTTGGGTTCGAGTGGGGAGGCGTCACTGGGTGTAGATACCCAGTGGACAAAACCGTGCGGGTCAGTGGGCCCAGAGCGGACAATATCTTAGAGTGTGCGGCCATGTACCTGTGACTCGGTGGCTCGGTAGGGAGTCCGTGTGCGTCCGGGAGAGATCGGGCGGGGGAAGGGTCGTTACAGTCACCCTTGTTTTAGTTCTTGTAGTTTTAAGTTTCATTCGTGTGCAAGAATGAAGACATTCTATTGTGAGGTTTGGGTTGCTCGAGGAAGCATGTGTTACACATTATTGATATAACTTTTAAGCAGGAATGAATGGTTTTTGTAACTTTGAATTTGCTGTATGGTTGAAACATCTTTTTTATTTTTTACTGCACTTCTTCCCTCATTTTGGATTCTTGTATCTTAGTCGTCGATTAGGTTTGTAATGTATTTCTCTTTATCTTGGGTTTTGGTAGTCTGAGGAAGAGAATTCAGTGTAGGAGAAATGTATAGGGAAATAAAGACAACTCTGTTGTTAAGGCTCTCCTATGACTATGAGCACAATATTTTGCCTGCCTGACATAAAGGCAAGGTGTCAAACATATATGTTATTGCCCTTTTGTCAATTGTATCTACACAAAGACATTTGTACTCCTGGGAAAGAGAGTTGTGTTTTCTGCAATCTCAGGACCGTTCATAATTAAGTTCCTTATGGTCTTTTTTTTGTCATTTATTGTGCTAAATGATGAATGCATTTGATCAATTGAAGAATAACCTTTGGTGGATATGTCATCTAAATATGAAAGAGATGAGGTTATAGTGGACTAATGTTTGTGAAACGGAGAAATAGAGGTGATAAGGAAGCTATAAGCATAACCGTCCTCAGAATATAAACTAAACTCAGGCAGAACTAGGGTACGGTGTTTTGAACTTTTTTATGAGCATGCACCATCATTCTTAGATGTCTATGATAATGTGCCCAAGGAAAATGTTGTCTATTTTTGTAATGTCAATGCGAGAGAGGACATATTGTGTATGATGAATTGATTAGACAAACTGCATAAGAAATTATTTCTTAGAGATAAGTTTGTTGCTCATGATTGTAAATGGTTAAATGTTAATTTTCGAACTTTTCTGCCATTTACTTTTCATGACTTTAAGATATTTATTTGATTATGCTGAGCTCTTGTGTAGGAGTTGAGAAAGGTTCGAAAGACCCTAAGCTAGAGAAAGTGGGAAAAATTACAATTGAACAATTACGGGGCATTGCCACAGAAAAGCTTCCAGATTTGAATTGCACGACTATTGAATCAGCAATGAGAATTATTGCAGGAACTGCAGCTAACATGGGAATCGATATTGATCCCCCTGTTCTTGAACCCAAAAAGAAGGAACTTTTGTAGTTTTATTAGTTCTGTGTTGCATTGATTTTGCTATAATCATATCTAGTGTTATATGCTGTAATATTCGTTTTAACTATAGTTTATGAATGATGACCGCGAGGCTGGAGTTCTAATGGGAATTTGGAACTATTCCATTGAGCTTGAGGGCATTTTCTGTTGAAAAAGAGAGATGAAAACATTCAAATGAAGGAGAGAATCCTTCTTTTCATTTGATAGAGAACAGTTGTTATGTTGGAGGATTGAGGCAGATGATTCATTAGGCAAACTCAAGCATGATGCATTAAGAGAATCAAACAAAAGCATGATTATGTTTCAATAACTTAAATCAACTACGGGATGATGCAGATCTCAAACATTCAAACTCTACTCTAGCATTAAAAGAATCTAACCAAAAAATCTGTCTTTCACATTTGAAAATTACAAGTGGCAATAATTGACATTTGAGGGCAGGTGGCAAAAAGCCTTATCAGAAAGCATTTTTCTAAAAGTGGATTTTACAGGTGTCAGCCTCACGATATACGACAAAACTCGATTGCCCTATATGCCATTGGTATCTTTAATATTTTAAAGCTATAAGTACAAAATTATGAGTTTTGGTGCATGTGGGAGTTTCTGTTTATGTCTTATAAACACTAGTTAAATTATATCAAACAAACCAAAAACATTTGCAGAAATGAAATAAACGAAGGGTTGGAACTGGGAGACGCTGGAAGTGCTAGCGTTGCGTATATGATAATTGGCATCTAACGTAGCCAAGTTTCGTGTATGTATTGTATACATCAGTGAGGTAAAGGGGTTGGGTTCCACTGTGAAACTATTAATCTTCTTGCAACAAAGAGAACTCGCCAATCCACATTCCTTTTTCATTCCCTTAATAATCGGAAGAATAATAAAAACAGAGTCCACTCAATGACACTAGTCCGAGTCCATCACGTCCATTCTAATTCCAATTCTATTATTAATCAATGTCAAAAAGAAAATACCCAGAAAACCACATTAACCACAGAAACGAGTGGACAGCAATGGCGGCTAATGAAGGTCAAAAAGGTAAAAGCGCAGAGGCCTTAATTGAGTAGAAACAAATTTCATTATTTGAGAGTGCATAAATAAATAAATAAATAAAACCAAAACCATAACGTGCCATGGCCTTATCCTCCTATACCTTTATATAAAAATGAATAACTCCACCCCCAACACCACCGTATTCTTCATTCATTAATTCATTCGTTGCAAATAATACAAAAGGGATTCTTGTTGCTTAACAAATAGAGTTACAGAATTACGACGCCTCCCTCTGGTACCCCCCTCTCCCCCACTCTCTCTCTCTCACTCTCACCCTTTTGTTTCAATCATTTTTCTTAATCTTTTCCTGATATTATATGGCATGATGGTTCTCTTCTTTTTGCTTTTTACTTTTTATTATCATGATCTTTTCTTCCCCATATTTGTCTGTCTGCTTTGATGATTGCCATTATCGTTCACAAGATAATATCTTTAATGGCATGCCTTTTCCTTTTTTTTATGTATGTGAGAACTTTTCGCTATTGGGGAGAAATTTTTCTTTTTCTTACTCGTTGGATTTAATTTAATCTTTTGGTACGTTTTCCCATCCTGAAAGAGAACTGAGCAATGTATAACCGTTCTATATAAGGTACTCAGCAATTTCAGGTCTTTTGAGTAAGGTGAAAGTCTTCTATGCCCTTCTGGATACTTGAAGTCATGAGAAGGCCAGATGTAATTTGTGTTTATGCCTGTGTGTGCATTTTTGTGTGAATCTGCATTTCTTTTGTTGTTACTTCTTAAATTACACGACTTTCAGTAAGGTAATTCGTTTTGATATATCACTTCTCTCTGTGATTTTAGCATGCTATACCCTTAAGAAGTTCTCAAATTTATCTTCTGAAACCTGTGATAGATCAGATTTTGAAAAAGCATCTGGAGTGAAGCTTTAATGCTTTGCAGAGCTAACAGAAAGGATAATGAATGATGCATTAAATCCTGTCTGGTATTTGGGGAGTTGTGTTAGGCTTACACATAAATACACTAGTGAAAGAGATGAACCTGAGGAACTTTACTTTTCTTGCATCAGCTTGTTTGAAATAATAATCGTGATTGGTGGTTGTCTTATATTGAATTGAGGTGCCAAAACTAGTATCAGTATCTGAACAGGGAACTAAAATTATGTTTGCAAGAATTAACTGGATTATCATTCTTGTTTTCATTATCGATTATGTTGATTTTCAGATGGAAGTGCAAAATTCTGAACATTCCCATATAATTGAGGTATGTGGAGATGTGCCAACTGTAGAGAGAAGACTGGCTGGGAGTAAATTTTGTGGGACAACAGCATGTGGATTTTCAGATGCAAAAACCAGTTCTAAAGATGCGAAGGAGCGATCTGCCTCAATGCGGAAACTTTTCATAGCAGTTGTGCTGTGCATAATCTTTATGAGTGTAGAAGTTGTTGGAGGTATTAAAGCAAACAGTCTTGCAATATTGACCGATGCAGCTCATCTCTTGTCAGATGTTGCGGCTTTTGCAATTTCATTGTTCTCACTCTGGGCATCAGGATGGGAGGCCACTCCTCGTCAGTCTTATGGTTTCTTCAGGATTGAGATACTTGGTGCTCTGGTTTCCATTCAACTCATATGGCTTCTTGCTGGGATTCTTGTGTACGAAGCCGTTGCTAGACTTATTCATGATAGTGGTGAAGTTCAGGGATTTCTTATGTTTGTTGTTTCTGCATTTGGTTTAGTTGTTAATGTAGCCATGGCATTCTTGTTAGGTCATGATCACGGTCATGGCCATGGCCATAGTCATGATCACGGTCATGGCCACAGTCATGATCAAGGTCATGGACATGGCCACAGTCATGATCACAATCATGGACATGGAAATGGTGATCATGATCATGGACAGGGTGGAGATGATAATGGACACGGGGATCGTGATCATGGACATGGAGCCAACAAGAAAGCACTTGACTTTCGGTCAGATATAAATACACATCATCAGCATCATTATGGGGGAAACTCCAAACACAATAATAAGCATCATTATAATCTTGAAGCTGATCTTTCAGAGCCTCTGCTTAGTACTTATTCAGAAGATGAAAATAAAATAAAGGCTGGACCAAAACAGAAGAAGCAACGCAACATCAATGTACAGGGTGCTTATCTTCATGTACTTGGGGATTCCATTCAAAGTGTTGGAGTGATGATCGGTGGGGCAATCATCTGGTACAAGCCCGACTGGAAGATTATTGATCTCATATGCACCCTCATATTCTCAGCTATTGTATTGGGCACGACAATCAGAATGTTGAGGAACATTTTGGAGGTTCTGATGGAGAGCACACCTAGGGAGATTGATGCCACCAGACTTGAGAAAGGGCTCTGTGAGATGGATGAGGTTGTAGCCGTGCACGAATTGCACATTTGGGCAATAACAGTTGGGAAAGTGTTATTGGCTTGCCATGTCAAAATCAAACCTGAAGCTGATGCTGACATGGTACTAGACAAGGTTATAGATTATATTAGGAGAGAATACAACATCAGTCATGTGACTATTCAAATAGAGCGCCAATAGTTCTTGGAGAGATTAATTGTTTATTTGGGTGAGCTGGTTGTATGTTTTAACTTCTTAAAATTCAGATCGCATCAGCTTTATATTTAGACTTTATCTGGGGTTCGTATTCCTGTAGTATGTTAATATAGATGGTGTAAAGGAATAATTTTTTATGCGATTTAGCCATATGTGGCTTTCTAGTCTTTGTATTTGCAAACTGCTATGTCTTTTTTTGCCAACAGCTTGGAGTAATAAAGTCCTGTAATTGTCTACTCTTGCCAGGATATTCAGATTCAGAAGTGAATGAAGAGACGAAATAGGCTCTAGATAAAAATATATAACTTACATGAAGTAAGAGACAAAACGACAATATATACGACATTTGCTGGGTCCGTGTGCTCCAACAAAATATCACATTTTCTTATAGAACTCTATTACAGAGAAATTATTTGCACAACAGGGCACTTCAATATGAGTAAACCCTGCTGCCTTTGCCAAACCTTCAAATTCTCTTCTTGTCCTCTCCTTAGCTGCTGAATTCATGTTCATCAGGAACATATCTAATTGAAACAAGCTTTTTACAGCTAGATTATCTTCAGGGGCTTCTGGAATCACCATATCCACTGCGATCACTTTTCCATTGGCTGGTACAGCTTGATAGCAGTTTTTTAGTATCTTCAAGCAGTGCTCGTCATCCCAACCATGGAGTATCCACTGTTTCATGCATATTATGGATCAGTAAAACAACTCCAAAATTGATTATTTATTTATTTATTTATAATTAGAGAAATAATTTTGATAAGAGTAATAATAGTCAGTATGCAATCTGCTAACCTTCATGAAAATGGCTTCTCCTTTTGGGATGTCTACGAACATATCCTTTTCCAAAAAAAAATGTCTACGAACATATCCCCTGCAACATGTTCAATACCTGCAACAACATATACACTTTCAAATATCAGAAATGTAAAACTGATCATAATCTTGTTAGAACATTTGACTTCAATTTTCCAAGATTTGTTGCATGTCATGCCATACTAGTTTGTCTTTAACCTAACTAGCAGTCCCCCTAATTGTGTGGAACATTTGGAGTGCTATCCTAAATTTTTCATGACATGTCATTGATATGCTGAGTCAACTATCAGATCAGACACAAAACATAAAAATCCCTACCAGGATAGGAGGGTGACTTCTCTATAACGTGAGCCATATCGTAGTTGACAGCCTTAATGGTCGGATACTTGGAAACAATCATGTTAAGAATAGAACCATCCCCACCACCCACATCGACCAGGGATTTTAGACCCTCGAAACCTTTATACATCTCAAGAATCTTGTGCATAAATACAGGATTGAAATCTCTCATGGAGGCCTTAAATAGTTCACAAAATTTGGCATCCTTTCCAATATACTCAACTGCCGTCATCTCATATGCCCCGTTAAATGGAAGACCCCCTTCACGAACTGCATCTTTTAGATGATGCCATATGTTTACTATCACCTTGTCCTGAATCAAGGATAGCAAAGGACTCAAAGACCATCCTTCTTGGTTCCGGACAAAGTATTTGGCTACGGGTGCCAACCCATACAGCCTGTGGACCTCACCATCATCGTCAGTGGTGGCCAGAGAAAAGGATAAAATGGAGTAGCTGGAAAGAAGGCGGAGAATCCTATCAAGAGTTGAAATGGATTCTGGTTTGTTTGGAGTGGCAAGTTGAAGTTGGTCAGCAATTTGTGCCAGGGAGAGTTGAGCTCCAGGACCAGCTTTCTCTATGATATCAAGTACACCAAGTTCAATAGTTGCTTTCAACACCATAGGCAGCACTGATGCGCTTACAAGTTGCATGGCATACTGCCCAGGATCATCCTCTGCAATTTCCCTGGAGTTCATGTCTTTTTGTTATCAGAGATATGTAATAGTTTAGATGATGAACAAAATCAAAATTGTTTTGTTATTTAGGCAAGTGGCTATCTTTTCGTAATTACCTAAATCATCCCGGGTCAACGGTCTTTTCTCCTTTTGTTTAATTGATCAGGAGGTCTTTTTAAGTGGCTTGCTCGAATGAAATGCAATAAAAGATCGAAATGACTTGTACTTTGCACAGTAATTTACATTATCTTAAGTTTTCACTATACAGTAACGTTGATTATTAGATAAGATGATTGCGTTTTAGTGGATCTTTCTCTTTGTAATATAATCGTGGAGGACAGGCAGCAGATGTGTGGTTATATATGTGTTAATATTATTGGGCCGGCCGTTACAAAGTCGTGCTTATGCATGATTTGGTATAACATCAATCTTATTAGAGTGTGTTATTTAAACCCCATTAAATCCATTTTTAAACCCTCTCATAAATATATATTTACATAATTCTAAAATTATCCTTTTTATAATATTTATGGACAATTATTTTAGTAATCTTCCTTCTTCCTTCCTGTTGCTTTTCTCTTCTATTTTTGAAAGAGAGGTGTCTAAGAAACCAATTTCTTAGATAATGTATGATAAATTAGATTTCAATCATTTCAAAATGAAAATCTTTGCGAATTTTGGCATATCAAGGCTACTCTTTTCTTTAAAATATTATGAAGTACAAACTTTTAAAACTTGTAATTTCTCTGGATCTCATTAGTGATCAATATTTAAAGAAGGTGAACATAATATCCAAAAACTCTTCTAAGGGTCTAAAGAGAAAAAGTCAAAATGTAGAGAAGAATAAAATTAAGTTTTCTTTGTAGAGAAATAGCGTGAAGGTATACCGAAGAGAAGGAGTTTTACGCTTAAATTATTAGAATATTCTGTCTACACGGTCCATACAGTTATCGTACGCCAGGCCACACTCACTTCTCAGGCTTTTGGGCCGAAAGGAGATAATTGAGTGGTTGGAAAAGATAAAGATACATCAAGGAGTGGAGGCTTTGATTTTGAACATGTCCAAGCAACATTCAGTTGCAAGTCCTCTATTCCAAAATTTCTCATAGTATTCAGCATACGTAAAATTGGTATACACAGCCGGGTGATCTTTGTCAATTAACTCCTTAGCAGGACCGATCAGAGCATCGGGCGATGGACAATAGAAGGTTGGGATGGATAAGCGCTCCTTTTCACTGTTCACTACAGCTCGATGGAGGACGCTCTTGTACCGATCATTGCTCAGTACCTGATTCCGTAACCAATTAAAAAAGCGACAGCTACAGAGCATGTGCACATCCCAAATCCAATTTTTTTGTCCCTACCATACCAACTAGTTTAAGTAGTGAATTATTATGCCCCGCAGTGTTTGCTTTCACTCCACTTGCTATATTTATATGATCATTATTGTGGAATTAGTCTGTTTAATTAAATTTAGTTTTAATTATGTAATTTTTGTCCTATGGATTTGAGATGCATAGAAAGAAGGTCCAAATTGATCACCTGCATTTGATCGCCAATGTTGACGATGAAAGTGTTGCGAATAGGATTGACAGCAACCCATTCGCCGTTCCTAAGAACCTGCAATCCAGGGACATCATCTTGAAGAAGAATAGTTATTAAATTAGGGTCAGTATGTCCAGGTAATCCATAAGTTAGCTGGGGCTGTGGACAGGGTGGATAGTAGTTCAAAGCCATGTGTTGCCCGTGTTTGCTCAACGACTTGTCAATATAATCTTTCTGAAGGCCTAAACTCTCGGATATGGCCTCAAGTAATATTAGTGTTAGACCTCTGATACTTGTACAATACTGGACGACATTCTCCCTGTCGTCAAAGGAACAAACGTACGTTAAAAACACAAGTACTACTGGACATTGAAAATAAAATAAAACAAAAATATCACCTGAATGATGGAGGATTAGAAGGCCATTCGTTAACGTAATCTTGAAGAGGATAGCAATGAAGTCTCAAGAAATCTCTCCAGTTGGCAATCTTTTCGGTCTTAACGTTAAAACTAGTGGAGAGTCTATTGGGTTTGGAAGGGTCATCAGAGTAATTCTTCAACCTCTCCCTCTCAGGCAACTTGAAAAATGTTCCTGCTGTAGCTAGCATGTTGTTGATGATTGCGTCAGGAATTCCATGATTTTTCACCTGAGAGAGAGAGACAGGGAATACATACACACACACACACACACACACAGGATTAATTAATGGATTGATAAAGATGTTTATATCAAATTGGTGTTACAAAGGCACCTGAAAAAAGCCATCTTCTTGGCATGCTAGGGCAATCTGTTGGATGGTATGAGAGCGGGAAGGACCGCAAAGATGATGAAGGTCGATTAGAGGGATAGAAGCATCTGAAAGGCGGACTTGGGAGAGATTGGGACGGTCAGAGACGGGTCGAACATAGTTAGAGGGAAGGGTTGATACAGTAGGGGCAAGGTCGGAGAGAAGTAGTATTGAGGTAGAGGGAGCCATATCGTATTATGTGTTTAACTGATCAGTTCACTGATGAAGAGAGTAGAGGGCGAGTCCTACTGCTATATATTTAAGAAGAAGAATGCCTTACGTAAATATCTCTTAATAATTTACACATGCATGTAGTACTCTTGTGAAACCCGTGTGCGGCAGCAATCGCAATAGCTTAATTTTGTCACCAATCTTGCGTATGCCTAACTTGCGTCATCCATGCAACCAAAATAAAAAATTAACCTGCATCCAAAATTAAAAATTTACTGACAGAGAGCGAGACGAATGGTAGGTACGGCTTATTAGTAACATAAAGTCAGGTCACACGTCATTGGCATAAAATAGACCATATTCTAATTTTTGGTATTACGTGGCACAGCCTTATCTAATTACAGATGACAAATATACATATATGTGATTATTAAAAAAAAATAACAATTCAACAACCTCATTTAATAAGATGATTATAAGTGATCACGGGTCATTGGAAGAAATGAACAAAAAATATCTAACAAATAACCAAATAATATTGACTTCACACACCACTTTCATATTACAAGATAATTAAGTATGGTAAATTCTATACGACCTGTTAACACGATATAAATGCATTCGATAAAAACATGTTTTTGATTTATATTACCGGATCGGATCGTTAACGAGTTAACACGGTAAAAACCGTTTGATATTGGATCGTATTTAGTTTTATCTGTAAAAAACTGTTTCACCCGTTTAACCCGTTAATATTAATGATAATATAAGTAATTTATTTATGATAAATAAAAAATATAATAAAATATAACAAATACTAATTTATAACTATGTTTAACCTAATTAAAATTATTCTAATATAATTATATCATCTTTTTCTTAGGTGTGTATGAGTAATGACATTTTGATAGGGAATACAAAAGAGAAACTTATAAAATGTCATATTTTAGTTTTAGAAATCATTTAATAATTGGACATTATCAATTATTTATTTTAAATATGCTTTAGATGGATCTTTAAATGATATTGGATACAAATTTTTTTTATATTTTCGTATTATATTAAATTTAGAATTTTAATAGATTTCAAAATATTTGTTGCATTTTAAATTTATAAACTATTAGTTGTATTAAATGTTTAGAATCTATACAAATTTTGTTATACATATTATTGTCTAACTTGAACATAAAAAACGGGTGAAATAGCTTGAATTCGGGTAACACGTAAAGTTAACAGTCAGGTTTAGGTTTTAAGATTTAGACTCAATAAATTAATATGTCGAATTTGGATTAATATAATTTAATACGATACGAATATAAAAAGATACGAAACTATTGTAACCCGACCTGTTGCCAGGTCTAAAGATAGTATAAATGTTATTCGTAAGTATTTTCTTAAATTAAAAGAGCATGTTATAATTAAAAAAAAAAAAACGTAAGCTCAGATTCATCTAACCAAAAAAGACTTATATAAGATAGGCTTATCAGGTCCATCTTGCTCGTTGATAAGCCTATATAATTAGACAATAACATAATTAATAGAAGGATAAAAAAATGAAATAAGTAACTTAAGAAAAGTAAAGAAATTGAACCGACTAAACATAGGTAATTGAAATATTTTTTAAAAAGTAACCGTTACTAAATATATAAATGGTTAAATATATCACATCAATGAAGTGACGTTGCCAACTCACCATCGGCACCATCACCTAAGCCAACCACCATCTTCTTCAATTAGCTAGTCTGTCTTGCTCTTATCAGCTGTCCATGGCGTATTGCTAATTGTCTTGTCCCTAACGTAGGCCACACCATGACATTACCCCAATGACTAATGCACATAATTGCTTTCCATCCGTGCCACTCATTTTACTGTTTGTTGCTTCAATAATCCTAATGGCTCCATCTAATAATTTAAATATTAATGTTACACATTTTGTTCATGTTTGACGTGCGACATTATATAATATTATTTTTAATAATTGTATTATATTATATTTTATTAATTAATACTATACATAATATAGTGGATGTTTGGTAAAACATTACACTGTACTATTTTTTATACTACATTATACTATATTTATGTTTGAAATATTTTTAAATTGTATTATATTATCTTTCATTTCAAAAATTAACAACATATTATTAAATAAATTAAATATTATTTTATACCAAATTAAATAAATTAAATACAAAATAAAATAATTATAACCCACAATTATAAAAATATATAATCTTCCTTATATTTAATTTATATAAATTTAACAAAAATAAAATAAAAATCATACAAAAACCTTAAAAATAGCTATAGTTAAAGTTGTATAAACTTTTATAATGTAGTTTACATAACGATAATATTAAAAAAATTAATATTCTTGTATAGTGCAAGGTAATGCGATGGTTTTTCTCCGCATTAGATAATGTAACACATATTATATTAAATTATGCAGTATATTATTTAATACAATGTAAAGTTTGTTCCAAACATAAGTATTGTATAAATTAATACAATGCAGAATTTTTATACAGTACAGTGTGGGCTGTCAAACATGCCCTTTAATTCTTATCTTAAATCTTACGATCGTCTTTAGTTAGTTGAGTCCTATTACACTATATCAGATATATTGATGCATAAAAAAATTATATAAAAATTGTAAATGAGTGAATAAAAGTTGTAAAACTATAATTATATAAAAGTTATAAATGAGTAAAATAAAAATTATTTGTACAACTTTTATATCACTCATTTACAACTTTTATATAATTTAAAAAAATGATATATTAATACACCGGATGTACTATAACAAAATCTTGAGTATATAATATCATCGATCACTGAATTTAATAAAATGAATCATTTTATTTTAATAAATGATATAAATATTGACCATCCCTCACTTGAGATATTAACTTATAAATTTCTCTCGTTCAAATGATAACATCAAATCTAACTTTCTATATTTTTTAATAAATTTATGCGAGAGTTGATTTTAATAATCTAAACCAACGAAAAAACTTCAGTTTTTGCTGCCCACTTTTAGGCATCTATCATATGATATCGTGTTGAGCAGCCAAAGTGTCCAGACGGAGTAAAACATTGCGGTCAAATTGTAGCAAAAAGATAAGTTCAAGAAGATAATTTTTGTTGTACGAATCCTTAAATGCCTGCTGCAAATTAAATACCAAATCATTAATTGCCAAAAACTTGACTTAAATGAATCTATTAAAAAATAAAGAATAAATAATTCTACACATACCTATATGAGGACTTGATATGACAAATAACAAACAATCTGGTATTTACTTGATCAAAAGAATTGGCATAGGACATATTAATTTTTTTCTCAGGGGGGTAAAGAAATTCTGGTAAACCTAATCAGAATCGATTTTTGGTTGACTAAAAAAGTCTGAAAACATTTGCAACAAAATTCATTAATGTATCCATCAATATAAACTAGATATTACTATTCATAATATTTAAAATGTTATAAAATGACCAAAGTGATCCATAATAATTTAATTTAACTAAAACAATAATTTATGAGTTATATTTATTTAAGGGTAGTAATGTATAACTTCAGATACATCTAATATTAAACTATTATTTTTCAGATATATCATAAGATCTCTTGACTATTTTTATGAATGTTACTGTTTGCATCGAAATTTGGGCTACCTCTCTTCCAAAATTGAGTAATTAAGTTGGTTCAGGCCAACGTCTCTTACATTAATGAACAATAATAACAACTTGCAAAATAAAGAAACTGTTATCGGAATACCTACCGGAATTGCCAACTTACCCTTTCAGATGCCTAAATTGGCAGTATTTGAAGTGTATTTTAGCATAAAAATAGTTAAATGGAGTTAAGTTAATAGGTATTTATAGAGAAGATGATGAGTTGCTTCCAATTAAAGGTGCAAGTTACATTTAACCGTCAATTAACCTTAGTTAAATTCGTAAGTATCAATTAAATTCTGTTTAATGATGTTGGTGGATATGGATTGGGTTGTGGTGGGAGATCACAGGAGAAGATTATGTGCATCCACTTGCTTGCCAAATGGCCTTATGGGCATGTATTATGCCTTGTGATGCTGACTGAGTTTTAGTGAGACTAGTTGAAACCTTATGGGTTGGGCTCTTGATGTGGATGGACAGCCTCTTAATTCTTGAGCTTGTTAGGCTTTTTGGTATGAATCTTGGTTACGCAAAATCATATTGTTTAAGCTTCAGATCTAGGCTTTTGGGTTTGAAAATCTATACCCAACACTAATATTATTTTCCAAGACTTGGGATAGGTCAATTTTACACTTCGTCTCTTTTGTAATTTAAAATCCTATTTCCTAGGTTAAATATTTTTTAATATATTTTATATTTAATATCACCAATATGTTATTTTTATTAATATTTTTAATAATACTATACTTATAAAGTTTATATACAAAATTTATTTATAAACTTGATATGACTTCAAATAAATAAAAGAATGAATTAAAAAAATCAATGTAATGAATGTTAATGAGTCATATAGCATTGTATGAGCAATACCACATCAACTTTGTATGAAAATTTTCTATAAAAACTTTATAAGTATGGTAACTTTAATATTTTGTATAATTTTATTTTTTTAAAAAAACCCACATGATTTTTTTTTTCAAAAAATTTTATAAGAGAGCTATAACCGAGCCAAGCTCCTCATCGATTCCACCTTTAATTATATATCAGATCCAATTGTATATATTTAATTATATGAATTTGTTACATGTGTAACATTTCTTCGTGTAAAATTTGTGAGCACCTTGTCTCCATCATGCTGAAACAGCTATATGCTTTAAGTGCATGGAGTGAGTATATGATTAGATGCAAAAGAATAGACTTTCTCTTACACAATAGCTCTTGCCAACATTCTTATATCCAATAAGAGAGGTGGATGGCTACCCACGTAAGCCTTCTAGTATTGGGAATGAGAAGAGCATCGGATAGATTAACCATTATCCACGCAAATCATGCACTGAAAATTTAGGTTAATTTTAGATATCTCCAAGTCTAGTTAACCTAACCCTCACGATTGGGTTGACATCCTGTAGCAATTTCTGTTGTTCGCTAGCAAATTAGCCACAGCACGCTATTTAATTCTCCGTTTCTGCACTTCAACACGAGAACATTACTCTAAAGCCAAGTAAGAGCCCCGTACTGCAACCTAATTCATAAGATGGAGCAATATGTATCAACATGATAGTTGAACCCTGGCCTCTGCTACCTGTTCTGCCGTCCTAATTGTAGCTCATGGCCACTCATGACATAAGACAAAAGTGCTAGGCAACATGGACCTCAACAGCATTTGAAGAAGCTGAGCAACTCAGTCATCCTTATCCAACCAAACCACACCGGTGGTTTCCATAAACTCTATGCTGATTCCTACTGATTGGTTTTCTACTACAAAACTCCCAGTGACACTTGCCAGTAACCCCTCAAATGTTGGAGACACAACCCGACTCTCCACCTGATTTCGGATTGCTAGTAGAGTTTAGCTACAGAATTGAATGGTTGCAACCTGAGATTTTAATGCCATACCTGAGGCTATAGATGTTTATGGACACAACAGCATTAGATTGCGCAAGACGAGACGCCAATTACTACAAATTTTTCTTTTATAAAAGTCCACATTCAAAGTGGACTAGCTGAACTTAAGCCAAGACAACAGGTCTGGTAAAGATGATTTCCAATATAACATTGACAATGACTTAAATTGCATATACCACGACTGCTGCTAGATAAGTGAATTGAATATAACCTATTGCTAGGAGCTGGTGAACCACCTCAGTTTGAGTTAGGTTCTATTGGACAAGAAAGCAGGCAACCTACAAACCTCTAAATCTGGAAGACATTGTTGGTACAGAGCAACTATTCATATAATGGAAACCATAAGAAGGAATTTGGACGCATTGTACCTGTGGAGAAGAGCATGTTGCCTCGCAAGTCAACCACATCCAATCTGTTAGAAAATCCTAGGACGGCATAAGTTAGTTTACTGCAAATTTGTTTGTAGGCTCCATAATGCTTATGAAGTAAGGCTTAATTCCATGACGAGAAGCAAAATGTGATGCAGAAAACAGAATTCGAAGAAACATTAGCTGATTTGCATTGTATATAGATTACAGTTTGAAGTCCCCTAATGAATAATATTACATATGCAAAGTTTCCATTTACATAATGATCTGAGTCATCTGACATGATATGAAAGGATAAATGAATAAAGCATAAATTTAAAATATATATATGGCAATCACACAACGATTTACAATATCACAACAGTTTCTACGGATCAATTTGCAAGGGAATTTGTATGTATTGTGTTAGTCTTTCCTTGTTTGATGTTATTATTCTATATTACTATTTTCGAGCTCCTATCAAACATATATATATATATATATATATATATCCTAACATTAATAAGTCTTCCAAAAACAGGTAAAAAGCTTAGACAGAAATGGTTTAAATTGAAGTACACATATGAAGATTCAAATTGAAGAAAAACGAAGAAGGGATAGCAATTTCTTCCCTCTAATATGCAGTTACTGAGAGTAAAACATTGTTGAAGAGAATTAAAATTCTAGCGTGGAGCACTAAAGAGAGCTCTGCCAATGATACCAGTGGCCTCAATGTAGCGATCGACGCACCTAGAGACGCAGCTACTCTCACTACCACTCAGACTTGATCCTGGTTTTGTGATGCACTTCTCAAAGCACTTGCCTGTTACAGTCTGTGCAACAAAAATACAATGAAATATCTAATTAATTAATTAATTAAGTCCAAAGTAAAGATTGAATCTCCATGATTGATTACCTCCAGAAACTCCTGGGCATATGCTTGAGCAAGCTGAGTCTTGAACTTGTCCATGAACTCCTCACTTGAGAATTGAGACGAACCTGACCCACCTGGACTCGTTGTAAAGGAATCCATTACTATCTCTTCTGATTCGCCTGCAGAAACCCGACTCAACTCGACTCGAGAGAAAATAATTAATATAAACCCTAGAAATCCCCCCGCCAGGGAGGCCGAGGCCGAGGGGTTTAAGTTTAAGTTCAACCAAATTGTTAAACGGGCTGGGTCATGGGCTGTGAGCCCATCTAGTTTGGGCTATCAGAATATGTTACCAATTTGCCTTGAGCCCCATGCCCCATAATACAAACAACGGAAAAAGGGGTTAGCTATGATTAATTTAATTGATTAAAAAGTGTATATATATATATATATATATATATATATATATATATATATATAGATATTGCCAAGTGAAAAAGGAAAGCAAAGCAAATCCGCCAACGAACAAATGGATGCTTAATTTAATTAAGGGGTGGAGTGGTCCTCTACGTATCTCTAACTTTACTTATCTTCACCAATTAGGGCACTTTCAATCCTTTCTTTTTTCGTTTTTTTTTGTCTTAAGATTTTTAAATGAGTAATACTACTTATTTTTCATAACATAATTTTAAGAAAAAATGAATATATAAAAATAAACTTATTTAATAAATGTAATAATATAAAAAATGGCAATTTCTATACAAATTTAATTTGTAAACACAACATTAGCTTTCAAATATTTGCCAAGACATGATGCAATGCAAGTTGTGGAGTAGTAAAAGACGGGTAAATTGAATTGAATTTATTGTTATTGTTATCATCGTCATCATCATCATACAATACAAGTAGATTAGTTTGTTTTAATATATTTTTTAATGATATTAAGTAATGAAATCTTAAAATGGAAAGTATTGTATGGCTCCAATTACAGCCAAGTGGGTTGTCGGGGTTCGCCTCTTGGATTAGAACTTGGGCCCTTTTCGGGGAAGTCAAAAGAATCATGCACTTAAAATAATTATTACTTAATCTTATTAAGTGATCAATTGATTTTGATTCCTTTCTTTCGGAAATTCTTTCTTTATTACTTCAATAAATGCAAACGTCATCCCAATCCAACCATATGACGATGCCTGCTTTTGCTTTCTTTTTTAAACATGATTTACCATTTTGATTATTACTTAAATGCTACTCTCCCGGTTATTTAATTTACCGAGATCTATCATACATTTTCTTTTATTAAAAAAAATTATTTATTAATTCCTATTGGGAGAGTAACCCTAACTACAGGACACACAAGCCACCATTTACAAGATTCGAATTCAATTTATTAATTTACTCTCTCTCTCTCTCCCCCCAATTTTGAAAAAATTAATCTACATAATCTAAAAGGATCCTGATTTTTTTTTTACTGAATTTTTAATCATTTTTTAACATACGTGTCAATTACCAAGTCATATATGGTTAGCATGCATGGATTTGAACTTGAAAAATTATTTACTTTAATAAACCAAATTGTGAATATATATGTATACATATATTTTTTCCTACTTTCAAATTTCACAAGTTTATGTTTCCCTCAAGCTAATTCTAATCACATGCAAACCAATATCTCATTTTCTCTCTAACGATGCCAATCATTTGGCAGAAACAAGATTCGATCCAATATCAATTCATTGACTTGTTTTAGAGAAGTATTTCTAATCAAATATAAAATAATTAACCACATACATAAAATGCTACAATTTATCAAAGTTGAGAAAATTTTGATTGGAGATGGAGGATCTAAAATTTAATGAAAAATAGATTTAAAACATCACATTGAATGTAAGGAAAGAAGAATAGATGTGAGCACTCAGTCAATAAAAGTATTTAGAGAAAGGGACAAAGAGAAATTAGGGGGCAAAAAAAGAAAGGAAAGATAGAGGAAGGTAGAATCACATTAAGAGTCAAATATGCAACATTAATTATGTCGATTTGTGGAAATTTCTTTAGCCAATTAGGAGCTTGATGGCACTACATTACAATTACATTGACCCACTAAAAGAGATGTTTCTGCTTCTGCTTCTGCCCCTTAATTTGGTGTAGGCATGCCTTATGACTTTGAAATGATGATGAATGGATGGTTGGGGATTATGTTAATGAGCAACTGTACCCTATAAATGAAGAAAGCATTTACATTGCAAAATAATAATAATAATAATAATAGTAACTTAGGCACATCAATGTTCAATAGTTGAAAATAGGAAAAATGTGTATTATAATTGGGTTTGAGTTAATCTCATGTTGTGTAAAAGACAATACTAATTAATGTTTAAGAAAGTTGAAGCTGAAAACGCACGAGGTCCACAAACTTTAATGATGATGTACCAGATAGATAGATAGATAGATAGATACATGTAATTTGATTGATGGATGGAGCTAGCTAGCATAGCTTATACCCGTGGGAAAACAGTGATAAGACTTTGATTAGTTTGTAAATAATAATATTAGAGATATACGCATATATGTGGATGTAGGTAAATATTTTTATGAGCAATTCTTGATATCCTTTCAGTTATGTATAGCGAACCTTGCCTGCCCTTGCC
This sequence comes from Boswellia sacra, assembly GCA_013180625.2. Classification (NCBI taxonomy): domain Eukaryota; kingdom Viridiplantae; phylum Streptophyta; class Magnoliopsida; order Sapindales; family Burseraceae; genus Boswellia; species Boswellia sacra. Next base: position 300,314 of record SNVD02006955.1, on the reverse strand, counting down.
CACCGCAGCACAGCACAGCAGACAGAGAATTTAATGAACCAAGTCAAAAGCCTGGCTGAGCCAGTTAGCTGGTTAGATTAATTGGCTAAATCAATCTGGTAATTAAAATTAACAAATTGATCAAATTAGAAACGAAAGTTGTTTGAATGTTTTGTTAATGAGTAATCAGTGGATGGGGATGGGATACATATCAAGTAGGGAAATAGAGGGTTAGATTATATTAGCAGAAAAAGTCCAAAAGCTTAGATTTATAAATTAAATTATTGGGGCAAGTAGGGGGATCATTTAATGTTAGATAATTAAAAACAATAATAAAACTAAGAATACAAATAGAAGCTCGTGCTCTAAGAAAACAGCTGTCTTTTTAAGAAACTTATCAGCACATCAAATAAAAACACAAAAATAAACTTAAAAAAAATATATATATATAAATGCATGTGTGTACCACCCAGGATGATGACAATGACAAGCTCACATGAGCCCAACCCCTTAATACATGGGGTCCCGCCCCTACCCCGCCCTACTCTAAACCCCATTTTTCTCACTTTCAATGAATTAATTAATTAATTATATTTATGTATATAACACAAGTGATAAATTAGAGGACCTTATTGGAGTCCTTAGATTATATATATATAGGTGATAAGCTAGGTGCGGGTGAAGAAATCTTGTAATTAATTAAGAAAATATATAGAATGACAATAAGGGATTTTAATAAAATGATAATGGTAATATACAATAAGAATATGAAAGGTCAACAGAAGAGGAAGTAGAGAAGAGAAAGTTGGTGTATTATTTGTTAAGTTGAAACGTCCATGGAGGGCATCTTAGTCAAGTTTCGTGTTGTAGATGGAGTCTTCTGATGAGTCTCGGCCAGGGCGGGCTACTCCTACTCCTTCCTTTCTTACTGGACATCAGATAATTAGCATTCTATTGCTATTGCTATCTATTGCCACTACCACCGCCACCACCGACCGTAGCTTATCTTCTTTCTTCTTTTCTTCTCTCACACACGTATTCTAGCTATTCAAAATAATGAAACCCTAGCTAGCTTCTCTCCTTCTACCTATTTTCAGACCAGTACATTTCAAACAAATTAGAGGTATATGTATATATCTATCTCCTCCTCCTCCTCCTTCTGTTCACTTTTTTATTTTTTCTAATTTTATTTTTTCTTTGTAAGAAAAAAAAAAAGAATTTAACTTATTTCTGATCATCTCCTCTTTATCTTCTCTAGACTCTTAGATCCATCTGGACCGCTCAAATTTTGTTGCTAAATTATGGAGTTTAGCTCAAGCAGACAAGCTGATCTTTCCGAAGAGGACCAGATGGGTAAAGTTCAACTTCATTTCTCCTTCTCTTCCACGTCTTCTTCTTCTCTGCATCCTCTTACCGGCAACCCCATCTCCTGGGAACACCAACACCAAATGGGTTGTTGCTCAGCCTCTGCCATCAAGTGCGACGCATCTGAAGAAGAAGAAGCCGCATCCACCAGGCTTGATCTCATGGACACATCTCCCAGAAACAATCATGACGATGTTAGAAGTGCAACTGCGACGACTCACATCCAGAAGGAACACATGTTCGATAAAGTTGTCACTCCCAGCGATGTGGGCAAGCTTAATCGTTTAGTCATCCCTAAACAACATGCCGAGAAGTTTTTCCCCTTGGATTCTTCCTCAAACGAGAAGGGTTTACTCTTGAATTTCGAGGATCGAAATGGAAAGCCGTGGAGATTTCGATACTCCTACTGGAACAGCAGCCAAAGCTACGTGATGACCAAAGGTTGGAGTCGCTTTGTCAAGGATAAAAAGCTAGATGCAGGAGATATAGTCTCCTTTCAGCGCGGTGTTGGTGAGTTGGGTAAAGATCGTCTTTACATTGACTGGAGGCGAAGACCAGATGCACCTGAACCGACGCCTGCCTTTCCTCTCCAACACCACTTATCATTCCACCGTCCGATTCCTGCTTGGAGCCCCTTACTGATAAGGCCACAAGTGACAGGAATGGCAAGGGAAAGGGACCACTCTTATCACTTGTCACAAACGAACAATTATTTGAATCGGAACAGCTATTACAATGGAGGTCATGGTAGTGGTAGTGGTGGTGTTGGTGTTATAAACCCAGCAGCTTGTTCGATGGGCTCAATTCTTTACTTGAGATCACAACCCGCAGCATCAGTAGTAGAGCCACAGCAACAAGTACAAATGGGGATGGGGATGGGGATGGGAATGGTGGAGTGGCGGCGGCAGCAGCAGCATCATCATCAGCATCCAATGGTGTTTGATTCGGTGCCGGTGGTCCAAGGGAAGGCCGCAGCGAAGAGGTTAAGACTGTTTGGAGTAAACATGGAGTGTCCCATGACGGAGTCAGATGATGAGTGTGACATTTTGTCCTCAACCACTGTACAACACCTTCCCACCATCACAATTCAGCAGCAGCCTTCTTCCTCTTCATCACAATTACCTCCCATCGACTTTCTCAACAAAGGGAAGGCTGCCATGTCTTTTGACCATAAATTTTAGAATAGCATACTCCAAATCCAGTGGAGGAGGAATCGCCTCGCCTCGCCTGGGATCGCAGCAATTATAACGCTCCTACTTTTTTACTACTAATCGGCTCACAATTCATGCTCATCAGACGACCAGAATGTCTCAAATGCACAAGCACAACAACAACAACAACGTCGGTATTCATATCTGTCTTTACTTATATTATTAATAAAGAAATGATGGAGGAAGCTGGGCGACGATTGGGGTTTGTGAATCCTGAAGAATTTAGCTAGTTAGCTAGAGATCATTGAGAAAAGAAGTACGACCGTAACCCACTGTTTTCTTTTGTAAATTTTATATTGATTATTATATTATAATAAGATGTTTTAATGTTAATTTATTACCTCCAAAGACTTGGAGAGAAAGAAAAAAAAATACATATATATATATTTATGATCATTGTTTGCCTTAATTTTCTAGGGCCTGGCAATTAACTTCTCCCTTTTATTGTAATGAGGCCATGCCAATGCAATGCCATCAATGATCATCGTTTACCATCGGCCGGAAGATCCTTTGATTCTCTTTGGCTGCCTCCTCCCAAAATATTACTCTCTCTAGCTATATGCTGTTATCCAGTAATAGCAATCTTTGCTGCCACAGTAACTGTGTGCACTGCTACCTGATATTATTGAAGTTTTTTGGCTCTCTTTTGTCTTTACTTTGGTAGGTTGTTGTTCTTGTCGCTGCTTCGTGGGGCACGCCCGCAGGTTTTGCAGACTAAATGCCAGACCTCTAGAAGGTAGAATTTATCCATAAATATTTCTTTTTCTTTTTCTTTCATTCTTCAACTGTGAATATGCTCTTTGTGTGCACATATTTATATATAGTATGTATATAGCCTTTATCTTCAACGATTTTCTAATCAGCCAATACGAATTCACTGCACAAACAAGTAACGTTGTTCATCTGTTGTTTTGCCAGAATATATATATGTATATGTATTTATATACTTGTTAGTGCTTCACTTTGCCCAGTGGTAGTCAGAAATTAACATGCATCTAAATACAAGAGTTGTCGTCAAGCAATCTAATTTGCAGGAATTCATGCCCATCGCTTCGTTCATATATTTATTCAACAAATTATTTTATTTACTAGATATATACTTGCATCAAATGTACAAGTATATTGTAGTATTAGAATAAGTGTCCCCTTTAGAAGTTTGTCATTTTGGTTTGCTGTTACTTTATCGTGAATTTTTTTTTTCAGTGTCATTATACTACTTATACGTACCATCTCCACGCATTTATTTGATATGATATATATACACCATGCACAAATATTTTTCTGATTGTTATGTGATTTGGTTTTGTTTATTTAGGTCTGCATGCTTTTCTTTTCTTTTTTCCTTTTTTGGTACTTTAGGAAGAGTAATCTGCCAGTTAGCATGTGTAATTGATGAATCGAATTTGAATATTATAAATCTGATACAAAATTAGGTGAGTAAATCATCCTAATTCTATATAGTAATTATATAATTGCTTCCAAATACATAAATTAAAAAAATCATCTTTAGAAAAAAAAAAGGTATAGAGAGAGTTTTCTGTAATTATTAATGAAAGTTCTCTATAATTAAGGAATGAATTTAATGAAGCTAAAAGAATTTATGCTTAGATATCAACTTTTGTTTTTTCAATAAAGTTACATGAGGGAATAACCTTGACAACAATAGATAAACTATACATATATTCTCATTTCTCAAGAGCAAAATTATACTTGTCTTATGTTTAATTATGCGGCATATAAATGCTCATTCTAGATTTTAAGGTGATACCAGTGACTGTATACATATATAAGCATTTCGGAGGTTGAGAACATGTAGAAGAAAGGATCTGGCAACGAATCATAAACAATTTAGTCCATATTTCATCAATCATCATCATCATCATCTTCTTCTTCTTCTTTCAATTAATTAATTAATCTGTATTGTAAGTCTGACACCAATATGTTAACACCCAATTTTATGGGGCGTTACAGTAAGTGTCCCTTTTGAAGGCGTAGGTGTCTTTTTTTTATTTTTATTTTTATTTTCCTTCTTCCCTGAAGAACACATCAGGAGACACTGGTTTTGTGGTTTGGAGTTATCCTTTGAAGCTTAAGTCATTTTTCGATGTATTAGAAATCTTGGAGATGTATGTGGAGTTGACTTTTGAACGTAAAAAATCTAGAGAAAGATCAGTTAAGAATGGTTAGAGTGGAAGCTGATGAAATGTGGGCGTTGCATTGAAGAGGATATCTATAAGAAGAACTGGAGGGTATTAAGGCGTAGGAGTTAATGAGTTAGAATCTAAGGATACGTATATTGCCCACTGTCACGTACGCTTGTTGTAGACTTTCATAGCTGTTAAGTGCGCGCAAAAGGTGAAGTAGTGGTGCAGTAATATTTAAATTGATTGGGGTTTGGAGCTCAAATTAACCTTTCTGCATTGGGACGGTTTAGATTAGATTTTTAGCTAGGGATTCCTCATCTTTATAAGTATATATGCTTACCCTTTGCTTGTTAATTTCACCCTTAATTGGGTAAGTTAAGAATCCATATATAAATGATCGATGCCATGTGTGTCTCTCCAATGGGGAGCAGCTTATAATGCAACTTAAACAAATTAAGTTTATATATATACATTTATGTGATATTCGTGTGGAGACATGTAATGTAAGATAAACTTCACTCACATATACAAAACTATTAGTCGAAGGCAGTAATTACTACACAGTTACAGAATCCTCACTGCCTTTGATTTGGCTTGCAAGTAAACCTTTCTTTGTTGAAATTAGAAAGAAAGTGATTTACCTGCATATTATTGTTTACTTCGTTTGTGGTCGGAGGGAGCACGTACATGGTAAGCAATGTTATTGTTTCATGTATGTATGTTATATATGACAAGTGCCAACTGATGAAGTGGTAGTATACTAGGACGGGTGAGTCACAAAACAAAAAGTTAAATGAGTATAGTATTTGTCTAATTGCTATTTTCGTATTTGGCATCGATCAATGAGAGCCCCTATCTACATTCAGCCAGGGATGCGATGCTGCGTTACATATAATTGATTTATATATATATATATATATATATATATATATATATATAATGTGATAGTTTAAATTAAATAGCTTGCTAGATTCTTTTAGTTTTCTGATATACTCAAGATAATTTTCTGATGCTTTTAAACAGCTATAGTTCTGCATTCATGTGTAGTTTAATTTCTTGTTACTTATGTCAGTTACATGGTTTGTGTACACTTAATTGGTATATATAGTATAGTACTATATATACACATATATTTGTTCCATATTCATATATTTTATAATCTCTCTTTCGAAATAGTAATAATAAGATGGATAGTACTACTTTTACAAATTTTGTATATAAACTGATGTGACATCACTCATATATTAACATATCATCACTTTTTATTAAATAAATTGATTTTGCTACTCCAATCACTTTATGATACATCAGTTTGTATGCAAAAATTTGTATATATAGTTTGTGAGATTAGCATTATTCTAATAAGATGTTGATGACAAATAGTTTTGTTTCATGTAATCATCCAATCAGTTCAGCTTTATGTTTGGCAAGAATAAATATAAATATAAATCATTGCTGGGAATTACTCATCACAGTGCAAAAACAGCATGTGTACATAAGTATTTATAGAATAGAAGCAGTTATTTTTTGCAACCATATTCCATAAAATGAGATGGATGAATGTTACGTGATTTGTTATTTTATTCCTTGTTTTTAGATATTATTGAAATTAATTATTACCTTTTTTGATGAAGCATCCAGCACAAATTGACAGTAAAGGGCCCTCCATCATTTTCAGTAGTTCACTTCAGTGGTTGATAAAAGAGAACGTTGCTTTATGAGTTAACTATTCATTTCTTGTGAGGAATGAAAGCAGAACTAAAGAAATCCATGCATGTGTCATGCGTGCATGCATGTTGTTGTTTAAACGGAAGCAGGGTGTAATTTAAAGAGCCAAACAAATATTGGTACAATTAAGAGCCTCATGAATGTGTATATGTGTATCCACGACTAGAGTGCGATGAAATACGAGTTCATTCTTTAATCAGCAAATATATAAATTAATTAATTAATTAATTTCGATATAAATTAATTAATTGAGATGAGAAAAAAGGGGTAGATTTGGTCTTACAATTTAGAGGGGTTGAAAAAGGTGGGTTGTTAAAGCGTTAGTTAGGTTAATTTAAAAACAAAGGTTGGGGGGAGGGAGGTGGGGTGTGGTTCAGAAATAGTGTATAGCAAAGGGCGCCAAGGACGCAGTAGATTGGTGAATGAGGAATGGAGGACTTGACTTCAGCTTCAGAGATTCAACTAAACATACAAAAATGAAAAAATCTATAGAACGAACGTTGAAAATATTGAGGGGATATATATGGAATTGGGAAGGGAAATGGGAATGGGAGAGTTTAGAAGAAATGGGGTGGGGTTGGGGGCTGTTTGTGTCAAGCTTTACAAAGACAATCAACTGTCAACACTGCAATGCTGCTGCTGCTGCTACTAGTACTAGTACTGCTTCTAAAAGAGACATGTTATATTAATTTTATATGTAATTTAGTAGGGCCCCTCCCTCACTGAGGCACGCCCTTTGATTTTGTGAGTGAGGCTGCAGTGTCTAAGCCTCGATCTGCTTTGTGGACAGATAGCATCTAAATGTGCATACCTAGATACTATTAGTATTACATACTTGCAGCAATACAACAGCATAAGCTAGCATAGCAAGTAATTGTAAAGAGAGAGATGAGACGAGTAGTGAGGAGTAATTAGTAGTGGGGTGTAAACCAGACAGCCGTAACGATATGTATTCTTACGTGCTAACCCTAACCCTAACCCTAACCCTAACCCTCACCCCCACACCGTCATCACCCTTTACTTTATATGTATAATGTTTGAATACACTAAAAAGGTGAAAAAAAGAAACCAATTGAATTCAGAATTATTTGGTTAGAGATATTGAAAGTGGGAGATATGGATGGATGGTGGCATGGCACTACTGCAATGAATCAACTAAATGACAATGATATATGCAAAGTGATCCAAATATTACTCTAAAGAGTCACGATCATAAACCATTACATGATTATATGTGATGATGAAAGAATAGAAGAGAAGAGAATAGGATGGAAAAGAAAAGAAAAGAAAAGAAAAGAAGAGAAGAGAATAGAATGTATAGTCAGTGCAAGTGCAGTCCCCACTCTAGCCTAAAAGGTGAAGAGATAGAGTGCTGTAGCTAGCAAGGTTAATTAGGGGTAACATATAGGCAGCTAGGTAGGCGTAATCAATGACGACAATAAAGAAAGCCAAGTAAAGTGTTAAGAGTCAGTGGCTTGTTTTTACATTTATACATGCATGCTCTGGCGAGAGAGAAGGAAGGGAAGAGAGGTGGAGATTAAAAAGGACGCGTGCAGTCCAATACAATGTAATGCAATGGAAGTGCAAGTGCAACATTTCAATCCCACTCCGTAGAATTGATGGACCTGGAGCAGGACCACGTACGTTTCATATATGTATCTTTGGCTTTAATGCATCACATTCTCGTGATGCTTTTTCTTTCTTTCTTTTTATTATTATTATTTCTCTCTCCATTTTCATATATTTATATATTCATATCCACAATGGTATTCCTGTTCCTGTGAGTTTGAGACCACCAATGCCACCTTGGAGTTTGTCTCTATCCACTTGTAAAATTGAATAAATTTCATGGTGAAAACTAATACGCAAGAGTTGAAAAGAGCTGTCGTTTCCTTATTCAACCATTCAACATTCCCTGTCTTAAAAAGTTAAATGGACTACAGATTGCATTTGCCTATGGCATGTCTCCCTCCCCACTCTTAACTACACAATATTTAATCAACGCGACCTTCTCACTTCGCACATCATCAATATCTCTTTTATATCTCATGGATCGATCCATCTCCACTTGTAAGATGCTGTCTGTCATGCAGACGCAGACACACCTAGCTAATCCTAGAGAAAAAGGGATAGCTGTAGCTGCACCAATACCAAAACCAAAACTAAAAGGAGAAGTGAGTGAATGAATGACTGAATTAGGAAGGAGAAGAAAGACAAAAAGCTGATGATGATCAGCTGACTTGACAGTCTCGTTTTCTTTATTTATTTTCAATATTGAACATTAATTCAACAATGACAGTGCAAAAGGGTGGTGACTGCCGATCCCAAAAAACAACCGCAATTATAGTGAAATGTGGATGATAGTAACAACTCAATTCATCATGGCATGGCATGTACACCCTCCTCCTTAACAGCCGTAAACACAGACACTGGCTCGTTCTCAGTCTCAGACTCAGTGGGCCTGAAGTGGGATTGGGATTGGGAGTGGCCTATGCCTAGCTATTTTTACTATTTACTAATGCCCTCCCAATATTCACATTGTTTCTTAAAATTAATTCAACACTTCAATATTTCTTTCACTTCTGGGATAGCGGGCATGGACCATATCAAAATGGATTATGGACCATTAATTGTACAGACCTAAACTAGATTATTTGTAAAGTTGGCACCATCTCTGATATGACAAAACATGCCATTTGTTTTTCATTGTATTATATTATTCAATTTCAGGTCCCCCACTTGATGAATATTGAGAATAATGAATGGTACCTTTTTGTTTGTACATACAAATGGAAATGCTTAGCTCACACTTACTACATGGCTTGTCCCTTGTACTGTTGCCCCTTATGCGTGTCATGTTTCACATTCTACCATTCCTCTCTTAATAGCTCTCTTTAATATTTTCTCTTCTTTTTCTATCTTTCTATATCTTCTGTTTTAGTGACTAACATCAATTCTATTAGCATATATATCTCGACTACTATTATTAGTTTCAAACATAAAATAAAGAGAAAGCAAATTAAGACAAAGGATTAGGAAGATAAGAAAATTTTAGACCGTCTTTAATCTACGAGGTGAGCAGATCAAGGAGAGGCCAAACGTTCTCTCAATCCAATTTTTATACATGTTTCATAATATCAATCAAAAGTTTTACTACAGTGCTGAAATAAGTACTAACACCTCAGGCCTCCTCCACTAGTAACCATGACATTGACTGATGATTTCTACTGGCTTGGCTGCAGGAAGATAGGGTGAAAAAGATAACATTTTCATTCCGCATCATGCACAAAGATATCAGGTTAAAGTACACCCTTTTGTACGTTGAGAGTTAAAGGGGCATGGAGATGGAGTGCTTGTCCCAGATATATAATGTTTGACTCAAGCCCAGCCCCATTGAGCCAGTGGAGATTTGGGCTCTGGTCCAGTTTATTCAGAGAGTGCGATCCACTCCTCAGCAAAAAGCCGTCCAAGCTAGCAAAGCCTGCTCTGGTCCTGGTCCTGGTCCTGAATTAGATAATGAAAACAGATCATATCACTATCAAAGAACAGCTGACGCACATTACCCACTGCATTTTCAAAGATAAAAGAGACAAATAAAGAGGAGGCCCTAGAAGCCACCAGCAAATGAGGTAGCTGAGCTTAATAGATTGACAATTTGTGGCTTGTTTCCATGATTCTGAATATTAATAATTTTAAGGGATGAAATTGTTGCCGGAATCGTTAAGGGAGAACAGAGGCGATAATTTCCAACATTTCTTAGAACTTGAAACATAAAAGGTCCTAATGATTTCCCATAATAGATATGCTTCCCCATATATTGTTCATATCTTACGGATTATTTGGAACCATACATGCACAAATTGTTTCCCTTCCCCTTTACCCAAATCTGAGTCCTCAACCTGATCTATTAAAGAGAAAAAGCCTCAACCAGTAAATTTGGCATCAAGTGTACCGTTTCATCCAAAATTGGACAATGCTTTAGGTTCCAAAACTCACCTATTCTGTACTCAACATAAAATATTGAAAAAAAAAAAAATCACTATGATTAAATAACCATCTAGACTCCTAACAGACGAGAAAACACAGCCTCAAAAGATTTCATGAGCTTATGGGTTGATGAATCTTATCTTTCATATTTGCGTCTGTCCATTCAGTTCGCTAAGCAGAAAAAATATTCTTTATACTTCATTATTTTGGTGCAGCTTCGGCCTCAATCCTTGAATACTCGTACAACAAAGATGGAGTGCACATTTCTTCCTTGTTTTGATGATTTTCTTTCAACGCCTTTTCAATAATCTGCATTTTGTTTCCCAGATGTATGAACTTTCCAGCTAATATTGTGAAATTTAGAATATAATTCCATCATCACACACAACAGAAGATGATACCTCAGCATACCAATCACCCTCCTTAATGCTGGGATTGTTTATTGGAGAAGTGAACCAACCCTTTTGCATTTCCCAATCATGTGAAACAGCCATAGCCTTCGTCATTGTCACCTGAAATTCCGAGTTTGAGTGACAAAAAACTTATTCCATAACTTGATAAAGACAAACGATCATTTGCCTATAATGTTTCACCATTGATGTCATAGCACCATGGTTAAGACATGAACAAGCATGAGAGGAGTATTAGGCACATAAACAACAATAGCAAATACCCTATTTCGCTTAGCCCAAAGATAATCTAAATCAGCACAAGCTTTGGACAAGTTAATGGTCGAATTCAAATCAAGATTATTCCTTTTGGACAAAAATGCATATTACTTGAAATAAACAAAATTTTCAAAACATGATAATACAATGAGTATAATTCTAAATTACATGGTGCCAATTCCAGAAAATTTAATGTTCCACACTCTCATTGATCAATAAAAATAATTTAGCATAACAAAGCATACATGGTTACCAGTACTTCTGCATATCAGATTAAGAACTGTCAAATTTTATACAACCCCATACCTTGTGGCGACCAGATAACTTCCTAGGACTGTATGAGGTGCATGGATGACCTGATTCAGGTATTGAAACTCTTTGTCCAACCTCATTTGTCATACACACATAAAGATTATTGATTATATGCTGGATCATATCATGGTCATGCTCACCTATTGAATCTAAATCATTTGAATAGGTCCATTTAAGCAACTCTGATAGATCATGCATCGTATTAATCAGTAATTGAACATCTAGTTTAGGAGGTGCAGACTTTGATGCACCTAGAAGTGTCTCATCAACATCAGAAGAAACACCATCTCTGGAGAAAGATGAAGTCAAAAAATTCCCTGTCACACCAAAAGTCAAACTAGAAGAACGATTATGTATGCTATCCACAATACCATTAGCAGAGCCTGCAACAACTGGAACCATCAAACCTTGACCATTGGAAGTAGGGTGATCTTCCATGAGAAATGGTTGATCACCAAGTGAAGAATTGATTACAGAACAACCATTTGCCTTGTTGGGCAGTGCATATTGCTTTCCTCCATCATGAATGCTGTTAGAAGCTTGAGTTTCAATCACATTGCTCGCTTCTGTAGGACAAGTTCCAGCTTTCACAGAAAATTTTAACTTGTGTTCTTCAGATGACAAGGCAACAACTGAAGATGGAGTGCCCAGGAGAGCTAAGTAATCATTTTGATTACATTCATTCTCATGGTAATCTACAAGTGGCATAGCAATTCCAGGGAAAAAATGAGGTGCCAGAGGATTCAAAGTTTTACGTGCTTCTGTTTCAATTTTAGGAAATTGCAAACCCACAGGTCTAGTAACTCCAAAAGTAGATTGTCTAGCCGCGGTTCCTTTCCAGCAGGGTGAATCCACATCAGAATCATTCTGGTCCAACAATTCAGAAGAATTATTAACAGGAACACGTGACTCAGTACCATGTGATAACAAATCAGGAATGTCAGGAGAAGTGATTTGCAGCTTGTTTTTTGTTGTGAGCAAAGGATCTGTAGCCCCATTAATCACGTCTTCACTATTCTTTTCTTCCTTGTCTTTAACTATCTCAACTTTTTTATAGCAAACCACTCTGCCTTTGGCATTAAGCAGAACACGCGGCTCCATGTTCATACTTGCATCATCACAAGAATCAACAGTTTCTAAAGATCTACCACAATAATTAACATTGTCGATGACATTATCATCACCATGAGAATCGATCTTTTCTGAAAAACCAGGTTTGAGGAGCGAAACAGTTTTATTAGCACCTGATAATCTCATAACTAGAGCTGGTGAAGGATGGTGATCTGATGAGTCAGAAGGTATACATTCATCTGCATGAATATAGAGATGTGATAAGTTTACCTACTTGAGAGCAAACTTTGGATCACACTGGCCGACTTATTTTGGTTATGGATAAAGGACAAAATTGAACATACCAAACTAATTGCATAACTTATCATCAGGTAGAATAAGGAACGATCAAGTAAAAAGAGTTAACAAAACCAACAAGCTAATGAAAGCAGACAATAGTAAGTAGTAATAATTAGAAAGCGAAAAAGTGTGATTACATGTATACATTCATTGGCAGATTTTACTGAACAAATAACAAGGCCGAAAAGAAACTTGAAACCAAAGCAAAAAAGGAACTGAACCAGATTATCTAAATACAAATTGGTATATGGCAATGATGTACACTATTACAGGGTAACAAAAGGGAAAAAAGAACAGACATAAAGATGAATAAAAAAACTCAACAGAATTGTCCAAAAAAGATGAGTATTCATGCCTATATAGCACAAAAACAATGATAACTAGAATGCCCCCCAAAAAAAAAAAAGATTCATTTAAAAGATTGCAGGGTTGGGCACATCTATTACCAGGATCAATCAGCGAATGGTCTGGGAAGTTACACATCTCTTTTAGAGGGACAATAACAATAATGACACGCCATTGATGTAGAAAATCAAATGTTGATTAACCATATCGTATTTATTAACTAACCAGGTAGCTAAAGGTAAAGTGAAGGCAATACAAAACAAAGCAAAGAGGTATTATTAGCATTACATGAATAGGAATAGGATACCTTGTTTGAGGAAGTTGTTGTAAGACATTGAAGCAACGGCAGTAGCAACAGAATCATTGTGGGTTGGAAGCATAAGCATAGCAGTAGAATGGGCACCAAGTGTTTGCAGAGGACCGTAACGAGAATTGACATCGTAGCCATCATGTTCAAGTAAAAATGGGGATTTGAAGTTGAAGGGCGGAGCCGAAGCTGACAGACGGGAGGAGGAACATGAGCTACTGGTACTAACACTCATTCTGATCCGAATCCGAAAGCAAAGAATTTAGAGGGTTTTAATCAAACCAAAGGAAAGGGGACGATCAGATTAGAATTCATATTCACAAATAATAACCATGTAGTTGAAGATGAAGATGAAGAGCATACAGAACCAATTGAATGGAACTGAATCGTACTGGGTAAGAAAGCATAAACCTTCCTTATATTATATTTTATTACATTATATTAGACATGGAAGGAACCATAGTATTTCCATCGTCAATTTTAATAGTGTCTCCTTTCTATGAGTTAGAAGCTGGCAATTATTAAAATTTAATTAGGAAAATGTATTGTGGGTAAGGCAGAGTCAAGTCAACCAAAAGGTAGAATCATGTTTCTTCAATCGCTGTTGTGCTGTGTTGTGGTCATCGATGAGCCTTCTTTGCCTTCTCCGCGAAGGAAAACAAAAAGTTCAGAGTGGTGGGGACGGCCGTGGAGGGGAAAGGGAGATTTCTGTGCTCATGATCAATAATACAATTTAATTTCAATTTACTTACTGCGTATATAATATAATATAATATAATATTCAGTAATTGTCATATAATAATATTTTACAGACACAGGTGAGGTGATCCAAAGAGAAGACTACAATAAAATATAGTGGTAATTAGCAATATTACATTACACAACAAGCATTAACGTTATCATCGTTGAACATGTTGCTGACCCTGTCGTCTCCCCTCTGAGTGACAGGTAGAGTTCCATGCCTTTCCGCAAGATTGTATCCATGTCGATAGTAATTGTAACTCTCCTTGAATTCGTTTGTGGTGTCTTTGAAATAGTGATTGGGTGAAGTGAAGTAAAGAGGTGGGTTTGGATAGGGCCAGAACTCGGCCCTCTTTCCAGCCCTTCTCACTGCCTTGAGCACCTTGTTCCGATCCACGTACCCCACCACCGTAACCTTTTCCAACTCTAGCTCCACTTCAACCGAATCAATCCCTATTTATACCATTATCAAATTCATTAATTACCATTCTTTTTTAAATCCAACACACCCAATAACACATAATAAATTTATTAACATTTAACGCTAGTTGACTCATTCATTGTTATAATATTTTATCACCTATCTCATTAATTTGGTTACATGAAACTGGCAGTATGGGTATAAGATTACCTCTAAGCTTGTAAATGGCGTTCTTCACCACTCTCTCGCACCCGGTGCAACACATCCTAACTTTGAGCTCCACAGTCTGTCAAGTAAATTATATATTAAAGCCAATTAAAACACGTACTTTGAAACGCATATATATATGCAGATGCTCCTTTATTTCTATCTTTCTTCGTATTCCTTTGTTCCTCAACACCTTTAGGCATATTAATTAATTATTATACCAAACCTAAGGGACTAAGGAAAAGCCATGTTGGAGATTTCTGCATGCTCAATTGCTAGCTTATCACGGATTCTTATATATATATATATGAATTAGAAATATTCACCAAGGCCACCGGGAACCTAATTAAATTGCTTTTATATATATGTAGACAAATAGCTAGAGAACTAAAATTAAGACCCTTAATCCGATATTAACAGTCCCTTGGAAATAATCAACATATACGAAACGAACAAATTAACATATATGTATGTAGGTATATGCATGCATGGTTAATATGAAAATGAATTTTCGCATGTACAAAAATTATTAACCTGAAGTTGTTTTAGTTATTTAATTTCTTCATATATATCATTGTTAATTTGACTGTGTAAGCTAGCTATATAGCTACGTGCATGCTTCAACAGATGGAAGAAGAAACCTAGCTACTAGCTACTTCATGTTGCATATGGGTCAGAGGCCAGTTTCGTATGCATATGCATATATATATATATATATATATATATATATATATATATATATATACACACACACATGTACAGTATGGGAAGGGAAGGGAAGGGAAGAGAAGAGAAAAGGAAAAATAAAAGAGTATCTCTTAAATACATAATCTGCAGCTTGGCGTACGTTTTAATGGATGAATTAGTTGTAGTTGGCATGCAAGTTGGAAAACGATGAAAGCGAATTATTAATTAATGATTAACCTGCAAAGAAAGTGGTCGAGGCTTGGGCATGTTGTTGTTGTTGTTGTTGTTGATGCTTTTGAAGTCGTGTCGATAGCGAAAGAAAGAGTAGGCAATGGAGGATATGAAAGAGTCGATTGCTTTGGCTATTAAGGTGGACATGGCGTGATAGGTAGGTTCCTCTTAAATATATGTTGTATGTGATGTGAAGAGTAAAGGAAAAGGAAAAGGAAACTGGAGAGGAGAGTTGAAGATATTCGAACTCACTGCCGCCTGCCTAAGGCTTTGGCTTAAGTAATTGTAATCTCAATCTCTTAGTTTAGGTGGTAATATATTCCATTTCCAAAGTAATATATTTGTCTCAATAAATACTATTCCATCCATTATCCAAGTGACCATATGCATGCAGTTTCTTCTTCTTATAATTAAACCCTTTTCACAGGGGACGGAATGGTATCTACAAATATATATTAACGATCACGTGTATGGTCGATGGATGCTTCATACGCAGGTCAGGTCAGGTCATGGAATTGGATTTGATATGAATGGTTGCTGACACGCCCAAATGCGAATATTAGGTCTCATGACAATTAAGCAAAGAGTGGTCAGGCCATGCATGTACACATTTATATTTGGTTCCATCCATAAAAACATATATATTCTAAATATCTTCTTTTTCCACTACACACCCTGCACTTCCACTGCACTATCTAGAATTCGATACACTCTTGGAAAGTTTTATTCCCATCCCATGCATACATTCATTTCTTACTAACTAATTAATTCTTTACAGCATATACTTGTTCTTATTTGGGTTCTATACTTCCAATTTTTTTTTACAAACAATTAATTAATATAACTTGGCCATTAATCTTAATTAAACTAATTAATCTTTTAATCTGCAATAAATAAATATAAATATAACTGAATTCAATTGTTTAATTAATATTTAAACCATCTAAAAGCATTATATAAATAGTAGTAATATTAAGACCCATTTGATTATAAATTTTGTGTTTTTGTTTTTATAATTTTTGTTTCAAAATAAAATAGATCGAGAAGATATGTTTATGTGTTCTTCAAATAGAATAAATAATAAAGATTATGTTTGATCATGTGTTTTTATTTGAAAGCGAATGATAGTTGAAAAAAATTAAAAAAATATTTTTTTATTTTCAAATATTATAAAATTATTAAAATATAATATTTATTTGATAATTTATTTACACTAAAATTATAAAAATTATTTGAAATAAAAAAGAAGAAAAGACAAATTATATAAAATTAAAAAAAAATTGAGAGAGAGGAGAAAACAAATAAAAAACGTTGCTTTTATTTTCATAGAGAAATTGATGCATTACAAGTATTATATTTTTTGTCTTCGTACTTTTAAGTGAATTGTGTTTTTTGTCTTCGTATTTTTAAGTAAAAAACATGTAAGAAAACAATTACTTCACGTTATCTAATAAACTCATATCAAAATAGAAACAAGTAGAACACTCAAAACACCAAAATAAACCGGCCTTTATCTTTTCTTCAGTTTAGTTTATAGGATGATCAAGTAGGAGTATAATATTACATTACCATTACTGTGTACCGGTACTTAAAGCAGTAAGAGTAAGATATATTCCAACAGGTCATCGAATCGAAGATTAAATGTAAGATTATTCCATTCTATCCACAAGGATACATGATGATGAGGAGAATATTGAAATTAATGTCAGATGAAATTGAGTTACCTTATTTATATAATGATTCCACTCGTTTCGGTGATTGTATATAATTCAAAGGACAAATATGAAGGGGAATTTATTCATTTTTAATACAAGCAAGGAGAAGGCATTTATTCCGTAGCCGTAACTGGTGGCATAAATAAATAAGATTCTAGAGAGAGAAACAGGAAAGAATAACTTAGAATAATTGATTAAATATAAAAAAAAAAATTCCTAGGTTACTAGCTACTTTCTTTTGTTATCTTGAAAATTAAAAATAAATCCAAGCAAGACGCTATCACAGAGACGGGGTGAGTGCTAATTTTGTGGGCAATGCAAAGCCGCTAATCTCTTGGCTGCCTCTGCTCCAGCCTCAGCCTCAGCCTCAGCCTCAGCCTCAGCAATACATGTAAGTCTTTTGATTATCAATCGTGCCATACATGTAAGCCTTTTGATTATCAATCGTGCCATGTTTCTTATTAATTACTGAAGAAATTATTATTAACACTTGATCTTATGATCTTCTACTTCATCTGTCAAAATGGTATCTAGCTTTGCTCCGTTTTTTTTTTTTTAATGAAAATAATAATGACAATTTGGTTGTTTGTAATCACCTGTGTGATGGCATGTCAAAAAAGTTAAATTTTAATGGCGATGATTAGAACAAAAACAGATTTAAGAAATAATTTTGGAGGCCCACGCCAGCAACAAAAAAGCTCATAATAATGACCCATTCGTTGAAATATAATAAAATAATTGTACAGAAGATGACGATGAGATGGGCAGAACAACTAATCTATAATTAGATGACATCTGTGTGTCCACCTGCACGTCTATCAATTCTTCGACCCAGTAACCAAACCAGATAACGATGACGGATAAAGAATGGACGTTAAAAAAAACAAAAAAAAAACTGATTACATACAAATTAAGTCGAAAAACATGAAGAATTGGAGAAGCCTAGGACTACGCAAGAGAAGCGAAGAGAAGTGTTGATTAAGCTAAGCTAAGCGGCGGTGGGGGTTGGAAATGGAAGTAAGGGGGCCCTGGACGTTCTGAAGGTGGAGGAGGAAACAAATGGAAGACTGCGGACAATGAGAAAACGAATACGCCGGGGGAAAGGAGCTTCATGGAATAAGTGCTCAAGCACCCTTGCAAGCAGCACCGTGTACTCCTCCAATAGCTCTGCTACAATAGACACCAGTATCATTTTTCTCTCTCTCTCTCTCTCGGTCTCTGCTTTCTTAACTTGATGGTGAGTGAGCAAGCAAGTACACGCTATATTTATTTGTTAGTAATAAAGAGTGGATGTTTCTAGAGCGTTTTATAACATACTAGACCACCTATTACCTAAACCTAATTACCAGCGGCGCCACGCACCACTATACAACATATAACTTTCCCATAGTTTTCCAATGTGCTCTTCTGCTCTCTTCTGTTTCACGTTCCACGCGTATGTTATTCTTAGGGACTTATCTTTATTTATTTAGTTAAATAATATACAGCTGTTGGCATTATGTCACCACTCATGAGGAGAGGGCCTCCCAAATAGACTTTATTTCCATCATCCTTATCCTCTCGACACCCTACATTTACTATTTACTATTACTATTCTTTCTTCTATCCGTATACGTGCCACCTACCTACCAATAATCTTGTATTCACCCCTTACCGGATAGGATGGATCCTCCCAAATAAATATTCTTGGCACCACATGAATAAATTATAAATTGGTTCATGAAATCTCCAAATCTAAATCTAAGGATTACTAGTGGCCTAATTGCTAATATACCTATTAAATCTTGTGACCCAATTACTAATATACTCATTAATCATTTATAATAGGAGGGAGGACTTAAAAATAAATACTGATTAGGCAGCACATAACCACGGTTTGACTGCTTGTCCAGTGCAGGTCAATGCTTTCACAAAACCACTTCAATTGTCGCATCCTGTTTACAGCCAAATGACCTCTTGCACCACATTTAGATCTGATCAAACACACTTGCAAAATAATAAAGTGGCCATTAGTATATCTTACCTACCAAACGCTTTCTCTCTCCCACTGCCGAATACGGAGCGTAGATAACCACGGTCAAGTACATTACAACAAAGTGTTTAATGTACTACACAACTTTACTTAATCTACACACAATGTGCATATACATAGAGAATTTCTACAAGCCCATCCCCGCTCGCTAGCAAAGGGGATCAACAAATCACCCTTCTATTTTTCTTAGCACCACATCAAGATATTGATTGCTCCGCATCCCTCCGAAGATTACGAATAACATCATAACTACGAAGATACTGAGCACATAAACTAACGATAAACCTCGACCGGTACACACAGGAGGAGCCTCCGGCAATGATGAGGGCTTTGTCTTGCCGCTGCCAGTGTCACTAGACTGCTTCACCCTTAACCTCAATTTTGAAGAAGATACTTCAACGATTTCCCTACTTTTATTAGACTTGAGCAGCTGGCTCTCACTATCCCGCTCATCTGGACTAGGAATGCAGTCTGTAGCTTCATTAACCTGCACTTGACAAAATTAGACTGAATTAGTAGTTAATGTATATCCCCAGAGCCTCAACATTAAATTTAGCAGATGATCCTTACCTCAGTAGGGGCAGATTGTACTTCATCTTCTTCTTTACAATTATTCTCCTCACCATCAGCAACTGATGCAGGAGAAAGATTCTGCAGTCGGATTCTTCTTGGAGCAGTGCCCTGAGTTGCAAAATTGTATGAATTTGGCCGTTGTTGGGGCTGGCGAGTTCGGATTTTAATTCCAGTTCGACCAGCAAATTCGCCACTGCAGTTCACAGGAGTCTTCAAAGTGGTTAATGGTTCAATATTATTGAAGTCGCCATGGTAGGAACCCATATCAGAAGCAGCAGATGAAGCAACTTGCCCAACAGAATTATCTACGTAATCATAGTTATCTCCTTTTCCAAGTTCTCCGTCATAAAGTGAAGATTCAGCTCGACATGATCCAACATAGTTTGGTGTTTGTAATGATTCCCCCCGATCAACATGATCATTAAACCACCTGGAATCTCTATTTACCAAATCATGCTGCAATACAAGACACAACATTAAATTTAACAAGTTAGAACTTGTCTTGCTAACTCCACAAATAACAAGATGTCCTTCGAGAGAAAAATATAATAATGCCAGCAAATCATTGTCTATGGCTGTAAAAGATAAAAACGAAACAGGTAATATGACCAATATGGTAGCTTAAGCCAGCAGGAGGAAATTCACTTACCTGTTCTTGCGCCATTTCAGTGTCTGTGTTACTGCCTCTAACATTGTTGTTGGCATAAAAGTTTACCGGCGATAATGTCTGTGACATCTGCATTTCACTTTCAACGAGCAAGTCCTTCTGGCTGGTTGACTCTTCACCAGAAAACTCATCTTGGTTGTTGAAAACCTCATCTAACAATTGAGTGAGGAAGACATCCTGTTCGCCAGTGCCATCCTGAAAATGCAATCCAAAATTATCATTGCCAAAGTCACTGGCGTAGGGTGAATCCATATACGGTGCTAGGTCTGTATAAATATGTGATTGTGTTGGGGAAAGGACTTTGCAATCAATTTCAGGGTTGTTGGGCTCATCATATTGATTGGTATCTCCAAGAAGAGGATATTGCTGCCAAAAAAAAAAAAATTAGCCGATGTGGGAGGAAAGATAATTGGTGAAAAAAACGAAGAGTAAGGTGAGCTGACCTCCACAGTTGTGCCCTGGGCCGAGTGGTCTTCGACATCAGAAGCCATAAGACTATTATTACAGCTATCGACAGGTAGAACAGCATCAGCGTTAGCATTAGACTTAGAGGTGGTGAGGTAATCAGACATTTCAGTTTCTTGAACTAAATCTGAAGATGTATCATCAGGAGATGACTTAGTTTGTTCCGCTTCCAATTCATCACACTTGATGACATCAATTTTCTCATCCGGCTTTCTGAACAAGCGACAGAGGACAAAAGCACCCTGCACCGTGTCATAGGAACGAAACCCTAAACTTAATCTTAGAAAAAAGAAAATTGGAACAAGCAGCAGAGTTGATGATAAAGAGGAAGTAAAAAGGTTACCTGGCCGGGTTTGGTGCCTTGGAGATCTTTATCAGTGGCACGATACTCGTGCATAATCCAGTGGGTACGCTCGCCTTTAGGAGCCCGTCCTCTATAGAAAACCAAGGTCTTCTTCATACCAATGCAAGTAACAGAGCCGGACTTTCGAGAGCGAATAGTCCGATCCTTACCCGTGGCCTTCCAGTAGCCAGCGTCAGTGGCACGATTCGAACGAAGGCCGTTTGGGTATTTTCTGTCACGGGGACAGAAGAAGAACCATTCCGGATCATCCGTCTTTATAACCGATAGACCTAATTATATATATATATATATATTTAAAATAAAAAATTCATCATCAAAATTATTATTCAGCAGAGCACACCACAATACCATTAAAATTAGAAAAAATCAGTACCAGGCAAATCCCAAGGCTCCCATTTGCAGACATCTACTTCGGGAATAACCTCCACCTCCGAATCACGGCCGTTGATCTTCAATCTAAGGTAATGGTTGATCAGCTCTTCGTCAGTCGGTCTGAATCTGAACCCTAGAGGCAGTGATTCCATGGACAGTACTGTCATCTTCTTCAACTAATGATTTGATTGATTGGCGGAGTTCGATTTAGCAAAATGGCTGTATCTATCTCTCTAGTGTATCTTTATCTATCTACTTGTATTATTATGTCCCACCCACGTGTGCGTCACACGCCCAGTTCCCAATACCATTCTGACACGTTCACTCCCAGTCCTTTACCATTTCCTTAACCGACAAGCTTCCAGATTCCCTCCCTTTCCCTTGCGTCTGTTGATTGATTTATCGGACCTTTACCATATTACTTGCTATTTTTAATTAATTACCTGGTTCCCGATTCAATTTCCACACCACACTGCGCCTTTCTGCGCCCGATTAGAGAAAATATAAAGCGTGTTACTTTATGAATTTAGTGTTTGAGTAGTGCTACCTTATAAACTAGTTATACAAACTCATATATATAAACTGACGTGGCAGAATATGATTTAATAAATAAATGCAGTGATTTGATAAATATATATTAATAATAAATGACATTAATTAATGTGGGTGATGTGGCGATCATATAGGGATATCACATCAGTTTATATGTGTGAGTTTGTACAAATAGTTTGTAAGAGTAGCATTACTTTTAGTATTTTTATTTTTAATTGAATTTAAAATTATAAGATTGATTTTAAATTATTTTAAATTTTATAAAGAATATGTGGTTGAGATTTAATATAAATTATATTAAAAAATATGTAATACAAAAAATAAGATTTGAATTCATAAAAGAATAGAGTCTTGTTTTTCACATTTCCTTTCCTTTACTAATTTGTCAGTTTAAAAATTTTTATGAAAATAATGTTTTCTCCTCCATTTGAAATATAATAAAATAAAATTAAAATCCTATGTGGACGTTGGCCGGGTTTCGCTAGCCGTGTACCATCGAGTAAAAGGATATGTTTGTACAAGTTTCAATTTTAGGGTGTTTGGTTGAAACTAAATTAAGAATAGTATTATAAATTATCATGTAAGAAATGTATAAGTGAGTAAAAAATAACAAATAAGGTTGAACTTATAATTTTTATATAACTTAAATTTTATAATTTGATATGATAATTAATATAATAAAAATTTATTAAAAAAGAAAAAAATAACAATAGATAAAGAAGTTATACCTCTAATAAGATTATCACTTAGATTGTTATATTAAAGATAGAGTTCAAATTATATGAATATTATAAAATTAATAATTTTATTAAAAATAATTGTAAGAAAGTAATGAAAGAAACTATATGAAAATCAATATAATAAAAATTTATTGAAAGAGAAAAAATAAAAATAGACAAAGAAATTATATTTTTAATAAAATTTTATTATTTAAATTGTTATATTATATCTAGAATTTAAATTATATAAATATTATAAAATTAATAATATTATTAAACTTAATTGCATGAAGGCCATGGATTGTCACTGTAATTATTGAATCACCATCGCTTCGTAATTCCTTAATGAGTCCATGTTCACCCACACCTGCCGTACCACTGCCAACACCTCGCCTGCACACAATGGCGTCGTCTTCCAAGCGTCCAATGATGTAGAGAAAATGGTGTTGGAGAAGCCATGGTA
This sequence comes from Boswellia sacra, assembly GCA_013180625.2. Taxonomy (NCBI): domain Eukaryota; kingdom Viridiplantae; phylum Streptophyta; class Magnoliopsida; order Sapindales; family Burseraceae; genus Boswellia; species Boswellia sacra. The sequence goes on along the minus strand of SNVD02006955.1, from coordinate 276,649 downwards.
GTCAGTGAGTTGTCGCGAATGAAGGGTTGGAAAGTAGAGAGCGATGGCGGATTAATACAGTTTCCGGCCGTCTTTGTCGAAGGAAAGTTGTTCGGTGGATTGGATTAAAAGCAATGGCTACTCAGTGAGTTAAAAATTAAATATAATTTAATTTTAATTACTTATTAAGATAATTATCAGTCTAAAATAAAATTTAATTAAAATTCATATGATATTATTTTAAAATTATTTTAATTTAATATACACAAATTAATACAATCTAATTCGTTCTTCTATCAAATATAATATTATTTAGCATTTATCCAATTCAATAATAAATGAAACATAATATAATATAATATAAAACTTGTTTGATCTTATATAATACCATTTAATATAATATCATTTAATACAATAACAGTTATACAATCTTATTAAATATAATATCATTTAATACAATAACAGTTATACAATCTTATTAGATACACCGATCTCATCGATCATGCCGTTGCCAATGCCATCGCTATCAGTCATCGTTAACAAGCACCCCTGATTACCCGAACCTTGATTGCAACTTCACCGTGTAAAACGTCGAAGCCCCAAATGCCATCATTCATTTCAAGAACTTTTTTTGTTTTTTTAAAGGTTCCGCTGGTCCAAAGTATTTACAGAACTCGATGTCAGGTCACGACGACTCATGGGAGAAGACCAACGAAAAGAGATACCTAAACAACATTTTTGTTTTGTTTTGTTTTTTTTATAAGTTATATTCTGCAGGCACAGCACATCACATTCACACATGCCCCTAATCTTTCCTTTTTTTTTTTAATTTCTATTATCTGTTTAGTATTTAGAAAGAAAAAAGATTGAATTACCCAAGGCAATTACATCCATCCGGCTCCGGTCTCGCTCTCCCGATGTTACCAATATGAAACTCAAAAAGAGCCATCAAAAGGCAGGAAATGATTAGATGCCAACACTTTTTGAATCATTTGCTGCATCAGCCCGTTCACTTCAACCCCTTCCAACGTCCACCACTTCAACTCTAGCACGCATTCGCAGCACTGCAGCAAACATTAGGTTTTAGGCGACATGGGATTAGCTTTTTTTGTTTGGCATGAGTGCATGATATTTTAGATGCTTCTTCCCTTGTGAGGCTTCATTTCCAAAAACCAACGACAAAACAATTCACAAAATTAACTTGACACAGATTTCAAAACAATCAACTTGATCTGAGGGTGACCAACAATTTTCCACTGCAAATAATTTTTCAACTTCCAAAATCACCGTCATAATATATGGCCTACTGGGCATGCATCATGATAACTGCTCCTCATGTCTAATATGATGTTATGCTAATCCACCAAAGTAGCATAGCATGCATTCAGTTCAGATCATTAAACAAAGACCTGAGATCATTTGATGGCACTCCACATAGTAGCTCAATTTCAAACTTTATAGTTTCTTAATGCAATCAAGTGGATATTGGGTTTCAATATCCATCAATCATCAAGATTAACTAATGTTAACCGACAATAGCGCCCTCATAAAAGAACAACAAGGTGAAACATTCATAGAAATGCGGACAAGTCAAGATTTCACTTTTAGTTTCTAAAATTCTTTATATACAGATTTACCTATGAAGCGGGATGGTATCCAAGGTTTCCGTTCATTTCTACCCTTTGTGCAACTCTCCTCAAACTCCACTCATGGAAAAATTCCAGGGAAAGGCGAAGTGCAGTTCCAAGTCCAAGAACAATGATAACACCTGGACAAATATCTCTCAAATTTAACATCATCATGCATGCTTGGTTTTGCAGAGGAATGAAGATTTGCATACCAACAGATATTGCAAGTATAGTGAATGTATAGTGAAATATATACCTATTATAATATTTACAGGCAGAGCAGAGGCACCTAGCGTAATTGAAATCAGCACATCTAGGAGGAGACCACCAATGAGGATTGAGAATGCTACCCACAGTGGACTAAAGCATCCCTGTTACAGATGACTGGATGTGAAATCACCGAAATGGATGCCATTTTCATAGTATGATTAAAACAATTATCCGGTAGATAGGCCATGGTTAACCCCTACCCTTTCACGATCCTGTGATCTGAAGGTTTGGTCAATACTCCATAACAAGTCATTTGTCTGATCCACAACACACACAAGAATTAAAATCCACACATATCAACTAGAAACTGCAAATGCATGTTAGAAACAAAATTATTTGTCAAATGCATGTCATCAATTTTTTATTCCTCTATAATGAGCATTTCCATTCATCTATACACATAGTTTCTCTACATATTATATTGTTTTTCCCTGTCTTCTTCAACATTGATCCTTGTCATCATCGTGTATCTTGGACCAAAAATCAAAGCCCACAAGTGTTTCGCAATCCTTTGAACAAACCCACAATAGAACCAGCCCACAGGTGGTAAGATTTCCAATTACTTCGGAAGACTTGGAAGAAATTCAACTTTAATCCAAAAAGATAGGTGGAGTTTGGGGGGAATCAGAGATAGTACACGGACATGTTACCATCTCTTAATCGGTTCTATTGTCCAGCTTAAAGAATGCTTAAGGGCCCTAGAAAACAGCTGTCAGCAAACAGCCAAAAGACAAGATGAACTAGCTTCAATTACCAAACACCATGTATTTATTAAGTTCTCATTATCATGAACAGGGCAAGTGATACAGATTTCTAAGACAAGTCCTTGCAGTTGGACAAAAGATACTTACACTTGGGTGGGACTCTGGAGGTGGTACATTTACAGTTACCTCTCTGCAGAAAAATACCCACATATTATGATACATTCAGAACTGAGCTAACTGTACATGACGATTGATTTTAGCAAATGATTACTGGCATATCTCGCATTTGTTTGATCCTCTTGTGCGAAACCAAGTGTCAATGCATGAACGGTGGGCTTTGCCAAGATCTCCTCGGCATTGGCATCCAAGATCTATCAAAACTTCTTCTTTGTCCTGCTGACAAACTCTTAAGAATGACATGCAAAAGCAATATGGATCATTAACTGGAAGACAGTCATTAAAGCAGAGTCTAATAATGAAAAGAAAGATATGGATGGTAACACAGAAGTTGTTGGATAAGTGTATGTTGTAGATTTTGTTACAGCTTAATCCAAGCAATGTAATGATTTTATCCGAAGTAAAATTCAGTTAATCCAAGAGAGATAGAGATACCTGCATTGTTCATGAGAACTGGGATTCCTTGACAAGTAGCCCTTATTGGGAGATAAAGAAAAATGGTCAGCCGGTTGATGAGAGTCCTCATAAGAAATGATAATGGTGGGGAATGCTGGATTGCCATCATTAGCACAAGTTCCAGCTGTGACTGTGAGTGAGTTGTCCACTTCTTTGACACTTAAACAGTTTACAGCTTCTGTTCCTATCTTACCATTAATCTTATTATGCACTTACATAATTTAATTTAATAAATAAAAATCATTCTCCACTGCGCAAGCGCAACGCAACAACCACCTCACAGCTGCATACATTCCCTACGCCACGTAACAGTTAACCTCTTCTCTTAGTTTTGACTGGGCAGCCCAATCCCAATAGAGCCCAAGGCCCAGGCCCAAATTTGCTTTGCACGCCACCGGCACTATGCTGCAGAGTCTACACTACCTCCCATTTCCATAACATGCAGCTGCAGTGCCAACTTAATTAAAATAAAAATAAGTATCCCATGTCGAGTTGGGTTAATCGATAATTACATTTTATGTATTGTGAAAGTCTGAAAGATAGCTATGGATTAATGCTAAAGTGTCTGGTTATCAAGTACATGCAGTTAGTTATGTGCATTATTTTGTGATTTATCTATGCTTAAATATGTAAATGTCGGACATCATAGTATTATATCTGTGTGACTGCAACAAGGGAAGTAAATGAGAAAATTTTGATATTTTAAATAAGCAGCAAGGCTGGAACACTAAATTTTAGACGAAATTACTATTTCCCGAAAGTAATTTCAAATTTTCAAGATTTGATTTAACTTTTTATTCTTTTAGCTGGGTTGGCTTCTGCTATACTGCATTAAAGAGGAAGGCACTAGAATGATTCTTTTCCTTGGCAACTTACAAAGATTGTTAAGAGTGAGGATGACAAAAGCATTTTATCAAGTACAGAAGATGAACCACTCCCCAAGTGATCCTCTTTCTCTTTCGAAATAAAGAAAAAAAAAATTCTTGCATTGCCATCAAAGGCACCTCCATATGTATGTATATATAAATGTCCATCCCATCTCTTAAGTCTCAGTCAAACAATTTTAACTTGTTCCAGTTTCATTGAAAACAAAACATCATGCTTTCCGAAACAGTGAAGCCCGCTGAAGAAGAAAAGCATAAGCATAAACAACTTGATCGTGAGGTCAAAGACATGGTGAATGCAATAACTGGTCGCATCACTGATCTTCATAAGCCTGGTTCAAGCCTCCACCATCATGAAGATGATGATGATGATCATGGTATGCGGATCATCACTCTTGCTGGAACCAACACTGGAGCCACCATGCGAAGTGAGTTGGATAGTAAACACAGTACTCAGCATGCTCATGGACTCTCACAGCCTCAGCCTGAGCCTGAGGCATTGAGTGCCTATGTCAACAGCAATTTCCAAGCCGTCAATAACTCAATCATGTTCAGCAGCAGCTACACCACCAATGATCCGGGCGTTCACTTGGACATCACTGATGTTCTTGAACACCAGCCTGCTTATAAGCCAGATAAGCATGCAAAGAAGGGAAAGAAGAAAGATAAGGACACTTCCAAAAGCGACCAACATACCGAACAATCCAATTGAGTGCTCAACTTTAGCATTTTAATATCACTATAATAAGGCTCATGTACTGCTTTTCTGTCCAAGTTTCAGCCCTTCTCATCATATTATGTGTAATTTTGCTCCAAGTTTGTGTGTGCGCGCCTCCCTCGAGTGTTATGCAGACCAATAAAATGAAGTATTTTAACTTTCATCATTAAATTGATTTCCATTTGTTTTAAATTCATTTATGCCAGATCTTGGCTGAAATGGTCCATTTTCATTAGCATACTCATTTTAATTGGTAGTGGTAGCCCGAAACAATTAGCCAAAGGAGTGATCCGAGCCGCAGACATTGCACATGCGCATGTAGGACTGGTGATCCTTCTTATTAGTACCCAGTTTGCTTCCACAATTATTAATGACAAAACTCCTGAAAGATCACTGGCTAGGACTGACTTTGCCACCAATTAATATTGAAGGATACTATCTATTAAGTTTTACTTTTGTGTACAGACTGAAAAAGAGATTAAAAATGTACCAAGTGAGTTTATTAACAACAAACTATCCAAGTTCCATAAAGTTCAATATGAGTAGGAAACATTGATTTACTCACGTAATGTTGAAAAATATCAAGCAATTTGGTCTCGGGGGCAATTTAAATCACAAGAGGTAGTGACGACTTGCAGCTGTGGCTCCTGTTCCTTGGTTTCTTCAGCTTCTTGAGCTACTTTGTTTGCATAATTCTGCATTTCTTTCTTCTTGCCCCACAGAAGAATGTATAATCCAATAATCACGGTAATCGACCCCAACAAACTGTTCATCACAGTGCTCGTAAGGCAACCACCAACACAGTTATTATTGACTACAAAATTTGTATGGCCAGGAGAAAGTACCTTCCAAGATGGAGTTGCTCGTGCAGGATGGGAATATCAAACATGCCAGCCATTATCTGAACAAGGGGACTAAAGGCTGCAGTGAAAACAGGACCCTTCTTCTTGACACACCAAGACAATCCCACATAACACAGCCCCGATCCTATCATTCCCTGCATAAACAGAGTACTGTTACATGGTGTGGTTATCAAATGACACTTGGGGGTACACAGAGTTGTACGGATATGTAATGAAAGCAAGATAAATTATCATCATATCGTGCATGACAATGTAATGCAGGGGCACGCATCCATCATGTAATTCATTAGTCACTCACTATTCCAATTTACAGAAGTTAAAGGTGTATCCCTTGAAAATTTACACAGAATTAAAGTTTGAACTCAACCGGACAGTATTACGATCTTTTTTCACTTACAGCATAGAGGACCGTTATGATTTCTATTTTTCCCGTAAGAATCCACATAGAAAGTTTCCTGCTTGTGCACAAACTTAAGATGGCTGACTGAATGGCACCGAAGAAGGACATGATGGCAGTGCTTGAATACTGGCAGGGATATCTCTTGCCTATGTTTGTTTGAATGAGAAACCAGGAAGACCACAAGAGCGTTCCAACAGTCAAAGCTATCGAACCAATTGCCCATTTCTCAGTCCTTCCGGTAGAGTGCATCTCCATAGCTGAAGTTTCAGCTTTTGATTGTGAAGGATTAAAGAGAGGCATTCCTCTGTAAAGAGTCAACAACATAGCACCGGCAATGCACACCAAGGTACCGAGTAGTTTGGCTTTTCCACTATTGCTTTTTATGTTCACAGTCTCTATCCTGCAAGGTGATTGATAGAAAACGGAGAATTATATTTACCATTCAGGGACTGACAAAAAGGAATATGATTGTGGCACCAATTACATGTACATACCCAAATGGTAGAGCCATTATAAATGTGAGCACAGGAACGACGTTGATGAAAGCACATGCAAATGTTGCGGAAGTGTATCGAATTCCAAGAAGGAAAAAGTATTGAGTCAGCGAAGTCCTACAGAAAACATGGATTGAGCCTTGAGGCAGTAATATACGAAAAATTGAAGAGTCTATCTTAATATCACTATAACTAACCCGACAACAGCACTGAAGAAGAGGTAACACAAGATGCGAAGTGTGAGTCTTGGTCTGGTATTCCTGCAAGCATGATATTTATAAAGTAACTAAAACTCATCTCAGATATACGGTTCATTAATTACAAACTAAAGCAAAATCGTACCTAGCTGCCTGCGCGCAGGGAGGTATAAGTGTTAATTATACACTCGCTCAGTGATGATAATTCAATTAAATTAAGTAAGCTCATTCACTTGATCAAACAGTCAAAATATGCACAGCAGTGGATATTTGTTTAATATAGCTACAAACTCAAAAATTTATAATAATAAAAACTTGAAGGGGGTGGGGAGACTGAGCAGTTCCTACCTTTCCCAAAAGTATCCGATTGGAGCTAAGAAAATGGTGGAAATTGACAGCCGGTATGTGATAAATACCAAATCGCTCATCCCTTGGTCAAGGACTTTCTTAAGAAGAATATTCACAATCGCAAATGCAAAATCAATTGATATCATTGCTATGAAAGGCTTCCACTCATTGCAGCACTTCATCCCAGCCATTCAGTATAATTAGCAGTACTCTAGATGCAGCAAGCAAGCTAGACGTCTCTCTTTCTCTTTATCAACAACTCACCTGAGGCAAACATCTGTGTTAACTGTAACTCTTAAATAAATGGACTCCAGAATAAGTGGACACAAAGCAAGATTAAATTCTTCATATCACATCAATGCTTTAAGCAACCACCTTTGGCAATAGTTTAATATTTATTCTCTTCTTTTTGCCTTCTTTTGGCAGATCCTTTCCAACAGGTGGAGATTATATCGAATTATATAATTTGCCGATCGCGCATACAAAATTTTGGAGCTTCAAACGCGTGGTCTCGATCGTCCCAGAATGTGATAGCATCCATATGGGCCACAAGCTCTCCATTTGCATTATCATCTAGGCTTTATTTGGCTTATGTTCTTCATGCCAATCAAGCTTTTCTCTGGCAATCAATTTACCATTTATGACTCATAGGCATCTTCTGAGCGCTGGTGTAGGAGAAAGATATAATCTCATGTCCCCTGTACATAGCATCTAATACTTCATCTTTGATACAGAATGAGCAGTTCACTCAAATTTACAATGGGGAAAGAACAATATGTCAAATCTAATTACGATACCATAACAGAGTAGATAGTTTGTGAATTAAAGTACTTGATGCTTCATGGGGTGATTCAACAGCGATTAAGCACTATCCATGTGCCAAAATTTCCACCAATGATGTTACTTCAATATCTTCTTCGTTGTTGACACTTTGACACATTCTCATAATCTGTAGATAATCTGCCTATATAATCTTGTTGTCCAATCTGGAAAATATTCCCTTAGGTCCTGGCTAAACTTGGAACGTTTCACATCATGGCTTTACAAGATTAAGATATATGTGGATGTCTTTTTGCTTTTGCTTTCCCACAAATTATATATGCAGGGCCAGGCCAGGATGAGAATTAAAACAGGATTCCATATGCCAAATAAAACTTTGGAAACTGGAATGACCATAGCCATCCGTTGTCAAAACCTTTCTGTATATCCGTACTTCCATGGCAGCGGACAAGGTCCGGTCCTACATGGTCTTTTAATGAATGGAAATTATGGAATATAATCTAAGTAGGCAAGAGCCTTGGTCCATTCGTTGAGCCAGTTGTGCGTACCAGCTTTAACTTCCATATGTATACATATATACGCAGCCGCTTAATTATGGAAGGGCCGACTGACAACTTCCATCTTTTTAATACGATGAGTTTGCGCGTTAAGTAAACCTTCTTAGTTCTTAGTATGGTTAGAGAGAAGCTATTCTAATAATTAGCCAATGCATGCCGTAGTGGCAGGACATTTGTAGCCATATTAACATCAACAGAACCTACAAGGGCGTGGCCAATTTCATGTTTGACAAGGCCTTTTGTACCCTTTTATATATTTCAATTTTATATTATTAATTCAAGTAGATGAGCTGACCAACTTTTGTGATTAACAAGGTCATTGTTGCATCGCAGTTCACTGGATCAAAAAGCTTGTAAATCCAAGCTCCTCTAGCCCACCCTAATCATTTTACTATCATCCGTATATGAACTCATCTTTGCCACGCATTATTTTTCTCCACTGTAGGACGAAAATTACATCTTAAAAGAAAAAAAAAAAAAAAAACTATTTTCTTGATAGCATCCATCTGCGTCCTTGGGAAGGAAACAAAAGCCTCTGTATAGGTTTTCTCAGTGCGTAGATATATTAGATATACATCTCCATTACCTGATGATCTATTTTGTACATGATCGATTTACAAAACGTATGTCATTGTCACACTGTCCATAGATTTTGTCATACGAAGAGAGTCCCCATCGTTCTGCTTAGACATACGAGCCCTACCCAATCATTGAATCAGAATATTCTTAAAAAACTGTACATTATTGTCTTTTTCGTAATGTCTCAAAAAGAATCCATAGTAAATTATAAACTGGGAACGAGTGCAGCTCAGTACATCTCCCTCCCTGTGGGAATATATTTCAGGAATATCACACCATCGCAAGTTTCTGAAAGTTCTAATCCGAACGTTAGAGGCTGGTTATCGCAAAAATCAGACAATTTTCCTGAAAAACACTAGATATCAAGTATCGACTCAGTGGAATTTTATTTAGAGCTCAAGATGCAAATATCGCCAACTTGATCACAAACTAGAAAGTAACACTTTTTTCTGACAAAGCAATATATATATATATATATATCAACCATGTGGATTTTGATTGATGTTTTTTCTTCCTTGTTTATCACTTGGGGGTATGTGTGAATATTAATATTAATTGGATAAATAAGAGGCATGATCAAACAAGAGAACATAATTTTTGTAATCTGTGACCAGTTTTACGAGAATTGTAGAAGGCAAGTACATGATATGAAGCTTACCTAACTCAGAACAAAGTTCCGAAGATTATAGGGCACTTGAAAAGAATAATTAGCTAGCTGTGAATATTGTTGGTACAAATTGTGTTGAAAAAGGAAAATAAAAGAATTGCATACGGTAATCACGATATCTCTGTAAGTGATGGTCTAATATCACCCTAGCACAGATGACATACAGACGAGAGGATCCCAAGGGCCATTTGCACCAACCCAACCCTTGTTCTCACATAGCACAAATTCTTGTGGCTCTGATGACCAGAGATCTTCTGTTGGTCCATCGTTTTGCGTAATTGTCATGCTGGCTGTATTAGCTTTGCCACTTGTATTATCTGTGGACAGATGATCGCGTTGGTAGTGATCTGAATACGAAAAACCAATTGTTGTTGTTTCATGAGTTGCTCCGGAAACTGGCCATGTAGATGGAGCAGTAGTAGAAGCAATACCACTAAAGAAGCTACTATCAGGAACATGGTTCATCGGTGTGGCCCATGATAGTTCATATACCGGTTCTCTGGACCACACAAAGTTGCTTGTTGATGCAGTTTGTCCTGGATAATTCCACTGGGCGCCAACCTGAGCTGCCACCACCACATCCTGATCCGTGAGAAGGTGGTCAACCTTGCCCGCAGACCCTGAATTAATAGAAGTATTAACAAAATTTTCAACCTCGCGAGGAGCCACAAGTGTTGATTTATTGTGGGTTGAGTTTGTAGTAGCAACACTAGGACTTGGCTGCAGCCTGGAACAATTAGGGGATGGTAGCACCGTAGGTCCCTTGCCTTCAAATAATTTGGCCTTGAGTGCACCAAGAAGCCCATCAGGCTCAGTGGCAGTCCCGCAAACTTGCTCAAATGAGAAAGGTTCGATACTATCAGCAAAAACACGATTGGCGCATGAATTTGATCCTGACTGAGGCAGTTCAAAGTTGGTGCGGGCATTAGCACCACGTAAGGCCCGAGCAGCATCATCATAAGCTCGTGCTGCTTCCTCTGCAGTGTCAAATGTTCCAAGCCAGAGCCTTACTTTTTGAAGGGAGTCCTTGATCTCCGCCACCCATCTCCCGGATGGCCTCTGCCGAACACCAACAAACCTGTGGTGACCCCTTGATGACGACTTCCTCCTGCCTCTTAAGTCCCCCTGAGCCATTTGTAAAATGTGATCTTTCTCTTATTGAAACCATCTGAGAAATTGGTGCGGCAGCCTGTTTTATAATGGTGTCCATGAAAGGGTATCTTCATGGTGCATTAGCGGACAAATCAGAATATGGCAATCTAGCTGTTTACTAATTTTGAAGGTCGCTATTGCAGGCCATGTTGTTTGTATCGAACTTTAATATTAAAAATGAGAAGAAACATGCTCTAGCCTTCTATGAGTATGACTAGGAATTATTTACTAGTGCACAGACAATATTCATTCGTTATTGAATTGCTATGGCAAGCACCAAGCAAAGCAAGCGATGGTTGCTTAGGTTGGCTTAATATCTCCTTCCGTCTCATCATTTATTATTAGACAAAGCCCGTTGTAGCTATTGGGTTAGAAAGCCTGGCCCATCTAAAACATTTATTTGCCCATTAAGCTAAGGCTACAGCCTCCTCTAACTCTTCCATCACCCCAAATTTCAGGGGAGGAGAGGACTGCTTTAATGGGCGAGGAGAGAGACAGAGAAGGTGGAGACGAGAAGCGACTGAAGTAAGTGAGGAGAGAGGAAATATTAAAAAATATAAAGTATTTTATTTTATTAGTTATTTTTAATTATTTTTATTTTTATACCTATTATAAATAAAATGATATAGGGTACAAAAACTATTTAACTATTTCATCTATTTCATCTATGAGTAATGCTACTCTTACAAACTATTTATACAAATTCACATATACAAACTGATGTGGCATCCCTATATGATTGTCACATCACCCATGTTATTAATATATAGTTATCAAATCACTACATTTATTTATCAAATCACATCATGCTACATCAGTTTGTATGGATGATCTATATATGTCTAAGTTAACAGCAAGCCTTCAGAGGAAAGACTAATTCTGAAAGAGCTATATTATATTTATAATTAAATTCTACCATTAATTATTTATAATTTGAATTGATAAAATTTTAGTAGATGAATAAAAACAAAATGATAAAAAAAGTTACAATACAATACAGAACATGATAATTACATATTCAATAAAATTTTTTCAACTCGGATTGTATAAAGAATTTGTAGTAAATAAATTATAGATGTAATATTTTTTTTGTCTTAAAAGTGAGGTCTTCTCGTGTAATCTGGGTCGGTCAACCAAGGACATTACTAAAATTTTTCCTATTATATATATATATATATATATATATATTAAGATCAATAAATAAATCTTTTTTGTTATTTTCTTTTTTATATAAATTTTTGACGGGGGTACTTATAATTATAAAAACATTTTTCACACCTTCTTCGTCTTAGTGTACACATTATTAAAGTTTTTAAAATGTTTTTTCATTGATTCCCATTTTCTATTATCTTAGTTACACAATATTTGAGTATTTTGTAATATATTATTAAAATGAATAGATTGTGATATAAAGATTTAATAACGATTAAAGATTAAGAAAAGGTGTGTTATAACTTATTTTATAGAAATAAAACCTTAAATGGTGGTAATATTTGAAAAATATTTAAAAAAACTATTTGATTGATTGATAAATTAAAAAAATAATTATGAGTGTGGATTGTTAAAATAAGGAAATCCAATGGAATGGCATCTGGCTAAGCTAAGCTTGGAGACTGTGATTTGGCTAATTTTTTCAAATAATAATAATAATAAAGAGTGTTTGAGGACTTAAAAGCAACGCTACGCTTACGCATACGCTGCGTGTGTGTCCGTGCGATGCCTTATTACTAATGAGAAATTTGGTTTTGGTACTTAAAAAGAAGGTAGCACTCGAACTCAAGAAAATTAAGGAGGTTTCACGTCTTTTGAGTTTGAGAGGCTTGTATCTCTCTACTCTCTCTCAGATCGACGGTGACGGTGAGTGTCGCTAGGGTTTCCATCGATCGTGATTCGCATTCCTTGATTTATCGCTTTGCTTGGTTTTCCTTTTATCTAATCACTCGCTCTACTTTCAGACTTTCTTGACTGAACAAAGAGAAGAGCAGAATGTTTGGTTCGACTAATCGTACGTGTTCCTTTCACCTTCCTCTTCTGCTATTTCTTTTATCTTTTCTTTTTCCCTAATATCATGTCTTTAGCAAGTTTCGATTGTATTCATTTAGATTTCTATTACTGCTTATTTGGCTTTCCCCCTAAATTTGTTAGGTTGTTTCTAGCATCTTCTTTTTAGCTTCTATAAATTTCATTCTCTATAATTGCTTCATTTTTAGTATCGACTTTTGTTGTTTGCTGCTTAGTCTAAATCTTTCTGTTTAAATTTGATTACCTTTCAAATTGCATGCGTTTTGAGACTCTGCCTTTGCCTTGTCCTGCTTCCCCCGGATCATTAGTAGTATGGATATATTTCTACATTTTAATATTGCTCAGTTCCCCTTTGTCTGCTGCATTTACTTTCATTTGGGACTAGTTCATAATTATTGTTGGAAAATCATATTAATTGGTGGAAATCCATTGACCAGCATTCGGGCAGTCGTCTAGTAGCCCATTTGGTTCCCAATCAGTCTTTGGGCAGACCAACAATGCGAGTAACAATCCTTTTGCTCCCAAACCATTTGGCACCACAACCCCTTTTGGCTCAACTAGTAGTTCCATATTCGGTGGCACTTCAACAGGTGTGTTTGGTGCACCCCAATCATCTTCACCTTTTTCCTCCACGGCGACCTTTGGTGCTTCATCTTCACCTGCTTTTGGAAGTTCAATGCCTGCTTTTGGAGGATCTTCTACGCCTTCATTTGGTAGTTCATCATCATCATTTGGGGGTATGTCTATGGATTATAATTATTCAGTATTATTCCCCATCTTCCCCATCAATTTGGTTGCTATCTCCACATTTTACCTGTTTTGTTAATTTATTTTAGCACTTGAGAAAGTTGTTCATTGGTTCACAGATGTTTTATGACATTCAATATGTCTTATAATTGGTTTAATATATGCTTTTGAATTGAAGAAGAGTTATGTATGGCTGTTTTGCTTTTTCTTTTTCAGTTAATTAATTGCCTGAGCATCCACATGAGAAGATTCATTTTGTGAGAAAGTTGGAAATGGATATGTTTTACATTCTTGTCATTATTCATTGATATGCTATTATTATTTGGTTGATTTTCTAGTTGTGGTTCTAGCATTCTACTATGCCAGGAAAATATCATAAATGGAACAAGGATTATTTTTCTCCTTAAAAACAAAAAGCCCTCACGAATTATCTAATAATCTACAAAGACATGGTCTCTATACTACCTGGTCTGTTAATTTTCTGTTGAAACAAATATTGGTTTCCATGGTTGTATCCTTGTTTTCCTTATAAACTTCTTTGAAATAATATAGGAACATAATATATTATCACTAAGATGGAAGCCTATCAGATAGCTATTATGTGTGGTTCATTTTTATATATTTTATTTGTTATTTTCTCATGAACTCATGTTTCTGTCTTATTTCTCTTAGTGTTTATCTTTATTTATCATCACCTTTAATATGAGCAGTCCTATGTTATAAAAGTTTAAAATCTATAAATTAATTGCAGTAAGGAACATCTAATGTAACTTTCTTCTTTACCAGTTGCAAGCTTTATCTCAAAATACTTTGTCATCTAGTCAACTTGTATTTTTTCCTTATTAAAACCTGATATTCTTTCTCTCGCTCCCCCTCTCTCTTAGGGTCTTCCATTTTTGGTCAGAAGCCTGCTTTTGGCTTTGGGTCTACTCCTACTCAAACCAGCCCCTTTGGAAGCACAACTCAGCAATCACAGCCTGCATTTGGAAGTAGTTTATTTGGTTCCTCCACACCTTTTGGTGCATCAAGTCAGTCTGCATTTGGTGCAGCAAGCACCCCTGCCTTTGGGGCTGCAAGTACCCCTGCTTTTGGTGCTTCAAGTACACCGGCCTTTGGTGCTACAAGCACCCCCGCCTTTGGAGCTACCAGTACACCAGCCTTTGGTAGTACAGGGACTGCATTTGGTGTATCTAGTGCCCCAGCTTTTGGATCTGGGGGAGCATTCGGGGCTTCAAGCACCCCACTTTTTGGATCATCAAGCACTCCTGCATTTGGGGCTTCAAGCACTCCCGCTTTCGGGGCTTCAAGCTCTCCCGCTTTCGGGGCTTCAAGCACCCCCGCTTTTGGGGCTTCAAGCACCCCCGCTTTTGGGGCTTCTAGCGCAACATCATTCAGTTTTGGCTCCTCTCCAGCTTTTGGCCAGTCAACTTCGGCATTTGGTAGCAGCCCATTTGGAACAACTACATCTCCCTTTGGAGCACAAAGTTCACCATTCGGTGAGTTTCTTAAACGGGCATGATTGGACGCTCATTACTTAGTAATTTTTATCTTTTTATTTTTTATTTTCATCATTGCTGGTTATGCCAAAAATTATTTTTAAGAAAAGGTAGGAAGAAAAATTGATGTATTGCTGTATGCTATTATGCAGGATCTCAGGCTACAACACCAACATTTGGAAGCACCGGCTTTGGGCAATCAACTTTTGGCGGTCAGCGCGGGGGAAGTAGAGTAGCTCCTTACACACCCACAACGGAGGCAGATAGTAGTGGTACACAGCCTGCTGGAAAGTTGGAGTCAATATCGGCCATGCCGGTCTATAAGGATAAAAGCCATGAGGAACTGCGATGGGAGGATTATCAATTGGGAGATAAAGGTAAGTTGATGAAATGTGGAAAATTAGTTGTTCTTGTTCCTAAGGTAGTGACATTGGCTGACAGGATTATTTGCCGTCTACGATCCCATTTCAGGTGGACCGCATCCTGCCGGTCAGTCTGCCGGGGGGATTGGCTTTGGTGCATCAGCTGCCCCATCAAGCCCTTTTGCTCCTTCACCAGCTTTTGGGCAATCATCTGCAAGTCCTTTTTCCTCCTCAACAGCTCCTAATCTCTTTGCTCCTAAAACTTCAACCTTTAGTAGTTCAAGTTTTGGAGCCTCTACTTCAACTTCTTTTGGTACTTCACCCTTTGGTGTGTCATCTACGGCCAATCCTTTTGGATCAACTTCAGCTGCAGCACCTTCCATATTTGGGTCTGCATCAACACCTGCATTTGGTGCCAATTCATCTCCATCCAATTTCGGGTCATCACCATCCCTCTTCAATAGTTCAGCACCTCAGGGAACAATTTCATCATTTGGTTCTGGCATGAATTTTGGCAGTCAGTCATCTCCTTTGTTTAGTTCTGCTGCCCCTGGACAGACGACAGGTTCTGCTTTTGGACTGGCCACCTCTTCATTTGGACAGAGTACTATGTCATCTTTTGGTCAATCAAACTTGTTTAGTACACCTTCTACTGGGTTTTCTGGTGGCATTTTTTCGAGCACTCCATCATTAGTTCCTTCTAGCACACCTTTGGGTTTTGGTCAAACAACTGTAAGTAGCTCTTGAAATCACTAAAGTTTGTTTCTCCTAATGTCCAAACCAACCCAACCACAGCACACCCCACAACGCCGCCCACCACCACCCCACCCACCCACCCCCCAAACAGCAACAAAAACCCACCCACAACCTCTGGATAATTTCATTATAATAATAATACTAATAAAGTGCTATAAAATGTTTTATTATGAACACAGTATAAAGTGTTATATAAGACGCTTTTGGAGAAATTTTCTGTATACTTGCCTGAGCTGTTTTTTAAGAATTAATTTTGTTATATGTGCTTAGTAACTTGTGAAGTACTCATTGAAGGGAAAATAATGGTAATTTTGATTTCTACAGCAGTCTGAATTTGATTTTCGCAACATTCTTTTTGTGTGACATTTGCATAGCACAATTCATATAGATTTGGATGTCCATTTATTTATGAGGTTATAGTTTGTTGAATTCAGTTGTTTGTACTAGTATGTTCCTCTAGACGGATGTTGCTTTTAAGTTTTTGCTGTTGAAAAAGCTTTTAGGCGAGTTTTATTTATTTATTATTTTTTCTTCATCTTTAGCCCTCTGTTTCTATGCCATTTCAACTGGCTCAACCTGCTCAGACTGCTGGGGCTTTTGGATTTAGCAACTTTGGTCAGACACAAGCAGGTAGCTTCTTTTTTCATATGAGTTTATAATGTATATAACAATTCTTGAGGTTTAGCTTTATGTTCTGACTTTGCTTACTTCCCTGCCTTTATAGCAGGTAATACAAGCAACTTCAGTGGCACATTGGGCACTTTTGGTCAGAGTAACTTTGGACAATCGTATGCCTTGCTTCCTTAAGCTCTTATTATGTTATTTTGTATTTGCATGCAAATCCAATCGATTGTTGTTAGATAAGGTGTGGTAATCAATTGGTTGCATAAGTTTTGTATGAGAACATTTGTAATCCTTTTTCTTCTAAAATTAATTAATAAATAAAAGGGAATGTAATCACCTTTTTTTCTTCCAATTCCCTCCTTTATGGTGCTGCTCGCCCTTGCTAACTTTGTTTGATTGGCATTTATTTAGTTTTAAGTTTATAGCAGAGCTAGAGCTCGTTAATTGTTTTTTAATTTACAGTCTTTTGATAACTTAGAAGCACTTCTATCATAAATTAATTATGATGCATGCAGGTCTGCCTCTCAGAGTTCTGTTGCTGTACAACCAGTTGCAGTAACAAATCCATTTGGAACCCTTCCTGCAATGCCTCAAATGTCAATTGGCCGAGCAGGAACTGCACCCTCAATACAATATGGAATTTCTAGCCTGCCTGTAACTTTATCTATCCTTAACTTTGCCTCACTTACACTGTGGTTTAAGTTTGATTTCTTTACTTTGCCAATGTTTTTGTTGTCTATCGCTTATTTGTGGTTACCATTAGGTTGTTGAAAAAGCTGCTCCTGTCAGAATATCATCCTTATTGACTTCTCGACATTTGTCACAAAGGCGAATTAGGTTGCCTGCAAGGAAATATAATCCCAAGAATGATGGTCTGAAGGTGAGGTTGCTAATTTTAGTGAAAAGTTATTTGAGAATGATTGAGTGTCTTGGCCTATATGGATTATAATATAACAATTTCTTTACTGCTGAATGCAGGTTCCATTTTTTAGTGATGACGAAGAGACACCCAGCACCCCAAAGGCAGATGCCCTTTTCATTCCCAGGGAGAACCCAAGAGCTTTAGTTATTCGTCCTACAGAGCAGTGGTCTTTAGGAGGTAGTGCAGTGAAGACATCATCGCTGAAAGATACTTCTGCTCGAGTGCATGAGAATGGTAAGTTTATAGCACAGTGTCAATCCTCCTTGCATGTCTCTCGCACACTTAGCGTATTTATTGGATTATGTTTCAATTGATGAGGCAAATACTGGACTGGGCTTATAGTACGTCTAAATTATGCCATGTACCATTACAACCCATTACTTCCATCCCATTCCAAAAAAAATATTTTAGTTCAGCTAAGAGGATTCCTTTTTTTTCTTTTTTTTTTTTCTTCCCAAGTCATAAAATTTATGCATCATTTCATTGCTGTCTGTTTGAGCACTAGTTTCGTTTTCCCAGGTAAAAGTTCTGAAGATGGCTCCAATTCTCAGGATAAAGATAGTAAGTGCTTGTTTTGTTTTTGTTGTTGTTGTCATTAAAATTTGTGGCTTTTGTTTTTGGTCTTTATGTAATTGGTTATTCCTTGTAATTCATGTTTAGCTGTTAAATGCCTTTGTGCTTGTGTCCATGAAGTGAAAATTTAAATGGACTGGGAAACTTCATCCTTATTTTTCTATTTTATCCTTATTTTGGTAGTTCCCTGTTCAATTCATCACACTGACAGGTTTACGTTAACTGGTGTGCCTTTTATTGACCAAACATTGGTTGCAGAAAATCCTGTTGAAAATGGTACTGTCAAGGATCGAGTTCATCCTATCAAAGTTGATCAAAATCGGAATGGAGTCCATGATGATCATTCTGTACAAAAAGATGACTCTTTCATGACAATTAGCGGCCACAGAGCTGGTGAGGCTGCAATTGCATATGAGCATGGGGCCAACATTGAGGCACTGATGCCAAAGCTTCGGCGATCTGACTACTACACAGAACCCCGAATCCAAGAACTAGCTGCCAAGGAAAGGGCTGAACCGGGATTCTGCCGCCGTGTTAAGGACTTTGTGGTTGGACGCCATGGCTATGGGAGCATCAAATTCCTGGGTGAAACGGATGTGCGACGTCTTGATCTGGAGTCCCTTGTTCAGTTCAACAACCGTGAGGTGATTGTGTACATGGATGATAGCAAGAAACCTCCTGTTGGTCAAGGTCTTAATAAACCTGCCGAGGTAACACTCCTCAATATAAAATGCTTTGACAAGAAGACTGGAATTCAGTATACCGAAGGTCCAAAAATTGATAAATATAAGGAGATGCTCAAGAGGAAAGCTGAGGACCAAGGTGCTGAGTTTATATCCTATGACCCTGTCAAAGGAGAGTGGAAGTTCAGGGTCAATCACTTCAGTGCGTACAAACTTGGAGATGAAGAGGAAGTTGACCAGAATGCTTGTGCTGCCTCATGTTGCTGACGAGACTGGCGAGAATGCATACTCATCCGGCGTTAGAGCCAAAAGTGTTTTGTTCTAGATCTAGTGGAGGCCTGAATTTTTTTTTTTTTTTGGCTTTTGTGTATAGATTTGTCAAATTGTTGTGCGACGAGATTGAGTCGTGACATTATGTGTTTTTGTATGCGCTTGTTTTTGGTTCCCTCCATTTTTCTTGTGCTTGTTATTTCCTTTACCATTCCCAAATCTTATATTATCTGCTAGGTTTCTGCCTGTGTGGCAATAACAGGTTGATCGAAAGAAGAATTAATTTGACATTTGAGTTTGAAAGTGATGGTCCGACGAATTTTTGGTCGTGCTTGAAGTTATGTCATATGCTCATGGTAGTTCCTTGCTACGTGTGAAATGGTAGGTTAAGTATGGGAAGATGGTTTATTCATTATTGGTGCTGATTTCTCAAATTCGTTCATCGGTAGTAGTGTAGCCTTGTCCACGTTCACTTTTACACTTTATATTCTCTCTTTTACTTGATAACCTCCTGCTCCAGCGACGCTGTAATAATTTCTTCCCCAAATCGAAGTCTCATTTCTGGGAATCTCTGATAGGGCACTAGCAACTTTGTCAATTGTGTCTCATATTCTTGTAGAAAAATTTACTCTTAATTATGCACCCAAACCGTCTTGAGCAAGCATGTGGCAACTTCATTAGCGAATCGCTTTACTTTGTGGGCATATTAATGCTAGAATGATTATGAATCACGCTTGCAACGTAAGCCATCAAAATTATAATATTCTGTACTCTAGATCGGTATTCTGAGAACTGGCTGATGAATCGACTCTGCATTAAAACCTTATAAAATGAAGATCAAGTGATCACTCTCATGGGCGTTATCTGTGTATTATGCCCCCTTCATGTTTTCGAGCTATGGTCCATATGTGGCCATGGTACTAGTTCAATTAGCTTATGGTGGATCAAATATCCTCATCAAACTTGCCCTTGAGAAGGGACTTGATAAATTCGTTTTTGTGGTTTACCGATATTTAATTGCCATGTTTTTATTAGGCCCCGTTGCTTATGTGCTCGAAAGGTGAGCTACGCCTTCATTTGATTCACTCTTTCCTTGTAGTTAAGTTTCATTTCGTCATCTCTGGTTACTTTTTTGTATATCAATTATTGATCTACTGAGTATATTTAAGAACTCAACTCAACGATAATTTAATTTATAAAGGAGGAAACAGCGCCCTAAGCTCTCATTTTCAGTGCTGGCTAAGGTTTTTGTGCTTTCATCACTTGGGACTACCATCCATCTTAATGTGTACTACGCTGGTTTAGCATACACTTCTCCAACAGTAGCAAGTGCCTTGAGTAATGTTATCCCCAGTTTCACATTCCTCATGGCGTTTCTGCTTGGGTATTTATTGGCTTATTTCATGTTTTATATGAATTAAAACATCGATCATGGCCGTAAGCTTAAATTAATTAGGTTACTTACTTGCAACTGATCTGTATTGATCAGGATGGAGAAAGCGAAGATTAGCACTGCTAGTGGTCGAGCAAAGGTATTGGGTACAATTATCTGCATAGGGGGCTCATTAATCTTTACCTTCTGGAAAGGAGAATACCAATTCAAAAGCTTTGTGGAGAAGCCCCTCATTCACATGCACAACACCAAAAGTGAGTTGAGGGATAGTAAGGAAAACTGGATAAAAGGTTCTGCCCTTATTCTGACCAGTTGCGTAGCATGGAGTGCATGGCTAATCCTCCAGGTGAGTTTTTGATATATATACTTGGTTCTCTTGTATATAAACATATATATATAAATAAATCTTTTTAACATTCTCAGGCTATGGTCTTCAAAGTCTATCCTGCTCGTTTATCACTTAACACATTAATTTGCTTCTTCGCCTCCTTGCAATCCTCTATCCTTGCCGTGCTCTTTGGACGAAATTCCACCTTATGGAGGCTGGACTAGGATGTGCAGCTTTTAACCATCATATATTGTTTCAGTGTTAAGATCCATAAATTAGCTGTTATTCTTAATCCTCACACCATATACGTCAAGTGAATGTGCGTTCTTCTTGCATTTGCTTTTCCAGGGAGTTGTAATCTCAGCATTTGTTTACTACCTGCAAACATGGTGTATCAGCAATAGGGGACCAGTTATTGCAGCAATGTTCAGTCCCCTGCTACTTGTCATTGTGGGAATATTCTTGGCAATTGCTTTTGCAGAGCGACTTCACTTGGGCAGGTGATGTATAAAACCCTCAACTTCTTCTACTAGATTCTGTGACAATCAATATATTGATTCATGATTATTCACTGCCCTGGTAAATTTCCAGTTTACTGGGCGCATTTCTCATCATTGTAGGACTTTACTGGGTAATGTGGGCCAAAAAGGTGGCTGATGAACCCATGGATGATGGAGGTTAAAGACTTTAGCGGCAATAAAATTCTAGAGATATCCACCAATTACGAATCCTCTCGGAAGTGAAAGGAATGAAAATATCAACTATTTTGTCCACAAAAACCAAATACATATAGACTGTATCTTGATTGATTAAAGCGATAGTGAAACCAGCCAATTGGTTCAAAGTGGCTGCAGTTTCTTCTGCGTCATGTCAAATTATCTTAATTTCTATTGTCTATCACTCAGACTGCACCATGAAATCACTATAATTCGACAAAAGCCAGCCATGCATGGACACGTATCTGATAACTACGTGAGCAAGGACAGTAGTTTCTGTCAATCTGGCAATCAGTAAGCAAAAGGAAAGTCCACAAATTAATTAGAAATCAACCATATGCCAGTGAGATATCGAAAGCCATAACCCTCGACTGACCATGAGGCTGTGAAAGAATGGAGACGCTCGCTTTTGGCCGTCGTATCCATATAAAAAGAGTAATGTTACGCCTACAATTAAATTTTATGGCCAAAACCTTAAGTTGACAAAAATTAATAAGAAAAGTTATAATGGATGACATGTAATTATATCCGTAGTAAAATTTTGTTAACTTATTTTATAAAGAGGTTTGATTGTAAATGAGTTATAGAAATAGTGTTATTTTAATAAAAGTTACATGACATTATAATTATATCCTGAGTAGGATTTTGTTAAATCAGATTATAAGAAAAGTTGATTATAAATGAGTTTTAGAGGTAGTATTATTTCATAAAAAAGTTTTTTTTTTCTTTAAATGAGTCAAACAGAGTTGTTTTCTACCGAGACAAATGCAATAGTTTCCTTAAATCGTCTTCCTCCAAAGTTCACATGCTGCTTAGCATTTGTGATAATTTCCTCTCTCTTCTGATAAGAGGAATAACCCATCATTCTCATCATCGATGTAGAAACACCAGGGTGTAAATCGCATATTGCCAAGACAAGGCATCTTGAAAACCTCTAGCATATGCCACTCTATCCTACCTTATGAGCCCATCCTTAAAAAGGATTTCTCATCATTTAAAAATAAGGTTATTGATCCTGGTCCAGGAATATTCGAAGATAAGATTTCACAGAATCTCAGAAAATAAGTAAGAAAAAAGAACACAGAGTGACTCTTAGAGAGATAGATTTTATTACAAAAGTCTAACTGCATAAGAACAGAACATACAAGTTATTGCCCATCATCCCTGCATGAAAAGTTCCCAATCGCTAAATGTTTCAAGATTACAATCTATGCTTACAAATATGTTGATTATTACGGCATGCCAAAAAGGAAATTCCCTTTCTCAGCCCTTGTTTCATTTCAGGGAGTTCTGGATATCAATTACAAACCGATACCTCACATCCCTCTTTACTAGCCTCTCAAGAGCTTCGTTAACATATTGTATAGGAACTATTTCCGTCTGTGGATATACTTTATGGGCAGCACAGAAGTCCAACATCTCCTGTGTCTCCTTTGTACCCCCTGTTACACTTCCAGAAACAGTTTTCGCACCTACAAAAAGGTCAATTAAGCACTTCATTATGATCACTGACTAGCAGAATCTGAATGAACAATCTACAGCTTGTTAAATGAGAAGGTTGTGTCAAGTCTAAACAACAGCAAAGTGAAAATACCAATATTGAGGCTTGCAGGACTAAATTTAACTTCACTTGGGAACCCCACAAGGACAAAAACACCATGGACTTTTAAGAGAGACATGTATGGATCAAATGGGTGGTCACCAGATGCTGTATCAACTATGAAGTCCAGTGATTTAGCCAAAGCCTGTGCATAAGCGAACCACCAATTCAGGAAAGCACTAGGACTAGTCGTCAGCTTTAAAATGACGATAAATAAACTTACCTTCATCTGGCCTTGGTCAGATGAGATGACAAATCTGTTAGCACCAAGCAGACTCAGGGCTTCATCTCTCTTGGAAGTGCTAGTGCTGAAAACCGTTACGTTCAAACCAAAAGCTTTCCCAAACTTGACTGCCATGTGACCAAGACCACCAAGGCCTATCACACCCAGGGACTTACCAGGTTGGTTCATCTTATGCCGCATCATTGGAGCATAAACAGTAATTCCAGCACAAAGTAAAGGAGCTGCTGAAGCCAATGGATAGTTGTTGGGTATCCTGAAGCAGTACCTGCTTATCCAACTTACAATGCCAACATTAGATCTCTACTATTGTCGAAATTACTGTGTCAAACAAACAGATTAACAACATCTTACACGAAATATAGTCAGATTCTGTCAAAATCTCTGTTGAATTAAAAACATCAAATCATTGTTTCCCCAAGCAAACAGCCAACAGTCAGAATAACGATAAATTAACATGTCTGCTATAGGTATCAAAGCCATAAATTGTCAATTTGATTTCCCCTAAACCTTAACAAGGAACTATAATTGTTTCCTCTGCCAGCGTATGCGCATGTCTATGGGTCCCAAAGTAATGACAATGCTGCCCATGGAATCTCTAAGAAAGTAATACACTCAACTTAATCATACCTCTCGACCAACAATACTGCAACTCCACATACAAATGATAGCACTAATAGACACCAAATTACTGAAATGGAACCTATATGGCCTGTGGGCTTTTTATTTCAAATGAGAGAAATCTTATCCTCTGCAGCGATGAATGTCAATTAAAGAGTAATTTAATAATTAAACAAGTCAAACAAAAAGAAGAATAGCTAAGCTTCATAAAAACTTGCCTCTCATGGACAACAATGTAACTAGAATATCCTCCTTTGGTGATTGTACCATCTGCATCCACCCCATTAAAAGTAAACACGGACCCTTTTGCACAATGAACTTCTAGCCCATCATTGCAATACTCGCAGTCTCTACACGAGTTGACGTAGGTTCCCACCCCAACATGATCACCAGGTTGGAAGCGGTGAACATCAGAACCAACCTCTTTCACAATTCCAACAATCTCATGCCTGGTATGAAAACGATTTTAGACACATGAAATCCGTTTAAGGAACAGCAATAATTAGTTTGGATTGAGTTTGAGGACATATACCCAGGCACCAAAGGATACTTGGAGTCTCCATGCTTATTCCTAGACCAGATAACATCAGCATAACAAATTCCACAGTGAGTAATTGTTAACGAAACGTCATTAGCTCCAACAGCCCTGGCAAATCAAAGAGAAGAAGAAGATGGAAATTGAATACCATAGTAAAGAAGGAAAAAAAAAAAAAAGTGATGGTGCAATAACAAAGAGGGATTTTTAGGAAAAACACCTGCGGCTGAAATGGTATGGCGATAGAACTCCAGAGGGATCTCTTGCCGCCCATCCAAGACAGTCCTTAACTCTACTTTCGGTTTCGGATTTCATTTTATACTATTCCACCATAAAAATGAATGAATGCATCAATCAAGGCTTCAGTTTACAATATCCGTATCAATTAACAGCTCCTCTAATAGTTATTATTTAAACAAAAACTGGCTGATCACCAGATTATGATTATGATGATGATGATGATGATGATGATGATGATGATGATGTTATTATTATTATTATTATTATTATTATTATAAAATCTAATAAATCAATTCCTTAGTGTTTTGATAAATATTAGCTGAAGGTCAGGTCCCTCTAGTCTCTACGGTTCTACCAGTCAAAAGAAAAAGAAAAGAGAGACAGGCACAGACGATTTACCACTTACCATATAGCACACAGACGAAGATATCAATCTCAGGGTGAGACTGAGACACGACGAGTGCTGTGCTTCAATTCAACTTGTCTGTGTTCACTTCCACGATACAACGTGCGCGTTTGTTCATGCTCTTCCACCGAATAAAAGAGTTTTTTTAACGTAAAAAATTCTTTTAAAATTTTTTATGTCGTTTAATTATTATTTAATAAAAAATTTTATATAATTAAAAAAATTATTTTATATCTATTATAAAAAGTTTAAAATTAAAATTTTTAAAGAATTTGTTTTTAAATTTTTTAAAATTTAAAATATTAAAGATATTCTTATTAAATTTTAAATATTTTATTTTTATTTTTATAACAAAATTCTATTTTTTTAGTAATTTAATTATAGCAAATATTTTTATATTCATCATATTAAATAATCAATAATTTTTTTATAAAAATTTTGTTTTTAAAAACTTTACTACAAAAAAAATCTATTTAAATAAGTTGTTCTCGTTGAAAAGAAATTCCACTATAACTATCTCTTCTCCTGTGGACGAGGAAAGGATAATCAAGTTTTTCAACGGAAACTTTTCTCAATATCTTAATTAATTAACTATGCAACATGAATCCCATCCCAACTCTCTGGATCTTAAAAATCTTTTTCCTTTTTATTAAATAAATAAATCTCAATTATTATTTATTTATTTAAAATTAAATATTATTGATTTTAAATTTTTTTAAATTGTAAAAACAGTATATAATTTGCATTGATTTAAAATATATTTCTAAATATATATTTTTAGAAAATATTTTATTAAAATGGTTGTCCTTTGTTATCCTGATGAGTATTGTCATTTATATGAATGCTGTCTTATAAAAGTTACCATTTGTGTCCATTTTGCTTTTCTTGTCAGGATGACAATGGATTGGCTTTGGGTTGCTTCCATAAACCAGAACCATTAAAGCTAGAATTGAAGCCACAACCGCAACTCTAATGGGTAGTTGCGAGTCTAATACATTTAATTTTTTGTTTACTTTTTAATATGCTTGTTTTCTTATCATATATAATTTTTTTACTTATAGCCGCAGTCTTATTAGTTACACCTATGACATTTAGAAATCCTTTATTAATTTACCAAAATGAAATTTGCTTCCAAAGCTCAACCAAATAATATTATAAGTTTTTTCATTTTCAAAAAGATTATATTTATCAATATATTTAAATTAATATTAATCAGTATTATTTTTTTCAATTAAAAAAATAAGACTTAATTTTGAAAACAAAAAAATTAAAATTTACAGTGTACACCAAATATTGCAAGCTCATCATTTTCCAAGAGGAAGAAACACTTATCTCGATGGATTGTTGAATACAGATGAACTGCCGCACTGTATATCATTTAAATCTGAATGAGGATAATAAACAGTCGGGTGAATACGTTGAACATCCTCTCAATTTCCCCAAAAAAAAAAAAAATGAATAATGTGTTCTCAACACAGGAAAAGCCAGTGGATTAGCCATTGGCCATCCAAGCAGAACAGGAAAACAACACCATAGAGAAACTCAAATCCGAATTATTCATTCATCAATCAACGACAAGACAAAACCAGGTCGCCAGGCTGAGGCACAAAGAGAAGAGAAGAGTCTTATACTGTTGACTTCTTCCCCTTTTGGCGTACGGGGATTGGATTATGCAGAGAGTCAGAGGCAGTTTGAGGTTGTTCATCATGTTCAGAAATAGTAGAGTGGAGAAATTTCTTCATAGAACCAACATGATTGCAGTGCAACTTCAACATCTTCCGGCCCCTCATCCATTTGAGCAGTATTTTCATGTGGGTTTTGCTATTCAAGCCATGGATGCCAGCATCCTGTAATACCACCAACCACAAGTACAAGATCAAAATAAAAAAGTTAGAAAACAGCATAAAATTATCAAGTAAAAAAGGTTACCTTGGCGTGAAACCAAGTGTTAGAGACTGTGAGAGGGCCGTTTTGCTTGATGATGTCGTATAAAGATTGAGCTATTGAATACGCTTGCTGGGTTGGAACTTTAGGGTTTATTTTCCTCACGTTCACAGCCGCTTTCCTTGAATAACATCTTACCAATGTGCTCTGAAATGCTTTCAGTTTTCCCACCCACATCTTCTCCTTCTGCTTAATTTTAATGCCCTAAACCTAAACCTAAAACCTAAAACCTGGCTCTTCCTCTCTTGATCCCCTCAACTTCAAATTCAACTTCAACTTCGACTAGCACGTGTCAATCACGTGATGGAAGATATTCCCATCCCTCTCGCTCTCGGGGCCCTAAGCTAGTACCCGATTCCCATACCTATTCCCATTGGGTAAACGTATAGTCACAAAAAACCCCCTAATGTTTGATAAAGCGTAGAGAACCCTGTCAAGTTTCTGAGATGTACATAACAACCTTACCGATAACAACAGGACTCTTCAAACACCACTTGATTGAGATTGCACCCCCTTACATTACAAGTACAATCCCCTTACAAAACTAATGTAACTTGCTGCCGGAAGACCACGATAAATATAGCACGCTCCTGCAAACCACACAATATTACATGTAAATGCACTTGATCATTATAAATAGAGTAATGCTATGCAATTGCCAAAAACTCATTTACAACTCATATTTTTTGTAATCTGAGGTGATGAAATGTAATTAGATGAATAGCAAATAAAAATTAATGAAGAAAATTAAATTACGTAATATGATAATTATTTATTTTTAATATTTTGTCAACTAAAAAAATTATTATAAATGAATTGTAAATGTAATATTATTCTTTTTAAATGAGGTAAAGCTCTAAACGTACTCCTGTACCATTTAGTATTCATAGGAGACAGAGAATAATAAATCGAGATAATGGCTTAGCTATAGTACATGATTGATTGTGTCTGCTAGTTGCTTGTCCAATAATTAACCACAGAAAGCGAAAACAGCAATTAAGCTTTCAACTATGTATGTGAAAGTTAATTTCTTAGTAAAATTTTGGATACGGACATTTTTAATTGGGAAATTAAGATATAAAAAATAACCATGAAATTGTGAAAAAGGTGTCTACAAAATAAGTCAGAAGGTAAACCTTCCCATTTATTCATTCATGAATCATGACATGCACTAATCTCAATTTTTTAAGATTTTGAATATTGCTTAAATGAAATATTTTAAATTAAAGTTGACAATAAAAAATATTAGTGAGTTACATACATACTCCAAATTAATTAAAGGATGACGACCCCAATGAATTAATAACTAGGCACCCGCACCCCCTTGAGTCTGAGGCTGCGTCTGAGTGTCTGCAGCTTCTTGCGAGGATTGAGAAGGGAGACAAGGAGTAGTAGTAGTAGTAGTGCTGCATCGGCAAGTGGGACATGAGTAATGTGAAGACAACCACTTTCGTATGCATGAGACATGGAAGCCATGTTTACACCTTCCCAGCACCTGGATTACATCGCCCTCCACAAATTCTGACAAGCAAATCACACACTCCATGTAACGCCTCACCTCCCCCGCAAGGTATTGTCCGCTTTGGCCCAATGGGCCTCACGGTTTTGTCCTTGTGATGCCCATACATCAAAAGGCGCCTCGCAGGTGGGTAAGGAACCACTACTCATATACCCAGCATCTCTCCAGTGCCTCGCCGATGTGGGATTTGCCTAAGGTGTTCCCACATCGGCAAATCCCACATCGGCGAGGCACTGGAGAGATGCTGGGTATATGAGTAGTGGTTCCTTACCCACCTGCGAGGCGCCTTTTGATGTATGGGCATCACAAGGACAAAACCGTGAGGCCCATTGGGCCAAAGCGGACAATACCTTGCGGGGGAGGTGAGGCGTTACAATATGGATTTCAGCGGTCCAGGTTACGAGTCCTCTGCTCGGTGGTGGGGCAAACCTCAGCGAAGACGCTGAGTCCCTTATGCTCCTGGGCTTGTAATATGAATTAGATATACACGTATAGTTGTTTGCTGCTGATAAGAGATGAAAGAGAGAGGACGAGGAGGGAGGTTGTCCGCGATTATAAATACACACCAGGGTAAAAATTAAAGAAATATGGGCATACTTGCACATCAGCTTCTAACGTTTCTTCTCCCTGTGTAAATTGAAAGACGAGTAAATTAAGCCTACACACACACACACACACACATATATATATATATAAGCTTAATTTTACGAAAGGAAAAAGTACTGGACAGGTTGAAATTTGCTGATTGGGCACTGTTTAGGGTGCGTGTAATGAAATAGGTTCATAGCTTAAACAATAGCTGTGAGTTGCATGTAACTATATAAATATATGCCTGCAAATTCCAGAGATCGAGATTTCTAAAATCCTATCACGCTATCTAGTATCTACAATTTTTTTTAGGTCCTATTGATGGCGATTGATGTGGCTAAGAAAGTGAAGCATTGGTCCACAGTAGTAAATGAATGTTTGAAGCCATAAGACGACCCACCTAGCAAATGTAAACCACATGTACATGTGTCGTTATTAATTGTACTCTACTGGAACGTTCCTTTGAAAACAGGGCAATGCCTTATCTCAAAGGCAATTGCACAGTGACAAATGCTAATATGATATATTATACTGTTTTTTTTTTTTCTGCTCTTGCTTTAAATGAATATTGACAAATCCTTCCTCAGGGTGGGTCAGCTGATATGTATATAACCGCCCATAAACAATAAGATAAGAAAAGAGCTCATTTATGTGACTGCCCATATCCATAACTAATGCGTTTGTTGGACACGAGACATGACATAACATGAATGCCAAAATCATTAGCTTAACATAAACCTACGTGGAATGGTTGATTCCTTACTCTTGTTCACGCCCCACAGCCACAGGACACCAACACTTACATGTTTTCTGATAACAATATTATAGCTACTTTTGCCCAACCCTCTAGTTTACAACCTAATATAATATAAATAAGATAACCTTCATTTTCTTTCTCCAATCGTCCATTATTTTTCCAAAATATTATATAATAAGTAATTTGATCGAAAACAATCCCGATCAAAATAAAAATTCTTCAAAATTCACATAAGAAAATAGAGTATCACTGCTCTGAAGAATTGGGCTCACGTCACGAGTTTTTCCAAGTTTTTATATATATATATATATATATATATATATTGTCTGCTTAGTATTTGGATTGAATTCAAATGTTTTAAATATTAACATTAGCCGCATGACATAGAAGTGCACGATTCTAAGACAACCATACATCTAGTTTATTGCATAAGCAGAATCCGGATATGGAAACCAACTGATTGGTAAGAAAAGACGGCCCAAAAAAGACAATTGCATCGTAAATGGCACAGAATGTAAAACCACTAGTTATATGGGCAATTCCTTTGAACCTCTTAACTAATGTTTTGACATTGATCAACGTACTATTGAGCAAACACTTGTTTTCTTTCTTTATGGTGAACAGACGCTTTCCTTTCCCTTTTCTTACTGTTGATCGTCTCATCTTCCTCATCTTCCCTTTCTTTTTCTGTGCTTTATTTTCTCCATTCTGTACTGTTATGGTGGGATGGTTGCTCTGCCGGTCCTTTTTTAATTTTTCTGTGTCGGCCGGGATTTGTAGCGGTGGCCGGCTGTTTGCTGTATTGGCCAGGTTTTGTTGTTGTGGCTGGGGTTGTTTTGGTGGTCACGTATTTTTCATGTCTCAATCTCAACCCTTTTTAACATCAGATGCATTTTTCTTAGTCCTCTTTCTGCATATTCGAAATCAATCTTTGATCCATATTTCAACTTTTTTCCATGAAAGAGGAAGTCCTTAAGATAATGCATAGTTTTTTTCAATACAAGCTTAGGCTTTCTTTTAAGGGCTCATCATTAATGTAGTCATCTCTTCAATCACGGGATAAAACAATGAGAAAAAACTAGCTTAAGTCTAGAATAGATTGACATAAAAGAATATTACAAAATCTTGAATTATATGTTTTCGATAAACTAAAAGTAGAGGTCTTTCACACCAGACTTTATTTATCTTATACTTATTTTGGATTTGGAAAGAGCGTGTTACTTTTTATTTTATACTTTATATCAAGAAATAATAATACTATTTATAGCATGCGTAAATAAAATTTATATATAAAATTGATATAATATCAAATTAACGAAAGGTGAATATAAAAAAGTTAATATAATAAATACTTATAAATGATGTAACAAATTTATAATGATATATCAATTTTTTGTATACATTTTATAATTATAGTATTGTTAATTACGAAATGAGTGTCTAAATAAGTTTTAAGGATGAAAATATCCTAAAAATTAGAAATATAAATTCTACTTTTACTTTAATGAAAGCCATTCACATTGAAAATTTGTTTTCTTTACCCACATAAAAAATTGAAATTGAAATTCCTCTTTTATAGTTAAACGGAAATGACAAATAATCTTAAAACGTGTATGGGATTAAGTTATTTTAATTTTTTATATAAAACTTTTACAAAATAATCAGTTTATTACTTTATTCTAAAGAATAATGTAAATAATTGAGCAAAAAGAAAATAGTTATCTAAAATTATGTAAACATAGTTATATTTAAATATTGTAGACATGGTTATATTTAGAGAAGTGTAAATACCTCTTAAAAGTTATCTAAAATTATGTATTTGCAACGATGATTATGAGACATGATTTTAGAATTAATATCATTTGTATATTATCAAATTATTAATTAAATACAAGAAATATAAAATATTATCTAAAAAATTTTAGAAATCGGTTAAAGTATCGGTTGCTTGTGTTTGGGTTGGGGTGTTGTTGGCGGCGGGGAACGGCGACGACGAACGACGACAAAGTATAATGAAGGTGATAAAAAGCTATATTACATTTGGACAGATCTAGGATAACGGTTGCAATGGCAAATATGGCGGCAGGCTCGATTTGAATAAGATATGGCATCATCGTCGTCATCTTCATCATCAGTTAGATCGTGGAGAACGGCGTTTCTGACGCTGAGGGACGAAACATCAAGCGGTTCTCCTTCTTGCACCTCAATTGACCAACTTGTTCACAATCTAATCTTCTCCAACATTCATTCTCTCATCTCTGCTGCTTCCAACCTGCCTTCTCACGAGGTATTCAATCAATTATCTGAATTTCTTACTACACTGACAACATGCTTGGAATTTTTTAATTTTATTTATTTATTTGTTTATATTTTGCGGTAAATACAGGTCACTTCTGATTTGTTGTTTTTGCTGGAATTGGTTGCAAATATTCCCAGAGATGGAGAAGGAGAAGGAGAAGGACAATATACCACTCAAACATTTACACATACTTGCCATTTGGTACGCTAGCTACCTAGCTTTTTTTTTTTTTTAAATTATATTTTTCTGATTATTGTGGTCTTTGCCTGTCCCAGATTCACAGCATATGCCATCGTGTTTCCTTTGAATTTAGCTCTTCTTCCTTTTCTCTCATCGTTGACTCCTTTCGGAACATGGTTGCATTTTTCTTGGGTAAATCTGGTGTTGAAGCTGTTCTTTCGCCAAATGCAGCTACTCTTAAACCTGTTATGGAATGTCTAGAGACTATAAGGTATTCTTTTATGTTATTTTGTCATCTGTAAAATTACATACTATGTTCTTTTGCATTCTGAATAAATTCTGACACTCTCATTATATTATAATTATTCGCTCTCCAAGACGCCTTACCAGTGTTTATGAAGGAAAATTCTCCTTGTTGGAAAATATTCAACTGGTGAAATTCCTTCTCCATGACCTTGAATGCTTTCATGCCGCATTCATCTGCTTATACAACTCAGCTGCTACCAACCCAAGGTCTATTGCTGAAACTGGGAAAAGGTTACCTAAGTGCACTTCTCTATGGGACGTTCAAGCTCTTGCCTTTACCTTGCTTGCTGAAGCATTCTCAAGGGATGGGTCACTTTTTCCTGTTGATATCTGGAATTCTACAATTCAGGTATCTCCTTTGCCCTTTCACTTAAATATTTATAGACAATTAAGTTACACATACATGTTTATGTATATCTATGTGTGTTTTTTGTTAATTAGGTTCTTAGAAAAGTGATGGATGTCCTTGCATCTAAAACTGTGCTTGTGGAAGGCAGTATTTGTTCCAGGTGATAATTTCTTTCCTCTTCCCCTCTTTCCTTCACCAGGCAAAGGAAAGGGAAAATAAAAAAGGATTACTTACGCAAGATTGTTTTCATTCTTGTTTTTACATTTTAAAATCTATTCGTCTCAAAACTTTTCAATTTTGAGAGATGGTGGCCCGTAATTGTTGCAGGTTCTATTCATCTCTACTGAATTGTCTACATCTGGTTCTTATAGATCCAAAAGGTTCCTTATCTGATCATGTAAGTTCTTAGTTGACTTGAGTATTTCAAATAATTAATATTTATTTGTAAGAGTTGTTTCTATGCTTTCTGAACTAAAACATTCTTTCAGGTATCAGGCTTTGTAGCAGCATTAAGATTGTTCTTTGTTTATGGTCTTAGTAGCAGACCTCAACTTACATCTCCAGCTGTTGGTCATAACATGTGTGATTTATGGAGCCTTAATTTGACATTGGAAGAGCCTAAAAGGAAAGATCATACTCCATATAGGCCTCCACACTTGCGCAAAAAGGACAGCTTAAATATCAAGCAGCCAAAAGCTCAGGATTCGCACATTTCTGCTGATCATGAATCTTCAACAGTTGATTTCACTTCGTCAGATTCAGATTACAGTGACAGTGATGGATCACTTAAAGACACTGATAGTGTTCAGAGTTCTAGAGTCAGAGTAGCTGCCATTGCTTGCTTGCAGGTAAGTTCACAACACCATTGTGTCTTATGCTTTTACCGGCTTCCTGATGTTTTTATAATTCAAGGGTTTCTCTGAGGTGATATGCTTTTTCAAGGTGATTTCAGAATGTCACAAATCAAATTCTTACTGGATACTAGCAAATTGTCTTTGAAAGGAATTGGCAGTAATACTTTTAACATGTCAAGTGGAAGTGGCATAACTCTGGCTTAGAGGATTTGAATCACCAGTATTGGTAGAAAAATGTATTGAGAACATGGAGGAATGTTCATAGTAAACCAGGATGGGTACATTAGAAACCTTTTTTTAACTGTTTTGTATGTTTACTTCATTGATTTTCTAGGTGTTTATGGTATTTGATGCTGCAACTGAATTAGGTGGGGATGTTATATTCTTGCTATAGTAGCTATCATAAATTTAGGTGCACAGAAAATTGATAGGACTTATGGAAACATTGAAAGAAGTCTCATTCAAATAGGAAAAATACTGGTTTTACTAAGTGTTGCTAGCCATTCGAGTGGCCTAGCTCTCTACCAGAGGAAACAAACTAAACAATTCCAGCCCTCTCTCTCCCTCTCTGCTCCTCCTTTATACTATTTCCTAAGTAACAGAATTTTAACAAACTCACATTTTTTCTCTTACTTTTCCTAACTGTCTTATTTTCGGTTCCAACAACACAACTAATTCCCTTGATTTCCTCTTTGGCTTGTCTATTGTAAGTGAACCTAATGGGTGGTCTATCAACACCCCCTGCCCCAAAATTCACCTTGTCCTCAAGGTGAATATTTGGAAATTGATTTTTAATCAGCCCACAAGCTTCAAAATCGGGAAAGTCTTTCCAACGGATCAAAGCTTCCAAGGCATGAGAATTATTTGTTTTCCCAGGCCTTACTCCCAAAATCGCTTCTCCAAAATGGTGGCTAAACTTTTGTCCAAAACTGGAAGCCGCTGGAGATTGCCTTTAACTGATTCCAGTTCCTGCTTCAATTCACCATGTACCAGTTCCACCCTCTCCTCCACTGAATCTAGACGAGATGTAGAGGTGTTCCTCCCAACCATACCCAGGTGAGTGCTCTGATACTACTTTTGACAGGACTTGTGGAAACTTTTGAAAGAAATCTCATTCAAATAAGAAAAATACTGGTTTTACTGAGTGTTGCTAGGCATTCAAGAGGCCTAGCTCTCTCGCAGAGGAAACAAACTAAACAATTCCTTCCTTCTCTCTCCCTCCCTCGTTTTCCTTTATACTATTTCCTAAGTAACATAATTTTAACAAACTCACACTCTCTCTCTTACTTTTCCTAACTGCCTTATTTACCCTTCCAACAACACAACTAATTCTGTTGATTCCCTCTTTTCGCTCGTCTAGTGTAAGTACCTAATGGGTTGTCTATAAAAAATCAGCACTGAATCTTAAACCTTAGCTGCTTGATCATGTATGTTATTTCCGGTTTAGATCAGATCTTGTGGCATCTTGAAAATTTCGGGGATCTTCCAATCATTTTACGTATTGCAGGAAGAATTTGATAGACATCCTATTAGATTCACTTATGCTAGATGCCACCAATGTAATAAGAAATGAAGGGCAGAAATGTGAATTGTGGGATCGGTGGGGTTATTTTTCTCTGTAGAAATGTGAATTGTGGGATCAGTGGGGTTATTTTTCTCTGTTTACTTTTTATTTTCTGTTTTTTTGTGTTGATGAATGGGCTAGAGGGAGTTAGTTATCCAAGCCTAGGGAGAAGTGCATAGTTAGTTAGAGAATAAGGGAGAGAGAAATGAGGGGAGAGGAGGGCATTCGGCCATTGTGTGAAAATTATTAGAGTTTCTCTAAAGGAGAGCTGGTAGACCTCTCGAATAGTTTTTTACCTTTCCAGATTTATATAAATTTTTTTGCAGTTCTTCTACCTGCTGACTCTACTCTAGATTTCTACTTAATTTTCTATCTTGTGTGCTTGATACAGTGAGAGTGAGTTTGTGTTTGAGAAACATAGATATAACAAATTGCTATCAAAGCCTTTCCCTGGGCATGGCGAAGAAAGGTGATGGGAGGACGGATACGATAGAGGAGAAGGTTCAGTTGATGCAAACTGACATTGGTGTTGTCAAAGAAGGGATGGCGAAGGTGCAACTCCTAGAGCAAAGCATGGCGACGATTCTAGAAAAGCTAGAGGCCCTGACGGCTGAGAGCAAGGAAAATACCCACCACTCTTCATCATCGTCAAAACAGAAAGCACTGGGGAGAGGAGCTAGAGGAGGCTTGTCTTTCTATGCCATCGGTGGAGGGGGGAATGACGACTCAGGGAGAGGTGGTATAAGGACCCGCAACATCGAGATGCCGACATTCGACTGTGGTGACCTTGACGAGTGGGTTTATTGCATGGAACACTGTTTGCCCTAAATCGGATGATGGAAAGGGAGAAGCTCGTTGCTACAGTAGTTTTGATGGAAGGGGAGGCTTTCGCATGGCACCAGTGGGAAAACTCCCAGCGAGCTTTCTAATCCTGGGAGGAGTTGAAAGCCCTGCTGCTTGAGCGTTTTAGTGAAAGCCAAGAGGTAATCTCTAAGTAATTTCTGGCTCTCTTGCAAGAGGGAACGTTGAGGGAGTACAGACGGCGATTTGAACGTATCGCGTCAAGGATGAATGATTTACCGGAGCATATTCTTAATTGACAATTTATTAACGGCTTAAGGCCAGAGTTGCGGGCTAAGTTAAGAGCTTTCAGGCCGACTGGGTTAGATTGTATAATGAACGTGGCTCAGAAATTGGAAAATAAGAATCACGCCCTTAAGAGTTGCAAAACCGGCCTTGTGCCTAGTGAGAAAAAAGGAATTAATTCCAGTTATTCAATGTTGAAGAATAACAGCTTTTACGAAAGCTGATCAACGCTGGTACTGGAGAAAATCAATGGAAGTCGATCTAAAACCCAATTTTGGCGCTTGACAGATGTAGAACTGCAAACCAAACGTGATGAAGGCTTGTGTTATCGTTGTGATGAGAAATTCTCTCCAGGTCACCGCTGCAAACTTAGGGATTACATGTTATGGTGGTTCAAGGAGAGGAGGGGTTTCAATTAGGGGCAGAAGAAAATTTAGAAGGGAATAATGAAGTTAATAAAGCTAACCCAGAGATCGTGGAACTATCGATGAATTTTATGGTAGGACTTACCTCACCCAAAACAATTAAGTTGAAAGGGATGATTGGAGAAGTAAAAGTAGTGGTTTTGATTGATCCTAGAGGCACCCACAATTTTGTCTCAAAGAAGTTGGTGGAGAAAATGGGGTTGCCAGTGGATAATACCGAAGGCATATGTAGAGGTATAGTTTTGACTCTGCAGGGGATTAAAGTGGTACAATATTATCTTCCTTTGGAGTTTGGAGGATTAGATATGGTACTAGGAATGATGTGGTTAAAAAATTTGGATGTCATTCAATTTCATTGCAAGGCTTTAACTATGGAATTCAAGGTAGATGGCACTAAGGTGGTTTTGCAAGGTGATCCTAGATTGTGTAAAACCCAGGTGAAAGGTGGAGGACAAGAAATATTGCTAGAATTGAATACCCTGTCCATACTGGCAGATTCCATTTCTCAAGAAGTTCCTAGAGAGGTGCAAAGCATCCTTAATTAGTTTCAGACAGTATCTGACATGCCATTGGGTTTGCCACCAAGTAGGGGAAGAGATCATGCAATTGTCTTCAAAGAGGGAAGGCAGCCCATAAGTGTATGACCTTACTGATATCTTCAAATTCAAAAAAATGAAATGGAGAGGTCGGTTCAGGAAATGTTGGCAGCCGGTATAATTCAACCAAGCTGCAGCCCTTTTTCAAGTCTAGTTTTGTTAGTGAAAAAAAAGATGGCAGTTGGAGATTTTGTGTGGATTACCGAGCCCTGAATCAAGCCACAGTCCCAGATAAGTACCCTATTCCAGTGATAGATGAATTTCTTGATGAATTGTATAGGGCGTGTGTTTTTTCTAAACTAGACCTTAAGTCAGGATACCATCAAATTAGAGTTAAATTGGAAGATGTTTACAAAACAACTTTCCGTACTCATGATGGACACTATGAATTTTTGGTGATGCCGTTTGGGCTCACTAATGCACCCTCAACTTTCCAAGTTTTAATGAATGATACTTTTAAGAAGTATTTGAGGAGGTTTGTCTTGGTTTTCTTTGATGATATACTAGTAGACAACCTAAAAGAACATGGACAACATTTGGAGATTGTGTTGAAAATCCTTGAGAAGCAACAGCTGTATGCAAATTTGAAAAAGTGTTTGTTCGCTCAGACCAGGTTGGAGTACCTGGGCCACATCATATCAGCTGAAGGGGTGGTAGTTGATAATTCAAAAATAGATGTAATGTTGAAGTGGCCTATACCAAAAAATTTGAGGGAATTGAGGGGCTTTCTTGGGTTGATTGGGTATTATAGAAAGTTTGTAGCAGGGTATGGTAGCATTGCTTTTTCCATGACTGTGCAACTTAAAAAAGATAGTTTCGAGTGGAATGATAAGGCTGAAGAAGCATTTATCAAATTTTTTTTTTTTTTTTTTTTTGTAACCGAGGTGTCCGGGCCAGCTTATGCGCACCACAACTAATCCTCGGGGGAGACTAGCGCGACCATAACCCACTGTCACGATCTCCCGCTTACCTCATGCGGAGAGGCCATTGTGGAGATTCGAACCCAGGACCTCACATTTATCAAATTAAAAAAAGCTATGACTTTAGTTCCTGTATTAGCTTTACCAGATTTCAATCAACCTTTTATTCTTGAAACTTATGCTTCAGGTGTGGGGCTTGGAGCAGTGTTGATGCAAGGAAAACGCCCTTTAGCCTTCTACAGCCATATGCTTCCTCCAAGCCAGCGTTTGAAATCATTAAATGAGAGGGAATTAATGGTTATAGTGTTGGCAGTCCAGAAATGGAGACCCTATCTGTTAGGCAGAAAATTTATTATAAGAACTGACCAAAGGAGTCTTAAAATACCTCCTGGAACAGAGAGTGGTCTGTTTTTAACATCAGAAATGGTTATGTAAACTATTGGGATTTGATTTTGAAATTCACTACAAGCCTGGATTGGAAAATAAAGTTGCTGATGCTTTGTCTAGACATCCAGAGTTTACTACTTTCTCACTTTGACCTTCTTTTAACCTTGATGAGGTACGACGGGAGATTGATGGCAATGGGGAATTGAGAAATCTTAAGGGCTCTGTTGGCTGGAAATTCTTCTCAGGCTGGGTATACTGTAGTTCAAGGAAAGTTATTGTATAAAGGGAAGATTGTATTGAGTAGGAAATCTGCCTTGGTTCCGAAATTACTCAAGGAATTTCATGACAGCCCTTTAGGCAGACATTCGGGGTTATTAAAAAATAACACAATGAATTTGTAATGAATTCTTTTGGATGTTAATGAAGGACATCCAGGTGTACGTTGAATCTTGTCGAATTTGTCAACGTAATAAGTATCTAGCACTGTGATAGCACTTACCCTCACACACACACTTACAGTAGCAAACACCTGTTTATAGGCTAATTAGAGAGGTAAAATTAGAAGATTATAGCTGGAGACAGTTTCTTAAAGGAAGAAAGTGTATTAGTATGGATATTAGCGGGCTATTCGAGAGGCCTGCAAGCTCTCCTAGGAGAAAGTCTCTCTCTAAAGAAAAATAACAGACTGCCCAATACCCCCTTTTTCCAACCCTTATATTTCTCTAACTAACTTCTCTTTTTCTCAAAAAGTAACTAATTTCCCACAGCTCAGCAATAACAGAAAAAATAAAAGAGAACAAGGAGAAAACCCCCTCAATCAACTAAAATAACAACTCTGCCCCTCATTTTTCATCTGATTTGTGTCGTCTAGAATAGGTAAATCTGATTGGAGGTCTATCATTACCCCCCGCCCAAGCATTCACCTTGTCCTTAAGGTGGAAATCAGGGAACTGTTTCATAATTAAATCATATTGTTCCCAGGTAGCTTCAAAATCAGGTAACCCTTTCCATCCGATCAAAACTTCTGTTACCATTCCTAGCTGTCCTTGTTTGCTACGCACACTCAAAATAGTTTCTGGCTCAACTAACAGCTCTAAGGAGGCACTGAGTTGGGAAGGAATGAGGGGTGAAACAGGTACATTACCCACCATACGCTTCAGCTGAGACACATGAAAAACTGGATGCACTGCTGAGTTTTCTGGTAGTGTAAGCCGATATGCAACCTGCCCAACCCTTGTTTCCACAGGATAGGGCCCGTAATAACGTGGGCTGAGCTTTTCATTTCGACGCCTGGCCAAAGACTTCTGCCGATAAGGCTGTAGTTTAAGATAAACCAAGTCACTAGCCTGAAATTGTACCTGTCTCCGCTTACCATCTGCGACCTGCTTCATTTTTGCTTGTGCTTCCGGCAGATTTTGCTTCAATTCCTCTAATAGGGCATCTCTCTCTTCCAACAATTGATCCACTGATGAGACAGCAGTGGTATTGTGTCCATACCTAACTAGTGGTGGTGGATCTCGACCATAGAGCAGTTTAAAGGGTGTGGTTTTAGCTGACGTGTGGTAGGAGGTATTGTACCAATACTTAGCCCATGAAAGCCATTTCACCCACTGGGTGGGTTTTCCAGCTACAAAACATCTTAAGTAAGTCTCTAGACATCGATTAACCACTTCTGATTGTCCATCAGTTTGGGGGTGATAGGCTGTGCTACGTTTAAGGATAGTGCCCTGCCTTTTAAATATTTCAGTCCAAAATAGACTGAGGAATACTAGATCCCGATCCATAATTATTGAGCGAGGAATGCCATGGAGCCTTACAATCTCCCTAGTAAAGAGAGCAGCCACTGATTGAGCATTGTAAGGGTGTTTTAGTGCTAAGAAATGTCCGTACTTGCTCAATCTGTCTACCACCACTAAAATGACATCATTCCCATCAGATTTCGGCAATCCTTCAATGAAGTCCATCGTAATATCCTCCCAAACTTGGTTAGGAATGGGTATAGGTTGGAGAAGACTCGCTGGGGACAGTGCCAAATACTTGTTTTGTTGGCAAATTTGATAAGCCTTCAATCAAATTCACCTATACTAGACGCATCCAGAATAAAAGGGGAGGGGCAAAGCTGGGAATTCAGAAGAATTGAGGGAGTTGTTTTTTCTGTTATTGCTGTGTTGTTGTGGTGCTGTGAGAGTTAGTTACGAATGTCTAGGAAATTGTGCAGTTAGTTAGAGAATATCTAGAGGGAGAGTGAGAGGGAGAATGCAGGGAATTCTTTTGAGTATTGTGTGTGAGATTTGTTTCTCCTGGAGAGTTTGGTAGGACTCTCGAAATTCCTGCCAACACTATAACAACTCTAAATTTCATCTGCCATCTATTTCCCTACTGTCCCCACTTCATTCAATTTCCAGAAAACTCAGCTAAGCTTACTGTGACAGTGTGTGTAGTGCATACAGATCCTAACAAAATTCCACAAGATTCGACATAATTCTTAAATCTTTCTTCATTCCAGGCTAATAAAACTCATTCGAAAGCCTTTGAGTAGTTTCTAACAAACCAGAATGCCCACCACTAGGGCTGTCATGAAATTCCCGAAGCAGTTTAGGAATAAAAGCAGATTGTTTACTCAATACCATTCTTCCTTTAAAGAGCAACTTGCCTTGAACTACAGTATATCCATCATGAGTAGACTGTCCAGCTAAAATTTCTGCCTTGAGCTTTCGCAATTCATCATCTTCATCTACCTCTTTATGAATTTGGTCAAAATTAAAAAATGGTGAGAAAGACAGTGAAGCAAACTCAGGTTGTCTAGATAAGGTGTCTGCAGCCTTGTTTTCTAAACCAGGTGGGTATTGAATCTCGAAATCATACCCCAATAATTTGGACAACCACTTTTGATGTTCAGTACTAACCAATCGTTGCTCCAGGAAAAATTTAAGACTCCTTTGGTCAGTTCTAACCACGAATTTTCTGCCTATCAAGTAAGGTCTCCACTTTTGAATGGCCAGCACTATAGCCATTAGCTCCCTCTCATAAACTGACTTCAAACGTTGACGTTGAGGAAACATATGACTATAGTAAGCTATAGGTCGATTACCTTGCATCAAAATTGCTCCCACTCCGACTCCAGAAGCATCTGTGTCAATAATAAAGGGTTGATTGCAGTCTGGTAGGGCTAAAACAGGAACTGTTGTCATGGCCTGTTTTAGTTTATTGAAGGCTTCCTCAGCTCTCTCATTCCACCCGAAACTATCTTTTTTGAGCTGCTTAGTTAGTGGAAAAGCCATGATTCCATATCCAACGACGAACTTTCTATAATAGTCGGTTAACCCGAGAAAGCCTCTTAATTCCTTCAAGCTTTTAGGTGTAGGCCACTGCTTAATGACTTCAATTTTTGAGTTATCCACCGCTACCCCTTCAGCAGAAATTATATGCCCAAGATACTCCAGTTCAGTTTGAGCAAAAAGGCATTTTTTAAGGTTAGCATATAACTGTTGTTCCTCTAGAACTTTGAACACTGTTGTTAAATGTTGTATGTGTTCATCTAGGTTGCTGCTATACACCAAAATGTCATCAAAGAAAACCAAAACAAATTTTCTTAGATATTTTCTGAATGTATCATTCATCAAGGCTTGGAAAGTTGAGGGTGCATTAGTGAGTCCGAAGGGCATCACCATGAACTTATAGTGTCCATCATGAGTACGAAATGCTATTTTGTGAATATCTTCAGGTCCAATCCTTATTTGATGATAACCTGACTTAAGATCCAACTTAGAAAAAATACAAGCTCCATGCAATTCATCAAGAAGTTCATCGATTATTAGAATGGGATACTTATCAGGGACTGTTACCTGATTTAATGCCCTGTAGTCGACACAAAACCTCCAGCTACCATCCTTTTTTTAACCAATAAAACCGGGCTAGAGAAGGGGCTAGTACTTGCCTGAATTATGCCTGCAGCTAGCATTTTCTGCACCAACCTCTCAATTTCATCTTTCTGTATTTGAGGATAACGGTAGGGTCGGACACTAATAGGCTGACTTCCCTCTTTAAGAATAATCGCATGTTCCTTCCCTCTGCTAGGAGGTAATCCTGGAGGTTGTTCAAACACAAAGCGAAACTTGTTTAGTAGGCTTTCCATTTCTTTGGAAACCTTCTGGTAATTGCAATTTGTAGTTATAGAGATAGCTCTCAACTCCAGCATCACTCCTTGACCCCCTCCCTTCATTGCTTTTAAAAAACTTTTTAACTTTACCTGGAATTTGCATAATCCGGGATCCCCTTGTAAAATCACCCTGTTACCATCCACCTCAAACTCCATAGTTAAAGCCTTGCAATCAAACTTAATTACACCCAAAGTCTCCAACCACTTCATTCCCAGCACTATATCAGATCCTCCGAGCTCCAAAGGGAGATAATCTTCTACCACTTTAATCCCTTGTATAGTCAAGACTATCCCTCTAAAAATGCCTTCACCCTTAACTGGATTTCCAGTCCCTAATAACACCCCATACCCTTCAGTGTTATCCATAGGCAACCCCATTTTCTGCACCAACTTCTTTGAGACAAAATTATGGGTGGCTTCCAGATCAACCAGTGCCACCACTTCTTCTTCTGCAATCTTTCCCTTCAACTTAATTGTTTTAGGTGAGTTGAGACCCACTACGGAGTTCATAGAAAGTTCTACTACCTCAGAATTTGTACTGTTACCTCCGATCGTTTCTGCAGTGTCTCCTCCTTCTTCTATTTGGCACTCATTCTCATCCTGAACAACCATGACATGGAGCTCCCTGTATCGGCATCGATGACCAGTGGAAAATTTTTTATTACAACAGTAACAAAGCCCTTTAGATCTTTTTGCCTGTAGCTCAGCTTCCGTTAGTCTTCGAAATTGAGTTTCATTCTTAAATCCATTGGTTTTCTCAGGTACTGTTGTTGATCTGTAATTGGAGTTTCCTAAGAATTTATGTGAAGGCATAACTGTGCTGGCCTTTATTCTTTTATCAGTTGAAGACATTAGAGGCCTGTGATTTCTCAAGACCAAATTCTTGTGCTTAATTCGTTGGGCTAGCTGCATTATCCGGCCTAGGCCTGTAGGTTTAAAAGCCTTCAGTTCAGCTCTTATATCTTGACGTAAACCATTGATGAATTGACCTTCCAGGATGTGTTCCGGCAGATCATCCAACGTCGACGAGATCCTCTCAAACTGCAGGCAATATTCCCTCACCGATCCTTCTTGTCGAAGTGCCAGAAATTGTTCCGATAAAGCATCCTGGTTTTCTCAAAAGCGCTCCAGCAGTAACCCTTTCATCTCATCCCACGTTCGGAAAGCTCGCCGTGAATCTTCCCATTGATGTCAAGCGAAAGCCTCCCCCTCCATCGACACAGCAGCGGCCATCAGTTTCTTTTCCTTGGACATCCGGTTTAATGAAAAAAAATGCTCTACTCTATACACCCATTCATCAGGGTCTCCACCATCGAAGGTTGGCATTTCAACACTTCTTGTGTGAATCTCAATTTTGTGGGTTTCACCGGAAAGAGAACCACCAATCACCTGAGGTGGCATTGAAGATCCCTTCCCTGCCTCCGGAGGTTTTTGTTTGGATGATGACTATGAGGCTCCCCGATCTGCGTTTCCTTTGAACTCCATCGTCAACG
This sequence comes from Boswellia sacra, assembly GCA_013180625.2. Classification (NCBI taxonomy): domain Eukaryota; kingdom Viridiplantae; phylum Streptophyta; class Magnoliopsida; order Sapindales; family Burseraceae; genus Boswellia; species Boswellia sacra. Next base: position 231,835 of record SNVD02006955.1, on the reverse strand, counting down.
CCTCTATGCGCTCCAGGATCGCTGCCATGCTCTGTTCAAGTAAATTAACTTTTGATATCCCTTCTTTCACCACTTCAATATCCCTTTGAATCACCTGAATCTTCTCTTCTAACACCTCAACTCTTCCCTTTGCTTTCTTCCCAGCCATCCCAGAAACAAACGGCTCTGATACCAATTTGATAGCACTTACCCTCACACACACACTTATAGTAGCAAACACCTGTTTATAGGCTAATTAGAGAGGTAAAATTAGAAGATTATAGCTGGAGACAATTTCTTAAAGGAAGAAAGTGTATTAGTATGGATATTAGCGGGCTATTCGAGAGGCCTGCAAGCTCTCCTAAGAGAAAGTCTCTCTCTAAAGAAAAATAACAGACTGCCCAATACCCCCTTTTTCCAACCCTTATATTTCTCTAACTAACTTCTCTTTTTCTCAAAAAGTAACTAATTTCCCACAACTCAGCAATAACAGAAAAAATAAAAGAGAACAAGGAGAAAACCCTCTCAATCAACTAAAATAACAACTCTGCCCCTCATTTTTCATCTGATTTGTGACGTCTAGAATAGGTAAATCTGATTGGAGGTCTATCAAACTATCAGTAGCAGGTTTACTACATCCTATACCCAGTCCTAACCTGGTTTGGAAAGATTTAACCATGGATTTCATTGAAGACTTGCCAAAATCCGAGGGGGATGACTATTCTGGTTGTTGTAGATCGATTGAGCAAATATGGGCATTTTATTGCCTTTAAATACTCTTTCAATGCTCAATCTATGGCTGCCATCTTTGTTAAAGACGTTGTAAGGCTTCATGGAGTTCCTCGATCCATTATTATTGACCGTGATCAGGTGTTTCTCAGCCTGTTTTGGTAAGAATTATTTAAATTGGAAGGCACAACCCTTAAGTGCAGCACAGCCTATCACCCGCAAACAGACGGGCAATGGGAGGTGCTTAATCGTTGCTTGGAGACCTATCTACGATGCTTTGTTGCTGGAAAACCAAAGCAATGGGTGAACTGGTTCTCTTGGGCAGAATATTGTTATAATACTTTTTATCATTCTTCAGCTAAATCTACCCCATGGTTCGCTATGGTCAAACTTCCACTGCAGTTTCAACAGTTGAACAACTGCTGGAAGAAAGAGATGCTATATTAGATGAGTTGAAACAAAATTTGAAAGAAGCTCAACAAAGGATGAAGGGAATTGTATATGGCAAACGTAGAGAGGTTCATTTTCAAGTAGGAGACCTAGTATATCTCAAACTGCAGCCATATAGACAGCAGTCTTTGGCTAGACGTAGAAATGAAAACCTTAGTCCCCGTTACGATGGACCATATCCAGTGGAAGCATGAATAGGATAGGTTGCCTATCAACTAAAATTACCAAAAAATTCAGCAGTGCACCCAATATTTCATATTTCTCAGTTGCGACGTTCAGTAGGCACTGCCCCTGTCTCATCCGTCATTCCTTCTTAGCTCAGTGCACCGTGGAATTGTTAGTTGAGCCTGAAAATGTCCTCAATGTACGGCACAAAGCAAGGGGGCCCTAGTGTCATTACAGAAGTGCTGATTAAGTGGAAAAATCTACTAGAATTTGAGACAACTTGGGAACAATTTGATTTGATTAAAGATCAGTTTCCCCATTTTCACCTTGAGGACAAGGTGAATGTTTGGGCGGGGGTTAATGATAAACCTCCTATTAGATTCACTTATGCTAGGCGCCACCAACATAATAAGAAGTGAAGGGCAGAAATGTGAATTGTGGGATCAGTGGGGTTATTTTTCTCTGTAGAGGTGTGAATTGCGGGATTAGTGGGGTTATTTTTCTCTGTTTACTTTTTATTTTCTGTTTTGCTGTGTTGATGAATGGGCTGTAGGGAGTTAGTTATCCAAGCCTAGGGAAAAGTGCATAGTTAGTTAGAGAATAAGAGAAAGCAGGTGAGGGGAGAGGAGGGCATTCAGCCATTGTGTGAAAATTATTAGAGTTTCTCTAAGGAGAGCCGGCAGACCACTCGAACAGTTTGCTACCTTTCCAGATTTATATAAAGTTTTCTACAGTTCTTCTACCTGCTGACTCTACTGTAGATTTCTACTTAATTTTCTGTCTTGTGTGCTTGCTACCGTGCGTGTGAGTGTGTGTGGATATAACAGAATCATTAGTTAAAAAGTCCTGCTTCTGTGTAAACTTGTCCATCTTGTTATTATACTATCAAACATAAATAGCATCAAAATTTCTAAGTTCTTCATGTGCTTGGTTGAGTTGGCATTTTTTTAGTACATTCAGTCCATTATTCCTAAACAACTGCCTGCAGGAAATATTGAAATTTTCTAATCATAACTCCTCTAAGCTTTGTGCTTATTGCTTTTTACTAATTAGTCCATGGCTTGATTTTACATTTTTTTATTTAATTATTTTCTTGGCCAATGTGCTATATGTATATATATATTATTTAGTCAGTCCATGTTTGATATGAGCTTGTTGGAAAGTCTGTTGTGTTTGTTAGTTTTACCTTTTCAGTTTGCATGGTTTGCAGAATGTCTGTATAACATTAAACTAGCTGTTAGCAAATCCTTAGACGTTTCAAAGACTATTTCTAATCCTTATCTTTCCTGGGTGAAGGATCTTTGTCAAGCTGATCCTAAATCATTTACTACCCAATGGACAATTCTTTTGCCAACTAACGATGTACTACGACTGAGGTGAAAGATTGCATTTCATTTTTTCTTTTGTTCATATTTTCTTTTTGATGCACAGTTATCTTATTCATTGACTTATCTCATGTTAGTTGCTAATTTGCAGGAAGTTTGAAGCAACTCTAATGACATGCTTGCTCTTTGATCCTTACTTAAAGGTACTAGTTCTTTTGATTTGTAGGCATTGTAATTGTTGTTGGTATGATTTACTATCCGGGCCCCATAATTAATCCATGTAAGTTTGTTGCTTGCATTCTGCGGCGTGAGAAGTAATTTCTATTTTTTCATTTGTAATCATATTTTTCCATTTGTTGCAGTTTTCTTGTGTCTTTTCATCATTATGATGTTACAGCAGTGATGCTTCTATCTTACATATGCTACTTTGTGGTGCCTAGGCAAGAATGGCCTCTGCCTCAACTCTTGCGGTTATGATGGATGGGCCTTCATCCGTCTTTCTGCAGGTAGCAGAATATAAAGAATCTATTGGATGTGGATCATTCATGGCACTCTCAAGTTCTCTTGGGCAGATACTAATGCAACTTCATAGTGGTACGTCAAAGATGGTGTTTTGCACTCCTTTAATTTTCATGTTTACATTTCACATGCTTGACTAGTATATTTTTCCTTTTTGTTACATTGTTATTATTAATTTTTTTAATATATTTTTTTTATGATGCAGGTATCGTATACTTAATCCAACGCGAAACTCATGATAAATTGTTGGCAGCCTTGTTCAAGATCCTTATGCTTCTAATATCATGCACACCGTATGAATCCTTCTTCTCAGAGTTATCTTATGGTTCTCTAGATGATCCATTTTCCTTAATTGGAAATCATTTACTATTGTATAGTGCTTCTATTGCCTTTATGACGTAGAATTTGAGTTGCAAGCGTCTGATTTCTTCATGCATTTGAGAAATTGTTGCTCATATCTACACTTTTGAAATTTGAACACTCATTTGCATTTGCATGACATACACACTTAGAAAATATTGCCTGAGTTTGATATGTGGCTTATATGGAGTCTTTGGTAGCCTTTATCAAGTGCTTTTTATGTGTTGCTTATATGTTTTCTTAAATATATTAATTATCCATGTTTTAGAGATTTCTGGGTTGTTGGACATAAGTTGTAATTGTGGTTTTGAGCCTTATTCCGAGTCATTACTTTCCATTTTAATATTCTTAACATATGCCTTGATATATACATTGAGAGGTCCCTAATTTAATAGGCCTCCATATGTGATTTTTTTGTGGTTCAAAGTTTAATAAGTATCATTTATGGTTAATTGTGGAGATAGCTTTGTAAACTATCAACTTAATGAAGATAATAAATATTTAGCAGCTCTTAGAGCTTTTTGAGGTTGTGTGATTGCTTTCTTCTCCAACATGTGATCACCTAGGAATTTTAGGTGCCATTACCTTGAGATTTTGTCTTTTTCCACTCTTCTTTGAATCTGAAAGCCTTTCATATTCTGATGTATTTAGTCATCAATTGGTGCAAGAAATTCCCAAGATTAGGAAGGCTGTCTAGAGCACCATAACTAGAACCTGAACTTAGTTTATTTTTCCTATATTTGACCCTTGCACATAACTTCTGATCATACGTTTGAAATCCTGAAACTGCACTTCTTCACTAACTTTTGAGCTAGAAATTCCTCCACCTGCTTATGCAGTCTGGAGCCACCAGGCGAGCACCAAAGACTTAGGGCTTGCCATCCTGATTTGCACCTTTATTTTTAATTTCAATATCTTCCTCATAAACCTTAGATTGCAAGATTCATAACAAATTGTGGGGGGCACTAGTTGAAATGCCAGTATTCATCCTGCATCACTGCAAAAACTGTAAAAGAAATTGGAAAACCTTGTGGGCTACTTCTATAACTCAGGTCTATCTCCATAAGTCTGATTCTTTGACATGTATGGATGTATGTGCCAAACCTATTGTGTATAAATCTTAAATGTCAGTGCAGCATGATTATAAACTTAAAAGTTTGCTTTTTAAAAGCTTCACTAATATGACGGTTATTTGATGCTTGTCTAAGTTAAAGCAATTAAATTTAGAGAGAGTGTTTGAGAATCAAAGAGGGTTACACTGGGAGTTTTTGGATTCTTAAAGGTCATACCAATTTATATCTATGATTCTTATGTTGTATTTCATATTTTGTGTTAAACCATAAATTTGGCTTTCTATGGATTCTAATCCTGTAAAGATGTTGGCTTCTAGTAGTCACTGAAGTTAGTGATAGTTTCTAGTAAATACCGTGCAATTAGAAAACATGATATTTTTTGTAGTTGTTCATAATAGTTTAACGGATGACTAAGATTTGCTACTTACTTGATTAATTATATGTAGTGAATATAATAGGACTTTTTTGAAAAGACTTACTTGCAGTAGTTTGGGTTGATGAACAAGAATGACTGAATTTCGATACTTACATTAGCATGCTCTGGTTCTTACTAGATTTTTGTTGAGTTCAAGGGCTCTGGTGCTGGGTTTTTCTATCTCCAGTAATTTTATGTTTGCCTGTTTACATCTTTTGATTAAAGCTTTGTCTGTTTGTGCTTATTACTCCTTTTCCCTTATCTTTTGGTGATTATTATGCAGATATTCAAGGATGCCTGGAGAGTTGTTGCCAACAATAATCAGGTCTCTACGATCAAGGGTAGAAGAGGGGTTTCTGTTCAAAAGTGATCAAACTGGCCTTCTGGTTAGTTTTGCCTTTTATACTCTATTATGGGGGAAGCGTAAGGGATTTTGGTTTATCCATGATGTCTGTATTGTGTAGTATTATGCTATTCCTATTCTGCCAGGCTGCTTGTATTAGCTGCATAACAGCAGCTCTATCTGCCTCACCTCCACCACTTCAAGTGAAAGAAATGTTATTGGGCGAAATATCAGCAGGTTAGCTTTAGTTTTATTTTGTTTACATTGTATTCTTTTATTTCAGTGTTGTTGCCTGATATCTTGTTTGAAACTTAACTATTCTTGCTGGGCTTGCTTTTTTGTTGGATCTGCGGCCTATGGGTGGAGGCTGGGGTGGTTGGAGTAGTAAAATAAGGCATGGATGATGATTATTGGAATATATTTCACGTGCTGGAATTCCTAAAATCATCATCCTGAATCTATGGACGCATGATGTCTTTCAATTGATAGACAGTTTTTGTCTTGGTAATAGTTTTTGTCTTGGTAATACAAACTGAGAGAACTGAATTAATTAGATGGTACTTTTGTAATCAATCTCCGGTGTTTCATAATGAGTTAGAAATAAAAATGGGTACCTTTTGTTGGATAACATAAGAAGTGAGGTTCTAACTTATGTATTCCTTTCTTTTTATTCTTTTTATGTCTGAACCTTCAACTGTTGTCCAGTATACATGGGTGTGCTATGAATTTTATTGTGTTCATGGTAGATACAATTTAATGTCTGATTTTATTTGAATGAAGTACACTGTGAATAGACCTACTTGGATACGTAATCTAAGAATTTATTTGGCATCATTCTATTAAAGATGATCCATAAATGTTCAATGAATGCATACATTTTACTCACTATAGTTTGTTTGATGTAAACTAATCTTGCTAGGATGTGGCAATTGGCATCCCTTTTCACAATGGTTTTCAGTTGTGTTATTGCTATCTCCCCTTTAGGTCTGGTGCTTCTAGTAGATTAATGGGTTCATATATTGTATTTATAAACAAAATCAAACTCTTTTTCCAGGTTCTGTTGAGGCCAAGAGGAGTTCAGGTGTTCTTTTTACATTGTTTCAGTGTTCTGAACAATTAATGAGCCCACCAATATGCTTTGAGGCTCTTCAGGTACATCAATAAATCTAGAGATATTTAAAAGATTTTGGTTAATTGTGATGAGTTGTAGTCTCTTTTCTATTTTGAAAGTCCAAATGGCCATGGTTAAATAGCTTTTGGTGATGACAATTTGTATATTGTTTGGATGAATATGGCAAACTTGATTAAACTCTGCTTGTTAAAGTAAAAGTTCAAGTTCCTGTATACATGCATGTTTGATGGTAAGGTAAAGGCGGAAGATTAAAGAAGAGCCAGAAGACAAGTCGTTATTTATACCTACGAGGGCAGTATCATCTTTCCATTACAAGTTGGAAGGTTTGGTTAAACATATTGGTCATCAGTGATCTGTTTAAAATCAGTTGTGTAAATCACACCGGGGACAGAAATAAGATTATAATAAACCCACAAGATATTGCTGCTGTTACAATAATGATATTTTTTGTTTTACGAAGATCTTACATGGTAAATTTGAACATTATGTGTTGCAGGCCCTTAGAGCTGTGTCACATAATTATCCAAACATTATGTTATCTTGTTGGGAACATGTTTCTGCCATTGTTTTCAAAATCTTGAAAGCAGCTAAAGCAGAAGTTCCTACAAAAGCATGGAAGGGTCACGAAAACACTACTGGTTTTATTGGGGAAAAAGTCATTACAGCCGCTATCAAGGTACTTAATTCACCAAATATTCATGGTAGTATAAGTCCAGAGCAACCCAAATAGATTTGTCAAATTTTTAAGGTGGATTAAATAGTAGATAATTATCAATGATTAATAAATAACAAAACAAAAGACTACATATATGAAGTTTCTTACAGCATGCCACTTGTTGCCTTTATGATATCCTTACATTTGTTTTATTTAATTGATCCATAGTTTGACTCAATGTAGAAAATTAGTTTGACTTTTTTTATTCATTTATTGGTGATTCTATTTAAAAAAAAATGAAGACTGGAATTAAAGAAAAAGGTTTAATTTATATTTTATGCTCGCTGGACACTCTTCTGCTCTTGAGATTTTCTGAAATTTATGCTTTACCGCTCTTGATTGGATGCAGTTTTAGAATTTTTGGAGGAACATTGATTAATGAAGTTCATTGGAATCAAAACCTCTGTTCCATTGTTTTTTAAAATAAATAAAAATTAGTAAATTTATGATCTTCAGTTGTCTACTAGGACAAATGCATTTTTTGCTTCTGTCATTGTACCTTGCAGTTGAATCCACATGCTTCATATGCAGACACTCAGTAACTTATATTAGATGATTACTAACCTTGTTTAGCTGAAATAGTAATGGCAATATATGATTATCTTTTACATATAGCTATGCAATGAAATCCACTCCAAGTCCACTTTTGTTTGGGTGTTTCACACTGTCAAATTTTGATCTCTTACATTTTCAGACCTCTCCTGAATTGAGTAAATAAATACTTGTCAAAAGTGTACCGTGATTACTGTGCTTCTATTCTCCTCTTTATGTTTGCATTCTCTGTTCTGATTTTCTTATTACTATTCTGCCTTTAGTTCTATTACTCGAGTAAGTGTCTGTCATGATTAGATCTACTCCCTCAGTTCTTGGGGTTGGAAGATAGTAGGACGTACGAAATAAGCCTTTCTCGTGTAATAATAAGCATGCTAAAAATCCATTTTTATTACTCTTACTGCTTGTGGATATTTTTAAGAGTAATTACACTTTTTTTTTTCTTGATTCCTTTTCGGTTTCTTTCTTGTTGTTAGACATGATAGATAATTGTGTTGTAATTTTCAATATATATTTAATTTTCAGGTTTTGGATGAATGTCTTAGAGCAATATCTGGATTTAAAGGAACCGAGGATCTTTTAGATGATAAATTATTGGATACCCCATTTACTTCTGATTGCATAAGGACGAAGAAAGTATCATCAGCTCCTTTATATGAGCAAGAGAGTCTGAAAGATATAAGAGAAGAAGAAAAAGCTTTGCCTTCTGGAAGTGAGCAGTGGTCTGAGACGATTGAGAAGCATATGCCACTTATTTTGCAGCATACTTCTGCGATGGTTGGTTAAAATTTCTTTGTTATTTTAAATAATAGACCTCCATTTACATCTCTTGCGTTGAAAAACTGTATGGATTTTTTTCACGATTGTTTTAGGTTTCCAGGAGTAGATCAAAGCTGAGACTATTACAGTTTAATGGCATGTCAATGTTAAGGTCAATGGCATTAAGTTTGATGGTATCGTAGAAGAAATTTTTAGAGAATTTTGCAATGAAGAGGGTCCCTTTTGTGGTATAAGTTTGAAGTTTTGGGCTTCTCTTTGAGGACCTGTTTTGTTGGATTTTAATCAAGTTTATTCTTTATTCATAAAAATTGGGGAGGGTTTGTCTTGAGTTCTGACAAAGGGTCTCTTGTTATTCTTTGTTTGGCATGACCATTTTTAGTTTAGCTTTTGGGACCCTTTCAGTGTCTTTAGGATACCTTAACCTTCCTTTTGTTGCCGCTTCTCCTTTTCTGTAACTTCTTTATGATCTAATACATATTTTTCTCTCATAATTTAACAAAAATGATGGCATTGGATGTAACTTAAAATTGCTGGTGCCTACTTTGTAAATTTAATGCTCTACTCATTGCTTAGGTTTTTAACTTGAACCTCTAGACATTCCAATAACAGTTTTTAACTTATCAGTTTAAGTTCTGAAGGACTTCTTGTCTATTGTATTGAGTGCAATTATCCTACAGCTGACTTTATGTACAGTTGGACTTTTATGCTGTCATATGGTTGACTAACTATTGCAGATCTAGATTCTTCAATGTTTCATAGATTTGTTTCTGTCACCCTGCCCTAAATAGGAGAAGAAAATTTTTATTTTCTTTTATTTTTCATCAAGAGATAGATATCTGGTTGAAAGTGATAATGATGGGGAATTGTCACCCAATTAAACAAGAACCAAGAAAGAATTGGGAAGGAGAAAATAGAGAAGAAACTAGGGAAGAATCAGATAGAAACTCAGGGAGAATAATAAACTTTATTCGATAATCAATAATCAACAAGTTAAGAAACAAATAATTAAGACACTTTATTTGTAGTGTCCATTAACTTAATTCTACCAGGATATAAAGTCCCATTTAGGAGATAAAAATCTAAGACTAATGCAACTAAAAAAAATTACCAAAAATGAATCTATGAAACTATGAATTAGGAAAATAACCCTAATTAGAATAGCTCCTATATGATATCAAAATCCCTATTTAATCAAATCCCTAAAATCAATTGAAATCCTTAATTATTATTCCTAATTTTATTCTAACAGGTTCTATATCATATAATATTTGAACTCAAAGGATTTAGTGGGGAAAATGGTTTTTCACATCCTGTCTTACTTGGCATTTTCGGATGCCTGATATTCAAGCTGTACATCAAAAGAGTAACTTGTGAGAGATGCATGCGGTGTTTTTATCTGTTCTATCTTTGTGGTAATGAAGATATTATGTTGACCAGTTAAGGAGAGCTTGGACAAGCTCAAAGCATCAAAACCTTTAGTTATTTATTTTTTTGAGTGTCTTATTTGTATCATTTAGAATTTATGGAACTCCAGTAGTACTATTATATTTGTATCTTTATAAGATGATCTCTATAAATAGTAAGAGGGTATTTGTTTTTTATCAGAAGTTTGAATTTAATTTGTTCTCATATTTCAGACATTTTAAAGATGTTTAGTTTTTTGATTTAAGTCTAATTCTAAGACATTTTGATTGGTGTAGAAAAAGCTAAAACTTTTAAGAGGTTTTTATGTGTGTATTTTGAGTTTTGTTTTCAAAATTTGGAGAGAACATGTGGTTGATTTTAAATTTATTTGGATTTTGAAAATGATATGTGGTTGATAGTAATTTAAAGTATATTAGTAAATATGAGTTTTCAGAAAATAGTTTTTAGAAAATGGAAACAAACACACTTTTAGCTTTTATTTGAATGTAAATGTGAATTATTTATTGCTTCTCCAATTCTCTAAAATGACTTTATAAAATTCATTTATGATCAATTTGTACATAACTTAATATATTGTTTGTGGAACATTATTATTTATTTCTAATTTTATATTATGGTTTTCTAGATTTTTTTTATTTAATGGTCACTTAGCTTCTTTATGTATCAAATCCTTCAAAATAATAATTTTTTTACGGAATTATATACATTTAAATAAATTAAATTAATAATAAATATTGATATGCATATATTTTTATTGCAACAAATAATATCATAGGTGAAAATAGGAATATATAGGTAAAGATATTAGTTTTTAGGCATTTCAATTTGAATGTTAAAATAGAAAAAAACATATCATTCATATTTTTATAGTCAAACTTATTTAGATTTTAGACAAAAAAACAAACGCCCCTTAAATTTTTCCGTTGGACTTAATAATTGACTGAGACTAAGATGGATGTTTTATTAATTCCTAACTCCTTATTCTCTCTTGAAGGTGAGAACTGCAGCAGTTACTTGTTTTGCGGGCATTACTTCTTCTGTTTTCTTCTCTCTTGTGAAAGAGACACAGGACTTCATTATAAGTTCTCTTGTAAGCCTTCAATACTTGAATTTTGATGTAGTTTCTACAGCATAGACTGTTTTTCAAGTTGGTTTTTGATTGTACCTGAATATTTTGTAGATAAATGCAGCTTTACATGATGAGATTCCTTCAGTTAGGTCAGCTGCTTGTCGTGCCATTGGTGTCATTTCATGTTTTCCACTAATTTCTCAGAGGTGATTGTGACATTTTGTTTGACAATCAAACCTATTTTATATAATCTTTTATTAATTTGTTCTTTTCCGACAATTGGATAGAGAGTTTACAAAGAACTTAAAACTCTATAGTGCAGAGATCCTTGACAAATTTATCCATGCTATTGAGATCAACACCCGTGATCCCTTAGTCTCGGTAACTTTTTAATATACTCAATTTATGTTTTCTGAAGTATTATGTTAAATATATGTTTCTTATCAAGTTAATATTACTTATGATTACTTCCCATTTTAGGTGCGTATAACAGCCTCGTGGGCTTTGGCAAACATATGTGATTCTCTTCGTCACTGTATAGATGATTTTCCTTTTAAACCATCTAGCGGTGGTCATAAGGGTAACCATAGTGCAGCACAAGTCTTACATAATTTAAAAGTAACTGTGGTTTCAAATTTTCAATTATTTATTTATTTATTGTCAGACTCAAACTTGAACTCTCAAATGATGGAATCTTTGACTGAGTGTGCTTTGCGTTTAACAAAGGAGGGAGACAAGGTAAACATGCTCTAACAGCAAGACAATTATAACCACTTTTTATTTTATTTTATTTTATTTTAAATCTTGTTAGCTACTTTTTAATGCACAGTTTTAACTGTTGGTGAGGTCGGTTTGATTTATGATCGTATTCTTTTTTCTAGCCTCTATGCATGAATGCTTGAGCTGCTGTTTCTCTGCGCAGTTGGAATTTTAATACATAATATTCTGACTGTGGTCTTATCTCTCTGCCAACAATTCATTTACTTGTTTACGACTTCTTTTCCTGAGCACCATGTATAGGAATATGATTGGTGGAGTGAAAATGCATGCAAATATCATATAATTATAGTAGATAAGTTGTTTGTTAAATGAAATTTGTCTGGATCGGTATCTGATGTGAATAATAGTTGAAACTATTAGAATTGAGTACCATGAGTTCCTTGATTTCTATGAGTGTTAAAGCATTCTGGTTGTCACTCTAGTAAAATTTTAATGGTCCTGCCTTGCTTCTTGGGATTTATGTTCCGGTTAGCTTTGGTTAAAACTGTATATGATGTAGATTCATGATTGTATCTTTACCATGTTCTTGCTTTTTATTTTTCTGTTAGATCAAATCAAATGCTGTGAGGGCTCTTGGAAATCTTTCAAGATTTGTCAAATATACAAGTTCTTCAGGTGCAAATTTTGAGGCAATTGATCACTCGTGCTTATATTTGACAACCAGCAATATTGAGGTATTAACAACAAGTACTGATAAGATAGGTGGTTGTGGATGTATAAATTCATCACATCCTGCATCTTTAAGAGATTCACGTTGGCTGGAGAGGATGGTGCAAGCATTTCTTTCTTGTGTTACAACAGGAAATGTTAAGGTATCATTTTCTTTTTACTAATGGAAAAAATGGAAATTGTCCTAATTATTTATGATGGGTGTTTATCCACCTCTTCCATTATGTTCTCTTCTTAAATTTGATTGCACATATAACAGGTCCAATGGAATGTTTGCCATGCATTGAGCAACCTCTTTTTAAATGAGACACTAAGCCTCCAAGACATGGATTGGTATGGCTAAACTAGTTGTTGTGTTTGCTTTGTTGAAATGTTGGATATTTGTGGTGTGTATATATATATATATTTTGGGGACAAAATTATCGAAGCATACATTTGAATTGCTTGAAGTAATTATGTTTTATATCCTTGCTCTGGACTAATATCTTGGATAATTGAGTATAGTAGTTTTCACCTTCTGAATGTATCTAAATGCATCGAGATTTCCATATTCTGAGGTTTTGGATCGTTTGGGCTTTTTCTTTTGTGGGATACTATCACTAGCTCTCGGCTTTTTAGTTAATTATTTTTACACAAGTAGACTTGTAAAAAGAAATGATTGATATGAAACTAAATCAATGCCTTCATCTATTGACCTTTTCTCTCTCATTTCATCTCCCTATTCCAGACCTACTTGAGCCCAATTTAAACTTAACCTGTGTTAAAGTTATAGTATGAGTTCAACCGGCAAGGTCTCTTGTCAGTGCACAAGAGGTCCCGAGATCAAATCTTATTTACACTGTGCTTGTGAACATGGGGGATGCGGTATACATTTATTTGTTTTGTTAAGAAAAAGGTTATGGTTATGCTTTTCATCTTGAGTCTTCACATTAGAAATGATCTATTTTCTCATTTTTTCAATTCTTTTGTTAGTCTCATGTCAATTCAGTTAATTATGTTTCTTCCTGGTACAAAATCTATGCTAAGTGGACGCTGGAAATTTCTTGTTGGTAGTTTTAGTTGGCTATTTCATATCATTTACATGGTTGGCCAGAGTGTGCTTTGCTTACCAGACCTAACTATTCTATATTTGCATTTCTGTTCTTACGTATTCAGATTCATTGTTAGTACAAAAGTAACCATGCATATGTACTTTGTTGGCAGGGCTCCATCCATTTTTAGTGTTCTTTTACTACTACTACGTGATTCTTCTAATTATAAGATCAGGATACAGGCTGCTGCTGCTTTGGCTGTGCCATCATCAGTTTCTGGTTAGTAGGTTCTTTCCTGTTCCAGTTGCCTTGGTTAAAAGCAATTGTATTTTGATTTGCCTTGGCAACTCAATGTTCTACTTGGTCATCTGCATGTTTAAAACTTAATTTCACTTAAATGTAATCTTTCCAGCACTTGATAATCAGTAGTTTTGCCCACTGCTTGTAGATTTTAGTTTCGGGCTTTTTATCTACTGTTAAAACTAGATCCGGATAATAGTTTCCTTTCCTTCTTTTTATATGTTTGACGCAGATTATGGGGATTCCTTCTCGGATATTGTGCAAGGACTGCAACATATACTTGAGAATATAGGTTCAGACCAAATTTCAGCTCCATCAAGCTTCAAATATAGGGTTGCGCTTGAGAAACAGGTCAAGTGATATGCCTTTTAGCAAAACTCTAGTCTGATTTCATATGGAATTTTGCATCTTGTCATGATTACCAAATATTAGCAAGATATTGAAATCACAGTAGTGGACAACATGGCATTTGAATATAGATTAAGCAGAATTGTGTACAAAAATGCATGTAGGCAGCTGTTAGTAGTTGGAGCACATAGAAGGTTTTACCAACTGGCAATCCCAAACTTGTGATTGTAATGGAATAATGGGACTAGTCCTTTCTAGTTCTCTTCTTTTACCTGTCTGTCCTTCTTCTTCTCCTTTATTTATTATGGCTTTCTTCTCCTTTTTTTCTGCCTTCCGTGTTCTTTTGTAAATGTCTTGTGTACTTAGCCGTGAATCCATTTCATCCATTCTGAGCAGATATTGTTACTTAGAATTAATGAGGGGAAAAAAGTTGTCACAATTTAAGACCTACCACTCATTCGTCATCTTTTTCTTCCTTTTTGCAAATCCTAAATTGAAACTTTGAGAAGGTTTTCCTTTTTTAATTAAAAAAATCACTTATGTAGTACAATTACTGCTTGCTGTTCTTTAAAACACCTGAAGAGTATGGATAGATTATCTACAAGAATTTGACTTTGTTGAGCATATTGTCATGCACTATTAGATGAGGCTGTGCTCCAAAGCCTCTATTATTAAGAAGTTAAATAAAATAGTTATGTAGTCATACAGTCATGCTTGCATCTGTGAAATTATATATGCATAATCAGTCTCGAGTCCGGTCTTCTGTAAGTTAGTGAACTTTTGGACTTGCAATGCCAACCACAAGATGCAACCAAGGGCTGAGATCTGTTTTGTCATCCCAATATAATATGAACATATTAGCTTTTTTCAATTACATACTGTTTATGGATGTCTGATGCCTTAAAAGACTGCTTCCTCCTGCCATAAAAAGAAGTTCACTCTAATTAATATTAGGAAGATGAATTGTTCAACTTTTTTTCCCCTTAACTTTCTCATGGTCCTTTGATCTTTGCTTTGGTTTAACCATCAAGTTCAATTCTCTTTTGGGTCACTTATATATTCCTTTTACAACAACATATAATGTTACTTTAATTTTGACAGTTTATCATTCAAGTAGAATTTCGTACTTTGTTGAAGAGATTTTTGATATAGATTCTAATAACTAATATCTATATTTCATAGTTCACAGATAGAAACAATTTTATAAAAAATCTCTCCCAGTCATCTGATAGGATTCCAGTAGAAATTGTAAATTATTTAGTCTGAGAAATGAAGGAAATCTGCACATTAAACAGTTTGCAGCAACCAAGCTAATAGAATTATAGAAGAACAATGAGAGAAAAACAGGGCAGCATGTTTTATTAGCAAAAATATTTACAGAACAAAGTTGATAGCCTTTCGAGAGGGCTATCTCTCTCCCAAATCTGATCTTAAAAAAAAAAGCCACCCCTCCCTCTCTCCCTTCCCACACTATGTAGCCTCTTTCCCTAGCTAACTCCAGCTCACACCCTCAAAAAAAACAACCAAAACCGTTACTACTCCCAAAACAGCCAGATGGCCAACTATACTAAATTCCCTTTTTTAGCCCTCCTAGAATATGTATACACAATGGGGGGCTTATCATTACCCCTAGGGCCAAGAAGCACCTTGTCCTCAAGGTGAAAATCTGGAAACTGTTTGCGAATGGTTTCCAATGATTCCCAAGAAGCTTCAAAGCGTGGAAGACCCTTCCATTTGACTAACACTTCCATATGAGGTCCCTCCAAAGACTTGCGCATCCCCACAATTTGTTCGGGTTCAACTAGCCACTCTAACTCAGCATCTAAATTAGAAGGAACTGGTTGACAAGTCAGACCCGCGCCAAGAGCTTTGCGGAGTTGGGAGACATGAAAAACTGGGTGTATAGCAGTAGTGGGAGGAAGATCCAATCTGTAGGCCACCTGTCCAATATGTTGCAACACACGATGGGGGCCAAAGAAGTGTGGTGATAGTTTCTCATCAACCTTTCGGGCCAACGAACGAAGGCGATAAGGTCGAAGCTTCAGATAGACCATGTCACCTACAGCAAACTGCAACTCACGACGGTGAACATCAACAGTGGCCTTCCTTTTCGCATGGGCTCAAGCCAGGTGGTATGTCAATTCATCAATGATGGCATCACGGTCCCTCAATTGCTGTTCCACTGAGGAATTAGCTGTGGGTTTGTGACCATATCGAACCAATGGTGGTGGGAAACGACCATAGACAATGTGGAAAGGAGTTATATTAATGGAGCTGTGAAAATTAGTGTTATACCAAAAGTCTTCCCAAGGAAGCCATTGACTCTATTGGCGGGGCTTGTCATAGCAAAAACAGCGGAGATAAGTTTCTAGGCAGCGGTTAACCACCTCGGATTGGCCATCTGTTTGAGGATAGTAAGCAATACTCCGTTTAAGGCTGGTACTTTGTAAACGGAACAATTCTGTCCAAAAATGGCCAAGGAAAACTTTGTTACGGTCTGAGACAATTGAGCGAGGAAATCCATGCAATCGAACTATTTCACGAACAAACATGGAAGCCACTGATTGAGCTGAAAAAGGGTGATGTAAAGGGCAAAAATGAGCGTACTTGCTCAAGTGATCCACCACAACAAGAATGACATCGAAGCCATTAGACTTTGGAAGGCCTTCAACGAAATCCATTGTGATGTCCTCCCAAATCAATGTAGGAATAGATAGGGGTTGCAATAATCCAGCAGGAGAAAGAGCCAAGTTCTTATTTTGTTGACAAATTGGGCATTTTTCCACCATTTTCTTCACAGCAGCCTTCATTCCCCTCCAGTAAAACTCACTGGAAATCCTTTTGTAAGTACGCAGGAAACCAGAATGTCTCCCAATACCACTAGTGTGAAATTCTTGTAGCAATAAGGGAATTATG
The DNA here is from genome assembly GCA_013180625.2 of Boswellia sacra. Lineage (NCBI taxonomy): Eukaryota > Viridiplantae > Streptophyta > Magnoliopsida > Sapindales > Burseraceae > Boswellia > Boswellia sacra. Next base: position 214,760 of record SNVD02006955.1, on the reverse strand, counting down.
GTAGATGTTGGAGGCAACACCAACCTGCCTTTGTATAATAAGCGACCGTGGAACAAGGAAAACGACGACCAAGAATTAGGATCAACATTCAAGTCTTGTTTAATTCGATACAAATGGGGATCTGCATTAATTTGAGACTCAAGAGCCTAAATATCCATCACATGCGGTAAAGAAAGAGAAGCCAGTCCCCCATTGGACTCCAATCTGGACAAAGCATCTATAGCTTTGTTCTCTAATCCTAGTTTATATTGTATTTCAAATCATAGCCCAAAAGCTTTGTCGACCAATGTTGGTAGTCTAGTTGAATTAACTGCTGCTCCAATAAATACTTCAAGGCTTTTTGGTCAGTTCGTACGATAAAGTGCCGTCCTAAAAGGTAGTGCCTCCACTTATGGATAGCGAACACAATGGCCATGAGTTCCTGCTCATAGATGGGCTTAAGGTTTGATTTTTCTGAGAGACTTGGCTAAAGTAGGCAATTGGTCTTTGTGATTGCATCAGCACAGCCCCCAACCCACTCCCTGAAGCATCATACTCAATCACAAAAGGTTTGGTGAAGTCGGGCAAAGCTAAAACTGGAACTGTAGCCATGGCTAACTTTAGTTGTTGGAAGGCTTTCTTTGCTGCCTCATTCCAAGAAAAAGCATCTTTTTTAAGTTGTTGAGTTAGTGGCCAGGATATAGCACCATAATTAGCCACAAAACGACAGTAATATCCAGTGAATCCTAAAAATCCGCGCAATTCCCCTAAGGAACGAGGAGAAGGCCATGATAAAATTCAGACTGAAATTTTATATTTATTCAACTTACAAACTGGTTGATTTATACAGAAACATAGGCTAAAAAAGGTTAGTTGTACACATTAAATAACATCTCTAAATATATACACTACACAGCTGTCATAATTATGAGATTAGTTGTACTGTCATAACTAAGGAAACAAATCTTCTACACAGCTGTCAGATCTGATTTGATTTATTTTTCAAATCTGTCAACACTCCCCCTCAAGCTGGAGCTAGGATATTCTGCATGCCCAGCTTGCCTAGGATTTGATGAAACGTAGAGCCCATTAGTCCTTTAGTTAACACATCTGCCACCTGATTTGATGAAGTAACATAAGGAGTGCATATCAATCCGGAGTCAAGCTTTTCCTTAATAAAATGTCTGTCAATCTCCACATGTTTCGTGCGGTCATGCTGGACGGATTGTGAGCAATACTTATTGCTGCCTTATTGTCACAATATAACTTCATGGGACCTTTCACATCAATCTTTAGATTAGAAAGAATGTTTTTGATCCATAATAATTCACAAATCCCTAGTGCCATAGCTCGAAATTCTGCCTCTGCACTTGATCTTGCTACAACAGATTGTTTTTTGCTTCTCCATGTAACCAAGTTTCCTGCCAGAAATGTACAATAACCTGTAGTAGATCTTCTATCCACAATTGATCCAGCCCAATCTGCATCTGTGTATGCTTCAAGTGAGATCTCTCTTGTTTTCTGAAACATGATTCCCACACCTGATGTTCCTTTTAGGTAGCGAACTATCCGATATACTGCTTCCAAATGAGATTTGTAGGGGTTGTGCATGAATTGACTGACAACGCTTACAGCATAGGCAATGTCGGGTCTTGTATGTGATAAGTAAATTAACTTCCCCACTAGTCTTTGATAAGCTCCTCGGTCAACCATCAATTCCTCTCTAGAGTCTCCAAGCTTGTGATTTTGCTCAATTGGTGTCTCGGCAGGTTTACAACCTAACAATCCAGTTTCCTCTAAGAGATCCATGATATATTTGTGTTGAGAAATAACAATCTTATCTTTAGCCCGTGCAACCTCAATGCCTAGAAAATACTTTAGCTTTCCCAAGTCCTTGATTTCAAATTCTTGAGCCAAATAAGACTTCAAGTTACCTATTTCTTCCAAATCACTACCGGTAAGGATAATATCATCAACATAAACTATAAGTGCAGTTACCATCCCACTTGCTGAATGTTTTATAAACAAAGTGTGGTCTCCTTGGCTTTGGTGATATCCCCTTCTTAACATTGACTTGGTAAATCTCCCAAACCAAGCTCTAGGAGATTGCTTCAACCCATAAAGAGCTTTCTTCAACCTACAAACTTTATTTTTAGATGTTAACTTTTCAAAACCAGGTGGTGCATCCATGTAGACCTCTTCCTCAAGATCACCATGTAGGAATGCATTTTTTACATCAAATTGCTGCAAGGGCCAATCAAAGTTAGTTGCTAAAGACAACAATATACGAATAGTATTCATTTTGGCCACGGGTGCAAATGTTTCTTGGAAATCAATTCCAAATGTTTGCGTATACCCTTTAGCCACGAGCCTAGCTTTGTATCTCTCTAATTTGCCATCAGCCCCATACTTCAAAGTATATACCCACTTACAACCCACGGTGTGTTTTCCTTTCGGAAGATTTACCATTTCCCAAGTTCCATTTTTCATTAAAGCATGCATCTCTTCATTCATAGCATCCCTCCAATTTTTATTCTCAAGAGCCTCTTGAACACATTTTGGAATCTTAATGGTGGTAAGGTTTGATAAAAAAGCTCTATGTGTGGGAGACAAACGATGAAATGATACAAAATTTGAAGTGGAGAGCTTGGTACATTTTCTAGTGGCCTTTCTAAGAGCAATAGGAATATCAAGATCATCAAATAGACTAGGAACATTATCTGAAATAGTAACTGAATTTTCCATACCTGCCACCAGTTTAGATGTTTGGTCTTGCTGAGGAAGATTGGATTTCTTTTTCCTTGTATACACCTGGATCTTAGGTTTATCAGTCCCCAAGTGTTCAGTCTGGTCAAGAGTCTTAACTTGAGTTTCCTGGTCAAGAGGAACATTAGAAGACTCAGAATGTGAGTCATTAATGAACTGATCAGATAGATTCTCCGGTGCAACAATCTGATTAGGGAAAATCTTAGGTGAAGTGATCTGATTTAATAGATTTTCAGGTACGGTGGACTGGTTAGGCTGATATTCAGGTATAGTTGACTGATTAGGAAGATTTTCAGGTGCTGAAAAAGACTTAAAATCAGAAACGAACATAGTTTGATCAGTTTGATCAGGCAGTGGTTGTGACATCCCATCTTCCACAAAATTGTCCCCCTGAAGATGGGTATTAACATAATAACACTGATGCTCAAAGAAGGTGACATCCATTGAGATAAAGAACTTCTTTGACAGTGGATGATAACACTTGTATCCCTTTTGAGGTGAAGAATAGCCAAGAAACAAACATTTAAGAGTTCTAGGGTCAAGTTTACTTCTTGAATGTTTAGGGACATGAACAAAAGCTATACATCCAAATATTTTTGGTGGAAGATTCCCAATACCCCGAAAATGAGGGAACAAATTTGAAAGAGTGTCAATAGGAGATTTAGAATTTAAGACTTGAGTAGGCATGCGGTTCACAAGATAAGTAGCAGTGAGTATGGCTTCCCCCCAATAAAATTTTGGAACATTCATTTGGAAAAGAAGAGACCTAGCCACTTCTAGCAAATGCCTATTTTTGCGTTCAGCCACCCCATTTTGTTGGGGGGTGTCAACACAAGATGAATGATGTATGATGCCCTCGTTTTGAAGATATTTAATGAGATCCACATTAAAGTACTCACGACCATTATCAGATCGTAGAGTATGAATATTTGCATTAAATTGAGTGGAAATCATTTTATGAAATATGGGAAATATGGAACTGACTTCAGATTTGTTCTTTAAAAGATACACCCAAGTGGTTTTTGTAAAATCGTCGATGAATGTCACAAACCAACGAGCACCAGAAATGTTTGACACACGGGCAGGACCCCACACATCTGAATGTATTAAACTGAAAGGGGTACTTTGTTTTGAATTACTAATTGGAAAAGATACACGGTGATGTTTGGCAAGTTCACACACCTCACAATGAAACTCGTGTACATTTATTTTATCAAACAAAGAAGGGAAAAGACTTTTTAAAATGACAAAGGTAGGATGCCCTAATCTCTTATGCCACATCCAAATTTTTTCTCTATTGTCAAGAGTACTTGAAGATACTAACACTTGGGAAACTGAGTTACCATCCTCCATCAGTGGTTTCAAGTAGTAGAGTCCATTGTTTTCCTCAGCATGTCCAATCATCCTCCCCGTTGTGCAGTCCTGAAAAACACAACTTGAATGTGTGAAAAAAACTTTATAATTCAGATCTTTGGTAAGTCTGCGAATGGATAATAAATTGTAAGATAATTTAGGTACATGCAAAACAAGGTTGAGTGAAATGCTAGGAGATATACAAACTGTCCCTTGGCCAGCAATAGTAGAGAATGAACCATCAGCAATTCTAATTTTTTCTCTACCAGTATAAGGAAAATAGGTTGAGAATAACCTGGAATCATTAGTCATGTGATCTGAAGCACCTGAATCTATGATCCATGTGTTAGAAAGATGGCTATTTGAGGCACTAAGGGCTTGGATATTACCTGACTGGACAATGGAACAAGATGGACTATTCAAGTCTTGTGTAACAGCTTGTGGTTCAAGTTGCTTCAAGAGATTCCTTAGTCTCTCCATCTCTTCTTTGCTAAACATACTTGCTGGTGTAAGACTTGAATTTACCCTTTCCTGTAAGCTATCTGTGGTTGCTGCTTGATGGACTTGTCCTCCATTAGTAGTTGTTTTCCCACCTTTTGACAGATTTTGGGGTTTTCCATGAAGCTTCCAGCATCTATCTCTAGTATGTCGAGACTTGTGACAGTAATCACACCATAAACTATCTCTGTCAAGTGGTTTTCTTCCATCAGATTTATGCTTTCCAAGTATGGAAGCAGCATTAGATGTTACTAAGGCAGAATTGTCTGGTGCAATAGAAGTAGGACTCACTATACTTGAATCTGAAAGCATCACATTCCTTCTACTTTCTTCCCCTTTCACATATGCATGAACTTCTTTTAAAGATGGAAGAGGTTCTTTGCTTAGAATGTGCCCTCTTACTTGATCCAATTCTGGATTAAGGCCAGCCAAGAATTCAAAAACCCTCTCAGATTCTAGAAATTCCTTCAATTTCACACTATCCGCTGCAGACTCCATTTTAATATTCTGATATAGGTCAAGTTCCAACCACAAACTTCTCATTGTATTATAATACTGAGTTACAGTCATCGTACCTTGTTTGGTTTTACTAATTTGAACTTTAAGTTCATAAATCTGAGCAGTAACACCAATTTTTGAGTAGCTTTGGCTTGCTGCCTCCCAGATTTCCTTTGCTGTAGGAAGAAGGCCCAATCCCTTGCTGATTTCAGGCAGCATTGAGTTTAGCAACCAGGACATCACAGTTGAATTTTCAACATCCCATATAGGATATCTTGGATCTGTTTCTTCTGGTTCTGCAATAACTCCTGATATATAGCCCAACTTTCCTCTACTCCTAAGAAAACGTTGTGCAGACTGGGACCACTCCAGAAAATTAGTACCATCTAGCTTTACTGTGGTAATTTGAAGAGTGGAATTATCATTTTGAATGGTAGGAAATGATTGAGTTTGGGGCTGGGAATTTTTTGATTGGGATGATGATCGATCTTCAGAAATAGTTGACATGATGATGTTTTATGAAGGGAAGAGTGAAGAGATAAGAAGAAAAACTGCAGTGATTAAGGCTGCTCAAGGGAAGAAAAAAAAAAATTGTAAAGAACCCTAATTTGGCTCTGATACCATGATAAAATTCAGACTGAAATTTTATATTTATTCAACTTACAAACTGGTTGATTTATACAGAAACATAGGCTAAAAAAGGTTAGTTGTACACATTAAATAACATCTCTAAATATATACACTACACAGCTGTCATAATTATGAGATTAGTTGTACTGTCATAACTAAGGAAACAAATCTTCTACACAGCTGTCAGATCTGATTTGATTTATTTTTCAAATCTGTCAACAGGCCATAATAGCATGGCTTGAATTTTGCTTGGATCAGTAGAAACCCCATCAGCAGAGATTAAATGGCCTAAATACTCTACCCGATTTGTAGCAAACTAACACTTTTTGGAGTTTACATATAATTTGTTTTGAGCTAAGGTAGAGAAAACCAACTCAAGATGCTTTCTATGGGTGGAGAGATCACTGTTGTAAACCAGTATATCATCAAAGAAGACTAGAACACATTTGTGGAGAAGGTCACGAAACACTCGGTTCATGAGAGATTGAAAGGTAGTCGGGGCATTTGTGAGCCCAAAAGGCATAACAAGGAACTCATAGTACCCTTCATGCGTCCTAAATGCTGTTTTGTGAATATCTTCCTTTCTAACTCGAATTTGATGATATCCAGATTTCAAATCCAGTTTAGAAAACACTGATGCACCATGCAGCTCATCCAACAGCTCATCAATTAGCGGTATTGGAAATTTGTCAAGTATCGTGACTTTATTTAGTGCTCGATAATCTACACAGAAACTCCAGCTCCCGTCTTTCTTTTTCACTAGTAACACAGGGCTTGAGAATGGACTGACACTAGGCTGGATTATACCTGCTGCCAACATCTCTTTAACCAACTTCTCTATCTCATTCTTTTGTACATGTGGATATCGGTAAGGTCTAACACTAACCGGGGAAGCTCCTTCCACCAAGCAAATGCTGTGGTCTGTTTCCCTTGGAAGCGGAAGACCTTCCGGCATTTCAAATACCCCTTTATGCCGCTCTAGCACAATCTTAATTTTAGCAGGTATATCTTCTACAGAATTCTGTATTTCAGTAGCCGCTAACAAACAACCAAACTCAACCAGATATCCTTGATTTTCTTGTTGTATTATTTTCATCAAAGATTTCAAGGACACACCTAATTTACTAAGGCTAGAATCACCCTGTAAAATCTTGATAACATCTCCTATCCTGAATTTCATTCTCAGCAGCTTCCAGTTGACTTCCATATCACCTAAATTGCCCAGCCACGGCATCCTCAAAACAACATCAGTGCTTCCGAGTTCCAACGGCAAGTAATCCTCCACCACTGTCAGGCCTTGCATCGACAACACCACCCTTCGACATATTCCTTTCCCTTTACAGAGATCCCAGTGCCCATAATTAATCCATAATTGGAGATCTCAATCAAAGGTAATTTCAGCTTCTTCACTAAATCTACAGAGATGAAATTGTGAGTAGCTCCACAATCGATAAGAACAGTTACCTCTTTTTTTTGAATTTCTGCTTTTAACTTCATCATTCCTGGCGTGCTAAGCCCCACAACCGAATTAAGTGATAATTCCACTGTTTTACCTACCTCAATTGGTTGCTGATTATCGAAATCTTCATCCTCATCAGTTAATTCATCTTCATCGCCCTCTTGAACCAGTAAAACTCGGAGCTCCCGGTTCTTGCATCTATGCCCAACTGAAAATTTTTCATCGCAACGGACGCAGAGTCCCTTCTGCTTTCGTGTTTGATACTCAGCTTACGTCAATCACTTGGTAAGTGGTTCGCATCTTTGGAATGAAGGTTGATCCCCGGCTGTTATTGCACGAGTCTGAAATTGATCAATGGTTTTGACTTCTCTCTTTAATTGAGTTGGAAAGGATTTAATGAACCCTTGGGTTGTTGATTTTTGAGAGGCCCATAAGGTTAAATTGCGGTCTTCAATTCTTTGGGCCACTTCCAGTAATTGGCCCAATCCTTTGGGCTGCAGTAAACGGATTTCAGCCCTACTTTCTGGCTTCAATCCATTCACAAAAGTGCTGTGTAACACCTCCTCCGACATACCCAACAATGGCGCAGCTAACACTTCAAACTCCTGACAGAAGTCTGCCACTGTAGTTTCTTGTTTAATCGCCAAAAACTTCTCACAAAGGCTCCCCTCTTATGTAGACCTAAAAGTAGGAGCAACTGACGCTTTATATCCCCCTAATTAGCAAATCCCCTGCGAGCCACCATCCATTGATACCCTTACAGCGCGTCACCATCGAAGTTGATCACTGCCACTGCCATCTTCTCGGCATCTGTCAACCCGTGAATCAAGAAGTATCGTTCTGCCCTAAACACCCATGCGTCTGGGTTTGCCCCACTCACTAGCCTCACAAATACGACTATCAAATCCACCATTGCCTTCGATGCACTTTCCATGCTCATGTGGACGATTACCCCCTGATTCCTCCTTAGTTTCGATTTTATGAGACGGACCAGCTGGATTGCTTCCCAGAGCTGTTGCACTATCATTCCCTTTGGCCATTGTTGGACGTTCCACGGCTAAAGTAACCATAGCTTTCTGGGTTTCTTCTAATGAGAACAACATTCCTGTGACATTTTGGGATAATTTCTCAATAGAATGTTCCAGACCAGTTAATTTTTGCAACTCAACTCTCATCTCTTCCATGTCTTTTTCTAAACTCTCCAAGCTCCCTTCAGATTTCTTTTGTGCCATCAGAGTTGATCAGTGCTCTGATACCAAATTGATAGGATTCCAGTAGAAATAGTAAATTATTTAGTCTGAGTAATGAAGGAAATCTACAGATTAAACAGTTTGCAGCAACCAAGCTAATAGAATTATAGACGAACAATGAGAGAAAAACAGGGCAGCATGTTTTATTAGCAAAAATATTCACATAACAAAGTTGATAGCCCTTCAAGAGGGCTATCTCTCTCCCAAATATGATCTTCAAAAAAAAAAAGTCACCCCTCCCTCTCTCCCTTCCCACACTATTTAGCCTCTTTCCCTAACTAACTCCAGCTCACATCCTCCAACAAAACAACCAAAACCGTTACTACCCCCAAAACAGCCAGATGGCCAACTATACTAAATTCCCTTTTTTAGCCCTCCTAGAATATGTACACACAATGCGGGGCTTATCATCATCCTCATACATCTTTGCTGTTTTTCTTGAAGATAATCTTGAACAAAAAATCCTAATATTCTTTTCCGTCAAGGAACGGACAAAGATTTAAAAATTAAAATATAGTTTTATTTTGAAGAGGTAAAAGAAAAATGAAATAAGAATTTTTTTTTTCATCAGCTTGAGAGGAGAAAAGTTTTCACAATGGGTTTTAAAGAGGCCACGAAACGTTCTTCTTGTAGAACTTGAAGAATGACAAGAAGAAGACATCTGAATGATAGGGAGAGAAAACGTCTAAATTAAAAATAATAGAAGACAAGATCTTTTTATTATCAACTTCAACTTTTGAAAAAGTCTAGTTATTAATTTTCTTTTTTTATTTATAAAATAGATCTCAGCCCTTGGTTGCATCTTGTGGTTGGCATTGCAAGTCTAGAAGTTCACTAACTTATGAGAGTCCGGACTAGGGACTGATTGTGTGTGTGTGTGTGTGTACATATATTGAGGACAAGTGGCTACACTATTTCTGGAGGACAAATATACTCATAAGCTTATCATAGGACAGTGTTCTTAACTGGTTTTGTATGGTGCATCCTATGAAAGGCTTCTTGAGTAAAGTTAGAAAGTAATGGAACTTTTATCATTATTTTGAAATTTGTGATGATCCTAAATTTTCTGTTTTCTGTGGAAAGGCCATTAAAAAAAAAATTATTAATTTTTCAATATCTTAGAATTTGGAGAAAATATTTCTTATTTTTTAAGTTAAGGAGAAAGAATATCACGGCTTCTGATAAGTGGGTTTAATGAGTAATTTTATCTTGTTTATATAAATTGTTTGTTGGTGCAAGTAATTTCTAATTATTGTTTTCCTGTTACAGTTGACATCAACCATGCTTCATATTCTTAGCCTTGCTTCAAGTACAGATCACCAACCTCTGAATGAATTCCTGGTGAAAGTAAGCATTTCATATTTTTAAATACTACATGAAAAATGCTATGAGATATCATGATTATTGTTACTAATGATATATTGGCCTAGAAATATGTTGTAGAATATAAGTACATGTTCAGTAATGCTCATTGTTGTGTCCGTGTCATTTGAAAGCCTAATTTGAAGAAGTTGATATATTAGTGAACTCCACGATTTCTTATCTCTAGGTTTTTTTGCATTGTTCATTCTTGAATATTGTTTTCCATCATTAACTTATCATTAAAAGGAAAGAGGACTCGTCCTGTTGCTTTCTAGTTGACATTTGTTTATATATGGCCAGCTTTACTTATGGATAAATGATAATCATACTATTATTTTTCTCAAGTTTTTGTCTTATTCTATTTTCTGTGTTGATATAGAAAGCATCCTTTCTTGAGGATTGGTTTAAGGTCCTATGCTCATCATTGGAGGTTGCACGTGCTGGGCCTGAGTGCGAAAGTAAATATGTTGGGAACCAGAAGAAAGAGATGATATCCAAGGCCATTCGATCACTAGTTGAAGTATATAGAAACAGGAATCAACATTCTGTTGGTCAAAAATTTGACATGTTGGACAACATTATGTGGTGACTCAATTTTTCCTCCCTCTTTTTTTTGTTTTTTTTTTTTTTTTTTTTGGCTCGATGCGTGACTTTGGCTTCAGAATTTCTATGATGATTTTTGAAGTTCGTAAAGTTTTGTTGTGGACGAAGAAACCAATCCTTTTAGTGATGCTATCGTGATTGGACAGACTTGGGGTAGCAATCACTGCGGGGCCTGGCCCGTGGGGCTGTTTTGAAGATCATGGTAGTGAGGTTAGTAAGCTAGAAGCTTTCCTGTAAGTACATGGCCAGGGTCTTGTGTGGTGAGAAATAAATGTGAGAGCTGGTTAGGGTCCGTCCTGTTGTATGTAAATTAATATTAAAAAAAATATATATATATATTAATGATTTCTTCGATTGTTCTTTATAGTGGCAACATGAGATGGACACATCAAATGTCTGAATGTTATTAGGTTGTAATGGAACGATTTTATATATGTATATTTATATTTATGCCTCGCCGATATTATTGAAGTTTTCCAGGTCCTCTGAAATTAGTTGCAATTTGCATATTCCAATGCAATGTATGTCATTAGATATTTCATTGGCCGGGCTATAGGTGTAGGCTGTTGCAAGTATATTGCATCCAGCATCCACATCCTTTTGAGGTGTGTTATTATTTGAAGTGAACTTTTTTGTTTTTGAATGACAAAAGCATAGGGTAGTTTAGAGCTCTACTAAAATCTCCATCAAAAGATTAAGACGTTTTTTGTTCTGACAAGCGAGTCTAGCGAGTTCATGGATTTCGGTATACGTACGTAATGTTTCTCATTACATTCTCCCCAAGAACAAGTAGCGTATCAGCATGAACGATGGCGAACGCTGCTTGCTTGGCATGACAATTATAATGAAATGAAAACGACAAAAAAAAAAAAAGCAACATCTTTTTGTCTGAAATTCACTGCACGTGGCCACAAACTTCACTTGTATAAAAAAAATCTATCGTACCGGAGTGGGGGCACGACAAAAGTCGAACCTACTCTGTGGAATACCAGCCTGTTTGCCCAATTGGGAAGAAGTGATGATCCATTTGGATAGGTTTTTTTCTTGCCTTGTTGATCACCTTAAAGCTTAAACCACAATGCACTAAAACCCCAATTCCGATGGTTTTATCTGATTCAGCAAACAATCACAAACCTAGAAACAGTAATAAATAAGCACTGAGCACTGACTCTTACTGGTACCGCTAGTAAGCTGCAGCATAACATCTAGGTTTTACCACTTCTCCCAAAAAAAAAAAAGTAATAAGATCTTACTCTCGGCTCAGGCTCTTGCTAATATTAAGATTTAACACGAATGGCAACAGGGGATTAAAAGGTCAAAAAAAAAAAAATGTTAGGAGAAGAGAGATGGAGGAGAGAAAAAAAAGGCTGGTCAGTCTCCTGTGAACGCTCGTTTTCTGCCTATCAGCTTGTCCTTTGTTTGGACCAAATCCACCCTTCCTCTACCTGCTGTCCCAAAGTCCTCTACCTGTCTTACATTTTTGGGAAAAACAAAAAAATTAAGCTTAACTATATCTAAATCCTCCTATTCCTGTATATTTTAACAATATCTTAGTCACCGCGCCCCATCTCCTGTAATGCCGGATACCTTTAACCTGCCTTTTCCTAGAGTACCTTTATTACAATATTCTAACATTTCTCCCTCTCTCTCTTTCTGCTTCCATGTCCATCCTCTACCTGCTTTACCTAGCTACACCACTCCTCCTATCTTAAAATAAATATTAACAATATTTTTCTGATATTCAACTGATCCTTGTTTACTTTGGTTAAAGATAATTTTTGCAGAGTCAGGTAGTCTTTATTTTGAACCTTCCTTTCCTCAGGTATATGCACTCATTTTTTTTCCCTCTTTTTCAAACAGATATTATATATGCAAGTATGTTGCATAGATTTTTTTTTTTTTTTTAGTTTGATTTCCAGCAGATCAAGGTTTGCTTTCTAGAGGTTAATGATTTAAAAACAAAGAACTCGAAGCAAGGTTATACATGCTAGTTCATTCCATTTTAATAAAAAATGCAAAATGTTTGAAGGTAATTTTTTTGTTAATTTCAACTTGGTTTTTACTGGGAAAAGAAATTTTTCTATCATGTTATCTGATGATCGTTTCTGTTCTGCTGTTTCTACTTTCTGCTTCTAATGCTTTACTTTGTGAAACATCGACAATTTGTTTTACGTGCTTCATTTTTTCTTATTATTATATATGTCAGGAAGATTAATCTTTGAAAGGCCGCTCCTCTCTCTCTCTTTTTCTTCTTTCCTCCGTTTCCTCTACTCACTACCATATATATTAATAATAATACATATAATGATGTCTGGGAAAGCGGGAGAAGAAAATAATAAAGGAAATTTGAACATTTGGACGTCAGAGCGCTTGTTGATATCACAGACATCACTGATCTTCAATCTTGCATGTTTAGTTTTGTTTAAATCCCACACCACATGCGATCTGTAGCTTTCATGATCCACGACCTATTTGTTAACCTGTTAATGCAACCATGAAAATAAACTCCTTGGTCCATCCTTGTCTGGGTTGTCAACTTTTATGTTCCACATATTCTGATATCAGGGAAATATGATCGATCGTTTTACTTTGGGTTTGTCTCTGAGATGATTTCAGGGATTTACGAATGGCCAAGGATTACAATGGATCACCGAAGCCTCATCAGCTGGAGTCAAAGAGAAAGCGTCTCACTTGGATCTTAGCTGTTAGTGGCCTCTGTATATTGTTTTATGTTCTTGGAGCTTGGCAGACAACTACGACTCCTATCAATCAATCTGATGTGTACACTAAAGTCAGTTGTAATAACAATGCCTCTCCAAGCGGCCAAAATAATTCCTCACTCGATCCATCACCATTATCAACATCATCAACTGTCCTGGACTTCAGTAGTCATCATCAAATTGCAATTAATAATTCTGCTTCAGTGCAGAAGTTTCCACCTTGTGACATATCCTATAGTGAATATACTCCCTGCCAAGATCCCGCGAGGGGCAGAAAATTTGATCGAAAAATGTTGAAATATCGGGAGCGCCATTGCCCTAAAACAGACGAACTTCTTCGGTGCCTAATACCGGCTCCACCAAAATATAGAACCCCTTTCAAATGGCCTCAGAGCCGAGACTACGCCTGGTATGACAATATCCCCCATAAAGAGCTCAGCATAGAGAAGGCCGTTCAGAATTGGATTCAAGTGGAGGGTGATCGCTTCCGATTCCCTGGTGGGGGCACCATGTTCCCGCATGGAGCTGATGCATATATAGACGACATTAATGATCTCATTCCTCTTACTGATGGAACTATCAGAACTGCAGTAGATACTGGCTGTGGTGTAAGTGAAATTAGCATCATGTACATGGCTTATGGATACTTTTCCTATATTTGATATACCGCCACGTCTTTGTTTGAGACTCATACATGTTTGTTTATTTTTCATTTTCATTGTTGGTGTTGATGTTAAGGTTGCAAGTTGGGGTGCATACCTTTTGAGGAGGGATATCCTCACAATGTCTTTTGCTCCGAGGGATACACATGAAGCACAAGTACAATTTGCACTTGAACGAGGAGTTCCTGCTATGATTGGCATTATGGGCTCTAAGCGGCTCCCTTACCCAGCTAGGGCTTTTGATATGGCTCACTGTTCCCGTTGCTTGATACCTTGGCATCAGTATGGTAAGGTGTTATATATCTACTTAATAATGTATTTAGTCTAGGAAAGATAAATTTATTGTTCTCAATAGCTAGGCCCAGAATATTAATCCATAAACTATATATAAACATCATGATCTCGTGGTCTATATATTTGTGGCAGATGGTATGTACCTACTTGAAGTAGACAGAATTTTAAGGCCAGGTGGCTACTGGATTCTATCTGGTCCTCCTATCCGTTGGAAGGTACACTGGAGAGGTTGGGAAAGAACCAAAGAAGATTTGAGACGAGAACAAAATGCTATCGAGGATGTTGCCAAGAGGCTCTGCTGGAAGAAAGTGATTGAAAAGAATGATCTGGCAATTTGGCGGAAGCCCCTCAACCACATTGAGTGCATTAAGAGTAGGAGGGTCTATAAAACACCGCATATATGCAAGTCAGACAATCCAGACACTGCTTGGTACTCTCTCACCACTTCTAATAAAATTGTTATAATGCCATGCGTCCATGTAGTATTATTAACTTTTTTTTTTTTTTTAACTTTTGCATTGCATCTTACGGGCCAAAAGGTACAGAGACATGGAAACTTGCATAACACCACTGCCAGATGTAAGCAGCTCAGATGAAGTAGCAGGTGGTTCATTGGAGAAATGGCCTGAACGTGCATTTGCTGTCCCTCCCAGAATCAGTAGGGGTTCGGTACAAGGCATCACTGGAGAAAAGTTCCGAGAGGATAATGAACTATGGAAGGAGAGGGTGAAACATTACAAAAGTATAATTGGCTCCTTACCCAAAGGACGGTATCGCAATGTAATGGACATGAACGCTTACATTGGGGGATTTGCTGCTGCTCTGTTAAAGTATCCTGTATGGGTAATGAATGTGGTTCCCGTCAATTCAAATCAAGACACTCTAGGCGTCATATATGAACGGGGTCTTATTGGTACATATCAAGATTGGTGTGAGGCATTTTCAACCTATCCAAGAACATATGATCTTATTCATGCTAGTGGTGTGTTCAGTATATACCAGGACAGGTAAAACTTAAGATATGTTTCAGCATATCTTTTTTTTTTTTTTTTGTATATACCATTTATGGTGTGGTAGTTGAATCTGTGTTTTGTGCATTGAAGGTGTGACATCACCTTCATTCTGTTGGAGATGGACAGAATTCTGAGGCCGGAAGGGACAGTTATTTTTAGGGATACAGTAGAGCTCCTTGTGAAGATCAAGAGCATAACAGATGGAATGAGGTGGAAGAGCCAGATTATGGACCATGAGAGTGGACCCTTTAATCCAGAGAAAATTCTTTTTGCTGTCAAAACTTACTGGACCGGTGAATCTAAACAAAAACAACAACACTAGTAGTACACAGTTGTAGTTTTATTAGTTTCTTTCTTTCTTTCTTTTTCCTTCCTTTCTGCCGCAGCTTTTTCGGTGTTCAGATATAATTTCTCCAGGTACTTTATCTTTTTGAATGTGAAAAAAGGTAAGTGCGTTCATCTTTTATGTATCATCTCACAATCTTGGTTTTAGTGGGACTGACTGGGACATGAACTAGGGAAATGCTCATTAACAAATTAATTCATGGGTAGGCTCTCGTGTTGAAATCATTGCGCCATGCATTTATGATATGAGAATGAATTTTGTAAGAAGTATTGAAGGAAATTGGTAATTGCCTACGTATAATTGGAGCTGTTTTGTACAAGATGATGCACAATTAAAGCTGTCTTTTTCCTTGTTCTTTAGATGAGAAGCCTCAATTGTGTTTTGATGGGGAGCTCGTTGTTGATGATGGATTGTTGGCAATGGCTTGTAACTGCTGCAAATGTAAAATACCGCACCCCGGGGCAGAGCCATTAAAATTTCTTTGGACCTGCCTCATTCCTAAAAGGTTGATGTAACCATAAATTCCTAATTTTAGATTGCAGGTAACCCACTTGAAGAAGCGAGCCAACTACCATCATCCATTTACAATTTTCAGACTAAATAGTGGGCAATGAGCCATGCACTTTGGTTGCATAGGGATAGTCAAATTTGATCTTTGTGAAGCAGCGTTAACTTTTTGGAATAGGTTTTTTTCCCCCTCTTTGTAAATTCCAATAGTTGATTTGAAAAGATGGAGACATATGTCTTAAGTCTCATTATTTTCATTAACGAATTATGTTACCTTTAGGTAGCTAGCTAGCAATATATGACAGATAAATATTATTCGATTTAAAAATTTTAAGACCTTAAGTAATGGAATAGAATTTGTGGAATGTTGATGAGATGGTGAAGAAAAAGGTGTTGAGGTTCTTAATTTAATTGATTTGTTAAGAATAATTAGACCGGAATGAATGCTTAATTTACTGTAGCCCCCAACCAGCTACTTCAACTGTAGTACTGATTGCAATTGCCAGACGCAGGCCGATAAAAACTATTAACTATGTAAGTTGCCAACTAAAGAAAAGGTAGCCATGAGAGCAGAGCAGGGAGTGGGAGGCAAAAATTGGCTGTTCATGCTTTGGTGAATGCCATTCTTCCATTCATATGTTATTTAAAATAAATAAATATATATGAAGGGGGGAGGAAAGGCCTAAGTAGAGAGAGTAAGGGGTTTGCATGTAAAGCGGTAAAATATATGGAACAGAAAGGAGGAACAAGTCCTTTCCATTTCTGGTATATAATTATGAAATATAAATTATAAAGCAGCAGCTTCAGCCTTCCACACATTAAAATAGCCGAGATTCGAAGAGAATAGAATAGCGCAATCTGGAATACGGAGGAGGTTGGGTTGAGGTTGAATGGGTTACGATAGATTAGATATGTTAGTGTTACGAGAAAGACAAGGATAGCACACCACACGTAGCAGCAGTCGTATACTTGTTTATTGCGTGCTTTTGCTTGCAACACGAGAAGAGATCTGATAAATTCTCATTCTAAAAGAAAAGACTTGAGTTTGCGGCAAGGCAACCTCGGGATGGATATGGATGAATCAAGTAAGAAATTTGAAGAGGAAGTGGAGAGGGTGATTGAAGAGGCAAAAGAGTTGCAGGATTCGGCTTCTTCCCTTATTAATCGCACATCTGGGGAGGAGCAATCATTAAAACAGCGTGCTCTTTCCTTGGACTCTAACATCCGCCGTTTGCGTGCATCGCTTCGTTCCATCACAGACACCAAGTTGGCTGACAGGCTCGAAGAAGATTTGCAGAGAGCTCAGTGTTTGATATTTGATGGCGACGCTTCCGCTTTCCTTCCTAACAAAGGACAGGGTCAGCCTATCCTATTCTTCTTCATTTTCACTCCTTTTAATAATTTATTTTCCAATTTAAATTAAATTATATTCATCCAGTCAAGCCTTTGTTTGTTTGTTCCTCAGCTGCTTTTCTCAAGATGTTTATTGGCCCAATTAATGTACGAGCCTCTCGCAAAGACGTTCAGTTGAAGGTTAAAGAGGAGTACAACGCTTACAGAGTATGTCCCTTCCCTTCCGTTCCCTTTTCTGTTAATTATCTTTATTATCAAATCACTTGGATTATTTTCTCCCTTTCTCTGCGGAGCAGGATAGAACTGCACTTCTTTTCCTTCTTTTTCCATCAACGCTACTTATTTTAAGATCTTGGATCTGGGATGGATGCTTGCCTGCATTTCCTGTTCAACTCTACCAGGTATTTTACCTATTCATTTCCCTTGGGGTCCTGCAATTTTCTTTTTTATCTCCTTTTTTTCCCATATGCATATGTGTTTTCAGGCATGGCTGTTGTTCCTATACACTGGTTTGGCCTTACGAGAGAACATATTGCGACTCAATGGAAGTGATATTCGCCCATGGTATTTCCCTTACACTCCTTTTATTGTTATTATTATTGGGATAATACGTCCTACTTTCCTCTATGTATGTAAAGATGACTTGTGTAAACTTGCCAACATTGAGCTTGTCAAATATTGAAGGACGCGGGTACCATATATTGATTCCTAGGCTTCTTTCTAATATTTTCCGAGTGATTTTGTCTTTTTTCTTCTTCTTTTCTATCTTTTTGTTTCTAATATGCGGCATAGTAGGTGTTGCTATTGCTTTTTATATTGTCCACATTTTAATATCATGACATCTCATTTGACCTGAGGTTTCTTTGACATAGATTTTACACCTTGATGCTGGTGCAGAGTCTTGTCATATCTAACTAAACCATCCTGAGAGTCAAAGCGTAGGCATAACTAAACCATCCTGAAAGTCAAAGCTTAGGCATTTCAAAGTATTGACATTCAAAAGAAAGGACTTCCATGTTAGATATGAGTATTGTGTGCATGATTTGTGGGATCAGTTGATGACAAGATGAAGGAACAAGTTTTGCTTGCTTTGTGTTTCATCCTGTCTTTTGTGCTTTGCCATTTGGATCAAAAGACTGAAGATCCTTATAAATGGGATCCAAATTGTCATACACATCTTATTAACTTTCATGAGGACAATAAGTTGGCCATTATAGTTGCTCTGGTTCAGCTTGACAATATCTAAAATCGTGAAGCTAGTTTTATTTGGTGAGTGGAAGGATAGGACCTCCTTTTTTTATTTTTTATTTTTTCTTTTTGATAGAATACTAAGGACTAATCTGCTAAGGTGTTGAATAAGGTTATGAGAAGTATTGCTAGTTGAAGAATACATGTTGATGACTTTGGCAATATACATCACTATCAATCAAGATTCAGGATGTGAGTTACTTCATTCGTTGATATTGTGTGGCAATCTCCGTTTATAATAGATAGGAAGATGAGAACGATCATCATTCTCAGTTGATACTGAATTGTGCTTCATTTGTTGTCTTGTTTCTTCTCTTGGTGTTCAGTCCTATCAAATGAAATGAGAAGATTGGTAATTCCCTTCAAATAATCTTTTATATGGTGTCAGTGTTTTTTGGCTGGAAAGTTGCTAAGCATGAGAGTATCTTAAAGATTCACTTTACGTAAATGCAATTTCAATGATGTGAAGTCATGTCCATATTAATTTCTGTAAAGTCATGTCCATATTAATTTCAAACTGGTTCAAACTGGAATATCTTGAAGCTTCAAGTTGGTAACAGCTGGGTAATTTCTATTAGTTAAGCATCAGTTCTTTACTGTCCCAAACTTGAGATTGTTGATGGGCAAAATTTGAATATTGGTGAGATCTGGTGGCAATAACAGCCACCTTAGAGCCACCTGTTTCCGTAAGTGGTGAGAATTAAGATATCATATTCTAGAGAATTATTGATTTTTCGTTGCATTGTTTCTTTTGTTGTTTTCCTTTTGGTCTAACCGGATATAGTATTAGTTAGGACTTGAAATAATATTGTTTCGTAAAACCTCTTTTGCCCAATTTATTTAGATGATCTCTTGGCAGAGTCAAAATGGCGTTTTAGAAGTTAAAGATAATATATAGAGCAATGCTACATATACAATCAATTTCTACAGCCAACTCCTTATAACCTGAGTTGAAAAAATTTCACTAGAAAAGTAAGGAACAAAATTGAATGAAGAAAGTTACAATACATGATATGGTAAATATATCTCTATTAGAATTTTTTCAACTCAAGTTGTAGGAAAATTCGATTCAAAATGGGTTGTAGGTATGTTATTATTCTAATATATAACTGTTGTCTATCATGCTTTTGAAGCTACATTTGTCTTTTTGATAGATTGAACCTGTTGCAGCACATAATAGCTTCTTCCTCCTCTTCCTCTTCCTGTATGCTTCATCTTGTTTTGGATTCCAATCTGGAAGCTTCTATTTACATACTGTCTTGTCGTCATGTTATTTGCTTTAGCTAATTTTCTGTCTACTTCAATTAAGAAAAAAAATTTTTTTGAGTTGCTCTTCCCTGTATTCTCCTTATCCTTAGTATGGCGTTTGCTATAATTGTAAGTCTTATCTTGAGGGGCTGAATGTTGACGCTCAATGGGAAGCATTTAAAGCTTTCAACATGATGTGGAAGGCTAAATTTCCTCCTAAAGTTCAAGTATTTGGGTGGGCTTTAGCTCATGGGAAAATCAATACTAGAGAAGTTATCCAAAGAGGGTCCTCTTGGTGTGTGATGTGCAAGAATTGGTACGAGACATCTGACCACCTTTTTCTTCACTGTCCAGTTGCTTCTTTTTTATGGGCTCGACTTTGCAAAGAAGCTAAAATAGCATGGGTTTGTCCAAGTTCTTGTTGTTCAGTTCTTATGGAGAACTTGTTTGCTTTTGGGAAAGGGAAAAATGCAAAGATTCTATGGAAATGTGCTGTTCTAGCAATTTTTTGGATTTTATGGCAAGAGAGAAACAATCGAATGTTTGAGGACAAAAAAGAAGACATTGGGTGCTTGTGGGAGAAAGTTCATCTCTATGCTTCTTTGTGGGCTTCAGCTACAAAAGAATTTCAAGAGTCTTCTCTTTTTCTCATTTATCTCAATTGTGAGAGTGTTTTGGGATGAAGTTGCATCGGGAGTGGCCATTTAGGGAAGGTTTTGGTTTTTTTGTTGTATAGGGTTGATGCCCTTCCCTAGGATCTATTCTTTTGACATTCTTAGTGGTCAGCTAGTCCATTTTGTCATCATCTTTGTTACTATATTTTTACATAAATGTAGTGCTTATGGTTTCTTAAATTTGGAGTATGATCTAAGCATTTAAGAAGCAAAAGAAAGTGTGGAAGAGAATCATATTGTGTCATTCAGTAGAATTCTCTACCTATATTGATTAATTACATCTAAAAAAGCTTACTATCAATTTGGATACTTATATTAAGGATTTGTGTCTATGCATTCCTCCTGTTGTTCCATCTACTGATTAATGAAGATAATTAGACAAAAATGACATTTTTTTTCAAAATGTGCAATCATGGCATATTGTTTGCTTAGTTCATGAGTTTCATCCCTGACATAGCAGACAGAGTACTGAATATGCTTTTGCAGGTGGATTTACCATCACTATTGTGCCATGATTATGGCCCTTGTTAGTCTCACATGGGAGATTAAAGGACAGCCGAATTGTGCACAAAAGCAGGTTACACTTTCTCCATTACCTACTGACCGTATTTGTTTCATTACCTGCTAATTAGTTAATCATTTTGCAGAGAGGGGTACAACTTTTCCTTCAATGGGCTATGATGCAAGGAGTTGCCATGCTTCTTCAAAACAGATATCAACGCCAAAGACTCTATACTCGTATTGCCCTTGGGAAGGTGTCATGATAAAATTCTCTTCATATCTTCATGCATTGAAAATATATGTTTCCTTTGTCAGTGTTTTATACTAACTGTATTATTTGTGCATTCTTTGTCTACATTTGCCTCTTGTGTTCATTCTTTTGGATCTCACCTATTGTTGTCATTGCAAATTCTAAATTTAATTTGTTACTCTGACATGTGTAGGATACCAAATGCCTAAGTTTCGAATGCATCGTTTGTTGACATTTAGTTCTAATCTTTATTTTCAGGCCAAGAGAATGGATGTTGTATGGGGAGAAACAGCTGGTGTAGATGGCCAATTGTGGCTCTTGTGTCCTATACTTTTCATTTTACAGGTGATTAAAGTAAAATTTTGATCATTATTAGGTAATATAAAATTTTCAACATGCAACATCTTTTTATCACATTTTATCATCTAAAGATAAATGTAATAATGTCCTTCACTGACCCCAATGGTTGAGGTTAGTTGTAAAAAAACTCTTGGCCCAACTGTTAATTGATGTCAAGGGTTCAAATCCATTATAGATGTGTGTGTGTGTGTGTGTACATATATATATATATATATATATATATATATATATATATATTCTGCATGTTTGGCCACCAATTGTAAGATGTAGACGTAGCTCTCAGTTTAGAACTCGGTGGACGGGGAGAAGATTGGACTTCTAGGTATCAATAATTATAATAACAGAAGTAATAATAATGTCCTTCAGGGATGATTTGTTTACATTGATGAAATTTTAGCATCACCTACAACACTGTGGCCTGCTGAGCTGAATGGATGTGTTGTAGCCCATTGCTATAGATTTCAACCCAGTTATGACTTAAATCCACTTATTATCACAGCTTTATATGATTTGTAAATGGAAGAAGCAAACCTTTAAGTCCTGTGCTCTTACTGTATACAGTGACTTACAACAGAGCTCCAGGACTGTGAACTCTGTCCAGCTCTGTATAGGCTTAGTTTCAGTATTGTGTTTTACTTGGAGAGGTGCGACTGTTGGTTTCTTTTTCTTGTAAATTTTAGCTAATAGAAGCTTCTTTTTTCTTCATGCTCAGGCTGAAGCAATTTCATACTGATGGCAGTTGAGTCTTGCATGAGTTTATTTGCCTTTGATTTGCATCCATCCTCTCTCCGTATTTCTTTTATTTTTCTAAATTATTTTACACAAATTTGGCTTGCATCCTGATTTGACTTATTTCAAGTTAACACATTGACTTGTGTTCAAACTTACGACATTTTTTCGTGCCTATGAACTTAATTTTAGGGTTTTGAGGCATACGTTGGACTACAGTTGCTTAGGACTGCATTGGTTGGCGTAGTATCTGAATGGCAGGTAGGAAGGATATGCTAACGGCTTTCTTTTTTGTGTTTGTGTGTGCGCGTGCTCGTGCACACATGTTCATTCTGCGAAACATCTTCTGGTTATCAGTTAAACGGATAAATGAAAATGAGTAGTCCTCATTATTGCAAATAGTAATGTTGGTGATAGAAAATTGTCTTTGGCAGGTGTCTTTTTGCGGGATCCTTTTGGTTTTAATGGCAGTGGGAAACTTCATGAATACGGTACAGACGCTTATGGCAAAGTCAAGGTTTAAAGCAAAGATGAAAAGAAGTAAGAGCAAGCAGGAATTGTAGGGCATCCCTAAGTTTTAGGTTAAATCTTACTAGGGCTCTGTAGACTCCAATTTTTGGAATGGGTCTCAAACATGTTTTCATTTTAACTCACTTTTTACATTCATATGAATATACCTTCAACATGCGTGTCACAGCATGGAGTGAACTTAAGAGCATAAAATTGAATCGAAATGAGATGATTTGTATGACACTATTCCAAAATTATGTAGACTTGTCCTGGGTGCAGTTTCAAATGGAAAGCCTTTGAAGTTTCTAATTTTGCGAAAACAGACCAGATTGTTACTCAAATCTACCTATATATTGTTCAGCTATATATGTTTGGAACTTTTATTTATATATTTAATTTCAATACACTTGACAGACTTGAACTAGAAAGGTAACGAGTATGAATTTATTTTGCCTCGGCCGCCCTTCATACCGTTTTCTGTTTCCAGTTCATGTGTTATTTGTCGCCTCGGACTAGCGCTCAAAAACTTTGCATCTTGGGTCTACCTTAGTTCATGAGGCTTAGTATTTGATGTAGGACAAATTAGGAATAAATTAGGGATTTTAATTTTGATTTTAGGGATTTTAATAAATCAGGGATTTTGACTATTATTAGGGATTTTGACTTCCTAAATTGGGAGTAATCCTAATTGGAGTTATTTTCCTGATTAATAATTTACTATTTTATTTAAGATTTAATTTTGGTATTTTCTAGTTTAACTAGGATTAGTATTATATTTTCTAATGGAAGTATATTTTCTAGTTAAGTTATGATTGTCGGCACTATAAATAAGTGTCTTTAGTTATTTTATTTCTTAGACTTGGTTGTTATTGATTTTTTGATCTTTTAGTAAAAAGATTATTTCTCCCTCAATTTTCACTCTACTTCTTCCCCAAATTTCTTCTATTATTTCTCCCCTTTTCTCTGTCTACATCTCCCTCCCTTTCTGTTAATTTGAGGAACCCCGTTCCTCATCAATTGGTATCAGAGCGTGGTTTTGATCTCGTTTTATATTATTTATCCTTTAATTTTTGTTCAATCCATAAAACCTTAAAACCTCCCATCACCATCAACTTACTTTACCTCAATTTTATCTACCCCTCAAAAGAAAAAAAAATACTGTTCATCAGCGTACTGTTCACAACGAGTACTGTTCATCGTACGTACTGTTTATTGTGCACTGTTCACGGACGTCACTGTTCACCGCGCATACTGTTCATCAACATCACGTAATTCGGTTTGACCTCTCTACCCCTTTGACTTTTGTTCTACTTATTGATTTTGTGGGTATTTGAGTAATTTTGCATCAATTTAGCCGAATCTTATCCTATTATGATGACTAGAAGTAAGAAAAATCAAACTGAAGACCCTGACGTGTCTGAAACCTCAGTCCAACAACCTGAAATATTAGAACAGTCCGGCTTGTAAACATTCGGGTTGATGCTTTGGAAAATAGGATGGAAGAAATATTAGCAATTGTAAAATCCTTACAAGCTTCTTTTCTCACCATACAAAGCCCTAACTTAGAGCCATCTCCTAAGCATAAGGATCAAAAGGATAAAAGGATTTTGGGTGCAACTCCTAAGAACCATGAGGATGATTTTGATGATTCTAGTGGAGATGATGAAGTAAGCGAGATTGATCTTGTAGATGGGCATGAATCTAGAGGTGATATTGAAAGCGAAGGCAAGATGAATTCTAATGATGTTGTGGAGCCTACATGTGAAAAATCTTATGAAATCATTCAAGAAATTGATTTCATAGGTTGTGATTCATATTTAGGTTCTTCTATTCCTATCATTGGGTCAACGGTGAAGTCTTCTATTGGGTCAACGCTGAAGTCTTCCATAGGGATTATTGTTTCTCTATCAATGTTGAAGGTCGCTAAAGCATCAATAATTTTTCCATTATATGTGCTTTCACTATTGGATCGTCATAAAGCGAAGATGTGGATTAATGGCTTTCCAATAATCATGCAAGACAAGACGTGGCGTTTCCTTGTGTATTGGCAATTTCCTCCTTGACAACTCGTCAGGAGTCGAGTTTTTTCAAGAGGGAGAGAATTGATGTAGGACAAATTAGGAATAAATTAGGGATTTTAATTTTGATTTTAGGGATTTTAATAAATTAGGGATTTTGACTATTATTAGGGATTTTGACTTCCTAAATTGGAAGTAATCCTAATTGGAGTTATTTTCCTGATTAATAGTTTACTATTTTATTTTAGATTTAATTTTGGTATTTTCTAGTTTAACTAGGATTAGTATTATATTTCCTAATGGAAGTATATTTCCTAGTTAAGTTATGATTGTCGGCACTATAAATAAGTGTCTTTAGTTATTTTATTTCTTAGACTTGGTTGTTATTGGTTTTTTGATCTTTTAGTAAAAAGATTATTTCTCCCTCAATTTTCACTCTACTTCTTCCTCAAATTTTTTCTATTATTTCTTCCCTTTTCTCTGTCTACATCTCTCTTCCTTTCTGTTAATTTGAGGAACCTCGTTCCTTATCAGTATCGTTTAGAATGATGATTTAATTCTTTATTTAGTGTTTGAAAATAGAATGTTTTCCGAGTGAAAAGTTGGTTCGGTAGGTTTCAGAGTCATAAATGAAAAGAAATTTCCGTTGCGTTTCACTCAATGAATCAGCAAGCTTATTTGTTTATACGTCACCTTAAGATAGTAATTAATAACAGCTATAACGGCCGAGAGTTCAATTCAAGGATTCAGAATTTTAATCTGAGCTCTGGCCTAATGTACTTGAAAGGACTTTTGCGGAGGTCTAATTCAAGGCTGTGGCTTCTTGCGTAGGTGTTGCATGCAGGTACAGTTGTCTTGTCCGGTGTTGAAAAGTAAGAATGAGATGCAATAAATAAATATTGTTAAGAAGACAGTAATTAAAGATGCTACCATGATTACGGGAAATTGCAGTATATCTAAATATTATCTTTTCATTTATTTGTAGACCTTTCCTTTTACTGTTTATACTTTATAGTATTAATTCCTAAACTCGAAGCCGAAGCTAAGTAAACAAAAATAAAGAGATAGATGCATGTATTTTTTATTATTTATGCATTTTTCTTTGCCTTAATTTGTAATTGGTACAGCCTGTGCTGTGACAGCCCTTCATTATGTGCAATTCTTGCCACCAACTCCGACCAAAGCTACTCCTCCCCATGTGCTGCACCTATTTGTTCACGATTTTAAATGTTAAACTATTTTATTTTTTTAATACATGATTGAATAGATAGGTATACACATCCAAGGGCAATATGCACATGCGTATATGTATGTAATACACAGGTCCTGGTATTGGTAACCAAAAGACACACAAGAGCAATAAAGGAAGAAAAGGAAAGAGACAAGTGGAGAGTATGGAGGGAAGGCCAGGGTGGTAGAAAAATAGCAAGCACATGGGTAGGGCACCTTTGGATTGATCTAAGTGGAACACAATTTGTAGAGGGATTGCCTAAATGGCTAATCGATAGAAACCCACGATGCTAGTTGTCAAAGGTGATGTAAGTGGAGCATTTCATTTGTACATTGCAACCCACATTCACATTTCACTATAATATTTATTTATTTATTTTTATATTTGCTTCGCCGCTACTTGCAAAATGCTATACCCATTATCGCATTGACTGCTATGCTAGCTGCTCCTCCTGCTGCAACTTTCTCTTTTCAGAAAATTTTATATATATATATATATATAATTCTTTCACAAATCTATCTTTTTCAACACTTGGTCCACCTTTAAGAGATTCTTAAACGTCATTTCTACTCCATGGACAATTCTTAGGGACTACTCCAAATTAAAGTAAGTTTTAGCTAATGTTGATTACGGTTTCACTTTCTCCTACTATTTTACAAACTTATGAGAAACAAAAATCAATTGAACAACAACCACTGCCACTCCTTTCCAGTATAATATGCTTGCATGTGGTACAATAGATGTTACCACCAGGATTTTGCTTTTAATCTTCTTGTATATTCCATAATCAATTGCTATCGTAGATAGCCAAAACTTTATTTTATAATTATTGTGTAGATGTGTTTAGTAATCGAATGATGCTATATATGCAATTCAAATAATATATGTCTTACAATTTTTATTCATTAAATATATGTGTTAGTGTAGGTAAAATGACAAATCACCTGTGATGGAAATATTTTGGGATGTCATTGACATTTGTAGAATATTCCATAAATATGCATATTAGATCACAAATACATTCAAATAATAAAAGAATAATGCTACATTTACAACTCATCTACAATC
Source organism: Boswellia sacra (assembly GCA_013180625.2). Classification (NCBI taxonomy): domain Eukaryota; kingdom Viridiplantae; phylum Streptophyta; class Magnoliopsida; order Sapindales; family Burseraceae; genus Boswellia; species Boswellia sacra. Next base: position 187,630 of record SNVD02006955.1, on the reverse strand, counting down.
ATTTTTTATACAACCTGAGTTGACAAGCTATCACTGAATGGGTAAAAAATAAAAATAAATATGTGAAGTCTGTGGCTTAACTTGTGTAGTGTAGGCAGAAAAGTGGTGCAAATGCGCCAAATCCGCATCAGACGTAGTATCAGACATGCAAAGACAGAAAGTGGGCGCTTCTGTGCGGATCATTTGGTGCAGGAGCGCAGAATTAGGGCTCCCAGTGGATCATTTGGAACAGGAGCTTGGATTCTGATTTGCCGATTTCTGGGCAGAAAGTTCGCATTGGCGCGTGAGTAATGTTGAGCAGGAACACGGGTCTATAACCTAGTCTAAATAGGATTTCTTATTACGTAAGTAATTGGCCCACAAGCCTTCGACTATAAATAAAGGACCTATTTTTCAATGTAAAAAAGAAGTTCTCGGAGAGCAGAAAAAGAGAGAAAAAAAAGGGGTTATGGTTTAAAGAGATTGGAAGCCTTCTTGGAGTGTGAGAGGCTAAATTTCTTCTAGTTGTCCATGTAAACACTCTTGTATCTCTTGGTTTTTACCATAGTGGATTAATCATCACTAGCAACTGGACATAGGATCACATATTGTGGTCTAAACCAATATAAATCATTGTGTTCTTGTATTTTCTTTATTTTACTTTGCTTGGGTGTGTGCTTAACCTTCTAGATTAATTCCTCGATAAGTTACGTGTGAGTGTGTGTGTCGCTCTTCTTCTCAACAAAATAAAAGATATTAAATTGAAAAGAGTAATGCTATTCTTACAAACTACTTATACAAACTCACCCATACAAACTGACGTGGCATGATGTGATTTGATAAATAAATGCAGTGATTTGATAAATATATATTAATAATAAATGACATTAATTAACATGGGTGATGTGGCAACCATAAAGGGATGTCATATAAGTTTGTATAGGTGAGTTTGTATAAGTAGTTTGTATGAGTAGCATTACTCAATTGAAATTGAAAAACATGATAATTAATATCTCGCCAACTCAGATTGTATAAAATATTGGTTGTAAATGAGTTATAAGTCTAGTATTATTCATAATAAAATACCACATCCCTAAATTTAGAACTATCTCGACTAGGTTTGAATTTAAAATATACAACCTTTAATTTGACAGAATTAATTAAATACATATCTCTTGTTGGTACAAAGTTTGGGATGAATATCATTATTTTCTTTAACAAGGTGTCCATCATGTGAATTATCTTCTTTTCACTTAAATAATACTAATCTTATAAATTTTATATACAAACTCTTAGATACAAACTGGCATGTTATAAGGTGATTACAGTAGTGGATGTCAAAATCAAATTATTTGATAAAGCGTGATGATGTGTGAATAACTAGGTAATGCTACATTAGTTTGTATATATAATTTGTAAGAATAACTCTACTCTTCCACCTTTTCAATTTAAACAATCTTAGATTTTTAAAATAATATAAATTTAAAATATATACTTTAATACATAAAGGCTTCTCATTTAAATATGAGATGATTTTTTTTTAAAATCTTAACTTAATTTTTTTATTTTATTTAATTGTGAATATACAATACTTAATATAATTTTTCTTTTTAATTTTTAAATTTACAAATGTGTAAATTTACAATCGGTAAACGCATAAAGTAAAAATGAATTAATAGTAGGTTGCCTAATTAAAGATTAATCACTGTTAGTTATAATTAAGTTTCATTATCAAATGATCAAGCTCATAGTTTAAATAGTATTTTTAATGATTCATTTATTAAGGAATAATGTTGTATCCATAAAATAACTCAATTTCGTACAATCATCATTTATATTACAAAATTAAGAAGTTTACCTTATTGATGAAAATAAAAAGCATGCAAAAGGGGATGTAAGAAAAGAAACATGAAGAGAGAAGAGATAAGTTAGAAGTAGGGCTATGGATCAGTCACTGGTCAAAAAAATGAATAATTCCTTTTCACAAGCAACATTTCTCTTTCGTAATAGGAATGGAAAAGAGAGTCAATAACAATTCACAACGTAAAAGAAACACAGATTCTTTCATTCATTACCTTCCAACTTTGGAAAGCAAGAAAGAATGCAAATTTTTAACAGACTGAAACATTTCCTACTGCTTGTCAATCTGACACTGCACCAAGGTCCATCTGTGTTTCTGATCTCTTATCTTTTCCACTCTATGATGTTTACTTCTCTGCTGTTATCTCATTTGATGCTGCTGCTGCTGCTGGGCAAGCTTATTTTGTACTCTCTCTTGATTCAATTCCTTCCGTTTTGCCTTTGCATCGGTTCCTTATTCACCAACAAATCAATAAATTGAGAAACTGAAACAGACCAATTGCCACCCAAGAGACCTCCCATCTTATCAAAGCTATACTGCTCAAAGAAGATGAAAGGAGGACAAAGATAACGAATAAAAAAGAAGATACACTGATATGGGATAAACAAAAAAAAGAGGAAATAATAAGGTTGTAATGAGGCCTTCAACTGGAATTTTAGGCGTCTTGTGTTGAGCTTCTAAACATATAGGTACATATGGTACATATTGGTGATGAAGAACGAACCCCACCAACTACCACTCCTCCTGCGAAGACTACTGAACCATGGCCAAGAAGGAGGGCGCATTTCCGCCTCCATTGGAGGCGTTAGCGTTCTGTCTCTGAAATTCTACTTTATAAGCCATCTTCCTTTCTTCTTCTGATTCCTCATCACCATCTTCATCATTGTCATCAATATCTTCATCTTGGTCCAGATTATCGCTGTCACTGTCGATGTTATGTTCCTCATTCTTGTCAAAATCTTCCACTACAGAAGACGGTTGTCTTTGTTGATGTTGTTGTTGCTGTTGCATCCCCTGCTGGTTCATCAGCTCCTTCACAATGTCTTCTGGCTTCAATATGAAAGTAAGAATCAATAGGCATTATAAAAATGTTACGTAGGATCCGCACGGCAGTAGCAGTTAAGTGTAACTAATAACTTTATGTACGTAAGAAAATGACGGGATCGGATCATGAGAATTTTTTATTCTTATTTTTTAAAAGAATTTTTACCTTCTTCGATGCTCCTGATCCATTTCCTTCTCCAAAGATGCTACACGACAAACTAATGTCACTGGCTTGTGTATCGACTCCAGCTACATTTTTATTTTCTGATTCAGAAGCTTGATTGAGTACTTGTGGTGCGGGCATGATAGCAGCAGGAATATTACTGCTCTCTGGGGGATTTGCTGCTGGGATTGGATCCAATTTGATACTCTCCTGTTGTCGTTGATCTTCTGGTCTATTTTGGCTACTGGAGGTGGTGCCACCACCAATTATCTTTCTCTGGTAAAGTGCATCGAGCTCGTGGAAGTAGGGGCAGGTTTTTGCATCCTCGGGGCGTTTCTTGTTACTTTCTTTGACCTTCTTGAAGTACTTGTTGATATTCTCCCACTTTTCCTTGCATCTCTTGGCACTCCTCTTGTAGCCCATCCGCTGCATTCCTGCTGAAATTTCTTCCCAGAGAGGTCCCTTTGGCCCAGCCTCTTGGTACCTGGGTTCAAGCCCACTCCTTAACTTTATAAGTGCAAGAACTTCCACTTTCGGCCATCTTGAAGATGTTGCTTCCAAGTTTCCACTGCTACCCACTTCCTGGGGGGGTACCTGTTGTTCTGGAATTGCCATCAGCACATCAGAAGGTAAGGATGTGGAAGCTGCCGGTTGATGATGATGAACTTGTTGCGGCTGTTTCGCGGGATCAGGATTTTGGGATTGATGGCGGTGGTGTTGATCTCGGCGTTCTTGTGGTAAAGACGAGGACTGTGGTATATGAGATACTAGTACTGTTGGCGCGGGTGAGGGTGCGGGTGCGGGGAAATGGACTGCCGGTGCTACTACTACAGAAGCCGGTGCTGGTGGTGGGGCCGCTGGAGGCAACTGAATGGTCTGACCAGTAATTTTCTGTAGAAAAGCAATAATGGCAGCGTCCCTGGACGCAGAGATGGCTCTCTCCTGAGCCATAAGCTCGTGCTCACGAGCCAATCTTGCCATCTCTTGTCTCTTCCAAGCTTCTTCTCTTATCATCCTGTCTTGTTCTCTCTTCTCTATGACCTCCAAGAACCTTTGCTGCATGATCTCCTGCTTTTGCATTACCTGTTTCATTAGACCCTCGAAGAAGTCCATCATCCTATTAGTACTGCTACTAGAAGATGATTGCCTTTTTCGTTTGCGACTGCTACCTGTAGTAGTGTTGGATGGATGTACTGCAAAGTTGATATCGTCGTCGTCGTCGTCGTCCTCAGTTTCCGGAGAAGAGGAAGAACTGTTAGACGAAAAGCTGATGGGAATGGTTGTATTTGTGGGGGGTGCTGGGGTAGTAGCAGATCCAGGAACGTTAACGTTAAGGTTGGCAGCGGCGGCTGATACTGATATGGTTGCGCTCAAATCGGGAGGAGGGAATATAGAGGATGACATAGGGATAGAAGTGACAGGAGGTGGTGGAATTCTAACAGAAGATGAGACGGGCATGGGGATCCCAATTGAGACAGGAGCAACGTCTAAAGTGACAGTTTTAGTGTTGGTACTAGTGGTGGTGACAGTTGTCACGGGCATTTGTAAAGAAGCTGACACGTTACTAGTGGTGGCACTACTTGTGCTTGTGCTTGAATGGAGAGCCTCCAGCTGACTGAAAAATTTGTAACTTTTGCCATCTTGACGACCAGCTCTACCTTCCTTTGTTCGCTTATAGTACTTGTGAACATTCTCAAACTTCTCCTTGCATTTCTTCGCACTCCGCCGGTATCCCAACTCTGCTAGTTTCCTGCCATCATCGTCGCAACAAATGTAATCAAATATTACATTTCTTTTATTAATTAAATAGATCTTTACATATGTATATATTCAAATAAATAATAATAATAATAATAATAATGAATAATAGAAAATTAAAAATGAAGCCCTCCACAACTATCTATATATGTAAGATCATACTGAATGCGGATCGGAGGAAGAGGAGTAGTAGGAGTAAATGATGTCTTGGAAATTTGACAGAATTCCTCTTGGGATTTTCAATTTTTCATTGAAAACTGATAGATTAAATAATAAAAAGATAAAATAAAAAATAGGTAAAAAGGAAGTAAAAGGGGATTGGATAGAATTCATGCAGCGGATCTGGGCCACTTGTAAATTGGGAGAAAGAAGGAAAAGATGCTTTGCTCGTGAGTCGTGATGGAAAGAGATAGAAGCCATGTGCATTTGTGTTTTGTGTGCATATTGCATAATGAGATTGAGATTGAGATTGAGATTGAGATTGAGATGGAGAGAGATCTCCAGAAACAGTTTACAAACCATCTTAATAATACTAAAGCTAAAGCTTTCGGGAAGGTGAACAACAGAATAATAGCAACGAGTCTTTTCAATTAGAAAGAAAATTTTTTATTTTAGTTCATTAACCACTTAAGAAACATATATGTATACATATTAGAACGAATATATATATACCTGGATACATCTTCCCAGAGGGGTCCTTTAATGGTGGCATCACGGAAAATCGCATCCATATCAGACCTTATCTTGAGAAGCGCTAATGTTTCTTGACGGGGCCACCTGTTGCCGCTTGTCATACCTCCAGCCCGATCGCCTTCATCCCCACCACCACCAAGTGTGTCCTCATCTCCACCACCAGATAACTTAATAAGTTCATCCAAATTACTAGTAACACTTGCAGGTGGTCGGCTGCTTATAGGAGAGGCAGATTCTACAGGCTGCTGGGTGATTGTAGTTGCAGTTGCAGCTGCAGCTGCAGTCATCTCTCCGTATTGGGATTGGGATCCTCCTTCTCCAGCTTGCTGCATCTTTCTTTCTTATTAATCAATGAAATCCCTCCACTAATCCACTTGCGAACAATAATAATGGCTAGCTAGGTAGCTATGGCTGTTGGTGGTGCATGAGGATCTTTGTTTTCATCACCTCTTCTATTAACAATAATAATTCATCAATAAATAAAAATAATTAACCTCCTTCCTCACTCGCTCAATGACTCTCCTGTCTTTAGCTGCTATGGGAGAGGAAGGAAGGAAGGTTGGCTTTCTGGAGGGGGTTGAGAAGAGTGGTACAATTGAAGCGATATGATTAATTAAAAGACAAGTTTGGTGAAAGATGGGCTGATGTTCAAAAGAAAAGAATGATCTTTAAGAAGAAGAAGAAAACGGAACAGTAGACAACTGGAAAGATTGAAAGCTCAAAAGAGAATTCCTACGAGTTAGTGCTCGCCTCCTGATTTAGATTTATTATTCCTTTTTCTTTTATATATAATTTATAATAATAATAATTTTTTTGTTTTAATTTTTATTATTATAATACCAGTAAGAGAAACATCGATGAAAAGGAATAGAAAACCAGCAGTAAAGAAGAAAGAGAAGATAAGCAGAAGGGCATAATCATCATCATCAACTACGCGCTGCTCTGCGCTGCAAATTTGACAAGAGTAAAAAGAGAAAGAGAAAAGAGAAAGGAAAGATGGATGGGCTGCAGTAAGAGAGAGAGAGAGAGAGAGAGATAAATGAATGGAGATGACGATTATGAGGATGATGATGATTAAGAGAGAGAGAGAGAGAGAGAAAAAGAGAGAAGTGAAATCATAAAACAAATAAGATGCTGTGTTGTCAGCGGCTCTCACTTTGCTGCTAATAATTGTTAAAACCACTTTTACCAACATTTCTTCTAATAAATTATTAAGAGAAATGGGAAGTAACATATATAGATAATAAATAATAAACAAAAATATATAAATAAATAATAGAGGCGGATCTGTTAATAAAAATCTAATGCGGCACAGCTTATCATACAGAGTCCAATATTGTTGAATAAAATGATATCACTGAAGCGTGGCAGCGTGGCATTGGATGTGAATATGATGTTATTAAAACAAAGCAGCAGCAAAAGAGGCTCCATCCAACAGAGAAGCCTAGCACTCTTTCAAAGAAATGTATTTAATCAGGAGTAATTAACATTTGAGCTGGAACAGACTCGACATGGGTTGGGAACAGGAATCAGAATATCTACGCTCCAACCCAACTAGAGTTAAAAAATAACCAGAGGAAAAGCAAAGAAAAAGAAAGAAGTAAGATCTAGTCTGGTACGCCAACGCTACTCTTAAATGGATGACGAGAATTTTAATCCCATACTCACGCTCCAATTAACAGAAGGGGTGGGTCAGAGGGCAGTCAGTCTCAGACCGATGACTTTAGTTAAAGGAAGTTTGTCGGTCCCATCTGCCCATCTTAATAAGTTCCATGTGATTGGGGCCGTAGGTTTATTATAACGGTGTAATTAACACTTAAACGCTTATCTGCCGATATTAAATATATATGTCAATTTCTAAGTGTTTTTTTCTTTATGAAGAGAGTTTTTCATATTTTTTTGGAAGGTGAAAGTGTAAAATCTTTCTAGTAATCCTTAAACACTTCCCCATTAATTTACGGATTATGAACATGATTACACGCCCCTACCGATTTATTTTTAACTTAAAGACAACCATACCTATATGCAGAACAAAAATGGAAAATATCCTTCCCGTAATGGACTTCAAAAGTTATTTACTTGTTATGGAAATCTTTTGAAATTTCTTTTTTCTTTTTCAAAAAAAAAAAAAAAAAAACAAATTAAAACAAAACAAAGGGTAGAGGCAGACAGGAACAGATTGGTACAGCTGTAAGACGGGCCCACATAATGAAGTGGTAAGAACGTGCGTGGCGTTTCTCCCGGATTTGTGAACCCCCCAACTGCCAGGCATCCAAACCATTATGCCTACATCGGTGCACATGCCTCTTGCTTCCCATTTTTATCTTTAACCTATTTCATTTTCCCCAAATACTATTTATATGATTAAAAATCCTATTTATATGATTAAATAAATCCTAAATTTCTTTATCTTCCCTGTTTTTTCTTCAATCATTTCATTTACAAATATCAAATATCATTTTAGAAAATTCTTGAAATGATTTCTTTTTACTTGGTTCAACCCTGGTACACATTAAAAATGCCACCGACACCGGAGCAAGCCCGATTTCTCGTTTGTTCCGCCCGCCACTTACTCTGGCCATAAATGAGCAGCCCAATTCCGAATTTACCAACACAGTACAACGTCGCTCATCAGAATCAGAGCACACTACTACACTCATTTTTTAAACAAACACATTCCCATTCCTTGGTCTTACACATGCTAAAAAGCATGTACAAACTCCTTACGATTTCCTTCCTTTGAAAGCTGAAATTAACATATGCCCCTAGACATTAGTGACTATTGACGCCTGTAAACTCAACAAAAAAAAATCCGTCTATGAAGCCTCGACCATAGATACCCTTTTGGTTATGCAATCTCAAGCAATGCAAATATAAAGTCACAGCCGGCAATTATTACTGAAGTTGTCACATCGAATGGTTATTTATTTATTTATTTTGCTTGGCCATTGCACGTTTGTCTCCTTAGTATTTTTATTATTTTATTTTGCTCTTTAAAGATACATGCTGTGACCTTCTGAAGCGCGAACAACTACGCCGAAGCCCCAAGGAAACCTAACCGACACCGTCATCAGAGGCACAAGCCCAAGCCCAAGCCCAAACCGTGGTCTCTGATGGCTAAATGTGTGGGAAGAGGGAGCATTGCCCACGGCGAGCAAAATTCAATTACTCGTGACATCCTATTTACTCAAGCCAAACTGCGGCAATTGAAAAGCAAAAAAGAAAGAAGTCCTAAGAGTTTCAAAATTTCCAGGACCTGCTTGATCCATACATATCTTGCATCACTCTTATCTCCAGCATGTAATAAGTATTCATTAACTAATATGTGACTGCATACAAACAAAGCTCCATATCAAATGTAATGTCTTAGAAAGGTTATTCACGCACCATATCAAGTAAAACAGTGCGGAGGACAAAATACTAGCCTGTGATAAGCACGACAGAATGATGGATATGCAAACCTGCATCAAGAAACAAATATCCCGGCAAGATATTGACAGGCCATTCCAAGTAGAGGAAATAAATAGTTATGGAGGCCGTAAGCTTGCAATAAAAGTGGCAGCCAAAACCAAGATGTTCGAAAACCGTGATAAAGAAAATTACTATTATTCTATTGATGAACCAGTAAGAAAGAGGCAAATAGCCAGGGCTCTCCTTTTTCAGCTTCTAGTGTTCAAACTCTCAAACCAATTAATGCCATTCCCTAAGGTCAACCCCTCAATCCCCCCGTTACACACACATTGAATAAAACCCATCCTTAGAAACCAGCTTCTAAACCAAGATTCAAAAGCAATGAATGGGAAGCCGAAACCAATCCTGATCACTCTCCATTGGCGGGTACCAATTTGCAGACCTATTCCACCAACTTAAACTCCTAGATCCACTTTGATTTAGTAGAGTCCAAAAGTAGGGCTCAACAAGTCATAAAGAGCCAATAATGCTTTTCTACTATTCCCATGGCTTTTCTAATCCAAACACTGTTGCAATGTGCCTCTTTGTACAGGTCTATCACGCTATCAAACTATCGTTTCACCTTTTGACACCAACTTAAAACCCTAGATCCAGTCAATTTTGAAACAAACCCATGCCAGAAACTCAGTTTCACTAAACTAGTAAACTATTTGTTCAAACACTCCTTGATCAGTTGCAGAAGTTCAAACACAAATAATATCCGACAATTTAAAGCTCCAAGTTCTTAAGTGGCTTCTTTGACGAAGTGCAGCAAGTCCTTCAATACAAATGTTGCAAAGAACCTTCCTTTCCTTTGAAAGTTTAGTGAGCCCACCAAATCATGTCCAACACCAGCAGCTTCCCCTCATGTTGATCACATTAGTGTTAGATAAAGTGACCAAGTCATAAACACATTGACCTGCTTTTAAAATTCATATAGTTACATAGTCATGAGCACGTGAACCTAGCCTACCTAACTCAACCCTGACGGAAAGAAACAAAACATGAAAAAGCTCCTTCGGTAACCCACCAACCAAAAAAATAAAAAGGATTAAGGCTTGAAGTTTCATACTATATACCAAAAAACCAACAGGAACCTAAATACAGATTCTACAAGGAGAAAACACAGAAGTAAAACTGAAAACTGGAAATTTGTAGATTGATAAGCATAATTAGCAGAGCTCAACTTTCATTATCTTTTTCCCTCGGTCTTTAACATTTCAAACACAGGCAAAGAGCATAAGGAAAAATCACAATAGTGAGCTATAATGTACAATATAGCAAGCTTCTGACTCTACATATTGTGTCTCAATGCAATCACCAGGTAAGGTTACACTTGGATATTGAAATTAAAGTTAATCAATTTTAGTTATCTACATTACCATTTTACCCAACTCCACTGCTTCAGCACTCAAAAGTAATTTATCTCTATATAAATTATACATATGATACAATGACAACTATGATAATACCAAAGGACTCTCCAAATAAGCCATATTGTCCTGTCAACTTAAGAAATGCCAAATCAGTTACAATACTACAGTTTTTAAGGATGCCATATGTGATGAACATCCCCAGAAGGTTGAGCCAAATCAGAATATCCCTACAAAATCATGTAAGCATTCTATCAGCTAAACTGTTTAGGTAGAATAACTAACCCCAAAACCCACCCAACACCCACATCCACACCACCCTCACCCCATTTCTGTTCTTTTTTATGTCTAGAAATCATCTGTTGTATGTATAATAAGGCAGCCAAAGCAAGATAGGAATCGTCACTCAGCCTGTGGAACGTCTCTGAAACTGTTATAGAGCTACATAATATTGAGGTCGCAATCATAAACTAGGCAATTCAATCACTTTTAGCCAATTCAACCTAAGTGATCAAATCCAGCTGATTTTTTTTTTCTCAATGAGCATAAGATGCAAAGACGGAAGCCTCTTTTCGTTTAGCTTCACAAGATTATAATCATATAACTTAACAGCATGATGCAACAAAAAAATTGTATTTATTAAATGATAACAGTATTGGCTGATTGATAGTGTACTTAGACCAAGAAATGAATGCTTTCAATCCTTTATGTGTTAATCAGAACCAGTCTGCGAAGACTGAAGAACAGTGGTTCACAGTTTTCCTATAGACTAATTATTCCTTCACTCTGTACTCTCCACTGCTTACAGAGAATTTCATGGGATTAGCAGAACAAACACAAAAGGTAACAGAGGATGTACCACTTTACATATACTTCCACTAAACCTCCAACACATTCAAATTACCAAAAAGTTTGTATATCTTTCATACAAATTGGAGGAACCAATTCACTGATTGCAATGAACTCAATAGAGGTGCCATCCAAAAAATTTTGAGTAACTCCAACATTCCAACATCAATACTACACATAACAACTTGAGCCAGAGAGTAATCCGAAGGTTTAGACAGAATTGAATTATCATTGATGAACACTTACACCTATTTGTTTTAACAATGAAAATATTAATGAAGGGGACTGTGGGAAATACTATAGATTTGTAATTTTTCTAGTACGATGATAAAATGGCTGATTAGAGAGTATCATGATGCAAGTTGCAATTTAGTTTTTCTTCTCCTTCAGGTTTTACTTATTTACCTATTTTTATTTTTGTTTCTCTACAGCTCTCTTTTAAAGTGTAGATAATTATTAATCATGAGTGGCTGATTGTCGCTGGGTTTTATGTATCTGGCTTGAGTGGCTGTTTTGCAGTCTTGTATACTGAACGAAAACTGTTCTTGAATTCATCCAAGAAGTGAAAATGGCCCAGCAAAACTCAACAACAAGCAATAATTTTTATAATTCCTCTAGGAGGATATAAAAGATATCTTTTTCTTGCCAGTACTTCACAATCTTCCATCCAATCGATGATACCTGAACACTCATTGTTGAGTTGCAACTAGCAAAAGGACCTTAAGTCATGCCAAGAGAGAGAACCCAGGCATAGATTACCCGTCGTCTTTTAAAAAAACAATTACATCCTTGAAAAGAAGCATACATGAGATAGAGCTCCTTAAGCGACTTTGTTTGAAGTCTATCATGTGACCTATATCTCGTTGTTCTATATTTTTTAAGTGTTTCTTTTCTCTAGTACATGGTCAGTAAACCTAAATAGCAAAAAGGGTTTCTAAAACAGCAACAAGTAGTACGAGAAAGGACTCTGCTTACCTATTTCACAATAGCTTAAGTTGGTATTAGAAACAGGGTTACTTTGTGGGCTTATCAAATTCCCCCTTCCCCAAAAAACTCTTGTCCTGCATTTCAAATTCTACAGTATTACTCTTTTTTTTTTGGTCGTCTTTTTCTACTCTTCAAATACCACTGTTTCCCATGATCTCAGACAATTCCCAAATTAATTATTACCCAATTTCACCAGTATTCGGCTTAAGCTTGTCCTTAATTTGAATCTGGACCTTACCATAGCAAGTTACATACATTTGAGAAAGTGGCATCACATTCTAAAAGCTCCTTATAGTGGAGTAATATTGAGCAAGTAATAGCTTAGATTAATTAAACCCCATAAACAATGGCGGAATACTTTCTCACCTTTTATAAAGAATGATGAAAGAACACCAGATGAGATAATACTAATTACACTGAAAGTAGATAAACAACACCAGAATCTTAAAGGCACAAGATAACTAAATTTAACAATTATAATGTAAAACAGCCAATAGTTGCTCACTTCATTATCAATTTCCAATAGTTAGGTGTTGGTTTATAATTAATTACCTTCTGAACAAAAATGAAGGCAAAGAATGTGTCCCGAAGCTCAAGATTAGCAATGCTCCTCTTCAGCACTACTGCATACAATGACGAATTCTCATATATGCAAATCTGCGGGCATCTGTTCTCAAAATACCAAATGTAAGAAACTAAGGGTTGTTGCAAGACAGATGAGAAGAACAATGCAGATAAAAAATACAGACAAAAAGGTAGTTGAGGCTCCCTCTTCTTAATGAAATTCACACTTGATAAATAGTGTGCAAACAAAGCACCACCATCCCACTCAGCATTCACACAGAATCAGTAACTGAACTCAAAGCTCCCTTCCAACAATGCCCAACTGTGATTTTAAGGATTTCGTCACCAGTTTGGTTTATTTTGCAACATAGCCGACGTGGTACCTAGCCAAGGGCATTAAAAATATTAGCAATTGGATAATGAGATCATAAAAGTAGATTAATAAATAAGACAAACAAATCACACCAAATGCCAGTTCTTCCTGAGAGGGTAGCCCAACACCTTGATATTCTTGACATGATGCAGAGGAGGTGACTGTGGAAAGCAGAAAACTTTTCTTTTCAAATAATCTTTTTCAGTGGCTTGCACATAAGAACCCACTGTAGCATTGCCTTGTCTTTCTATATCTTTCAAGAAGAACATAACAGGTTTTTTACAAACAGATCTATAAGGATCTCTGGTGTCAAAATCAAATTCATTGCGGTTACTTATTCTGTTCCAAGCAGAGTAAGTCTTCTCAGAGCGGTCCAAGTCACGGGGAAGCACGATGTTTGGAAAGACTTGAACAACATAACCAAGTGAGATTGAAAAGGTATGACGGCCTGCCCGGTCATAGCAGATTGATCGCTGCAAAAAGCTCCTTGGATCGGCTTTCATGGCTTTGGTGAAGAGTTTCAAACTATCCAGAGAGGTCAAACCAGGATAAAAAGGATCCACGGCTTCTACATGGTGAATAGATACAAATGGTGCAATGGGGTGAGAGGATAAAAGACCGTGAGCATTACCCCTAATATCCCACTGCCATGAAAGTAAAATCTAAATAAATATGTAAAGATAAAAAATTGCAAATTTTAGTTACCAGTGCCAATAATTAATCTTCGTTTTCAACAACATGTGATAGCGCAGGGCAGGCGCCTGAGTTATTTATATACATAACAATTCAATAATACTTTTAAGTATAACGCACAGTATTAGCATTACTACCTGGTGAAAGCCGTGCTCTACAGTTAAAGGGATGCCGAGTTCAGTAATGCAGGCATGTAGCCGATCATCACTTCCATAGAGCTTAGGATATCTCTCGATACAGTCATCGTGAATCTTGGAGAGGGCCTTGGCTAGCGGGTAGCTGATAGCAATTCCACCACCTCCAAAGGCCATAGAGTGACTGAAGTAAGTATTGGCAGAGTGGCTCTCAGAGGGGCTACCTATATAGACCATCTCAGAAGGATCATACTTGCTGAGAACCGCCACGAGATTATCAGCACTGAAAACGGTGTCGTCATCACCAAGAACGAACCAGCGAACATTAGGCAGTCCAAGGCGAAAGCATTCGCTGACAATGCGAGAGATCCGAAGTCCGGAAGGGTGGCCAGTGGGATTGGTGTAGCGGAAGCGTGAAATGTCCTCGGAAACCATGACAGGTGGCAAGGAATCATCTTCTTTCTCAAGAGGTACTTTCTCGTCCAACCAGACATGGCCACGCATGTCGGGAAGCCACCAAAGCCTGACGAACTCCTTGCGGTGTTTCCAAAGATGAGAGGATCCAGCAATTCCGAACACTATATGCTTGAGAGACAACTTCTCTTGCTGCTCAGACAGGCTGCGATTGCGAGTGGTGGAGGAAGGTGGAGGTGGAGGTGGAGGTGGAGACGATGGAAAAGAAGGTTTCTTCAACCACTGGGGAGAATGAGAATGAGAATAAGAATCCTTAAAGCGCAGCCAGCAACGGGAAGTAGTGGTGCCGGAGAAAACAACAAATAGCCAAGCCGTGGTGGAGAGGAGGAGTGAAGTCACCACGAGAATGGCAGTGCCGATACGACTATGCCGCCATCGACGGCTTCGGCTACGAAGAAGCGGTGATCGGGAAGAATTCTTGTCGGGAAGACGGAGATCAATAGAATTACTAGTAGTATTAGTATTACTACAATAAGACATCACTGCCAATGCTCATTTCCAGTAGAGTTCAGGGGAGGGATAGCAGCCGCAGCCGCAGCCGCAAACTAGTGTAGTAGAAGTACACGGAGGCTTTTGTTTGAGAATTTAATTTAATTTAATTTTAAAAAATTACTAATATCTCCTGGTGCCTGCAAGCAATTGCATTGAGATGAGATGACATTAGATTAGGACAAATATAGAAAGGGAGAAGTCCGTCGGCAATTTCTGGCTTCTTTATCTGCATCTGTTTGAATTGATTATACCCAAATGGGTTTGGCTGTCTGTTCGTTGTTGTCTCCGTAGCCCCTCTTGAAATTTTAAACACCTCTCTTCTGTCTTTGTTTTTTCTCGCCCTCCTAGCCGTTTCTTTCTTTCTTTTTCTTACTGTTCTCATCATAGTTTAAAAGACACAGACAACAATTAAAAGATACTACTATAAATTGTAAATACCATTTTTTAACTTATTTAATTTCAACAGAAATATAGCCAGGTACAATTATATTATATAAATTATAATTTCAAAATTTTCAATTATCATACATAGGAGGAGCCAATCAACCATACTGAAGTCTTGATTAAGCGCTTTAGCTTGTATATGATGTTAATCCATCGAAATAATTACCACACATAACAAACCATGAGTCTGGTTCTAATTCAATCACTGTTTGTCATAAAATATCCTCCCTTCGTCGTCTGTTTTTTTTTTTTTTTTTTTTTTGGCACGCTGAGAAGACAATAGAAGACAAAACTTTTCATTTAGATTTAGTGCACCAGCCATAGCGCCCGCACGTATATAGTATGATCTAATTGTGATTTTTTTATTTTCCTCTAAGAAAATGAACCTAATATTATGAGACTGGGTGACAAAGACATCATACCTGAAATTCAAAAATTAACAAAATAGAAAGTCAGACTAGAAGCAATGTACAATTTCAAAGAGAGAGTTGATATTTGGCACGTGTATCAATTAGATGCAAGCAAAACGTTGGCCTTTGCTGATATGCTACCCTTTGGCAAGGAAAATGCCATAAATTTGCGTTAGAATAATAATTAGTATAGCGCATGATTCATAATGAATATGATATATACTTCACAGCAGATCCCCATGGCTACGCTATCCCTATAAATAATAATGGTCGCATGCCAAACATCAATTCAGTGTCAACTAAAACGATGTTGACTGCTCTACCCCGGGAACTTGTCAACAAGCGCAGAAACGCATTTGGCATTCCATTCCATTCTATTAGTTAGAAGAGAATCATTGTATTCATCTAATAAAGCCATAAAATGACAATTTAAATTATAATGTAAAAAATAAAAACCGAATTATATTGATAAGAAACTGGCCACGCGCTAAATAAGATTGGAAAGTTCTTGCTGTCAACTCAATCACAACAAATTCATAATTTAATAACTTTTGTTTATATATATATATATATATATTTTCGCCATTATATATAAGAAATAGTTATTTTAATATAAGATTTTAGATATAAAATTAAATATAATTTTTTAATTATTAGTCTATAAAATTTATTGACTGAGATAATTACTAAATTAATTATATTAAAAATAATTTTTTAATTTTTAATTTTTATCATTAAATTTTATAAGATTAATAATTAAAAAATTATATAAAAAATATATGTTGAAATATCTTTTATATACATACATATATATATATATATATATTTATCAAAAAAGATATATATTGATGTTGGCAGGCCAGAGGCTTATTCAAATCCATAAGTTTCACGAAAAAAATATAATAAAAGTAATTTCAATCATGGAGCTGAGTCAAAGTCTTTGTTTAAATGTCTATGACAATGGGCAGGCAGGGAAGAGAAGGGGAGGGCTCGACTTCGAGGCTTGTCAGATTGTGCCTCCTACCTACAGAGGGGCATGATTGACAAAGCGGAAGGGTTTACGTCTCCTCCGAGTGTTTCGATCTCAAGACTACCTCCTATTCCTACACTTACACTTACTGCCTCTCTATTTGTCTGCAGGTGTCCTCTCGGTTGGACCATCCCTTCCACTTTTTTATTGCTGTTCTTTTCTTTTTCTTCCCAACTCACCTTCTGTGTCTCTTCCCATCCCGCACCCACCACGGCCGCTATTACTTCTGGATTTGGTCCTAGCACTGCTCCTAATCCTAATCCACCGACATCTCCTTTAAAATCTACCGAAGCTCTAGTCCCAGGCCACCGCGACCACGTTGAGCCTAAAATCCTTATACCCCTTATTGTTTTTACTGTGTTCCTCTTCCTAGCTTCGCTGATGGCCCTTTTCACTAAATTGTTCAGAATAAAAAAATTGAGACGCAGACCTACCAATCAAGTTGGAGTTCTCGTCGATCAACAGATCAGAGATGTTGATGTTGATGATAGTTGTTCTTGTTCGGTAAAGAAATACTGTTGGGAAGACATTGAGACTTTCACCAACAATTTCTCCCAAGTGATTGGATCCGGAGGATTTAGCAATGTCTATCTTGCTCGCTTACCTCCTTCAACTCAGGGGGCAATCAAAATCCACTCTGGCAGCGACCGTCTCAATCAGGTCTTCAAGCAGGAACAAGATATCCTGCTCCACCTTCACCATGATAATATTGTCAAGCTTCTCGGTTTTTGTAACGATAGAGGTATGTACACAGAAATTTGATTTAATTTATTTATTTTTATTCCTATATTTATATATTAATTAATGGTGGTGTGCGCATGCAGATGAAGGCGCCCTTGTGTTTGAATACATTCCCAACGGAACCTTGCAGGAGAAGCTGCATGTAGCGAGCGAAGGAAGGGAGTATGTGCTTCCTTGGAGAAGCCGTATGGCTATAGCTTTCCAGCTTGCCCAAGCAATAGAGTATTTACATGAGAAATGCTCGCTTCACGTCGTACATGGCGACATCAAAGCTTCTAACATCCTCCTGGACGAGTATCTCAATTGCAAGCTTTGTGATTTTGGGTCTGCAAAGATGGGATTTTCTTCTAGTGTGTTGCCACAGTCTTCATCTTCTCCCTCAAGTACCAAGCAAGTGATGATTGGGTCTCCAGGTTACACAGATCCTCACTACCTGAGGAGTGGAATAGCCTCAAAGAAGAATGATGTTTACAGCTATGGAGTCATCCTTTTGGAACTTGTAACGGGGCTGGAGGCTTTTTGCCCCGAGAGAGGCCAGTTGACATCTATAGCAGGACCAGTGCTGAGAGATGTTGCTGCTGAATGTGAAGCCATAAAAGTGGCAGAAATGGTGGATCCGCGACTGGCTGGGAACTTTGACCTGGAAGAAGCCCGGGCCATGCTTTCCATCTCTTCACTCTGCCTTTGCCAATCTCCCATTCTTAGGCCTTCTGCCACTCAAATCTTGCATACTATTAAGGGCAAAATTCCTTCCATCTCTTTCCTTTTCTTACCACAGAAGGAGTCAGAAGTTCATAGCAAGTAATTAATCGATATGCGGAGTGGAGGCCACGTCGATTATGTAAAATTTTATTTTATTTCTTGTTATTCTTTTCCTTCTTCCCTTTGTAAATTGTAATTACTAAATTCGCTGCATGTCACGCATACAGATACCGCGTGTATCGATCGCAGTGTATGAAGGGGGAAGCGAAAGGTCATATATAATAGAATATTGATACTTGTAAAGGACATAATAACGAAATAATAACGATGATGATGATGATGATGATCAAATTCAAACAAGTGATCAACTTCTTTAGTTCTTTGTCCCAGAGATTTGGTAATGTAATATGCGTTTCAATTGCTTCTACCACTTAGCCTGATGGAGTCTCACGGGGAGATCAATGATTTTTGCCCTTCCTCTGTAATAATGACAGATTTATAATTATTATTATTGTATGTTGCAGAGTCAAGTGGAGAATGAGTAATAGTAATACAGACTTATAATCTAATTCATAAAATTTCAATGTGATGATATTAAATAACATCTATTATCCAATAATTTAGCCAATCAAATTGTATGAGTTGAGTTGTATGAATTACTTATCTACGCAAAGAGTAGCCTAGCTCTTGTCTCGGCCCTTGGACCACACCACCAGAGAATAATAAAGAGCAATTAATTAATTTAGAATTCCAAATGAAGAGCAGCAGCGAGGGATGATGAAGAGGGAAGGACCTTAAATTTTTTTCTAAAGAACAATTAGTTAATTTTATGTTAATTGAAATTCAATCATAGGCTCAGCTTGGCCCAGAAAAAGAAGGCATATGTACATTGGGCCGATGGCCCATTTCCTCGCTTGAGAAGATGAAGTTGGTTTCAATGGTTGTGTAGTGTTGTGTGATCTGTGATTGTAGGGAGTGAATGAGGATTAACTAAGGGGTAATGTCAGTATACAATTAAATTATATAATTTAATATGCCGTAAATTTATTAAAAAGATAAAAATAAAAAATAAATTAAATAAAGTTTAATAAATAAATCATCCGTCTAATAATTACGTGTTAAATTAGATTATATATTAGATCGTATAGATTAAGTTGTACAGTTCAGTTTAGTTGTATACGTATCGTTACTCTTGGCTGAGTATGTCGTTCTCTTGGTCTTGGGTACAAATTCCGGTAACAGCTAAGGTTTGTTTGGATGAACATACCAAACTCTCAGCCTTTAATAATAACAATCATAATAATGTGAAGAGTGTAGATAGGCGAGGACGAGGAGTGAGTTTCTCTTCTGCCATCTCTGATGCCGCTTGTTTGAGGAATGGGAAATATCATTTTAGCTCACGGGTTCCTCTCTGCTGCAAATCTCAACTGGCGGGGTCAGAGCTCGCTCCGGCCACCGCCGTTTCATATGGAGTCCTACTTCTTGGGGGCGGCTTCTTTGCCTGTCAGTATGATATACTTTTACTTTTTTCTCTTCATCTATTCTGAATAGAATTAACTAAGGTTAATTCGTGTTTTGTTTGTAGTTGCAAAGTCAAGAAGCAAGGGTTCACTTTTCGGTGGACTTACGGGCGCTTCTCTTTTGGGATCAGTAAGTATTCTTCCTCTCTTTCTTTCATTTTTTCTCTTGAAACATACAATACAATGCTGTCTTTTAAAACCTCCATGTTAGTTGATTTTGCTGGTCAATACTTAATTGTGTTTGCAATTTCAATTTCATGTCCCAAGTCCCATCTTGATAATCTTTGGCTGTGAGCGAAGATTTAATTCCATCGCCTTGATTTTTATTGCAACAATGCATTGTGCTTTTCACTTGCGTAATCAAAACATTCTCTTGCTTTTTGATTTCCACCTATTTGAACCTCAAAGCATCTGAATAAAGAACTCAGGATCCTTCTTATAAAGCCTTTTTTACAGGTTTTGTCACTTGCTTTGAGAGGAATATGATATATTTTCCATGTAAGGGTTGATATATGTACATCTAATAGACAAAATTTCATAATGCAAGAAGGAGAGCCCGTAATATAATAAGCATTTTAAAAATGAGTAGCTTGTTGAATCAAATTCTTAAATAGATGTGTCCTACTATAAAGGTGCAGTAAAATTCCTACTTATACATAGGATTCTCAGATATATATGATTAAAAAGGTTATTAGTTTCATAGAATATTTCGTTAGCAAACTTCAATCTGATAGTGATCTTGTTTGCTCCTCATACATGCTTATGAGAGATTATGGAACAGGTAATTTTTAAAATAAGCAAAGTTTTGATGTTCTCTTTCCAAGCAAATTCCGACATGTCATTTTTCCCTTCCTAGTCTATACACATTCTCTCCACAGATATGTCACATCAAAGTTCTCTGTCTTTCTCTGTAGTTGCATCTATTTCACTTATTTCTACCCGCTTCACTCTCTATCCTAAGCATAGTTTATCGCCTCTCTCGGTATCCTCTTTTCCTCTCATTGCATATCTCTTTCTTATGAGCTATCAAGAACTCCTTAATTCTTGACTCTCTTCACTTTTTTTTACCATTGATGTCATTATTTCCGTCGTCATCTACAAGTGAATCGTCAAAGAAGTGTTGAATTCCGTTTATTTATTTAGTCATATGTTTAGAAGAATCTTTCTTGTTTGAGTGGAAATATTGTGAAACATTTTTTTTGAATTTTTGTATTTATGATTTTTGTTGAATTTTCTTTTTTAAATTTTATTGGTCAAGTTTCTCTGCTAGAAATTTTTTTTGGCTTTCAATTTACGACTCTCATTCTGCTAATTAAACATTAAATTCTTAATGTCTTGCTTGTACATGTTATTAGAGCTGACTTGGCCCTCTTTATTGCTTGTGGTTCTCATGATAAGTTATTATTAGATTTGATTTAATTTTCACTTTGAATTTACAATGTTAGTCCAAATCCTTTGTGTAGCTCTGATTTGGTGGACTTCACTGAATTATTGTTGTAGCTTTGCCACTCCTCAAACCACAAGGTATTTGGTAAAATTTTTTTTTATAAAGATCCGTCTAAATTCTCCTCTTTAGATCCTTAAATAATGTGAATCAGGAATATCAGTGTTGGCAGCTGTCATGCAGGCCATCTTGGATCACCAAATTTAGTGTATAGAATCATAGAGATTTGTCATGCCGCATAGCATCATACTATTCAAGTCTTCTGCTATTGTTATTTGACACCTTAGCATTTATATTCTAAATTAAATTTACTCATTTTTAGGTACATTAGCCTAATGAGAGGTCTTTAAGTGCCAGTAAACCACTCATTGAGTGTGTTAAGTGCTGGTAAACCACTAAACAAGTGTTCACGCTCAATCAGTCAACTGTTCACTGTTCAAGCTAAGCTTTCTTGTACACTTCCGTTATAAGATTCCTAAATTTTACAGAATGAATCTTTAGCAAGCTTGTATACCATGCATATCCCATGGCCTGTTTCAACTTTCAAGAAGTCCTCGTGTCATTTGCATGAACTTCGCATGTTTTGTCTTTCTGTCATCATTATTGGCGATAGTTTTCTCCTCTCTCTCTCTCTCTCTCTTTCTCTTGCTGGACAGCCAAGGTCTTTGACATCCTCTTTAACTGTCTACACACTCTGTGTCTGCTTGTACCTGTCATACTCTTATCTGTGAATATTGCCCCTCTCGCTTAAGATTGTCATGCCTGCTTCTCATTTTTCTATACGAGAGAACTCTTGACCTGCACAAAATATCCTCCTAAGAGCAGTTGTAAAAATAATGTTCACTTAGGTAATGTTTACCTCAAATAAATTATTTTGATATGTTGCATTGTGATGATTTATGTGGAGTTATCACTCAAGGTAAGTATACCAAAGTTAGAAATTAATCCAAGGCAGGAAAGGATTTTTGAAGTATAAGATTACTCTTAAAGCATTTGTGACTCCCTCATTTTTTGAACTAGTTCGGTCAGACATGGCTGTTATCATGAATATAACCATAAAAGAAAAAAGAAAAAAAAAAAAGAGACGCAGAGAACTGATTTGATCTGTATTTGATATGCTTCAATGTTGTGTTTAAATGTGAAGTTTTAGGTTAATACTTGATAGTTTTTAAATGCTGGAAGAATAGAAAATTGTGAAACTTCAACTTGAGTGTATTTGAAAACATCTTTTCCTAATAACGTACAGGATTTTCCTGTAGAAGTCAATATCCTAATGTGAAACATTTCATCGTACCATATAGGCTTATTTTCTAATGCAAGTACCGCAGACAAAAGCCATTGGTGATGCCCTTGGGTTTGGATCCACACTCCTTTTCTCTTCTGTATTCGGTATGGACCTTCCAATGCTCATGTTAATGCTTTGCTCCATTTATTTGAACTCCAAGTGCTATGATGTACATAGGAACTTATTTTATTGGTTCTTAACGCGTACCACGCTCTTAAGCTTTGAAGCCTACCCCTTTTTGCTTTTTCTTTTTTGTGGCTGTCAGGTATACGTTTGGCAGCTACTCAAAAACTGATTCCTGCAGGTCCTTTGCTTGGTCTCTCTCTCTGTGCATTGGCTGTGTTTATCTCTGCCTATCTGCAAGATAGTTTATGAACGTCCTCCAATTTAATGAAAATGTATTTACTGCTTCCTGTCGTTTGTAAATTAGAAGTTGTTAAAGCTTATTCTAAATATCTAGATGTCATTTTGGATCAAATTTATCTTGAGGTTAACTATTAAACTGATCTAACTCCCAAGTATTTCTATAATTCAGTATTGCATTCAGTGTTCATGATACCGTAGGAAGAGGGAAAATGACATGGCTCTGCGGGAGCCACTCTTTTTCTCTCAAACGCTATGCCCATGTCTTTTGATATGCAGTATATTAAACAACCAATGCATTCATTTGGAACGGATTATTACGGGTGTTGCATTTGTGCATAAAGAAATATTCCAGTTTCATTGTCCACTGGCACTTCTTACTGGTTTCAGAAGAGAAAACCCCAAATTAGAGAAAAGATTGAGAACTTATTACAGCGAATTGTCACGGATCATGCCATGCGGAGTAATAGCATGGTCTACTCAACAAAAGGCATAATAAAGTTAAAAGTTTGTGGCACAAGTTTGAGAGCTTGTTTTAAAGGAATTGAACACTCGATGGTAAAACCACACGGGCGTTCTCACCTGCAATCGTTGTTGATCAACCCTTTTCTTCGGGATCGGAAGTTGGATTTTGTTTCTTTACAGTACAAACAATATAGCCACTCGAACAAGACTTCAACCCATGAAAAAATGAAAAATGGTTTCTCTTATTGAATTTAATCCATGGCTACGCATAGGGGATAGCTCTGCCATCACCTAACCTCTCCCATGATTTCTTTCATTGGTATAAGTGTGTGCGCGCAGGTGCCGGCGCAAACTTTTTCCATATTCTCGGCCAACGTCCTTTTTATTTCTTCCCTTTTGAGCCAGCGTAAGATGAGCAATAACGAAATCCCTCGGTCTCACTACACGGACCGAAGACAGGAGCCAAGCCTTCGGGGGATAGCAATTGCCATAATCCATCTCCGTAACCAAATCAATCTTATAAAGGTAACCGATAATCTTTAACTACCGATCTTATATGCAATCAGTAGCCACATGACGCCTCTTTCGTCAAATTGACATTCACCATTTCACTGAATTCCTTCAAAGGATTATTTTTTATGTATCTATCAAGTGTTGAATCCATTCCTCAAAAGTTTCACTACCATTCCCTCTTT
This sequence comes from Boswellia sacra, assembly GCA_013180625.2. NCBI lineage: Eukaryota > Viridiplantae > Streptophyta > Magnoliopsida > Sapindales > Burseraceae > Boswellia > Boswellia sacra. Next base: position 163,644 of record SNVD02006955.1, on the reverse strand, counting down.
AAAGCTAACAAACATCCCCCTCATCCTCAACACAACAAAGAAGCAGATGAAGAATACTTATTTGCTGTGTCAAATATTTTTAATCACGAGTTTGAAATTATAATATATTATTTGAGGCTTGGTTGTTCAACTGACAGACTACTGCATCAATGTAGAAATGTATCCTGCAAGCCAGCGAAATAAACTTATTTGATTCACAGTAGACTGGAGTTCAGATAACCGCTCAGCGACGTTTACCCCTTCACCTGGATGGCACATTTTTACGAACCTTTGGTGTGATAAAGAAACCAAAGCATTGTTAAGTTGAGTTTGTGCGTGGGCGTATTCCAAAATAAAAGCTTGTATTATATGTGACATTTTAAGTTAAGAATGTCCCAAAACAATTATCACACTTTAGAAAGGGGCTTATAAAGAAGGTTATATCATCCATAACCAGAAGCTTCAATACTTACATAAAGTGGCCAGGAGACCTACCACACTTCATATCCTTGCCAAAGAGTAAGCTAATAACAAAATGAAGCAGTGTATCTCCTTTCCGAAGTACAAATGTTACAAGTATTGCAGACCTCTATATTTACACAGCAAACCAGCCACTTCAAAACGGAGAAAAGCCCAAAAACCATTGATTCATCAAGCAGATCTGCCCACATACAAGGAAAAAAAATCAAATAACTTTAAAGGCATAAATAACAAGCCAGGTAAATATTCAATACAATAGTTGGATTAAATTGCTTCCCCTTTAAAATGCCAGAAATATTACTTCATATACCTGGATAATCCTTGGCAGCATAACCCACACTAGTTTACAGGAACACCAAATAAACACAGATAAAACATCACTCTTCTAAGAGCATCAACTACAGGTCAACCTCCCTGTTCTACATTTAGCCAATGAATGGAAGAATACTATTTCCTTTAATAAATGCTGGATTATTTTGGTCCAATTCAATTTTATTGCCATGGAGTCCTAGTGCTTTGTTACTTTTTGGTCTATAAGGCATTTTATTTACTGGCAAGAAAGCAAAAACAGAGACACATGAAAATATAAAGGCCAAACAATTAATTTTTATAAACACAACAGAAGGAAAACACCAAATTAGAGAAGGGGTAAAAAAAGGCAGGCAGCATCTTACCTTAATCATGCAGGTGGGAAGTCAAACAGTTTCCTCTCCCAGTGTCAATATCTACATAAACTTGAATGCTACATGGAGATACCCTCCAATTAAATCATAATTTTCAAACAACTTGGGATGAGAGCTTTGATGTCAAAAGTGTCCCCCGAAAACCTTCTTCTGCATGTTGCACATTCATTTTCTGGTCAGAAAGCTCATCTGCAAAACAGCATTAAGTGCATTAGTACAATGAACAATGTCACTTCAAAGTAAAATAAAAATGAATTTTTTCTTTTGATACCCCAAAACCCCTAATCCTTTTGGGTTCGTTCTGTTCTGTACTGAAAGCTACTCCTAGACCCTAGACCCGTTGGTGGTTAAAACTTGAGGCATTGTATCCCAAATAGGTGGCCCCTAAGGAGATTTGAACCTTTGACCTTTTAGTTCAAATCAAAGGCCTTCACTGCCAAGCCCAACTCTTGGGTTAAATTGAACACGTCTCCCAGTAAAAGCATCAAAGAAACTATTGACAATACAATTGTTTGTATACTACAAAAATGCACCATCTGCAGGTGGTCTTAATACCAGCAATATCCCGATGCTCATGGATTTCTGAGTCTTGCACCCAAAGCTTATCACCAGGGAATATATTCATATCTGCAAGAGTAGCACATTCCTGCTCAATTATCCTTTGGCCTTTGTGAAGTATCTGGTTCTCCTTAACAATCTGCAGATGTTGAATCAGTTATTAAAATATGAATAAACAATACATTTTCCTGATGCCTATAACGACAACCTGACAAGCTTCAAGGGTATTAATCTGCATATCAATGACAGAACAAAGAGTCATGGCAAAGGCACATAACATGCATTGTAATGAAATCATATCATATACCACACTGATTCTCTACAGTGGGATTATTTTTATTGTTGTAGGCTTCTAGTTTACTTTTTATATCTCCTTTATTTATTGATATCTTTTTTTTTTAAATAAAATTTTTAATGAAATACCTGATGCTTTATATTTACTATAAAAATTGCCAGTCCATCAATGTTTAAAGTGCATGGGGTTTGCACTTAAATTTGTCAGGTTGTTCCGCATCAATTCAGACTTTGGAACATAAACATGGAATACATAATTCAACCTTAATAATAATAATAACAATAATAATACTAACCATGAAAAATTTCAGGCCTGCAAATTAATATAATTTCCTACACATTCACAGATTTCTAAGCGGTATGCAAGATTCTAGTAATTAAATTCCTCAATTGTTTCAGAAAATCAGCATTTAACCATATCAAAATTCTCATGCGTCGAATCTTCTGTAAAATTCTCAGCAAGAATTTAAATTTATCAGAGATGCAGTGGAAATCAAATTTCAGTGAAGCTTACCCCAAGCGATTCCCATATCATCATTTTTAATTGGTATATGGATGTTGAAGCAGAAACTTTTAGATTTATTAAACTTCCATAATTGGTCTTCCTAGACCGCTTTGAAGTTCTTCGATCTGGCTCAAAAGTCGACTCAGATGCTTCTAAAATTGATCTAGGGGCTTCTTTTCCACGTACAAGGCATACATATATGTCTTCGTCACAATAGTTGAGTTTGTGCATCAACTCACAGCTTTCTCTTTCTCCAATGCAAACCTCACATACCTGGCAACAGTTTAACAGCACAAGACAAGAGATTAAGCTGGAATGTATTCAACAAAGAAGATTTGTAATGACCTGAGTCTATACCAAACAACATATTGTCCGTTTTGGGCCCAAGGCCCATGCAGTTTTTGTTTTTTGGTCCTCACAACCCAAAAGAACTCCTGCTAATCTAGGGAAGCCCACGGTTATATAATAGCCCAGAAACTCTCATGCTAACTACGTGGAACTGAAGCACATGAATTGCTCTCATCTACCTATTGCTCGCAATATGACCCCAGCTAAGCACAGTTCATGACAAGAATATTGTTAATGACATCATTTTTAATTTAATCATTATTATTATTATTTTCTGATAAGAAACATTTTTATTATAAAACTTAAAATACAAACAACATAGAGTTGATCACAAGAGCCACTATCATCTTCAAAGACAAGATATGCACAACGCATGACAGAAACATTTCCTTTCAAGACAGAAGGACCTAAATGTAATCAAATTTTGACTACCGAGAGATTCTTCAAAAGTTGCTATACTGTCCTCAATTAAACAACATGTGAGAGAGAGAGAGAGAGAGAGAGAGAGAGAGATTGAGGTGAAGTTCTGAATTACCTCAGGGCAAGTCCTAACCACGGGCCATCTAGATTCGATCTCAATATTTTCTTCATCACAAGGACTGGAGAGCTCCTCACATATTTGCGCCTCCTTTTCAGGCCCAACCGAATTACTTCCTGTGTTATTACTAAACTCAACTACAGCAGATATGCCTTTCTCCTCAAATCCACCCCATTCTTCACAGAAACATTTCCAGTCATTCTCAGTTACAATTGTCAGCCCATCTGTCTAGAATTCAAGGACGTGGGGAAGTTGGAGAAAAAGGATTCTATTATTAGAGCAATCATAATAGTATTCAATCCAATTAAAAGTTTATTTAATGAAGAAAGATGGATACCAGTAATTTGATTAAGTGAAAATGAAGGGAATCAAATGACATAACTTGAAAAAAAAAAATTCAATGTTGTCACCAGTTCCATCTAAGTAATACCAAAAACTACAACTTTGCACTTAAATGAATATGCGAAAGTACATGCATCATGTACTTACCGCAGAACCCTTCTGAAAAATTGAACCACGTTTGCAAACGAGATCAGGAGGCCTTTCTATGAGTCGCATATGCTGGTAAATACAAAAAAGTGTAAGAATGATACTAAATAATTATCACAAGGCAGGAACAAGGAGAGAAAATATTGAAAATGAGACCAGATGTTTCAGAAAAGATCACCAACGCCCACATTATATTTAGATTTTTTATCTATAGATAAAATTTATAACAATAATTCATTCCAGGCATATAATATAAGTCAATTTTAACATTAACGGTGTTGAAAACCATCTTGCAATAAGAGCATTATTCCTGGAAATTTAATGCCAATTGCACAAAAATCCCATCAATTCAACAGGATGAAAATGTATGTTTGGAATGCATCAAATAACCTTTACACAGGAGGAAAAATTTATAAATAAAAAGAACCGTTACCTAAAAAAGTTTCAGGATATGATTATATATAAAATCAACACTAAATGAAAATGCAAAATTACCTTTTCACATTTAAGCAAATCAATGACACCATCCAGAATTTCAGGTTCTACAGATAAAGAAGCATTTTTTCCACTTGTACTAATGTAGCTTCTCCATTTTGTAAGCCACGATGAGGGAACCAAGTAATATTTGCAATCTAAAGACAGCGGAATAGTTTTTCCCAGGGCTAGTTTTTCATGATTTTGGCGCTGTTTAAGCTTCAGAGCTCTACAGAAAAAGGAATGGAAATTAAGAGACAAGGTTACCAAAATAGCTATGAACAGAAAATAAGTGTTCAGCTCAAATGACCTTATGGAATCCTCCATGCATGCCACTTCAGAAAGTACATCACTGCATTCGGGACACTGTTTAGTCTCTAAAGGAAAAGCTGAACAACCCAAAATATCATCAGGTTTTACTTTGATGGCATCCTCATAAATGAAAAGCCAGAGACTCTCTGGAATCAGCAACCGCTTAGCACCAGCAGCTTGCTCAGGCATCAGTTGCCCATGGGGGCACCTAATTGAAGTTGTTGGTCCAGCATCAGCTTCACTGGGTGAATCAAGGTTTTTCCTTTTCGTCCACTGTTGCAGCCTATAAGATAAAGTGACTAGCATAACTACATAGACAAAAGAAAAGGACAACTAATAAGAAGAAAATTTGCAATCTTACCAAGCCTTAGATATATAGAATATTCCATCCACAAACTTTCCTGATAGCACACCATCTGCAAGCACTTTCATTGATTTTCTTCGATCTCTATAACTATCAGCGCAAACCACAGTGCGTGCCCCATCAATAAGGCAATTCAAGCAGTAGTCATCATTGGTCAGTGCTGGGCCCCCATCAAACTGAATTTGAAAAGCATTCACCATATAGGCATGAGTAATGGTAAAGAACATAATACAAAAAGGGAAACAAAAACAAATCATAAACATTTGAAGCAATCAATGCAATCAGAGAATATTCAATAACTGAGGCCAGAATTGAACACAAATTCATTTATGAACCAACAATTTTTATTTTTTGTTTTTGGTATTTTAACTATGATAGTTTACATAACATAAAACCTGGATCTATTCTTCTCCCATCTCAGTTCTGCTCACATGTCACATGATTTCACTATTATTCTTATGATAAAGATACGAAAAACAATTTTGCCCTATTTAATCCCAAACTGTCAAAATTCCCTCTCTCAATGGGAATGATATGCAACATGTTTACATCTATCTATCTAGTGGCTTTACATGGAACAAAGATGCCATGTTAGTACATAACAGGACATGGAACAAGTCAACATTATAAGAGTTCCACATAACAAAGGATGAATAATAAAGCCAATGCATCCCAAGCTGTGAACAGTGCATAGGGATATCCATACAGAGTCTTCATCATTTTTTCACGAAGGGTTTACTCACATCCTCTATGGAATAGCCTGGGGGATTCCATCTGATGCTAAAGTGAGAAAATGTGAAGGAGATTGAGATACTCCAGGAGTTCTGAAAGACTCCTCTCCTAGGGGGTCAGAGTCTGACCGGTCTTTTGTGAGGTCCTTTCCCCTGGGAAAGTGAGCATCACTCAAAGTGAGCATCACTCAAGCATCCTTTCTGAAATAATTCAGCTTCTTATTGGATATGCCATTATAAATAAACAACGGGGCCGTTTGGTATAAGGTTTTACTTTCATGGGAATGGATTTCAAATTACTGGGAAACTGAAGGATGGGAATCTGATATCTAGGAAACTAATATCACTATGTTTGGTTATTTATAGTAATCTTATTCAAGATTTTCATGGGAATCAGATTACGATGTTTGGTTATACATGAGAATGTCAAAAATACTTTGTCATTTTTTATGTTCTAGTGTAATAAAAAAATTAAAGTAAGTGAGGTTAATAATTTTGAAGAAACTTAAATTTATTATAAATATAACCAATTAAAGTTTTATAACAAATTCTATATAAATTCTAATCGCATAGAAAAGTCTTAAAAAATCACAATTTTTTTTTTATAAGAAACATGAAAACAATTAACCCCAGCTTCTGAAATTCCAAACAAAAAAAAATACCTAACGTTAATTCAAAAAAAATTCAGAAATTCATGTATAAAAAACAATTAACCCCAGCTTATGAAATTCCCAAAATATAAAACAACAAAATCCACCAAAAAAATCAATTCTTCCCTCTGCCGTAACTCTCTCTCTCTGCATCTCTTCCATGTTCTGCTCTCCTACCTTCCTACCCATAGTCACCTTCTACCTCCCCCCCTCCCCCTCCCTCTTCAAGTCTCTTTCTCGCTCTCCCTTCGGTGCTCAGTCCCTTAACCCCGCTCCGTCTCGCCACCATACTAGCTACGCTCCAAGCGCTGCCTAGAGAGCAACGAGGAGAAGAAGGCGTCCAGGTCCCGTGGCGGCGAGATTCCAACTCCCGCTCCTGGTTTTCGTTTAAGGTGGCTTCATGGGTTTCTTTTAAGACAAATCGGTGATGATTTTTAGTTTAAGGTGAATTCCCCTTGTTGTTATACATTCTTCTTCTTCATCAATATAAACCCAGAAAATTGTCTTTTGTTTGAGCAAATTATTGGTAAGGTTGATGTGATTCTGGTGTTTTGATTTATAATTATGCGATTCGGTTTGGGGGTGGTCATTGATGAATAATAGTTGTAGAGTGAGAAAGGAGAAGAGACAAAGAGGTTTAGGATGGAGTGCGGAGACCGGAGAGAAAGGAGAGAAATTGTGAAATGGCTTCTAACATGGGTTTAGGATGCCGGGTAATCTGAAACTCAAGTTGTGAAAGGTATTGATATTACCCCCGTTGGGGGTTATTTGATTCCTGCAGTGAAATCAGACTCCCGGATTAAAAAAGGTTAATAAACATACCAAACAAGGGTTAGTATTCAAATTCCCATTCCCACACTTCCTTACCCGTATACCAAACGGCCCCCTATAGGCAGCATCTCATTTTCAAGGTATAATCCTCCTCACATTTACTAACAGGCTCTTCAGAATTCTCCAGATCACGGATTGTTCAATTATCGTTAACTTTACAAAGAAACCTCATCATATCAACAATCAAGCAACCAAAAGAAAAAAGGCAGCCTACCGGAATAACTATCGTATCACTTTTGAACAGGATGCGTGGAATGTAATATGATGGCAGTTATAGAATATTGGATAGAAAATTATGCAGATTATAAATCTTTCTTAAATTTAATGATATTTCCTGCATAGTAATAAAAAAGTATTCCATTTTATCATTTTTTCATCCGCTTATTTTTAAGTATGATAAATTATTGAAAGAACACAAAAAGGCACTACCTCAAAAGACGGAGGTATATGAATAAAACAGAACAGTAATCTGAATTGACATACAAACATGCACCCGCCCACTTTCACCCCATAGAGGAGAAGAGGATCTTTTGAAATAAAGGTAACACAGAGAAACTTTGGTGGTAAATAGTAGATTCTTTGACAAAATTTAGTTATAGAATTCACAAACAGATCCAGATTGAAAAAATGTCATAACAGTGTCAACCAAAAGAGAACACAAATAAGTATTTTATTAAGCCCCACCCCACAACACCCCACCACACCCCCCCCCAAAAAAAAAGAGTAAATAACTAGATTGCATGACACAAGTTTCATACATGTTGTAAGACTAAAAGCTTGTGTAAATACCTTGGATAATAACTTAATCCAAGCTTCAGATGACAACCGCTTCATGGAACCAACCTTTGATACTGGTACTTTACCATGCAAGCATTGCAAAGGTGTATTGTCTAGAACACTGCATCATATTATAGAAAAAGCATTAATAATAACAACAAGGATGTCCAGCCTTAGCTGCTTTTGCCAATTTCAGAACTCTTTTACAATGTCCTGAGCACTATATTTTGAATCTTCAATTACTTTGAGCTGTCCCGACAAATACATGTATAAACTTACTGTAAATGGCTTGTGCATGTTTTTTGTAAATTCTTCTTCAGTTAATACATTTTCTTTTTCAGTTCTTATCCACAATAAAGTAAAACCAAATAATTTAAAAAAAAGAATAAAAATACACAGGTATTATAACTGCAGGCTTCAATGCCAATAAGAGAGGTGGCAACCAGAAAACCCAGAAGATTTGAATAACTACCTACCCAGAAAGGCATAAATCCTCGTCTACAGGACCAAGCAAACTATTACACACACAAAAAGAAATGCAAAAAATCAAAAGACATAAGAACAACATCATCAGGAACTTGTACATACGGTGGGGAGATATTATCAGCCCATTGGCGAAGCCAATCTGTAGAAATCCAATAAAATGGTTCTTCAAGTGACCGAACAGGTGCTATAGAAAGAACTGACCGCACTTCCTTCCTGCGTTCATTAAAAGTATCCATTTCCTTCTGTTTCTTTGATTTGTATCGTTCACAAGCCTCAACATACGATGCATTCAGCTCTATTATCTCTTGACAAAGATGTGAAGGCAGAAAAACACCATCATGTAAAAAAACTGCATCATTTTCTATTTCCATATCATTGCCATTGCAGACCACATGTTTCTTCTTACCATCCTTATTGGTATGCCTAAGATTATACATCAACATGTATGCATCATTAGAAGTAAATCTCTCTACATTACAACTGCTACTAGATTCAGAAGGTTGTGGCTGAACATCAACATGGTTTAGACCGGTGCCATTCATTCCTTCTGTAAAAGGTGGACAAACGACGTGCTCAGAACAAACACCTTTAGAACTGGATGTTGAAGAGGCTTCTCCAAATGGGTGATGACCTAAGTTTGAAACATGCTCATCATCAAATTCCCACCAATGCCCTGTATTCTCATCCTTAATAAGTGCGATGTAATGACCACTGTTTACAGCAGTTCCCTTGTGAATCAATACAGCTGACAAGTCATATGTTAAATCAAACTCAGATGGCTCAGAAAGTCTCTGCTGCATATTTAGTTCTCCCGGGAAACAAAAAGCAGAAGTGATTTTCTTCTTCATGGTAGTCTACTGACACAAAACAATTCACCAGGGAAACATTAATAGAGGGACAACTGATACCAGAAAACGAGTTTTGCATTATGGCAGATAACAAAATCAATCCTCATTTAAGAACATTGCTCCCGAGTACTATGACAACAATAATAGATACCCATCCCATCAGGAGAACAAGTAAAATGAAGGACAAAGAAAAGGAGGATATATATGTGCATCAGTAATATGATCAGAGTAAAAGCACAAACGATGGATCCTAGCCTCTCAAACATAAATTATAAAGTACCTTTGGAAGGAAAACACAGCGCTTAAGCTGAAAATTAAGAACATCAGGCAATGACCGCAGCTTGATGCTCCGAATAGCATCAACCCTTGTTCCACATGATTCACAAAAATATTGATTATCTCCATGAAGCTCTTCCACACTAAGGTAATCATCCAAACTCTCATCTAAAGTTTTTAAGCCCTTGACATTCAACTCGAGCTCATAAAAGTCTTCCATCTTTGCAGAAGCTTCAGAGTCTCTTCCACATCTAGAGCACCTATCACCAAAACAAAGTAAAGTTAAGAAGGCATCGAAGTTGAAGCTCTATCCACAGCGACAGCCTCCCTCCAAAGATAAGTACAGAAAGTGCTAAGAAAAAGAGAAGTCATTTTACCCGCCTATAACAAACAACACCAGAAAACATAAAATTTATAGACACCAAACAATTTTCTTCCAATTATTATCATTGTTATTATTATTTATCAACCAAATAAGTAGCTCTCAAGAGGGCATACGTATTAGATACCTATAACTGACACCAAAACTTTTAGGCACGTGAAGGATGATCACATGTATCCCTTAAAATGGGGAAAACTAAGTAATTCTCTTGGTTAAATAAACCTCAAGAAATGATATTACCAGAGCTAATTAAGGGGGGAATGAACCAATGTAATAATAATCTTTAATGTAACAGCCAAAAGTATCAAAACTTGTATAATAGATAGATCACATTAATCAACTTAGTGCCCAAAATCAGAAAACCGAAAATAGAATTTGACAAGACCCATTCTTACGTTGTTACATGTGACACACTTCCACGGAAAAGATCTTGAACAATGGTTCTAGCCTTGGAAACTTTAGAATGGCTGAAACAACGCTCAAGCAAAGAAAGAAGCAGAGTCAGAAACTCATGGCTATCCTGTTGGACTCCATTGTCTAACTCCAAAGTTTTTATAAATGGAGCCGAGTCAATAAAAGCCATTTTACTGGCATGCAACTGTGCAAAAAGTCTGGCAAGTTGATCTAACACAGGGTGTTGTTTCAAAACATCTGGTTCAGCAGAGAAAACACCTTCACGAAATGATTTATTCATGTATAGGCACTGTAGTATGCTATTTGCATAGCATGTTGCTCCGAGATTGGTCAGTCCAGCAGGTGAAGAAGCAGAGGCACGAAGATCCTTGCACGGGTCTGGACCAAGAGCTTGAATGATATCTGACATTTTCTGCCATAATCCAGATTTCCTGCTTCCATTAGGAGGTGGAATCAACCCACAGAAGCAATTAGGGTTATCCTTAGTATTCACACGGCAGCCTTGACAAACTGGCTTTGGAATCATGTAAAGCTGTTTCACATCGTCATCAGTTACCCCACCTGTTGAGTGGATTTTCCTATGCAAGGCCAATAAAAAATCACAAAATAATACATATCAAAGGTTGAAAATATAATGCTGAAAACATAAATTTACTCGGGAAACAGAAAGATCCTTGTACCTCAATATTTGAGAAGTGGTATCAAGATCAGGCAATTGACGGTGTCTTTTATTTTTACTGCGTGTGGTTGGTCGGCTCATCTTGTCAACAGCCAGCCCTGCAGTGATCATACATACGAAGATTTAGTCAAAGAATTTACTCATCACCTCTTTTAGTATCAAGCGGTCAATTGTAATTGAAATAATTAAGACATGCATTATGCTAATTTAAAAATTTAAACGTTCGACAGAGAAGATTACAGAATTTCAAGACCATAGTTGAAGACAAAAAAAAATCGAAATAACTTCCGAAAAATGGTAATTATTATTGAAAACGTAACCCTAGAATACAATAAAAGGAAAACAGGCTAAAACAAAATGTAATCCAGTATATTAATTAACAAAATTTGAAAACTAAAATAAAAATGATCAGAATCGTGATCGTCTATTTAACTAATAGAATAAGTATAGACTGCTACACGAATTCGAGCGAAAGTTTACCTCAGTTAGGACAATATCAAAAACTCAATCACACCGACTTGAATTTGGAGATTTTTGGAGTCTGGTTCGAGCAAAATGGCTAAATTTACTGCAGTATCTCTTAAGATTTTTGGAGAAAAGGAACGTCGCAGGGAGACGGAGGGAAGAGAGAACCTATTTTTAGGTTCTAATGAAGTGAGATTGAGAGCGCGCTGAGCTGAAGGGTCAGGTCAGCTTAGGCGGGGGACGTGTAATGTGTAATGACACATTTTACAAAGACAAAACGGGGCGCGCCTATTTCCTCCTCTGGTTGCAAAAACCTGATTCCCCGTTAAATTAACGGGTATGCCATTTACATCCCTGGATTTACCTAAAATAATTAACAATCCTCAAAGAGACAATACCGATTATATTGCTGAAAATCGACCTATACCATTTTATAAGCTTTTAGCTACAGTGCACTGGTGCGTCCATTTTCAATATTTTTATAAATTTAGTAAAAAAATTGTAAATCTTTATATAAAAATCGTAAATATAAAAAAATAGTTGTAAATAAAAAATTGTACAACTGTTTTCAATTTTTTGTAAATTAGTATAAAAGTTATAAATCATCGTATAAAAGTTATAAATATGAAAAATTATTCATTTACAACTTTTTTTTTCATATTTACAATTTTTATACAAGGATTTATAACTTTTACACTGAATTTATAAACACCCTTCATGAAGTTTTCTAATTTTTAATCAATTAAACAAAATTTGTCAACCCTATAGGAAGTTTAAAAAGCTTAGATTTCTTGGATTATCACCCAATGACATCCCCAAATACTTTAAAGGCCAATTCCCTATCGTCAACTTGAAACGGTTAGCTAAAGAGCTAACATTCTCTTCCGAAGAGTTAATCCCCACAATAGAACTTTTAGACATATTAACTTTGAGCCTTGAAATTAATCAGAAAGTTTTAACAACTTTTAATAAATTGTTAATCTTTTGATCCTTTGCCACATAAAAGAAAAGAGTATCATTTGCAAATTATAAATGCGAAACTTCAATTTTCTCCTTTCCTACTTAGATACCCTTAACAAGCTTGGCATGAATTGCTTTGTTCATCGACTGACTTAATCCATCCACCACTAATGTGAAGAGAAAAAGGGAGAGAGGATCTCTTTGACATAATCCCCTAGAAGTAATAAAATAGCCACCGGGTTGTCCATTGATAAAAATAGAAAAATTCATTGAATGAAGGCAGCCCCAAATCCATTTCGTCCATTTCACCCCAAAACCCTTAACTTGAAGGACAAAGTCAATTTTAATCACCATTCCCTTTTTTTTTTTTTTTTTACTTTCTACATTCCTCTACCGCTTCATTAGATATCAATACAACGTTAAAATCTATCTATCTTTAATGAAAACTGACTAGGCAAAAGAGATTATAACTTTGAGGATTTCTTTCAATATGAAGGAAAGAACTTTGGCAATAATCTTTTATAAGTTAGTGACAAGGTTGATTGGTCTATAATCCCCAATCTTTATAGACTCAATTTTAAGGATGAGACAAATAAATGTGGCATTAGAGACTTTATTAACAATCCTTTTTTCATGGAATTCTTTAAACACCTTCATTAGATTTTTCTTGATAAAATCCCAACAATTTTTTAGAAAAAGCCATAGAAAATCCATCAGGCCCTAGAAATTTATTTGGACAGCAACGCATAATTGCTTTTTTCACGTCTTTTTCCCTTAAATTTTCTTTCTAGCCAATCAGCTTGTGCCCTTTGGATAGGATCCCATTGCAACCCAAATATTTTTGGCCTTAGAGCTCTTCTATTAGAGTACATCTTGGAGAAGTATCTAATGACTTCCTCTTCAATCTTATTATCCTCTTTAATACAACCCATTCTATTGTTTGTAATTTATTGATCAGACTTCTCTTTTTGCTACTGTTGACAATATTATGGAAACATTCTAGTATTGCCATCCCCTTCTTTAGCGCAATTAGCCTTAGGTTTTTGTCTCTACATAATTTTCTCTTTAAAAACAAGTTCCTCTAACCTAGTTTTTGCTTGGTTAGGCTTACTATTCAAATTCTCATTTAATAAACCAGAACATTCCACAACATCAAATTCATGAATTTTGGCTTTAAGCATTCTTATATTCTCTTTCACATCTCTGAACATTTCAATGTTCCATCTCTTTAAATTTTTTATCATTTGACGTGGCTTTACCATGAACTTATACCCTTCATAGCCAACATACTAGCTGTCACAGGACTTTTTCTTCCTAAGTAGATTGCCTTGTGATAGCGCTAAGCCACACTCAACCAACTACTCAATAAACCACTTTCGAGGTTGCCACCCGAAAGTATGCACAGTGCACCCACAAATTTTTCGATTGGACAACGATGTTTTATGGAAGCACTGACTTCCAACTCTTCTTTTATTACCTCAAAAGAAAAGATTTACACTTCGCCCCAAGCTTGTGTGCTGGAAACACCCACACTCACACTAGTTACTCCTTTGACTAAGTGTTTGCCTCTCTGGAGTAAGCACTCTATTCTTACTTCTCTTATGTGTGTTTCTAGCCCACATTCTTAGTACTAGTTGTAAGGAAAACCCAATCAACACTCTCGGTTGTTAGATCCTATTTCCATGAACTAAACGCCACACGCATCCCCACTACCCATGAGTGGAGATCACGATCTTGATCATAGGAAATAACTACCTCAAGTCACTACCTATGTTCTCTTATTTTTCCTCATATATTTAGGGATGTGGTTGTGCCTATCCAACCACCATGTTAGTAAGGAAGTGTAGCCCGCAACTTGTCCCACCTCATCCTACACTCTAAGAAATGCATTTCAGCCTACTTGCCCATGGCTTCCTTAATTTTAGGAGCCGATATCCCCTCAGATATTTGCCATGACTTATGCCCATTAACACTACCAAGTTGCACTATGAACCACTGTTGTGCGTCATGATGTTTGATGCCATGCGCCATATCACTACACTGTTACGTGTTGTCTGTGCGTGTGCCTGCTGCCTCACAAGTGTCCTAGCTTGCATGCATGCTTGTGCTAGTGTTATGTGTTACGTTGTCCCAACGTGGGCGTTGCCTCGCTGTATCAAGTCCAACTCATGTGTGCGCTACACACATCATGCCCGCTACGTGTGCGTGCACGTTATCCCATTATGCATGCGCATTGCTTTGTTGCGCCACACATCACGCCAGTTGCCTGTGCGTGCGTATTGCTGCATTTCATTACATATCCCTTTGTGTTAACATTCACATTGCCTTGTGTTTAACCTCACACATCAATGCCCTTATTACACCATGCAACATCTTCGCACCTTGCTTAAGCGCTCACCCATCCTCTTCTCGTTGGCATGCACCACTACTGCCCCATCCAAGTCTTGGCATAGTGCAAGACAAGCTATACTAAGCATGTGCAAGTATCAAGGGTGTAACAAATCACTCCCACCGAAAAAGCCCGACATTCTCATCGAAAAGGTGTCAGGATACTCATTCACTTGCTTCTCAAATTGCCACAGGATAACTTCCTTTTTCCAAGTAGCGTCGGCCTCACTACCGCCTTTTCATTAAAATAGATAGTCTGTTCTTTGATTCTTTTTGCTTTGCCCCATAGTTCTATGATCAAGGATTTTCTCCACTTCCTTGTCAAACTATTTTTAAATCATCAGAGAAGCATGTTTGACTTGTTGGTGCTTATTATTAGCCAAATCTTTGTGAAAGGGCTTTAGGAAGCTTATGTGAAAGGTTGAATGAACCTTTAACCTCTCTGGTAGCTTAAGCCTATAAGCTGCACGACCTATCCTTTTCATCACATAAAAAAGGCCATCAAATTTAGGAACTAGACCTTGATGTATCGCTTTACTACTAATTTTATTCCATATCTGAGGTGCCAACTTTAACAAAACTTTGTCTTCCACGTTGAACTCCAATGGCCACCTACCAATATCCTTATACTTCTTCATGTGACGAAATGCATTAGCCAAACTGTCCATGGCCTGTTAGATCATCTCTTGCTTATTACACGTAAATATGTGCACTACAGGACACAGTCCACTGGCATCTTGCATAGTCCCCTCATGGGGAGTCAATGGCTATTACCCCATCACCAATTTTGCTGAACTCATTCCCGCTGCCGAGGAACGATGGATGTTATAGCAAAATTGTGTTACATCAAGTAAATCTACCTAGTTTTTTTTTTACTTGCCATCCCATAATGTCGTAAATACTCTTCCAATAGCGCATTAATCGACTCAGTTTGCCCGTCAGTCTAAGGATGATTTACAGTAAAAAACTTCCAGTTCATCCTTATGGTACTGAAGAATGCTATCTAGAATATGTCGGTGAACTTCGCATAACGATCACTAATTATATCTTCCAGTAAACTAAAGTATTTCATCACATATTTGAAAAATAACTTAGCTGCCACATCCGTTGTGCATAATTGTGGTATAGGCATGAATATCACATACTTCAAAAATCGATGTACCATCACTAGAATCGAGCCCAATCCATCAACCTTTATTAAGCTTGAAATAAAATCCATAATAACTGACTACCATGGTCTCTTGGGATTTAGCAAAGGTTGTAGAAGCCCCGTTGGCTTCGCCTTCTTTGTCTTGTCTTGTTGGGATACAAGGCAAGTTTTGACATAGACCTATATGTCTTCCATCATCTTGGGCTAATAGTATGAGCATCCCAGCAACGCCGTCATCTTATCAACCCCCAGATGTCTAGCCCAATAAGGGTCATGTATCTCCTTCAATAGTTGTCTTCGTAGGTTCCCACCCTTGGGAACGTAGAACGGTTGTCATGTGCATAAATGAGCTCATCCTCAAGCCAATATCTCCTCATAAGCCCCTGCTTGATCTCTTCACGGATTTTGTAATAAGTAGAATCCCCATCCACTTGTTACTTCATTTTGTCAAGAAAGTCTGATTCCACTGTTGTTAAGGTTGCAACATAAGCCTTAACGTCCTCGCAGTTGAGAGTATCCACTACCTGGTTTTGTCGTGCAAGTTTATGTACCCACACGAAGTCAAATTCAACAAGGAACTTCACTACAGGAAAAACAAGCTATGGCAACGCACATTTTGCGTTGCTAAAAGGCTTTCACAATGCGCAAGCGCGCGTTGTTGTTCTTGCTGCTGTGGAAAGTCTCTTACTTTTTGCAACACGCACGTGCACGTTTCAAAATGGGATTCTTCACGTTGCAAAATGGCTTTTGGCAACCCGCATTGCGCGTTGTTGAAAGACAAAGAGTAATAGAGTTTCAGCAACATGAGATGCGCGTTGCTATAGACATCAATGGCAACGCGCAATGCGTGTTACAAAAAGATTAGAAGTAATTAGTTTCAGCAACATGCAATGAGCGTTGCTGTAGACCTCAATGGCAACGCACGTTGTACGTTGTGAAAAGATCAAAACTAATATAGTTTCAGCAACACACAATGAGCGTTGCTATAGACCTCAATGGCAACACACATTGCACGTTGCAAAAAGATCAAAACTAATATAGTTTCAGCAACATGCAATGAGTGTTACTGTAGACCTCAATAGCAATGCATATTGCACGTTGCGAAAAAGATCAAAACTAATATAGTTTCAGCAACATGCAATGCGGGTTGTTGTAGACCTCAATGGCAACACACATTGCGCGTTGTGAAAAGATCAAAACTAATATAGTTTCAGCAACATACAATGTGCATTGCTGTAGACCTCAATGGCAACGCACATTGCGCATTGCGAAAAGATCAAAACTAATTTAATTTTAACAACATGCAATGCGCATTGCTGTAGATATAAGCATGTGAGTTTTGGCAACATGCGCATGTTGTCATTTATTTGATGTAGAAATATATTGTATTTATAATTAAATACCCTTTTTATTAATATGTGATACCTGCTTATTTTTAATTATACAAATTGATATATAAATTATCGCAGAATACATAATATATAATAAATGTACAAATTTGTATTATGTTAATATTATCACAAATATTATTAAAAATAAAAGCACTTGTAATTAATATGTAATACAATTCTAAATGACTTAAGGAAAATGAAATCAAGTAAAACATACTTAAGTTAGCACAAATTTGTACATAAGCAACAAAATCATCATCTTCTTTTAGCATCTTGATTGATGAACTTTCCAAACAAACACGGACAAAGCCTACACAAGCAACTTTAAAATGTTACATAAGCAAGATAACAATAGACATATAGCCTCATGTTTGAGCATAAAACTAACTTACAGATTCAAATTTAATTTTATTCTTAAGTAAATGTATTGCTTACCTTATCTCACAGCTAGGGGTGGCAATTTTCGACACGACACGCGAACACGACTTAACACGACACGGGTTTAAGTGAGTTTGGGTTTTGGCTTATTCGTGTTCGTGTCAAAGATGTCAACCCATTTAATAATCATGTCATGTTCGGGCTGAGAGTCTTCGACACACGAACACGATTATGACACGACAAAAAAACAATGCAAAAAAAAGCAACCTACCAAAACGCTCGACGCAACTCGACAAAATTCGACACTCGACACAAGACATACTGAGTGTCAGATTATGAATCCGACATAATCCGACACTCGACACAAGACATACCGAGTGTTGGATTATGAATCCGACATAATCTGACACTCGACACAAGACATACCGAGTGTCGGATTATGAATCTGACATGATCTGACACTTGACACAAGACATACCAAGTGTCAGATTATGAATCTGACATAATCTGACACTCGACACAAGACATACCGAGTGTCGGATTCGTAATCCGACACTTGACATAAGGCATATCGAGTTAACATCCTTAGAACATATTGTAAAAATTAAATGATATAAGCTTCCAAATACAGACTTATAGAAATTTAATTAATGACAAAGTATTACCTTCATGATATCAACTTGATGCAACTTTTAGGCTAAGTAATAGCACTTCTTACAGCCTGATCAATGTTTTGAGCTTCATCAGTTGATCTATACAGTTCAACATCATTCTCAATAGCATGAGTTACCCAAACTTTCCAACAATCCCTTCCTAAAGGCTTGTGATGTACCAATGCAGTAATAGGCATCTTGCACTTTCACTTGGTATAATTTGATAAATTGGAACACTTCCTTATTGTGACTACAATTAATAGAATTAGTTTAATTATTACATTAAATAATCATATACTTTAACTCATATAGCGTTGTAAATACATCAAAATTTGTGTTAGTTTCTTACTCGAGGGTTACATGCACGAGAGCTCATCATCTCATCAACACTCTGATTCTGTACAATTTCAAGGTATGAAATCCATTATGTATAATGACATATGCTATAGATAATTTGTAAGTAATGAAAAGTTTACTCACCTGGGTCATTTTCATTAATAATGCATTCACTTTATCCATCTGCTCTTCTAATGCTAAAACTCTTTGCTTATTAAGTTGCAGTTCATTTTCAAGTACTTTAACTTTCCCACTAGATTGTAACTGTGCATCTACTTTAGAAGGATTGACCCCAAATCCTTTTCCACACACTCTACCACGTTGTTCACCTCTATATACAATCTCAAGAGGTTCGTTCATATACTAGACATGTCCACATCCTCACTTGACTTTTGAATGTCTTCAATTTGTTTCCATGAACAAACAAGTAATATGTGAAAAAAAAGATAGTGTCAATAATAACTCTCATGTACGCCATGTGTTTCTAAGGCAATTTATTTTTTAATTATAGAAATTCCTACCATTTTTTGTCCAAATGTGCTTGAATCCAAACATCAACTCTAGTAATTGATGTTTCACCTGAACTTTGTTTTTTCTTCAAATGAAGAAACATAATGATAAAAATAAGATAAGACATCTAAATTGAAGAATCATGTGAATATAATAAAAAATCAAGGATGTTGAATATTTACCATCTCATATTCCTTGCGAGCATAACCTAGTCGACCTATTGTGTGTACATCCTTTTGGTTTTTTCGCAATATTTTCATCCTCTCGTTGATGACTTATTAATCAAGTATAAAACAAATGAATAAATTCTACCTTAGTATATATATGCATGTCTCTCTTTGTGTGTGCGCATGTGTGTGTGCGCATGTGTGTGTGTGTGACTAGATATGTTTAATTACTTGAAATTTTGGAGATAATCTCTCTTTGACAAATGTTTCCCAATCCTTATCTGATTCTATGTTGCCAAGCCTTAGGAGAGACAATGCCCGTGCTCTATTTTGTTGTTGGTCGACTTTTCTTATCTTTGAACTTATTTTCGATTTGAACTGTCTCCAACGATCACCTATTTTTTGAAGTGTCCAATGTTTATGGGATTCGTCTACAACAAATCGTCGCTATACAAAAAGAACATTAGAAACGTACATATAAATAACCAATGGTCACATAATCTTAGAGAAGCTTGAAAAATAAGTTAACAATAAATATAAATTAAATCTATACATACCTTGACCAAAGTCCAAAGGTCATCTTTATCTTTCGATGCAACTAGAGTCCAATCTTTGATGATAACTGGTACATGCTTTCGTGCCAAAACACCAAGATAAGGTGTATACTTTTGAGAATTTGCTCCCACTGGCACACCCACATCACTGAACTCAACATTTAAACGTGAGACATGACTTTTTAATATGCCTAAAGTAGTTGGCCCTCTCTTCTTTTTCAATTTTTTATTATTTGACTTAGTCATTTGTTCATCACCATCTCTCTCAATTCTGATGCCTTCATTTTGATCCCGTATAGAAGCTGCTGTTAGTGCTTCACGTTCTTTTTACAACCTTTTTTTCGCTTTCCTTGAAGACTATAAAAAAATTTAGTGCTCAAGCTACGAACTTTCACATTTTTACATTTCCATACAAAAATATTATAGGTGAAATTCAAAATGAAAGCTTACCTCTACACTACTCATCTTCTTCCACTAGTATGCACTCAACTTATAGACAGTGCTCAACCTCTACAAAACACAACATCACAACACTTTTAAGTCACATAAATGATTGAAATAACTTTACTACAATGTTAAGAAGAAATAAAAAAAGGCATAAACATACAGTTGTAGTAATTATTGTAGAGAAACTAACACATTGGAAAAAGCATAACCCATCATGTACTCATCATTAAAATACAAGCGTCACTACAAGAAAATAGACCTTTTACGGCGGGCCAAAACCGCGGTAAAAGGTCTTTTACGGAGGTCCAATGGCGGTTTTGGCCAGCCGTATAAAGTGGCACCGTAAAAAGCAGTTCGACTTTTTACCGCGGTTTTGGCCCGTCGTAAAAGGTCTTTAACCGCGGTTACGTAGCCCACTGTAAATGGTTGTGGTGTGGTCTAATTTATTTACCGCGGGCTGTCAGCCCGCCGTAAAAAGTTGTTGTGGTGTCGTCTAACTTTTTTACGGCGATTTTTCAGCCCGCTGTAAAAGGTTGTTATGTGTTTAAATACGACGGTTACGTGGCCCATTGTAAAAAGTGTAGAATCCTTTTTAACAAAAATTTTTTGCAACCTCTTTTCGTTTTCAAGCCATTCAATGCATCCATAACAAAAACTTTTTGGAACCTGTTTTCGTTTTCAAGCAATTCATTGCATCCATAAGAATATATTCGCATACAAATAACAAATAAATTGATATTGGTATAACACATAAAAGTACAACAGAAGAATGTATTCGCATGCATTCGCAAACATGAAAGAAAAAGAGTTCTACTAAGTTTGTTTCCAATAAGTGCATAAATCTAAATTAAGTCTACAAGACTTATTCTAATCAAGTCTTCATGTCAGAAAACTTAATCAAACCTAACTAAAGATAACTGAATCTTTCCTTTTTGTTGGAACATAATATAAATAAAGTCAAGTAATAGGCTTTCTCCTCTACACTCCACCAATCCCAGACATGAAGGGACCATAGCACCAATTGCATGTTTTTTTTTTTACTCTATTTGGAAAACTATTCGCGTTGGTGGGTCATAACGCAGTCATTATGTCAAGTCAACATCCAACATTCATTGGTTGGTAATGTAATATCTCCTCATCTTTTACAAAATTGTCAAAAATGCTGCCCACTTGGTTGTCTTGTCCGCCTGCTTTTTATTTTAGTTATTTTTGCTAGCTTTTAGCCTATTACTTGACTTTATTTATATTATGTTCCCAGAAAAAAGAAAGATTCAGTTATTTCATTCTCTTCCTGTAAAACTTTTTCCCCTTTCGGTGAACTTCAACTGTACCTATACTTTCCATATTCGTCAAGGAATTTGTATCTCTGGCAGAATTCCATTCACAGGTTTCCTGCTTTCAATTTTACCTCCTGAGCAGTCTTCGTAAAGGGAAGCTTCATGAAACTTTGAATGAGTAGCCTCTGGTTGTAAGAACTAATCACATGTATAGGAAAGAAAAACATATATCTTAGAATAGAATGATGAGACGAAAATAAAATGACAACGAAAATACCCAAGAGTCAAATACCATTTTATCCCAGCTCTGAACTGGAAGAGAACTTCCATGATCTATTCTTTCAAAAGTTAATAATATTTGCTGACAGACCCAACAGCAAATAAAAAGTGAAGTGCAATTGTGTTTAATTTAATCTTGCACCTGGATATCCTTCACTGTACTTGTTGGTCATGATAGACCCAACAGCTTGCATCACTGAGACTGAAGTGAAGTTATCTGAAGGAATAAGTTCAAGCCCCTTCACTTACAGAGTACAGTTTATTTCAGTGGCCAATCAAATTAAACTAATGGTGAATTGGCAGACAGACAGCAAATTATAATAAAAAGTTGAAAAGAAATTGTATATAAATTTAAAAAAAAATTGTAGAAAAAGAAAGAAAAAAATGAACAGTTTAGAACAGAGTAGGTGAAATAAATGAATCTCATTTGAAAAATAAGCCTTCAAGTTCAAGTCATTCTCTGTTAGAACAGCGATTCAAGCAATCGAAACCCAGAATACATATATAAAATTTTTTCTCAAGTTCGAGAATGTCAGCAATCTCAGGGTCAACAACCTCAAGTGGAGCATTAAGTTGTTTTGGCCACTGTAAAAGAGACTTCAACTCAACAAGCCGTAACAAAAAATGAAAACACAAAAACGAAAGCCATGCATGCGATATATCAATGAAGCTAAACAAGACAACAATATTATATATAATTAATAAGGGAGAAAACTTATCAACTTATAGTGACACCAGACTTCTCCTTCTCGTAGACAGCTTCATTTGACAATTCACTCACATCAGCATGCTGAACATCAACAGTGAATGTGCCTGACCTGTAGAATGTCAAAGCCTTAACACTAGGTATTGGTTTTCCCTTCGGAAAAACAATAGTGCTCTGTTGACTATCTCCTGCTTCACTTTGAGCTTCTGGAGCAGATCCTTTCCATGACAAAGCAACCGAAAATGGAAAGCACTCATTGACCTTCAAAATAGAGAAAAAAGAACAATGACTAACCATTTTCACATAATTATTATCGAAGCATATTAATACAAAACAGCCACCCCCTAGCAACATTTAAACGGTAAAATTAATCAGGATAAGCCTTAGTCTGAAATAAAAGATAATCATCAAAATATGAGAAATATAACCATGTGCATTGCATGATTCTAGCTTTTGAAGGATTGTAAAAGGTTGCAACTATAGTGACATATAGATACATTATCTAGGGATATTCCAGTACCCAAGTCTTACCATTAAACATTGTGTTATTAATGGTGAATTAAGAAATCTCAAGAATATGGAAACGAATATCAATGGAACTAAAAGGACAGCAGTTCAGCCATCCAACAGAAACATTGCTCCAAGAAAAGAAAGCAGAAAGAAAAATCATAAAATCTGACATTTAAAAAGCTTATTGCCCCAAAGAAAATACATACCCAGACTTCTCAACAAAGAAAGGAAGACAATAAACAATACACCACCTAGACCTTCAATTATCTTAATAGATACCATCTAAGTCACCTCCACAGAAAAGGAAAAGTTGAAAAATGTTGGCCTTACAAAGTTGAAAACAATTCCCACTCTTTAGATTGAAGCAGTATAGTTAATGGCAATGACCAAATTGAAAACTTTGTTGCCAAGAAACTAACTTGTGAAAAAGATTCACACCGCAAAATTTAAAAAAAAAATAACAGAGAGAATAGAGAGAGGAGAGAGAGAGAAACACACACACAAAAAAAAGCAAGCGGAAAAACCTCGACCATACCTGAAACTCTCGCACTTTAAATGTTGGGCTAAGGATTGCACATTGCAAAGCAGCTCTTCTGGCCACACACTCACTTGCATTCATCGTGCGCCTGGGCTCCTTCCCAAAGAATTCTATAAGAATCTTGACTATAGTAGGAACCTGTGAGCCAGACCCAACAACCTCAACCATGTGAACATTCTCAACTGAAAGCCCAGTTTCAGCAAGAGCTTTATCCAAAGGCCTCTTGACACGTTCCAAGATTGGGGAACTAATTTGTTCAAATTCATCCCTCCTAATGAAACCCCTCACATCCTTCTCATCCATTAAACATTCAATATTCAAAGGTGCCTCAGGATTGGCACTAAGAACCTTCTTTAACTTCTCACAAGCAGCCCTAAGTCGAAGGCAAGTCCGAGCATTCTGCAAAACATCAATCTTGTACTCTTCCTTGAATTTAGCAGCAAAATGTTGGAATGGAGCTTCATCAAAATCTCTACTGCCTAAAGATCGATCAAAGTAGTGAGCTAATATCTTTAATTGACCTTTCTTGAAACCTGCTATGCATACTTGCAAGCTTGAATGCCCAACATAAACAAATGTGACATTGAGTTGGTCATTCTCGGGTAAATCTGTGTTATAAATATCATAACCCAATGCTGTGGCTGTGATTTCATGAATCAATCGAAAAGGATGCAAACCAGCAATCGCGGCTACATCCAACACAGCCCTTCTTTGCAGATCAGTGAAATAAAAATAGGAATCCCAATGCAGCGATCTACTACTGTTGCATTCAGATTCTTCTCAGCTATAGATTTCAAATTTGACAGCATCATTCCCATAACTTGGGTTGGAGTAAATGTCTTTATTTCACCAAAATATCGTGCATGTATCAAGGGAAATCCATCAGGACCTTCAGTGAGTGCAAAGGGAAATGACTTGAGATCTTTTTGCAACTCAGGGTCAGAGAACTGTCGACCAATCAACCGTTTTATCTGAGAGATCGAGTTTTTAGGGTTCATAGTCGATGCAGCGCCCGTAGTTCCGATGAACCGCTGCTTGTCACCAAAGCATATAACAGTCGGTGTCTCACGCTTTGATTCATCATTAAGCACAACATCGATACCCCTTTGCCGTGCAACAGCAACAATGCAATTCTTGTTGCCAAAATCGAACCCAACCACGCTCATCTTTGCCAAGAATTAACCAACGTATAATATTTAAACAGTCTGCTCCTAACAAAGTAAGTAACCAACTAAATTAGAAATCAATAAACTAAACCCACCAATTATAACCAGCCGAATTTATTATATGCAAATTGAATCTTGAAAAAAGAAAATCGAAGAGACTCACTTGAAGGAATGCAGTTGATATCGCTACTAGAAAGAGCTAGAAATGCTACTGAACCTCTACGCACAACTTTTCAAGCGTGGCTACAGATTGAATGGAAGAGACGAGATGGAGAGAGCTAGAGAGAGATTAGGAAATTAGGGATAACACGATAGAGACAGAGAAAATGAGAAAGGAAATGACCAATACAATTACCTTCTACTGCGGTTCATTAAAAACCGCAGTAGATGAAATAGTTTTTTACTGCAGGCGTTGTAGCCTGCCGTAGATTTTCATCTTTTATCGCATTTTCAAATGCCTGCCGTAAATGAGTGCAGTAAAAACCTTCTTTTCTTGTAGTGCGTACACTTATTACTACATGTATATGGAAAATCTTTGTATCACACAATATGCCCTCAACATCGCTTCTTATACAAGGTTCATCCTCACTAGTATTTTGGGTTTTAAGACCACTTATGTTAATTGGTGTGGACGGTGTACAATCACTTTCTTCATACAATTGAAGGTCATAGAAACCTCGTTGTGGTGCTCTCAAAACAACATGCCATTGTGATGCTTCATTTTCTTGAGAATAGAATACTTGTTTAGCTTGTGAAGACCAAATGAAGGGATCTCTTTCATATTGGTTTTGTCCCTCATGTAGCTTAACCAAAGTGAAACCATCATCAACTTTGACACCATTTCTAATATTCACCCAATCACACTTAAAAAGAGCGATGTGAAATCTATTGTAATCAAGTACTATGATATCTCTTAGAACCCTATAGTAAGAAACTTTCCCAATCACTTGAGAATTGTCTCTTGCACTAGCTCTACAAAGAGTTGTTGCTTCAATTAGAACTCCACTATTTTGTCGAGCCTTCTTTGTATCTTTAGTCTGGAAGCGAATACTATTTATAACAAATCCAGAATATGACATTGATATGTCTCTTGGTCTTTTTGCAAGCCATACTAAAGTATCTGACAAGTTGGATTTCTTCCTGTCCAAGTTTATCTGTTGAAGATAATGATTTCAACCAAGTAAATCATATTGATATATTAGATTTATACACTAAAGTAAGAATTAGAAGCTTATTACCTTATTTGTAAACCATGCACTAAAGTTTTTAAATGTTCAATTTGTAATAATGTTTCATTTCTTAAAAATTGCACATCTTCCTTTCTCAAAGCTTCCAAGTGTCCCCTACAAGGAAAGTGGAATTGAAGGATCAGTTTCTATATATTGAGAATCTAGATAGTTTTAGGTAAGGCATCGGTAAGACTCTTTACTCTATATAAGGTTGAACCTTTGAACTATTTAACAAAACATAACGATGAGCAATCTATAATATCTCTTTAGAGAGATGTATAACTTTTCCACCTAGTACTGGACGCCCTTCAACTAAAAACTTATCTTCAAACTCTTCATTGCGTCTATATCGAGTGCCGATTCCAGAGGCCTTTTTAAAATATTTACCACAAAATATCACATACTCTTCAGCAACATATCGTTCAGCTATACAACCTTCTGCTCGGGAACGATTTCTAACATATCCCTTTAATACTTTCATATACCTAATATAATTAAACAAAGTTAATTGATAATTATTTAAAGGCATGGATGACTAATAAAAATATAGAGTAGATAAATACCTCTCAATTGGGTACATCCAACGATATTGTACATGACCACATAAACAAGCTTCATGTCCTAGATGAACTGTTAAATGAATCATGATATCAAAAAATGAAGGTGGAAAGAATCTCTCTCCAACATACACAATGTCTCCACCACATCTTCCTCCAATTCTTCTAATCTATTTCTATCTAACACCTTGTTGCATAATTCATTGAAGAATGTACACAAACGAAAAATTGCATTTCGTGGACCTTTAGGTAAAAGTCCTCTCAAAGCTACTGGAAGAATTTGTTGCATTAGCAGGTGACAGTCATGAGACTTAAGACCAATTATCTTGCTTTCCTCTAATTTGACACAATTGGCAATATTAGAACCACAGTCATCTGGTAATGTCAAACTAGCAAGTCTTTGCGAAAAATTTGCTTTTCTTCCTTTGAGAGAGTATGTGAAGCAGCTGGTAAGTAGAAGGCACTACCCCTACTTTGCAGGTGCAATTCATTTCTAATAGACATTGTTTCCAAATCTAAGCGTGAATTTAATCCATCTTTGGATTTGCCTTTTATATTCAAAAGAGTACCAACTATGCTATCACATATGTTCTTCTCAATATGCATCACATCCAAGTTATGATGCATAATGAAATCCTAAAATTCCAAGTTATTGAGTTAGAAAGAAATTATATTTTTAAGGCATTATAATAAAATAGTTATGTATGGAAGAAAGAAACACACCTTCCAATAAGGCAGTTGGAATAAGATTGATCTCTTTTTCCACAACTAGTAGAAGTTAAATCTCTCTTCCTTTTTGTCCCACCTTTGCCCCAATTATCCACCAGGTTCTCAACCTCTTTATAAATTTCTTCACTAGTAAATATCTTAGGTCTTCCACGTTCATCAATTTTCCCATCAAACCATGTTCTTTTATATCGATATGGGTGATTAGGAGCAAGAAATCATCTATGACCTATGTAAGAGAATTTCCTACTATGTGGTAGCCATTCTGAACATGTGTTTTGGTGACATATTGGACAAGCACATTTTCCCTTGGTGGACCATCCAGACATGTTGGCATATGCAGGAAAATCATTAATTGTCCATATCAAAATTGCTTTCAAAGTGAATGGAGATTCGTTATAAGCATCATACATTTCAACACCATTTATCCACAACTCTTTTAAATCTTCCACCAATGGTGCCAAATAGATATCTATGTCATTACCTGGTTGCTTTGGGCATGGGAACAGTAGAGATAACATTAAACTTTCTTTTGTCATGCATAACCATGAGGGTAGGTTGTAGACAACCATAATTACAGGCCAACAACTATAACTTATACTAAGATCTTGAAAAGGATTAAAACCATCGGTAGCAAGACCAAATCTAATGTTTCGAGGATCTGTTGAAAATGATGACCATTTTTTGTCAATAATATCCCATGCCATTGAATCAACTGGATGTCTCATTTTACCATCTTGGCTTTTATGATTTTGGTGCCATCTGAGTTGTTCTGCAAATGCAGGTACACTAAACATTCTAAGTCTTGGTATTATTGGAAAATAACGCAAGACTTTTGCAGGGATTCCTTTTTTGATCTTCTTATTTCGTTCATTAACTTTCCAACGAGAAGCACCACATTTGGGACAATTATGTGCTCGATCCAACTCTTTTCTAAATAGGCAACAATCATTTATACATGCATGTATTTTATCATAACCAAGATCAAATGACTTAAATACCTTCTTAGTTAATTAAAGTGAATCTGGAAGTGTGTTTTCAGGTGGTAACATATCATGGACAAGTTGAAGCAACTCATCAAAACAAGTATCAGAAATACCGTGTGTGACTTTAAGCTTGAATAATGCAACAACAGCTGACATTTTTGAGTAATTTACGCATCCAGGCCATAAAGGGGTTTCAGCATCTTTAACTAAGTTTGTGATTTCCTCTTTGCTTGTTTCAGAAGGATTATCAGGATAGTTTTCTTCTTCAAACTCCATTTGATTCCTAAAACCCATTTGCTCCTTATACATCGTAAAGGTTTCCATGTTCTCTACATTTTGATATTGGTTTGAGGTAGTAGAACTCTCTCCATGAAGGACCCATGTAGTATAAGTAGGATCTATTCCATTGATAACTAAATGTTCATACACTACCTTGTGATGATGACGTTGTACATTTTTACAACGTAAGCAAGGACATTCTATAATCTCAAGGTTTCTACAATTTGCACGAGCAATGTTGATAAAATATGCCCCTTTCCTATAATCCTCTTAAGCTCTACAAATAATAAGTAAACTAAGTTAAACAATTTTAACTAACTTAACTAACTTTAACCAGTATTGTTAATAAGAAAAAAAAAACCTTGGTAAATGAACCCATCCTTTGTCCATCTTGAGCAATTATCTACCAAAACCTAGTTATAAGTGCAAATAATAAGTTGGAAAATATTTAAGAGTTATAAATATCTTATAAATTGAACCCTACCCTAAAGATGTATATGTATATGTATTAAGATGACTTAGAGTTAGAGATAAAGACAATATATATATATATATTTATTTATTTATACACACACGCACACACACACATACATATTTAGTTTACTTTTTATATGTTAAGATCATTGAGCTCTATTTTTTTACTTTCAATGTAAAACAATGTATTGATAGATTATTGCATATTTATCAACTTCTCAAGATTAAATATCAAAGCAAACCCATATGAACATAAGAGGATTAAATAATATTATACCAAAACATGATCATATAATTCTTTAAGGGAAAAAAAATACTAACAAAGATTAGATTAGAAACTAAACTTGTACCTTAGTTTAGTAGCTGTTTACGCAAGATCACCAAATAGAAGTTTACTTTTACAGTGAGTCGGATGATATGTTGGTGTGCTTGTAATGATGGCAAAGGCAGTTGAGTAAATAAACCGTAATTTCTTTATATAGTGTGTGCTTCGGTATCATTAACTTTTACTAGATATAGTGCAAAAGTTGAAAAAATTCCAACTATTACATTAAAATTTAATTTTTATAAATAAATGGAACACAAATTGCATTAGAATAAAAAAAGTAATTAGATAACAACAAATATTATTACCACATCGCCTAACTAAAATTAAATTAGAAACCTAATTTTTTTAAATTATATTTTACATATTTATTATATAACATTACATTTCAATCTCCCACAATCTCAACGAAAGATCAGCCTTAGTGGGGGGTCAACAGCAAAATCCCAAAACTACCCATCTTGCTCTAGCCCAGAATTGAGGTTCTTCAGAAGCCCATTTAGGGCCGCTGATTAGGTTGACTCTCGTTAGTTATTTACACCACCATCGTGTACTTCAAAATAAGTTGATGAGTAAGCAATGTACTCAAGAAAGTAGAAATTAAAGTAAAATAGAACCATGTTTTATATTGGAGTTTGAAAAATCCTACATGTATACAAAATTGTAACTATTAATGTTGGACAAAGCATTATTCACTTTGCTTGCAAGTGGGGCTCCCAGTGAAATTAAAGATTAGAAGAAAAAAATAATAATTTTATGACAACTCAACATACCTTTAGGGCTAGGTGTGCTTCCAGGGCAACCATGTCCCTTGAAGCAACTGGAAAGAAATCAAGATAAAAAGTAAATGAAAAAAATGAAAAATCAGAAATCGTTAGGGCTACGAGGAGGCAGCAAAGACTAGCTTCATCGTCTTTCCTCTTCTTGTTGCAGTAGCAAATGAAGATCAAGCTTGAAAAAAATTATGGCAGAACTTCAATCTAATTACAAAACTAATGAGAAGAAATTAGGGTGTGAAAGCAGAAAGAAGAGTGAAGAAATTAGGACTGAATGTGCACACACCTTCATCAAAATGCGAAGAAATTAGGACTGAAAGCGAAACCGATGATGGGTTTGAACCACTGTCACTTCACCGAATCACCATCACTCAAATGAGAAGATTTTCAGGCGTGATTTGATTCTGGGTTTGTGCATGGACAAAGTTCTGCAGATTGTGTGTGAAGAGATGGTAGTGACGGTGGAAGGTGAGCAGTGGTGAGAAGCATAAGTGGAATATCAAGAGGATTTGATGAGAGGTGAATATTTAGGATTGGGGCAAGAGGAGAAGAGAGACGTGATGATGGGTAAAGAGAAAAGACGAAAATTGGTTTACTGTAGTTCCATAAAAAGTGTTTCTTTGTGGTAGTGACTCTAAAACTGAAACAACCCACTCTTTGGGTCCATTTACAAGAAGCCAAGCCCACTTAATATACCAGCCCAACCCTCTTAGCAAAATTATATAAATAAGAAAAAAAAAAGAAGAAGGCAATTCTAGAGAGACAGAGAGGAGTGACGGGATAAAGAGAGAAAGGAGAGAAGGGGCTGTTGAAGAAGAAAAAAATCGGGTGATTTTCATAATTCTAAGAATTTTTAGAGACAGAAGCTGGAGAGAGAGAAGGAAGATCAAGATGGAATTGAGGACAAGGAAGGATAAATTCTTTGTTGAAGGATGTGGCCAGCTAGATGGACCGTTGACTTTGGAATCAACTGCGAGCCAACCGAGTTGTGCAAACAAATTCGCGAGTGGATTATGTTTTGAGAATTTCATATAATATTTAAGTGTATTAAATTTATGATTTTTCATATGATTTAAGTTATTAGTTTAATTAATTGAGTTATATTAAATGTTTTTAGAACAGATAATGATGATTTAGGTATTTTGAAAATAAGTGTGTGTAAAGTATTAAATTTTGGATAAAAGAGATGGCTATGGGTGGTGCTAGTAAATTAGTTTTTGAATATGTAGTAAGCGTTGTTTTGATAAGTTTGAATACAAGAGAAAAATGAATTTAAAGTGAAAGTTGTAGAATGAATATATGTTATATGTTAGTGGAAAGTAGAAAGTTTTTGTTTATGATTGGAAAAGAGACATTTATAATTAAATGAATTAGTATAGAAAATTGAGGTATTGGGTTATTTTCTTTAAATAAATACATATGTTGAAGAAATGGTGTTTTTGATATACAAAATGATAAGTAATTTTATGTTCAAAATAATAGCAAATTAAAAAAAAAAAGTTTTGGAAATTAGAATTTAATTCTGCAGGGGTGACAATGTCAAATTACAAAATTGCCCAACAGCAGGGGTTGAATTGCAAATTCAGAAAATTGTTTCAGAATTTACAGGGACCTGAATGAAGAATTCTAGAAGTTTTAGGATAGTAAAAAAGATTTCAGTTTAAAGCATGATATTTAAGAATTTGGAAATCTTTGAAATTCTAAATTGAAATTTTTGGGAATTAGTTAAATTTTGAAGTATAATTATATGAAAGGATGTTATATAGAATGTTATATGGAAAGTATGAGCTTTTGAGATAGTTTATAGTGAGTTGGAAAGTATTTTATTTTATGGTTATAATGATTTCTCTAAAGGTTATTTTATGGATATTTTAGAAAGTTTTAGAGAGAGTAGAAGATTTATTTTTCTCGATAATTAGAAATATATTTTAGTATTTACTTAGTTATATTTATTTAGCATTTTATAGAATTACCCAGAATTTCAGCGAATTTAGAAGAATTCAGCTAGTTTCCATAGTATTTCTTGAGAGTAAATAGACCCATTAGATTTTTCAAAGCTAGTTTTCAAAATAGTTGTAGACATGAATTTTAGTTTTAAAATTAGTTTTGAACAAAGATATAACATTTAGAATGGAAAAATTCAGACTTCATATTTAAAGTGCATATTAGTTTTTCAGAAAGTTATATTTTGTAAATTTAGAGAAAGTGTGAAAGCATTGATCTTTAAAGTTTTCATAGTCATTTGACTCAAGGATTTCTTAAAGTATTTAGATATGTGCTTTCAAATGTTTTTCATGGATTAATTCAAATAATACAAATATTTTCAGTTTAGCTTGCATAAAATTTTTAGACTTTGATAAATTTGCTTGAAAAGAGAAAGTTTAGCATATGAAGCATTTTTTTAAATGAAATCAGTTTTTAATAAAAATAAGAAAGTGCAGTTATGTTATGCTAAGCTAGTACCCATATACTCAGACAGTTATTCATATCACTTAGATAATGATACAGATAGAGACCTTTGGGGCCGTTCAGACGCATATAGAGGCTTTGGGCCGTGTGATCAAGGTATTTTAGCCCTTTGGGGGTAGCTCTACACATGCGTATGACCAAATAGTAGGCCTGTGCGATGTCAGATCTCGCCAGGTACAGATAGCTCTGCCTGCGTGATGTAGATCACACCAGGTATGAGGAAATTCAGATAGCTCTGCCTGTGCAATGTTAGATCTCAGCAGACAGAATCAGACAGCTTCAAGGATACTTGTTTAGTATAATGAAAAGAGTTTTAAATATATTTATATAAGTTAGTTTGAGAAAGAAGCATTATTCACAAAAGTTTCTTTTAAAAGAAGATTTTTTAAGGAAATTATGTTTTGTATAGTAAATAACAGAAGCGATGATTTCAACATATCATCATAAGCTTTATTTTATAAGATTGAGGAAATATGCTTTCTTTTCATTGTTTTTTTAAAGAGTATAGAATCAAGCAATTTTATATTGAAGATTTTTAATCAAAAGTTATTTGTTTTGAAAATTCTATGAGAGATTTGATGACATTTTAACAAATACGATATAGTAGTTACTATCTGCTAACATAAAATACAGTAATGATATAATCATATCATATAAAAGGCATTTAATCTATACGTATGGTGCACTATGTTAATAAAGGCCACGTTGGAATTGTGATTGTGTTGTTAAAGAGCGGTCTCTTATTTGCGTGCCTTCTGCCCACAATGACGACGCCATTGGTAAGATGGTGTCAGCTAAATTACTGAACTAAATGGCATTTATAAAAAGCGAACCACACAACTTTATAGTAGGTGGGGTATTGGTCGTTACAGCAGCTGAATAGTCAACGCAACTGCAAGACCCCTAGGTTGATGTACATGGTCGTAGTAATGAAGATACTGTACTTCATATGGGCGGCAATTCAATAGAATAAGTTGCTTACATATCAAATACTTGTGTGAGATAAAAAATAGATTTGGGCCATTAGGCCATGTATGCCACGTTGGGGGAGTGAAATATGAAGACAAAATGTGACGAGGGAGGAGGGGTGAATTATCTTGTAATAATCACATAACTGGCACCATCTTAGTGGGTACAATTGTAAACAACTACACCCTGAACAATATCAATAACATTTCTCCTACCTCTATAGCAGGCGAGGCACTAATTCCTAATAATTTCAAATGGGACCTATAATGTAGGGAGATGGCTGACTGATATATCCTGACATCGTGTCAGTGCACACGACTGGAAACAACTACACCCTAAACCATATCTCTCGACCTTGGTAGCAGGATGGGTTTAGATTCATACTAATTTCAAATGGGACCCATAGTGTAATTGACGGAATAAAATCTACTTTGGAGATATCAGATTCCTATTGGTTATGACGATTTTCATGTCCATAATATATTAAATTATAATGGCTTCGATCGAATGTCACTCCACTTTGTGGTTGGACGTGAGGCCATTACCATTTAGTATAGTTATGGGCTACAAAATCCCAACCATGTTTCCCCATATTAATATATACCTGCCCAACCACACACAATAGTGGATGGAAATTGTGTCTCGTTTTTGAAGAATAATTATATGTCGATGCAGTAAAACATGTTGTGGACTGAAACCTGTTTCGTATGACTATCTAAATACTGTTGCAAATTATGATGTTTAACTCAGCAGAAGTTTTATTTGCCTTATTTTATTCCCGACCCAACATTTATATAACTTGGACCCATGCTGTCGTTGGACAATTTCAATGTAACGACTCCAGGAAAATGCAGTGCCCCACCAAATGGATTGTAAGACAATTATATTGTCCGACGCCTACCACAAGCCAACCATATGGGAAACCTGCAAAACTCTGTTGGCCAATCCATGGCCAAATGTTGGTTGCAATGATTAATTTGCATGTGTTTAATTTGTTTATGGAATTTATTTATAACTAAGACAATGACTAAAATATGTGGACTATGTCCGTATTGTAAATGTTCAATTGAAATAGAATTTATATGATGTTGTTGCTATAAATATAAATTTAATTTACCCATCGTTGCCATGAGATATCATCCTCGCATTATATGGCTTCCTCGACCACAGACGATTAGTTCACTATTACGAATCCCAATAGATTGAGCCTACATAAGTATAGGTTGATAAGATGTGACATTGTTAAGGCGCTGCCTTGAGCACGTGATGGTGGCGACGTTTATTAAAGAGACAAAACAGCCTCACAATGGACCCATGTACCTTATTGTGTTATATAAAATGGGTCTTATGTAGCCATCTCCAAAACATAGCGTGTAGAAGAAAGTTACAGCATGGAAAATGACTCTGAAGAGAGTGAACAAGATGCGGAAGACGATGTCAAAGGAGACGGCGCGCTTCACCCAGCCTTGTCAAAGAAATGGCAAGGTAAGGCAAAGTGCACTATGATGGATACTAATGGGAAACATGGGAGTTTTGTACAGGAATACTAAAGTGAAATGCCATCTGGAAGCGCCTTACAATCGAATGTTCATATCAATATGCCCATTTGCACCTCTACCTATATCATAGTTAATTATATTTAGTCATAGGATGGTGTTAACATGTTTATTTTAAAGTTATATTGGGATTTGATCAATTTAAACTTTGTTTATGTGGAAAATGTTATATAAAGGTATTGCAGAGTGCATTTCAATATGTATGGCATTAACACACACAGTTGTGCATGCATACATATGTTAGTTTTTTTTTTGTTTAAACACGTGAACAATACATGCCTGTTGGGGTTTGGTTGTGATGACAAGTATTTTTAGATGTTAGGGTTGGTTGTAGGTATCGGTATGCATTGGTAGACCACGTTTTTCGCAATGTAACCGCAATTTTGTGTATGACATTTTTGCAACAAATGCCATAGCCTAGTTGTTTTCTTACAACAGGTGCATGAGTCATACATATGGGTTTTAAACATTCATGTTATGGGAAAAATGTTGACTATGAAGGGTCTATTATTCTCTGACCCGACCTATTATCGGATGTAACAGCCGAATAACGGACACATTCTCTGTTTTCTCAAACCGTTGAGAATGTGTTGATCCGAGTCCTTTACATCAAATATGGGTTAGTGAATATACGATAAATATGGAAAACATTTGTTTCTGATCTCTTCGTTATTTCATATTTGAATTGTGTGGTAGTGAACTAACGTGCAACTAAACACATCCAGGCTGATATGGTGGACTCCCAACGCACAATTTTTTGTAAATTAAAGGAGGCACGCTTACAGTATTGGGACTCAAAAAGGGAGCTCAAGAGCATGTAATTGATGGAAGCAATGACAAATAGTGAAAGTCATGTAAATAAGTTAGGATTACGAAAATGAAGCATTAGATTATGTGGGTCATTTTTTCTTACCAAATTAATTTAATTCAAAACTGTTGGTAGCTTTACAGAACATAGGAAATACAATGTCATCGCTAGGTGTTATTTGGTGAGAAATACACTTTCACATACGAAGGCAAGAGAATGTAACTGCCAATACGTCTAATAAACACGGTATAGTAACTAATGAGTTACGAATGTGTTCTTATTTAACATGGAAGGACGAATGTGCATGGGCACGTGGGATATCTTGGGATGATTTAATGACATAATGTCAACTCGTAAAAATGTGTATCAGCAGAATATATATATATATATATATACACACACACACACACACATACACACACACACACATATATATTTATATATATCTCTGTGTGTTTATATATACACACATAGATATATAGACATATATTCATATACATCTGTATTGGCGTGAACGATCAGTTTTCCCCAGTGGTGTAAGATAAGTTAAATAAAGTGAAGGAGCGAAAGGAGAGCAAATGCATGCCGAATGATATGTACATTGGTTAATTTTATTCTAAGTGCTGCTTTGACACATGTAGGTGACGTCGTTGACAAACGCAATTTTGACCCCTTTGTAAATGAAGTAGGTCAACCATAATGAAATAAGTAGGTAAAACCTGCTAGGATTCTATATGTAATTGTGAAAAGGAATTACACAATAAGTAATCGATTCACACATAGGTCTTAACTAATGACAAGGCCTATGCCTATAACGTGTTGACATGAAAATGCCCGAAATAATAAGCTTAGAATGGAGTCGTACCATTTTACAAAGGCCAGGTCATCCCCGTCGAAATTGCATGGACTTATAAATCGAAAATGGAGTTGAAAAAAGTTGATATTTGTCATGTGGTGCCTAATGGACGCAACGTATTTTGGAGAATGGACTGCCAAGGTAGAAGCAAAGTAGACCCAAGAACCTCGAAGATATTTTACTAATGTCAAAGATATTTTGCTAAAGTGGCGGTAACATAATATGTATTGCATATGAGAATGGGGTTGAGATATTATGCGAGATTGCAAAGCCCAGTATTGGTAATTTAAATATTAAAAAAGGGGAGAAGGCACTGTTTTACAATACTTGGGGGGTTGTACTTTGGGCGTGGAGAGTGTTGTTGAGGAAGTGCAAGACGCAAAAAAACGTAACGTGGACAATATAAGGAATGATTACAAATATACAAATGGCTGGCCCATAAGAGTTGAAGGAGATATACATAAATGAGATAAAGACAGTGCACACCTAGTCGTCTGAAATGAACTAGGTTGATGAAACTCGAGCCAAAAGGAGGGGTCGAAACAAATGCAGTCAAATAAAACGTGAGTTACGAGGATTGCACTGAGGAGGTGGGTCAGGCTGGGGATGTTAAGCATAGTCCATCCTTTATAGTCTTGGTTAGAAAGCGTAACTGACATGCATCTACAATAGTAGGGGCAAGAAGGAGAACTTTCCTGTGAATGTGACATAAGTATGAGTATATGGGCACACTACCTAGGAACCATATATGTAGAGAAAGAGGAAGGGTTTCTCAGAAACTCAACTAACATCGACAGGACAGGTCAGTAGGCAAGGAATGGTAAGTTAATGAGTTTATTATTTTATACACGAATTTGACTGCATAATTAGTGTGTGGCCGAATGCCATAAGATGCGAAAATAATGAAAAACTATAATGATATAACATCCAACTGTTATTTATTGTTAGGGGAAATCGTATTTTGTGTTTGAAGGTCGTCAAACTGGAATATATGACAATTGGGAGAAAGCTTGAGAACAGGTTGAGCAGCATCCGAATGCCCGACACAAGTCTTTTAAAAGTAGAGAGGAAGCAGAGAAAGCATTAGCAGACTACCGTAGAAGAAGAGCAACATAAGTGCAAAAGGTGATCGGATCACAAGGGGGAGCGAACATATCGACTCAGAGTTCACATTCATCAAAGCCAATTATAAGTAAGACGGTTATGAAGAAGACAAGAAATAATTTCCTCTTCAAATTAAAAAACCTAATTAGTCTGTTTCGTGTAATAACTTTGATGTACTATTTAAGCCTGTCGATTATATCGAGATAATTGTTAATGGTATAAGTTACAGGTTTATGCAGCGGCGTTGGTGGCTCTTCAGATACTAGTCGCCAAGTAACTGAGGTGCCAGAAGGTGGTAGGGGCAAAGGTAAGCAGGGAGAAGGAATGGGCACAAGCTTTTAATTTTATGATGGTATTGGTGAAGGAGGCGAGGTAGATGTAGAAACCAAAGCAGAGCTGCGAAAGAGATTGGAGCGGTTTGAGGGGGAGTTAATATTACAATAATGTACAGTGCATACCGAAAATGTTAGAAAGATATGTGCCATAATGGCGAAGGACATGAAGGAACTGTATGGGCCTTGATCAAAGATGTAGTAAGGGGTTGAAGATGGTTGGAGGAAGAGTAAGATTCTGAAGCAATTGGTTCGGAGGACAAAAGGCTATTGAAGGAGGAAATAAAAAATCAAACAAAGAAGCTTCAGTTGGGCAAAGGTTAGCACGCAAACTATATGTAGTGCAACATAGCATAGTTTAGACCAGTGTAATTATGCATTATTGTATGAAATGTAGAGGTTGATATGTAAACTAGTCAAAGCCGTTTATGATATTTCTGATAGTGTTGTTAATATGAAGTCGTCATGAAAGTATATAAAGTTACTATGTGTGTGTCAATTTATTTGACGTGGAGATGGGAAGAAATTTAGTGCTTGTGGAATTGTTGTATTCAATTTTCACCTTTAATTTCGAGTATCTGGTTGTAATGGTGGTTAAATAAAAGGTTTAGTTGATAAGCTGTTTCCTTGGGACATGGAAATAAGAAACCTTAATTTGATGGTTGCAATAATAATGTGTACATTACAGATGTATACAAGAATAAGGTAAGTTTAGTGCAGAAGTGGATAAAAGTGACAAATGCAACAAACTTAAATCACAAAATAATGTCTCATTACAGGAGTCCAACGGTCGACAGCAATTTAACTGATGAAAATGGGTTAGGTTGGCATATACTATTACGCCGGGACACGGTTGAAGAATGCCATCTGTAACCATCCTCCAAAATGGGTTTTGTGTACATGGATTTACGGTAACTATTCATTTATATATACCACATTGAGTTATAAGTCAACGCAATGGCACCAGAAATTAAAACTTCATGAAAGAGGAATATAATGTCTCATGTAAAACATGATGAAAATAAATAGCAGTGCACCGATAACAGTCGCAACCTGGGGAATTATGGCAAAGTGGATACAATACTAAACATTTGATGGGAACAGAAGATTTAGGCAAACCCTGAGCAACAGTAGACAATGAATCATGGCGTTGAGCTAGGAAGTCAAAGAGGCCCGTCCATGGAGAGGAAAACCACGGCTGACTACAATGTGATCATAGGCCAAAGGCCCCAAGTATGTAACCCAATTTCGTATATGAATACATTGTGCAACTAAATTAACTAAGGATCTATGAAAATGAAAAATAGATAATTGTCATGTGACAACAATGAAGTTTTAGGTGTGTTAGATGACATCTCATCAATGACATTGGAGGAAATTTTTATTGGATGAAGTGTGTTCTTGTAATACAAACTAAACTATTTGTTAATATCAGGAAGACTATAACTTATACCTATATCTTGCATACCAATATATAGTAGATGTGCTGAAATTAAAAATTGCCAGTGTTGTAAAAGGACCAAGTGAAGAGAGTAAAAATGGTTTATGTAGAGGTAAGAAAAATTGTAAGTAAATAATGTAAATGTATCGTCTATAATCAGTTAAACAAGTTAGTTGATAGTTGCGGCTTTCACATAACTAATGACAACTTTTCCAGAGGAAAATGATAATTTGTATGCAATAGGTAAAGTTTATGTACCCAAAAAATGGATATAAATATTTAGATATATGGAGATATATATATATATATATATATATAAATATATAAATATATATAATAAAATATAATTTTATATAGATATCCATATATGTATATATGTATGTAAGGGATTTAAAAGGAGAATAACTACATGTAAATATGATAGGAACGGGACCATAGTTGAAGCACAAATGTTAATGGGCAACGCTAATGAGTGAGAAGGCATCATTGACACTTTGGTGGATGAGTTGACATTAAAAGGGAGGGGGAAGCCCAACAAGGGGAATTGACCTCACAAGCCTAGTGTACTAATTGGAAAAACTGGCGCGAAGTAACATTTGAGGCAAAATATTTCGGCCAAAAATTTATGTTATTGGGCCGGAGAAAGGGGGAAGAAAATAGTAATAATTACATTGAATTAAGAAATGAATAAATTTTATTAATGACAAAATTGAAAATGCTTCCAAGTAACACCAATAGTACCGATCGGTACAAGTAGTTAGGGGTCTTTGTTGAATCAATCTTCTAGAATGTCAGGATATTGGTTCAAAAGAGAAGTGGAGATGATTCAGTAACAGGGTTATATAGGGCTGACATAGATGGCGCGAAACATGTACAGTGGATGGTAGATAAAGGAGGGAAAAAAAGGGTATAAAGGGCCGGTAATGGAAAAATAAGAGTGTCAAAAGTGCATCATCAAAAAGGAGTGTTTGGATACGTGAAAGGGCACATACTCATAGTGAAGTAATATGCAATCTTTGGACATCTCCCCCCATTTAAAGGGATAGAGGTCGTAGAGAAACTTGGACAATGAAATTCCTATTGCAATAATACAAAGTTAAAAAGAAGGGATTGTCTATTGTCCATCGTTATAAACATGTGATTATGAAGCAGGATTCGTGCATCATGGCTTTATTTGCGCGTATATGGGAGGGGTGAAATGCATGTAAGGAGATAAGGGGATTTATAGCAGGATAAATTAAATAGAGGCGAGTAAGAGAGGGAGATAGATTACGACTGAAAGAGAAGGGGTAGACCCAACGAAGATATTAATGAGTCGTTACATAAGGAGATGAACGCGGGTGGCAGTTGGGTGAATTATAACAGGCCCTTGGAAGGCATAACAGGGGATGGAGAATCACAGAGTAAAGCAAATGGAGTACCGA
The DNA here is from genome assembly GCA_013180625.2 of Boswellia sacra. Lineage (NCBI taxonomy): Eukaryota > Viridiplantae > Streptophyta > Magnoliopsida > Sapindales > Burseraceae > Boswellia > Boswellia sacra. Next base: position 122,360 of record SNVD02006955.1, on the reverse strand, counting down.
GTGGAGAGGACATGGACTTCAAATTAAGGGGGGAAGAAAACGGAGCCAAGTGTGTTGACAACGACGAACCAGATTTTGAGAGGAGAGAAATAGATTTGCCACCTTTCGACTTCGCATCACTAGAAAAGGCTGAGAAGTTCTATATGGACCACGCATGTATGAGAGGGTTTAGTGTTAAAAAGGATATCATTCGTAGGGATAATGCTGGTAATTACACTGTTCGACGTTGGGTATATGCAAAAGAAGGTTTCAGACGTGATAAATGGCTGAATAGGACAGATGAAGTGGGTCAACCTAGATGGTTGACAAGGGTCAGATGTCGGGCAGCTTTTCGAGTGAACATTAACAAGGAGACAGGAAAATGGGAGGTGAAGGAGTTTCACAACCTCCACATGCATAAATTGTCAAGTTCATATGGAACATAGTTTCTACGCTCAAATAGAAAGGTCGAGGAGAAAGATGTCGCATTGGGGAAAGGGTTAAGGCAAGTGGGAGTCAACACATCGAAGGCGATGGAATTCATGGTGTCGATGGCTAATGGATATGAGAATGTTAGGTTTACAAGGAAATATTTGCAAAATAAGATGGATGAAGTATGGCGGAAGGCGGAAGGTGGTGGTGATGCTCAAACTTTGATGGAGTACATAGATGCAAGAAAAGAGGCTGATCCTGGATTGGTCTTTGAATACAGGGTTGATGTAGAGAATAGGCTGCCGGATTGGTTTTGGAGTGACAGTGGAGCTCAGGCTGATTATGAAGTTTTTGGTGAGGTGGTAGGTTTCGACGCAACATATAAAACAAATCGCTATAGCAGGCTGATGGTAATGTTTATTAGAATTAACCACCATATGAAAACATGTTGTTTTGGATTTGGGGTAATCGGGAATGAGACCGTGGATACTTATACGTGGCTACTAAGGACATTTGTTAATACAATGAGTAACAGGCAACCTTGTAGGGTAATAACCGATGGTGACAAGGCAATGAGGCAAGCCATAAAGATTATAATGCCAAATGTAACACACCGGCTTTGTTGTTGGCATCTTTGTAGGAATGCCACAACGCAGGTGGGCGATGCCATATTCACAGGGAAGCTAGCAAAATTAATGGCTGCAAACATCACTGTAGGGGAGTTTTAGAATAATTGGAAAATGTTATTGATCAAAAGAGGACTGGATGAAAATACATGGTGTTATAGGTTATACGAGGATCGGGAGTTATGGGCTGAAGCATACCTTTGAAGTCATTTCTTTGGAAGAATGCAGAGCACACAGAGATGTGAGAGTTTAAATGCGTTTGTTAACCGCTATGTAACCAGCAACCTAACATTTATAGAGTGCATTAGGCAAATGGAGAGGGCACTGGATAAAATGAGGAATATTGAGGCCAAAGACATCTTCGACTGTGAATATAGTGAACCAGTGGTGCAGACGCACCACTGGTACGATATGAGGAGGAAGCATGAAAAGTGTACAAAGGATGTGTTCATTATAATATGCGAGGAGATAAGTGCTGAGAGTCTCTTAACTGTCAATCGAAAAGTGAGTGACATTAAAGGGGTGGTATATGAGCTAAGCAAGTTCCAGGATCGACAAAGTAAATGGAATGTGGTGTTTCACCAGCTGAATAAGAAATTGGAATGCTCTTGTAAGTTGATGGAGAGGAAAAGGATACCATGTAGCCATATATTTTGTGTAATGAAGGCAGAAGATTTGGAACAGATTCCACGGTGCATGATATTGGGAAGGTGGATGAAATCAGCAAAGCTAAAATGCAGTTGTCCATGTCGGAGACTTAATCAGTCGTGGGAGGAAAGAAAAAGGGCTAGGATAAGAGCACTGGCAGCAGCATGTAGGAAAATGTGGCATTTCACAGCGGAAAGCGATGTAGGGTACAAGTAGGCGATCGAAAGTGAACATATAATGACAATACGTGCACAGACACTGATGGAGGAGATGAAGGATAATAATGACGGTAGACAAAAAAGGAGCAGGGAAGGGCAAAATTTGAAAGACCCTCCAATTTTCAAGGGGAAGGGAGTTTGGAGACCTCAGCAAGGTGGGAAGAAGAATCATTGATGTTGTGGAAAGTGTAGGAAGGTTGGGCACGAAGACAACTTGTAAAGCACCCGAGGGGTCGATAATGAAGGCTAGACAGCGTCAAAAAGGGAATGATAATAACCATGTAGGGAATAAAAAAGGACGGAGTTACGAAAGAAATGGACATCAGTTTTTGGTTCCTGATTGAGGCAAGGAAAGTGGTGTAGGTGACTTTGATTTATCGCGTTCATCTGTCCAGGAGAATGAGGTAGATGTTTCGGGGAGAACAAGCAAATGAGAGGCAACAGCTGGTGGATGGGCGAGATGGATAGGAATGAACCTAACACAAAATCGGATAATAACAAGGATGAAACGCCAAATTATCTGCCTTCATCACAACAAGTGTCATACTATGACTTTTTGGGTTGGTGTGGCAAGTATGAAATGTAAGTAATATTCGCAAGCTTTTCACCAAGTGTGTAAGTTAACATCGTTGATTATAATGACCATATAGTATATATTGGGAAGGGGCACACGTATTTGTAGACATGTGTGTCTCCAACAGTTGTTTTTTAATATTATTTTATAGCGTAATGTGTTATAGGAGCAATGTCTACTACATTTTTAACTGCTGTATTTAATATGTGGTAGATAAATGAAGGACAATTCACTTTTGCACAATTTTGGGAAAGATAAGGATGGGAGGGGGTGGTTAGAACGGTCGCCAAGGTTGGATTCACGGCTTTGTCCATGCAACATTTGAGATAAAGGAAGTGTAGGGGACTGGTTAATATGTGGTAGGTAATGCTAATGCAACGTTTTTGTACTATTTATTATACTTTGTAAGGTGACAACAATAACCTTGTAAATAATTAATTGAAATCGATATAGGATAGTTATGTAGATGAAAGGTATAAAGTAAGCAATGTATGATTGTGCTGTCTTGCGTATGTACAGGATAGGGACATGAAGCAAGTATTGATAGAGTAGGGTATTTTGGAGCAGAAGAGGAAGGGGCAAACAAATTCAGAATAATTACCAAAGAAGGAAAAAAAACATATACGAGCCACATGAATGTGTAGTGATGTAAAAATACATAGGGGTATAATGGATCGATGATACGACCAATGTTGGGAATTTTATAGCTGGGAAGTGCTAATATTTATTGAAAAAAAGGGTGTCTTATTATGACCGAAAGGGGAACAGTAGTTGCTGTAAGTATGTGCAAATTAACTAATAGGTACATATGTTGAACAGTAGTTTTTATAAGTATGTGCGACGTAAACATTAGGTACATATGCTGTAATAATAGGAGAGCCCTGGAAATAGGAAAGCAAACTAATATTGCAAACTGACAATTGCGTTATCTGATATAAAGATTTTCTTAGTGTAATGAGTTTGTGTCGTGTCATTTGTGACTGCAGGTGTTTTGAAACTAGTTGTTCATGTATTTCTACAGGTGGCACGTATAAGTCAGAATGGGCGGCTTTTGCAGGACGAGAGTCTATTCCAGGGGTATAAGATGGGTGCCAAGGCCACATTGTATGAAGGTTAAATGGTGGCATCAAGGGGTCAAAATGTGGCAGATGTAAGAAGGAAATACCAAGGTGTACAATGTTCATTTTAACTGATATTTTGTAATGATAATCGATTAATTTGCGTTATATAGTACTACATATTTAATAGCACAGCTGAATATCTATGAATTGACAGTGGTAACTTCTTGGGTAGGATAGAGAGTTTTAACGTGATGACAATAGGTACTAAAACTTTGAAAATTGTAATATAATATATGTGAACTCTGAAGCATTGTAAAAAGAGCAACCAATTTAATAACGTAGTTGTTCGTAGATTAACAACCAATGTAACATGACTGTTGAGCTGGAAGCTTGAATGCAGTTGTATGCAGTTGTAAGATTGATACTCAATTAATTATGTTAACGAACATGGAGATGCAATTGTAGGGGTAGGAGGCATCGTGAAATGATGGTTAGAGCAATAAGCCAAGCAAAAAGATACAAATTATGGAAATATGAATTAGCTGATAGTGATAGGGACAATCAATAAAATACGGGTCATCGCACAGAGGATACTGATCGTATGTGGTAACTCCACAAGTTAGTAGTTCACATTTAGTAATCAATGGTACAGGTTACAAAAACTGGTTATGTAATCCAATAGTTTGTTGGCATGATGTATACTAAAGGGCACTAGGCTGGTGGTGGATGGAATGTAAATGGAAAACTACAAAAAGATATAAAGGATGAGGGTTAATGAATTGCCTGTTATACAACCAGTAAGGTGTATCCGTATGAAATTGGATCGATAATAATATCGGTTAATGAACAGGGTAAGGTAATATTCAATAAATAACTATAAGACCAAACTCGTATGCATTGTTTTACCGCAAGTAATAGCATTGAAGCCGAAGGGAAATTGGGTCCTGTAAGTGACTAACTTCTTGCATTCGAATGCAAGTTACGTAGGTGTTGTTGGACTAGTTTGCTAAGGTTACTGGCATTGAGTGAAATTACGATTTATGCACACCAAAATGGATAAGAATATTGTTAATATGAGTGCACGATTTTGTTAAAGGATGTTACTTGAAAAATGAGACTAACTGGTTGTACGGCCATGTTGGGACAATGTGTTTCCTATTCCAAGACAAGGAGTTTTGACGATGGCATAACATGGTTGCCATATAGGTCTAACAACATTTCACATAACCCACAGATACATGTGTGGAATGCAATAGTAAACAATTGATGCCACAAATTTAACAAGACATTGGCGAATGCAATTTGGCGTGTCACACCATGATAGGGAAAGGAAGTAAAATTAAACTATTGAGTTTTCAACGGCAAAGTTTATAAAATTGTCACAAACAAGGGAAATCATCATCATTAAATAAGAAATTAAAGAAACACAACATTGCATTTAGGGATATTGATATCAATAAAACTACACACTGTTTAAAAGGAAGGGTCAACTTTATGTTCGGACATTGGCATGGTAAGCTGGTTTTGTTAGAGAGGTGAAAAGGGAGTAAGCATTTATTTGTTGGCAAGGGCACTGATTACATGTTCCAATTTCTGCAGGATGACTTGTGTAGATTCGTGAGATATTGCTTGAAGGGAAAAAATGAAATTTAGTCTGTCTTTAATGTCATGCAACCGGCGTTCAGTATCGGAGATAGTGAAAGGGTTTTTAACAATAGCCCGCATTTGATCCTGCAAAATGACAAGTCATATAGGGTTAGGCATGTTTGTAGACGTGGTAGTAGCTGCATCAGAGCAAGTCGACATATTTGAAAAACACAGTTTTTTTCCATTATCATGAAGAAGCATAGTTAATTTACAAAGCTGTATGGCAGAAATTTGTAATAACAATGGAGTGAACAATAAAAAACTACATGTGATTAGCCGGAACATTGGGTTCAATATATAAGCTTCGGATTAGTTCGATACATAATGTACAGCCGGTACATCTGTTCACATGCATAAAGAAGTAAGCTAAAAGGGAAATTCTGATATGTTATACCAACGCATAGATTGATCTATGACCAACTGATACATAAATATATAAGCTTGTAACAAAGGCGTAATAATATTTAATAGTACCATGAACATAGAACAATAGGACAAAAAAAGAGAAGTTAGACACAAATTTCTTACAAGATGCATTGGTTTGTAGTTCAAACCAAATTATATCTATCCAATTAGATCCAATTGAAGATAACATATTAACGGTTGATGTCAATGTTAGCAGTTAAAGTCAGATTATGTTCGATAAATGATGTGATCTAGGAAACATAATTGTGGGGACCATGTAAAGACATAAAATATTACAGAAATGACCTCGGTGAAGAGAAATAGTCGAAACTTTAACAAATAGTTTGGGACCGGAGGAAATTAGAGGTATACCATTAGTGTATGCCGCCTATGTTCCTTACGTAACCACAATAGACATCTTCGTATCTTAGCGTCATCCCAAACAATGATTGGAGGAATTGATCTATCTACAAGAGCAAGATGTGTGGAAGCATGGTGGACATAGAATAGTTACATACATCAAATATGAAAAAAATTAATAATAACCATTGACTCCAAGAATGTGCAAGCTTATATATGTACATCGCCTTTGGCTGGTAAATAAAACTTTAATGAAGAAATACATGGAGAAAAAGAAGGCAACCATATATGTTAGAAGACTTGGAGCTTTTGTACTTCAGTACACTTTCACGAAGGGTAAGGAAACAGAATTGGTACCAATTTAGTTCATTGACGATGTTGACATCTTTTAGAAGATGCAAATACGAAGTGCGAACATGTGTTGTTGAGGTCGGACATAGCAAAGTACCTAGGGCAAACAGAAAAAAGGTCCTCAGGAAATCATCATCTGCCAACATCGAGTTGTGCATTGTGTCTACAAGACATGCAAGGCGTATGCCACTAGATGTGCAATGGAACCTCTTTTGGAGGTCTGCTATGTCAGATTCAAGACCTTCAAAGCATATTGTAGACCTTTTGTCGCTAATGCCCATAGTTTCCATAAAGCTGTCTTCATGAATGTGTAACTCAACGCCATTGATCAAAAGCATAGATGTCACGAGATTCCAATCGTGGATGAGCTTTGCACATACGGATCGTCGTAATCTCCCCCAGTTAGTATTAACAATTGTCACAAACCCCATGCGTCTTACAACCTCCTTCTGAACATTTGTGAGTGTTGAAACACATCACACAAACCGCTCCGGACTGTAAAATACATACATTTTTCTTGTAATTAGGGAAATGTCAGGTTTACCGTTGTACGTCTCAAATCTATTACAAAATTTCTCCTTCTTGTCGAGGTTTGTCGCGTGGTCAATGTTATCTTGGTGCCAGAACCTATTTCTCAAAATGCATTGTTGACATGATAACTGTTAAACAAATTTAGACAAAAGTTATACAAAAGCTAACAGCACAACTATCTTTATATTGATCCAGTGTCTAAGGCTTTAAAATATACCACAGAAACTAATGCATGTAAACAAGGCAAATGTCATATTCATAATAAAGTACACAGGGTAATGACAGTGACGGCGGGCAAAAACATTACCTTCGCCACACCTAATAGTTATTAACCATATATTACATTTCAATAAGGAAAATATAAAGTTGTTTAACTCACTGCATTGACAAGTTCTTGTGCACAAGTAGTTGAATTTACCACTGACTTTGACCTTCTTCGTACTTTCTCAAACATATTAATATGTGCAGGTGACAAACGACTTCTACGCGTCTGCAAAGGACATAATAGTCTCATTAAGCGATACAAATCACATGTTTGGATCCAGAACGAAAATCTCACTTGTAATAAACCAATGTTGTAGTATTTAACGAATTCTATAAACCTCATTGCTGGGTCTTTACTGCTTATATAAAAAACAATAACTTAAGCTAAATACAATACACTGGAACATACAGTCAGACAATAACTTAAGCTAAATACGATAACCCGTAGACACGTAAATAAGCCAGCAAAAAACATTTAGATCAACTAACAAGTGTCAGATGTTTAACAAACGTAATGAATTGCAGTTGCACACAAATGTCACCCCACGTGAATGAATAATATTGCCCAGTCCACAAACTTAAATTGTAGTAAATGCCACCAACCATAGGCAGTAAGGTAAAATCGAATGCTAAAAGGGTTGATTGCAGAGCACTTCATGATTAAGATAAAACATAGACAAAGTTTCATGACACAGTTTTGCAGTTTCCTTTCCAATGCAATTGGATACCGTAAGGAGAACACGGATTGTACAAGGGGCTAAATGTGACATGACACAGATTGCAATTTAATTTCGAATCACATTTCATAATTGCTGTAGATTCAAATAAAAGTGTTTAAATGACCGAAAACATAAACACCCTCTACAAATGTTTATACTTTTTTATAAAACTTATTTCCAAACGATTTCATCTGACATTAAGGCAAATATGAAATTCAACACAAAGTGTTATTTCATTATTAACAGAGGTTTAAAAACATCAAGAGATGAGTTGCTGACTATTCCAGGTATTCATCCAAATTCAAACCCACAGTCGTGCAAATACATGTCTACTAAATAATTGTTCACAAATTCTATAATACTTGACTGACAACAAAGTCTCGCATGATTGTATTTCATTTTATAAAGCATCTTGTTGCTATGTTTTAAACCTTCCAAAGGCTGTAACATTTACAAGTTAATATTAATAAGAATGTAATCCAGTTTCAAATATCAAAATGAACATGTAAATAGCATAAAATTTGATTGTCAAAATTACTTCACATGGGTAAATAATTTAAACCCATGATGTAGAGCAAGACACAAAGCAAAAGTACTAACACCAAACTTAGTTGTCATATCTCCTACAATTCCAAGTATATAACATGTAGAGATTTTATGAAAATGGGGAATTGTTACTTCATAGAAAATATGTTGGAACAACTAAATTGCCTATTCTCTAGCATGCATACTTAATTCATTCTATCCCACAATATGTTATGTGCAAAAAGAGATGAAACAATATAAATTCGGTGTCAATTCAAACCCGACTAACTAACTACTTAATGAGGCAACACTGACCAATGTAACTGAAAAAGTAATTACTAACGACATAGGCACTACCTGAAGAACCTATCTACCTAGAAAATCTTTGCATTTTGGTACTCATTAATTATTGTAGGTGTAAAACTATATGTAATAATATCTTGATCACACACATGGAGTCCATTATTTGTATGGTTTGACAACTAGCATTCAAATGCATGGTTGAAAGGAAGATGTTTATTCGTGCAAGTACCTATCAAGACCTAGATCATTCATATATATATATATATATATATATATATTAGATTGATGCAACAAATTTACCTAACATGAAGTGTGAAGGTATGACAACTAACACATCAACAAACGACTCCAAGCTTTATGATAGGCGCTTGGGGCTGCATAAATTTAGGGCACATTAACAAATGAGTCAACGGTTTAAGAAAGTATTATCATGTCAGCACAAATGAAAGTTATTTGAACGACTGCAATCCAACACATCTGTTAAACTGCTTCAATACCATTTGCAACGATGACCTCTATAAATTCAAAATGGCATGACAAAAATGTTCACTATAACGATGTTCCATACATAGCCGATTTTAAAATCATGTACCTTATACCACTTATATACCAAATTTTAATCCTAAACCATAAACTTGCATTACCATAACTGCAATTTCTACTTTTTAAGGACCAAATATAATAGACTAATATAAGAAGATCAAATACAGTATTATAGACTTGCATTTCTCACAGACAACAATCTACCTAAACTTAGCCATTACTCTAATAACACACTATCTTATAGTCTACTCCGCCATAGCAACAATTGTATACGCCTTATTGCAACAATCGTAAACACCTGATTGATCCATGTTCACAACATGTTTATCGAATTAAATTTTTAAAAATAATATATCTCAATCTTATATTACTTTTACAAGGTAGTCACCCTGCAATCGTATCCTAAACACATTAAACTGTACTCAACCATTACTCCCAAGATTTATGCCTTCCAATAACTAAATGCTTCTCCAGGATAGGCACCAGTATGACCTCCTGGGATTCTCCCAAAGAGTTTGAACAACCAAGACTGTTGGAAACTTGTTCCTATAATTACACCTGAGAAGGCATCATACTAACAAGACTATTGGAAATTTCTTCAGTGCTACTTAACTAATTATGTTCTTCACAATAATAATTACAAATATGTTATTCGTATAATTAATCATTAATGCATTAAGGTAGACATTTATGGTATCAAAACCAAATGTCACAAGAATTTCCTACATTCAAGGTTCACAAAGCATGGGATCACTCTTATCTATTGTCTCACCACATTATATACATTATATTTAAATAAACTTGTGAAGATGCAATAACAACCATATCACATGCAGTCGTATGAGGCTAAATCATTAAATTCCCATTTATATCCTACATGGGATATGCAGTAATGAGTTAAAACAAGTAAAAAAAAAAAAAAAGCTAATCGAATCTCACCTCCAAACACATATCTTTCTTCAACATTTTTTGGTGTGGTGCAGCTTAATGCCCAAGTAACTATCATTGCATACTCATTATGGAAAATAGGGAAACAAGTAAACTACTAATTATTTGCAATAAAACAGCTTCATTCTTATTTTTCTAAAATTAACTGCAAAAATGTTACAAATGCATTTGTAGACAATGTAACAAGGGATTTAATAGTACAACACACTTCAATGTTGTAACCAAGAAATACTATATGACACCCAGATTTTATTGCGATAAGTAACATATTTTACTAATAACACAATAATATATTAAAAGTTTGCAAACTCTCCAAAATATTCAACTAAACAATCGCGATGCCCCTATCTGAATGGAGATGTTATGAATCTAAATGGTGGCATAGATAACTTAATAAATATGTCAACATTGACAAATTACAACTTGTTACCACATATCCACTACTTTAATTGCAAGCTGATGTCCCTTTTTTAACGATGATATATGGCGAGTCAAAGAATAACTACAGCCACCACTTCAAACCCAGCAGAACAAGTGTCATGGCCTCTAGGAAACTATGCTTCTAGACATACAAAGCCAATATCTGAAACCCACAGCCTCAAAACAAATGAATATGATATAGATTCCCTAAGCTATAGGTTGTAAACAACCAAACTATAACACGCAGAATACCTTGTTTGTATCGTCTGTTGCGATGTTCACAAAATGCCACAGGATGAAAGATTGAGGCAATATGAGAACAACCGTGGAGGCTTCCACTCTTCTACAGCTTCCACTCTTGCATGATTGATGTACAGAATGCCCAGACGGACGGAGGATCAGTCGACGATTCGGCCAGATCGTTTATCACCTACTGGAAATGAAAGACTGACGGATGATAAAGGGGTGAAATTGTAAATCTTGGGTCGATTTTTAATGCTACCAGAATAAGCGGTAGAAGGTAAAAATTGCATAAGATATTCAAGTGAAGGAGAGCAGTTGGATTAGAGGCTGGACTTAACAACCTGATCGCACGGTTTAAAACACTGCTGTATGTGTACAACAGGTGGATGGTAGTATGACCCTCAATTTAGACTTTGGATTGAAAATCTAATTTTATAATTACTGGATTTAGCCTCTACAATTGTAATACATCTTAAATTCTAAATTTCTAATTTATGAGTAAATACTTATTATAAGACAATTTTATCGTAATGAAAAAACTAATTTTTTTTTTAACTTTTATCCGGACACAAATATTTGAATGCCATTTTAATACTCCTTCACCCTAATTTTCTAAATATAATTTATTTACTAAAATATTTGTATAAAATTTCGCTAATAAGGACATAAGTAAAAGTGCTAAGAAATAAATTAAAAATTTTGCTTTGTAAACCCATCAACATTTATTAAACCCTAATTTCTTTGATCATTTATATTCAAAACCTATTTTTTAAAATCAAACTATTGTTTTGGACCCGTATATATAAAATTTTCTTTTCATCAACATTTATTTTTCTCTTTTTCATCCATTAGAGATCGACTTTCCAACTAAATAAAGTATTGCTTTATATTTTTCTTTTTCTTGGAGACTGTAGTGTTGATATGCATTGCCCATAATTTCTTTTGCTCGGCAATATACATAGTAGATCAACAATTTCTTTTTTATATATATTACATTTTTTGGCTATAATAGCTATGTAAAATATTGATCACATTATTTTATTTCAAAAAAAAATCCCATTAAAAAATGACCACACCATATTTTGGGGCAAAAGTAGCCATTTAAATTAATGATCACTTTAATTTTTTAAAATAATCCCCTTCAAAATGACCACTTCATTTTTTGTGCAAAAGTCACCATTTTAAACAACAATCACTTAACATTTTTTTAAAATAATTCCTCAAAAAAAGACGGGCTCATTTTTAATTTTTTTACAAACATCGCCATTTGAAATTTTGGTCTAAAAAATATACCCCTTAAAACAATGACGAGGGCAATTGTTTTACCAATACAACTTGATTTCAGCATATGTGCGTGCGTGCGTGTGTGTGTGTGTGAGAGAGAGAGAGAGAGAGAGAGAGACAGAAAGAGAGAGAGAGAGAGAGAGAGAGAGAGATTACAATCACCAAACCTATCAAATATGAGTAGAAAAGAATAGAGGGGTTTTTTTTAATTTTTTGTTTGTGATATACCTTAAGTGGAGCTAGAAATAAAATAATGCCACGGTTATGCCTAATTAGATTGTAAGGTCTCAACATTACATGATAGCTATGACCACGGTTATAATGAACGCAATAGTTTCAAGATAGAAGAAGGTTAAAAATAAAGAATGAAACTTGCACTAATCTTGACAAGATGAGGGCAACATAGAATCATTTACACACTCTAAGAGCCATTTTTAACGTAGATCGCACATGGTGCCCCTAGACATGCTTCAAGCAGATTGAGAGATAACACCATAGGGTTGCATGGCAAACTTGAGTGCCGACCTGGAATCACTAACAATATTATCCCTTCAAATGAGTAAAGCTCCAAGTGGGCCATTTTTGCTAAGCAGAACTAGCGATGCGGGATGAACCGAAAGCCGGGTTACGGTGCCCAACTGCGCGCTAACCTAGAACCTACAAAGGGTGTTGGTCGATTAAGACAGTAGGACGGTGGACATAGAAGTCAAAATCCGCTAAGGAGTGTGTAACAACTCACCTGCCGAATCAACTAGCCCCGAAAATGGATGGCACTGAAGCGCGCGACCTATACCCGGCCGTCGGGGCAAGCGCCAGGCCCCGATGAGTAGGAGGGCGTGGCGGTCGCCACAAAACCTGGGGCGCGAGCACCCAGCGCCCATGCATGCAGCACCAACGCCCAGCCTAGCAACCCCATCGCCCATGCATGCAACCCACAGTGCCCATGCATGCAGCGCATAGCGCCCATGCATGCAGCACTCGTAGCCCCAAGGGAGGTTAGCCAGCGCCCATCCATGCAACAAGGGCAACACCACAGGCAGCGCCCAAGCCCCAAAGGAGGTTAGCCAGCGCCCACCCATGCAGCAAGGGCAGCCCAACGAGCGCCCAACGTGCAGCAACAGCCGCAGCACGAGGGGCACATCATGGGCAATACCTAAGCCCCAAGGGAGGTTAGCCAGCGCCCATCCATGCAGCAAGGGTAGCACCATGGGCTCCCAACATGCAGCGACAACTACAGCACGAGGGGCACGTCGTGGGCAACACCTAAGCCCCAAGGGAGGTTAGCCAGCGTCCATCGGTGCAGCAAGGGCAGCACAATAGGCGCCCAACGTGCAGCGACAACTGCAGTATGAGGGGCACATCGTGGGCAACACCCAAGCCCCAAGGGAGGTTAGCCAGCGCTCATCCGTGCAGCAAGGGCAGCACCATGGGCACCCAAGCAACGGGCAAAGCCCGCGTCGACCTTTTATCTAATAAATGCGTCCCTTTCAGAAGTCGGGGTTTGGTGCACATATTAGCCCTAGAATTACTACGGTTATCCGAGTAACAAATGCCATCAAACAAACTATAACTGATTTAATGAGCCATTCGTAGTTTCACAGTCTGAATTAGTTCATACTTACACATGCATGGCTTAATCTTTGAGACAAGCATATGACTACTGGCAGGATCAACCAGGTTGCATTCCTTCGCGACGCCGACGCCCGCATGAGCGCCCTGAGCCGTGAGGCCAAGGGCTCGAAGATGGGGGTTGCATGCATGGACGCTGTGGGCAGCATGGTTGGGCGATGGGGCTGCAAGGCTGGGCGTTGGTGCTGCATGCATGGGCGCTGGGTGCTGCATGTGTGGGCGCGATGGCCTGCATGCTTATCTTCAATTCTTAAAACAAAGGTTGGAGTTAAATTAATAAAGAAAAAGAAACTTTTAAAGGTTGGAGTTAAATTAATAAAGAAAAAGAAAACATATAAATTGTTAGCAAAGTTGTTGAAAACTTAATGATTAAAATACTTGAATTAAAGTATGTTGTGGGAAATTAAGTATAAGAAGGGTGTTGTCAGTCAAATATTATATTTCTCCATATGCATATGATGTGAATGAATTAATCTTTGCCTTCGTTGCTCTTCAAATTGTGTAAATACATTACATGTGAATTGTCTCCGAAATCTCTTATTCTATCCAAGAGTGATCTTCCAAATTAGCTTATCCTCTAACATTGTTAACATAATTAAGTATTAATCTTCCAAAACAAATGACTAAATGAGAATATGCCAAGAAACAGTACTTATAATCTCATATGGGTAAGGTTAAGAACAAAATACAATCTAAAAATCTTAGAGGGTTGGCGTATCTAATCATGCTTTAAATCAAACAAATACCAACATGAAACTTTGCACTACAAATGCAGCCATGCAAGAAGTACATTGATACCGATCTTTAATTCGAAAAAAGAAAGGGAAAAAAAAAGCATAAAGGAGATGAAAGACTGGAGGCATCCGGTTGATTGGGTTGGTTCAGATTTTCTACTCAAAAACCCAAATATAACAGGGTAAATGGAAGAAATGTATGTTCTCTTTTCGAAAAATATATATAAATATTTGATGGGGAAATTTCATCTCAGCAAGCACTTTGTCTATATGATCTGAACCTCAAATACCTAACCTTGATCAACCGATCCCTCCCAACCTCCATCAATTTAGAAAAACCTCATAAACCCGATAGAAAATAAGTGGTTAGTCACCATTAAAAACGAATAATTAAAAAAATTACAAGAGAAATGGATACCTAAAAGTTGCTCTAGACGAGATGGTTGATTTGGTGATTGGTCTTTTATCTCGTTGGACCTCTCGAATCACTCAAGCACCAAAAGAATTTCACAGCCCTTTCATGGCCCACCTAAGAACATAAATAACAATAGCAATTAAAACCGATGTTCACGAGCAAAGAATAAAAAACAAAAATAAAAAAGCATTGGACATATGCAAAAAAAAAAAAAGCAAACACAAGATAATAAAAAGCAATTATTGAAATTTCGAAACTGAAATTAAAGATAAATAACAAAATTTATTGTTTGTTATGATGTCAGAAACTAAAAATTACAAAAAAACCCAAATTAAACTAGATTCATTTTAATTCTAAACATGAAAACTAAAAACGAAGAAGGAGAAAAAAAAAAAGAAAATTGAAGGATGGGGAAGGGCGACTACTCTAGAGGGAATGAAATCCCTTAGAAATCATGAGGCTGTTTGCGGATGCACACCCATATATGAGAAAATTGGAAAATAAAAAACCTTAGGAGTCACCTTCTCCTTAATGACAAGAAAAATGTGGATGAATGAAAAATTGGATGAAAGAAAGAGATCAACAGCACACGGACTAGAAAAATTAGAGCTTACATGTGCACGGGCTAGTGTTTTTTTTAGGCGACAACAGAGGACGTTGCAGGTGAGTCAGGGCAGAGGAGGGCGGAGGTGGCTGTGACATATGTGACAGATTGCGGTGGAGTGGAGGTGAGAGACGATGACGATTTTAGGATTTTAGGGTTTAGGATTTGGGGTTTTGGATTTTAGGGTTTAAGGCTTTGGGGTATTTGGGGTTTCGGGGGTTTCAGTGTTCTTGAATTTAGGATTTAGGGTTTTGGGGTTTTGGGGTTCTAGGTTTCTTAGGGTTAAGGGTTTAGGGGAGGAAATATTTTCTTTGAAATTTTCTCTGAACGGCCGCCAACTTGTCGAACTCCTACCGGACGCTATCGACATCAGATCAGGGCGGTAAGATACCGTTGGAAAGGTCTTGACGAGAGGAATCTTCCAGCACCATTCTCGTTGCCAGAAGCAGCCCGAGGGAGAAGATATCGCTGGACCAGTGTTCGGCAAACTATTGTTTCGTCTCTACAGTATGTTTCTGAAGTCTGATTTGAGTGGGCAAGATAGTGATAGAAAGATCTCGATGAGATGCTTCAACCGTCGCTGCTTTTGTTCCATTTTAACATCGAACGGAGTTGTCACCAGAATAGTGTCATGGGTTACTTTTTTTTTGTATCTACAGTGTTTTCTTGTTATCCATTCCAGGAGAGCGAGGTAGCAGTGAAAAGGTCTTCGCAAAACGAGTTGATCGGTGGAAATCTCATAGCAAATAGACATCGATGTTGGAAGTTATCTTCATATAATTATTCATGTGCACTTTTGTTGTTGCTGCGGATAGCCGAGGAGTTTCTCGCTGGAACAGTATCTTCCGAACTCTTTTTTTTTTTGCTTCTAAAGCGCAATTTTGGTATCTGATTTGGGTGTGTAATATATCGTTGGAAATCTTTCAACACGTCGTATCAACCACCACTGGTGCTGATCCATTTTATGGCCTCTACAATGCAGTTACGGCTGGAATAGTATTCTTGGTGACTGTTTTATGCCTGTATAGTATATCCTCACTTTTCATTCTTGGCAGGCGAAGGTAGTGGTAGATAGATCTAAACAAAACAAGTTGATCGATGGAAGTTTCATAGCAAACAGACGTTGGTGCTAAAAGTTATTATCAATACAAATTTTCATGTCTGTTTTGGTGACTAGTTTTCACCCCTTCTCTTGTGATTTCATTTTGTCTTTCTTTGCTTATGCTTGGATTGCTGTGGAGTTGCTATTTTTGTTTGTGTTTGGGTTGCATACGAAGTTTTTTGTTGTGTGCTTTTGACGCCCGTCACTTTTTTTACTTTTTGCCACAACATATTCTTATCCTTCACCACACCACCCTTATCCTACACCACACCAACCTCATCTTACACCACATCACTTTCACTATGCCACCCACTGCAATTGACCCTACCAACCCTCCCGCCAACACTAACAATCCACATCCCCTTCCTAAGACCAACACCAAATAATCCCAAACACTAGGTTCTTGGGCTGATAGGGTGAGAGTGTCTAAGGCCAGCACTTATTTTTCTTTGGATTCGGTTGCGCATAAGGTGTCAGGGTCTGTTCTTGAATTGCCAGATGAGTTGATAGATAATAATGAGTCTGAGCGGCTGCGGTGTATTATGGGTTTTTTCCTGGGTTATGACATGTCTTTCCATGCTGTACAGTTTATTGCCAGGCGCACATGAAAATCTAGCGGGTTGAAGGATGTTCGTTCCACAAACACAGGTCTTTTGATCTTTCGCTTTAGGACTAAGGATGAGGTCCATGGTATTTTAGAGAGAGGAGCTTGGATGTTTGGAGGGAAAAACATTATCCTGCAAATTGGAATCCCCACTTCTCTTTTGATAAGAATCGGATTTCTAGGATTCCGGTTTGGGTTAGATTGCATGGATTGCCTTTTCCACTATGGTCAGCTAGAGCTCTTAGCAGTTTTTCTGGTATGGTCGAAAGGTCTCTTTCATGTGACAGAATGACTTATGAGTGGACCCGATTATCTTATGCTCAGGTTTGTGTTGAGTTAGATGCGGAGCATTCTCCAGTGCATGACTTTTGCGATCCGGTGCAAACTATCTTCTGAGCCTATCAAGATCAGAGTAGAATATGAGTGGAAGATGAAACACTATACTAAGTGTTCCCTATTTAGACATACCTCTCCTACGCCTGTTTTGCATTCTACATCTAGCAGGGCTGAGGTGCCAGTTACTACTACAGTCCCTGTTTCGAAGGATAACGGGAAGGCTATTGTCCCTGATGTCATAGCAACAGTTCATATTGAGCATTAGGTATCTGCCCCAATAATTACAGGACCAACTGAGGGTGATGGGGCTTTGATGGTCGTTCCTGGTGATGATGTTACATCATCGATTTCAGGTTCAGAGTTTGATTCGAGTTCTAATTCACTATCTCTCTTCGAGGCAGATCAGCATAGGCTTTTGGGGTTTTGAAGTGTATTACGAACATAGAGGCTTCCTTGTCCGATAGTCCAGCGACTCCATCACCTTTGAGACTTATAGGGGCTGATTCCAAGACTCCTGCTCTGATACCTTTAGATACTCGCCCGCCTATTGATCCTTCATTTAGGGGAAAAGGTAAAAAGGGTAAGAAGGCCAAGAGAGGCGATGGGGCTAGGTGGGGTAAGCGCCCCCACTCACTGTTTCTTTTTTAGCTGTGTTTAATTCCAGTTTCCTATGATGGGATGTTGGAATATTAGAAGCCTTAATGGCTTCTCTACACAAAAGGCGGTAAGGAATTGGATTTCTAGATTTTCTTTGTGTATAATTGGTCTTTTGGAGACTAAGGTTCATTAGCAGCATCTTGGGTTAGTGGTTTCAATAGTTTGTCCTTCTTAGGGGTTCGTCGAATGTCATGGATTCTGATGCCTGTAAAATATTGGTTTGTTGGGACCTATGTTATACAGTATGAGCAATTTGAGTGTTCTCCTCAGTGGGTTGTTTGTCGGGCTACCAGATTATCAGATAAGATTTCATTTGGGTTGGTCTTTGTTTATAGTTCTAATGACCCGGGTATTCGTTGGCAGTTATAGGACTTTATCAAGGATCAGCCTGCAGCCTTTGGAGATTTACCTTGGATGGCATTAGGTCATTTCAATGCTATCTTGAGGTATTCAGACAAGGTTGGTGGGGATCAGACTTGACATAGTTATATGGATGAGTTTGGGTAGTGTGTTCATGATGCAGAGTTGATCAGGTTCCATCTTTTGGGCTTCGATACACCTGGCATAAAGGACAACAGGGAGAGGGGACTATTCTGAGGGCACTTGACTGGAGCTTTGCCAGTTCTTCCTTGTTCTTGACTTGGCCGGGTACTGTTACAGAGATTCTTTCTAGGGATATTTCGGATCATTGTGCTATGGTTATTCGGTTTGGAGATCAGAGACATTAGGGGCCTACTCCTTTTAAGTTTATGAATTTCTGGGCTGATTGAGAGGATTTTTTGGAGTTTATTTAGAGAGTGTAGAATGCGCCAGCGGATGGCAACCCCATGTATCGATTCACACAGAAGCTCAGTATGTTGAATCGAGAACTTAGGACTTTGCTTGGTTGAAATTCTAGTAACATATCTAGTAGGGTTATTAACTCCCGAGCTCAGTGGACTGCAGCTCAGGTTGCTTTGGATGAGAGCCCATTTTTGACAGAGTGCATTTCAACTGAGAGGGATTTTTGCAAGAGATATTATTGACTCTGTCAGGATGAGAAGGCTTTCTTTAGACAGAGATCTAAAGTTCAATGGCTCATTTTGGGGGATAGGAATACTAAATTCTTTCACAGGTCTTTGATCCATCGACAAGTCAGGATCCAAATTCATCGGCTTGAGGATGAGGATGGTACGGTGGTTACTGATCAGGGCGATTTAGGCCAGCTAGCGGTGATATTTTTTCAAGGACTCCTCATAGCTCCTACTCGGCCTTCTATTGCGGATGCTTCTAGGTTCTTTTTTGGGCGGGTTTTTAAGGAGATGTTGCTTTTTTTGGTTTGCCCCATTACTGATGAGGAGATCAGGATAGCTTTGTTCTCTATTCTCGATGACAAAGCTCCTGGGCCAGATGGATACACCTCTTTGTTCTTTAAGAGAGCTTGAGGGATAATTGGTGTAGAGTTTAGAGCTGCTGTGCAACATTTTTTTGCTAACTGTCGGATGCCTAGGTGTGTTAATGTTACCAGGATTGCTTTGGTTCCCAAGGTTGAGCATCCAAGGATCATGAGTGATTTTGGGCCAATTTCTTGTTGCAATATGCTTTATAAATGTATCTCAAAAGTGATACTAAATTGGTTTAAAGCACTTTTACCTAATGTAATTGGGAGTTCACAGTCTGCTTTGGTCCTAGGGAGGAGGATTTTTGATGCTATTTTGTTGACACAGGAGCTCATGCGTAATTACTATCTTGGAACTTCACCACCAAGGTGTGCACTAAAAGTGGATATTCGCAAAGCTTTTGATACAGTCACCTAGAATTTCATTTGTGTGGGGTTACGGACTATCGATATTCCAGAGTGTATGATTCAGTGGATCAAGACCTGCCTATCCTCTGTGCACTTCTCAGTTTCACTGAATGGGGAGCTTCATGGTTTTTTTTACTACATCTAGAGGAGTTCGACAGGGTGATCCTTTATCACCATACCTTTTCGTGTTAGCTATGGAGGGGTTGAGTGGTATTATTCGAGAGGCTGCTCAACTGTCAGGGTTTCATTTTCATTAGTGATGTCAACAAGTATCCCTCACCCATCTTTGCTTTGTGAATGATCTGATGATTTTTTGTAGGGTAGATGTGGGTTCTATAGGAGTAGTTAGAGATGCTTTAGATGCACAGCTCTTAGGGTTAATTATCAATTTGGCCAAGAGCCATGTTTTCTTTTCAGGGATTAGTGAGGAGAATCAAGTTGCATTACAGGCTATCCTTGGTTTCTGAGTTGGGACTGTACTGGTCAGATATTTAGGAGTACCTCTGATTAGTACTCAGTTGTGACTTTCAGATTGTGTGCCTTTCATTGAGAGGATCTTGTCTAGGATCTAATTATGGACATCTGCAACTCTGACTTATGTTGGTCAGCTCCAGTTAATCAAGTCAGTGTTGTTTTCTATCCAGGTCTACTGGTCCTCTATGTTCATCTTACTTGTAGCTGTGGTGTAGACGATTGAGGGTATTCTGGCTGCTTTCCTTTGGAAGGGTGCTTCTTTGTCTCGTTTTGGGGCGAAGGTAGCTTGACTTCGATTTGTTACCCTTTGAGGGAGAGGGGTTTGGGGATCAAATAGGTTAAGGATTGGAATCAAATAGCTATTCTGAAGCATATTTGGAGGTTGCTCTCGAACAAGTCCTCCACTTGGTCTTCATCGATTCATTGTGTGCTTTTTCGGGGTCGATTGTTTTGGCAGGCTCGGGTTACGTCTGGTGCCTCTTGGTCCTGAAGGAAGATTCTTCTCAGTAGGGATTGGTGCAGAGGTAAATTTGTCACTTGTATTAGAGATGGCAGGGACACCTCTCTTTGATAGGATTATTGATTACCGTAAGGACCCTTGTATGATTTGTTTTATTTTCGGACTTTATCATCCACTGGTCTACCTCTAGGTGCCAGGGTGTCAGATATTATTCAGGATAGGGATTGGGTTTTTCTGTCTGGAGGACCGGATCTTCGGTTGATTTGGGACTCAATCAAGATTCGTCCAACTGTTGGGGCTACAGATCATCAAGTTTGAAAGGGCATTCTTCCAGTATCTTTTCCATTGACTCAGCTTGAGATATTCTATGGACTAGAAGATCGATGAATTCTATTCATTATCTTCTCTGGTTCCCTGGCCATGTCCTTTGGCACTCTTTTATCCTCTGGTTGGCCTCATTAGGGAGGTTATATACTATGGATCATCCTCAGCATCGTGGCACTCTATCCTCTGCAGCATGTGCTTTGTGTGGATCAGCTACAGAAATACATGGGCATATTTTCTGTTGCTGTCCTTTTTCTTCTTTCATTTGGCGGGTGATAATAGTAAAGACGCTCATGACATGGCCGTCCTTTTCATGGGATTCACTTCTTCAATGGTCATCCCCTCATCTTCAAAGTCAAAAAGATTTTGGATATGTGCTTGCGTGGCTGGTTCTTTCTGCCACGGTTTATTTTATCAGGTATGAGAGGAACAATCGTATTTTTTGGCAGCAATGTCGGACTCGACGGGAGTTCGTGGAGGATATTTATGACTTGGTCCATGATGAACACTTAAAAGTGTATGATTTATAAGAGCTTAATCCATTATTTTACACTAATAGTATCATTAAATTCCTCAACTTAAGCATATTTATAGTCTTTGCATCTTTTGAATTAACTTCATCTTAATTTTAGGTTTTTGTTATAGGTTTCGTAAAATAGGCATAACTTTCTATTTATAGATCAGAATGATACAAATCTTGATTTCTTGAAAAGTTGATTAAATTATCTACACGGTCATATTCACAAGCATCATGAAATTCGGGCTCTTAATGGATCGAAAATGGGCTTGAAGTGAACCCATCTATAGTTTCAGTCTAGCCTGACCATGTCTCTGTATTTTGACCATGTCTCTTGATATACGCATCCAAATCATATGAATCAAGATGTTCTAGAAAACTGAGAGAGATATCTACAACTCTCATGAAGACATGTAATCAAAATTCTAAATAATTCAATGCCAAAATTGGTGGTCAAAGTCGGTGCACATGATGATCCAAATCGTCAACAAGATATTTTATAATTGTCTCTTTGTAATTTGACAAGTTTGCCCCTGAATGTATCTATAAATAGAGGTGCATCGTGACCCCATTAAGGTATATTGGCTTTGGCTTGGATTTCTTATTATTGTGTTTTCTCCCTTATGTTTTGTTCTCTTAATGTTATTAATAAATCATTTTCTTTTTACAATTTCCTTTCTTTCTTGTGTAATGTCTTGCTAAATTCTCTCTTGCTAAGGTGAAAGGGTGAACCTCTTGATATAAGAATAAGGATTTTCTAACCCTTGACATGTGTTTAATAATCATAATATTGTGTTGCTTATTTTATATGTTTTATATTTATTTTCTTAATCAATCTTGACACCACTCATAAAGTGGAGGTCTTGATCTATTGTAGACAATTCTTGGCACATCAAATGTTTGAATCCTTTCTAGATGTTGTATGGTCCTTCCTTACCGACACAAGTCTAGTTAGGAACCTTGATTTATTATAGACATATAGTGATTGGCACACTGGATAATTGAACCCGTTTACAAGAATTTGTATAAATATTGGTAAGAACAAATATAATTCATATAACTAAAACAGGCTTAAATGACATATCTTCCGATTGGAGCCTCCATGATGTGTGGATTCCAATTGAGTTATAATTGGGTTATTTATCCTTATATGATATATATCAAGGGCGGATCCCCTGATCTTAGCTATTGTGTTGGCTTCTCTTACTTATGTATTTCACTTATTCTCGTTTATTATTTTTGAACTTGTTCTTTTATTTACCATGGTACGTTTTATCACGTATTTCTATGGATGGTTTTATCACCTTTTATTTTTGTTTTACATTTGAATAGTCAGTAGTACTGCCTACCATTTTTACTTTTAATTGTTAGTACCATCTTGTTATTAATTTAAATTAGGAAAAATTGAAAAAATGGACACAATTAGGGGCCCTTAGTGAAGTTTGGACACATCCTGAAAAATTTTCATGCATAGACACTTTCTTGACAAAAAAACTCAATTACCCTTACCCTTATGTAATTGAATTTAGAAAAAAAAAGTAAACGAACCAAAGAAACCAGTCACTTCTTCATACACATCACTGTCCGAAACAATCTTCAACAACTGAAACTGAGCAACAAGGTAAGAAAAACTTTCGTTATTCTCTCTCTAAATGGCTTGAAAATTTCAATAGGTTGTAATGCTTTGGTTATTTATTATTTCAGTAACTGTCAACCACATGATATAGCTTAAAATAGGGATATGTATGTGAACTAAGGTTAGAGATAGTGCGGTTTTTGTCAACATTTGCTGGAAATTGGAATTCGTTGTGAGAAAATCTGGTATCGTAGTCGACGAGAAAGAAGACGAGATTTGTCGAGCTCTATCAAGTGTCGAGGGGTTGTGTCGGATAGACACTCGACATGTCAGATGGTCAAGTCGAGTGTCGTGTATAGGATTGAGCGTCGTGGTAGTGCATCGAGTGGAGTGCTGAACGTGATGAGTGTCGGATGTAAATTTCATCAAGTTCATGTGTCGAGTATACGTGTGTCGCGTTAGTCGAGCGTCGGTCGTCGTGCGTCATGTGGTCAGATAACTGTCGAGTGTAGAGTGTTTACCATCAAGTTCCGTCGAGCATTTAGGCAGAAATGTTGTTTTTATGCCTTTTATAAGCAATTTTGTAATGATTTATTATGCACGGACTTATATGATATGTCTCTATCATGCAGGATATGGAAACTTTACGCACACTTATGCTATACAATGGTTCTTGAACTATGCAAGAGAATGGTGGTTATTTATACACGGGTGGGAGGGCAAAGCCATTGATAATTCGTAGGTCTGCTACTTATAATGAGTTGGTTGAGTTTATTAGTATTGAAATGGGTTGGGATCTTCGTAAGCATAACATCAGTTTAGAGGTTCAATTTGCTTTTAAGGGTCTTCCTCTAATGCTGACTCCTATTGAGACTGACAACGATGTTTGTTTCTTTATGCAACAGTGTTTGGAGGACCAACAGTCATATACACCCTTAATTGTCAAAGTTGAAGATAGGGAGAAGCGAAGACAAAGGTCAGGATCCGATGCAGTACGTAGGCGACAAAGATCTTCTCATCCCTTTATGTTTCGCTCAGCAAGTGGAAGCAACCAATTAAGTGAGTCCACTCCTATTTGTGCATAACCACAATTGAATGATGACGTTGGCATTGAGTTTGAGTAGTATTCAGGGTATGCAGGGCATGAGTTAGTTGGGATCTTAGTTGAAAATGAAGAAGGGGTGCCCCTGTCGATGCTATCGAGATTGGTACGTCATCTTGATAGCATTAGAGAGTTTGAGAGTTTAAGTAATATTGATATTGATAATGCTAGTGATGATGTTAATGTTAATGATGACGATAGTGGTAATGAAGATTACGAAGATAATGATGATGGTAGTGATAATGTTAGTGAGCATGTTGACGATGACAATGATGATTGCACTATTCATATTGAGAATGATGTTGAGGGTTTGGATGATTTTATTGTTGATGGCTAGGATGTAGACGGTTCACATTTTGATAATGATGAACAGATGGAGATCTTGAATGATGTGAACTAGGATGTGCCGTTTACCGTTCCTTCTCCAATTCGCTCCGCACCTACTCCTCCATTATACGGACATTAGCAACATCCGGTGTCGAATAATGAGCCGAGAGTGGATGCAAATCGTAGACATGAAGAAGCTAATTCAAGCTCCAAGATTGACAATCGTCGGGCTAACACATTCAGGTGGATGCCGCCTATTGTGCATTCATCATCCACAGATGGCGATGATGTGCTTCCTCATTTGTAGTTGACGGGATTGAGTTTGGGGTTAGACAGATGTTTAACAGCAAAACTAAGATTCGTGAGAAGTTATCGAATTTGGCACTAAGATGGAACTTTCAATTCAAGGTGAGAAACTCCAATGCAACAAGGTTTGAGGTTGTCTGCCGTGTTGAATCTTGTAAATGGCATTTACGTGCCACAAAGGTAGCCGATTCACATTTCTTCCGATTGAAAAAGTATAAGGACCATCACACGTGCTCCGGAGCCAAACTTCACCCAAATTACAAATAAACAACTACACATGTCATTGGCAAACATATCAAGAGCAAATTCATTGAGGCATCTAGAATATATCATCCAAAGGATATTATGTCTGATGTTCAGGAGTCATTGGGTGTTAATATCACATACAACAAAGCATGGAGGGAAAAGGAGGCAGCTTTGCAAAAACTTCACGGATCTCATGAGGAATCATTCACACTACTCCCCCAGTACATGTACATGATTGAGAAAGCAAAGCTGGGGACCAAAACTTCCTTAGAAACCGATGACAACAATCATTTTAGATACTTTTTTATGAGTATGGGGGCCTCTATTGTTGGATTTGCACCATCAATTAGGCCAGTTATCGCAGTTGATGGTTCTTTTTTGAAAGGAAAATATAGAGATACAATGTTTTTAGCTTCTTGTATGGATGAAAATAAGCAAATATACCTCTTGGCATTTGGAGTTGGGCATTCTGAAAATGATGACTCCTAGACCTGGTTCATGAGATAGTTGCGTGATCATGTTGTACAAAATGTCTGAGATCTTGTTTTCATTTCTGACCGTCATCATAGCATTGAACGAGCTATTATAGTAGTTTTTCCTCATGCACTGCATTGATTGTGCACTCATCACCTGAAGGGTAACTTGAAGGCAACGTTCAAGGACAAGACTTTGTTGGATATATACCACCGAGTTGCAAGGACATATCACTGTGCTGATTTCAACTATCATATGTGACAAATTGAATCGTATATGCCAGCGGCAGTAGCTTATCTTCAAGATATTAGAGTCGAGAAATGGACACGTTCATAGTTTCATGGTTGATGGTATAACATCATGACAACAAATATAGCTGAGTCGATGAACAACTGCTTGCGACACCATCGATTCCTCCCGGTGACATTGTTAGCAGATTATTACCGGGCCAACTTGTAGCAATGGTTCTATGAGCGTCGACAGTTATTTGCTAACTCGGAATTACATCTCTCGCCGTGGGCTAACAAGTTGATGGAGGAGCGTTTAAAGGAATGAGAACGTATGAGGGTTAGTCGTATCTCTATTACTATGTATGAGGGTAGAGGCAACGACTGTGTTAGCATCGTTGACATGCACGCTCGTACATGCCCTTGCCGGGTGTTTGATCTTGACCAGCTTTCGTGTGCACATGCATTAGCTGTTTGCAAGGGTATGAATTTACTGATGTGCCATGATTATTGTGCCTATTGGTATACGACTGAAACATTACTACATGCATATGCTCTGTCAGTTGTTCCTATTGGAGTTAGCGAGGATTGGATGGTTCCTGAGGAGGTTCATAGCAGAGTGGTTCTACAACCAGTCATGAGGAGACTAGCCGATCCTCCTCGAAAGAATCGAATCCCTTCCGTCGATAAGTCTAGCTCGTCTCGAACTTACGGGCGATGTGGAAGTTCTGCGCACAATCGTCAAACTTGCCACAACCCAGTTCCACTTCATGATAGGGGATGAAGACTACCAAATGTAGCCAGGGACTTATTTTGTCTATGTAATATTTATTGTATTCCAATTTGTGGCATGTTCAAATTAATAATAACTTTCATATATGTGATTTTCTCATTGTATTAAATATTCATGTATGAAACATTCACTTATGTGCTTCGTCAATGTATGTATGTAACATTAATGTATTAAACACGAGTTTATATGCTTTTTCGCACCTATACGATGGTCGTTAGACTATCTTAACGGCAATATATTAGACCCGAATTTATGTGCTTCGTCAATGTATAAAACATACGTGTGTTGTGCCTAAACCATTCATGTATGAGTGAAATGGGCTCCAGGTACACGTTTGTGTTAATACAATCGAAAAAATATGTATTCACAAGTTTTCATACCACTGTACATGGAAAACAAGTACGACTATAAAAAAAAAGTCACTATACAATAATATGTACATATCCACAAACTATCTACTAAAAAAAATGTGTAACTATACATAATATATACATGACACGAGATCATGGTACAATCGCACTGGGCTGCTGCTCAACCTCCGTCGAATCATTGTTGGCATGTGCAATGGTGGTCGGAACATCCGTTGACACAATATCAGCATTCCCTGTGGTGGTGACACATCCGAAAAAGGATTGTCTCCCAAGTATAGGAGTGTCGAAGTAATAAAACCCGGTGAGACCGGGGTCGATCCACGAGGAAGGGAATTTAAGCGTTACAAATTATAAGCTAAATAAATGTAATATGGATGATTCAAAGAGGTGACATGATAATATCAACAAGTATGTAAGATGGTAGGTGGTATTACCGACCATTCAAATATAAAACAAAAAGCAAGAGGAGGTAAAACTATCCATAGAAATAGGTGGTATAACCAACCATAGTAAATTAAAGAACAATTTCATAAGGTGGTAGAACCTACCATAGTAAATAAAATAAAAAGCTCATAAACAATAGAATAATTAAAATACAAGAGGAATTAACACAATAACAATGAAGGCTAAGGTTAGGGGATCCGCCCTTGATATTTCAAATAAGGATAATTAACCCATTTTAGTTATATGAATTATATTTGTTTCATTACCAATATTTATACCACTTCTTGTAAATGGGTTCAAGCATCCAATGTGCCAATCACCATATGTCTACAACAAATCAAGGTTCCTAACTAGATTCGTGTCGGTAAGGAAGAACCATACATCATCTAGAAAGGATCCAAGCATTTGATGTGCCAAGGATTGTCGACAATGGATCAAGACCTCCACTTTACGAGTGGTGTCAAGATTGATTAAGAAATTAAATATAAATCATATTGAATAAACATTATAAGATTAAGATTATTAAGCACATATTAAGGGTTAGAGAATCCTTATTCTCATATCAAGGGTTTCACCCTTTCACCTTAGCAAAAGAGAAATTAGAAGAACATTATAATAGAAAGAAAATAAAATGCAAGAAAAAGGAAATTCATTAATAACATAAACACACAAAACACAATACAAGATCCTAGCCAAAGCCAAAATGTTCCAGCCAAGGCCAAGATGCCCCCAATGGGTCACAAGGCACCTCTATTTATAGATACATCCAGGGGCAAACTTGTCAAATTACAAGGGCATAATTGTCAAATATTAGTTGTAAATATCTTTGACAATTGGGATCATTAGGCACCGACTTTGACCATCAATTTTGACATCGAAACGTTGTGAATTTTAATCACATGTCTTCATGAAAGTTGTAGATATTTCTCTCAGCTTTCTAGAACATATTGATTTGCACAATTTGGATACGTATTTTGAGAGATACGGTCCAAATACTGAGGCCTGGTCAGACTGGGCCGAGACTGTAGATGGGTTCACTTCAAGCCCAATTTTGGTCCACTAAGAGCCCGAATTTGATGATTCTTGTGAAATGCAATCTTGTAGACAATTAAATCAGCTTTCCAAAACATTAAAAATTGCACCATTCTGAGCTATAAATAGAGAGTTATGCCCATTTTACCGAACCTGTAACAAAACCAAAATTAAGAGAAATTAATTCCAAAGATGCAAATGCTACAAATATGCTTAAGTTGAGGAATTTAATGACACTATTAATGCAATATGATGAACTAAACTCTTATTAAACATGCATATTTAAGTGTTCATCACACCCCCCAACTAGCTTATTGCTAGTCCCTAGCAATTAAAGCGTTATTATTTAGAAGTGATTTATAGAATTTTACATCCAAGGTGGTCATTATTGCACTCTCCTTGATTTTATCCAAATAAACAAACTCTCAACTGATTTTTTTTTTTTTATATGACTCATGTACCCTTCAGTCAAGATATCCACAAACCTTCTTTTGTGCTCAGTTGACACATGACTATGGGGCTTATTAGAAATAAGCCATATCGGTTCTAGTATTTGTTAAGGCTAACAACCTTAAGGTAGGGGATATTCATTCATTTTATACATTTTTTTCTTTTTTTTTTTTTTTGAAAGAATGCATCTTTAACCCATGTAGCGAGCCTTAGGCTAATGACTCCCAGACCAGTTGGCCTTAGGGCATTAGGTGTTAAGACACCCTACGAGCTTAACGACTCGGGTTGCGGATGCTTTATTTTTACTTAGAACTTGTGGATAGTGCAATGTTCGATCCCATTAAGCTTTCTCCTTAATCCATGTAGCGAGCTTTGGGCCAATAGCTCCCAAACCAGTTGGTCTTAGGGTATTAGGTGTTGAGGCACCCCTCCGGCTTAATTGCTCGAATTAAGGAGGCTACGAGACCAAACTTATCCACAATTGCTTTCTCTTTTTTTTTTTCTTTTTTTTCACTTTTTTTTTTTAAAACTTTCCCTTTCCTTTGTGTTGTTATCCTAAACAAAACAAAAGAACTCAAATATTACAACATTTCATTTCGCCACCCACAATCATGCATCAAGGTATGTGTGTGTGTGAAGAAAGATTCATAGATACTTGCTTAATGAGCACATGAGCACACAATTTATTAAATGATAAGGTTGTGAGAGTTCATAGATTTGAATGATTCAAAGTGAAATGAATAAGACTTCCTTGTTATAAAATTCAAAAATCAAGTCTAAATAATATCAAGTTAGCTAAAATGAGTTCATAAGATCAAAATAAATGACAAATTGGTTAGAATGGGTTTCAAGAGTTCAAACTGACCCTCCATACTCTGCCATTCCTGACCCAGAATGCGTCTCAAGAGGATTTGAACTCCTTACACCGCACTCTGAATCTAATTACTAACTCGCTTTTTTTTTTTTTTTTGCAAGAAAAAATAAAATTTCAAGACACACTTATGTCTACTATCCTTCCCCCCCAACCAAATGAAACATTGTCCTCAATGTTTAAATGTAGAGAGATAAAGTATAGGAGACATTACCTGAAGCTTCTGTTATTCAAGAGAGATGACCTGAAAGACTCATAAAATAACATGCTAAAAATAAAATAAAATAAAAGACAAAAAAAATTACAAACGGAGATTCAAATCCAATTTGCACTTTTTGTTTTGCCCTCCTGCCCAATTAATTTGAGTACTAGCTGGGTCAGGTTCATACTCAACTTCTTGTAATTTGTCAAGTAACTCACCAGCAGAAGTGGCAGAAACAAGGATCTTTCTCGCCCAATGTGGGATAAAATTTTGTTCTACAGCTGCATCAACAAAACTTATTAAAGGATCAAAGAAATTGTTAACATTCAACAAACCTATGGGTTTTTGATGGAGATTCAGTTGGGCCCAAGAGGCAATTTGAAAAATTTCTTCAAGAGTGCCAAAGCCACCTGGTAAAGCAATAAAGGCATCTGAATTGATGAGCATATGTGCCATGCGTTCATGCATAGAGGAGACCTGTAACTCCTTCCCAACCGTTTTTCCAACAATACTTTCTACAGCCAAAGCTTTAGGAATAACTCCTAAAACTTGAGTACCTCCTACATGTGCAGCTGTTGACACTCAACCCATTAACCCGAGGCTACCTCCCCCATAAACCAAGATAATTCGCTACTTCTACGAACTCTTCACTTTACCTGGTCGAGATTAATTCGCTATTCTACCGCACTCTTCACTTTTACCGGTCGAGATCCACAGAATAACCATATCCTTTGGAATGCGAACGTTGTGAAGTTCCCTCCATTGTCTATGTAACTCTCAGCTATGTGGAAAGAAGAGAACAAAGAGATGTGGTATTTATGGAGTGCAAAAAGGTATGCTAATGATGATATCTATCTAGGTAGCTCGGTTGTTTGTTGAATAATTTGACAATAATGCATAAAAATTCAAAAGATGATGAAATAAGACACATAAGTCAAACAAAAGATACAACTTCAAAAATGACAGCTATGAGGTATTAAAATTCAAAAATGATGGCACGCATGCATATGTACAGGTAGTTTTGACTGTGGCTCACATCTTCCTCTGGTTTTACGTCCAGAAACGGCTTAAACACCTTCTATGAGTTGGGGATATGCTTCCCATCCAGTTTTCTTATAAACTGGCAAACAGGGTCGTTTTGAGTCAGATTCCCAAGACTATAGCGTTCCTGCTCATCTTGGAATTCTGTCCACAAATTAAAAATTTCACGCTGCACAAGTCCACAAGAATGCGTCTCAAGAGTCGTTCGGATATCATCCAAAGACTCCTTACTCAATCCATTCTTGATAAACTGTAGTTTATCCTCTCGATTGTTAGACAAATATCCCAAGGAGCGGCAACGCTGGTTACAAGTCCATCTTGCACATCTGGGACAAACTTGTAACCTTTTCGCTCTTCGTTTTTTGGCATAAGAGCTTTTTCCCAAACCTGGCATATGGAAAACAAGATTATCTGAAAACTCACAAGAGAATCGAACCTTGGCTTTAATTAACCACTTAATCAGATTGGAATTACCATCTTAAGCGACCTAAGAATCAAACACCTTAGGTCTTTCTGCACGAGCTTTATAAATTTTAAGCAAATCATTTTGAGGAAGAGAGGGAAAATGTTTGTGCAATTTGGAGAGAATGATATCCATGTGAAGAAAATGAGAGAGAAGAAAAGAAAATGGATGCAAGCAACAGTTTTTTAGGGAACTGAAAAACTGACTTTAATAGTCACGGAGTACCGTATCCGCCACTTGACCGGGAGGGTGAATAAATCAATCCTTAAAAAGGATCGATTTTTAAAAAGCAATGGACTTCTTCGTTTTTGGGCCAAAATTTTCACTAAAGAATGGTTTTACCGCCTGTCACATTAACTTTAAACACATACCATTTAGTTGGGTCTCAATTTCAAACTGTCCATAGGGAAAAAGTTTTAAACAATTAAAAGGCTGCCAGTGCCAACGAGAACGAAGTTGTGTACCAGGAAACAAATGCAATCTTGAATCATACAAAAGAACTTTTTGTGAAGGTTCAAAAGATTTTCTAACAATAAATTTGTCATGAAAACCTTCATTTTTTCTTTGTCGATTTTAGAATTTTCAAAAGCCTCATTCCTGATTTCTTCAAGTTCACTCAGTTGGAGTTTACGTAACTTGCAAGCATCATTCAAGTTTGTGTTAAATGTTTTAATGGTCCAATAAGCTTTATGCTCAATTTCCACAGGCAAGTGACAAGGTTTTACATAAACTAATCTATAAGGAGACATTCCCAATGATGTTTTATAAAAAGCGTTCGGTAAGCCCAAAGTGCATCACTAAGTCTTTAAAGACCAATCTTTACGATTGGGTTAACCGTTTTGTTCTAGGATCTGGTTTATCTCCCTAGTAGACGAATTCAACTTGTCCACTTGTTTGTGGGTGATAAGGTGTAGAAATTTTATGGGTTTTTCCATATTTCTTCATTAAAGTTTCAAATGGTTTGTTACAAAAATGTGTACCCCCATCACTAATAATGCTCGAGGAATTCCAAATCTACTTAAGATATTCTCCTTTAAGAATTTGACAACTGTTTTGTGATCATTGTTTCGACATGGAATTGCCTCGACCCATTTTGAAACATAGTCTACTGCAACAAGGATGTACACAAAACCAAATGACGGTGGAAAGGGTCCCATAAAATCAATACCCAACAGTCAAAGATTTCAACGACAAGAATGGGATTCAACGGCATCATGTTTCTTTTTGAAATAGATCCCAATTTTGGACAATTTTCACACGTTTTGCAAAATGCATGTGCATCTTTAAATAAGGTGGGCCAATAAAATCCACATTGTAAGATCTTAGTAGCTTTTTTCTAGATGAAAAATGTCATCCACATGCTTCAGAATGACAAAAGTTAATGACATTACTTACCTCATTGTCGGGTATGCATCTTCTCATTATTTGGTCTGGACAATATTTGAACAGATATGGGTCATCCCAGTAAAAAATTTTCACCTCGGTTAAAAATTTTCTTTTGTCTTGAGCATTCCAATGAGGTGGCATTTTCCCTGTCGCAAGAAAATTTACAATGTTAGCAAACCAAGGTACAGTAGCAACAGAAAATAAAAATTCATCCGGAAAAGAATCATTGATAGGTGAAGTTTCAATTAATGTCTCTGTCGTTAGTCTTGAAAGATGATCAGCAACGACATTTTCGGCTCCTTTCTTATCCTTTATTGTGATGTTGAATTCTTGGAGCAATAAGATTCACCGTATCAATCTAGGTTTTGCATCCTGTTTAGTCATTAAATATCTCACAGCTGCATGGTCAGTGTAAACAATTGTTGGAGAGCCAATTAAATAAGATCGAAATTTGTCCAATGCAAATACTACTGCAAGTAGTTCTTTCTCAGTTTTTGTGTAATTCATTTGTGCATCATTTAAAGTCCTACTTGCATAGTATATTACATAAGGCTTCCCTTCTTTTCTTTGTCCTAAGACAGCACAAACGGGGCATAGTCATATGCATCACACATCAATTTCAAAGGCAAGGACCAATCAGGAGATTGCATAATTGGAGCAGTGGTTAAAAGTCCAATTAGTGTATCAAAGGCATTTTGACATTCTTGAGTCCATTCAAAGGAAGTATCTTTTATTAAAAGGTTACAAAGAGGTTTAGATATAGCACTGAAATTTCTTATGAACCTCCTATAAAATCCAGCATGCCCTAAGAATGAACGAAACTCTTTAACTGTTTTTGGTGGAGGCAAATGGGAAATTAATTCCACTTTTGCTTTATCCACTTCAATTCCTTTAGAAGACACCACATGACCTAAAACAATTCCTGAAGTGACCATATAATGACATTTTCCCAATTCAAAATAAGACCTTTTTCTACACACCTTTTTAGGACTTTTTCTAAATTTTCAAGACAATTATCAAAAGAGTTTCCAAAGACAGTTAAATCATCCATGAAAAATTCTAAACAATGCTCAACCATGTCACTGAAAATGCTTAACATGCATCTTTGAAAAGTGGCTGGGGCATTACAAAGTCCAAAAGGCATTCCCCTAAATGCAAAAGTGCCAAAGGGGCACGTGAATGTGGTCTTTTCTTGGTCTTCAAGTGCAATGGTATTTTGATAGTAGCCTGAATATCCATCAAGAAAGCAGTAGTAGGAGTTTCCTGCTACTCTTTCAAGAATTTGGTCAAGGAAGGGTAAGGGAAAATGGTCTTTTCTAGTGACAGCATTTTATTTTCTATAATCAATGCACATCCTCCAACTAGATGAGACACGACGTTTGTGGCAATAATTCACCCTTTTCATTTGTTAAACTACTGTAATGCCACATTTTCTTAGGTTAACTACTTTGTAGGGCTTAACCCACTTACTATCAGGAAATAGGAGATAGATAATCCCACTCAAGTAGTTGAGAACTCAGCCTAATGACCTCTTTCACTGTGGGTGTGGATTTGATCTCCTTTGAGTGTTGTTGAGATGTTTTGGCAAGTTCTCTAATGTATTCTAGGTTGTGCAAAGTAAAGGGTAATGCCTGTCTTTATATCTTTTAAAGTCCACCCAATTGCATTTTTATGCCTTTTAAGCACTTCTATCAACTTACCTTGTTGCTCGCATGTGAGGGATGAAGAATTTACCACCGGATATGTCTGATTCTCCCCAAGATATGCATATTTCAGTCCTTCAGGTAAGGGCTTCAATTCTAGCTTGGGAGCTTAATCTTCCTTGCTTTCATTCATTTGCCCCAATTCTTCAAATCTTGATTTTGAGCCTTTTTCCATCACCTGTGCACAATCCAATAAAGAGCATATATCAGAAAAATCAGACTCTAGTTCCATTAGTCTCCTCAATTTCATCTTCTTCTTCATGTGGTTGTTTGCACATATTGAAAACATTAAGTTCCAATGTCATGTTCCCAAACGATAGCTTCATGACTCCATTCCTGCAATTAATCAAAGCATTAGAAGTAGCTAGAAATGGACGCCCTAAAATAACAGGAATTGAATTGCTTACTTCCACTGGTTGTGTGTCCAAGACGATAAAATCCACTGGGTAAATGAATTTATCGACTTGAACTAATACATCTTCTACTACTCCTTTTGGTACTTTAATTGATCTATCAGCAAGCAAAAGAGTCACAGAAGTTGGTTTTAACTCACCTAGATTGAGTTTTTGAAAAACCGAGTATGGAAGCAAATTCACACTACACCAAGATCAAGTAAAGCTTGTTCAATTTTATGGTCTCCAATAACACATGAAATTGTAGGACAACCTGGATCCTTATATTTCACTGTATTATTAATTTGAAGAATAGCACTTACTTGCTCGGCTAGAAAGGCCTTCTTTTTCACATTTAGTTTTCTTTTTACAGTGCACAAGTCCTTCAAAAATTTTGCATAAGAAGGTACCTGTTTGATCACATCAAGCAAGGGAATGTTGACCTTTACCTGTTTGAAAATTTCAAAGATTTCATAACTGTGAGTTTGCTTCTTTTGTGTGGCTAATGCTTGAGGAAATGGAGGCACAGATGAGGATATGGTTTCCTCTTCGCTAGGTGTTGGTTTAGCAGCCTCTTCCTGCCCTTTAGAGATCGATTCTTCTTCTTTCTCACAAGGGTCAGGAATGTGTTTTTTAACAATCTTACCATTGCGAAGGGTCATGACTGACTTGGCTTGATCAAAATAATGGTTACTTGAACTCCCTGCATTTGAGTTAGATTGATCTTTGGGGGTTAGGACACATATGTTTTTCAACAACCTTACCAGTGCGAAGGTCATGACTGACTTGCTTGGTCAAAATAATGGTTATTTGTGAACTCCCTGCATTGAGTTAATATGATCTTTGGGGTTTTGCAATGTTTTAAGAAGTGAATTTTTCCCTTCCTCTTTGGATGCTAAATGTAGATGCAAATTTTGCAAGAGTTTCTGACAAATTTGCTAATGTTTGAGCAGTTTGACTATTCAAAGTCTCTTGCTTTGTAATGAATGAATGCAATGTCTCTTCAAAGTCATTCATAGGAGGAGGAGCATATGCACTGTCATGAGAATTTTGAAAATTTTGTTGTGCTTGAAAAGGGACTTGTGAAGATTGTGCATGATTGTCATTTTTCCAGCTAAAATTTGGATGATTTCTCCAAACAGGATTGTAGGTTTGTGAATATGGATTGTGATTTGGTCTTTTGAAAGTGTTCAAAGCATTGGCTTCTTCATGGAGACATTCCCTAAAGGCAGGCAAAGTTGGGCAATCATCAGTAGAATGGTCATTGTCATCACAATGTTACAGACATTTTCTTGAATAGATTTCAATTGACCACTCTTTTTCATCTCTAAAGCCTCGACTTTTCTAGCTAGGGATGCAAATTTGGCTTGAAGGTCATGGTCTTCCCTAAGGTTGTAAATGCCTCTATTGGATGTCGAGGTTGGGGCCTTGCCTGGTACCTCATAGGTGCCAGCAGTGCCCCAATTTTGTGCCTTTTCTGCCAAGGAATCTAGGAAGTCAAGTGCGTCCTCAGGTCTTTTTCTTTAAATTCTCCATTACACATTAATTCCACTAGTTGCCTATCTTGAGGTGTTAACCCTTCATAGAAGTGTGCAACTATTCTCCAAGTTTCAAACCCATGGTGAGGACAGGTATTAAGTAGTTCCTTATACCTATCCCAACATTGGTAAAGGGTTTCCTCCTTGTTTTTTGAGAGAAATCAGAAATTTGTCTTTTAAGAGAATTTGTTCTATGGGTAGGAAAATTTTTTTAAAAAATTGTTGTTTCATCTCATCCCATGAACTGATGGAATTCGACCTCAAATTTTGTAGCCATGTTCTAGCTTTATCTTTTAAAGAAAAAGGAAAAAGCTTTAATCTAATGGTGTTTATGCTACAATTTGGGTTAGTGTAGGAGCTACATACCTCTTCAAAGAGTTTCAAGTGCGAATATGGGTTCTCCATGTCAAGGCCATGAAAAGTGGGTAGAAGTCGAACAAAACTTGGTTTGAAATTGAAATGGATTGAATCTGGAGGAGAAACTACACAAGATGGTGCACTAGTCCTTACCGGATTCATGTAGTCTCTGAGGGTTCTTCGTTGGTTTTGATCATTTTGTTGCGAATGGTTGTCCCCTTCATCCGTGAATATTTCCTCATGATTTCGGCCATGTTTTCTAAGGAAGATGATGTTTTTCTAACAAGTTTACCACTAGATGTTCGTGACCAAATTTTCATGCAAGAAAGAGAGAAGAAAAGAGAGGAAAAGATGAACACACAAAAAAAATAAAAAATTTAGATCTAAGATGAGAAAAGAGAATACTTACAATTTTGCACGCCAATTTTTATCTTCCCCGGCAACGGCGCCAAAAACTTGACACATCCGAAAAAGGATTGTCTCCCAAGTATAGGAGTGTCGAAGTAATAAAACCCGGTGAGACCGGGGTCGATCCACGAGGAAGGGAATTTAAGCGTTACAAATTATAAGCTAAACAAATGTGATATGGATGATTCAAAGAGGTGACATGATAATATCAACAAGTATGTAAGATGGTAGGTGGTATTACCGACCATTCAAATATAAAACAAAAAGCAAGAGGAGGTAAAACCATCCATGGAAATAGGTGGTATAACCAACCATAGTAAATTAAAGAACAATTTCATAAGGTGGTAGAACCTACCGTAGTAAATAAAATAAAAAGTTCATAAACAATAGAATAATTAAAATACAAGAGGAATTAACACAATAACAATGAAGGCTAAGGTTAGGGGATCCGCCCTTGATATTTCGAATAAGGATAATTAGCCCATTTTAGTTATATGAATTATATTTGTTTCATTACCAATATTTATACCACTTCTTGTAAATGGGTTCAAGCATCCAATGTGCCAATCATCATATGTCTACAACAAATCAAGGTTCCTAACTAGATTCGTGTCGGTAAGGAAGAACCATACATCATCTAGAAAGGATCCAAGCTTTTGATGTGCCAAGGATTGTCGACAATGGATCAAGACCTCCACTTTACGAGTGGTGTCAAGATTGATTAAGAAATTAAATATAAATCATATTGAATAAACATTATAAGATTAAGATTATTAAGCACATATTAAGGGTTAGAGAATCCTTATTCTCATATCAAGGGTTTCACCCTTTCACCTTAACAAAAGAGAAATTAGAAGAACATTATAATAGAAAGAAAATAAAATGCAAGAAAAAGGAAATTCATTAATAACATAAACACACAAAACACAATACAAGATCCTAGCCAAAGCCAAAATGTTTCAGCTAAGGCGAAGATGCCCTAATGGGTCACAAGGCACCTCTATTTATAGATACATCCAGGGGCAAACTTGTCAAATTACAAGGGCATAATTGTCAAATATTAGTTGTAAATATCTTTGACAATTGGGATCATTAGGCACCGACTTTGACCATCAATTTTGACATCTAAATGTTGTGAATTTTAATCACATGTCTTTATGAAAGTTGTAGATATTTCTCTCTGCTTTCTAGAACATATTGATTTGCACAATTTGGATATGTATTTTGAGAGATACGGTCCAAATACTGAGGCCTGGTCAGACTGGATCGAGACTGTAGATGGGTTCACTTCAAGCCCAATTTTGGTCTACTAAGAGCCCGAATTTGATTATGCTTGTGAAATGCAATCTTGTAGACAATTGAATCAGCTTTCCAAAACATTAAGAATTACACCATTCTAATCTATAAATAAAGAGTTATGCCAATTTTACCAAACCTGTAACAAAACCAAAATTAAAAGAAAGTTAATTTCAAAGATGCAAAGACTACAAATATGCTTAAGTTAAGGAATTTAATGACACTATTAATGCAATATGATGAACTAAGCTCTTATTAAACATACATATTTAAGTGTTCATCACTTTCTAATGGATCCTAATGTAGAATTAGACCGAATCTACACAATGGAAATAACACTAAGAGTAGGATCCAACGAATGTAGGCTTTCAAAATTTTGTGCTTTCTCGCCCCTTTAATTCCTAAGTTTGCTTGAAGATCAACTGAACACCACTTATGGGAGTGTATTTTGATTGGATTAAACCTGAGAACATAAAGAAAACAAGGTTAAGAAGCCAAGGCAGCTCAAACGTGATATGACGCTTAATGAAACCTAAATGGGTTTTGCATTTTTGCTCAAGGCAGGGACCTCAGTTTGGCCCAAAATTCAGGGTAAAGGGGAGATGTTCACGTTTTTTGTCCTAGAGCTTCTCTAGGGTTTTACCTAAAACCCTTGTAGGTTATATACTGCCATTGTTTGTAGGTTGTGAACTAGTAATTTGAGCCATGATAAAATTCTATATCTTACATATATTTCATATATATAGAATTTTATCAATATATAGGCAAACTCAGGAGCCTTTAGTCATTACTACAATCATATTTGGGTAAAATAAATAATAAAAACTTTATTTCTTAATGATGTTGCTACAAATTACAAAAAAAAAACCCATCACTCTTAGGGCACATATCTAATAATCTCCCACTTATCCTAAGAGTAGATGTAACATGTTCACAATTCCCATGCTTTTTAGGTGACCCTCAAAGACCTTGGTCACTAGACTCTTAGTGAATGGATTAGCTAGATTCTTTGTAATAGGAATCTTACATACTTCCACTATTAGAGATTTGCCTTAAGAGCATAGATGTTTTTTTGTATTGTTATAAATAAATCAAAGTTATTATTTATAAATTGCCCAAGTGTGACTGTATCAAGGTTGCAAAACAAAGTTTCTATATATATAAGATAATCTAAAACATAAAACTTTGTTGTAGCTCAAAAGTAGTTCACAA
Organism: Boswellia sacra; assembly: GCA_013180625.2. Lineage (NCBI taxonomy): Eukaryota > Viridiplantae > Streptophyta > Magnoliopsida > Sapindales > Burseraceae > Boswellia > Boswellia sacra. The sequence continues at coordinate 82,420 of SNVD02006955.1, read as the reverse complement.
TCTATAAACAAAAGCCGAGTGCTTTATTTGCACAAGGTTGTTGTGTTGTTTGTCTTCAATAGAGAAGTGATAAGTCTCTAGCCATTTGAATTGGAGACTTTAGGACAAAGACATTTGTGCTTTATGAATGCGTTGAACATGAACCGTGTAGAAATTATCCATTTGGTGGAAATTCCATAATCAAATTTGAATTTGTACACCTAAGCACTAAAGGCATTCCTACCTTAATCTTGAGTGGATGGTGTACCTATAGTATATAGGCTATGGTCTTTGACTAGAATTAAAAGTGAGATCTAAAATGAGTAAGGTTAATTCCTTGGCTAGTTAGGATTGTAGATCTGTATGCTAATAGATATTATACTATAGATCTAGAATTCATGACTCCCAAAGGATTGCAAAATATCACCTTGATGGTTTCACAAGGTTTTATTTGAGAGAATCTTGGCCAACTGTTTAATGAAAGTTGTTCATTAAACTGAGATTTATTTTAATAAATCTCGACTCATTTAAATGGTGTAAAACTGAAATAAAGGGCTCAAGATGCACTACAAGAAAAAATGTCATATTTGGCGGTCTTTGATTGTCAAATATGTAAATATTTAGCGGTCATAAAAATGACACCAATGGCACCGTCAAATATAGTATATTTGACAATATTTGACGATCGGTCAAAACGCCAAATATAGTATAAATCATATTTGTCACATAAAAGTACCAAATATAACCGGGAATATACTGTAGAAGAAATCACATATTTGTCACGTTTTTTGATAAATTTGGTAGGCTCTAACGGTTAAATTTTTTGAATTGTACCATATTTATCGCTTTTTGCTCGATAAATATGGCTTGCTAACGGTGAAATTTTTTAAATTTCATCATATTTGGCGCTTTTTGAATGATAAATATGATTTATAACGGTAACTTTTTTAAATTTGATCATATTTGTCATTTCGAGCTGACAAATATTTTTCCATCCTTATTATATTTGACGTTTTGACTGATAAATATGGTTTGGAACAGTGAATTTTTCAGTTTTACAATATTTGGCACTTTTTAAACTGATAAATATAATATGGTAACCATATTTTTTTTTGAATTTGATAATATTTGACGCTTTCAAGCTGATAAATATAATTTTGTGACAGATTATTTTTTGGAACTTTTATTATATTTGGCAATTTTAAACGATACATATGCTTTTAAAAAAAGTAAATATGTGAATTTGCAATATTTGACGCTTTTTGAATTGATAAATATGCAACCGTTTTATTTTTAAATTTCATCATATTTGGCGCTTTTAAGCAATATATATGGTTTGAGCTCCTTAAGAAAAATACACGAATATATATAGCCATGGCCATACATAGCTATTCAGCATTTCAATAAAAATATATCTACACTCGCTTGAGTTTAGATCGGCCCGAAGCAGTGTCAAGGAAATAGACTGATTTGGGTATACATTAGTTAAGAAGAAGGAGACAAATTCCAAGAAATTGATGCAATTTTACAGAGAATTACAAGGCTAGGCTAACTAACGTACTGCTTCTAAAGAAGGCTTCCACAAAAAGCCAAGTCAAACCTCTCTTATGGAGGATCTCCAATGTAGTCAAAAACTGCATCTGCATTCAAGAAATCCTCATCTACTGTGTAGTTGCAATTAGAGATTATCCAATTCATCAGATGAAGCATTGGGGTGTGACATTAAAAGTATCCAGCATACCTTCAATAAGAGTGACTAATTACAAGAAATTCCTTTTAAGTACAAAGAAAGCGAACAAACACGTTACCTGCTCTTTGTTATCTACACTTCATTCCAGCGGCTTTAGCAGCTGCTAGTCCTATGGCACTGTCCTCAACCACAACACAGCTGAACAAAAACAAAAAGGAGATTTTCACGAAATGACAAACATTTTATAAGAGCAGAGAATATCAATGATACAAAACGTTTACGTGTATATCGGAGGCACGATTACACTGATATATAATCATTTGTATGAGCTAATGCATAAAAACCGACTGCAGTTGCTTGCCTTATTAAGTTGATTTTAGCTAATGAATTCATGCCGATGGTGAATAATGCATATATATGTTGATCTTTCAACTTGATTAGGAAAATATTATCCACGAAAGGCTTTAAACAATTGATAATCATAGCATAAGTGATTAGTTGCTCTTTTTCGTCATGTAGTACCTTGAAGGATCAACGCCCAGAGTGTTGGCTGCTAATATATAAATGGCCTGTCGGGAAGAATAGAAAAAGTCAGTGGTTAACCGCATATCATCAAATTTGAGAGTGAGGGGTGCACCAAAACCACACTGAAATTAAGCAAATGTCTCATATATGAAGTTATTAGGAAAAACTCTGTCTCATTTCCCCAGTTGGATGACTAGAAAACAAGGATTGGATTTTTATGTCTAAGACATGCAAATTTCCTACGGAGTGAAAAGCAAAATCAAATCTTTGTATGGCCATATATTTGACAGACATTGCCTTACGACACAAATTAACAGAGAGAGGTGAAATGTTTATTGGATCAGGCTTTTTGCGAGGAACCACATCTCCAACAAATATCTTGATATTTGCAACCCGCTTTGGTCCCAACAAGAATGAAACTATTGCAGAAACTTGAAATTAGTGCTCAGTCATGTGAGTGAGGAGGATCCAATATTCACCAATAACCTAACCTAACCACATAGAATGAACTCTTGATCTTAATTTTGGATTTTTAAATATACAAATCTGAGTGATAGATAGCAATGTGCTCAGTACTATATCATAATCCTCAATTACTTGTTAATTATTTTTTCAAGAATGCCATTAAAACTATGTCATCTAATAGTTGGCTTTCTTGAAACACTGAAACTCTGATCTATCAGATTCACCCAATTTTGATAGCTACCAACAAATCATCTGCAGTCATAGTTAACTAATCACAAAAGCAACTACAGTTGTAGAACCTGATTATGCATACCGCCTTCTCATTGGAGGTGCTGCACACAGCTACATTAACTCCTTTTTCCAAAGCCTGATCAATCAGCCTGTATAATATGATAAGAAAACTTCATAAAACCGTTGTTGAAAGTCTAAAATTACATTCAACATGAAACAAGTCTGAAACCCACTACTGGTTTATTTTTGGGGTTTAAGGTTGGGTTAAAACATGTAACAAGTCATCTCATTGCTTGGGTTTGTTGCATGACTATCAAATATTATTTTCACAAGAAGTGGTCAACCAATGATTCAGCGAAACAATGAGTACAACACTTGTGTAGTACACTGATAGAAGATGGTGTTCTAGAGGCTCACACATGAACAGAGAGACTGTTCAGTCATGTGTTTAGCTGGAATCCCAAATGAGAAAGGTAATGGAGGAGTTTAGTAAAAATTGTAATCTAATAGGTTCCTAAACCATTCATTTTATGTTGTTAGGACCAGGATGATGCTACATTACTTTGTTTCATGCTGTGAACCTCTGCAGATCTATTCTCCTCATCCTTAACCATATTCGTGGTAAGAATGTAGAATATCAAATTGTGGAATGCCAAAAGGTTCTCATAGTTAAAATTTAATAATGGTCCCATAAACCCAATTATGAACTGCCTAACAGTTACATGAAATTCAGATTTGCTGGGGTCTAATTGCATGCTTTAAGAATATTCTTCCTCCCACATTTGAGTTTATAATATATACATACATACATACATACATACACACACACACACACACACACACATATATATATATATATATATATATATATATATATATAAACAAATTAATGTAACTAAACTCAACCATCTAAGCACTGGACAAGGCATAAATAAGTAAAAGATCAGATGATAACCAACTTTGCAACTCCAGGTCGAAGAGGTAGCAACTTTTTTTCAATTAGGGCCCTGAACAACTCTGTCTTCCGCTTGTGAAGAGCAGCTATGAATTCCTTTCTTTCTTCTTCACTCTTTGGTGTCTTCTCTGGCCAATCGGTCTTGTTAAAGTAGGCTGTCATCCTATAAGAACCAAAATCAGTATTGTTCTAAGATTTCTAGTTATCTCTAGTGTCCTATTCATTTCTAGGCAGCAAGCCTTTATAGAAAACTATCGAACTTTCAGAAAAAGACTGTACCTTTCCTTCCCACCTCCAATTTTAAGCAACTCACCATACAAATCCACGTCCCAGGTAACACCTAATTCTTTCTGCACAATCAGTAGACCTCATTAAGCAACAAGCATCATCTAACATATCCTTCAAAGAAAAATAAAATTATATAAAGCTAATCCCCTATTAGCCACACATTAAAACACTCAATGCTAGGTAACACAAGTCTATTTCCCACCAAAAAAGAAGGAAAAATAGATAAACGTAGAACTAAACAATTTTTGTCTTAAAATTTTATCATCTTCGATTCGAAAAACATTAAAATCCACCCACTTCAGCTACATTTAAGTAAAACAATAATAATTTGGATAATTCAACCACTAATATTTAACTCAAGTGAAATAAGTCTAATCATTATACCCTTATATTGTTAAAACAACCCATCTAGTATCATCTTTCTGACAATTTCATATGAAACAAACTATAAAGTAAACTTCTCAAACAAAATCTAACATTGCAATAGAATCCCGCTTCATTCAATTTAATTAATTATATAATCCTCAAAGCTATGAAATTAAAGAAACACGGCAGCCAACTAGAGACAATAATTATTAATACTTGCAATTTATATATCAAATTCCACAAAATCCATCTATAACATGAGACTGGCAGCATGATAGTTTCCACCAGTGGCATTTAAAAGTTCTAAATATATATAACCTCGCAATATCAAAATACATAGTTTTGAAAGACCGATTGATCGTTTAATTTACTGGAAATGAACAAACTTCAACTATATATGTTTGATAATATTAAGTGTACGCGAGACGGGGGAAAAAAGGAAGGAACTTACCCACTTCAGCTTCGGGTGTTGTCTCGACCAACTTCATATATTATAATATTCATGCTTCAATTAATTCTCATTGGTAGACAGCTTGAACTAGCGAAGAAGATCAAGAACTTCATCCAAGAAGTGTTGTTTGCAGTAAGGAGAGAGCTCTAGAACCTAGTGGCTGAATCAAGAATTGGATGCATTTAATGCCTGAAAGAAGCCAGAAATTGGAATGAATTAAGTTAATGTATACAAAACGAATATATGTTTTATGTAATTTAGTAAAAGATAAAGAATTTCTAGTAGAAAGACACATATTATAATTAGAGAAAGTACATTAATTAATTGCAATTGGAATTGAGCCACTTGTCACGAATTGATGTTGCGAAAAACATATGAAACATTTTTCAAACTTGGAATCTCGTAAGAGATTTAATTTTAGATTTTTGATGCAAATGGGTGTAGGAGAAGACTGATGCTATCTATTCAAAGAATTTCTTTTAGAAATCTTGTCACATTGTTTAAAACATGTTGCAGTCTGATCAATCATAAGGAACTTTGTCGAAACGCTCCCTACATTATTAGCTGCAAAGCATTGTGGGTGTGTGTGTATACATACATACATACAAATATATATATATAATTAACGAAATGCCATAAGCACTTCTGTAGGCAGGCAAAAGACGATCTGATTCAGTACGAAAGTCAATTACACATGATATGGAATTAATAAACAAAGAAAAGGACATTCACAAAATGGAAAAAATTAAAAAACAATGAAAAGAGATAAAAAGTACTATAAATATATAAAAGCATTAAAAACCGGCTTGAAAGGATTTAACATCTATGCAGGCATGTAAGATCTTAGCAATAGCTGATGTTATTAACACCATCAAACAAAAGAAGTGAATAAGCATTTTGGTTTATCCCCCACTTACCCGAGATCTTCACTGATCATAATTTTTCATGATAATAGAGGATAACATTTTAATTAATATATAATGTTATGACTTTTCATGGCAGGCAAAGAATCGTGGTAGAATCTCAAAAGAGCTAGGACTTAGAAAAGCAAACATGTATATAGGATAAATTTCTATAGAGCTCGCAAGAACATCATATGCCCTCTGAAAATACAAATTAGTACAAGAAAGTTCACTGATAAATGTGAAATTTTTTTATCAAAATAAACTGAGAGGAAAAAAGAGGGCACAACCTAGAATGGAGTTGGAGAATATGAGTTGATAAAGAACTAAGAGATAAAGACAAACTTAATTTTAGCCCACAATAAAAGCAGAGAATTGTGCAGTTTGTCTAATAGTACTTTCAGTAAAGAACTATTTCCAAGTAGGAGGAAACTTGACAGACTAAATAACTTACAGTAACTGAGCCCATGAAATTAAACAGGATAAGCTGTGAATCTTGCAAGAGAATACTCCTTAGAGAGAAAAATGGAGTACCTGAACTTGTATTAGACCATCTTCTTGGATTAGAATTTGAAATCACAAAGTTCCTTGGACATCAAAATTACTCATTCCACCATCTCGTTTCAGACTAACATTGAGTTTCTCCTCAACTGTCAAAGTGACAAGATTAGTTGGTGGCAGAGCGGATGACCTGGACTGGCCTGCCTTTGGCTGCACATCTTCAAGAATAACTTCACCTTCTGCTTTCAAGGATTCCAAGAATTGGTTTGTCCTTTGGGTTTTACCAAGCTGCATTCCAAGACCCTTAGGAGGAGCCGTGGCAGATGAAGCTGGACGACCTGATGATACAAGTATACAAAGAGATAAGAATTCTCTTCGATTCCTAAACCATTACCAAAAGTAATCCTAAAACAGATGTATCAGCAGAGTTTAGAAAGAGGGAAGACAAAAACTTCTTAACAACAGAATAAGTGTAAGCTATCTACCTAGATACGCAAGAAGATGGAAATTAACAACATCAACACAGCACGTAAAAATTAGAAACAAAATCAGAGAATTCAATCCACTAAGAGGACGAAGACCTTTAGACTTGCTGGAAAAGGACTCAACATCAGTGCTCAAACCAAACCCAGAACCACTACCAAAACCACCTCCACCACTAGGAATGCTCATATCATTAAAGCCACTCTCAATTCTTCCAGATCCCATCGACTGCAAGGACATGAACCATCTTTTTTCACCTCTATTCTTCTCAATCTGCAATGTATATGACAAGAATTTCAATTGGCATTATCACACAGTAGTTGAAGGTGCAAACCAGGAAAGGAACAATGTAGAACGCCAAAAGCACCTTGCTCTTGTCAATTTCACTAGCCTTGCGCTTCATGACATCCTTGGTTTCATTGATCTTGCTCTGCAATACCAACTGGAATTATTATAACCTGACTCTTTCTTCACATTATTTTGCACAGAATGATTTAAACCTCTGTAGTCGAAATGAACATTATTTTAAAACTTGCACATACCAACCAACATTTTGAAAAATAGGAAAACAATCCCAATTAGAATTCCTTATAATAGGAAGGATAATCCCCAAAAATCAAATAAAAATATCCTAACTTGTCTACATCAGAAAGCTTCTTTAGTGTACAAATTACAGTTAAGATTCAAGACTTTGAACTAAAGGAACCACAAAGTATATCTCCAACTCAACTAAAAAAGTTGACAGTTTCAGGAAACATTTTACCTCATCACATCGACTCACATATAAATAGGAATATAAATCTAAAATTTCAAGAAGTATTAAGAAAAGGTGCTTGTATTAATCAAAATTATCTAAAGCAAAGTCACTGCAGAGAAAGATGCGAAAGAATAACCCTTTTGCAAAAGAGAGAAAGGAAAGCCAGTAAAGTATACAATTCAAAATCCTAAAAAGCACGTCTTTTTCAACTTTCTTAATTATTCCTCTCATTGTCAAAAGGGGGCTTGATAACTGATGCATGGCATGGAATATTTAGTAAACAGCATAATTATATGCAAAACTGTACCCTTGAAAAACTCTCAAGAGTATCTGAAACTAAGAAACTAAAACCCGACACACACAGAGAGACAGAGAGACAGAGAGAGAGAGAGAGAGAGAGGGATTGTCCTCAAACCATTCACAAAAATTAAAACATTATAATAATGCCCAGCTCTTTGGATAATGCTTAAACATAAATTTAGTAGCTAAGAAACGAAAGAGCTAGAAACAGAGCATTTCCATTTCTGAACATGACATCCAAATAAAAAGAATGACTGGAATTAAAAAGAACAAGGAAGGTAGTGACCCCAAACCTTAAATGCAAAGTGGGGATTTGAACTTGCCCCAATTGTTACAGCACATCTGATTTTACATCAAAAGCACTGCATAAATCAACTTTTAAGCTGAAAATCTGTCATACATAGAAGCATTGGTGTCAAAATCTCTTCTTTTAAGAGGAAAACTCCTTATTGGGCAAATAAATTACAGTAATAAATCAATTCTCAATCGAAGTTGATTAACATTCATAAGAAACTCCATGTTTGAAGAAAATTTGGTTCAAGAGAGTGACGAAAATAATGTAACCCAAAGAATTATAAAAATCTCCACAGTTTCCTACATTCTCAGCAGCAAGCACAGAGTCTCATTTTCCTCACTAAAAACAACCAAAACCCACCAAACTTTCTTCAAGAAATCACTCACATTTGACCCTCAAAGACTTGAAACATGTTTCTCGACCTCTAGGAAGTCCAAAAAAAGAAACCAACCCAGTGCCCACATTCAAAAATAAGATTACCAAAAACACACAGACATACAGAGAGAGAGAGAGAGAGTGGCTTCAAACCTGGGATTCCTTGTATGAACCGGAAGCTCTCGGACAGCCACTCATTGGTTTGTTCATTAAATATTGTATAAATGAGACAAATGCAACAGGAAAAATATTGCAAAAAGTTCTTTGAATTGCTAGTTTTTCAGCAAACACATATCTTAACAAGAATAAAGCTAATCAAAGGAAGAAAAGAGAAGGGTGTGGAAGAAAGAGAAGTATTTATGAAAGGGTGGTGAGGGATTTATATAGTCCCGCTTATCCTCCACCTCAGATAAACTTTTAATACAGTTTACTAAGGGCGTCTCTTGAAATGACAGTGCTTAATTCATAAATCTACCCAGATTTCTAAAAAACAACAAATATTTTTTGGAACATAGGCTAGTAGCATGAGACTTATTGTCATTAGGACAGGACAGATACATCATATGATCAAATTAATGATTCCGATACTCCACCGCCCAAAACTTTAATATAGAAAACTGAGAGCATATCACAATTGGAAACTTTTGTCTCAAATTTAGATTCTTCAAAATTGATTAATAACTATTGCCAGGTTTAGATAAAAAAACAACTATGATCTTTTCCCAACAAATTAATAACTATTGCCTAAGATTAGACCCTGCCTCATTTCGAATATTTGCATTAGCTGATTGCGCAGCCAATAGAAACTGAGTAATCTCCATTACCATGTTCCAACACTATCCCTAAATTATTAAACAAAAAACATTAGCAGAGATTATAGCAATCAGTACTAGTAAAATTTCAAATAAATTCGAAACAGTTCAAGAGCAAAACAAATGGAATCAAGTTGCACAGACGCACCACAACATTCATCAATCAAATTAAGCATCGAAATATCCTTTTCAACATGCTATATCAATTGATTGACTAACTAGAAATTAATAAAAATGTATCAACTAACAAATTTCACAAAAATATCCATATAAATTTCACTCATTTGCATCCTATATATTCTATTATCAATGCTCATACCCATGCACACAATAATGAAAATTTGCAGGAGATATAAGACAGTAATCTTGCATATCAGTAACCATTAGATATCCAGAAATACAAAAGCAAGCAATAAATCTAAGAAAAGAGAAAGAGCAATAAAACCATAAGCAAGCTTAAAGACATTCTTAGAATCATTAATTCACGAAGTCTGAGCGAGACCCAACAAGTGAACCACAACAGATCTATTCACGAAGGAAGAAAATAAGGAAATTGGAGGAGAAAAATACCTGAAATCAGTTCAAAGTAAACCACAATAGACACTAAATCTTCCATTGAAGTCTGAGCAGAGCTACGGTTTCTCTTTCTCTCTCTCCCTCTTGGTAGTGAAATTATTGAAGAGCGAAATAGAGATCAGAATTTTGAAAAAAGAAAAAAAATTGAAATAGTTCACAAGGTCTTCAAAGGGCGACTTGGTGAGATATAAACCTGCCAATCATATTCGTGCATCATATCTTTCAAATAAATAGTTTCCTATTGTTGACAAACATTGATTTTGCCAGGCAAAAACTACACATAGGCGCTCAAGGACAAATAAATAAAACAAGTGAATGTAAGCCAACAATTTAAGGTAAAGCTAGTTTCTTTTCAAAACCTCAGCAACCAAACAAAGTATATAATAATAATTCAATAGCATTAAGCAAAAGTGAATGAAACCTAGTTGAGATAAAGCAGCAAGTAAACACCTTGGAGATAATTTTCAAGTCAAAGTTGTTAAAATAGTCAGGCAGTAATCTTAGTAGCATAGCTTTGGTTGCTAACTTTTGAGTTGATCACATATAAAACAAAATCCATGACACACCAGGTGAAAAACATGAGGAAAAAATGTGATGCAAAAGGCCAATCTGCAACAAAGTTGATACAAGAATGCTTAAAATTGCTTTGAAACAAAACTTGTGATATCCTTAGCATTAAAGTGTACATTTACTAAAAAATAATTTTTTTTTCAACAAAATAATAACGAGTACACTATCATGGAGTCCTTTATTAAGCATTCATAGAGATTTAATTCTTAGAAATTTAAACCATGCATAAATATAAAGTATAGAAATTTCCATGAGTTAGGCCTAACAAATTCACAAACTTATAAGAAAAATGCATTAGAAAGTTACAACTAAGCAACTAAACAAGTTTCTATACATGCCAGATTAATAAAGCATGGAACCTGAGTAAATGAAATTGGAGAATCTCCTGTGTCATTCTTATATTTTTAATTGTATTCGATGATCAAACTAAATATTTTTAGGTCAAAGTTTAAGTAGTCATAGGTTGAAAAAAAGTTAAATCATCGATATCATCATATTACTTTAATTAGTAAGATTCTTAAAATAAAAAATAAATTAAAAAAGAATATACCAACCTGCAATTATCGAATTAATCTTTCCTTATGAGTTCCCTTTTTTGTAACCTTTGTATAGCTCATAATTTATCTTGCAAGGACTTTTGCACCACAAATTTAAACCTTGATCACATGCATGTTATTTCTAGATCTAAGAAGAAAACCAAATGATCAAATTTCATTTCTGCCATGCAAAACACATATCACATTCAAATTCTAATAAAAAATCAAATGATTATTAATTCTATTAAAAAAATAGATTAAAATTATCCAATAAAGTATAAGCAAGCCAAGTATAAGCTACTCAAACAAGCCAACCTTCATTTATTCTTCTCTTTTCTCTGCCAAGATAAAGCATTGACTTCCCAGTTTTTCATAACTCCACTCCAGAAAAAAATATTTTTCTCAAGTTTTTGCAGTATATTACTACCAAATGCTGGAGATATCCCTAGGCTTCGGTCAAGATTATGCTTGATACCTGCATAAAAAAATCATTTAAACACTAATTTAGCAAAATAGGTCTCTTGTTTTTGTAAAAGAAAATTGTTATATGTTATGCAAGCCATCAGTGTCACATTATACGTACCTTCATTACCCAACCTAAAGATCATCTCCCCTTCATATGTAGTTTGCTCAAAGTTGGTAACCGCCTCCCTTCCATTACACCTAAGAAAGACATTATTAATAATCAGAACCCCATAACATATCCATTATTGAACAAAACTCAGCCATCCCTTTTCCTCACGGACAAAAATTTTTAAAGAATAAGCTTTTAGAAGTTTTATCGGACAAAAATTTTCAAGAAATAAATTACCTCTGAGAAGTCGTTTCAGAACAATCTTTCAGAAGTCGTTTCGATGCACAGGCTTGAGTGAGAAGGGTAGCGTCGCCATCACAAACCGATGATGGAGTTGATCGGATAGCCGACAATAGTGGAGTAGAAGTGCAGATGAACCGGGAGTGAGGATGGTAAAGGCCGTTGGATGACGTTGACGCCGTTTAATGCTTGGGTGAAGAAGATGATTTTCGAACAAATCGGGACTCCACAGTTGACGCCATTGGACGACGGCTTGGCGAGTGGCTATGGTAGATGAACCGAGAGTGAGGATGGTGGAGGTCGTTGGACGACGTTGACGCCGTTTGATGCTTGGTTGAAGAAGATGATTTTCGAACAAAATGGGACTCCACAGTTGATGCTGTTGGACGACAGAATGAAGTGGAGGTCTTGGAGGAGCACGGCGCTTGGCGGGTGGTTATTAGGCTTGCCGTTTAGGAATTAGGGTTACTGGAAACATCTCTTTCCTTATATAGTTTATTAAATTTCCAGAAAATACCCATCTATTAAGACTTATCAATATTATCCCTATAAATTACATAAGAATCCATACATTCTATAAATTTTCAAATATATAATTTACTATATATTATATACTGTATATACTTGTCTACATATCTGGCACTATCTAAAAATGTGAGAAATATATAATATAGTCAAAACAATGAGTGACAAATATGAACAAAATGTAGGTTTGACTTTTATATTAATGTTATATTTATAACTTTTTAAAAAAACTGCCAAATAAACAAAAAATACAATGTGACAAATATATGAAAAATTCTTGTAGTGATGTAATTAAAAGGGTAACACGATAAATCATACTTAACTCCAAGTATTGGTATTCTATGAAATAATTTAATCAGATTAAATTATTAAGCTTTCTGTAAAGAGTATTTAATTCAAGAGTACAACTTTGGGCCTATAGTGGAATGAATCAAAGTTAATAGATGAGGCCTACTCAATTATAAGATAATAGGGCATTAGACCAAACTTATTAGAGTTTGTAATTAAATATATCCATCAAAGTCCTCTAGGTAGCTGATATACATTATTTGAACAAGGATTTTGGACTTGAGAAATTAATTATTCAATTTAATTGTATATATTAGAGAATAAAATCCATGTATCAAATTAAATATATTTGACTAGTAAATCAACTTATTATTTTGATTAATTAAATACTAGCATATTTAGGCCAACTTAATTAATTAGATTAATGAGTTTATACTTAATATGATTAATTGAAAGCCTACACAAAATTGGGTTGGAGCAAATTAAGTGGTAATAGCTGAAAGACTTAATGATATTAAGTTCTTATACAGCTAGGACTACTAGTTCTAAAAGCCCAAAAAATAAGTTTGACTAAATCTAATTGGATTAGATTTACTAGTAAAAACTGGACAGGGATTAACAAAGATATAAAAGGATGAATTGGATTAATGTTGTGAGAGTTGAAGTGAACAAAGAACAAGCTATCACTGTTCGCGTGACGCTATGCACTGATTACTATTCAAGTAGTATTATTCGCCAAATACTATGCATATAGTACTATTCATCAAATTTTATTCATTTGGCACTGTCCATATGGCATAGTCCAATGATTTTAAGATGCTCACACGTCTTGTTCATGTAGTTTTCAGATGTACCTAGGAACCAAAGTGGTAAGAAAGTAAATCAAAATTTTGAAGCCTATGCTCATAATATCTTAGTCCCCGAGGCTATTTCGTTGTCTTAATGTGTTCAGATTCGACACCAGGTTCCTACATCCATATCTCCATGTTGCACGATCGCTCATATAAGGTGGCACTTTCGTTCTATGTGTTTTCTTGTCCTGTGCTTTCTTGGTTCCTTAGAATTGGCCATTGCTTCACTGTTATCACAATACAATGTAATAGCCTTTTTACCATTTTAAACAACTCTCGAATCTGTTAGGAACTTGTAGAGCCATACAACCTTTTTAGTTGCTTCACAAGCTATTATATATGCTGCTTCCATGGTGGAGTTAGCATTGTATTTATTTCTCTTACTTGAACTACTAAGAATTTTATTGAAGCAATAAGGTTTCTTGAGCTTTGTCTTCATTAGCCCTCTTGATCAGCAAAGGAGTAGTTCTCTGATTTTTTAATGGTACCCAAAAAAAAAAAAACTCGATCAATTCTTAAAATGGGTTTTCTCAGTCATTTTAATACTATATCCATAAGTTTTTGTTTCAAGTAGAAAAATAAGAAGAGCAACTACCATCACTACGATTATTATTGTGAATCTAAGAATAAAATTGAGGCTATCTTAGGTGTAAACTCCAACAAAAATTCTCAACATAATACCTATAGATAAACTAGAATACCACTAATTGAAAAATGAGCTTTTGGCTTTGCTTTCCTTTGAGTTTTGTTCATCAAATTGATCAACACAAAAAGCTTGAAGATAGGGCTTGTGCCCTCCTTGCCTAAATGCTGTTAGATATAGAGAGAAGAAAAATGTAATCATCTGAATCTTAAGGGAAGAACATGAATTCATACCACCATTATTTTCACAATCTGCATTACTGAGTGAAGTTAGTAGAGCTGAAAAAGTAAACAAGCCTAGTCCCTGTGATGTATATAATGAGCCATTTTTATAAATTATATATTACAAGCTAAATGATATTTTACATGTCCAACTATTTTTAACAAAGTCGAGCTGTGAATTAACAGGCTTCATGTTTCTTTTTATCAAGTCAAAGAGCATAATGTACTAACAAACACATAAAAACTAATCCATAAAATTGATGCACTATGACATAATTCGAAAATAAAAATTAGAAGTTAATTAAACAAATTCAAAATAGATAATATTGTGCCAATCCTATGACAATGTTATATTCATTTATACAGAAGTGAAGCCAAGATGGCAATTGTTCAATCATAACTCTATAATAACTATTAATCCTAATAATATGAAACTTTGAAACCTTAAAGAATTTTACTATTCATGTATCAATTGAGAACTTTTGAACTTTTTGCTTTTTGATGGAGTGGTTTTTTAAAAGTTGAGAGAGCCAAATTTAGGGTGAGATTAAACTTCCTCTATGCATCTATTATTTAATAATTTTTTATAGGGTAGGACTAGTTTGTGTTAGTATATAAATGAGTATTTTAAATAAACCCACATGTAAATGTAGGTGTGGGCTTGGAATAATTTTTGGGCTTTTTTGGATTGGACTTGTAGGCTTGCTTTAATTTATTTGAAATTTGGTTTAAATTTTAAATTACTTATGTTAAAATTTTATTCTCACAACTAATTTAAATAACACGTGATATATTTGCTGTAAAACTAACCTGTGATTATGGAGAGGTTTGCATAGCATGTTCAATCCACAAGCTGATATGAAGCAGATATGGAGGAGAATATTTCTCAGAAGGTTAGGTTTGATGCTTGTAAATATAGAGAAATGGAGCTCTTGAGTGATCAATTCCTATCATCTTCTTCATTTGTTTTATTCTAAAGAAAAAACAATGATGAGATTTTATTATTGTTAAAATTTGCCAATTAGAGTGCACCTAAGTTTAGGAAATTATCCATTGAAGCTTGAGAATCAAATTACCATTAACTTGGGTTCACTAGGAGATTTCTCTTAGAGGGGCAAAATTTGGTTTTTAGGCTTGTGAATGAGGCTTTCATCTCACCAGAGCGCTTGTGATCATGACACTATGTCAAAACCTCTTTCGAGACTTAAGGGAATACAAACAAGCTATGGACATGTTTGAAGAATTGAGTCACCATGTAATTTTTTATTGGAAAAATGGATGATGGCAATTCGATCCCTCGATTTAGAACCTAAATTACCTTTATCCCTTTAAAGACGGGTTCGGGAAGTAAGGCACAAGTCGTCAGCCATCCTGGATATAAATTTGGCCTCCATTAGGAAATAAGAAAATATAAACCTTGTTATACAATCTGCTTAAGTTGTTTACTTTATGCACACATTTCTAATTTTATCTTCTTAAAGACATGTAAGGTGATTTTCAATCGATAGCAATTTGTATATTCATACATAGAAGGAGATGAGAAGAATAGATTATAATTCCTTTTTTAACATGGGGGGTAAGGGATAAGGATTACGTTGCTTTTTAACCATAAAGTAAATTATACTTCACAACACTTCAAATATTCAATGATATAAAGTATTCCATACATAGCATACTCATGCATATTAAGCATTTAATATATACAATCAATTCAAGACTCGATAAATCATAAATTCCTCACCACTATATGTGAATCTATTCAATGCTTATCAAGTCTCTTCAAGTATACATTCATCATTCTAAGCGATGGTCTTTCACCATCAATATGAGTCCATCGCCACTTCATGACATCTACAATTATTCAATCATATTTCCAAATATTGTAATTAATCATAACAAAAACAATTAAAATCATAATCAAAGCTATAGACTAAAATCACAGCACTTCTATCTAATTTGATAATTTTGTCATGATATTCTAACCTAAACATGGCAATTCTAGCCTGTTTATAGTAATTGTGATAAATCGTGGTAGTTATAGTCTAATCATGGCATATTCTAGCCTAATTACATTAGTCATATCAAAACATGGCTATTCTAGATCAATTCCATCAATCAATCAAGATAAAGATGGCAATTTTACTCTATCAAGGCAATTCTAGCTTTATTCTATGCTATTTCATAGCATACTTCAAAAAAATGATAAGTTTGATTCCTATTCATGATTCTATGACATGTGTTCATAAACATGATTCTAAGCATTCGTAAAGAAAATAAATTCCTAAACACATTTCTAATAAAGAAAGAAAAGATGACTTATCTTGACAAGCATTTCCATCTTGCAAAACAAACAAGGATTAAATAATTAATTATAATCCTAAACAAGCTCATTCTAAGCATAAACAAACCTAATAATGTTTATTTTAAAGCAAGAAAATTAAAAAAAGAAAAGAGAAGGGAGAAGAGAGAACTACACTCAAGACGTAACCTTTCTGAGTTCAAAGTAATAGAATGTCTAAAAAATATTAAATTAGAAAAGACTCATTTAATTCTCAAGTGTGTCTTCAAGCAAGACAAGAGAATATTTTAGTGTGTCTTCAAAAGTGAGCCAAGTAGTTGTTTATATACGAGAGGGTGTGAGTTGAAAAAAGAAGCAAAAACTAAGAAAAGAAGGTCCTAATTGAAAATTTTCAAAAGTAAAGGGGGAGTTCTGGTTGGCTGTGGGAGGGCCATCGACCAGTGTTGGCCCACCAAACCCCTTAACTTTTTCATTTTTTCAATGCAGTCCCTTCTGACCTTCAGTTGTTCGATTGCATATGACTCTTTGAGTTCAACTTTGATTTGTGATCCATAAAATTTTGTGAGAACTAGACATCTGTAGCTTTATAATGGTATATGACTACTCATCAGATTCCTTCTAGATTGATTTATGTGATTTTTTGATGTTGCGTGTTGATTTTAAGAGCTTTTGGTCGATTTATTCTCAATCCTTTTCTTATTGCTTTCAAGGGTATTTTGATCATTTCTTTTACCCATCACTCATCATTGAGGACTATTCATCGGTAATCTATTCACAGACACTGTTCATGGTATCATTCATTATGATAATATTAATGCAGTGTTAATCAAACACTATTAGTTGACATTGTTTACACACTGTTCATCATACCCAAGTTACATACTGCCATTATAAGGAAAAGATAAATTAATTACTCTACATATATTATATCAAAGTGAGATACTGGCATGATAGTGGTTCAAGGCATTACCACCTCAAGGGCTTAGGTTCAAATCTTATGAATGAAAACATTTTTCCTTATGTCAAACTCAATAAAAGGACTAAATTGTCTAACAGTAGTAGATGGTTACTAACACCAGGTTCGTTTTTGGCTATTTTGAAAGGTGAGGTCATTTATGATATTAGGTCATAATTCACGGTCATTTGTGAAATGTCCTTATTATAATGGAAGAACTATATATGCATATCTATATTCTAGCAAAAACAATAAGATGAAACCAATGAAAAATTTATTCCATCTCTTTGAGATAGGCTCACAATTAGCAAGGGTTATGCAGGCAAGTTTAGGTACTCAGATCCAACTTTGACTGTTGCATGACAAAGCAACCATTATATGCTTGATTATTTTCTAACTTTTTTTTCTCCAAAGGGCAGGCTTGATGCCCATTTCCACATTCTACTATACTAGTTTTGTCATCATTTAATGCCATACCATCTGCTTTTACAAGTTCAACCATGGATTTCTTATTGTCCAACACCAAATATTCACTTTCCACGCTACTTGGTTATATACATTCATGCATTAGTTATGCATGAAAAATCAATGAATTTTAACCCCGCTATTAAAAAAAAAAAGGCTAACACTATTATTTAATTCTCACTAATCTTCCAAAAACTAAGTTTCATCCTCACCTTTATAGTGTCATTAATTATAATTACATTCTAGTTATTATTAAACATAAGAAACCAATATAATTTAAAACGGCATGAAGTAAACCCAGAGGGTTGGCTTAGTAAATAGGTCATTTCCCTAGGCTGTCTACTTATTAGAGTTATAGGGTGTGGAAATATACTGCAGTTTGAGCTTGATCTTCAATTGAAGAATAATGAATGGTGCTTATTAAATGATATGAATGATTGACTTAAAAATTATTTATGTTTAATTCATCATTACATTAGAATTATATATTTATATAAACGTTGTAATGTTATAATGGAAATGGAGACTTAGATGAACTGAGGTAGGAAGAATCAAACTGACATTTACAACCAAATTCCTTTAGCAAGCCTCTTATTGAACTCTAAATAGTAAGAATTTTAAATTCAAATCAATACTGGTTTGGACTAACACTGCAACTACTTTTCTATTTCAAAGTTATAAGATTATGAAAATATGATTAACAGAGCATCAAATTAATTGCAACAATTTAATGATGTAGGTACATTCCAACATTTGATCATCTGACATAACAAACTATACGTTACTAGGAGAACCAACATTTGTTGTAAAAGCAAGAGAAATTTCTTAGCAACCCATAAATATAAAGCGGTTTTTAGCCACATATTCTTCTTTAATTAACTTGATGGAGGTAGTTAAATTGAAATAGGAAACCTGTTTCTATTAGGATTAATTAACTAATGGATTATTATTTAGTATATTAGCTAATTGTGAATCCTTATTCCTATAGGATTAGGATTTATCTTAATTTAACATTATACACCTAGATTCCTATTTAACTAGAAAAGCTTATTCTATTTAAGCTATATTGCTTTAATACTTGTCAGATTAGAAATCCTACTAGTTTAGGCATTATAATAGGGCAAATAAGTGGCCTCCAGTAGTATTTTGTCATAACATATAAAGCTCTATTCAAGGCTATGAGAGCTTCAGACACATCTGAAAAAGGATTGGCTCCCAAGTATAGGAGTGTCAAAGTAATAAACCCGGTGGACCGGGGTCGATCCACGAGGAAGGAGATTTTAGCGCTACAAACTATAAGTAAGCAAATATGATATGAATGATTCAAAGATATGACAAGATAATATCAACAATATATGAGAATAATTAAAATACGCAAGTAAAAGGAATTAACACAATAATAATGAAAGCTAAGGTTAGGGGATCCGCCATTGATATTTCGAATAAGGATAAACAACTCATTTTAGTTGTATGAATTATATTTGCTTCGTTACCAATATTTATACCACTACTTGTAAATGAGTTCAAGCATCCAATGTGACAATCTTCAAATGTCAACAACAAATCAAGGTTCCTAACTAGATTTGTATCGGTAAGGAAAAACCATACAACATCTAGAAAGGATCCAAGTATTTGATGTGCCAAGGATTGTCTACAATGGATCAAGACCTCCACTTTATGAGTGGTGTCAAGATTGATTAAGAAAGTAAATATAAATCATATAAAATAAACAACACAAGATTATGATTATTAAGCACATATTAAAGGGTTAGAGAATCCTTACTCTCATATCAAGGGTTTCACCCTTTCACCTTAGCAAGAGAGAAATTAGAAGAACATTATAAGAGAAAGAAAACAAATTGTAAGAAAAAGGAAATTCATTAATAACATTAACACACAAGAGACAATAACAAGAGATACACAATACAAGATCCCAGCTAAGGAAAAGATGCCCCAATGGGTCACAAGGCACCTCTACTTATAGATACATTCAGGGGCAAACTTATTAAATTACAAAGGAATAATTGTCAAATATTAGATGCACCAACTTTGACAATTGGGGTAATTAAGTGAACCAACTTTGACCACCGATTTTGACCTTAAATTATTGTGAATTTTAATCACATGTCTTCATGAAAGTCGTAGATATTTCTCTCAGTTTTCTAGAAAATCTTGATTCATACAATTTGGATACGTATTCTGAGAGATATAATCAAAATACTGAGGCATGGTTAGGCTGGTCGAATCTGCAGATGGGTTCACTTCAAGCCCAGCCCATTTTTGGTCCACTAAGAGTCCGAATTTGATGATGCTTTTGAAATACAATCTTGTAGAAAATTTAATCAGCTTTCCAAAACATTAAGATTTGCACCATTCTGATATATAAATAGAGACTTATGCCCATTTTACCGAACCTGTAACAAAACCAAAATTAAGAGGAAGTTAATTCCAAAGATGCAAAACTGCAAATATGCTTAAGTGGAGGAATTTAATGACACTATTAATACAATATGATGAACTAAGCTCTTATTAAACATATATATTTAAGTGTTCATCACACCCCCCAACCAGCTTATTGCTAGTCCCTAGCAATTAAAGCGTTATTATTTAGAAGTGTTTATAGAATTTTACATCCACGGTGGTCATTATTGCACTCTCCTTGATTTTATCCAAATAAACAAACTCTCAACCAATTATTATCATTATTACTTCTTTTTATGACTCATGTACCCTTCGGTCAAGATATCTATAAATCTTCTTTTTGTGCTCATCAACACATGACTATGGGGCTTATTAGAAAGAAGCCATATCGGTTCTAATATTTGTTAAGGCTAACAACCTTAGGTAGGGGGCATTTATTCATTTTATTATATATATATATTTTTTTCCTTCTTTTTTTTTTTTTTTGAAGGAATGCATCTTTAACCCATGTAGCGAGCCTTAGGCTAATGACTCCCAGACCAGTTGGCCTTAGGGCATTAGGTGTTAAGACACCCCTTCGAGCTTAACGACTCGGGTTGCCGATGCTTTATTTTTGCTTAGAAACTTGTGGATAGTGCAATGTTCAATCCCATTAAGCTTTCTCCTTAATCCATGTAGTGAGCTTTGGGCCAATAGCTCCCAAACCAGTTGGTCTTAGGGTATTAGGTGTTGAGGCACCCCTCGGGCTTAATTGCTCGAATTAAGGAGGCTACGAGACCAAATTTATCCACAATTGCTTTCTCTCTTTTTTTTCTTTTTTTTCACTCTTTTCTTTTTTTTTTTTTTGCTTTTTTTTTTACACTTTCCCCTTCCTTTGTGTTGTTATCCTAAGCAAAACAAAAGAACTCAAATATTATAACATTTCATTTCGTCACCCACAATCATGCATCAAGGTATGTGTGTGTGTGAAAAAAGGTTCATGAATACTTGCTTAATGAGTACATAAGCACACAATTTATTAAATGATAAGGTTGTGAGAGTTCATAGATTTGAATAATTCAAAGTGAAATGAATAACACCTCCTTGTTATAAAATTCAAAAATCAAACTAAATAATATCAAGTTAGCTAAAATGAGTTCACAAAATCAAAATAAAATGACAAATTGGTTAGAATGAGTTTCAAGAGTTCAAACTGGTCCTCTTTACTCTGCCATTCCTAACCCAGAATGCGTCTCAAGAGGATTTGAACTCCTTACACCGCACTCTGAATCTAATTACTAACTCGTTTTTTTTTTTGCAAGAAAAAAGAAAATTCAAGACACACTTATGTCTACTATCCTTCCCCCCCAACCAAATGAAACATTGTCCTCAATGTTTAAATATAGAGAGATAAATTATAGGAGACATTACCTGAAGCTTCTGTTATTCAAGAGAGATGACCTGAAAGACTCATAAAATAAAATGCTAAAAATAAAATAAAATAAAACAAAGGACAAAAAATTACAAACGGAGATTCAAATCCAATTTGCACTTTTTGTTTTGCCCTCCTGACCAATTAATTTGAGTACTGGCTGGGTCAGGTTCATACTCAATTGCTTGTAATTTGTCAAGTAACTCATCAACAGAAGTGGCAGAAACAAAGATCTGTCTTGCCGAATGAGGGATAAAATTTTGTTCTACAGCTGCATCAACAAAACTGATTAAAGGATCAAAGAAATTGTTAACATTTAACAAACCTATGGGTTTTTTATGGAGATTTAGTTGGGCCTAAGAGGCAATTTAAAAAATTTCTTCAAAAGTATCAAAGCCACCTGATAAAGCAATAAAGGCATCTGAATTGATGAGCATATGTGCCATGCGTTCATGCATAGAGGAGACCTGTAACTCCGTCCCAATCGTTTTTCTAACGACGCTTTCTACAGCCAAAGCTTTGGGAATAACTCCTAAAACTTGACTACCTCCTACATGTACAGCTCTTGACACACAACCCATTAACCCGAGGCTACCTCCCCCATAAACCACATGAATCTTTCTTTCAGCCAGTAATCTACCAAGATAATTTGCTGCCTTGACAAATTCTTCACTTTTACCTGGTCGAGATCCACAGAATACACATATCTTTTGGATTCGACGTTTTGAAGTTCCCTCCATGTTTATGCAACTCTCTAACTATGTGTGAAGAAGAGAGCAAGAAATGTGTTAATTATGAAGTGTAAAAATGTATGCTAATGATGACATCTAAATAGGTAGCTCGGTTGCTTTTGAAAAATATGACAATAATGCATAGAAATTCAAAAAAGACGATAAAATAAGACACCATAAGTCAAACAAAAGATACAAATTTAAAAATGACAGCTATGAGGCATTAAAATTCAAAAATGATGGTATGCATGCATATGTACAGGTAGTTGTGACTGTGGCTTACATCTTCCTCTGGATTTACATTCAGAAACGGCTTAAACACCTTCTATGAGTTGGGGATATGCTTCCCATCTAGTTTTCTTATAAACTGGCAAACAAGGTCGTTTAGAGTCATATTCCCAAGACTATAGCATTCCTGCTCATCTCGAAATTGTGCCACAAGTTAAAAATTTCCCACTGCACAAGTCCACAAAAATGTGTCTCAAGAGTCATTCGGATATCATCCAAAGACTCCTTACTCAGTCCATTCTTGATGAATCGTAGTTTATCCTCTCGATTGTTAGACAAATATCTCAAGGAGCGGCAACGCTGGTTACAAGTCCATCTTGCACATTTGGGACAAACTTGTAACCTTTTCGCTATTCGCTTTTTGGTGTAAGAGCTTTTTCCCATACCTGGAATGTGAGAAACAAGATTATCTGAAAATTCATAAGAAAATCGAACATTGGCTTCAATTAACCATCTTACTTCAACAGGCATACCCTTACGCATCAACATCCTTAGTCTTTCTGCGCGAGCTTTGTAGATTTTAAGCAAATCTTTTGGAGGAAGAGAGGAAAAATGTTTGTGCAGATTTGAGAGAATGGTGTCCATGTGAAAATGTGAGAAAAGAAAAGAAAATGAATGCAAGGTGAGCAATAGTTTTTAGGGAACTGAAAAACTGACTTTAATAGTCATGGAGTACCGTATCCGCCACTTGACCGGGAAAAATCAATCCTTAAAAAGGATCGACTAAAGCAATGGACTCTTTATTTTGGTCAAAATTTTTAAAGAATGGTTTTAACCGTTGTCCATTAACTTTAAACACATTACCATTCTTTGGGTTCTCAATTTCAACTGCTCCATGAGGGAAAACATTTTTAACAATGAAAGGCCCAGTCCAATGAGACCGAAGTTTACCAGGAAACAAGTGCAATCTTGAATCATACAAAAGAACTTTTTGTAAAGGTTCAAAAGATTTTCTAACAATGAATTTGTCATGAAAAACCTTCATTTTTTCTTTGTAGATTTAGAATTTTCATAAGTCTCATTCCTGATTTCTTCAAGTTCACTCAGTTGGAGTTTTCGTAACTTGCAAGCATCATTCAAGTTTGTGTTGAATGTTTTAATGGCCTAATAAGCTTTGTGCTCAATTTTCACAGGCAAGTAACAAGGTTCTTCATAAACTAATCTATAGGGAGACATTCCTAATGATGTTTTGAAAGCAGTTCGGTAAGCCCAAAGTGCATCATTAAGTCTTAAAGATCAATCTCTACGATTTAGGTTAACCGTTTTTTCTAAGATCTATTTTATCTCCCTATTAGCTAATTCAACTTGTCCACTTGTTTATGGGTGATAAGGTGTAGAAATTTTATAGGTTATTCCATATTTCTTCATTAAAGTTTCAAATGGTTTGTTACAAAAATGTGTACTACCATCACTAATAATGGCTCGAGGAATTCCAAATCTACTCAAGATATTCTCTTTCAAGAATTTGATAACTGTTTTGTGATCATTGTTTCGACATGGAATTGCCTCGACCCATTTTGAAACATAGTCTACTGCATCAAGGATGTACACAAAACCAAATGACGGTGGAAAAGGTCCCATAAAATCAATACCCCAACAGTCAAAGATTTCAATGACAAGAATGGGATTCAAAGGCATCATGTTTCTTTTTGAAATAGATCCCAATTTTTGACAATTTTCACACGTTTTGCAAAATGCATGTGCATCTTTAAATAAGGTGGGCCAATAAAATCCACATTGCAAGATTTTAGCAGCTGTTTTTCTAGATAAAAAATGTCCTTCACATGCTTCAGAATGACAAAAATTAATAACACTATTTACCTCATTGTCGGGTATGCATCTTCTAATTATTTGATCTGGACAATATTTGAACAGATATGGGTCATCCTAATAAAAATTTTTCATCTCGGTTAAAAATTTCCTTTTATCTTGAGCATTCCAATGAGGTGACTTTTTTTCTGTTCCAAGAAAATTTACAATGTTAGCAGACCAAGGTACAGTAGCAACGGAAAATAAAAATTCATCAGGAAAAGAATCATTGATAGGTGAAATTTCAATTAATGTCTCTGTCATTAGTCTTGAAAGATGATCTGCAACGACATTTTCGGCTTCTTTCTTATCCTTTATTGTGATTTGAATTCTTGGAGCAATAAGATCCACCGTATCAATCTAGGTTTTGCATCCTGTTTAGACATTAAATATCTCACAGCTGCATGGTCAGTATAAACAATCGTTGGAGAACCAATTAAATAAGATCAAAATTTTTCCAATGCTAATACTACTGCAAGTAGTTCTTTTTCAATTGTTGTGTAATTCATTTGGGCATCATGTAAAGTCCTACTTGTATAGTATATCACATAAGGCTTACCTTCTTTTCTTTGTCCTAAGACAGCACCAACGGCGTAATCACTTGCATCACACATCAATTCAAAAGGCAAGGACCAATCAGGAGATTGCATAATTGGAGCAGTTGTTAAAAGTCCAATTAATTTATCAAAGGCATTTTGACATTCTTGAGTCCATTCAAAAGAAGTGTCTTTTATTA
Source organism: Boswellia sacra (assembly GCA_013180625.2). Lineage (NCBI taxonomy): Eukaryota > Viridiplantae > Streptophyta > Magnoliopsida > Sapindales > Burseraceae > Boswellia > Boswellia sacra. The sequence goes on along the minus strand of SNVD02006955.1, from coordinate 56,906 downwards.
AGAGGTTACAAAGAGGGTTAGATATAGAACTAAAATTTCTTATGAACCTCCTATAAAATCCAGCATGCCCTAAGAATGAACAGACTTCTTTGACTGTTTTTGGTGGAGGCAAATGGGAAATTAATTCCACTTTTGCTTTATCCACTTCAATTCCCTTAGAAGACACCATATGGCCTAAGACAATTCCCGAAGTGACCATATAATGGCATTTTTCTCAATTCAAAATAAGACCTTTTTCTACACACCTTTTTGGGACTTTTTCTAGGTTTTCAAGACAATTGTCAAAAGAGTTTCCAAAGACAGTTAAATCATCCATAAAAACTTCTAAACAATGCTCAACCATATACTAAAAATGCTTAACATGCATCTTTGAAAAGTGGTTGGGGCATTACAAAGTCCAAAAGGCATTCTCCTAAATGCAAAAGTGCCGAAGGGGCACGTGAATGTGGTCTTTTCTTGGTCTTCAAGTACAATAGAAATTTGATAATAGCCTGAGTATCCATCAAGAAAGCAGTAGTAGGGGTGTCTTGCTACTCTTTCAAGAATTTGATCAAGGAAAGGTAAGAGAAAATGGTCTTTTCTAGTGACAGCATTTAATTTTCTATAATCAATGCACATCCTCCAACTAGATGAGACTCGAGTTGGCAATGATTCCCCCTTTTCATTTTTAACTACTGTAATGCCAGATTTCTTAGGTACTACTTGTGTTGGGCTTACCCACTTGCTATCAGAAATGGGGTAGATAATTCCCACATCAAGTAGTTTAAGAACTTCAGCCCTAATAACCTCTTTCATATGTGGATTTAATCTTCTTTGAGGTTGTTGGGATGTTTTGGCATTTTCCTCTAAATGTATTCTATGTGTGCAAATTAAAGGGTTAATGCCTTTTATATCTTTTAAAGTCCACCCAATTGCATTTTTATGCCTTTTAAGCACTTCTATCAACTTACCTTGTTGCTCGCATGTGAGGGATGAAGAAATTACCACCGGATATGTCTGATTCTCCCCAAGATATGCATATTTTAGTCCTTCAGGTAAGGGCTTCAATTCTAACTTGGGAGCTTCCTCTTCCTTGCTTTCATTCATTTGCCCCAATTCTTCGAATATTGGTTTTGAGCATTTTTCCATCACCTGTGCACAATCCAATAAAGAACATATATCAGAAAGATCAGACTCTAGTTCCATACTTAATTCTAATGAATTCACCAAACAAGTTTCCAAAGGGTCGGAAGAACTCCCTTTTTGGATGTGATCTTCCACAATAGATTTGATCATATTAGCCTCCTCAATTTCATCTTCTTCTTCATGTGGTTGTTTGCACATATTGAAAACATTAAGTTCCAATGTCATGTTCCCAAAAGATAGCTTCATGACTCCATTCCTGCAATTAATCAACGCATTAGAGGTAGCTAGAAATGGACGCCCTAAAATGACAGGAATTGAATTACATACTTCCACTGGTTGCGTGTCCAAGACGATAAAATCCACTGGGTAAATGAATTTATCGACTTGAGCTAATACATCTTCTACTACTCCTCTTGGTACCTTAATTGATCTATCAGCAAGCAAAAGAGTCACAGAAGTCGGTTTTAACTCACCTAGATTGAGTTTTTGAAAAATCGAGTATGAAAGCAAATTCACACTAGCACCAAGATCAAGTAAAGCTTGTTCAATTTTATGGTCTCCAATAACACATGAAATTGTAGGACAATTTGGATCCTTATATTTCACTGCATTATTGTTTTGAAGAATAGCACCTACTTGCTCGGCTAGAAAGGCTTTCTTTTTCACATTCAGTTTTCTTTTCACAGTGCACAAGTCTTTCAAAAAATTTTGCATAGGAAGGTACCTGTTTGATCACATCAAGCAAGGGAATGTTGACCTTTACCTGCTTGAAAATTTCAAAGATTTCAGAATTATGAGTTGTCTTCTTTTGTGTGGCTAATGCTTGAGGAAATGGAGGCACAGATGAGGATTTGGTTTCCTCTTCGTTAGGTGTTGGTTTGGCAACCTCTTCCTGCCCTTTAGAGATTGATTCTTCTTCTTTCTCACAAGGGTCAGGAATGTGTTTTTCAACAATCTTACCAGTGCGAAGGGTCATGACTGATTTGACTTGGTCAAAATAATGATTACTTGAACTCCCTTTTTCCTCCTTCATAACAGCATCTTCCTTTTTATTACTGTCTGGATCTTATTTTTCTGCATCTTCTGTGAAGCTATTTATGTTTTCCTCTTATGAATAGGTTTTGATATTATAAATATGTATCTGTTATGCTTTTGGGTAATGTGATTAGACAATGGTGCAAAAGATATCTAAGCTTGTACGTGTATAAATTGGGAAATGATATTAGAGGATAAACTGTGCATTACACTAGTTTTTAACTTAGTTTGTATATGCAAAGTTATATATATATCAATTAGTCACACTTGAAGTCTCCATATAAGAGATTTTGGGATTTGACAAATATATACTCTAAACTAAAAACTTAGTTAACACGGAGAAGTTGCACAAGGTAAATTTGGTGCATAAATGTTAGTTATTCTCAGATTTTGCAAATCAAGTGAGATCTAATAAGAGAAAAATAGGAGCTTAATATTTTTTATTGGGTCTATTTAGAAATGAGTGCTAAAAAGATAGAAAATAGGGGCTGAATAAAACAACCCAACAATTTATTTCTACAATAATAGCAATCCAATTTTGAAGTTGTATTTATTTTTTAAGCCCAAAGTTGAGTTCGATTAGCTTTTTGCCCATATTTGTTATAATTAATAGATTTACCAACTGAGAATTTTATAATATCATTTCTTTGCTAGATTTTAATACATATTTGGGTAATTTCCAACAAGCAAGATGTTGTTGATAATATTTTCTCTTGTTTTTGTTTTTTTAACGACATATATCTTCAATGATAATTTCTCAAATGCAACCCAAAAAGTAGAACTAGAATAGACTTTAACACTCATTAAACTACAAACTAATTGATTTTGCCAACGAGAACATTCTTTAACAAATTTTATAAAAGTTAGTGGTTTTTTTTAAGGTAAATTAAAAATGGCCCAAATTTAAGGGCATGTTGCAAAAATAACCTATCCTTGAAAAATTTGCAAACCATGGACCTTTGGACGATAAAATTATGCAAATGTGATGCATTCGAAACTAGCAAGTATACTAGTCGCACAAGCAATAAAGTGATAAGTAGATATCGTTCCCACGAGGATTGATTCTAATTGAATTTGTTATTTTCCAGCAACAACAAACTAAATAGGGGGGTTTTGTTGAATGGTTAACTAAATTGAATATGGAAGCAAATAAAGAATAACACAACACAAGATTACATGGAGTGAAAAATCAAGGAGAGACACTTGGTTAAGGTTCATTCTCTGCCATAAGATATGAATTTGTGAATTAACATAGAATTATCATCCAATTACACCATTGAAATTATCAACCGTAGATAACAACAAGCTCTGTTATCCCAATCTTTCCTTACTTTGTTGTTAAATAAAACAAGCGCTTTATTTAATCTCTATCCATTAAACAACCTAGAACAAGCTCTCTAAGTTTAATTCAATAGAAGCATTACGATGAGAAAGATAGGTTGATCTAAGCAATAATCACACAAGTTCGGATTATTTAACCTAGGTTGTATTTTCCAATTGCAATCTATGATCACAATTTTGCTACTAATGATTGGAAATTCAAGACAATTACGGATCAAGATTTCTAATCTAGCAATAGACAACAACCAGATTATATTCAGTTGACCACCCCAAATACAATCAGCAAGCAATCATAAGCATTAGATATGGGAAAATACAAGCAACTTCAATTGGAGAATTGGATAACAACTTCTTACACAATCAACTCACAAAAACCATATCAAGGCTTTGAAATCACCCTCAACCAATTCAGATTCAGTTACACATGTTCAAAAATGTGGTAAATATAATACAACATGGAGACATTCCAGAAAATGAAAGGAAAAGGAAAAACTTAGCAAATTTGATGAAAATCTCTTAGGATTGTTGTTCTTCCTCTTTCCAAGCTTTCTTTCTCCTTTAAGAACTCTAAGAAATGAAAGAAATCCAGAGCTGCAGCCTCTACCACGTTCTCCCCTCTTCAAGTTATAAAAATAAAACCCTAAAATGTGTTTATATACTCTGCTACAGTAACTTGCTACAGTGTCCCGTATTATACATGCTACAGTGATTTGTGGAATTACATTTCTATACTTCTCACACTGTTTTGATTACAACTTTTGGTACACTGAATGGATTTATAAACCGTAAATTTCTCCAGAAAATAGACTTCGAGAGCTTTCAAACGGTATATAACATGTCATCGGGTTCATTGTATATCAATACAATTAAATCCGAGAAGATCACTGACTAGCAAAGGTGAAAATGAAGGGTTTTACTCCAATTTTGTGCAAGTTGCTCCAAAACTCCTACAAACATCAAAACCACACAAAAACATAAAAATACCAACGAATAATGCAAATAAACATGGACGAATTGATATAAAAGTAATACATAAATAGACACCTATCAAAATGCCCTTAATGATTTAAATAATTTCAATCACGCTTCCCTCCTTGCACTAGAGTTAAAGTCGGTAACTGTTCTCTGAAACGCTTTGTGCAAAAAAATTGAAAAGTGGTAAAGGAGCATTCAAAACCGAAAACGCAACTACATTCACAAACCAAAAATATATAAAATAAAGAGGCAAATTTCAGCAAGGCAACAAGGAGAACGACAGAAAAGGGTTGATTGTGGAGAGAAGGAGATAAAACCCAAAACCCATATCAGTAAGTGCTCTGTCATGGGTTTTTGTTTCAATTTTATGTAATTTTTTCAATGCTTAGTACATTATATGTAGTCTATATGCTGTGAATGGATTGTGGACAATTTATTGAACCCGATTTAGGATTCTAAAAGTTCAAAATTTAAGCTTTAATTTCTAGGGTTTTAGATTCACGTTGGAATGATTTGTATGCTGAATAGAGTTAGAAATGGTATAATTTGTGTTAGCATACTGTGTTGATGATGATTTAAAGCTTGTTGTGGGAAAAAATGGAGTTTTTTGGCTCGACGATGCGAGGTTGAAGACAACGCTCGACACTCGACTCGCGTTGCTTGGCACAATGAAGAAGCAAAGTCGAATGTTAGATTTCCTCAATGACGTAAGGTTGACGATGATGCTCAACACTCGACTCACGTCGCTCGATACCATAACGAAGCGAAGTCAAGTGTCGAATTTACTTTACTTCTTCATTATGTTAAGCGACTCCAGTCGAGTGTCGAGCATTGTTCAATTGTTGGATTACCAAATAAAAAGTGCTGTAGCTCGACTCTAGACATTCGATAATGGTTCATCCTATTGTCAAGTGTTTAGTTATCAAGTGTCTGTTCGATGTCTCAGTGTCGGTTTCCCATGAATTTTGTGGCTCGACACTAGACAAAATAAATCGACAGAAAACAGCTATATGTTAGAATTTGTCTAGTGTCAAGCTGTAAAATTTATGGGAAAAGTCGAAGCTCGACACTCGATATCTTGAATAACCAAAAAAACCTTGACGTCAGATTATGGAAATCGACAACAGATGCGTTCGAAGCTAGACGAAGGTTGTCAAATTTCATTACAGGTTGTCGATTAGCATCTAACATATAACTAATGTCAAACACTTGATAGACTATTGTCTGTCGAGCATTGTCGAGTGTTTGTGCAGATTAGTAGTTTTTTTTCCCTTTTTCGTGGTATAATTTGGTTGAATGTAAGTTGTTTTCTTTTGTATTTTGTAGGTCTAAATGGCAAATAGTCACGGGCTTACATTCAACCTTAAAACTTGATGAATACTTACATATGTATGTTTAATAAGAGCTTAATTCATCACATTACATTAATAGTATCATTAAATTCCTTCACTTAAGCATATTTTTAATCTTTGCACCTTTTGAATTAACTTTATCTTAATAAGCATATTTTTAATCTTTGCATCTTTTGAATTAACTTTATCTTAATTTTTGTTTTTGTTATAAGTTTGGTAAAATGGGTTTAACTTTTTATTTATAGATCAGAATGGTGCAATCTTGATTTTTTAGAAAGACGATTAAATTGTCTACAAGATTGTATATTACAAGCATCATAAAATTCGGGCTCTTAGTGGACCAAAAATGGGCTTGAAGTGAACTCATTTGTAATTTCAGCCCAGCCTCCATATTTTGATCATATTTCTTGATATACATATCCAAATCGTTTGATCAAGATATTCTAGAATGCTAAGAGAAATATTTACAACTTTCATAAAGACATGTGGTCAAAATTATAAATAATTCAATGTCAAAATCGATGGTCAAAGTTGATGCACATGATGATCCAAATTGTCAACAAGATATTTTATAATTATTCCTTTGTAATTTGACAAGCCTCTAAGTTTATCTATAAATAGAGGTGCCTTGTGACCTATTAGGGTATCTTGGCTATGGTTAGGATCTCTTGCTACTGTGTTTTTCTCTGTTGTGTTCTAATGTTATTAATAAATCTTCGTTTTTTCGCAATTTATTTTCTTTCTTTGATAATGTCCTGCTAAATTTTCTTTTGCTAGGGTGAAATGGTGAAACCCTTTATATGAGAATAAGGATTCTCTAACCCTTGATATGTGCTTAATAATCATAATCTTTTGTTATTTATTTTATATGATTTATGTTTATTTCCCTAATCAATCTTGACACCACTCGTAAACTAGAGGTCTTGATTCATTATAGACAATCCTTGACACATCAAATGCTTGGATCCTTTCTAAATGTCGTATGGTTCTTCCTTACTGACACAAGTCTAGTTAAGAACCTTGAATTGTTATAGACCTATGGTGATTAGCACAGATGCTTGGACCCATTTACAAGAAGTTGTATAAATATTAGTAACAAAACAAATATAATTCATATAACTAAAATAGGCTTAAATGACATATCTTCTTATTGGAACCTCCTTGATGTGTGAATTCCAATTGAGTTATAATTGGGTTATTTATCCTTATTTGATATATCAAAGGTGGATCCCCTAACCTTAGCTTTCATCATTATTGTCTTAATTCCTTTTACTTGTGTATTTTAAGTATTCTTGTTTATTGCTTATGAATTTTTTTCTTTCATTTGCTATGGTAGATTTTACCTCGTTTTACCACCTTTTGTTGTTGTCTTACATTTGAATGGTTAGCAGTACCGCCTACCATCTTTACTTATATTTGTTAATATCATCTTGTTAATTATTTGAATTATTCATATCATATTTCTCATCGTATAGTTTGTAGCGCTAAATCTCCTTCCTCGTGGATCAACCTCGATCTCACCGCGTTTATTACTTCAATACTTCTATACTTGGGAGGTAATCATATTTTTGGATGTGTCAAGTTTTGGCATCGTTGCCAGGGAAGGTAAAATTTGGCGTGCAAAATTGTAAGTATTCTCTTTTCTCGTTTTAGATCTTAATTTTTTATTTGTCATGTGTTTATCTTTTCTTTTCTTTTCTTTTTCAAATTTGCTTGAAAATTTGGTCACGTTTATCTAGTGGTAGACTTGTTGGAAAAACATCATCTTTCTTAGAAAACATGGCCGACAATCAAGTGGAAAGGTTCACGAATGAAGGGAACAATCATTCCCAACAAAATGACCAAAACCAACCAAGAACCTTCAGAGATTACATGAATCCAGTAAGGACTAGTGCACCATCTTGTGTAATTTCTCCTCCTGATGTAATCCATTTCATTTTCAAACCGAGTTTCGTTCGGCTTTTACCCACCTTTCATTCCCTTGATATGGAGAGCCCATATTCGCACTTAAAAATCTTTGAAGAGGTATGTAACTCCTATAGTGACTCAAATTGTAGCATAAATTTTATTAGATAAAGATTTTTCCTTTTTCTTTAAAAGATAAAGCTAGAACATAGCTACAAAATTTGAGGTCAAGTTCCATCAGTTCATGGGATGAGATGAAACAACAATTTTTGAAAAAAAATTTTCCTACTCGTAGAACAAATTCTCTTAAAAGACAAATTACCACTTTCACTCAAAAACAAGGAGAAACACTTTCCCAATGTTAGGAAAGGTATAAAGAATCACTTAATACCTATCCTCACCATGGTTATGAAACTTGAAGAATAGTTGCACACTTCTAGGAAGGGTTAACACCTCAAGATAGGCAACTAGTAGAGCTAATGTATAATGGATAATTTGGAGATAAAGACTCTGAGGAAGCAATTGACTACCTAGATTAATTAGCAGACAAAGCCCAAAATTGGGACACTACTAGTACCTATGAGATACCAAGCAAAGTCCCACCCTTGACATCCAATAGAGGCATATATAACCTTAGAGAAGACCATGGCCTTCAAGCCAAATATACATCCCTAACTAGAAAAGTCGAGGCTTTAGAAATGAAAAAGAGTGGTCAATTGAATTATATACAAGAAATTGTCTGTCACATTTATAATGATAATGACCATCCTACTAATGAGTGCCCAACTTTGCCTACCTTTAGGGAATGTCTCCATGAATAAGCCAATGCCTTGAACACTTTCAAAAGGCCAAATCACAATCCATACTCACAAGCTTACAATCCTGGTTGGAGATATCATCCAAATTTTAGTTGGAAAAATGACAATCATGCACAATCTTCCCAAGTACCTTCTCAAACACATCAAAATTTTTAAAATTTTCATGATCATGCATATGCTCCTCCTCCCAAGAAGGACCTTGAAGAGATATTGCATTCTTTCATTACAAAGCAAAAGACTTTCAATAGTCAAACTACTCAAACATTAGCAAATTTGTCAGACACTCTTGCAAAATTTGCATCCACATTTAGCATCCAAGAAAAAGGAAAATTTCCTTCATAAACATTGCAAAATCCCAAAGATCAATCTAATTCAAGTATGAGCAGCTTAAATTGTCATTACATTGATCAAACCAAATCAGTCATGACCCTCTGCAATGGTAAGATTTTAGAAAAACACATTCTTAAACCTCATGAGAAAGAAGATGAATCTATCTCTAAGGATAAGAAAGAGGTTACCAAACCAACACCAAGCGAAGAAGGAATCAAATCCCCACTTATGCCTCCATTTCCTCGACCATTAACTACACAAAAGAAGCCAACCCATAATTCTAAAATTTTTGAAATTTTCAACCAAGTGAAGGTCAATATTCCGTTGCTAGATGTGATCAAACAGGTACCTTCTTATACCAAATTTTGAAAGATTTGTCCATTGTGAAAAGAAAATTGAATGTGGAAAAGAAGGTATTTTTGACCGAGCAAGTAAGTTCTATTCTTTGAAACAATAATACAGTGAAATATAAGGATCTAGGATGTCCAACAATTTCATGTGTTATTGGGGATCATAAAATTAAACAAGCTTTACCTGATCTTGGTGCTAGTGTGAATTTGCTTCCATACTCGGTTTTTCATAAACTCAATCTAGGTGACCTAAAGCCGACTTCTGTGACTCTTTTGCTTGCTGATAGATCAATTAAAGTGCCAGGAGTAATAGAAGATGTGTTAGTTCAAGTTGATAAATTCATTTTCCTAATGGATTTTATCATCTTGGATACACAACCAGTGGAAGTATGCAATTCAATTTCTGTCATTTTAGGGCGTCCATTTCTAGCTACCTCTAATGCTTTGATTAGTTACAAGAATGGAGTCATGAAGCTATCATTCAGGAACATGACATTGGAACTTAACATTTCTAATATGTGCAAATAACCACATGAAGAAGATGATGAAATTAAGGAGACTAATATGATTGAAACTATTGTGGAAGACCACATCCAAAAAGGGATTTTTTCTGACCCTTTGGAAACTTGTTTAGTTAATTTATTAGAATCAAGTATGGAACTAGACCCTGATCTTACTGATATATGTTCTTTATTGGATTGTGCACAAGTAATGGAAAAAGGTTCAAAACCATGATTCAAAGAATTGGGCCAAATGAATGAAAGCAAGAGGAAGCTCCCAAGTTATAATTGAAGCCCTTCCCTGAAGGACTAAAATATGCAAATCTTGGGGAGAATCAAACATATCCGGTGGTAATTTCTTCATCCCTCACAAATGAGCAACGTGCTTAAAAAGTATAAAAATGTAATCGGATGCACTTTAAAAGACATAAAAGGCATTAACCCTTTGATTTATAAATACATTTAGAAAAAAAAATGTCAAAACATCCCAACAACCTCAAAGGAGATTAAATCCCTACATAAAAGAGGTCATTAGGGCTGAAGTTCTCACACTACTTGATGTGAGAATTATCCACACTATTTCTGATGGTAAGTGGGTAAACCCTACACAACTAGTACCTAAGAATCTAGCAATACAGTAGTCAAAAATGAAAAAGGTGAATCATTACCAACTCAAATCTCATCTAGTTGAAGGATGTGCATTGATTATAGAAAATTAAATGCTGTCACCAGAAAAAACCATTGTCCCTTACCATTCATTGACCAAATTTTATAAAGAGTAATAGGGCACTCCTACTACTGCTTTCTCGATGGATACTCAGGATATTATCAAATTCCCATTGTACTTGAAGACTAAGAAAACACCACACTCATGTGCCCCTTCGACACTTTTGCATTTAGAATGATGCCTTTTGGACTTTGTAATGCTCCAGCCACTTTTCAAAGATGCATGTTAAGAATTTTCAGTGACATGGTTGAGCATTGTTTAGAATTTTTCATAGATGATTTAACTGTCTATGAAAATTATTTTGATAATTGTCTTGAAAACTTAGAAAAAGTCCTCAAAAAGTGTGAAGAAAAATATCTTATTTTGAATTAGGAAAAATGTCATTATATGGTTACTTCGGGAATTCTCTTAGGTCATGTGGTGTCTTCTAAGGGAATTAAAGTGGACAAAGCAAAAGTACAATTAATTTCCCATTTGCCACCATAAACAACAGTCAAACAAGTCCGCTCATTCTTAGGGCATGTTGGATTTTATAGGAGGTCCATAAGAAATTTCAGTGCTATATCTAAACCTCTTTGTAACCTCTCAATAAAAGATACTTCTTTTGAATAGACTCAAGAATGTCAAAATGCTTTTGATAAGTTAATTGGACTTTTAATAACTGCTCCAATTATACAATCTCCTGACTGGTCCTTACCTTTTGAGTTGATGTGTGATGCAAGTGACTATATCATTGGTGCTATCTTAGGACAAAGAAAAGAAGGTAAGCTTTATGTGATATATTATGCAAGTAGAACTTTAAATGATGCATAAATAAATTACATAACAACTGAAAAAGAACTACTTGCAGTAGTATTTGAATTAAACAAATTTTGATCTTATTTAATTGGTTCTCTAATGATTGTTTACACTGACCATACAACTGTGAGATATTTGATGTCTAAACAAGATGTAAAACCTAGATTGATACGATAGATCTTATTGCTCCAAGAATTCAACATCACAACAAAGGAAAAGAAAGGAGCAAAAAATGTCATTGCAGATCATCTGTCAAGATTAACGACAGAGACACTAATTGAAACTTCACTTATCAATGACTCATTTCCTGATGAATTTTTATTCTCTGTTGCTGTAGTATCTTGGTTGGCTAACATTGTAAATTTTCTTGCAACAGGAGAAATGCCACCTCATTGGAATGCTCAAGACAAAAGGAAGTTTTTGATCGAGGTAAAAAACTTTTATTGGGATGACCCATATCTATTCAAATATTGTTTGAACCAAATAATTAGAAGATGCATACCTGACAATCAGGTAAGTAGTGCCATTAATTTTTGTCATTCCGAAGCATGTGGAGGACACTTTTTATCTAAAAAAACAGCTACTAAAATCTTGCAATGTGGATTTTATTGGCCTATCTTATTCAAACATGCACATGCATTTTGTAAAACTTGTGAAATTTGTCAAAAATAGGGATCCATTTCAAAATGAAACATGATGCCTTTGAATCCCATCCTTGTTGTTTAAATCTTTGATTATTGGGGTATTGATTTTATGGGACCTTTTCCACCATCATTTGATTTTATGTACATTCTTGTTGTAGTAGACTATATTTCAAAATGGGTCAAGACAATTCCATGTCGAAATAATGATCACAAAATAGTTATCAAATTCTTGAAGGAGAATATCCTGTGTAGATTTGGAATTCCTCGAGCCATTATTAGTGATGGGGGTACATAATTTTGTAGCAAACCATTTGAAACTCTAATGAAGAAATACAGAATAACCCACAAAGTTTCTACATCTTATCCCCCATAAACAAGTGGACTAGTTGAATTAGCTGATAGGGAGATAAAACAGATCTTAGAGAAGATAATTAACCCAAACCATAACGATTGGTTTTTAAGACTTAATGATACACTTTGGGCTTACTGAACTACTTTTAGAACATAATTGGGAATGTCTCCTTTATGGAAACCCTTGTCACTTGCCTGTGGAAATTGAGCGTAAAGCTTATTGGGCCATTAAAACATTTAACACAAATTTGGATGATGCTTGCAAGTTACGTAAACTCCAATTGAGTGAACTTGAAGAAATCAGGAAAAAGGCTTATGAAAATTCTAAAATCTACAAAGAAAAAATGAAGGTTTTTCATGACAAAGTCATTGTTAGAAAATCTTTTGAACCTTCATATAAAGTTCTTTTGTATGATTTAAGATTGCATTTGTTTCCTGGTAAACTTAGGTCTCGTTGGACTAGGCCTTTCATTGTTAAAAATGTCATCCCTCATGAAGCTGTTGAAATTGAGAACTCAAAGAATGGTAATATTTTTAAAGTTAGTGGACAACGGTTAAAATCATTTTTGAAAAAATCTTGATCAAAATAAAGAGTCCATTGCTTTAATTGATCCTTTTTAAGGATTGATTTTTCTCTGCCAATTAGCAGATATGGTACTCCGTGACTTTTAAAGTCGATTTTTCAGTTCCTTAAAAACTGTTGCTCACCTTGCATTCATTTTCATTACTTCTCTCTCATTTTCTTCACATCTATACCATTCTCTCGAATCTGAACAAACATTTTCCCTCTCTTCCTCAAAATGATTTGCTTAAAGTTTACAAAGCTTGCACAGAAAGACTAAGGATGTTAATGCGCAAGGGTATTCCTGTTGATTTAATATGGTTAATTGAAGCTAAGGTTCGATTTTCTTGTGAGTTTTTAGATAATCTTGTTTCCCACATGCCAGGTTTGAGAAAAAGCTCTTACGCCAAAAAGCAAAGAACAAAAATGTTACAAGTTTGTCACAAATGTACAAGATGGACTTGTAACCAGCATTGCCACTCCTTAGGATATTTGTCTAATAATTGAGAGGATAAGCTACAATTCATCAATAATGGATTGAGTAAGGAGTCTTTGGATAATATCCAATTGACTCTTGAGATACATTCTTGTGGAATTGTGCAGTAAGAAATTTTGAAATTATGGACACAATTTGAAGACCAGCAGGAACATTATAGTCTTGGGAATCTAACTCAAAACAACCCTATTTGCTAATTTATAAGAAAACTGGATGGGAAGCATATCCCCAACTCATAGAAGGTGTTAAGCCATTTCTGGACGTAAAACCAAAGGAAGATATGGGCCACAGTCACAACTACTTGTGCATATGCATGTTTGCTATCATTTTTGCATTTTAATACCTTACAGCTATCATTTTTAATTAATATTTCTATTTTTCGGTTGACTCATGCATTTATGATGTCATATTTCTGTCAATTTTTTTTAATTTATATGCTTTATTGTCAGACTTTTTCAACAAACAGTCGAGCTACCTATATAGATGTCATCATTAGAATACCTTTTTGCACTCTATAAATATGACATCTCTTGTTCTTCACTTCACACATATAGTTAGAGAATTGCATAAAACTAGAGGAAGATATGAGCCCCAGTCAAAACTACGTGTACATATGTATGTGTGCCACATTTTTGAATTTTAATGCCTTACAGCTGTCATTTTTTAAATTAATATCTCTATCTTTCGGTTGACTCATGCATTTGTAATGTCTTATTTTTGTCATTTTTTTTTGAATTTTTATGCTTTATTGTCAAATTTTTTCAATAAACAGTCGAGCTACCTATATAGATGTCACCATTAGAATACCTTTTTGCACTTCATAAATATGACATCTCTTGTTCTTCACTTCACACATACAGTTAGAGAGTTGCATAGACATGGAGGGAACTTCAAAACATCGAATCCAAAAGATATGTGTATTCTATGGATCTCGACCTCGAAAAAGTGAAGAGTTTATAGCAATAGCAAATCATCTTGGAAGGCTATTAGCTAAAAGAAAAATTCATATGGTTTATGGGGAAGGTAGCCTCGGGCCAATGGGTTGTGTGTTAACAGCTACACTTGTAATAGGAAGTCAAGTTTTAGGTGTTATTCCTAAAGCTTTTGCTGTAGAAAGCATCATTGGAAAAAAGGTTGGGAAGGAGTTGCAGGTCTCTTTTGTGCATGAACGTATGGCATATATGCTTATTAATTCGGATGCATTTATTGCTTTACCAGGTGGCTTTGGTAATCTCGAAGGAATTTTTCAAATTGCCTTTTGGGCCCAACTGAATCTCAATAAAAACCCCATAAGTTTGTTGAATGTTAAAAATTTCTTCGATACATTTTGTTGACGTAGTTGTAGAACACAATTTTATCCCTCATTCGATATGACAGATCCATGTTTCTACTACTACTGCCAGTGAATTACTTAACAAATTATAAGCAGTTGAGTATGAACCTGACCCATCTATAACTTAAATTAATTAGTCAAGGGGACAAAACAAAAAGTATAAATTGGATCTGAATCTCCGTTTATAATTTTTCTTGTCTTTTATTTTATTTGTAGCATCTTATTTCACGTGTCTTTCAGGTCTTCTCTTTTGAATAACTTAAGCTTCAGGTAATGTCTCTTATACTTCATTTTTCTACATTTAAATATTGAGGACAATGTTTCATTTGGTTGGAGGAAAAGGATGGTAGACATAAGTGTGTCTTAAATTTGTTTCTTGCCAAAAAAAACAGAGTTAGTAATTAGATTCAGAGTGTGGTGTAAGGAGTTCAAATCCTCATGAGATGCATTCTGGATCAGGAATGATAGAGTAAAGTGGGTCATTTTGAACTCTTGAAACACACTCTAACAAATTTCTTATTTTTTTAATTTTACACTTTTGAAGACTTATTTTAGCTAACTTGATATTATTTAGTTTTGATTTTTGAATTTTATAACGAGGATGTCTTATTCACATCACTTTGAATTCTTCAAATCTATGAATTGTCATAACTTTGTCATTTAATAAATTGTTTGCTCATGTACTCATTAAGCAAGTATTCATGAACCTTTCTTCGCGCATACACATACTTTGATGCATGGTTATGGGTGGCGAAATAAAATGTTGTAATATTTGAGTTCTTTTGTTTTGTTTAGGATAACAACAAAAGGAAGGAAAAGTTCAAAAAAAAAAAAGAAAAGAAAAAAAGTGAAAGCAAAAAAAAAAAGCAATTTTGGATAATTTTGTCTCGTAGCCTCCTTAATTCGAGCAATTAAGCTTGAGAGGTACCTTAACACCTAATACCCTAAGATCAACTAGTTTGGGAGCTATTGGCCCAAAGCACGTTGCATGGATTAAGGATAAAGCTTAAGAGGATTGAACATTGCACTATCTACAAGTTTCTGAGCAAAAATAAAGCATCGATAACTTGAGTTGTTAAGCTCGTAGGGGTGACTTAACACGTAATGCCCTAAGGCCAACTGGTCTGGAAGTCATTAGCCTAAGGCTTACTACATGGGTTAAAGATGTATTGTTCAAAAAAATAAAAAATAATATATGTATATATAAATAAAAATAATGATGCATGAATGTCCTCTGCCTAAGGATGTTAGCCTTAACAAATATTAGAACCGATTTGGCTTCTTCTAATAAGCCCCACTGAGCTCAAAAAGAAAGGTTTGTTAATATCTTGACTGAATGGTACATGAGTCTTTAAAAAAAAAAAAAGAGAAAAATATCGGTTGAGAGTTTGTTTATTTGGATAGAATCAAGGAAAGTGCATAAATGACTACCTTGGATGTAAAATTCTATAAATTACTTCTAAATAATAACGTTTTAATTGCTAGGGACTAGCAATAACCTAGTTTGGGGATGTGATGAATACTTAAATATGTATGTTTGATAAGAGCTTAATTCATCGCATTGCATTAATAGTATCATTAAATTCCTCTATTTAAGCATATTTTTAGTCTTTGCATCTTTTGAATTAACTTCATCTTAATTTTTTTTTTTTGTTATAGGTTTGATAAAATGAGTATAACTTTCTATTTATAGATCAGAATGGTGCAAATCTTGATTTTTTTTTAAAAGCTGATTAAATTATCTACAAAATCGTATTACACAAGCATCATGAAATTTGAGGCCTTAGTAGACCAAAAATGGGCTTGAAGTTAACTCACCTGCAGTTTCAGCCCAGCCTGAGTATGCCTTCGTATTTTGACTGTGAATCAAGATGTTCTAGAAGTTGAGAGAAATATCTACAACTTTCATGAAGATATGTGATCAAAATTCTAAATACTTCGGTGCCAAAATTGGTGGTCAAAATCGGTGCACATGATGATCCAAATTGTCAACAAGATATTTTACAATTGTTCCTTTGTAACTTGACAAGTTTGCCCTTGAATGTATCGATAAATAGAGGTGCTTGTGACCTATTAGGGCATCTTGGCTTTGGCTAGGATCTCCTGTTATTGTATTTTTCTCTTTTGTGTTCTAATGTTATTAATAAATCTTCTTTTTTTTTTTTGCAATTTATTTTCTTTCTTTGATAATGTGTTGCTAAATTTTCTTTTGCTAAGGTGAAAGGGTGAAACCCTTGATATGAGAATAAGGGTTCTCTAACCCTTTGATATATGCTTAATAATCATAATCTTTTGTTATTTATTTTATATGATTTATGTTTATTTCCCTAATCAATCTTGACACCACTAGTAAACTGGAGGTCTTGATCCATTTTAGACAATCCTTGGCACATTAAATGCTTGGATCCTTTCTAGATGTCATATGATTTTTTCCTTACCGATACAAGTCTAGTTAGGAACCTTAATTTGTTGTAGGCATATGGTGATTGGCACATTGGATGCCTGGACCCATTTACAAGAAGTGGTATAAATATTGGCAACAAAACAAATATAATTCATAAAACTAAAATGTGCTTAAATGATATACCTTCCGATTAGAACCTCCTTGATGTGTGGATTCCAATTGAGTTATAATTGGGTTGTTTATCCTTATTTGATATATCAAAAGTGGATCCCCTAACCTTAGCTTTCATCATTATTATCTTAATTCCTTTCACTTGTGTATTTTAAGTATTCTTATTTATTGCTTACGAGCTTTTTCTTTCATTTTCTATGAAAGATTTTTCCTCCTACGGAGGGTTTTACCCCCTTTTGTTATTGTTTTACATTTGAATGGTCAGTAGTACCGCTTTACTTATATTTGTTAATATCATCGTGTTAATTATTGGAATTATTCATATCATATTTCTCATCCCATAGTTTGTAGCACTAAATCCCCTTCCTCGTGGATTGACCCCGATCTCACCGGGTTTATTACTTCGATACTTCTATACTTGGGAGGTAATTCTATTTTTGGATGTGTCAGAACTCCATACGAAGATCACTACCATGCGGTAATAACAAATTTTTCAAATTTAGAGTGTATACAGTGGGTCCATGATAAGTTAAATGATCATCAGAAAGAGATGTTTAGGAACACATGTTTTAGGCATACGTGGGACATCTGTACTCTTAACTTTCTGTTGCAATTGGTTCATCATATGCTATTGAGAGAGGTGGAGACTTATGGGTTCGATGACGAGATGTGGTTGCTAATACAATGTATCACTTCTATAGTTGTGTATATTATAAATTGTCGTAAAAAAATGTTATCATCTTACATTATTCCTAACGATTCATGCCTTTGTTCTTAATATAGGGAGAGTTATACACTTTAAAGTGCACGAGTTTGGTATTGTGATCGACTTGAAGTTTGATTCAAACTTGCTGAACACTCTTAACAATCATGGCAAGTGTATATTACAAGGTGAGAATTTTAGGTCGAAGCAAATTCTTTTAAAGCTATTTCATAAAATGTTGGAGAAATCAAATGTTTCTCCAATCCGAGATGAGGATGTGGTGAAGCTAGTCTTGTATTACATGCTTGACATTTTTTTCTTCACACATGATAGGCATCAGTTTATTTCCGTTAAGTGCTTGAACTTCATGGACACATTGGACAGATTCAATGAATATCCATGGGGTATTGAGTCATATAAGATGACCATCCGAGACATGAAGAAAGGTCTGGCTGGGAGATTAGCAAAGCATAGCACAAGGAAGGCTACAAGAAAGGAGCATAAGGGTGAGAAGTATAACTTAGGAGGTTGCCCTTACACTATTCAGGTAATTTAAAATTTTTTTTTGCATTAAAATTTAGACATTTTATTACCTATTAATTATAAGAACATTACACTAAATCTTGATTATTTTTTGACAGATTTGATTGTATGAGGTAGTGCTTACCTATTAATTATAAGAACATTACACTAAATCTTGATTATTTTTTGACAGATTTGATTGTATGAGGTAGTGCCATATATTGGGTCAACATATGACATCCTCAGTGAGGCGCTAACAGAGAGAATTCCTCGTCTGCTGAAATGGCATAACACAAAGGTCCCAAGTGAAGAGGTGTTGGAGCAGGATTGTTTATACATTCGAAGGATGGAAACTCCTAAACCCTTTATTTTTTTAGAAAAATAGAAAGAAAAATGAAATAAAATGAATGGATTTCGAATTGATTTCAAACTTATTTTAATTTTCTTTTTATTTCATAGCAAAAATAAGTAATTATTAAATGTGAAGGGCTAATATATCTGAATGCGTCGTAGGCACGACCACTTGTCATATTGGAGCCGATAGAAGCTAAGGTTGTTACGGATTGGTTAGCTGGTGGTCAGGAGGCATAAGGGTGGACATGCGTAGTAGGTGTTGACCGAGAATGCTCTCTTAGACGCAAAAGAGTAGGTAGAGGACATCCAAAAAGGACGACCACCTGTTCCACCTCCGGATGTCTCAAAGGGACCGACACCTTCTTAGCCACATGAGGGTGGATCCATTATGCTGTTAGGAGATATAGCATCCATTTCTGATGTGTCAGTTATGCCCCATACTGAAGACAAGGCTCTAATATCCCTTCCTACGGGTCGATCACCCCCGATGGGTGGCTTACCTCCCAGTTGGGAGCCTTCTCCGATATTGGGCCTTCATCGCCTCCTCGAGCCACTACACCCAGTTTCCACTTCCCACATAATAGTCACTCCGAGCAAGTAAATGTCACCATGGTTTCCACATAAATTTAAATGAATTATTTTTTCGACTGCTTACATTTTAGATTTATTGAATGAGTGACGTCAGGAGAATGATTTCAAGACCACTATCCTCCACGAGTTGCTTGGTCTCCTGGAGGAGGTCAAATTAGTCGAGGAGGAGAACATGTTGATGCGAGAGGAGATCAAATTACTTTGGGATGCAGTAACATTATTGGGAGGTCACTTTGGTTATGCTGACATTGCATTGACCTTTTCATCCCTTGTCCTTTTGTTCCCATTATCTTTTAAAGAACCATGGTCAACGACAAATAATAGAATTGGATTTTTTTTTCTTGTATAGGATAAGGAAACTGAGGAGGATGAACCACTTCTAGAGCAGGATGAGCTTGAGGATGATCCAGACCAGTAGAGCCTTTAGGTCCTTGAGGCTACCCCTTTAGATTTTATCTCACAAAGAGGACGTCGATCATTCTCGGCTAAACATAAGTGGAGTCCTTTTGTCATCCCTTTGGGAAGAAAGTGAGTGAAGCTTACAATGCAGGCTCTTACTGAGAGTAACATACCTTCAGTTCTAAAGGGCACTGATGAGTCGATGCCCCCACGTACCGTCATTTAGACTGATGTTGTGTCTCCACCAGCCAATGTGGCATGGCTCTGACGACCACTGTTTAACCCACTTGCTCTTAGTCTAGATGTAGAGGCTGGGTCTTTTGATAATTGGATGTCCGAAGGATAAGGTCTTTTGACCTCGAGGTGTCGAGGCTGATAGGGAGTTCTTCTGCATCTTGACGATGACAACAAAATGGCTTGCCTTAGAGGTTTGACTAATTCCCAACCTCATTAATTATTTTGCATCTTTACATATTACACTAACTTGTCACACCATACAGCACATCGATGTCTATCTCTGGACATTACGATGAAAGGCAGTGGATCTAGGCCTCAATGTCGTTGAGAGATCGACCTTCTTGGACACTACATTTTAGGTAAGGTTTCTCCTTTGCTTTAAGAATTCAAACAAGCAATTCTTAAACATTTGTTATCCTAACACCTTTTGTAATTACTCAGTTAAAGGTCAAAGGGCTATGGCAGTGGCACCAGACTGCATTGAATGACATCAACTAGAATAGTGAATCCAAGGTTTTAAACTACGTAGATGGGGACATTTACTAGTTGGCCAATTGTGGCAGGATCTTCACAGGGTAATTCATTGATGTTAGATACTATTATTGTCACGCCCTAACATCTCTTATTTAGAGATTTTAGAGGTGATTGAATAAGAATTTATAAAAATTAAGTCGTCCAGATCTCATAAAAGTGGTTTTCTTTCTTTTTTTCTCAATTATATATATATATCACAAGAATTTATTACAACTTATGACTATTTGTTCAAAATTAATTTTACGTACACTGGTGACTAAAATCAATACATCAGTTAATAGTCACCTAATAAAATCTCTCATTACATACTAGAAGAATCAAGACAGTCCTAAAAAAAATCATTATATGCATGTAGACTCCAGACTCCCTAAGAAAGCTTTGGAATATCGCTAGGATGAGCATCCTTCTGTGTACCTGTGGAGGGAGGGGGTAAGCATAAAGCCCAGTAGGAACATTCTAACATAATATTAAATCATACGCATTCCACACATATTCCATCATAGAATTAGACATCCAATAATAATAGATCAAACAATTATGTTCGTTTACACATCAAATTTATGTTCGTGTTCCCCTTGGATCCGTATACAGAACGGCCCAACCAAGGTCCAACACATCATATTGTTATATTCGTGTTCTCTTCGGATCCGTATATAGAACAGCCCATCCAAGGTCCAACACTAATAATATATTATCCGCATTCTCCTTGGATCCGTATACAAAACGGCCCATCCAAGGTCCAATGCATACATTAACAACCTTTCAATACCATTACTATGATAAATCTCAAGAAAATATGATTTTTATACAAAATCCAGGACTTTTTGAGAAGTGTACAGTCGATTTGGGGTGGTTTTGAAATTTTGCTTGACACTCGACATTGTTCACTCGATAGCACTGTTCACTTCACATTGTTCTCGACATTGTTCACTCGACACTCGACAGTAAAGTGTCGAGTGGTGTCGAGAGAAATGGCAGAAACTGAATTCAGCCATGCCGACTTGTTACATTAAGTCGGTTTCTCCATTTCCATTTCCAGATTTTGACCTCTAACTTCAAAAATTCACCAAAAATCCATTTTAACTCCAAATTCAACGAAATCAGCGGCTAATTAAGCTTAATACGTCTATTTTCCAAAACAAATGAGAAATCATGCAATTCTCAATCCTAAAAAATGCATCAACTCAATCAACAGAAAACAGTCACATGAATTACACTTCTCACAAAACCATCTCTACTTCCCTTCATCAACACTTAAATTTCACACATAATTCCTCAGTCAACTATAACAATAAACAACTTACAATAAGTAGTTTCACTCATAATTCATCATCCAAGCAACCAAGAAATTAAGTCAAGACAAGTTACATGCATAACAACTAATATCAATTTAACAATAAAACACACAACATGAATTAAGTATAGTGTTAGAAACCCTTACTTGTTTTCCAAGCTAAACTTCTTTGAAATTTTTCCTCTCTTTTCTTCCTTCTCCTTTTTCTTCTTCTTTTTCTCTTCTTCTCCTCCTGGAACCGTGAACTCTTCTCTCCCTTTTTCTTCTTTTTTTTTCCCTTCCTTCCCCTTTATTCTAGAAAATCCTTTCTTTTCTACATATAAGGCCCCAACTCATGGGCCTAAATTCACACACTATCCAACCCACTACTCCCTGACATAATTTCTAAGTTTTACAATACATAAATGCATACATATCAATATTTATTTTTATTTTTTGAAACTCCACAGTTCTAAAGTGATCATGTCATTTTCCTAAGCTTTACACTAACAGGGCTTTGTTTATTGCTCTTATAGTTATATGTTCCTGTAAATGTCGATGATAAGCATTGGGAGACAGCTCGTGTGGACTAAATCGTCGCTTAGCTCAGATTTAAGACTCATAAATTGTGAAAACCTCAGTTGACAAGATGAAGGACCATTGTTGTTGCCCAACGCACATACTATCACATGTCATTTCACAAGGTGCTTTTAGTGACACAAACTTCCCCACTAACCCTTTCGACATCGAGCGAGTGGAGGATACCAAAAAGGTTCCTCAGCCGGAACCCATAGAAGGAGCCCTTGGAGTTTACTATCTATTGTTCATGGAGTACCTTGTAGGTGGTGTTCCATTGGTAAACGTAAAGGCATTCATAGAGGTTACACTTCGACGTAGGATGACAATGCACTATTGGAGTCATTGGTTCAAAACTGGGGCAGCACAGACGATGCCTCTCCTCCTATCCTCTAATCAGATGTTGCGACCACCATAATTGATACTATTATTACCACCCCCGATCCTCTGGATACATGATCTCATTTTATTAATGGTTCACACATATTTGTTGTTACTATATGTTAAACTATACATATTTTGTACATATGGTTTATTGATTATTATGGACATGTTGAACTATATATATTATGTACATATGCTTCGTTGATTCATTGGCTTAATATATTTGAAATATAAACTCATACTACATAGAATGTCAAAAGTTATACGGGTGCAAACATATACTATTGTAATTACAAATAAAAAAAACTCCGTTACGTACACCAAAATATGAACTTAATACATCATTTGCTAAATAGAGTACAAAATAACATTATTATGTTAAATATAAATGCCACATATATTGAAAAATTATGTAACAAAATGTGAATTCATCAACTATTACGTCATGCACCAACAACATGGTCAAGCGGGATAGGGTTGCAACATTTTTGTCGATTATAACCTGAGCCCCCACAAAGGCCGCAACTTTGTGATGAGTTTGACTTTCCTTGTGATGGGATCTGATTTCTTCTAGGTCTTCGCACCAGCCTCCTCATTATTGGTGGTAGAATGACTCTACTTCTTACCTCATTCGGAACTATCCAATCCTCACTAACACCAATTGGTATAACAGGTAAGGCATACACATGAAGATTTCGTTTGTTTGTGTACCAATGAGTACAATTATCATGGCACGTGAGTAAGCTCATATGCTTGCAAACGACTAATGCATGTGCACAAGACAATTGATCAAGATCGAACACTCTTCATGTGTAGGTCCAGGCATGCATGTCGATAATGTTGACACGTTCGTTACTATACACCTCACATATGGTTAGAAAGATGTCGCTAACTCTCATCCAACCACCTTCTTTCAAGTGATCCTTCACCAACTTGTCAACCCATGGAGTGAGATGTAATTGTGAGTTAGTAAATACTTCTCTTTGTGCATAGAACCATTTTTTAAGATTAGCCTGGTAATAATCCACTAATAGTGTAATGGGGAGGAAACGAGCCTGTCTCAAGTAACTGGTCATTGATTTAGCAATACTAGTTATCATTATATTATAGCATCGGTCAAAGAATTGTGAACATGCCCATTTCTCCACACCTATCTCTCGAAGAAATATTACAATTGGGGGCATACATGATTCAATTACGCACATGTGGTAGTTGAAATCACTGAGATGATAGGTCCTCACAGCTTTGGTGAACGTGTCTAATAAAGTCTTATCTTTGAACCTTGCCTTTAAGTTTCCCTTCACGTGATGGGTGCACAGGCCATGAAGTGCCCCAGGGAAACATCAGAAACAACATTTTCAATACTACAATGGCGGTTTGAAATGAGCACTAAATCTGGGACATTATGGACAACTTGATCACGCAATTGACTTATGAACCAGTTCTAGGATTCATCATTTTCAGAATGAACAACTTCAAATGCCAATGGAGATATTTGCTTATTTTCATCCATACATGATGCCAAAAACATGGTACCTATATATTTCCCCTTCAAATGAGACTCATCAACTGTGACAACCAGCCTAATGGAATTTGCGAACCCGATAATAAAAGCCACCAAACTCCTGAAAAAGGACTTTAAGTGATCATTTCCATCAGTTTCCAAAGGGGTTCTTTTCCCAGGAATTGCTTTCCCAACCATGTACATATACTTAGGGAGAAGTGTAAATGATTCCTCATGATATCCATGCAGTTCCTTCAATATCGCTTCTTTTGCCTTCCATGCATTGTGGTATGTGATAGTAACACCCAATGCTTCTTGAACATCATAAACAATGTTCGTGGGCTGATAAATCCTCGATGCCTGAATGAATTTGGACTTTATGTGTTTCTCAACAACAACGGATGTTTCTTATTTGTGATTCGCGTGCAGTCTAGCTCCTAAACATGTTTGTAAGTAGTTAAATTTTCGTACCTCAAAGAAATTAGAATTTGCAATCTTGGTTGCCTGTATCTGCCACTTAAAATTTTTAGTACGGCATACAACTTCAAACTTTGTTGAGTTGGACTTTGTCACCTTGAATTGAAAGTTACATTTTAATGCTAAATTTGATAACTTCTCACGAAGCTTGATTTTGTTGTTAAAAATCTGCCTAACTATAACCTCAATTTTGTCAACTACAAAAGATGTGGGATCATTATGAATAATTGACATGGAATGCACAATAGGAGGTATCCATCTAAATGTGTTTGATCGATTATCATCTGTTGGAGGACTGATACTGGCATCATATGCCACAAAACTCGTCACTGCATCTGGCTCTTTTCATGCAGATGTTTGAGAAGGACTTGATTGAATAGGAGTAGGAAAGGTCATGGGCACCTCTTGGTTCAAGTCATTCCAAAACTCTATGGCCTTATTTTCACTTCCATCACAATCAATGCCATCTAAGCCTTCATTCAAGTGATCGCCAGATTCAAAACCATAATACACATTATCATCATCATCATCACGATCATCATCACGGTCATCATCATTGTCATCACCATTTTCATCCCTATCATCACCAACCCCATGATCGCCATCAGTTTCAACATTGGATAAGCTCTCAAATTCTCTAAAGCTATCAAGTTGTCTAAGTGACACCAATGGCAATGACTAGTTTAATCCAACTTCTCCTAGAAAACTAGCTGCTACTCTGCATGCCCAGCAGACTATTGAAACTCATGGCCAACTTCTTCTTTGTGACTTGATTGCACACAAGCAGGAGTGGACTTAATTAATTGGTTGCTTCCAATAAAAGAGTAAAACAAAGATGGATTAGAAGAACTCCGCCTTTTTATCGAAGGATTAGATCGTGATCTTGTTCTTTATCAGTCCCTATCTTCAAGTGTGACGATCAATGGCGTACATGACAGCTTGTCCTCCAGACTACGTTGTATTAAAAAAAAAATCTTTGTAAGTCTCAATAGGAGTCAGCAATGGAATAGGACCCCTAGAAGAGAATTGAACAACTAAACTTATGGTTTTGGTATCGAAATCCCGACCCATTTTCGAATTTAAAGATTCAAGCAACTCATTGTAAGTAGTACACCTAGGAATTATCAATGGCTTAGACTTCCCTCCTATGTAAATTATTCTCCATTCTATTGCATCTTCCACGAACCATTGTACAACATCAAAATACGCAAAGTTTCTATTCTACATGTAGAAGACATGTGAAAATTCATCCTTGAATAAAAATATCACTAAAGCACTACATAAAAGTGAAGAAAATTGAAATTCTATAACTTTGCTCGATGAGGCTCGACAAAATCTCCTGACATTCGACAGCCTAGCTCGACACTCAAAACTGTAGCGCAAAACTTGACTAAAATTGGCAAAATGTTACACGTTTCGACACAAGATAGACAGGCTTGACGCTATACACATATGCTCAACAGATAGTGTTGGTTATTGTCAAGCATGTCATTGACTGTATAACTCAACGCGATGTTTGCCAATCTGCTATTGAGCATTGTCTACCTTGTCTTAAGCTCACTCTATTGTTTTATAAGCTCATACCATCTCATTAGGCAACAAACTGTAGACACTGGATTTTTAAGGCTCAATGATGAAATAAAGATTAATGTCGAGAAAAGAAAATAATTGAAATGCCTTTAGGAGCTGAAGAGGAATGGGGTAAGAAGGAATTGAAGAAAGGTCTTGAAAATTGACATGTGACTTCAAAAAATCACAAAACTTAATCCAAAAGCAATCTTTTAATAAGTCATATACCGTTGCGAAGTTACAAATGTCTAGTTTTCATATAAATTTACAAATCATAAATCAAAGTTGAATTCAAAAAGTTATGAGTGATTGAATGGATAAAGGTCAGAAGGGATTGCATTGCAAAATTGTAAAATAGGAAGGGTCGGCTGTTCAGTAGTCAAACAACCAATCATTATTCATCTGGTACTGTTCAAATAGTACTATTCATATGAATCCCAAATTGGTTTTGTTTTACTTTTTCACTCTAAGAAGAGCTTATATAAGCGCACCTTGGGCACACTTTAAGGCGACATCTAGAAATCCTCTCTTCTCCCTTTTCAAGACACGCTTGAGAATTCGAGAAGTTTTTTCTAGTTTAATAATTTTTTTTATTTTATATTATCTAAACATAAAAAGGGTACATCCTGAGAGTAGAAGTCTCTTCTCCCTCCTATTTCTTCCTTTTATTTTCATGCTTAGAATTGGGCATGTTTATGATAAATTAGGCTTAGAATAAGCATGATTAGGATTTATTTTGATGCATAGAAGTATGCTAGGATTATATGAATTGCTTAACCTTTCATCTGTTTTGCAAGGTGGATAGGCATGTCAAGATAAGTCTGCTTTCCTTTCTTTATTTAAAAACATGTTTAGGAATCTAATCTCTTTGCGAATTCCTAAAAATATGCTTAGGAGCACATGATTAGAATCATGCTAGAAAGACTTATAATTGCTTTGATGCATGCTAGGAAATAGCATAAACTAGGTAAGAATTATCATGTTACCCCTTTGAATGTGTGGTTGAGCTATAATACCTTTGATTAACTTTGATTGCTTGGATTAGGCTAGAACATGATATGATAACCATGTTTAATCTAGAAAGGTCATGATTCCTTATGCATTAATATGAATTATGCTAGAATAGCTTTAGGCTAGATTGTCATGATAGAATTATCAAATCTAGGCTAGAGTGCCATGATTCTAGATTATGGCTTTATTGATTAATATGAATGAATGTACAAATATACCATGATTAGAAGTATAATGGAATGATTGTATCATGCCATGAAAGAGGCTTGATAAGCATTGAATAGACTCACATGTGATGGTGAGGAGTTCACTTTATTGAGTCTTGAATTGATTGACTTGATATGCATAAATATGCTTTCTATTATCAAATTTGTTAATTGTATAAATGAATGAATATATTTGAAGTGTTAAAGTATAATTTACTTTATTATTGAATAACAACTATTGTAAGCTTCTTCCCCTTCCCCCATGAATGATGGAAATATAATCTATTCTTCTCCCTATTTCTTTGTATAAATATACAAATGATATGGATGAAATTGCTTACATTTCTTAAAGAAGATAAAATGAATAAAGTGTGCATAAAACGAAAAACCCTAAGTGGACTGTATGTTAATTTGAGATATTCTTATTTGGTATAACCTAGTCGAGATCGGATCTTGATCCAGGCGAGTCAAATGACTCGTACCTAACTTTTCGAGCCCATCTTTGAAAGGATAGGGGTAGTTTACATTCCAAAGCGAGGAATCAGATTGCCCTCATTCATTCTCAATTGAATAATTGGGTGGTGACTTCTCCAAACGTGCCCCTAGCTCGTTTGTGTTTCCTTGAGTCCCAAAAGAGGTTTTAACATAGTATAATAGTCGCAAATGCTCAAGCAAGATAAAAGCCCTGTTCACACAAACATAAATACAAAATTAAAAGCTTCGAAAAATTCAAAATAAAATTCCATGTATAAAGAGATGTCTTATCTATATTTACTCAGATCTTGAATGTTGCTCATAACAAATGATAGACAAAGTGAGATTTTCACAAAAATAGAGTGTTATAGAGGACTTTTGCACAAGATTAGAGAAGAAACAGACACAAACAAGTGGTGTTCAACTCATTTGTCTTATTTTTTGTATTAAGGGCATTTACATAATTTTATCGCCCAAAGGTCCCTGGTTTGCAAATTTTTCAAGGATGGGTTATTCTCGCATCAGGCCCCTAAATTTGGACCTTTTTTTTTTAATTTTTCCTTTTTTAAAATGCCCAAACATCATCATTTTTGTCAAGTATCGGCTATATAAACCCCCAAAAGCTCACTTTACACTGAATGAGTTTAGGCAATTAGTGAGAGGATGTAATTATCATGGGTTTGGAGATCGTGTGGGCACAGAAAGTCAGGAGAATAACATTTTCTAAAAGTAATTGTGAAATCAAAAAGTATGAAGTTATACGCAATATAACAGTAAACTGTAAAGTAAAATGGCATAAGAGAATTTTTACATGGTTTGATTATAAAAGTTACATCCACGGACAGCTTAGAGCTACAATTCACTAAATTCTTGTTTGTATAATCTTTAGAATCGTTTACAGTGCTAACTCACTCTCATACACTGACCTAATCTTTGTAAAACAAAATCCACCAAGATCTTAAACTCTAGTATCACTGCCCACTCTCTTTCGCGGATAACTTAACAACACACTATTAAGTAAAACATAACTACGATATCTGACACTGAATTACAAAAACACTCAACTCGCAAGTTCTCTCGAGCGTATACTAACTCAATCAGACCTACACAAAATTCATGCACAATCACAACCTCTTATGCATGAATAAAATACTCATAAAACATAATCAAATATGCATTCCAATTTTTTGCATTGAAGCTCTCCTCAATTTTTTGAAATGACGTAACCTTTACACATACATAAGTTAAGTAAAATAACATTATATATAGTGTGATGTCCATTTGTGCTATCACTCCAAAATCATGTAGAATCTTAATCAAACTCAATTAGGATAAAGAATAATACTTTAGGGAGCGACATAAGTAATCTACTAAAAGGAATAGGACACAAATAAATATATTTCTAATTCAACTAGGATACACCAATAATATCCTAATTTAAAAAGATATTCAATATAAATCAAATACTTCCTAAAATAAACTTTTAGAAACAATAAATAAGAAATAATATAACATCTTGTTTTAATTACGAGTTGATCAAAATAATCATATGTATAACACATACTTAAGTGTCACTTTTTTACACCAACAGTAATAGTCAAACTTGTCCATAAAATTTTCCCAAGTGCAAAGCATAGAAAAATTCTCCAATTAATTTTTTGAAGTTCTAATATAGGCTGGGCAGCCTAGAAAATTTTAAAAAATGGTTGCCATAAAATTTTCAGAAAAATTTCTTGATAGTATGTATAGAATATAAGAGTACTAGCAACAAGATGTAACTAAAAGACCAAAGCATTAGTTGTTTCCACTTTTGTAATTTTTATTTTTATTTATTATTTATTTTGCACTCTTTGCATCTTGATATAAATCAACGATCCCACCGTCTTTTTCTCATTGTGTATGCGGGCTCCTGGGTAGGACCAAGAAACAAGATTTTAGTTGAACTAACCAAAAAAAAGGTAAGAACGGAAAATATCTAACCATAAGAAAATTATGGTTCCTTATTTGACAGGATGAGTAATATATAATAAAATTAGTTAAAGGTAAAAGTCTTATTTTATGGATATTATTGGTATTATCGAGGTATAAAAGCAAATATATTTCTTAAATTTTAAATGGGTGTTAGAGCAACCATTTGATCCCAAATAGTTGCATGATTACTTTATTCCATGGAAAGGCAGAACAGACCAAACACGTCTTGGTACTTGCCACAAAGTTCTTCAATTGCTGGTATCTCTCTTCAGTCCCAGGGGGCAAAATAACGGAAATAACATGTTTAATTAATAAACAATTATATTATTATAAGCTTAATTTATGGAAGGTGATCTAATAATTAGCTGGCTTCAATAATTGCTCTGTCCTTTACACAAATCGAATTATACGTATGCGATGGGTCAAGAAAGTTAGAGGAAACATGCAAGAAATTAACCACATCTTTCTTGAAAGTAAATACTTAAATTGTTGCACATGTCGTAAGGGTAAGGCTTACTAAAAATAAAATAAAAGCCTACAATAAAAAAATAAATTATGAAAGTGTTAAAAATTATCAATAAAGTAAAGTAATTATTTCATTTAAAATTCTATTGGTTAATTATTATAAAAGTAATCAATGAAACAACAAGCCAAATATTTTACAAATTGTGAGACAGTGAACTAGTCTCATTTCAGTCACTTGCCTTCTTTTGCATGCAAATATCGTTAAGTATGCGACCAAAGTTTCACACCAGCTAAAAACAGAAAGGATATAAAAATGACAATAAAAATTTAAACCATCTCAATACGATTGCAATTGCAATTTCGAATAAGTTTATAAGAGTCCAACAAGCCATGCATAATATGAAACAATTTATTTATTACATTAACGAAACATCTATGCATATGATAGAAAACTTATACTTCTTATTTACTTAATTTTAAGATTAAACATATTTTATTATATTCAAATTCTTCAAATTATAACAGGCTGGTTCACTTTTAATTTTTTAAGATATTATATTTTAATTTTATTATGTTTCATTTGATTGGACCGGTTTATAGCAAATTTTTGTAGTAAAATCCATCATCCAATCTAATTAATTCAATTTTTAAAAATTCTAATCTAATCTAATCTGCCAATTAACTAATGAATTGGTTTGAATCAGATTGATTGGTTTGGGCGCATTAGTTTAGATTTCGAATACCCCTAGATATCACTATAAATTTTGTGATTTTTTTAAATTATTATCGACTTGACATTAATTTTTTTATAAACCAAAACAATAGAATTTATACTAATTTTTTGTCAAATATAAAGTAAAATACTGTTAATAAAGTTTAATAAATAAAAAATTAAAATCAAATGAAGTAAAATGAGGTGGGGTAGAAATCCTCAATAATAAATTGGCTTCCCTGGCCCAACCCAGCTCTTAATAGTCCCTCGTCGTTTGGCCCAGCAGATGTTAGTCCATATTACATAGCACATCAGAAGAGTGAAAACGTTACTAGCTTAGATTTCGTAGAATTTGGTGCATATTAAATTGTAGTCAATAATATATAAATGTTAGTTTTGGCATAATAATGTCTCTTGGTCCAAAACTAACATGTAAATGTTTATGTAGCTTTGACTTTATGTAGCTTTGACTATCAAGTGTGTGTGATAAAAATGAAAAAACCTTGTAGGGGGTGGAAGAGTGGAGAAGCGTGCTAAAATGAAGTATATCAACCACGTGCAGCTGCAAATGACATCTAAATGGTATGAATCCAGAGTACAATCCGACAATTGATGTCAACAATGAAGGCATGACATGTAATGTTATCATATTTGAGGTAAATATTATAGGGTTTGGGTGAATACATGTTCTTTGTTACAACGCGATGTTTGGTAATTAGGGTTAGAGTACTGTAGGATGTCCATTGATTCTATTGTGTAAATACTAGATCTGTAATTATAATCATAAAGGTGTTGGCAATTATAAATAAAAGTGGACAATTTATTTATGATAATTGTAGTGAAGGTCGTACCTAATTAGATTAATTAACCAATTGTAACTGATACTAATGTTAGTATCGAATGGATTATAAAGAAGATTTAATTTTAGTGATTGTTTTAATTAAATCTTATAGGCGCTAAATATATTCATGTTCTTAATCCTAAGTTTATTGTAAGATCATGTACTATGATGAAACATTTTTTGTAATTATTGAGAAGGGAGAATTTATGCATTCAATAGCCTTAATTTTGAAATGTGAATCTTGGCCCAGTGATTAATCAATATAACAATATGGAATTTTGTGGTTTATTTGGGATTTCATAATATCCCCTTAAGTTTTCTAAGCAATTGATCACTTAAATCTTTGAGCAAAATATTTCTGTATGAGAATTAACATATCTGATTTTGTTAGGGTGATCAGTAAGGTAACTAGCGGGCTTAAGGTTAAAGATATAATTTTATTGGATAAACACTCACATCAATTAAATTATGGAAATTATCAAAGGAACGTAATATATGATTAGTATGTCATGGGTTACATTATTTATGTGTAAAATTAATTTGTAAATTTTATAAATTATTTATATTATTTGGAGTTAAATTGCTAATGTATAGTTGAATAATATTGTAATTAATATTTAATGCATTAAATTAAAGCAGTAATTTTAGATTGAATTAAATATTGGGAGCCAAATAATATAAGCCCATTTGTTTCAGTTTTTCAAGCAGAGTTTATTGAAGTAGTTATTTTTAGAATAGAGCTTTTTAAAGTGGAGCTTTTATTAAAAAGTTATTGATTGTTTGATAAAAAACTTATAAGTATTTATTATAATTAAATTACCATAACACAATTTTGTTTTAAGGAAAGAATAAAGTAAAATATTCAAAATTAAATAAAGATATCTTTAATATTTTAAAACTTTAGAAAAGTTAAAAAGCGATTTTTTCAAAAGCTTTAATTTTCAACTTCTTCCAGTAAATGTAAAATAACTTTTTTAATCGTCCATAATTTTTCTCCGATGACAGCCAAGCGATAAAAAAAAATTTTTAAACCAACAAAGAAGTCCAAACAAATGCACCCTTATTATTTTATAATACTTTGTTTTAAAAGAAGAATGGACTATGTTTGGTACAAGACCAAACACAAATGGATGGACTAGATGTAGGCCCATTACCATCTTGTAGCCCAATAATGAGACATTTTATTTATAATAATAAATTAGATAAATATTTTATTTAGAATTTAAAATAATTTAATTTTAAATTTTGATATTATTTTGAATTGTTTTAGATCAGATAAATTTTCAATTTTAATTAAAAAAAATTGAGTTTGTGAAGTTGTTTGAACATGGTCAACAAATTGTGGGAGTGAGGCGTCCAACCTCACCCCACTTCTAGTTTATTTAATTTTAAAATATTTTAAAAACCCTTATCTAATTTCGCTTAAAAGGATACGTGAGATGGTATTGTCACTCTACTGTTTGGGATGAAGTGCGAAAGTGTGGAAGAAAGAAAAAAATACAGAGTTGTTGATTTGTTCTTTTAACTCCAACAAAACAAGAGTGCCCACACACTCATCATTAATAACTAATATTGTAGGAGATCTTACGGTCATTCTTTTACAGGCAAATAATGAAATTACGATACCTAGGTTCAAGGAACTATTCTTCAAGGAATTCTTGGCAAGGAAGAGATTTTGCTATCTATTGGTAAATCCAAAGAAAGATCGATCTTTTTAGAAAACACTTAAAAAGTTTGTGGGTCAATTTAGCTGTTAATCAATTTTAGTGTTTGATAAATATTTTTAAATTCTATTTCTCCCTGACTCATTGTGTATATTATTTTCCAATAACGAGAAGGGTTTAGCTTTCAGAATCTAATTTTTAGAAAATCAACTTTTAAAAGTTTGAAACATTAAGGGATTAAAAAAACAAAAAAAAACTCTTGGAGTTTAACATGGTATATAGCCCACGGTTTATTGAAATTTTCAATATCTCTTCTTTCCATTCTGAATGTTGGGCTCGGCTTCACTTGTTTGAAGCCATTTTTTATCATGGGCTTGGATTTCTTCAAGAGAGTGCTCTATATCCCCAATTGGTTTCCTTCTCATCCCTCACTTTGATTTGCATTTGCAAATGTGCCAAGATTAACATTTATAGTTTCCATTTTTATGTCTTTTTTTAAGATAAAATCTGATATTAAAGAAAAAAATTTGGAAAAGAGAGGATCTAAAAGCTTGAATTAACTTTAAGAAAAATATTAAAAAAATAAAAGAAAAACTAGAGAAATGGCTCAAAATGACTCAAATTGAATTGGCTATCGGGCATATTTTAATGGTCTTGTGTTTCAAAAAGCAACGGGGACACCCTTGTCTTGCATGCTCACTTTAAGTCTGTAAATGAGAAGTAAATTAGTTCCTTAATTTGTTGCTCTTGCGTTCTCTATGTCGAGATTTATAGTCAATTCAAGCGGTAATGAACACTAACATGGAATTTTGAGTTGTGGATAATGTTTTATCATTTGAAAAATATTGGAAAAATGTCCGGAAAATAGATAAAAACTTTTCAACTCTATATAGAATTCGTTTTTAAATGAAAAAAAAAAAATCATACATTAAGGCTCAGACAGGGTTTGATTTACAAGTTTACCCTACATAGAGGGTGTTTATGTATAGTCCAGTGATCTTAAAAAATTAAAAAAATAGGGTTGAAGAGATGGTCAATGGTAGCAACACTCTTTCTCTAATTTATGAGTTTGGGGTTACTCAAGCGTTATTAAATTTATCACTAAACCCCGTGACAATGATGACATCTAATAATGTAAGGGACCGATTGTTTTTCATTTGAAGTCTGAATTTTACTGAATCTCATATTCTAGACTTTTTAACATTGATTGTTTATAAGATTGAATACTTTCTCTGAGATAAAAAAATCTAAATAGAAAAAGCTATATTTTCTAACTTTTACTGAATGGAAAAATATCTGATCAATAGATTACCTATTTTTTAGTTCTAGAATACCTTTGAAAATTTTATTTAATTTCTATTTTGTTAGATTGTTAAATGATCTTTTCCTATCTTTGAACCCTTGAGCAATTGCAACATATACCAACGGCAATCAAATTAATTTTTTGTTTTTAATATTCTATTGTTAAATAACTTTTTGAATACTCATTTATTATTTTTTAATTACATAGCGACTAAACAAATTCATATTATATGTGAGACACATTAATTAACAATTTAATTTTCTTGGCACTATAGTATTTTTACTTCTGATTTTATTGTATTGATTATTTACAAATGTTTATATAACATATAAAATTTGCAATACATATAATACTAAATAAGAGCATGTATGTTAAATTAATAGTTTTCAAATGTTTTTAGTTATTAAAAATAATCAACTTAAGACTTATTATTAGATTTAAAAAATAAAAACAATCATATCATTTAGATATTTGTATTCAGATCTATTCAGATTAAAGTGAAATTTAGATTAATTCAGATTTTAGACAAAAAAAAATCACCCCCTAAGTTTTTTTTCTTTCTCTCTCTCAACTTTTCTTTTGTAATTGTTTTCATATATTAAGACTGTCTAATTTCAAACAACTATCAAGCTTGTTCTACCGTTGTTGATCATTCAATATGATGATACTGGAAAAGATTAGCGAGCTTTTCCAATGTCCCCCAGTTGCCTATTTATGTCATTTATGGGCTAAAAGCTTCAAGGCTTCATTTAAGTTGATTTTGTCGCCACCACCACCAACCAGCTACAAGTAGTGATCTATTTCTCATGTCAATTATAGGTGTATAGTTTAAAATATCACAAAATGATGAAAAGTTAAGTTTCTATTGGCGTTAATGGTTTTAAGTAGCGAGTTTAGTTGTTATTTGATAGATGAAAAAAAATTGCAAAAGAAAATTAAAGTTTAAAGAGGGAAGGAGAAAGAAAATGTTTATTTAATTTTACATTTTTATCCTTGTTACGAGGTTTACTAATGTTGAGAGAGAGGGAGAAACGAATTTAGGAGAAATATTTGATGTATTTTTCATTGTAATGAGGTGTACATATATATAGTACAATAAGGAATCTAAAATAGGAAAGAGAATCAAATATGTATCTAGGAAAGAGAATCAAATATGTATTTAATGAGAACACAATCCTAAATTTTTATATAGAGATTTAACATTCCCCCTCAAGTTGGAGTATAGATATTCTCGATGCCCAACGTGAAACACAGATGAAGAAAAACTCTTTTATGAACTGCCTTGGTAAAAAGATCTCCAATTTGGTCTTCAAACTTAAAATAAGGAGTGATAATCTCTCCACTCATTACAGTCTCACGAACAAAGTGACAATCCACTTTAATGTGTTTAGTTCTTTCGTGAAAGACTGGATTGCTAGTAATATATGTTGCAGTCATATTATCACAAGACATTTTTATGGCTTTTTGAAATCAATTCTAATCTCAGTTAAGAAATTCTTGACCCACATAATCTCACATGTTGTATGAGCCATAGCATGATACTCTGCCTCTACACTGGATCTCGCAACTACATTTTGCTTCTTGCTTCTCCAAGTCACTAGATTGCCTCCCAAGAAAGTACAATATCCACTCGTGGACTTTCTATATATTTTGGAACCAGCCCAATCAGCATCAGAATAGCCAACAATGTCCAACTCTTTACCTTTCTTATAAAGAATTCATTTACCAATGGACTGTTTTAGATATCATAGAATTCTACATACAACCTCCCACTGGATCTTCTTCAGATTTTCTATATACTGACTAACTACTCTCACTATAAAAGTAATATCAGGTCTAGTGACAGTAAGATAAATCAACTTTCTCACAAGACTTCTATATCTTTTCTTATCTTCAAAATCTAGACTGCTGTCATCATCCAATATTACATTAGGATCCATAGGAGTCTCTACTGGCTTAGACCCTAACATACCTGTCTCATCAAGAAAGTCTTGCACATACTTTCTCTGAGATAAAATGATACATTCTCTACTCCTTAAAACTTCAATACCAAGAAAGTGTCTAAGTTGCCCCAAGTCTTTTGTTTGAAAATGTGTCTTTAGTTGTCTTTTCACTTCTTCTATGCCATTAGAATCACTCTCAGTCATAATGATATCATCCACATAAACCACAAGTATAACAATACCTGATCTTGTACGTTTAACAAACACTAAGTGATTAGATTGACAACGGGAGAAGTTGATCGAAGCCAAAACTCCACTCAATTTTCAAACCAGGCCCTAGGTGACTGCTTCAAACTATAAATAGTATTCTTTAACTTACAAACAGAGTTGATTAACTCCTTTTTTTTGAAAAAAGAGTTGATTAACTTCCCCTTAGCAACAAACCCAGGTTGTTGCTCCATATAAACCTTATAGTGTAAATCACCATACAAGAAGGCATTTTTGACATCTAGCTGGAAGAGGGGCCAACCAAAGAACACGGCTAGGAAAATGAGAATGTGGACTGAATTGAGCCTGGCAATAGGAGAAAAAGTCTCAACATAGTCAACACCATAAGTCTGAGTATATCCTTTAGCAACAAGACAGGCTTTTAAGCGTTCAATAGTACCATCAGGATGATATTTGATAACAAAGACCCAACGACAGCCAACCATTTCTTTATCTTCTGGTAATTTTTGTAACTCCAATGTACCATGATCGCAGAGAGCTGACATCTCATTTTTCATAGCTTTCCTCCAGCCAAGATGAGCCAAAGCTTCTTGGTAATTTATAGGAATAGAAACCACAGACAAACACAAAGCAAAAGAGTGAACAGACAATGATAAGGCATCAAAGGAGACAAAATGAGAGATAAGATACCTCTGAGAATTTCTAGTACCTTTGCGAAGAGCAATAGGAAGATCAAGATTAGAATATTCATTTGTAGGAGGAGTCGGATCTTGAGTAGAGGTAGACTCTTGAATGAGGGGCAAATCAATGAGCGGTGAATCATCTTGTTTAACAATGGATTGATGTGGCTTTCCCCGAGAATAAACTATGAGCGGTGCAATAGATGGACGCGGTAGAACTGACACTGGTATTGGAGGATCAACTAGACCAGTATCAAGTCTAGAACCACTATATGAAAAATATGGTGTGGACTTAAAAAAGGTGACATCTGTACTTACAAAAGTTTTTTCTGAGCAAGGATCAAGACATTTGTAACCTTTCTGAGCTCGAGAATATCCAAGAAAAATACATTTGGTAGACTGAGGGGACAGTTTATCAAAAACCCTATGAAGATGGACAAAACAAACACAACCAAAAATACGAGAAGGAAGAGGAAAAACAGGTTGATTAGGGAAAAAGATGGAGTACGGAGACTGAAATTGAAGAACAGGAGAAGGAATCTGATTAATGAGGTAACATACGGTAAGTAATGCTTCCCCCCAATATTTTGATAGGATTTTCTTATGAAACAATAGAGTTCGAGCCACATCTAACAAATGTCTATTTTTTCGCTCAGCAACCCCATTCTGCTAAGGGGTGTAAGCATATGATGTTTGATGTAAGATTCTATGAGTGCGAAAAAAAGTAGATAATGAGGAAGATGTATATTCTAAAGCATTATCAGAACGTAAAACTTTAATAGAAATACCAAACTGAGTCTTTATTTTATTGTAAAACATTTGAAACATATTAGGGACCTCAGATCGATCTTTTAATAGATACAACCAAGTAACTCTAGAATGATCATCCACAAAGGATACAAAATATTTAAACCCATGACTGTTGGTTACCCGACAAAGGCCCCATACATCTTAGAGAACCAAATCAAATGGTTGGTCACTAATTTTATTGACTCGACTACGAAACAAAATACGAGAATGTTTACCTAACTGATAAGACTCACATTCAATTTGAGTTGGACTAGAAAAACGCATATGTTGAAACAATTTATTGGAAGGATGACCTAAACGATAATGCCATTGTTCTGAAGAGATAGAAGAAGTGAGAGCTGTATGAGAGGACGAAAGTGCTTTATACAAGTGATAGACGCCATTCTTTTCATATCCGCCACCAATCATCTTCCTCATACCAAGATCCTGAAAAATACAATAGGATGGAGAAAAGGTGACTGAGCAATTTAAAATCTTAGTTAACTAACTAACGGATAAAAGATTAACAAGAATTTTAGGAACATATAACACCGAAGACAAATGCAAACTAGATGTACAAATGGTTCCAGACCCTTGTACTTGGGTTTTAGAACTATCAGCAAGAACAACTGATGACTGTTTGTTAAAAGGGATAAAGGAATTAAAAAAGGAATTATTACCAATCATGTGAGAAGAAGCTCCAGAGTCTATAATCCAATGATGTGGGTACGAAGAAGAAAATAAGGCAGTGGGCTTACTTGTTTGGGCTAAGGAAGCAGAAGGCCCACTGGCTGGTTGACTTTTAGATTTATGATCAGACTGCCGAAATGGTGGAGCATGAGAGTTAGAGGAATTACCAAAGGAAAGATGCTCAGAGCTTTGATTTGCCCATTCAGGTTTTCCAAATTTATACCAACACTTTTCTGAAGGATGATTAAGCCGACCACAATGGGAACAAGGAACTCTTCCACCTTGTCCTCTTATACGCCCTCTAATCCGACTAGAAAAAGATCCTCTGCCTCGACTACCAAACATAATTAAGGCAGAAGCTTCCTAATTATATTGAGAGGTGGGTAACCGTTGGAGTAGAGCATATGCCGTTTTAAGACTTGGGAGATCTTTCTCAGTCAAGTTACTATTCTTAGAACTTTTATAGACAGAATTTAAGCTAGACAGGAACTTGACAACAAATAATTCTTCGCGTTGTTTCCGTAATGTCTCAATGTCAGTAGTAACAGGATGATAAGAGTTAAGCTCACCCATTAATCCTTCGATTACTCCTAAATATTCACATAACGTTCTTTCACCTTGCTGTAGAGCATATGCCGTTTTAAGACTTGGGAGATCTTTCTCAGTCAAGTTACTATTCTTAGAACTTTTATAGACAGAATTTAAGCTAGACAGGAACTTGACAACAAATAATTCTTCGCGTTGTTTCCGTAATGTCTCAATGTCAGTAGTAACAGGATGATAAGAGTTAAGCTCACCCATTAATCCTTCGATTACTCCTAAATATTCACATAACGTTCTTTCACCTTGCTGACAAGAAAATAAAGTAGAGTAAACATAAAAAATGTGAGAGACATTTTGAGATCCGCAAAACCTATCTTGAAGTAAAGTCCACAACTCTTTGGTAGTATCAACCCACATCACAGTTGCTGTAAGTGATGGCTCCATACTGTTCCATAACCATGTAGTAATCAAATTGTCTTCCTGAATCCATTTAGCATACTCCTTTGAATTAGATGATGGAGAATCTTGTGTAAGATAATTATGTTTTCCTTGACCAATCAAATATTTGGTTACTGCTTTCGCCCATAACTTGTAATTTGAGTCATTCAATTTTACAGCTGTGATGGAACCACCAACTTTAGGAGGATTAGAGGACGGTTGAGAAGCCATGGAAACCCAAACACAATTTATCTTCCAAACAGAACCACCACTCAAAAAAAATTTCAAGAGAAAATATGAAAATACCAAATAACACCACATGATTTTCTATGAATACTCATACAGGGACGTTGTGGTCATTAAAAAAATAGTTGGGACATGAAACACTAATTTTCGATCAGATTCAGATGAGACACTAGTTTTCTGGCGATTAAAAAATTTTTTTGACAGATTATTTTTTTAACACCAACAAAGGGGTTTTGTTCACCAGCGACCGGCAACCTTAATGGAGTGGTTTCCGGCCATATTCAAACACTGTAGCAGATTTTTTGATGATCGAAAAATTTTTCCGGTAGACTTTTCTAGCGGAGGCAGAGGAGTTTTGTTCGGCGGCGACTAACGATCTTAGAGGAGTGGGCAGTGACAGTCACCGCTGACCGGAGGTGGGTGATCTCTCGTTTAGGGATGGCAATTTTCGACACGACACGTAAACACGACATGACACGACATGAGTTTAAGCGGGTTTGGGTTTTGGCATATTCGTGTACGTGTCGTATTCGTGTTGGAAATGTCAACCCATTTAATAATTGTGTCGTGTTCGGGTTGAGAGTCTTCAACACGCGAACACGATTATGACACGACACGATTATGACACGAACACGATTATGACACGAGTAACACGAATAACATGAATACATATTCTACACGATTGACAAGATAACACAATTAACACGAATATTGACACGATTACAAAATAATATTAAATTTAAAAATACTAAACTTAATATTGTAGTTTTAGACATTTTAGTCCCTACATGTATCCAAATTTTAAAATACAAATAGAATTTCAAAAACCTAATAAATTTTAAAACTTAAGATATTTTTGTCATTTAACAAAAGTTGGAAACCTGATTTTGTAACGTGTCATAATCGTGTTAAGGGGTCATAATCATGTTAACAGGTCATAATCGTGTCAATTGGGTGGTGTCAATACTGTAAACGTGTTAGACGGGTCGTGTTCGTGTCTAACACGAGCATGACCTGTTTATTATTCGTGTTAACATGTCGTGTCGTGTTAGCCAGTTAATAATCGTGTTGTGTTCGTGTTGAGTCATAATGACACGAATAATAAACGGGTCGTGTTCGTGTTGGATCAATAGTTATCATGTCACAGCTCGACATGACACGAACACGACCCGCGAACACGAATTGTCACCCCTACTCTCTTTAGACAAAAATGGTTAGGGTTAGGGTTAGGGTTTGTAATTTTTTTTTAAATAAAAGAAGAGAATGAAAGGAGGATTATGATCCTGCTCTGATACCATGTTGAGAGAGAGGGAGAAATGAATTTAGGAGAAATATTTGATGTATTTTCCATTGTGAAGAGGTATACATATATATAGTATAATAAGGAATCTAAAATAGGAAAGAAAATAAAATATGCATCTAGGAAAGAGAATCAAATATGTATCTAATGAGAATACAGTCCTAAATTTCTATATAGAGATTTAACAACTAACAAATTTAGCAACACTTTAAGTAACAATATTATCATAGTTTTACTAGCAAGCAAGGCACTCAAATAAACAATATTATCATAGTTTTACTAGCAAGCAAGGCACTCAAATAACTTGATCACTGAACTAAACATCAATTTGGACATTAGATAGCTTGGTTCATGCTTCAAAGTTACCTAGCTGCCAAAATAAATAGAAGTGTTAATTAACTAAAACCCAAATTTAAGGGTAATGGTGATAGTACAAAACGTGATAAACAAATACTCTAAAACCTAGATTTATTTTGCTAGTCCTTGACTAAAACCTAAAAACAAAATTATATATATATATATATATATATATATAGCCCTAACACACATCATTTTCTTAGGTAATCTCTATTACATTTAACAAATGCAATAACTCTCTAAGCTCCTAACTCCTTGTAGTGGACTTTTTAATAGTTTTGTAAGAGAGAATATAAGACTAAACAACCTCACCAACCCATTAATGTCATGTATTTTACTTCTAAAATGATGGTTAACTTATGATTCCTTATCATTATGTATTCTATAGGCTCTTCCTCCTTTGTTTATTACAATTTTTTTGTAAGATTATAAACTTCACTTCTATAAGCTATGATCAAGTTCAGCATCTGGATACATTATAGATTAATTTAAACATTGTTTCTGCTTTTATAAACGTAAGATTTAGCAAAATACAAAAATACAACTAATTCAATTGCACTAAGTCCAACAAGTAGCCAATAAAAATAATCAATATGTGCACGATTGAGATTGTCAGCAAACCAGCTATCTTTGCCATGGTCTATTCCAGTTGCTTTATCAATGATAGAGACAATAAAGCTACTCAAGAAGCTCCCTACCCCAATTATGCTGCAGTAAAGGGAGATGCCAATGCTCCTCAATTCTTCGGGCACTTGATCATAGAAAAACTCCTGAAGACGAACTATAGTGAACACATATATCTGCCAGCCCAAACAACACATATTGAGGTGCCAACCACCATATACTTATTGGAAGTGTCACATTTGGTTCATCAACTAGTCCGTATTCTTTCGCTGTTTCAAGCCTTTTCACTTCAACTAAAGCTGCAACAACCATGGAAATAATTGATAAAAGTATCCCGATTCCGATTCTTTGAAGCATTGTAATGCCTGCAGGCTTTTGGGTTAAGGCTCTTGCTATGGGAACAAGAAGTTGGTCATAGATTGGAATGAAGACGATAATGGGCACACCGATGAAGAATTGAATTGTAGCTGCTGGAATGCTGAAGCCTGGGAAGATCTCTGTGTCCATTGTAGCCCCTTGCTTTGTGAAGAAAGTGGTGGACTGTGCAAACACAGTACCATATATCAGGCATGTGGCCCATACGGGAACAAGCCTCATTACTGCCTTAGCTTCTTCAACATCATTGACACTGCACAGTTTCCCATCTTCCAGTGAATCATCTGTTGCCAACAAAGCTTTGTTGAGGAACCTAGATTAACGAAGAATTACGTTAGAAGATTTATGTTTTCGAATTAAGCATATTTTTTTGTTCTGCACACTATCGAATGCATTTAAATCAATGCTAATCACATATAATTTCCAAATTTAATACTAATCACATATTTTTAAATCATTTTTAAAATAGAAACACAGAATTCATATACGAAAACAGTAGAGCAACAACGCCCTTATTTCTCTTACTTGAACTGCTGAGAACTTTGTTGAAGCAGCAAGGTTTCTTGAGGTTCATCTTCACTAGCCCTCTTGATCACCAGAGTAGTTCTCCGGTTTTTTAATGCTACAACAAACACTCGACCAATTCTTACAAATGGGTTTTTCTCAGTCCTTTTAATACTATATCTATAAGTCTTTGTTCCAAGCAAAAAAACAAGAAGTGCAGCTACCATCACTGCAAAGGGTACTCCGAATCCAAGAACCCAATTGAGGTTATCTTGGATATAAACTACAACAACAAGTGTCAACATAACGCCCATTGATAAACTGAAATACCACCAATTGAAAAAGGATCTTTTGGCTTTGCTTTCCTCTGAGTTCTGTTCATCAAATTGATCAGCACCAAAAGCCTGAAGGCAAGGCTTGTGCCCCCCTTGCCCAAATGCTATTAGATACAGAGAGAAGAAAAATATAATTATCTGAATCTCAGAGGGAGAACATGGTTTGTTACTCTTATTATTTTCACAATCTGCACTGCTGAGAGATTTTAGCAGAGCTGAAAGAGTCACCAAGCCCAGTCCCTGTGATGCATAATTATATCTTACAAGCTGAGTAAAGAATCACGATTTCTCATATTCAAAGATGGTGCAAATTTATCAACGGTAATAGTAATTAGTAAGCATTTTGTGATATTTTACATGCCTAACTATTCCTACCAAAGTTGGGCTA
Source organism: Boswellia sacra (assembly GCA_013180625.2). Classification (NCBI taxonomy): domain Eukaryota; kingdom Viridiplantae; phylum Streptophyta; class Magnoliopsida; order Sapindales; family Burseraceae; genus Boswellia; species Boswellia sacra. The sequence continues at coordinate 12,479 of SNVD02006955.1, read as the reverse complement.
TGAATTAGATAATGGTTGAGCTCCAAATTTCTTTAATTTGATCATGGCGAAGGAAAATAGTACACATAATAACAACTAATCCATATAATTGATGAGGTATGTATTAACTCCAAAAGCAAATTAAGCGACTCAAAATAGATAATATTGCGTTAATCATACATCAATCAATTTTATATTCCTTTGTGTATTAAAATTTTATATGTATAGCTCTACTACAATTTTTGGATATTTTCCCATCTTAATTATATGTGACACTAAATCTCTAAATTTTAGGCTAAGCAAAATTTTAGAACAAGTTCATTTGTAAGTATGTAGAACTCTATGGTGTGTTTGATTATTCTGATTAGTTTGTTTCAAGAGTTAATGGTTCTTTTCTTTCTTCAATTTAAACATAAATTATGATTATTAATTATTTTTATTGATACATAGATTTTCCAAGGCTTGCTTCCTCACAAGGTATTATCTGTTTTGGGTCGAAGCTCGCATATTTTTGTCTTAAAATAAGCCCTCGTTGGAGAAGAGGATTGGCTCATTTTCTTATAAGCATAAGCCAATTCATTACACAAGAGATATAAGACAAAATCACCCCCCCTTATTTAGATCTAATATCAACAATTTTGTATTACATATTTCATTAAGAATATTTGTTGTTATTCTTTTTAATATTAAATATTCACATATAGTTTACTCCATCTCTACCCCAATAGAGGTAGATTCCCATAGATTTCCAGTTCCATGGTACATTTTGCTATCTTTATTCGTGATGGTCATATTGTTACACAAAAGGGTTTAATTTGAATTCCTCGAACATAAAATTTTCACTTCATTATCTGCATACGTTGACAACGTTATTTTATTATTGATATTATCGTTTTGCTTAATAGTAGGTATACAATTTCTTAAAACAAAATTAACAATATAATAATAATAGATGATCAATTAGAATTTAAAGCAAATCAATGTAACCAAAATAAAGACATGGCAATGCCACACATTCTCGGTCCATTTAGAAAGATTTGTTAACATCTATTTTTCCTAGTGATGGACCTTTTAACACTTTCCATTACTTCTTCAACGTTCACCAATATTCATCAAATATTATGAATTTTTTTCATAATTACATATTCACCTTTAAATTCTTTAGAATCATTGTAACCAAGGCCAAAAGAAGGGGGAGCTTGGCTCAACTATATCCTAGCCGAGATTTTTGCTTAAAAAAAATGATCATGTAGACTTAAATTTAATGGGAAAAATAAATATGTTCGTATATTAGTTATAATTCATATAAACTCTAGTTTAATTTTCCTTAATTAGCCCACTCAAAATTTTAGAATAAATTTATATATAATCTGTTTCCAATTTTTTATGTTATCTCTAATGAGTTATATTATATTTTCCCAGTTATGTTACTTTCTATTTTACTCTTTTTATTAAAGGTAGCAAAAACAATTTTCTCTCCTCTTTCAATTTATCTTTACTTAAATAATATTTTTTTTAATTTCATTCAATTTTATTATAAAAGAATTATTATCCACTTTATCACAATATAATTTAAGTTATATTTTGGCTAGAATTTATATTTCTAAGCTTAAGTTCATCATGTTCATGTCCTCTTAGTATAATTATATATATATATATATATATATATAAAATAAATTCTTCAATTATAGTTGAGGTTCACCATTTTTTTTTTCTTCCACATATTACAACCCCACCGCACGCGTGGGACCACTAAAAAAAAAAATCTCATGCAAGGTAGCAATATCTTTTATTTATCAGTTCAGGAATATGTTTATTTAATTAAAGGAAATATGGGTAAGTGAGTTCTACATAATGTAAACTCCACCTTATCATTAAATTCATTAAGAGATGCCTTTAATTTAATTTATGTTTTATATTTTCTCAAAGAAAACATAGCTACATACATGATAATTACTTCCTGAAAGGGAATCAAGGAAGATCAACAAATTGATAATGGTTTGAAAGTGAGATATTTATTGACGCCCTTAGTTAACCACCTTAAACCAATGTTTTACAAAATCAGTTTGATCCCAATAGTTTTATAATTATCATTAACACCCTAAAATTAGTTAAATCTGTTTTCAATATAAAGGTTAAAACATTAATTTTTAAACATTAATAAATATAAATGTAATTAACTCGGGTCATACTACGGTGCACCGGTTGTATCGGTGCACCACTTTTCAAAATTTTTGTAAATTTAGTGTTGTAAATATTTGTATAAAAATTGTAAATGCAAAAAAAAAGTTATAAATGAATAATTTTTCACATTTACGACTTTTATATAATGATTTATAACTTTTACACTAATTTACAAAAAATTAAAAATGATTGTATAATTTTTCATTTATAACTTTTTTTTACATTCACGATTTTTATACGAGAATTTACAACTTTTACTTAAAATTTACAAAAATTTTGAAAAGTGATGCAGCGTAAGTAAAGCCAATTAACTCAAACTTAACAAGTTTTTACTACTCGTCCGCTTTAAAAGTAATGGAACATGATTTGACTTGCTAGCTTACAATTGGCAATACGAAATTGATTTCTTCCTCACATGAATGAAGAAAAAAAAATTTCTTATCGTAGAAACAGAAAAGAAAGGGGTGAGCAACAAGGCCAGCCGTTGTTTGGAAAGGGACGTCTATGCTGCGATTTATTAACAGAGCAGCTAAATGCTTCTATTAAAGTGGGGTTAGACTTGCTTTTCAAACAAAAGGGACAGCGCTGTTAACCAAAATGTTGGGGATTTTTCCGAAAAAGAAAGATGTTGTGGTATTAAATGATTACTCCTGCCGCACACGGTTCACACTATTCAAAGTAAAATAAAAATATCTCAACGACCGTTATGATTTTTTTACTAAAAAACTAAATAAAAAAACCACTTTGCACACCCAATTGAGATTAATTAATGCAAATAAAATACTATTTGTTTTTATTTTATTTACAACCCTTCACACCTATACACAATATCCTTTCAATTCATAAAAAATCTATCTTAAAAAATTCCAACCATTTTACACCGGAAACAACGTTTAATATTTTTAAACAGAGGATGCTGCTGAATACAGTCATGTATATAGTTTTCTAGCTACTTCTGTTTTCAAGAACCAATGAAAATTAACAAGAAGCAAATCAATTCTCAAACAAATTAAGTTTGTGCTTGAATGGAATAGAGAAAGTGAGAAAAGCTAACCAAGATGTAGATGAGAGAAGCAACAACAATGGTACGTGTAAAGACTAGTCATTAATCCAGCTCAGCTCCTAATCAGTTCCAAGTCAGAAGGTTAACATGACAGTAAAGCCAACACAGCAGAACAGAGGACATCTTGAAATAATTCAGGATTAGTTACAGCTAGTTACTAAAAACCTGTAATTGGTTGTTATTTGTTAACTAATTTGTAGTTAGAAGAATCTAGAGCATCTAGAAATTATATCACGTTTCCTTCTCTTTGTATATATTAGCTGAATGAAAAGCTCTTCTCTTTGAGCTGTCAAAATTTGTTCTTATCAGTTTTTTGCATTTTTCACTTGGTATCAGAACCTTCAAAGGCAAACGCCAGAATGTCTTCAGGATGTCACATACACAGAGCTCCAAATAATTCATCCTTAACTGGTTCATTTACTAGAGCTCCTGTTTTCAATCTCACCTCTAGAAGTCCACTTAATCACCCTTTTCCAGTTAGATTGGAAAAGGTGGATCACTACACAATCTGGAAAACAATGATTCTTGCAACTTTGAGAGGCCATAGACTTGACGGGTATGTAATGGGAACCAAACCATGTCCTCCACAATTCACTACCTCAAGCTCCACAAATGATGGTGATGAACATGTAGAACTGCAGCTTAATCCAGAGTATCAAGAGTGGGTGTCAACTGATAGTCTCTTGCTTGGTTGGTTACTAGGGGCACTCACTGAAAGAATTGCAGCTCAGGTGATTGATGAAAAGTCTTCAAGAAATCTCTGGAGTGCTATTGAACAATATTGTGGTACACATAACAGATCTCAGATCTCCAACCTAAGGATGGCTTTGCAATCTGCCAGGAAAGACACACAATTAGTGGATGAGTATTTACTTATTATGAAACAAATATCTGATAGTCTTGCTGTTGCTGGTCATATAGTGCCTGTTAGTGATTTAATTTCATTTGTTACATCTGGACTTGATGCTGAATATACTCCAATAGTTGTTCAAATCAATGCCAAAGACTCCATAACTTGGCAGGAAGCACAAGCTCTTTTGTTGAGCTATGAAAACATATTAGAAAGATTAAATGCTCTAAGTAATTTGAGCTTGAACCAGGTCTCAGTTAATATTGCAACTCAGAAGTTCAAAGGGAGTGGAAGAAAGCAATTCTATCAAGGACAAAGCTCAGGTGCATGTGGCAATCAAGATCGAAATAGAAATTCTGGAAGTGGATTCAAAGGAAAGGGAGGAAAAAATAACAACTCTAAACCTACATGTCAAATTTGTGGTAGGTATGGTCACTCTACAGCAAGATGCTTCTATAGAACTGATCTTAGTTACATGGGAGGTCCGAGCAACAACCGGAACAACTTTAACAATAGAAACAATTTTATGGGAAACTCTGGCAATAACTTGAACAACAGGCCAATTGCACCTAATTTCAATCATTCTGCAGCATTTTATGCTTCACCAGAGACTGTTAATGATGATGCATGGTATGCAGATAGTGGAGCTACTCATCATGTCACCTCTGATCCAAGGACGATGTCTGTTAGGAGTGAATATAATGGTAAGAAAACTCTCTCTGTAGGTAATGGTAATCAACTTTGCATTTCATCTATAGAACATTCTAAATTACCTACATCCAAAACTGACCTTGTGCTTAAAAATATTTTTTGTGTGCCTGAAATAAAAAAGAACCTTGTGAGTGTTTCACAGTTGACTTGTGATAATAAAGTATTCATTGAATTTCATTCCAATGTGTGTCTTCTGAAGGACAAAGTAACCAGGGAGGTGCTGCTTCAAGGAGAATTAAGGATGGCCTCTACCAGTTCAACTATCCCTCTCATCCTTCCAAGTTATCTTCCAAACTTTTTCCCAAATGTCAAACCAAGTGTCTAGAGTCGATACATAATGTTTACAAGTCTTCTGAATTAAATTCTATCAAGTCAGATGCAAATGTGTTTTCTGCAATTATGTCACAAAAAATTAGAGAAGGTATTTGGCATAGAAGATTAGGCCACCCTTCTAGTAGAGTTCTTAAGAAAGTCATGCAAACTTGTAATGAAGAATTCATCAATGAAATTTCTGATTTTTGTGATGCATGTCAATTGAGTAAATCTCATTTATTGCCTTTCAAGAAATCAAACTCTGGAGCAAAACAACCTCTTGAGCTAATCCATTCTGATATATGGGGTCCAGCACCTATACTTGCTAATTCATGCTTCAGATACTACATACATTTCATAGATGACTACAGCAATTATACCTGGATTTATCCTCTCAAACATAAATCAGAAGCATTGGACACTTTCATACAATTTAAACACTCAATTGAGAAAACCCTTGACAAACAAATAAAATGTGTCCAAACAGATTGGAGAGGGGAATATAGAGCCTTCTCAAATTTTCTCAAACAACATGGGATAACCTTTAGACACCCTTGTCCATACACCCATGAACATAATGGAAAAACAGAGAGAAAACACAGACATATAACTGAAATGGGACTAACCTTGCTTGCGCAAGCTGGAATGCCCTTAAAATTCTGGACTGAAGCATTTCAAACTGCTGTGTTCTTAATTAATCAACTTCCTACTCCTACATTACATGATAAGTCACCAATGGAAGTACTTTTCAATAAAATACCAGATTACAAAGGGTTAAAAGTTTTTGGATGTGCTTGTTTTCCCTGTCTAAGACCTTTCCAAAATGTAAAGTTTCAATTTCATTCTTCAAAATGTGTATTTTTGGGATATAGTGACATGCATAAAGGGTTTAAATGTTTGAGTTCAAATGGAAAATTTACATTTCAAGACATGTTATCTTCAATGAAGAAGATTTTCCATTTAAATCTGGTTTTTTACATGATAAATCTGTAAACTTAGATTATACTCCTCATAATACATTTTTTCAGTCTTGGTCACAGTTACCTTGTCCTTCATAGCACCAGCAATTCTTTCCAAAATGGATAGGTTCCTCAAGTTGAACAAGAAAACAATAATCAAGAGGCCTTCCTTGACTCCAATGCAGCAGCACCTCAAACAGAACATCCTTCAAGCCTAGAGATTTCACAAGAAAACCAATCACTGTCAGATCAAATTACCTCTTCAAACCATTCCAACAACACCTCTCCAATACAAAATAATTCACCAGAACACCAAAGCTCCACTTCCATACCAATAACACAAGAACCCAAACAGTCCAACCAACACCCAATGATTACTAGATCTAAGAGAGGAATTTTCAAACAAAAAATATTCTCGGTAATAACATCAGTTCCTGGATTTCAAAAAGATGACAGTACAATAGGTGAACCTGAGAATGTATCTCAAGCACTTAGATCCCAACATCGGAAAAGAGCTATGGATGAAGAGTATTTAGCTTTAATGAAGAATGATACCTGGTCTCTTATTCCTCCTCAACCTGGATACAATGTTGTAGGTAATAGATGGGTTTTCAAATTGAAGTTAAATTCAGATGGTTCTATTTACAAGTATAAAGCAAGATTAGTTGCTAAGGGGTTCCATCAAACTCCAAGGGTGGATTTTTCTGAGACATTCAGCCCAGTTGTTAAAGCTTCAACAATAAGAATCGTTCTCACCTTGGCAGTGGCAAATGAGTAGAAAATCAAACAACTAGATATAAATAATGCTTTCTTGAATGGAAAGCTTGAAGAATGTGTTTATATGGCACAACCTGAGGGGTACATTAATGAAAGGAAACCTGAATATGTTTGTAAACTCAAAAAGGCTCTTTATGGACTTAAATAGGCACCAAGAGCCTGGTTTGAGAGATTGAAAAACACACTGCTGGGATGGGGTTTCTACAATTCAAAGTCTGATAGTTCTCTTTTCAGCTTCAATGCTGGTTCAAAGATTATACTGGTCCTGGTCTATGTTGATGATATACTAGTTACTGGAAATGATTCTTTATCAGTTCAAAGATTTACACAAGAACTGAATAAAGAATTTAAATTAAAAGATTTGGGAGATTTACATTACTTTCTTGGAATAGAAGTGAGAAGAGATCACTCAGGAATTTATTTGAATCAGATTAAGTATATTCTAGATCAACTTGAGAGACTGAGTTTACAGAGTTTAAAACCTTGTCCTAGCAGTTGTTGGTAAGCAGTTTACTTCAACAGATTAAGATGAATTTCAGAATAAAAGACTCTACAGAAGTGCAATTGGAGCATTGCAGTACTTGACCATTACCAAACCTGACATTGCCTTTATTGTGAACAAATTAAGTCAATATATGCAGGTTCCTCTTCAGGTGCATTGGAAAGGCATAAAAAAAGTCCTTAGATACCTTAAAGGCACTCTCAATCATGGACTACACATTAAGCCATGAGACAGAATTTCAATTACTGGTTTCTGAGATGTTGATTGGGTGTGCAATATTGAAGATAGGAGATCTACAGGAGGATATTGTGTGTTTCTTGGTGACACTCTTGTTTCATGGCAATCAAAGAAACAAAATATTGTCTCTAGATCAAGTACAGAATCAGAGTATAGAGCTTTAGCATAAGTAGCAGCTAAAATAAGTTGGATTCAATCACTTCTAAAAGAAATCAAGGTTCCAATTTCTAACTATCCAATTAGTTGGTGTGATAACATGAGTGCTAACGCCTTGGCAGCTAATCCAGTTTATCATGCTCGAACAAAACATATTGAGATTGATCTCCACTTTGTTCGAGATAAAGTTTTACAAGGCCAACTAGACGTTAGACATGTACCTTCATGTGACCAGATTGCTGATTGTCTAACCAAACCATTATCTGTTCCTAGATTTCTTCATCTTCGAGACAAATTTGGAGTGTTTGAGACTGATAGGTGTCTAATTATATATCATTTTTATATTAATTCGTCCATGTTTCTTTGCTATATTCCTTGGTATTTTTATGTTTTTGTGTGGTTTTGATATTTGTAGGAGTTTTGGAGCAACTTGCACAAAAATGGAGTAAAACCCTTCATTTTCACCTCTGCTAGTCAACCATCTTCTCGGATTTAATTGTATTGATATACAATGAACCCGATGACATATTGTATACCATTGGAAAGCTCTCAAAGTCTATTTTCTAGAGAAATTTACGGTTCATAAATTCATTCAGTGTACCAAAAGTTATAATCAAAACATTGTGAGAAGTGTAGAAATATAATTCCACAAATCTCTGTAGCATGTATAATACGGGGCACTGTAGCAGGTTACTGTAGCAGAGTATATAAACACATTTTAGGATTTTATTTTGATAACTTGAAGAGGGGGAAACGACTTGGAGGCTGCAGCTCTGGAATTCTCTCATCTTTTAGAGTTCTTGAAGGAGAAAGAAAGCTTGGAAAGAGGAAGAACTACAAATCTAAGGAGATTTGCAAAGGATTTGCGAAGTTTCTTCTTTTCCCTTTCATTTTCTGGAATGTTTTTGTATTGTATTGTATTGACTACGTTTTTGAACATGTGTAACTGAATCTGAATTGGTTGAGGGTGATTTCAAAGCCCTTGATATGGTTTTTTGTGAGTTGATTGTGTAAGAAATTGTTATCCAATTCTCTAATTGAAGTTGCTTGTATTTCCCATATCTAATGCTTAAGATTGCTTGCTGATTGTATTTGGAATGGCCCAACTGAATATAATCTGGTGTTGTCTATTGCTAGATTAGAAATCTTGATCTGTAATTGTCTTGAATTTCCAATCATTAGTAGCAAAATTGTGATCAGAGATTGCAATTGAAAAATACAACCTAGGTTAAATAATTTGAACCTGTGTGATTATTACTTAGATCAACCTTCTTTCTTTTCGTAATGCTTCCATTGAATTAAATTTCAGAGAGCTTGTTCTAGGTTGTTTAATGGATAGAGATTGAATAAAGAGCTTGTTTTATTTAACAACAAAGTAAGGAAAGATTGGGATAACAGAGCTTGTTGTTATCTACGGTTGATAACTTCAATGCTGTAATTGGATGACAATTCTATGTTAATTCACAAATTCATATCTTGTGGCAGAGAAAGAACCCTTAACCAAGTGTCTCCCATTGATTTTTCACTCCATTTTACTTTGTGTTGTGTTTTGTGCATTTACATTAATATTTCATTTAGTTAATCCATCAACCAAACCCCAACACCCCCCAACCCCCACCCCCCCCCCCACCCCCCCCCCCCCCCCCCCCCCCCCATTTATTCTGTTTTTGCTTTCGAATAACAAATTCAATTAGAATCAATCCTCGTGGGAACGATATCTTACACATCACTTTATGACTTGTGCGACTAGTATACTTGCTAGTTTCGAACGCATCAAGTTTTTGGCGCCGTTGCCGGGGATTGATTTTCTAATCAATTTGTTATTCTGTTTTTTACTACTGATTCTTGAATTGTTATTTCCTGATTGTTTTGTGTTTAGGCTTTTATGTCTGAGGGAGAAGCGGATCAACGACTTAAGAGAATTAAGGAGTTTCTTCAATCCTCGAATTTAAGGCTAAATCGGTCAATTTCAACTCCACCTCCAGAATTTGACCTTGCACGACACACTTCCCTCCCCTCTTCTTGCAGTTCAATCAAATCTGAATCGGAAGCAATGGCAATGGAAAACGATCAGACTCTTAAGGAGTTAGCGGCTCAAATTATTGATCAACAACCGCTATGCATAAGCACCAATTTTGAGATAGATTTTGAACTTAAATCTGGACTGATTCATCTCTTGCCTACATTTCATGTTTTTGCAGGAGAGGATCAGAACAAACACCTCAAAGAATTTCATGTGGTATGCTCAAGTATGAAGCCAACCGGCGTTTCTGAAGAGCAAATTAAATTGAGAGCTTTCTCATTCTCATTAGCAGATTCGACAAAAGATTGGCTATACTATCTACCACCAGGTACCATTACCAATTGGAATGAGATGAGTAAACTCTTTTTGGAGAAATACTTTCCAGCCTCGAAAGTTACAAATATTAGAAAAGATATTAGTGGCATTCGACAATACAATGGAGAATCACTTCATGAATATTGGGAGAGATTTAAAAGGTTATGTGCTAGCTGTCCAAACCACCAAATTATTGATGGACTCCTAATTCAATATTTCTATGAGGGTCTCTACCAATGGAAGGATTATCATTGATTGCTGGGCTATGGTGGAGCACCTAGTTAATAAAACACCGAACGTTGCAAGACGTTTGATTAGGACATGGCAGCGAACTCCCAACAATTCAGCAGTCAATTTGAGCCACAACTACCAAAAATAGTAAATGAGGTAAGTACTTCAAACATTGAACAACAACTTTGTGAACTAACCTCTCTTGTAAAAAAAATGGCTGTAGGACATATGCAGCAATCTTATGCATGTGGAGTATGTTCTGCCATGGACCATCCAACCGACATGTGTCAAACTTTGCAAGAAGGAGATACAGAACAAGCCAATGCTATGGGTGGATTTTCAGGACAACCAAGGCAAAGGTACGACCCTTTCTCCAATACTTACAATGCTGGATGGAGAGATCACCCTAATTTAAGATATGGGAATCATCAACCAATTGCCCTAAATGCCATACCAAATCGACCACTAGGTTTCAATCAACCAAGGGTGCAGCAACCATTTCAAGCATAATCACAACCAGCACCACAACCAGCTCCACAAAATTCGGGTATGTCTCTCCAGGATATTGTTAAAGCACTTGCCACTAACACAATGCAATTTCAGCAGGAAACTAGGGCAAGTATCCAAAACCTGGAAAATCAAATGGGACAATTGGCCACTAACATGAGCAAATTTGAGAGTCAAAGCTCAGGAAAATTACCTTCTCAGTCAGTGATCAATCCAAGAGAAAATGCTAGTGCTGTAACTTTGAGAAGTGGAAAGCAATTAGAGATTACACCAAAGAAATCACAAGCTGATGAAGGGGATGATACCACTCCCACCATGAATAAAACATCATCTTCTAAGGTAAATCCTAAAACTCATATTCCTTCATATGTTACTCCTCCACCTTTTCCTAGCAGATTTGCAAAATCAAAGAAGGAGGAACAAGAGCATGAAATCCTGGAAACTTTTTGCAAGATCGAGGTAAATATACCACTTCTGGATGCTATTAAGCAAGTACCTCGTTATGCAAAATTTCTCAAGGAGTTATGCACCAACAAGAGAAAGTTGAAAAGAAATGAGAAGGTAAGTGTGGGGGAAAATGTTTCAGCTGTATTGCAAAGAAAAATTCCCCCGAAATGCAAAGATCCAGGTACGTTCACCATTCCATGCACCGTTGGTAATACCAAGTTTGAAAGAGCTATGTTAGATTTAGGAGTATCTATTAATGTCATGCCATATTCTATTTATGCTTCTTTGAATCTTGGACCCCTTGCGGAAACTGGTATTGTAATTCAACTTGCTGATCGTTCTAATGCATATCCCAAGGGAGTTGTAGAAGGTGTGCTTGTGCAGGTGAATCAATTGGTATTTCTAGCAGACTTTTATGTTCTTGAAATGGAGAATGAGACATCTCCCAATCCAACACCGATTCTTTTGGGGAGACCATTCTTGAAAACTGCCCGAACTAAGATTGATGTTCATGATGGCACTCTTACCATGGAATTTGATGGCGAGGTGATTCGTTTCAATATTTTTGAGGCAATGAGGTACCCTAGTGACTTGCATTCTTTTTTTGCAGTGGATGTTATCGATTCTTTGGCATAACAACTTTTTGAGTTAACTCGCAAGGATGCATTGGAAGTAGCCATTAGTGAGCACATGGGGGCAGAAAATTCCAGAGAATCGAGGAAGTTGATCACATAGTGGTCTGAAAGAAATGGAGGAAGCTATGGCATGCTTAGATGAGACTATAGCTATAACCACAAAAAGGTATGATGTTTCGTACATTGAATTGCCTTTATCTAATGAGAAACTTCTACCTTCCGTGATGAAAGCAACTGCCTTGGAGCTTAAGCCTCTTCCAGATCATTTGAAGCATGTATTCCTAGGAGAGAAAGATACTTTGCCAGTCATAAAAGCAAAGGGTCTTGCACCATTACAAGAAGAGAAACTCATCCGAGTGCTCCGAGATCACAAAACGGCTATTGGTTGGACAGTCGCTGACATCAAAGGTATTAGTCCAGCCGTATGCATGCACCGCATCTTGTTAGAAGAGGGATCCAAGCCCACTAGAAAAGCACAGCGGAGGTTGAATCCTCCGATGATGGAAGTTGTCAAGAAAGAAATCCTGAAATTGTTAGATGTGGGTGTGATTTATCCAATTTCGGACAGTAAGTGGGTGAGTCCAATCCAAG